>JAQPPZ010016675.1:0-4800000 GCA_028583015.1 Wollemia nobilis
ACCCACCTTTTTGTAGGCTTGCAGAGAAGAATCTTAGTGACCCAGATGCTAAAATTGAAGAAAAGAAAAAAAAATGCCTAAGTGTTGAAAGGTGTCGCGAAATCGTGACATGTCACGAAATCGCAACATGTCGCGAAATCGCGACTGGTTGCGCCATCGCTGCTGGAAACAGGAAATTTGTCACGAAATCGCAACATGTAGCTCCATCGCTGCCAAAGAGGAGAGACGTCACAATTTCGTGACCGATTGCAGCAAAGGTGTACAGACGGAGAAAATGGTCGCGATTTTGCGACGTTTTTTGGGGAGGCATACGAAAAGAAAAAGCGGTAGTGATATCACGACAGAAAGCTGCACGAAGGTCCGAGGGGGAAAAATGTCGTGATATCACGACAGGTTTTGCCAAGGCATACGAAAGATAAAAGCGGTAGCGATATCGTGACGGTTTATGGCAAGCAGGTTCGAAAATAAAAGCGGTAGCGATATCGCGACGGTTTTTTGAGAGAGGGCAAGAGAATGATAATGGTCGCGATGTAAAATTGCCAAGGAGGCCTGACGAAGAAACGGTAGCGATTTCGCTACACCTTGCGAAAAGAAGACTCAAAGTTCAAAACGGTAGCGAATCACTGCCATTTCTTGAAGACAAAGGCTCAAAGCCAAAAGGTAGCGAATCACTGCAAAATTCTCAAAAGAGCCCGACGAAGTCAGAAGGTAGCGATATCGCTACAATTTTCGGGGAATAAGACTCAAGGTTCAAAGGGTAGCGATATCGCTACCCTTCGAAGAAGAAGGCCCAAAGCTTTAAAAGAGTAGCGATATCGCTACGAGAATCGGCCGGGAAGCATGTAGCGATATCGCGACATGTCAGACTTGCAGTTTTGTCATTTTTTTTTCATAGTAAGCATTACACAGGACAAGAAAAGCAGGACATGTGGCGCATAGGTGTCAAAATTGCAGAGGCATTACATGCAGAGATGAATTTCGAAGCGTTTTCAAATTTGAGCATGAATCAAAGCGGGAAAAAGCAAGAATTTGAGGGGTCATGTGCAGGAAGGTGAAATGAAGCGACAGAGAAGATCGAAGAGCCGCATCAAACATTATAAGACCAAAATTGCAAATCAAAGAAGAGGTTGGAAATTGCCGAATACAGAGTTGCAGAGACAAGAGCTTCGTGCTATTCTGGGCCTGTACTTGGGCAATTTCCTTCTTTTTGTTCGAGAATTTTAAACCTGGAACATTTTTGAATGTAATCGAAATATTCTTTAATACAAAATACAGAGAGTTGGCATCTTTTGGATGAGAAAGGAGTTACTTCTGCATGCATGATTTAATGTCTATCTTTCCTTTCCAGATTTCTTAGGTTTCTAGGTGAAGTTTAATGCAAGATCTCTTGGTTGCTTCATGCGAATGCTTGAATCTGGAATTATAGTAGAAACCCTCGAGACCCGCACCTAGCCTATTTAGATTGTGTGAAAGTGTAGGTTCATTAGGTTAGGTTGTATGTAGAAAGCCTCAGTATCTTCGGTTTCATCAGATTAATGACGACTTTACATTGTAATCTATTCTTATTGTTACTTTTGTTTACTTTTGTCTTTGCTTTTCAAACCCATATTTTATTTTCAGTAGTTTAATTACTGTGTTTGAATAAATCACTAAAAATCCATCAGAATTAAATATTAAAACAGATTTTATTCATTTTAGAGTCCATTGCACTTTCAAAATTAAATAAACCACAGTGCCCCTTGTTAACATCCACTTGCAAACCCTAAGGTGTTCTTAGCATTTCATTTTAAACATCATCCTTGATAATAAATAATTAGCATAATAAGAACCTTGGAGAAATCATTTTTCTTTGCAAGCAAAGGATTTAGGACTCGGATCCTATAGGAGAGTGTGTTTTCACAATCGGGTTAAAACACCACTCAACAGATTGGCGCTAGAAGGAGGGCCGAATCGGTTTATCTATTTCAATTTTTATAGCTGAATATTTTGTTTTGATTTAATTCTGAAATAATTTACGGCTAAAGCTGCAACACTTGTTTTTGTGTTTGTTGCGAGTTTTCTTCGAACTAGCCAAGGGTTTCCTCGAGCGAGGTTGGACCCACCACGTCGTATTGCGACCAGGTCTCAAACAACCGGAGAAACCATTTTTCATGACCTTCCTGGTACTCCCAAGGGTAAAGTCAAGCAAGTCGTAAGCACTCCAGTAGCAAAAGGCCTATTTTCTCCAGGAACGTCGAGTGGACCTATGCCAGTAATATCCGTTGCCCCTAGTGTGCCTATAGTTTGTAATATTTCTTCTACTATTGTAGGTCTGTCTACATCAATTCTGAGTCAAATGGCTCAAGATCCAGCAGCTCCTTGGTATGGAGCTAACAATACTCCTTTGAATATTGCTGGGGATATCCATGAAATCCCCAAGAACATTGAAATATTTTTTCCTAAATACAAGCCAGATGGCCTAAGAATAGCAAAAGAACATATCCAAGCCTATAGAGATGTTTTAATTAGGCTGCAAGTTCAGCATGAAGATGTAGCCTGTAGAATTTTCCCCATGAGCTTGGATCCAATAGCATATGAATGGTATATATGCTTGCCAAGCTGGTTCAATCACCTCTTGGACACAAATGGAAAATGCATTTGTCAATCAATTTAGGTCACCCTTAGATCCCGCAACTATTTACAATCAGTTTATTACATGCAAACGGGGCCAAGGGGAACCAATCCGAATGTTTAATCAGAGATTCCAAAAGAACTATAACAGAGCAATTAGACATTTTGCCATCGATCCTGCAGTAGCTTTGCAGATATATTTTGGGGCATTGGACCCCATGATAGCCATGTTTGCAAGGTGTAATCCTCAGGTCACCATGCTGGCTTTGGCCTATAATGAAGCCATGACTATTGAGCAGCAATTGACACCGCAAGGCTACGGGTTTACCCAGATGCCTATGTTGGGACAGTGTGCTCCATATGGTCAAGTTCCCAAGGCAAATCAACTCATGGCACCACAAATGCCAAGTATGAACGCCTTCCCATATCAGCAGTCGTATCCACCAGCACCCGCATATGCACCCATTCCAATCCAACCAATCACAGCCATTCCACCTGTTCCTACATTTTTGCAGAACAGTCAATCAACTACGCAGGAAACTAGTCAAGTCAATCCTCAAGCCATAGTTCCTGTTCCGAATCCAATCCCAATTCAAGGTATCAATCCATATGGGAATCCAATTCCTCAGAACCCCACCCAAATGTGGAATCAAGACCCCATCAATTATGCAAATCCAATGGGGGTTAACAACAATGTGGTTCCACCGAAGGATGTCTTTTCGAAGTCGAAGAGCTCAAGAAACTAGTGCATAAACTAAGTAATGACGGGGTTCAACAGCGAAGCATGAGTCCCGTGCCCCTCACCCAAGTCAGAATTTTAACAATAGAGGGAGGCACTGGAACACTAAGCCAAACAATGGGGGAGTTCCTGCTCCCATTGCTAATCAATTAGATGCTTCTGCAGGCCCTAGCCAATCCAATTCTCTTTTGAATCTTTCAAATTTGGCATGGGAAAGAGGGTGCAGGTTACATAACACAAAAGAACACAATGAGAGGAATTGTCCTGAGATTGCTAGATACACTCATTGTCTTCAGGCACAAGTTGATGATTTGGAACTGGTATCAAATGAGGATCCATCGTATCGGCAAGATGAAAATATTATGGTGATGGAAACGGTATATCACCAAGAGGGTGAGAGCGAGGAGGAAGAAGACGAAGTTTTGGAACAGGGAGGTGCAAGCTTTTCGAGATTTCAGAAAGGGGACTCATGGGTACCATTTGAGGAGTAAGTCTAAAGCCCCTAAAACCTCATCAACACCTCCAAACAGTTCTATTCTTCCTCCAGATACAAAGGCAAGTAACAACCCTCCCCCTCCACTCAGAAGAGAAATGTCTAATGACGTCCAGAAGACAGTCAAATTCAAAAAACCAAATTATGACGTAGTGGAGGATATGAAGAAGTCCAAATCTAGCCTTTCATTCCTAGACGCAGCTAAATTGCCTGGTCAAAAGGAGGCATTGATAAGAGCTTTGAACTCACCTGATCCGATGTGGAAGGAAAAAAGAGTTGAATCCCATATGATTTTGCGAAAGGAGAGAAGGGATGTCCCGCCATTCTTATTAACTCTGAGAATTGCGGGTAAGAACTTGCATAAGCTGTTTGGTAGACACGGGAGCCACTAGCAACCTCATGCCTACGGAGATATGTCAAATGTTGGGTCTACAACCGGTTTCATCCAAATGCACGGTCTTGCAATTGGACCGTTCAGAGGTAAATGTAGTAGGGACCTTATATGATGTCAAGATTCAATTAAATTCTGAACCCAGGGTCCAGCAGGTTGTAGACATTTTGGTGGTTAACATCCCAAGTAGGTATGGAATGTTACTTGCGAGAGATTGGATGAAAATGCTGAATGGCTATTTTGCAACAAACTGCTCGCATATGTGGCTGCCATGGAAGGGCATTGCTAACCAAATCAGAGTGGAAAACGAACCGAGGCTTAAGGAGATTATAACGGATTTTAACAAGCCGAATGAGGTTCAATTTTCTGAGCCAGACCTAGGGGTCTATGCTCTTGATGTTGAGAAAGCTACTGATGAACTTAAAGAAGAAGTGTGTCATGGTGGTTCTTCTGAGGAGAAGGATTACACGTGGTTGCTCAAGTTTGATGGATCAAAATCTAGACGAGGAGTAGGAGCTGGAGTCGAGCTCACTGGTCCAGGAGGTAAACCATTATTGGCTGCCTACGGACTGCAATTTCCTTGCACAAACAATGTGGCAGAATACGAAGCATTGATCTACGGTTTACGTCTAGCATTGAGCAAACATGTTAAATGCTTGAAGGTTTTGGGAGATTATGAGTTGGTTGTCAAGCAAATCAAAGGACAGTATACATGCCGTGACAAAATACTGAGCCTTTATAGGACTAGGGTTATGGACCTCATGGAGGAGTTTGATGCATTCAACATAGCCCTTATTTCTAGGAGAGGAAATCGAATAGCAGACTCTCTTGCAGTCGCCGCGGGCATGTTAAACCCGGTGGATATAAAAAGATGTAAAAATTTTTCCATTGAGCTGGTTCCTTGTCCATCAATACTTGATAATGTGAAGAATTTCCAGGTTTTTGAGTGTGACAGGCACATCTTCAAGTTTGTCACAAACTCGGGTATTTTTGAAAATCGAGGTGATCGATGAGGAACAAAGGTGGCGAGGATGAAACAGAAGAAAGTGAAACTGCGTATCAATCCAACAAAATTCCTAAAGACGTGGTTTCATTAGAAAATATGTTCGACATGGAATGCAAGAACAAGAAAAGAAAAAGAGTCCCGCTCCCCAAAGATGCATGCGATTCAATTAATCTAGGGAGTGCGGACAATCCAAAGGAGGTGTACATAGCAAAGGCATGTACTGAGAGGAAGAAAGGAGCAATATAATACGGGCTTTGAAGCATTACATAGATTGTATTGCTTGGAACTACAATGAGTGAAGACTTACAACCAGAACATTATCACGCATACCATCCCTTTGAAGCCAGACTCCAAGCCTTTTAGGCAAAGACAGCGAGTTGTTAACCCGCTATTGGAGCCTTTGATCGAAAAGGAGGTTAAAAGATTATTGGAAGCAAAAATCATTTTTCCTGTTAGGCACTCAACTTGGGTGGCCAACCTCGTTCCAATAAGAAAAAGAGTGGAGAGATTAGGCTATGCATAGATTTTTGAAATCTTAATAAAGCCTCTCAAAAAGATAATTATCCATTACCATCAATCGATGAAATTCTGCAAATGGTAAATGGATCTGAAATGATGTCCTTTCTCGATGGATATTGCAGGTACAACCAAGTTCTTATACATCCAGATGACGGGATGAAAACAACCTTCACTACCAAGTGGGGGACATTTGCATATAAGAGAATGTCGTTCGGACTGTTAAACGCTGGTGCAACTTTTCAACGCGCCATGGATTACGCATTCAAAGGACTAATAGGCAAATGCATCATCGTGTATGTGGATGATATCCCAGTTTTCTCGAAGAAGAGAGAAGATCATGTTAAATATTTGAAGAAAGTGCTTCAAAGATGCAGAGAACATGGAATTTCCTTAAATCCCAAAAAGTGCATTTTCGGAGTAACGGAAGGGAAATTGTTGGGTCACATCATTTCAAAAGAGGGCATATCCATCGACCCAGAAAGGATACAAGCTATCCAAAACCTACCTCTCTCGAGCAGTAAAAAGAAACTGAGATCTTTCTTTGGGCAAGTCAATTTTGTGAGGAAGTTTATCTCTAGCTTTGCTGAGATAGCCAAACCTCTGAACCAGATGCTCAAGAAAGATGTGGATGTAAAATGGAACGAGGAAAGTAGAGTGGCTTTCCAGAATATCAAAGATGCCATTTCCAAAGCCCCTGTCCTTATAAGCCCAGATTACTCCAAGCCTTTTTATATTTAGGCTTTTGCATCAGAACACTCCTTTGCAAGTGTCTTAACCCAAAAAGGTGAGGATAGTGCCGAAAAGCCCATTGCATTTTTAAGTGCCCCTCTGAAAGACGCTCAATTAAGGTATTCAATCCTTGATAAGAAAATGTACGCACTTTTTAAAACTGTGAAAAAATTTAGGCACTACATAGTGCACAACAGAATTATCGCCATCGTGCCCGATTTTGCTATCAAGACCATGTTTTTACAGAATGAACTAGGTGAGAAGAGAGGAAAATGGATTTCGACCATCCAAGAATTTGATCTCGAAATCCAACCAATGAAACTAGTTCGAGGACAAGGACTGGCAAAGGCGATCATAGAAAATGATCCGCAAATAACAGGTCAATGCTCAAATACAGAATACATGGCTAAGGATGACTGGTATGTTGATATTATGCATTTTTTATTGACTGGTAAGTATCCTTCTAATCTAAATTCAACACAGAGAAGAGCTTTAAGGCTTAAGTCTGTTAACTATCTAATAAAATATGGTGTGCTTTACAGGAAGAATCATGAAGGCATCTACTTGAGGTGCTTGAACAAAGAAGAAGCTGCCGGGGTATTGCAAGAATTTCACGGGAAACATGGAACTGGTCATGGTGCAGCCAACGCTACAGCACATCAAATCCTGAGAGCAGGATATTACGGCCACATATTTTCAAGGATGCGCATACCCATGTACGATCTTGTCACATCTGTCAAGTGGCTACAAATAGAGAAAGAAATGCAGCCATGCCGTTGCAGCCTGTAGTCGAAATGAGACCGTTTGCGCAGTGGGGACTAGATTTTATTGGGGTTATTAACCCAAATTCTTCTGATTCTCACAAATTCATTTTGACAACTACGAGACTATTGTACAAGGTGGACGGAGGCGATTCCTACTAAACATGCCACCACGGATGTTGTGATTAAATTTCTTGAGGATCAAATTATAACAAGATTTGGGATGCCCGACTCTATTGTCGGTGACAATGGTAAAGCTTTTATTTCTACACAATTTGCAGATTGGGCATATGATAACAAAGTGAGCTTAAAGTTTGCATCCAATTACTATCCTCAAGGAAATGGGTTGGCCGAGTCTTCAAATAAGAATTTGTTGAATACTATTAAGAAGTTGCTTGGAAAAGAACCCTCGGAATCTGGCACGATCAACTAAAGTTTGCCCTTTGGGCGAGATAGGACCAGTGAAAGAATCCATAGGGAATACTCCCTATCATTTGGTCTATGGGCAAGACCCGATATTTCTAGCAAATTTGAAGTTGCGAGACCTTACATTTCATACAAGAGTACTTGGGGACAGATGATCAAGTTGAAGCCAGGTTGAGCCAGTTGTTGCACCTTGATGAAAAGAGAGAAGAGGCCGTGAATCACATGAATAAACACCAGGAAGTAATCAAGAGATGGTTTGATAGAAGGGCCAAAGTTAAATCATTCAGAATTTCAGATTTAGTATTACTATGGGACAAAAGACATGAGGAAAAAGGAAACCATCAAAAGTTTGATTGTCTTTGGTTAGGCCCATATCAGATTTCAGAGATTCTTGGGAAGAATACCTTCAGGCTAAAAACCTTAGAAGGGAAATATTTCATGCTTCCGGTTAATGGGAAGATTTTAAAACATTATTTTAGCCCTTAGGTTGTGGGACTTTCATATCATTCTTTGATTTTGGTGGGATTTTCAGATCTTGTTTCATTGTTTAGGATTTTCAGATTTTGTTTGATTTAGGATTGTTAGCTTAGCTAGGATTTTGGTTGTGGATTTGATTTCAATTGTCATGTTGTTAATTTTGATAAAAAAAAAAAAAAAAAAAAAATAAAACAAAACAAAAAGAAATAAATTGAGATGCCAACTTATGCTTAAGGTTAGGAGAATATGAAATATTGGAATTATCTTGTAAAGGCTCCACCAATAACATAAAACATTTTAAGTTATATTGTTTGATTTTGTGATACATGAAAGAATCAATTTTGCATGACATATCATTTCATTTGCAAAGATAAGGCATTCATATTCCATCTCACCTCACATACATTTCATTGTAGTTACATATGCATCTTATGTACAAGCCATGAAAGTACGTCAAATTCTCTTAGGGTTATGTTATAACATAAATGTAAGTGAATCCTAAGGTTGGAAACTGAGTCTTGAGGTATCTAGAACCAAGCACGTCTCATAAATTAAAAAGGATCTTGAGCAAAATGATCAAAACCTAGCTTGGAGGAAAAGGTTGAGCGAAAGTGGTTTTCATGTCTATCCTATTATGCAACATGATCCTAAAAACAGTGGTTTTGACCACTTCCATAGAACTTAAAGCCCACATGGAGTAGTAAGGATAGGGTGTAAATTCTCATCTCGGTTGGTTGAGAATCTGATTCCCCAAAGCTCCTATGTTTTCATTTCATAATTAGTCTTGGATTGTAAGGATCGTACTATTTGTCCTCTGCAAAGGATGGGTAGTCATCCCCAAGGTCTAAGTAATAAAATTAATATTTTCCATTCTCATCAGTCTTGGATTGTAAGGATCGTACTATTTGTCCTCTGCAAAGGATGGGTAGTCATCCCCAAGGTTTAAGCAACAGAATTAATGATTTATATCTAAGGTTTGGATTGTAAGGATCGTACTACTTGTCCCTAACCAGGATGGGTAGTCGTCCCCAAGGTCCAAGAAGTAAAAAGTAAATAAATTTTTCCCATCTCATATTTATTTTGGATTGTAAGGATCGTACTACTTGTCCTCTGCAAGGGATGGGTAGTCATCCCCAAGGTCCAAAGAAATGGAGATAAGTTTTGGATTGTGGGGTTAGATATGCCCATGCATGGCATCATGTCTTGCCTAAAAAACAAGACCATTGATTGTCTAGAGGGTTAGACTAGCATGACCATTTCTTCCATAAGCTGGTTTAATTATTTTGCTTAAAGTGAGGTAATGAACTCTAAATCAGAATAGTAAGGATAAGGTTAAACTCTCATCTCGGTTGGTTGGGAGTCTGATTCCCCAAAGTTCCGATTTCACATTCACTTGCACATGGGTTCTAGATAGTAGGGACTCATAACCAACTTTGGGATACAATAAGGTAATGAATCAGTGGATCCTAAGAGGGTTTGGCAATCTTGAATGCTTGTACATTATGATATAAGAATGACCATGCATCTTATGAAGGCAAGGCCTTCTAGCACGTCCATTAGGGTCACAAATCATTCACCATCCCACATATGCACTCATACAAAACTGATGATGGAGTGTGGATCAAATTCAAATGATAGGGAAGGAATTCATTGCACACACTGAGCTAATACTTGAGGATTCTAATGATTCATGTACTTCTGATCTTTGGGCATTTGTTATTTTTCTTATGTGCTAACATGTATTTGCGAGTTTGTGATATGTTTCAGGTTGGGTTCTTACTAAAATGCTCAAGAGCATTTGATAGTAGAGTCGCCATTTGTTGTGGTTGATCCACAACACACCCCAAAATTGGGGACCCACCTTTTTGCAGGCTTGCAGAGAAGAATCTCGGTGACCCAGATGCTAAAATTGAAGAAAAGAAAAAAAATGCCTAAGTGTTGAAAGGTGTCGCGAAATCGCGACATGTCGCGAAATCGCGACATGTCGCGAAATCGTGACTGGTTGCGCCATCGCTGCCGGAAATAGGAAAGTTGTCACGAAATCGCGACATGTAGCTCCATCGCTACCAAAGAGGAGAGACGTCACGATTTCGCGACCGATTGCAGCAAAGGTGTACGGACGGAGAAAATGGTCACGATTTCGCGACGTGTTTTGGGGAGGCGTACGGAAAGAAAAAGCGGTAGCGATATCACGACAGAAAGCTGCACGAAGGTCCGAGGGGGAAAAACGTCGCGATATCACGACAGGTTTTGCCAAGGCGTACGGAAGATAAAAGCGGTAGCGATATCGTGACGGTTTGTGGCAAGCAGGTTCGGAAATAAAAGCGGTAGCGATATCACGACGGTTTGTCGAGAGAGGGCAAGAGAATGATAATGGTCGCGATGTCACGACGTAAAATTGCCAAGGAGGCCCGACGGAGAAACGGTAGCGATTTCGCTACGCCTTGCGGAAAGAAGACTCAAAGTTCAAAACGGTAGCGAATCGCTGCCATTTCTTGAAGACAAAGGCTCAAAGCCAAAAGGTAGCGAATCGCTGCAAAATTCTCAAAAGAGCCCGACGAAGTCAGAAGGTAGCGATATCGCTACAATTTTTGGGGAAGAAGACTCAAGGTTCAAAGTGGTAGCGATATCGCTACCCTTCGAAGAAGAAGGCCCAAAGCTTTAAAAGAGTAGCGATATCGCTACGAGAAGTGGCCGGGAAGCATGTAGCGATATCGCGACATGTCGCGATTTCGCGACATGTCGCCATATCGTGGCTAAGAAGATGAACGAGCAGACTTGCAGTTTTGTCGTTTTTTTTCATAGTAAGCATTACACAGGATGCAGGAAAAGCAGGACACGTGGCGCACAGGTGTCAAACTTGCGAGGCGTTACATGCGAGAGATGAATTTTGAAGCGTTTTCAAATTTGAGCGTGAATCAAAGCGGGAAAAAGCAGGAATTTGAGGGGTCATGTGCGGGAAGGTGAAATGAAGCGACGAGAGAAGATCGAAGAGCCACGTCAAACATTATAAGACCAGAATTGCAAATCGAAGAAGGGGTTGGAAATTGCCGAATACAGAGTTGCAGAGACAAGAGCTTCGTGCTATTCTGGGCCTGTACTTGGGCAATTTCCTTCTTTTTGTTTGGGAATTTTATACCGGAACATTTTTGAATGTAATCAAAATATTCTTTAATACAAAATACAGAGAGTTGGCATCTTTTGGATGAGAAAGAAGGAGTTACTTCTGCATGCATGATTTAATGTCTATCTTTCCTTTCCAGATTTCTTAGGTTTCTAGGTGAAGTTTAATGCAAGATCTCTTGGTTGCTTCATGCGAATGCCTGAATATGGAATTATAGTAGAAACCCTCGAGACCCGCACCTAGCCTATTTGGATTGTGTGAAAGTGCAGGTTCATTAGGTTAGGTTGTATGTAGAAAGCCTCAGTATCTTCGGTTTCATCAGATTAATGACAGCTTTCTGACTGTAATCTATTCTTATTGTTACTTTTGTTTACTTTTGTCTTTGCTTTTCAAACCCATATTTTATTTTTAGCAGTTTAATTACTGTGTTTGAATAAATCACTAAAAATCCATCAGAATTAAAGATTAAAATAGATTTTATTCATTTTAGAGTCCATTGCACTTTCAGAATTAAATAAACCATAGTGCCCCTTGTTAACATCCACTTGCAAACCCTAAGGTGTTCTTAGCATTTCATTTTAAACAACATCCTTGATAATCAATAATTAGCATAATAAGAACCTTGGAGAAATCATTTTTCTTTGCAAGCAGAGGATTTGGGACTCGGATCCTATAGGAGAGTGTGTTTTCACAATCGGGTTAAAACACCACTCAACGAGGCCACTAAGCTAGCAGACCTCCTTGATGGATCTTCCCATTTATTTTTGAAAGAACGCTAAATGTCTAACAACTAATGCAATTTGATATCAAAGTACAAGATTAATCAAATAACCAAATGCAAATAAGGAAAGTAAAATAATGTGTCCATATTTATTAATAATTGTAAATATCTTTTACAATAAGGTTACAAGAACATCCCTCTTAGGGATTGACCATTGTGATACATATTACAATCCATAACTCATGTGGTAGATACCTTCAATAGACTCTTGAGATCTTCATAACTTTGCTTGAGGACTTACTAGATGCCTCCTTCAATATCAAGAGGTAGGATCTTGAATGATGCTTTATATTTGAGATATCTATTATCTGCATGTAAGGAAACAACAAAAGCACATTAGTAGCACATGAAGCCTCTCATCATGAGGCTGATTTCCAATAAAATGCATAAAATATAGAAAATATGTGAAGAAAGCATGAACATGTATAAGAATGCATAAATATAACTAAAATATTGAGAATGAACCATGAAAATACCATGAAAATAGTAAATCTATGCTAAGAAAATCTAATAACATGCTAAGAAATGTAAATCTATGAAAGAACTAAGCATATTAAACCCTAGCTTCTCATGCTCATAGAAGATGGCTCTACTAGCCATTGTTGAATCAAGAAGCTAAGCCTATGGGCCACTATTGAAAATAATAGCCATGGGAAAATGATTCTGCTCTTGAAATTAGGCTTGTTGATGCACAATTTATTCATGGAATTGATGATCAAGGGTTGCCTATGTGTCTAAACATAGATTTTCTATTGAAATAGTGGGAATTCATGATGGATTGATGTGGAATGGAAATCTTGATCCCCAAGCTGATGGAAACTCCATTGACACAACAACAAGTATCATTCTCCAATTAGACAACATCTTGGCACTCCTCAAGGGTTGCAAATGGTTCTCTAGTTTGGTAGGGCTTCGTTGCATTCAACTTATCTCTCATTTTACCTCTTTGGGGGGTCTATAAGTAGAATCTCCAAATCCCAATATTGGATTCTAAAGGAAGCCAAGATCAAAAATTATTTTTCTTGAGCAGTTGAGAGGAAATGTCTGGAAGCTTCTTAGCCCAAAATCGCTCCAAAATAATTGCAATTTGAGTTGTTACAAATAATTTTGCTCGGCTCAAGAAGGTTAATTTTGTTATAGGGCTAGCCAATATTTCTCAGCATGGCTAGGGTTAGGATGCCCTTAGCTGCTCTAATAATTAGTAGTTGGGATCTTAGCCATTGATGCTATCAATGACTAGGATTTTATTCACTGATGCTATCAGTGGATAAGACTGTATAAGCTTAGAATGCCTAAAATGAGTGGTTAGAACCACTACTTGGTCTTGGAAATATCCAAGCTCATTCATATGGTCTACAAAGGTACCCATATGAGTAGTATTCTAAACATAACATGTTTTAGGTGTCTACAGATACCCCTTTTGGGATGCATTGTGGGAAAACATGATGCTAAGCAAAAATAGACCACCTAAAGTCATATTCTAGGTTTGTTGATGTTTATTGATAATATCAATGCTAGATTCCCTAATCATATAAAGGGTATACATATCAGAATCATTGCTTCCAATGGAATGGAAGGCTTAGCTTGAGTAAATATTTGGTCATGATCTGCATGAAATCGTAACGTATTGTTTTGACCAACAATGACCAAAGAATAGATTACAAAATATTTAGTTCATTATGTTTTATTTTTCCCCAACAGAAGGGTAAGCTTGTGATAATTGTTAGCAATGATTCGTATGACAAACACAATTTATATGATCAAGTGATCAATTGTTGATTTTGATTATGAATTTTGATATTATGACTACCCCCTTAAGTGACGAGTTGATGAGGGAAAGGATAAGTTATGAAAGCAATGATTCACTTGACCATGATGAGTAATTTGGATAATTAAATACTTTGCATGTTGTTATATGGTAGGTCCTATTACATCTATGATTTCAACCATTAATAGTAATTGTATACTTCTATCCTATGAATTAGTCTAGTTGCAATGGTCTTCTTAGGGAATCAAGGTGATAGCAATTCTATTTAAGATTATCGTGAATCACTATGTTCGATGATCTACTAAAAAATTTATAGAAGGAATGAAATGAACGCCTCATTCTCATGGAGCAGTCCAATTGTAAGGGCCTTCTTGTGTATTGAAGTAAAAAAAATTCAATTAAACAATGACTAATTTACCTCAAATGACCTTATGGTAATTTACTCATCTCACTGGATTGCATGGAGTAGAAGTCGCTACAACCACCAATTGTATAGGGTAAAAAAATTGATACGAGGCACATTTGAATTTTTATTTATTTAATTTTTTTGTTATCTTTGATTTTTTTGAAAATTATGGACCAGTAGATATTTGTTATTATCTACTTTGAGGCTCCTCAAGGTGAAAATTTTGGAGCATTTATTGCTAGTTGCTAGCCACTATTGAAAACTACAACTAGTTTTTACAATTTCCTTAGCCACTATTGATAGTAGCAGTCAGGGTTGCCCTAATATACACCCATTATTGACATCAGGGGTTGAGGATCAAATGGAAAATATAAAAGTAAATTTAAGGTTTTTGCAATTCATTATTTCCAAATGGAAAATAGAGAAAGTGAGAGCACTGAGGGGAGAGAGAGATAATGTAATACAAAACGCTACCAAATTTACCATTTACCACCATGGCGGATTAGCCAAAGGCCTCTACTAGTGGAAGAGTTGGAGCTCCTAAGGTAAATTATTCATTTCTCACTCATAATTTGAGCATTTAAAAAGAACCTCACTAATTAATTATATTAAATGAAGTTCACTAAACTACCAATAATGAACCTCACCTTAGGTAGATTTAGTATTAGGGTAGCTTAAATGGGTGGTATTTTTATTTTTGGGATTATTTGAGGGTGGTAAATGACCTCAGAAGGGGTATTTTCCATAGCCGCTATTGGTGTTGGACATTTTGAGTCCCCAAGTCAAAGTTGTCATTGATGTCACCATTGATGCCACTAGAAGGAGTCATCATTAATTCCAAATATTTCAATAGGAAATAAAGGCAACAATGATGATCATTTGATATCAAGCAAGAAAGCAGAAGTCCGAGTGAAACAGTGAAAAAGACAAAAGTTAAAAAAAGAGTGATAATATTTATTTTATAAATTATTTAAATTCAGGATGAATTTAAATTTTATAAATAAATATTAAAATGTACTTTATCAAAGGTGAAATATTATAATGGTTAGAAGTGCCATGGTGAAAACCCAAATAAAATATTTGTAATTTTCATTACAATATTTTATATTGCAAAAGTGGGTTTACAAAGTCTAAAAATAATTTAATAAACCCAAATATTGGGTTGAAGGTTGAAGACCAAAGCATATTTTAAATAAACCCAAAGGTTGGATTTAAACAAGGCAAAGCTTATTTCCATCGACGTCTAGAAGACAAGGGAAGCACCGACGTTTTTAATATAATGGGAATGCATATTAATACCATGCCAAAGTTAAGTTTCAATTTACCCTTGCTTGATTTGAAATAGAAGCACATCGAATTTAATGTAGAGCTCATGATAGTGTTGTGCAAATTTTGTGGTTTGACTTGATGGCAAAAGGGACAAAAGCAAGTGCATTGATTTTTTGGAATTCAACAAGGCACTTTGGCCTAGTGGCAAGTGGGTTTCAAGCATACATTTTGGTATGCATGGTGGTTAGTGTTCGAATCCTGCAAAATCTTTTTGTGGACATGTTGAAGGCACCAATCATAGGTGCATACATTTTTGCAAGGCTAGGAAGGAGTCTTGAATCACGTGGTGCTTCTTCCTTCCCAATGAGCTTGTAAGCTCATGTGGTGTTTGCACCATGGGCAAAGACATTGTGAGGGTTGCATTGAGAGTTCAAAACTCTCCAAAGGCAAAGGTACATTTTTAATGTTTTATTTTATTAATGCCTAAGTTGGAGGTATAATATTTTTGGTGGTTGGTGATAAGGTTAATAATTGAGAAATATTATTATGAGTTATAAGGAGAATTTTGTTTTTATTTTCAAGTCTTAAGTTTTTTTATTGTGGAATTTTAAAGGTTAAGACTTTGTGAGTTGTGAGATATTTTCAATAAAGGGTTTTGTGATTATTGTGAAGATATTGCTTATTTTTTAAGTTGGAGTGATAAGGTGTAATTGTGATATTATTTTTGTGATATAAAAATTATCCTCTAAAACTTACTGATTTTATCAAAGAAGTAATTGCGAGTGTGGCAGATTTTTAAGGACAACTACTCTTCAAGAAAAGGTATGGGAAATTTTTTTCTTTGTTGAGTTAGATGGTTGGATTTATTGAAAATTAAGTTTGGATTGAAAATGATTTGATTAGGGTTTCCTTTTTGAAAGTGGTTGAGTTAATGCTTCAAGGTTTTCTGGATTGTGAGTTGTGATTAAACCTAGTTTGATAAGCATTTTTGTTTAGAACATTGGTTCAGTGAAGTACTTTGAGTTTATGCTTCAAGGTTTTTATGAATTGAGAGTTGTTATTAAAACCTTGTCTTATTAGCATTGTTGTTGAAGCCAATGGGTGATGCAAAGAACTTGAACTTGAGTTAGAAAAGAACATGAGTATCATTGTTATGTGAGATTTTTTGTTGAGCATTGTTGGAAACATTTTGAGTTGGTTGATACATGCTTGGACTAGGGTTTGTGAGAAAGGATTGTTCCTTGAGGTGATTGGTTGAGTAGAGTTGATTAAGCCTAGTCAAGTGGATGCATGAAGTGGTTTTTCAAGTTCCATGAAACAAACTATTCTATATTCTTATTGATTTGAGATTGAGCCTTGAGAATAGAACATATTGAGTCTCTAAAAATTCTCTTTATGCTTCTATTAGATTTATTTGAGTTGAGATTGATATTTGAGAATAGAACATATTGAGTCTCTAACAATTATCTTTATGGTTCTATGATATTGAGTTGAGAAAGTGATTGAGCATTGAGTATAGGACATATCGAGTCTCTAACAATTCCCTTTATGATTCTATGATATTGAACAAGTTTTGGGTGGACTTGTTAAGCTGGTTTGAGGCAAGTCTTTGAGAAGGCTTGTGGACTATTTTTGTGTGATATTTTGTGGAAGCTTGCAATGAATATTTGAGCAAGTCCTAGAGAGGACTTATTGAGAATATTTGGAAAAGTTCTAAGTGATCTTGTTGAGCATATTTAGACAAGTTCTGAGTGAGCTTGTTGAGCAGATTTAGATAAGTTCTAAGTGAGCTTGTTGAGTAGATTTAGACAAGTTTTGAGTGAGCTTGTTGAGAATATTTAGACAAGTTCTGAGTGAGATTGTTGAGCAAATTTGAGCAGGTTCTGAGTGAACCTATTGAGAAGATTTGAGTAGGTTTTGAGTGGACCTATTGAATAGATTTGATCAAGTTTTGAGTGGACTTGTTGAGAATATTTGAGAAGGTTCTAATTGAACCTATTGAGTAGAGCTTTTGAGGTGATATATCAAAGAGGACAAAGACTCCTATGGATAGATATCCATTAGCTAGGACATTGAGGATAGGTCTTCTAAGTGAGGATAAGAGTCTTCAAGTGGATAGAGATCCATAGTCAATGCAGTGGAGGTAGTCTTCTAGAGGATCATCAGCTAGAGAATAGGATAAAGAGTTCTCTTGTGGATAAATATCCACAAACTAGATTTAGGGGATCAACATATCCTTTAGACAGAGGTCCATAAACATTATAATTAGGAAGGATTCCCAAAATATTATTTGAGAAATATTTAGAAGAAATATTTTCTCTATGGAGGTAGCCAACATTGGGTGAACCATGTTAAAATTTATGTCTCTATTGTGTATGGTTTTTTGTGCATTACTTTTATTACTGCTATTGATACTGCTATCTATACACTGCATAATATTGATTTGAAAAGAAAAGTAAAAAGTGGTCTTATACTATTCACCCCACTCTCAGTATAAGCTTGTGTTTTTCAAATGGTATCAGAGCGGGTTCCTTCAGAAGAGTTTGACAACTAGAAGGAAAAGCGGTCTAATAACACAATGGATCAAAAGAATCAAAAGGATGGGTCCTTCAATAATGTAGTACCAGTATTTGATGGAAGTGACTTCTTGTATTGGTGTGTGCTGATGATATTTCACCTGATGACACTTGGAAATGAAGTTTGGGATGCCATAGAATTTGGATATGATTCAACAACCAATATTCCTATAGATAAATAAGGTAAGCTTCTAATACATGCAAATTCAAGAGCTATGAATACAATTATAAAAGGGTTGTGTAGATCAAAATATATGAAGGTTATGGAGTGTACAACAACAAAATATATGTGGGAATTATTGCATTGTTGGCAATTTTGGGTACCTTGGGTACATTGCCTTTGCTCAAGTGTATAAGTTGTCATTGATGTCAAGAAGCTTTTGAAGGAATTTGATTTGATGTAAAAAAAAATTGTTTTGATGAAAGTTACGGCATGATAGGTTTGAAAGAAAGTAAGTTAGAAAAGTGTCGCGATATCGTGACATGTCGCAATTTCATGACTCAAAGAGGAGAGAGAATATTCGAAGTCAAAAATGTCGTTATTTCATGACATACTGCAAGGAAGGTTGAACGGACAAAAAAGTGTCACGATTTCGTGACATGTTGTAGGAGAGAGAGTCCGAAAGAAAAAGTGTCATGATTTTAGGACATAATGCAGGAGAGAGAGAGTCCAAAAGAAAAAGTGTCATGATTTCGTGACATAATGTAGGAGAGAGAGTCCAGGAGAAAATGTGTCGCAATATCATGACATGTCGGGTTTTCGTGACTCGAAGAAAAGAAAAGCGCTAAGGAAAAAAAGTTTCATGATTTCATGACAAGTCAGAAGACAAAGTGGAAGCAAGATAAAGTTTCACGATTTCACGACATGCTACAGAACTCGAAGTGAGAACTGTCACGATTTCACAACATGCAGCAAAGGGAAGATTCTAAAATGAGAAGCATCATGATTTCATGATAGGTTGTAAAGAAGACGTATGGAAGCTGAAAGCATCACGATTTCACGACATGTTGCAAAGAAGACGTACAGAAGCTGAAAGCATCATGATTTTGTGATAGGTTGAAGAGAAAGCAAACAGATGCAAAAAGTGTCATGATTTCACGACAGATCGAGTTGGCAGCATTCGGTTGGAGAAAGTGTCATGATTTCATGACAAAAGCAAAAAGAAGGTCGACGAAGGGAGAAGTGTCGTGATATCATGACAAAAGCAAAGTTGATGCTGACAAAGACAAAAGTGTCATGATATCATGAAAAGAGCTTGGTTGAAGTTTTCAAAGACTGAAGTGTCGTGATATCATGACAAAATCCGAAAGAAAGTGTACGGTTGCAAAGGTGTCACGATATCGTGACATGTTGTAGTTTCACAGCAAAAGCTACAGAAGAGTTGCAGAGGCAGTGAAGTTGAAAAATTTAAATTTGGGCCGACGAAGATTAGGGTTTGCAGTCGACAAAGTTTAGGGTTGTGCAGCCGACTAAAGATCAGGGTTACAGCCGACTAAGAGTAAGGTTTTGATCTTAAAAGTGTTATTATAAAAGGTAGGCTATTTTGAAGAGTTGGGGCAGTTGTGTGTTGTGACATTCGTAGATAGTGCACAGAGTAAGAATTTTGATAGTAGTGTGCAACAGTGCATTTCATCGAATCATTCCAAGTGTGAAAGATCATAAAAAATGCAGAAGGCATAGAGAGCACAAAGGGCAAATACGAATGTGAAGTGCTATTGCTTGAGGATAGAGGTGCATTAGTTATTTGAGAAGAACCTGAGGACAGATTTGGCAAGTCTTTGAGAAGGTTTGTGTGTAGAGGATTGATCTGTTCAAGTGTTGGACAGATCTAACAGACAGAGGAAGACTTGTGCTAGACCGATTGACTATGTTTGATATAGGTTGCTGAGCTGTTGTGGATGTGATCATAGAAGGCAAAGGTCTCTTAGGCTAAGCATTGAGGACAATAGGTCTTCGGTGGAAAGGAGTTCCATGTGCTGGAAAGAGGTAGAGATAGTTGATCTTCTAAGGGATCATTTCTAGAGCAGACGGGAAGGTATCTCCTTTTGAGCAGAGGATCATAAATTCAGATTGGGGGAAGGTATCTCCTTTGATCAGAGGCTCATAAATTCTATTTGGGGGAAGGTATCTCCTTTGGGCCGAGGCTCATAAAATTTGTAATTAGGAAGGATTCCCAAAGAACTTTGAGATAACTTTTAGAGAAAAGTTTTGTGGACGTAGCCCAACCATTCTGGGTGAACCACGTAAAAATTGGTGTCACTTTGTGGATGTTTTTATGCATTGCTTTGATATTGCTTTGGGTATATTACTTTACTATTTTGAAGTATAAAGGAAAAAGTAAAAAGAGGTCTTATACTATTCACCCCCCTCTCAGTATAAGCTTGTGTTCTTCAATTGGTATCAGAGCGGGTGCCTTCGAAAAGTTTAACAGCTTGAAGGAAAAGCTAGTAAATAACACAATGGATTATTCAAGTGGCAATGCAGCACCTATTCTTGATGGGTCAGATTTTGGTCTTTGGAGTGCAAGGATGACGGTTCATCTAAAGGCACTTGAAAATGAGGTTTGGGAAGTGATTGAAGATGAGTACATTATTCCTGAACATGGTCCTAATACTAAAGAAGAAAGGAGCCTACATCATAGCAATTCAAAAGCAATGAATGCAATACTGAAAGGCTTACAAAAATTAGATCTCACCAAAGTGATTCACTGCAAGACAGCTAGTGAAATGTGGAAACAGTTGCAGGTGGTTCATACAGGTGATACAAATTTTAGAAAGGCCAAGTTGAGACTCTTCAAAGGTATGTTTGAACAACTCAAGATGAATTATGATGAAAATATTAGTGACTACATGCTTTGTATGGATGAGGTTGTTAACTCCATGAAAGACTTAGGTCTTGAGCTTGCTGAAAATGATGTTTGTGATAAGATTTTAAGATCTCTTCCTAATAGATTTAGTGAAAAGATTTTTGCTATTGAGGAAGCTAAATATTTGGATAAGTTGAAAAAGGATGACCTCCATAGTATACTTGCAGCATTTGAGTTGAGAACTCAAGTGAAGGTTGATGTCAAGAAAGAGGCATCTTTCAAGGCTACCAAGAAATCAAAGGGTAAACAACTTCAAGAGAGTGATGAGTCTTCTAGTGATGAAGAGGCATATTATAGCAAGAAAGGAAAATTCTCTAGAAAGCACAAAAGTGTGAAAAATATAAGATGTTTCAATTACAGAAATTTTGGTCATTATGCTACAGACTGTACTGTTCCCAAGGATGAAAGTGATGAAGATAAATAGGATTCTAAGAGCAAGGATTTTGAAAAACACAAGCATCACAGAAAGAACAAAGATGAGCACACCAATCAAGGAAAGAGGTATTATCACAAGCACAAGAATATTTTCTACCTAGACAAAGCAAGTAAGTGTTCTAGTAGTGATAGTGAAAGTTCTTCAAGTGAAAATGAAAATGAGATGTTGTTCATATCAGAAAAGGAGGAAGAACCGAAACATAGATTCATTATCATGAAATGTCTTAGATGTGGAAATTTTGGTCACCTTGAGGATGATTGCACAAATAATGATTTGGTTTCTAGTATGTATGAGGATGCTTTAGAAAACTATAAGGAAGATGCGTGTATGGTTTTTGAAAAATGTAGCACCTCTAGTGATAAGAAATCTAAAAAAGGCTTTGATGATTCAGAAAGCAAACAAATAAAGGATCATGAAAGTGAACTTAGTAGTGCTCTTAATGCTTTGAAAAAGGAAATAAAGAAGAATGCTAGACTCAAGGATAAGTTAGATGAATGGTGTATGGAGAGAGATGATCTTATAGAAAATCTTGAATTCTCTATAGCTAAGATGCAAGAACTCAAGGATGAGTTAGAGTCTAAGGTTCTTGAGTATAGTAAGTTAGAACAAAAAATGGCTTCTTTGAAAGAAGAAACTAAAGAATACAAGGATAAGATTTACAGGTTTCAAGATAGCTCCAAAAGGGTTAAATTTCTCATCAAAGGTCAAAGAAAGACAACAGATAAAATAGGTCTTGGTTTTGGTAAGAAACGCAAGGAACAGGTTGGGGAATCTAGTAAGAGATTCCAAAAGGAAGAGAGTTTTGATGAGGAAATTATTTTAGATCATGAGTCCTTGAATGATAGATGCACAGAAACAAAAAATAGAATTCAGAATGAGAAGAAGAAGTTTTCAGGACCCAAGAGGTCGAATAAAGGAAAATTTCACGACAGATGTTTTGCATGTCACAGGTTTGGTCACATGGCTTCACATTGCATGGCTCAAGTGAAGGAGGTAAATGATAGTTTCAGAAGTGCTAGTTACTTTCAAGGGTATTGCTACTCTTGTCAACAGTTTGGGCACAAGGCAGTTTATTGCAAGGCAAATAACAGGAACATGTTTGGTCAGAACAGGTTTGGTAGGAACAGGGTTAGTCAGAACAGGTGGATTCAAAGAATAGGTATGCCTAAAATAAATAACATTGTTACTTTTTATAAGTGCAACAATGAAGGTCACACAACTAGACAGTGTAGAGCTGAACTTCCAAGGTACAGGAACAGGAACAGTGGTATGAACAGGTCCAAGGATCAAGGCATGGATAAGAACAGGAATGATAACAAGAACAGGAATATGGACAAAGAGTTCAAGAGAAGGCCCGACAAGGAAGTGATAGACACTGATGATGATCAGTGCCTAATTGGAGTTTTACTCCCACCCCAAAATTAATCACCTCATCAGGAGGTGGGGGAGGGACTAAGCTAAGAGGCTCATTCTTAGTCCCGAGCCCCAAAGGTGACCCTTTGCCATTGATGACAAAGGAGGAGAGATATGAGTAAGGGGGAGAGCTTCAAGTGAAGAGGAAAGTTTCAAGTCAAGGGGAGCAAAACTTCAAAGCAAGATTCTCAGTTGTGGGCACATTTTCTCAGTTGTTAGCATAGTTGGTTTCATTTTTGTCTCTTGAGACGTGTTTTCAGTAAAGGTTTGCCATCAATGACAAAGGGGAAGATTGTTGGCAATTTTGGGTACCTTGGGTACATTGCCTTTGCTCAAGTGTATAAGTTGTCATTGATGTCAAGAAGCTTTTAAAGAAATTTGATTTTATGTAAAATAATTTGTTTTGATGAAAGTTATGGCATGACAGGTTCGAAAGAAATCAAGTTAGAAAAGTGTCACGATATCGTGACATGTCGCAGTTTCGTGACTCAAAGAGGAGAGAGAATGTTCGAGTCAAAAATGTCACGATTTCATGACATACTGCAAGGAAGGTTGAACGGACAAAAAAGTTTCATGATTTTGCGACATGTTGTAGGAGAGAGAGTCTAAAAGAAAAAGTGTCACGATTTCATGACATAATGTAGGAGAGAGAGTCCAAAAGAAAAAGTGTCACGATTTTGTGACATAATGCAAGAGAGAGATTCTGAGAGAAAAAGTGTCACGATATCACGACATGTCAGGTTTTCACGACCCAAAGAAAATAAAAGCGCTAAGGAGAAAAAGTGTCATGATTTTGCGACAAGTCAGAAGACAAAGTGGAAGCAAGATAAAGTGTCATGATTTTGTGACATGCTACAGAACTCGAAGTGAGAACTGTTGCGATTTCACAACATGCACCAAATGGAAGAGTTTGAAATGAGAAGCATCGTTATTTTGTGACAGGTTGAAAAGAAGACGTACAAAAGCTGAAAGCGTCGTGATTTCGTGACAAGTTGCAAAGAAGACGTACGAAAGCTGAAAGCATCGTGATTTCATGATAGGTTGAAGAGAAAGCAAACAGATGCAAAAAGTGTCATGATTTTGTAACAGATCGAGTTGGTAGCATTCAGTTGGATAAAGTGTCATGATTTCATGACAAAAGCAGAAAGAAGGTCGACGAAGGGAGAAGTGTCATGATATCATGACAAAAGAAAAGTTGATGCTGACAAAGACAAAAGTGTCGTGATATTGCGACAAGAGCTTAGTTGAAGTCGTCAAAGGCTGAAGTGTCACGATATCGTGAAAAAAGCCAAAATAAAGTGTATGGTTGCAAAGGTGTCACGATATCACGACATGTTGTAGTTTCATGGCAGAAGCTATAGAAGAGTTGCAGAGGTAGTGAAGTCAACAAAGTTAAATTTGGGCCAACAAAGATTAGGGTTTGTAGTCAACAAATTTTAGGGTTGTGCAGCCGACTAAAGATCAGGGTTATAGCCAACTAAGAGTAAGGTTTTGATCTTAAAAGTGTTATTATAAAAGGTAGGATATTTTGAAGAGTTGGGGTAGTTGTGTGTTGTGAAATTAGAAGATAGTGTGTAGATCAAGAAGTTTGATCGTAGTGTGCAAGAGTGCATTTCATCAAATCATTCCAAGTGTGAAAGATCACAAAAAATGCAGAAGGCATAGAGAGCACAAAGGGCAAAGACGAATGTGAAGTGTTGCTGCTTGAGGATAGAGGTGCATTGGTTCTTTGAGAAGAACCTAAGGATAGATTTGGCAAGTCTTTGAGAAAGCTTGTATGCAAAGGATTGATCTGTTCAAGTGTTGGATAGATCTGACAGACAAAGGAAGACTTGTGCTAGATCGACTGACTGTGTTTGGTATAGGTTTTTGATCTGCTGTGGACATGATCATAGAAGGTAGAGGTATCTTAGGCTAAGAATTGAGGATATGAGGTCTTCGATGGAAAGTTCCATGTGCTAGCAAGAGGTAGAGACAGTTGATCTTCTGAGGGATCATTTCCAAAGCAGAGGGGAAGGTATCTCCTTTTGA
Organism: Wollemia nobilis; assembly: GCA_028583015.1. Classification (NCBI taxonomy): domain Eukaryota; kingdom Viridiplantae; phylum Streptophyta; class Pinopsida; order Araucariales; family Araucariaceae; genus Wollemia; species Wollemia nobilis. The sequence continues at coordinate 24,823 of JAQPPZ010016675.1, forward strand.
GTAGAGGCTCATAAATTCAGATTGGGGGAAGGTATCTCCTTTGAGCAGAAGCTCATAAATTCTATTTGGGGGAAGGTATCTCCTTTGGGCCGAGGCTCATAAAATTTGTAATTGGGAAGGATTCCCAAAGAACTTTGAGATAACTTTTAGAGAAAAGTTTTGTGGATGTAGCCCAACCATTCTAGGTGAACCACGTAAAAATTGGTGTCACTTTGTGGATGTTTTTATGCATTGCTTTGATATTGCTTTGGGTATATTGCTTTACTATTTTGAAGTATAAATGAAAAAGTAAAAAGAGGTCTTATACTGTTCACCCCTCCCCTCTTAGTATAAGCTTGTGTTCTTCATGCATACCATATATGAATGAGATAAAAGTGTTAAGAAATATAAGATCAGAAATCTCAAAGGAGAATTTGAGAACCTAAGAATGAGGGATGATGAAAATATTCATGACTGTCTCAACAAGATTGATGAACTTATACATGAGATGAAAGGTCTTGGAATGAAGGTTTATGAATCTGATGCTTGTGATAAGATCTTGAGAACTCTTTTAAAAAGGTATAGTTAAAAGGTTTTTGCTATAGAAAAATTATTTGATAGTGATTCTTTGAAAAGGAATTCTTTGCTTGGCATGCTTACTACTTTTGAGATAAGAACAAAAGATCCTATTCCTCTGAAAGAAGCTGAATTCAAAGTGGACAAAAATAAAAATGGTAAGAAGACATAATCAAGCAGTGATTCATCTACTGATGAAGAAACAAATTATGGCAGAAGAGATAAAGGTTCCATAAGATACATAGATCTAAGATCTATTAAGTGTTTTAATTATGTAAAGTATGGACATTATGCAACAGAGTTCAAAGAGCCAAAGAGAAAAAATGATGAAGAAAAATAGGACCATAGGTACAGGGAATAAAAAAGACACAAGCACCAAAATAAAAGCAAGGATGGACAAAGCAAACAAGGAAAGACGTTCTTCCAAAGTCAAAAGAGAAGCTAATATGCGGATAATGCAAGTAACTACTCAAATGATAGTGATGCTAGTTTTTAAAACAATGATAGAGATGAAGTCCTATTTATGGTTGAAGAGAAAGAACCAGTTACGAGAAAGACTCTAGTTATTATCAAGTGTTTTAGATGTGGTAAATTTGGACATCTTGAAGATGATTGCACAAGGGATGGTTATAGTTTCAGTGATGATGATTTTGAAGATGCACTTAAAATACCAGATGAAAATATTCTAATGGCATTAGAAGAAGAAGTGAGTGATCCTATAGAAGACAAGCCAAAATAAATAAATGATATGGACAAAGGTAAAAAAATAGAGGATTATTCAGCAGAGAATGGTTATGATCTCAAGGGAGAACTTATCTATGCCCTTGACATAGTAAAGAAGGTAAGAAAGTAACACTCTAAGCTTGAAAGACAGTTTCAATAATGTGATGAAGAAAGATTATTTCTCATAGTGTACTTAGAAAATTTAAAGGGTAAGGCAAGCATTTTCAAATATAAGTTAGAAGCAAATATTTTGGAATGTGAAAATTTAACACAAGAAGTGGCCCTACTAAAGGAATATTTAGAGGATTCCAAGAATAATCTATACAAGTATGTAAACAATGCAAAGAGTGTGGATAAAATAGTCAATATACAAAGAAGAGCAACAAACAAGACAGGTCTTGGTTCTAAACAAGTTCAAAATAAAAGGGAAGAAGATTCTACTTCAAGTCTTGAAGAAGAAGAAACTTCAGAAGAAGATACATCATAAGAAGACAGTGTAAGTGGGAGTGAGACATCAAAGGATGAGTTGGACAATAAAGAGTTCAAAAAATATAGGAACAATGCACAGAGAAGATACAGATGGAACATCAATAAAAATAGGAGACCAATGAGGTCAAGGCAAGGAAGCTTCAATGGAAGATATTTTTCATGTCACAGGTTTGGACACATGGCTTCACAGTGTAGGACACATGAAATATAGAATAACTTTTCCAAGGGTATTGCTACTCATGTAATAAGTTTGGTCACAAGGCAAATAATTTAAAGATGCATGACATAAGAGGATATGGCTTCACAAGGATAAATCCTAAGATAGTTACACCTCCGAGGAATAATAACATTAAGTGTTATAAGTGCAATAATGATGGTCACACAACAAGATGGTGTAGAGTAAATATTCTAGAATCAAGCATGAACAAAAACATGAATATGAACAAGAACATAAATATGAACAAGAACAAGAACATGGGAATGAATAGGACCAGGAATAGGAATAGAAACATGGATGAAAACAAGAACAAGAATAGGAATAGGAACATGGATGAGAATAGGAATAGGAATAGGAACATGGATGACAACAAGAACATGAACAGGAATAGAAGTGATGACAAGAACAAGGATGATGACTTTGGAAAGAGGATTCAAAAAACTCAGAAAAGAAGAGAAAAATATAAAGGTAAAGAACAGTGCTATTGGGGAGTAGAAATACTCCCACCCCAAAATTATCCACATCATGTGGAGTTGGGGGAGGGGCTAAGCTAAGAGGCTCATTCTTAGCCCCGAGCCCCAAAGGTGACCCTTTGCCATTGATGTCAAAATGGGAGAGATTTGTGTATTGGGGAGAGATTTGATATTTAAGAGAGCATTGAGCCAGGGGGAGCAATGTCCCAAGGGGAGCAAAAGAAAAAGAAAGGTTAGGTTTCAGTAAAAGGATATGGGTTGCGATAAATGATAAAGGGGGATATTGTTGGACATTTTGAGTCCCCAAGTCAAAGTTGTCATTCATGTCACCATTGATGCCACCAGAAGGATTCATCATTAATTCCAAATATTTTAGCAGGAAATAAAGGCAACAAAGATGGTCATTTGATATCAAGAAAGAATTCAGAAGTCCGATGGAAACAGTGTAAAAGACATAAGTTAAAAAGGAGTGATAATATTTATTTTATAAATTATTTAAATTTAGGATGAATTTAAATTTTATAAAAAAATATTAAAAGTTACTTTATCAAAGGTGAAATAATATAATGGTTAGAAGTGCCATGGTGAAAACCCAAATAAAATATTTGTAAATTTCATTACAATATTTTATATAGCAAAAGTGGGTTTACAAAGTCTAAAAATATTTTAATAAACCCAAAGGTTGGGTTGAAGGTTGAAGACCAAAGCATATTTTAAATAAATCCAAAGGTTGGATTTAAACAAGGCAAAGATTATTTTTGTTGATGTCTATAAGACAAGGTAAGCATAAAATTTTTTAATATAATGGGAATACATATTAATACCATGCCAAAGTTAAGTTTTGATTTACCCTTGCTCGATTTGAAAGAGAAGCGCATCAAATTTAATGCAAAGCTCATGATAGTGTTGTGCAAATTTTATGGTTTGACTTGATGGTGAAAGGGCAAAAATCAAGCGCATTGATGTTTTTGAAGCCAACAAGGCACTTTGGCCTAGTGGCAAGTGGGCTACAAGCATACATTTTGGTGTGCATGGTGGTTAGTGTTCTAATCCCATGGAAGCTTTTTATGGACATGTTGAAGGCACCAATCATAGGCGCATACATTTTTGCAAGGATAGGAAGGAGTCTTGAAGCACGTGGTGCTTCTTCCTTCATAATGATCTTGTTAGCTCGTGTGGTGTTTGCGCCATGGGCAAAGACATTCTGAGGGCTACATTGAGAGTTAAAAACTCTCCAAAGGCAAAGGTACATTTTTAATATTTTATTTTATTAATTCCTAAGTTGGAGGTATAAGTTTTTTGGTGGTTGAAGTCTTTGCATTGTGATAAAGGTTGATAGTTGAGAAATATTATTAGGAGGTATAAGGAGAATTCTAGTTTTATTTTCAAGTCTTAAGTTTTGTTATTGTGGAATTTTTAAAGGTTAAGACTTTGTGAGTTGTGTGTTATTTTCAATAAAGGGTTTTGTGATTATTGTGAGGATATTTCTTATTGTTTAAGTTGGAGTGATAAGGTGTAATTGTGATATTTTTGTGATATAAAAATTATCCTCTAACCCTTATTGAGTATATGAAATAAGTAATTGTGAGTGTCACAGATTTGTAAGGACAACTACTCTTCAAGAAAAGGTAAGGGTAAAATTATTCTTTGTTGAGTTAGATGGTTGGATTTATTGAAAATTAAGTTTGGAGTGAAAAAGATTTGATTAGGGTTTCCTTTTAAAAAGTGGTTGAGTTAATGCTTCAAGGTTTTCTGGATTGTGAGTTGTGATTAAACCTAGTTTGATAAGCATTTTTGTTTAGACCATTGGTTGAGTGAAGTACTTTGATTTTATGCTTCAAAGTTTTTCTGAATTGAGAGTTGTGATTAAAACCTTGTCTTATTAGCATTGTTTTTGAATCCAATGGGTGATGCAAATAACTTGAACTTGAGTTAGAAAATAAAATGAGTATCATTGTTATGTGATATTTGTTGTTAAGCATTGTTGGAAATATTTTGAGTTGGTTGATACATGCTTGGACTAGGGTTTTTGAGAAAGGGTTGTTCCTTGAGGTGATTGGTTGAGTAGAGTTGATTAAGCCTAGTCAAGTGGATGCATGAAGTGGTTGTTCAAGTTCCATGAAACAAACTATTCTATATTCTTATTGAGTTTAGATTGAACCTTGAGAATAGAACATATTGAGTCTCTAACAATTCTCTTTATGATTCTATTAGATTGATTTGAGTTGATATTGAGCTTTGAGAATAGAAAATATTGAGTCTCTAACAATTATATTTATGGTTCTATGATATTGAGTTGAGAAAGTGATTGAGCATTGAGTATAGGACATATCGAGTCTCTAACAATTCCCTTTATGATTCTATGATATTGAACAAGTTTTGTGTGGACTTGTTAAGCTGGTTTGAGGCAAGTCTTTGAGAAGGCTTGTGGACTATTTTTGTGTGATATTTTGTGGAAGCTTGCAATGAAGATTTGAGCAAGTCCTAGAGATGACTTATTGAGAATATTTGGAAAAGTTCTGAGTGAGCTTGTTGAGCATATTTAGACAAGTTCTGAGTGAGCTTGTTGAGCAGATTTAGATAAGTTCTAAGTGAGCTTGTTGAGTAGATTTAGACAAGTTATGAGTGAGCTTGTTGAGAATATTTAGACAAGTTCTGAGTGAGAATGTTGAGAAATTTGAGCAGGTTCTGAGTGGACCTATTGAGCAGATTTGAGTAGGTTCTGAGTGGACCTGTTGAGCAGATTTGATCAAGTTTTGAGTGGACTTGTTGAGAATATTTGATAAGGTTTTAATTGAGCCTATTGAGTAGAGCTTTTGAGGTGATATATCAAAGAGGACAGAGACTCCTATGGATAGATATCCATCAGCTAGGACATTGAGGATAGGTCTTCTGAGTGAGGATAAGAGTCTTCAAGTGGATAGAGATCCATAGTCAGTGCAGTGGAGGTAATCTTCTAGAGGATCATCAGCTAGAGCATAGGAGAAGGAGTTCTCTTGTGGATAAATATCCAAAAACTAGGTTTAGGGGATCAAAATATCCTTTGGACAGAGTTCCATAAACATTTTAATTGGGAAGGATTCCCAAAATATTATTTGAGAAATATTTATAAGAAATATTTTCTCTGTGGAGGTAGCCCACATTGGATGAACCAAGTTAAAATTTGTGTCTCTATTTTGTATGGTGTTTTGTGCATTACTTTGATTATTGCTATTGATACTGCTATCTATACATTGCATAATATTGATTTGAAAAGAAATTTTAAAAGTGGTCTTATACTATTCACCCCCCTCTCAATATAAGCTTATGTTCTTCAATTGGTAGTAGTGGCTCCCAATTTTCCAATTGGGGGCCGATATTGTTATCAGCGGTTAGGTTCAAACACCAATGATCAAAAAATTAGTCGTTGGTGCTAGATACTATTGAAATCATCAATGACCACAATGTCTACTTTTGCCTTGAGTTACTAGGAGCCTTAGCCAATTTTATTGATTTTGTTTTTTATTATTAGTTTTTTGAATTTTGAGGTTGATTTTGCACCTTGTTTTCTTCCCCTTAGATCTTGACTATGTAGGCATGAGATCCTAATTTTTTTCTTAATTTGTTTCCCCTATTAGACTACACTGACTGGGAGTGGTTTGATAGCTTAGGTATTAGTCATGCTATGATACTACTGAATATCAGGTTGGATTAGGCCTATATCATAATGTTAGCCCATTGTTGGGATATGAGGACTAACAATTTTCATTTTATGACTGGGGAGGTCATGGTGAAATTGGAGGATATCTATTAGATTTATAGGATCCTTATAGATGGATGAGTTATATCCTCTTTAGCTACCACAGTGAAGGTTGTAGTTTTTTAGAGGGTGTTTGGTGACAGATAGCTTGAGACACTAGGTGATAGTGACGTAATGGTATAGGTAACATGTCTTCTCACAACACCAGGCCATTTTGATGCATGTTTTCTATAATGTGCTTCTACTAGACACTTTAGGTGTGAGGTTCCCTTGGAATATTTTACCGAAGGTATAGGATCTACTTGGGAGCACTTAGAGGTATTTACTCATCATGACATTGGGGAGTGGACTCCTAACCAAGCTCTATGATGAGCTATACCGTATTACATGATGGGGATGAGTAGTCATAGGATGCATCCTACTATTATATATCTAGGTATGGGAGCACATCAAGATAGACTAGCCTAGAGGATTTCCCTTAGAGATCATAGTTGTAGAGGCAATGGATCGGTGAAATGGTGCCCACTATCCATGGGATTTGGAGATATACTGGAGTAGGTCTCACATCAAGGATCTTCAGTACTACATAGACTCACTGATAGGGATTCAAGTGAGTTAGATCATATGGCAAACCTACTTGGGTTACCCAACATGGGATGAGGCTAACAAATACATTGAATTTTCTAGGCATGACTGATGGGTCATCGAGTGCAAGGCCAAGGTGTAGGAGATCTTTCAATTCTCCTAATTCACTAGGCAATTTGAATTTTGGTAGGATGTCCCAGAGGATATAGTCCTCTACCACCACATTAAGGTAAAGATACAACTTGAGTGGTCATAGGTGACAACACTGACAGATGATGATGATGCCTTAGGAGACACAAAGACAATAGATGTTGGGATGACTCTAATTATGATGCCTGGTGGACCACTAGGCTATGGTAGGATGGTGGTCCTTTGGTCTACTCTAGGGATGGAGATACCACTAAGGTAGCATTTTATGACCCCTAAAAGCGACGAGTGCATCCTAGGACTAAGGGTGAGTGGGTTTAGCAAACCACATAGGTGGAGGATCCATAGGAGGATGAGGAGGTCAATGAGGAGGACCTGTATGATGAAGTGTACCAGTTACGATCTAAGGGACATAGTCTATATACATAGATGAAGATAACACAATGGTATATCTTAGAGAGAGACACCTCTCTCTGTAGCATAGACCCAATTGAGTGCAGGACAAATGCAATGGTGAGGATTTGAGGAGGAGAGGACTCTTCTCCATGCTCATATAGACTCATCCCAGGCTATTATAGATAAGATCACTACGTAGACGGACATACTATAGGTAAAAATTAACACCATGATGGTTGAGAGGGATTCCTTTAGGGCACAACTAGGGGATACTACTATGGTTCCAAGGCAAACTATAGTAAGCTAGTTTATAGTAGGTGCCTCTACTATAGGATATATAGCAGCATTGTAGGCATAGGTGGCTAGGTTATAGGGTCTGATCAATCAGTATGATATTGGGAATTAGTATGATGGTGTATACATCAAGTAGCTATAGGGGTAAGTGGCCATGCTTGGTGGTACTCTTCCTACATGGTATACTATGGGAGGACCTCATAGGTGTAGGTAGAGTGAGTCTAGTCAGTCCTTAGTGTGATCGAGTCATAGGTCAGGTGCACAATCAGAGAGATCAGTGGACACTAGCTCCAGACAGCCTCATAGAGAGGAAGCAGAGGGAGGAGGCAACTCAGGGGGCACAGGTGCTACATGATATGACTTGATGTCTAATATAAGTTTTGAGTGTAATATCTAAGGACCTACACTATTGTAGCCTGCAGGTATTTTTGTACCTCTTATATATACATTTTGACACATATAGTTATATATGATACTCTCTTATTTATGGCTCATTATGGGTATAATTTTATTGCTTTATGTTATTGTTATGCATATGTATGCAATGCTTATATAATTTTGATTATGTTATATGGATATGATGTACTGATGGCATGCACTAGCTAGATGATGTATGGATGTTTAGATGCTACATTCTAGATGTATAGATGCACTATGATGTATGCATATATGGATGCAATGCTTTTATGATGTTTTGCTTATGCTATATGGATGTGATATATTGATAACATGCACTAGCTAGATGATGTATGTATACATAGATATTGTGATCTAGATGTATAGATGGACTACTATGTATGCATATATGGATGCAATAATGTATGTTAAATGCATGTTTAATTTATTTTAATTGTTTATGCATTTAATTTATGTGATGTATGTTGTGGTAAATGCAATGTATGTAATTCATTATTTACATGAGAAATGAACTAATGCAAATGAACCTATATGCTTTAAGCACTTTAAAACATAAGGAATGAATCTAATATGTGTTTAAAAAACTAATGGATGACACCATAGAATGTATAAAAATCATGAATGTAAATGGTAACTCTTATCATAAAAATTAATCATTTAAGCATCCAATATATGAAATCTGATTATGTGAGATGTATGGGCTTTCTCTATAAGCTTTTGTAAATTAAAATATATGCACAAGATAGTTAATGGAAATCTAAATATCATTGTTGATATCTATCTGGTATATATCTTATTTCATGAACACCCATTAATAAACAAAAGTTTAGAATGAAATTATGTATGATTTTATGAGATGATTTGTTGCTATAGGGGATTTTGGAGGTTTTCCATGAGACTCAAACACACTAGTTGATTAATAAAAATTTGTATAATGATTATACAAGACTCTTGAAATACACAAGATTTTGTTATGAAGACCAAGATATTCATTATCCCTATGTGTGGAAATGAATATATTAGATGAAGCATAAGACTACCTCATTGCCATATAGAATTCATTTAGCCCATTTTTGTAATAAGGATAACCAAATGTTCATCATAATCCTAAGTTTGGACCCATTTGGATTAGACCACTAGGTAATACAGACCAAAAAAAGTTAGCTCATTTGTAAATTGCTTAGAACTACCCCATTTCTAGGAAGGATGCCCATTGTTGTAATGGGGATCTCTCAATGGATTTGGATATTGACCATTTCAAGGATTCAAGATCTTTATCCCCTTATTTTATTTTCATTTATTAGGATACTTGCTCATGCTTAATGATGATAATCATTGTTTATTTTGCATTTCTTTTTTGTTTTCTTTTGGAGCAAGGTATTTGCTTTGATTTTGGGATTTTTCTTATTTTGCATGAAAGAAATGGATTTATTTGGGTAGAGGGGATCTTGTTCTTTTGTCAATGATTAAAATTCTAGACCATGCACATCACAAGATGAGCAAGTAAAAACATTTCACTTAAGGTAACCAGTACCACTTTGTAGTGTTCATATTTCCTTGTTCAAACTAGGATTATTAATGTTTAAATTGTGATAATATTTTGATATATGCAAGGTACTATCAGAACTAGACCTCAACTACAAAAGTGAAGATAGATTTCTACAAAATCTGAGAAGATTACTAGGCATGGCTGAATTATCAAAAAACCCTAGTATATTCCTTATAGCAATAGGAGGGGTGTGTTGAAAAACACAATTAATCATAGGGGTGATGGATGATGATGATGAATAAATGCATGATTAGCATACAAATGTGGTGTCGTTTGTAATATTATAAACACAACCTATCCTAATGCAAGTGCAATGGATGAAAATGCCTAATGCAATACAATTAAATGAATGCATATGTAAAATAAAAATGCATAATATAATTTTTTTTTGTATTTTTTATGTTTTTGCAATGTTTTTAGATTTTATTGCTTTTTGATTTGTTTGGATTTTTGGTGCTTTTCAAATGTTTTTGGATTTTTTTTACTTTTATGTATGTAATACCTTTAAATTAAGAATTTTGAGAGGTTTAGGCTATTAAACACATTCTAAAAATGTTAGGCAGTAAGTCCCTGGTCCTATATTATCTGAAATAATAAATGGACCTAACCAGTTGGCCGTAAATTTGTCTTGCAGATGTGGTGGTAGGTTTGAGTTTTGTTGGTTCTCTTTTAGCACAAGATCCCAAAATTTAAAGTCTCTCAGGTGGACTTTATTATTGTAAGCTCATTTTAGCTGATCTTGGTAAACTCGAAGATTTCTCAAGAGCATTCATGCGATGTTCATCAAGAAGCACCAATTGATCTAGGTGAGCTTGCCACGCAGTGTTGTCATCGATGAACTATTTCAATGCGACATGCAATATTGGAATTTCCAATTCCAAGGTCATGATGCCCTCAGTGCCATATACTAGTGAGAATGGTGTTGCCCTAGTGGGCATTCGTATACTAGTCCTATAATCCCATAATGCAAGAGATAGTTGAATGTACAAATATTTATGATTTTATTGAACAATTTTCTTTAATATTGCTATCACTATTTTTTTTAGGCCCCTGCTTTCCTGTTCGCTTGTAGATAATATGGAGTTGCAAAACTATGTCAAATATTATACTTGGATTTTAAAGCCCTTATAGTTTTATTTTTTAATGAAGTTCCATTATCTAATATTATTTTGGATGGTATCCCAAAATAACATATTATATTATGGAGTATAAAATTTGAAATACATACTCCTATCATTATAGTTAAAGGGATTGCCTCCACCCATTTGGTGAAATACTTAGTGGTCATTATGATGAACATGTGTTAGCCTAAATATGGGGGAGATATCTTACCAATTAGATCCAATTCCCACTAAGCAAATGGCCTAGCCACTTGGATGGTTTGTAAGTCTTGTGATGGCAAGTGTATAATATTATAATGGTGCTGATATTTAACACAGTTCCTAAAATATGCTATGCAATCCTTCTCCATAGTGGCCCAAAAGTAACCCATTTGAAGGATGCACTTGAAAATAGCCATACCATTGAAATTACCACCACATGTACCATCATGAACTTATGAAATCACCCAAGCTGATTCTTGGGGCTCAAGGCAATGAATGAGAATTCCATCATAGTTACAATGATATAGGATGTATCCTAACAAGACATATTTAGTCACTTTTTTCTTAAATGCTATTTTTTTGGCATGTGATAATCCCTATGGGATTACTCCAAGATTAAGGAAATCATGTAATTCTGATAACCAATATTGATAAGTAACAAATTTGACTAACTGGATGACATGCTTTTGCTATAATTTGACTTGCATGAATGTAGATTAGGAAACAACCTTATGGAGAATAGTGGTACCATTCTCTGTAGGACCTTGCAAAAGCAAATATCCCCAAGGTGCCTTCTTCAGAAAGTCTCTAGATCTATAGAACCACTCATGTTTTGGTTATATGTGAATCATATGGACTGATTTATAATTTTCTTGAGCCTCACATCGTATCACATATTGTGATATAATTTTTATCTGGATGGTAGTGAAGTCAGCAGATGGATTTTGAGGGATTAAGGATCCCAAAGACACCATAGTATCTACAAATCTATTGGATGTTCAAGGGATTGCCTCAATTTCATACCACTCCATTTGGGTTAAATAAATACCCACAAGTTCCTTGTATGCTTTCAATATGGGACACCTACACTAATAAATTCCCTTAACTTGATTTACTATGAGAAGGGAGTCACTAAAGATATTCAAATTTTTTATCTTCATGGTGAGTGTTATTTGGAGACCCAAGATTAGGGCCTTGTATTCAATGTTGTTATTGGTGAAAGGTAAGTTGAGTTTAAATGACAATGGCATTGGAGCACCTTGTGGCATGAAAAACACAATCTCTGCACCACCTCCTTTATCACACTTGGAACCATCAAATAACAAAGACATATCAACTTGATTATATGATTCTTTGGGTTTGGGAAACTCCAAAAATGTAAATACTACATTATCAAAAATATCTATGACAAGAGGCCTATTATCCTGAAGAGGAGCCTCTGCTAGTTGATCAACTATGACTTATCCTTTGATAGATTTTTAACTTATGAATTCTAGGTTGAATTTAGTCAATAACATGATCCACTTTGTAGTACGTGTGTTATGATATGTCTTGCTCATCATGTACTACAAGGTATTTTATTTTGATATTACATATGTTGTATGACTCAGCATGTAGTGGCACAAATTTTCTACATATGCATATCATAGCTCATAAATAACCAATGTTCAACTGATGTAATTTATTGCCTACTCTTTGCCTTGCACATTCTTTTGGGCTAGCATGGTTTCTAGTGCAAAATATGTGGTAAATATGTACATCAAAAATGGTACATATGGTCTAGGTGGATCTAATACTGGTGGTGATGCTAGGTATTGTTTCATTTTAGTGAAGTATTTTTTATATTCTTCATCCCAGTTAAATGGGACTCCCTTGTGTAGTAGCTGATTCATGGGTCAATATTTATTCGATAACTGCATGATGAAGCACTTTATGGATGCTACCTTGCCTTGTAAGCTTCTTAATTCCTTGATGTTTGTGGGGGGACACATTTCTAATATAGCCTCAACCTTCTATGGGTCAACTTCAATACCTTTATTAGAAATTATGAATCCCAAGAGTTTACCTGAAGTTACGCCAAATATGCATTTCTTGGGAGTCAACCTAACATTATGCTCTATCAGGTGATTGAAGACTTTCCTTAGGATCTCGGTGTACTCTTCATGTAGCAATGACTTGTCTAGTAAGTCATTGATATAATTTTCTAAGATTTTATACATATAATCATGAAAAATGTATGTCATAGCCTGCTGATATGTGGCACTAGTATTTTTGAGACCAAATGGCATAACTTTATAGAAAATGTACCTCATGGAGTGGTGAAAGTAGTTTTGTATTGATATTCTAGTTTAATTTGAATCTGGTTGTAACAAAAAAACCATCCATATGAGAAAGCATTTCATGACCTGCAGTTGCATCTATAATAGCATCGATATTAGGCAATGAAAATGAATCCTTGGGTGTTGCCTTATTGAGGTTCCTAAAATCCATGCATATGCAGATTATTCCATAAGGTTTTCCTATGGGTACCATGTTTGATACCCATTCTGGATAGTCAATTGGAATTATGAACTCTACATCCAATATATCTTACAGTTCATATTTAAACATCAAGGTGATGGTTGGATTCATCTTCCTAAGTTTTTGCTTGACTAGTTTCTTGGTAGGGTCCATAATGAAAGGTTGTGAGTAGCCAATTTTAGATCCAGGCCTAGCATGTCTTTATAGATCCAAGCAAAGATATTATGTCTCTCTTTCAATAGACTGGCATGCTCCTCGGGAGATAAGCTCTCTCCAAATTTAACCTTCCTTGAATTGGTGGGATCATCACTGATATCCACTTTGAAGATTTCCTCTATTGATATATGTGATCCCTCCTCAATATGATGAGGTCTGGGGATAAAATGGATGTCATATATTGGGTTTAAATGTTCCACCAAATTAGGATCAACCTCAGCATGATAGACATCATGTGCATAGCCTGGTGTAAAATGGAATGGTTATAGCATTTCTTTGTTAGGGAAGAAATCTTTAGGATCTAAAGGTGAATTGATGCAATCTAAATTAATGGCCTCAAGATTGAGGTGTAGAGGTTTTGAAGGGTTAGATATATTATAAAGTAGTGTAGTCAGATCGATGAAGACCATGTTGATGCAATGGAAGAAATATCTAGGATCACGTGGATGAAAATCACTATCTTTAGGTTGCTCCTCATGCTCTAGATGTGGCTTAGGTGGTATGGGGATGATTGGATCTACTCTGGGAACAAACATAACAATTTTATCCTTAATGGGAAGCAATTGCATTAAGTTTGAAGGGCTAGGAAAAGCTATATGATATATCTCTTCTAAATTCACTAGTCTCCTTTGGATGGGAGGACCTGGGAATACTACATGATAAATTGGTTTCATGTCCATAGGTTCCCTAATATGACATAGATACCGAGGTCCTAGGTAGGGCAACTCAGTCTCATATTCATACTCATCATCATCACTAACATACTCACTCTTGTCATCTTTAGAACTGTATTCTAGATTTTCTTCCTCAAAAATGGATTTTGATTTAGACCTTTCTAAAGAGAAATCTAGATGGTAAACCAGATGTGGTTCTTCTATAACCATGGTCATAGGCCAATTACCCCTCCATGAGTGTGAAGGGTCTAGGTGATAGGTATTCCAATCAACGTCATCCATGAGGATAATTTTTAGGTGATCTAGATATATAGCTAATAACTCATCCTAACCTCTAATGTGATAACCTAGATTGAACCTATCATTTGGTAATTGGTATTGCAATTGACACAAAGTTTAATTCCCTTGCTAAAATAAACCCAATTCATAACCATACCAATGATAATGATAAAAATACCTAGGGCATATTCCAAGTTTGATAGATAATGAACATTTACAACAAAAGTTTCATCATCATCCTCTTCTATGGGTGAGTGATCTGCGAGTTGATCCAAACCCCCATAGATAAAATTTTTTTATTGGGTGGCACCCCTAGTGGTACCACCATCCCAATAGGAAAGCTATGAGCTTGAGGAATATCCATATCCTATGTATATTCTATGATCAATGTAAAAATTATATTCTACACTAGGTATTTAGCTAACCCAGGGTTGACAAGGTGAATCATCACCTATGGTGCAAATGATGTAGTTGATGACATAGGTGAGGTAGGATGAGGTACCTCCTTGACTAAATTTTGTGAGTTTTCCTCCATAGGATTTGGAATCTTGGTAGTTGCTATATTGGGGATTACCCTAGGTTCATTTTCACCTAAAATTACCTTTAAATTTTGATCATCCTTTAGATTTATTGATTTTTTAGGCTTTTCAGAAGCAACCATTGTACTAGGTGTTGGTTGCGGTGCTAAAGTAGAAGGATTGACACGCACTACCTTTGACTTACCCACAAGATGTCTAATAGGAGACATAGGTCTAATATCCTAGTGAGTGTATGGGAGGATGAATTCTCCCAATGAGTCAACTTGATTGACATATTTAAACAACTATTCATCTAAAGGGACCATATGCACTTGTCCCTCATGCACATACTTGATGCATTGGTGCAAAATTGAGGGGACGCAATGCATGTCCCTTCCACGGATGAACTACAAGAATTTTGTACTACATAGCACCCTCCAGAACATGGCACATCACCAGTATGGTTTTTAGCCCAACCTAAATAGGAAGGACTATTGTACCTACTATCAAGCACAACATGTTGTTGAAAGCTCGCAATATAAAAGTTGAAGGTACAATATGCAACTTAGGTAAGTTCAAGTGTCCTAAGGCCTTTGTGTTTATTATATTGATTGATGATCCTATGCCAATAAAAACCCACTTGAAAGGATTATGGTTCACACATGCAATGATATGTGTGGTGGGTCCACTATAGAAATGAAAATAATTTTGATTTCATGATCATAAAATCAGATCATAGGTTCTTGGCACTACTTCACATGCCCCACAAAGTTAGTGAAATCTTTGGGATCTTGGGGTTGAACTTCAATGGCTCTTAATATTTCCATTAGCATCTCTCTATGCCTAGGATATTGTTGTATGATCTCATATATTGATAATTTCACTAAGGCTATTTGTAGACTTTAGATGAGTCTATTCCTAATAATTACCATTGGTCTTATTGGTGGGTCTAGAAATGGGTTCTGTTTTGTCCTCTACTAAGGAACAAATTAGATTCGAATGGGTACTACATGAGGCTCTAGTTGGTTATACCTCCTATTTATAGTAACTATATTCACCATACTAACAAATCCTTGAGTAAGTGGATCAATCCACACTTGGTTGAATTATCCAGTATTGTTCCTTGGTGGCTCATGATTAAGTAAGGGATCTTAGAAGATTCTCATATTTTAGTTGTCTGGTGCCAATGGGTTGTCTATATGTAGTTTATTCTTATCGATCATATTCTACACATGTTTAAACATGTGGTACACTTCAATGTTGTGCTCCATTTATCGATGGTATAGGCAATAATGATCTTCTCTAAACCCCTTGGGTTTAGGATGGTTGGGATCGAGCAGCTACACTTCGGGTAATAAAAACACCTTAGCCTCATATAATTTATTAAATATTGATGCCAAAGTCTTAGATAATGGCATAAATTATTGAGGTGGGTGACACTCTTTATCTTTGAACTACTTCTTATTACACTAATTATACTATGCAAGGGGTGGTTATGCCTATAATTTTGTGGTTTTTAGATTTTATCCCCCTTAGGAATGTTCAACATGACTTGATTAACATGAGCAGGCTTGGCTTGATGATTTTGATTCCTCATGTTTTTATTATTCCATTATTTATTTATTCATAGTTTCAAGTCTCCTTATTGCAACTTGATATACTCAATTACTTTGGCTTGCACCAAAGCCTCTTTGAATGTTTGATACTATTGTAGTTGTAACAATAGGGTAATGTTCTTCATGCAGCTCTTAGTAAACATTCATGTTAATTCTATAGTTGGGATGGAGAATGGAATTTTAGCCATTATTTTCCTCCATCTAATGCCATATTTTATGACTAGCTCATTGTTGTATTGCTTTAGTGAAGCTAGTGATGCTATACTTCTTCAACTAATTGTACCATTCTAGGGCTAGGATTGAAAGGGTTATCATGAAATTCCTTAGCAATAAGGCATCATTGTTCTGAATCTAAAAACATAGATTCATGAAACTAGTAATATGTTCATGTGCATCATCATCACCTCAAAATTTATCTAGCTTAGGCATCTCAAAATATTTGGGATACATTGGGCTAGGGAATGAGGGACACAAAGACTGATTATAATCTTTTTTAGAGTAGTATTTTGATAAGTCATCCCCTATTTTGATACAATTTCCTCTTCTCTAAGTGACCTTTGTGGTGCAAGCAGAGGCAAATTTATTTGATATCAAGATGGAAAATTATGCTCATCATCCACATCTACAGAAGAGGGCTCAGGATATTACTGATCTTGTTCACCCCTCTCTGATTCCTTGTACTAACTATGCCAAGGTTGGTCTAGTGTCTGACACTGTTGTTGCCTTGGAGTGTCCTAGGAAGTATGAAAAATTTGGTTCTTGACTTGCCTAGGGTGCAGCTCTGGATGTGATACAATACACCTAGTGTTATGTTACTCCTTATATTCCCTAATAGGAGGTAGGTTAGCCCTAGCTAACCTATCCTTTCTCTTCACATTCCTTTCGATCAAGGATGCATTGCTCTTGCAAGTGGTGCTCATATAAATATTACCAAAGCAACATTTGTCATTATATGTCATCTTGTTCGATTTGCTCATGTTCTATGTGCAAATACTCCAATTGATCTTGGAGTATTTGCTGTCTCTATTCTAGAAAAATCCTACATGCTCAATCTATGCGATCGACTGTGTAAGATCTTTAGCTTTGTAATTTTGTACAAGGAGCCTTATGAGTATGAGCTCCAATAGATTGGTCCACTACACTCTTGCCTTTGTCTATAAATACTACATTGGCATTGTTTTGAGGCCATTGTTTTGTATGCATACGTGGATGGGATGCATGTGCTATGGGAGTGTTTTAAACATTCCTCATGTCCATAGGTATACCTCTATCTATACTCATTACATGTAATTTCAAAATGAGAGTGAGTAGTAGAGGTCCTACACCCTAATATTCCTAGCACTTGATCTAGTCCATTGAGTTGACTAGTTCTCCATGGTTGGTTAGGAGGTATACCATTTACTCCAATAGTATTGAGATATATCACAAACCTTCTAGGTTCATTATGATTTGGAATCTTTGTGGTTCTATAATCTGATGCAACCCTTTCATCTTGCCCCTCATTGGGAAGATATTGTCTATGCCTATCTTATGAAGATGGGTTCTTGAACCACCTTCATTTCTATCACACAAGGATCTTGTATTTTATCCTCTAACTGAGGTATTCTAGTGAGAACCCCCATGATTTAAGTTATCACCTCTAATGCTAGTCGAATATCATTTAGAAGCATTTTGCATTGGGAGGTTCAACTTAATTGTTATGTGTGTTGTTTGGGGCCTTAGTTTCTACCTCGATCATGGGTCGAGGGTGGTGGCCCCATGTATAAACCATAGCTTGTTAATTATATCGTATGTAAGTTTTAAGGCAAACAAAGTATACATGATGATTATCTCTTTTAAATTTTCTTTGTGATCCTTAAAATTTTTTAGTACATTTTAATTTTTTGAGTATACAATGTAACTCTTATCATGTTTTACAATTTTTGATGTACTCTCTTATATTGTTAAATATTTTCACCTATATACTCACAACGATAAACTCAATAATGACATCATGCTATCTATCCCCCGAGATATGGAGATGAAATCCATACCTAGGAAAGGAGCATAGGTACTATTGATTCTCATAAAACACACTATGGTCAATAATACACACCTCTGAAGAGGAATGCATGCTATTTTCCATAGATATGATAGTTCTTGAATTATCCTTGGCTACGGATGGGTCTTGATGATACAATGTCAGACAAGCCAACTGAGTGGTAATAACTTCCACTATTGGTCTTGATCAACAGGTTGCATGTGAAAGCCCAATGCCATTGATGTTCACTCTGAATCATGGTGTGTGTGTGTGTGTTATTTTTATTTTTGCATTAATAAAATATGCATCAAGAAGCATTCATGATTCTTCTTCTACATTCCTAGAAAATAGTGTTTTACTTTCAGAAATATGTAGGACTAAATACTCTTTACTTTCAAAGAATGCAAATGCAAAATAAAAATGATATTGACCTCTGAATAGGCCCTAAACAAGTAAAACCTAACACAATATCCAAAAAAGAACCACTACTATATACAACAGGCAATAGACTCAGTCACTATACAGAGTAACAGTCAGAATACCTAGTTGTTGCTCTTTAGGGTAGCTAACAACACAGGCCATTTTTCCTAAAGGTGGCTAGTAGTAGATAATTTTTTTTATGAATTCCTCTTATATTTTTGCTATGTGATCTGATTAAATCTTAAAACATAGAAAAAAATACAAGGAATATAAAAAATGTAGAGGAGGCTACCTCCATGTAGATCCTCATGTGATGGAGAAATAGGTTGCTTACTATTTTGTAATATTCTCTTCTAGTCATTGTTGCTTAGGGCGGCTAGGATGCTAGCTGCTGAATTCAAACACAACTGGGACTGTGAACCACTATCAATCAAAGTAGCTGGTACCTACACATAGAAAAACAAAGCAAAACAATAAATGTAGCAAAAAATGTGGGGCTTCCACCATGATCGCCATTGAAATAATGCTAAAATTCTAAAAACTAATGCAATATCAAATCAAAAGGACAATATTAATCAAATAACCAAATGCAAAGAAGGCAAGTAAAAGAATGTGCCCAAAATTATTAATAATTATGAATCTCTTTTACAAAAATGTTACAAGAACATACCTCTTAGGGATTGACCATTGTGATATATATTACAATCCACAACTCAAGTGGAAGATACCTTCAATAGACTCTTGAGATATTCATAACTTTGCTTGAGGGCTTACTAGATGCCTCCTCCAATGTCAAGAGGTAGGATCTTGAATGATGCTTTATATTTGAGATATATATTATCTACATGTAAGGAAACAACAAAAACACATTAGTAGCACATGAAGCCTCTCATGATGACATTGATTTCCAAGGAAATGCATGAAATATAGAAAATATGTAAAGAAATCATGAACATATATAAAAATGCATAAAAATGACTAAAATATTGAGAATGAACCATGAAAATGCCATGAAAATAGTAAATCTATGCTAAGAAAAGCTAATAACATGCTAAGAAATGTAAATCTATGGCTAAATAATATAACTAATCATATCAAACCCTAGCCACTCATGCTCATATCAGCTAGCTCTATTAGCCATTGTTGAATCCAACACCTAAGCCTACATGCCACTATTGAAAACAATGGCCACAAGAAAAGGATTATGCTCTTGAAATCAAGCTTTCTGATGTGCAATTTTTTAATGGAATTAATGATCAAGGGTTTGCCTACATGTCTAAACATACATTTGTGGTTGAAATGGTGTGAATTCATGATGGATTGATGTAGAATGGCAAGCTTGCTCCTCAAGCTGATGGAAATTGCATTGACACATCAACAAGTATCATTCTCCAATTGGATAGCATCTTGGATCTCTTCAAGGGTTGTAAATGGCTCTACAATTTGATAGGGCTTCGTTGCATTCAACTTGTATCTCATTTTACCTCTTTGGGGGATCTATAAATAGATTCTCCAAATCCCAATATTGGCTTCTCAATGAAGCCAAGATCAAGAATTAGTTGGCCTGAACAATTGGGAGGAAACCTCTAGAATCTTCCCAACCCATAACCACTCCAAAACCATTATAATTTGGGTTGTTGCAACTAATTTTTCTTGGCTCAAGAAGCTAATTTTGTTACAAGACTAGCCACTCTTTCTCAACGTGGCTAGGGGTAGGCTACTCTTAGTCACTCTGATCATCAATGGCTAAGATATTAGCTGCTAATTCTATTAGTGGCTAAGATTGTATAGACCTAGAATGCCTAAAATTATTGGTTAGAACCACTACTTGGTCTTGGAAAGGTTCAATCTCATTCATATGGTCTACAAAGATGCCCATATGAGTTGTCTCCTAAACATGACATATTTTAGGTGTCTATAATTTTATGATTGATCCTCTTAATATTTTTTAATCTAGAGGAGGGCATGAGGTCTTAATGTCATAATATTTAAATGCAATCACCCACCAAGGCATATTCACATTTTAGTGCCTCAGCGTCTCCTTCAATATTCCATAATATCTAGAGAATCATTTTGCTTATTAGTATACTATGCATGTTTATATGTTTGGATCCTTCTTTACAGTCAAATGTAGAATTAATACCTCAACATTTTTTTCTAGATTCCAAAAATGTATTATCTACTCTACAACCTATGTATACCCTTTTGGTTTATATTTTATTTTATTTTCTATATGTTTCTTTTATTTTTACACCTCTATGTTGTTGATAATATGAGATCACTTAGTTTTGTAATTTTTTTGTTCTACTAGATTTATTGGCTATGTTGTAGGTGCTTTCATAGGGAAATGGAATGATGTATAATGATCTAACACAATGAAAATTTAGAGGTTCAAGGTGTAGACCAATTGGTTTGACCAAACCCCGTAAAGGGGGTGGAGGTCCAAGGTTCAAATCTCAGGCCTTGTCATACTGAACACTTGTCCCTTTCATGGTGCTTTTATCGATGTACAAGATTTAAAATGATTGTGGCATGGTGGTTATAGGGGTGGACTACATGAAGATCTGTGTATCAACTTCTAAGGTGGATAGCATAGAATATTGTGGTGATCATAAAAGTTGGACAACCTACCTAGATTTGTGGCAACTATTGATTCCACCATGTAAATTAAAAAAATAAACACAATGAATATTTACTCATTTCCTATGCACTTCCTTTTGTTGTCTTGAGCACATATCCTTTTCTTGTTGAAAGAATCTACCAATGCAAATCCTACAACTTCCCTTTTACTCCTTGTTATTACCTTCTAATAACCATGTTTTGCTAATGAATTTAGGGTGCACCCTTTTCATTAATCCTCTATTTTATCTTCACTATTTAGATTATGATACAATGAGGTTACTTCCTAAACTCATCAATCAAAGCATAGAATTATGATAACCCCATTGGAGTTAGATTTGTCTTCTCTCTTTATATCTATTTATACTTTGAAACACCCATTTATATGAACACACTTTGAAACACCCATTTGGATGAACACACTTTGAAACACCCATTTGGGTGAGCATACTCTAAAATAACCATTTGGGTGAGCATATTCTAAAACACCCATTTGGATGAGTATGCTCTAAAATACCTATTCAGGTATGCATACTCTAAAACACCCATTTGGCTTAACATACTCTAAATTACCTATTTAGGTGAGCATACTTTGAAACACCAGTTTATATGAGTACTTTGAAACATAAATTTGTGTGAGCATACTATTCATACTATCTAATTGATTTCTCAAAGTATTTCACTTAGTAATCAACATTGTTTGAGGAAAACACATTATATACACATATTTATATTTATCATGGAAAGAGATAAACCATTCAAATGTATGGTCATATTGATTCATATAAGTGTTGCAATAAAACCATTGCCACCTTTTTCCATACATTAATATTTATGTATATTTATTTTCTCTCTATCTTATAATTGGTGTAAACTCAACTACAAGAGATCAACAAAATGGACTCCAATCACATAACACAAATGCAATATAATGGAAGAAACCTAAAAATTTATATTCTTCTCATTCCTAAATTCACACCCCTTCTCCAAAATAATACAATCCATCATATAGCCACCAAAAACCAAAGAAACCCTAAAAACATTTTTTTTTTCTAAAAACTACTAAAAATAGAAATGAGTTGGATTGCACCCAAATTTAGTGCACACATCCCTCTTATAATAATGAACCTTAATTTAAAATATTAGGTATCAAATTAAGCTATAACAAAAGATAATAAACTTCTAACATTCAAAAAACCCAAAAAACCTAGGAACTTATTCAAAAACCTAATTTTGGGACACTAGATGAATGAGTTAGGTACCAAAAGTATATTTTTTGGAGGGTCAAGTGCATAAGATGTGATCCCGATGCAAAACATGCACATAAAACCACCTATTAAATTTTAAGGCAAACGAGCATACGGTTCACAAGTTATGGCTCCGACAAGGTGCATCATTCTCCTCTAGTGAAAAAGAACTTAGCTCTTACAAGTTCAACTGAATAGAAATCTTGTAGCTTATGGTTATCAAATTTCTTTAGATCTAACTCTGAAACCCAAGTGTTATCCAACTATGGTAATCCTTCCTACTGAACTAGGTATCTTTTGTAGCTCCCATGTCTGGTGGTGATCACCTTCTTATTGAGCACCTATGCAACACTATCTTTTTTATTCTTAGGCATATGGCATGCCTAATTTACTATCTCATGTAATTCACCATCCTTAGTAGTACCAGGATACTAAAATAAATAAAAAAACATTAAAAATAGGTGAAATATCAAATTCATTGGGCAACTCCACTTTATAGGCATTATCATTGATCTTCTTCAAAATACTGCATGGCCTAATTTTCTTAAGTTTCAATTTTTTATACATCCCCTTATGAAATATTTCTTTCCTAAGATGAACCATGACCATATCACCCTCTCCAAACACTTTCACCCTTCTATGTGCATCAACAGACTCTTTGCAGTGAGCATTACTACTCTACAATTTTCCCCTCATTGACTCTTGCACTTTTTGGATATGCTCAGCAAATGCTTCTGCATCATCACTAACTTGTTCCCCAATTGGTAACTCAAAAAAATCTAATACACATCTAGGATTTTTACCATAAATAATTTGAAAAGGATATTTACCTGTCGACCTGTTTACTAAACTGTTGTATGTAAATTTGGCTTGTGACAAGGCTAAATCCCATTGTTTTGGTTTTTCTCCAACTATTCACCGTAAGAGGTTTCCCAATATTCTATTCACTACCTTTGGTAAGAACTATTGAACTAGAGCTTGGTGTTCAAATTCTTCCACAATGTCCTCCAAAAGTGACTCAAGAACTTAGTATCCTAATAAGAAGTATTAGTCTTTGGAACACCATGCAATTGCACAATCTCATAAAATAATAAGACTGCAATCCTAGTTGCATCATTAGTTTTTTGGAAAGTAATGAAATGCACCATTTTTAAAAATCTGTCTACCACAATAATAACTGAATCCTTACCCCTTTGTGTCTTGGGCAACCCCAAAACAAAATCCATACTCATATTAGTCCATGGTCCTATAGGAACTGGCAGTGGCATATACAACCCTATATTTTGTGCATGGCCCTTAGCCATTTGACATACTCTACATCTAGAGACAATCCTGATTATGTCTCTCTTAATTTTTTGTCAATAGTACTTATCCTCTACAAGTGTGGTAGTTTTGGCTGCTCCAAAATGACCAGCCAAATCCCCACTATGTAATTCCCTCAATATGTTTTCTATCATAGAGCCATTTGGAATACATAATATATTACCCTTAAACAAGTAACCATTCTATAAAAAATACTCTTCAAAAATAGTACAAGACTCACCCTCTATTGCACTTTTACACTGTTGCACAATATTCCCAAAATTTGCATCATATTCATACAGATATTTATCCTCTCAAATCCTACCACTTCATTCTCCATAGTGGTCAAAAACAAGACTCTCCTAATCAATGCATCAACAAACTTATTTTGTTTTCCTGACTTGTGCTTCAAGATAAATATATACTATTGCAAAAATGAAACCCATTTGGAATGCCTGTTATTTAACTTTTTTTGAGAGTTGACATACCTCAATTATTTATGATTAGTAAACAACACAAACTCATTTGAGAGTAAGTAGTGCCTCCAATGTTGCAATTCTTGCACAATTGCATAAAATTCTACATCATATGTAGAATAATTATTCCTTGCATCATTCAGCTTCTCACTAAAAAATGCTACAGGTCGGCCCTCTTGACTTAAGACACCACCAATTCCAACAAATGACGCATCACAATCAACCTCAAACATCTTACTAAAATCTAGTAACACTAGAATAAGGTCTTATGATAGCTTCTTCTTCAAGAGTTCAAAAATCTTTGTTGCTGTCGTAGTCCATTCAAAATCTTTCCCCTTCATGCACTCAGTTATAGGGGTAACTATACTTCTAACGTTCCTAATGAAATTTCTGTAAAAGGTATCTAGGCCATGAAATATCCTTACTTCTATTATAGTTTATCGAAGAGGTCATTCCAGAATCACCTTCACTTTCTCGTCATCCATCCTCATGCCATCTCTTGAGATTACAAATCCTAAAAACACTAAACTATCCTAAATAAATCTACATTTCTTTAGGTTGACATACAATTTCTCCTTCTTGAACATGCCTAACACTAATTTCAGGTGTAACAAATGCTCTTCTTCACTTTTACTATAAATGAAATTATCATCAAAATACACAACCACAAACTTACCATTATATTCCTATAGTACTTTGTTCATCAACCACATAAATGTACTGGGTGCATTAGATAACCCAAATGGCATCACCATCCACTCGTACAACCCATATTTTGTCTTAAAATCTATATTCCATTTATCCCCTTATTTAATTTTGATCTAGTAGTAGCCACTCTGTAGATCAATTTTACTGAAGTATTTAGCTCCAACCAATCCATCCATCATGTCATTCACTCTCAACATAGG
Organism: Wollemia nobilis; assembly: GCA_028583015.1. Lineage (NCBI taxonomy): Eukaryota > Viridiplantae > Streptophyta > Pinopsida > Araucariales > Araucariaceae > Wollemia > Wollemia nobilis. The sequence goes on from JAQPPZ010016675.1 coordinate 50,325, forward strand.
ATACCAATACTTTATTGTGATATTTTGTATGGCTCTACTATCCACACACATCCGAAAGTCACCATATTTATTTGGGTCTAGCAATGCTAGAGTCACACATGGATTCATACTCTCCCTAACTAATCCCTTCTTTATCAACTCTGTCACTTGCCTACTCAACTCTGCATTCTATTTTGGGTTCAACTGATAAGCTATCTGATTTGGGAGTGTTGATCCTAGAATCAAATCCATGTGATGTTGGATATCCCTCTTTGGTGGTATCCCATCCGATAACTCCTCTGGTGTGACATCTTTATATTCACTTAGCAACTTAGTTGTTGTTGTAGGTATAACCACTTCCTCTATTTCTAGCTTCCTAGATGTTAAGGCATAATAGACACTAGCATTCTTGATCTCTACAAGAAACTCCTTCATCGTCAAAAAGCTCTCACTCAGCCCATCCTCCTTCAAATGTATAAGAACTACCTTTACACCATCCTTCATGAATGTGTAAGTATTATTTCTCCCATTATGGTTAGTATCCTTGTCGTATTGCCAAGGTCTTCCCAAAAAAATATGACATGCATCCATCAAGATCATATCACACCACACTTCATCCTTGTAAGTGCTCCAAATTTAAAATTTAATTAAACACATCTGATCTATTGTTACCTCATTCCCCTTCTTAACCCATGAGATGTGATATGGATAAGGATGATTTTCATATTCCAGGTTCATTTTATCAACCATGTCATTTGACACCATATTCTCATAGCTACCACCATCAATGATAATGTTACATACCTTCCCTCTTGATGTACACCTTATTAGAAATATGTTCATTCATAGCCCAAAATCATCACCATATATGGTCTGCCCCTTCACTTTGCTCTGCACCTTTTATTTATTAGGAATAATCAGTGTCCTCCTTATCATAAGTGCTTCCCCCATGTCAACAATAACTTCATCCTCATCCTGCTCTTCCCTCTCAACCAGATTGACCCTTCCTTGTCCTCCTTGACCCCTTTTTTGGACATCATGTTGTGGACAATCTATGCCCCTCATCACCACATCTATAACAGGTATACGACCTTCTTGGAATATCTTCTAGGTGGCATCTTCCCTTCACTAGCAAGATCACACCCACTCTAATACCAAATGGCATAAACTCAGCTATAAGATAACAAACAAATGGACTCCAATCACATAACACAAATTCAATATAATGGAATAAACTTGCAAATTGATATTATTCTCATTCTTGAATTCACACCCCTTCTCCAAAAGAATACAATCCATCATATAGCCACCGAAAACCAAAGAAACCCTAAAAATGTTTTTTTCTAAAAACTACTAAAAATAGAAATGAATCGGATTACACCTAAATTCAGTGCACACATCCCTCTTAAAATAATGAACCTTAATTTAAAATATTAGGTCTCAAATTAAGGTATAACAAAAGATAATAAACTTCTAACATTAAAAAAAACTAAAAAAACTCGGGAACCTATTCTAAAAGCTAATTTTGGGACACTAGATGGAGGAGTTAGGTCCAAAAAGTATGTTTTTTGGAGGGTCAGATGCATAAAATATGAGCCTGATGTAGAAAATGCATGCAAAACCACATGTTAAATTTCAAGGCAAATAGGCATACGGTTCACAAGTTATGGCTCCAGCAAGGTGCATAAACAATGCATATATATATTTATTTAATCTCTACTCATATTATTCCTTGCCTACTTGGCCTATGAAAATCCACCTAATAAATAAAATCATAAGCCTTTATCATAGATTCATTTACTCCCACACGATATCTGAAGAAATTTACATTACTTTGATACTCATCTTGCATATCTTCTATGTCCTCTTTGAAGACCTTTTGATAATCTAGGATAGGATAACACAACAAAGAAAATTTGGATCTTTGCCCTATATAGGTAAATCCCTATGATCATAAATATACCACTAACTATATTTCTCTCATCCATGTTGCCACCTAGTTTGGTTTTGATATAGGCTCTCTTTAGCATAGTAACATTGATAACTTATCAAACCTTTTAAAAATTCCCTTTAATGCCTCATTTCCTAGTTCAATGGTTATTGTCTAATCTCACTATATGTACTACCAATTTAATTTATACATCTAGATCTCACATCAGTGGTCTTCCAATATATCACCACAATACTTGATTAGCTCCATAAATATTGGATTATCTTCTTGCATTATTAGTCCCTCTATTTTATTCCAATCCTTGTACAACTCTACTTACTACACCTTCTTGTGTCTATATACATTGCTAATATAAAGGCCCATAGTTGTATATCACCTACAATTAGGTTGGACATCCATCTTGTTATCTATCACACCATATAATTATGAATATATAGTTCACACAATAAATTATGGTGGTGTTTCAGACTTGAGTAATATGCATCTTGGAATTCACTAGGTGTTTATAGCTTATAGGACAACCTAGAGATTGTTTGACTTATTTTTTACATGATGAATTGTTCATAAAGTATTCATAAATACATCCATATCAATGGCCTACAATCCAATAGTTATGATACTAGGTCCTCAAATGTTATCATCTACTCTTGAGCCTCTTCTATCCCTTCTTAAAGGAAACCTATCTCTTGATCCCTCTCCTTTATTCATTACTTTAGTTCTCTTTGTTCCTTCTAAAGAATATATATATACTTCTATTTCTCTTGCAATGCCCCCACCACTAATCCTACTTCCACTGTAGTAATATTTGGTTCTACTCCTAGGAGATGCTCATATTTTTTCTACTCTATCTTTCATACCAACCATGATCCCTTTTATTTTATTTTTATCTCTATTCCCCTAGCCTATGTTTTTGGGCCAATCATCTTGCTTGGATTTTTCACTTCATCCTCCTTTAATCCTATTTACCTCCCATATGCCTTCCCTTTGAGCTTAGCATTATCCATTAATTCATCCTAACCCTCCTTGATTAAGAATATTATATCCTCACTCTTGTACATAGATTCACTAAATGAATAGTTAACTATGGTGTGGTAATGCCCCATTGGGATCTCTCTCGTGTCATATCCACTATCCCAATTAATTAGAATATTTTTTCTTGCCTTGCTTTTTATCATTATGATGTATACACCCACCCCTCTCTTTTCCACTCCTTTGCTTAAATCCTCCTCATCATATACATCCTTATATATTCCTTTTATCCTTTTTCTCTCTTTGCTCCATGGTTCTGCACCTCAAACACTTACCTTCATACCCTTGACACTCTCTTCTTGACTTCTTTAGATATCAAAATGTTATATGCCCAATTTAACTTCCTCCAAATGGATCCAATGAATTTTTCACTATGGATGTTTCTTCCCTTCTCTCATTCATCTAGAGAATCCATAATCTAAGCAACCTTCTCTACATTCATACTTTGATCATTTTGTTCTACATTCATATTTTAATCAAATTGTTCTTCATCCATACTTTGAGCAATCTGCTCTATGCCCACACATTGCCATTCCACACTAATATTTTCCATAATTCAACTACCCTTTAGTGGAATTGATCTTTTTTCCATTGCATCTATATCCCATATACTTTTTAGAGCCTCATTCTTATTACTCTTTCCCCTACCTCTAGTATTTCCATATCATTTGACCACCTCTCTCTCTACTCCTTGGTAATGTGTTCCTCCATGGATGCCCTTGCCTACACCACTTATCCAATATGCTTCCTCCATTTTCACTCATCCTCTCCCTTCATGGCCTCACTACTTGTAATTATAGTTCCATGATTTATTTCTTGGCTAGTGTACCCATAGCTACATTGCTTTTAATTCTACCTTTATATATCTTAGAACTTTTGTTATTCCTATTTTGACCTATTTTATCCATATCATATTGTTCTTCCATACCCACTTTCTACTCAACCTACTCTTCTAGCCCTCTCCCTAGGCTCCTTTTCTCACTTGTGCATTTTTTTTTATAATATTTTACTTTATTGATTTTCTATAGTGAACTACTTACAAAACTTTGCTTCTTAGTGGCCCTCATTGTCCTACTATGTTTACATATAATAAAACTATTAATCCATGGTGGGACAACACTATTTTATTACCACTTTGATGAAATTGCTAGCTCACATACTCTATTGATCACATCAAATAATAATTCAACTTAACCCGATACTCCTCTCCTTGTTTTCCCCCATTTATATGGATTAAAAATAAAAAATTATTACCTATCAACACTAGGTACCTCCTACTATTTTTTAGATATTTTAGACAAAATAAGGCTAATGCATAATATGGTGTTGGGATATACATCCTTACTACTTCTCCTATCACCACTCATACTCTATGGTCTTCATCTCCAAAAAATATCTTTGACCCTCAAGCAACATTTAATGGATCTTAAAATCATTCTTTGCCACTTTTTGATAAACCTATGACCCTCACCATGGTCTCTTAAGACACCATGACTTCCATTCCTTAGATCGTTGACTTCCCATTTTCTAGATTATTAAAACATTACTTTGTAATCCCCTTTGCATACCCCATAAGCCTTTTGTAGTACTCCATCCACCCTTCTTTCTAAAAGATCCTTAACACTTTTTGAAATCTCTTTAACTCCATGATTCTATCTAGATTCCACCACTGGGTCTTCTTACCCTTCACATCTAACATCATTGGATCTTCTTGGGTATTATCACTCTCACTCCCAATGTCAAATAACCCTTTTCTATGTGTTATCTTTCCCATTTTTATTTCTCCTAGTTTTTTTCTTTTACACTTTTCTTCTTCATTCTACACTTTTCTTTCCATTTAAATAGCATAAAATCTATGCCCTCTTCCTCAAGCTTTATGTCTTAGTCTGTTTAAACTCACATCACCATTTATATTCTACTAATATCCCTTTGTGACAATCTCCCTCTTGTATATCCCTTAGAATTTGTATCCACTCTATGGCATGAACTATACCCACTATCATGTACCATTTTCACTTCATCTCTCCACTTGTATTTACTTTCCCTCTTTTTACTCATATTGATATTTGTTATCTTCTTCCCTATCTTTGACTATGTTTTCTTTACTCCCTATGCCTCCCCTTTCAAAATTCATTTTATATGTCTATAATACCCTATGCAATGCTTTACTCTATTTTATCTCTCTTTTTTGCACTTGCATCCTTTTCCCCTCTCTCCTCTTTTATTAGTTTAGTTATTTTTTATTAGTTTTTATTTTATCTTATCTTATGTTTATTTGTTGTTACCACTCATTTTTTTGTTCGTTATTCATTTATTATACACACAATTCACATAAATTAACATATTTTATTCATTTACAATCACTTACATTTATTTGCATAATTAATTTACATTCATATTCATATTTTCAAAAAATAAACTACTGTCCCATTTTATTTCTTCATATTATCTTTCCTTTTACATTCATTTTTACAAGATCCAATATATTTTCTATGACAACCAACTTTATGAAACCCAATGGCTAAAGTTATATGCATCCACATGTCCTACTTTATTTCTTGTTTAGTATCCACTTGATCTCGCATACTCCTCAAAGTCCTCCCTGATCTCCTTTAGGCTTATGAAAAATTATCTCAAGAAATCTAGCGCTAAATACCATAAGAGTAGAAAGAAAAATCATAGCCTAACCCACCTAGCCTTGTATTCTTCAAAAATTGTTTCATTATTAATGCCCATGCCACCATTTAATCCTAATAGCTATGGACATCAATTCCTTCTTTAACAATAGCACTAGTACTCTAACACACCACCATGGACTTCCATCCAATACCTCCCATTTGTAATCAATTGTCACTTCCTCAAATCGATGTAGAAACAACTTTCATCCTTATTGGATTTTATCCTAACATTATGGGTAACCCCACATCGACTAATAATCTATGATTATTATATTTACAACCTCTTGTTCATCTTGCACTACTAGTCTTCTCTCATGATCTGATCGTTGATACTCCATATATTATTTCTTAGCTTTTTCTTCATAAACCATTGCAAAAATAAATGCATGTAGTTGGATATCCCCCATAAATGGGTTTAATTTTTACTCTACATCACCTAAAATTGTAATTTTGTGCATATACAATTTACATAGTAGATCCTAGTGCTCTAGGACACTATTAAAAAATAAGGCATAAAACATCTTTGGCATAACCTCTTTATAATATAAATATGATAGTACCTTTTAAATCTTAAATAGAATTCATCACTCATGGATTATTAATGTGTATACCATGGTGGGATATTACATCCCACTATATATGATATCATCCACCCTTGCACCACCTTTTGTGTTTGCAATTACTCCACCTCCAAATGTATTTTTTATTTAACATCTTTTAATCCTTCAATCTCTTCATTTTTTTCCTCTATCCACTTTTTCAATATTTTATTTTTGATCATTAATGTTCCCATTGCTCCTCCATTAATTCTTCCACCTTCTTCCATTATCATTCCTTGTTGCTCACCACCACTATTGTGGCTTGTATCATTAACTTGGCTGGTTGTGACAACATTCAAGTAGTATTTGCACCTATAATACAACTATTTTATGCCTTCCTTATAGCTACTCCCACTACCCACTTCTACAAAATATCTACCTCCACTTCTCATCCATTATTTGACCCCTATAATAGTCTCAAAAAGTTCACCATTATCCTTGTACTTTGAGACTCCACATCTTTCCATCACTTCACTTCTATCTCTAATTTGGTAATTCACTCTTGTGCATCTTACAACTATTCTTCTTAGTTTGCATCCTCTACCAACACATTTATTTTCCCATATTTTTCTACAATCCTCCCTTCATATTCCTTAGAATATTTTGAGTCCACATCTATCATCTCCACCCAGAGTGGTGTATGTTCTATGATTATTGTACTTTCACTTCTATTCTCACTTCTATCCAATTGTATCCTCTTTTGTCACCTATTATGCTCTTTTTATCCTCCAATTTTCTCTACCTCCTATTATAGTTTCCTTTATCAAGTTTCCCACATAATACACCTTGCCATAACTAGGTGTCCCATATCATTCTCATGTTATTCTAGTAAATGCAATATATAGTATGGCACATTTAGCTTGAATTCTTCTCCTTCTTCCCTATGTTTTACATGCAACAAGAATATAAAATGATGGGCCATCATAACAAAAAATTGACCATTTTCTATAAATTATTTCAACACATAAATTACAACCACATCATATTGCATCAATAAGAAATTTTGCACAATTTTTGTATCATGAAATATCTCATAAGGATTCGACTCATGTGACACAAAAATGCTTCAAGAGCATGTTGTATGGGAAATGACTCCTAAAAGCAACTTTTCCTTTTTGTTTTAAACCCTATGAATATTGTTATCATACTTTCTAAGCCTCCAATATCTATTTTATACACTTAGCTATGCTCATCATGCTAATTCATTGTAAATTTAGAGGGCACCTTGTTATTGAAATCATATAGCCACCAAAAGTATACCATCTAGCCTACCCATTTGAGCATTATTTCTTCCTCTACACTCTTGAGAATTTTTGCATGATTCATTTTCTCTCATCAAACCACCTTGTCTACCATCATGTCTATATATACATTCTAGATTCATTGTTATAGATAATCCCCATTGCCCATTTTTTTTCTTTGGCCCTATTTCACATCCTACCAGATCACTTCACTTGATCATACCGTGTGTCTCGCTAACTTCATGTTTAAACTTGTACTTTATTCCCTCCCACATGTTGATATATTTTTCCATGTTCTCCTTACTGGTCACATTTAGTCATGTACCTTATAGTCCCATATTATATCTTAATTATGTTTCTATGGTGATTTCTCACTACACATAAATCTTACCTTGAGAAAATATTGAGAGGTAACTTAGCCAAAGGTGTAGTAAACAAGAAGCATGATATAAATTAACAAAGTTTGGGAAAAATATTCTAACCAAAATTTTTAAAGGTAGATGGTAGAGAAAATGTCCAAGGATTGAACCCATTTCAAATTGTAAGAAGTTTTCCATCAATGGTAGTGCCATTTTTCCAAAATCTTCGATAAGAATATGAGAATGAAATTTTTGATAACTTGCAATATTTGAAGCTACAAAATTTATAATTTGATAAAAAGTTTTTAAAGGTACAAAAGAAACAAATTTATAGAAGATCAAAAGTTTTTGAAATATCCAAAGCAAAAGAAAAAAGAAAAGTTCTAACAATTGTCAAATGCCTAAAAGTTATGAGCATGTCTAACAAATATGGTAGTTTAACTCATAAAATTAACAATGGTGAAAAAATCCTAGTCTCACCTACCTACATGACATGAGTTATCGATACAATAAAAGGCCACAATATGGGAGCTAGATCAAGGATAACTTCATAGTCAAAACATCAATCATAGAATATTTTTTACATTTACACTTTAGGAATTCCAAAAAATGATAGATGATAATAACAATCATAGAGACAAATCCAAAGACCTAGAACCATTCAATATTAATGAGCATAAATCCATAGACCTTGAAGGAACTAGTTACTTGAATGAAGATATGACTTCACACATAGAACAATAGTCATCCTTGAAATCTCTACACAGTTTTAGAGGAAAATTTTTCTCTTGTGTAATCTATAAATAGCAGGTAGTTTAGCATTATAAAGGATAGACAAGTTATTCTATAATTTATATAGTTTTCTCTTATTTTTCCTCTGTATAATAATACTTGCATTCATGAGTGGTATTAAGAGCACACCCTAGAGCCCCTACTAGCATAATCTTGTAATGTTTTTTATATTCATCCATAGATACTATAGGTCTATGGATATTTGGTTCCAAGTGTTTGGTTATCCCTATCCCATTTCCTTTATGTATGTGTTTTTACCTATGTTAATATATGTGAAGAGAAGGAATTTTTCATTATGTCAAAGTATTACACTCAGGGCTATTATGTAGGGTGATCTTATCTTGATCTTGGTGCATTGCCTCTGTTAGCTTAATTTTTTTCTTTCTACTACCTTTATGTTTTTATATTTCTCTAACCATTTTCCCCTTGAAGTTTTTATATTGGGATATATTAGGAAAAATGTGATTAAGGTCACATATTAAAATGAGTTGACCTTGTAAAAAATCCTAGAGGTCCCAAATAGAGCTAAATCTCATGCTCTTAAGACTAGCCCTTGTATATTTCTCTATGTGAGGTATGATAATATAGGAGGATAATAGTTTAATGGAGTGCCTAATGGGACCCAATTAACTTATATTTGGTATCATAATCAAATAATAAATTAGAATTAGACTCTAGTAAGGGTCTCTACCTAGTTGAAGCACTTCAAGACTCACTTGGAATTTTTTTTAAGAATGAATATCTAGAAGAAGCTATTTTAAATGACATTAGATTGAGGTTTTGGTGAAGACCTACATCTATTTGCTTCTAGAGAAAATATTGTATTCACCTGCTATTTCCACTTCAACCAAAGGACTCAAAATATTATGAATTTAAAGACCCATTCCACCACCCTAGAGTTTCATATGATGGAGAAATAAAATCCCTATATGACCTGTAGTTCTATTGAATGTATGGGATGATATTCCAACCTCAACACTAAAATATGTGCCATGCCACATTAAAGAAGTTATAATGACCCTACTAGAACATATACAAGATATGGTTTGGTGGTATCAATTGTATAATATCACTATAGAATGTAGCATTGATATTACTAGTGATATGATTCAGAGGTAAGGCTCATGAGAGGTACAATTCTCTTTTTTGCACTCAATTTTTGAATGGGATTAACTTGATACCCCATTCATTAATAGATTTAAATAAAGAGAGTGACCAACTTCATTCATCTAGCTTGTTCGTCCTTATCCTTATTCTACACAACAACCCACTGTTGCGATCTAAATTTACATGAAGGAAAACTTGAACTATGACTATGAATCTATAGTATTCTAGTAGGTGCACACCTGCTAATCATAACTCAAACCCTAACATTTTATGGATCAAATATTATTTCAATATGACCTCCAGAGTAGGCTGGTATACCTTGAAAACTAATTATATGTTGACTCAATTAAGCTTAGTTTAAAATGTAAGGATATGGATAGAATTGGTATAAGGGTTAGAAACAATTGAATGAATAATGGATGGATAAAGCTAATAGTATAGACAACTTATGAATAATATTTTGACAAATCACATTTCTAGTATGCCACACTTGAAACTAACAACATTCAAAACCAATAATCTTCATCATTATAGAACAGGATAATACCTTGAGAACTATTTCAAACATCTAGAATGTTAATAATCCAAATAGAAAAATTAGATCAACACCCTGATTAACAAAAAAATAAGTCCTCTAAAATGTTTGTTTAAACATGAAGCATTTCAATTTTCCCTATGTTAGAAATCCAATAATATTAGAATAGACTAACCATAACAATAGTATTAGAAATTAATTCATATATTAAACTCACAAGAAATGAAGACATAATTCTGATGCAAACATCCAAGTAATGCTCCTTCTATTGATTTCTAATTTTTTTTATAATAATATGGCAAGCAAACACTCCATATTTGACCTTTCAAATTGAGGGTTTGACCTCTATACATAGATGATAATAGAAATATAGGAATTTTACAAGGAAATTTTCATGCTAGATCAACAAAATACTAAGGTGGCAGTCTCTTATTTGCTTATAGAAATAAAGGAGCTACGCTCCATGAAACCCTCTACAACTTCAATCTTTGTAATTCATTCAGTATTCCAAAGAATTCAGCAGGTGAGTTGGCTATAGGATGATTAGGCCTATCCCCTATTCTTTTTGTGACTTCTTTATCACTGATCTACAAGTAAAACTACTAGTATATCTTGATCTCTATAATTGGTATCCCTTGGATTTTTTTCTTGCACTCAGTAGTCATGTATACCAATATTTATTTCTTTTATTAGTGTGGAATCTGACCCTTTTAAACTCAAGTCAAAATTCCTCACCAGCATTTGATTTACCTTTGAATACCTCAGATGAAAAATAACTTTGCACACTTGAAATCTGCATCATCACATGCTTTTCCAGCTTCAAAATTTACTCCTTGAAAATTCTTCTCTTAGCTGATTTAGCTTTGTAAATTTTTGCATCTCCATAGTAAAAAATCTACTCCTTGAAATTTTGTTGAGTTGGGATTGACCATTTTGACTACAGAATTAAAGCTTTGACAATGTGTCCTACATAATTTTATGCTTTATCACTTTTCCCTTCTTCAAACTCTAGTGGTGAAATTGACATCTAGTTATGTGGGTGGAAAAGTGCCTTGAAGAGTTCCACCTTTGGAAAATTATGTCATGGATTGTATTTTTCTCAAAAATCCGCTCCTTGAAATTCTGTTAGGTCGGGTTTGACCATTTTGATCATGGAATTTTACATTGTGTCATGGGTGCATGAAAAAAATCATAGGACCCTACTTGGTAGAGAGCAAAACCTTCCATCAAGTCATCCTTTTTGGAAATTTTGCTACTCCAAATTCTACTAAGCCAACTTTGACCGGGTTGACCACAAATTTTAACACTGCATATTACTTGCACAAAGTTTATAACCACCAACTTACTTGGTGAAATTTTCCTGAAGCAAGACTTATTTTCACCTATATTTTATTCTGCTTTGCTCCCCAAAACTCCACTAGGTACTATTTGACCAAGTTGACTATAAAATTTTGCATTGTCTTCACTCTTTGGTAGAATTCGACACTGTATTTTACTTGTTCAAAAATTAACATCGTCCTGGAGTTATCATCACCTTTATTTATTTTGTTTTGCTCCTCCAAATTTTTCTAAGGCCTATTTTATTGTTTTAACCATGAAAAATTATACTGAGCTCGCTCTCCAGTAGACTTTAACACTATCAAACTTTCCAACAGAATTTAACACTATTATCAAGCCCTTTTCAACATAGCCAGTTATTTTAAAATTTGCTAAGTATGTGGTCTTTTTGGGCCTACATTTTGGCACCTCCTAGGGAGATTTTAAAGTAAGTCTTTTTAACTCATATCCTTATCCTTTGGGAAACTAGAGTAAAAAATGAATTGATGGGGTTGCATGATGGCCATGGAATGGATGAATGGAGTGGAAAGGGGAAAAACTAGGAAATGAAAAGAATGAATCGATGAAAGGTAGTGAAGGGTGAAATGGACTCTAACAATCCACCAGATTACACTTCACTAAATAACTTCCCTATGATAGTCATACTTAGATATTTGTGAATTTTATTAAAGCATAACTATTCACAAGGAAACCATGTAAGAGGTGGAATGTAAAAATTTTTGTGGGAGGCTACTCCTTTCACCATATCATCTGCATAGCGATTATTTGAAGAATAACTTCATGAAAGATGATAAAATTAGTTTCAATCGATTACGAAGTATATCTCAAGGAATAACTTCCCTATGAACCTTACTCTTTTAAACACTTATGAGGTTGCTCAAAGAGTAAAGGTTCATATGGAGGCCATGCTAGAGGTAGTTGTGACTCTTCTCAACAAGTGCATAAAAATATCCTCCTTTATAGGCTAGGTCGAGAGGTGTTCCTCCTTATTAGAGCTCCACATCACAACTTTTACATGCATTGATAGGCTCATATTTTTTTTTGCTGATATTTAATGCTATCAGACTAAAAAATACTTACAAAAATACCTCTATGACCATTCTTCCAACTATAGTGTTCAAAATTTTAGTTAATTTACAACAAAATTTTAGTACACTCATGCCTTTCACTATTGGTCCTAATTTTCACCCTCTTGGATATTTGTAGTGTCTTTTGCATTTTCCTTTGAACTACCCTCTTCTTGGTGTACCTTTTCTTTGTCCTCATCACCTTCTTGTTCCTCTTGAGTCTCTTTGTCTATATATTCCTCATCATCATTTTTTTATGTGTCTTCCTCATCATCCTTTTGTTCTACATCTTCCTTCAGGAGTTGAGTAATATGGTCCAAAGTGCTCATGGACTTGCTCCAGGATGCTTGGGTGGGATTATTTATCTCCATCACTTGCTAGTGAATGTAACACAATTTAGTAGTTTTTTCATGTGATATTGAAGCTCCCTAGTTTGCTAAATCTTCCACTAGATCTCTCAATCTAGTTAGATATTTTATTAATTAAGTTACTTTATCTTGGTCAATCAGATACTACCATGCATCTATCTCTAATTCATATTACATCATTGCACTTACACTAGTCTGGAGATCTTCTGATAATAGAAGATGGTTTTCATCCCAGAATCCTTTGAAGCCATATTGCATCATATCTTCATTGGTATCCATAATATTCTAGAGCTTATCATCAATTTTTTTAATCAACAACCATACTTTCTAAAGCAATACACTCTTCTTGAGGATAATTTTAGTTGTAACTCTTGAATTCTTCTATTATTTATTGAGAATATGTTTGACCAACTCATTACACCTAGCATTAGATAGATTGAAGAGTTTATTAGTTTGAGGTGCTATTGGTTGTATCTCCTTGGTGACCTTTTCTAGATCTTCCCTAGTCTTTTGTAGCACATGGTTGGCCTCATCCATGAAATCAAGGATATTAAGGGTCTTAGAGTATTTCTACAGGATCTCAGACAAAATTTCCCTCCTAACCTATTTATTGGAGAATCTTGCAACCTTAGTCTTCTCAATTTGGAGTTGTTGTTTTGTATTTTCTTTGCATACTTCTAATTTTATTTATTTAGCTTCTAAAATTATTTTTTGTAATTGACCTTCTTTTGAAAATTATATTACCACTTTTTAGATTTTTTCTCTAGTGTTTTCCATTATTTATTTTGATATTTTATTATGGCTTCAAGCCTAGAAATATTTTCCTCCATATTTGCATATTGCTCCTATAAATGTCACTCTTAACAAATATAGTCTCAAGCCTAGCCTTGGTTGTGATAAATTCATCCTCTAGAACTAACTAAGAGATGTCTTCAGTATTTTCCACCAACTAATAATATTCTACTATCATATCCTCTTCCGACTTGTTTACTAGAGGTGTAATCTTGAATTTTATCCTTTTCCTAGCCACAAAGTCAATCATTAATAATTTTATTACATGAGCAGCTCCCTTAGATGACTAAGCCAATTTATTGCTTCAATAATTTTGTGCCTTCAATTAAGTACTCCTAATATTTTGTAGGGAGGCCACTATTAGATGATAAATAGGAGTAGATGATGTAATTTTTGCAAGAAAAAATGGGATCATCATGGATAGGAGAAGAGTGGTGGTGATAATGATGGACTCTGTATTTATAGTAGGTGTGGAAGCTATAATAGGACTTGTAGTTGAAAATTATGGGGGAGTGGATGAAAGTGATATTACCACCATTGATATGGGTAATGATGATGTGGGAAATGAATAAGTGGAAGTTGGAGGTGATGATGGTATTGGGACTTGTGGTGAATGAGGGGGAGATAATGGTTTTGTAATTTCAACTGAATGAAATGGGAATGAAACCTAGTGAGAATATGGGGTGAATGAGGTGGTGATGGTTATGGAGAACTGTATGGAGGAGATTATGCCTTTTGTTTATTTTGTACTTTAGAATGGGAGGTGGATCTATTTGGGAAATAAGAAGGAGATGCATGAGGAGAAAGGTTAAAAAATATACCTAAGCCTACAAAAGTATCCTGATTGAATATTTCATCAGCCTTATGCTACTCTTCTTGCTGAACATCTTGCTCAATTGTTGTGATAGGGACTTGTGCCACTATCTCTGCTTCATCCACATTTTATTTATTAGTAATCTCCTTATCTATTTCCCCCACTATATTATTTTCCTTCCTCTTAAATGTAATGGTTTCTCCTTTTGTTACCTTTTTTTGGTGTTGAGGAAGTGATACTACAACCTCTATCATTAGCATATCTTCAGGTGTATAGTTGTATCTTAAATAGAGGTCAGGTCTACAACTTTATCTTCTTTTTCTTTTCAAACTTTGGAGGAGTATTTGATTCTATGAACTTGTGTTCCGATCTCCTCCTTTTTGGGGTAACTTCCATCATACCAATTTCCTTTGAAGTTTATGTGACCATTTCAATATTCTCCTTCTATTGAGTAGGTGTAGGAGAAGAGGTTGGGGGTGTTGAATCTTGTTGTTTATTGGAAGTTTTAGATTTTCTACTTTTAGCTTTGCCCTTTCTAGCCTTTATTGTATCTACTTTTCCCAAACTCAATGGTAAGCTTTTCTTCCCCTTAGCTTTCTAATTTTCATAGAAATTATAATACCTTTCCTCAAAATCTGTATCAATTGGCTTAGGATACTTAGCTTTCATTGCATTTCTTTTGACCCTCATCTTCCACCATTCCAAAATTTTATCCTCTTTCTAGCTATAAGTCTCTTGCATCTCTTTAATCCTCACTTCACCAAGCTAATGAGACTTCTTATTTGGATCATATTCTAGCACATGTTCATAAAAATCTCTTCGAGATAGTGGTTACATAGTGTTTACATGCCATGGAAGGGGATATTGTTCTCTATTGTTTCTATGCTTCTCTATTTATGGGTGGCTAGTCTTTGTAAACTTTTCAACTTTATGTCCATATAGAGATTTAATCCTTTCCAAAAATAAGTCATCTAGGTCATATCTCCATCTCTGAGGGAGTTGCAAAAGCTCTAACCTCTTGAGAGTTGTATCAATTTTCTCATATTGGCCCCTCTTCCATACAATAGTATCACCTTTGTTGAAAGGGTAAATAACTATTCATTTTATTTTGTTTCCAATGCCAAATTTGCAATTTATGCAGTCAACTTACCTCCAATATTCTAGTGTGAATAAGTAGTGGGTGACATAATGGGGTAATAAAAATGGCTTCTTTGTGAAACCATATAGCTTAATGACTATTCCATCCATAAAGATATACCAGTCTCCCTCTTCAGCCTCCTTGACCCTTAAATTATTTTCTATTTTAGGAGCTAATCTAGGGCAATTGCCATACATGATTCCCAAATATGGTCCCAAAAATTCTATGTTGAAGGTGTAATATGATTCAACCCTACTCAAAATCCTAGTCCAATAATAGACTGGTAAAGGATGTCATTATTCATATTTGTCTATGAATGTTACCTAGGGTTTATATTTTCTAGTAGCAATGAGGAACATCCAAATTAAATTGGAACAATGTATGAATGAAGGGTTCTCTTATTCTCTTTTCATGGCCTCCAATTACTCATGCATTCTCTTGGCAAGGAATGTGAGCCAATTGCAGTAAATTGGAAAATTGTTACCATCCCCCACTGGTATTCTATACATTTTAATATTTTAAATGCAATACATAGTGGCTAACTGCCATTCCCTTACATACATATTAGAATATAGGCTAGCTAATACAACTAACATGGAAAATAACTTAGGATATGAAAATTATTGGGTGTCAATGGGGTTTTTGGTAGGGTTTCCTTTGATTTTATGGTTTGAATTGGATATATACGCCAATCCTATGATGGTCACCATTTTGGCTATGATTATTTAGAGTATAGTACTTGGCTTACTATTTTGGGTCAAATTATTTAGGGTCTATAGGGGGTTGCTTTCCCATTGCAAATAAATCTTGAAAAAATTGCCTAATTATCTAAAACAAGGTTCTACCCTGAGATGTCTTTACTACCCTAGTCGAGGGATCATAAAATTTAACTATGGTAGAGATTAATTTAGGGTAAGGATGAACTACATCACAAACATAATAAGATAGCAAAGAGCACAAGGCACAAATACCTTGATTCAAGAGAGGCTCCCCCTTCAAGAATTTAACTTCAAACTCCTTCCTAAGATGATCTCTAGTTATGTAAGTCATCTTTGTGTCCACAACTACTACATTATTATCAATATAATTTGTATTTTCAACCTTGCCTTGCTGACCAACTTGCTTTGCAACATTGGATGCCATTTTAGAGAATTATTCAGCAATTTTCTTTGAAATTCGCAACACGTTCACTCAATAGTGCTCTGGTTCTTCAGCCAAATTTGTTTGAAACAATTGCTCTCTAAATTTCATCCTTTAAATAGATCTTCATGCACCCATCCACAATTTAAGAGGTAGATGAATGACCAGTTATTTCTCATATATTCAAATGAGCAAATTAGATGATGCAAAGCATGACTTGTCAGTTAAATTTGCATCACTAATTGGATGAAATTCATAGTATTTGGTGGTAAACTATCTATTGGAACACTTTTTAAGGCTCGTTTACTCCTTTTATATCAACCAAAACTCCTTGAAACTTCATCTTTCATAATGGAATTTAGCACTCAGTGGATTATGCTTTAGTCTTCACAATTCTACTTGTAGGGGCTAAACATTAAATTTGGATGCTCCCTTGGAAATTCTACTTATTGTATTTCTGCAATGATAACTTTGACTGGGTTGATCGTGGAATTTAAAAATGCATTCATTTTGTGGACTGTTGAGGGGTTCACTACCTTTCAAAATTCCATTGAACAAGAAATTTTGCTAGAGAGGATTTTGCTCCACAAAATTATGTTGGAGCTAGTTTGACTCTTTTGACTAAAAAAAATTACATTGCATTACCTCCTCATAGAATATGACATAGTCACACTATGAGCAGAAAATAACACTTGTCACATTTTTTAAGTAATGCAAAATATATACATATATTACATAGGAAGGATTTTCTATCTGAAATACAACTTGAGATGATATCCATTGACCAGAATGGGTTGTATGTTCCCATATTGATCTTGAAGCTAAAAGGCATTATTCTTTTTCACTTCAATGATCTTGAAAGGTCCCTCCCAAAAGGAATCAAATTTTTGGTGGTTGCCTAGTTTGGACTTTTCTAAATTCCACCTTAAAACTAAATCTCCCTCTTTGAACTTCCTAAACTTTGATTTCTTATCGAACCACTCCTTTGTATCCATGGAGTATTTTTGGAAACTCTCATATGCCTAAATCCTCTGCTCTTCCAACTACATAAGATGCATCAACCTAGCTTCTAGTGGACTCTGATTTAGTTCATGATCTTGGTTGGCCCATTTCAAAGTTGGTATTTCAAGGTGAGTAGGCATAATAACCTCTTTACCATACACTAATGCATAGGGGGATGTCTTTATAGACCTCTTGATAGTGATTCTATCTACCCACAAAACTTGCTCTAGTAAAAGATGCCAACTCCTTTTGTTATCCTCTAGTACCCTTTTTAGAATTCTATGCAAGTTTTTGTTGGTGGATTATTTTAATCCATTCCCCTAGTTGTATTAATTAGAAGAATTATTTATATTTATACCATATTTTCTTTCAAATTCAATGTACTTTTCTCCTATGAAAGTTAGGCCATTATCACTTACTAGTGCTTCTAGAAGGCCAAACCTTGTGATCATACTTTTTTATGAATTCAATCACTACATCCTAATCTAACTTCTTGTTTGGGATAGCCTCAACCTATTTGGTGAAGTAGTCAGTAGTGGTCAAAATATATGTGTGTCTTGATGATGAATTTAGGTTTATTATACCCACAAAATCGATCCCCCATTGTTGAAAAGGCTCCTCCACTTGAATTGGTTTGAGTGGGAATGTTGCATTCTTGGTTTTTACCACATATCTCTGGTACTTATCACATGATCTTGTTACCTTGAATATGTCTCCAAAGATAGTGGGTTAGTAGTATCCTACCCTTATTATATTCATGGTAATGAACCTTCCTAAAAAATGCCCTCCTAATAGGCCTCCATGAAATTATTCAATGACATTTTATTTTTCATTACTTCTTAGGAATATTAGAATTACTCCATCCAGGTTCTTGTATAATCCTATAGGAAGAAATACATACTTCAAAGATTACAGTCTGAACCTTATTATCTATGAAGGATTGAGACACTAAGGATATACTCCTATTTGGAAGTAATTTGTCAACTGGTCTACCCAATATAATCCCTCTAGCATAATATCATTGTGTTCTATAGGTGTTTCTTGACAAGCTACTATCTAATATAAATCTGCTTTAGTTGCAAGTTCTTGGTACAATGCTCTTCCTTTGACCAACTTGGTGGGATGAATCTCTACATCATACTCTTGTATCTTAGTAATCCAACCAACTCTTTTATCATCCAATTCTCCTTGAAGGATAAAATTTCTCACATCTGGATGTACTACATAGATGAGAGTCTTGCTTTGGATCAAGTATTATCTAAAAAATTTCAAGGATTTCATGACTGCAATTACTTGCCTCTCAATGAATGATATTCATGAAGAGTTTGTATCCAGAAGAAAATGGGGTGTTCTTATTCATTCTCATCCTTTTGTGTTAGTACCGATGCATAGCTTTCCTCAACTTCATAGACATATAAAATAAAGTCCTTACTAAAATCAAGATTTATTAATATAGGTGTGTAGTTGTAATTTCTTGCTTTATAGCCCTAAAGGCTTATTTCCTTTTCTTAGTCCACTTGAACTCCATGTTTTTCTTGAGTAACTCTGAGATGGGTTTGACCACTTGAGAAAATTCTAAGATGAAATTTCTCATAAAATTGATCTTCTCAAAGAATGACTGTAGGTATTTCTTATTTGTGGGGAGTGGAAGAGCTAGAAGTGATTTTATCCTATCAGGATCTATTGCCATCCCTTCTTTGGAGACTACATGTCCTAATAACTTTCCTTCATGGGAAACAAAGAATGATTTTTTTGGGTTGAGAGAGATGCAAAACTCTGTATTTTTGGAAAACTTTCTCCAAATGCTCAAGATGTGATTCTTTCTTATGAGAAAACATAGTCATATCATCAAGATAAATCAAAATAATTTTATTGATCAACTCACCAAAAGCATATTCCATGGCCATTTGGAATGCAGCTCCTGCATTGGATAGGCCAAAAGGCATTCTTTGAGAAGCAAATACCCCCCACTTAGTGGTGAAAGCTATTTTGAACTGGTCCTCATATTTGACCCAGATCTGATTATATCCAGAGAAGCCATCTAGCAAAGAGTGCCTTTCAATCCCTACTACCATCTACAAAATCTGATCAATTTGTAGGAGAGAGTAATGATCCTTCAATGATGCTTTGTTTAGATTCCTAAAATCAACACATAGTTGAATATCTTCATTTTTTTTTCTTACTAGAACCAAGTTAGCAACCCATGTGGAATGCTTTATTGGATAAATTATATTTTACTTAAGTAGCTTGAGCAACTCCTACCTCATTGTGGATTCAATTTCAAGATTTATAGGCCTTTGTATCTGTCTAAAGGGATTTACATTAGGTTTCAGCTCAATGGTATGATAAATAATTTTCTTACCACACACCTTAAGATCCTCATATGACCAAGAAATAATATTTGGGTACTTGAAGCATAGTGCCTTGAATCCTTCAACTTCTTCTAGAGAACACTTAACAACAATGTTAATCTTCTTTTTCTCTTCTATTTCAATATCATTGCATATCTTATCATCTACTTTCATGGTTATTAACTTCTTTCCATCCTCATTGTCAAATAAACTTTCTAATGTAATTAGGACTTTAAGAATGTGATTATTTTTCAACTGAATGATATCTTGTTGATATATTTTTTGAGAAAGCTCTTCCTGCACACTAGCTAAGCAAATTTCTCTAACTAGAAATTCAATTATATGATCATCATTCTCAAAGACCTACTAGAAAATTTGTCTATATGACACTACAAGTCTGAAGACTAATTTAACCCTTCCACTTGTAGTTGATCCAAATTTTGAGGTGGGATTGAAATTAGATCCTTTAACTTTCAAAGCATTAGCTAATATATTCTACTTTCTAGGGATAGAATAGATAGTTAGAGCATCAAATGATTCCATCAAATCCCACACTCTATTTCTATATATTTTCAAGTAGTGATGTTTACTACTGCATCTCTCAGTAACTTGGTTGACCACCAACTCTGAGTCACCATAAATGTCTAACATTTTAATTTCTATTTTTTAGCTTGCATCAATACCAAACACAAAGCTTCATACTCTATAGAATTATTAGTGCAAGACCAAGTTAGTCTGAAAGAAAAACTTTTCACACCCTCAGAAGGATATTTTAACACTACACCAACCCCAACCTCATTTTACACCTTCCTCCATCAAAGTGCATTGTCCAAATTTCTGACAACCTGAGTGAATGATTAGATATGGCAAGGATATGCTTTTTCCTTTTGAAGAAATGTTATAGGTACCCAGACCTATTTCTAATAGGTTGTGATTTTCCTTGAAAGGCAACTCATTTTCAATTTCTAAATCTTTTAGAATTTACATTAACTCTGGCTCTTGATTATACAAATCTTCTTCAATATTTTCAATATGGAAAGACAGATTTTTTTAGGATTATCCTTATTCTTTTGCCTTTATAGGGATCATCATACCAAAGTAGTCTTGTTGCGGATTTTTCCTGCTTACCCCTTAAAGATTTATCACATCATAGGAAACTAAAAAATCATGAGTATTGTGGATTATGGCTGATCCACCTCTTTAACCTAGGAATAGATTACTCAGAAAGCTCTAGATAGACTAGGTTGGGTAAGGAGACCCCCAAACAATGGGTTTATCTATTTGATTTTATGGTGTAATCACCCACTTTCTCCATACAAAATGATTCTATATTGTTTTGATTATTTTATGACCAAACCTATCATAAAAAAATCTTATCAAGCTCAGACCCATGTCGTGTCCATTGGGTAGCCATAGAAAATTGATATTAAATAAAACAAAAAATAAAGAGACAGAAGAGCTAGTTTTTTTTTACTCATTCAAATAATGTAATATGCAAAGAATGATTTAACTAGTGAAAAAAAGCATTATCTATATATTCTGATTACAGTAATACATAAATAAGTGGACACAGATCATACACAAGATATGTCAAGGATAGAGTTGGGATTTTCATTAATGTAAAATCTTTTTACATATTAGTAGACTAAAAAAGTGCTTGATCCTTATATGTCATTTCATTACAATAAACCCTTGGTTTGAATATTCATAACAAGGGATCATTTCTCTCCGTACTGATTGCAGTGACGTAAGAGTTCCCAACTCTGGAACATTCCACGGGAAATAATCTCAGTAAAAAATACTCCTTAAGAAGTCCCTATAATTTTCTCTCTTAGAGGTTTGATAAAAATGTTACCGCTGCAATGGTCTTCTATATATAGAGCTAGGTAGTGAAGCGAGGCTACAACTGCTTTCTCATCGGCCCTCCATTTGGCTTGATCTCCTCTTCCTCATAAAAATGTGGTAGAATCAAAACTAGGCATGTGGCCCATGTCCTCTTCATAAGTATTATGAATATTTTTGTGGGCTATCCTTCCCCCTTCCTGGGATGGTAGTTGTGGTGTGTTTTGATCGTGAGCTTCCCTTGGTGTACCGGTCCCACCTCTTCCCTTCTGAGATTCTATAGATTTTTCCATCATAGCCTTTCTGCTGACTTGTTACCTTAATTTATCTTTTTTTAACTATACTACATTCATAGATGCTATCAACAGTACCATGTCTCTCACATATAGGTAAGTATACACATATACAAATATATATTTACTTTTTGTCAATACTCAACTAAGGAGGGTTACTACACCTATCCAATTCTTTGTTGGCAGCCTCTACATGAATGACCGTCCACCTGCTTATTTATTAAAATATGGTGTGCATAAAATCATGTACCCTTGAAGACCTTTGTGCACTTCATAGGAAAATGGGGTGCACAAACTTAAAATGGGGCGCACGAACTCGCGTGCCCCTTAGATTTTCATGCACTCCAAAATAGGGCAAAATTCAAAGTTATCATAATTTTATGAAACTTCTCTGGGGTATAAACAGGCTAAATGGGTACTCAAATAAGTCATAGCATAAAAAAATACCTCTTGGTTTATGAGATATAGCCCTTCAAAATTGGATGTAAAACTGCACGCGCGTCAATGGGGTGCACGACTTTAAAATGGGGTGCACAAACTTGTGGACCCTTCAAGACCTTGGTGTTCTCCATAGGAAAATTGAGCACATGAAATTAACATGGGGCACATGAAATTTAAATGGGGCACACAAACTCGTGCGCCCCTCAAGATTTTGTGTGCTCCAAAATTAGGGAAAACTTTAAAACTCTTAGAATTTGATGAAACTTCTCAAGAGTCTAAATGGGCCAAATGGGTACTCAAATCAGTTGAGAACATCAAAAAATTCCTATGGGTTCATTATATATACCCCTTCAAAGTTTAACATAAAATTGCACGTGCACGTTAATGGGGCACACGACTTTAAAATGGGGAGCACGAACTTGTGCACCCTTTAAGACCTTGGTGCACTCCATAGGAAAATGGGGTGCACGAAATTAACATGGGGCACACAAAATTTAAAATAGGGTGCCCTTTAATAACTTTGACAGACTTCAAAAATGCTCAATCCAAACCATCACCACTAGACCCTGATCTTCAAGATACACAAATCTCAGTATTTTTGCAAGCCAAAAATTTAGATTAAACCCAAGCCTTAATTTCTTGGAATCATCAAAAATTGGGCCTTGCACCCTAAGCTCACCTAGACATCAATTCAATGATTTTTTTTCAAAAAAAATGGGGTGAAAACTAAGTTGTAACAATGGGGTACAACAATTATAAATACATATATCCTCCCATATTGGCAATAAATTCTCTTAAAAGGCATATACCAAAATAAGTTTCAAGATATACTATCACAATTTCTTGTATAATGGTAATATTTGGGGCTCTGTGTAACCTCATCAATACATTCTTTATGACTCCCATAGTGTTAATCTGGGTACCATCATGTTGTAAGACCCCTTGACATGATCTTGTGTACTCTATGCCCATATCATCATAGATTACTTTTGGCATAACAATAGTTGAGGCCTTTGAGTCTATAATACAATTGTGGACTGTCCATCATTCCATTCTAAGAGAGATGTAGAATGGAGGAGGTTTGTTCTTTAGGGTGGCAGGAGACATATTTTATTTATCTTGTGCTAGATTAAAAATTGTAGAGTTTTAATTTCCCTTATGTAGAGAAGCGTTCAACAAATCTATTTTTATAGGGAGGAAAAGTGTATCATACAAGCTTGCCCTAGATGGGGCTCTTTTCAATTCATCAATAATATTATACTTAGACTAAACTGGTGGGGGCCTTTCATACATTTTTTCTGGTTCTCCATACTTTCTTTTGTATTGTTGAGTGGCCTCTATTCTCTAACCTTTTGTAATAGAAGGGAACCTTAGTTTTTCTTGGGCTTCATTTTTAGCACTTTCTTGTTCTTTTTTCCTTTATTTTTCACCTCTTATTAGAGTACTCACTTCCTTTTCTTATCTTCTAGGTACTGCATAACTTATGTGAACAACCTGTGGAATAGGAAACTTGTCTTTTATTGTAGTGGTAATTCTCTTTTCTTCTAAGAAAGCACTTGGAAACTTCCTATTTTCTTTGGATCTACTTGCAAAGACTTATTTCCAGATCTAGTCATGACAGAGGCCTGTTCTTCTTTAGGAAAATCTTGTCTAGTCATAACTTGATCATGCTACCACAACATGTTAACTCTTCCATTTTTGTTTCTCTTAGCCTTTTCCATGGCTTTTTGTACATGGTTTTGGTACATTACACAAGTGCTAGAATCATGGGGATCATTGCAAACTAAGCACCAAACATTGACCAAATTAGTTTCAGGTGCATATTCTTTCTCTGATTTATTTACATTGAATCTAGGTCCTACGCTACCACTTGTACTAGTTTTTTTGATATTTTTTAATATAGGGGAATATTCTCTATTGAAATATTTCTATTTTCCTCTTTTCCGTTGCATTGAACTTATTATTGATTTTTTTTAGAGTGCTCTGGATTTCTAGCAATAGAGATGATTCTTAGGATTTTTGATATGGAAGAGGAGGAAAAGGGATAGTAGGGGTTGTTTTAGGAGGAAATAATGTAGATACTTATGGATATGGTAGTGGATATATATATGAAGGAGAGGTTGACTTTGGTGGAAACTGAGGAATTTTAGAGCAATAAGGCAAAACCATTTTTGGTGGAAGCCTTCCTCTAGCAACTAGCATATTTTCTGCTTGAACATCTGCTTGGTAGATATGTGGGAAGGTGATTATACCTAAATTCTAAGTTTGTAGCCCCAATTCTGAACAAAGGCTCTAATGTAATACATATATGCTAAATATATAGCTAGTTTGGATTTAAGGGGAATCATCTTCCATGTTCTACTAAACCTTAGGTTAAAATTAGAGACTAACTCGTGTTGATTTTTTATATAGTCGTGAACTGGTTTAGGAGTGAAAAGAGATTAGATGACTCATTGAATTCTTCTACAAAAGGGCCAGCTAAATTTTTCCATTAAGTAATGGTTTTATCTTCCAAGGTACTTAACCTGTGCAAGATATTTCATCTAAAATAAAGGTCTAGAAGCCTGACTATAACATCTTCATTATTGATATTGTGAATAGCAGCTAAGTTTAATTTGTCTTGGAAATGCTTATATGTAGTATTTCTTGTACCATAAAATATGGATATGGATTTTGAAATAGCCTAGGGGATACCATACATATAAGTAAGCCCAAGAGGTCTAGAAGTATCCCAGTTGGGATAATTCTATGGGGGTTGATTCTGATTGACATTATGTTGTTGAGACATTACGGGTGGTGTTTTAATGGATGGTATTGGAGGTACCATATGGTTAGATTCAACTAGTACCTATTCCAACTATGATTTTGGGAATAAACTTCTTATAATATTGGAACCTCTTAGAGGGAGCTCATAAAATGTAATAGATCTTAACTATTTTTAGCAGATGATTTGGTATACATGAAAAATATGGGCTACTAGAATGACTTTTTTGGTTTCTTGCATTTAGGGAGTCACCAAGTAAATTTATTTTTGCTACTAAATAAGTTCAAGACAACTCACTAAATATTGATTCCTCCAAAAATTATCAATAATGAAATAAAATAGGTAAGGGAAAGACAATATGTCTTTAAGGTCCCACTGGGTGTGCCAAAAATATTGGGGTTTGAATTGAAATCAAGGAAAAATTGAATTGTGACTATGAATCTATGGTCTTCTGGTAGGTTCACACCCGCTATTCACAACTCAAACCCTAATATTGGATGGATCAGAGTAGGTTGGTATACCTTGTCAACTAATTGTATGTTGAATAAATTAATCTCAATTTAAAATGTAAGGATAGGGATATAAATGGGATAAGGACTAGAAAAAATTGAATGAATAATGGCTGAATAAAGCTAACAACATAAAAAACTTATGAAGAATATTCTGGAAAATTACATTTCTAGTATGCCACACTTGAAACTAACAATACTCAAAACCAATAGTCTTCACCATTACAAAATAGAACAATGCCTTGAGAAGTATTTCAAACATCTATAATATTAATAATCCAAATAGCAAAATTAGATCAACACACTGATTAACAAAAAAAGGATTCCTCTACAATGTTTTTTTAAACATGAAGTATTTCAATTTGCCCTAAGTTAGAAATCCAATAATAGTAGAATAGACTAACCATAAAAATAGTAGTAGAAATTAATTCATAGATTAAACTCACAAGAAATGAAGACATAGGTTTGGAGAAAACATCCAAGTAATACTCCTATTGATTTCTTAAAAATTATAATAATATGGTAAGTAATCACTCTAGAGTTGACCCTTCAAATAGAGGGTTCAACCTCTATATATAGATGATAAATGAAATATAGGAACATTACAAGGATATTTTCATTCCAGATCAATAGATTACTAAGGTGACAGTCTCTTATTTTCTTACAGAAATAAAGGAGTTGCACTCCATGAAACCCTCTACAACTTCAATCTCTGCAAGTCGTTTGACCTTCCATAAAATTTGGTAGCTGAGCTAGATGTAGGTTGATCAAATTCATCCCCTATTCTTTCTATGACTTCGTTACCATTGATTTGTAACTAAAACCATCAATGTATCTTGATCTCTACAATTCTTGGTCTCCCCTGGCTTTTCCACTCGTGCTCAGTAGTCACGTATACCAAGATTCATTTATTTTATCAACATGGAATCTTGTCGTTTTAAACTCAGGTCAAAATTCCTCACTAACCTTTTATCTACCTTTGATTGGTTCAGATGAAAAATAAGTTGGTACACTTGAAATATACATCATCACATGCTTTTCTAGCTTCAAAATTTACTCCTTGAAAATTCTACTCAGCTGATTTTGCTTTGGAACTTGCTACATATTCATAGTAAAAAATTTGCTCCTTAAAATTTTGTTGAGTCAGGTTTGACCATTTTGACCATTGAATGAAAGCTTTGATGATGTGTCTTACATAATTTTATGCTTTATAACTTTTACCTTCTTCAAAATCTAGCAATTAAATTGGCATCT
The DNA here is from genome assembly GCA_028583015.1 of Wollemia nobilis. Lineage (NCBI taxonomy): Eukaryota > Viridiplantae > Streptophyta > Pinopsida > Araucariales > Araucariaceae > Wollemia > Wollemia nobilis. The sequence goes on from JAQPPZ010016675.1 coordinate 77,708, forward strand.
AGTTGTGTGGGCAAAAAAGTGCCTTGAAGAATTCCTCCTTCGAAAAATTCCATCATGTGTTGCCTTCTTCTCAAAAATCTAATCCTTGAAATTTTTCTAGGTTAGGTTTGACCATTTTGACTATGGAATTTTACATTGTGCCATGGGTGTGCAAAAATAATCATAGGAACCTACTTGGTGGAGAGCAAAAACCTTTCATCGAATCATCCTTTTTGGAAATTATGCTACTCCGAATTCTGCTAAGCCAACTTTGATCGGGTTGATCACATATTTTAATACTACATATTACTCGCATGGATTTTATAACTACCAACTTACTCGGTGAACTTTACCTGAAGAAAAACTTGTTTTCACCCATATTTTATTCTTCTCTGCTCCCCAAAAATTTTATAGGCACTGTTTGACCAATTTGGCAATGGAATTTTGTATTGTCTTTGCTCTTTGATGGAATTCAACACTATATTTTACCTACACAAAAATTAACACTAGCCTAGAGTTATCCTCACCTTTATTTATTCTGCTTCACTCCTCAAAAATTTTCTAAGGCTTGTTTGACTATTTTGACCACAAAAAACTATTTGAGCTTGCTCTCCAATGGAATTTAACACTATCAAAATTTATAGAAGAACTTAATGCTACTATCAATCCCTTTTCAACACTTAGCCATTTTTCTCAAATTTTCTATGTATTTGGTATTTTTAGGTCTACACCCACTACATCCAACTAGATTATCATAATCTATAGTGAATATGAGTATGTAAAGGTAGAGGAAGTAGGTACTATGCTACCCCATGGGATTCATACTAGATTGATGATCAAAATATCCCTTTAGAGTTCTTGAGTAGAAGAGAACTCTTCTAGTTCAAAATAATATCCCCTTTACCTACATGAGCATAAAATAAAAAAAGGATTTGATTGGGGGATGAAAGAGGTACTCAAAATTGATCATTATTTAAAAGTGAGTCAACACTGGTACCAATCCATGTATACCAAGAAAATGTATTACAAGGCCACCTGTATACCCTTTATATATATGTAATATATGTAACATATGTTATAGATTGTTGCAAGAGAGTGATATTAATTTTGAGATACCTCTAAGATTTCAAAATGTACAAAGATGTAAAGTTGCACTTTGAGTATTGAAAGTCCCACCTCTACTTCGCTCCCAAATTTGGTCCTCTTTGAGTCCATACCCAAAGGAAAAGATGATTTAATTTATGTTATTTATATTCATCAAACTAAATATCCCTTATGAGTCACCAAAACTAAATTGAGTTCTCACTACACATAAAAATTGCATTAAAAAATATTGAGAGGTAACCTAGTTAGAGAGGAAGTAGACAACAAGCAGATAATAATGTAACAATATGTGGGAAAAATATTTTGATCAAAAGTTTTGAAAGATAGATTGTGGAAAAATTTTTGAGGATCAAATCCCTTTCAGATAGTAATAAAGATCTGATCAAATGGTAACATCACTTTACAAAATATTTAACAAGAAGGGAAGAATGACAATTCTAAAAACTTGCAATATCTAAATCCTTAAAGGTTGTAAGTTGACATAAATTTCTAAAATGATCAAAAGGAATAAATAGGTGATGCACATGCCATAGCTATGAATTTCCTAGTTTCTCAAAACTATGAAATTCCTAAAGTTTTGAGCATGTCCTCCAAAGGTGTGATGGACCAAATTATACCATACCTATAAATAGGTGATGCACCCTAGATTTTAGACAAAGTATATAATTGGATGAAATGAGATTACTCTCAATTTAAACCTCCATAGAACGATGACTCCTTGAAATTATTATATTTTTTAAAATAAAAACTGTTAGTAAGGATTAAGGATTAAAAAGAGATAGTTAAAAGTGGACGGTATATAGTGTAACAACATTAGATCTCACTAAGTAATATGCTAACCAAATAAAATTACATGATACTTAATAGACCAACCATTATTAGATATAATTATATATTTATTCAACTTAAAATAAATGCTTTAATCATTCCAAGGACTTGAACAATTAGCAATCCAATACTAATCCAAAAATTTAAAATTCACTTCGATAAAATAAACTAAGTGTCAAGTGTAATATAAATGAATTAAAACAAAGAATACATGCATAAAAACCTACAATTGGACAACAATGTAGGCCAAGCAATATTACATAGCAATACCAAGCAAGGACTATAGAGTCAACCCCTATAATTAAGGTCTCATGGCTTATTTATAGGCTATATTTTGAATCTTGTAGTGTTAGATTTATAATCTGTTACAAAAATTGTTAGAAAGATATCTTGGTAGAAAATTTCTATAATTTTCTATGGTCATATTATATCTCATTCTACATTTGAATTGTAAGTCTTGTAGAATTTGCTCTATTAATCTACAACTACTTTATTCAAGTGGCTAAACAGTTATAATAGATCTATCAGAGTGATCACTTTTATGTCTATGTGGTAATTGGTTTTCCAACTAGGAAGCACTAATGTAGTTACAAATCCTTCTCATGGTTACTTCAACCTTATGAAATGCTATTATGGCCTTGTGCAATGGATAGATCTATTTGTATGAACCTCACATAAATTCAAGGTTGGAGATAGAGGCACTAACATCATGATTGAGGAATGCTCATTTTTTTGTATCTCAATCTCATGCATGGACTTGGAACTCTTTGCTTGCATGTTATTGGATTCCTCCTCCTAGCACCTATGTCATCATTATGATAATCATAACTTTGCGCATCCTATTTTTATGCATCCTTTAGACTTTTGCTAATTTCATCACTATGTGATCCTAAATTTTTGCAATCATGGTTTTCTATAGTTAGCCTTCCATGCATCCTTTTAACTTTTGCTAATGTCATCACCACACAATCCTAACTTTAGAAAATCATAGTTTTGTGCAGTCATCCTTCCATACCTCCATTTGAATTCTACTTTTGTTATCACTATGTGATCCCAACTTTGTGAAATTATGGTTTTATGCACTGAGTCTTGTACATTCTCAAGGATGCATGATGTCATGTTGATGTCATCATAAAAAGAGGCCTAGTTTTGTGCAATATAATATTGTGTAGTTTTACCATGGGGATCATGAAATTATGCATTGGATTTGCATGACATTGGGATCCAACGTGGCTATATTGATGTCACCCCAAGAAATAGCCTAGTTCCATGCATCATGGATTTGTGCATCATAGTTGCATACAACCTTGAAGCTATAGAAGCACTTAACCATTTTTTTAGACAAAAGAGCCCATATTTTTTACTTCAAATGAGGTCATGATTTTGACCTACATTCTTGTTGCCTCTCAAGTTTTTTTCTTACAAAAAAATATGAACCTAGATATTCTTATTTTGGATTATAAACTTATGAATAAGAGGAGTCAAATGAGCTAGAAGATAAGCTGACAAAAAAAGAAAGGGTGAAGGTGGTAAGATATACAATGCTTACTACAATAAAAAAAGAAAGACAAGAATCATAGAAAATGAAAGAACTAGATATGATGAAGATATATATGGAATGGAAGAAGAAGAAGTGGCAAAAAGGGTAATAAATGAATAAAATAATGGGGGAAGATATTATGTGCAATATTTACTACAAGAGGTAAGAAAGACATAGACTATATAAAATGAGAGAATAGGAGTTGATAAAGTAATGTATATGTGGATAGGAGGAGTGGAATAAAGGATAATATGGTAATGTAAGAGGGGAATATGGTGAATGGGGACACCTAGACTATGGTTTCCTCAAAGAAAATGGTATCTCCATGAGTATACTTTGTTGCAGCCAAAATTTGCTTCATATCCAAGAAATATGCCTTAGGCAAATATTCTAGGAACTTGTAGGCTAGAGTCTACCATTATTTTTGTGCTTTTTTCTCTTCCTCACACAATTGCACATGGACTTCTATTTATAACTCATGGTAGTGTGATAATTCAATTTTTTCTCATAACTCATGACTACACTAGGGGGAATTATGAAGGGGGAGGAAGAAAATAAAATCCTCCAAATGCAACAAATTAATTTAAACTTAATCAATAAAATTATTAGTATGTCATAAAATGTACTACACAAATGTAAATTTGCATAGAATTTTAAAATTATAAATTTAAAATGAAAGATAATATGAAAATAACCTACAACGATCTTGTTATAACCTTTTAGGATCATGAGATTAAACTTATTCCCATCAACATACTTGACCCTCTTTTGCACATCATAACATGTATCAGTAGGATCCCTTATAAATGAGTATTGATCAACATGGGCTCCATGATAAACATTATTACCATAACTGCACTGAAGCATCTCAACATCCTACCTTCACACATTGCAGCATCCACATTCACCCTATAAGCATTTAATGATGTTGTATCTCCCATAGTTGGCACAATAGTCCTCCCCATTCAGGTTGGATAGAATACTATGCCTACATTATGCTACATATTAGAGGGTTCAAGATAGTACAACATACTACTTGGAAGGCCATGTATGAGATCCATGAAGTGTGTTCCATCCATAGTTCATCAATGCCTCAAATACATTCATGAAGGTAAGGTCCATGTGGTTCATGCCAACCCAAACCCTTTTAAGTATTACAATAAGGTGGATCATCCATAGGAGCCTACTCTGTCACCCATGCACCTAAACACTAAACCTAATTATTTTATCCAAAGTCCAAATTCAACCCCACGGTTCATCATGGAACTACATCCACCACTGCCATTACCATCGGTCTCTCCTACTACTCCATCTTTGATTTCTCCAAGTAAGGATAAAATGAAAAATCCAACTATAGATATTCCCATAGCCATTTCAAACATATTAGTAGAGGATCTCCCCACTCCTTACAATAATGAAGAACCTACAGTTGTTATAGATGAATCAAATCATATCATACCATCTCAATCCACCACATTGTAGGTCACAATTCACTTGACCAATCCTGCACTTGGTGAACACATAGCATAAAATGTTACAATTATGCCTATCATAAAGTTGCTCAAGGATTTAGTTTGATCTCTTGTCAAGTTACCATCCATAAATACCATCCTTGATTCTTTACCTAAATATGGGGGATAGGAAGACGATCCTATACAAGTTGATGAGGCATCCATGAATTTTCCAAATGACAAAATATCTTCCCATGAGTTTGTGGGAATGATCATTGTTACAATAGGGAAATATACTTCCCTAAATCAATCCACACAATTGGTAGCTACATCTAACATTTCCTCTACATTAGAGTTGCTTCCACCACCAAAACTAGTTACACCTAGTTTATTTCACACAACATCTTCACAAGATCAAGAATAGTTGTATCCTTTACATCAAAATGGGGGTGATCAAACTATTACAAATGAGCACTTTAGGGTAGAACAAGAGCATAAATTAAGTAAAAAATAAGAGCATGTGGATGCAGCCACTAAACAGGATTATTACAACACATCCATATCTCCTCAAATAATAGAGACATCTGATTACCATATACCTAAGGATTTTATAGCACCTGCATCTATCCCACTTTCATCACCTACTAATTGCATGCCAATTTTACCAACAACTATTCAATAATCATCCCTATTAGTTTTACAACACATCCTAGATAACCTAGAAAAAGTTGAGATACAAATGGGTTATCAAAAAAATGCTTTGTAGTGAATCATACATCAGCTCAAAAACATGGAGATCCAATGATAAATCGCACCCATGGCTAAACCACCTTCTACACAAACACAAAATGGACCTATGAAAAATTGGATGTTAAATCGACAACGTCATTTATCTCATGTTTACACACCTTTGTTAAAATATTTGGCATCAATATTTAATCGATTGTGCAAAGCAAAGGTTATTACCTTACCAAATATTTCCCTTTTAGATCCTAGCAAACCAAAGCCTAAATGGTATCAAGAGGATTTATACTATTTATATCATAGATAAAATAGTCATGATATTCAAGCATGTTATGCTTTCAAAAATGTAGTACAAGACATGATCAATAAGAATCAACTTCAAAAAGACAATCCTCTCACTACTTAGAATCAATAAGTAGGCATGTGTGATGAATCATTACCTATGCTAGAAAATCAATAAGAACAACCTAAATAGGTGACTGAGATACATACGACCCAACCACCTCACCAAAATAATTTACCGCATCCACTTTGCTTAAAATACCAAATTTGTACTTGGACTTTGTTATCTGAGCCCATGTTAAACATTTTTCAAAATATAAAAGAATATAAGGTAATCATATTACTTGATGTATGCTCATTAGACCCAAATAGGGCTAAACCTAAAGGTTACAAGGAGGATCACTTCTACCTTTATCATCTTATAGAGGGTCATGACATTAATAGTTGTTATACTTTTAAAAATATGGTCTAAGACCTTATTTATAAGGAGTTTTCACCCATAGATGGATCACTCACTTCAATTCAATCTACCACAATTCAGACCACATCATCCCATATATGACCCCAAGATAAACTATAGCCTTGTATGCCTGGCAAGCTACCTCAATGGTATATCGGATTTTTTATGAATACTTCAACCCTATTTCAAAAATTGTATTAGGCACATACAATCACACTATCAAAAATAAAACTAAGAACACCTAAACATATGTCATACAATGAAAGCCTCTATTATACATATCATTGTATAAATGGGCATCACATTCGTAATTACTACTCATTTAAGAATCTAATCAAAGAGATGATAGAATGAAATGAGCTCCACATAGACAAATCACTCATTTCACATAATCAAGTCATGTGCAATTCATAAAATTTCTTGCCACAATAGGGGCGATCATTTTCTACCACTCCTCCTAGCCAAGCCAATCACATTGTAGCAGTTAAAATGCATACTTGGGGTCTTCAAGGTATCATACCTTCCCCATAATCCACATCATAAGTGATGAAGAAAATTGGGAATTCTAAAGGTATTTTACCTTGCTTTCTTTCATAAATCATCACACACTGGGGTACGTAAGGTATCGTACCTTCCCCCTAAAAATCATGAAACAATAAAAATTATAAAAATAACAAAAATTATTAAAAATACCAAACAAATCAAAAAACATAAAAATACAAAAAAAATACAAAACATCAAAATACAAAAAACTTTATGTTATCATACCTTTCATTGCACTCCTTAATTAGTTACATTTTATTAGGTATTTTCATCCATTGCACTTGAATTAGGACAAGTCATGTTTACATTCTTATGAATGACACCATGTTTTTATGCCAATTATGAATCCACATATCATCATCATTCACTATTTCATTGTGAGTAACTATGTTTTTCAAAACAACTAAGGAGTTGCTATAGGGTGTATACTAGGGATTTTCAGTCATTCAACCTTCCCTATTTATATTATTAGATTTTATAGAAAGCTATATTGGATTTTAGAAGGTAAGGTCTAGTTTTGATAGTACCTTATATATATCAAAATCCCAACATAATTTCACACATTAACAATCTAAGTCTAAACAAGGAAATATGACACTACAAAGTGGTCCTTGTAACCTTAAGTGAAAGGTTTTTATTACTCATATTATTATGTGCATGGTATAGAATTATTAGAATTAGCAAAATGACAAGCTCCCCCTACCCAAACAATCCCCTTGCTCTTCCACAAAACGGTAAAAATTCTCAAAGCAATAAAAAAAGAAATAGTGATACTAAGCAAATCCATTGCTCTAAAAAAAAATAGTGGTTTTCACCACTAAGCATGAGCAAGTATCCCAAAAAATAAAAAGAAAATAAGGGAATAAAGAGCTTGAATCTTGAGAATCCTCAGTTTTCAAAAGCCATGGGGTAATCTCCATTACAATTATGGGTTGAATGAAACCTGCCTAGCAAAGGAGTAGCCTTATGCATGGTGATATGTTTGTCACATTAGCGAACTTATTTTGTACAGACCAATGTCAGCTTATGGTTGAGATAGCTTTTGGGTGGCTTGTATTGCCTAGTAATCTAGTCTAACTATATCCAAACTTAGGATTATGATGACCATGTGATGATCCTCATTACAAAAATGGGTTGCATGAAACCCGCATAGCAATGAGGTAGTCTATGCCTCTTATAATAAATCCACTTTGAACATGCAGGGATAATGAATATGTGGGTCTTCTTAACAAGCTTCTATATTTTATGATTCTTGTGTAGTCAGTATACAAACTTTTGATAAATCAATTAGGGTGTTTGAGTCTCATGAAAAACCTCAAAAATTCCCTCATAGTACCAAATCATCTCATCAACAATCATAGTTTTCCTTATGATATTTTGTTTATGAAGGGGTCCTCATAAAATAGGATAGATACTGAATAAATATCGACAATGATATTTAGATGGTCACTACCTATTTTATGCACACCTTTTAGTTTGCAAAATCTTATGGGGAAAGCCACTAGAGTTCACATATTTCATCTCACATATTCATATACAAATGTATAACTTTTGTGATAAGGTTAACATTTTAATTCATGACTTTTATACATTTTGTGGTGTCTACCATTAGTTTGTTAAACACAATTAGATTCATTTATTATGTTTTAAATAATTAAAGCATACATCCACAATTTACATTAGAACATCCATATAAAATTAATGCATATCACACATGTTAGATTTTTCATAATGATAACATGAATTCACATTCATAATCAAATAAACAAATCTAATCATACATCTAACATTAAGCACATCACCCATATGCATACATCTAGGTATAACATTAACATCAATTTGGGCATTTAATCTCATCTAATGGTCCAAAATAACACAATTGAAGATCACACAAATATTTTCACAGATCAACTAGGGAATTATCAATATCATACTTCCCCCAACCAACAATTAAATGATCAAGCAACATTTGGTAAATCAAGGTAACATGCCTTCCTGATTAAATATATAATTCAATTTAATCACCAATCAATCAATCAATTGATAGGTTTCCAAAAGGTTATGCCCTTTGCCTCGTATTCAATCAATTAATCAATCAATTGCTAGGTTTTCAAGAGGTTGCACCCTTTGCATCACATTCAATCAATCATAACAAATCAATGGCTAGGATTAAAATGTTGCACCCTTTTTCCTCGCTATGTCAATTTCAAAATGCTCCAAAGATGCATAGTTTTCTTTGGTCAATTTTTAAAGACTCTAAATATGCCTACTTTCCTTTGGTCAAATTTTAAAATGCTCCAAAGATGCCTAGTTTTGTTTGGTCAAATTTTAAAGGTTCCAAATATGCCTAGTTTCATTTGGTTAAATTTTAAAGGCTCCAAAGATACCCATTTACTTTGGTCGCATTTCAAAAATCTCCAAAAAATTCTACACCTTTGGTAAATTTAATAAAGTCATCTTAATCAAGTGACTCATCGCTTTCATAATTTTCCATATCCTCATCGATGCGTCGCTTGAGGGGGTAGTCATAATCACAAAATTCATAATCAAAGTCAATAATCAAGCATTCAATCATGCTAATTACTTTCATCCATGAATCATTACCAAATATAATCATACCCTTTCTTGGTGTAGACAACAAGAAAAATTTTTAATTATACAAATGCTTGGCATTCTTAAAGCATGAAGGTTTCAGAGGCATCACCTCTTCATGACTGAACAATGTACCGAGATCAAGTATGCATCATCGAAATGTTTACTTCAATCAAGATCTTTAATTTTTTTTGAAGCAATGACTCAAATATGCATATTTTTTCATGAGTAGGGTATTAAACATTGACTAAATCAATGATCATCATCAACCAAAATCTATTTTTAGGTTATCTAGTTTTGGTCCCCATTGTGCTTTCACACAATGCATCTCAAAAAGAGACATCTATAGACACCTAAAACATTTTATTTTGATAATACTACCTATATGGACACCTTTTCAAGTCATATGACCCACATTGGGTATACTCAAGGCTTAACAGTGGTTTTTACCACTCAAACAGGGGCAACTTGTCTTTTGTAGCCTGGACCATCATATCTAGGAACAAACTCCAGAGGCTGTCCTACCCCCTGATGACCAAAAATCATGGTCGCTCCACCCTAGTATGGTTGTGCTTGTAATAAACTCAGGCTCTCGATCTGAGCTAAAATTATTTACAGGATAGCTAAGCTTTAACTAATAAGTGGGAGAATGTTCTAGATGCAATATTTGGTCTTCCTAGAGCTTAACCAATTCTTGGTTCTTAGATTCTATTGCAAGCCAATATTTCTATTTGGAAAATCTATAAGAAGACACCTCGCCTTCATGAACATAATCTTGAATTCTTCGTGATGACGTGCTACCAGTTTTTTTACTAGAGATAACATCTTATCATAAGCAACGAAGTGTTTCTCAAATCGCATTATGAAGCTATCAATTGCATCAATGGAGTATCTTAGAGTTTGAAGACCAAATTCAATAATATTTTACCATCAAATGACCTTGTTTTGTGTTATTTTATGTAATTCAATCATGCTTCATGTGTGTGACCCTTGAATAGTCAATTCAATAGACCAACCCAAGTATTTCTCACATAATTCATGAAGAAATGGTTTACTGTTAAATGGCCACTTCACCCCAAAGTGGCCCATAGGTGATGTATTCATACCTATAAATGACCAGAAGGCTTGATCACTTTATCCCATTATGACCTCTCTATGACATCTACTTTTTCTATGCTTTCTAGTTATAGTAGATTTAGCAGCAGTTCATTTCTGTTCTAGCAAAGTTTGTTTTAGTTTTCATGCATTTGTTTATCATTTTTAGCATCTTTCTTTCAATTTTCTTATCATGGAAATGGACCTCATCATGAGAGGTTCCTTGTTTTCTAATAACATCTTGTAAGTGTTCTTGTATGTAGGTTTTAGATCTTAGCAGGAGTTATTCAACACAAATATTCATCAATCTTTATCTCATTATGCGGAGGTCACAGGAAACTAACGGGGGACGAGAAAGTCAAACAACCCCCAAAATGCACAAAATTTCTTCTCTTAAATCTGATTCATTTACATCAATTGATAAAATAGCCCGCAGGCTTACAATAACCAGAGCTTGTCTGGTATTTTCCCACAGCACACTCTCTGTCCTCCGACCTTCCCGTCCACCATCCCGATCTATTACAATTTTTGAGTTTTTATCGAGGTCTCGGCCCTCTAGGTCATTAATGACCCTTCTAAAAAAAAACATTAAATAAAACCCCCACAATCGGCTTCCCCCATCGAGTCTTTAAATTTTCCCTCCGTAATTGACCAACTCCCTGATCCGCCATGAAAGCACACAGTTCATTGGTCCTTCACCTGCAACCGTCGCTTTGTCAGAATGTTTGTCTGCAACAGCTGTCTCTTTCCCATGTGCGTGGCCTGTCCACGTGTTCAAAATTAATTTGTCTCCAATCGACCGTGATATCGTGACATGTCGTGATATTGCGACCAAACTGTCGCCTCACCTTTGCCTGCCAATATCGTAGCGAAATCACGACCAAAAACCCCTTTCGCACCATAGCTGCAAAAATGTCACAACATTACGACGTCGTGATATCATGACGTCGTGATATCATGATGAAAACCACCTACGAACCCTTACTTCAAAAATCATCGTGATATCGTGACGTCGTGACATCGCGATGAAAATAGCCTCCTTGCCTTCTACCTTCGAGCCCAAGCCTCATGCTTTCTTCCTTTGATCCTTGCTTCGAACTCTTCGTCAACTCCGCATTCGATGTTCTCTGAACCCTTCGTCAACTCTGCCTTCACCTTCAAAAATGTTGCAACATCGCGATGTCGCGATATCGCGATGGAAACCCCTTTCGAGCCTTAGCCTTCAAAATTTTCATGATATCGCGATGTCGCGATATCATGACATTGCGATATCACAACAAAACCAGCCTTCGTCTTGCCACAGCCTTTGGGGTCACAATTTTGTGACCCCCCCTCCCAACCTTGCCTTAGGTTCTTTTTGCCTGCAAAGAACCCCGCCTTGCCTTAGGTTCTTCGATTCAACTCTCGCCTGCACCTTCGTTTCCAAAAGTGGTCACGATATCACGACGCAACTCCCCCTTCGCCATTGTTTCCAAAAAATGTCATGATATCACGATGTTGTGATATCGTGACGTCATGATATCACGACAAAAACTCTGTCTTGCCTTAACTTCCCTTAGATGCCATGACTTGGCGACAAAACTTTTGCCTTGATGCAAGATTGCCTTGCCGATGTCGGATGCTCCTGCATCAGACACCCGGGGTAAAATGGAGAAGTGACCTTCACTTCTATGCTGTTCGGTCCGCATCTTCTGTAACACCTCTAGACACTCAACTGCCTTTGTAGCCTGCTCAAATCCTGTCTCCTGGCAAAAAAAAAAATTGCCTTCTACCAGTCAAATTTTGGCATTGCTGCACACCTTCTCATCCACTACCTATAATGGCTTTAATTTGTGGTGCACTCCACCTTTCATCAAGGAGTACGTATTTGCACGACCATCATGCACTGCACTCCGATCAAACTACCATGGCCTTCCTAATAGCAAATGGCAAGCATCCATGGGGAAAACATCACACAGGACCTCATCCTGGTACTTTCCAATATTGAACGTGACTAAGCACTGTTCACGGACCCATGCTTTGTGGTCCTTCCACAACCACGCAATCCGGTATGGATGTGGATGTCTCCTTCTCTCCATTTGTAACTTAGCAACCATCTCCTTAGAGACTAAGTTATCTGTACTCCCATTTTCTATAATAACATTACAGAATTTGCCTGCACTTTTGCACCATGTGTGGAATAGGCTTCTCCTTTGCTCTGGTTTGTCTTCCCCAATCAACATGGTTCTTCTTATGATCATTGCTTCTCCTTTCTCAGCTTCTTCAGAATGTTCTGAGTCAGCATCTTCCACTGCCACAATAGCTCTGGCAGGACCCACTTGTTTCTTGTTCACTCTCTCGAGGTGCTGGGGACACTCATATGCCCGATGCCCCTCTTCTCCACAGTGGAAACATGTTCCCTGAAACACTCCTCTTCCATACCCGCATCCAGATCTACCTCTTCCTCTTGGGTAGCCATTGTTCTAAACTTGCGATTTGGGTTCTTCATCTTCCTTCTGATCCTAGCTGCTGCTAACCTCCTCCTTCTTCTCCTCTTTTCCTTCATCCTTTCTTCCACCAGTCTTTCCTCTAGGCCCTCTTCCTTTTTGCTTACTCTCAAACCTTCTGTTCAGTTTTTTTTCAATCTTCAGAGAAAACTGATAAGCATCTTTGATGGTGCTCACCCGAACTAAGCTCAACTCTTCCTGGATACTGGGTCTCAACCCATTAATATAACGGGCCACCTTCTCCTTTCTTGCTTCTAAATGGACGATTCTGATGGAGATTTTATAAAACTCCTTTGTGTATTCTTGGATAGTTTTATTCATTTGTCTCAAACCCTGCATTTTTCTCAACAGATCCAACTCGTAATCTACCAGAATAAACTGTCTTTTTAATTTTTCTACCATCTGTTCCCATATTGTTATCTGTTCTTTTCCTCTTCGGTTCCGTTCTAGCTGTACTCCCTTCCACCATATGCTTGCATGACCTTTCAACTTGGTCTTGGCAAATTTGACCCTCTCGGGATCTTCAACTTCTTCATACTCGAAGTATTCTTCTAGATCATTGATCCAGTCGATTAATTCCTTTGAATCCATGTTCCTAGAATACATGGAAACTTCTATCTTCGGCATCTTCCCAATTTGGGATATGGCTTTGTACAGTCTGGCTTGTGTCGGATCTATAGCCTCCTCTTCTTCTTCAGACTAATTTTCTTCTTCATCTACTTCGTCTTCACTATCTGCATCTCTTCTTGGTTTGTGTCCTCTACGCAGTTCTTCTTGCAGGGCCTGAACTTGTCGTTGCAAAGCCTAGAAATCTTCTGCTATCATCATGCCTCTCCCACCAACCAGGTTTCTTCTCGAAGGCATTTTACTCACTTTCTCACGAGCCGTTCCACAGATCCTGGTGTAACTACCTCACGTCCGGTGATCTGTTACACACTCAAGAACTTTCAGCTCTGATACCACTGACGGGGACGAGAAAGTCAAACAACCCCCAAAATGCACAAAATTTCTTCTCTTAAATCTGATTCATTTACATCAATTGATAAAATAGCCCATAGACTTACAATAACTAGAGCTTTTCTGGTGTTTTCCCATGACACACTCTCTGTCCTTTGACCTTCCCGTCCACCCTCCCGATCTATTACAATTTTCAAGTTTTTATCAAGGTCTCGTCCCTCTAGGTTATTAATGACCCTTCTAAAAAAAACATTAAATAAAAACCCCACAATCAACTTCCCCCGTTGAGTCTTTAAATTTTCCCTTCGTAATTGACCAACTCCTTGATCTGCCATGAAAGCATGTAGTTAATTGGTCCTTCACTTGCAATCGTCGCTTTGTCAGAATTTTTTTCTGCAATAGCTATCTCTTTCCCGCATGTGTGGCCTATCCACGTGTTCAAAATTAATTTGTCTCCAACCGACCGTGATATCGCGACATGTCATGATATCATGACCAAACTGTCGCCTCGCCTTTGTCTGCCAATATCGTAGCAAAATCGTGACCAAAAACCCCTTTCGCACCATAGCTGCAAAAACATCGCAACATCACGATATTGCGACGAAAACCACCTTTGAACCCTTGCTTCAAAAATTGTCATGATATCGCGGCGTCATGAAATCATGACGTCACGAAATCACGACAAAAATAGCCTCCTTGCCTTCTGCCTTCGAGCCCAAGCCTCATGCTTTCTACCTTTGATCCTCGCTTCGAACTCTTTGTCAACTTCACCTTCACTATTCTCCAAACCCTTTGTCAACTCTGCCTTCGCCTTCAAAAACATTGCAACATCACGACGTCGCGATATCGCGACATCACGATATCATGACGAAAACCCCTTTCGAGCCTTAGCCTTTGAAATCATCGTGATATCACGACGTCGCGATATCGTGACATTGCAATATCATGACAAAACTAGCCTTTGTCTTGTCGCAGCCTTTGGGGTCGCGATTCCATGACCCCCCCTCCCAACCTTGCCTTAGGTTCTTTTTGCCTGTGAAGAACCCCACCTTTCCTTAGGTTCTTCGGTTCAACTCTCACCTGCGCCTTCGTTTCCAAAAGCGATCGCGATATCATGACATCGCGAAATTGTGATGTCACGATATCGCGATGCAACTCCCCCTTCACCATTGTTTCCAAAAAACTTCGTGATATCGCGATATCGCAATGCAACTCCCCCTTCGCCATTGTTTCCAAAAAACATCATGATATCGCGACAAAAACTCTGTCTTGCCTTAACTTCCCTTAGATGTCGCGACTTGGCGACAAAATTTTTGCCTTGATGCAAGATTGCCTTGTCGACGCCGGATGCTCCTACATCAGAAACCCTCTCTATAATCAATTTTGAGGGTGCAAAGACTCTATGGGATACACCTACTTTTGGGTTCTATATTGTAATTTATATAAAATTGGTATAAATACCTAAGAGGGATATCTTTGTAACTGCCTTGTAAAGGAATAATTTTATATTAATGATAAGGACACCACTTGCTATATTTATTATTTTGATCTCTGATGGTTACATGATTATCTTGTCAATTTGATTTTGCTAATTTTTTAGGTGTATGGTTTTTGCATTACTATAGAGATAAACCTTTGAGAAAATAAAGAAATAAATAGCTCAATATCCTTAGTGAATCTAAACTATAGGAAATATTTTATATTGTATATATATTGGGAAGAAAAAAAAATTGTTGTTGTCATTATTTAAAAGGATGAAAAGGATGAATAACATCCAATTACCTTCATTAGCTAGACATTTCATGTTTATTAAAAGAATTACAACTTCATATAAATATAGGCATTTGCTTTTATGAAGTGTTGGAGGTATTATATTATTTGGTACCTTGAGTACCATTGTAAATATTTAGATTAGTGTGTGTTTATTATTTAGTATGTATCAAGTTGTGAAGTGTGTTTATGTGTCATATAATCAAGTGTGAGTTATGAGTGAAAGATGTAATGTGATTAAGTAAAGAGTTGTGTGAGGTGTCATGTGTGTAAGTGAGAGTCTAAAATAGGGAGTTATGTAATAATGAGATAATTTATCATTATGTGAGATTCATTATGTCAAAAAGGAATTTGAAGAGTTATCCCATGAGTTTGAAGAGAGAAAATATCAAGAGTAAGGAGCATTGATGAGTCTCATGTAAGGATTTATATTGGAGATAAATCTCAATGTTATGTAATGCAATACAATAATGTTTTTATTATTAAAGTTTCTTATTTTATGTAATATTGTTATTATTATTGGATGAGATTATATGATATTTTAATTATAGACTTGTGGTACTTGGGCCCATTTTCTAACAATGGTATCAAATCCACATTGGTGATATGCACATAGTAGAAAGGAGGAAGGATTACCAAAGGATGATTGTTGGTTAAGAAGTGTTGGAGATATTGCTAAGAATATAAATGAAAGAGAGCTATTATAATTGAGAAAGGAGAGAACATGAGTTTAGAATAAATGTATTGGAGAACATTTGAAGGAGATATTTCTAGAGGAAGATTTGTTAGAGAAGATAATATTGAAGAGAATGGGTGTTGAAGATGTTGTTGGAGGATGATTATTGAAGAGAAAAAATTGAAAAAGATATTTTCTAAATTAGAAGTATTGGAGAGAATGGTAGTTGTAATATTGATATATAATAAGATGATGAAGAGATAATTTGGAGGAATATTGAATATTGATATAGTTTAAGATTGAGGTGATATTACTTGAATAAAAGGAGTTATGCAACACAAGAACAATTGAGTTAGAGGAATGTGCAACCTGTGTTGGAGGTATTATTAGAAAAAAACAATTGGAGGAATATTCATTAAGAGAGTTTAACCAATTTGGAGGAATGTACATCCTAAGTTAAAAGAAGAAATTGCAAGAAAAATCATGAAAAGAATATAGCTACTACCTAAGAACTTTGTTGGAAAAGTGTTGAATTAATGCTTGAGAAGTTACATTTGAGAGAGGAGCTGTTATTTTGAATGCTTGCATAGCACCTAATAAGAAAAATGACCTGAGAGAGATAAGGAAAATCAATAAAGTTTGAGGAGGAATGTAGAGGCATTATTATCAATTGCAATTGGATCATTTTTTAACACTCAAATCAGCATGTAAATAAGAGAATTAAGGTTTCTCTAATGCCAAGACTAAAATTTCCATGTGTATGCTATAGTGTAAAATTTAGCTACAGGAATAGTGCCATGTAAGGTAATTTATAGCCTTTAATTATTTAATATTTTGGTGCATGTTTTAGGAGAATTATTTCAATTTGATTTGATTTAAAATTGGAGTGATAAGTAGATAAAGCATAAATTGATGAATGATTTGGAAAGGAATTAATTATTTAATTGGAAGAGAAGATATATTTTTTCATTACAGAATGTTGTCAGATGGTCTATACAATAGAGGTACAAATAAAATGGAATTTTTTTTGTCAAATTTAGAAATGGAGCATGCTTTTATTTTTTGGTAATTGAATAGAATATTACAACACAATAAAAATTGAGTCTAGAAGTTATTTAATTATTATAAGTGAAAGATGTATTATTTTGCTAACAATGAATACTTATTTAATATAATTTAATTTTACAAATAAGCATTCTAGAAGGAAATATTTTAATAGATAAAATAAAATATATTATGGATAAAGGATAAAAGTTATAGGAAGTTATTTTTCCATATAGCACAGACGTCTAGACATTACATGTTTGCATAGATTTATAAAAGGTTTAATAAATAACTTTTTATGTTGGTGAATTAAAGGTCCCTTCATTTAATAAATTAAATGTTTAATAATTCATGATAGAATATCATGAATTAAAGGTTTAATCTTTGACAAGCTGGAAATTAGCATTTTGGAAGAAAATTAAATATGAAGAAATATTGATTATAGGAGGATATAAGGAACTTTATAATAATATATTTAGAGAAAGATTAATGAATGGGAGAAGGTTAAATTAAAGTGAAGAAAATTAAAATTTTGGAAGAAGAAAATATTAAAATGAGATATAAGAAGTAGAAAAACTATGAATTGAGAATGAAATAGTGTTTCAAGATTAATTTGATTGAAGGAAATTTGAGGAATAAGAAAATTAAAAACTATTTTGAAATAAAATTGCAATGTTCAAGATAATTTTTGAGATATCATCCAAGAGTGTTAGGATACTCCTATTTTAAATAAACTCACTCACACAAATATTACAAATAAACATAAATGTACAAAGGAATAATCTCACTAGTAACATAAAATCGCAGGCCACTTTGCGGGGGCAACCTCCTTCAATACTTTCATTCTATTATGAAAAATGATACATACATTCCTACTCATAGTTTTAAAAACTTTCAAGCTGGAAATTAGTATTTTGGAAGAAAATTAAATATAAAGAAAGATTTATTATAGGAATTTATAAGGAATTTTATAATAACATATTTAGAGAAATATTAATGAATGGGAGGAGATTAAATTAAAGTGAAGAAAATTAAAAATTTGGAAGAAGAAAATATTAAATGGAGATATAAAAGTGGAAAAACTATGAATTAGAAATAAAAAAAGTGTTAAAATATTAATTTGATTGAATTAAATTTGAGGAATAAGGAAATTAAAAATTAATTTGAAATAAAATTGCATTGTTCAAGATAAATTTTGAGATATCATCCAGGAGTGTTAGGATCCTACTATCAAAACTAAACTCACTCACACAAATATTGAAAATAAACATAAATGAAAAAAGGAACAATCTCATTAGTCACACATAATTGTAGGCCACTTTGAGGGGGCAACCTCCTTCAATACTTTTATTCAATTATGAAAATCGATACATACATTCCTACTCCTTACAGTTTTAAAAACTTCATCTACCACCTAACTCTCAAGGTTGACTTCCATGTAAAATTCCACCCAAGCTATAATATCATACCTAAAAAATAGTTAAATTATTAATAATAATATCTTATTATGATGCCACTTGTCTAGGTTCTTATAGAGCCACAAATATTATAAAATATTTCAAAATATTATCATGGGTCTTTCCCATGTTTATAAAATATATTTTTTGGTAAGTTAACAAAATTGTATTGATGAGGGCATTTGAAAGGTACCCTAACACATTAGTACAGAAGTAGAATTAAAGGATGTAGCATCCACAAAAACCTAATGACATCCACACAAAGCCAAAGACTTTTAGATAAATAGAAACAGTCCAAAATGACAAAACAAAAAAAAAAACATTCCAACTAGACAAAACCTAGAGATAACAGACAATCTACAAGGGTATTACACATTTGAAAAATCCTTGGCATAATCCTTTTTGACATCCTTAGGAGTTTTCTTGAACACTTCCTTGGTAATTTCTACCACATCATCCTCCTTGCCACCAACACTGGCTCCTACTATATTCTTTTCTAGGTGAACCTCGAAGTAGTTGTCGTAAAAAAATATTAAGTGCAAAGCATTTTTGTGCTCCTTCAACTAGATAATGGCTTCCATGCTCATGATTATTGCACTCTCCATATGAGCTATGGTAGCAATCATAGTCCTTATGATGTACTTCTAAATAATCTTGATCGTAGGATCCTCGAGCTCGTCCTCAATGGAACCATGCATTTTTTCTTGATTTTTAACAAATTTGTCCTTTAAGCATTGGGAGCTTATCGATGGGGTGGGGTGATCCTCCACCTTGACCTTATTTCTTGACCTACTTTCCTCTTCTTGGAACCACAAGCACTTGATAATGGGATAAAGGATGTATCCTCCTCCGTAGTCTATTTGGAATCCACTTGTTGCTCCTGTGAAACAACATTTCCCTTTGGAAACTTCTCCAATTTTTTTTTATATATTACCTTAAGCAATCCTTGATGTAAGGGCCAATACTCATCCTTCTTCAAGTAGGTTGCCTTGATGGAATATTCCATAGATAAAAATAGAAATTTAGTAATGTTGAGAGGTTTCACTTCCTTGAAGTGATTTACAAAGGCTATGTGAAAACTCCTGAGCGGGGAACCTGGGTCATCGACCGTGATATACTCCATAACCAATTTCATGACCTTCTTCTAGAGAGTAGGTAAATACTCCCTGACCATTCTTGGTTTTATGAGCTTGCACAAACTTGATCTTGACTTGAAATACTTTAGCTTCATTCCCCAGTTATGTTTGTCTCTACGAACTGTTCTTCCCACTAGTGGTTGGCCTATTATTTTAGCAAGGATATGGATGTTGACCTAAAATTCCACTCCATGGATGATAACACCTTTCTACCAAGTGGAATAAAATGTAGTATTCATGTCCCACTACATCCCAAATAATTGTTGCGAAAAATGCATGAATTCATGTGCATTCATGATCACCTTAGCAACAGGTTCAATTTCAAGTGTCTTTGGTTCAATGAAACCCATAATGGCCAGGTTACAGAATCATTGGATGGAAGAAAAAATAGAGTGCTTCTGAATCCTTGGCAAGCAATCAATGGAGATGATGGTTTTGGAGTGGAGGTGTGCTTTAGTATCAAAGGAAATATTTGGGTATTTCTACAAACTATTTTTATAAAATATTACTATGGGTTCCCCTCACGTTCAATAAGGAACATTACATCATAGTGTTATGATGGGGTCCTAACATACCATTCCCCTTCAAAAAGCTTTATACTCAAAGTTGAATATGAGGAAACTATTATTGGAGTTGTTTAAGAGGTTCCCACATAGCATATTTAGGTTGTAAGCCATGACATTGGACAAGAACATCAGTGATGACATGCTACTAAAGGGTACATGATCTATGATAAATAATGCATTCATGTTCAAGAATGATGGAACCTTCCTCATCCAACCTTAGAAGTGTATATTGCACCTAGACCCTATTTCCAACAACTTACTTGAGAGAAGTGTTATATTTTAAGGATATATGTGGTGGGAGAGATCTAATACAGGTCCTAATAAGATGTATAAAATATGAAAGAAAAAAATTCTACAATATGACTAAAATATACTATAAATAGAAATGACAAAAATACAATGCAGTATGGAGGTAATGGTCACTCCATCAATACAAGCTAAAGAGCTACATTGTACTATGTATAGGAGTTCTACTACTATCTACTCCTCTATACTACAATACACTTGATATTTGATATATCTTTATGAGGTCCTTTATATAGGAAGATAGATTCCTTGGTCAACACTCCATCTAGCTATACAAGGGGACACCTTACACATTAAAACTTGCACATTGCCACTTGTGCATTTATTACATTGCTTGAAATAACTAGCTAAATTCCCCGTAAAGTAATCTCCTATTCTAACTATGTACCAAAGGTGGTACATTTACATGATCTAAATGATGTAATATAATCTAACTCTAAGACCCCCATGTATTACATTATTTAGGTATTGAATATTTCAATCTTCAATATGGATCTTTGTCTTTAGATGTTCTTTAGCTTGATATGGTTATTTAACAGTTGGCTTTGCATTGTAATCCTTTCTTTATTTGGTTCATCTTCCTCTTCTTCTTTAGATTTCCCTTTGAATTTAGTTTTTTTGTTCTTATAGGTGGTAGTACTGCTGCTTGATTTCTGCAAGGATGTTTCTCCTTATTTGTCCTTAATATGTACAAAGGCTTTAGAAAAATTTCTTAAGGCATCAATATAATATCTTATATTAGTAGAAGTTAAAAAACCAATTCTATATGAGGATTAAAAAAGCTTTTCTAAATATGATTCATTCAACTCTATCTTATTTTTGAGTAGTTCTATCAATCCTTTTTGTTCTTCATTTTCATCCTTGTAAGGTTTGTATGTGAGTAATGCCATGTACAATATGCTCACAAAATCTAAAGAAAGTGATATGTCACTTTTCTTATTATTTATTGCTTCATTGATATGGGATTGAAGATAACATTCCATAGTATTAAAATTATCTCTTAAGGCTTCACTATGAATTACCTTTGAAGTTAGGTCTAATATTCCTTCAAAATTCATGAGTAGATTCATGATCCCAATTTTTATAGCACTTATTTTTTCTTTCTGATAGTGTTGTCCATATTGTTGTTTACTATATTGCTTAAGGTAGACATCCTTACAACTACCTGTATTAGAGTATAAAGTGACTTGATAGTGCCCTAAAATAGTATTTATTACAATTCCTTTGTAGAATATTTGTAGTATTCTACCTTATGACTCCCAAATTTAGAGTATATGAATTTGATTTGATAGAATCTTTGTAGAGCTTAGATTTTGTAGGCTTCCTTATATCTCCCTAGTTAAGAGATAAAATTATTATAGAATTTAAGTTTTGTAGAGACCTTATGATTCCCAAATGGATTGAGTACTTGATAAATTTTTGAATGAATGCTATTATTATCAAGTTTTGTAGAATTTCTTATGTCTCTCTAGTGATTTTGAATATGTTGTATGAGTGACAAAGTGCTTTTTGGGAATAGTAGTTCAATTTTAGGTTGATTTTGTAAAGTTTTGTAAATATAAAAATTAACTTTTGTTACTCCTTATTTCTCCTATTAAACTAAGCACTTTCTAATTTGATGAGGTTCTAATGGTTGGATTTCTTTTACCCCTTTCATGTAGTTTTGAGACAAGAATACCAATTAATTTCCAAATCTTGATAATTCTTAAGGAACCTCTTTTTATAGATTTTGATATTTAATATTTAATGTTTATAAATTCCAATATCCTACTTTGGTGTAGTATTTCTTATAACTCCCTAATTTGGAATATTAGAGAACAATAATATTTGCAATAATGAAATTTTAATTTTCCAGGTAGAAATCCTTATTTCTTCTAAGTTTAATTTGCAAATATTAGGCTATAAATTTCCTTTAATTTTTCCTTCAAATATGGTTCATTTCCCTATAGTTGTCAACCTTATATTATACCCTTATAACTCCTATTAATGAAAGAAAATTAGAATAAGGTAAATTATTACCTTTGTAATGTTGCAAACCTAAAATATTTGACACTAAATTTGATCGTAGATGACAACAAGATTTATGTTATTTCTTTGGGTGCTATAGCCAATGGAATTCTTTGATTATTCCTTGGCTTCAATGATTGGATGGTGGTACCTCAATTCTGGAGTCTTTGACCTCTCTTGATTGGAGCCTTTAATGCTCTTCACCTTTCTTCCATGCTGCAACTCAGGCTACTATGACTTTGCTATGAATATGGCTATGAATGATATTATAAATTTGGCTATGAATGTTGACCTCCTTGGTATTTGACACCTTTTAATAGAAGAGGAATCTTGAAATGTGTGACAAGTGTCACAACAGTTATATTTAAGCACTTGAGGGATGATAAGATGCTTATTACCACTTGTAAATTTCTTCTAGGTAAAGGATGAGCATTATAGTCTTAGATGAGTGCTCATCCATTTTGATGACATGTGTCTTCTTCCTTCTAACACACCAACCTTCTTTCTTGTAATGTTTTTTTGGTCAAACTTACAATGAATGGGCACTCATATGGGAAATGTTATGATTTTCTTCTAGGTTCCAAGTGTTACCTTATCTTTGTGCGTGATATTTCTACATGATATTAATAATGTAATACATCCAACTCTACCTTTGTTCGATGGTGCTTGGTATGAGTTGGTTCCAGCTGGAGTGGAGAGAAACACCTTTGGAGACTTGGAGCTAGGATTTGAGAAATGATATTGAAGGATTCAAGCACTGCTATGGTGGAGTTTGAAAAACTCCAATGATGCTCCTTGGACATACGTCTAGTGTAATATTTTGTGCTTTATTTCCTTTTTTTCAACCTATTATGAAATCCCTTTTGTAGATAATATTTCCCTTGAATATAATGCTTCTCCTTTATTTGTATTGTGCTTTGTTTTCTTGTAGGTTTGGCTTTCCAAATCATAGAATATATGAGCCTTTTGATAGATTCTTCTATCTTGCTTGGAGAATGCTCTTTACAGTCTACTTTGAGTTGTTTTACCTTGAGAAGAATGTTCCTTTGAGGCACTTTAAAATTTG
This sequence comes from Wollemia nobilis, assembly GCA_028583015.1. Lineage (NCBI taxonomy): Eukaryota > Viridiplantae > Streptophyta > Pinopsida > Araucariales > Araucariaceae > Wollemia > Wollemia nobilis. The sequence continues at coordinate 101,797 of JAQPPZ010016675.1, forward strand.
TCCTTTTTTCTATGTAGGACAAAATAGTCTGGTGAAATATAATGTAAATACACTTATAAATAGAATACCTTATCTTTGCACCTCCATTTGCACTCTATTTTGTTGGTTTTAATGGCAAATTTCTCGTAGGCAAGGGCTTATTTGACATTGTATCTTTGCTAGAAAAATTATTCTTTACTTTGTTAATTTTGTAATAAACCCAATATAATAACCACGTAGATAGAAGATTTTTGTAGAAGTAATTTTTGCACTATTTTTTTGTAAATAGACTTTAGTGCACTTTGAATATGAGACTCACCAAGTCTCGATTTGAAGCTTATTTTGCTGATTTGATGGTGGCTTTCTTCTCCACTTCCTTGGAGGAATTTGATCTAATTTTTGGTGGCTTCTTTGAGCCACAAAATATTGTAGGTTTCTATGCACCAAACAATGTATCTAGACACTTCGATAATATGTTGCTTTTTGTGTCCTTGATCTTTAACAATCAAAAAACACAAACTAATTCTTTTGAGAGTAACTATTTAAATATTAACTAGTGTAGTTCTAATGGATTAATAATGCACTTTAACGGTAACAATAATATCTCCTTATTTCTCCAAACTCTCAAAATAATTTTAAATGCACTTAATAATATTTTACAACTTTTCAAGAGTAATATGTAATGAACCCTTAATGAATATTCTGCAATTTTTCACTACAATCAATATTGTAGGATGTAGTATTCCTGCTTTCTAAATAAATAATAGGCAGATGATAATTTTATTTCTTTCAAAAATATCTAACTCCTATTAAATGTGCAAATATATCTTAAAATGAATTCTCCTTTTTGCACTTTCTTGAAGACTATAAAATGGGTTCTTTTTTTTGTAACTTTTAATCCAAATATGGTGCTTAATAGAAATTGATAATGAACCCTAATTTGAAGTTCAACTAACACCCTACTTTCTCACATTTAATTGCTTCTGAAGTAGATATAGATCTTGGTGTTTGATTCACCACATTACTACCTTATAGTGGATGAATTCACAACTTCTTGTTGATTGTCTTGAACAACTTCTTTCTTCACCAAATTGTGGTCTTGAACTTTTTATCTTGAGCCTAGGGATTAGTGGTCTGATCCTTCCAATGATGTTAAATTTTTTGTTGTAGATTCAAAAAAATATTTTCTCTAAACCGTGCCTTCTTGCTGTGAGAGGCAATCTCTAAATATCTCAAATTTGGTAGGTGTCTCCTATCTGAATCCTTCTTTAATATTCTTGTCAAATTTTGTCTTCAAATAGGATCTTCTTCTTCTCAATATTCTAAATATATTGAGGTCTTCATTGGGTTATTCTTTTAGTAGTTGGCACTCCTTACCAAATTCTTCTTCTCTTGGGTTTTTTTTGGATGGCGATAATTGTCCCAAGTTCTTCACTATCAAGAGCTTTCTCCTTGGTCGTGGATTTCTTCAACAAGTTATCCTAGGAACTCTTTTGATGATGCTTCTATGAGCTCTGTAACAAGGTGTAGACACCTAAAATGCATCAGGTGTAGGGGAAAAATCATATGGGTATCCTAACAGACCATTCCAAGGCAAAGAAGTGGTTTTAACCACTCAATTTAGGCATCTTTTGCCTACTCAACCTTTGTAGTGGTTGACACCCATGGTTAACAGAGTTAGCTATACTTTAGAGCCGCAACTAGCCCTAAAACTATTTTGAATTCTTGAGCCAAGCCAAATTAAGTTACAATGACCATGGTAATGGATTTAAAGTAGTTTCAAGCGAGAAAGCATCCAAAATATTCCTCCCAAATGCTCCAACCTATTGGTTCTTTATTTTGGCTTCTCCATGAAGCCAATATTAAGAATTAGGAGTGCTATAAGACCCCCATCCAAATTGGGGAAAATTCTAGAGAAGCTTTCAATTGAATGTAGTGAATCCCTGTTGGATTGGAGATCCATTTTCAACCCTTGAGGAGTTCCTACATGCTACCAATTTGGAAATCATAATTGCATTCAAAGCTATGGAGGTTTCAAGAGCTTAAGGAGATCATTCAACCACAATTGAACCACTTCCACTATAAATTCAAATAATACACACTACCAATTCATTCCTGAACACAAATATTACCCTTGATCATAAATTACTTGGAGGAATTTGAGATTCACGCCCTGGTTACAAGAGAAAGAGCACTTTCACTTCAGATTCAGTTGTCAGCCATGACTAATAGAGCCAACTACATCTTAGACCCACGATGAGGGTTTGACATTCAATTTCCTTGGTTTTAGCCATAGGATTTTTATTCAAAACATGCAATTAGGTAGATCTAACATAGATTAGCTTTTCTTAATGCGTTTTTATCGTTAATTATAGAAATTAGAGGTAGATTTGCTTTATTTCCTTTTATTTTGTCAATTTGCATTAGTTTCATTAGATTTAATTCATTTTGAGTTTTAATGGCAGATTATGCATCATAATAGCTAGATTTACTACTTTCTTTGTATTATTTACAATATTTTAGAAGTTTTGTAATCATATTTACAAGTTTCCATGCTTTCTTTCTATATTCGTACTAATTCATGCAAATTCCTATAAAGAGCCTCATCCGGAGAGGCCTCCTTTGCTTCTAATCCTTTTATAGTGTTTCTTGAATGTAGATTTATAGGATATAAGCATATTAAAAGAATTACTAGCAAAATATTTCTCTGATCAAGCGAGAAGAAAGTTTTATTGAGACTTGAGCTATTTGTGTCTACAATAAGAGCTTGCATATTGCACCATCCCCTTTGAGGGGCTCAAAATATTGTATCAATTGTATCAAAGAACTCAATATCCCTAAGAGGGATGTATTTGTAAAGTATTTTTGCAATGATAATATAAAGAAGTTGTTCTTTCTTGTTCAATTTGAAGATGTGAAATTTACTACACCGCCTTAAGGGCATTCATTGCAATGTGTAATAGTTATCAAGCATTCAAAGGGAAATGAGCATAAACTTGCAATCTATCAAAATGAAGCAAATATATAACCAAATGGTGGATTTCTCCTTCTATTTAATCATTGTATAACTTCAAATGTGAGATTACAAATATCCCCTCGAGGGCCTTTACAAATTGATACAAATTCCATTACAATGTTCAAGGGATCTAGTCCCTTGAAAGAGGCCTCAAAATGATGTAAACTATTGTTTGTCTCTGTAAATATTGCATCCCATGATTGAGAGCTATCCTTAAACATATTATTATAGTCTTCTTAGATCCTTCCTCCTACATATAACTACTTGGACCTACACACAAGGGCTTAAAATGGGGTTAGTAGCACCTATTTCATAAAATGAAGATAGCATAGAAAACATAGTAAAAGGTGTGAATGCTACAACCAAACAAAGTGATATACACATGTAAAAACTGATCTAAAATGAGAATATATATATATTATAAGATGATATAAGCAGAAATAAATGGATTTGAAAGCAAGTTATAATGTGAAACTATGCTAAACTATTGGCCGCTCTAGGGTGAGCCATGGAGACCTGCAACATTGGGGACTCCAAATCCTGAACCAAAACTCCTCCAAATGACCTCAAATTTGGACCAGAGGTTCATATAGACATCCTAAGGAGTTATATGGAGGAATTTATCCAAAATTCTCTATTTTTTTGAAACCATCCCTATGAGTGCCATGGGATGACTACTAGTTGTCCCCAAGTGGGACGGTTACAAAACTAGCTTAGTTTTGTCACCTATGGCCTTGGAAATTGGTACAAAATAGGGTGAGGGTGTTGTCAACATATGGGGCCAAGTTGTAATTTAATTTGGTTGGTTTTGGATTGGTAAATAAGGTCCTATTGCCCCTGAAAGCACCTTTGACGTGGAGAGGGTGTCAAGGCAGGGAAAGGGTGATTTTTGGTTTGTAAATGGGTTGGTAACAAGTAGGGATGGATTTGGGTAGCACTTCGTTGCTCAAATGCTCTTATCTCATATTTTGAAATGGAGGTTTGGGCCTCGTTTTGTAGCCCAAAAGGGCATCTAGGGCCAAATGAAATCTTTTCCATGTGAGGCAAGTGATGCCATTTGTCCTAATTGCGTCATTGATTGGGGAGGGGAAGGTTGCCCCTTTGGGGCTCCCAATATATTGCCCTACATTCCATTAGTAGGTCCCTAATCAATATAGGGTGATTGGATGCGATAATGGTAGTCTTGGATTACCATTTAGTGTGTTATTTGAATTTTTCAAAGGTCTAGTTAGGGGCCATACCACCCAAGGATGGTTGCTGATGGCTGTCCCTAGGTGGAAAAGTCACAAAATATGGCCATCCCTAGGTGGGACGGTCACCAATAGGGGTCCCAAAATTGCTCGATTGCTAGGAACCCTCCAAACTAAGTTTTGGATGGTTTTGGAAGCCTTTTTCTAGCCTAGAGGGGTGCCTAATAAGGCCATATGTTGTTGATAAGAGGGCATATGTAATGCACTGATAGTCTTATCTGATTTACACAATTTAGGTGTCTATAGTTACCCCATTTTTGGGATGCATGATGTGAAACAAAGCATTGAGAAAAAATATATCACTAAATCATCGAATGATCAAGGTTTTTTATTAACCTAATAATCTTTGTATGCCTTCATTATGTAAAATCATACATTATTGTAATCCTTTCTATTGACATAGTCGAAGGATCGATTGCATGTATACCTTTCAATCGTGTTGTAATGACCGTCTTATGGGGCTTAGGGCATACTAGGTATTGGTGCCTTGTATTCTTGTAAGCCTTTACATGGGTTAATTCTTGAGGTTTCAAGGAGGTCAATCCTATTTAATTTGCTTCTTATGATGATTCTTTGCCCCAGCATGGGCTTGAAAATTTATCTTTAGCCAAGATTCTTTTGAATGCATGGAATTTTACACTTCTAAGTGTTTAAATGTTGATTCAATTTTTGAGTTCATTATGATGACTACCCCCTCAAGTGATGATTTTATGAGGGCATGAAAAATGCTAAAGTGATGAGTTGCTTGAAACATATGACTTAATTGGGGCAACTCTCTATTTTGCCCATGGTACTCTATACCTGTTCGGAGGTGATTTTCGACTATTTTGATGAATAGTTTTGGAGGCAAAAGGCCCAATATATCATTCTTGTGGAGTAGTATAGCCATGGAGGACTTCTTAGGGACTAAAATAGAGTATTTTAATGCATCCAAAAGTATTTTAGGTTCAGTATTGATCCCTCTCATTTTCTTGCCCAATCTGCCTTGTTTTTGGTGGGTTTTTGGCCTATTTTTTTATATTTTTGATGTTTTTAAGTGCAATTTTCTTATGAAAATCCTATGGATGGACAATGGAAGTATTTGTGAACATACCATGGTGGGACATCCAGCAAAAAGTATGATCATACCACCTAGGAGCGGTCGGATTCTTTTGGAGCTATAAAAGGCCAAAAATGGCCATTTTAGCTCATTTGTCCAACTTTCTTGGAGAAGTTGGAGAGAATAGGATGTAGGAGAGATTTTTATGAAGTATATAAATGATAAAATATCAACCCACAACATGATACAATTATTAGATGCATCAGGTGGTCGAGCCAGTGCAAAATGGGTATGGATTACATGCTTCCTCTGCCCTATTTTATTGATTTTTTTGCAATTTTTGCTCTAATTTCATGACTACAACCACACCCATGATTTAAGAAACTTAGTAGTACTGAAGTACATAAAATGGAACCTTAGGCATGCTTTATTTACAAAAAATTAGGGTTAAAAACATTTTTTTGTGTTTTTTAGGGTTTTTTAGGGTTTTTAGGGCATTATTAAGGGTCAAATTGACCCTATTTTACCCCTGATTGGGGACCGTCCCTATGAGGGACAATTACTAGTGGCCATACCTTGGTGGGATTTCTACCAAATAAGGGATGTCCCTAGGTGGGACGGCCAAAAATTGGGCCAAAAAAGACCTTTTTGTATGTGTTTTTATAGCAAAAATTTGCATTTTTAGGTCCTATTTGACACCCTGATTTGCATGAGCATATAGTTAGGAGTCGGTACATGATACCAAGTATATTTCAGGTCACTAGAGATTTTTTTATTTCTACAAACTAGCGTTGGCTTGATGCCATCAGTTTGAAGTAAGCTTTGTAGTTAGATCCCATCATGGGAGACCGTGCCTATCTAACTACTCTAATAGACCTATGGGACCCTCACACTAATACTTTCCATTTAGATACGGGGGAGATGACAGTGACACTAGAGGATGTCTATCGAATACCATGTATTCTGATAGAGGGGCTGTTGATAGTATCTTCTCTGATGGAGCGACGAGAGGTCATAGTGTGGAGGTAATTTGACACGTTCTGGGAGCATGTCCTGAATGACATGGTTAGTGGAGGTATTCTAGTGTCTAGATGGTACCAGGAGGGTGTGCTTGGAATTAGGCACACTTTTTTGATTACCTTGATCAGCAACATGCTGCTGCCCAATTATTCAGGAGCTAAGTTCCCATGGAACCTAGTAGAGCTAGTTTTTACTCTAGTTGGCTGCACAGAGGAGCTGATAGTGATGGTTTGGGGTCCTAATTTATTGGCACAGCTATACAGTGAGATATATGAGATCTGATCTCATGGGTAGAAGGGTTTAGGATACAATTTTCTACTACATTCTTGGTCTTGGTAGCATATTGCAATGGAGATACTATGAGTACTACCATGGACCATTCGAGTAGAGCTACCAGGTAGGGAGATTGGCTATGGAGTGCTATGGATGAGGTCACATGATTCAGGGTGTGGCCGACATTATGCTTGGGAGGTAGATCACGATGCAAATGATTTTGCATGACTTAGGGCAATGAATATTGAGTGGAGACCCTACAGGGATTGTCCTACCTAGGATGAGGCTTAAACATATCTATGCTAAGTTTGGCAAGGTATGTGGGTGATAGGGCTACCTGGCATAGAGTGAGAGTACTTCTCTTATGATCATGTGCTATGATAGTTTGAGCTACACTAGAGATTGCCTAGTGAGTCGATGGTCTATCGTAATCATGGGGATGAGAGAACTCTAGCATGTCCTATGGTAGAGGAGTTGGAAGATGAGTCAGATTTTGAGGTGACAGTCACAAAATCAGATGATGTAGGTGCTATAGAGGAGTATGAAATGTGGTGGGTCATGTGGTAGTGGCAAGGGGAGGGACCACTAGGAGGGGATGCAGTTGTGAGGATAGTGGATGCTGCTATAGGTGCTTTAGATGAGGAGGGTTTTGGTGAGTCTCCATATGATGAGGAGGTAGATACAAGTGAGCAATTTTTGCATCAACGTGTGTCAGAAAATAGGGTGGAGCTTATAGATGTACAATATCCAGTTGGATTTTATGATGGATACTTGGGAGATCATGGTTTGCAAGCAGAGTTAGCAACATGAGATGTTAGGATCATAGAGCTATAGAGTGATCAGGATTTACTATAGGAATAGGTATAGAGTCCACAGGAGGATATGGAGAGGTAGGTAGTAGTGATAGCTACATTTTAGGAATAGGTTGATAGATAGGGACTTAGCCATGGGGAGTCCAGTAGTGGTGAGCTAGCTAGGATGCAGGAGGAGATAGCACATATCTAGGATTTGGTAGTGACTTATCATACTAGGTGTCAAGAGGAGCATGCCTACATGGATATGATGGAGGATGAGATAGTGCGATGTAAGAGGCGCATACCAGATCAGGTATTAGCTATTGGATCATAGCGTAGCTAGGGGAGCGAGATGAGACACTCGTCTACTTGGATGAGGGCTCCGAGTACTTCTTGGAGGATGGATGTATTTGGAGGTAGAATATCAGGGGGGAGTAGGTCAGGGAGCTCATGATGGAATCATACTGAGAGCAGAGGAGAGAGTCGAGGTGTCGGTCCTATGTGACCATGGTCAACGGACTTTGATGGTTCTTTTTGGTTTTTTGGATTGCGAAGTCGGATGACTCACTTTTATTATAGCCTATGGGCAGTTTATGGACTATGATGTTGCTTTTGGCTTTTATATATATGGACATATATATATATATATATATATATATATATATATATATATATATATATATATATATATGACTTAGATTTTGATCATTATTTTATTGTACTGCTTTATGATATGAATTCAAATTTTGTATTTGCTATATGATGTTATGATGGATTTCTAACATGGGTGCATGTATTTATCTGAGGATGTGATTTGATAATATGTATATGTGGATGCTTCATTTTATATGCTTTTGTAGATTAAAAGGTATGCATAAAATAGTCAGTGACCATTTAAATATTATTGCTAATATTTACCTGGTATCTATCCTGGATCATGAATATCACTTAATAAACAAAAGTTTTAAATGTGTATGATTGAAAGTAATGATTTGATTAGATTTAATTTTTGTATGATGTATTTACAATGACTATTGGACACATTATATGCTAGCACCATAGACTATACAAAATGTATCTTGTTTATTTTCATGTTATTATAACACTTTATTTGATGGACATTGTAATTTTGACAAACATGTGACAACATGATGTAAAATGGAATGGATAATGTGATGTGATATGATTGTATTTGATAGTTTTTAAGAGACTCAAACACTCTAGTTACCTAATCAAAAGTCATATACTAACTATACAAGATATTTTGACAAAGTATGCACCTACTAATATAACCAAGATAATCAATATCCCTATGTGTGCACGTGAGTTCATTACCATGATAACACATAATATTACCCTAGTGCAAATGGTATTTATTCAGCCCATCGACACTAGAGATCATTCTGTGAGTCTCATTATCCTGATTTTCATACTTAGTTGGATTAGACCACTATATAACCTAGGTTACAACAAGCTAGCTCATCCACATTCAAACATTGATCTATACCTAAACAAGTTTCTTAAGTGATAGACATATCGTCATGTGGGAGGCTATTACCATTGACAAGTAGGCTATCCAAAACTTGTAATGAGGATCACCTTATGGTTCTCTGATGCTAAAAAATCTAGGGATTCAAGTTCTAGAGTCCCTACCTTTCTTTAAATTTCTCAAGGGAAATTGATCATTTTGATTTGTTGAGCAAGGGATTTTAATAGTGGTGAGAACCATTGTTTCTTTTTGCTTTTCCTAGTGATAATAATCACTATTTCCTTATGCATATTTGGGAGTGATAATAATCACTATTTTCTTTGGAATATTTCTTTGAGATACTTTCCCCAGTGTAGGGCAATGTATATTTTCAATACTGGGGGGGATAATAATCATTACTGATTTTATTTCTTTGGGATACTTACCCCAGTGTAGGGTAAGGGATTTTGGGTAAGGAGGAACTTGTCCTTTTTTCAATTCTTAGCATATTTAAACCATTCACACAGGGGGATGAGCAAGATAACATTTTTTCTTGAAATTAACCTAGACCACTTCATAGTTTTCATCTTTCCTTGTTCTAAAATTGGATTTATTAATGTGAAAATTGTGTTGGGATTTTGATGTATACCAAACATTATCTAAGTAGGATTCTACCTTCTAAAAATCATGCTATCTTTATATAAAATCTAATAAGACAACTAGATATGACTGAGTGACCGAAAACTTTAACTATGTTTTTCTAACAATGGCTAAGTGACAAGAAGCAGACATATAATGTAAATGGTATATGTAATATAACAGGTGGTATGACTTGTCATATGATAACAATGAATTTTTACCATATGCAAAATGTACAGACTTGGTGCTAGACATATATGGTCATTTTTGAATGATGCATAATGCAATGATGAGTATGCCTAATGCGACTATGATTATAATGCAAGTGATGAGAAATGCAATACAATGCAGTATTTTTATATTTTTATGATTTTCATGATTCTTTTTTTGTTATTTTTTAGATGTGTATATATGGTTGACCAATGGGCTTAATGAATGTCATTGGGGCTTTTTGAATGACCAAAGGGATTATAGACACCTTTGGAGCATTTAGGTGACAAAAGGGCTTATGGATGCCTTCGGATCATTTTAGGTTGACCTAGATGATCATAGATAGTCTAGGAGCTTTTTTATGTGACCTAAACGGTCAAAAACTGCTAAGAGCCTTTAGGGTGACCTAGGCGGGTAACGGAACCTAGAAAGTGTCTACAACTTCCTATGAGAATTTGGTTGTGAAAAAATGGCTTATGGGTACCTTTGGAGCATTTAAGGTTGACCTAGATGATCGTAGATAGTCTAGGAGATTTTTTATGTGACCTAGCCGGTCAAAAACTGCTAGGAGCCTTTAGGGTGACCTAGGTGGGCAACGACACTTAGAAAGTGTCTACGATTTCCTAGGGGAATTTGGTTGTGACCAAAGGACTTATGTATGCCTTTGGAGCATTTAAGGTTGACCTACACAATCATAGATAGTCTCGGGGATTTTTTATGTAACCTAGATGGTCAAAACCCGCTAGGATCCTTTAGGGTGACCTAGGTGGATAACGACACTTAGAAAGTGTCTACAACTACCTAGGGGTATTTTGTTGTGACCAAAGGACTTATGGATACCATTGGAGCATTTAAGGTTGACCTAGACAATCGTAGATAGTCTAGGAGATTTTTTATGTGACCTAGCCGGTGAAGAACCGCTAGGAGCCTTTAGGGTGACCTAGGTGGGCAATGACACTTAGAAAGTGTCTACAATTGCCTAGGGGTATTTGGTTGGTGCTCTAAGCATGAAATGGTCACAAATGAATTATATTCATGGGTTCAAGCTCTAATTTTTTTTTTATGGATGCTAGGCAATAAGTTCCATGCCTAATTTAATGTGTAATGATGAATGGACCTAGCCAGTTTGCTACAAATTTGTCTCGCAAGTTGGAGGGCAAATTTGAGTTTTGTTGGTTTTCCTTTAGAACTAAATCACCTATTTGAAAGTCTCTCTGATGTAATTTCAAGTTGTAAGCTCTATTAATATTCTCTTGATAAACATGTAGATTCTCGAGGGCATTCACACGTCGTTCATCAAGCAACGTTAACTGATCTAACTGAGCTTGTCTAGCTATATCATCATCGATGAATTCCTACATGGAAATGTGTAGTGATAGAATCTCTAACTCCATATGCATGATGGATTCAGCACAATATACTAGTGAAAATAGAGTTTCTCGAGTGGGCATCCGAATACTAGTGCGATTGGCCCAAAGGGCAAGAGGTAATTGATTACGCCAATCTTTATGATTTTCTTGAATGGTTTTCTTCAAGATGGCGATTACTATTTTATTTTATGCCTCTGCTTTCCCATTGGCCTATGGATAATAGGGCATGGAAAAGCTATACTTTATGTTATACTTTGCTTTTAATGCACACACATCCTTATTTTTAAATGGTGTTCCATTATTCGATAATATTTTGGATGGAATACCAAAATGACATATAATGTTATGTAGTATGAAATTCACAATGCGAGGTCCAATAATTGTGGTAAGGAGAATTGCTTCCACCTATTTTGTGAAATATTCAATTGTTGTTATGATAAACGTGTGATGGCCCAATGAGGTAGGTGAGATTTTCCAATTAAATAAAACTCCATTGTGCAAATGGCTAGACTGATTGAATCGGTTGTAAGGCATGTGAAGGTACATGTGCTAAATTTACATGGTGTTGACACTTCACGTACTTCTTAACATAAGTGCAACAATCTTGCTGTAAAGTTGGCCAATAATATCCCATGCAAAAATGCATTTGGTGATGGCCATACCATTAAAGTGGCCATCGTATGTACCTTCGTGTGCTTGGGTGATGGCCCAAGCTGACTCTTGTGAGTCTAAGCAGTGAAGGAGGATACCTTCATAACTATGATGATACATTATGTATCCTATTAAGACATATTTTTCCACCTTTTGCTTGAATGCTTGCTTTATGACGTGCGACAATCCAGGTGGAATATTACCCAATTTAAGATAATATTTAATTTGGATGGCCTAATCTTGTTTTGAAGAAGCCTTAATATTATGAATCATGCTATCCCTTTGATGTTTGTCTCGTGCGAATGCTGATTGAGAGCGAACTTGGAGATAGAGTGTTGTGCCAGTATCAAAAGGATTATGAGGGAACAAAGTCCCCCATTTAACATTATTCAAATATTGGTGTAGATGAGATAACCTTTCATGAGAAGGCTCAATCTGAATTATGTGAACAACTAGTATAGCCTTATGCTCTTCACGCTTAATCGTATATTGTGCTAACATTTTTACTTGGATAGTTGTGATATAATTTGAAGGGTCATGCGAGATTAGTGACCCTAAGAAATCCATTGTATCAGAAAAATGGTTAGATGAACGAGAGAGTGCCTCTATATCATACCATTCAAATTTGACCAAGATTTTGTCCACTAGGGATTTGTAGGCTTGCAAGATGGGACATCGACACTATAAAATATCTTTTACCTGATTAAATATGAGTAAGGAATCACCAAAAATGTTTAGCTTTGCTAATTTCATGGTGATTGTCATCTGAAGTCCTATTATGAGAGCTTCATACACAATACCTGCACCACCACCTCGCTCACACTTGGAACCATCAAAGAATAGAGTTATGTTCGCTTGTGACTCAGGCTCTACAGAATCAGGTGATTTTGAAATTTGAAATATTCCATCATCGAGAAGTTATATATTTAGAGGTTGATCATCCTGTAGAGGAGCCTCTACTAGTTGATCGGTTATGACCTATCCTTTGATGGATTTTTGTCCAATGAAATCTAGGTCACATTCCATCAACAACATTATCCACTTTGTCGTGCGACTATTATGATATGTTCTGCTCATCATGTAGCACAATGGATTTTCTTTAGATACAACATATGTGGTGTGATTTAACATATAATGGCATAGCCTTTGATGGTAAATACCATTGCTTAGCATAGATTTTCAACATATGTGTATCCAACTTCATAGCTGACCAGTGTGCGACTGATGTAATAAGTAGCCTTTTCTTTGTGAAATTCATTCTTTTGAGACAACATGGTGCCCAAAGCTAATTCAGTAGCTAAGATATATAAATAGAATGACACTCCTGGTCGTGGTGGAGCCAATACAAGTGGAAAATCCAAGTATTGTTTTATCTCATCAAAGACATTTTGAAATTTTTTGTTCTAATGAAATGAGACCCCCTTGTGTAGCAACTTATTTATGGGTCGACACTTATCTGATAACTGTGCTATGAAGTGTTTTATGGATGCAAAATTTCCTTGCAAATTGCGTAGTTGCTTAATATTTATTGGGGGAGGCATTTCTAATATTACCTTGACCTTTTTGGGATCTACCTTTATGCCTCTCTTGGAGACTATGAATCCCAAAAGTTTACCAGATGTGACATCGAAGACACACTTTTTTGGATTAAGTCTAACATTGTGCTCTATGAGGCGATCTAGGATCTTACATAGTACATCGAGATGTTCATGGTGTAATAAGTATTTTGCCAATAAATCATCCATGTAATCTTTCAAAATATTGTGCATGTAGTCATGGAAGATATATGTCATGGCTCGTTGGTAGGTAGCACCAATGTTCTTAAGGCCAAAAGGCATGACCTTGTAACAAAATGTCCCCCAAGGTGTTGTGAACACTGTTTTGATTTGGTATTTTGGATTAATGCAAATCTGATTATATCCAGAAAATCCATCCATTAGGGATAGCATTTCATGTCCTAATGTTACATCTACCAATGCATCGATGTTAGGTAAGGGAAATTCATCCTTAGGACTCACTTTGTTAAGATCTTGAAAGTCGGTGTAAATATGAATCCTCCCATAAGGCTTTTTGATGGGAACCATGTTTGAAACCCATGGTGGATAATCTACTGAGATGATTATATCAACATCCAACAGCTTTTGTAATTCATATTTCAACATTAAGGCTACTGTTGGGTGCATTTTTTATAACTTTTTCTTAACATATTTGATCTTGGGGTCTAATGTAAGATTATGTGTGACTATATTTGGGTCTAGTCCTGGCATATCTTTATACGACCAAGCAAAAGCTTTAATCCTTTATTTCAATGCAACTATGAAATCATCTTGCTCACTTAGGGAGAGGCCTTTCCCTAATTTAATGGTATGGGGATTATTGGGATCTGTACCGATATCCTTGTCAATTATTGGCTCAATAGACATGTGAGACCCATCATCCAACTTATGTGGGATGGGAATTAAGTGAATGTCATCAGCTCGGTTTGCTTCTTCCATAGGAAATTCAAGGTCAACCTTAGGTTGAAAAATATCCTGAGTAGTTCTTGGATAAAAGTTAAATGGTTGTAACATTTCCTCACAAGGCCAATATTATGAGGGCGATGGAGAAGAATCTCTTGGATCAAAGTCAATTGCCTCTAAATAAATATGGAATTGATTGGATGGGTTATTTAGATTCACCAGTAGTGTCTTTAAATCTATGGAAATCATGTTGATGGATACATGATATCCTACTCTAGGGCGAGTGGATCTAGAGACCTAATGTTATATCATAACTCACGGGTGTGGCTTAGATGGAAATTGAATAATTTGTGGTGGCCTATGTGAAATAGGGTGAACCTACTCTTCATGAGGCAACAAATGGTGTTAGATGGGTTCTTGGATGGGAAATAACATACGAAGAAAATATTCATCCTCGTCCTCCAAAGGGAACATGCGCTCGTATTCATCATATGAGCTATGGCAGTTAATGGGTACGACACCATAATCATCTTCATAATCACTCATCCATTTGTGAGGAGGACCTTGGTCTTGTTCCTCATTGTTAGATTACAAGGTGTGTGAGCTCTCCCCCACTTCATGGGGTTGGGTTACATCACTGGAAAGACACTGATCTGTCATGTCTATGGGGAAAAGATCTCCCAAGGAAAGAATGTGATTCAGATTAGTACATGGATTATGGTCAAGTTTATCCTGATGACTTAGGCATAGGTGCTCAAGACTCTTGGTGAGGACATCCAACGGTACTATTGAGCAAGGTGCAGCGACAACATTGTCATTGTTGTCAACACAGTCAGATAGATCGGTTGATGTAGTGGACAGGAGTTCAAAGGTTATTAAGAGTATGTACAGTGATGTTAAATGCTTATGAGGATGTTTTTGATGTTTGGTTGAAGTTGTTACAGGTTTTTTGTGCAAATTTGCAAAAATTGAAAAAATCATCAAAAAGTTGTCGAAGCAGCAAAATAGTCAAAAAGTTGCAAAAGTCACCACGGGCACAATTGGATAGTATGGATCAGTTTGGAACATTCCATCATGTCAATAAATAGTCCAAAATAGTATTGGAGATGTCAGCACAGTGTTTGGAGTGATCGGTGGTGTTTTCGGTATCTTGGCGGATAATTTGGCAAGTGGTTGTACAGGCTGAAAAAGTGCAGGTTTTGTCAGAAGCACTGCGAACAAACCGTAAGGATTTATGTAGAAAAATTTGAACTAGAGGTGGTTTTTATCTTCAATAACATGTTTTCCAAATTTAAAAAAAAATGGAGAAATGAGGCGAATTTTACAAGCGTTGCAATACTGTCACAAAAATGCTCTTTTTTGAAAAAGTGTGTCAGTAGCAGTTTTTGTGGAAGTGGTATAGGTGAACCGTAAGGAGTTAGGTAGTGAGTTTTGGTTTGGACATAGTCAGTGTTGCAAATATTCTACATTTCAAATTTCAGAGAAAACAAAGTTATGAAGTGAGAGTTATTATTTTTGCAAAAACGTTACAGGTCTCTTTTATGTCAATTTGTGCCACTTGGGCAAAATCCTTTAGTTGGTCGTTTCGACCTTGAAGAGTTGCTAGAGTTTCAGTTTCAGTGTTGTTACACCTTCAAGGCATCAAATAGATCATATATTTCTTTTTTTTTGAGTTGTCACATGGCTCCGAAGTATGAGAACGAGTAAGGTGTCAATTCTTTGCATGTGACATGTTTGACGAAATACCTTCTCAATATAAAAAAGGGAGTTATATTATTTTAAGCAGTTTTCATTAAATAAAGATATTTGGAGAAAGTGAAAAGTGAAAAAGGAATTCAAGTGTGTGCATTTAAGTTAGAAGTGTTTTATTGAAGAGTGTGATTTTATTTTGTGTGGAGAAAAATAAAGAGTGAAAATCCGTGTTTTTGGGAAAAAGGTGAAAAAAATCACTTTAGTATTTTGGGTATAACTTTCTCATACGATATCAATTTTGGCTGAAATTTTGAGAGGAGGTCATAGACAGAGTTCTACACAATACCCAGAAAGAATTTATTAATTTATAGAATGAGCTAATAGAACGGTCAATTTTTATGTGAGAAGAGAAGATTCATATATGTCATTTTATTATCAATATCAAAATCAAGTGGGTTCTTGGTAGAGGGGTTGGTGCTCCTTTCTATTGGTGTAAATAAATTAGGGGTTGGTTATTCTTTCTATTTGTGTATATAAATCAAGGGTTGGTACTACTTTCTATTGGTGCAGATAAATCAGGGGTTGGTGCTCCTTTCTGTTGGTACAGATAAATCAGGGGTTGGTGCTCCTTCCATTGGGTGTTGGTAAATTTATTATAAAGTTGATGCTTTGCAAAGGCTAGATTTGTATGGGAGTCCAAATAGTCATTTTGAGTATGTAGCCAAATCTATGAACCTTGGTACATCTTGTGTTGTGTGATGTTCTCTTGTTATACTTGCTTTATTTTGTTTCAAGTTTTCATTGTTTCGTCTTTAAGAGTTGAAGATTTAAGTTTTAAAAGAGCTACACTGATTCACCCCCCCTCTTAGTTTCATTGTGATACTAACAATTGGTATCAGAGCGAGGTTCCTGAATAAGCTTAACCAGCTAGGGTGATCTTGGAAGTGACATAATGGTAGGTGGTGAAGGCTTCTCATCAAACAAAGCACCATTGTTTGACAGAACTAATTATGCATTTTAGAGACTCAGGATGTAGACATATCTTTGTGCTTTGGGATATGACATTTGGGATTCAGTAGATAGTGGATACATAATACCCACCACTTCTCCAATTGATGTTGCCGATAAGAAACTATTTGAGATTGAATCAAAAGCAAAGAATGCTATCATGTGCGGATTAGTGGATAGTGAACTGGTAAATATTATGAGTTGTAAAACAACAAAAGAAATATGGGAAAAACTAAGGAGCATTCATGAAGGAGACATTAAGATCAAGGAGGACAAATTACAAACACATCGAGCTCAGTTCAAAGTATTAAAGATGAATAACAATGAGAACATAGAGGCATATATGCTGAGATTTAATGAAGTCATTAATGTGATTAGAAGACTTAGCAAGGAAATCAAAGATTCTATCATCATGAAAAAGGTACTAAGATCTCTTCCCCAAAGATTTTATTCTAAATTTTTAGCTATAGAAGAAGCTAAAGATCTAAATTATTTTAGTATGGATGAGATGCATGGTTCTTTGACTACATATGATATGAGATTAGGAAAATCTAAACCCATAGATAGAGAAGTTGCTTTTAAATCCCATAAAAGCATGAAAGCAAAACTCCTTATGAGTTGAGGTTTGGTAAAAAGGCAACAACAAGATACTTTAAAGTTTTTTGTAGCAAGTGTTACATCAAAATAATTGAAGAAAACCTTGGTAAGTTTGAAGATAGATCAGATGAAGGTATTTTTCTTGGCTATTCGTCAAAAAGAAAAGCTTACAAATGCTACAACAAGATGCTAAGGAAAATTATGGATAGTGCCGATGTTAAAGTTGATGAAGGTAGGGAACAAGTAATTAGCTATGAAGAGAACTACCCAATTTATGAAGAGGTTATTGAAGGATATGAGGAAAAGGAAATAAAAAAAGAAACAAAATATGGACTCAAATGATTCGAAAAGTGATTCAGAAGTGGAATAAAATAATAAATTCAAAATAGGTAGCTGGCAAAAAGATCATCCTAGAGAGAAAATAATTGGAGACCCCACAGTTGGTGTTCAGACAAGAATAAGAGTAGTAAGTAACTACTCTCTATTATCTAGCATTAAGCCCAAAAATGTTGTTGATGCAAGGAAAGATGAAAGTTGGATGAAGGAAATAAATGAAGAATTAGATCAGATCGAGAAAAACAAAACTTGGGAGTTAGTACCAAGACCTACAAATAAAAATATAATCAATACTAAATGGGTCTTTCAAAACAAATTGAATGAAGATGGATAGGTAGTCAGGAATAAAGCAAGATTGGTATGTAAAGGCTATGCACAAGTTGAAGGTATTGACTTTGAGGAAACCTTTACACCTGTGGCTAGACTAGAGGTAATTAAAATGTTTCTGGCTTTAGCAGTTTACAAGAATTTCAAAGTTTATCAAATGGATGTGAAATCAGCATTTTTGAATGGAAAACTTGAAGAAGAGGTTTATATTGAGCAACCATATGATTTCCAACTTGGTGATGATCCCAACTTGGTTTGCAAGTTGAAAAAAGCATTATATGGCTTAAAACAGGCTCTCCGAGCATGGTATGCAAGGCTAGACAACTATCTTACTCAAAAAGGGTTCAAGAAAGGTATGGTGGATGGTAATTTGTATGTCAAAATAGAAAATGGCCATCTTATTGATCTTTTTGTATACGTAGATGATATCATATTTGGCAGCAGCAAAGATGATTCGTGTAAAGATTTAGCAAATAAGATGCAGAAAGAATTTGAAATGTCAATGATTGGTGAACTTTCGTATTTCCTCGAGTTGCAAGTTAATAAAAATGAGAAGGGCATATTTATTTCTCAAATTAAATATGTGAAAGAGATGCTAAAAAAGTTCACAATGGAGGATTGTAAGCCAGTTAGCACTCCCATGACGACAGGTTGCAAGTTGAGCAAGGATGAAAAATCTCCACATGTTGATCAAACCATGTACATATCTATGATTGGGAGCTTACTGTACTTGACAGCTACTAGACCAGATATTTTGCAGGCAGTATGTATGGTAGCATGATTTTAGGCTAGTCCAAAGGAGACTCATGTGACAATAGTGAAGAGGATTCTTCGGTACCTCAAGGGTACTATGGAGTATGGGTTATGGTATCCGAAAGGTAAGGAATTCACCCTTATTACGTATTCAGATGTATATTGGGCAGGATGTGTAGATGACAAAAAGAGTACCAGTGGAGGTGCATTCTATCTTGGAGACAGGTTGGTCGCATGGCACAGTAAGAAACAAGAGTCAGTCTCCTTATCCATAGCAGAGGCAAAATATATTGTAGTGAAAACGTGTTGTACGTAGGTATTATGGATGAAAAAAACCCTGAAAAATCTTGGTATTAACTTCAGTGAGCCAATTTTAGTTAAGTGTGATAACACTAGTGCCATTAACATCTCAAAGAATCTAGTTATGCATTCTCGCACAAAAAATTTTGCTATCCGATATCACTTTTTGAAGGAGAAAGTTGTGGAAGGTGAGGTTAAATTGGATTTTGTTCCAAAAATAGAGCAAGTAGTAGATATCTTCACAAAACCATTGCCCAAGGAAGTCTTTGAGTACCTTCACAATAAATTGGGAGTGGTCATGCTTCCCAAGAATTGACTAGCTATCGGGACCACATTCTCAGGGGGAGCATTTGTGTATTTGTTTATCTTTTTTCTCATGTTTGTGATTTTTGCTAAGTGTAATAATTTTTTCCTGAGAATGTTGTGCATGGACTCAAGGGGAGTTTGCAGTAGCCCTTTGGTATTGTTTTCAAAGGGGGAGAAGAGTTACAAGAAATTGCACGTGTGTTGCCAACAATTCCAAAGGGGGAGATTGTTGAGCAAGGTGCAGCGACAGTATTGTCATTGTTGTCAACACAGTCAGATAGATCGGTTGATGCAGTGGATAGAATTTCAGAGGTTATTCAGAGTATTTACAGTGATTTTAAATGCTTATGAGGATGTTTTTGATGTTTGGGTGAAGTTGTTACAGGTTGTTTGTGCAAATTTGCAAAAGTTGAAAAAATCGTCAGAAAGTTGTCAAAGCAGCAAAATAGTCAAAAAGTTGCAAAAGTCACCATGGGCATAGTTGGATAGGATGGATCAGTTTGGAACATGCCATCATGTCAAGAAATAGTCCAGAACAACATTGGAGATGTCAACACAGTGTTTGGAGTGATCGGTGGTGTTTTTGGTATCTTGGCGGATGATTTGGCAAGTGGTTGTACAGACTAAAAAAGTGCAAGTTTTGTCAGAAGCACTACGAACAAACCGTAAGGAATTATGTAGAAAAATTTGAACTGGAGGTGGTTGTTATCTTCAAGAACATGTTTTCCAAATTTCAATGAAAACGGAGAAACGAGACGAATTTTACAAGCGTTGCAAGACTGTCACAAAAACGCTCTTTTTTGAAAAAGTGTGTCAGTAGCAGTTTTTGTGGAAGTGGTACAGGAGAACCATAAGGAGTTAGGTAGTGAGTTTTGTTTTGGACATATTCAGTGTTGTAAATATTCTATGTGTCAAATTTTAGAGAAAACAAAGTTACGAGGTGAGAGTTATGATTTTTGCAAAAACATTACAGGTCTCTTTTATGTCAATTTGTGCCACTTGGGCAAAATCCTTTAGTTGGCCGTTTTGACCTTGAATAGTTGCCAGAGTTTTAGTTTCAGTGTTGTTACACCTTAAAGGCATCAAATAGATCATATTTTTTTTTTTTTTTTGAGTTTTCACGTGGCTTCGAAGTATGAGAATGAGTAAGGTGTCAATTCTTTGCATGTGATGTGTTTGACGAAATGCCTTCTCAATATAAAAAAGGGAGTTATATTATTTTAAGCAGTTTTCATTAAATAAAGATCTTTGGAGAAAGTGAAAAGTGAAAAAGGAATGCAAGTGTGTGCATTTAAGTTAGAAGTGTTTTATTGAAGAGTGTGATTTTATTTTGTGCGGAGAGAAGAGTGTGTGGAGAAAAATAAAGAGTGAAAATCCGTGTTTTTGGGAAAAAGGTGAAAAACGTCACTTTAGTATTTTGGACATAACTTTCTCATACGATATAAGTTTTGGCTGAAATTTTGAGAGGAGGTCATAGAAATATTTTTGCACAATAACCAAAAATATTTTAGCAATTGACAGAACGAGCTAAGATAATGGTCAATTTTTATGTGAGAAGAGAAGATTCATATGTCATTTTATTATCAATATCAAAATCAAGTGGGTGCTTGGTAGATGGGTTGGTGCTCCTTTATATTGATGTAGATAAATTAGGGGTTGGTGCTCCTTTATGTTGGTTTAGATAAATCAGGGTTTGGTGCTCCTTTCTATTGGTGTAGATAAATCAGGGGTTGGTGCTCCTTTCTGTTGGTGCAAATAAATCAGGGGTTGGTGCTCCTTCCAGTGGGTGCTGGTAAATTGATTGTAAAGTTGGTGCTTTGCAAAGGTTGGATTTGGATGGGAGTCCAAATAGTTATTTTGAGGATGTAGCCAAATCGGTGAACCTGGGTACATCATGTGTTGTGTGATGTTCTCTTGTTATACTTGATTTATTTGGTTTCAAGTTTTCATTGTTTTGGCTTTAAGAGTTGAAGATTTAAGTTTTAAAAGAGCTACATTGATTCATCCCCCTCTTAGTGTCATTGTGAGACTAAAAATTGGTATCAGATCCGAGGTTCCTAAACAAGCTTAACCGGCTAGGGTGATCTTGGAAGTGACACAATGGCAGGTGGTGAAGGCTTCTCATCAAATAAAGCACCATTGTTTGACAAAACTAATTACACATTTTGGAGACTCAGGATGCAAAAATATCTTTGTGATTTGGGATACAAAATTTGGGATTCAATAGATAGTGGATAAACAATACCCACCACTTCTCCAACCGATGCTGCTGATAAGAAACTGTTTGAGAATGACTCAAAAGCAAAGAATGCTATCATGTGCGGATTAGTGGACAGTGAACTGGTAAAGATTATGAGTTGTAAAATGGCAAAAGAAATATGGGACAAACTAAGGAGCATTCATGAAGGAGACATTAAGATCAAGGAGGCCAAGTTACAAACACATCGAGCTCAGTTTGAAGTATTAAATATGAATGACGATGAGAACATAGAGGCATATATGCTGAGAGTTAATGAAGTCATTAATGCGATTAGAGGACTCGATGAGGAAATCAAAGATTATGTCATCGTGAAAAAGGTATTAAGATCTCTTCCTCAAATATTTTATTCTAAAGTTTTAGCTATAGAAGAAGCTAAAGATCTAAATTCTTTTAGTATGGATGAGATGCATGGTTCTTTGACTGCATATGATATGAGAATAGGAAAATCTAAACCCACAGACAGAGAATCTGCTTTTAAAGCCCATAAAAGCATGAAAGAAAAACTCCTTATGAGTTGTGGTTTGGTAAAAAGGCAACAACAAGATACTTTAAATTTTTTGGCAACAAGTGTTACATCAAAAGAACTAAAGAAAACCTTGGTAAGTTTGAATATAGAGTGGATGAAGGTATTTTTCTTGGCTATTTGTCAAAAAGCAAAGCTTACAAATGCTACAAAAAGAGGCTAAGGAAAATTGTGGATAGTGCCGATGTTAAAGTTGATGAAGGTAGGGAATGAGTAATTAGCTATGAAGAGAACTACCCAATTTATGAAGAGGTTATTGAAGGAGATGAGGAAAAGAAAATGGAAAAAAAATAAAAAATTGACTCAGATGATTCAAATAGTGATTTAGAAGTGGAAGAAAATAAGAAATTTAAAACAGGCAGCTAGCAGAAAGATCATCCTAGAGAGCAAATAATTGGAGACCCCATAGTTGGTATTCAGACAAGAAGAAGAGTAGTAACTACTCTCTATTAACCAGCATTGACCCCAAAAATTTTGCTGACACAAGAAAATATGAAAGTTTTATGAAGGCAATAAATGAAGAATTAGATCAGATCGAGAAAAACAAAACTTGGGAGTTAGTACCAAGACCTACAAATAAAAATATAATCGATACTAAATGGGTCTTTCGAAACAAATTGAATGAAGATGGACAGGTAGTCAGGAATAAAGCAATATTGGTATGTAAAGGCTATGCACATGTTGAAGGTATTGACTTTGAGGAAACCTTTGCACCTGTGGCTAGACTAGAGGCAATTAGAATTTTTTTAGCTTTAGCAGTTTACAAGAATTTCAAAGTTTATCAAATGGATGTGAAATCAACATTTTTGAATGGGAAACTTGAAGAAGAGGTTTATATTGAGCATCCAGATGGTTTCCAACTTGGTGATGATCCCAACTTGGTTTGCAAGTTGAAAAAAGCATTATATGGCTTAAAAAAGGCACCTCGAGAATGGTATGCAAGGCTACACAACTATCTTACTAAACAAGGGTTAAAGAAAGGTATGGTGGATAGTAATTTGTATGTCAAAATAGAAAATGGCCATCTTATTGTTCATGTTGTATACGTAGATGATATCATATTTGGCAGCAAAAAATATGAGTCATGTAAATATTTAGCAAATAAGATGCAGAAAGAATTTGAAATGTCAATGATTGGTGAAATTTCATATTTCCTCGGGTTGCAAGTTAATCAAAATGAGAAGGGCATATTTATTTCTCAAATTAAATATGTGAAAAATATGCTAAAAAAATTCACAATGGAGGATTGTAAGCCAGTTAGCACTCCCATGACGACAGGTTGCAAGTTGAGCATGGATGAAAAATCTCCACATGTTGATCAAACCATGTACAGATCTATGATTCGGAGCTTACTGTACTTGGCAACTACCAGACTAGATATTTTGTAGGCAGTATGCATGGTAGCATGATTTCAGGCTAGTCCCAAGGAGACTCATGTGACAATAGTGAAGAGGATTCTTCGGTACCTCAAGGGTACTATGGAGTATGGGTTATGGTATCCGAAAGGTAAGGACTTCACCCTTATTGTGTATTTAGATGTAGATTGGGTAGGATGTGTAGATGATATAAAGAGTACCAATGGAGGTGCATTCTATCTTGGATATAGGTTGGTCATGTGGCACAGTAAGAAACAAGAGTCAGTCTCCTTATCCAGAGCAGAGGTAGAATATATTGTAGTGACAACGTGTTGTATGTAGGTATTATGGATGAAAAAAACCTTGAAAGATCTTGGTATTAACTTCAGTGAGCCAATTTCAGTTAAGTGTGATAATACCAGTGCCATTAACATCTCAAAGAATCCGGTTATGCATTCTCACACAAAACATATTGCTATTTGATATCACTTTTTGAAGGAGAAAGTTGCGAAAGGTGAGGTTAAGTTGGATTTTGTTCCAAAAATAGAGCAAGTAGCGGATATCTTCACAAAATTGTTTCCCAAGGAATTCTTTGAGTACCTTCACAATAAATTGGGAGTGGTCACGCTTCCCAAGAATTGACTAGCTATCGGGACCACATTCTCAAGGGGAGCATTTGTGTATTTGTTTATCTTTTTGCTCATGTTTGTGATTTTTTCTAAGTGTAATAATTTTTTCCTAAGAATGTTGTGCATGGACTCAAGAAGATTTTGCAGCAGCACTTTGGTATTGTTGTCAAAGGGGGAGAAGATTTACAGGAAATTGCACGTGTGTTGCCAACAATTCCAAAGGGGGAGATTGTTGAGCAAGGTGCAACGACAATATTGTCATTGTTGTCAACACAGTTAGATAGATCGGTTGATGTAGTGGATAGGAGTTCAGAGGTTATTCAGAGTATGTACAATGATGTTAAATGCTTATGAGGATGTTTTTGATGTTTGGGTGAAGTTGTTACAGGTTGTTTATGCAAATTTGCAAAAGTTGAAAAAATCATCAGAAAGTTGTCAAAGCAGCAAAATAGTCAAAAAGTTGCAAAAGTCAATACGGGTACATTTGGATAGGATGGATCAGTTTTTAACATTCTAGCATGTTATTAAATAGTATAGAACAGCATTGGATATGTCAGCACAGTTTTTGGAGTGATCGGTGGTGTTTTCGGTATCTTGGCGGATGATTTGGCAAGTGGTTGTACAGGCTAAAAAAGTGTAGGTTTTGTCAGAAGCACTACGAACAAACCGTAAGGATTTATGTAGCAAAATTTTAACTGGAGATGGTAATTATATTCAATAACATGTTTTCCAAATTTCAACAAAAACGGAGAAATGAGGAGAATTTTACAAGCGTTGCAAGACTATCACAAAAACGCTCTTTTTTGAAAAAGTGTGTCAGTAGCAGTTTTTGTGGAAGTGGTAAAGGCGAACCGTAAGGAGTTAGGTAGTGAGTTTTGGTTTGGATATAGTAAGTGTTGTAAATATTCTACATTTCAAATTTTAGAGAAAACCGAGTTACAAGGTGTTTGCAAAAACGTTACAGGTCTCTTTTATGTCAATTTGTTCCACTTGGGCAAAATCCTTTAGTTGGTCATTTTGACCTTGAATATTCGCCAGAGTTTTAGTTTCAGTGTTGTTACACCTTAAAGGCATAAAATAGATCATATTTTGTTTTTGGTTTGAGTTTTCACATGGCTCCAAATTATGAGAACGAGTAAGGTGTCAATTATTTGCATGTGACGTGTTTGACGAAATGCCTTCTCAATATAAAAAAAGGAGTTATATTATTTTAAGCAGTTTTCATTAAATAAAGATCTTTGGAGAAAGTGAAAAGTGAAAAAGGAATGCAAGTGTGTGCATTTAAGTTAGAAGTGTTTTATCGAAGAGTGTGATTTTATTTTGTGTGGAGAGAAGAGTGTGTGGAGAAAAATAAAGAGTGAAAATCCGTGTTTTTGGGAAAAAGGTGAAAAACGTCACTTTAGTATTTTGGGCATAACTTTCTCATATGATATCATTTTTGGATGAAATTTTGAGAGGATGTCATAGAAATATTTCTACACAATACCTAGAAAGCATTTAGCAATTGAAAAAATGAGCTAATAGAACAATCAATTTTTATGTGAGAAGAGAAGATTCATATATGTCATTTTATTATCAATATCAAAATCAAGTGGGTGCTTGGTAGAGGGGTTTATGCTCCTTTCTGTTGGTGCAGATAAATCATGGGTTGGTGCTCCTTTCTATTGGTGTAGATAAATCAAGGGTTGGTTCTCCTTTCTATTGGTGCAAATAAATTAGGGGTTGGTGCTCCTTCCATTGGGTGCTAGTAAATTGATTGTAAAGTTGATTCTTTGCAAAGGCTGGATTTGGATGGGAGTCCAAATAGTCATTTTGAGGATGTAGCCAAATCGGTGAACCTTAGTACATCTTGTGTTGTGTGATGTTCTCTTGTTATACTTGCTTTATTTTGTTTCAAGTTTTCATTATTTTGGCTTTAAGAGTTGAATATTTAAGTTTTAAAAGAGCTACACTGATTCACCCCCTCTCAGTGTCATTGTGAGACTAACAGGTATCGATTTATTGTTTATCAACCCAGATCTATCATATGGAAGTTTATATTAGGGTTGAAATGGAACACGATTACCCTGCTCATAGAGGCCAAGACAAAACCCATGCCAATTACAATGATTTAGATATTTCAATGCATAGTCTGGATTTGACAAATAATTTACATCCTTATAAAAGGGTTCATTGTCATCTTCTGTCTGAGGAATGGGCAGAGCTCTATAATCTATACCTCCATATATGAAATTCATTTTATTAGGAGGTATA
Source organism: Wollemia nobilis (assembly GCA_028583015.1). Lineage (NCBI taxonomy): Eukaryota > Viridiplantae > Streptophyta > Pinopsida > Araucariales > Araucariaceae > Wollemia > Wollemia nobilis. Next base: position 128,304 of record JAQPPZ010016675.1, read on the forward strand.
CCAAGAGGTACAATACTACCTATGGGAAGACAAGGTCTTCCCATGTATTGCACTGTCTCCACTGATGGAACAGTCATGATATTTCTCACCAAATATTCTCCTAACCCTGTGCTAGACATTTGGACTATGACCTGGGATGGACAAGCTAGATGAGATGGAATGGAGGTTAGATGTGATTCAATGTTCACCTCTAGAGGTAATTCCTCATTAATGACACAAGGAAACTCCTCCATGGATAGGGTAGAAACTTATGGTGGGCTCTCATCCATAGGCCTCATCAACATGTTCCTCGATGGAGGGTTTGACGATGTTGAAGCCTTCTCTAAGGGTGGTGATGATGAGGATGGAGTAGATGATGATGAAGGTGGTGGAATGGATAGACTCTAATCAGGTGTATTTAATTGAAAGTCTACATGAGTCAAATGTAATATCGACTCTGGCATTTGTTGCAACATCTTGTAGTATTTAAAGGGCTCTATATTAGTAGATACTAAATGTACTTTCCCTTCATGAGTGTATTTAAGACATTGATGTGTGATGGAGGGGACACACTTCATATCCCATATCCAAGGTCTTCCAAGCAAAATGTTGTAGGCCATCTCTCCCTCTAGCACATGGCACAATGTCGATATAATATTTTGTCCCACCTGGATGGGTAAAACTATGGTACCGATAGTAGAGCATATTGTGTCATTGAAAGCATAAATAGTGTAAGTTGATGCCACAACATGAGATTATGACAACTTAAGATGCTTTAGTTCTTTAGTTTTTATGATGTTACTTGAGGACCCAGTGTCTATAAGCACTCTCTTGTATGGTATCTCATTTAAACATGCAATTATGTGCAAAGGAAGGTCTACCACATCATTGGCTATTTCTTTTAGCTCATGCTCATGAAATTGTATGACTGGTTCTTTGCACTATTGCACATGTCCCAAAAAATCTATGAAGGAGTTGGACTCCTGCGATTGCAACTCTATGGATTTTAAAATATCCATCAAGGCATTCTGATGTGGAGGTGATTTTTGGATCAACTCATAGATGGAAAATCATGCTGATGTGGCCCTCGAGCTTTATGTAAGCTTGCTCTTAATTTTCACTATTGTCCTAGGAGGAAGGCCCTATACTATAGGTGGTGTAGTGTGTGACGTATTTGGAACATAATTTGAAGCCACAGGCTATTCTACTTGACTTGGATATCTCTTGTTCCTAGTCACAATACTCACCATTCCAACATACCCTTTAACAGGGTGTTTTTGGTTCACCTCATTTATTGGTTTAGTAGGTGTTGCATGTACCTCATCAGTTGGTAAAGGATATTTGAAAATACACATTTTTTGTTTGGTAGGAGCTATTGGAGCATCTACAATAATCTCATTCCTCTCAATCATGTCTTGTACTACATGTTTAAAACCATAGCATGATTGTAAATCATGGCCACCTTGTTGATTAAACTTACAATACTGATACTCTCGGTGTCCCATAAGCTTGGGTTTACCTATTTTTGGATTGTTGGGTTTGATATCTATTAAATTAACCATATTTGCAGCCCACAATCGATCAAAAAAGGGAATCCATGGATTTAGCGATGGGAGTAAATTGTCACTGAAGGTGACGCTATTTTTGTCCATGGTTCATTGTACCATTATTGTTGTAATTCATAGAAGGATGTTAAGCCTGATAGTTCACCTTTTTGGGAGGCGTAACTTGAGGAGGCGTAGGGACATTTATGGCCACTTTATTGATTATAGCTGGCTTTGTAGGTGCCTAGCTATTCTTAGGATTCTTTGTCCACTCATTCTTGCAAGGTTTTGTTATTTCTCCCTCTTGGATTTTTATTTCTTCTATTTTTGTAGCCTATGCTAGAGCTTCTTCCAAGGTAGGGTATTGTTGTAATTGCAATGTCAAAGATATGAGTTTCAAGCAACTCTTTGATAACAAATGAGTTAATTCAGTCACTGGCAATAGATAGGGTAGCTTAGCCAAAAGCGTTTGCCACCTATTTCCATAGTCAGTGATCATCTCATCCTCGGTTTGTTTCATTCTTGTGAGGTCGGTTAATGTCACATTTATTTTTGTGTTAAAGGCAAAACATTCCAAAAATGCATCAGCAAATTGTTCAAATGTGTAGATGCTATGTTTTGAAATTTGGTTGAACCACTCAATGGCAGGATCATCGAGGGTACTCAAGAAAGTTCTTAAGAGCAATGCATCATTTTCTTGTATGTTGAAGCACAGATTTAGAAATATAGTAACATTCTCTTGACCATCTTCTTCACCCTTAAATCTATCAAATTTGAATATTTTGAAATGCTCAAGATAGATCGAGGAAGGAATGGATGGGTGTAACAGTTGGTTCTTTAGCTAATGTAAAGTAGGCTTTTGAAGCCCATTTCTAGTTGTCCTACCTTCTACAGTTTCTAAGCATGCAAGCAAAGCTTGATACACATCCAAGGATTTAATATCCTCTTCCTTGTTTTGAACTCATAGAGGTGGACAAGGAATATTAATCCTAGGTTGGGGTGGTTTATTGACATCAGCCATGCCTCCATAAGGTGCTTCTACATAATCCTCATCTTGTTCCAAATCATCATAAGCCCCATAAGGTGTTTTATTTATGGGCCTACAAGGAGGAACTAATGCCTTTTGAAGGCAATCTATGTTTGGCCTATCTTATGTATTTTTTTTAGGCCTACGAGGTCTAGGAGGCAACATAAGATTAGGTCTAGGAGACCTATCTTGTTGGAAATTTTGTTGCCTCAAGTGAGCCTCTTGTCTACGTGTACTTGGAGTGATAGCTCCATGACACAGAGTTTCTTGAATTTGTCATTCAAGATTTTTTTTCTCTCTGTCATTGCTCTAAGATATCTAAGCGATGTTTATCCAACCTAAGTTGATTAAACTTAGCTTGGCGATCAACATATCTCTAGACCAAATTATTAATTTGATTAGTTGTATTAGGTCTACGTAACTTAGCATGATTGCCTCATTGTATATCCTGTTCAGGAGGATCTATGAGATCAATTACATGCTTCCCTTGATTGAGGGCAGTCGCATTGAATTGATGTTATCTCCTAGACAAATTTTTTTGAAATACTATGGGTACGGAGGCACAATGTACTTTCGTTGATACATTTTTATGAGGATAATCTGGATGTTCCTTAGGTATTCCCTCATAAACAAGGTAAGGTAAGATGGAATAAGATCACCTAATTTGATGAGTATCATACTCATTGTAATTTTGATACCTTGGAGTAGGGTGACTTGAAATCTTGAGATGATCATTCAACCCTACTCGAGGTGTGAGCTCTTGCTCTTATATATGATCAGGATTAGAGGATCGAGTAGGCACGTGAATGCGTGGTATTGCTCTATGTGGAGGTACCTCATTGCACGATGACTCTTCTTGAAAGAATATGTTTGTAGCATATGAATGAGGGAAATACTTTCCCAAACTAGGACTATGACCTGTAGGATTACCCTGTAAATGGGTCCCCTATAAGCTAGATCCTCTAGTTGACTCTCTAAGAGTAACCATCCACTCATCAATCGGTCTACGACTGGGATGAGTAGCTAATTTTTAGGGATAAATGATCCTATCCCTAGACTCAACATGAGGACATTCTATATCCTCTTCTATTTCCCATAGCTTTTGCCCCTAAATGTGCTTGGCTATGGGTATGTACCATAAATCTATACGTTAACTACTATGTGTTTATCTCCTTTACAATTTATATGAATTTGAAACAAACAAATAATAGAGACACACAAGCATAAAACTGATCTACAATGAGCATATATATTCTAAGATGATCTAAGTTGAAATAAATGGGTTTGAAAGCAAGTTATAATATGAAACTATGCTAAACTATTGGCCACTCCAGGGTGAGCCATGGAGATCTGCAACATTGGGGACTCCAAATATTGAACAAAAACTCCTCCAAAGAACCTCAAATTTGGACCAAAGGTTCAACTAAACATCCTAATGAGGTCTATGGAGGAATTTATCCAAAATTCTCTATTGTTTTGAAACCATCCCTATGAGTGCCATGGGCTGACTACTAGTCGTCCCCAAGTGGGACAGTTACAAAATTGGCTTAGTTTTGTCACCTATGGCCTTGGAAATTGGTCCAAAATAGGGTGATGGTGTTTTTGATAGATTGTATCAAGTTGTCCTTCAATTTGGATAGTTTTGGATTGGTAAATCGGGTCCTATTGCCCCTAAAAGCGCCTTCGAAGTGAAGAGGGTTTCAAGGTAGGGAAAGGGCAAGTTTTGGTTTGTAAATGGGTTGGTAGCAAGTAGGGATGGATTTGGGTAGCACTTCATTTCTCAAATGCTCTTCTCTCCTCTATTTAAATGGAGTTTTGGGCCTCCTTTTATAGCCCAAAAGGGCATCTAGGGCAAAATGACATCTTTTCCATGCGATGCAAGTGATGCCATTTGTCCTAATTGTGTCATTGATTGGGGAGGTGAAGGTTGCCCATTTGGGGCTCCCAATATACTACCCTACAGTCCATTAGTAGGCCCCCAATCAATCTAGGGTGATTGGATATGCTAATGATAGTCTTGGATTACCATTTAGTGTGTCCTTTGACTTTTTCAAAGGTCTAGTTAGGGGTCATCCCACCAAGGGATGGTTGCTGATGGTCGCCCCTGGGTGGGATGGTCACCAACTATGGTCATCATTTGAAGGGACGATCACCAGTAGGGGCCCCAAAACTGCCCCATTCTGCTAGCAACCCTCTAAACTAATTTTTGGAGGATTCTAAAAGCCTTTTTCTAGCCTAGAGGGGTGCCTAATAAGGCCAAATGTTGTTGATAATAGGGCATATGCAATGCACTAATAGTCTTATCTGATTTATGTGATTTAGGTGTCTACACAATTTATTGTTATTCATATTTTAATGCTTTAATATTTTTTATATTTGATTCAATAGCCTAGGTGTATGCTTTTAGAGTGGTATAGATGGTGATCACAATGGAAACCCCATAAATTGTGTTGTATATGACTAATTTATTTTTGTTTTTTTGTTGTAGGTCTCAGTCATGCTTAACAACCATGGTGAATAGTCTTAGCCATGCTTAATAGCCATAACTAGTAGAATAGCAAAGAGATAGATAGTAAGCAGTTCTTCTCTCCATAAAATGAGGATTTCTAGGTAATCTTGTTCCTCTAATTTTCTTGTTTTTCATTTTTTCTTGTCAGTAGCTAAGTAGATCACTTAGAAAAATTGTAAGAGGTAAAATTTAATGAAAATTTCATGCTATCTATCAGTCATGGTTGACTGTCATAGCTAGCACTATTAGCTATTGTTGTCAACCATGGCTAATGTTTTGGGTTGTGGCTCTATCTCGTGGTAAACACTGTTACCTACTGCATAGACTGGTAGCTAGAAGTTAGAGGTTGTGTGTAGATTTTTCTTGCTAGGGCCCAATCAGAGTCTAATTTTATCATATAAATTGCATTCTCTAAAGTTCATATAGTTAATACATGCATATTTCTAAATTTAAAAAATCTTTATTTTAGGCATGTAGGAAAGAGCATGTTTTCTTGGTGATGCATTTTTCATTTACATACAAGCTTAAAATGAACACACACACACCATGCAAAACTTAAATTGTAGTAAGGTGAAATTCACACCCATCCACTAGTAGAGTTCAATGACGATGGTAGTTATTTCCATATTTTGGCTCAAATATTACAAACCTTGTTCTATTGGCCAATATTGAATCCAAGATCCATCCTATCCATGTAAAATAGCCCACATTCCTCTTCGGAGGGGTGTATCACTATGCATGGTATGATGGGTGAGGATCGATAGGACCTGTGCTCCATGCCCAGGTGTGTACTTCATATCCATACTTTGGGGGGTTTATGTGATCATGAATTTCATTGTTGATTGTCGAGCTACGAGCATACAGGTCAAAACCTTAAAATATTTGATCATTATATAAACAATTTCAAACATGATGAGAGTAGTTTAGATTTTTTTTAAATTTCAAACACATCAAACTAGTTTAGGGTTCACAAGAACTTTTAAAGAGATAATAATAATTGTATACTTTGTTTGCTATAAAATATACACCATGAGATAATATACATTATGGTTAATACATAGAGAGGTTGATCTCAACGTAGAACCAAGGTTGAAGCTAAAGCTCCACCTAATTCACAACACAACACATCAAACCCTCAACCACAAAATCCTTCCAAATGAAGTTTAAAAAGCATTAGAGGGGACAATTCAACACAGGGATTCTATTCAGAACACCTTAGATAGAGGAGGTAACACACAATCCTCAAGGGATATATCTAAGGGTGGCTCAAAGCCCCCACCATTCCAAGATATACAATAATAAAATCTACCCAAATAGGGGTAGGAAGAGAGTCACTTTAGAGTGTAGGCCTATACAAAATCTAAATAATAAGGAACCTGATAAGTTCATGATTGACATAGCCAAACTTGGAGAAAATGGTACTCCAAATCAACCATGGAAAATAAGACATATTTATGATCTTGATAGAGTCCTAGGGTAAGTAGGATGTAGAGCCTCGATGGCTCACTCTCATTCTATGATTTCACATAGTGAGGTAACATGTAGGACTATCAAGGAACTAGGAGAATGCTCAAAGTGTTCTTGTAGCATACATGTCCCATCAACCCATGCAGGCACATATTATAAACAATAGTAGAATGTGAATGCCATATATACAGACAAAGGCAAGAGCATGGCAGATAAGTCTGTTGGATCTTACACCAACAAAGTTTCCCAAACATAACAAGCCCACTAGTGACCACATACGATTGATCACAAAAACTAGTGTTAGAACAACGGTAGAAGATATTCCAAGATCAATTGGAAGATATACGTGTAGAGTGTGAGCACCTCAAAAATGAGGATACTCAAATATAGAGGTTGTTAAGGCAATGCATATATGACCAGTGAATGCATAAGCAATGCATGCTTAACCAAAATTACCATGTAGATAGAGGATCAATTAGTGTAGGTCAATTTACCTCCTCAGAGTAATTACAAGAAATGCCCTCATAGATGAGCTGCTTCACAACCCAAATTGTACCTGAGTACATTGGAAATCATGCTCATTATACAACCCAAAACATGTTGTAGTGCCAAGTGCTTGAAAATCATGGGCATACTCAGTACGAGGAAGTAGCAAGAGATGAGCAAGAATAGGAATATCATGAGATTTACTTAGTGTACATGGAGGATGAGCCTAGTCCTCCACCTGGATCAAAGAAGAATCTACCTCCAAAGGATCCTCAAGGACCTCTTAGATAAGAGGAGATTCTATCTTCCTAGGCCTACAAAGCCTTGGTATAAAAGGTAAGAGCAATTGAGAAACAAGGGATGGCTTATCAAACGCCAACCTTAAATAAAATACAAAATGAGCCTCTATACCCCGTAGTGCCTACTTTAGCATATCCCGATAACTTGAAGATGCCAAAGCTAGAGAAATTTCAAGGAGAGGAAGATGCTCAAGATTATGTCATAATATTTATGGATATGTTCTTTTAGATATAAAGCAATGATGCTCTGTTACTGAGGACTTTCATCACAATCCTTTCAGGTCCTATCTTGTAGTGGTTCAACCAACTAAAAAGGTACAACATAACCAACTTTGAAAAATTAGCTAATGCATTTCTTGAATGCTTCTCCTTTGACATAAAGAAGAAGATAAACTTGTATGATCTAGCTACTCTAATGTAGTACAATGATGAGCTGATCATGGACTATGGAAATAGATGGAGAAAATTAATGGCAAAGTTGCCATTTTCTATTCCGATCATAGAACTAACTCAAATGTTTACAAAGAGTTGTGCGAAGCACATCTTGCTATTTTTGTAGCTACAACAATACCATATATTCAAGGAGATCTTGGTATAGGCTAAGATAATTGAGGACATCAATTTATAGGAGGGTAACTTGAGGCTCAAGAACAAGAAGGATTGGAACAATAATAACACTCAAAATAAAAATCACCAAGCCAAGCTAGTCCACACGAATCAAGTAGTATTGAACCTCTAAAAAGGGGATAAGGGTCAACAATAGTAGAATTATCAGGCCCAACATCCTCCTATGCAATATAACCAGTGTAATAATAATAAGTAGGGTAATAATAAAGAACAACACCCTCCTCACTAGTTCACATCATTTTTAGAGACAATGATATTTATTTTTCATCAACTGTGTGAGGCTAAGGCTATTAACTTACCACAAATAAAGTTGCAAGATCCTAACCAACCCAAAACAAAAGGGTATAGGGATGATCAATATTGCTCATACCATAGGATGAAATGACATGATATTGAAGGATGTTATAGTTTCAAACACATGGTGCAAAACATGATCAACAAAGGTGAGATAATTATGGAAAATCCTCAGGCTCTAGATAACCAAAATATGGGGATTTTCAAAAATCCTCTTCCAAACCATGAGCCTCTAAAAAATAATGTCATCCAGGTGAACCAAGTATATATTGATTTGCCTACGTAGGGTTTCGTTGGTATGGTAAATGTTATCACAAGAAAATGGAGGTACAAATGACCAGATCCACCTCCAACTCTAATCAAGTTTCAAGATGTGCCCTCACAAAGGCCAACGTAAAATAATATGCCAGACCCACCAACTAGACCAGTTGTTACCATAAGAAATAGGTTTTTTCAAAGCCTACAGACAACTCCAGTAAAGTTGTCAATATATGAATTGATACAGCAGTATCCTAAGCACAAGGATGCACTCATGGACATCTTGAGGTCTATTGATTTTTAGTCCTAGGACCCTGAAGCATTTACAAATTTCATGGGATATGTGTAGCAGTGTAGTGAGCCAATGATTAAATTTCATGATCATAAAATTAAAATAGTTTATACTACTATAGCAGACCCACCACTGCATATAATTGTGTGTGTTAACCACACACCATTTAAATAGGTATTTATTGATATAGTGTTGTCAATATATGTTGTTACTACCAAGGCATTAGTATACTTGAAGTTACCATAATCGCACATCATACCTTCGATCTTCACTTTGAGAGCATTTAACGATGGATTATGCTCAACGATCGGTACTATAGTCTTACCTATTTAGGTTAGACTGAAGACCATCCCTGTGATATGTCACATACTTGAAGGTGCTATGCAGTATAACATCCTCTTAGGTAGACCTTGTATCAGAGAGATGTGTTGCATTCCCTCAATTTTACATCAATGTATCAAGTATATACATGAGGGAAAAGTTCACGTGGTTCCTTCTGGTGAGGAACCATTTAAATATGTGAATCAAGTAGATTTTCCTAGATATTTCATTCTGTCTTCAATGCACTTAGATGTATGGACAAAATCACCCATAAAACATCTAGAAGGTAAACTAAAGGAAGTGTGTGTTGGACCTTTGATGTTAGAACTACAATCAACTATGCATACAATAGCAGATTCTGCAAAGCCTATAGCATCGAAGATGCTTAGAAATAACCATAAGCTTAAGGTAAAAATAGGTGAGAAAGAGATGAAGGAAATTCTTGAAGTAGCCAATGCCAATATATTTAGTCCCATGGATGAAGGAGATGCACAAAATGAATTCAAGGAGGCACCTCAGCCCGCTTCACCTATTTCTTCAACTGGGTCATCTGCACCATAGGTGATCATCCATTTGGTTAATCTTGGGCTAGTAGAGTATATAGTGTAGAACATGATATTCACACCATTTATCGAGACTGCATAGGACATGGGCAAACCTTAAGCCCATCACTTTACTATAGGGATAGTGGTACCATTGGGGGTGCCACCAAACCAAAAAAAAATTATCTATGGAGGTCTTGACCAACTTGCTAATAACACACCCATAGATGAAGATGCTGATGAACAATTCTAGGAAAATGTTCATTATTTTTCCAATCTAAAGTTTACCTTGCATTATTTTGAACATTACCATTGGTATGGTTATAGTCTAGGCTTATTTGAGCAAGGACGTCAAACTCCCTATGAACCACAATATTAGTTATCAAATGATAGGTTTAGATTGGGTTACTATATAAGAGGATAGGAAGAGCTTCTAGCAACATATCTCATTTATCTGAATCTTAGTTTAGAGGATAATGTGGATTGGAATCCTTATCACCCTAACCCTTCCTACATGTAAAGGGGTAATAGGCTGGTGATCTACATTTCTATAGAACCACCTAAGATCTATCACGATGACATCATGGTAGAGGTCAATCCAGAAGACATTCCAAGAGCTAACTTGGAGAATGAAAGCTATGAAGCTATCAATGATACTAGCATGTAAATATAGAATCTGGGCCTTATAATAGACACTAAATCAGAATTTTCTTTTGAGGAAGTTAGAGTAGAGTCCTTTAAAGCGATGGACCAAAATGCAATTTTGGGAGTGATGATGATGAGAAATCCTCAAAAAATGAAGAATATGAGGATGGAATGAAAATGGTCTACCTTGGGCTTAGACATATTGCTTAATGCCTGATTCTAGTAGGTAGGAATGAGGGATTCTTCATAGATGATAGTTATTATGAATATGTGACCGATATGTCCTATCTTGAGCCATGACACTTGCATCATCTTGCAGAACTAATTGACATGGAAAAAGTGTATCAAACAATATTGTCTGGCACTTGCATCCTGATAAAATCAACTAATCTAAATGAGATTTATCATAGGGTATTCCCCGATCCACCTACATATATGCAACTCCTAGAGCCAAATGATCCCTTGGTCCAGTCTATTCACAAACTAGATATGGATATCCCCATACCCCAGAGCCACATCTTAGGTATGTGAATAACACAAATAATGTAGAGTTGCACACACATGGTCCTAGATATCTAATCCATTCCATAAACATGATCTCCATTGATCTGACCACTCCACTCCACAACCCAGCCAATCCTTCCAAATATTTGTGTCTAAATCTAGATGCTATTGATTGGTATCATGTTTATTCGCCCCTAGAGCCTGAAGATTTCTTCCCAATAAAGAAATGTTACAACCATTTTACTTTGCACTAGGTTGTACACATGATGTTTATTACGCTAAGGGAAATTATGATGTGGGACCTTTAAAACTAGTTGATGGCATCCACATGATTCCTACGCCTCATCAACTTTAGGAGGGATCACACATGTTAGTAGAGTAAACATTTTATGTGGATATTAGTGATGATCCCACTAATCCTAAGAAGGTTAAATTTTGAGAGAGTCTATCTCCAAATGAGTGTGCCATCCTTGTCCCTCTACTAAAAGAGAGACATGATATTTTTTCTTGGACATATAAGGATATAATAGTTCTAGATTTAAAATTGGTTACCCATAAACTTTTTCTAGACCCCTCTAAAAGATCTATCAAGTAGAATCTTAGGAAAATGCATTCAACCATCACTTTAATGGTTAAAGACAAGTTGCAGAATCTATCAGATGTAGAGTTTATTATCTCCATAAACTATTTGGAATGGGTATCAAACATGGTCCCTATAGGAAAACCTTATGGAAGGATCCATATCTGTACGGATTTTAGAGACCTCAAAAAGGCAACACCAAAGGATTCATTTATGTTGCCCAACATAGATGCTCTCATAGATGTAACTATGGGTCATGAGATGCTTTCCCTTATGGATAGTTTTTCTACTTATAATAAAATTCGTATTAAAGTTGAATACTAGCACAAAACCACATTCATAATTCCATGGGAAATATTCTATTATAAGGTTATGCCATTCAGCCTTAAAAATGCTAGTGTCACATATCAACGAGCCATGACATACATCTTCCATGACTACATGCACAAAATCCTCAAGGATTACATCGATGAATTATTGGCAAAGTCATTACTATGAGAAGAGCATGTTGAGATCTTGAGAAAGGTCTTTGATCACCTGATAGAGCATAATGTTAGGTTGAATCCCAAGAAGTGCGTATTTGGTGTAAATTCAAGAAAAATCTTTGGGTTCATAATTTATAAATAAGGAATCAAATTCAACCTAGAAAAGGTCAAGGCCATTCTTGAAATGCATCCTCCCACCAATATTAAAGAGCTAAGAAGCTTGCAAGGTAAAGTAGCATCCATAAAGTTATTTATCACATAATTATCAGAAAAATTCTGACCCATGAATTGACTGCTACATAAGGGGTCCCATTCAATTGGGATGAGGACTATCAAGTAGCCTTTACTAAAATTAAGAAATACCTAGAAACACCACCAGTCCTATCTCCACCAAGACCATATGTGCCTTTCCTGCTATATATATCAGCTATTGACTTTGCATTGGGAACCATGTTAGCCCAAAAGAATATGTAAGACAAAGAGCAAGTGATATATTACATCAGTCGCACCTTAGTGGGTTATGATCTAGGGTATGCATATGTGGAGAAGTTGTGTTTATCGATGGTGTTTGAAATGAAGAAGTTGCATTATTACATGCTAAATCATATGATATATGTGATATCAAAAAAAAATCCTTTGTAGTATATGATGAGCAAGACATATCATAATACACATAATGCAAAGTGGATCATGTTATTAACATAATTTGATTTGGATTTCATTAGCCAAAATTCCATAAAGGGATAGGTTGTAGCTGATTAGATGGTAGGGGTACCTCTTGAAGATATTAAGCCTCTTGTCATAGAGATTCCTGATGATGCAGTATTTGTATTATCAAAGTCCTCTGAACCTGAAGAACCAGACAATAAAGCTGACATGACTTTTTTCTTCTATGGTTCGAAGTGTGAGTAAGGAGGTGGTGCAGGAATTGTCTTCTTTATGTGACAAGGTACTCCAATTCCCTTGTCATTTAAGCTAGACTTTCCTTGTACCAACAACAATGCTAAATATGAGACCCTAATCTTGGGCCTCCAAACAACAATCACCATGAAGATTAAAATATTAAACATATTTTGTGACTCCCTTCTTATTGTCAATTAGGTTAAGGGACTATTTCAATGTAGGTGTCCTATCCTAAAAGCTTATAAGGATCTTGCTAACAATTATCTAGCCCAAATAGAGTGGTACACCATCAAGGCAATATCTCGTACATTGAATATATTTGCAAACACTATGGAATCTTTGGGATCTTTAATCCCTTAGAATCTATCTATCAATTTTACTACCATTCATGTAAAGATGCTATCGCATGTTGTGATACAACATGAGGCTTTTGATACTAAAGAATTAGTAAATATAATTCATATAGATTCAAACCATGATTTGTCCTATAAATCAAGAGACTTTCTCAAGAAGGCACCCTAGGGGTCTTTGATATCACAAGGTCCTATGGGGAATGACACCACCATTCACCACAAGGTTGCGTCCTAGTCTACATTCACGCATGAAGAACCACAAGGGAAATAAGTCATCTTGTCAGTTAAAGTAGAAGCTTATCAGGATTGGATGTCACAATTACATGACTTTCTTAAAATTGATTTAATTCCTCAAGGATTGTTGTGTGTCCTGAAATACACATTCAAATAGAAAGCAACAAAGTATGTCTTGTTGGGAGACATCTTGTACCATCAAAGCTATGATGGATTTATCCTTTGTTGTCATGAGCCACAAGAATTAGCTTGGGTAATTTTGTAGGCTCATGGTGGTACATGCGATGGCCATTTCAGTGGCATGGCAATTATCAAGTGCATCCTTTGAATGGTTTATTATTTTCCCACTATGAAGAAGGATTGCACCACGTATGTCAAGAAATGCGTTAAATTTCAACATCATGCTAATCTTATATACTTGCCATCGTAATCCCTACAAAACATCCAAGCAGCTTGGACATTTTATCAGTGGGATCTAGATCTAATTGGCAAGATATCTTCCCCATAATTGGGGTAGCATACATTTATTATAATGGCTACTTAGTATTTTACAAAATGGGTGGAAGCAATCCCTTTAACAATGACAACTGGAGCATGTATTGTAGAGTTCATACTTCACAATATCATTAGTCATTTTGGGATACCATCCAGGATAATTTTAGATAATGGAACATCATTCAATAACAAAACTATGAGGGCTTTGATGTCCAAGTGCAATATACAACATAATTTTATGACTCCATACTATCTATAGGTAAACGGGTAAGCTGAGGCTTCAAACAAGATAGTGGTAGCTTTCTTGTAAAATATGGTACAAGAAAACCACAAATATTGGCACATATAACTACCCCTTCCATTATGGGCTTATAGTACTAGCATAAGGATGCCCATTGGGGAAAATCCATTTTTACTAGTATATGGCACTAAGGCCATTATGCCCTTAGAGTTGGATATTCTAACCTTACGTGTCGCATTAAAAGAGTTCATTGATGATAACACTGCATGGCAAGATCACCTCGATCAATTGACACTTCTTGATGAACATCATGTGAATGCCCTCGAGCATCTTTGTGTTTATCAAGAATGATAAAATGAGATTATAACAATAAAGTACATCTAAGAGAATTTTAATTTGGTGATCTTATACTGAAAGAGAACCAAAAGAACTCAAACCTACCTCTGCAATTGCGATATAAATTTGCGGCTAACTGGTTAGGTCCATATATCATCTTCGAGAAGATTGGACCTAGAACGTATCATTTGACATTGCTTGAAGGTTCCAAAGAGCTTGAACCTTTAAATATCCTTCATCTTAAGGCATCCCACACATAATAATTCAAAAATTCAAAAACATGGAAAAATTCAAGATCCATAAAATAAAAAAGCAATAAAATATAAAAATATTTCAAAACATCAAAAAATCAAAACTTAAAAACATGTGCATCATGCATTTCATTTTACACATGCATTCATTTAATTGCATTGCATTTAGGCATTTACGTCCATCATACTTTGCATTAGGATAGGTTGTATTTACAATATTACAAATGACACCACGTTTGTATTTTAATCATGCATTTGTGCATCATCATCCATCACCCTTATGAGTAATTATGTTTCTCAACACAACCCCTCCCATTGCTATGAGGAACCTACTAGATTTTTTTGGTCATTCGGCCATACCTAGTGGTCTTCTTAGATTTAGTAGAAAGTTTGCTTTGCTTTTGAGGATGAGGTCTAGTTTTGATAGCACCTAGAATATATCAAAATCCCATCACTAATCAACACATTAATAATCCTAATTAGGACAAGGAAATATGAATGCTACAAAGAAGTCCTAGCCACAATAAGCGAAAGGTTTTGTTACTTGATCATTTTGTGATGTGCAATGGTCTAGGATGTTGATTATTGGAAAAATGACAAGTTCCCCCTACCCAAGAAATCCTTTACTTACAAAAAGAAGCAATAAACCTGTTGGCATTTTTACCACATTGTTTTGTTGTTGTTCATGCAATGTAATGCACAAATTGTAGAGATACTCACTCCTCTGTTTGTTCCTCCAAGCACCTCAAAAGGGATAAGTAGTAAAAACAAAAATCTCTACAAGTTTTGTGTTAAAGCAAAGTAAGAAAAAAATGTCATGATATCACATGTCATGATATCGTGACCTGTCATGTTTTTGTGGCGTTCGATGCAAAAAATAGCTAAGCATAGAAAATGTCTCAATATCGCGACATGTCACATTTTCGTGACCTATCACATTTTCACGCTAGAAAATAGAAAAGTAAGCAGTAACTAGAAACATGTCATGATATCCCGACATGTCGCATTTTCATGACCTGTAGTGGCAACAAAGCAAAGTGATAAGAAAATGTCACAATTTCGCAACATACAGCAGCAAAGGTGAACACCAAGGAAAATTGTCGCATTTTTGGCCGAAAAGCAGCAAAGTACAAGAAGACCAAAAATTGTCGCAATTTCATGACATGTTGAATTTTCATGACTTGGAGCAAGAAAGGAACAAAATGAAGGAAGATGTCATGATTTCATGACATATCGTGGAGACAAAGCCAAACAAAGAAGGACATCACGATTTCACGACATGTCACGTTTTCGCAGATCAAAGCTGAAAAGTACAAGGTAGAAGGAAATTGTCATGATATCGTGACACGTCACATTTTCATGAGGAGAAAGTAGGAAGAACAGTGCCAAGTACAGAATGTTACAATTTTGTGACATGTCACATTTTTGCGACTTGTAAAAAGATGAAATCCAACAAAGTGGAGGATGTCGCAATTTTGCAACACGTCATGTTTTCATGAAAATAATGAAGACAAGAGCCAAGTGAGTGAAAATTGTCATGATATCGTGACTTGTAGCATTTTCATGGTGAGAAAGTGAAAAGGACAGTGCCAAGAGGAACATGTCATGATTTCATGACTTGTCATGTTTTCACAAAAGTGCAAAAAGTCACGGCCAAGCAAGAGAAAAATGTGGTGATTTCATGACATGTCACGATTTCATGGAAGTGAATGAAAAGAAGGCCAAGACAAATGAGAATGTCATGATTTATTGACAGGTCGTGATTTCGTGAGGAGAAAGCACAAAGGGAGCAAGATAGTACGGAATGTCATGATTTTGTGACATGTCACGATTTTGCGACTTGTCATATTTTCATGACTAAAGGTAACATAAGGGCAAAGCAAGAGAATATTGTCATGATTTCATGACATTTCACATTTTCATGACTGGTGGCAACAATAGAAAGCAGTAAGTCAAAAATATCACGATATCCTGACATGTCGCATTTTCGTGACAGTAGCAATAACAAAGGTCCAATAAATTTCTATCCGTATTTTTCTTCAAATTGCATAGGAGAAAGTGAGGAGAAGATAAGGATAAAACAAAGTAATGTTTTAAGAGCTCTCCAACTAATTTTGAGATCGAGGTCAGAGAGGCTCCAAGATTAAATGTTTTTCTATTTACCTATGTGCACAAGATGGGAGAATGTGTTAAATCAGTTTGTTCTCAAAGCCACAAAAATTAAAGATGCCTCTAGTATTAAAAGCTCTTATTCGTGATCTCCTAAAACTTCAAGCATGCCTCGAGAACAGTCATTTAATGAAGAAATCTGGTCCCTTATTTCCATTCGATTTTTAGTTTTGATCCATAAAAGCAGGAATGTGATTTCTCCGAGGGGGATTGTTTCTCTTTTCAAGTGCATATTTTGTGGACCTCCTCTTCAAAATCTATTTTATGTTTTAAATGTTGTGATGCGAAAGGGAGAGGGAAGGCCTCTATAAATACTAATGTATATCTCAAGAAAATAGGGAGGACCTTTTTGCAAAAATTGAAATAGAAATCCTAGATGCATTTTGCTCTGTTATTAGAGTCTTTTGATTTGGTGATCCAAACTGTTGTTCATGTGATGCTTTCTGTGTGATTCACTTATACTTAGTCCAATGTTAAAATATAAGTTGAATTCTGCTATTCTAAATTTGGCTATGTTTTCATTTGAACATTTGAAGTATAATTGAAGGCAAACTTATGATCAATGCTTGATCCAATTTCTATATATGCATTATGAGAATCAGTTGTTGCTTATCTTAGAGATTTAGTGTGAGGTTATTTGCTATCTGAGGTTTTTCTCCCTATCGACTATCGGCTTCGGCCATATTTCCATCTCTTTCTGTTATTTCTAACCCTTACCTTGAAATCAGTTTTAGATTAGTTTGGGAGCCAGCCCTCTCTAGAGATTGGCCCGGGAGACTTCTCTTTCTCTCGGCCTTTCAATTTTTTTCGGGTCTAGGGTGCATTTTATATGACTAGGTGGATTCATTACCAATAGTTTTTGGCACACCCGATAGGACTCATAAGTCCCATATTTTGACACCCAGAGGAATCAATATTTTGATGAACTGTCTTGACCTCAAAGTAGAGATTGTAAGTTCATTTGGTGACTCTACTAAGGGCAACTATATAGTACCTAGAAATATCCAATCGTGAAACTGGTGAAAATATTTGCTTCATGATCATGAGATCAAGTGCCAAAGAATCATAAGATCCAGTCGAATTCTTCGAGATCAATGTTCAAAACTAGAGGGAGCACTCAAGATTGGTAAGTCCTGTGAACCCATCATTTGCTATTTCTTCATAGGTGGCAGGTTAGTTTGTGCCATATCTAACTCCTCCCAATACTGCTACGATATTTCTAGTAGATCCAAATCCTGTAGTGCAAATGGCTAGTCAACAACCTCCTCCACATCAATTTCCTGCTTGGAACCATTCGGGAGCATTGGACATGCATTTTCAAAATCTAGTTCCTGCTGCAACATTAAAGGCTTTGCCTACATATGATGGGATTGGAAATACCATGTATTAGCATGTTTCAAATGTGGCATCCTTGGCTACAATTCATAATATCATAGATGAAGATGTCATGATCAAATTGCTCGTGCTATCACTCCGAGGTAAGATTTTATACTGGTATAGATCCTTTTCTCCTAACTCCATAAATTCATGGGATCAATTAGTAGAGATGCTGATCCAAGGGTTCAATGAGCAAGCAGACCCATTTTCTTTGTTGCATCAATTTACTAATATCAATAGGCATCCTCAAGAGGAGATAGTGGATTTCAATGTTAGGTTTTCCCGAACTTGGCAGAGAGTTCCTGATGGTCTCTACCCTACTAATGACCAAGCGATATTTTACTTTCTTAGGTCTTTCCATTCAGATATTAGCATGAACATTAGGATTCCCAAAATTCAAACCTTTCCTGCACTATATTCCCAAGCACAGAAGGTTGAGGCTGATTTTATTGCCATTGGGAAATTGCCTCTAAAAATGACTATGCCTATTTTTCCCGAGCTTCTGCAATACCAGCATATAGGTGCAGCCTCCACATCTTACACTGATCCATCCATGTACCCTTCATCTTCATGGAATCCTCCCACAACTTTGGTACCTATGATTCCCATTCCATAGATAACCTCTCCACTTCCAACTCTTGCATTGTCTTCTCCACCAGTTCCATTACCCTACTGGCACCGCCTGTGTCCTCAATCCTAGATCCTCAATTGGATATTTTGCAAGAAATTTAGTTGGCCATGAGATCCCTCACTAACAATATGACATCTATGGAGTGGAGAGAGGTAAAAAGGAACTATCAGCCATGAAGATTTGTTCTGGTGGTAACTAGAGAGCAAGTTGCTCCTAGTAAGGTTATAAAGAAAGTACTTGAGAGGAACTCAGCAATCTTGGTAGGTGAAGAAGCTGGCCCCTCTGAAGTTTCACATGAGCCATATTACTGGTGTTCTTCATGCAATGACCCACATGATGAGTCCATTTGTATGGTCCATCAAAATTATTTACAAGTTCTTGTGGGGAGCTATGTAAACATGATTTGAGAGGTGGATCATAATTTTGTGATGTCTCCTAAGGAATACATGGCAGTCTTGACACGCAATGACAAGAAATCAATTTTGGTAGATCTGGCTAAGATGGAGTTGTTGAAAGTGCCTCCTGCATAAGTAGCAAAGCAATAAATACCTACAAAGACTCATGATCCTCCAGCCCCACAACAAGACCCACCTATTTTATTGAAGGATTCGCTTCCACCACAAGCAAAAGAGAGGTTGCAAGCTAAGGCTTCTATCTCCTAGACGTAAGCAAAAACAAAGGAATAAGCTAGAGAGATGTTGCGGTATCCATCATTGACTAAACGGAAGTGAGTGGAGGCCACCCAGCAATATAGAAGCAGATTTGAATCTGTTAGTGGAGGGAGAGAGCTGATCTCGATGGAGTACAACATCATCAAAGAACTCAAAAGTATACCAGCTAAGGTAAGTCTATATGACACTTTGTAGCTTCTTGGATAGGTAAATATCTTACAGGAATCCCTAAAAACCACACACAGTAAGGGGAAGGCTCCATAACAGGTAGTTATTTCTCAAAATTTGACCTCTTCAATCACAGGAAAAATAGACCACCACATTTTTATCTTTCATTGAGAATGGAGGGACATGTGGTGCATAATTGCCTCATTGACTCAGGAGCAGCTACTACTATTATGCCTAAGGCAATATGTGATGTCATAGGCATGGAATATACAAGGACTAGCATGGGAGTTTTGCAGCTAGATGGTACCTCAGTAAAGACAGTGGGCATAATTAAGGATGTTCCTATCTCCATGCACACCATGCCTTAGATTACTATGATCCAGGAGATCATAGTAGTGGACCTAGAGCCATTTTTTGGTATGTGTCTCTCCTAAGAGTTCACGGTTAAACTCAAGGGTTACCTTTCCTTGGATTTTACTCATTTGGAGGTGATCCATAAAGGTAAAAAGGTGAATATTTTCAATGAAAAGCCTTCCACATTTCATGTGGAGAGAATAGATGAAATGGATAGATTAGTGAATTCAGTGAACATGATGTCTGAAGAATTTGGTGAGCTTGACTTAATGGAAGAAGCTTTGGAAGAACTCTTCCCAGAAAATGAATTTTCCATGGCCAATTTCAACGCCATGATGGAAACTGACTTGGGGTGTTACTCCATTTTCAAGCCTAAAAAGGCTCAAGAAAAGAATATGAAAGTCGATACCAGCTCTGGAAGCTCTATTTTGATGGAGCATGATGTAGAAATGGCACTGGAGTTGGGATTTTTCTAGTATTACCTTATGGGATTCAATGATCCTATTCATATCATTTGACCTAGAGCTGCATAAATAATGCAGTAGAATATGAGGCTTTATGCCTAGGCCTCAAGAAGGCTGAAAAACTTGGAGCGCAACAGTTGCAAATCTTTGGTGAATCTGAGTTGATTATCAATCAGGTGACCAATAAGTGTGTGTCCAAGCACCACTATCTCAAGAACTATCACAAAAATGTCTAGGACCTATTTGAATCATTCTATGCTCTCAGCATGCATTTCATCCCATGAGAACAAAATAGACATGCTGACCTGTTGGATTCCTTGGGAGTAAATTTTTCACCAATCGAGCAGGTGGTGAGAAGGATAAAAATAGTGATAATGGTGTATAGGCCTTCTGTCCTAGATAAGGACACCTTTTGGCAATTCTTTGATAGTGATGAGCAAATTGTTAACTTTTTGGTTCAAGAAGCTGCCACCATCAAGGGAAGGACCTTGGAGCATGAAGAAACTGAAGGCCTAATTCAATTGAGGAATAACTACATTCCTAAGGGCCTCATCACTCTAGAAATCTTGTTTGATCAGAATGATCGGTCCAAGAAGCATCGGATCGAGGTTGAAGAGAAAGAATACATGAAGCTTTAGTTGGAGGCT
Source organism: Wollemia nobilis (assembly GCA_028583015.1). Taxonomy (NCBI): domain Eukaryota; kingdom Viridiplantae; phylum Streptophyta; class Pinopsida; order Araucariales; family Araucariaceae; genus Wollemia; species Wollemia nobilis. Next base: position 149,457 of record JAQPPZ010016675.1, read on the forward strand.
TATAAGGTCATAAAAATTGGGACTGATTCTACTCTCGCTAAATTGCAAGAGATCAGACAATTGTGTCAAGATTTTTTTGACATCGTGGCCTGGAGCTATAAGGATCTGAGGGGATATGATAAAGAGATCATTTAGCACACTATCAAGCTAGAAGGAGTCAAACCCTTCAGGAAAAAGTAGATACCATGAAGGTGAAACTTGCGAAGATGTTGCAAGCCCAGATTATATATCCGATTAAGCACTCGACTTGGGTTTCTAATTTGGTTCTGATCCGTAAGAAAAATAGATATATACAGTTGTGTGTGGATTTTCAAAACTTGAACCAAGCATCCTTGAAAGATCACTACCCATTGCATCACATTGATCAGATCCTCCACATTGTTGCTGCGGCTCAGCACTTTTCATTACTAGATGGATTCTCTGGATACAATCAAATTTGGGTCAGGGATGAGGATCAACACAAAATTGCATTCACAACCAAGTGGGGTACCTTTGCCTATCAGCGCATGCCCTTTAGATTGTCCAATGTTGGGGCTACATTTCAAAGGGCCATGGACATCACATTTGGAGAGATTTTAAGTAAGATCATCGTCATCTATCTCGATGATATGACTATATTTTTGCACAAACAAGAACATTGTTCTCATTTGAGGTAGATATTTGAGAAATGTTAGGATTTTGGCATTTCCATCAACCCAAAGAAGTCTATTTTTGTAGTAAAGGAAGGTAAGCTCTTGGGACATGTCATCTCAAAGAACGGTTTGACAATTGATCCATCGAGAGATGAATCTTTGAAGAAACTATCGCTCCCTGTCAATAAGAAAGAGTTGTAATCATTCTTCGGGCAAATCAAATTTCTCCAAAAAATTATTTTTGACTTTGCCCAAGTAGTCAAGCCCATGACTGAGCTATTAAAGAAAAATGTGGAGTTCAAGTGGACAACTCAGAGGAAAAACACATTTTAGGAGATTAAAGATAGAATTGCACAAGCCCCTATGTTGATCAATCTAGATTATTCTAAAGACTTCATTCTGTACACAGTTGGAGAGGACGAAAGCTATGCTACAGTGCTTACACAGAAAGGAAATGATGGGTATGAAAGACCCATTGCTTTCCTTAGCTAGGTTATCTTACCCCATGAGGAGAGATACAATTTCATTGAGAAGCAATTCTATGCTATCATGAAGTCTCTCAAAAAGTTCAAGCACTTCGTATCTCAAAGCAAGACGATTGTCTACATCATCCACCCCGATGTAATGAACTTCATCATTCAGGGCAATATGGGTGATAAGCGTGCTGGTTGGGTTACTAAAATTCAAGAGTTTGATGTTGAGATCCATCCAACCAAGTTGGTGTGGGGTAAGGACTTATGCCAGCAATTAGCAAAAACTACGGCCTCTGAGATAGTTGATATCAAGTGGATGATCCTACTGAAGAGAGGAATCTAGTGAACATATTTGCAAAAGGCCAAGATTGGGTAGATGACCTTGTTGAGTATTTTTCAATAGGTAGATGTCCCCCACAATTGAATGCTTCGTAACGGAGAAGGTTTCACCTACAAGATCTTAGGTATGTATTGTTTCCTGAGGGATTGTTCTTCAAAAATATTGATGGAATTCTCCTAAGGTGCGTTAAGGAACCTGAGAAATCTAGACTTCTAGAGGAGTTTCATTCTGGCATGTCAGGAGGACATTACACTGGTAGGCCTATGGCCTTAAATATAATTCAGGCTGGTTACTATTGACCAAATTTGTTCATGGATACTTTCAAGATTGCTCAAGCTTGAGATAAATGCCAAAGGTATACGGGATGGATCAAAAATTCACCATTTCCCCTACATCCAATTCAAGTTGAAGAACCTTTTTAGTAGTGGGGGATAGACTTTATTGGGATCATTGATCCAAAATCTTTAGCCAAACATAGGTACATCTTGATGGCTACTGATTACTTTACAAGATGGTCTGAGGCCATTCCAACCAAGGCTACAAATTAGGATGTGGTAATCACTTTCATTGAAGGACTGATAACGCATTTGGCATTCCTAATGCCATTATCACAGACAACAGAAATCCATTCATTGGAGCCAAGCTAGGATAATTTGCAAGCAAGTACGATATTTTTCTAAAGATATCCTCTAATTATTACCATCAGGGTAATGGCTTGGTAGAGTCTACAAACAAGAACTTGTTGCAAATTCTAAAGAGATCCTTGGGGGATAATAAGAGATCTTGGCACCTTCTATTGAATCAGGCTTTATGGGCAGATAGAATTTTAATCAAGAAGTCTATCAAGACTTCACAATATGCCCTGGTATATGGGAAAGAGGCAAGATTACCTATTCATTTAGAACTGCCTGCCTTGCAATAATTGAAGGAATTCCTAGACAATGAAGAAAATATGGATCCCATGAACATATGATTGGCTTAGTTGTTGTAGTTGGAAGAGCAATGTTCTTTGGCCTATGATGAGTTTGCTAAGCATTCATAGGTAGTATCAAAATGGTTTCACAAAGGTTCTACTAACCGCACATTCAAAGTGGGTGACTTAGTCTTAAAGTGGAACAAAAATAAGGCCAAGCCAAGGATGCACCATAAATTTGACGCTCTGTGGGAGGGTCCATTCCAGATTGCCAGTACAAGTTTGGAAAATTCATTTTATCTTGAATACTTGGAAGGTAATCCACTTCCTATATTAGTGAATGACTTTCATTTGAAAGCCTACATTTCATGATGGAAAACACAGTGTTACCTTGTACATAAATAAATAAATAAATAAATTTCGTCAACTTCGGCTCCTTTTGCACACGAGCCCGTAGGTATGTTTATTTCTCTTTATTTTTCTTTTCCTTCCCAGTAGGTAGTGACTTCCCCTCTACTTCCTTATTTTCATTCCCTTCCTCTCTCACTCCTTCTATTGTACATAATCAAGCCACTACTATTGTTTCTACTCCCCTCTCTGATGTTCCCTTTTCTTCACTTCCCCTTTATTATAATTCTTTGTCTTTTGAGCACTTCTCCATAGTTCCTACCACTTTTTCCATCCCATCTACTTCCATTTCATTATCTATTTTCATGGAATCCCAACAGCTGGTAGCATAGTAGCACCCTCTTCAGTTGTTGTATCTACCGCTTCTACTCCTCCATATTCCACAAATCCATCATTCACCATTCCCGTTCCACGACCTGCACATCTATCGGTCATCACTCCATCCATTCCTATTTTTGCAACTCAGGTGCTTCTCACTACTGCCATGGAGATCCTTGCCTAGCACTTGGTGATTACCCAGCTCAATCGAGCCAGGAAAAATGCAGTAGTTAAAAGAATAAGGGAAGTTTTGCTATTTCATAAATTTCTATTGAAAGTCCTATTTTAAGTGTCGAGCGCTAGTGAGAGCTTGTTGCAGTAGCCTGTAGAAATGTCCAGCATCAACCAACACTCAATTCTTCTACTCCTCCAGCTTCTTGACTCTATTGCCCAATGAATAAAGGCATGGGATTCATGCATACAATAGAACTGTATACCCCGAGATCCGCCAAGAATGTTGCCATTTTTGCCACATTGTTTTGTTGATATTCATGCAAAATAATGCACAAATTGTAAAGATACTCACTCCTCTATTTGTTCCTCCAAGCACCTCAAAAGGGATAAGTAGTAAAAAAAAATCTCTCCAAGTTTTATGTTAAATAAAAGTAGGAAAACAATGTCATGATATCGTGACCTGTCACATTTTCACGGCATCTGATGCAGAAAATAGCTAAGCATAGAAAATTTCGCGATATTGTGACATGTCGCATTTTCACGACCTATCATGTTTTCACGCTAGAAAATAGCAAAGGAAGCAGTAACAAGAAACATGTCGCGATATCACGACATGTCGCATTTTCGTGACCTATAATGGCAACAAAGCAAAGTGATAAGAAAATGTCACGATTTCGCAACATACAGTAGCAAAGGGGAGTGCCAAGGAAAATTGTCGTGTTTTTGGCCAAAAAGTAGCAAAGTACAAGAAGACCAAAAATTGTTGTGATTTCATGACATGTCAAATTTTCGTGACTTGGAGCAGTAAAGGAACAAAACAAAGGAAGATTTTGCGATTTCGTGACATATCATGGAGACAAAGCCAAACAGAGGAATGACATCACGATTTCATGACATGTCACGTTTTCACGGATCGAAAGCTGAAAAGTACAAGGCAGAAGGAAATTGTCGCAATATCATGACATGTGTTTTCATGAGGAGAAAGTGGGAAGGAAAGTGCCAAGTACGAAATGTCATGATTTCACGACATGTCACATTTTTGTGACTTGCAAGAAGACGAAAGCCAACAAAGTGGAGGATGTCACGATTTTGTGACATGTCATGTTTTCATGACTAAAGGCAGTGGAAGGGCCAAGCAAGAGGAGAATGTCATGATTTCATGACACGTCATGTTTTCATAGAAATAATGAAGACAGGAGCCAAGTGAGTGAAAATTGTCGTGATATCGTGACTTGTCATGTTTTTGCTATGAGAAAGCGAAAAGGACAGCGCCAAGAGGAACATGTCACGATTTCACGACTTGTCTCATTTTCACAAAAGTGCAAGAAGTCATGGCCAAGAAAGAGGAAAATATCATGATTTTGTGACATGTCACGATTTTGCAGAAGTGAACGAAAAGAAGGCCAAAACAATGGAGAATGTCACGATTTTGTGACATGTCATGATTTTGCGAGGAGAAAGCACAGAGGGAGCAAGATAGTATGGAATGTCGTGATTTCGTGACTTGTCATATTTTCATGACTAAAGGTAACAGAAGGGCAAAGCGAGAGAATATTGTCACAATTTCATGACATGTTGCATTTTCGTGATTGGTGGCAACAATAGAAAGTAGTAAGTTAAAAATGACGCGATATCGCGACATGTCACATTTTCACGACAGTAGCAACAACAAAGGTCCAATAAAGTTTTGTCTGTATTTTTCTTCAAATTGCATAGGATAACGTGAGGAGAAGATAAGGATCAAACAAAGTAATGTTTTAAAAGCTCTCCAACTAATTTTGAGATCGAGGTCAGAGAGGCTCCAAGATTAAATGTTTTGTTGTTTACCTATGTGCACAATATGGGAGAATGTGTTAAATCAGTTTGTTCTCGAAGCCACCAAAATTAAAGATACCTCTAGTATTAAAATCTCTTGTTCATGATCTCCTAACACTTCAAGCATGCCTCGAGAATAGTCATTTAATGAAGAAATCTGGTCCCTTATTTTTGTTCGATTTTTAGTTTTGATCCATAAAAGCAGGAATGTGATTTCTTCGAGGGGGATTGTTTCTCTTTTCAAGTGCATATTTTGTGGACCTCCTCTTCAAAATCTGTTTTATGTTTTAAATGTTGTGATGCGAAAGGGAGAGGGAAGGCCTCTATAAATACTAATGTATATCTCAAGAAAAGAGGGAGGACCTTTTTGCAAAAATTGAAGCAAAAATCCTAGATGCATTTTGCTCTGTTCTTAGAGTCTTTTGAGTTGGTGATCCAAACTGTTGTTCATGTGATGCTTTCTATGTGATTCGCTTCTGCTTAGTCCAGTGTTAAAATATAAGTTGAATTCTGTTGTTCTGAATTTTGCTATGTTTTCATTTGAACATTTGAAGTGTAATTGAAGGTAAACTTATGATCAATGCTTGATCCAATTTTTGTATATGCATTATAAGAATCAGTTGATGCTTATCTTAGAGATTTAGTGTGAGGTTATTTGCTAAGGTTTTTCTCCCTATCGACTATCGGCTTCGGCCATATTTCCATCTCTTTCTGTTATTTCTAACCCTTACCTTGAAATCAGTTTTAGATTAGTTTGGGAGCCAGCCCTCTCTGGAGATTGGCCCGGGAGACTTCTCTTTCTCTTGGCCTTTCAATGTTGGCCGGGTCTAGGGCACATTTTATATGACTAGGCAAATTCATGACCAACAATACCAAAGGTAAATAAAATCCCTTGCTCAAATAAATAAATAAATAAAAATAAAATAAAATACAAAATAAAAAGTGATTTTCATCACTATATATGTGAGTAAGTATCCCAATAAAATTGAAGAAAATAAGGGGGTGAAGAGCTTGAATCCCTGGAATGGTAAATACTTGAAAATAATAGAGTGATCCCTAATACAAAAATAGGTTGAATGAATCATGCCTGTCATTGGGGTGTGTCTAAGCAATTTACAAATGAGCTATCTTTAGGTGCCCTCTATTGGCTAGTGGTCTAGTCTAACTACGTCCAAACCTAGGATAAGGTGAGCATGTGGTGATCCTCATTATAGCAATGGGTTGAATGAATCCTTCTTGGCAATGAGCTAGTCTTATGTCTCATCTAATATATTCATTTGCACACACATGGATAATGAATATCTTGGTCTTTCATAACAAAAACTTAATCTTTCAATAGTCTAGTATAGTCATTATACAACTTTTGATAAGTCAACTAGGGTGTTTGAGTCTCAAGGAAAACCTCAAAAATTCCCAAATATCATCAAATCAAATCAATCCAGCAATCATCATTTTATTTTTATGAGATTTTGTTTATTAAAGGGTGTTCACAACATAGGTTAGATACTGAATGGATATCAACAATGATATTTAGATGGCCACTGACTATTTTGTGCATATCTTTTAACTTACAAAAGCTTAAGAAGAGAAACAATATTTCATTTTACATTTCACATATGGATGTCTAATTGGTTAATTATTATGATAAGATTTATCAATTACATTCATGATTGTTATATATTTTGTGGTGTCATCCATTAGATTGTTAACTCATATTGCATTCATTCCTTATGTTTTAAGTGATTAAAACATACATGTTCATTTACATTAGATTATATCATGTAAACAATGCATTAAATACATTACATTCATCATATCATAACATCATAAATTAAATGCATACAACTAAATCAAATCAAACATACATTTAACATCCAACATTGCATCCATGTGTATGCATAATAGTAGTCCATATACACCTCTAGAACACAATATCTAGTCATACATCCATCAACTAGCTAGTGCATGTCATCAATACATCACATCATATAGCATCAAATCAACATCACATATTAGTATTGCATACATATGCAACTCTTAAACATAAAAACAATAAAAATACACACACATAATGAGTCTCAAATGTCAAATCATATATATATATATATATATGTGTGTGTGTGTGTGTGTGTGTATCACAGTATACAGACATTGTCAAAAATACCCGTAGGCTAAAACTGTGTAGGTCCTTAGACCTTACACTAAAAAATGGTACATATATCTAAACATTTGTACTACATAGGGCTTGCACCCCCTTTCTAGAAGTATCCCACACTACCTCCACCATCTCTGTGAGTCTGTTTGGAACTGGTGCCCATGGACCTCTCTGACCTGTGAGTCCTATGACTAGGTCATGCTGAGGACTATCCAGTCTCCCATGTCCTAGTATGTTGTGTCCCTATAGTTGTGGATCTCTCTGGAACTATGCCACTGAGCAGTATGACATCTCCCTATAGGATAGTGATGTGGGCCACATCTGAGGCATGCTTCTTGGTACCCTCCTAGATGAAGGTATGCAGTCTTTGGATCTTTACACCCGTATCTAATCATGCTTATCCTGGTATAGATGGAGCTACAGAAGAAACTTGAGAAGTTGAGGGACCTCTCCTCATAGATCAGAGAAAGTCCCACTCTGTGGTCACAGCATCCAGCTGAGACCAAAGAAGACCATGTTGCCCAATAACCTTCTCTATCTATGTATCTACAGTGGTAATTTATGCTTGGATATCGACCCTCTCCTACTCATATCTATACCACTATACCTGGCCCTCTATGAGATGATCCTGGACTACTCTCATTTGTGCCTATATGATAGCTAGGGAGGTATCCCTCTCCATGATCTATGTCCTCACTATATATAGCTAGGACTACAAGCTAGCCACTTGGGCCCTCAGTTGGGACACCTCATCATCAAGCTCCTCCCTACCCTCCTCCTCAACCTGGGGTTCCTTCTCTGCTATTGCAGTCGCATGACCCTATATACCCTCTATCCTCTAATGAGTGCATCGACCTATAGGATCCTCACCTATTGCCTCTATGCCCACCTCATCCCTAAATTTTCCTAACAGGCCACCATCTTGCCATAACATGGTAGTTCACTAGGAAGCATAATCCGCTATGGTCCATGAATTTGCTAGTCCTAAATCTTGCAAGATGTCATCCTTATCTTCCAGTGGAGTCACCTGAGGCTAGGCCAATTATCTCTCCAAAGCAAGGTAGTGGTAAACAATTAGTTCATTTAGGATGTCCTAGCAGGTCCTAAACTGCCTAGTGATGTGCAAGAAGTGGAAGAACTCATGTATCTCGGTCTTGTGCTTAAGAAGCCATATCTTGTGTTGTGTCTACCTCAAATAGTGGTCTACCTCTACCCATGCTGGATAGTCCATGTAAGGGCACCATAGAACCTACCCTGCCCTTAGCCCTATAAGTTGGTCTATGTATTATTGGAGGTCCCCTATGCATGATCTGCTCCTGAAGCCCTCAGCCTCCCTAGGCTAGCATGCAATATAGCACTTGAATCCTCATCAATATAGTTGATCTGTAGAGGTAGTACCCTAGGGTGATCAATCATTATATGCTCCCATACCCAATCTGGAGAAATAAGCTACAAAAAACTCCAACGTGGCCCCATTGGGTGATCTGATATAGCTCATCATAGAGTTGTGCAAGTAGAGCACTTCCCTAGGATATAATTAGTGGATATTGAGTAGGACTAGCAAGCAGGTCCTATGTCCTATCTAGGAGATTTCGGGGGAACCTCAATTCTAAAGTATTGGGTAGAACAACCTGCATGATGAGTCACATCAGCACAACCTATCACTACAAGAAGACTCACTCTTGGTACCAGTACTCAATGTGCACCCCACCATTCTCATATTCCTACTACACCTAATTTCTCCTAGCATCGAATATCCTCCAAAAAATTGTATCCTTCATCATAGTGGGTGAGGAGGTAATGGCCTCACCATCAATGGGGATACGAAAGATGTAAAAATCATCCAATGTCATTATAATATCACCTATGGGTAGGTGGTAGGTGTTTGTCCATGCATCCTAGTAGTGGGCCAAGGTATTCATATAGGCCTTATCAGCATATATGGAAGGTATCCATAGCACATAGCCAAAGCCTATGGCTAAGAACAAGTCCCACTCAACATTGCTTAATCCGTCATGGAGCTTGCGATGGAGATATGACTCCTTCACTCTAGTAGTCAAAGTTTGAAGGGAGATAATAACACAAAAATCAATTAAAATCACAAAAACATCAAAAATGCACTTAAAAATACAAAAAAAAATCAAAAAACCTTCAAAAAGGTAAAAAAAATTACAAATGCATTCAAAATGTTCAAAAAAATCAAAATTTTACTTGGAAAAATTCAAAAAAATCAATTAATTCCAAAAAACAACCAAAAAAAATCTAAAAAATTAAAAAAATTCTCTAAAGTTCCTCAGCCACAGTTGTCACCCATGGCCGACGACAATGGTCAATTTTTTTACTTTTGGGATTTGAAGTAAACTATGGTTGATAGCCATAACCCCCAATTTGTCAATTGGGATCCATGGCTGCCACCTGTAGCTACGGGAAAAACCTCGTTCGAGGTCATTTCCCATCCCATCAACCCCAAAAATTAAACCCTCCCAACTAACTAGCCTAGTCTAATCCTAACTAGGGTGAGGTTCATTACCAACAATTTAATTTGGTTCATTTTGTTCATTAATTAATTTGGTTCATTTAAGTTAGTAATTCAATAAGTGAGGTTCGAGTTGCTACCTTTGTAGCACCAGCTCTGCCACTAGTGGATGCCTCCAGTTGGTCAGCCATAGGGTTAGATTGCAAGGTTTGATAGTGTTTTGTATCAATTTTGTAGTTTCTCCTCTCAGAGCTCTCTAATAAGTAGCTGGAAAATGGAAATAATGAATTTAAAAATAATGTATTTTTCTTTTATATTTCCATTTTGGCCCTCAACCGTGGTTGGTAACTACGGGTGTAGAATTAGGGTTTTTCGACCATGGGTTAGAGCTGTGGCTAAGAAATTTTCCAAAATGGGTTGCGGATGACAACCATGGCTAGCATCCAATAATAAATACCCTCAAAATTTCACCATGAGGGGTTTCAAAATTCAAAATTAAAAATATTCAATGGGCCAAAACCCTCAAAATTTTCAAAAATAACAAAAAAATTCACATAATTCAAAATTCAAATGCACCTCATATCTAGTTATTTACCCTATACACTTGGTGGTTTTAGTGACTCACACTCCATGCAATTTGGCAAGATGATTAAATTACCATAAGGCCATTTGGGGTAAATTAATCATCATTGACTTGAAATGACTTCACTTAAATCCTAAAGAAGGCCACAGTGGTCGGACTACCCCACAAGAATGAGGCGTTCATTTCATTTCTTCTATGATATTTTTAGTAGATCATCAAACATAGTGATTCAACACAAGCCTAATTGGAATTGCTATCATCTTGATTTCATAATAAGGCCATTATGACCAGACTACTCCATGGGATAGAGATATACAATTACTCTTAACAGTTGAAATCATAGTTGAATTAGGCCTTGCCAAATAATAACAATAGTGAACAAGTCTTCAATCATCCAAATTATTCATCATGGTCAAGCGACTCATCGCTTCATTAAATGTTCTACCCTCATTGACTTTTCATTTGATAGGGTAGTCATAATATCAATAATAATAATCAAATTCAATAAGATATCACTTGATCTTGTCAAAATTGTGTTTGTCTTATAAATAATTTCCAACAACTATCATAAGCTTACCCTTTGTTGGGGAAAAAAGCAAATATGATAGTTAAGCTAGTAGCTCTCCACCTATCAAAATGATTGTAGCCTGACTACCCGATCATCGTGGACACGCAAAAGTTTTGCAAATTAAGCCTTCCCTTAGTTGGAAGTAATGATTATTAGATGCACGTCCTTTTATAGGACTGGGGCATCTAATGTTGATTAGATCAATGATCATCATTCGACCTACAACATGGCTTTAGGAAATCTATTTTTACTCATCATTGTGCTTTCTTATTGCACATCCCAAAATGGATATATATATATATCTAAAACATGTCATGTGTAGGGGACTACTCATATGGAAATCCTAACATACCATATGAATGATCTTGGACCATTCTAATGCAAAGCAATGGTTCTAACCACTAAATTTAGGTAGATTTAGCCTACTATGCCTTAACCATGGCTGACACCCATGGCTAATAGAGTTAGCTATGCTTCAGAGCCATGGCTAGCCCTGAAACTATTTTGAATTCCTGATCCAAACCAAATTTAGTTACAATAGCCATGGAAATATATTTCAAGTGGTTTCAAGTGATGAAGCATCTAGAATATTCCTCCCAACTACTCCAACCTCTTGGTTCTTGATCTTGGATTCTCCATGAAGCCAAGATTAAGAATTGGGAGTGCTATAAAACCCCCTTTAAAATTGGGGAAAATTCTAGATAAGATTTCAATTGAATGTAGTTAAGCCTTACCAGATTGGAGAGCCATTTGCAACCCTTTAGGAGTACCTACATGCTACCAATTTAGAAATAATAACTGCATTCAAAGCTATGGAGGTTTCAAGAGCTTAAGGATATCATTCATCCATAATTGAACCACGTCCACTACAAATTTGAAGAATCTACACCACCAATTCATTCCAAAACATATAGGTGACCCTTTATCATCAATTACCCAGAGGAATTTGAGATTTAGTCACTAGTTACAATAGAAAAATCACTTTCTCTTTAGATGCAGCTGTTAGCCATGGCTAACAGAGCCAGTTGCACCTCAGATCCACAGTGAGGATTTGAAATTCAATTTTCCTAGTTTTAGCTATAGTATTTTCATTCAAAACATGCAATTAGGTATATCTAACATAGATTAGCTTTCCTTCATGATTTTGTATGGTTAATTATAGAAATTAGAGGTAGCTTTGCTCTATTTCCTTCTATTTTGTCAATTTACATTAGTTTCATTAGATTTGATTCATTTTGAGTTTTAATGGTAGATTATGCATCATAATAGCTAGATTTACTACTTTCTTAGCATTCTTTACAATATTTTAGAAGTTTTGTAATCATCTTTACAAGTTTTCATGCTTTCTTGCTATATTCTTACTAATTCATGCAAAATCCTATCAAGAGCCTCATCATGAGAGGCCTCCTTTGCTTCTAATCCTTTTATGTTGTTTCTTAAATGTAAAGTTACAAGATCTGAGCATATTCAAAGCATTATTGGCAACATATTCCTTCGATCAAGTGAGAATAATGTTTTTTTGAGCCTTTAGAAGTTTGTGTCTACAATAAGAGCCTGCATTCAAAATATTGTATGATTTGTATCAAAGAACTCGGTATCCCTAAGAGGGATGTATTTGTAAAGGATGTTTGCAATGATAATATAAAAAAATTGTTCTTTATTATTCAATTAATTGTTATTCATATTTTAATGATTTAATTTTTGGTATAATTCATTTAATAGCCTAGATGTATGCTTTTAGAGTGGTACACAAGGCTCTCCAAGTCTTCTTATTTTTCACCCTTGAGACCCCTCCAAGGTCTTATATCTTACAGCTTCTTTGGTCTTCCAACTGAGACCTTTTCTTCAACCTTCTACTTTTAGAAGTGTTGGTGTTGATTTCTTCTTCTAGGATCTCTAAAATCTATTACTTCTCTAATCAGGAATAGGGCTCTATTAGCCCATTTCTATATATTCCAATATTGGAAGTTTTTTCCAATGAGATTGACTTTGGATCTCTTTAGCTTCTTCTGAATGAAGTATTTGATCAGTAAAGGAGATCACCAATCTCCTATTTTATGGATTCTTCTCTAGATTCTTCTTTAGTAACTCTTCTTTGGAGTCTTATTTTGAATCAAGAATTCTTCTTCTGGATTAGGAACTCTTCCTTGAAGTGTTCTTCAAGAACTTTTCTTTGGAGTTTTTCTTCAGAATCAAGAATTCTTATTCTAAATTAGGAATTCTTCTTTGAATTTTTCTTTATAATTAAGGCTTCTATGACCTTCTCTACTTCTGTACTTTGTAGGTATTGATATTGAATTGAGATCACCAATCTCCTATCTCCTTCTTGACTCAACTTCTGAAGTTTATTCTTCCTTGAGTATGTTATAAGGATACTATGGTATTTTCTTCACTTTTGCAATTTGTAGGATTTGCATCTCTTATAATGGGACCTTTTCTTCAAGGTATTTGAAATATTAAGTATTCTCATTATTTATGCAAGTGTTAGAATTATTCTATGAAGATATTCTTCCTAGCTCTCTTGTAGGAATATTCCCACCCTTTTTCGTAAATCTCCTTTTCCTACAATAAGTTGTTAGAAACTGGAATGGAAGAATTTATAATTTTGAACCAAGGCTTATATGGACTTTTTCTAGATCAAGGCTTCTATGGCCTTTATTTTGTATCAAGGATTCTATGGATTTTATTATGGATCAAGGATTCTATGGCCTTTTTTTCTTTGCAATGTGATTTTTTCAATCTAGCAATGGAGATCTCCAATCTCTAAACTTCACCAAGACTCTACTCCTAGAGTCTCTTTTGCAATGTCTATTTTCCTACAATACAAAACTTTTATATAATGGTTAGCATGAAAAGATCCAGCTCTTGAGATAATTAATCTTCACTAGTTTATCTATAAAACTAGTGGAATGAAATGTTGAGTCCTAGTATTCATGACTTTTCCTATAACTCTATGGAAATACTCTAGCTATATATAATCTCATAATTTTTGTAACTAAGATTTATTTCAATCCTCACTTGTGACTCTTCCTATTTCTATCTCGATTCACCATGGCTTTGATACCATTGTTAGCTTTTGAGGATATATATAGTGGGAGATATCTAACACAGGTCCTAATAAGATCCAAAAAATATGAAAGAAAGTAATTCTGCAATATTATTGAAATATACTATAAATAGAAATTATGAAAATACAATGTGGTATGGAGGTAATGGTCACTCCATCAATATAATGTAAAGAGCTATATTGTACTCCATTTAGGAGTTCTACTACTATATACTAATATCTACTACAATGTACTTGATATTTGATATGTCTTATGAGGCCCTTTATATAGAAAGATAGATTCCTCGGCCAACACTCCACCTAGCTATACAAGGGGACACCTTGCATATTACCACTTGTGCATTTATTATATTACTTGAAGTAACTAGATAAATTCTCCCTAAAGTAATATCCTGCTCTAACTATGTACCAAAGGTGGTACATTTACATGACCTAAATGATGTAATATACTCTAACTCTAACAAGAAGATACATAAAGAGTTGTATCTAGAAGGGCTACTTTGTATGCTATCGACATGATCCTTTGTAACACCTAATAAGGACCATAATATTTTATAGTAAGTTTCTAACAACCACAAATATAGAGAGGGGATTGTTTTTATAGCTGCAAGTGAAAAAAAATTATCTTCAACATCAAAGTTATGTTTAGTGTAGTGTTGATCAACTTATTTTATATGATTTTGAACCACATCTAGATTGACCTTGAGTTGGTGAAGATTGGAATCATGCTGGCGAAGAGTGGAATCTATAACATGAACTTTGGAATTGCCTAGAATGTATGAAGATGATAGGGGAGGAGGTTGACCATAGACTACTTCAAAGTGATTCATATTAGTGGCAGTGTGATATGTTGTGTAATACCACCATTTGGACAAAGGAAGCCACTTGGTCCAATGTGTAGGATGGTTAGAGGTACATAAAAAAATATATGTTTCCAATAATTTATTCACAATTTTAATTTGGCCATCAATTTGAGGATGATAGGCCAAACTCATCTTGAGCTATATTCCCTAAAACTTGAACAAATCTTGGAAAAAATGACTAGTGAAGGTAGGATCCCTATCAAAGAAAATGGATTTAAGCATTCCATGGAGATAAAATATAGAATCAAAGAAAGTTTGAGCGATAATAGATACGGTGTATGGGTGGTATAGGGAATAAAAATGAGCATACTTCATAAGACGATCCACTATAACCAAAATAATCAATTTTCCTCCTAATTTAGGCAACCCTTCAATGAAATCCATAGAGATATCTATCCAAACCTACTCAAGAATAAAAATAGATTGAAGGGTACTAAGGGAACTCATAGTTTCACTTTTCATGCATTGGCAGTGATCACATTCAACCACAAAAGTATGAATATCTTATTTCATTCCCTACTAGAAAAAGGTATGCTTGGTCCTTGTATAATTTTTAAGAAACCTTGAATGGCTAGCTATTGGGGAAGCATGCATTTATTAAAGAATGAGGTCATTTGTCTATGACTTATTGGGTACAAAAATATGATCATGGCATCATAAGTCATCACCATCCCAAGTATAAATAGGGTATGAATGAGGATTTTATTGAAACTTATATATGAAAGTTTACAAAGAGGAGTCCTTGATTAGTTCCTCATGTAGTTGATAAATACACTAAGGATGTGATGTGGATATAGCATGGAGCATAGCATGTTCTTCATGTATTATGGATAAAGCATCCACTACCACATTCTCCTTACCATTCTTATGGGTGATGTAGTCATAACCTAATGATTTTTAAATATATTTTTGTTATTCTGGTGTGGCCACCCTTTTTTCTAAGAAATACTTGAGACTCTAATGATGAGTCTTGATGAAAAATGTCTCTTAATGAGATATGGTCACCAATGATTGACCGCATATAAAATGGAAAGTATTTCCTTCTCATAATTATGCTTACCCAAATTCTAGATTGAGAGTGTCTTGATAGTAAATGCCAAAGGTCTACTTTACATTAAAACCACCCCAATGTCAGTTCTTGATGCATCAATTTCAATGAGAAAGGTTTAGAGAAATTTTACATTACTAACATAGGTGTAGTGTTCATGACATACTTCAAATTGACAAAAGCTTATTTTATTGGTTCTATTCATAGAAAATAATTTTTCCTTAGCATGGTTGTCAAGGGAGCAACTATCTTACCATAATTCTTCACAAATTTCTTGTAATAACCGATGAGTCCCAAGAAACCATGAAGTGCATTTAGGGTACAAGGCTTAGGCCAATCTTGGACAACCTAAATTTTCTTGGGGTCAACCTAAACTCCATCCTTAGTGATGATGTGGCTCAAGTATTCAATCTATTTCTAGCCAATAGACCATTTTGACATCTTTGCATAAATTTAATGGTTAGAAAAAAGTTGGAGTGTTTGATCTAAGTGCTAAATATTCTCTTCCCATGAATGACTGTAAATCAATATATCATAAAAAATGACTAGAATGAATTTGAAAAAAAAGGGTGAAAATGCAATTCATTAGACTCTAGAAGGTATAAGGTGCATTGGTTATTAAAAATGGTGTAACCAATAATTCATAATGCCCTTAATTAGTTCTAAAAGATATTTTTAGAATATCCTCATCCTTTATTATAATTTGATGATACCTTGACCACAAATCCAACTAAAAAATATTGAGCCCCATGCAACTCATCAATTAGTTCATCAATCACTAGAATTGGAAATTTATCTCTAATAGTTATATTATTGAGGTCCCAATAATCCACACAAAAGCACCAAATGCCATCCTTTTTTTGTACTAGTAATATTAAACAAATAATAGGTTCTAACATTGGAATAGATAACCCTGAAAACATGAAGCTCTTGCACTATTTTTTCAATCTCTAATTTTTGAGCATAAGGATACCTATATCAATGAATATTAGGGGGAAGACTACCAAGAAAAATTTGTATTGCATCGTCATGTGAGCAGTGAGGAGGTAGTCCCTTAGATTCCTTAAAAACTTAAGAATATTTGTTTAATAATCCTTGTAATTCCACTAGATGGTCACATTCCCATTCAGTAGGGTCATTGATAGAAAAACTTGTGTCATAACTCATGAGAAGACTTTTTAACAACTTTTCCATATTATGGGTAGAAATAAATTGAGCCACACCGGCCTTCATACCACATAAAGTATATTCTTGTCCATATATAACTCAACAAAATCCCATAAAAATAGTCCTAACATTTATAACCATTGTGCTCCCAAAACTATATCACACCCACCTAATGGTAGGGAAAACATGTATATCTTGAGATTATAGTCCCCAATTTGAAGTTTAACATTATGATATTTTCCTTTGCATGGTAGGGTGACTCCATTAGCAATCATTACTTCAATGGAATTACATGTAGTAATATAACAATTTCCTTGTTTGGACACATGTGGATCAATAAAGTTATGTGTACTACCAGAGTCAATGAGAATGATGACCCATTGTCATTTAAAGTAGCTGATTACTTTCATTGTTTTGGGAGTGGACACTCTTGCTAAAGTATGCATAAATATTTTTGGTTGGGATTCCTTTGGATCTACCATTTTATATATGGCTTCTCCCTCTTGAGGATCCTCCTATTCCTCTAAATATTATATGGTTGGTTCTTCATCCATATCTAGCAGATATTTTTTTTTGCACACACTTGTGCCCTTGAGAATACTTTTGATCACAATTTGTAGTGACCCTGGGAATGCACGCACTGGTCCCTTTTCTAAAAACCCTACTTGCAATGCTATTTAAAATACCAAAGATAAAATGGAAAGACGAGGAAAAAGCATATAACATGTAATAAACAAATACGGATCTCTTTATTGATATTGAAGCTCGGTTACATGTCTGTCCCTCTTAGGGATACCCATTTTTGATACTATAAATTACAAGTGGGCAAGGAGTGCCCATTTAGTGAAAGGTGGTGCACTTATAAAAGCTTCCCAATTCCACACACGGAAATGTATGAGGGCTTATAGATGTCTCCTTATCCAGGGCTATCTCCTAGAGGGATACCTTTTGCTCTTGTATGTTGTAACCTTCGTTCGATGTACCTGTGGCCCTGCAAGCAATGAAAAAACAACACACTTTTAGGTTTTTGAGATTTCCTCCCTGGATGAGATTGTTAGTAATCAAAGAATGTAACATAAATATGATAAAAAAATACCATGGAATCAAGTAAATCTATGCTAATGATATAAGAAAACAAGATAAAAGATGTTATGTCTATCTAAGCCAAGCCTGTGGGCCACTGTCCAAGATAGTAGCTACTAAAGTAAACCTTGCCCCAAATATATGGGTCAAAGACTATGATCTGATGTTGAATAAAGTAGGTATTATACTCTTCAATTTTTTGAAGCTCTACCGCACACATGATCTCAAAGAGAAATCTCTCTGAAATTATCTCTTGTATGTGATTTGGGTCTCTATTCTCTATATGATAAAAGATTAAAGGATCTCTGGATATGATAAGGCTCTCTATATCTATATTCTGGTGCTCTTAGGCTTGCACCTTTTATAGTGTGAAACCCTAGGTCTATGTCCAAGCCCTATAAATGAATTTCTCATGCGTAGTGCAAGTTAGCATGAGAATATCTTGTCTATTGTCTATATTTGAATGCCAATTACCTAAAATCTAATTGCCCATTTGAGTCTTCTATGTGAACTGTTAATTAGCATGAGAAGATTTTGTCCTTTATTTATGCTTGGAGGTCAGTTAACTTAAGTCTAAATGCAAACTCAAGTCTCCTATGTGAACTGGTCGTGAAAAGGAATGCAAATTCACTCCCGCTCACCTTTATTGCATGCATACTGCCACTTTAGCCTGAGATTGGGCTTGTTTGTAAGAAAACCACTTCTTATGGCTTAGTCACTGTCATCTACAATGACTACGATCTAGCCACTATCATCTGTAGTCGCTAGGTCTGGCTACTCTAGGCTCGAGTGACTAGAATCTGGTCACTCTTGGCTTGAGTGACCAAGCTTGGATGGCTTGAAAAGGCCCCAAATGAGTGGTGAGGACCACTATTGATGCTTGGAAAGTCTAATATTATATCTTATGATATTATGAGTGTGTCTATGTAAATATCTCCCCTAAGCATGACATGATTTAGGCGTCTACAGATGCCCATTTTTGCAATGCATTTTGTGGAAAACACAATGTTGAGCAAAAATGTAGACTGATCCATTTGTAGGGAGTATGGTGATCAATGGTTTGATCAATGTCGAATGGCCCAATCATGCAAGATGGCACACATCCCTTAAATCATTGCCTCAATGTTCAGATGACTTAGCTTAGTGGCTTTTGCATGTTAAATTGCACTCACTCCTCAAACTCAATTGGGTAACTTTAGCTGCTACAACAATTCTGACCAGTAGGAGAGCTACAATTGAAGATGTCATGTCTGCTTATGTTCCTAAAAAACAAGAGAAATTTGTGATTGTTGTATGCAATGATTCAAAGGATGAACATGATTTTGCTATGATCAAGTGATATTTTGTTGATTTTTATTATGATTAAGTTGAAGTTTTGAACTACCTCTTCACACAATGAATTGGTGAAGAAATGACAATGATTGAAGTGACAAATCACTTGACCAATATGATTAATCTAGTTCCTTTCTTGCATTTGCTGCTTTTAATGGGTAATCCCACATCCAAGTGTGACTCCAATTGCTTATGATAATCATCCATACCTATCTCGGGGAGCGATCCAACTATCAATAGCCTTCTTAGGGAGTTAGGATGTGTGATTCTATTCATGCCTAGATTGTATCACTTTGAATTAATGTTTTTGATGTCATAGGGGAATTAGAATGACCCCTTCGCACCCGTGGAGCAGTTCGACCATCTTGATCTTCTTTCGGTTTGAAGGGTAACATATCATAATTCCAAAATGAGTTGCTTTTGCCCCAAGTGGCCTTATGGTTGCCTACTCATCTCATCAAAATACATGGAGTGCAAATCGTTGCAATCACCGAGTGGATAGATTAGGTAACTGGATACAAGGCCTGCTTGAGATTGTTATTTTATGTGAATTTTTTTGTTATTTTGAACATTCTGATGATCCTAAACCATAAAAGTGTGGTTATTTGTTATTTTTGTTATTCCCTCATTGAAGGAACTACTTTAATTTGATTTGTGAGCTAGGTCACTGTTAGATCTAGTGACTTCTTATTTCCTACCTATGGCTACTATAGCCTTGAGCAGCAAATGCATAATTAAGAAAATATAAAATTTGCAATTCTAGAGTTTTGACCTATCATTTTCACTATTGAAGATTCTATTTTCAGAGCTCTGGTGCAGTAACGACGATTGCAACTTCAAAACTTGGTGTTGAGGACATGGCTTGACGGGGTAAGACATCAGTTGTTGGAGGAGCCGGAGCTTCTCGGGTATCTCTCTTCAAAACCCTATATCTATTTTATTTTCTTAAGTAAAATTTAACTCCACTAAGAAATTAGAAAAATGAACATCACTAAACCTTCTGGAAATGAACAAACTCCATAACTAGGCTTAGGTTCTTTTTTTCCATGGTGGGTTGGTCCCCAATTTTACAATCTGTCAGTGGCTTTAGCCTAGGGTTTTTAAAAATTTTCCATTATTCCCCTACTGCCACCATTTTGGGCATCCTAAAAATTAGCTTAGTTTCAATGCTTAGGTAGGGGATTTTTTTTCCAATTTATTTGCTTTCCCTCCTTTTTATTGTTATGTTGAAGCTATCTTGTCAAAATTGTAAAAAAAATTGATTTTTTGGCCAAGGTTTCATGGGTTTGTCATGTTGCACCTTAACCGCTGTCGCTCAGAGTGACTGACTCTAAGCCATTGTCACTCAAAGAGGCCAAGCATGAATCCCAATGGTCAAAAATTTAACCATTGGACCTTGGCCGCTACTGCCTCCAGCGGCCATGTTTCGACCGCTGTAGGCGACAATGACTAAATATTGAGCCTTGTTTTTGCATTTTATTTATTGATTTTATGATTTTTTTTTTATTTTTTGCTTTGCTTAGGTGCAATTTATTCTTTTCTTGCTTATATTTAGAGTAACTCATACTCTTTTGCATTGTTTTCATGTTTATTGTGAATTATGCCTTAGATGCATTATAGTTATATTTTGTTTTTCTTCTACTTTGTTTAGATCCTCACTGCTCGTGCTCGAGACCCGAAGCTCCTACTAGACTTGCTTCCTGGATTTGATGGCACTAACTGGGAGTGGTTTAAGGCCCATGGGCTATAGTACGTTATCAAGTTGCCCCACATTATGGTCAATCAGCATATCTTACAGCCTTAGCCTATCATTGGGACCCATAGACCAACACCTATATTTTGCTCAGTGAGATGACTATCACATTGGAGGATGTTTATAGGATTTTTTGGATCTCGTTCTATGGGGTGCCCATTTTTTCATCGGTCACTACTGATCAAGTGGTTGTCTATGCTCAGGTTTTTAGAGCATGCTCTACATAGGACCTCTAGGAGACTGGGTTCGGGGGAGTATCTATCAAGACTTTATATGATGCTTAGGTTTTCATAGCAAGACATGTCATGTTGCTAATGGTGATCAACAATGTTCTTGTCCTAGATTACTCAGGTTTGAGGTTCTATTGGAACCTCCTGGCGATGGTGCAAGACCTTCTTGATAGCAAGGAGCCTATCATGTATGCATGGGGTAGATCACTATTGGATCAGTGCTATGATGAGTTGTACCACATTCATTTGCAAGGATGCCTCAGTATTGCTTGCAGTTTTCTATTATAGGTTTGGGGATGGGATTACATTAAGGTAGATCACCCTAAGGGGATCCTAGCTAAGATTACATCTATTGAGGCTTGAACATAGTGCTATGCTACTATATGGACTTAGGAGCATGAGGAGCATAAGATTCACACTTTTGTAGGGGAGTTGTCCCACTATACTGATGCTTTTACCAGACTGTTGGTTAGAGATGTTGTGTGATGATCGTATTATGAGTGTTCATCTTGGGATGATCCAACTAGTTTTACTAGCTAGGACATGGCACAAGTTATGTCTTGTTGGCCGTAAGATTGCCATATGAGAGTATTTCTTCTACTCTTGGGTTCTTTGTTAGTACATATTGTAGTAGGATGTGCCCTTGGTACCATTCTTGTATAGGTGCCTCATAGCAAAGAGGGACCTACCTCCATGATAGGTCACAGAGCTTGCTGATGATGAGGATGCCCTAGCTATAGACCCCATAGTGGATGGGGGAGTTATAGAGGCTTACTCTTAGTGGTGGGGTGATCAGATGTGGCATGGCATTGATAGTCTAGGGTGCAAGGATGATGGTGGGGGTGATGGTGCAGATCCAATAGGACACATGGTTCAAGTCAGGATCAAGGTATGGGGCCAACTGATAGAGCAGGTGGTAGTAGAGGATCCTAATGTTCCTAAGGAGGAGGAGGAGTTAGATCTCGAGGAGAGAGACTCTCCTTTGATATCATAGTTACACAAGGTCGAGGTTGAGCTATAGGCTACTAAGATCTAGGTACAATGGTGAGATGCTATGATTGAGCAGCTCACAACACAGATACAAGATCTATAGGCTACTATTGGGGATGGCGGTGTTAGGATGTAGTTTGTTGTTCCTGATCTACACCACTAGAGGTTCTAGTGGCAGGCTTAGGGGAAGAGGTGGGATGACTTCAGTCCTTTTTGGATGAGCATGAGGTGCATATTTGGGGTCTTACAAATCATGTTACCCTCCTTCAGATGTAGCTCAGGAGGCACGAGATTATCCCTAAGGATCCTAAGGATCCAACAGGTGCAGGTGGTTCATAGGCCAACGAGCGCTCTACCTCGGGGTAGTCTTTTTATTGTACTAGCCAGTAGACCCAGTCTCGGATAGAGAGACCTACAGTCTCACATCACTTGACTCACAATAACACCAAAAGGGGAGGTGGCACTGGAGGAGATGGTGTAAGGGACTCAGGACCGGTATTTGACTAATGTTCTACTTGGTTCTTGATCCATTTTTGAGGTATACTGACCTACATGACTATAGTCTATGGGCATTTTTGTATATCCATTGGACTTGACACACATATTTTTATGATAGATTTACCTTTTATGACTCATTATGTGTATCATTTATTGCTTATGTTTTTGTTGTTATTTTATTTTATGATATGATGCGATGATGGTATTATGATGATATGATGAATATGTTAGATGATAGATGATATTTGAAGATGCTTATATGGATGTGTATATGCTTATATGATTTGATGATATGATGCGATGTATTTTGATTATGAATGATGAATTTATGGTATGCAAATGGATATTGCCTATATGTTTTATGATGTGGTTTATGGATGATTAATGACTTGTTTTCGTGGATGCAAATGTTATTGTTAAATACATGTTTAATTTTTGCTTTCATTATATGCATCTAACTCATGTGATGGAATGGTATAAACGAACCTGTATGCTCTAATCACTTAAAACATACGAAATGCATATGATGTTGACAATATTAATGGGTGATACCACTGAAAGTTTAAAGATAATCATGAATTTAAATAATCACTTCTATCATAATAATTTATTAAGTGTTCATATATGAGATGTAATGGTGTGTAATGTATTTTATTAATAAGTTTCTATAAATTAAAAGATATAAATTAGTCAGTTGTCATCTATATACTATTTCTAATATATATGTGGTATCTGTCCTACTATGTTGATACCCCCTAATTTATAGAATCTTATAAAGTATATGGTGGTGTGAATGATGTTATGATTTGTTGCTATGTAAAAATTTTGGGGCTTTTCGGAGATTCAAACACTCTAGTTCCCCTATCAAAAACTATCTACTTACCACTTAGACTTTTGAAAAGTTATTCTTTTACCATGGACCTAGTTTTTCATGTGATTGTATATTTTGAGTTAGAACTCAAGCATTTCCTCCAATGTCAGGTGAGATTCTTTTAGCCCATTGCTAAAATTGGGGATTCTCAAGTGTTCATCTCATCCTTATGTTGGACTTAGTTGGACTATACCACTAGGGAATATTTGGTTACCTAAGCTAGCTCATCCACATTCAAACATTGGTCTACACAAATTCATGAAGCAATTGTAATAGACATATCGTCATGCATAAGGATTTCTCCTTCCAGTTTTGTACAATGCTGAGAATTCCAGGGATTCAAGCTTTTATTCCCTTCTTTTTGGCTTTGGATTTTTGCTCATATTTAGTGATGAAAATCACTATTTATTTTTTATTGATTTTCTTTTTCTTTGAGCAGAGATTTTGTAGTGATGATAATCACTGTTTATTTTTCTCATATGCAGTGATGAAAATCATTGTTTATTTTTGATTGATTTTTTTGAGCTTGATTTTTTTTTTGAATTTTGATTTGTGTATCGAATTTTTTCTTTGAAATCTGGACTGTATGCTTGGACTTTTGAATATGTACTTTGCTTTAGGATTTTTCTTGTTTTGATTTAAGCATGGTATTTTGATAGGGTAAATCTTGTCCTTTTGCCAATTCTCAGCACCTTTAAACCGGTTGCACAAGGGGATAAGCAAGGATAATCCTTTTCACTTAAGGTAACCTAGACCGCTTTGCAACTTTCATATTTTCCTCGTACCATCTAGGATTTTAATGTTTCAATTAGTGACGAGATCTTCAATATACAAGGCTTTATCATAGCTATGCCTTATTTTCTACTAATCAAAGTTGGTTTCCTCAAAAGTTGATAATATTACTAGATTTGGTTGACTAACCAAAAAGCCTTAGTATATTATGTATAGCAACAAATAATGGTTGTGTTGAAAAACACAATTACACACATGTGGATGGAGGTATGGATATGAATGACTTATATGAAAAAATGTGGTATCACTTTTAAGACTCTCATGACATATCTTGTAATGTATGTGAAAATGCAATGCAATGATGTGGATGCAAAATGTGAGATGCAATTGTTTTTTTTTTTTGTATTTTTGATTTTATGTTATTTTTGTATTTTTGATTAGTTTGACCAAAGGGCTAATGATGCCTTTGGGGCTTTTGTTATTGATTTAGAACAAGTGGTATGAATTACCCTTGGAGCCTTTTTTATTTGATTTTTGACCAAGTGGCATGAATTACCCTTGGAGCCTTTTGAATTTATGTTTGACCAGGCATGTGAATTACCCTTGGAGCCTTTGATTTGATTGTTTGACCAAGCGGTATGAATTACCCTTGGAGCCTTTGATTTGATTATTTGACCAATCGGTATGAATTACCCTTGGAGCCTTTGATTTGATTGTATTTTTGAAATTTTATGCTTTTATGATTTGTTTGTGTTTTTGACATATTTGAATGTTTTTTATTTTTGACATATTTGAATGTTTTTGATTTTTGACATATTTGAATGTTTTTGATGTTTTATGAAATATTTGAATGTTTTTGTGTTTTATGAAATATTTGAATGTTTTTGTGTTTTTATGTGTAAAATACCTTTAAGTGAATGATATTGAGAGGTTCGGGCTCTTCAACACCATCTAATGATATAAGGTGATATGCTCCAAGCCCAAATATCTATGAAATCATGTATGGACCTATCCAGTTTATCGCAAACTTATCTTGCAGATGCGATGATAGATTTGAATTCTATTGGTTTCCTTTGAGCACTAGATCTCCAACCTTGAATTCCCTTAGGTGGACTTTACTATTGTAATATCACACAAGGTGATCTTGGTAAATACATAGATTCTCTAAAGCATTGACTTGATGTTCATCAAGAAGCATCATCTGATCAAGGCGGCCTTGTCACGCAACTTCATAATATATGAAGTATTTTAGTGCTATGCGTAGAATTAGGATTTCCAATTCTAGAGGCATGATGACTTCAATGCCATATACTAGTGAAAACGGTGTTCCCCTAGTGGGCATCCGTATACTAGTCCTGTATTCCCATAGTGCAAGAGGTAATTGCATGTGCCAATCCTTGTGATTTTCTTACATTGTCTTCCTCAAAATGGAGACTATTGTTTTGTTTGAGGCTTATACTTATCCATTTGCTTGCGGATAATAAATCATTGAAAAACTATGCTGAATATGATATTTGTTCATTAAAGCAGACACATTTTTGTTCTTGAAAGATGGCCCATTATCCAATATTACCTTAGAAGGGACCCCAGAATGACTTATGATATTATGGAGTATAAACTCTGCAATCCTTGGTCCAGTTGTTGATGTTAATGGGATCACTTCTACACATTTAGTGAAATATTATATGGCCATTATGATGAATGTGTGTCGGCCTAAGGATGGGGGTGGGATATTCCCAATCAAGTGTAGTCCCCATTGCAAAAATAGCCATGCTGCCTGGATGGGCTACAAATCTTGCGATGGTAAGTGCGTTAGATTTACATGATGCTGGCACTTATTATATTTCATGACATACTCATAGTAGTACTTTTCCATTGTGGTTCAATAGTAACCCATTCTCAATATGCACTTAACTATGACCATGCCACTGAAATGGCCTCCACATGTTCCATCATGAGCTTATGAAACTACCCAAGCTATTTCTTGGGGCTCAAGACAATAGAGCAATACTCCATCATATCCTCATATGTATAGGATTTCTATTAGAAAAATGTATCTTATTGCTATTTGTTTAAATGTTTGCCTTTCAGTATGCGATAAATATTGAGGTATTATTCTGAGCTTCAGGAAGTAATGCAGTTGGAAAAGCCAATCCTAATAGGCCACAACCTCTATAGAATAGACAACTTGCTCTTCCTGCATTTTTGAGGTAGTGAACATGGATTGAGGAACAAATATACGGTATATGGTCACACCACACTCTATGGGTCCTTGGGATATCAACGACCCCCAAGGTGTTGTTTGCAAGAAATATTTGGCTGCAAAGGACCAATCCTGATTTGGTTTGATGTTGATCATGTTGACTGATTCTTTATTGTCAAAAGCTTCATGGCATATTACTGAGTGTGAAAGCACTTTCACATGAATGGTTATAAAATTAGTAGATAGATTCTGAGAGATTAAGGATCCCAAAGAGTCCATAGTGTCTGCAAATATATTCTATGTATGAGGGATTACCTCGATGTCATACCATTCTAGCCAGACTAAGTAATTGTCAACAAGTTCCTTGTAAGTCTTCAAGAGTGGGCACTTGCATTGGAAGAGTCCTTTGACATGGTTTACTATGAGCAAGGAGTCACCAAAGATATTCAATATTTTAATGCCCATTACTATGGTTGTTTGGATTCCCAGGATCAATGCTTCATATTTTGTATTGTTGTTTGTGCACGAGAAGTCTAGTTTTAATGATAAGGGTAATGGAGCACCCTGCGGTGTGATAAATACAATCCTTGCTTCACCTCCTTGTTCACACTTCAAACCATCAAAGAAAAATGACATGTATTTTCTCTCTTAGGTTCTTTGAGTTCTGGTGGATCTGATAATGCAAAGACCACATCATTAGGCAACTCTATGGTGAGAGGCTTGTTATCCTAAAGAGGTGCCTTTGCTAATTGATCTGCTATGACTTGTCCCTTGATGGAATTTTGGCTTATGAACTCTAGATAAAATTCTATCAATAGCATGATCCACTTTGTGATACATGTATTATGATACATCTTGCCCATCATGTACTGCAAAGGATTTTGTTTTGATATGATGTAGGTCGTATGGCTCAACATGTAGTATTGCAACTTTTGAGTTGCAAAGACCATTGCTAAACACAAATTTTTGACATACGCATATCCTAGCTCATAGCTCACCAAGGTGTGACTAATGTAATATATGGATTTCTCTTTGTCTTGTGCATTCTTTTGGGCTAACATGGTGCCCAATGCAAAATTAGTAGTCGATATATATAGTAAAAATGGTATGTTTGGCCTTGGTGGAGCTAATACTGGTGATGTTGCTAGATAAGTTTTGAACTCTGTAAAGGCTTGATGAAATTATTCATCCCAATGAAAGGGGACTTCCTTGCATAGCAACCTATTCATAGGTTTGTATTTGTTTGATAATTACACGATGAATATTTTGATGGATGCTATCTTGCCTTGTAGGCTCCTCAACTCCCTAATGTTGATAGGGATGGCCATTTCTAGTATAGCCTTTACCTTTGTAGGATAAACTTTGATGCCTATCTTGGATACGATGAATCCTAAAAGCTTGCTAGAAGTTACGTCGAATACACACTTCTTAGGATTCAATCATACATTGTGTTCTATGAGGCAATCAAAGACTTGTCTAAGGACTTTGGCATGCTCTTACCATAATAGAGACTTGGATAGTAAGTCATCCATGTAATCTTCCAAGATCTTATGCATATAGTCATGGAATATGTATGTCATGGCCCGCTGATATGTGGCACCAACATTTTTGAGATTGAATGGCATCAATTTGTAATAAAATGTTCTCCACAGAGTAATGAAAGTAGATTTATGTTGATCTTCGAGCTTAATCTAGATCTGATTTTATCCATAAAAACCATCTATTAGGGAGAGCATTTCATGACCCGTGGTTGCATCTACAAGAGCATCTATGTTTGGCAATAGGAATGAATCCTTTGGTGTTGCCCTATTTAAATCTCTAAAATTCAAGCAGATACAGACTCTTTTGTCAGGTTTCCCTATGGGTAACATGTTTGACACCCACTCAGGGTAGTCAATAGGAACTATGAATACTGCATCCAGTAGTTTTTGCAATTCATTCTTTACCATCAAAGTGATGGTTGGATGCATTTTCCTTAGTTTTTGATTGGATGTCTTCTTCATGGGATCCAATGAAAGGTTGTGAATGACTAACTTTGGATCTATCCTTGGCATGTCTTTGTAAGTCCAAGCAAAAATATTTGGCCTCTCCTTGAGGAGAGGAATCAATATGGCTTGTTCCTATGGAGATAGAATTTCTCTAAACTTGAATTTCCTTGGTTGGGTAGTATCATCATTAATGTCCACATTGAAAGTTGCTTCTATAGCCATATGTGACCCATCCTCTAGTTGATGAGGTGTGGGTATCAAATGAATATCATCAGTGGGATTCACAGGACCTATTGACTCAAGTTCTAAATCAACATGGAATATGTCATACGCACAAACTGATGCAAAATGGAATGACTGTAACATCTCTTCATTTGGGAAGAGGTCTTTTGTCTCTATGGGTGAACTAGCACAATCCCAATCAATAGCATATATATCAAGATGCAATGATTTTATAGGATCTACTGTATTATGAAGTGGAGTGGTCAAATTGATGGAGATCATGTTGATGGATGAGATGAAATCTCTAGGACCACATGGGTGTAATATTGTCTCAAGGTTTTCTCTTCCATACTCATGATGAGGTTCTAGAGGAATGGGAATTTTTGGATTTGGCCTATGAGTAGGGCAGACAATAGGATCATTGGGCTCTAACTGCTCTCTAAATGTAGGCAAAGGGGGATTAACCATCCGATGAATGGCAGCTAGGTCAACAGGTCTCCCCAAAAATTAGAGTTGAGGGTCTATGGCATGAAGTGCCACCTCTCTCTCTACTAGATCATTAACTTGTTGTAAGTGGTGAGGTACAAGATAAGCCATCTCGGTATCATCCTCAAATTCATCATCACTTATCCAAAAACCGTTATCATTGGTATGTGGCCCTAAGACAAAGGGCTCATGTCTTGGCCCTAAGTAGACCATATCTATTTCATATTCATATTCTTCATCACTTATGAAGAACCCATTTGCATTTGTCTCTTGCCCCAAAGTCAGTGGTTGATGGCTTAAGCCTAAGTAAGCTCTTTCTATTGAGTCTTCTGATTCATATTCATGTTCACATGATGTATATTCAATCTCATCATGGATGGACCATGTGAACCTTTGTAAATAGCAAGGCCCTTGATATGCTAAGCCAAGTTGTGCCTCATCATCACTTACTTCATATTCATTCTCCTCATCCCATGAGTTGTACCCTATTGGGGTGGAGTCAATTGAGGTGTTTGGATGATAATTTTCTAGAGATGGTATGTTTAGCGTGGCCACTTGTCTATTGCTCATGTTTGCTATTCTTATGGGGTGATAAGGAATGAAATCAATGTATTCTCCCAACCCTATGATTAATATTTTCAATGCTACTACAAGCGAGTCATCTCGGCCTTCGCTATAATAGCCTAAGCCAAATATGTCAGAAGGAAGCTAATATAGTGGCTCGTAAGGCCTCCTGCACCCCTGCTCATATACTCCAAGACCATAGTCATACCAATGGCAATGCTCAAAGTAGATTAGAGAAAACTCAAGATTAGAGAGGTAATGAACATTGACTATGAATAATTCATCACCATCTCCTTCTATATCTAAATACTTATGGGCACAGTCCAGGTCAGCATAGAAAAAATTGGTTTGGTTGGGAGGGATTCCAAGTGGAACCACTATTCCTACTGGTGGCCTCAAGTATTTAGGCCTCCCTATGTCCTGTGCAAAATCAATGATAGGTGTAAAGGTGATGTTCTACACAAGGTACTTCCCTATGCCTGTGCTTTCCAAGTGTATTGATGCATGTGATGTGGATGACCCCATGGATGATACTGGTGAAGTAGGGTGATAATCACTATCTTCATCTTGATCTTGAGGATCTTCCTCTTCCATAGGACTTGGCATTTTAGAAATGGCTATAGTTAGAACTTCTTTGGGCCTCTCTTACTCAACTAAGGGGGCCTTTAGCTTCTTATTGTCTTTTGGTTTTGATGTTGATGGTACTTTAGAAGTATTGACTATCTTGAGTGCATCAGGAGGTGTTGATGTGCTTGGGTATTTTCTTACCCCTTTGTATTTGTTATCAACTTATGTGATTTGGGATGAAGGTGCCATGTATAGGTGAGTAGAATGGATCATGAATAATCCTAGAATATCCACCTGATTTACATATTTAAAAGGCTCTTCATCAGCCAGAACCACATAGAATTTACTTTCATGCACATACTTGACACACTGGTGCAAGATCAAAGGCACATACTTCATGGCCCTTATCCAAGGGTGCCTTAAGAGGATGTTGTATTGCATAGCACCTTCCAAGACATGACACATCATGGGGATGGTCTTGTGCCCCACCTTGATGGGTAGGACTATCGTTCCCATAGTATTGCATAAAGCATCATTAAAAGCTCTCAATGTGTAAGTTCTTGGAAAGATATTGGTCTTGGGTATCTTAAGGTGCTCTATTGCAGTTGTTGTGATGATGTTCATCGATGAAACTGTATTGACAAAAATCCTCTTGAAAGGTAAGTTATTGATGGCCACTACAATTTTTAGTAGAGGGTCTAGTAAGGCAACAAAAACTGTCTTAATCTCATGATCATAGAATCGGATTACAGGTTCTTGGAATTCTCGTACTTGTCCCACAAAGTGAGTGAATGCATTCACATCTTGTGGTTGAAGCTCAATTGTTCTTAAAAACTCCATTATATTCTCCCTATGCTTTGGGGACAATTGTATGAGCTCATAGATGCATAACTTAGCTAGAGTCGTCTGTAGGTTTTTCTCCAATATACTTTGAATAGTTACCACAGGTCTCATTGGTGGACCTAGAAGGTTGTCTTTCCTTTGCCTAGGAGTAGTTGGGATGTTCATGGGAACTACAGACAGTTGTAGTTGACCATACCACCTAGTCCTTGTTGCTATGTTAATGATCTCAACCATCCTAATGCATCCGTGGGTAGGTGTCAGCTCAAACCTAATTTACTTGGGTCCCTTGATCTCAAGGGGATTCATGATTGGGCAATGGGTTTTTGTATATGCCCAAGTCTCTGTTATCAAGAGCTAGTGGGTTGTCAACTTTGATCTCTCTCACCTCAATAATATTTTGCACTTGATGCTTAAACCCTATGCAAGCCCCAATGTCATGCCCTAGTATCCTGTTATAAGGACAAAATTGATCTTCCCTATATCCTTTTGGATTAGGATGGTTGGGATATATAAGAGGTATATCAAGAAATCTGATCCTCCTGGCCTCGCTCAACTGATTAAATATTGATTACATTGATTCTGTCAAAGGCATGAAATAATGAGGTGGCTTGCATTCTCGGTTTCTTCTTTGATTGTTCTTTTGGTCATAGTTGGCTGGTGGGTGATGTGCTTGATAGTTCATGGTTGTTGTGCACCCCCATCCTTGGGTGTAGCCAATACGACTTGATTGACTAGAGTAGGGTTACTCTGCTTCTACTTGTACTTGTCATTCTTACCATTCTTGTTCTACTCCTTTTTGTTTTGGAGCTTAATGGTTCCCTCATCTACTTTTATCTCTTCTATGAGCTTGCCCTGTGCCAAAGCTTCCTCAAATGAAAGATAATTTTGGAGTTGTAGCAAGAGGGAGATATGTTTAGAACAAATTTTGGTAAACATGCGAATGATCTCTTCTATGGGAATAGAGAATGATAATTTTTCCATGATTTTTCTCCATATATTCCCATAATCCATTACTAGCTCATCATCATACTATTTTAGGTTTTCTAGGTCTGAAAGGTTCACCTTCTTCTTAGCACCAATGAATAAACGCTTCAAGAATGCGTTTACTAGTTGTTCAAAGTTGGTTATGCTATGATTAGGTAGTTGGTTGAACCATTGAGTTGCAGCACCTAAAAATGTCATTATGAATGTTCTTAGCATGAGAGCATCATTATCTTCAAGATGAAAACAAGCATTGATAAAATTGGTGACATGCTCTTGTGCATCCTCTTTACCTTTAAACTTCTCTAACCTAGGCATCACAAAGTGCTTAGGATATGGAGGGCTAGGTATTGATGGGCACAATGGTTGAATATGTATCTTGCTCAATGTTGGTGAGTTCCCAACTACCTCTTGTTTCTCAAAGGTTTTCATATTTTTATCAAGCTCTTGAAATACCTTTGATGCATGGATTTCCTCCTCGTGTAAGCCTATTCACATTGGCAATGGAGGTAACTCTCTATCCATTTTATTTGTTCCATTTTCCTCCCTCCTACGAGGGGACTCAGGATTGTGATCTTGGTTTGTTATGTTTGCCCTCCCCAATTAGTTGGATTTTGTTCATGATTTGGTGGGAGGTTTCATTGTGGACTATCCTTTCTAGTGCGTATTTCCTTAGGTGAGTCAACGTGTCTTGTTATTTGGTGGCCACCACTATTTTTTGGTAAATTGTTATGAGCTAGCCACTCAGCTTGCTCTCTTAAACGCTGCTCATGTTTTTGTAAGAGTCTTTTTATTTTTTTCTCTTGTTCGAGAGCTTCCACTAACTCTTGCTCTTTGTGTAATGCATTTTATAACCGCCTCATTCAGTCAGTTTGTGATGTTGTAGAATGCTCATGTTTATCTAACTCTGTTATTGTAGTCTTGACTCACAGATTCCTCGAAGGGGTTTTTGCTATATCTGTATTCTTGCTAGTTAATGTGACTTGTTCAGTGTACTATTAAATATCCCTATGATCAAACTCCACATGTATTCTGTGAGGTCACTCTGAGATACCCCCAAACTGGGAGGTATGTTTAGAAGTCATAGTTTTTGAGCTTCCAGGTGTAGATTTCTTAGTAGCTATAGTTTTTTGGGTTGGTTTTGTAGGAAATCAATTCAACCTGTCTATCTATATCATTCTCCATGCCTGGTCCCATGGGGTGCCATTTACTCCTATGAGGTCATAGTCTACGAGAATATTTCCTTTTGTGTGAAGGGTTTCTTATATATGATTCCCATGACTAGATGTAGCTCTAGTTTCCTGCCCTTCAGTGGGTAGACCTATTTCATATGTTTCTTGTGAGTCTTGAGGTGTTGTAATTCTTGTTTACCTTCTTGATGAAGAGGGCTTTATGGTGACATTTTTTCTCCATGTGGATGGAGATATGGCAGTATCGTCATTCCTATGTGAAGAATGAGTCTTAGAACCTTATTTATGTCCATGTGAGGAGGAAGCCCTTGAAGTTTCCTCATGTATTTGAGATGTTTTTGTGTGTTTAGAGGAGGCCCTTGAGGTCTCCTCATGTCTCCTTGATGAGGATGGTTGTGAAGCCTATTTTTGTTTATGTGAATTTTTTCCATGATGTGGTTCCTTACTTGGGGTTTCTCGAGGATATCCCCCAAGAGTTGAGTTATCACCCCTTAGTTTCTTGGAGCTACATCTCATGGTATTACAGCTAGGTTGTTCAACATTACTATGAATCTTTCTATGGGTATGAATTGCTTCTGTCTCTCCCTCAACATTAGATCAAGGGTGTGTAATTCTTATTTTGACCATGTTGTTTTATGACTTGATATTTTGAGTTTGCAATTTAGGAATGACCACACAATTCCAAACAAATTTTTATCTTGATTACCAATTTTAGTGTGCTCTAAACTGTTTGACGTGTTTTGATGTGTTGTTCTCTTGATTTCTTTGCTCTTGTTCTTGGATTAAGAATGATAAGACTCATCCATAGTGACAATAAAGTACACCCATGCCAAACATGATTTTCTCAAAATAAGCTAGGGTACACCACTAAAGACCCAATTGGGGGTTCACCTAGCTCCTCCACTCTAAAACAATGATTGTTCCAACAGTGGGAGATAGCTTGAACACAAGTAACTTAGTGTCACTATAATTAAGTTTCCCAATCCATTTCTAGGAAGCTCTAGGGGGTAAACCAATGGAAGGAGATGAATTCTAATGTCACTGGAATAAATTGAAGGTTGGTGATGAAATCCAACTCTCCAATGTTTAAATGAGACATGCATGTGTGGTGTTCATTTTAATATTGTGTAACATAAAGTGCATCATATAGTAGCAATGCGTCTTTCCTATATGCCTAAGTACAAAAAAATATGTTTCAATATTCAAAAATATGCATTAACTACTATGATTTATATGAGCACACTTTATCTCGTGCAACTATGGCCTCTAGTAGGGTATCAAAGAAAGAAAAAAACATACAATATTTAGCACATTGGATTCGAGGGTGAACTTTTCAGGCATAAGTCGATGTTCCTAGCAACGCTTAGTGGAAAATTTAAAAGAAGATATAAGATATGCAAAATGCTTAATTAGTGGTCATCCCATCGTGATCGCCATCTGTAGCGACCTCGGTGACCTCGGGAATGCATGCATCGGTCCCTTTTATAAAACCCTACTTGCAATGCTATTTAAAATACCAAAGATAAAATGGAAAGACGAGGAAAAAACATATAACACAAAATAACAAAATACGGATCTCTTTATTGATATTGAACCTTGGTTACATGTCTGTCCCTCTTAGGGATACCCATTTTTGATACTATAAATTAAAAGTGGGTAAGGAGTGCCCCTTCTACGAAGAGGTGGTGCGCTTATAAAAGCTTCCCGATTTTGCACACAAAAATGTATGAGGGCTTACAGATGCCTCCTTCTCTAGGGTTGTCTCCTAGAGGGATCCCTTTTGCTCTTGTATGTTGTAACCTTCGTCTAATGTACATGTGGCCCTGCAAGCAATGAAACAACAACACACTTTTAGGTGTCCAAGATTACCTCCTCAGATGAGGTTGTTAGTAATCAAAGAATGTAATAGAAATATGATAAAACAATACCATGGAATCAAGTAAATATATGCTAATGATATAATAAAAAAAGATAAAAGATGCTATGTCTATCTAAGCCAAGCCTATGGGCCACTATCCAAGATAGTGACCACTAATGTAAACCTTACCCTCTTTTCCCCAAAGCTATGGGTCAAATACTATGATATGATGTTGAAGAAAGTAGGTATTATACTCTTCGATTTGTCAAAGAGCCACCGCACACGTGATCTCAAAGAGAACTCTCTCTTTGAAATTATCTCTTGTATGTGATTCAAGTCTCTATTTTCTATATGATAAATATTAAAGGATCTTTGGATATGATAAGGCTCTCTATATTTTGGTGCTCTTAGGCTTGCACCTTTTATAGTGTGAAACCCTAGGTCTATGTCCAAGCCCTAGAAATGAATTTCTCATGTGTAGTGCAAGTTAGCATGAGAATATCTTGTCTATTGTTTATATTTGAAGGTCAGTTAACTGAAATATAACTGACCACTTGAGTCTTCTATGTGAACTTTTTGTTAGCATGAGAAGCTTTTGTCATTTGTTTATGCTTGGAGGTAAGTTAAGTCTAAATGCAAACTCAAGTCTCCTATGTGAACTGGTCATGAAAAGGAATGCAAATTCACTCCTGTTCACCTATATTGGATGCATATTGCCACTTCTTCTCGAGATTGGACCTGTTTGTCGACAAAACGCTTCTTATATCTTAGCCATTGTCATCTGCAGTGGCTACGATCTAGCCACTGTCATCTACAGTGGCTAGGTCTGGCCGCTCTAGGCTTGAGCGGCTAGAATCTGGTCACTCTTGGCTTGAGCGGCCAAGCTTGGATGGCTTGAAAAGGCCCCAAATGAGTGGTGAGAACCACTTTTGATGCTTGGAAAGTCCAATATTATGTATTATGATCTTATGAGTGTGTCTATGTAAGTATCTCCCCTAAGCATGACATGATTTAGGTGTCTACACAATTATAACATAACCATTGTTCCCTTCTACTCTCCATCTATTCACAAGTTAAATTTTTATAGTGGGAGATTTAGTGGTAGGACTTATCATAGGATTGGACAAAAAAGATGGTTGATATTGAGAAAATTTAGATATGTGTCATAAAACCTTGAATTTTTCTTCTACCAATTTAGCCAATTGTATTACCTGGTGTAATATTTTGGGCCTCAATAGTTTAACCGTAGATCTAATGTCATCCTTCAAACCACTCACAAAAAAAATTTGGAAGGAGTCAACACTTAGACCAGTGGTAAGATTTTTTTTTTTTTCAAATTGATTTTGATACTTTGAAACAGTTGAGGTTTGCCTACGTTTAAAAAGAGATCTTGTAAAATCTTCAATCTCACTAGGACCAAAGTGAGTGAGTAGACACTATTCAAAGTCTTACTAAGAAAGGTCAAGTTTGACC
Source organism: Wollemia nobilis (assembly GCA_028583015.1). Lineage (NCBI taxonomy): Eukaryota > Viridiplantae > Streptophyta > Pinopsida > Araucariales > Araucariaceae > Wollemia > Wollemia nobilis. The sequence goes on from JAQPPZ010016675.1 coordinate 186,321, forward strand.
TTCCTAAGCCACTAAAACCAATGCAATGTATCTAATTTAAAATTGAAAGAGGTAATTATTAAACACATATAGCATGGAACATTATGAAGATTGAAATATTATTTTTCCTTACAAATCCACCCTTTTTATCTTTTCCATCAAGTTTTGGGAAGTCTAATTTTGGTAATTTAAATCCATTATTATCTAGTACATTTCACTGGTGGTGACTCATACCTATATCCTATTGATCCTAATAACCCAAGTAATTAGTAGAGATACAACTAACCAACTCTACCTTCAATTCCCTTTATGTAATGATCAGACTCAAATTCCTAGAAGTTTTTATTTGTGTTTTTATCTCATCTAAGGTGTTAGAGAATGATAACCATAGTTTTTTGGACATACTCTCCACTATTTTAGTAATATGGTTATCTAATTCTTTTTGTCAAGTATCTAAATCTATATTCTAAGAGTTATGACCTATTGGTGATACTAAAATAGAAATATGATTTTAGGGATCACTACCTTTAATAAGGAGCCCAAAAAAATGGTTTGGGAGCTATATATCAAAATGATCACCTTGATAATATGATCACAATGAGCTATATATCACAACACTAGTTTTGGACATGTTTCTAATGTAAAGTAATGTAGGAAAAGAAACAAGGTTGGATTTTTTTTATTTCTTTGTTGTTGAAGTTGCTAGTGTGGTCAATTTTACCTCGATAGGCTTGGTTCAAAAGTTAGGTTATGTGTTGACCAACCCCTTATGACACCATGTCCTATCTATTCTAACTACTAAACACTCCTAATATTGTGTTATTACCTACCTAGTCTAACTCTATCACAAATATTTCCTATCTATTTAAATTATGTCTATTATAGGTAACTGTTCTAACACTAACAACTGACAACCAGTATTGACTATTATTGATTGAATTTATAGACTATTACTGATACTAACCCCCTCTTCCCATTATTTATAACTCTAGTGGTTTATGTATACCTACTATATTCTTCTGTAATTATTTTTTATTATTTTTCATGCAAGAATTTTGGTAAGAGGTTCAAGATTCACAAAACAAGATTTTTATTACAAGGTTATGGTAACCTAGTAACAAATTTTGAACTTGATACCGTAATCTTATTTTGTGAATCTTGTTTTTTGATTTTTTTTTTTATAATGTTATGGTAACAGGTTCAAGATTCATAAAACAAGATATTTTTTACAAGTATTTTTTTGTTGTAAGTTTGATATTCAACATAATAGTGTATGCTAAGCTAGGGTGTATGTACTACCCATAGGCCCTTTGTTATACCGCATTGAATAATTATAGTTTTTGGACCAATATTTTAGGCCACTACTCAAGGAGGATTCCACACATACCCTTGAGCACACTACTAGCCTATTTTTTAGTATTGGAGGGTAATATTATCATATGCTGATGTAGGAGCATCCAGTGGTGTAAGAGTGATCTTGTATCACCTAAAAAAAAATTGTAATTGTTTAATTTTGTAAAACTAGTTTAACTTGTAGGAGATTTTTAAATGTTTTAGAGGTCGAATTTGAGGATTTTTGACTAGATGCAAGCCTTGGTATGAAGAGCCAAGGCCAACCCGCTTAGATAGTCTCATACCATTTTTGAAAACATGTTGTAATAGTTAATTGGGTCAACGAGCACAAAGTTATGACCTCAGAAAGTTACCCCCAAAATTCAAATTTGAATTTTGATGGTTTTATATGGGAAAAAGGGAAAACGGGTTCAAAAAGGGGAAATTTCAAATTTTTAAGGAGTTAGTATCTGAAATCTCGGTCTTTGTGGAAGAAAATGCAAGAAATCTTTGGCTCATTTGTAATTTTATCTATATTTTCTAGATTATATGTGTTTGTTTAATGTAACTTTGCTTCAAGTGGTATCATAGCGAGAGTTCCTGAGTGTGTAAATAGATCACCGAACGTGAGGAAGTTTACACCAAGATCTATGGTTAGGGTTTGTGATAGAAGTGAGAAGAATACCTCCATGAAGAAACCATGGTGGTGAGAGAAATATGGTGCCAAAAGAAGATTTTAGAGCTTTGCAAAGGCAAGTGTACACTCTGCAAGAGGAGTTGCATAGAGGGTTTGAGCCAAGGAGAGAATATGGTAGTGAAGATGAAGTTGAAGAAGAAGATGACCAGTTCGAGGAAGAAGAAGAGGTAGTATATCCTACACAAGCTAGGTTATATAGAGCTATATATCATATTGGAAAGAGATCGAAGATGGAGGTTTCTATGTATTCTAGAAATCTTGATCTAGAGGAGTTGATTGATTAGATCAATTATTTGGAATAATACTTTGAGTATGAGGAGGTTGAAGATCCTAATAGGGTCAAGTTTGCTAAGACCAAGTTGAAGGGTCATGCCATAATATGGTGGAAGTGAGTGCAACTAGATAGAAATAAAAGAGGAAAAAAAAGGATAACAAAATGGGAGTGGATGTTAGAGAAGTTGAAGAGGTAGTTCATTCCAACTGACTACGAGTTGGATTTGGTAAATAAAATGCATGATTTGAGGCTGTCAAGTAAGTCTGTCAAAGAATACACAGAGGAGTTTTATAAGCTTTTAATCAGAATAGGCCATTCTAAGGCAAACAAGGAGAAGGTAGCCCATTATATTAATGGGTTATGAGCAAGTATTCAAGAGGAGTTAAGTCTGGTCAGGATGACCACCATAGAGGATGCTTACCAGTTTGCCCTAAGGGTTGAATAGAAGCTGAATAGAAGGTTTAAGACCAAGCAAAGAGGAAGAGGTCATGGTGGAATAACTGGTGGAAGAAAAAATGGAGGACGAAATGAAGATCATAAGAAAAATAGAGAAGCCAACAGTAGTTAGGACCAATAAGGAGATAATGCTTACCACCCCCGTGATTAGAACAATGGTTACCAGAGAGGAAGAGAAATTTATGGATGAGGTTTTGGAAGAGGAGGATTATTTGGAACCTATTTCCACTATGGAGAAGGACATCAAGCATACGAGTGTCTAAAACACCAAGAGAGGACAAATAAGAGACCCAAATGTAATGCTCAAGCTATTGTTGTTGATGAAGATGCTGCATATGAGCACTTTGAAGAAGCAAAAATAGGAGAAATTATGATCACAAGGAGAGCCTTGATGAATGAGGAGAGAGACCCAGATCATAGGAAGAGCTTATTTAGCACAAGGTGTAAATGTGCAGGTAAGGTCTGTAATATTATCATAACAATGGTAGCATAGATAACCTAGTTTCATAAGGAATGGTTACCAAATTATAATTAGAGAGGAAGAGACACCCGCATCCATATCGAATTGCATGGTTGTAGAAGGACCATAGGGCTTTGGTTAGTGAGAAATTATTGGTAAAATTTAATATTGGGAATTACCGTGATAAGTTCCTGTGTGACATCCTACCTATGGATGCTTGCCATTTTCTATTGGGAAGGCCATGGTAGTTTGATCAGGGTGTAGTACATAATGGTCATGCCAACACTTACTCCCTGACAAAGAATGGAGTGCGCCATAAGCTGAAGCCCCTAAAGGATGTGGATGAAAAGGTATGTAGCAGTGCCAGAATATATTTAGTTGAAGGTAGAAGGTTTTTGGATGGTTTGAATCATGAGCATATGTGCTATGCATTAATTCCTAGAGTTAGGAAATACGAATGCAAAGATACCCCAGTAGAAGTCTCAGGTTTGTTAGAATAATTTCTAGATATTATATCAGATAATGTGCCTAAGGGTTTGCCACCAATGAGGAAGATCAATCACCATATATATTTGGTACTAGGATCAAGTTTACCTAATAGGGCAGCCCATAGAATGACTTCTATATAAAGTGAGGAGCTAAATAGGCAAGTCCAAGAGTTGCTAAAAAAGGGACTGATTCGAGAGAGCCTTTCCATGTGTAGTACCTCTATTACTAGCACCAAAGAAATATGGAGAGTGGAGAATGTGTATAGATTCCTGAGCTATTAACAAGATCACCATAAAATATAGATTCCCATTGCCAAGGATGAATGATATTATGGACTATTTGAGTGGATACAAGTACTTCATAAAGGTTGACTTGAAGAGTGGGTACCATTAGATTCATGTCAGAGAAGGATATAAGTGGAAGACAACATTCAAGACTAGAGAGGGTTTGTATGAGTGGTTGGTCATGCCATTTGGGCTAACCAATGCACCAAGCACATTCATGTGGCTGAAAAATGAGGTATTGAAGGAGTTTTTAGGAAAATTTATCATTGTTTATTTGGATGACATTTTAATATTTAGAAAGACCCTGGAAGAGAACCTAATGCATATTAGAAGGGTTTTTGAGAAGCTGAGGGAGGAGCAATTGCTAATTATTTTGAAGAAGTGTAGTTTTGTGAAGAAGGATTTAGTGTATCAGGGATTTGTCATCTCAGCCGAAGGTCTAAAAATGGACCTAGAAAAGGTGAGGGCTATCATTGAATGGCCTACTCCAAGGATCATAACTGAGGTAAGATCATTTTATGGTCTAGAAAGTTTATACAAAAAATTCATTAGAAATTTTAGCAGTATTTGTGCACCCCTTAAAAAAATGAGAGGGGATAAGAAAGAATTTAAGTGGACCTTAGGAGTAGATAAGAGCTTTGATATGTTGAAGAATAAGGTCATAGAGAAACCTATTTTGGCACTTCTAGATTTTAATAAGGTATTTCAGGTAGATTGTGATGCTAGTGGTAGTGCCATAGGAGCTGTATTGAGTCAAGAAGGTAAACCTATTGCTTATTTTAGTGAGAAACTCAATGATGCTAGGAAGAAGTATTTTGTTTATGGTCAATAGTTTTATGCTATAGTTCAGGCTCTGAAGAAGTGGAGGCATTATTTTTTTCCAAAAGAGTTTGTTCTATATACTGATCATCAGGCCTTATAGTATATTAATATCCAAGGGAAGCTAAATCAGAGGCACTTGAAGTGGGTTGAGTTTCTACAAAGTTATACCTTTGTGTTGAATCACATGAGTGGAAAATCAAACAAAGTTGCAAATGACTTAAGTAGAAGGTAATGTTTATTGACAAAAATAAATGTGGAAGTTGTAGGGTTTGATGAACTTAAGGGTTTGTATCCTGAAGATCCTAATTTTGTAGAGGCTTGGAGAGCTTGCTTAACACCTATTACTTTAGACAAGACTAAGTGGTTGGATTTTCTAATCCAATATGGAATTTTGTTCAGAGGAAACCAATTATGCATTTTAAGGAGTTCAAATGGGGATAATGTGGTCAAGGAGAATAACAATGGAGGGTTGGCAAAACACTTTGGTCGAGATAATACCATTTCCCTCGTTAGTGAGAACTACTAGTGGCCACAGTTGTAATACGATGTGAAGATATTTGTGCAAAGTTGTAGAGTATGCTAGATGGCCAAGGGTGTGAGATAGAAAACTAGATTATATCAGCCATTACTTGTACCAGAGAGACCATGGGAGGACATCATCATGGATTTTGTTCTTGGACTACCAAGGACACAGAGGGGAAATGACTCCATATTTGTGGTGGTTGACAGCTTTTGAAAGATGGCACATTTTATTCCCTGCCAGAAAACTAATGATGCAGTTCATGTTGTAGGTTTATTTTCAAATAGGTGGTATGACTTCATGTTCTACCAAAGAGTATAGTTTCTGATGGAGATACCAAGTTTGTTGGGTATTTCTAGAGAACCTTGTGGAAGAAATTGAAGACAGATTTGAAATTTAGTTTTGCAAACCAACCACATATTGATGGACAAATAGAGGTGGTGAATAGAAGTTTGGGAAATATACTGATATGCTTGGTAGGAGATAATCCTAAGGGATGGTATTTGGTTTTTCCATAGGTAGAATTTGCATACAACAATTCTGTCAATAGGAGTATTAACAAATATCCATTCCAGATAATATATGGAAACAGTCCAAGAAATGCTTATGAGTTGAGGAAGATGGATACATGGGAAAAGTGTAGTGTTGATGCTAAGGACTTTGCAGAGCATCTGAAGAGCTTGCATGAATAAGTGAAGTAGCATATTACTAAGATGAATATTTAGTACAAGACAAGGGTAGACCAAAAGTGACGGTTTAAGGAATTTGAAGTGGGAGATGAAGTTATGATCCATCTGAGAAAAGAAAGGTTTCTTGCTAAAACCTATAAAAAGCTGAAAATGAAGAATTTTGGACCATGCAAAATCATAGAAAAATGGGATTTAGGTAATGCATATGAAGTGGAATTGCCAAGTGGGCTTAACATATCACATGTTTTTAACATTTTAGATTTGGTAGAATACCATGAAGGAGACAATGGTGAGGGACCAGTAGTAGAATTGTGGAATATTCTAGCATCTACTCCAGATATGGAAGAGATAGAAGAGATCCTAGATACCCTCATCGGCAAAAGCACCAATAGGAAGTATGTAGAATATCTGGTTAATTGGAAGGGTAGACTTGTTGAAGATTCATCTTGGTTGTCGAAGGTTGAGGTTGAACACCTTGGTTTTATTCCAAAAAAAAAAAAAGTGAAGGTCACTTCTCAAAATTACCCTAGGTTTCTGATGTAGGAACATCCAGTGGTGTAAGATTGATCTTGCATCACCCAGATAAAAAAATGTAATTTTTTAATTTTGTAAAACTAGCAAAACTAGTTTAACTTGTAGGAGATTTTTGAAGGTATTAGAGGTCAAATTTGAGGATTTTCGACTAGACAAAGGACTTGGTGCAAAGATCCAATGATTTACTTGCTTAGCTCATCTCGTGCCCTTTCCGAAAACATGTTGTAATAGTCAATCGGGTCAACAAGCGTGAAGTTATGACCTCGACAAGTTGCCCCCAAAATTCAAATTTGAATTTTGATGGTTTTAGGTGGGAAAAAGGGAAAATGAGTTAAAAAAGGGGAAATTTCAAATTTGTAAGGAGTTAGTCTCTGAAAGCTCAATATTTGTGGAAGAGAATGTAAGAAATATTTGGATCATTTGTAATTTTATCTATCTTTTCTTGATTGTATGTGTTTGTTTAATGTAACTTTGCTTCATATGCTATGTCTAGTTTACTATTGAGAATACAAGGCCAAAAATATTCCTAAGGGCTAAAGGTCTCTCCTAATACTAGGGGATCTCCCTATATACCTGAAGATACATGGAAGCTCAATTTTGTAGATGAGTGTTATTTGAGGCCTAGGTACTAAAGCGTGATCACACCTCACTTCACTATATGCTTTATGGAAAATCTATCTTAGCCAATAATGAAATATCCTCCATGATATTTTAAAACCCTAGAACATGGTTTCTAACCTAAATAGTTTATGCAAGAAAAGAAATAAGGTTGGATTTTTTTTAATAAGAAAACTAGCAAAAAATAAAAACACAAAATCTTATACCTAAAATTTGGACTGGCAAAAAATGTCATCGTCACAGTATAACATGACCCTATAAATTGCTCTTATACCACTTGTTAGGATCCCACTATTAAAAATAAAATCATACAAAAAAACATAAATGCTTAAAACACACATTATTGCAATATGGAATATAAATTTAGAATGGAACAATCTCACAACTAACACAAAATCACAAACCACATCGAGGGGGTAACCTCCTTCAATACTTTCATTCAATTATGAAAAAATATACATACATTCCTACTCCTTATAGTTTTAAAGACTTTATCTACCACCTAACTCTCAAGGTTGGCTTACATGCAAAATGCCACTTGAGCTAGAATCTCCTACCTACAAAATAGTTACATTCTTGCTAATAGTTACATATAATGGTGCCACTTGTCTAGGTGCTTCTAGAACCACAAATATTACAAAATATTTTAAAATATTATCATGGGTGTTCCCCACATTTACAAAATATTACTATGGGTGTCCCCCACATTCAACAAGTAACATTACATCATTGTGTTAGGATGGGGTCCTAACAAATACTAATGAAGTTCTAAAATTCCTTTTAATAACAAATTTGAATATGGAATAAACTAAGGCATCAAGGAAATTTCCATAGATCTAATCAATATGGATAAGAAAAATGTTCTTCATGTAAAATCCAAATAAATGAAAATTTATCATAAATATTCTTTGTGATGCTCATAAAACAATGACAAAAAGTGAAGGATATAATCTTGGAATGGACATGAAATATGATAAAGAGATCCGAATAAAAACAAAGAATGCACACAAGGCATTGGTTCAAAATGTGTTTACAACAACTATTCAAAATTTTCACAAGGATATGAATTGTTATATTCTTGTAATGACTTACTTATAAGTATGGCATGAACATGGAATAGCATAAAGAGAGCTTCAAAATTAGAGGTTGAAATAATGCCAAAGTAAAAGACAAAGAACAAATACAAGAGTTAGATATTGAAGACAAAATTTCTTCACACTAAATAATGTAATATAGGGGGGTTTTGGAGTTATTACATTATTTGGTACCTTGAATGCCATTTTAAATATTTATATTATAACTTGTGTTTATTATTTAGTAAGTGTCAAGTTATAAAGTGTTTTTATGTGTCATATAATCAAGTGTGTGTTATGAGTCAAATATGGCATGTGTGTAAGTGAGATTTTAAAAGTAGGGAGTTATATAATCATTAGATATTTTTTCATTATGTGATATTCATTATGTAAGAAAGTAATATGAAGAGTTCTCCCATAAGTTTGAGGAGAGCAAATATTAATATTAAGGAGCATTGAAGAGTATCATGTAAGAATTTATATTGGATACAAAGCTCTATGTTATGTAATGCAATAAAATAATGTATTTATTAATAAATTTTCTTATTTTATGCATTATTATTATTATTATTATTGGATGATAATATATTTGTGATATTATACGATCTTAGAATTATAAACCTGTGATACTTTAGCCCATTTGCTAACATAAAATCTTAAAAATCTTAGACATTATATTTCTCATAGTAGGACTCTTTTATATGTGGTGAATTTGGAAATTTGAAATTTTTTTTTGCAAGGGGAATTAGGTGGGAAAAAATATGGATGAGTCACACAAATACAAGAGTATGGCATAGAAATTTGACCAAACAAATTGATCAGAGGAAGATCTCTATGTTAGGAACTAGCATATTCAGCTCAAGGAGAACACAACTTATTTCTTGAAGACTACTATGGCCAAAGTCTAGAAGGAATGATATGAGTAAAAACATTGATTGGATATAAAAAATGTCCAAATATTTCTAGACAAGTAGATGGTTGGATGTTATGAATGCTTCACAAAGGAGAAGATACAAATTGTAAGTCCCAAACTATGTATTATTGCAAAAGGGATCATTATAGAAGAACATTGATGGAGTTCTTCTCTAATGCATCTAGTCTAAAGAAGCAAAAAAGGTATTAAAATAATTTCATTCAAGTTTTTCCAAGGGAAATTATTCTATCCAAACTATTGTGATGAAGATACTAAGGGATGCATACTATTGGCCAACTCTATTTGTAGAGAGTTTTTAGGACCTATGAAGCATACTATAAGTTTTTAAGGAGATTAAGAAATGCAACACTTCCCTTGTAGTCGATAGTAGTAGAGGAACCTTTTCAGCAATATGGAACATATTTCATTGGAGTGATCAACCCAATTTTATTGGCTAGACTCAAATTCATCCTAATCGCAACATATTATTTCACCATGTAGGATAAAGATATGGAAATAAAAAAGGTATATCAAGATATAGTGGTTAAATTTTTAGAAAATATATTAACCAAATTTAGTATTCTGACCGCTATAATAAATGATAATGGAGTTGCATTCATAGGTGCTAAATTATTAGAGTTTGTATTTAAATATAGAATTTTTCTGAAGATCTCATCTAATTACTATTGAAAAGGCAATGGTCTGGCATAATCTAAAAATAATAATTTACTAATTATCAAGAGGATAGTAGGAGGAAACCAAATAAATTAGCATTATATTATAGATCAAGCTTTATATATTGACCAAACCACAATAGAAATGTCTTTAAATATATCTCCATACTCATTGGTCTATGGTAAGAAAGTTGTACTACTAGTTCATTTGGAATTGCCTATGATGAAGAGTTTGAGCAAATGGGATATCTTGAACATGGATCTAATGGAAACAAGGATGGAAAATATGTTGTGTATGGAATAATCAAGGGAGAAATCATTTAATATATTTCAACAACATTAAGAAACTATTAAGAATTGGTTTGATAAGAAGGCTACTCTACAAGAATTCTAGTTGGTGACTTGGTGCTTATATAGAATGAAGAAAAATTTGAGCTAGGAAAACATAAAAATTTTGATTCCATATGGTCTAGACCCTATCAAATTCTTGGTAAGCATGAATGTAATATGTTTGAATTATATACAACTAGTAATAAATTTTTACCAATACCAATAAACGACCAATAATTGAAACACTTTACATAGAAAAGTATACCAATTTATATTACAATGTATATAGAAAAGTTTAAGTAGATAAGCACTAGAAATTTTGGATAGTAATAGGTGGTTCATTTTTTTTTTTTTAATTGAAAAAATGCTATTGATTTAAAAAGCAAAAACATTTAAATATGGAAATCACATCAAATCACCTTCATGTGCCACAACTTTTATAAGAATATTTTACAATAAAGAAAAGCATGCACACTTTATTGTATTAATGATGTTAGGTGTCATCAAATTTCTATAAATACAAGCTCCCATGGCTTCATACACATACTAAGTAGTTGAGAATTCAAGAGCTAGAGAGACCAAAAGAGAGAGCATTGAGTAACTTTATAAGCATCATTGTAGTTTTTTATCTAAAAGTAAGCTAAGTAGTTATGGTCGATAAAAATCTTGAGCTCCAAGATTTCATGGTAGAAATCCATGACCTAGAGATCACCATCAATAATAAAGTCCTAAGATATGTAATCAATCAAAAATCTATTATATTCTCATCAGACCATATAGCTACAATTGCATGGAATTCATTCTTGGTGTAGTATATGCCTAGGTGTGTACACCATTTCTTGGAGCTGGTCAAAATGGCTGTAGATAATTATGATGTAAAAATTAGGATGGTGAAAAATTACAAATATCATATATTTTTTATCTTAGACTTGAAAGTTTTAGAACAACATTTACAACTAGTGCTCATCCTGACCAAAATCCTAAACCTTTTGATAAGGAAGTACAAATGGCCTATTATAATGGTAAGATGTTATCTTGGCCCAACAAGCAACAACATGACCATATTCATCAACTTAATAAATATCCTAAAAAAACTTTCTAATTTTCAATATTTACAACAAATGTTTCCATGTTACCCATAAGTTTTAGTTTAGATAGTGATAAGCATGTGTTTGACTACCAAATATTATGGTGTACACCATGACCAATCCCCTAAACCCTATCTATTTTGACTGGTCCCAATACATTATATCAAAAATGTATTACTAGTTTTTAGAGGTTAAGCAAAATGAATATGGGGTGTTTAGATATCCTTCCTACTTGGAATGGCTATTTTTGTTTTTTAAAGTAGGTAGTTCCCAAATTTAGAAATAAAGAGGCAAATCCTAGAGGAAAAGGTATTATTAGTGGTGGATTGGACACCATATCTTAGAGCATACCCTTATATGGATATTAATAAAAACATTTTAAGACTTTCTTTGGCCTATATTTATGGATAAACTCTTTGGCTAACCAAAAGAGAAAAATCACATCTCTAAAACCCTGGTTAGGAAACTAGAGATTGGTATTTTATGAAAAAGGGTACACTAATAAGAGTATATGAATTTATTGAGGAATATCTTTTTCTACCCTACTATGTGGTTAATTAGGTCTTTGGAATGGATTTTTTCCATCAAATAGACTGCATGGATATAAGTTTTGGGTCAAGAGTAAATAAAGCCTTCACATAGGATTGACCTTTGAATTATGGGCTATTTTTCTTAATGGTCCAAAATAAAAATGAAATGTTGTAAGCTACACTTTAGAGCCTTAAGCTAAGGGTAGGCTTAGACAGATGGAGGTATGACCTATATATTGTTATGAAGGCTAATTTGAAAGAAATAAATAAAAATCCTCCTACTTTCAAGCATGTCCAAAGGCCATACATAGAGGTACGTTGAAATAATCCAAAAGAAGTAATATGGATGTGAAAAAAACCAAGAAAATTCCTCCATGAAGGATGTTTTATGATGTAGTGGAGCCATATAACCTAATTAAAAAAATCTATATCTTGAGTGATAAAAGGAGAGATATAATAGAAAAGGAGTGGTTATATAAAAATCTAGGAATGGTGTATTTTTAGGTGTGAAAACAACATATAGTACAAAGGTCATTGTCTTTAGATAGACTATGAATTTGTAAAAACATTCATTGAAAATTACAAAAGTGGTGAAGATGATGATGAGAAGGATAACTCTTAGGAATAAAGCTATGAAGAATACTACCTAGATGAGGAGGTTGAATATCAAGAGTAGGACACATAGGTTCTATAACAAGGTTGTTTAGAATAATATTAGGTTCTATATGAATTGCAAGTTAAGAGTTAGTAGTTTAAGAGTCTAGAAAAAACAAGTATAGGAAAACATCAACAATTAGAGGAGGTATTGACTTGGTAGTAAGAAGGCCAATCACCCTCACCATAAGATATTTGATAAATGTATTCAATAGGAGTAGAATTTATGCAAAATATAAGTTATACCAAAGGTAACCTTGGTAAAACATCATAAAATGTGATTGAACATCTCTAGGAAAAACCAAGAGGAGGCCTAATGGGACTTAGAGCTAGTAGTGAGAAACCTCCCACAAAATTAGTGTTTTTACCTAATATATCTAAGCCCAATCAACCATAAATATAGACAAAAGGTGGAGAGAACAAAAAAATAAAATGATCCCTATTACATCATTTATACGAAGGAGCAAAGAAGACTAAGACCCATGATATAATTCTAGTAGACCAATAATAATTCAAAGTGCAAGTAGTAGGTATGTCTTATTTTGAGCCTAATACAACTTCATCTAATCCATATATAAAATCTTCCTCCCCTACCAAGTAACTTCTACAAGATGTATCCCATACCAAATCACCCATCAAAAGCATCACCTATACCACACTCCTAGAAAATGTGTAGACCTCTAGAAGCTCATTGCCTCTAACTTCTAAGGGTGCTTATATAATCTAGAGAGCCTCATTTTATCCATTTCCATTTCTATAGTATTACCTTACTATTGTTCCCTTTATAATCTATATATCCCTGTATGTTTTGAGAAATTTTCAATAGGCTTAGGTCAATGCTCAAAAGTGGGTGGATGAGACAACACCTAGGATAGAGCTAAAGAAATTTCTAATAAGGATGAAGGGTGTTGTGGACCTATTAAAATAAAAATATACAATAAATACCTTAACCACCACTATAGAGAACCCTACATTTGAGATTATAATAATATATTATACAAGGATAGTGCAAGAAATAAATATTACGTGGATTTCACTAAGTGATAATACCTAGATACCTCACTCATAAATTTATGTGATGCATTTGAAGGGAGTCAATATAAGATTAAAGTAACAAAAATATAAGGAAAAGTTAAAATACATGGCTAAATCAATGGATGAGGAGAAGACTAAAATAAGGTAGTAAAAATACAAGTTGAGAAATGAAAATAAATCCTTGAGAAAGCTACAACCCAAGCATAATTGTAGGCAAGAGATGATAGGATTCATTCCATAGAAGAAAATTTAGAGAAGCTACAAGTGGATACATAAGCTCCTAACTTATTCAAGCATGGATTAGTGTAAATTAATAAAGATAGTTGGATTCACATTTATTAAGAAACTATGCTTATGTATCCAATTGTAAAATTCTTAGCTTTTAGCCTGTAAACTATCAAAGTAGCTAAAATGATTTCTAGGCTATACAAATTTCAATAGATGAAAGAGTGAAAGAAGCATAAAATATTTAAATTTTTTTGAATAAAAAATATAAGTCATAACTTGTGGCATTCACAAGCCAAGAAATAGGTGAAATAATGTAGTTGGATAATGACTTCATAGATTGGCATCAATTGGTGGAAGAAGGATGGTAGTTTACCATTTAATTAAGTTCCAAAGGGGACATGATTATTGGTCTATTATGGGAGATATTTAGCCTTGATTTTTCATGTCTATGGGATGAAGAAGGAAAATTTTATATTATGGAGTAACTCAAGCTAAAACTTGAACTCATAGGCCATAGTGAGAAGGAATTTGATTAGTGGTAGGAACATGTCATGAAAGACATTGTTTTGTATTTTTTAGTAAGTTGGTCATAATACATGGTAATTATAGGAGTTGGAAAGGAGGTATTTGGACCACTCATAATTTTTTTATCAAAATGGCCAAGTGAAAAATATAGTTGATCAAGAAAAGGACCTAGTGGTGGAAGAACAAAGGAAATAAGTACCAAGCAAAGTCATTGGAACTTTGGGAACTTGATCCTACTAGGTAAATTTATCCATTCTTCTCAATCATCCATTTTTGTTCTTTTCCTACCAACTCTTGTTTTTTCATAATATTATTGTCATAGAGAATCCACATTTTATTCTAGACTAAAGTGTTTGCCTTCCCCTCATATCTTAATATTTTCTCTTATTTTTCTTGAATTCATTACATAATGGATAAATTCCTTTATATTCACTATTTTTTTGCAATAAAAAGACCCCTCAGAGGCACCAATAACATGTTACAATGTAATTTACCACATATATAAGTCCTAGAAGACTTTTCTAAACTATCAATTTTATAAAACAAATAATCTAAATTTCAAGGAAAAAATTTTGTGCTTTATAACTCTTGTATATGATTGGACAGAGCTCAAATGCATCTTGTTGAGCTAACATTTTGCTAAGGCAAAGATTCCAAACACTTCTTCCTAAAACTCTCCATCTCTAGATTACCAAGGAAGGGGTGGTCAATATTTTTGAGCAATGACATAAGTAATAGTTCCTCAAAATTCTTAGGTAGGCAAAGAGTCTAGAGCAACCAATAGTTAGGGTTTTTCCAATATGAGATCAACATAAGTGCTTAAAAGTCCTAGGCATTCAAGTGTTTAAGATAATAATTACCTGGTATTTTTCTAAGATGGCATAAGCAATGTACCTCAAATATTTAGATAAGTTAGTGGTC
Source organism: Wollemia nobilis (assembly GCA_028583015.1). Taxonomy (NCBI): domain Eukaryota; kingdom Viridiplantae; phylum Streptophyta; class Pinopsida; order Araucariales; family Araucariaceae; genus Wollemia; species Wollemia nobilis. Next base: position 201,446 of record JAQPPZ010016675.1, read on the forward strand.
CATCTTAGGCAAGCAAGAGTGTTGATATGTTTGGCTAGGGCTTTTCCAAAATGACATCAACATAAGTTCTCAAAAGTCCAAAATAGGTCTATTAACATTAAAAAAAGTAGAGGTAGCCCAAAAAGCAATAATTGCCAAAGGTTTTGTATGATGACATCATCCAAGCCTTCCAAAAGTCTTAGCCAAGTATCTAAAGCTTTGATAGCAAGATAAACAATCACTAGTAGATGGTCACAAAAGAGAAAATATTCTAGATAGGTTCCTTTCAATAGAGACTATGTATATCAAAAGCGAGAAGCACCTAAACACTTCTAAGCCATCTGGATCAAGATAGTTAGGTTGACACTACAACTACTGGCATAGGAAAGTGAGTCAATCTTCCAAAACCTATATAAGTAGTAGAAACCCCTAGTAATCATGGAAGTAAGAGGCTATAGGAGTCCAAAATTGACAAATGACATGGCAAAGATGCATAGTGGTGAAAATAAAATTATTCTAAATATTTTGAGGTAGCTAAATATATGTTATTGCTAGGATCATCATTGGCTACATCAAAGACCTAGATCAAAACATGTATGCTAAAAGGTGTAGTTGTGACCATGGTATGAAAAGAAAGAAACAACAAATCTTATTAATCATGCTAATCACACACAATTCCTAGATGGAGAAAATCCAAGATGTACATATTCATGTTTGGTATACACAAGGCTATCAAAGGAATCATTAATATAACTTAATTCATTATAAAAAGGTATAAATAGCGTAAGTTTCCTTAGAAAGAGGGTCAATATTTTCAAGGTTTACTTGTTGTAAGATCTTTGCATATTTTGTTATTAGTACAATCAGATTTTGTTTGGCATTTAATAGTGGATGCATTGTAGATTATAATGTGTATGTTATATATGCATTTCTAGACATTTCTATTTATTCTTTTAATGGGATAAATTTTGTTAAGCTTGGATTGCTATTTGGATTATATTTTATATTGGAGTTCTAGATAATGTATAATATGAGCTAGATGTAGATTATGTGATGCTTTATTTGGCTACTATTTTGTTAGGTTTTATTAGTAGTTAATTTGTAGGACATTTATATAGCAAGCTTCATTGTTGTTACCTGGTCTTTGACCATTATTTTAATCAATATCTTCCCTTATTTTTATTTTAACCTAACCTTATCATATCTACCTTTAGTATTATACCTTTTATTTTTGTTAACATAAACAAGAAACCAACCTTCTTTGAAGGTTGACCTACAAGTAATTTCAAGTTATTTAATCTTAGTCTATGGTCTATGACACAAGACATATACTAGGCAGATCATGAACCAAGACCAAACTCATTGCTACCTAGTTTTAGAATCACCTAATTATTAATGCTACTCTAATCATATGAATTTGGATTTGGTTGTGGCCCAAACCCCTACTCTTAGGTCATTCTCCTATATCATACTATCTCTATTGAAATCACCCAATTAATGCAAAAATGGAGGAAAACATGGATGAAATGGAAGAGATATCACTCTCCTCATGGCACCACCATACATCTAACTTGCCTAATCTAATCCAATTGGAAGGTGTCCTCCCTCCACATTAAATTTTGTAATACCCATTAAGTGACCTACTCCTAGACTTATACCATCAATCAAGCACTATTCCACTCATAAAACTCCCTTGTGGGGCATCTCCTTTCCAATATTGAAGTTATAGGCCTAATAATACATTGTCAATACCTCAATATTTATAAACTCCTATGGTATTTCTAGTGGCCTCAACACTATGATGTTATCATATCTCCATACATAGAGTAGTGTGTAGTAGGATAGACTCGTACCTCTTTTATACAAGATCCAATGAAGTGAATGGTACATCCATCCTAGAATATTTGGACCCCATGCAAACATTGTATTATCCTTAAGCATGTATACAACTACCTCTCCTTACCCCTGATGGACCACCCTCCTACTTATGTTTCTAATGAGGACTCTAGATACCAAGGTGTATAGTAGAGTAGTTTATTATTCCAAGTGAATCTTGATGCAGGATGAATTAAGTTATTGCTATAACTTTCCATTAGGAAGTTTGCACCTATTTTTAGTCTCCTCATACTACTCCTCTAATATTGGCTTATATGGATAGGTTCCCCTCTAATTGGCACCCTCAAGATCCACCACATGACATCTAATGTAATTATTAGTTTACCTCAAGGCAGATGGAAGTTATTTATCTTTGAATACTAGTACTCAAACATATTTAGTAATTCCCTAATGAAATCTACCTTGGGTATCAAGGATATATGGTATAGCCCCAAAATCACCAATAAATCATGGTAAAAAAGTCTAATCACCCTTGGATTTTCTCCAACAAATGGGACCATCTCTACCTATAACCATTTTAACCTAAACTTCCTATAAAATGTTTTCTTTTTGACATCAAACTTTGATCATAGCATCAATGTGAATCATGGTCAATTTGAGTTTACTAATTCTATTTTAATTTTCCCTTCAAAACTTAAGGGGCAAATTAGGGCATGGTGGCATATAATGCTATAAAAAATACCATAATTGCACATCATCACTAATTAACAAATCAAAGGAATCAACAATATTACATCACTAATCCTAAGAAACAATAAATTTATATCTTAAAATTGGGATATTAATATTAGTTTTTGATGCATTCATCATTCAATAAATGTGTGAAAAGGGGGAAAATATAAGCACCCAATATTGAATGCATTAAACATATCAACATATTCAATCAAGAAAGCAAGCAAACCAAGCCAATTATCTCTAAAACCAACTTAAATGTATTTGTTGCTCCAAAAGCAAAAGTGCTAGGACCTGATTGATAGTACTAGCAATACTTGTGCTCCTTGGTAGTACTTTTGCATAAATTTAAATTTTTTATAATTTTCTTTCAAATTGACTAGCAATAGTCATATTGGAAAAATTATTATGGTCATTAGCACTATCAATGCTATCACCTCCAATGTTATTTTAGAGGGGTAAAACTTCCATTTCATGTACTATTCTTAGTTGGATCTACTGGGAGCTAATGTGAATACAGGGGGGTGTTATATTCTCTACACTCAAGGGCCTGGGGATTGAAGGATTCACCAAGAATGCTTTTAGGACTCACTCCAACTTTGAGGTGGAGATGTTTGATGCATATGTTAAAGTAATCACCTATGTTTGACCTCTCCAAGAAATGAAAGGATTGCAAGCAATCAAGGACTAACCCTAGAATAATTCTCAATTTTGAATAATCACTAAAACCCTAACTTGCAAAATATATCCTTTTCTTTTTAGCAATGGCTTAAAGAGAAAGCACAAATAGAATTAACTCTAGAATCCAAACTATATGCTTTTCTCTTTCAAGTGCCTAGAATAGGATCAAAATATTTTCTCTTTTAATAAAGATCTAGGTTTTGAAAAAAAATGGGTAGAAAGCAAACAACAAAAATTCTAAGAGATTTAACATAGAAAACTTATCTGATTCAACGGTTGACCTCAACTTTTTCTTGTATTTAGAATATCCAAGCAACTTCAAAAATAAAAAATAGTTTCACAAAACCCTAGAAAATTTGATTAGTATTTGGGGACCTTCTTAGGCCACTATAATACTAAGATTGGAGGTGCAACAATCAAGTTGCCTTGGTCCTTTTAGCTAACCATTCGAAATCAAAAGTGATTTTTGACATTTTTGGAAACAAACAAGACAAGATGCAATGAAATGTAACAGTATGGAAAATAGAATTCAAATAACAATATTATGTCCTAAGTAGAATGTGTAAGGAGAAATTAGGGTTTGGGAGTAAAATCTTACCCCCAAACCTAGCAAAACCAAAATTGTGCCCCGTAAGGGGTGACCATGATTTTGGTTCCACCAAAATCACACTCTATAAGAGGTGATCACAATTTTAGGACAGAGGATCAAAATGATGAATGGATGTGAATTTCAAACACAAAATTTAGAATAAATGATTTTTAGAAGTAACACAAAGAAAGAATAAACCTGATGATAGCAAAAAAATAATCAAAAGGATGAAGACCTCTAAAAAATGGTATATTCCTTCTCAAGGATTCTACACTTGTCCACCAAGAGTAAAAAATAGTAATAGAGAAATAGAAGAGCACCAAATAACACTTTATCTTGTTAAAAGACTTGTTTTCAAGAAGAAATTTGCTAGGAAAACTTGTTAGACAAAAACTGCTTAGAAAAACTCTTCTATCTATTTGTGTGTGTGAAAAAAGAGGATCCAAACCCCTTATTTATAAGAGTTTTAGAGAAAAAATAGTAGATAAACCTAAGGGAGGTTTGACATTCTAAGTATTGGCCCAAAAAAATAGGGTTTTCTAGGAGAAAACCCTAACTCGATGAAATTGCACCTCGTAAGGGCTGACCATGATTTTGGAAAAACTAGGAAAAAAAGAAAGGAGGAAGGAAAGGGAGGCCTAAGCTTGTGCCTATACAATTTTGAGGTTCCTCCAAATGGTTCTAGAAATATTGACTCACTTTGGTGGGTCAATTTTCCATGTCTACATTTTACCCCCTCTTTGATGCATTTATGGCCTAATAAATGCATCAAAGAAATATGTAGACTCCTATGGGAAATACAGTGCAAACACAAAAAGGTTTATCTAGTTTAGAAGAAAGGGGTGGTGCAAAAATGGTTCTATTTTAGATACTTAAATATTTTGCATGCAAAATGAGGCATTAGGGATATTAATGCCTCTCAGGTTGGGGTGCCCTCCTGAGTTTTAGAAGGAATGCCAAATTCCTCATGAAACTTGAAATGACTGACTTAGAGGAAAATAGAGTGGAATATAATGAAAAAGGGCACTAAAGAGGAGAGATAAAAAGCAAAAAAGGATAATAAAGGCAAAAGGGGTGAAAACCCTAATTCATTTTCACCGCATGAAGGAGAGAAAATCTCTAGAGAAAAAAGACAAATGGTTCTACTCACAAACCATTCAACCATTGTGAGAGGTGAGGTTAGTAAAACAATAGAGTAAGCATGGGTAAGGGCTAAAATACTTCCTCTATATTAGGATATATTAGGAAATTTTATTTTTTTACCATTTTTTTTATTTGGAAGAAATCATCATGTGCAACCCTAGCATGATTTTGGGGGTCAACCATGATTTCAGTTGGATCATTATGGTGACCAAAATCATACCTTAGAAATGTAGGGTATAATTTCATGAAATTGTGACTCAAAAGTATGGGGTATTATTTCAAAATAATATGGAAAAAGGTGAAATCACACCCCAAGAGAATGGGGTATGATTTTGGGAAAGAGAAAATACGGAATAAATGAGACAAATAGAGAATAAATAGAGATAAAACAGGACCAAGATAAGCTAAATCTAGTGTTAAAATATTTCTATTTTGTTGTTATATGTGAAAAGACAATAATTTTTTATATTTTTATTATTATATTATTTATTTATTTATTTTGCATGTAGAACTAATGAAATTTTTTTTATGTTTTTGGCTGCAACATGACATACTCAAGAGTTGAGAGTGGTGATCGAGTTTCTTGGAGGAGGAACTGGACGGCCTCTTATAGGTAGAGAGGAGTACACTAGATACAGTAGGGCTACATCACCTAGTGGAGATACCCTAGGTTAAGATAGATAGTTGCTGACAACATTGGCAGAGAGATGGTGTCCAGAGTGGTTTACCTTTTGGCTACCCATAGGGTAGATGACCATCACACTAGAGCATGTGTGGTGCATCTTGTGCATATCTATCAAGGGAAGGGTAATTTATAGAGCCAAAGGGTAGTATATTACATTATAAATATTATTAGGGGGTTAGGCCCACCAGGTATGAGAGAGTGGGATTTCGATCAATGATTTGGTGTGGTCCTATGGTGTCAATGATCTGACAACCATACTCTATGGGGTTCTGGTGGGATTCTTGGTATGCCACACTAATAGGTGATACCTACTATGGGTGCTAGTAGAATTAGTGGTATAAATATGAGACTAGAAAGTATGGTTTGCATGGGGTCTATATGTGCTAATCTATTTGTACAGGATATTTTACAATGTTGTGTACAAATAACATACAATATTGGTCTACATGATCTTGCTCTAGGTGTAGTGTTGGGAGCATATAGTGGTTATAATACCACACACACTACCAGGACCATTACCCAACTTAGAGTGACCAACAACATATAGATGGGCTAGGAGCTCCGAGCTAGTCTAGAGGACATATGTTGGAAACCTACCACTAGGGAGGTAGGTGATAAATGAGCTATGAAAGTAGAGGATTATTTGGTGGCCATGGTATATATACCTAGTATGGATAGAGGTTGTTGTAGAGCTGGCTTAGATGATGAGGGTTAAGTGGATGTATATAGAGAGGGGAGAACTAGAGCTCTTCATGTTTGATCATTTCCAATGGTAGTTTTGTATCTTCCAAGAGATACCAAACCTAGGTGACTATAGGTATAGGTAGGTATAGAGGGATAAATCAAGATTTAGAGGGGATCTTAACATGGAGAGATGGTAGAGGACCTATATAACCCAATCTATGTGGATCCAAGGATGGATGATGTTAGGGTGGCTCTCAGGTACCATAGATGGTACAGGGACATTGTACTCTTAAGGATTTCTCCACCAATGCTAGTGCATAGATTCTAGGTTATGATCTAGCATGTTTAGCTAGTACTTTGAGAGGCCACTCAATGCACCACAAAGTGGGAGAAGAAGGGCATGATCCCATAGAGACCAAATTGGGCATAGTTTTGGGTGGAGATAGTTATAGCCAAGAAGGGGATGATCACCATCTCTAGATTTAGGGGAGGGTTCACTACAAGGGGTTCCTCCATGGTGGTCAATGTTGGACCAAGAAGAGTGATTAGTGAGGCATCAACATTAGCGATAGCTAGATTGAGTGATACCATATATTAGGATGTCCTAGTGAGAGATGAAGGTGTTGCAAGCCTAGATAGTAGCCATGCAAAGGGAGATGGACCTACTCTAATAGGATAGGTCTAAGAGGATTGAGGGGCTCTAGAGTACCTTGAGTATGACACTCATAGAGTAGGATGTAGCACAAGCTAATATAGACTACCTCAAGAGTGAGGTGAGCTGGCTAGACTAGGAGCAATATTAATCTTGAGTAGAGGATATGGTTGCATGTGTGAATAGTCAACATAATGAGGTGATCCTCCTTCTATAGGAGTAGTTGTAGAATGTAGAGGAGAGGTAGGAGGTGTCTATATAGAGGGAGATATTCTACCAAATGCTATACTTTTAGATGGTTCTAGTGTATCAAAAGGTGCCTCAACCAGCCTCCCTTTAATCATAAAGTTGGTTATGGTCTAGGTCACATATTAGTTCATGGTCTATGAATATGCATCCATAGGGACCACCTTCAATGGGTATAGTAGAGGAGATATGCTCCCAGAGATAGAATATTATCAGGATGACATGTCAATTTTGAGTGTGGCATGCATCCCTAGAGAGGTTCGAGTGTTCTAGTATTGGACTATGTCACACCAATCAAAAAAACCTATGTACCATTTTTTTCTTGAGTAATATCATGCTGATTTTATTAAAAATGTGTGCACTTGTGTTTTAGATATTTTATGTATTTTTATGTTTTGACTATGCATGGATGAATTACAATAGAAATATGGAATGCATGGAAGAATGCAAGAAATATAGGATGGAATAAAGAGGAAAAAAAATAAGGTGAAGACACACCTCTAACTTAAATCATGCCCTATAAATATGAATTGTGATTTCAACATAGAGAAAAATTGCACCCCATAAAGACTAGGTATGATTTTGAAAAAGAGAAGAAAAATAAGAAAATAAGAAGGAAAATAAGGAAGGAATAATGATAAGAATAAATAGAATATTGAGAAAGTAAATCAAGCAAAAAGGTTCTTGGAATATGATGTTTGAATCAGTGTGGATCGTAAAAGATCAGTGTGATAAAATGATCATAGAATAGGCAAAAAATAAAATAAAATAAGTGGGACCCTATAAGGATGTATGCTTGAGAATTATTGAGATGGATGTTGCACCTCACATGTGGCCATAAATCTAGCTTGTAAGGATGTTGTGCTCATAAATGTGGGTGAATGTGGAGTGATACCCATATTGGATGTAGTGCTTGCTAATGGCCAAAAATTGAAGAGATACCTACTACGATGTATGCTCACAAATGACCAAGATGGAGGGTGCCCCTCATGTATGGTTATGAAGCTTATCCTATATGGGATAAATAAATGAGGCCAATTTTCCAAGATGAGTACTACTTGATAGGGGTATGGTGTGTGCCAAAAAAATATGAGCAAAGTGAAGCACAGTAAAGTAATGTGAGTTTGTGGTGTGTTAGACAAAAGAGACAAAAGAAAGAGAGAAGAAATAAGCAAAAAATGTGTGTATGTGCATCCTTAGTGAAATTTCAAGGAAAAATAGGTGTGCGTAAGCTATTTAGTGGTTGTATGAGTATCATAAATAATATTCATGAGATATCTATCCTATCCCATGAGGACCCCTTTTAACAGGTGAAATATCAAGAAGGATAGGGTGTGAACAAAACAATGGAAAAAGTAGAAAAGAAGAAGGAACATACATCCTTTGTCTTGGGGAAGATAAAAAAATTTAAAATTTTCAAGGACAAAGGATTTACAAAAGAACTATATCCCTTGACTTGGAGAGAAATTGATGATTAGTTTATACTTTCAAGATCAAGGAATATAAGAGAAGAAAAAAGAAGAAGAAGAGATGGACAAAATGCAAAGATGAAAATACATGGATATGAGCCCTAGGTTGGGGATTCGCTAGGAATCAGATCCCTAGAATGAGTGCAATGCATGTGATCTAAGTCCTAACTAGGTGTCATCACTTGTCATCCTCCCAAAGTCCCCAAAAATTTATATGATCAAGAAATCATGCAAATATGGTCAAGAATTAATAATATGGCAAGTAGAATATAAATGGAACAAAATATTAGGTAAACCATGCAAGATATGATAGGAATTCATGTAGTATGTGTAGACACCAAAATAGCACCAATATGATTATGTGACTAAAAGCACTGATCGAATTGGCATACATACCCCCTAGGGCAGCCTCCAGAGGTTAAACAGTGGTACTAACCACTCCCAAATCATTTTTGGAAGGTCAGAGGTCAATTTTGCACATTTTAAGAACTTTGCTCCCTATTCGTCCCACCCTGACATGATTAACAACAATCACTCTAGGGTGAGATGATTAGTAGGTTTGACTGGAAAAAAGTCAAGCCTTGACAAATGGCAGCCTAAATTCGCCACCCAACTTCACCTTCAAGGTATGCAATTATGAGGAATAGTTTCAAATCTGAGAGAGAGACTTCAGTCAAGCATGCCCTGATCATGGAGGCTCTAAATCATGGAGGAATGTTCTCTCCCTCCAAAAGGCATAATGAGCCAAGTGGTGCCCTCACTTGAGGATTCAAAGAAGACCCTTAGGTCTATAAAATGGTGAGCCTCCTCACCTCAAAAAATAATAGAGCTAGAGAATTTGGAGCAACAAAGTGCTGCCAAATTATATCCCCATTCCCCTTTGTGCTTCCTACATCCCTAATTTCTCTTTTGGAATAGAGGTTATTGGGTGGACACTAGGAACACATTCTAGAACCAAAACCTAAGCAATCAGCCACAATCCCACACCAAACTTGTCTACACAAACCCCTAGGAGGTTTTGGACCCATCCCACTTGGATTGGTGCCAAAACTAAGCCCCAAACGATGGGCGTCCTGCCCCCGGCGCCCCCCACACTACTGCAGTCCTAATCGTCCCACCCCAAAGTGATTAGAAATTTGTGCATGATTTCTTTACTATTATTTTTGCATTATGTTTTATCTGATGTACTTATGCTACTGTCCAAGTTTCATTGCTTTCTGACATGATTTGACCTTGTTTTTATCATTTTATTCGTTTACTAACCTACAGGGAGCGCCTTCGAATACAAGACAATATGGACAGAATATGCAAAATCTGACCTTTTGGGTCATATCAAAATGACCCTTTTAGTCTAACCCCAATTTTGTAGGAGTTTTATAGGCCTCTGGGCAGGACATTTGCAAGGTCGCTTGTGCACATTTTATGATAGTCCCCAACGTCCCACCCCGGAGTGATTAGAAATATGTGCATGATTTCCTAAATTTTATTTTTGAAATGTGTCCTTGATGATTTCTCCATGCCTCTATAAAATTTTTAATTCATTATGACATGTTTTGACCATGATTTCATTATTTTATCTATTAACTAGCCGGAGGCTTTAGGGATTGCATGTTTTCTTATATCCGCATATGCTATTAACCATTTGCTATTTTTTTGTGTGTAGGATCTCACCACAAGGAACACCAGAGGGGAAGCAAGGAATTACAAACACATGGACATAATCAACGACAACTTTTGGCCCACCCATTTTGAATGTGGGCATGCGAAAGACACTTGAAGCGTACCATCCATTGATGTAACAAAATGTATCAAACATTTTGAGCCCTAAAGGGGGGGACGTATTGTAACCGGATTAAAAGCAACATTAATAAAATATGCCCCACTTTTTTTTGCTTACATATCATTTCTACGTCATTTCCTTCATGCATTTGTTCATCGCATTCGTAGGACTTAGCATCTACATCATATCTATTTTTTTTGCATCATATCTGGTACGCCGTCCTTCTGCATTCACTTTCAATGGTGATCATGGTGGGACCCTGTCCCATAATTTTAGGATCAATTTTTTGATCCAAATTTTGTGGCTTCTTTGTAGGTGTTATTCATTCGGGCACTGGACTGCTACTTGTGCCACCCTGGGACGAATACGTATTCGTCCCACCCTATGACGAATATAGACCTGCTATTCATCCCACCCTGGGAAGATTAGAACTCTATGCATTTTCTAAGTAGAAAATCAGAGGCATCTGGTTTGGATAAAGAATAGGTAGGCCTTCTAAACATCCTCTGTGTTTTTCTACTTTCTACTTTTGCAAATTTTTGCTTTCTTTGCTTTATTTTTAGACACTTGCATAGAAAGGTTAAGTAGTTTGTTTTCCTTTCTTGCACTAAAAATAAAAATAAAAAAACATAGAGCAAATTAAATGTAAGGAACTTGATTAGGAATGCATTCTTATCTGGTTTGCTTGCATGATACTTGCACCAATGGCAAGTCCTCATCATAGGTTTTAGTTCTAGGTAGGTTTTGTGATTTCCTTTTTGCTACTAATTGTTTTTGAAAGATAAAACGTACTTTAAAGCATTGCATTAGTGAAAATCATCTTTTGTTGTATAGTTTATTTCTTTAAATGATTAAAAGGAACTAGACACACACCCTAATAAAGTTATCATCAAGGAGTTGGTCTTAATACCCCAACACTTGATCAAGACCAACGGTGGATTTCATCACCACCTTGGCTTGGATTTTGCATACATATACCCTAATCGTGACTGTTGCAAGACGTAAATCCTGATGAAAGCTGACCAAGTGTAATGGGGGTGATTCCCCATGCATGAGGATAAGTCTTCTATGGTAGGTGTCAAAAATAGAGTGATCCCCCTTTCGTACCGCCTATGTTCCACGTACTATTCTGCTCTCGCATACCAATAGTTTCCCTCACGTAAGGGCGGATATATTGAGAGGTTTGGTATAATGGCCTAGAAATGGTATATTGAAGGGGTGACCATTTTGGAGATACAAGATCCCTCATTATGCATGTATAACAAGGTTTTATTTACAATATTTACATAATAAAAGTCAAACGCACTGAACCAGATCTAGGATACACATTTAATCTATAAACAAGATAATAATTTCTTTGTTTGTGTGGTCCTCTTTTGGTTGGTATAGCATAAAAATTATAAAGGAGATAAAAACATACATATATTTTTAGAAAAACCACCACCATGGTGTATACCCGTAGCCAAGCCCAATCACGGGTAGAAGTTGCAAAAAGTATACAAGGAGGCACAAGTCGCCTCCGTTATAGCCCCAAGGACTTGGTTATACCACCTTGGTAGCCTAACCCACAACCACACTATGCCACTATAGAAAAGGACTATAGAGGCACCCCATTGAGGGGCACTCCCATTCAACACAGACCCTCTCAGGAGGATTACACACATGGGAAGGCCCCCTTAGACACTCATTATGAGTGGCCACTATGTGATGAAGTGCTAGAGCAGCATAGGGTTCATAAGGAGGGGTCACATGACTATATCGTTCCCCCTCCATCCCTCATTAATGTTAGAACTAACAGGAAAAATATAGAGCACAAGGCTCTTCAGATAGGGTGAGCCAAATATTCCCGTCCCTTTCACATATACGAAAGGGAGCATGAGGAAAACTAGTATATTCCTCAATATTAATACATTGTGTGGGAGAAATGTGCCTCTACACCTGCTAATTATCAATATCAGCTATTGAGGCCAGAGCCTCGGGTGAATGTTTCTAACCTCAACAGAGGAAAATGACACATAGATATATTATATCACCATGATCAAGATAAATATGTAGGGTAGGCATCTAGGCCTCCTAGACCTAGGACATCGAAATAAATCGACTTGGCTTTTTCCAAACATGTCGCCTACCAAGAACAAATCACGTAGCTTAGGAAATATTAGTAGTAGTTAGAACAACTATATCATCTTAACAAAGAGCACATTTAGTGCCAGATAGATGAGTTGCTCAAGAACACTACACATGAGAGGATTCTGACCCCTCACATTCATAGGATAGAAATTTATGAGAGGCACAACCCCTTAGTATGGGACAGGTCTCCATGACCTTATCAAGTGTTGCCTCCAAGATCTCTTAGACCTGAGCGGGAGACCACTCCTAGAACCAATGATAGGCGTCTTCCTTGGGCACCCATCCATGTTTATAGGTCATGCCCAGAAACTCCTCAAGAAGCCTATGAGGAATTTGAGCGAGAAGAAGAGCAGGCTGAAACACCCTACCAAGGCAGGGGGGCGCTACCCGGATACCCCTCCATAGGCCTCAAGTTCCTCGCAACTCATAATGAGAACAAACCAAAGAAGAAGAAATAAAATCCCCTGATGCATACAAAGCACTGCTAGAGTGCTTAGAGTCTATAGAGACTAAGACTTCGAGGCCCCAAAAGCCCACCTTATGCCAGCTTCGCAGTCACCCTGTGCATCCTTCAGTTTCGATACCCCCATACCCCGACCACTTCAAAATGCCTCAACTAACAACTTTTAGAGGGGATGAGGATGCCCAAGAGCATGTAACAAGGTTCCTGAGTCAATGCTTTGGCATTCAAGACAATGATGCATTGCTTCTGAGAATGTTTATAACCACATTCGTAGGCCCTACCTCGGATTGGTTTACCCATTTGCCAAAGCATAGCATCAATAATCTAGACCAGCTAGTGGACATGTTCTTTGAATGTTTTGCCTTCAACACCAAGAAGAAGGCATCCTTAAGTGACCTAGCTAGCCTTAAGCAATATTATGATGAGACCATAGCCGCTTATGGGAATTGATGGAGGACATTGCTTTCAAAGCTACCTTACCTCCCTCCCATGGCCGACATGACTCAAATGTTTTCAAATAGTTGCATAAGGTCAATCTTCGTGCTATTGCAGCTACAACAATATGCCACCCTTGAAGAAGCCTTGGTGCAAGCCTGGATAATTTAGGAGATCAAAATACAAGATGACAATATTGCCAAGCCGTGCAAGAAAGAGTGGACCAAAAATGCTAAAACTGGGCCCATGCAACCAAAAATTTTTGTGGTCAATCAGGTTGCCATAACTATACTAAAGCCTGCACAAATGACACAACCCCCAAAGGCTAATTTTCAGGCAGTTCCTCTTGATAACTATGAAAATGAAAATCATAAACAAGAGCAAAATCAGTAGCATCGCCTTAAGCAACAATTCACACAATTCATAGAGTCTAGAGACTCATTGTTTGACTACTTGTTCATGGCAAACCTGATAAACTTATCGAAAAGTCCACCAATAGACCCCAATGCACCAAAACCCAAGGGCTATAGGGAAGACTTATATTGTATATTTCATCGATAGAAAGGACACGACATCTTCACTTGTTGGAAATTCAAAAACTTAGTGTAGGACTTGATAGACAACAAAACACTCATGGTAGATAATCTCATAGTGCTGAGCAACCAACAGACGAAAGTCTTCAAAGACCCCTTGTCTACCCATGACTCACAGGAAAATACATTACAAGTGAATGAGGTAACACAAAACTACCTCATGCAAGGATACATAGGGATGATAAGCATCGGGACATGAAACAAAAGATACCCAAACACGGTTGCACCTGCTGCAGCTATAGGAGATGTTCCATCAATGTCACAACCTCCACAACACCCTACACAACCTCCCATGCCTAGACCAATGGCCATGATTTGGACTAATCTTACTCAAATTTTAAGGACCACGTTAGCTAGGTTCTTCATTTATGAGCTCATCCAACAATCACCGCCCCATTGAGAGGCTCTTATGGAGATACTCAAAGCCATTGAGCTACAGCCCCATGAACCCAATTCTTTCAACAAATTTTTGGGAAATGTAAGACGATGCACACAACTAGTCATAACCTTCAGGGAAGATGAACTAAAATCGATGACCGGTGATATGGTGGATCCACCCCTACACGTCATTGCATGGGTCAACGAGATTCCTTTCAAGAGGGTTTTGTTGGACACTAGCTCGTCTAGTAACATAATTACGACAGTGGCATTAAAACACCTTAAGTTGTCTACATCCCACATTGTGGCATCCACTTACACTCTTTGAGAATTCAATGACAAGTTATGCTCTACGGTTGGTGCAATTATCCTACCCATCCAAGTAGGACAAAAGACCATTCCTACATTGTGTCACATCCTTGAGGGTGAGATGACCTACAATATTTTACTAGGCAGGCCTTGGATAAGGGACATGAAGTGTGTCCCTTTGATAGCCCACCAATGCCTCAAATACACATACAAATGGCAAGTACATGTAGTCCTAGCAGACTTAGAGCCCTTTAAGTTTTGCAATGTGGTGTAGCTAATGACACAATCGACCCTCCCATCGACACATTTATACTTTCAATTGAATTCGTCCATTCAGGGTCTGATTCTACCTACATCCCCGCTATTGGGTCCCTTAACTCACCAACCTGGCCCATCTTCATCGTCTATTCCTTCACCCATGATGCCACCTATGGTGGCTACACCAAAGTACAATGGGAAGAAGCCCTTAGAGGAGGTACCACCATTAGTCTAAATCATCTCTATCGAAGAGGTGCCTAGCCGAATGGAATTCAAGACACCTAGTTCACCCAACATGGAGTGGACTCAAGGAGAACTCCCATTCCCTTCCCATAAACCATTGATGATTACCATTGAGATGGCCAATACGGACCTGGAGGAGTATCTAGTGCAAAAATTGGTGGCAAAACCCTCACTCAAATCCATGCAGTACATGGGGAGACCTCGCCTCCCCATCAACACTATCATCCCTTTAGGTTACCCACCAAATCAGACCAATTTTGTAAATGGGGGCCTTGAGAATGGCCTTGAACCCTACCTACAAGAGGAAGAGGATGAAGAGCCATTTGCTAAGAATGTTGACTATCTGTCCAACCTAGAATTTGCATTGAAATACCTAGACTAATGTAATTGGCATGGATATGGATTGGGAAGATACGAAAAAGGAATATGCACTCTTTGCCAACCAAGAGACCATATGCAATATGATAAATCAGGAGTAGGGTTCAACCACCCTTTGCCCCTCGACATCTTGGTAGAAACCATGCAAGGCCTAGGTCTAGGCAACAAGGATGGGTTGGCATAAGATCCATATACCAATCCCAACACAACATACACATTGTGGGATTATCTCCCATTACCAACAACAAACCTTGTTGACCTCAACAACCCCTCCCCCTTGATTGAGGAAGGGGAAAATTCAAGAAGTAACCTCCAAGAGAGATATGAACAAGATCAAGGGAGGTATTCCAAAGATGAGTCAGACTATGAGGTAGCACCTTGGGAACCTTTTGAGTCCGATACCAATCACTCGTAGGTGACACCCATCAATGACTATCAAGATAACTTTGTGGCAATGTTCCCCTTTAATGTTCTAATTGGGCAATTGCTACATCTAGAGAATCCAGCCCTCTCGTAGAGAGCGAAACAACCCATAAGGGACCAAATCAACATGCTCAAACAAAATAAGCCTCCTATGATGGCCATAAGGCCACGTGATCCACCAGAGGAAGAAGATCCAAATATCTTCTCTAACATCGATGACCTACGTATTGAATTTTTGATTTGTAGAGAGTGAGGATAGTGATCAATAAATGCCTAGTGGGAGGCTATACCAGCCAAAGGGACACATAGTTGTCAGATCCAATGAAGGCCTATGGATATCTGATAATAATTATGAGGATGAGACTAAGATGGCATATATCAACCATATGAGGCAATAGGAATACCCCATAGACATTGATGATATGTTTGAACATCTAAATATGGGACCAAGGCATAGGTGGAATTTAAACCAAGTAAAGTTAAACCATGTGCTTCATCCACCACTATGGGAATACAGAGAGCACCTCCCACCTAGAGACCCTGTAGGGCCATCAGTGCCAAGGGTAGAACCTATCCTTCTATCCACACATAGGGCTGATCCTTTTGTTCCAGTACCCATAGAGCCAGATTTGGGGTAAAAATATCACCAATAATGTCCAAGTCAACACCTACATAGTAATGGAGACCAAATTCAGTCCATCAACATGATATCCATTGATTTAACTGCCCCCATACGTAATCCAGTCAATCCAACATGACCATTGTATCTAGACCTAGATTCCATAGACTGGGATCGCACTGACACACCACCATCCCTATCAGAGTACTATACTTGTGGTGAGATGTTCCATTTCACCCCAAGATAGACACAGGATATCTTCCATTCTAAAGAGGAACCCGACATTCCCAATGCAGATCTGAATTTAGCGAATGATATCCACCTGATCCCAACTCCACACTAGTTGGAGGATAGATCCCACATGTCAGTCGAAGAGACGATTGACGTAGACATCGATTATGATCTAATGAATCCGCAAATCATCAAGCTGGGGGTAAGTTTATCCCTCGAAGAGCAAGCCGATTACATTACCCTTATCAAAGAGAAGAAGGAGGTTTTTGCATGGTCCTACAAAGACATGCCGGGGCTAGACCCGCAACTAGTCACGCATAATATAACACTTGATCCGATAGTCAATCCAGTCAAGCAAAAGCTATGTAAGATGCACCCAATAGTGGCCTTAATGGTCAAATATGAGCTACAAAAGTTGTTGGATGCATAGTTTTTCATCTACATAGATTACCCACCATGGCTGTCCAACATGGTACCCATCAAAAATCTTGATGGGAGGATTCACATATGCACCAATTTTTGAGATTTAAACAAAGCGAGTCCCAAGGATGATTTCCCCTTGCCAATCATTGATGCATTGGTAGATGCTATAGGAGTCCATGAAATGCTTTCCCTCATGGATGGTTTCTCAGGAAACAACTAGATTCATATCAATCCCAATGATCAACTAAAAACAATGTTCACAATGCCTTGGGGGACATTTTGTTATAAGGTCATGCCCTTTGGCCTTAAAAATGCTAGCACCACTTACCAATGCGCTATGACATACATCTTCCATGATTACATGCATAAAACTTTGGAAGATTGTATGGATGAGTTGTTGGCAAAATCTCTTTTATGCAAAAATCATCTTGATGACTTACACAAGATCCTTGATCACCTCATCGAACACAAGGTTAGGCTAAACCCCAAGAAGTGTGTATTTGGTGTCACATATGGAAAAATCTTGGGCTTCATAGTCTCAAAATGAGGCATCGAGGTAGATCCAAATAAATTCAATGCAATCCTTGAAATGCTTCCCCCAACCACCATCAGGAAGCTTAGAAGCTTGTAGGGTAAGGTCGTGTTGATCAAGCGCTTCATAGCACAGTTATCTAACAAGTGCCAACCCATGAATAAATTATTACACAAGGGGGTAGCATTTCATTGGGATGACGAGTGCCAGTCAGCCTTCAACAACATAAAACAATACTTGGATTCACTACCAGTATTAGCACCACCTAGACCAGGAGTTTCATTCTATTTATACATCTTAGCTACTAAGGTGGCACTGGGTGCCATGCTAGCCTAGAAAAATGAACTACATAAAGAACAGGCTAATTATTATCTTAGCCACACCCTGGTCAGTTATGAACTTAACTATGCATACATTGAGAAGCTATGCTTTGCGGTGGTATTTGCCACAAAAAAGCTACACCATTACATGCTAAGAAATACGACGTATGTTGTGTCTAAGGAGAATCCATTACGGTACATGATGAGTCATACTTATCACAGTAGTCGCATGATGAAATGGATCATGTTGTTGATATATTTTGACATCGAATTCATTGGAAAAAAGTCCATCAAAGTTCAAGTCATCACCAATCAACTAGTAGAGGCTCCTCTCGAAGATGATCAGCCTCTGACCGTAGAGCTACCCGATGATGGGGTCTTCCATGTCTCAGAGTCACCATATTTTTATGAGCCTGAGTCACAGGCCGACATGACCTTATTTTTTGATGGTTCTAAATGTGAGCAAAGGGGTGGCATAGGAATCATGTTTTTCACATCGCAAGGGGCTCCAATGCCTTTATCATTTAAACTTGATTTCTCGTGCACCAATAACAATGTTGAATATGAAGCCTTGATCATAGGTCTTCAGACATCCATCACCATGAACATCAAATGCTTGAATATCTTTGGTGATTCACTATTAATTGTCAACCAAGTGAAAGGGGTATTCAAATGCAAATGCCTAGTTCTACAGGCCTAAAAGCCCTTGTAGATAAATTCCTAGCAAATCTTGAATGGTACGACATCGAGGCACTCCCTCGATCATTGAATCATTTTACGGACACTATGGCCTCCTTGGGGTCACTAATCCTACAAGACCCTTCCGGTGAGATGACAACCATTCAAGTCAAAACATTATCACAATCCATGATAGAGTGTACAAGCTCTGACATAACACCAAGAATCCACCTAATCCAGATTGAGCCATCTCAGGATAGGTTCTCTTGAATCCATGATAGTTTGAATCACACCAACTAGGGGTCTTTGTTCTCCCCAACCCCTCTTAATAGCAACACAATTTTTACAAGTTCTTTCTCGCTCAACTTTTGCTAGGGATGAACTTCAAGAGGGATCGTCCATTCATACCATCGAGGTTTCTGATCAGCAGGATTGGTACACACCCATAAGAGACTATCTCAAGTTAGGTAGCCTCCCACTTGGATTGTCAAACACCGTGAAAAGATCATTCAAATAGAGAGCGACAAAACATTTCTTGCTAGGAGACATCTTATATCGTCAGAGCTACAAAGGAATCCTCCTTCGTTGCTTGGACCAGCAGGAGTCCACTTGGGCGATCACCCAAGCACACGATGGTACATGTGGTGGCCACTTTAGTGGTACAACCATCATAAAATGCATTCTTTCCATGGGCTATTATTGGCCATCTTTAGAGCGATATTGTTGCGTGTATGTGCGAAAGTGCATGAAGTGTCAACACCATGATAACTTGACACACGTACCTTATCAGGCCTTGCAACTGATCCAATTAGCTTGGCCATTTTTGTAGTGGGGCTTAGATCTCATCAAAAAGATCTCCCCTACGTCATCAGGTCATCACTTGTTTATCATAACAGCCACAAAGTACTTCACTAAGTGGGTGGAAGCAATTCCGCTTACCTCTACAATTGGACCCCGTATTGCAGATTTTATTTTACATAACATCATATATCATTTTGGTATTCCATACAAGATCATATTGGATAATGGGATGTTATTTAAGAACAAATATGTGTGTGCTTTGACAACAAAATACAAAATACAAAATACATCATAGTTTTCGACACCCTATTATCCACAGGCAAATGGGCAAGCGAAGGTGTCAAACAAAATGCTAGTTGCAATCCTTAAAAATATGGTCACAGATAATAATAAGGATTGGCACATCCAAATACCACATGCCCTATGGGCTTATCACACTAGCATTCGAATGCCCACTAGGGCAACTCCATTTTTTCTAGTGTATGGTTCCAAGGCATTCATGCCTCTTGAGTTGGAAATACCCTCCCTACGCATATCAATGTAAGAGTTCATCAATGATGACACTGCACGACAGGCCCGATTAGACCAGCTTACGTTACTCAATGAATGATGCGTCAATGCTCTCGAGCATTTACGTATCTATCAAGAGTGACTTAAGAAAGCATACAACATGAAAGTTCACCCGAGGGACTTTCAAGTCGGTGACTTGGTCTTAAAAGAGAACAAACAAAATTCTAACTTGCTGCCCCATTTAAGGGACAAGTTCATGGAAAACTGGTTAGGTCCTTATGTAATCGACAGTAAAATAGGACCTGGAACATACCAACTCACCTCTCTTGAAGGAATAAAGGAACTAGAATCCTTGAACATCCATCATTTGAGGCCATTCAACATTTAGAGAGCCATAGCCCACCCTAAAAGCCCCAAGGGTTCCCATAATTGCTTGGTAAACCTAAAATTCCCCAAAGGTATCTATAATTCCTTTGGTCAAACCAAAATCCCCAAGGGTTCCCATAATCACTTGGTCAACCTAAAATGCCCCAAAGGTATCTATAATCCCTTTGGTCAAACCAAAAGCCCCAAGGGTTCCCATAATCACTTGGTCAACCTAAAATGCCCCAAAGGTATCAATAATTCCTTTGGTCAAACCAAAAGCTCCAAGGGTTCCCATAATCTCTTGGTCAACCTAAAACACCCCAAAGGTATCTATAATTCCTTTGGTCAAACCAAAAGCTCCAAGGGTTCCCATAATCACTTGGTCAACCTAAAACACCCCAAAGGTATCTATAATTCCTTTGGTCAAACCAAAAGCTCCAAGGGTTCCCATAATCACTTGGTCAACCTAAAACGTCCCAAAGGTATCTATAATTCCTTTGGTCAAACCAAAAGCTCTAAGGGTTCCCGTAATCTCTTGGTCAACCTAAAACATCCCAAAGGTATCTATAATTCCTTTGGTCAAACCAAAAGCCCCAAGGATTCCCACAATCACTTGGTCAACCCAAAATGCCCCAAAGGTATCAATAATCCCTTTGGTCAAACCAAAAGCTCCAAGGGTTCTCGCCATCTCTTGGTCACCCAAAACGTCCCAAAGGTATCAATAATCCCTTTGGTCAAACCAAAAGCTCCAAGGATTCCCGCAATCACTTGGTCAACCTAAAACACCCCAAAGGTATCTATAATCCCTTTGGTCAATCCAAAAGCTCCAAGGGTTCCCACAATCACTTGGTCAAAAACAAATATTCAAAAACAACATATAATAAAAAATAACAAAAAAATTGCATTTCACTTCCATGCATAATCTTAAAAATCAAAACACATAAAAAACTGCATTAGGCATCGCATACATACATTGTATATTTGCTGGTCATACATGTCAAATGCACCATAGACTGTAATTACTCAGCAATGCCACCATTTTCCACATTTATTCATTTTGTAAATAATCCAACAATAATAACGCCATTCACATTTTTTCCATATCATAGTTAGATGTCTTTTAATGTCTTTAAGGTTTTCGTCATTCAGCTGTCTTTAGATTTCTAGCCAAATAATGTACTAAAGTCAGACCAATTTTTTTTACAAGGTAGAGTTTTACTTGGATCACGCCTTGTTACATAGCATCCCAACATGCTTAAAAAACATAAAAATTCCCAAGTTGTGTGAACGAAATATGAAACCTGCAAAGTGGTCCAGGAAACCATACAGTGAAATGGTTATCTTGGTCATCCCCCTATGTGAATGACTCAAGAATACTGAGAGTTGGCAAAAGGACAAGCATCTTCCCTACCTAATTCCCCAAAATAAATAGTGGTTTTTACCACTAAAAGAAATTCCAAATTCTCAAAAGTTGCAAATATAAAAAAATTGCAAATGTCAAAGTACAAACTCCAAAGTTTGACATCAAAACCCTCAAAGTACACACATCAAAAAGCACAAGAAATAGTGATCCCTATCACTCAAAATTCAAATCCCTTGCTCAAAAACAAAAGAAAAATAAACAGTGATTTTTATCACTATATATAAGAGAAAGTATCCCAATAAAATTAAAGAAAATAAGGGAGTCGAACTTGAATCCCTAGAACTCTCAACATTCGAACGGTCATGAGGTGATCCTCAGTCTCGATTTGGTGGATAGCCTACTGGAACTGGTGGCAAACCTCCCACATGATGATATATTTGTCACATTAGCCATTGGGCATATGTATAGATCAATGTTTGCATGTGGATGAGCTAGCTTATGGTATCCTATATTGCCTCGTAGATTGATCTTACTAAATGCAACAAAGGAATTAGTGGAGCTAATTAGGTGATCCTCAGTACAAGTTTGGTGGACAACCTACCTGGCACTGGCAGTATCCTTATGAATACCACATCAACGAACTCAATCGCACACATAGGGATGTGAAATAACTTGGTCAAACTCAAGTCTGATTCATACCATGATCAAAAGTCCTGTAAGATACTGTATAGTATTGACTAGTTAGTTAAAGCATCTGAGTCTCAGTAAAAACTTAACTACATTCTAAAACAATTGTTGTATATTTCATTACTTACATCACCATAAAAAAATACAAAACAAAAATTACAAATGCAAAGTTATTCCATAAAGCAATCACATAGTATAGAAAGCCAGTAAATCCTATATAGGCTATGGTGCCATCGCTTGTATACCAATAAATCATTTCATCCATTCTATATGCATACATCTACATCATATAATTAAAATCATCCACAGTCATAATAACATATGCATACATCAACATAAATAAATGGGCATAAAGAAAAATAAGCCGTGACAAGCATATCATCAAACCAAAAATGAGTCATGTATATATATCAAGTCAAAATGCCCTTAGGCTACAATAAGAAGGTCCTCTGACCTCACAAAAAAAAATCCCCAAAACCTAGGGAGTTAACCACCATGATCACGTAGGATCAGTGTGACTGGAACTACCCCCAATAGTATGGGTCCTATGGGACCTCTTAGGGTAGCTGCTGCCAGCTTGTGCACCCTGCCCACCAATGCCACCCTCATCCAGTCGCCTGCGACAAGAGGATGCAGACTACTCAGTCTCATTGCCTCTCGTATAGTGCAATGACCAACCTCCATCGAGCACAGATAATTTTCCATTGAGGCAGACAACCTCTATCTCTAACTCTACCTGATACCACCCCCACTCCACATCCCATCAATGATACACATCCAATGCGTTGTCCTACTATGCCAACTGAGTCTATAGGATATCCCTCTCCTACAAAATGTCTATGTGCTCCTCCTTCTGTCTCCATAAGAGACCCTCCAATCATGCTATCTCAGCATGAAACCCAGCCTCCACATCCCCTGAGATAGCCTAAGGCATGGGTACCTCTGGGATGGCTTGCTACTCTAGCACCCACTGCTCTAGGACATCTTGTACATTCGACTGCTCCAAAACCCCAAAATCATCTCCATCACTAGTGGAGTCATCGACCTCCACCATGTCCACATCATAAAGTAGAGCCCCCTAACCCTCCAACAGTGCCTCTGCACCCCCACCTCTTGTTGTTGCAGTATTCATACCTCCTAGAGGCCCCTCATCCAGCCATCATCACATAATCCACCATCGGTCATACTCTATAGTCACTCTGACATCATCCACATCAGGTACATCAATAACTACATCATACTCCTCACCTAGTGGCTCAATGATAGGCCAAACTAGTGTCCTCTTGTCACCATGACACCGATAGATCAAGGGATCACTAGGCAATCCCTGGTGCACCCCAAACTACTACATCACCCAAACATACAAAAAATACTTCTACTCTATCCCATGCCACCTAATCAACCATCTACCCCTACGTACATGTCGAAGCCACTAGCCAGCCTCAGGCCAGGCTAGACAGTCCCAATACAACCTCTAGAACATCTACCCTAGCGCTAGATGAGAGAAGGCATCAGTATAGTGACTTACATCACTTTCCCACCATCAAATCTGCCCATGCTCCCCTGACCTCCACCATAAAGTGGCATATCCAATCTCTCAATCCACCATCTCACCTTGGGTGGTGCAAGGAAAACCTTGCAACCACTCCACAACTATGTGCTGCCACCCCCAACACTGTAAGAGATAGCTGCACTCGATCACATTTCACCTTTGACAATGGACCTTATATAGCTCATTGTACAACTATGCCAATAACGTCTGACCCCATATCATAATAAGTGGAGCTGATGTAGGCCACTCCACCAATCTGAACACCAACTCAAGCAAGTTCCAAGGGAACCTCACACCTGAGGAGTCACGAAGCAGCATATTGGAGATGAGGGTCATGATCAAAGCATACCTCACCCCTAATACACCCTTCTCCAACCACCACATGCTTTGGAAGTGTCACCTGCTTGAGCCCAAGGACATCAAGCCACTCCCAATCCACAATTGTCAAGGCATCCCGAGCATTAGAGAAAATAGTCGACTAGCGGTATCGACTCTTCACAACCTAAAACAACACAATAAAAAAAACATATTAGGGTTTCAACCTTAATATAAACAAAAACATTAAAATAACTGATGCGTAGTCATTATACCATCATTAATTCTCAATGAATCTGTCAATCCAGGGTAGTGTACAAGGCTATCTGCGGAAGAAGAAGTGAAACAACTATAACTTAGGTCAATCTAGAGCAACAGGTCTTATTGGTGGAACCGGTTGTGTGGGGGGTTTTGGAACATTCCTATCTCTAAATTGCATGAATTAAATCTTAATCTAAGTTGCAGAATTGGAAACTAATCATTAACTACAGAAATGAAGTCCTAATTACAATTGCAGAATGAGACCTAATTATATTGCAGAAATAACAGTTGCAAAATTGAAAGTCTGATCCTAATTGCAGAAAGGAAATCTAATTACTTTTGCAGTAATGAAAGTCTAGATCTAACATGGAAATGAAAACTGTCAAAGTTCTGTAATAGAAGGTTGTCAATCTTCTATGCAGGATTTGATAGCAAAACATAAAATGCAGGAAATTACTGAAAAATAGTAAATTCTAGAAATAACGATCTGAAATAAAGTGGAAGCTTTGTTTGAAAGTAAATATTACAACTAAAAAATTAAGCACAAGTTTAATCTAAGCATAAATAAACTAAGACCACAAATATTGTCAATTGTTTACAAGCAATTGAAATAACAAGTTCTACAACTCATTCTACTTGCAACAAAATCAGAATAAAAACCTGCTTGTTAGTCCTCCTCCTAGGTCTGGAAGTGGCCAGCCTCCTTGTCCAGAAGAAGGTATAAGTCTCTCTCTCTCTCTAAATCTTAATCACACTCATTTACAAGCAATATGAAATAGAACTGGTGCACTTTATTGATTAAAAGACATGATTACAATAATTCTATTGAAAAACTGTTACAGGACTGTAACAGTCAATTTCTATCTATTCTCTGCTTCTTCCTTACTTTCTACTTCCTACTGCTACTACTTCTACCTCTCTCTACTACTACTAGGCTCAACCTGAATGGGAGCAATATTTATAGATGTCCTAAGGTCTGATTACAAACAAAGAATATCTCAAAAGATCTAATCCTACAATGCTGCAACAAATTCTGGTTTTATCCTAGAAGAAGATTAAAACTTGATCTTTCCCTTAATGATGGCTTTGGTCGGCAATGACGGCAAAGACAGATGGAAGATCTTTTCCTTTACTTTTTCCAACCTTTATTTCCCTTTTTTCGGCTTCAAAAATCGGTCAACAAGTCAAAAAGCACACTCTGTTTTCATTCCGAAGATAAGTGGCTTCATTTCGAAGATAATGCAATTCTCATTCCGAAGATCGCTCATTTCGAAGATACTACATTCTCATTCCGAAGATCGCTCATTCCGAAGATACTGCATTCTTCATTTCGAAGATCCGCTCATTTCGAAGATACTGCATTCTTCATTTCGAAGATCCGCTCATTCCGAAGATGTTGTGTTCTCTCATTTCGAAGATATCTGTTCATTCCGAAGATACTTCGAAATGAACAAATGTGTGCTTTTCCAGTGATTTCTTCTGCATCTCTCCGGTGGGTTATCTCTTAAGATCAAATTCCAATGGTCTTCATCTCTTTCCTCATGTGAATTCCATGCCTTGCTATTTATGGACAGTTGGCTGGAATTTACATGGGAAAGACCGATTTTCCTGCACGACAATAGTTTGCTTGCACTGTTGCTAGATTTAGGTGAAATAAATGCTTGAGACAAATCAAAACATGATTAGTGAAATGCTGCTATTATTCTAAGCATATCCCATTGTAGCAAATCATAGCAAAAAGAACACAAAACTATGCAAAAAGTTGTAAAATCAGCATATAATATTCCAAATACATTGATCATGCAAAATGGTTAATATACAACATATTGAATCAACTTAACTAACATATCAGATAAAACATAAGAGTTTATAGGCATTTTTAGTGTTCAAAACATGTTATGATTGAGGCATTTCCAGGCCTCATCATTTTCCCCCCAACTTATATTAATGCATGCCCTCATGCATTATGTTGGGCTATGGAATCACATATGTCCATGTTTAGATTCCATGACCTGTAGAATAATTTCTTGCCTATGTAATACCCCCTATTTTCTTGAATGTTTCTGAGCCAATCTTCAAATTGTTCATCAAGTTGGGCATCTTCCTCAAAGTAGAATGGAACAGGAGTAATGATGGTCGGAGGCCTGAACCTGAGACCTATCCAGTTATGTTGCATGATCTGAATCAGCTGGATTACACCTTCTGCTCTTCTTCTGGACCATTCTAAGTTGATGGGGGAGATAGGTTCTCTTTTCCTCAAAGACATGGAAAGTTCAGCCCATCTGTCTCTGCATACTGATAATGCTGGGAAGAAATTGTGATCACAGAAATTGTTAAATCTGGCCACACAGTCCCTTAAGTTGTTCAAGTACATTCTCTTTATATCATCCCTGTTCATCATTGAGAAGTGTTGCCTGGTGATAACTAGGTGATTTGGCTGGATTGCTTTGACTAACAACTCAGCCCTTGTTTCAATCACTTTATTCTGCTTTTTCTCTTGATCCCAGTAAAGCTGATTCTGCAAAGTAGACATAAATGCTCTCAACTGAACATCTCCAATGTAGATTTGAGGATGAGAGTCAACTTCCTCTGGAATGAAGAAACTGTGTAAAAATAGTTCACACAGGAGATTTTTCTGCTCAAAAGGACTGTCAAAATATGCCTCCAAAAAATCTGCAATAGTGTCCAATTTATATGGGAGGTTTGAAGTAATCCTCATGACCTGCCATCTGAGGTATTTTTCCTTCAAAATAAGGCTGTAAAATCTGGCTGGTCGTCTAAATTGGACTAAAAATTCAGCAATTTGGCATAAGTCAGACACCTTTTCTTTCAATGCCTGAATTTCTGTGTCCTTGGCTTCTAGCTGTTTTGCTTCCAATTTGAACTTTTTAGTTTTAGTGGCAAGCTGCTCATATCTAATCATCCAGCTAGCTATGTCTGCATTGTACTGCTCTAGAGACACAGTATTAGGTGGTCTTACTACAGGTGGGATCCTAGGTAGCAGATCTATCTGAACTCCTTTTTCTGCCACTTCTACTGGTTGTTCATCTATCAATAACTCTACTTGCACCCCCTTATTTGCTATTTCTATGGGGTTGTCATCAGATAGTATTTCTACTTGTACCCCCTTATCTGTTGTTTCTACTAAAAGTGTAACAAGTTGAAATGCAGGGACCTCAATAGGAGTACTTACTTGAACATTTTCTTGTTGTTGGGACTGTTCCTGTGTTGGTGGCTCATCTTCAACATCCTCTGCTATGCTCTTTACCATTTCTGAAGCATCTTCAGAACAAGAAGGCAATGCTTCAGAATAAGATGGTGCTGCTTCAGAATGAACAGGCACTTCTTCAGAATGAAGGAGTGTTGTTTCAGGATGAACTCCTATGTCTGCCTCAACAGAGTCATCTACCCTTGATAAACCCAGAAGCAATTGAGCCAAATTGTCTTCATCAATGGATACAGCTGGCTATTTTTTTGATTGTGACAACATTTTTCTTAATTCTGCTACTTCCTGCTGAAGCTCTACAATTTTTCTTTCTTGCATCTCAATGATGCTTTCTTTCTCTGAAATCCATCTGGTCTATGTTTTGACAACACTCCTTGCTGCCCTCAGCTGCTCTGTGATGTCTTCCACTTCTGTTTCTGCTTCAGAAGCTGATGCAGACAAATCAATTGTAGTTGGCTGCTCAACTAATAATTCTTCTTCTACAACAATTTGTTCTTGTTCAGGAGGCTCTATGAAACTGTCTATAAGGGTATCTACCATATCTATAGCCTGTTGAACTGTAGCCTCCTCCAAACCATCCTGCTCAGTTTTTGCCTCAGCTATCTATTCAAGGAATTCTAGAAAGTTTTCAGATGCTGGTTGTATCTCTGTGACATCTGGGCTGCTTGGTCTATCTTCTTCCTCCATAACCTATTCTGTTGTTTCTTTCAAATGGATTCTTGTAGACCTCCTAGTTCCAGATGCAAATTTCTTCTTTTTGCTCTATTTTCTGGTGACAGCAGGGGTCATGGGGTCAGTTTTAGATGCCTCTATTTCCCTTGTTATTTCTGCCTCTGTTTGGTTAAGTGCTTCACTTCTCTGTTCTATCAAATCAGTGGTCACTCCAAAAAAATGAACTTTCTTTTGTTTTTCTGCTCTGCTGCCAGTTCCAGATCCTCTTCTCTTTTGTTTCTTGGCTCGTGAAGTTGAGGGTTCAGGAGCAAGGTTTTCTGCTACTGTTGTTGGGTGTGGTTCTGTAATAGCTTCAGGGGCACCTTCTATAGTTTCTTCTATAGCATCTTCTGTAGCAGTTGTTTCCTCTTCTGCAACAACATTAGCAGTATTTGGTTCTTCTTCTTCCTCATCTTCATCCCTAAAAATGACATCATTTAGGGTAGAGTAAAACCTATCAAAACTCCTAGGGTTTCCTCTAAAATGGTGTTGGCAAACTAGTTTGATGAGGCCATGGTGGCGAAGGCTTCCTTTGCCCTCCTGATATCTCTTTGCCATGTTCTTTAATTCTTGATACAGATACAAGGGAAGATTTACCCTAACTTTCGGTTGTTGTTCACCATGTCTGAGATGGTTCAAAATTCGTAGATGATGCCCTAACAACAGCACATACTGCCCTTCACAGGTTAGGAATTTAATTACCCAGGTGGCTACTTCATCCCGAGGTTCCTACAGGCTAGCCCTTTTTAACCCTTTGCATGTGTTGTTATGGGTTAAGTACTCTGGCTCTCTATCATTTTCCTCTACAAACTGATTAACTACATTTGCCAATGTATTCTTGCCAGATCTAGAAATTGAAATCCCTTCTAATGGCAGCTCAGTAATCTGACTTAAAATTTTAGGGCTTACCTCAATAGTCATGTCGTTTACATGTGCTCGGTTGTTTCTGAATGTATGGGTGAACATGCCAGCCAAATCTTTAGAAGACCCATTAAACTTATCCAGAAATGGCATAAACCCTCCATCTTCAAAAATCTGCACGACTATCGGATTTTCTCAGAGGTAGGTGGTATCTACAGGTTCTGTTCTGATCTTTCGCCCCATTTTTTTTGTTCACTACTGCTGCTATTTTTCTGTTGGATCTCTGGTTTTTTATGTTGCAGATTTGCAGAGTTTTAGTTTGAAACCTTCGTTGCCCTGTTTCTCGTCTGCTTCTTCGGAATGAACCGTAACCTGAGCACTGTACTTCGCAAACACGTCTTCAAAAAGAAAGGTGGCACACATTTCTACTATTGCACCGAACACCTGTCCGTCAATGATTGCTTGGATGTCCTTGCCGTCAGATCCACCTCATTTGGTTTTAATTTTTCTGTTCAGTCCGTAGATTCTCACGTGCATGTGTATTGTCATTAAAAATTGGTGGCATATGGTTGGTCACGTCCTCCGTATTTCCAATGGGTGCAAAAACAAACCATGTGCTGACTGACACGTGTTCCTTCATCGCATGCAACTAAAAAATTTGATTTTGTCATACCTTGTCTTCTTGGATGCCATGTGGAAATGCTCTTTTCGAAGATTATAACTTATTGCGCAAACAAAACTTTATTTCGAAGATTATGACTTCATTCTGAAGATGAGTCTTCATTTCAAAGACAAATCTTCATTTCGAAGATCATATCTTCATTCCGAAGACAAATCCTCTTTGCAATTTTAAATCTTCATTTCAAAGATTAATCCTCATTCTGAAGATCAATCCTCATTTCGAAGATCAGGCTGTATTGCGAAGGTAAATCGTCATTTCGAAGACAGATCTTCATTTCGAAGATGATGCAGCAAGTCGTCATTCCGAAGATCAAGTTTCATTCTGAAGACAAATTGTCACATTCATTTTGTTGTCATTCCGAAGACAATTTCAATCCAAAGATAATACAGCAGGCACTGTTTTTGGCATTCTTGTTTCGAAGATTAGGCAGAAATCAATATTTTCATTCTCAAAACATGTTTTAAATATGCCAACTCTTATGAGTACCTTTTATGCTAATGGTTAATTGTCATATACTATACACTAATCATTTTACAATGAAGAAATGTAAGAAATATATACCTGATAAAAATAGTTAATGCCAGTTTTGAAGAATGACTGCCTTTGTTGATATTCTGCTGAGATTTTCTGCAACATTTCAAAACAAGTGCACTTGGTGAATTTGTACAATGATGGTTCAGAAATTTCTCAAGGTTATGCATGCCAGAAAACTGGTTTTCATGCATACCAACCCAGTAGTGCCTTAAGAAAAGGTTTTCACTGCTGAGTTATTCATTTTTCTCTCTTCTTTTTTCTTGATTTTTCTTTTTTTTTACCTCTCCTTTTCTCTCTTTTTTTTTTTTTCTTGATCCTGACTATGCCCATGAAGGAATTTCATGATTTCCCCTGAAACCATGCCCATGAAGGAATTCATACTCAGAATTTATTCATCTTTTTGTTTTCTATTTTTATTTTTATTTTTTGTATTTTCTGCTTTTTCTTGAAATCCATGATCATGCTGATTGTTTTGAAGTGGAAGAGGGAATCTCTTCCACCTGTTGTGTATCCAAACTATCAAGTTGCTGCAAGAATTCATCTTTAGTCAGAGGTGTATGGTACACTCTGAGGCGATGTCCATTTACTACCAACTTTCTTCATGACCCATCAATAGGAGATAGACGAGCTGCTCCATTGTCAAATACCTCCTCAATCCAGTAAGGTCCCAACCATCTAGTTCTTAGTTTTCCAGGGAAGTCCTCATAATGAGAATCAAACAGTAAAGCCCAATCTCCTTGTTGAAGTTTCCTCTGCTGAATGTGACTATCATGCCATAGCTTCCTCTGCTCCTGAATTACCTCAGTTTGGTGCAGAGCATCCAATCTAAGTTCATCCAATGCATTCAGTTGTAGAATCCTATCTGTCTGTGCCTGCGACAATTCAATTCCAATTTCCAGTGTTGTGCGCAATGTTAGTAGCTCAAATTCAATAGGTAAGAGAGGCTTTTTACCAAAGACTAGTTCATAAGGTGTGAATCCAGTAGTGGACTTCCAAGTAGTATTGTAGGCCCAAACTGCTTCAGGTAATTTATCTAGCCAATTTCTCCTATGAAAAGCTACTATTTTTGTCAAGATACGTTCTAGTTCCCTGTTTGTTACTTCAACTTGGCCATTTGCTTGTGGGTGGTAAGGTGATGATTTCCTATGTTTGATTTCATACAATTCTGTAAATGCCTTTATGACTTTGGATGCAAATTGGGGTCCTTGGTCTATGGTGATAGACCGTGGAGCTCCAAATCTCTAAAAAATCTGAGTATACAAGAAATCAATGACCTTCTCTTCACGAGCATGTTTGAAAGCATGCACCTCTACCCACTTTGTCAGGTAATCAGTGCATACTAGAATATGCACCTTTCCTTGAGAAGGTGGATCAATAGGTCCTACAAAATCAAGCCCCCACCTCTCAAATGGTTCTAAAACCATTTGAGGCTGCAGTGGCATCTCATTTGTATGAGTGGGTTTCCCCATTCTTTGGCATGCATCACAATGCACGATGTACTTTTTCACATCCTTGTGAAGAGATGGCCAATAATATCCTGTCCCTAAGATTTTCCTAACTGTGCTTTTTATAGAATAGTGTCCACCTGAGGGTTCATCATGACAAGCTCTAAGGATATCATACACTTCATCCTTTCGGATGCACCTACGTAACACATGGTCAGGACTGCACTTAAAAAGCATACCCTTAATCCATTCAAAAGAAGAACTTTGTTTGATCAATTGTTTTTTCTGTTTTGAAGTGAAATGTGGAGGAACTTTCCCCTGTGACCAAATAATTGGCTATATCTGCAAACCAAGGTGATTGGACTGATATAGCAAATAGTTTTTCATCGGGAAAAGTGTCATCAACTAATTCCCCTTCATCTGTGTTCTGCAACCTGGACAAGAAATCTGCCACAACATTAGCTTTTCCTGGTTTGTTGATTATAGTGATATCAAATTCTTGCAGCAACAGAAACCAACGAATAATTCTTGCACTTACCATAGGTTTATTCATCAAATACTTAATGGTTGTATGATCTGTGTGAATAAATATTTGATAACCTGTGATGTAATGCCTGAATTTGTTGATGGCATAAATTACTGCTAGGAATTCCTTCTCAATTGTTGTATAATTTTTCTCGGCTCCTGTCAAGTTCTTGCTAATGTTGTAGATGGTATAATGTTCACCATTATCAATTTGTCCTAATGCTGCTCCAATTGTTGTATTGGAGGCATCAGTTTGTATGTGAAATGGTAATGTCCAATTAGGTCCTCTGAGCACAGGTGGAGTTATCAATTTCTCTTTCAGAGCTTCAAATGCTTCCTGACACTTTGCAGTCCAGGAGAATTCAGAATCTTTAGTCAATAGGGCAAACATAGGACTGGCTATTGTGCTAAAGTTGGGAATAAACCTGCGGTAAAAACCAATGTGTCCTAGGAAGCTTCTAACATTAGTCTGAGTTTTAGGAGGAAGGAGATTCTTGATAATTTCCACCTTCTTTGGATCAACTTGGATCCCTTCAGGAGAGATGTGATGACCAAGAACTATCCCTTCCTTCATCATCATGAAGCATTTTTCTGGATTCAAGGATAAGTGGTATGTTTCACAGCGAGTTAAGACTTTGTCAAGATTTTCCAATGTAAAATCAAAAGTTTGTCCACATACTGTGAAATCATCCATGTATATTTCAACACTTTTGGTGGTCAGATCAGCAAAAATTGCTAGGACTGCTCGCTGAAAAGTTGTTGGGGCATTACACAAACCAAAAGGTAAAACCCTATAGGCAAATGTTCCCCATGGACATGTAAAAGTTGTCTTCTCTTGATCTTCAAGTGCAATCTGAATTTGATTATATCCACTAAATCCATCAAGAAAACAAAAGTATCTTTTTCCAGCAAGAGTATCTAACACCTGATCTATGAAAGGTAATGGAAAATGGTCTTTGTATGTCACCTTATTCAACTCTCTATAGTCTACACATACTCTCATTTTTCCATTTTTCTTAGGAACTATTACCAATGGAGAAACCCATTGGCTATCAGAAATTGGGTAAATGAATCCTACTTCCAGGAGTTTTTCAATTTCTTCTTTCACAATATCTCTTAAGGCAGGATTCAATCTTCTTTGGGGTTGTCTAACTGGCTTGACTTCTTCAGTATAGATTCTGTGGGTACATATATCAAGATGAACTCCTGACATATCTTTGTAGTTCCAAGCAAAAGCATGAACATGCTTATGCAAGACAACTATCAATTTTTCTTCCTCTTCCCTAGTAAGCTGGCTGTAAATGTTCAAAAATTTGCCTAGCTGGACTTCTATTTGTTTTGTATTTAGAAGGACTGAATTCACTCCTTCATACCCGGTGATTAAGGGATTAAGAGGACATTGCTGATATGGGAGAAAAGAAGCAGTTTCTATTTTAT
Organism: Wollemia nobilis; assembly: GCA_028583015.1. Lineage (NCBI taxonomy): Eukaryota > Viridiplantae > Streptophyta > Pinopsida > Araucariales > Araucariaceae > Wollemia > Wollemia nobilis. The sequence goes on from JAQPPZ010016675.1 coordinate 235,611, forward strand.
TGTTGCTTGAGGGAAGCATATCTTGTATGGAACAGTGAGAAGGAAAAATCAGATGATGGTGCCATCCATGTGGTAGTGAAACAGAGTTTCCCTATGATAGTACAGATGGTGCATCTTCAGATTTTTGATTCTCCTCATTACTTAACTATTGGATATTTGTTGCTTCCCCTTCTAAACCTTGTTCATGCAGAACATTCATCAGGATTGTTTCATTTTCTAAGTTTTCTGTGTCACTGAGGTCTTCTGTGTGTTCTCTTACTACTAAGGTAGCTAGTGTAGAAATGACCTCTTCTGGTTCCTCATCTGAGTCAGAAAACCATAACTGACCTAAAAATTTGCTAGATGGTTTTGCAGGAGGATATAAAGAAATCTGTTTTAGATCAATACCATTTGAAATAGTCATATTTCCAGATCTGCAGTCTATGAAGGTTGCTGCAGTTGCAAGCCAAGGTCTTCCCAAAATAATGGGATATCCATGTGCTGAATTTCTTGGTTGTAAAACCAAAAAATCTGTAGGGAATTCCCAAGAAGAAACTTCTATAGGGACATCTTCAATGATTCCTTCAGGTTTTGCAACTGACCTATCGACCATTTCTAAAACTGTAAATGTGGGGCTGAGATGTTTGAGCTGTAATTGTTCCATTGTATCCTTGGTCATGACATTTATTGCAGCTCCTAGATCTACTAAGACATTTGATATTGGTACTTGAACCTATGGTGACTGTGATAACTGGGCTTCCTGGATCACTATACTTTGGAGGTACTAGTTTTCCAGATAAGAGATCAGCTATCTTCCCTTCAACCTGCATAGTTTTGGGAAATGCCTTCTTTTTTCTTCCTGCTCTTTTAATGCACAAATTTTGGATAGTACTATTAATCTCTGGTATTTCCTTAATAGCTTGCAATAAGGGCAATGATATAGTCAACTTTTTGAGTTCTTTGACCAATTCTGACTCAGAATTTTTTGGTATTGCATTAAGTCTTTCAGGATATGGAATTATCCTTGGTAATTGTTCTGCTTGTGTCTCTTTCTCTATCTCTGGTTCCAATTTTTCTTCTGTCTCCATTGTTGGTTGAATTTTCTCTGGTTCTGATGATTCTTGCTCTTCATTTTCTTTGATTTCAATTGAAACTGGTTCAGGTACAACTTTTCCTGAACGAAGTTGGATGTTACTACAATCAAGAACATTAATTTCAACATTTTCTTTAGCTTCAACCACATAGACAGGAGGTGTCTGTCTCATGCTGTTTGGATTAGTGATTGGTTGAGCTGGCAATTGAGGTTGTTTCACTTGCTATGTTTGCTATTGTTTTTCTTGAAAATTTTGATTAGGTGTAGGCAACAAATGCTGAGTTTGACCTTGATTCCTTTGTTGCCTTGGATAGGACTTGGTATTGCTTGATTCCATTGTGGTTGGTTTTGCATCCAATGTGGATTAGTCTGATTTTGATTCCAAGATGGATTGTTTTGATTCCAAGATGGGTTGTTTTGATTCCATGAGGGGTTGTTTTGATTCTGATTCCAAGCTGGGTTACTCCAATTTGCTTGTGGCCATTCTTGGGAATTTGTCCATTGAGGATAATTCCAAGGACGTTGGGGTGGTTCTGATTGTCCCCAAGGCATAGTACTAGGATTATGCCCCCAATTTGTAGGAAAACGAGGGGGATTTTGATATTGAGAGAAATTTCCCCCTTGTTTTGGTCCAATATAGTTGAGTTCCTCAATCTGATTTTCTAACACAGTTTTGAGTTGTGGTAGCAGGTGGCATTGATCAGTTGAATGCCTTTTTGAACAGATACTACAAATGGCTGAGATAGATGTTTTATTCAAAGGACATTCCTACAAAGCATGTTTATTTCTACATCTTGGGCAATAAATTGCCAAAGGTTCTATGTTTTTTGCTTTTGTAGACATTTCCCCCAAAGTAGTGTTTAGGTGCACTAGAATATCAGTTTTGAAATTTGCAAGTTCCTCTATCAAGTCCTTTACATCAGTGCCATTTGTGTGGCTTTTTCTTCTTCTCTGCTTAGTGCGAGAGTAATTCCTGCAAAGATCCATAATTTCCTCATTTTTGAGAGTGGTTACATCCCCTTTTCCCATCAAATCCAGAACTTCTCTGGATTCATCTTGCAATCCTCTCAAAAATATGGTTTTACATAATTCTGGTTCTACAAGTCCACATCTCCTTTGAACAAAGGAGAACCTATCAAGATAATCTTCCAATGTTTCATCATCTTCCTGCTTGATTCTGAATAACTCATCTTTTCTATTCCTTACATGGCAATATTCCTGATATTTATCTAAAAAGACAGTTTCCATTTGATCCCAGGTTCTTATGGAATTAGGCTCTAAGCTCATGAACCAGCGCAATGCTGAATCCTTGAGTGTTGAGGGAAAAACCTTAAGTTTTTGATTGTCATTTATATAATCATAGGTCTGACACACTACCTTGAATTCAAACAAAAATTGATCAGGATCTTCAGATACAACACCTCGAAAGGTTGGAAGTACTGAAGGTGAAATGGTCTTCATGGGAGAGTTTTGTGTTGGATTCAGATGAATAGGATATTCAAATGTTCTGGAAGGTTGGAGTATATCCTGATCATCTCCTTCATTATGGACATAGCCATGTTGGCCATCTACATTGCCTCCTTCTGCCATAGTTTCCTATTTCCTAGGAGAAGTTAAAGCTTTCCAAATTGTTCTCTCAAGAGGTCCAAGACCCTCTGTTGATGATGAGTCTGATGAATTGTCTTTCTTAGGATATTCTGATGATGATAAAATTGGTGATTTTCCTATCTCAGAATGTTCTAATGATGGTGAGACTGGTGATTTTTCTATCAATCTTTCAGGTAGTTCAAACACAGGTGATTCACCCCTTAGGCGTGAAGATCTCCTTAATGGAACAAGCCAGGGATCCTTTGGGGTAGTTCTACCTTTTTCATCCCTAGACTTATTCATTCATGTTTACTCCTAAATGACATAAATTAAGTCAATAGTTGTTATCTTCCTCAATTGTTGTATTCAGATTTTAACCTAAATTTTCATAGTTTAGTCTGATTACAGCTATTGGACTATTTGTTTTCTTTTGGCAACACTATTCCTTGACAACGGCACCAAAATGATGCGTAGTCATTATACCATCATTAATTCTCAATGAATCTGTCAATCCAGGGCAGTGTACAAGGCTATCTACGAAAGAAGTGAAACAGCTATAACTTAGGTCAATCTAGAGCAACAGGTCTTATTGGTGGAACCGGTTGTGTGGGGGGTTTTGGAACATTCCTATCTCTAAATTGCATGAATTAAATCTTAATCTAAGTTGCAGAATTGGAAACTAATCATTAACTACAGAAATGAAGTCCTAATTACAATTGCAGAATGAGACCTAATTATATTGCAGAAATAATAGTTGTAGAATTGAAAGTCTGATCCTAATTGCAGAAAGGAAATCTAATTACTTTTGCAGTAATGAAAGTCTAGATCTTAACATGGAAATAAAAACTGTCAAAGCTCTGTAACAGAAGGTTGTCAATCTTCTGTGCAGGATTTGACAGCAAAACATAAAATGCAGGAAATTATAGAAAAATAGTAAATTCTAGGAATAACAGTCTGAAATAAAATGGAAGCTTTGCTGAAAGTAAATATTACAACTAAAACACTAAGCACAAGATTAATCTAAGCATAAATAAACTAAGATCACAAATATTGTCAGTTGTTTACAAGCAATTGAAATAACAAGTTCTACAACTCATTCTGTTGCAACAAAATCAGAATAAAAACCTGCTTGTTAGTCCTCCTCCTAGGTCTGGAAGTGGCCAGCCTCCTTGTCTAGAAGAAGGTATAAGTCTCTCTCTCTCTCTAAATCTTAATCACACTCATTTACAAGCAATATGAAATAGAACTGGTGCACTTTATTGATTAAAAGACATGATTACAATAATTTTGCTGAAAAACTATTACAGGACTGTAACAGTCAATTTCTATCTATTTTCTGCTTCTTCCTTACTTTCTACTTCCTGCTGCTACTACTTCTACCTCTATCTACTACTACTAGGCTCAACCTGAATGGGAGCAATATTTATAGATGTCCTAAGGTCTGATTACAAACAAAGAATATCTCAAAAGATCTAATCCTACAATGCTGCAACAAATTCTGGTTTTATCCTAGAAGAAGATTAAAACTTGATCTTTCCCTTAATGATGGCTTTGGTCGGCAATGACGGCAAAGACAGATGGAAGATCTTTTCCTTTACTTTTTCCAACCTTTATTTCCCTTTTTTTGGCTTCAAAAATCGGTCAACAAGTCAAAAAGCACACTCTGTTTTCATTTCGAAGATAAGTGGCTTCATTCCGAAGATAATGCAATTCTCATTCCGAAGATCGCTCATTCCGAAGATACTGCATTCTCATTCCGAAGATCGCTCATTCCGAAGATACTGCATTCTTCATTCCGAAGATCCGCTCATTCTGAAGATACTGCATTCTTCATTTCGAAGATCCGCTCATTTCGAAGATGTTGTGTTCTCTCATTCCGAAGATATCTGTTCATTCCGAAGATACTTCGAAATGAACAAATGTGTGCTTTTCCAGTGATTTCTTCTGCATCTCTCAGGTGGGTTATCTCTTAAGATCAAATTCCAATGGTCTTCATCTCTTTCCTCATGTGAATTCCATGCCTTGCTATTTATGGACAGTTGGCTGGAATTTACATGGGAAAGACCAGTTTTTGCTACACAGCAATAGTTTGCTTGCACTGTTGCCAGATTTAGGTGAAATAAATGCTTGAGACAAATCAAAACATGATTAGTGAAATGCTGCTATTATTCTAAGCATATCCCATTTTAGCAAATCATAGCAAAAAGAACACAAAACTATGCAAAAAGCTGTAAAATCAGCATATAATATTCCAAATACATTGATCATGCAAAATGGTTAATATACAACATATTGAATCAACTTAACTAACATATCAGATAAAACATAAGAGTTTATAGGCATTTTTAGTGTTCAAAACATGTTATGATTGAGGCATTTCCAGGCCTCATCAATAACACTGTATGGTAGAAATACAGATTGTAATTTACAATTATATAGCAAAATTACAACATGAGAAGTGCATTAAAATAATACTGTGCAGTAGAAATACAAACTGCAATTTACAATTGTCTAAAAAAAGTACCGATCATTCAAATAAAACTATACAATCAACAAACAATAAAACAAACAAAAAAAAAAAACAAAAAAAGTCATCCTAGGGTTTCAACCTTAATGTGAACAAAAAAACAAAACAAAACAAAAAAAGAATCATACTAGGGTTTCAACCTTAATGTGAACAAAAAACAAAACAAAACAAAAACATCATACTAGGGTTTCAAATTTAATATTAATGCAAAACAAAAACAAAATAATGCAAACAAACATTTATATGTGAGTTTTTAACTTCACAAACAAAGCACAAATGAATAATAGGTAGAAGGAAGGAAAATCATATCGGTCTCACCTCGGCTCCTCCACTCAAATATATGGTTCTCATACTCATGATGTCCATGAAATTTTGGTAGTGCTCCGCTACGCACACTCGCACTCCTCCTCCTCATTGCTCCAAATCACCAAGAAAAAAATGTTGCAAATGAGCCCAAAACCTAGTTTTGGTCCTTATATAGGCTGTTAGGCCTGTAATCGTTCCACCCTAGGATGAGTTCTCTAGTTGGTGCTCATCCCACCTTGGGATGATTACAAAATTGGTATTCGTCCCACCCTAGGATGATTACAGAGCCAGAAATAAAACAACAAAAATGACATCCAAAAAATGCACCAAAATAATAATAAATCTACCGAACAAAGGTGCCTCTGCACCTGACATTATTGGCATAAAAAACCATCGTCGGGGTCACAAATACTCACTATCCTACTCCCTAAGAAGGCTAGAATATCCAGAACGCTCCACTAGAAGGAGGATTTTTGATAATTTTTACCCCAATAGGCATCCAAAAAAGGGTCAAAACCCACCAAATATAGGTTCGATTGTTGGAAAATTGCAATAAGCATTCAATGAAAACAACTGAAGGCACCCTTAAAAACATCATCTTGGATCAAGCAACTTGTCACTTTTCTCATTTTGGTCATTCCCTCATCGATTCGTCGCTTGAGGGGGTAGTCAAACTTAGTCACCAAATCAACAAATACACACCCAATCAAGGAAATGGCATGCATTCAAAGAATCATTGACAAAGACAATCACTCTCCTACTTGGGGTAGCAAACACGCAATAATAACAAGCTAAAAAAACACTTAGCATTCTAGAAGCATGAAGACAAGGTTCCTTAGACAAAAGGTTGTGCCCTTTGCCTATTCATGACAATGTCCAAGATCAAGTACACCTCACTGAAAAAGGTTACACTTGAGTTAAGCTCCTTAGCTCGTTAGAAGCAAGGATTCAAGAATGCATGCCATTTCCATACTTGGGGCATAAAAATATGGTTAGATTACTGAGAAACCCTAATCATTTAGTGCTTTGGTCATCTATTTTTTCTCATCACTGTGCCACACACAACGCATCCCAAAAAGGGGCATCTGTAGACACCGAAACAACACCAATATGATTATGTGACTACAACCACTGATCGAATTGGCATACATACCCCCTAGGGTAGCCTCCAGAGGTTAAAAAGTGGTCCTAACCACTCCAAAATTAGTTTTGGAAGGTCAAAGGTAAATTTTGCACCTTTTAAGCACTTTTCTCCCTATTCGTCCCACCCTGGGACGATTAGAATCCTATTCGTCCCACCCCAATATGATTAGCAGTAATTGCTCTAGGGTGGGACGATTAGCAAGTTTGACTAGAAAAAATTCAAGCCTTGACAAATGGAAGCCCAAATCTGCCACCCAAATTCACCTTCAAGACATGCAATTGTGAGGAACGGTTTCAAATCTGAGAGAGACTTTAGTCAAGCATACCCTGATCATGGAGGCTCTAAATCAGGGAGGAATCTTCTCTCCCCCCAAAAGGCATAATGAGCCAAGTGGCACCCTTGCATGTGCATTCAAATAAGACCCTCAGGTCTATAAAATGATGAGCCTCCTCACCCCAAAAAATAATAGAGCTGGAGCATTTGGAGCAATGGAGTGCTGCCAAATTATACCCCCATTCCCCTTTGTGCTTCCTACATCCCTAATTTCTCTTTTGGAAGAGAGGTTATCGGGTGGAAACTAGGAACACATTCCAAACCTAAAACCCAAGCAATCGGCCACAATACCACACCAAACTCATTGACACAACCCCTTGGGAGGTTTTGGACCCATCCCACTTGGATTGGTGCCAAAACTAAGCCCCAAACGGTGGGCGTCTTGCCCCCGGGTGCCCCCCCGCACTGTTGCAGTCCTAATCGTCCCACCCCAGAGTGATTAGAAATTTGTGCATGATTTCTTTACTATTATTTTTGAATTATGTTTTATCTAATGTACTTATGTTGTTGTCTAAGTTTCAATGCTTTCTGACATGATTTGACCTTGTTTTTATCGTTTTATGCGTTTACTAACCTACAGGGAGTGCCTTCAGATATAGGAAAATATTTGTAGAATCTGCAAAATATGACCTTTTGGATCATCTCAAAATGCCTCTTTTAGTCTAACCCCAAGTTTGCAGGAGTTTTGGAGGCCTCTAGGTAGGACATTTGCAAGGTCACTTTTGCACATTTTGTGACAGTCCCCAGCATCCCACCCCAGAGTGATTAGAAATTTGTGCATGATTTCTTGACTATTCTTTTTTCAATGTGTCCCTAATGATGTCTCCATTCCTCTATCAAAGTTTGAATTCATTATGACATGTTTTGACCATCGTTTCATTCTTTTATCTATTAACTAGTCGAAGGCTTTGTGGATTGCATGTTTTCTTATATCCGCATATGCTATTAACCATTTGCTATTTTTTTGTGAACAGAATCTCACTGCCTAGAAAACTAGAGGGGAAGAAAGGAATTATGAACACATGGACACAAGTGGTGGTAACTTTTGGACCGCACATTTTGAATGTGGGCATGTGAAAGACACTGGAAGCATACCATACATTGATGTAACAAACTGTATCAAACATTATGAGCCCTAGAGGGTGGGGGGATGTATTGTAACTGGATTGAAAGCAACATTAATAAAATATGCCCCACTTTTTTTTTCTTACATCTTGTTTCTATTTCATTTCCTTCATGCATTTTTTCATTGCATTCGTAGGACTTAGCATCTACACCATATCTATTTTGTTTGCATCATATATGGTACGCCGTCCTTCTGCATTCGCTTTCAGTATGAAAAAAAAACCTAGATTCAAGATGCAAAGAGATGTAAATTCAAAAGTCATGCATAGTATTTTTGTATTTTTTTTAATGATTTTTTTACATTCATTGTCTCTTTAAATTCTTAAATTTGGTACAAATTTGTATTGTGCTACCTATATTAACAAAAAGGATGGTAGTGTAAGGAATTTACCCATCAAATAAAGGTCTATGAAGATGAATATGCATGTGAATATGAAGGTGCACATGCTAATGTGTACAAATTCACACCCTATTTAATTTTAGTACTCAATGAAGGTGGTAGCTTGGAAAGATCTAGAAGAGCTTCTTGAAGAAAAGGATTAACTTGATCCTATGATGAAACATTGATTAACAAATACTTACTTACCTTGATATTTTCAAGTTGCTTGGTGATGTGATATGAATAAATTTATTGACATAAATTAATATCATATTGAGCTTGCTCAACCATTGAAAAATATTGATATGGATTAGGGTCACCCAAAATGATGATAATTTGATCTTTGAATTTGAACTTTAAACATTGATAAAAATAATGGACAACCCTCATCGCATGATCCAAGGGCATCCAAGAAGAAGATTAAAATATTTAGGGCAATACACCACATAGAACAATGTATCTAAGATCTTAGGTCCAACCTTAAGGGGGAGATATATAATGCCACAGGCCTCTTGGAACTCATTGTTGAAATTTTTGATGATGATATTGGATTTAGTTAAATCTTCCTATTTTAATCTAAATTTTTGGAAATTTTGATAAGTGTATAAATTGAGGGAAGAGCCATTTTCTATCAAAATATGCTTGATAAATGTTTCCCCAATAAATGCAGTAATATAGAGGGAATAATACCTTCACAATTATAAGGAAGGAATATCATCATCAAAAAATGTGATATGATGTATCCCAAAGGAACCTACTATATTAGCTATAGCACTAGAGGAAATATCATGAGGAATAGATTGTTGTTTTAGAAGGTTCAACAAGGCTTCCCTATGAATAGGAGAAGTTTGCAAAAGCTCTAAGAGAGAGATCTTAGTTGGGGTACTAGCTAACTATTGTTGAATGTCAAAGGAGGATTTAGGTTGAAGTCTCAACACTAAAGGTGGGTTTTCTACTCTCGTACTCCTTTGGGTATTCTTAAAAACTAAGGTTAGTTTCAAAGGTTGATTAGATGTAGAACTCACTCTTGTTCAAATTGTTGAGTCAGTTGAGCTTGAGCTTATTGCCTTGTACTTATTTCTATCATACCAACCATATTTTTGTATGGAGGTGGCACATTATGATATGAAACTTGATTAGCTACCTATTTCCCATGCTTAGGTAGAGGGTCTTGGATGATTCCCATGTCTTAATTAGTTATGGGTTATTGTTGACTAGGAGGTTGGTTTTTTGTTGGAGAATTAGGTTGAGAACCCTCTATAACAAGGTGATATTTATCGATAAAGTATTGAACCATATGTTTCAACCTCTTACATGAATTTTTCATGTGCCCCTCCACTCTATGATACTCACAATGTTGACTAGGATTTTACCAATTAGTCATGGCATCAATTTGCCTTATGGGAGGTAAATCAATCATATTAGCTTCTAAAATTTACTTTAGGACCACATTCATAGGTGTGTTGAGTCTTGTAAAATTCCTTGGTGGGCTAGCTAAGCACCATATTTTGCAGGGTGTTAACACCACAGTTAAAAAGCCTACTATACATTACCCCATCACCAACAATATACTTGTTCTTATACTAATATTTCATGGTCCTATATTCTTTATTTAGATTAATTTGACCTATTAGAATAAGGGCTTACTCTACCCTTCTTGCTAGATCTATAGCTTGGTCAAAAGAAGTAATAGTTGTTGTTTCCAATTCATATGATATTTGCTCTTGTAAATTTCCAATAAATATCTCAAGCATGTCTCAAGTAGGTAAAGTATATCTCAACCATCCAAATAAAATTTTGGAATGAGACAAGAATTCTAAAAAATGTTTGTCTTTACCTAGTTTCAAAATATAAACATCTTTCATAGTCACATTTTTCTCAACATAATCTTCAAATTGTTGAAAAATATTCTATAGTTTCTTAAAAATTCCTCAAATAATGATGAGGTAACTAATAATACCATTCCAATCCCATACCACCAAGGCTCTTAGGGAACATATTTAGCAAAAACATGTCATAATATATAATATCATGGCATGCTATCATAAACATCCTTAAATGTTCAATCAGGTCCTTTGTTCCCTTATAAATAGATAAAACCAGCATTAGAAAATGCTTAGGGTAGGGCCTAGAAGAAACAACGGGGTCTAAGGGTTTATTGCACATTTCTCTATAGTTATAGGTGAAACTTGGAGGTTGTATCATATCCACTCTTGAAACCAATTGCTTCACCATACTTGTTAAACTTTATATATCAGTATTGTTGTTGCACAATACCCCTAGATTCTCTAGGGTAGGGGTATAGGTAGTTTTTTGAAAGAGAACATGGTGAATGTTGGAGGAATTAATATTTTTATTGTATGGTTTGTTATATGTGGTATATTGTTATGAAGGATAACTAACATTTTGTGAAACATAAGCATGAATTTTTAGATGAGCAAAATGAAGAGGAAATTGAGCATAATCTTGATATGAACTACTAGTTTGAGGAACTTGTGGAATTCCCTCAATGTTGGTGGTTATAGTAGTAGCATATGTTGGTTTATGAAAATGATTAGCATGATGTGAAGATTCAAACAAGGGGTTATTATGAACATTCCTAGGAGATATGATTAGAGGAGGAGGAATATCACCTCTTTCAATTCGGGCTTCCTCTTCCATAACTTTAACCAAAGCCTCCTTATGATATTTCATAAAACATCATATATGGTCAAAATATGTGAAAGTGAAGCCTCCATTAAGTCCCTTAAGAGGATCAAATTTGGTACCAATTTCTTCATGTTTTTCCTCTTCTACATCTAGATTGTGATTCCCCCTATCAATATGATCATCTTCTTGAAAAATATAATCATATTCCAAAAGCTTTTTCTTACTCCTAGTATTTGGAGCCATTACAAGAAAGAGAAATTATAGATGAGAACACTTAAAAAATACACACAAGAAGATTTTTGAGATGTTTTTAATGTTTTATAATTCTAAATAAAAAAATTTAGTTGTATTGCTTAAATTTTTCAAAATAAAAATGAAAGGAAGAGACTTTCTATCTTGGCCACTAATATGTATTTCCATGTTAGGTTCACCAAATATATATAGGGTGAAAACTTCCCTACCATGTACTATTCTCATATGGATCCACTAGGATCCAAGGTGACTATGAGGGTGTGTTATATTCTCTACACTCGAGGGCTTAGGGATCGAAGGGTTCACTAAGAATGGTTTTAGGACTCGCTCTAAGTTTGGGGTGGAGATGTTTGACATATATGTTAAAGCAATCATCTATGTTTTGCCTCTCTATAATATAAGCTAAGAAATGAAAGGATAATGCAAGGTAGACATTCAATGCAAGCAATCAAGGACTAGCCCTAGAATGATTCTCAATTTTGAATTATCACTAAACCCTAACTTCCAAAATAGATCATTTTCTTATTAGAAAGGATTTAAAGAAAATGCACAAATAGAATTAAACCTAGAATGCAAAATATATGCTTTTCTCTTTTAAATGCCTAGAATGTGATCAAAATTTTTTCTCTTTTATTTAAGATCTAGGTTTTGAATAAAAATGGGCATAAAGCAAACAACAAACAACCTATGAGTTTTAACATAGAACACTTATCTAATTTTATGATTGAACTTAGATTTTTCTTGTGTTTAGAATATCCAAGTAGCTTCAAACCTAAAAAATAGTTTCACAAAACCCTAGAAAATTTGATCAGTATTTGGGGGCATGCTTAGGCCATTGTAATACTAAGGTTGGAGGTATAGCATTCAATCCACCTTTGTCCTTTTGGTTAACTATTTGAAAGCAAAATTATTAATGATTTTTTTGGAAACAAACAAGATAAGATACAATAAAATGTAATAGTATGGAAAATATAATGTAAATAATAATATTATGGCCTAAATAGAACATGTAAGTGGAAATGAGGGTTTGGGAGCGAAATCTTACCCCTAAACCTGGTGAAATAAAAATTGCACCCCATAAGGGGAACCACAATTTTGGGTTCTACCAAAATCACACCCTATAAGGAGTGATCATGATTTTTAGGATAGAGGAGCAAAATAATAAATGGATGTGAATTTCAAACACAAAATGCAAATTAAATTATTTTTAGAAGTAATACAATGAAAGAATGAACTTGATGGCAACAAAATAATAAAAAAAAAGGATTAAGTCCTACACAAAATGGTAGATTACTCCTCAAGGATCCCACACTTGTCCACCAAGAGCAAAAAATCAGCAATAGAGCAATAACAGAGCACCAGAGAACACTTAATCTTGTTAAAAGACTTACTTGCAAGAAGACATTTGCTAGGAAAACTTGTTAGCCAAAAATCACTTAGAAAAATTCTTCTATTTGTCTAAGCGTATGGAAAAATTGGATCTAAACCCCTATTTATAATAAGTTTGGAGAGAAAAAGAGTGGTAAAACCTAAGAGAGGATTGACATCCTAAGGATTGGCCCAAAAAAATAAGATTTTTTAAGAGAAAATCCTAACTTACAGAAATCGTGTCTCGTAAGGGCCAACTACGATTTTGGAAAAACTAGGAAAAAATAAAGGAGCAGGGAAATAGAGGCCTAAAATTGTGCCTAGACAAGTTTTAGGGTCCTCCAAAGGGATATAGGAAGATTGAATCACTTTGGTGGGTCAATTTTCCATGTCTACAACTACTAACTATGAAACCCAAAAAGGTAAAAGGTTAGAATTAGTACCTTTTAATCTACCCACCAAAAATTGACTTTATTACATAAGCCTAATATGCAATGCCATTGAAATCCAAAACTTAATATTTTACATTTTTTATCTTTCATCCATTAATTGCATCTTAAGCCCATTTAAAAATATTACCTTCAACAATCCTATTAACTTGAATGCAACCATACTAAAGGATCCATGGCTTATTATAAAACCAACACTTGGGAAGCTCAACTCATATCATAATATTATGCATAGCAAAGCTCTATCAAAATCATGTCATGGTCTTCTAAATGTAATATGATTGTATGGATCTCATACAATTTTGAAGCTCTCAAGCATATAAATCAATAAGTAATCATATTTTTATCATCATCATAAGGGGATATTAACCAATGCATATTTAGTTCATATGTTTACTTGGTTGTGCTATCTCACCTTAGCTTTTAACATTATCTTCACTTTATAGATCTCTAATATTTGATCATTGCATGATAACTTTAATTTATTTGTTTGAATTTATTAGTCATCTTGTTTTATTACATATTTAACTTAAGTTTTATAGGTAATCATATTATCATAATTAGGGCCCCTATCTCTTTTGGTCAGCTATCTCTATTGCATCACTTGCAACAATAAAAAATCTCTTCACAAAGTAAGTTTTATTGTATATATAGGTAAAACTGCTATCAAATTGCAAGTTTTATAGTGCTATCACTCTCTATTTTTGACATAGTTAAAACAAAGTTTATAATCATAGAAAGTGAAATCACTATCAACTTATAAAATCACCAACAATACTATCACTCATCTAGTGGCACTTTTGTGACTAGGCATACAATATTCATTTTTATCATCTTATAGTTGTCATATAATATATGAATAGGCATATGATGCTAGTCAAGGGATCCATATGATCTTTGCTAACTTATACAAACATATTTTCTATTGATTTTTTTATTTTCTATATTTTTTGTAGATTAGAAAAAGTGTCACTCAAAATTAGTAGCATTGGAAGCACTTTTAAAGGACTAGTTATGCTTCTGCTAGTAGTGCTTTTTTAAAACATTAATGCTTCTCTCTTTGAGGTAGAAAAACTAGGTTTTAAGTCCTAATATTTTATTTTTATCATCTTATATTGTATGTTTATTTTCTATTTATTATGCATTTGCTTCTATATTAATATTTTATGCTTGTATCCATGCAATAGTATAAAAAGGTACAACAGGTCTTCTCAACCTATGTGAGGATTTCTAATCTCCTTTTTTATTACCTCAACAAGTTTATGTTACAAGGTATATGGCCCGAAATCTCAAATTATACTTTATGAGTAAAGTTACAAAAATATTTTTGGCATCAAGGCTGCCTCCCTCCTAAGATAGGGTGATCCCATGTCTCCCTTTCTCTTCATCATCCTCGTAGATGTAAAAAATTCAATTGTTACTACTCATCCACTTATTTTTTTTGTTCATTTATTTATCTTCCAAAGAGTGAAGGACATAATCATGATCTAAGACAAAGTTATTCCAAATGGATTGTAAGTTACCAAGGCATCAATCATCAAGAGATATTAAGACTTTGTCAGAGTCACTCTTGAGTAGAAGTGACCAACTTCTACAAAACCTTCATACTGCAATGATGGTATGAATACATGCCTTGAAGATTGAGTAACCACACCAATGGTTAATCATAAATATCTAGTACTTAGTTACTACCCTCATCTCCATGATGGGGAAACTAATATAATTATCATTCCATGTGATCAAATTACTCAGGCCTTGGAATAATCATCTTAAGCATGATTATCTTCCCTTCTCATCCATAAAAAATATTTGATCTTAATAATTATTGAACATATTTCTCATCATTAATATAGGATCACCTACTCCACATACACATTCGAGCTACTACTTAGAATGTAAGGCTTTGTTTGAGCTACAACTCAAGCATGAATTACAATATATAGGCTTCAACCTCTTTGAGATCTAACTCGAATTATATCAAACTAGTTATCATTTTATTTCATTACTATATTATTTTTAGGTATTGTTTTTATTCATGTTCTTTATTCAAAATGTATAATCTATTTGATACTTTCTTAATCCTTTTGTATAACAACTTGACATTTAAAATTCTTATTAAACACTTTAGTAAGGTTCATTTCCCATCTAATTAACATACATTGGAAATCAATCCATCATCCATAATAGTATCATCATACAACTACATAAACATGAAGCAAGAATAATAACATTAATGCATAGATCTAATTATCCCTAAATTGATAATCACATTCATATATAATATTATTTCATCTATGATTGTATAAACATTTCATCATAAGCAAATAACATCTAAATATCATCTCAAATAATCTAATTACAACATCCATTATCTATCTAATTAACATCACATTAGAAAGTAAATGCAACATCCATATGAAACAATAGAGGCAAACCACAAAATAGAGATACATAGTATATATCCTAGGAACCCTCACGAGGAATAAACCCAACCTCCAAAATATTTCTCTTCTCTCATTTCTTAAACATAAAATGTCATAATTACAATAATGGAAAGGCATCCCATAGATCCTCTTTCCAATTATACAATTTAAAGGAACCAAAAATTTTCTTTTCCAAAACATGATGTAATTAAGAAAATTCCACATTTCCTTTCTCTAATCCATCAATACAATACATAAGAATCTCACAAATTCTTATATCTACATGCTTATGAATGATCATCAGAATTCATATTAAGGAGAAATTTCATTGACTATTAAAGAGGAAACCCCATAATCCCCTCGAGAATGAGTTCTAAATTCATTTTACCTTTGGCTACATCCTTTTTTTTTCACAAGGAGTGTTCCAAAATCACTAATATGTAAAAAATTAATGTCATAAATATTTTATCAATATTGGTAAAATATTTCTATTACACTTTCAACCCAATTTATACTACTTTGGTGTAAATTTACAAAAATATTCTAATTATTAATCAATGTACTCCCAAAAATTTTCTTTTGGAAACCAATATTGCTATCAAGTTGACTCCCTCACCATCCTTTTCCATAAAGAACTTTTCCTACACTAATGTGTCATTTTATTATATTTGATTCCCATAATTCATTGGATTATAAGGGTTAATATAATTTCCAAAGATATACTTCTTTTAAAATGGAGTTCGACCTCTTTATTAAACCCAAACGGTCAATAAAATTCTCTATATAAATTCAACTTACTACATAGGATGATTCCCATTCATAATGGTTATCATCCAACTTACTACCTAAAATTGACTTCCTAACAGTTATCATGTAATTCACTACCCAAGACCAATATCAATGATAACATCAAACTCAGTACCTATAATTAAAACATGTTTAAACCTCAACACCATAAATCCATGAAGTCTACAACCAATTCAATAATCATGGGTTCAATTCAAGTCAAAGAGGTCAACAATAAATCTATGGGTCAACGAGTACAAGGTGATTCAAAGAGATCAATATTATTAGCCAAGCATCTAGATGGTTAGCTATTAATCCATCGGTGTCCTAGTTTATATATAGCATATTATACTCTATTCTATAGTGCATGTGGGACAATAGTCTCATTCAAGAATTAATTAAAATTATAGGGAGCTGTACATAACCATAGGAAATCTAAAGTAGTTTAGATTCCAAGTTACCTAACACACCAAAATTGAGGCATGAAACCATGTGTACCACCATCAAAACCATGTTGATATATCATTGATGTCAGTGTCTATACAATGTATATAAGTATATATCTTTACTTTATCACACTTGGCATCTACCATACACAGAGTGTGGGGTAACAAAATCATGGCTTGAAAGCAAGGATGAGTTTATCTTAACTCAAATAGTCAATGAGATTATTTCACATAGCATACTGAATGACTGAGAATCGAACCATGCATCAAGTTATGATTTGATATGCTCTAGAGACCTATCACTCTTGAATATTTCTAATGCTTTGGTAGATTCCTAAACACTAATGAGTTGCCTATCGCTCAATAAATTAATGGCTTCAATGAAGGTTTAAGTTCCATAAATATGGTCAGGCAAATGCTACAAAGGTCATTATCACCTACTTAGTTTGTACTAGATCTCGCCTATGCATCAGGCTCTATGGCTATGGCCAATGGTAGTTTATAGAAAGTGCATATGATAATTAACATCTGCTATCAATGTTTGAAGAAGTATTAAAATGGTTTTCATTGTGAAAAATCCTAGGAGGAACATCAATATTAACATGGATAAACTTTGGTCATCAGTGGTTTTGGGGATCACTATAGTATATTTAAACCCAATCTATATCTACAACATTCAAATGATTTTTTCTTGCTAAATTCATGAAGTTTATCCATGAATCTCTCAAGGCTGAATTGCACTCTTATTGCACGAATCAAACCCTTGTTATGCTATATTGATTGAGGGGTGCTTAGACGTAGTTGTAGGTAAATATTAGGCCACACACAACTTGATTTTTTTGAGATGTATCAATTTGATACATAGTAATGGGGCAAAAATGTTCGACATGTTCAGTTTTTATGGTATAACACCAAATAAAATTGTTTATATGTGATGGTGATTATAACCACCAAATGGTGGTCGTGATAATTTCATTGTTGTTGTTGGTGGTGGTTTTTGTCTATTAGTCTAGGTCTAACCTATTCAGGGTTATGCATAAGGGTTTGGACTCAAAATGTACTTGTAAAAAAATGGCGAATCCTAATCAAAATCAAGGTGAATCATGGAGAATCCTAATAAAATCAAATCAAGCATATTTATACCAAAATTTGGGGTATTTGAAGCCCTAAAATGTAAGGTCAAATTTGGGACCATTATTGACCTATTAAATAATTTTGAAGTAAAACTACACAACTAAATGAATATAGGCGTTCCCATAAAAACATATAAACACTTTGCTATATGAATGCTTCCAATTGGGTAGCAACAAATTTATAAAAGAGTATAGGTGTTCCTATAAAATATATAAATGCATTTACTATAGAAAATAAGGAAGAAAAGAAACCAAAGTAACCTATTTTCCTTGGTCAAATCTTCAAACCTTTTAGAATCTCCTTCTCTGCTTCCCTTCTCTAGTTCCTCGAGTGGCCTTCCAAGATCTTCCCCCCCAAAGTCTTCCTAAAACCCCCTTTTTTTCTCCCAAATATAGTTATCTTTTCTCTTCTCCTTAGTCTCCTTTTTAATGGAGATTTCTTTTTCTTCCCCAACCAAATAGTGGCATTATTATTTTAATATTAAAATATGCCTTAGATCAAATAAGACATTTCATGCCATGTGAAGGGAAATTTCCAAAAGTAGAAGGGGTCCAAATAGAGATAAGGTGGGGATCTTGTTTTGTTTTGTGTACCTTCTTCATAGAGACAAATACAAAAATAGTACTATTAGAGAATAGGATGGATACAAAACTAGGACTATTAGTGATAAGGGAAAGAATCTACCTTAATTTCCACCAATCTAGAGAAGCCATGTAGAAGATATGGATAGTTTCTCAAATAATAGGATAATCCTTATATTATTTACTAATTCTAGAGTCCCTTTTTAATCCCATCAAAATTGGACAAATCTTGTGAGCACCTAATCGTATTAAAATTAGGTTATTTACACCTAATTTATTATATTATATTAATTTTTGCAAAAGATAAATCCTCCAATTCATATTTCACAAAAACTCTAATTATATTATAATTAAATTAAATTAAATTATCTTCTTTGAGAGATAATTAATCCTTTCCTAAGTCCTCACAAAATCCCTTATTTAGAATTTTGTAGAACTCTTTAAGCCAACGACTCCTTTTAGTTAGGCATTAATTGATCCCACAAATTAATTAATAATATTTTGAAAAGGATCAATGGGGATGGGCTATGACATACACCCCCCTGGACTAAACACAATCCTCTATGTTTTGTGCATTTTTAAGCTTAGTTACTGCATACACTTACTAAAACTAATATTTATCCTTACAAAACAATTTGAGTCATCAACTTTTTCTTGTTTCCAGTGTCTCGTTCTTGATGGTAAGAAACATATTCCATCGATGAGAGTATCTAGATATGCAAAAATATAAAATATCAATGGTACCATATCCTTGAAGTAATAAATCATACATATTACATAACAATAGGTATTGAAAATATCATCAATACACAAATATCACCATAATATCACAACTTTGAAACATCTATCACTTCATAATTAATAATAGAATTTACCAAATATTTTCATAGATATGTCATGAAATTATGTTTCTATAATAGGTTAGACACAATAATTTTCATTAAATTATCAAAACTCCCACCAAGGAGCATCACACTATGGTTTGTTAACCCTTACCATGAGTTAACCATATAGAAATAGATGTCATCAAAGACAAAAAAATAATATCATAAATCTCAATTTAGAATGTTCACATATCCTAGGATTCGTTTTGACAAACCAATTTACCATTACTAGTACATCACCCTTGATATTACCTAGTTTACATCAACATAAAATCATGGAGAATTCCTATACCTTCTCCAAGAATGGACACCAATACATCCTTCCAAACTAGAATGTTTACATTTAGTTTTATTTAATTAATTAAGTTCATTTATCGATTTCATGATAAGTCTTAGACTAATTCATTTCTATCTCTACTTAATGATAATGAAGGTATACAAACCAAAAATCTATAATCCATATGTTTATTGGTTATATTAGCACATTCCACTGGATTACACAATATGTATCTTGAATTAATTCATAATGTAAAGACTACATAATTCAATCATTCTATATACAAATTACCTATTCAATACTGAGTGAACAATTCAATAAATTTTCCCTAGGAAAACCTTAATTTAACAATTTATTCATGAATCCACGATTATAATGTTTCTACTTCTTTGTTTTTAGATCCAATATTAGCCTAAAAATATGCATAGAAAGGAATTTTCATTAAAATCGTTCATAGCTTCCTATCACTTTTCTTCTCATTTTATGGAGTATCTTTGCTTTTCAGATTTTGTCCTTGTTTTTATTTCATAAACCCAACACTCTTTATTTTCCTCAAATTTTGTTGATATTTTCTCAAGTTGTAATTCCTATTTTCTATTTATACATACATATCATCTAGTCCCACATGCATTATGTTGTGGTACTGGTGGAATATGTAATGCAACATCGTTTAAATTATTATTAGAATAAAATATAAAGTCTAAAGAATAATATTTGAATTAGAAAATAATTCTATTTTATGTAAAAATATTCCCACCCAATTAATAAATAAAATAAGGGTGCTAGGAATATTTAATTTGTGGGAAAAAGTTATTTCCCCTTTTCTAGCAAATATTAAAAAGTAACCAATCACCTTTTAATATTTGATAGATGCCACTTGTCACACATCTCAAGATAATATTGTGATAAGATTTGTCACACATCTCAAGATAAGATTGAGATAAGATTAGGGCAATTTTAGGGTTGTAGTAGAAAAGTTTGTTTTTAAATAGGGGTGTTGTCTACTACATCTTGTCATATATTATGTTGATGCACATTGTTGCATGACATTGAAGCATTTTGTATTGTTGAATCATTGAGTAATATAGTGAGCTTCATAGTGGATGTTTCCCTTCTTCATTTGAAGTAGGGTTTTACCACTTAATATTGGTGTTGTGGGTTTTTCTCTTTTGTGTGTGATTGATCTTGTGGAGCATTCTTCGATCTTGGGGAGACTTTACTTGTCTCACATTTGGTATCAGAGCGGTTGGGATCTCCATCAAGTGTCTTCAATCCTTTGAGGTGAAAAACCCATATATATATATATATATATATATATATATATATATATATATATATATATATATATATATATATTGTTGTTTTAATGAATGCATTTGATATTTGGGTAAACTTATTTTGCAAATCTACCATTAGGGTTTATAGATTTATTGTGTTTTTTTTTTTTATATCTAGTTGTTAGATCTTTTGCAAATGGTGTTTTTCATTTTTAAATCTATAAATTTTTGGCATTGAGATTTTGCTGGAAGGGTTTTGGATCGAAATGGACCCCATGGTTGCGTTCGAAAGGCCCAAAAACCCTATTTCCATATATTATTTGCCCTATTTTGGTGAAAAATAAATCTGAGGCAATTTTTTTTTTATTTGGGGGCCAAATGGCCCCCCACCCATTTTGCTATACAGTCTGAATTTTTTTTATTATTCTATTTTTTTAATAAAAAAATAGTCATTTAATAAAAAACTGTCATTTTTTATTATTCTGTTATTTAATAAAAAAAAAATAATTATTTTTATTATTCTATTTTTTTTAATAAAAAAAAAATAGTCATTTTTTATTATTCTATTTTTTAATTAAAAAAAATAGTCATTTAATAAAAAAAACAGTCATTTATTATTCTATTTTTTAATAAAAAAATAGTCATTTATTTTATTTTAAGACCTAATAGTCTTTTTTTTTTTTTGCATAAATTGAAATGCATTTTTTATTATTGTATAATGCAACTAGAATCCTTTTATGTAGTTTTTGGCAAATTTTTAGTCAAATTGTCAAATAATTTAGACCTTATAGTCATTTTTTTCTCACATTAAAAATGGTTGTTTATGATTTTGCTTGTTTTGCAAGGTTATCCAAGTATGTTTTGGAGTATACAAGGCAATTTCGGATCAACTTTTTCACTTTCTTCCCCCTATTTTTATTTATTTCTTCTAATCTCTCTAAAGCATTTGCTTGAAGCATAATGCAAATTAATGTAACTTGTATCTCTCATAATGAAAGTAAAAGAGAAGAAATAGAGAGAGAGAGAGTGTGTGTGTATTTGTGTTTTGCCTATTTTGCATCTCAACTAATCTAACTACTAACTTACTAACTTGCTACAAAACAATCTACTAACCAACTAACTTGCAATTTACTAATTTTCATATTAATCAATAAGGTTAAAAATGAATCAACTTACTAACCACAACTTAAGTATTTGATTAAAATTTACTTAATCTTGCAACATAGTTTATATTTTCTAAAAACCTATTAAATCCAAAATAATCTGCTCTATCGGTAGCAAGTCCTTTTCGGGTCCTCGTACCCATACCATTTTGGGTAGCTTGGTTGACCTTGGGTGAGATGAATTGGCAATTCATTAGGCTATAGAAAAACCTTAAAATGAACACTAACTTACTAACTTATTGACTATCTAACATTTAAAAATTGTTTTATGGTGCAATTCAAGTTAGTTTATTTTGTTGCAAGATGATTGTTATGGTTAGTTACCTTCTTATTGCAAGTTAATCTATTGCAAGTTGATCTTGGTTTATTTCCTTTATTCAATTGCAATATGGTTATAGTTGTTTATTGCAATATGGTTATAGTAGTTCATGATGATCTTTCATGATGATGCTTATCTCTCTTGATGATGCTTAATTTTGATTATCTTTCATGATGATTATCTTTGATGATTGAAAAGTAGATTACTTGAAAGTTAGGTTAAAATATATATATATATATATATATATATATATATATATATATATATATATATATATATATATATATATATATATATATATATATATATATGCAAGTATGTTTATCTACTTTCTTATTGCATCTTATGTTTTGATTATGTTCACTTTCTAGAATGGTTGATAATGGAACCTCCTTCACACCTAAGCACATCCTTGATGGATCAAATTTTGGAATAAGGGAACCAAGGATGAGGGCTGAATTTCAAGAAAGAAAGTTATGGCCCATTGTGAATGGATATGAAGCAATACCAACCCAGGCAAGGGCACTTGAGACATACAACAACAAGAGTCACTGTTGCGGGCCAAACAAGGTGAATGGTTTCCTATTTTTGTCACATGCCCGTGCATTTAATTATCAACCCAGGGAGCTTCGTAAACTTGCAAAGAGTTAGAATTAGGTTACTACAATACCACTGGAGGTGAATCTGCTAATCCTACATTTTGGGGGTGTTCTTGAAATGGTTTTCAATCATTCCCGCACTCCTCAATAAATTATGTAAGAAGAACAAAATTAAATCTACAGAAATAAATCATGTACACATTCCTAAAAATAAATCTACTGCAAAATACTGGAACTAGCAAACCAATGAACATTCCTATGAAAGAAATAAACTAATTAAAATAAATTAAAAAAAGGAAATGGGGAAAAAATACCGGCTTGGAGTGGGCCCAGGCTCCAACAGCTTCTTCCCGATCGAACACGTGCTTTAGAACTTCTGGAACTGTAATATATTTATCAATGTATTACAATCTATCTTCTGCAACTCTAAATGGATATTTATTAATTATCTCTCTATATCTTTCAGAATGATCTGCATGTGTTTATATAACACACCCGTAGAACTTCTGTTACAGAAGTGGTTACATCAGTCGATTCTTCCTAGACTAAATTAGAACAGTCTGGCGAATGCAATCGACGTCTAGCATTCCATTTTGATGGCAACATGTTTGTTTCGGATCATGCTTTTCCTGGCATCAGTAAGACATTTTGATATGTTGGTGCTATCTCCAATTTAGCTCTGCATGATGCAGAGCTAGAACTGCACTAGCCGCTGCCATCCACGTCGTTCAAATCTGGTCAACAGGTAAAGAATCAGTGGTGCCTTCCTTATGAGGAAGGTACCTTGTTATCACAACACCTTCTGGTTGTAGGGAGGTGCTTGCCTTCTATTAGTGCCTTTTGGCTATGGGAAGGCACTTGCCTTCTATTAGCGCCTTTCGATTTTGGGGAGGCGCTTGCCTTCTATTGGCACCTTTCGATTGTGGGGAGGTGCTTGCCTTCTATTGGCGCCTTTCGACTATGGGGAGGAGCTTGTCTTTTGTTGGTGCCTTTCGATTGTAGGGAGGCGCTCACATTCAAGTGGTTCCTTCCAACTACAAGGAGGTGCTCGTATTTAGTTTGGTGCCTTTTGACTACAGGGAGGCACTTGCATTCAGTTGGCACCTTTCGACTGTAGGGAGGTGCTTGTATTCAGTTGGCACCTTTTGATTGCAGGGAGGCACTTGTTTCCTTAGCACCTTTCGGTTGTAGGGAGGTGCCTAAGTTCTCTACATTGACCCCCGATAAAGTGCCAGGTCCATCAAAAGACCTCGAATGTTCCAAATCTAACTAAATCAACTATAATTCCACAAAACATACTAAAAACACAAATTAGATAACACGCATAATTATATCAAATATCTATATAATCATTCATAAAAGTACGCAATCCTTATTATACAACCGCATATTGATCAAAGAAATATGTGCAAAATATGAGCATTTTTGGTGCTCATCATCCCCCATGCCTAACATATGCCATGCCCTCATGGCATCCAAGCTACAGGTAGCCCTCTGACTTTTCATCGTCACCATATCTTGGAGGATTCTGCTGCCCCTGTGGCCTGAGTCTATCTTTTTGTGCTAACATTTGAAGGTGTGGTTCACCTTTGCCTATGGGAAACTGTGGCTATCAATTGTCCTCTTCTTGTTCTGGCCACTACTGGTGGTGGTCTAGCCAGCGTTGTTCCTGCCGATTGAAATGCAGCTTCGATAGCTTGCCAGAGGTCGATGTATAGAGGTCTGACCACTGCCAGAGGGATATCTAAGTTATCCCCTCTAGAAGGCACCACTTGGGCCTTGTATAATCTGACCGCTTTAGGGGTAAGCCCTGTATTCTCCTGTGCAATCATCGTGGCCTCCAATTGTGGGCCATATACTCCCCACTGTTCCAAGTACCTCCTCATCATGGAAGGCCGCCCTCAAGATGAACCATAGATGTCCCAAAACTGGCTGTCTTCTATCGAATTGATGCAAATGCCAGAATCTCCTTTTACCATCAAGGATGCCTTCCTGGCCTCCTTTGCTACTTTCATTCTGTTACACAGCTGCTCAAAATATTTTTGCCTTTCGACGAATAGCTGCATGTCCCATTCATCCTCCTCTGACTCAATGAAGGTCACTTTTGCCTTCTGTCAAGCCGTCCTAGGCCTCTTTGCCTTGGCCTCTGTAGAAAATGTGGCGGCTCGGATCGGGGTCTCTTCTTTCTCCTTTGGGGACTTCTCTTTACTCCAAAGGATCGGCTGTGCTGCTATCTCCGAGGGTGATCCTTCGTTCTCATGTTTACCTGGTGTCGACCCCTCAAGCTCTTCTCCTTCTTCAGGCATGGGGAGGTCCTCCTTATCCTTTGGTCTTATCTATTGCTGGATACCTTCGTCCTGCTTTGTGTCACTTAGGACAATTATAGGGGGCATCGTAGGACTTCTTTCCTTTTCACCCCTAAAAATAGAGGAATCCTCCCCTGCCTTCGGGCTGCTCTATCGAGCATCCAATCGAATATCCATCGAAGAGAATACTCGTTCGACGGATGTGGGAGAGTTCATCGGCACTTCTTCTTCCCAATCAGTCTAAGTAGACACCTCTTGTCTTGCTATTCCTCTATCTTAAAGTATTTGATTTTCCTCCTGCAACTGCCAGACCAGCTGCTCTAGCTGAGCGATTTGTCTATCCCTTTCCTCCAATTCCATTTTATGCTGGTTCTGGAAATCTTCCAGAGTTTTTTGTGCCATCCAATAATCAATTTGCCATTTGAGAGCCTCCTCCAAGGCCGCATCGATCTGGTTGTTACTCCCAGAAGTTCCTTCATTCTGTGGGCTCTGGTTCATTAATTCTTGGAGGGTTTGGGTAGCAACATCTATCTCTGGGTCACTCTGTCCTTCCTCTATCAAGAGGAATCATCGTAGATGTTTCCTCTTGGGGATTGGTTTGTCCTCACCACCAGCGAGTGGCACTCCTTCCTCCTCATACTCGGGCACTAGGGAATGCCCTATGTCCTCTATGTCTTCGGGCACTGGTGACTACTCTGCTCCTCCTAGAAACTAGGGCAATGCTAATTGCCCGATGTTTGTTATCTCCTCTATAGGGGATGCTTTAGCTTGCCCTAATTTTGCAACTGCATTGTGTTGCTCTATTTGGCCACCATCTCCCTCTACATTGCAATTATGTCCTTGTGCTTTTGTGTGGTAGAACAATGTCGATATCAACCCATGGTGGGCTAAGGCGAACGGTGCCCCTTTCTGGTACTGATCTGCTTCATCTTTCAGAGCATTCACCAGGTAGAAAGGTATATTCAATTTCCTCCCATGCACTAGGTGATTGAGGAAGTGCACATGATTAAGGTGCAGATGGGTATACTTCCCTGTGCATGTGAAGAATTGAGCAATCTGCTTAAACATCTTCGTATATTCATGGGGAGACTATTTTTGAGTAACCCCTCCCTGTCTATCTGCATATTTTCTCCCAAAAATAGTATTTCGGCAGATAGTTTTAACACTCCTCCCTTGTATGTACATTCCCCCATGAGGGGCAATCCAGTCGCCTATGAGATGAACTCAGGGGTGACTAGAATTTTCATCCCTCGTACTTGGGCTACATCACCCCTCAAAGAGGCGATGAATTCTCTAGATGCCTCCACATCCTAGCCCTGACTGACCAGGGTGCAATATTTGAGCCACCCCTTGGCTTCGAATTGGGTCTTCACTGCCCCTCTGATCCCATCAATATCACTGGGTTCGTTCTTCTTCACCACGTGGTTCTTGGACCTTCCTCCCATGGCACCTTCTGCTGCTGTATTTTTTTTTGTCCTTCCTTCTTCAAGAAGGTGCCTTCTTATAGAAAATATGCCTAACCCTAGCAGTTATGGAAGATGCCCTATCATTGGCACACATTTTTGGCTTTGGGGGGATACGATCTCTATGATAGTGGTATCTTTTTTGGTACTGCGTATTTATATATAATTATATAAATGATTTGATTTAATATGCGCGTACCTTATTCGGTGTTCTTGTCATCGTGGTAGCCACTGATTTGTTGACTTGTGACACGAGGGAGGGGTATGGTCATTTGATGTCGCTTATTCGTGCGATGCTTCATTTCGCTCAAGGCATCCGATAGATGTAAATGTTGTACACGAAAGGCATTCTTTGGTACCTTCCCCATGTGGATGGTGCCCTTGTAGTGCCTTTCCAACGTTGTCGGTGCTTTTCGTCGAACGAATGTGCCTTTCGACTGTAGGAAGTGCCTCTGATTGGCTATCGTCTGGTGGTGGAAGGCACTTTTGTCTGCAAGCATCTTCCCAATGTGGGAGGCACCTCCTTCTGGTTCACGCCTTCCCAATGTTGGAAGGCATTCGTCTTGATGAATGTGCCTTCTTGATGTTGGAAGGCGTATTCGGCTGGATGAATGTGCCTTCTTGATGTTGGAAGGCATCTTAGCTAGATGAATGCACCTTCCTGATGTTGGAAGGCATATTCGGCTGGTTTTTTTTTTTTTTTCTGATTTGGTGCCTTCCTGCCACGAAATGCGCCTACATATGTATTTTTTTCATTTTTTTCATTTTTTTAAAATAGAACTTCTGAAGGGATGGAAGGCGTTGTCTTTCGATTTGGCACCTTTCGGATGTATTAAGGCACCTTCTTCTGGATGGGCACCTTTTGGGTGTAGTAAGGCACATTCTTGTGGACTTGGCACCTTTCGACCGGATGCAGTAAGGCGCCTTCTTCTATATGGGTGCCTTTCGAATGCAGTAAGGCGCCTCCTTTTGGATGGGTGCCTTTCAGGTGTAGCAAGGCGCCTTCTTGTGGACTTGGTGCCTTCAAAATGGATGCATTAATGTGCCTTCTTCTAGACTTGGCACCTTGTGGATGTAGTAAGGCACCTTCTTCTAGACGATGATTTTACTGGAAAAAGGGTTATCAAACATTCCCAGTTTTTCATGCTGCCTAGATTATACCTACGAGCTGGTGTCGAAATTCTAATTCAAATCAGGCCTGGTTTCCCAGATACCTATCCCTCATGCTATCAGGTCCTCCACCTACAAAAAGCAACCAAAAAATAAAGAAAAATAAAGGTAGTTAGACGTGTTCCGTGCCTGTTAGGCCCTAGATTAGGATGCCTGTAGCTTGCATGCGGGCATTGTCCCTATAAAAACACACATTACAAAAAAAACTATATTAACTACAAAATTTGGGTGAGCACTTTCGTGCCCACCATTTCACCTATGAGAGTTTGGTCCAGATATAGCAATATGGGGTCTCCCCCATGCCTACTCTGGATTCCACCTGTAACGTTTTGGATGTATTATAGGGGTGTAGTCAGTGGCCATTAACTGTGAACATGGTGTTGTTATTGTCAATTGTCTTAACACGCATTGCCCCATTCCTAATGAGCTCTGAAACCTCATACGGCCCCATCCACCTCTGCATAAGTTTGCCGTCCCTTTCCTAGAATTAGGAATCATACAACAGTACCCATTCCCCTACCTAGAAATTCTTCAGCTTGATGTGGTTATCATGACACTTCTTTCTCTACTTCTGTATAATATCTATCCTCTACAAAGCATCCAGTTAGATTTTGTCCATCTGATCTAGCTGGTGAATCCTCTGTGTTTGAGCTTTGTCCAAGCTCAAATTTAATTCTGAAGCCATCCTCAGAGTTTTGATTTCAAACTCGATGGGAATCATCGCATTTTTCCCATAGACCAGTTGGAAAGGTGTGCATCCCATGGTGGATTTCCATGTGGTGTTGTATGCACAAACTACCTTCGATAACCATGTGGCCCAATATTTCTTGTGTTGTTGCACGGTTTTGGTCAAGATGTTTTCTATCTCCCTGTTTGTCACTTCTACTTGCCCGTTCGCCTGTGGATGGTAGGGCATGGTTTTATTGTGCCAAACTCTATACTGCTCCATTAGCTCCTCAATCAATTTGGAGGTGAATTGGGGCCCTTGGTCTGTTGTTATCTCCCGAGGAACCCCAAATCATGTGAAAATATGGGCAAATAAGAAATTAGCGATCGTTATTTCCTTTGAGTCCCTTAATGCCTACACTTCCACCCATTTGGTAACGTAATCCTTGCAGACCAGAATAAACCTCCTTCCCATCAAAGGTGGATTAAATGGTCCCACGAAGTCCATGCCCCATTTATCGAAAGGTTCCAGGTGTACCTGGGGCTGTAGGGGCATTTCATCTCGATGGGTTGGTCTACCCATCCTCTGGCACTCGTCACACTTGCTGGTATACGTTGTCGTGTCCTTGAATAGAGTGGGCCAAAAATACCCAGCTTGTAGGATTTTATAGGCAGTTCATTTCCTTGCAAAGTGCCCTTCGCATGGCTCATCGTGACATGCCTTGAGCACTTCTGAAAACTCCTATTCTGCTACGCATCTTCTTATAATTTTTTCCCATCCTATTTTAAATAGGAGACCATCCATCCAAAGGAATGATGCACTCTTCTCTATGACCGCATGCTTTTCTCAATAGGAGAGAGCAGGTGAGGTCCTTCCGATGGCCAAGTAATTGGCTATGTCTTCATACCATGGAGTTTGTTCACTAATAGCGAATAGATGTTTGTCCAAAAACTGATCTTCCACTGCTTGATGATCTTCTGGTATCAATCTGGACAGAAAATCTACCACGAAATTGTCCTTGCCTAGTTTATCGACTATAGTGATGTCGAATTCCTGCAATAGCAATAGCCATTTGATAATTCTACCACCAATGGCCGGCTTGCTCATCAGATACCTGATAGTCGCATGGTTCGTATGGATGAAGACCTTGTATCCCGTTATATAGTGGCAAAATTTGTTTATTGCATGGAAAACTATGAAGAATTCTTTTTCTGTCACTGTATAGTTGAGATCTGCTCCTGCAAAGTTTTTACTGACATAATAGATGGCGTAAAATTCTTCACCATATTTCTGCCCGAGGACTGCTTTGATCACATTGTTGGATGCATCGCAATAAATATGGAATGGTATGGTCCAATTCGGTCCTCTCAAGATCGGTGCAGATATTAATTTTTCTTTTAGCAATTGGAACACTTCTTCGCAATATCCTGTCCAATTGAACTCTACGTCCTTATAAAGTAGGGTGTGCAGTGGTTTGGCAATCTTACTAAATTTGATGATAAATCGTCGGTAGTACCCAACTGATCCAAGGAAAATTCTTACCTCCTTCTGCATTTTGGGGCTAGGTAGGTCTCTGATGACCTCGATATTCCTCTTATCTACTTTTATTCCTTCCACAGAGAGGTGGTGTCCCAACACGATGCCTTCCTGCATCATCATAAAACATTTTTCATTACTTAGGGACAAATGATTTTCCTTGCTCCTGTCAAGCACTCTTTCCAGATTTGTCATTGCCTCCTCGAAGGTTTATCCATGGGCGGTGAAGTCGTCCATGTATACTTCCACCCCGTATCCTATCATATCAGAGAATATTCTAAGCACCACCCTTTGAAAGGTGGCCGATACGTTGCACAGTCCAAAATGCAATACCTTTTAGGAAAAAATTCCCCATGGATAGGTGAACGTTGTTTTATCTTGATCTTCTTCCCCTATCTGGATCTGGTTGTAACCACTGAAACCATCCAGAAAGGAGAAGTATTTTCTTCCTGAGAGTGTGTCCAAGACCTGATCGATGAATGGGAGTGAGAAGTGGTCTTTCTTAGTTGCCTTGTTCAACGCCCGGTAGTCCACGTAGATCCACCATTTCCCATTCTTCTTGGGGACCACCACTAATGGTGATACCCATTCACTATCAAAAATTGGATATATGAATTTGGCAGCTAGAAGTTTGTGCAGTTCTTCTCTGACAATATATTTCATTGTTGGGTTCATCCTTCTCTGTGGCTATCAACTAGGAGTTGCTTGGTCATCTAAATAAATCCGATGGGTACATATTTCCGGGTTGATGCCGTGCATATCTATGTAGTCCCATGCAAATGCTTGCTGGTGTTTTACCAGAATCTCTTCCAATTTTCCTAGCTGTGTGGGCATCAACCTACTGTTGACGTTCAATATCCTCCCTGGTCCAATGTATATTTGTTGGATGTGCTGATCTTGGGCACCAGTCAACGGTGATCCAAGTGTGGGGGTGGACGATTCTCCATGGAGAAACTCCACGATAGCACCATCCTCGTCCTATTCTGCCACCTCCTCCAAGGTCATCACCAACTATATTATGGAAAACTCTGTAGTTCCATGCTTAGTGATCCTGGGTTCTTCTGTCGAGTCCATAGACTGAGCTGGCGGTGAAATGGTCAGCCTTTTGATGTTTTGCTCGTTGGAGATGGTCATTAGCCCATCTTGTCAGCTAATGTAAGCGTTAGCTATTGCTAGCCATGGCCTCCCCAAAATGAGTGGGTAACCGCCCAGCCTGGTTTTGGTTTGTAAAACTAAAAAATCGGTTGGATATTCCCATGCACTGACTATTACGATCACATCTTCCAACATCCCTTCTAACGACATAGTTGATCCATTGACTAATTGTAGCACTATCATGGTTGGATTCAGGTTCATGAGCTGCAGCCTCTGCATGGTCTCTTGAGGCATCACGTTGATGGTTGCCTCGAGGTCAACTAATGTGTTGGATAGGGAATGTCCTCTAATTTTTATGGTCAACACTGGGCTGCCTGGATCTGCATACTTCGGATGATGTGTTCTACCCATCATTAGATCTACTAGTTTACCCATGATGTTTATATTCTGGATATCTTTTCGTCCTGATATCCTTAGACACGTTTCTCTAATTGCCTTGGTGTAAATGAGGACATCTTGAATTGCTTAAAATAATTGGATTGTCATCATGAGATTCTTCAAGCTTGATAAGATGTCAAATTTTGGCTATGTTGTTTTTCTTTGTTCCTACAACTGGCTAGGAAATGGAGCCTCCGCTCTCTCAAGTGCTTTTCCCTATTCTACCAGAGGTGTCTCATCTATTTCTTCCTCCTCTTCTACCAGTGGAGGTGTCTCTACTATTTCTTCCTCCTCTTCTACCAGAGGCAGTGTCTGTACTCCTAGATGCCTACCTGATCTAAGCTGAATATTGTACATATGGTACATCTCACCTTCTATGTTGTATGCCGACTGATTTACTTTATTGTTTGGGTTTGTTGTCGGTTGTGCTGGTAGCTGTGCAGGTCTCCTTGCTAGCAATGCTGGTAAGTTTTGTTGGATGTGAGCAGGTGCTACACTCTATGGAGTCTGATTCCATGCATTATGGCCTCTCCATTGCTGCCCATGATATGGATATGGCATCCATGGCTGCTGATTCGGAAATGCTGTTGGGGGTGCGTTAGTCTAGGGTGATGGTCCTCACCACCCCATATTAGGTGGTTGAGGGGGTCCTTGGTGCATGTATGGCCCTCCCCATTATGCTAGCATTCTGGTTGGTATATTCCCCATGGGGGGCTATGGCCAACTCTTCCTATTGCCTATGAAGTAGGCCTTCGTGCTCTCAGCCACTTCCTGGTTACTGGGCAGTTGTGGGCACAATCAAGTTTTATGATTTAGCTTGCAAACTGTGCATACTCTAACCTTGTTTTTGGACATGCATTCTTTGTGTGCCTTCCTCTACATTTTGGGCAAAAATAGGCTAATGCTGCATCATTTTCTTGTTTCTTCTTTTCTAATAGTAGCATATCCATCTACAGTGCTAGAGATGAGAGCATTTCGCTCTTCAAATCCTCCAGCATGTTGCCTATTTCTATTTTGGTGACTAAAGCAGTTGCCTTCATGGTCCTGGCGGTGATTTTGCCTCGCCTTCTCGAGTAGTTCTAGCATAATTTTTGGATGTCATCCATAGCGTGTTGATAGACATCACCTCCAGAGATCATGTTGAGAGCCTCTAGTGACTCATTGGTAAGTCCCCTTAAGAAGATGCTTTTGAGGGACTTATCAGATAGCTTTGAGTGAGGGGACCGTTGAAGATTAAAGCTAAACCTCTCCCAATACTCCTCGAGATACTCATATTCTCTTTGTGTCATGCTCAGGACCTCCTCCCTAGAGTCTCTTGCTCTCCCAAAATCTTGATATTGCTCTAGAAAGAGCTTCTTCATCTGGTCCCAGCTGGTGATGTGTTTATCTCCTAGACTGATGAACCATCACAGAGCTGCATCATATAATGTAGAAGGAAATAATTTCAACTTTTGTGTGTTTGATTTGTAATCCATAGACCTACATAAAACATCAAACTTGAATAAAAATAGGTCAGGGTCCTCAGTCGGGTGTCCTTTGAAGGACGAAAGGTGAGCAGGGGATATGTTTTTCATTTTGGTATCTCCTACTCCCTCATCTATTGGGAAACTAAAACCAAATGAGACTTCATCATTATCTACCATTTTTTTGAGAAATGTGGTTTCTAATGTAGTGTTTATGGCCTTCCAATCATTTAAAACTTTCTGAGTCAATGCTCTAAGGTTGTCTGGCGAGATCGTATGATCCTCCATAGCCTTCCACAATAGGGCTTCCTCTAGAGGAGTCCTATTAAATAGGGGATTTATGATGATTCGTTCATCCCCTTTTTGATGGGATGCGGTGGAACTTTGCACAGAGTGTGGTTCCTCATTCTAATGGAATGCTAGTAGGTCGAGTGAGTCTAACTCAAATTCAAAATGCTCGGTTGACTCAGGTCTTGATGGATTAGTTCTTATAAAGCGACCATCAAGTCCTCTTCTTCTCAAAAAACTCATACAAGGTCAGATGGAAGGTTTTAGGGTATTTTAAGTAATCTATTAATACTTTTCCCTGGCAACAGTGCCAAAATGTTGCGGGCCAAACAAGGTGAATGGTTTCCTATTTTTGTCACATGCCCGTGCATTTAATTATCAACCCAGGAAGCTTCGTAAACTTGTGAAGAGTCGGAATTAGGTTACTGCAATACCACTAGAGGTGAATCTTCTAATCCTACATTTTGGGGGGTGTTCTTGAAATGGTTTTCAATCATTCCTGCACTCCTCAATAAATTACATAAGAAGAACATAATTAAATCTATAGAAATAAATCATGTACACATTCCTGAAAATAAATCTACTGCAAAATACTGGAACTAGCAAACCAATGAAAATTCCTATGAAAGCAATAAACTAATTAAAATAAATAAAAAAAAAGGAAATGGGGAAGAAATACTGGCTTGGAGTAGGCCCAGGCTCCAAGAGCTTCTTCCCGATCAAACACGCGCTTTAGAACTTCTGGAACTATAATATATTTATCAACGTATTACAATCTATCTTCTGCAACTCTAAATAGATCTTTATTAATTATCTCTCTATATCTTTCAAAATGATCTGCATGTGTTTATATAACACACCCGTAGAACTTTTGTTACAAAAGTGGTTACAACAGTCGATTCTTCCCAAACTAAATTAGAATAGTCTGGTGAATGCAATCGACGTTTGGCATTCTGTTTTGATGGCGGCATGTTCATTTTGGTTTGTGCTTTTCTTGGAATTAGTAAGATGTTTTGATACATTGGTGCTATCTCCAATTTAGCTCTGCATGATGCAGAACTGGAACTGCACCAACTGCTACCATCCATGTCATTCAAATCTGGTCAATGGGCAAAGAATCAGTAGCACCTTCCTTATGAGGAAGGTACCTTGTTATCACGGTGCCTTCTAGTTGTAGGGAGATGCTTACCTTCTATTAGTGCCTTTTGGCTATGGGGAGGTGCTTGCCTTCTATTAGCGCCTTCTAGATGTGGGGAGGTGCTTGCCTTCTGTTGGTGCCTTTCGATTGTGGGGAGGTGCTTGCCTTCTGTTGACACCTTCTGACTGTGGGGAGACTCTTGTCTTTGGTTGGCACCTTCTGGTTGTATGGAGGCACTCACATTCAGGTGGCACCTTTTGAATGCAGGGAGGTGCTCATATTCAGTTTGGAACCTTTCGACTACAGGGAGGCACTTGCATTCAGTTGGCACCTTCCAACTGTAGGGAGGCGCTCATATTCAATTGGTGCCTTCTGATTGTAGGGAGGTGCTTGTTCTCTTGGCACCTTTCGGTTGCAATGAGGTGCCTATGTTCTCTACATTGACCCCCGATAAAGTGCCAAGTCCATAAAAATACCTCGACTATTCCAAATCTAACTAAATCAACTACAATTCCACAAAACATACTAAAAACACACAAATTAGATAACACGCATAATTATATCAAATATCTATATAATCATTCATAAAAGTATGCAATCCTTATTATACATCCGCATATTGATCAAAGAAATATGTACAAAATATGAGCATTTCTGGTGCTCATTGGTCACCTTGTACTTTCCATGATTATAAATAGTGTGAGTGATGAGATATTTCTCACTATAAGCCATTGTGAGCATGCTAAAGATGCATGGGATTTGCTAAAACAAGTCCATATAGGGTCCAACACATCAAGTAAATTCACTTTATTATCCAAAATTCTTAGCACTATGCAAGGTGAAGAAGAAAGTGCCTTTATCTTCCTCTCAAAGATGAAAGACATGATAACTCAAATATTGGCTTGTAATTATGATTGGATAAGTGAGAAGATCTTAAGATTTATCATTTTGAGGAACTTGTCAAGCAAGTTCAAGAATTTTGTCACCATTATTGAGACTAGGCTAGAGCAAGAAGAGGATGACATTCCTCTCAACACTCTTTCACAATTATTGATTCAACATGAAGAGTATCTTAATAGAGACAAAGTGAATGGTCAAGTTGTCAAGGAGAAGAATGTTACCTTGAGTGCCACTAAGGCTTCCTTAAAAAATAAATACAAGGGAAGAAAAAATCAAAATTTCCAACCCAACAAGCCTAGAGTTGATTTAACTTGAAACTTTTGTGGCAAGAAAGGCCACAAGGAACAAAATTGTTTCAAGAAGAAGAAGATTACAGAAAAGGAAGAGCAAGAAAAGGCTAATGGAAAAGGACCTAAGAAATGGTTTGGGAAGGGAAAGAAAAAGAACAACAATGTAAAGCAAAATTATAATAAAAATGCCTTTGTTTATGCCCTCTACTCCATTGACTCATCTACTTATAATGAATGGGTGTTATATTCTAGATGCACTAACCATATGTGTTTTGAAAAGGATAATTTTGTGGACTTTCATAAGCACTCTTCAGATTCAGTTGTCATTGGTGATAATACTAGACTTCAAGTATAAGGTGTTGGAAATGTTGTAATTGAAGGGAAATTACTTGATAATGTCCTATATGTGCCTAACCCTAGGAGAAATTTAATTTTAGTTTTGCAAGTTGCTAGAAGTGCTCACACTATTGAGTTCAATACAACTTCATGGAGCATTAGGAAAGGCATGCTACCAATCATTACAGGTTATGTGAAGAATAATATTTATGTGTTAGGTTATGCTCCTCCTAAAGTGTGTTTAACAACTAATTTTTCTCCTAGTAGCAAGCTTTGGCACTTAAGGTTAGGCCATACAAAATATCAAAATATTCAGATGATGAAGTCCAAAAATTTCGTTTAAGGCTTGCCTAACATTTCACCTATTCATGGTTTGTGTGAAACATGCATCTTAGGCAATATGAGCAAACAAAAGTTTGTAAAGGACAATTCAACAAGGGCCACACAAATTCTTCAACTCATTCATACATATATTATGGGTACATTACATGTTAGATCACTTGGTCGTGCATCCTATATTCTCACATTTATAGATGATTATTCAAGAATGATATTTGGGTATCTATTTAAGAATAAATCATATTGTTTTGAGACATTCAAGAAGTTGAAATATTTGGTAGAAAATCAAAATGGAGCAAATATCAAAATTATTAGAAGTGACAATGGAGGGGAGTACAATAGCAATGATTTCAATGAGTTTTGTTCTTCTCATGGGATAAAAAGGTAGTTTACTTGTCCATACACTCCTCAACAAAATGGTGTTGCAGAGAGGAAAAATAGGACAATAATGGAGATGGTAAGATGCATGCTTGATGACCACTTACCTCAATTTATTTGGGGTGAAGCAGCCAGTACATCAATCTACATTCTTAACAGGTGTCCTTCAAAATAAGTTGAGGGGAAGACTCCTTATGAGGTTTGGAATGGTAAGAAGCCAAATTTATCACACTTAAGAGTGTTTGGATGTGATGCATTTTCATATATTCCTTTAGAAAAGAGGAATAAATGGATAAAAAGTCTCAAAAATGCATCTTTGTTGGCTATGATGCAAAACATAGGGGCTACAGGTTATACTCACCTTCTTCATGCACTGTATTTATTTCAAGAGATGTCAAATTCAATGAAGACCTTCTTGAGTTAGAAAAGGGTGGGCCTTGTGTTAAAAGGACCAAGTGGTTGGATCATTCTAGGGGTCCTAAAGAGCACAATTCAGTTAGCCAAAGGATAACTAGAAGTATGACCCTTAACATATATCTTCTTTCTAAGATAGAAAATGATCATGAGCCTACTTCTTACCAAGAAGCTTCACAACACTCTTGTTGGGTTGATGCCATGAATGTTGAGATGGATTCTCTTCTAAAGAATAAAACTTGGGATCTAGTGCCTTATCCTAATAAGAGAAATGTTATTGGGAACAAGTGGGTCTTTAGAATCAAGTACAATTCTAATGGAGAGATAGAAAAGTATAAGGCTAGATTGGTTGCTAAGGGTTATGGTCAAAAACATGGTATTGACTATGATGAAACCTTTGCATCAGTTTCCAAAATGCCCACCATTCGGGATATCATTGCTATTTTTTTTAAGTTAAAAACCCCTTACGAGGCTACCTTGGTCTAAGAGACCATGAACAGGGGGTTCTACACCATCAAAGTCACCCGAGGGTCGCACCCAGCCCTGCCCGCACCAACATTATCAATTGGATTTTGGGTACCCAATTCAGCTTTTTTTGGTAGGGTGGAGATTTGAACCTAGGACCTCCCTTGTAGGATTGCCCTCTCCTCTCCAACTCACCTACAACACTTGGGTTCAAAAATTAATTTATAGTGGAAAACACCCTTTTTTGGGTGCCACTTTCAACAGCTTGGGCATAGGAGGAATAGAGCCTTGTCGACCTCTACCAGCACATATGACATTCCTAACTATACCATATATCTATAGGATGGAGACAAGGGGAATGGAACCTGGGTCGACCTCTACCAACACCTAGGGCATTTACCACTGCACCACAACAAGCAAATGGCTCTCATTGCTATTGTTGCTGCTCAAGGTTGGCAGATTTTTTAGCTTGATGTGAAAAGTGCCTTTCTAAATGGTGATTTATATGTGGATATCTACATGAGTCAACCACAAGGATTTGTTGTACAAGGTAAGGAAACACTTGTGTGTAAACTAAAGAAAACCTTGTATGGTCTAAAGCAAGCACCTAGAGCATGGTACATGAAGATTTCAGGTTACTTATTGTCTCTTGGTTTTGATAAATGCTATTCAAATATAGATCTTCATGTGCTTAGGAAGGATAACTTGGTCATTTTAATTGCTCTATTTTTTGATGACTAGAAATGAGAATGAGGCCATTTTTTATTTCATCTCCAAATTAAAGTCAGACTATGAAATGACTAACCTTGGTCTTCTACACCACTATCTTGGCATGCAAGTTTATTAGCATGAGGATTGCACCTTTTTGAGTCAATCCAAGTATACTGAAGATCTTCTTAAGAGGTTTGATTTGGAGGATGGCAATCCTACTTCCATTCCTATTTCTATAGGGGTTAAGTTGGAAGTAAGTACAAAATATCAGTTGGCTGATGCTACATTGTATAGGAAGCTCATTGGTACTCTTCTTTATGTTACCATCACAAGGCTAGATATTACTTTGGTAGTTGGTATGATGGCTAGGTTCATGCAAAAACCTTATATTGAGCACTTACAAGCTACCAAGAAGATTCTAAAGTACCTTTCAGGTACTAGATATTTGACACTCAAGTATTCTAGGCTTCCTTCCTTTGCTCTTTTTGGCTATGCTGATTCTAATTTTGGAGGAGATAGAATAGAAAGAAAGTCTACCATAATATATGTTTTTAGTATTGGATCTGTAGCTATCTCTTGGTCTTCCAAGAAGCAAGATACAATTGCTCTTTCTACAATGGAAGTGGAGTATAAGGCTATGACAACAACTGCACAAGAAGCGGTTTGGATTTGTACCCTCATGAAGGAAATTTTCTTTGAGCAATTTGGTCCTTCATGTTTGCTCTCCAATAATCAATCAGCTATTGCCTTGGCTAAAAATCCTGTAATGCATCAAAGGACAAAGCATGTTGAAATCCAAACCCACTTTATTAGAGAGAAGGTATTGGATGGGACTATTCAGTTGGATTATTGCCCATCATATTCTAATTCTGATGATTTGTTCACCAAAAATCTTCCCAAAGAGTAGTTTTGTAAGTTGAGGGACTCACTTGGTTTGGTGAAGTTGTCCTCAAGAGGGAATGAAGTGTAGTTACACTTATGTGATGACAACTTCATCCTTATGAGGTGTTTTTTTTTATATATATGAGTTGATATTTGGTGGTATAATTTATTTTTGCATCTCTTTTGAACATGGTACTTTCTTGTTTATCTTGTGCAACTTTGTACATGTTTTTATGTAGTTGGAATTATGCAATTGGTTTATCATGGTACTTTCTTGTTAGAATTTATGCTACTTTTATACATGATATTTTATGGTTGGATTTATGCAACCGATGTGCACACTTTATTATTTTCATATACCTTATGCAACTCTTGTACATGGTACTTTTTGTTAGCCTTGTGCTACTTTTGTACATGGTACTTTAGAGTTTGCATTATCATGGTACTCCTTGTTTGCTTTATGCAACTTTGTACATGATATTTTTTGATCAAATATATAGCACGTGACTATAAGTATGGCTTGGCATCTTTTTGTGATGACTTATAGTTCACTATTTGTTATATCACTTTTGTTATCATTTTTGGATATTCATATATGTTGTGGTGAATATATT
The DNA here is from genome assembly GCA_028583015.1 of Wollemia nobilis. NCBI lineage: Eukaryota > Viridiplantae > Streptophyta > Pinopsida > Araucariales > Araucariaceae > Wollemia > Wollemia nobilis. The sequence continues at coordinate 275,584 of JAQPPZ010016675.1, forward strand.
TATGATGATGTATCTAACTAATATTATGTTGAGCTTATTGTAGCTTGCAGGTACTTCCGTTTGGGGTTTTACAGGATTATTTAAGACACCCTTGTGATGTTTTCTTCTTGTCATTTGCAACCACTTGTGGTTGATGGATGGCTTTGTAAGCTACTTGTATCTGAAGCTACTCTGTTGGGGGCTTGCAGTCTCATTTTGGCCCATTTTTTATTGGTGCTTTATTGTAGACCATTCTTAGTCATAAAAGCTCATTTTAACTATATTACTCATTTTATTCTCATCCTCGTTTGTATCTTTGGGGGGATAATGTTTCTTTTTTTCATAATTCCTTTCCCCAATATTACATTAAGGGGAAGTGTTGGAATATGTAATGCAACATTGTGTAAATTATTCTTAGACTAAAATATAAAGTCTAAAGAATAATATTTGAATTAGAAAATAATTCAATTTTATGTAAAAATATTCCCACCCAATTAAATAAATAAAATAAGGGTGCTAGGAATATTTAATTTGTGGGAAAAAGTTATTTCCCATTTTCTAACAAATATTAAAAGGTAACTGATCACTTTTTAATATTTGATAAATGCCACTTGTCACACATCTCAAGATAATATTGTGATAATATTTGTCACACATCTCAAGATAATATTGTGATAAGATTTGTCACACATCTCAAGATAATATTATGATAATATTAGGGTAATTTTAGGGTTGTAGTAGAAAATATTCTCTTTAAATAGGGGTGTTGTCTACTACATCTTTTCATATATCATGTTGATGCATATTGTTGCATAAAATTTAATCATTCTTGTATTGTTGAATCATTTAGTAATATAGTGAGCTTCATAGTGAATGTTTCCCTTCTTCATTTGAAGTAGGTTTTTTTTTTGGTGTTGTGGGTTTTCCTCTTTTGTGTGTGATTGATATTATGGAGCATTATTCAATCTTTAGGAGACTTTTCTTGTCTCTCAGGTACAACTAACATTTAAATGGTGTTCAACACACTATTTATAATGACCACCACCCGATGGTCGGGTGGTAATATACAATGTTTCGCAGATGGTGGTGTTTGGTGGCATATAAATTATGATGGATTTCCTATCGTGTTGAAGGTTCTATTTACCATCATCCCTTTGGAATGTTCCAAGACATCACAACTAATACCTAGGGTTTAGTGTAGCCCTTTGCTCTAACCAAAGTCTAATATTATATTGTAACATGGATCAAAAGATAAATAAAAGAAAACATTCTTTTATCATTCTATTGACAAAAATACTTGTCTTCTAACACTTTATCAAATCTTGAAATTGTGTATTGGAATTCTCTCTATATCAAAGTTTCTTTCAAAAATTCCAGTAAAGGTCATTGAGCACACGGGTAAGATAAATAAATTTATACCAGTTTCTAATATCATGCACCACTATGAATCAATAATTTATCTCTTTGATAATCTACTTTTGGCTACAATGTTTCCCATTGTATGTGATTCTTATTACTCATGTCCCACTTTATAGATTTAATTATGATCATTAGCATTTTACTAATAATAATCTAAGTCACACTTTTCCATCCATAATGTGTCATATCACACTTGTTGTACCTTATCATGAATGATTCATATTACATAGAGTTGAGTTTAGTTATTTACAATTAGTCCTTTCTCGTTCTAGACAAGATGATTTTATCAACATCGGATAATTTGACACTAGTTTATCATATGTAGATATTAATACCACATGCACCCTATAGTGGAACTATCTCATGTTTAAATAGTGTAAAACACACTATTAGACTTGACCACCACATGGGTGGTTAGGTGGCATACTATTTATTTGGAAGTCTTCGAGCTAATTGATGATGTTTCAAATGATGGTATTTGGATGATGACCACAACTTCCAATGTGGGGGTTTTCCATATTACATTATTTCACTATTGCTGATATGTTCAATTTATTGCTCTAACCAAAGGCCATATTTGTATTTAGATACTGCTTAGTCTCTCCAATCCAATAAGTAATAATATAAAACATTATTTTATTAATCATCTGATCATACTCAATCACATTTTTTTATCAGGTGCCTTGATAGTCCTAATTTTATTAGCCTAGGTTTGAGATTAGCCTCTATGTAATTTATCAAAAATATTTCTCTTAGGGGGTTACTAACAACTTCTATTGTCATATTTACAACAAATAGGGAGCTTATCTTGAGATATTCAAATGCCAAGTGAGATCCTCAAAAGAGTCTAAGGTACACTACTTAAGACCCACATACATGGAGGGTTTGCCTAGCTCTTCCACTTGGATACACCAATGGTTCCAATAGTGGGAGGAAATACTTGCACATAAGTAATCTCCAAGTTTTTACCTCTTCCTTACAAAGCATGTATCGACATTTCTCCTAGTCATCAACTCACCTCACAGTTTATAGTTCTTCCTTCATTATGCAATAAGGTAACTCCAAGTATGCATATCTACTGGATCATTTACTTAGATTAGGTGCATGATTTTTTTATGCAAAATATTATGTGAGTTACTTGAATTATAAGGTAAATCCTATTTTCCAATACGTCTTTCTATGACCTCATAATTTTCCAACAACTATTATTTTGTTGTCTATGTAAACTATCCTGATCAAGTTTGACATACTTGTAGTCATTCCCTATCACATTGCTACTTAAATCTCTTAAAACTAGAACCCTATTTTCCTTTTATATACCATAGAGGGTTCTTTGTGCTTCAACCAACTGTTGAAGGTTTATACTCTAGTTTTCTTGTGTGGATAATAATACCACATGCATGGTGTAGTGGGTAATCCTCTATTTAAATAATGTAGCACACCTTATTAAACTTGACCACCACCTAGGTGGTTGGGTGGCATACTTTTTTGTGGAGTCAAGATACTTGGAGAGGTTGATGAAGTCTCTTGTGGTGGTGAAAATTGGGATATCAGAGCTTATTGGTGGAGTTATGATATTATTTGCACCAAAATTTCATGTCAAAAGATGATTCTGATGATATTTGGGTGATTTCCAAGCTTAAATATGATGTTTCACCATCATTTCTCTCCTTTGTCATACCAATATTTCATGCTAGAATATGGTTCTAGTGATATTTGGATGGTTTCCATGTTCAATAATGGTTTCACCATTTCCTACACCATAGCCTCTGATTGAAAACCATGAGTGTATTGTAACATTGATAAAAAATGTAAATAAAGAAAACATTCTTTTATGGATATCATGATCTTATCCATTTAAATATTTATTAGTTAGTTTTTAATTTCTATGAACTAACTTACATTGTTATATTCATACTTGTATCCCCACAAGGTGCTAACCATTCAATTTTCAATTATGATCTTATTCATACTCTTGCCACATTGCAAGATATTGTTACAAAAGAGTATTTTCAAAGGGGGTTAATTTCCCATAACTTATCCAATATATTATCTTCCCAAGATAATATCAATGTTGTACCAATTCATTCAATGTTCCATTTCTAGGTATGGTTATAGTCATTTAGCCTAGAATTTTAATAATTTATATGTTGTTAATAATAGTTTAACAACCTATAATTTATGGCTATCCTCTAGCCTTTCTTGTAAGGTTTTCCTTAAGCTTGTCCTAAAAGGCATTCCTTATGTATTTCCTCTAGATTTTTGTGTCCTTTTATTTGGCCTTGAGGCCTTGTTTCTAGTCTTATGACTTGTTGTAATCAAGTTTTGGGATCCTTGATAAAAACCCATTTTTAATTTAATTTAACTAATAAAAAAAATAGTTTAACAACCATAGCTCAAGTGATAAATCAATAGGTTTGAACCAATCCTATGGTTATTATTGCCCATATATTTTACTAACCTGGACCTAATTAGAACCCATTAGTTAGCCTAGGCTTTGATACCAACTATAACAACCCCAATTGTTACTACTCATCCACTTAATATTTTTTTGTTCATTTATTTATCTTCCAAAGAGTGAAGGACATAATCATGATCTAAGATGAAGTTATTCCAAATGGATTGTAAGTTACCAAGGCATCAATCATCAAGAGATATTAAGACTTGGTTAGATTCACTCTTGAGTAGAAGTGACCAACTTCTACAAAACCTTCATGCCACACTGACGGTATGAATACATGCCTTGAAAATTGAGTAAACACACCAATGGTTAATCATAAATCTCTATTACCTAGTTACTACCCTCATATCCATGATGGAGCAACTAATATAATTATCACTCCATGTGATCAACTTACTCAGGCCTTGGAATAATAATCTTAAGCATGATTATCTTCCCTTCTCATCCATAAAAATTATTTGATCTTAATAATTATTGAACATATTTCTCATCATTAATATGGGAGCACCTACTCCACATACACATTCGAGCTACTACTTAGAATGTAAGGCTTTTTTTGAGCTTAAAATCAAGCATAAATTACAATCTATGGGCTTCAACCCCTTCGAGGTCCAACTCAAATTATATCAAACTAGTTATCATTTTTTATTTCATTACTATAGTATTTTTAGGTCTTGTTTTTATTAATGTGCTTTATTCGAAATGTATCATCTATTTGATACTTTTTTAATCCTTTCGTTTAACAACTTGACATTTAAAATTCCTATTAAAATATTTAGTAAGGTTCCTTTCCCATATAATTAACATACACTGGAAATCAATTCATCATCCATAATAGTATCATCATACAACTACATCAACATGAAGCAAGAATAATAACATTAATGCATAGCTCTAATTATACCTAAATTGATAATCACATTCATCTTTAAAATTATTTCATCTATCATTGCAGGATTGTATAAACATTTTTTTTTTGTTTTTTTTTGGTAAATTAGATAGTTTCATTAGCGTTTGGTTTTTAAGGATCCTAAAATATATATACAAAAAATAGTAGTATATACTAAAGGATAATGGAAATACCAATAGGATATGTAACCCCAAGCCCAACGTTTGCAAAAACTAAAAGGGAACACAACCCCGCATAATAAGAAAGATGAAAAGATAAACATAAGGGTCGCAGCCCTAGCAAAACTAGATCACTTCAATGACTATCAGGATCCATGTAGGATAGCCTCAAAAATAAGATAATTCCTAATAATTAAGGTAATTTTTAGTAACTTCCTCATCACCATTCTTGACCTCAATATTCAGCTAATACTTGGGTTTCTCTTTGACCTCGATCTTGTCCTCATCCACTGAGTAGGCCTCGATCTCCTTGGACTCATCCTGTCCTACCTTATCACTGAATAACAACATGTGGAGGGTCTCCTTAATATCGATGATGGAATTCACCATTGATCTCATCATGTTTATGGTTGTGGAGATAATGAATTCCTTCAAGATGTTGACATAAGTATTAGTATCCTCATCATCAGCCTTGATCTCAATAATTTTTGCTTACCCTTCATGATCTGCTCCTAGAGGTGGGCCAATTTTTTGATAGGTCTTTATGTAGCTCTAAAATTCTCACAATTATTTCCTCCAAACTAATGGATCCATGCCTCAAATGGTAATGGGAGAATTGTAGGTCTACACCTCAGAGGATAGGCACTTGAAGTCATGCCCTCTTTGGTGATTTTTTTATGAATTAGGTGGGTTCACCAGGAAACATTTTATGGTAGTTTCTACAATTAGGTTTTGGATTTTATTTGATGTGTTCTTTTTAGATAGTATCACATACACCTATTTTTTCCAATATGAAACTATACTAACCTATATGCGATTTGAATTCACATGCAACCAACAAATAGTAGAAAATAGGAAATACAGATTAATGCAATGCTTGAAAAGGAATTTGAAAATCTAACCTGGATTTGGATGACTAATTTCCATAACTTTTATTCTTGTTGTAGATAGGATCAATAAAAATAGGGAAATATTCGATGGTACGATCTAGTGATCGGTTAGCCCGATCAGTGATTGGTCGAGCCGATTAGAGAAAAAACCTACAGTTCAACAATTTGACATAGAAGATAGTAGATTTACAAAATAATGTGCATTTGTTAAGGTGGATTAGATCAAATGATAAACCTAAAATGATAATTATTGAATGAATGAATACAAATCTAAACTGTATACATGGATATTCATGAAAATTTGATAAACTATAAGTGGAAGATCTAATGTATCAATGGCAATGGATTTAAATGATCTAAAAAATAATGAATTTGATCTAAGACATGAGAAATAAGGAGATAAAATGCAAATAGTGAGGTTTGGATGCCCTCAAGTAGCTTAGCAGTAAAAATTGTTGATGCAAACAAGATCAAGCAGTTTTTTCTGAGATAAATAAATCTTATCCAGAGATTGGGCGATATGATACTGTATGTATCCAGCCGATGCACATATCCAACCTACAAAAACACAGTAAGGGTATGAAGTAACAGAGCAAAGGTGTAAAAATTTTCAAGAGGGAATCTAGGGTGAGAAGCCTAGATTAAATATAATGGGATTAGTTGAGAGGTTGGGCTAAAAATAAAGAAGGTTACAACTTTCCCTATTTTTGATGAGATTGTTCGAGCCGATCTCGTAACCGTCGTGCAGTTGGCTAGGTAAGGACAAAGAAGTTGCAACTAGTTTTGTCATCTTGCTAAATAGGGAAAGTTTTAGTTTTGGATAATATCGAGCAATCTGATCTCACACATTTAGACCCAATATCAGATCAGGTGATCCAATCTCGCACATTTAGGTCTGATCTCAGATCGGGTGATCTGATCTTGCACAGGAGGTTAGACATGTACATGGTTTTTTTCAATTTGAGGGGTCAAACAATGTCAAAAATGGATATATAATATACCGTTGGAAAGCTCTTTTCAAGCCCAATCCAATGATGTAGATTTTAGGAAATTTGGAGTTGATTTTTTTAGATAAAATTAAGCTCAAATATGACCTTAATTTTCTATGAGGAAAACTAAGAAAAAATGAGTCAATTTTTCATGTCTACATTTTTCCCCCTCTTTGGCATATTTATAAACAATAAATGCATCAAAGAAAAGTGTAGACACTTGAGTAGAAGTGATTATGATTAACATGGGCAAAAGGAGTAAATGGTTTAGAATGAATAGTTCATGGGAAATTAATTTTTTAGAAAAATAATTACTAATTTACTAACTAGGATGCCCCCTCAAGTTTTTGCACCAAATTCTATATTTGGTGGAAAACTCGAAATTTTTGAAATTTGCTTTTGTGGTATACCCCCTAGTGATCGAGTATACCAATTTTGGAGATTGTGGCATATTAATTAGCTTCATTTTGTACTTATATTTTGAGTATATATATATATATATATATATATATATATTTATCTTCTTTCTCTTATGTGACTTTTGTATGATTTAATTGGATATTTGATTGCAGTTGCTTTATGATTTTTTATCATGCTTTTAATTTTTTGAATATTTGGATCATGCTTAACATAAAATAAAATGGTTTAATTTTTGGTAAAAGTATTTTTTTTGAAAAATATGTTTTGGATGATGATAGCATTGATGAATTAGCAATGAACCTCAAAGGATGTTGTGTTGTTATATGACCATTGGTGGAGATCAAATGCTCGCTAGGTCATGAAGTGAATCTTGTTATGAGGAAGTTTTGTATTGCTAATAATAGAAAAGTTTTTGTGGGGCTCAAGAGTAATCTTGAGGCTTATGATGATTAAAGAAGATGTTGATTTTTTTTTTTGAGAAATTTTGATTTTTAATAAAATATTTTGATAAAGATATTGTTTTGAGAAAACAGAGTGATTTAAGCATGAAAAATTGGGAAGGATGACTTGCGCTAGGCATAGAATTCCTAGTGTGAAAATTTTGAGAAAAATTATTACTATGAATTATACCATCATCACGAAGTCAAAATGCAATGCATGATAAGTGATTATAGAAATGCAAGTTCTTTTGGAATAATTCATTTTGTCACATGTTTGAAGATTTTGAAGATATATATATATATATATATATATATATATATATATATGTAATTGCTAAAATGAAGTGATTTGTGGGTATTAATGCAAGTGGTTACAAACCGATGTTTTCTAGCAAAATCAAAGAAATATTTTAAATTATTTCAAGGATAAAGTCAAATTTATCAAGAACTAGTGTGTGATGTGTGAGTTCATTATCCATTTTGATTGTCATAATGATACAAAATCTCTCAAGGATCAAATGTGTGTGCTTTGTGAGGTTAATTTACCAATTTTGAGTAAGGTAATGATACAATCCAACTTTTATGAACCAATGTGTGTGCCAGTGAAAGATTCATTAACCATGATTTTGTGCATGTAATTGTACTGAACTACTATGTAAGTCAAGTCACCAAAATCTAGCTAATCCACAAGCGAACATTGGTCTATACAAAATAAGGTCATTAATGTGACAGACATGTCACCATGCATAAGGATACTACCATTGCCAATCCAAGTTGATGCCACCAAACCTATAATGAGGATCACCCCATGGTGTTCAAATAACTCAAGAATTCATCTGCTTGTTGTGGTGTAGTGGTAAAATACCCTGGGTGTTGGTAGAGGCCAACCCAGGTTCCATTCCCCTTGTCTCCATCCTACAGATATATGGTATAGTTAGGAATGTCCTATGTGCTGGTAGAGGTCGACAAGGCTCCATTCCTCCTATGCCCAACCTGTTGAAAGTGTCACCTCGAAAGGGGTGTTTTCCACTATAAATTAGTTTTAACCGAGGTGTTGTAGATGAGTTGGATAGGGGAGGGAAATCCTCCAAGAGAGGTCCTAGGTTCAAATATCCACCCTACAAAAAAGCTGAATTGGGTATCCAAAATCCAATTGATAATGTTGGTGCGGGCAGGGTCGGGTGCGACTCCTAGGTGACTTTGATGGTGTAGAACCCCCTGTTCGTGGTCTCTCAAACCAAGGCTGCCCCGCAAGGGGTTTTTTGCTTAAAAAAAAATAACTCAGGAATTCCAGGGATTCAAGCTCATTATCCCTTATTTTCTTTTGATTTCTTTGAGTAGGGATTCTTATTCATTTTTTTTGAACAAGGGGATTTTATTGATTTTTTTAGTAAATCTACTTTTTCTTTTCTTTTATTTTCTCCTTTTTTTTTTTGGGGGGGGGATACTTGCTCAGATTAGACAATGAGCAAGGGATTTTATTTGGGTAGGGGGGAGCTTGTCATTTTGCCAATTATCAGTATTCTAGACCATGCACATAATAGGATAGCAAGGGAAATTTTTTTCTTAAGGAATTAAGATTACTATGTAGTATTTTCTTTCGAATTTGCAACAAATCATTTTAAGACATAAAAATGTGTTCTTGGTTCAAAAATTAGCAAGACCAGTTCCCAAAACTCAAAATATTATTTAGTGAAGTAATAGTGATCTTGGTACAAGAGAGATTTATAATCAAAATGACAAAATCAAAATTTTATAAAAATGTAAATTAAGTGAGTGGTTCAAGATAAATTTTGAGTTTCTCTAAAAGAAAATAAAATATAACTTGAATTTTTGGAAGACAACAAACAATAATGTAGAATTTAAAATATTTTTGAAATTTTTTCATGTTTTTTATTTTTTTCTTCTTTTGGTTTGTTTTGTGATTTAATAAAATTGATAATATATACAAAAAAAATGCTATATATACAATATACAAAGTGATTTGTATAGTTTATAACTTTTCTAAGTTGGATTCAAAATCAGAGGTTTTGATGGACAATTTGGTTGTGGTGTAGGTGACTGAAGATGATTGGTTTATAATTGAGATTTTTGTGATGAAGAATGATAAGTAGATGTAGACGAAGAAAAGTGATGGACATAAGAGGATGATCATAATAAAGAGAAAAATAATAGAGAAATTGATGTGATAACAATAATGAAATAGAGAATGAAGGATAAAATGTGATAGAAAAAAGGTGGCAATGAATATAAAGAATAAAATTATAGAGAACTTGTTGTAGTGATGATAAAGAAAGATAGAATTAAGAACAAAGATTCCCTATGAATAGGAAAGGTTCGTAAAATTTCCAAAAGAGATATATTATGTGGATGATTGTCCCATTGTTGTTGAATGTTGAAGGAGACTTTAGGTTGAGACTTCAACACTAAATATGGGTTTTATATGCTTGTATCTTCTTTCTGATTATTCTTCAAAGCCAAGAGAGGTCTTGAATGTTGGTTGGATGAAGAATTTATCTCTTGCTTGTCAAGATGATTTAGTTGGGCAAGAACTTGATTTTTTGTAGTCTCTACTACTAAAAAAATAATATTGTTGTGATGAGGCACATTATGATATGACAATTGATTATTTTCCTGTTGTTGAATATTGGGTAATGGATTTTGTAATATCCCTATGTCTTGATCAGTTTGAGTTTGTGATTGAGAATTTTTATTTTGGGCTTGTTTTCTAGTGATGGCTCCAATGGTACCCACAATATTATTGTTTTGCAAATGACTAAAGTAAGGTCTGGCATTTTTTGCTTTTTTATTTGAAAGCATTTGTTGAGATGAGGGTCGAGTGGTCATTCTTATAGGGAATGGTTCTTCTGGAACTAATAAATCCATAATAGGAAGAATTTTATTTGACTCATATTCAGAACTGTTTGAATTATTTGAGGTGATGTCTATTTTACTTTCTATCTCACTTTCTATGTTTTTTGTGTCACTTCTTGTATCTTCTAAAGATAAATATTGAAATTATTGTATTGGTCTAGTTGTAACTAGAGATAGATTAGGTATATAGGAGGTTTGCAAATATTATTGTGGTAAAAAGTTACTAATGGTTCCTATATATCGAGTTGGAGGAAGAACATTATGATGTTCTAATTGAATTATAGCCTCTTTACCATGTTTAGGTAAAGGATGTTGAAAAATATCTAGGTTTTGATTTGCATTTTGAGTTGGTTGTTTTTGGGTATTATTGTTTATGGGAAACTTTTCTACTTCTATTTTACCTTTATTAATCAGATCTTGTATCATATGTTTTAATAATTTACAAATATTGGTTGAATTTCCATCCACTTGATGAAAATTACAATGTAAATCAGCCCTGTATCCATTTGCAGTGGTATATGTTTGTCTTATCTCTGGTAATCGTATTAAACCTTGTTCTAATAATTGAGGTAGAATCATGGTTAAGGGTTGATTCAGTATTGTGAATTCTCTTGGTGGTTTATCAAGAATTTTTAACATAAAATTATTTATAGCTTTTGTAGTATTGATGTTTGAAGTGTTTCTACTATCAGTGACTCCATAACCCACTACTTGTTTATTTTTATATTGATTTTTCGAAGTTTTATCTTCATCCTTTTTCTTGAACTATCCTCTCTTGATAAGGGCATATTCTACCCTTCTTGATAAGTCTATAGCTTGATGAAAATATGTTACTATGGCTATAGCAAGTTCATAAGATAGTTTTTCTTGTGAATTACCAATGAAAATTTCCAACATCTCTCAATGAGATAAAGCAAAATACAATTTCCCTAGAAGTTGTCTCCATTTGGCTAGGAAGTCTATAAAGATTTCATATTTTCCTTGTTTCAAGTTGTATAAATCCTTAATAGTGACATGTCTTTCTATGTATGCACTAAATTGGTGAACAAACATTTCCGTTGTCTCTTCAAATTTTCTCAAAGAATTTATTGGTAGTTGGTAATACCATTCTAAGGCCATGCCTCTAAGACTTTTAGGGAACATTTTTAGTAACAACAAGTCATCATAAGAAATATCATGACATGCTACTCTAAACATGTGAATATGCTCAATAGGATCTTTGGTTCCTTTATATATTAGGAGTACAAGCATAGGAAAATGTTTTGGATAAGGTTGAGTAACCATAACAGGATCCAAGGGTTGACTACACATCTCTCTATAACTGTATGAGGGATGATAGGGATCCATTTGATCTAGATGTGAAGACAATTGTTTAACCATGGATTCAAGACCCTATGGATGTCCACCAAATTGATTTTTTTGTACCATGTTATTGTGTCTTTGATAAGAAGGTTGTGTTACATAGGTATTTCTAGTTGAAACACTATTGTGTAAGGTGTTTATGGGAACAGTGTTGTGTAGTTTATATGGGATTGTGTTTTGTTGAAATTTCTATTGATGATGACTGGTATTTTGAATTTTCTTAGCTCTTTGTGATGTGACTATTTATTTATTAGGAGCTTGAGAAGCAGAAGAATTTTTTTTTGGTTTAGAGTTCTATTGTGTTGCTGATTTTTGATTGTTCAAACCTATGTTTTGATGAGATGGACTAGCTTTATTTTGGTTTGTGTTGTCTATGTATGTCATGGGATTTGAATTTAATTGGAGATAAGATTCTATAGTGATATACAATGAATAATATCCTGATGGGAGTAAATTTTTTCTTTATTACGTGATGAAGCTCATCTATATGTTCTTTTAAAAAGTTCGTAAATTGTTGGAAAGATTTAAAACTGACATTACCTTGAGGATCTAAAAAAGGTTGGTTAGGATATTATTCTTCTTATCCTCAATTATCATCCTCACCTTGTTATGTGAGTTTATCATATTTAATATTTACCCTATCATCAAAGTTTTATTGATCTTGTTCATCAAATTCTATTTGTTTACCACTTCTCAAAATTCTAGGTATTTTTGATCTAGGATGTTTTTATATTGCAGATATATATATACTTAAATTCTTGGGGTATATACGTAATATATACCTATATAAATATGCAAATATGTAAATATATTTTGTTTTTTATGTTTTTGAAAACAAAGCAGAGAATACAATTATAATGTTCTAGATATTATACTTAATCTTCCTGAAAGAGTCTATAGATATCGTTGATAGGTTCAAGCTCTTCAGGTGACATATAATGTTCTTCCTCAAACTAAAAGTTGGCTTTCAAGAACTTGAAAAAATGGGCTATGGTGATACTATCAGTTTTACATTCTGGCCTACAAAAGCATAGTTCATGAAAATACTCACGATAATGGACTGCCCTAGGAGTTTTATGGAATCTTCTCTTATTTTCCAAGACTATTTCTTGATATTCTATATGTGCTAGAAATCTGTGTACTGTTATAGCATTTTCAATATAATCATTAAAGGTATAAACAGTTGAAGAAACACTTGCTCTTTTATCCGTTAACCACCTCTCACATACCCTTTGAATATCAAAGTAGCAAGAAGCATTATCGGGCTCCAGGATTCTAGCTATGTCAAATATTTTAATTTGGCTAAGTCTTGGTTTGTTGGCTTTTATAATGTCTAATATTTCCTAGAGTTTAGTCCACTGTTCTTGAGATGGGATACTAGAATTTTCAACTATTAAAGAGATTTCCTTAGTAGATAATAATGTTCTAACATTTATGCTTACGACTCTTCCTATGTTGAAATTTAACATCTATGGAATGAAAATGTGCAAGTTTTGATCTTTTGTTTTTGTTTTGTGTTTTATATTTTTTTATGATTTTTTTGTGTTTTACATATCATAAATATGCCTATGTTATTCACATTTGGTTCACCAAAGAATGTAGCTCTAAAATTCTCACACTCATTTACTCCAGGCTAATGGATCCATGCCTCAAAGGTGAATGGGAGAATAGTAGGTCTACACCTCAGAGGAGAGGCACTTGAAGTCGTGCCCTCTTTGGTGATTTTTCAATGAATTGGGTGGGTTCACCAAGAAATATTTTATGGCAATTTCCATGCCTAGGTTTTGGAGTTTGTTTGATGTATTCTTTTTAGATAGTCTCACATACACCTAGTTTGGCCAATATGCAACTATAATAACCTATATGCGATTTGAATTCACATGCAACTAGTGAACAGTATAAAATAAGAAATAAATATTAATGCAATGCTTGAAAAGGAATTTGAAAATTTGACCCAGATCTGTATGACTGATTTTCGTAATATTTATGCTTACTATAGATAGGATCAGTAAAAATAGGGAGATATTGGGTGGTATGATCTGGTGATCGGTCGACCAAATAAGCGATTAGTCGAGCCGATTAGAGAAGAAAACTGTAGTTCGATAATTTGACATAGAAGATAGAAAATTTATAAAATAATGTACATTTGTTAATGTGGATTAGATAAAATGATAATTATTGAATGAATGAATACAAATCTAAACTGGACACATGTATATTCATGAAAAAGTGATAAATTATGAGTGGAAGATCTAATGTATCAATGGCAATGGATTTTAAATGATCTAAAAATAATGAATCTAATATAAGACATGAGAAATAGGGAGAGAAAATGTAAATAGTGAGTTTTGGATACCCCCAAGTAGCTTAGAAATTTTTTTTGTTGATGTAGACAAGATTGGGTAGTTTTTTCTGAGATCGATTGGTCCTATCTAGAGATCGGGTGGTACGATCCTGTACATATCAAACCGATGCACAAATCCAACCTACAAAAACATAGTAAAGGTAGGAAGTAATAGAGCAAAGATGTAGAAATTTTCTATGGAGAATCTAGGGTGAGGAGCCTAGATTAAATAGAATGGGATTAGTTGAGAGGTTGGGCTAAAAATAAATAAGGTTACAACTTCCCCTATTCTAGACGAGATCATTCGAACTGATCCTATAACCGCCATGCAGTTGTCTAGGTAAGGACAAAGAATTTGCAACCAGTTTTGTCGCCTTGCTAAATAGGGTAATTTTTAGTTTTGGATGAGATCGGGTGATCTAATATCACACATTTAGGTCTGATCTCAAATTTTATGATCTTATCTCACACATGTATGTTTGATCTCATATCAGATGATCCGATCTTGCATAGGAGTTTAGACATGTACATAGTTTATTTACAATTTTAAGGGTCAAACGGTGTCAAAACTGGACATATAATATACTGTTGAAAAGATATTTTTAATCCCAATACAATGGTGTAGGTTTTAGAAAATTTTAAGGGGATTATTTTAGGTAAAATTAATCTCAAATATGACCTTACTTTTCTAGGAGGAAAACTAAGGAAAAATGAGTCAATTTTTCATGTCTACACCTTCAACTTTTCCAAATTTGATGCACTTCCTTTCCCTTAAGTCATGAAAACATTCAATAAAATTACTCTTCCTTTACATTAAGGAAATATGGGTAGGGGGGATAGAAATTTGGGTGTGACCTGTATTTCTAAACACAATAAAGTAAACTTGCTACAAGCTCAAAAAATTGTTAGTATAAGTTTTCAAAAAAACTTTTGAATCAAGTCTAACCTTGTTTTTTTGAGTGGTGAACCACTCATCCCACATGGGATGATTTTTCTTAGATATTTTGAATCATGTGTCCATGATCCTTTTGAATTCCTAAGGAAGATCGTATTTCCACTTAATTATCCTATTGGCTATGACACATTTGTTGGCTAGGCAATTGACAACCTTGTTATATTATTTGAAGGTATGTTGACTCATGATCTACGAGTGGCTAAGGATGAGGATCCTGGCATCCTTGATATAGTCCTCAATTCTCCTAGATTTTATAAACATTTCATGATAATTAAAAATCTAAATATCATCTCAAACACTCTAATTACAACATCTATTTTTAATCTAATTAACATCACATTAGAAAATAAATGCAACATCCATATGAAACAACAGAGGAAAACAAATAGAGATACATAGTATATATCCTGGGAATCCTCATGAGGAATAAACCCAACCTCCAAAATATGTCTCTCCTCTCATTTCACAAACATAAAATGTCATAATTAAAATAATGGAATGGCATCCCACAGATCCTTTTTCCAATTATACAATTTAAAGGAACCAAACTGTTCCTTTTCCAAAACATGATGCAATTAATGAAATTCCACATTTTCTTTCTCTAATACATCAATACAATACATCACAATATCACAAATTCTTAAATCTACATGCTTATTAATGATCATCAGAATTCATATTAAGGATAAATTTCATCAACTATCAAAAAGGAAACCCCATAATCCCCTCGATAATAAGTTCTACATTCATTTTACCTTTGGCTACATCCTTTTGTTTTCACAAGGAGTGTTCTTTAATCTCTAATATGTATAAAATTATTGTAATCAATATTTTCTCAAGATTGGTACACTATTTCTATTACACTTTCAACCCAATTTATACTACTTTGATGCAAATTTAAAAAAATATTCTAATTATTAATCAATGTACTCCCAAAACTATTCTTGTGGCAACCAATCCAAATATTATTATCAATTTGAATCCCTCACTACCCTTTTCCATAAAGAACTTCCCCTACACTAATGTGTCATTTTATTATATCTGATTCCCACAACTCATTGGATTCTAAGGGTTAATATAATTTCCAAAGATATACTTTTTTTAAAAGGGAGTTCAATCTCTTTATTAAACCCAAATGATCAACATAATTCTCTATCTAAATTCAACTTACTACCTAGGACGATTCCCATTTATAATGGATATCATCCAACTTACTACCTAAAGTCGACTTCCTATCAGTTATTAGGAAATTCACTATCCAAGACCATTATCAATGATAACATCCAACTCAGTGCCTATAATTAAAACCTATTTAAACCTCAACACTATCAATCAATGAAGTATACAACCAATCCAACAATCAATGGTTCAAGTTGAGTCAAAGAGATCAATAGTCTTAACCAAGCATCTAGACGCTTGGCTATTAAGCCATCGATGTCCTGGTTTATATATAGCATATTATACTCTCTTCTATAGTGCATGTGGGATAATAGTCTCATTTGAGCTTTAATTAAAATGTTGGGGAATTGTACATAACCACAGGAAACCTAAAGTAGTTTATATTCCAAGTTACCTAACACACCAAAATTGAGGCAAGAAACCATGTGTACCACCATCAAACCCATGTTGAGCCATATTTAATTTTAGTGTCTCTGCAATGTATATAAGGAGGGCTCTTTAATTTATCAGGCTTTGTATCTACCATACAAAGAGTGTAGGGTAATGACAACATAGCTCGAAATCAAGGATGAGTTTATATTAACTCAAATTGTCGATGAGACGATGTCACATAGCATACCGAATGATCGAGAATCAAACCATGCATTAATTTATGATTTGATACGCTCTAGAGAGCTATCACTCTCAGATATTTCTAATGATTTGGTGGAATCTAAACACTAATGAGTTTCCTATTGCTAGATAAATTAATGGCTTTAGTGAAGGTTTAAGTTCCATGAATTTGGTCGAGTGAATGCTATAGAGGTCATTATCACCTCCTTAGTTTGTACTAGACCTTTCCTATATGTCATACTCTATGGCTATGGCTAATGGTAGTTTACAGAAAGTGTATATGATAATTAATGTTTGTTATCAATGTTTGAAGTAGTATTAAAACGGTTTTTATTGTGAAAAACCCTAGGGGGAACATCAAGATTAACATGGATAAACTTTGGTCATCGGTGGTGTCGAGGATCACTATAGTATATTTAAACCCAATCCATATCTATAGCCTTCAAATGATATATGCCTGCTAAATATATGGAGTTTATATGTGAATCTCTCAGAGTTGAATAATGGTCGTATTGCACAAATCAAATCCATGTTATGCTATATCGATCGAGGGCTGCTTAGATGCAATCATAGGAAAATATTAGGCCATTTTTCCTTCCTTATACATGCACCTCAAGTTTTTTGATATATATCAATTCGATACATACTTATGGGGAAAAAAATTCCCACATATTTGGTGTTGATGGTATGACACCAAATAAAATCACTTATACACAATTGTGACCACCAAATAGTGGTCATGTTAATGTCATCATTGGTGGTGGTGGTGGTTTTCGTCTACTAGTCTAGGTCTACCCTATTCGAAGGCCTTACAAGCTAAAATAATTTTTGAAGTAAAACTACACAACTAAATGAATACATGTGTTCCTATAAAATATATAAATACTTTTCTATATGAATTCTTACAATTAGGTAGTATATGAACACTTCCAATTGGATAGCAACAAATTTATAAAAGAGTATAGGTGTTCCTATAAAATATATAAACGCATTTATTATATAAAATAAGGAAGAAAAGAAACCAAAGTAACATGTTTTCCTTGGTCGAATCTTCAAACCTTTTAGAAATTCCTTCTTTGTTTCCTTTCTCCAGTCCCTTGAGTGGTCTTCCAAGATCTTCCCACCAAATTCCTCCTAAAATCCCCTTGTTTTCTCCTAAATATAGTTCTCTTTTCTCTTATCCTTAGTCTCTGTTTTAATGGAGATTCCTTTCTCTTCCTCAGCCAAATAGTGGTTTTATTATTTTAATATTAAAATATGCCTTAGATAAAATAAGACATTTCATGCCATGTGAAGGGAAAATTCCAAAATTAGAAGGGGTCCAAATAGAGATAAGGTGGGGATCTTGTTTTGTTTTGTGTCCCTTCTTCATAGAGACAAATACAAAAATAGTACTATTAGAGAATAGGATGGATACAAAACTAGGACTATTAGTGATAAGGGAAAGAATATACCTTAATTTCCACCAATGTAGAGAAGCCATGTAGAATATATGGATAGTTTCTAAAATAATAGTATAATCCTTGTATTATTTACTAATTCTAGATCCATTTTTTAGTCCCATCAAAAATGGACAAATCTTATGAGCACCTAGTTGTATTAAAATTAGGTTATTTACACCTAATTTATTATATTGTATTAATTTTTGTAAAATATAAATCCTCCAATTCATATTTCACAAAAGCTCTAATTAGCTTATAATTAAATTAAATTAAATTATCTTCTTCAAAAGATAATTAATCCTTTCTATATCGCCCAAATTTTTCGTACCCTTACCTTCAGGCTAAAGGATCCATGCCCATAAGGAGGATGCGAGAAGGATGGGACAATGCCTTAGACAAAGAGGCCCTTTGAAGGTCGCACCTCTTGGGGGAGGGGTATAAGGGTGAATTTTTTACGAATGGTGGGGTTCACTAGGAAACTTTGAGTGGCAGTTTCTGCGCCTAGGTTGAGAATGGGTTTGATGTGTTCATTTTATTTTCAATCCTTCATATTCCTAGGTTGGCCAAAATGAATCCAAGCTATTATATATGAAATTTTGGGTTTATATGCAGACAAAAAACATGAATGAATCTTAAATATAGAGACTATGTGAAATGGAAAGGAATACACCTGATTGCTGATGTCTAATGAAGATTCTAAAGCTTGTAGGAGTCCTGATCATCTCGGATATGACAAGATCATCTGTAATTGTACAAAATTGTCTCAAATCATAGGATATCATCTGAGATCAGACAAAATCATCAGTGACCTGACGAATTCATCAAACGAATTTGTCAGAAACCTGCAATCATGGAAATAGATGCCAAAAACCAAAAATGCAATTGCAAGAATGATGTAAAACGATATAAATAACAGTATAGATGCTTAAATAATAAATACAGATAACAAATCAAATGGGATGCATTGCTTTAATAACTCATTTTAAATTTTATCAAGCAAATATCCTAAATGAGGTGAACTCCAGGATGCAGAATAGAAATAAATTGATCTAATGCATAATTAAATGAGAGAGAAAGGTAGAAAATGCAAACTCAGGGCTTTGGTTGCCCCTAATATGAATTGCAGTTGAAATCACCTGCAATCATACAAGATCATTTCTGATCTCATAAAGATCATCCAAATTCATGTTGGATCGCCTACGATGATCCGAGCTTCCTCTGACTAAAACACAGTAAAATCCTACAATAAAACCTGAAAATACAAATGCAAATGATGCGGTCGAGGATGTTCTAATAGAGCACAAAACTAAAGTTGCAGGGAAATGATTAGCCAAGGGGATAAACTAGGAAAATCCCAAGTTTATATAGGATTAGGTGGAGGTTAGGAGGTTGGGGATCATACCAATCTAGGAGATATCTAATGTAGGAATATCCAACCATGCAGACACGCTTCTACCCGAGTTGGAGAGGTTGTTGAAACATAAGCTAATTATGAAAATTTGGTTTTGGGACGAAATCATCTGGACATTCTGTCCTAGATGAATTCATTCGATCTGGGATGATATCGTCATATTGGCAATGATATTGTCCAACGGTAAAAATAAATTCTAAAAATGGCATGAAAAACGAGGTGAATGGTTAACGGGCGGTTTCAGGGTTAAAATTCAAAATTTTGATCTTTTTATTGATGGTTTAACTGCACCAATTTTAGGGTGCTACATTTTGCCCCCTCTTTAGGGAATTTTTGAAGAAAATGCGTTAAATATGAGTTCTTCACACTTTACAAGTAAGAAAAAAATTTACTCCATTTTTTAGATGACGATTCTAGGTCGAATCGTACAACTGCTTGCTATGGTGCCCCCTCTGAGTTTTTACCCAAATCGAACATTTGAGGTAAAAGCGCAAAAAAGCAAAATTAAAAAAAATGTTGTTTTTAAATAAAAATAGGAAAAATAGGGTAAAACCCTAATTCATTTTTACTGTTCACCTTCACTGTTTCAAAGATCTACAGGCCAAATGGTGGAAACAACACACAGATCGACAAAGGTCTGACGCGGGTTGCGGGTAAGGATCTAAACCTAGTTTATTATGTTTTTAGATTGATTTGTTTAATTTTTTAGTTGAATTTTAGTTGTTTTTGGGCATCACGGCCTTTTTTAGGCCATCGACGATGTCAGGATGAAATCATCCCAATTCTTCCAAAATCATCCCTAGAGCACCGATTTCATCCTCAGACGACATCGAAGAAATAGGGGCAATCCCGTCCAATAAGGGGCAATTCCCAAATTGATGAATCAGAGATGATTTCATCCTATTAAGGACGATTTGACTAAATTTGGTACGATATCATCCAATAATAGGGGATATCATTTTTTTTATGAGATGAAATTAATTTTAATCG
Organism: Wollemia nobilis; assembly: GCA_028583015.1. Classification (NCBI taxonomy): domain Eukaryota; kingdom Viridiplantae; phylum Streptophyta; class Pinopsida; order Araucariales; family Araucariaceae; genus Wollemia; species Wollemia nobilis. The sequence continues at coordinate 296,419 of JAQPPZ010016675.1, forward strand.
ATTTTAATGATTATGTACTAATGATTTTTGCTTTTTTATTATTTATTTTGCAGAGGGGATTACTAAATATTTGGGAATGGAAATACGGGGGACTCAGAGACGATGTAGCCACTCTCGATCAAGCCAAGCGATACAGGCTAGTGGAGGTTGAATTACAGCATGTGATAGAGATGCCACAAATTCCTATGGACATGGGGCTACTGATGGCCCTAGTAGAGAGATGGTGTCTGATATCATATTGCTTCTGGCTACCAATAGGGGAGATGGCTCCCACTCTAGAGGATGTATGGAGGATCTTGAGGATCCCTATACATGGGCAATTCATGACTCCTTCGACCAATCAAGGCCATGCCATGATGAGACTGTGCAGCGACCCAAGATTTGCCCTGGAGAAGGGTGGAGTGAACATCGAGGCATTGAGGCAGATGCCTTGGGCATCTTGATTGAATCAAGTTCTAGCATGGGTGGTGGGTGGCCTACTTATATGCCACTAGAGAAGATGTAGGTTATCGTGTCTCCTCTCAGATGTGGTCTACGACATGAGAGAACACAGTTATAGGTTTTCTTGGGGCAGTTTTGTACTATGTCACTTGTATAGGATCCTCTACGGGGTCGTATACAAGGGAGGTCAATGTTTGGTACTGACATCACTACTACAAGTTTGGTGTTGGGAGCACATTGTGGTACAGAGGGTAGTAGGGATTCCACTAATAGGGGTTGATCGAGAGAGACCCCAAGTTTTCTATTGGTGGCTCCAAAGAGGGTCATAGTGACGGATAGATCTGTCGATATCTCGGAGGTTACTAGACAACCTCATCCCAGATCAGATCACTTGGAGGCCATGGAGAGAGAATCTAGGGTGGGGAGATGATGGATAGGAGCTGGCTCACATCAGGTGAGTATTCTATTTGAGGATGGAGTAGGGAGAGGTAGAGCTCCACCGCTACAATCAAGTTTTGAGGTAGTTTGGTCTACAGCAGGGGATCCCTTCTGTTAGGGATTACAAGTACTCTCGGACTGTCTAGGATAATACTACACTGAGTGGGGCTCTAGAAATGTATGGGTTCTAGATTCAGGATGTGAACGATGCCCCAATTTATCTAGTGGATGGGGATGATGCTAGAGTGGCAAACAAATATGATGCCTAGTATGCAGGCATATGCCCTCCTTGGATGACAAGGGCACAGGGTCTGATGCACGCTATTGTGCAATGGATGGGGAGGCGGCACTAGGCTGACATCAATGTAGTGAGGAGTCATAGACGAAGGGATCAATGATGACCTCCTTAGGAGAGATGTCATAGAGTGCCACAAGCTTTGAAGAGACCATAGCAGCCAAAGAGGAGGCAGGAGGGACTCCCTTCTCAGCAGAGGGAGAGGCCACCATCGCTTGATAAGGGAAAGGGTGTCGAGGTGGGGGAGAGTAGTGAGATGGTGGCTCTCTGAGTGGAGGATGCCTACCTATAAGAATAGGTGTAGAAACTATAGGATGAGGCTACACAACTCAGGTCTCGAAGTAGAGGGGCAAGCATGCAGGAGCTAGCGTAGGCTATTGCTCAGATCACGATCTATTAGGGAGTATACTTCTAGCTAGTTCTAGAGGACCAGAGGATACAGCTGCCAGCTGGCATTATGGAGCCAGTCAGGATGGGTTCATTGAGGACATCCTCATGATCGATGTCGAGGACCCATGACATAGGACAAACTGTGATGGGACCACCTTATCCACCTCAGGGCGAGAGAGGAGATGAGGCTGAGAGCTCGAGGGCTTCTCGAGACTAGCTGCATATTGACTATAGACTATATAGTTTTGAGAGGATTGAGTATTCCAAGGTATAGATTGTGGCATACCAATCCATTTTGATATAATGTACATATATTTGGGAATCGCCCCTTAATAAATTAAGAGAGGAGCCATTATCTACCATGATAGTTTTAATAGGTGTTTCTTTACTAGATCTTCTAATGTTAAGATAGGAGTCTTCTTATGGAGTAGAGGAAGGAATATCCTCATCATAGAATAAAATATGGTTAACCTCAAGAGGGCTTACACCATTAATTATGTTCTTAGGGAAAATATCATGAGGAACAAATTTTTGGCTAGGTATCTTGAACAAAGTTTCCTTATGAGAACTTTGTAATACTTCTAAAAGGGATATCTTTGCTTGAGGATTAATCACTTGTTGTTGGCTATAAAAGTGGATTTGAGATTGAGATTTTATTCTAAAGATGAGATTTCTATGCTTACATTCCATTTTGGATCATTCTCTATAGCCAAAGATAGTTTTGAAGGTTGGTCAAATGAGGAATCCATCTCTTGAATATCAGATTGAGTTGATTGAACTTGAGGTTGCTCATTTGTAGTTTCTGTTACAATATTAGTAATATCATCATGATGGGACACATTAACATTCAATATTTTATTGGTTTCCTATTGTTGATAATTGAATAGGGGTTCTTGGGAGATCCCCATGTCTTGATTGATTATTGGTATTTTTTGTGTAGGAGTTTGATTGTTTATTGGAGATTTATAATTAGTTGTAGATTGTAATTCCTTTATATTAAAAAGACCCTCATCAATCAAATATTGAATTGCACATCTTAAATCTTTACATTTTTGTGTCATATGTCCATCTACTCTATGATATTCACAATGTAGCTAAGGTTTAAACCAATATGTTGTGGTCTTAAGTTGTCTTATGGAAGGGAGTTCAATCCTATTTGTATCAAGTAAATGCTTGAGAATTATATCCATTGGTTGATTGAGCTTGGTATATTTACGTGATGAAGGTTTTCGAGAGGTTTTTGATAATAGCCTTAGGAATTCAGTCATAAAAGGACTTAATGGTTTCTTACCTCTTTTTTCTTTATTATGGGTAGAATGATGATATGAAGATTGCAAAGTATGATGTGAGTGCATGGTAGGATTGGAAGAATAAGTATTTTCTTGTTGAAATGGATGTGTTGTATTGAAAGAAGAATATTGAAAGGGTGGAGGAGGATTATATGTGGATTGATAGACATAATATGGATATATGGAAGAATAGATAATATCGTTATGAAGAGGATTGGAAAAGGGATTGTCCTGTTGTGTTAAGGATGAAAAATGAGAAAAGTGTGATGAGGTTGGTCATAATCAACAAATGTATTTGGCTGAATTCTTCCAACATTACTGATGGGCTCATATTGATTTGAGTAAAAACTCATGGTTTCTTTAGTACTTCTAAAAGTAATATTTAGTATCTATTATTTAGAATTGAATCTAAAACTTACAAACTTGAAATGATGATTTTGTTGTTTTTTTTTTCTTGTATACATATATATATATATATATATATATATATATATATATTTCATTTTTTATATTTTTGAATCAGAAAGATGCCTATGTTATTCACGTTAGGTTCACCAAAAATGTATCACCCAAATTTTTCATACCCTTACCTTCGAGCTAAAGGATCCATGCCCTGGAAGGGGGATGTGAGAAGGATGGGACAATACCTCGGACGGAGAGGCCCTTTGAAGGTCGCGCCTCTTGGGGGAGGGGTATAAGGGTAAATTTTTTATGGATGGTGGAGTTCACCAGGAAACTTTAAGTGGCAGTTTCCATGCCTAGGTCGAGAATGGGTTTGATGTGTTCATTTTATATTCAATCATTCATATTCCTAGGTTTGCCAAAATGAATCAAAGCTATTCTATATGAAATTTTGGGTTTATATGTAGACAAAAAACATGAATGAATCTTAAATATAGAGACTATATGAAATGGAAAGGAATACACCTGATTCTTGATGTCTAATGAATATTATGAAGCTTGTAGGAGTCTAGATCATCCCTGATATGATAGGATTGTCTGTAATTGTACAGAATTGTCTCAAATCATAGGAGATCATCTGATATCAGACAAAATCATTAGCAACCTGACGAATACATCAGAAACCTGCAATCATGGAAATAGATACCAAAACCAAAAATGCAATTGCAAGAATGATGCAAAATGATAGAAATGATAGTATAGATGTTTAAATAATAAATCCAGGTAACAAATAAAATGGGATGCACTGCTTTAATAACTTAATTTAAAGTTTATCATGCAAATATGCTAAATGAGGTGAACTCCAAGATGCATAATAGAAATAAATTGATCTAATGCATAATTAAATGAGAGAGAAAGGTAGAAAACACAAACTCAGGGCTCTGGTTGCCCCCAATCTAAACTACAATCGAAATCGCCTGTAATCATACGAGATCATCGTCGATATCATCAGGATCATCCGAAATCATGTTGGATTACCTGCGAGGATCCAAGCTTCCTTCGACTGAAACATAGTAAAATCCTACAATATAACCTAAAAATACAAATGCAAATGATGCAGGTGAGGATGTTCTAATACAACACAAAACTAAAGTTGCTGGGAAATGATCAGCCAAGGGGATAAACTAGGAAAATACCAATTTTATATAGGATTAGGGGGAGGTTAGGAGGTTGGGAATCATACCAATCTAGGAGATATCCAACGTAGGAATCTCCAACCGTGCAGACATGCTTCTGCCCAATTTGGAGAGGTTGTTGAAACATAAGCTAATTATGAAAATTTGGTTTTGGGACGAAATCGTCTGGATGTTCTGTCCTAGATGAATTCATTTGATTTGGGATGATATCATCAGATCGGCGATGATATCGTCCAATGATCAAAAAAATTCTAAAAATGGCATGAAAAATGAGGTGAGCGATTAACGGGCGGTTTCAAGGTTAAAATTCAAATTTTTGATCTTTTTACTGATGGTTTAACTGTGCCAATTTTAGGATGCTACACTTTCCTAAGTCCTAACAAAATCCCTTAGTTAGAATTTTGTAGAACTCTTTAGGCCAACGAATCCTTTTGGTTAGGAATTAATTGATCCCACAAATTAATTAATAATATTTTGAAAAGGATCAATGGGGACGATCTATGATAGTTGAATCCTTAGGAAGAGCCCTCAAATATACCTACTCCCATGAAGCCATTTTTGGCATCAAGGTTGCCTTTCTCCTTAGTTTAGTCACCCACCAATAATTTTTTGATGATACCATCATGGCCACATTAGCATTTTTTTGTTGAATCTAAAATTATCAAGACTATCCTTAACCTGTATGAGGAAGGTGTCGGTAAGTTGGTCAACTACCTAAAAAGAAAAATATTTTTCATCAACACTCCTAATGCTAGGTATATGAAGACTTCTTGTGTCCTTGGATGCACCCTTTCTGAGATCCCTTCTTATCTTGACCTTCCTCTCTTTATTGGTAATCTAAAATATAGCATGTGGAAAAATGTTTGTTAGCTTTTAATGAGTATGTGATATAGGAAATGCAACCACAAGATGCAAGATAAGCAAGCTATGATATTTATATGATAATGACACTATAATATGTAGAAAAATAAAGATATAAACCTCTAAAATAACTCAAAAATATGCCATTAACAAAATATCACAAAAATAATACAATGCGGTATAATGGAAGACATGAACACTCCATAAACTATTCTTAAAGGAACTACATTGTACCACACTACTAATCTATACTATGCACATTCTATTATCTCTTCTCACTTATTTCACTCACTATAAGACCTTTATATAAGAAGGTAAGTGTCTTGGACCTTACTCTACCTTTGAATATATCCTTTGACTCATGTACATGTGGACTACATGCACATTTACATCATTGCACATTCTAACATATGTGCATTTATTACATACTAAAGTAACTACTTAGCTTTAATTTAAAGTAAAATCCTACTCTAGTAATGTACCAAATGTGGTGCATTGATATGTACCCAATAATGTAATACATTCTCTAACCACCCCTTCTATTATGTTATTTGGGTATTGAAGACTTTAGTCTTCAATACGGAACTTTGATCTGGTTTTGGATTTTGTGTTCTCTTTCTCTACTTTTTGTATCCTATTCAAGCAAGTAGTTAGTATCTTCATAAAATGCTATCTTTATTGTGAGAGCTTTAAATTCATGTTCATCTATTGGTTCTTATAGTTATTTAATTTCTTGAATCCTTTGAGCTAGATGTCTTTTCTAATTACCTTCTCGATATTCCAATTAAGGGTAATTTTATGGATGCTAAAACTATTGTTGATGAGGATTATTTTGAGTTTGATAATGCCTTGGCTAGAATACCCTACTTTGTTGGATTTCATAGTTTGTCTAATTTCCCTGATTCTCATTTCTAGGATTGAATATGTAATAATTAGTGTTTTCCTTTTATCTTGCATGCATAACAATATCATTTATTCGATGGTCTTCATCCTTTTGAGGATGAAGCAATATTTCCCTATGGATTATATTTTGAAACAAATGCATTGTTAGTAATTTCATATTTAAGTGTATTTTACACCTCATATTCTTGAATAATATTGAATAACTCATCAAAATATGTATCTTTACTTAGGATTTTTAAATATGTAACCAAATTCTTATAGGTATCTGTAATAGCTCTCATAGTTACTTGAACTAGAAACTTATCTTCAATATTTTCTCCTAAGGTTAATAATTTTCCATTTATATTTGCTACTTTCCTTAGGAATAGTTCTATACTTTCACCACTATTAATTTTCAATGAATGTAACTGAGTTTGAAGATTTAAGATAGTGGCTTTATTATTCCCTTCAAATATTTTGGATAAGTTTTTTCAAGATTCTATAGATGTTCCTACTAAACTAATGTGAGGTTGTATTTCAATTGTAATGGCAAAAATTATTATCATTAATGATTTTGCATCACTTTCTTCAAAGTTATAAATATTTGTATCATATTCAGTAGGTTTAGTTGTTGTTCCTTTGACAATTTTCCAAATATTTTCAACTATCAATATTGTCCTCACTTTGTTTTTCCATGCGGAGTAATTTGGACCTTTAAGTAGTTGGGATTTTGTAAGGAATAATTTATTTGTTTTCTTGATGGTCCTTTTAGGCTATCTTATAACTCCCTATTTTAGAGTATGTAAATGTCATGACCCTCCCTAATGGACCTTGTGACATGGAAAATAATGTATTAATTGATGGTGCTTTAATACTCGATTTTGTGCAATTAAGCAACTATGTGATGTTAGTAGATATTGAAGAGCATGATACTGCTAACAAATTACCAATGTGTAGGATCAAGTACACTCATAAGTGGAAGAAGTTGAGTCATCCACCAAAGGTGAGGGTACTTGAGGTTGAGGAAATGATGATAAGGCAACTCGGAGGTAACATTGATGGATACCTTCATATAGGTATGCATTTGGTTAGGGATAATCATCAATAGCTAGCCACCTTGAGCCCTAGATTGATAGCCTAGTAGCTATCATAAGTTCTAGAGGCTGAGACAGGTGACCAAATTGATGGAAATATTCCCCTCTTTGTCTGTTGCACATGTTTGATTGTCTTTTACTTCATCACTATTTGCCTCAATAATTTGGGAAGTATAAATAGATAGGTTGTCTTCATAACTCCTTGTGTGTTTAGAAAAATAGTGTAATAAAGTAAATACTTTATTTTAAATGATAGTAAGTTTCATTTAAAATTTATAAATGTTTTATTTTAAATGATAGTAAGTTTCATTTAAAATTTATAAATATTTTATTTTAAAAGATAGTAAGTTTCATTTAAAATTTATAAATGCTTAATTTTAAATGATAGAAGGGTTCATTTAAAAATTAATGAATGTTGTATTTTAAATACTAATAGATTTCATTTGATAGAGTAGATGCTCTAATTTAAATGATAATATAACTTCAAAAAAAATAGTGGACTATTTAAATAATGAATGAATTTCATTATAAATAGAAACTAGCCATTATTTTTAGATGATAAAGTAAATTTTATTATTAGTTGTTTTATTTCTTTAATAAAATAATAATAAAATATTTGTTTACTTTAAAAAACAATGACTGATTTCATTTCATGGGAGACTACCCAAAAGATCTCATTTTTAAATATTGTTAAAAATAAAGAAAGAGTTCTTTAGTCGGTTGAGTTGAGCGAAGGACTAGAAACTTCGCACCGACATCAAGGAGTTTTGTACCTACCAAAATGAGGATGAATGACTTAAAGGAAAGGAGAAAATATCTCCCTGTGGCTGGTGGAGATTAGACAGGGAGTTAAGTTTGGCAGATGAGCACATTGATGAGGCCGGTGGGAGCATTGAAGGGAACGCGGTCCCTTATGGAAGAAGAAAGAAAAAAAAACACTACAAATATTTGGAGGATCGCTCTCACTGGAGAAAATAAAATAGGAGCTTTGCACAAACTCGAAGAAGAAACTAGAATTTACAGTCATGTTAAACAAAGGTCGTTCCTAAGAAGGGAAGAACCTTGTTGACTTCGAAGGATTTTAGGTTGGTTGGTTACCTTAACCTCATTTTTAATGGTTTAAATGAATAAGCCTAGTCGTTGGTTGGGAATAACCTCTTCCTTGTAAGCCACGTGGGTTGGACATTTTTCCATGCCAGGTCGAGAGAACTTCTTGTCCTTGTGTGCCTCTTGTTGGTTTATTTCCATTGGAGGAGTAAGACAGGTTGTTTTGAGTTGGTTTTCCCAATCCTCCCTCCATGTCGAAAGTGGTTCGCCGTATTCCCTAACCACTTGCTAGGACATAGTGTTTGACTATGTTTTTATGGTAGAGTAGAGCCAACTATGTTGGCAAAGGTCATATCTACTAGTGTTAGGTCGAAAAAGCTCGATAGTGTGTTTCTCGTGAGCATGTTATCACTGTTGGAGATGACATCACGTGGGATGGTAACCATTGGTCGGTGTCAACCATGGCCAATGCCCTTGCAAGGCACATCGGTCATTGTGCTATGATAGGGTAAAATCCCCCTTCATCTTGGGAAGCACTCTCTCCCTTTGTAGTTGTTTGACGTTGATTCAGGTCACGATTGGTGGGTTTCACTAGGCACCTTGTGGGTAGTAGAGAATTGGGTCCTCTATCTCCAACCTATGTTGAGGATGGGTGTCATCCATCGTGTACTCTCCTTTTGCACCCCATGTTGAGTAGCCTTTTGTGTTCCTTACAAGGTCTAGCTCTAGTTGTTTGGGGAGACCACCCTCTTGTTGTAGAGATGGGCATTGTTTTAAGTTGTTGGGTGGATAGTTAATTAAGTGATGTTTAATTTAGAAGCAACTAGGATTCATTTGATTATTGTAAAGAAAATTTATAATTAATTAGATTTGGATTCATTTGATTATTGTAAAGAAACTTTATAATTAATTAGATTTGGATTCATTTGATTATTGTAAAGAAACTTTATAATTAATTAGATATGGAATTATTTGATTAATGTAAAGATATTTTTTGATTAACTTAATATTGTGAATTATTTATCCTAATTGCGAAAGAGTAGACACATACGACTTTGTAATTAATCATGACATGGAATTATTTGATTAATGTAAACGAGAAGAACATAGGAAACTTATGATTAATTTGATAAGATCAATATATGAAATTGGCTTTGTTTCGTAAATTAAGGGTATGGGACTTTAATTTATGAAATGAAAGAAAGGGTTTATTTATGGATTAAAGTAGTTGACTTTAATTTAATAAATAAATATGAAATTGGTTTGTTTTGTAAATTAAGGGTATGGAGACTTTAATTTATGAAATGAAAAGAAAGGGTTTATTTATGGATTAAAGTAGTTGACTTTAATTTAATTAAATAAATATGAAATTGGTTTGTTTTGTAAATTAAGGGTATGGGACTTTAATTTATGAAATGAAAAGAAATGATTTATTTATGGATTAAAGTAGTTGACTTTAATTTAATAAATAAATATGAAATTGGTTTGTTTTGTAAATTAAGGGTATGGGACTTTAATTTATGAAATGAAAAGAAAGGGATTTATTTATGGATTAAAGTAGTTGACTTTAATTTAATAAATAAATATGAACCTAGATTTTTTGGCAATTAAGGGTATGGGACTTTAATTGTTGAATAAGGGTTGAGTCATTTATTGCAAGTAAAGCCTGTGATCTAGATGCATTGTTGAAATACTCTCATAGGAGGATGAGAGAAAAAATAGAAAGAGTAGTTTCTATGATATCAACTATGCATTAGATAGTTGGATTGGTTGATTTGATTGTATAGTTGCAATTTGGCAATGAAATGAGTAAATGCATTTAGAGGCATGCCTATCCTAAACTATGAGTGTCCTGATCCCCTACTATCCTCAAATGATCGATGGAAGAGTGGGAGGACCAAAGTTACAGATGGACCAATGCACAAGTTTGCTCTCTACTTTACATCTTGTTTACTTATGCAAATAGATTAGATTTATGGGGAGATTTCCTCGATGAAATTGATGTAATGTATTGTTTAAGGGTATGGAGGTTTTACCATACACACTTATGTAATAAATGATCAATGTGGCAAATGCACCTTTGTATTCTATTTTATTTATTGTGAATGTATCTAAATATTTTCTAATTCATGTTTATTATTTAATTATTGCTCTATGTTTCTAGTTATCTTTTGCATGTTTAATGAATTATGTTTCTGTTATCATTTAGTATCTAGATCTATCTTTTATTTTCTTGATTGAATAACTTTTTATAGAATTTAGTAGTAAGTTCTAGGGTGAACTTAGAGGATAACCTAAGGGCTTGAGACCCCCTTAGGGAAAATGGTAACTAGGTTTATAAAATATCGTACTTGAGTTAATATAGCTTGTTAGAGGACAATATTGATAGCTTAACTCACAGTACACGTAGCATACCTATGCATAATGGCTTACGTAGAATATGGAGATGTGTGTACACCTTCTAATGATTGAAGGTGATAAGTCTAGCTCATCGAGGATGATGAGATGGATGGAATTATGTGCATAACATGAGATATGCCTATGTAGAAGGGACTTGCATGAGGGAAATATTGTGAGGTATAGTTCTTGAGAAACTTAGGGGTTTTTTTAAACATTAAGTCAATATAAGTTTGGTTAGGGGTTTATGAATCCCTCTCCTTAGACAAAAAAAAATATTTCTCTTTCTGTGTGTTTTATTATTTCTTAAATTTGGGATCGTTACATTTGGTAGCAGAGCTCTAGTTATGAGGATATAGAGTTTCTTATGTGCTAAAATATATTTGGATGTCTCCAATTAAGGCTTGCTTAAGTTTAAGATAAATCTAGGATGACCTCGAGTCTCTACTTATTAGAATCTATTGGAGTTGATCCCAAGGGTAGATGAATGTTACAATACATCAATATGGGCTTTGGTATTAATGATACATCATAATATTGGAATATTATCCTAGTTAGATTACTAATGTCTTGGCAAGGAGAACTCTATATTATGGCTTGAATTAGTGGTACAGTTTGAGATGAAATTACAAAAGGAACCTAAGTCATTACAAAAGGTATATGACCTAGTGAAGAAAGCAGATTCACACTTCCATTATAAATATGATACATTTTCTAAGCAATATCGACAAGAACTAAAGAAGAAGAATATCAATGGGCTTGTAAAATTAGAGGTTCAACAAGATTTAAAGGCTAAAAACCCCCAAAATCTTGAGAAGAAATATAATGGAAACCAAAAGAAGTTCAAGAAGAAATTTTATAATAAAGGTAACAACCCCAATAATGCTAAGCCTCAACCATAGAAACTGTAAGCTTTAGTTCTAGCAATCAAAGGAGAGGATAAAAAACCAAAAAAATGACAAGGTCCCAGGGATGGGTGTTACCATTGTAGAGGGCCATATTTTGCTAATCAATTACCACATCAACTAGGGCCAAGAACATCTAGTATTAAAGGAAAGGAAATTACACACCAGATCTACATTGCAACTAGGAGTAAAAAATTTGAGGGGTAAACCACCCCATTGATTATAAAAGGTAATATTTTTGATAAGTGAATATTTGAATTGATAGTGGGGCCACTGATAGCTTAATTTGTTGTAATTTAGCCAAATATATACTAGAAATGCTAGGATATTTAGCTCATGGATGGAAATTCGAGTATGGTTTTGGATAGACCTACTTTGTAAACCAGTGTTTTCCTATAATAGAAATTGCTTTAGCTAGTGGAACCATGGAAGGTTACTTATATGTATCTCCACTTCATGAATTCGATGTGATCTTAGGGATGGATTAGTTATAAGCCCATAAATCCATAGTCAATTTCTAGGATAGATGGATTGAATATTTTAAAGGAGACAAGGAAATACTATGAATTCATAGTGAGAAGACATCATTCAAACCTCAGATGTTGTCATCTATGTAGTTGAAGAAAGCCCTCAAGAAATGGGGGATAATCTATGTAATTAAGCTAAGTAAATTTAGAGAAGATTTAAAGAAAGAGGTGTTGGAGACACACCCAATTTTACAATATTTGAAGGATGTATTTACTAAGGATTTACCTGGACTCCCTCCTATGCGAGAATTTTATTTCACTATTAATATTATTCCAAGAGTGAAATCAATTTACAGATCTCCATATAGGATGATACCTATTGAGATGCAGGAATTAAAGGTAAAATTGCAAGGGTTACTAGAAAAGGAGATGATAAAACCAAGTGTGTCATCTTGGGGTGCGTCTATTTTATTTGTGAAAAATAAAGAAACTCTTTAAGATCATGTATTGATTATAGGATGTTGAATAAAGTTGCAATCAAGAATTGGTATCCCCTACCTAGAATTGAAGATTTATTCGATCAACTAAGAGATGCCATGATATTTACTAAGATAGATCTAAGGTCAGGGTATCACTAGTTAATATACATGAGGAGGATACTCACAAGATGATATTTAATACTAGGTATGGACATTATGAGTTTACAGTACTACCCTTTGGACTGATTAACACCCCATCCACCTTTTTGAATTTAATGAATAGTGTTTTCAGAAGGAACCTAGACTAGTTTGTCCTTGTATTTATATATGATATCCTAATATACTCTTAGAATAAGAAATAACATGATAAACATATTAAGATCATGTTATAGTTAGTGAGGAAAAATCAACTCTACAAAAATTTGGCCAAGAGTGATTTCTATGTTTCAAAGGTACGATAATTAGGGTATATCATATCAGTAGAAGAAATTATTATGGACCTAGAGAAGATCAAATCCATATTAAATTGGCCACCCCCCTATGAATATTACCAAAGTAAGAAGCTTCATGGGGTTAATAGGATACTATATACATTATATAAAGGATTTCTCAAATATTGCCTCAGCAATAACTAACCTTTAGAATAAAGGAAAGGAATTCAAATGGATATAAAAGTGTGAAATTGCCTTTGCATTATTGAAGTAGAAACTCACTACTGTACCAATATTAAAAATTCTATATCCTTAAGGATTATTTTTAGTATGCACTGATGCATCGCTAGAAGGGTTAGGAGGAGTACTCATGCAAGAAGTGTTAGTAGTATCTTACACTTCAAGGAAGCTTAAAAAGCATGAAGTCAATTATGCTACTCATGATTTAGAGATAGTTGTTGTGGTGCACATACTAAATGTCTGGTGTGACTATTTTTTGGGGAGACCTTTCAAGTTAAAATATGACCATAAAATTCTAAGTACATATTTACCCAAAAAATACTCAATGTGAGATAAAGAAGGTATATCGAGTTTCTCACTGAGTATGACTTTGAAATTAAGTACTTAAAGGGAAAAGAGAATAAGGTTGCTAATGCATTGAGCAGAAGGAGAAACATAGCAACCATAACCATGAGTCACATAAATCTCATGGATCAAGTGAGGTAAGAGAAATATCAAGATGAATATTGCTAGGAAATTTGAGTTAGAATAGATAGAGACCCTAAGGGCAATAAGGAGTTTGGGATGATAGATAACCTTTTGTGCTACAAAGCTAGAATCATCATACCAAAACTGGTAATGCAAGAAGCCCATAGATATCCTTATTTATCTCACATTGAAGGGAAAAAGATGAGGAAAAATATGAAAAAACATATTTTTTGGGTAGGAATGAAGAAGGATATTACCGATTTTCTCACTCGATGCCTCAAATTTTAGAAATTTAAGGCAAAAAACAAGCATCCCATGGGATAGTTATATCCACATAGTATACCTACATAAAAATGGTAGGTCATATCTATGTATTTTATAATATATTTACCTAAGACAAAGTACCAACATGATGCAATCCTAGTAGTAGTCAAAAAATTGACTAAGGTTGCACATTTTATACCTGGGATCCCTAAGGATGATGCTCAGTGGTGGCTAATATATTTTTCAATGAAGTGTTCTGATTGCATAGATTTCCTAAGGTAATTATCTTAGATAGGGATTCCAAGTTTACATCTGAGTTTTGGAAATCCCTTCATCAGGAAATAGGTATGAAGCTGAACATATGTTTGGCATACCACCTTAAGACAAATGATCAAACAAAGTGGGTAAACCAAGTACTAGAAAACATGCTTTGCATGTACTACATGGATTACAAGTCTCATTGGGAAGACTATATACCTCTAGTATAATTTACCTATAATAATGGGTGTCACTCATATTTGGGAATGGCACATTTCGATGCCTTGTATGGACAAAAGTGTAGAACACCACTATCATGGTACAACCTAGAAGATAGGGTTGTTATTGGACCATAAATGGTAAAATAAATGGAAGAGTAATTGAAGGTAATTAGGAAAAGACTCAAGGAAACTACTAATAGGTAGAAGAGTTATGTTTATTTAAAGATAACTCCAAGGGATTACTCGGTAGGAGATAAATTTTTACTAAGGGTCAAATTAATAAAAAGTGTGATCAAATCTATAAAATTGGATCCATGGTTGTAGGGCCCTTTGATATTACTAAAAATATTAGTTTGATTGCATATAGGCTTGCTCTACCTCCTAATATATCAATAATCCATAACACATTCCACATATATTTACTTAGGAAATATATTGTTGACCCTGAACATGTGTGAGATGTTTCTAATTTACAAATGGAAAATTTAAAGGCAATTGAAGTAATTCCAGTGAAGATTCTTGAGTTCTATTATAAGACTATGTGAAATCAAACTCTTGAGTAAAATAAGGTCCAATGGGACCATTTCTCTAAAATGAATACCACTTGGGAGAAGGTGGTGGATATGCAAAAATATTTTTCATTTTTTTTTGAAGATTTCTAAAATGTAATAATTTACTTTTTGCTTGTGGTTGTGATTGTGTAAAATTGGAAAACATCGATATGGTGTTTAGTCCTAGTGGGAGAGGATGTCATGACCCTCCTTGATAGACCTTGTGACATGGAAAATATTGTATTAATTTATGGTACTTTAATACTCAATTTTGTGCAATTAAGTAGCTATGCAATGTTAGTAGATATTGAAGAGCATGATACTACTAACAAATTTCCAATGTGTAGGATCAGGTACACTCGTAAGTGGAAGAATTTGAGTCATCCACCAAAGGCAAGGGTACTTGAGATTGGGGAAATGATGATAAGGCAACTTGGAGGTAATATTTATGGATACCTTCATACAGACATGCATTTAGTTAGGGATAATCATCAATAGCTAGCCATATTTATCCCCATATTGATAGCCTAGTAGCTATCGTAAGTTCTAGAGGCCGAGATAGGTGACCAATTGATGGAAAGATTCCCCTCTTTGTCTACTGCACATGTTTGATTGTCTTTTAATTCATCACTATTTGCCTTAATAATTTGGGAAGTATAAACGGATAGGTTGTCCTCATAACCCCTTGTGTGTTTAAACAAATAGTGTGATAAAGTAAATACTTTATTTTAAATGATATTAAGTTTCATTTAAAATTTATAAATATTTTATTTTAAATGATAGTAAGTTTCATTTAAAATTTATAAATGCTTAATTTTAAATGATAGAAGGGTTCATTTAAAACTTAATGAATATTGTATTTTAAATACCAATATATTTCATTTGATAGAGTAGATGCTCTAATTTAAATGATAATATAACTTTAAAAAAAATAGTGGACTATTTAAATAATAAATGAATTTCATTATAAATAGAAATTGGCCATTATTTTTAGATGATAAAGTAAATTTTATTATTAGTTATTTTATTTCTTTAATAAAATAATAATAAAATATTTTTTTACTTTGCACAACAATGATTGATTTCATTTCATGGGAGACTACCCAAAAGATCTCATTTTTAATATTGTTAAAAATAATGAAAGAGTTCTTTAGTCAACTGAGTTGAGTGAAGGATTGGAAACTACGCACTGATGTTAGGGAGTTTCATGCATATTAAAATGAGGATGAATGACTTAAATAAAAGGAGAAAATATCTCCTTGCAACTGGTGGAGATTAGATAGGAGCTAAATTTGGTAGATGAGCACATTGATGAGGTCAGTGGGAGCATTAAAGGGAACACAGATTAGATATGAGCTAAATTTGGTAGATGAGCACATTGATGAGATCAGTGGGAGCATTGAAGGGAACACAGTCCCTTATGGAAGAAGAAATAAAAAATAAAATACTACAAAGTTTTGGGGGATCACTCTCACTGGGAAAAATAAAATATGAGCTCTGTGTAAACTCAAAGAAGAAACTAGAATTTACAATCGTGTTAAATGAAGGTCATTCCTAATAAGGGAAGAACCTTTCCAACTTTGGAGGTTTTCAAGTTGGTTGGTTACCTTAACCTCATTTTTAATGGTTTAAATGAATACGCCTAGTCATTGGCTAGGAATAACATCTTCGTTGTAAGTCACATGGGTTGGACGTTTTTCCATGCTAGGTTGAGATAACTTCTTGTCTATGTGTCCCTCTTGTTGGTTTATTTCTGTTGGAGGAGTAAGACAGGTTGTTTTGAGTTGGTTTACCCAATCCTCCCTCTATGTTGAAAGTGGTTTGCCATATTACCTAACCACTTGCTAGGATGTGGTATTAGACTATGTTTTTATGGTAGAGTAGAGCCAATAGTGTTGGAAAAGGTCACCTCTGCTAGTGTTATGTAGATAGAGCTTGAAAATGTGTTTCTTGTGAGTGTGTTATCAGTAATGGTGATGACATTGCATGGGATGGTAACTATTGGATGGTGTCAACCATGGTCAATAATCTTGCAAGGCATGTTTTTAATTGTGCTATGATAGGTTAAAATGCCCCTTTGTCTTGGAAATCACTCTCTCCCTTCATAGATGTTTGACATCGAGTCATACCACAATTGGTGGATTTCTCTAGGCACTTTATCTCCAACCTGTGTTGAGGATGGGTGTCATCCACTATGTACTCTCCTTTTGCACCCCGTGTTTAGTAGCCTTTTGTGTTCCTTATGAGGTCTAGCTCTTGTTATTTGGGGATACCGCCCTCTCATTGTAGAGATGGATGTTATTTTAAGTTGCTAGGTGAATAGTTAATTAAGAGATGTTTAATTTGGAAGCAACAAGATTCATTTGATTATTGTAAATAAACTTTATAATTAATTATATTTGGATTCATTTTATTATTGTAAAGAAACTTTATAATTAATTAGGTTTGGATTCATTTGATTATTGCAAAGAAAATTTATAATTAACTAGATTTGGATTCATTTGATTATTGTAAAGAAAATTTATAATTAATTAGATATGGAATTATTTGATTAATGTAAAGAGACTTTATGATTAATTAATATGAAATTATTGGTATTCAATGAGGAAGGATGCAAGAGTAGAAGATGGTAGAGGAAGCAGGCACATGCACAACCATGGTAGTCTAGAGGGCGGAGGATCCAAGACAGGATCTGTCACTGGTGAAGCAGGTAAGGATCCGATCGATGGGGTCCCATTGCACAGAAAGGAACCCCCTAACAAAGGGGACCAATGGATGGTCTTATCATCGGGAATGGTCCCATCCCAGACAAACCCTTGATAGTTTCTTATGCCTAGGTGGTCAACCAGGGCCCCCACTTCAAACCTCCACCCCAGGAGCTAATCCCCACTGGCTCGGACCTGGTGATCCCGGAAAGCCTAATGTCCAGCTACCTAGAGATGGAGCGGCTTACTCTGGTAGGCAAGTTCATCGGAGGCCACCCAGATATGGAGACCATTCGGAAATGGGCATATTCCAAATGGAGGACTAGCGGGAACATGGAAATCATAGCCCTATCCAGGGGTTTTTCGCCATCAGATTAAACAACCAAGAGGATTTTTACAATATCCTATCCGGAGGACCCTGGTTCCTAGGCAGAAGGAGCCTCTTCCTCCACAAATGGGCTGAATATTTTGATCCTGAAACCCAAAACATCAACGTTACCCCGATCTGGGTTAGGTTGCCAAACCTCCCTTTCCAGTTTTGGCATGAGGATGTCCTTAAAGGGATTTCCAGAACCATCGATGATCTGATAGCAGTCGATCCATCCACTAAAGTCCGATCTCGGATGGTCCATGCTCGCATTTGCGTCAATGCCAATCTGGACACAGAGCTCCCCACCCATGTCAACCTCTTTCATGGATCCTCTCTCATAAGGCGTCAACCTTTGGAGTACGAGAATAAACCTACTTTCTGCGTGCATTGCCATTCCCAAGGACACCTAAGGAATCAGTGTCCCACCTTAAAATCTCAGTCCCAAGTTTCTAAAGATCCAGCAAAAGGTGTGAATCATAGACCAGGTCCTCCGAAGGAGCAGCTTCGAAACCCTCCTACACCAAGGAATGGCCATGGGGCCCACCGTCAAGAACCTCCAGCCATGGCCCCTCAAGGGAGTGATGAAATATTGGCCCCATCGCAAGGGTAGGAAGCCCCCACTAAAATCAAAGGTAAAGAAATAGCTGATTCTAGCGATGAGACCAATCAATACCAGGTACCTCCCCTCCCTCCCATTGTTACTTCAAATCTGATTTTTGATGATCTTCTAGAAATGGTCCATAGGAACCCATCCCAGTCCTCCCCCTCCCCATCCTCGAATAGATCTAGACCATCTCATATCCCTATCATTGAAGAGGTGGGAAGCCCTCTATCAATCCCTTTCCAGTCTAGGAGATTTAGCCCAAAAAACACCAGAAGCAAAAAATCTTCCATCGACTTTGGTAGCAACAAAAAAAGGGGGAGACCATCCATCACGAAGTAGTGGAATAAAGAGATAGTAGAAGATATAGCTAATGGAACCCAGTCAACCCTCTTCTCTGAGAGCTCAGACATGTAGAAATATGATCAAAGAGGAAACAAACCTCCCCTTCAACAGATGAAGGGAGGCAAAAAATCCCAAAAAAGTTCTAAATGAAGATCCTCTCATGGAATGTGAGAGGTCTAAATGGAGCAGCCAAACAATGCCTCACTGCTAATCTCAGGAAAGAATGCAATCCCACCATCCTCATTCTCCAAGAAACCAAAAATGATGATGTCTCCTCCCTCAGGTCGGCCAAATCAATCTGGAGCAGGGGCGACGTCCTCATCAACCCTGCCTAAGGATCCTCAGGAGGGCTCATGTGCCTGTGGGACCCTCTTCAGGTCGAAGGGAGGCTTCTGTCATCCTCCAATAGAATCATCAATATCCTCTTTCATTGTAAGACCAACAACTCCTCCTGGATATTGTCCAATGTATATGCCCCAAATTCCCCCTTGAAAGAGTAGCACTGTGGAACACCATCAGTCAGATGAGGAGCACTTTCAGCACCATCCCTTGGATCATCGGTGGAGACTTCAACAATCCTCTATACCCTTCAAAAAAAAAGGGGGACTCAACATCACAAATAGAAGCATGGAGGATTTTAGGGACTTCATGAATCTCAATGAGCTCATTGATGTCCAACTCAAAGGATCTAAGTTCACTTGGAGCAATAGAAGAACAGGAAGTGGGCTTATTCAGGTAAAGCTTGATAGGTTCCTCATATCCAAAGAGGCTATCCCGATCTTTGGGGACGCATCCCTCCTTGCCCTCCCCAAGATTGGCTCGGACCATAGTCCTCTCCTCCTGGAAGCAGGTAAACCTCCATCCTTCAAGACCCCCTTTCACTTTGAATCAATGTGGCTCCATCACCAGGACCTCAGAACCCAAGTCACCCTCTGGTGGTAGCAACCTGTCTCGGGGTCCCCTACCTTCCAAGTTTCCCAAAAGCTCAAGTTGGTTAAAGAGAAACTAAAGGTGTGGAATAAGGAGGTGTTCGACAACATCTTTTCTAGTAAGCAGGCCATCACAGGAAAACTCCAAGAGATTGGAAGGTAGATCGAAGCTGGAGACCAAAGTAGCTCCACTAGGGATGAAGAAAGGAACCTCCTTGTCGAGTACCACAACATTTTAGCTAGGGAGGAAACTTTCTGGAGATAAAAGTCCAGAGCCCTCTGGATCAAATATGGTGACTCCAACACCAACTTCTTCCATGCATCCACCATGAGGCACAGAGGCTCAAACAAAATCCATGAGATCACTCGCAGCGATGGATCCAACACCAAGGACATCTTTGAGATCAGGTCTAAATCGATCTCTTACTTCCAAACTCTTCTCGGTAGTCCTCCTGAGTGTGATGACCAAGCCAAGTCTGACCTTCTAGCCAACATCCCCTCCTCTATCCCCTAGTCGGCTAACTCCATGCTTATCAGCCCTTTCTCCCATGATGAGATCAAAGGAGCCCTCTTTTCCATGCAACCAGATAAAGCCCTGGGCTGGATGGGTTTCCCCCTATTTCTACCAAGATTTTTAGGATATCATCGGGTGGGATGTGTGTGAAGCCATCAGAGAGCTCCAATCCTCTCGGTCCATCCCTCAAGGGATTAATTCCACATTCATAGCTCTCATCCCCAAGTCTCCTGCCTGTAGATCCCTATTCGATTACCAGCCCATCAACCTATGCAATGTCCTCTACAAGATCCTCACCAAGGTCATGGCTAACAGGATGAAGTTGATCCTCCCTCTCATCATCGACCCTAGCCAAGGTAGCTCGGTCAAAGGTAGAAACATCCTAGACGGGGTCATCACCATCCATGAAACCCTGCACTCAACCTCCCTTGCAAAAAATCCCACCCTCTTTATCAAGCTCGACATGAACAAAGCCTTCGATAGGGTCAGCTAGGACTTCCTCCATGATATCCTCCTCAAGTTTGGCTTTCACCCATCCTAGGTTGACCTCCTTCATAGTTGCTATTCCTCCCTGTGGTTCTCTATCCTCATCAATGGCTCCCTGATTGGGTTCTTTTCGAGTGTCAGAGGCCTCCGATAGGGTGACCCACTTTCTCCCATCCTTTTCATCATCCTGGTGGATTCCCTGGGCAGAGCCCTCAAAGCTGCTTGCCAGAGGTGGAGGATTTCTGGAATCCAGGCTGCGTCAGGCATCAACCTAGTTACCCATCAGCAATTTGTCGATGACACCATCTTATCCACCCAAGCTTCTATTAGTCAGGCCAAATCCATCAAGCATATCCTTTTCCTTTATGAAAAAGCTATTGGGCAAAAGGTTAACTTCATCAAAAGCAAAGTGTTCTTCATCAACACCCCTGTAGCTCACCAATCCAAGATAGCTCGAATCCTGGGGTGCACCATTGACTCACTCCCATATTCCTACCTTGGCCTCCCCTTGTTCTATGGTAACCCCAAGGAGCTCATGTGGAACAATGTCTTAGAGAGAATCCAGAAGAAGCTAGCGGCCTGGAAAGGTAAACCTTTTTCCCAAGCTGCTAAAGCCACCCTTACCATGGCCTGCCTCCAAGGCATACCCGTCTACTTCATGTCAGTGTTCAATATTCCCATGACAGTCTACCGTAAGATCGAGCAACTTCAGAAAAGGTTCTTGTGGTCAGGAAATGATGAGAAGACTAGAATCCCCCTCGTCGCCTGGGACATCATGTGCAAAAGTAAGAAACAAGGAGGCCTGGGGTTCAGGAAAATGTCCAAAATGAACCTAGCATTGCTGGAAAAACATACATGGAGGATCCTCACCAATGACACAATGGAATGGGTGTAGATAGTCAAAAAGAAATACCTGGCCAACCACTCAATCCTCGATGATGGGATCCCCCTGAGCGGATCGACCTTGTGGAAATCCATCACCCACACACGTCAGTTGATCCATAAAGGCTTACGGTGGATCCTCGGTGACAGCAATCGCATTGATTTCTGGTATGACAAGTGGATCCAGGATGAACTCCTGATTGAGAATACAGAGATGGTGGAGCTCAAACCTTTCACTGACTCTAACATGGGGCATAGGGTGGCTGACTTCATAACCCTCTCCAATGGAGTCCCTTAGTGGAAATCAATCAATGGCGATGACCTTGGCGAGGCCGCTATCTCCCTATCCACAATGCTCAACTCGACCACCATCCCTACTAGAGAAGGACCTGACAGGCCTACTTGGAGGGGGTCCGACAATGGAGCCTTCACAGTCAAGTCAGCTTATAGCTTTCAAACCCTCTCTCCTATCTCGACCACCCCATTCAACCTGGTTTGGAAGAAACACTTGATTCCCAAGGTCAGCTTCTTCTCCTGGATTGCTATTCAAAATAGAGCGCTTACCATCAAAAATTTGCACAAAAGAGGCTTCTCGATCCCCAACAGGTGCTACCTGTGCTTGGCTGATTGGGAGTCCATAGATCACCTATTCCTGAGATGTGATTTTTCCTCCACTATCCTTGGTTCCATTTTGAAGTCTTTTCATGTTCAATGGGCCCACCCCAAGTCCATCAACGAACTCTTTTCCCAATGGACCAACCCTTTCCATAATTCCAGGCTCCGGTTCCTCTGGGATGTGTGCCTCCACCATTTCCTCTAGAAGATTTGGCTAGAGCGCAATAGCAGAGCCTTTGGTGACTCCTCCAGGGATCCTATATCTATAGCATCCAGAGCCATTGCCTTTGCTACTAAAAATGCCAAGCTTATCCCTTGCCCTTCCACCCCTCAGTCGGCCTTAGAGTCCTCCATTTTCAAATCCCTCAACATCCCCTATGGAAGTGGAACGTCCCCCTACCCCAGTCCACCCCAGAGCAAGCACCCGATGGGAGCCCCCTCGGAAGGATGGATTAAACTAAATTTTGATGGAGCATCTAAAGGAAACCTAGGTCCTATTGGAGCCGGGGAGCCATTCATGATCACCATGGTGAGTTGATCCTGGTGTATTCCGAATGCTTGGGTGTTCAAACCAATCATGTAGCTGAAGCCAGAGCATTGTGGAGAGGCCTCTCCCTCCTCTTAGAGGATCCCAGATGTCTCATCATAGAAGGAGACTCCATGAACATCATCAACTACCTAGCTAATTCCAATAGTCCAGCATGGAGGGTGAGCAATACAATTGAAGAGGCCAAGAAACTCTTACAGTCCAGAGGCCTCTCGAAGGCTCAGCATAGTTACAGAGAGGCCAATTCCCTCATGGACCACCTGGCCAACATGGGAACCCTCCTCAGACAGTTGTCTGTGTGGCACCAAGACTTTCCTCAAGATATCCTGGATGCGACCAATCATGAAAAGCCAAAGGAGGTTGCTCCAGAGTGACATGGGTCAGAGCTCCACGTCAGCAAAGAGTGAAGATGAGGGCACTTTTTTGGACCCCAGCTTACGTGTCTCAACCATCCCCCATTGGGCCCTTTCTCACAAGGAAATGGTTGGACAACTTGGCAAATCCATCCACGTCAGAATCAAACCAAGAAGACAACCAGATCTTGGTAGTGCCATCCATATCCGTAGCTCTGTCAGGCCCACCGATCCAAGCATTGGGAACTACCAAGTGAGTGATCGTGTCAATCATCCCTTTGGTCAGGTAATCTCCACCAAAGGTAATCATGCGATCTTTCCCCCATGGCTTCTACCCATTTTTTTATGGCCTAGTCAGGTCTCGCCAGGTTGTTATTGGAACTCTAAGTGGCATGCGCTTTGTTGGAGGCCCTTTCAAATCCAACCATCCACCCACATCATTTTTCTTCCCCACCACCCTAAAAGCATGCCAACCTTAATTTTTGACACTATGTCTAAAGAACACAATATTATACTGAGAGGGAGGGTGAACAACATACCTTAATCACTCTAACATTTTTCACAATTTACCTTAATCAAAAAGATAAATTAAATCTCAAATACACCTTATTGCTCCATCTCAATAATAACATTCAACATCATAAATTTCATCAAAATCCCTTATAAAAATATAACTCAAATTCTACTTATAACTCCCTACTCAATATTGCATTTAATTTAAATAGCTCTCTGTATAACTTAATGCAATAAATCAATTTCCATTTTCCTAAGGTAAAAACAATAATTACCCTAGCCAAATTAACCTTTGACCACCTAGGTGAAAATTAGAAATCACTTACACCTTATATCTCCAACAACCTTACCATGTGCAATAATAAAAATCAAAATAAAACCTTTATTATCTGCTTTGCAATCAGAGGGATTTGAACTTGCACAAAATACTTCAGCAGCACCTTGGCCACGACTTCCACACTGTCTGAGACACACGCTCACCTTGCTGCTATAAAGTGCAATGTGCACTTTATCCTCTTCAATCTCCCCTAGAGCCTTTGGCTCTTCTTCCAACATGGTGCCTACTCCACACACATTTTGGAGGCACATTTAATTTCATTTTTCATGAGCTCTTTCTCACTTAATATCATGGATATTTTTCTAATTCCAAACATAAGGTTTGGCTTAAGATATAAATACCTTTGCCCTTGATTTCATGCACGTCAGCGAAGATGAATTAGTTGGGTATCGACACTAATGTTTTGGCTTCAAAAATTTAATTTATAATTTATTTAAATGCATTAGAATTTAAATATTATAAATTAATATTTAAATATTTTGGCTTTATTAAGGATTAAAGCCTCTATAGGTTTTAATAAAAACCTTTTAATTTTCCCATTATGGTTTTTAATAAAACCCTTTATTTTTCCCACTATAGTTTTTAATAAAAACCTTTTATTTTGTCCAACCATGGTTTTAATAAAAACCTTTTATTTTTACTTTACGTAATATTAAAAATAAATATTATGAAGCTCTTTTGCCATCAACCTTTTGCATTGCTCCTTTTGAACTTTTGACATCAATGGTAGCTCATTCCTTGACATCAGTGACAACTTCATGGACTCAAAATGTCCAAAAATCTCCCCCTTTGTCATTCATGGCAACCCAAATTATTTTTACCAAACACTTGACCTTTTTCTTGTTTTTCTCCCCCTGGGACATTGCTCCCCCTGTCTCAATGCTCTCTCCTTAAACCAAATTTCTCCCCATTACTCAAATATCTCCCCATTTGACATCAATGGAAAAGGGTCACCTTTGGGGCTCAGGGCTAAGAATGAGTGTCTTAGCTTAGCCCCTCCCCCACCTCCTCTTGAGGTGGTTAATTCTGGGGTGGAAGTATTTCTACTCCTAGAAAGCACTGGTCTTTATCTTTATTCTCTTTCCTTATCATTTGATCCTTCTAATTTCTTTGACTGTTCTTGTTTGTGTTCTTGTTCATTCTTGATTTTGGAATGTCTGCTCTACACCACTTTGTTGTATGTCCATAATTATTGCATTTATAACACTTAATGCTATTATTCCTTGGAGGTGCAAATATCTTGGGATTTATCTTGGTGAAGCCATATCATTTTATGTCATGAACCCTGCAATTCATTGCCTTGTGACCAGAATGATTGCATGAGTAGCAATACCCATGAACAAGTTGTCTATTCCTGACATTTTCATTTCTTGTCTTTCATGTGTCCTACACTGTGAAGCCATGTGTCCAAATCTGTGACATGAGAAACATCTTCCATTGAAGTTTCCTTGTCTTGACCTCATTGGTCTCTTAGTCTCTCTTGACCTATTCTAATTTTTTTTCCATCTGTTTCTCCTTTGTGCATTGTTTATTTCCTTGTTGAACTTTCTATTGTCCAACTCATCCTCAAAAGTCTCACTTTATCTTACACTATCTTCTTCTAAAGTTTCTTCTTCTTCAGAACTTGAGGTTGACTCTTCTTCTTGTTTCTTTTGAGCTTGTTCAAAACTAAGACCTATTTTGTTTATTGACCTTCTTTGTACCTTGAAAATTTTATCCACAATATTTGAACTCTTCCCAAACTTGTGTAGCTTATCCTTGTATTTTTATAAATATTTCCTTAGTAGAGCTACTTCTTGTTATAACTTTTCACATTATAAGACCTTTGCTTCTAGCTTATCCTTGAACTTCTTTGTATTAGCCATTGAATTTTTTAGATCCTCTATAAGCTTTCCTCTTTCTTCATCATATTCTTGAAAATAAAATTCAAGTTGGGAGTTTTTATTTATTACCTTATTTAAATTTTTAAGAGCATAGATAAGCTCTCCCTCAAGATCAACTCCTCATTTTTATTATTCTTCCTCTATTTTTTTACCTTTGTCAACATCTTCATTTTTTTCTGACTTGTCTTATATAGGATCACATTCTTCTTCTTCTTCTAGTACCATTATAATATTCTCTTCTGGTACTTCAAGTGCATCCTCATATTCATCATCACTAAAACTGAAACCATTCCTTGTATAACTATCTTCAAGATGCTCAAAATTACCACATCTAAAATACTTGATAATTATTGGTGACCTTTTCTTAACTTCTTCTTTTTCTTCAATCAGAAATAGGACTTCATATTTATCATTATCTAAAAATCTATTATCACTATCACTTGAGTACTTAATTGTCTTGTCTGCATAGTAGCTCCTATTTTGTCTTTGAAAGAACTTCTTTCCTTGTATACCTTGTCCATCCTTGCCTTTCTCTTTGTACCTGTATTTTTTTGATTCCCTGTTCCTATAATCCTATTTTTCTTCATCATTATTATTTTTAGCTTCTTGAAAATCAGTTGCATAGTGAGCATACTTTCCATAATTGAAACATCTAACAGATTTTGCATCTTTAAATCTTCTTGAATATTTATTCCTTCTATCATAATTTGCTTCTTCATCACTGGATGACTAATTGCTCGATTCTAATTTCTGATCCTTTGTCTTCTTAATTTCTTTGAAGGATACTTCCTTTTAGTGATTAGGTTCCTCTTTTGTTCTTGACTCAAAATATGTAAGAATACCAAGTAACATATCTCTTGTCAAAGAATCACCAACTTTTGATTCTTTTATAGTAGAAATATTTTCACTAAATCTTTTTGGAAGAGATATTAAGACTTTATCACAAACATCTAATTTTTCAACATTAAGTCCAAGTACTTGCATGGCATTAACAACCTCATCTACTCAAAGTAGATAAGTACTAATGTTTTCCTCATCCTTCATTCTTAATTCTTCAAATTGCCCTTTGAGATTTCGTATCTTTGCCTTTTTGACACTTTTATCTCCTTCATATATTCTTTGTAACTTATGATGAGGCCTGGATAAGCCTCATTTATAGCATGTTTTAAATAGTTAAAATTTCCTAAGACTCTTGTGAATTATCTTATATGCTAGTCAAGTTGATTTAATATGCTGTGTATTAACTGTTTGCATGATTGAAGTATTAAGGACATTATATTCTAATTTTTAACATTTCTTGTATAGTTTTATGTTATATTGTCATGCTTAGGTTGACAGTAGCATTTCACTAGTCTTATTTTGATAATAATTAAGCATTAGTTTCTCTAAATTCAGAAAATAGTACAAAGACTTATTACTGTGAAGCAGAAAACTGGTTTTTTCATATAAATTCCAGCCAACTTCCATTGAATGGCAAGGCATGGAATTCACATCCAAGGAAGAATGAAGACTATTGTAATCTAATCCTAAGGGCTAATCCACTTGAGAAATGCAGCCAAAACCATTTGGAGTCAATACAGTTGTTCATTCTAAAGATCTTTGGAATGAACACAGTGTCTTCAGAATGAACACAGTGTCTTCGGAATGAACAGATATCTTTGGAATGAGCGGATCTTCAGAATGAAGAATGCAGTTTCTTCAGAATGAGTGGATCTTTAGAATGAAGAATGCAGTATCTTTGGAATGAGCGATTTTTGGAATGAGAATTGCATTGTCTTCGGAATGAATCCACTTATCTTCAGAATGAAAACAGAATGTGCTTTTTGACTTGTTGACCGATTTTTGAAGCTAGAAAAATGGAAATAAAGGTTGGAAAAGATAAAGGAAAAGATCTTCCATATATATTTTCTGTCATTGCTGACCAAAGCCATCATTAAGGGAAAGATCAAGTTTTAATATTCTTCTAGGATAAAACTAGAATTTTTTGCAGCATTGTAGGATTAGATCTTTTGAGATATTCATAGTTTGTAATTAGATCATAGGACACCTATAAATATTTCTCCCATTCAGGTTGCGTCGAGTAGTAGTAGTAGAGGTAGAAATATATGTAGAGAGAGTAAGGAAGCTAGCAGAAAGCAAAAAATAGGTAGAATTTGACTGTTACAGTCCTATAACAGGTTTTTAGCAGAATTATTGTAATCATGTTCTTTAATCAATAAAGTGCACCAGTTCTATTTCATATTGCTTGTAAATGAATGTGATTAAGATCTAGAGAGAGAGAGAGAGACTCATACATTCTTATAGACAAGGAGGCTAGCCACTTCCAGACCTAGGAGGAGGACTAATAAGTAGGTTTTTATTCTGATTTTGCTACAGTAGAATGAGTTGTAGAACTTGTTATTTCAATTGTTTGTAAACAGCTGACAATATCTGCAGTCTTAGTTTATTTATGCTTAAATTAATCTTGTGCTTAATGTCTTAGCTATAATATTTACTTTCAGCAAAGCTTCCATTTTATTTCAGACTATTATTTCCAGAATTTGTTGTTTTCAGCAATTTCCTGCATTTTGTGTTTTGTTGTCAACCCCTGCACATAATATTGACAACCTTCTATTACAGAGTCTTGACAAGGTTTTTTTTTCCATGCTATAATTATATTTCCATTGTTGAAAAAGTAAATAGATTTCCTTTCTACAATTAGAATCAGACTTTCAATTCTGCAACTATTATTTATGCAACATAATTAGGTCTCATTCTACAATTGTAATTAGGACTTCATTTCTATAGTTAATAATTAGTTTCCAATTTTGCAACTTAGATTAAGGTTTAATTCATGCAATTTAGAGATAGGAATGTCTTAAAAACCCCCCATACAATCGGTTCCACCAATAAGACTTGTTGCTCTAGATTGACCTAAGTTATAGTTGTTTCACTTCTTCTTCCACAGATAGCCTTGTACACAGCCCTGGATTGACAAATTCATTGAGAATTAATGATGGTATAACGACTATGCATCATTTTGGCACCTTTTACAGGGAATAGTGTTGCTAGAAAAAAATAAATAGTCCATAGCTATAATCAGACTAAGCTATGAAAATTTAGGTTAAAATCTAAATACAACAGCTGAGGAAGGTAACAACTATTGACTTAATTTATGTCATTCAAGAGTAAACATGAATGAATAAGTCTAGGGATGAAAAAGGTAGAACTACCCCAAAGGATCCCTGGCTTGTTCCATTAAGGAGATCTTCATGCCTAAGGGGTGAATCACCTGTGTTTGAACTACCAAAAATATTGATAGAAAAATCACCAGTCTCACCATCATTAGAGGAAAATCACCAATTTTATCATCATCAGAATATACTAAGGAAGAAAATTCATCAGACTCATCATCAACAGAGAGGCTTGGACCTCTTGATAGAATAATTTGGAAAGCTTTAACTTCTCCCAACAAACAGGAAACTATGGCAGAAGGAGGCAATATAGATGGCCAACATGGCTATGTCCATAATGAAGGAGATGATCAAGATATGCTCCAACCTTCTAGAACATTTGAATATCCTATTCGTCTGAATCCAACACAAAACTCTCCCATGAAAACCATTTCACCTTTAGTACTTCCAACCTTTCGAGGTGTTGTATCTAAAGATCCTGATCAATTTTTGTTTGAATTCAAGGTAGTGTGTCAGACCTATGATTATATAAATGACAATCAAAAACTTAAGGTTTTTCCCTCAACACTCAAGGATTCAGCATTGCGCTGGTTCATGAGCTTGGAGCCAAATTCCATAAGAACCTAGGATCAAATGGAAACTGTCTTTTTAGATAAATATCAGGAATATTACCGTGTAAGGAATAGGAAATATGAGTTATTCAAAATCAAGCAGGAAGATGATGAGACATTGGAAGATTATCTTGATAGGTTCTCCTTTGTTCAAATGAGATGTGGACTTGTAGAACCAGAATTATGTAAAACCATCTTTTTGAGAGGATTACAAGATGAATCCAGAGAAATTATGGATTTGATGGGAACATGGGATGTAATCACTCTCAGTAATGAGGAAATTATGGATCTCTACAGGAATTACTCTCACACTAAGCAGAGAAGAAGAAAAAGCTACATAAATGGCACTAATGTGAAGGACCTGATAGAGGAACTTGCAAATTTCAAAACTGATATTCTAGTGCACCTAAACACTAATTTGGGGGAAATGTTTACAAATGCAAAAAACACAGAACCTTTGGCAATTTATTGCCCAAGATATAGAAATAAACATGCTTTGTAGGAATGTTCTTTGAATAAAACATCTATCTCAGCCATTTGTAGTATCTGTTTAAAAAGGCATTCAACTGATCAATGCCACCTACTACCACAACTCAAAACTGTGTTAGAAAACTAGACTGAGGAACTCAACTACATTAGACCAAAACAAGGGGGAAATTTCTCTCAATACCAAAATCCCCCTTGTTTTCCTACAAATTGGGGGAATAATCCTGGTACTATGCCTTGGGGACAATTAGAACCACCCCAACATCCTTGGAATTATCCTCAATGGAAAAATTCCCAAGAATGGCCACAAGAAAATTGGAGTAACCCAGCCTGGAATCAGAATCAAAACAACCCCTCATGGAATCAAAACAACCCATCTTGGAATCAAAACAATCTATCTTGGAATCAAAATCATACTAATCCACATTGGATGCAAAACCAACCACAATGGAGTTAGCAATACCAGTCCTATCCAAGGCATCAAAGGAATCAAGGACAAACTCAAGCATTTGTTGCCTGCACCTAATCAAAATTTTCAAGAAAAATAGTAGCAAACACAGCAAGTGAAACAACCTCAAATGCCAGCTCAACCAGTCACTAATTCAAATAGCATGAGATAGACACCTCCTATCTATGTGGCTAAAGCTGAAGAAAATGTTGAAATTAATGTTCTTGATTGTAGTAACATCCAACTTTGTTTAGGAAAAGTTGTACCTAAACTAGTTTCAAATGAAATTAAAGAAAATGAAGAGCAAGAATCATTGGAACCAGAGAAAGTCCAACCAAAAATAGAGACAGAAGAAAAATTGGAACTAGTGAAAATCCAACCAACAATAGAGACAAAGACAAAACCACAGGTAGAACAGTTACCAAGGATAATTCCATATCCTGAAAGATTCAATGCAATACCAAAAAATTCTAAGTCAGAACTGGTCAAAGAACTCAAAAAGTTAACTATATCATTGCCCTTATTGCAAGCCATTAAGGAAATACTAGATATTAACAGTACTATCCAAAATTTGTGCATTAAAAGAGCAGGAAGAAAAAAGAAAGCATTTCCTAAAACTGTGCAGGTTGAAGGGAAGATAGTTGATCTCTTATCTAGAAAACTAGTACCTCAAAAGTATAGTGATCCAGGAAACCCAGTTATCATAGTCACCATAGGTTCAGTACCAATATCAAATGTCTTAGTAGATCTAGGAGCTGCAATAAATGTCATGACCAAGGATACAATGAAACAATTACAGCTCAAACATCTCATACCCACATTTACAGTTTTAGAAATGGCTGATAGGTTAGTTGCAAAACCTGAAGGTATCATTGAAGATGTCCCTATAGAAGTTTCTTCTTGGGAATTCCCTATAGATTTTTTGGTTTTATAGCCAAGGAATTTAGCACATGGATATCCCATTATTTTGGGAAGACCTTGGCTTACAACTGCAGCAGCCTTCATAGATTGTAGATCTGGAAATATGACTATTTCAAATGGTATTGATCTGAAATAGATTTCTTTATATCCTCCTACAAAACCATCTAGCAAATTTTTAGGTCAGTTATGGTTTTCTGACTCATATGAAGAACCATAAGAGGTCATTTCTACACTAGCTACCTTAGTAGTAAGAGAACACATAGAAGACCTCAGTGACATAGAAAATTTAGAAAATGAAACAATCCTGATGAATGTTCCGCATGAACAAGGTTTAGAAGGAGAAGCAACAAATATCCAACAGTTGTTAAGTAATGAGGAGAATAAAAAATCTGAAGATGAACCATCTGTACTATCACAGGGAAACTCTGTTTCACTACCGCATGGATGGCACCATCATTTGATTTTTCCTTCTCACTGTTCCATACAAGATATGCTTCCCTCAAGTAGCAATAAAATAGAAACTACTTCTTTTCTCCCATCTCAGCAATGTCCTCTTAATACCCTAATCACTAGGTATGAAGGAATGAATTCAGTCCTTCTAAATACAAAACAAATAGAAGTCCAACTAGGCAAATTTTTGAACATTTACAGCCAGCTTTCTAGGGAAGAGGAAGAAAAATTGATAGTTGT
Organism: Wollemia nobilis; assembly: GCA_028583015.1. NCBI lineage: Eukaryota > Viridiplantae > Streptophyta > Pinopsida > Araucariales > Araucariaceae > Wollemia > Wollemia nobilis. The sequence continues at coordinate 328,844 of JAQPPZ010016675.1, forward strand.
CTTGCAGAAGCATGTTCATTCTTTTGCTTGGAACTACAAAGATATGTCAGGATTTCATCCTGATATATGTACCCACAGAATCTATACTGAAGAAGTCAAGACAGTTAGACAACCCCAGAGAATATTGAATCCTGCCTTAAGAGATATTGTGAAAGAAGAAATTAAAAAACTTCTAGAAGTAGGATTCATTTACCCAATTTTTGATAGCCAATGGGTTTCTCCATTGGTAATAGTTCCTAAGAAAAATGGAAAAATGAGAGTATGTATAGACTATAGAGAGTTGAATAAGGTGACATACAAAGACCATTTTCCATTACCTTTCATAGATCAGGTGTTAGATACTCTTTCTAGAAAAAAATACTTTTATTTTCTTGATGGATTTAGTGGATATAATCAAATTCAGATTGCACCTGAAGATCAAGAGAAAACAACTTTTACATGTCCTTGGGGAACATTTGCCTATAGGGTTTTACCTTTTGGTTTGTGTAATGCCCCAAGAACTTTTCAGATGAGCGAGCCCTAGCAATTTTTGTTGATCTGACCACCAAAAGTTTTGAAATATACATGGATGATTTCACAGTATGTGGACAGACTTTTGATTTTACATTGGAAAATATTGACAAAGTCTTAACTCACTGTGAAACATACCAATTATCCTTGAATCCAAAAAAATGCTTCATGATGATGAAGGATGGGATAGTTCTTGGTCATCACATCTCTCCTGAAGGGATCCAAGTTGATCCAAAGAAAGTGGAAATTATCAAGAATCTCCTTCCTCCTAAAACTCAGACTAATGTTAGAAGCTTCCTAGGACACATTGGTTTTTACCGTAGGTTTATTCCCAACTTTAGTACAATAGCCAGTCCTATGTTTGCCCTATTGACTAAGGATTTTGAATTCTCCTAGACTACAAAGTGTCAGGAAGCATTTGAAGCTCTGAAAGAGAAATTAATAACTCCACCTGTGCTCAGAGGACCTAATTGGACATTACCATTTCACATACAGACTGATGCCTCAAATACAACAATTGGAGTAGCATTAGGACAAATTGACAATGGTGAACACTATACCATATACAACATTAGCAAGAACTTGACAGGAGCTGAGAAAAATTATACAACAACTAAGAAGGAATTCCTAGCAGTAATATATGCCATCAACAAATTTAGGCATTACATCATAGGTTATCAAATATTTATTCACAGAGATCATACAGCCATTAATTATTTGATGAATAAACCTATGGTAAGTGCAAGAATTATTCGTTGGTTGCTATTGCTGCAAGAATTTGATATCACTATAATCAACAAACCAAGAAAAGCTAATGTTGTGGCAGATTTCTTGTCCAAGTTACAGAACACAGATGAAGGGGAATTAGTTGATGACACTTTTCCTGATGAAAAAATATTTGCTATATCAGTTCAATCACCTTGGTTTGTAGATATAGCAAATTATTTGGTCACGGGAAAAGTTCCTCCACATTTCACTTCAAAACAAAAAAAATAATTGATCAAACATAGTTCTTTTGAATGGATTAAGGGTATGCTTTTTAAGTGTAGTCCTAACCATGTGTTAAGTAGGTGCATCTGAAAGGATGAAGTTTATGATATCCTTAGAGCTTGTCATGATGAACCCTCATGTGGACACTATTCTATAAAAAGCACAGTTAGGAAAATCCTAGGGATAGGATATTATTGGCCATCTCTTCACAAGGATGTAAAAAAGTAAATCAGGCATTGTGATGCATGCCAAAGAATGGGGAAACCCACTCATACAAATGAGATGCCACTACAGCCTCAAATGGTTTTAGAACCATTTGAGAGGTGGGGGCTTGATTTTGTAGGACCTATTGATCCACCTTCTCAAGGAAAGGTGCATATTATAGTATGCACTGATTACCTGACAAAGTGGGTAGAGGTGCGTGCTTTCAAACATGCTCATGAATATAAGGTCACTGATTTCTTGTATACTCAGATTTTTTAGAGATTTGGAGCTCCATGGTCTATCACCATAGACCAGGGACCCCAATTTGCATCCAAAGTCATAAAAGCATTTATAAAATTATATGAAATCAAACAAAGGAAATCATCACCTTACCACCCACAAGAAAATGGCCAGGTTGAGGTAAAAAATAGGGAACTAGAATGCATCTTGACAAAAATAGTAGCCTTTCATAGGAGGAATTGGCTAGATAAATTACCTGAAGTAGTTTGGGCCTATAATACTACTTGGAAGTCCACTACTGGATTCACACCTTATGAACTAGTCTTTGGTAAAAAGCCTCTCTTACCTATTGAATTTGAGCTACTAACATTGCACACAGCACTGGAAATTGGAATTGAATTGTCACAGGCACAGAAAAACAGGATTCTGTAGCTGAATGCATTGGATAAACTTAGATTGGATGCTCTACACCAAATTGAGGTAATTCAGGAGCAAAGGAAGCTATGGCATGACAGTCACATTCAGCAGAGGAAACTTCAACAAGGATATTGGGATTTAATATTAGGCTTTACTATTTGATTCTCGCTATGAAGACTTCCCTGGAAAACTGAGAACTAGATGGTTGGGACCTTACTGGATTGAAGAGGTATTTGACAACGGAGCAGCTCATCTATCTCCTATTGATGGGTCACAAAGGAAGTTGGTAGTAAATGGACATCGCCTTAGAGTGTACCATACACCTCTGACTAAAGAAGAATTATTGCAGAAACTTGATAGTTTGGATACACAACAGGTGGAAGAGATTCCCTCTTCCACTTCAAAACAATCAGCATGATCATAGATTTCAAGAAAAAATAAAAAATACAAAAAAATTAGAAAAAAATAGAAAACAAAAAGATGAATAAATTCTGGCTGTGAATTCCTTCATGGGCATAATTTCAGGGAAGTCATGAATTCCTTCACGGGCACAATCAGAATCAAAAAGACAAAGAAAAAAAAAAGAGAGAAAAGGAGAGGTTAAAGAGAAAAAAAGAGAAAAATGAATAGCTCAGTAGTGAAAACCTTTTATAAGGCACTACTGAGTTGGTATGCATGAAAACCAATTTTTTGGCATGCATAACCTTGAAATTTCTGAGTCATCATTGTACAAATTCACCAACTGCACTTGCTTTTGAAGTGTTGTAGGAAGCCTCAACAGAATATCAACAGAAGCAGTCATCTCTCAAAACTTGCATTAACTTGTTTTAACCAGGTAAATATGTTTCTTGCACTTTTCTCATTGTAAATATTTGATATATAGTATATGACAATTAACCATTATTATAAAAGTATTCATAAGAGTTGGCATAAACAAAACATTCTTGGAGAAAGAGAAAAATGTTGGTTTTTGCTATGTCTTCAGAATGACTGTTGTATCTTCAATAACCATGGTATCTTCGGAATGAAGCCTTTGTCTTCGGAATGAAGGTGTGTCTTCGGAATGAAGGTGTGTCTTTAGAAGGAAGGTTATCTTTGGATTAAATGCCCAGCTTAGTCTTTGGAATGAAACATAATCTTCAGAATGGAGATTTACCAGTCTGTTTCCATGTGGCATCCAAGGAGGGAGAAAAAGACATAGTCAGCAGAATTTTTTACTCCATGTGATCATTGACACATGTCAGCTGGCTTGCGAATGGATGACCTAAAAATAGTAAAGAAAATTTGATGGCAAGGATGTCCAATGATTGATGGCCAGGTTTTCAGAGCACAGAATAAGGAAGTGTGCCATATTTTTCTTTCTAAAGACATATTTGCTAATGATTACAAGGAAAAGTAAAAAAATTAAAAGTTATTTCTGAATAAGATCAAGAGAAAACCCTATAATTCTATGGAAACCAGAAATCAGTGACCTAGCAATAGAAGAGAGCAGTCTTCTCAGCATCAGAATAGAGAAATGAAGTGAAAAATGAAAAAAAAAAGGCCAGCCTACAAGAACCCTGGAATAACGTAACCACATGGGTTACCAAATTTTTCAACCTATGAAGGGTAGTATGTAATTTTTTTAGGGCATCATTTCAAAATTTTAAACCACCTTAGGCATGGGAGGCAACAACCTAAATTTAGAGTGCATTTTCTAGCATACCTGCACTAATAACTACAGAGCATGGCAAAACATTATCAAGAGGAAAAAAAGAGCCCTCATCATCATGGTCTTATTAAACTGGTGTGCCAACATCATTTTAGGGGAAACACTAGAAGCTTTAATAGGTTTTATTATACCCTAACTAATGTAGTTTTTGAAGAATAAGATGAAGGATAAGAGGATACATATGTTGTTATAAAAAATATGCTACTGAGGAAGAACAAAAGGCTAAAAAAAGATGTTGCAGAAAAAGAAACACACCCAAAAGCAGCAACAAAACACCTTGCTGTAGAACCTTCAACTTCACGAGCCAAGAAGCAAAAGAAAAGAAGGTATGAAACTGACAGTAAAAAAATAAAATAGAAGAGGGTTCATTTTCTAAAGATGTTATTTATCTGATAGAATAGGAGAGTGAAGTTCCCAATGAAGAGCCTGAAGCTATCCCTACAACCCCTGTTACCACAAGAAAACAGGGCAAGAACAAAAAATATACATTAAGGACTAGAAGGTCTGCAAGACTCCAAAAAAAAGAGATAAAAGAATAAATGATTGAAGAGAAGACCAGACAGGATATCCCTAATGTCATAGAAGTGCAAAAATCCACTAAGAATTTGGATGTAATCATAGATAATTTCATGGAACCTCCTATATAGGAGTAGGGGTCTGAAGCAGAGGATGAGATCATTTTTGAGCAGCAAACTATAGTTGATTTGTCAGTATTAGTTTTTGAGTCAAAACAATAAGAGGAGGTGGACATCACAAAACAAATAAGAACAACCAAGAGTGTTATAAAAATACAAATGATATGGATTGAGGAAAGAAAAGATGTTATTGAAAAACATGAAAAGAAAATTAGAGAATTATAGCAAAACTTGGAGAAACTAAAAAGCAGGCTATCACAAATTGATGAACAATCCACTACATCAAATAAATAGGAGGATTTGGTTCAGTTACTACTTGTATTATCTAGGGAATATGAAGACATAGGTGCTCATTCTGAAGTAGTGCCCCTCCACTTTGAAGCAATGCCCTTCCATTCTGAGGCATTGCCTTCTCAATCCAGAGAAATACCTTTATGCAACATTATTGGGTAGCTCTCAGATTCAGACCTTCAACAATAATTACTCTAGTTCCCTCCTATTTTAATGAGGATTCCCAACCAGATGATCAGTTTGAATAATGAATCAGAAATCTTCATGAGAAATTAGATAGGCATTAAATTATTCTATGAAACATGGAATATGAGTATGGACATCTATGACTCCATAGCCCACTGCAATGCATGAGGGCATGCATTAATATAAGTTGGGGGGAATTATGAGGCCTAGATAAGCCTCATTTATAGCATGTTTTAAATAGTTAAAAATGCCTAAAACTCTTGTGAATTATCTTATATGCTAGTCAAGTTGATTTAATATGCTGTGTCTTAACTGTTTGCATGATTGAAGTATTAAGGACATTATATTCTAATTTTTAATAGTTCTTGTATAGTTTTATGTTATATTTTCATGCTTAGGTTGATAGCAACATTTCACTAGTATTATTTTGATAATCATTAAGCATTAGTTTCTCTAAATTCAGCAAATAGTACAAAGATTTATTACTGTGCAGCAAAAAATTGGTTTTTCCATATAAATTCCAGCCAGCTTCCATTGAATGGCAAGGCATGGAATTCACACCCAAGGAAGAATGAAGACTATTGTAATCTGATCCTAAGGGCTAATACACTTGAGAAATGTAGCCAAAACCATTTGGAGTCAACATAGTTGGTCATTCTAAAGATCTTTGGAATGAACATAGTGTCTTCGAAATGAACACAGTGTCTTCAAAATGAACAGATATCTTTGAAATGAGCGGATCTTAGGAATGAAGAATGTAGTGTCTTCAGAATGAGCGGATATTTGGAATGAAGAATGTAGTATCTTCAGAATGAGCGATATTCGGAATGAGAATTGCATTATCTTCAGAATGAAGCTACTTATCTTTGGAATGAAAACAGAATGTGCTTTTTGACTTGTTGACCGATTTTTGAAGCCAAAAAAAAGAAAATAAAGGTTGGAAAAGGTAAAGGAAAATATCTTCCATCTATATTTGTCGTCATTTCCGACCAAAGCCATCATTAAGGGAAAGATCAAGTTTTAATCTTCTTCTAGGATAAAACCAGAATTTGTTGCAGCATTGTAGGATTAGATCTTTTGAGATATTCATAGTTTGTAATTAGATCATAGGACATCTATAAATATTGCTCCCATTCAGGTTGAGCCGAGTAGTAGTAGTAGAGGTAGAAATATATGTAGAGAGAGTAAGGAAGCTAGCAGAAAGCAAAAAATATGTAGAATTTGACTGTTACAGTCCTGTAATAGGTTTTCAACAGAATTATTGTAATCATGTTCTTTAATCAATAAAGTGCACCAGTTCTATTTCATATTGCTTGTAAATGAGTGTGATTAAGATCTAGATAGAGAGAGAGACTCATACCTTCTTCTAGACAAGGAGGTTGGCCACTTCCAGACCTAGGATGAGGACTAATAAGCAGGTTTTTATTCTGATTTTGCTGCAGCAAAATGAGTTGTAGAACTTGTTATTTCAATTGTTTGTAAAAAATTGACAATATCTATAGTCTTAGTTTATTTATGCTTAGATTAATATTGTGCTTAATGTTTTGGTTGTAATATTTACTTTTAGCAAAGCTTCCATTTTATTTCAGACTGTTATTTTTAGAATTTGTTGTTTTCAACAATTTCTTGCATTTTGTGTTTTGTTGTCAACCCCTGCACAGAAGATTGACAACCTTCTATTACAGAGTCTTGACAAGGTTTTTTTTCCATGCTATAATTAGATTTCCATTGCTACAAAAGTAAATAGATTTCCTTTCTGCAATTAGAATCAGACTTTCAATTCTGCAACTGTTATTTATGCAACATAATTAGGTCTCATTTTGTAATTGTAATTAGGACTTCATTTATGTAGTTAATGATTAGTTTCCAATTATGCAACTTATATTAAGGTTTAATTCATGCAATTTAGAGATAGGAATGTCCTAAAACCCCCCACACAATCGGTTCCACCAATAAGACATGTTGCTCTAGATTGACCTAAGTTAAAGTTGTTTCACTTCTTTCACAGATAGCCTTGTACATAGCCCTGGATTGACAAATTCATTGAGAATTAATGATGGTATAACGACTACGCATAAAATTATCCCAAATTCATTTTACATATTTATAATACATAAATTTTATGGACTCTATTCTACGCAAACCTCTCAAAATTGAATTTAATTATTTTTAATTTTAATGTTGTATAAGCTTAACTTGCTTATCTGTAGGTGGATCAACTGGTGGTATGTATCCATTTTCAACTGCTTCCCAAATTTTATTGCCATGTGCTATCAGGTGAATCTTCATTATCATACTCCAAAATATATAATCACTTACATAAAATATTGGTGTTGAATTATCTGAGTACACATTATTAGAATCCATTGTGTTCTTGAAAGCTTTTCCTTCAACCTATTAAACTCTTCCAAAGGAACCTGCTCTGATACCAATTAAAGAACACAAGCTTATATTGAGATGGGGGTGAACAGTATAAGACCACTTTTTATATTTTCTTTCCCGATCAATGTTATGTAATGTAAAGATAGTAATATCAACAACAGTAATTAAAAAAATGTACAAATTACCACACACAATAAAGACACCAATTTAATGTTGTTCACCAAATGTGGGCTACTCCACGAAGAAAATATTTCACTAAAATTTTCTCAATCGATATCTTGGAAATACTTTCCCTATTACAATGTTTATGGAACTCTATCCAAAGGTCCCCTAATCAATTTCATGTATCTCTATCCATAGGAGAACTCCTTTCTCCTTAGCTTTGACTAGTGATATTCTAGAAGAACTATTACCCCCACTACTCTAGCTAATGGATCTCTATCCACTAAATACTCCTATCCTCACTACCCTGGATAATGGATATCTATCCAATGGAGATTGTCATCCTCTATACTCTATCACCTTCAAAGATATATCTCAAATCTACACTAAACATAGCCCTTCAATTTATCACAAATTTGCTCAATATTTGTCTCTGGTCTGGCACAAACCTATCCTTAAATATGCACCAAAATATATCCTCTAATTTTCACTAAACACAGTCCTTCGGTCTAGCACAAATCCATCCTCAATATCTATTCTATGATATGCACTAAACGTAATATTTTGGTCTAGCATAAATTTATCCTCAATCTCTGTCTTCAATATTTAACACAAAGCTTGACTTAATCTTAAATCAACTTTGCTAGATCTTCCCCAAAACTTAACCAAAGGTTTGAAAAAATCAATCAATCAACTCTACTCACAAGTCTACTCAAAGACTCATCTCAAATATTCCTTTTAAGCTTCCAAAAAAGCTCACACTAATATATCCACAAGTCCTCTAGAACTTTTCCAATCTACTCTCAAGTCTTCACTAAGACTTACCTCAAATATGCTCAACAAGTCCTCAATAGAACTTGTCTCAATCTGCTCAATAAGTCCTCACTAGAACTTATCCAATATCTACTCGTAATTTGTATTGTAAGCTTCCACAAAATATCACACAAATATATGCACAAGTATTCTCAAAGACTTACCTCAAATATGCTCAACAAGTCCACACTAGAACTTGTCCAATCTCATAGAAAAATAAAGAGAATTGTTAGAGACTCAATATGCTTCTCATTCATCACAATGCTCAATTATTTTTAATCACTCTTTTAGAAACATACAGAGAATTATTAGAGACTCAATATTATTTACATTCACCTCAATACTCAATCACTTTCAATCACTCTTTAAGAAACATACATAGAATTGTTAGAGACTCAATATGCTTCACATTCACCTCAAATATCAATCACTTTCAATCACCTTCTCAACTCAATTAATAATATAAAATAATTTGTTTCATAGAACTTGAACTATCACTTCACACATCCACTTGACTAGGCTCAACCAAATATACTCAACCAATCACTCAATGAAATAATCCTTGCTCACAAAGCCTAGTCCAAGAACACTCACTCAAAATATTTCCAACAATGCTTATCAACCAATATCACATAACAATGATACTCATGTTCTTTCCAAACCCTATTTCAAGTTCTTCACTTAATTACTCACTTCAACAACAATACTTATAAAACAATCTTCACATAATAATGATACTCATGTTCTTTGCAAACCCTAGTTCAAGTTCTTCACTTAATTACTCACTTTAACAATAATGCTTATAAAAAAAGGTGCATAGCATTCACTTCTTAATAGCTCAACAACTCAATAATTAAACCTAATCAAGTCCTTTTCACTCCAAAGTTATTTTCCAAAAAATAAACCAATCAACTCAACCAAGGAAGAATGTGCCCATACCTTTTATTTGATGTAGAAGAATTTACCTTAATCACAAAGATAAATTAAATCTCAAATACACCTTATTGCTCCATCTCAATAATAACATTCAACATCATAAATTTCATCAAAATCCCCTATAAAAATATAACTCAACTTCCACTTATAACTCCCTACTCAATATTACATTTCATTTAAATAACTCTCTTTATAACTTAATGCAATAAATAAATTTCCATTTTCCTAAGGTAAAAACAATAATAACCATAGCCAAATTAACCTTACACCATCTAAGTGAAAATCAGAAATTACTTACACCTTATACCTCCAACCACCTTAGCATGTGAAATAATAAAAATCAAAATAAAACCTTTATTACCTGCTCTGCAATCGATGGGATTCAAACTTGCACCAAATAGTTTAGCAACACCTTGGTCACGGATTCCATGTCATGTGATCCACGCACTCACCTTGCTGCTCTAAAGTGTAATGTGAACTTTATCCTCTTCGATATCCCCTAGAGCCTTTGGCTCTTCTTCCAACACGGTACCTACTCCACACGTGCTTTGGAGGCACCTTTCATTTGATTTCGCACAAGATATTTCTCACTGAATATCATGGATATTTTTTGAATTCCAAACATAAGTTTTGGCTTTAGATATAAATACATTTTCCCTTTATTTCATGCACGTCGATGGAGATGAATTAGTTTGGGATCAGCACTAATATTTTAGCTTCAAATATTTAATTTATAATTTATTTAAATTCATTAGAATTTAAATATTATAAATTAATATTTATTTCCTTTGGATTTATTAAGGATTAAAGCCTCTTTATATTTTAATAAAAACCTTTTACTTTGCCTATTATGGTTTTTAATAAAACCTTTTATTTTTCCCACTATGGTTTTAAAAAAAAAACTTTTATTTTGTCCAACCATGGTTTTACTAAAAACCTTTTATTTTTTCTTTACATAATATTAAAAATAAATATTATGAAGCTCTTTTATCATCAACATTTTGCATTTCTCCTTTTGACCTTTTGATATCAATGGTAGGTCATTCCTTGACATCAATGACAACTTCATGGACTCAAAATGTCCAACAATCTTCCCCTTTGTCATTGATAGCAACCCAAATTATTTTTACCAAACACTTGATCTTTTTCTTGTCCTACTCCCCCTAGGAAATTGCTCCCCTTGTCTCAATGCTCTCTCCTTAATCCAAATATCTCCCCTTTACTCAAATATCTCCCCCTTTGACATCAATGGCAAAGGGTCACCTTTGGGGCTCGGGACTAAGAATGAGTTTCTTAGCTTAGTCCCTCCACAACATCCTCTTGTGGTGGTTAATTATAGGGTGGAAGTATTTCTACTCCCAGCAAGCACTGGTCTTTACCTTTATCATCTTTCCTTCTCATATGATCCTTCTGATTTCTTTCACTATTTCTATTTCTATTCCTGTTCATGCTTGATTCTAGAATATCTGCTCTACACCACTTTAAGGTATGTCCATCATTATTGCATTTATAACACTTAATACTATTATTCCTTGGAGGTGCAAATGACTTGGGATTTCTCCTAGTGAAGCCATATCCTTTTATTTTATGAACCCTAAAATTCATTTCCTTGTGACCAGATTGATTACATGAGTAGAAATACCCATGAAAAAGTTATATGTTCCTAAAATTTCCATTTTCTTGTCTTTCATGTGTCTTGCACTATGAAGACATGTGCCCAAATATGTGATATGAGAAACATATTCCATTGAATTTTCCTTGTCTTGACCTCATTGGTCTCTCAGTCTCTCTTGAACTATTCTGATTATTGTTCCATTTTTTTCTCCTTTGTGCATTGTTTCTTTTCTTGTTGAACTTTCTATTGTCTAACTCATCCTCAGAAGTCTCACTTTCTCTTGAATTGTCTTCTTCTAAAGTTTCTTCTTCTTTAGAACTTGAGGTTGAATCTTCTTCTTGTTTATTTTGAGCTTGTTAAAAACCAAGACCTATTTTGTTTGTTGACCTTATTTGTACCTTCATTTTATCCACAATATTTGAAATATTTCCAAACTTGTGTAGCCTATCCTTGGATTTTTCTAAATATTCCCTTAGTAGAGCTACTTATTGTTCTAACTTTTTACATTTTATGACCTTTGCTTCTAGATTATCCTTGAACTTATTTGTCTTAGCCATTGACTTGTTTAGATCCTCTATAAGCTTTCCTATTTCCTCATCATATTCTTGAAACTAAAATTCAAGTTGGTATTTTTGATTTCTTACCTTATTTATAGTTTTAAGAGCATAGATAAGCTCTCCCTCAAGATCAACTTCTCCTTTTTCCGATTCTTCCTCTATTTGTTTGCCTTTGTCAACATCTTCATTCTTTTCTGACTTGTCTTCCATATGATCACCTTCTTCTTCTTCTAGTGCCATTAGAATATTCTCTTATGGTCCTTCAAGTAAATCCTCATATTCATCATCACTAAAAATAAAACCATTCCTTGTACAACTATCTTCAAGATGTCCAAAATTACCACATCTAAAACACTTGAGAATTATTGGTGACCTTTTCTTGACTTCTTATTTTTCTTCAATTAGAAATAGGACTTCATATTTATCATTTTATGAAAAGTTATTATAACTATCACTTGAGTACTTACTTGCCTTCTCTTCATAGTAGCTAAAGAAGTGAAATTCACGATATCGCCTTAAGGGCATTTACTTGCAATTTATATCAGTTATAAAGCATTAAAAGGAAATATGGCATAAGCATGTAATCTACTTGAAATGAAACAACATAGACAATAAAGATAATCAAATTATCTGTCTATTCATTCATAAAAGTGTTCCAAACCAGATTACAAGAAGTCCCCTTTGAGGGCTTTACAAATTGATACATTTCATTACAATTTCCCAAGGGATCTAGTCCCTTGGAAGGAGGCCTTTAAGGTGATAAAACAATAATGTGAACTCCTGCTTCCCACACTCGAGAGCTATTGTTGGGCTGACAATATTATGCCTCCTTAGCTCCTCCTCTTTCCTAGCATTCCTATTCCTGAAGACAAGGGATTGAAAGGGGGTTAGTAGCACCTGCATTATAGAAGAAACCCATAAAACCATGAAAGGAGAGCATATTCTACAACAATAAAAGGTGATCTACATGCATAAAAACTGATCTACATTAAGCATAAACATATTTTAAGATGATATAAATGCAAATAAGCAGATTTGGAAGCAATATCTAAGGCTAAACTATGCAAAAATGGTGACCGTTCTTGGGTGAGCCAGATAAACCTGTAACATTGGGGATCACAAATCCTACATCAAAACTCCTCCAAATTGCTTCAAATTTGGACCAGAGGTTCCTCTAGACATTCCTAAGGGGACTATGGAGGAATTTATCTAAAATTATAAACTATTTGGTAACCATCCCTAGGTGTGCCATGGACAGACTGTTGACCGTCCCCAGGTGGGACGGTTACAAAACTGACTTAGTTTTGTCACCTATGGCTGTGGGAATTGGTCCAAAACTTGGTAAGGGTGTTGTCGATATATGGGGCCAAAGAATTATTCAATTTGGCTGGTTTGAAATTGGTGGATCAAGCCTATTTCCCCTAAAATCACCTTCAAAAGGAAGAGGGTTTCAAGGCCTAGGTAAGGTGAGTTTTGGTTTGGGTTTGGTTTGCAAAAGGGTGAGGATAGAATTGGGTAGCACTTCATTGCTAAAATGCTCTAATTCTCCTCTTTGAAATTGGGAGTTTGAAGCTCCTTTTATAGCCCAAAAGGGCATCTAGGGCAAAAGGGCATGTCTTGCCATGTGAGGCAAGTGCCGCCATGTGTCCTAATCATGTCATGGGGTGATTGGGAGAAGGTTACCCCTTTGGGTGCTCCCAATCAACTGTCCCACTATCCATTAGCAGGTCCCCAATCAATTTGGGGTGATTGGATGCACTAATGGTAGTCTTTGATTACCATTTAGCATGTCCTTTGACTTTTTCAAAGGTCCAGTTAGGGGTCATCCCACCCAGGGATGGTTGCTTATGGTCATCCCTGGGTGGGACGGTCACCAACTATGACCATCCCTGGGTGGGACGATCACTAGTAGGAGCCCCAAAACTGCCCCAGACTGCTAGGAACCCTTCAAACTGAGTTTTGGAGGCTTTTGGAAGCCTTTTTCTAGCCTATAGGGGTGCCCAATAAGGTCATATGTTGTCGATAAGAGGGCATATGTAATGCACTGATAGTCTTATCTGATTTACATGATTTAGGTGTCTATAGATACCCCATTTTTGGGATGCACAATGTGAAACAAAGCGTTGAGAAAAAATAGATCACTAAATCATCGAATGATCAAGGTTGTTTATTAACTTAATCAACTTTGGATGCCTCCATTGTGGAAAAGCATACATTCTTGGAATCCTTTCTATTGACATAGTCGAAGGATCGATTGCAGGTATACCTTTCAGTCGTGCTGTAATGTCAATATTATGGGGCTTAGGGCATACTAGGTCTTGGTGCCTTGTATTCTTGTAAACCTTTACATGGGTCAATTCCTGAGGTTTCAAGGAGGTCAAGCCTATTTAATTTGCTTCTTATGCTGTTTCTTTGCCCCAACATGGGCTTGCAAATTTATCTCTAGCCAAGATTCTTTTGAATGCATGGAATTTACACTTCTGAGTGTTTAAATGTTGATTCGATTTATGAATTCATTATGATGACTACCCCCTCAAGTGATGAGTCAATGAGGGCATGAAAAATTCTAAAGTGATGAGTCACTTGACACATATGACTAAATTGGGGCAACTCTCTATTTTGCCCATGGTACTAAATACCTATTTGGAGGTGATTTTTGACTATTTGGATGAATAGTTTTGGAGGCAAAAGGCCCAATATCTCATTCTCGTGGAGTGGTCCAGCCATGGAGGATTTCTTGGGGAGTAAAATAGAGTCTTTTTATGCATCCAAAATTATTATAAGTTCAGTCTAAATCCCTCTCATTTTCTAGCCCATTCTGCCTTGTTTTTGGTGGGTTTTTGGCCCATTTTTTGATATTTTTGATGTTTTTAAGTGCAATTTTCTTGTGACCATCCCAAGGGGGATGAGGGCAGTATTTGTGACTGTCCCAAGGTGGTAAATCCAGCCAAAAGTGTGCTCATCCCACCCAAGAGCGGTCGGATTCTTTTGGAGCTATAAAAGGCCAAAAAGGGCCATTTTAGCTCATTTGTGCAACTTGCTTGGAGAAGTTGGAGAGGAGAGGAGGTAGGAGAGATTTTTATGAAGTGGAGCACTAATAAAATCTCAACCCACAACATGATCCAACCAATGGACGTGTCGGGTGGTGGAGCCGATGCAAAATGGGTATGGATTACATGCTTCCTCTGCCCTATTTTATTGTGTTTTTGCAATTTTTGCTATAATTTCATGACTACAGCCCTACCCAGAGTTAATAAACCCTAGGAGGACTAAAATTTATGACATGTAGCTTTTATTTATGTTTTATTTGCAAAAAATTAGAAGAAAATACCAATTTTTTTATGTTTTTTAGGGTTTTTAGGGCATTTTTAAGGGTCAAATTGACCCTATTTTACCCTGATTTGGGGACCGTACCTATGAGGGACGGTCACTAGTGGCCATCCTTGGGTGGGAAGGCTACCAAATTAGGGGCCATCCCTGGGTGGGACGGCCAAAAAATGGGCCAAAAAGGCCCTTTTTTATGTGTTTTTTTTAGTGTTTTTATAGCAAAATTTTGTTGTTTTAGGGCCTTTTTGACACCCTGATTTGCATGAGCAGATAGTTAGGAGTCAGTACAGGGTACCGAGCCTCTTTCAGGTCACTAGAGACCATTTGACTACTACATACTAGTGTTGGCTCGATGCCATCGGTCTAAAGCAAGTTACGTGGTTAGATCCCATGGTGGGAGACCGCGCCTATCTGACTGCTTTGATAGACCTATGGGACCCTCGCACTAACACTTTCCATTTAGCTATGGGGGAGATGATAGTGACACTAGAGGATGTATATTAGATACTACGTATTCTGATAGAGGGGTGCCAGATAGTATCTTCTTCGATAGAGCGATGAGAGGCCATAGTGCGGAGGTACTTCGGAGCCCGCTGGGAGGATGTATCGATTGATCTTCCCAACGGAGGGATTCTAGTGACTAGATGGTATCAGGAGGGTGTGCTTGGCATTAGGCACACATTTTTTATGACCTTTATCAGCAACATGTTGCTACCCGACTCTTCGAGAGCTAGGTTCCCATGGAACCTAATAGAGCTGGTCTTTACTCTGGTGGATTGCACAGAGGATGAGCCCATAATTATGGCTTGGGGTCCTACTTTATTGGCACAACTATATGATGAGCTATATGATATCCACTCACATGGGTGGAAGGGTTTGGGCTACAGCTTCCTACTATAGTCTTGGGCTTGGTAGCACATTACAGTAGAGAGACCACGGGGACTACCATGGACCACTCGAGTAGAGCTACCAGATAGGGAGATTGGCTATGGGGAGCTATGGAAGAGGTCACAGGAGTCAGGATGTAGCCGATGATATGCTGGGGAGGTAGGGCACTATGCAGAGGCTTTTGCATGGCTTAGGGTAGTAGATATCGAGTGGAGACCCTACAGGGGTTGTCCTGACTGGAGGGAGGCTGAGACACATCTACGTCGAGTTCGATGAGGTAGATGGTTGATAGGGTGACATGGCATAGAGCAAGAGTACTTCCCTTATGATCGTGTGCTACGATAGTTTAGGCTATGCCAAGGGCTGCCCAGGGAGCTGATGGTCTATCATCATCATGGGGATGAGAGGACTCTAGCATGGCCTATGGTAGAGGACTTGGGATATGAGTCAGATCCTGAGGTGGTAGTTTTTGATTTAGATGATATGGGCACTACAGAGGAGTATGACGCATGGTGGGTCATATGATAGTGGTGAGGGGAGGGACCACTAGGAGGGGATGTAGCTACCAGGGCAATGGATGTAGCTAGGGGTGCTCCGAATGAGGAGGGTCAGGATGAGTCTCTAGATGATGAGGAGGTAGACACAGGTGAGCGAGTTGTGCATCAGCGTGTGTTAGTGGATAGGGTGGAGCTGATAGATGTACAGGATCCAATGGGATTTGATGAGGGAGACTTGGGGGATTAGGGTATGTAGGCACAGCTAGCAGCACAAGATGCTATGATTGTGGAGTTGTAGAGTGATCGGGCATTACTACAGGCATAGGTGCAGAGTGCATAGGTTGAGATGGAGAGGCAGGTAGTAGTGATAGCTACACTTTAGGCATAGGTCGATGGATAGGGCCCTCGCTATGGGGAGTCCAACAGTGGTGATCTAGCTAGGATGTAGGAGGAGATAGCACATCTCCAAGGTTTGGTGGTGACCTATCAGACTAGGTGTCAAGAGGAGTGCACCTACATGGATATGATGGAGGATGAGATAGTGCACTGTAAGGGGTGCATACCAGATCGGGCATTAGCCATTGGATCATAGTGTAGCCAAGGGAGCGGGATGGGACACTCATCTGCTCGGATGAGGGCTCTGAGCACTTCTCAAAGTATGGAGGTATCTAGAGGTAGTAGATCAGGGGGTAGCAGGTCTGGGAGCTCATGATGGACTCATACTGAGAGTAGAGGAGAGAGTCAAGGTACCGGTCTTGTGTGACCATGGTCAATAGACTCTGATGGTTCTTTTTGGACTTTTTGGGTTACAAAGTCGGATGACTCACTTTTATTGTAGCCTACGGGAAGTTTATGGACTATGATGTAGCTTTTTGGCTTTTACATATAGATATATATATGTATGACTTTTCTTTTATCATTATGTCATATTTTTACTACTTTATGATATGAATGCAATGCTTATATTTGCTTTATGATGTTATGATGGATATCTAACATAGATGTATGTAGTTATCCGATGATGTGATTCGATGATATGTAGATGTGGATGCTTTATTTATATGCTTTTGTAAATTAAAATATATGCATAAAATAGTCAATGGCCATCTAAATATTATTGCTAATATTTAACCGGTATCTATCCTAGCTTATGAACATCACTTAATGAACAAAAGTGTAAATGTGTATGATTGGAAGTAATGATTGATTAGATTTAATTTTGTATGATGGATTTGTGATGAATTTTTGATGCATACTATGCTAGCACCATAGACTATACAAAATGTATCTTGATTATTTTCATGTTATTATAACACTTTATTTGATGGACATTGTAATTTTGACAAACATGTGACAACATGATGTAAAATGGAATGGATAATGTAATGTGATATGATATTATTTGATAGTTTTGAAGAGACTCAAACACTCTAGTTACCTAATAAAAAGTCATATACTAACTATACAAGATATTTTGACAAAGTATGCACCTACTAAGATAACCAAGATAATCAATATCCATATGTGTGCACGTGAGTTCATTACCATGATAACACATAAGATTACCCTAGTGCAAATGGGATTTATTCAGCCCATCGACACTAGAGATCATTCTGTGAGTCTCATTATCTTGAGTTTCGTACTTAGTTGGATTAGACCACTATATAACCTAGGTTACAACAAGCTAGCTCATCCACATTCAAACATTGGTCTATACCTAAACAAGTTGCTTAAGTGATAGACATATCGTCATGTGGGAGGCTACCACCATTGACAAGTAGGCTATCCACAAAACCTGTAATGAGGATCACCTTATGGTTCTCTAATGCTGAGAATTCCAGGGATTCAAGTTTCGGAGTCCCTACCTTTCTTTGACTTTCTCAAGGGAATTGCTCATTTTGATTTGTTGAGCAAGGGATTTTAATAGTGGTGAGAACCACTGTTTATTTTTGCTTTTCCTAGTGATAATAATCATTGTTTCCTTATGCATATTTGGGAGTGATAATAATCACTATTTTCTTTGGAATATTTCTTTGAGATACTTGCCCCAGTGTAGGGCAATGTATGTTTTCAATACTGGGGGGATAATAATCATTACTGATTTTCTTTCTTTGGGATACTTACCCCAGTGTAGGGTAAGGGATTTTGGGTAAGGAGGAACTTGTCCTTTTGTCAATTCTCAGCATATTTGAACCATTCACACAGGGGGATGAGCAAGATAACCTTTTCACTTGAAAGTAACCTAGACTACTTTATAGTTTTCATCTTTCCTTGCGCTAGACTTGGATTTTTAATGTGAAAAATGTGTTGGGATTTTGATGTATACCAAGAATTATCTAAGTAGGATTCTACCTTCTAAAAATCATGCTAGCTTTCTACAAAATCTGAAAAGACAACTAGATATGGCTGAGTGACCGAAAACTTTAACTATGTGTTACTAACAATGACTAAGTGATGAAAAATAGACATATAATATGGAATGTAAATGTAAATGGTATATGTAATATTAACAGGTGGTAATATTGACTTGTAATAACCATGATTTTAATAGATGCCTAGTGTACAGACCTGGTGCTAGACATGTATGATCAATTTGGAACAATGCATAATGCAATGATGAGAATGCCTAATGCAATTTATATGAAGTGCAATGAAGCAAATATTTTTGTATTTTGATGATTTTGATAGTATTTTTGTATTTTTGATATATATGTATATACAGGTTGACCAATGGGCTTAAGGAATGCCATTGGGGCTTTTGGGATGACCAAAGGGCTTATAGATGCCTTTGGAGCTTTTTGGATTGACCTAGATGATCGTAGATAGTCTAGGAACATTTTATTTTGACCTAGATGGTCATAGATCACCTAGGAGCATTTTATGGGGACCAAAGGGCTTATAGATGCCTTTGGGGATTTTAAGATTGACCTAGATGATCATAGATAGTCTAGGGATATTTTTATTTGACCTAGATGGTCATAAATACCGCTAGGAGCATTTAGGGTGACCTAGATGGTCAACGACACTTAGAAAGTGCCATATACTACCTAGGAGCATTTCATGGTGACCAAAGGTATTATAGATGCCTTTGGAGCTTTTAAGGTTGACCTAGATGATCGTAGATAGTCTAGGAGCATTTTTATTTGACCTAGATGATCAAAAATCGCTAGGAGCTTTTTGGGTGACCTAGATAGTCAGTGACACTTTAGAAAGTGTCTACGATTGCCTAGGGGAATTTTATTGTGACCAAAGGGCTTATATATGCCTTTGGAGCTTTTAAGGTTGACCTAGACGATCGTAGATAGTCTAGGGGCTTTTTTATTTGACCTAGATGGTCAAATACCACTAGGAGCATTTAGGGTGACCTAGATGGTTAGTGACACTTAGAAAGTGTCTACAACTACCTAGGAGCATTTCATTATGACCAAAGGGCTTATAGATGCCTTTGGAGCTTTTAAGGTTGACCTAGATGATCATAGATAGTCTAGGGGATTTTTTATTTGACCTATATGGTCAAAGACCACTAGGAGCCTTTTAGGTGACCTAGATAATCAACGACACTTAGATAGTGTCTACGACTACCTAGGAGCATTTCATTGTGACCAAAGGGTTTATAGATGCCTTTGGAGATTTTAAGGTTGACCTAGATGAATAATACCTAGACAATCGTAGATAGTCTAGGGATTTTTTTATTTGACCTAGATGGTCAAAAACCGCTAGGAGCCTTTAGGGTGACCTAGATGATCAAAAACACTTAGAAAGTGTCTATGACTACCTAGGAGTATTTCATTGTGACCAAAGGGCTTATATATGCCTTTGGAGCTTTTAAGGTTGACCTAGATGATCGTAGATAGTCTAGGAGTATTTTTATTTGACCTAGATGGTCAAATACCGCTAGGAGCTTTTAGGGTGACCTAGATGGTCAATGACACTTAGAAAGTGTCTACAACTACCTAGGAGAATTTAATTGTGACCAAAGGGCTTATAGATACCTTTGGAGCTTTTAAGGTTGACCTAGATGATCGTAGATAGTCTAGGAGAATTTTTTATTTGACCTAGATGATCAAAGACCGCTAGGAGCCTTTAGGGTGACCTAGATGGTCAGTGACACTTAGAAAGTGTCTACGACTACCTAGGAGCATTTCATTGTGACCAAAGGGCTTATAGATGCCTTTGGAGATTTTAAGGTTGACCTAGATGATCGTAGATAGTCTAGGGGCATTTTTATTTGACCTAGATGGTCAAAGACCACTAGGAGCCTTTAGGGTGACCTAGATGGTCAATGACACTTAGAAAGTGTCTATGACTGCCTAGGAGCATTTCATTGTGACAAAAGGGCTTATATATTCCTTTGGAGCTTTTAAGGTTGACCTAGATGATCATAGATAGTCTAGGGGCATTTTTATTTGACCTAGATGGTCAAAGACCTCTAGGAGCCTTTAGGGTGACCTAGACGGTCAATGACACTTAGAAAGTGTCTATGACTACCTAGGAGCATTTCATTGTGACCAAAGGGCTTATAGATACCTTTGGAGCTTTTAAGGTTGACCTAGATGATCGTAGATAGTCTAGGGTATTTTTTATTTGACCTAGATGGTCAAAGACCGCTAGGAGCCTTTAGGGTGACCTAGATGGTCAATGACACTTAGAAAGTGTCTACGACTACCTAGGAGCATTTCATTGTGACCAAAGGGCTTATAGATGCCTTTGGAGCTTTTAAGGTTGACCTAGATGATCATAGATAGTCTAGGGGCTTTTTTATTTGACCTAGACGGTCAAAGACCGCTAGGAGCCTTTAGGGTGACCTAGATGGTCAACGACACTTAGAAAGTGTCTATGACTACCTAGGAGCATTTGGTTGGTGCTCTAAGCATGAAATGGTCACAAATGACTTATATTCATGGGTTTAGGCTCTTCACTTCCTTCGATGGATGCTAAGTGATAAGTTCCAGGTCCAATCTAGCTTGTGATGATGAATGGACCTAACCAGTTTGCTACAAATTTGTCTCGCAAATTGGAGGGAAAATTTGAGTTTTGTTGGTTCTCTTTTAGAACTAAATCACCTACTTGAAAGTCTCTTTGATGTACTTTCAAGTTGTAAGCTCTCTTAAGATGTTCCTGATAAACACGCAGATGCTCGAGGGCATTTACATGTCATTCATCAAGCAACGTTAACTGATCTAAATGAGCTTGTCTAGTTGTATCATCGTCGATGAATTCCTGCATGGAAATGCATAGCGACAGAATCTCTAACTCTAGAGGCATGATGGCTTCAGCACCATACACTAGTGAAAATGGAGTTGCCCTAGTGGGTGTCTGAATGCTAGTGTGATAAGCCCAAAGGGAAAGAGGTAATTGATTATGCCAATATTTATGATTTTCCTTGATGGTTTTCTTCAAGATGGCTACTACTGTCTTATTTGATGCCTCTGCTTGCCCATTGGCTTGTGGATAATAGGGCATGGAAAATCTATGCTTTATGTTATACTTTGTTTTTAACGCACACACATCCTTATTTTTAAAGGGTGTTCCATTATCCGATATTATTTTGGATGGAATACCAAAATGACATATGATATTATGTAGCATGAACTCCGCAATGCGAGGTCCAATCATTGTGGTAAGAGGAATTGCTTCCACCCATTTTGTGAAGTACTCGGTTGCCATTATGATAAACATGTGATGGCTCGATGAGGCAGGTGAGATTTTCCCAATTAAATCAAACCCCCATTGTGCAAATGGCCAGACCGATTGAATCGGTTGTAAGGCCTGTGAAGGTACATGTGTCAAATTTGCATGATGTTGACACTTCATGCACTTCTTAACATAAGCACAACAATCTTGCTCTAAATTTGGCCAATAATAGCCCATGCAAAGAATGCGCTTAGTGATGGCCATACCACTAAAGTGGCCACCACATGTATCGTCATGTGCTTGGGTGATGGCCCAAGCTGACTCTTGTGAGTCTAAGCAACGAAGGAGGATACCTTCATAACTCCGATGATACATTATGTCTCCTAATAAGACATATTTTGCCACCTTTTGTTTGAATGCTCACTTTGCGGCATGCGACAATCCAGGTGGAATATTACCTAGCTTAAGATAATATTTAATCTGGATGGCCCAATCTTGCTTTGAAGAAGCCTCAATATTATGAATCATGCTATCCTTTTGATGTTTGTCTCATGCGAATGCTGATTGAGAGTGAACTTGGAGATATAGCATTGTGCTAGTATCAAAAGGAGTATGAGGGAACAAAGCCCCCCAGTTAGCGTTATTCAAATATTGGTGTAGTTGAGAGAACCTTTCATGGGAAGGCTCAATATGAATCATGTGAACAACTGGTATAGCATTATGCTCTTCACGCTTAGTCACAAATTGCGCTAGCATTTTTACTTGGATAGTTGTGATATCATCTGAAGGGTCATGCGGGATTAGCGATCCTAAGGAAGCCATTGTATCCACAAAATGATTATATGAGCGAGGGAGTGCCTCTATATCATACCATTCAAATTTGACCAGGAGTTTGTCCACTAGGGCTTTGTAGGCTTGCAATACAGGACACCTACACTAGAATATCCCTTTAACCTGATTTACTATGAGCAAGGAATCACCAAAAATGTTCAACTTTGTTATGTTCATGGAGATTGTCGTTTGAAGTCCTATGATGAGAGCTTCATACTCGGCATTGTTGTTAGTACAAGGAAAATTGAGTTTAAACGAAAGAGGTATGGGAGCCCCTTGTGGTGTGAAAAACACGATACCTACACCACCACCTTGCTCGCATTTAGAACCATCGAAGAATAGAGTTATGTCCGCCTGTGACTCAGGCTCAGTAGAATCAGGTGATTCTGAGATATGAAATACTCCATCATCGGGAAGTTCTATATTTAGAGGTTGATCATCCTATAGAGGAGCCTTTGCTAGTTGATTAGCTATGACCTATCCTTTGATAGATTTTTGTCCAATGAACTCTAGGTCAAATTCCATCAACAACATTATCCATTTTGCCATGCGACTATTATGATATGTTCGACTCATCATGTAGCGCAATGGATTTTCTTTAGATACAACATATGTGGTATGATTAAGCATATAATGGCATAGCTTTTTGGTGGCAAAGACCACTGCTAAGCATAGCTTCTCAATGTATGCATATCTAGTTTCATAGTTGACCAGTGTATGACTAATGTAATAAGTAGCCTATTCTTTGTGGAATTCATTCTTTTGGGACAACATGGTGCCCAAAGCCAACTCAGTAGCTGAGATGTATAAATAGAATGACACTCCTAGTCACGGTGGAGCCAATACAGGTGGTGAAGCTAGGTATTGTTTAATTTCATCAAAGGCATTTTGACATTCTTCGTCCCAATGAAATGAGACCCCCTTGTGTAGCAACCTATTCATGGGTTGACACTTATTCGATAATTGCGCTATAAAGCATTTTATGGATGCGACCTTTCCTTGCAAACTATGTAGTTTCTTAATGGTTGTGGGGGGAGGCATTTCTAATATTGCCTTGACCTTGTTTGGATCTACCTCTATGCCTCGCTTGGAGACTATGAATCCCAAAATTTTACCAGATGTGACACCAAAGACACACTTTTTGGGATTAAGTCTAACATTGTGCTCTATGAGGCGATCTAGGATCTTACACAATACATCGAGATGTTCATGGCGTAATAAATATTTTTCCAATAAATCATCCATGTAATATTCCAAAATCTTGTGCATGTAGTCATGGAAGATATATGTCATGGCTCGTTGGTAGGTAGCACCAGTATTCTTAAGGCCAAAAGGCATGACCTTGTAACAGAATGTCCCCAAGGCATTGTGAATGCCATTTTGATTTGGTCTTCTAGATTAATACGAATCTGATTATATCCAGAAAATCCATCCATTAGGGATAGCATTTCATGTCCTATTGTTGCGTCTACCAATGCGTCGATGTTAGGTAAGGGAAATTCATCCTTAGGACTCACTTTGTTAAGATCTCGAAAGTTGGTGCAAATGTGAATCCTCCCATCAGGATTTTTGATGGGAACCATGTTTGAAACCCATGGTGGATAATCTACTGAGATGATGATATCAGCATCCAACAACTTTTGTAATTCATCTTTCACCATTAAGGCTATTGTTGGGTGTATTTTTCATAACTTTTTCTTAATAGGTTTGATCTTGGGGTCTAATGTAAGATTATGCATGACTATATTTGGGTCTAGTCCTGGCATATCTTTATACGACCAAGCAAAAGCTTTAATCCTTGCTTTCAATGCAGCTGTGAAATCATCTTGTTCACTTAGGGAGAGACCTTCCCCTAATTTAATGGTATGGGGATTATCGAGATCTGTACCGATATCCTTGTCAATTTTTGGCTCAATTGACATGTGAGACCCATCCTCCAACTGATGTGGGGTGGGGATTAAGTGAATGCCATCATCTAGGTTTGCTTCTTCCATAGGAAATTTAGGGTCAACCTCAACTTGAAAAACATCCTAAGTAGTTCTTGAAGAAAAGTTAAATGGTTGTAACATTTCCTCACAAGGCCAATACTCTGAGGGCGATGGAGAAGAATATCCCCGATCAAAGTCAATTGCCTCTAAATCAAGATGCAATAGCTTGTATGGGTTATTCGGATTCACCAATGGTGTCGTTAAATCTATGGAAATCATGTTGATGGATACATGATCTCCTACTCTAGGGCGAGTGGGTCTAGAGACCTGATGTTATCTCATAACTTGCGGGTGTGGCTTGGGTGGAAGTGGAATAATTGGTGGTGGCTTGGATGGATGATATGGAATGGAGGTTTGAGGTGATTCAATAGTCACATCTAGAGGTAATTCCTTATTAATGACACAAGGAACCTCCTCCGTGGATATGGTGTAAACTAATGGTAGGCTCTCATCAATAGGCCTCTTCGACGTGTTCCTCGATGGAGGGTTTGACGATGTCGAAGCCTTATCTGAAGGTGGCAATGATGAGGATGGAATGGATGATGATGAATTTGGTGGAATGGGTAGACTCTAAATAGGTGTATTAAATTAGAAGTCTAAGTGATTCAAAGGTAATGTTGACTCTGGCATCTGTTGCAACATGTTGCAGTATTTGAAGGGCTCTAGATCGACAAAAACTATGTGCACTTGCCCTTCATGAGTGTATTTAATACATTGATGTGCTATGGAAGGGACACACTTCATATCCTATATCCAAGGTCTACCTAGCAAAATGTTATAGGCCATCTCAACTTCTAGCACATGGCACAACGTTGATATAGTATTTTTCCCCACATAAATGGTACAGAAATTAGAGCATATTGTGTCATTAAAAGCACAAAGAGTGTAAGTTGATGCCACAACATGAGATATTTGCAACTTAAGGTGCTTTAGTGCTTTAGTTGTTATGATATTACTTGAGGAACCAGTTTCTATGAGCACTCTTTTATATGGTATCTCATTTATACATGCAATGATGTGTAAAGAAGGATTTACCACATTGTTAGCTATTTTCTTAAGCTCAAGCTTATGAAATTGTATGACTAGTTCCTTGCACTATTTCACATGACCCACAAAATCTATAAAGGAGTTGGACTCCTGTGGTTACAACTATATTGATTTTAGAATGTCCATCAAGGCATCCCGATGTGGAGGTGATTGTTGGATCAACTCATAGATGAACAAACATGTTGATGTGGTCCTCAAGATTTGTGCAAGCTTGCTCTTAATTGTCACTATTGGCCTAGAAGGTGAAGAAGCAAATTTCACGATATCGCCTTAAGGGCCTTTACTTGCAGTATATGTCACTTTTAAAGCATGCATTCAAAGGGAAGTGTGCAATAAGTAATCTATGTGAAATGAAGCGAAGTATATAATAAAAAGGTGGATTTATCCTTGCATTTATTGATTCATAGCTTCAAATTCAGATTACAAAACATCCCCTTGAGGGCTTTACAAATGTGATACATTCAACTTTTACAATTTCCCAATGGATCTAGTCCCTTGGAATGAAGCCTTTAAGGCGATTTTAACACAAGTTGTGAAACTTGTTTCCCACGCCCAAGAGCCAATATTGGGTTTGTCTTGAAGTGTTTCCTTAGCTCCTTAGCTCCTTAGCTCCTTCCCTCTATTGAGAATACCTACACCTACACACATGAGATTTCAAGAGAGTCGGTAGCACCTGCATATCATAGAGAAAAGCCTTAGAAACATGAAGAAAGGGGGGTCAATATCACAATATAAAAGTGATCTATGTGCATAAAAACTGATCTACAGTAAGCATGAACATCTTATAATATAATATAAATAATAATAACCAGATTTGGAAGCAATATTTAATGTAAAACTAAGCAGAAACAACAGTCGCTCCGGGGTGAGCCATGTAGACCTGCAACATTGGGGACTCCAAATCCCAAACCAAAACTCCTCCAAATGACCTCAAATTTGGACCAGAGGTTCATCTAGACATCCTAAGGAGGTCTATGGAGGAATTTATCCAAAATTATCTACTATTTTTGGGACCATCCCTATGAGTGCCATGGGCTGACTGCTAGCCGTCCCTAGGTGGGACGGTTACAAAACTGCCTTAGTTTTGTCACCTATGGCCTTGGGAATTGGTCCAAAATAGGGTGAGGGTATTTTCGATAGATGGGGCCAAGTTGTCCTTCAATTTGGCTAGTTTTGGATTGGTAAATTAGGTCCTATTGCCCCTAAAATTGCCTTCGAATGAAGAGGGTTTCAAGGTCAAGAGGTAGGCAAGATTAGGTTTCAATTTGGTTTGTGAGGGTGTGGTTTCAAATGAGTAGCACTTCATTGCTCCAAATGTTATTCTCCTCCTCATTTGGAATGAGGTTTTAGGCCTCCTTTTATAGCCCAAAAGGGCATCTAGGGCCAAATGGCATCTTTGCCATGTGAGGCAAGTGATGCCACTTGTCCTAATTGTATCATTGATTGAGGAGGGGAAGGTTGCCCCTTTGGGGCTCCCAATCTACTACCCTACAGTCCATTAGTAGGTCCCCAATCAATCTGGGGTGATTGGATGTGCTAATGGTAGTCTTGGATTACCATTTAGCATGTCCTTTGAATTTTTCAAGGGTCTAGTTAGGGGTCATCCCACCCAGGGATGGTTGTTGATGGTCATCCCTGGGTGGGACGGTCACCAACTATGGCCATCCCTGGGTGGGACGGTCACCAGTAGGGGCCCCAAAACTGCCCCAGACTACTAGGAACCCTCAAAAATAAGTTTTGGAGGGTTTTGGAAGCATTTTTCTAGCCTAGAGGGGTGCCTAATAAGGCCATATGTTGTCGATAAGAGGGCATATGTAATGCATTGATAGTCTTATCTGATTTACATGATTTAGGTGTCTACAGATGCCCCATTTTTGGGATGCACGATGTGAAACAAAGTGTTGAGAAAAAATAGATCACTAAATCATCGAATGATCAAGGTTTTTCATTAACCTAATCAACTTTGGATGCCTTCATTATGGAAAAGCATACATTCTTGGAATCCTTTCTATTGACATAGTCGAAGGATCGATTGCAGGTATACCTTTCAATCGTGTTGTAGTAACAGTCTTATGGGGCTTAGGGCATACTAGGTCTTGGTGCCTTGTATTCTTGTAAACCTTCACATGGGTCAATTACTAAGGTTTCAAGGAGGTCAAGCCTATTTAATTTGCTTCTTATGCTGATTCTTTTCCCCAGCATGGGCTTGAAAATTTATCTTTAGCCAAGATTCTTTTGAATGCATGGAATTTTACACTTTTGAGTGTTTAAATGTTGATTCGATTTTTGAATTCATTATGATGACTACCCCCTCAAGTGATGAGTCAATGAGGGCATGAAAAATTCTAAAGTGATGAGTCACTTGACACATATGACTTAATTAGGGTAACTCTTTATTTTACCCATGGTACTATATACCTGTTCGGAGGTGATTTTTGACTATTTTGATGAATAGTTTTGGAAGAAAAAGGCCCAATATCTCATTCCTATGGAGTGGTCCATCCATGGAGGCCTTCTTGAGGACTAAAATAGAGTCTTTTTATGCATCCAAAATTATTATAGGTTCAGTCTAGATCCCTCTCATTTTCTTGCCCAATCTGCCTTGTTTTTGGTGGGTTTTTGGCCCATTTTTTGATATTTTTGATGTTTTTAAGTGCAATTTTCTTATGACCATCCTAGGGGGGATGAGGGAAGTATTTATGAATTTCCCATGGTGGTAAAGCCAGCCAAAAGTGTGCTCATCCCACCCAGGAGCGGTCAACTTCTTTTGGAGCTATAAAAGGCCAAAAAGGGCCATTTTAGCTCATTTGTGCAACTTGCTTGGAGAAGTTGGAGAGGAGAGGAGGTAGGAGAGAGTTTTATGAAGTGTAGTTCTACTAAAATATCAACCCACAACATGATCCAACCAATGGACGCATCGAGCGGTGGAGCCAGTGCGAAACGGGTATGGATTACATGCTTTTCTCTGCCCTATTTTATTGAATTTTTGCAATTTCTGCTCTAATTTCATGACTACAGCCACACCCATGATTTAAGAAACCTAGGAGGACTGAAATACATAAAATTTAACCTTAGTCATGCTTTATTTGCAAAAAATTAGGGTTAAAAATCAATTTTTTATGTTTTTTAAGGTTTTTAGGGCATTTTTAAGGGTCAAATTGACCCTATTTTACCCCTATTTGGGGACCGTCCCTGTGAGGGATGGTTACTGGTGGCCATCCCTTGGTGGGATGGCTACAAAATTAGGGGCCGTCCTTGGGTGGGACGGCCAAAAACTGGGCCAAAAAGGCCCTTTTTTATGTGTTTTTTTAGTGTTTTTATAGCAAAAATTTGCATTTTTAGGGCCTGTTTGACACCCTGATTTGCATGAGCAGATAGTTAGGAGTCGGTACAGGGTACCGAGTCTCTTTCAGGTCACTAGAGACCATTTTAATACTATATACTAGCATTGGCTTGATGCCATCGATCTGAAGCAAGTTACGCGGTTAGATCCCATGGTGGGAGACCACGCCTATCTGATTGCTTTGATAGACCTATGGGACCCTCGCACTAACACTTTCCATTTAGCTATGGGGGAGATGATAGTGACACTAGAGGATATCTATCGGATACTATGTATTCTGATAGAGGGGTGCCAGATAGTATCTTCTTCGATGGAGCGATGAGAGGTCATAGTGCGGAGGTACTTCGACGCGTGTTGGGAGGATGTCCTGACTGATATGATTAGTGGAGGGATTCTAGTGTCTAGATGGTACCAGGAGGGTGCGCTTGGCATTAGGCACACTTTTTTGATGACCTTGATCAGCAACATGCTGCTACCCAACTCTTCAGGAGCTAGGTTCCCATGGAACCTAATAGAGCTAGTCTTTACTCTAGTTGAGTACAGAGGAGGAGCCGATAGTGATGGCTTGGGGTCCTACTTTATTGGCATAGTTATATGATGAGCTATATGAGATCCACTCTCATGGGTGGAAGGGTTTGGGCTATATATTTCTACTATAGTCTTGGGCTTGGTAGCATATTATAGTGGAGAGACCATGGGGACTACCATGGACCACTCGAGCAGAGCTACCGAATAGGGAGATTGGCTATGGAGAGCTATGGATGAGGTCACATGAGTTAGGGCATAGCCGATGCTATGTTAGGGAGGTAGAGCACTATGTAGAGGCTTTTGCATGGCTCAGGGTAGTGGATATCGAGTGGAGACCCTACAAGGATTGTCCTACCTAGGATGAGGCTTCGACACATCTACACCAAGTTTAGTGAGGTAGGTGGTTGATAGGGTGACATGGCATAGAGCGAGAGTACTTCTCTTATGATCATGTGCTATGATAGTTTAGGCTATGCCAGGGATTTCTCGATGAGCCGATGGTCTATCATCATCATGGGGATGAGAGGACTCTAGCATGGCCTATGGTAGAGGAGTTGGGAGATGAGTCAGATTCTGAGGTGGTAGTCTTAAACTTAGATGATGTGGGCACTACAGAGGAGTATGACGCATGGTGGGTCATGTGGTAGTGGCAAGGGGAGGGACCACTAGGAGGGGATGCAGCTATGAGGATAGTGGATGCAGCTAGGGGTGCTCCAGATGAGGAGGGTTTTGGTGAGTCTCTAGATGATGAGGAGGTGGACACAGGTGAGTGAGTTGTGCATCAATGTGTGTCAATGGATAGGGTGGAGCTGATAGATGTACAGGATCCAATTGGCTTTGATGAGGGAGACTTGGGAGATCAGGGTCTATAGGTAGAGTTAGTAGCATGAGATGCTAGGATCGTAGAGCTATAGAGTGATCAGGATTTACTATAGGCATAGGTGTAGAGTGCATAGGAGGATATGGAGAGGTAGGCAATAGTGATAGCTACATTTTAGGCATAGGTCGATAGATAAGGCCCTAGCCATGGGGAGTCCAGTAGTGGTGAGCTAGCTAGGATGCAGGAGGAGATAACACATCTCCAAGGTTTGGTAGTGACCTATCAGACTAGGTGTCGAGAGGAGTGCACCTACATGGATATGATGGAGGATGAGATAGTGCACTATAAGGGGTGCATACTAGATCGAGCATTAGCTATTGGATCACAACATAGCCAGGGGAGCAGGATGGGACACTCATCTACTCGGATGAGGGCTTCGAGCACTTCTCAGAGGATGGAGGTATCTAGAGGTAGCAGATCAAGGGGTAGAAGGTTGGGAGCTCATGATGGACTCATACTGAGAGTAGAGGAGAGAGTCGAGGTACTGGTCCTACGTGACCATGGTCAGTGGACTCTGATGGTTCTTTTTGGTTTTTTGGATTGCGAAGTCGGATGACTCACTTTTATTGTAGCCTATGGGTAGTTTATGGACTATGATGTTGCTTTTAAATTTTACATATATGGACATATATATATATGACTTAGCTTTGATCATTATGTCATTTGACTACTTTATGATATGAATGCAATTTTTATATTTGCTATATGATGTTATGATGGATTTCTAACATGGATGCATGTATTTATCCGATGATGTGATTTGATGATATGTAGATGTGGATGTTTCATTTTATATGCTTTTGTAAATTAAAAGGTATGCATAAAATAGTCAGTGGTCATCTAAATATTATTGCTAATATTTAACCGGTATCTATCCTAGATCATGAATACCACTTAATAAACAAAAGTTTTAAATGTGTATGATTGAAAGTAATGATTGATTAGATTTAATTTTTGTATGATGGATTTACAATGACTATTTGATGCATTATATGCTAGCACCATAGACTATACAAAATGTATCTTGATTATTTTCATGTTATTATAACACTTTATTTGATGGACATTGTAATTTTGACAAACATGTGACAACATGATGTAAAATGGAATGGATAATGTAATGTGATATGATTTTATTTGATAGTTTTTAAGAGACTCAAACACTCTAGTTACCTAATCAAAAGTCATATACTAACTATACAAGATATTTTGACAAAGTATGCACCTACTAAGATAACCAAGATAATCAATATCCCTGTGTGTGCACGTGAGTTCATTACCATGATAACACATAAGATTACCCTAGTGCAAATGGGATTTATTCAGCCCATCGACACTAGAGATCATTCTACGAGTCTCATTATCCTGAGTTTCGTACTTAGTTGGATTAGACCACTATATAACCTAGGTTACAACAAGCTAGCTCATCCACATTCAAACATTGGTCTATACCTAAACAAGTTGCTTAAGTGATAGACATATCGTCATGCGGGAGGCTACCACCATTGACAAGTAGGCTATCCACCAAACCTGTAATGAGGATCACCTTATGGTTCTCTGATGCTGAGAATTCTAAGGATTCAAGTTTCGGAGTCCCTACCTTTCTTTGAATTTCTCAAGGGAATTTGCTCATTTTGATTTGTTGAGCAAGGGATTTTAATAGTGGTGAGAACCACTATTTCTTTTTTGCTTTTCCTAGTGATAATAATCACTTGTCTTTTATGCATATTTGGGAGTGATAATAATCACTATTTTCTTTGGAATATTTCTTTGAGATACTTGCCCAGTGTAGGGCAATGTATGTTTTCAATATTGGGGGGATAATAATCATTACTGATTTTCTTTCTTTGGGATACTTACCCTAGTGTAGGGTAAGGGATTTTGGGTAAGGAGGAACTTGTCCTTTTGTCAATTCTTAGCATATTTGAACCATTCACATAGGGGGATGAGCAAGATAACATTTTCACTTGAAAGTAACCTAGACTACTTCATAGTTTTCATATTTCCTTGTGCTAGACTTGGATTTATTAATGTGAAAATTGTGTTGGGATTTTGATGTATACCAAGCATTATCTAAGTAGGATTCTACCTTCTAAAAATCATGCTAGCTTTCTACAAAATCTGAGAAGACAACTAGATATGGTTGAGTGACCAAAAACTTTAACTATGTTTTACTAACAATGGCTAAGTGATGGAAAACAGACATATAATGTAAATGGTATATGTAATATAAATAGGTGGTATAACTGACATATGATAACAATGAATTTTTACCAGATGCCTAATGTACAGACCTAGTGCTAGACATATATGATCAATTTGGAATGATGCATAATGCAATGATGAGTATGCCTAATGCAACTATGATTATAATGCAAGTGATGAGAAATGCAATACAATGCAATATTTTTGTATTTTGATGATTTTCATGATTTTTTTGTAATTTTTGTTTTATTTATATGTACAAGTTGACCAATGGGCTTAATGAATGCCATTGGGGCTTTTGGGTGACCAAAGGGCTTATAGATGCCTTTGGAGCATTTAGGTTTGACCTAGATAGTTGTAAACTACCTAGGAGCATTTTAGCTTGACCTAAAGGCTTATAGATCCTTTGGAGATTTTAGGTTGACCTAGATGATCATAGACAGGCTAGGAGAATTTTAAGTACCTATTTTCCTAGGATTTTTGTGACCAAAGGGCTTATAGATCCCTTTGGAGCATTTAAGTTGACCTAGATGATCATAGATAGTCTAGGAGCATTTTTATGTGACCTAGACGATCAAAAACCACTAGGAGCCTTTAGGGTGACCTAGGGGCAACGACACTTAGAAAGTGTCTACGACTACCTAGGGGATTTTGTTGTGACCAAAGGGCTTATGGATGCCTTTGGAGCATTTAAGGTTGACCTAGATGATCGTAGATAGTCTAGGGGCTTTTTTATGTGACCTAGATGGTCAAAAACCACTAGGAGCCTTTAGGGTGACCTAGGGCAACAACACTTAGAAAGTGTCTACGACTACCTAGGGGTATTTTGTTGTGACCAAAGGGCTTATGGATGCCTTTGGAGCATTTAAGGTTGACCTAGATGATCGTAGATAGTCTAGGAGCTTTTTTATGTGACCTAGATGGTCAAAAACCGCTAGGAGCCTTTAGGGTGACCTAGGCGGGCAATGACACTTAGAAAGTGTCTACGACTACCTAGGGGTATTTGGTTGTGACCAAAGGGCTTATGGATGCCTTTGGAGCATTTAAGGTTGACCTAGATGATCGTAGATAGTCTAGGAGATTTTTATGTGACCTAGATGATCAAAAACCACTAGGAGCCTTTAGGGTGACCTAGGCAGGCAACGACACTTAGAAAGTGTCTACGACTACCTAGGGGCATTTGGTTGTGACCAAAGGGCTTATGGATGCCTTTGGAGCATTTAAGGTTGACCTAGATGATCATAGATAGTCTAGGATCTTTTTTATGTGACCTAGATGGTCAAAAACCGCTAGGAGCCTTTAGGGTGACCTAGGCGGGCAACGACACTTAGAAAGTGTCTACGACTACCTAGGGGTATTTTATTGGTGCTCTAAGCATGAAATGGTCACAAATGACTTATATTCATGGGTTCAGGCTCTTCATTTCCTTTGATGGATGCTAGGTGATAAGTTCTAGGTCCAATATGATGTGTAATGATGAATGGACCTAGCTAGTTTGCTACAAATTTGTCTCACAAATTGGAGGGCAAATTTGAGTTTTGTTGGTTTTCCTTTAGAACTAAATCACCTACTTGAAAGTCTCTTTGATGTACTTTCAAGTTGTAAGCTCTCTTAAGATACTCTTGATAAACACGTAGATGCTCGAGGGCATTCACACATCATTCATCAAGCAACGTTAACTGATCTAACCGAGCTTGCCTAGTTGTATCATCATCGATGAATTCCTGCATGGAAATGCGTAGTGATAGAATATCTAACTCTAGAGGCATGATGGCTTCAGCACCATACACTAGTGAAAATGGAGTTGCCCTAGTGGGTGTCCGAATACTAGTGCGATAGGCCCAAAGGGCAAGAGGTAATTGATTATGCCAATATTTATGATTTTCTTGAATGGTTTTCTTCAAGATGGCTACTACTATTTTATTTGATGCCTCTGCTTGCCCATTGGCCTATGGATAATAGGGCATGGAAAAGCTATGCTTTATGTTATACTTTGTTGTTAATGCATGCACATCCTTATTTTTAAAGGGTGTTCCATTATCCGATACTATTTTGGATGGAATACCAAAATGACATATAATGTTATGTAGTATGAACTCCGCAATGCGAGGTCCAGTCATTGTGGTAAGGGGAATTGCTTCCACCCATTTTGTGAAATATTCGGTTGTCATTATGATAAACGTGTGATGGCCCGATGAGGTAGGTGAGATTTTCCCAATTAAATCAAACCCCCATTGTGCAAATGGCCAGACCGATTGAATCGGTTGTAAGGCCTATGAAGGTACGTGTGTTAAATTTGCATGGTGTTGACACTTCATGCACTTCTTAACATAAGCACAACAATATTGCTCTAAAGTTGGCCAATAATAGCCCATGCGAAGAATGCGCTTGGCGATGGCCATACCGCTAAAGTGGCCACCACATGTACCATCGTGTGCTTGGGTGATGGCCCAAGCTGACTCCTATGAGTCTAAGCAGTGAAGGAGGATACCTTCATAACTCCGATGATACATTATGTCTCCTATTAAGACATATTTTGCCACCTTTTGTTTGAATGCTCGCTTTGCGGTGTGCGATAATCCAGGTGGAATATTACCCAGTTTAAGATAATATTTAATCTGGATGGCCCAATCTTGCTTTGAAGAAGCCTCAATATTATGAATCATGCTATCCCTTTGATGTTTGTCTCATGTGAATGTTGATTGAGAGTGAACTTGGAGATATAGCATTGTGCTAGTATCAAAAGGATTATGAGGGAACAAAGTCCCCTAGTTAACATTATTCAAATATTGGTGTAGTTGAGAGAACCTTTCATGAGAAGGCTCAATATGAATCATGTGAACAACTGGTATAGCCTTATGCTCTTCACGCTCAGTCGTAGCTTGTGCTAGCATTTTTACTTGGATAGTTGTGATATCATCTGAAGGGTCATGCGGGATTAGTGACCCTAAGGAAGCCATTGTATCCACAAAATGATTAGATGAACGAGGGAGTGCCTCTATATCATACCATTCAAATTTGACCAGGAGTTTGTCCACTAGGGCTTTGTAGGCTTGCAATATGGGACATCGACACTAGAAAATCCCTTTTACCTGATTAACTATGAGCAAGGAATCACCAAAAATGTTTAACTTTGTTATTTTCATGGCGATTGTCATCTGAAGTCCTATGATGAGAGCTTCATACTCGACATTGTTGTTGGTACAAGGAAAATTAAGTTTAAATGAAAGAGGTATGGGAGCCCCTTGCGGTGTGAAAAACATGATACCTGCACCACCACCTCGCTCGCACTTGGAACCATCGAAGAATAGAGTTATGTCCGCCTGTGACTCAGGCTCTACAGAATCAGGTGATTCTAAAATTTGAAATACTCCATCATCAAGAAGTTCTATATTTAGAGGTTGATCATCCTATAGAGGAGCCTCTGCTAGTTGATCGGCTATGACCTATCCTTTGATAGATTTCTGTCCAATGAACTCTAGGTCAAATTTCATCAACAACATTATCCACTTCGTCGTACGAATATTATGATATGTTCTACTCATCATGTAGTGCAATGGATTTTCTTTAGATACAACATATGTGGTGTGATTTAACATATAATGGCATAGATTTTTGGTGGCAAAGACCACTGCTAAGCATAGCTTCTCAACATATGCGTATCTAACTTCATAGCTGACCAGTGTGCGGCTGATGTAATAGGTAGCCTATTCTTTGTGAAATTCATTCTTTTGGGACAACATGGTGCCCAAAGCTAACTCAGTAGCTGAGATATATAAATAGAATGACACTCCTGGTCATGGTGGAGCCAATACAGGTGGTGAAGCCAAGTATTGTTTTATCTCATCAAAGGCATTTTGACATTCCTCATCCCAATGAAATGAGACCCCCTTGTGTAGCAACTTATTCATGGGTCGACACTTATCCGATAACTGCGCTATGAAGCATTTTATGGATGCGACCTTTCCTTGCAAACTGCGTAGTTGCTTAATGGTTGTTGGGGGAGGCATTTCTAATATTACCTTGACCTTGTTGGGATCTACCTCTATGCCTCTCTTGGAGACTATGAATCCCAAAATTTTACCAGATGTGACACCGAAGACACACTTTTTGGGATTAAGTCTAACATTGTGCTCTATGAGGCGATCTAGGATCTTACATAGTACATCGAGATGTTCATGGCATAATAAATATTTTACCAATAAATAATCCATGTAATCTTCCAAAATCTTGTGCATGTAGTCATGGAAGATATATGTCATGGCTCGTTGGTAGGTAGCACCAACGTTCTTAAGGCCAAAAGGCATGACCTTGTAACAGAATGTCCCCCAAGGCGTTGTGAATGCCATTTTGATTTGGTCTTCTGGATTAATACAAATCTGATTATATCCAGAAAATCCATCCATTAGGGATAGCATTTCATGTCCTGTTATTGCATCTACCAATGCATCGATGTTAGGTAAGGGAAATTCATCCTTAGGACTCGCTTTGTTAAGATCTCGAAAGTCGATGCAAATGTGAATCCTCCCATCAAGATTTTTTATGGGAACCATGTTTGAAACCCATGGTGGATAATCTACTGAGATGATGATATCAGCATCCAACAACTTTTGTAATTCATCTTTCACCATTAAGGCTACTATTGGGTGCATTTTTCTTAACTTTTGCTTAACAGGTTTGATCTTGGGGTCTAATGTAAGATTATGCATGACTATATTTGGGTCTAGTCCTGGCATATCTTTATATGACCAAGCAAAATCTTTAATCCTTGCTTTCAATGTAGTTGTGAAATCATCTTGTTCACTTAGGGAGAGGCCTTCCCCTAATTTAATGGTATGGGGATTATCGAGATCTGTACCGATATCCTTGTCAATTGTTGGCTCAATCGACATGTGAGACCCA
This sequence comes from Wollemia nobilis, assembly GCA_028583015.1. Classification (NCBI taxonomy): domain Eukaryota; kingdom Viridiplantae; phylum Streptophyta; class Pinopsida; order Araucariales; family Araucariaceae; genus Wollemia; species Wollemia nobilis. Next base: position 366,563 of record JAQPPZ010016675.1, read on the forward strand.
TCCTCCAACTGATGTGGGGTGGGAATTAAGTGAATGTCATCAGCTAGGTTTGCTTCTTCCATAGGAAATTTAGGGTCAACCTCAGCTTGAAAAACATCCTGAGTAGTTCTTGAAGAAAATTTAAATGGTTGTAACATTTCCTCACAAGGCCAATACTCTGAGGGTGATGGAGAAGAATCTCCTCGATCAAAGTCAATTACCTCTAAATCAAGATGCAATTGCTTGGATGGGTTATTCAGATTCACCAATGGTGTCATTAAATCTATGGAAATCATGTTGATGGATACATGATCTCCTACTCTAGGGTGAGTGGGTCTAGAGACCTGATGTTGTCTCATAACTCATGGGTGTGGCTCGGGTGGAAATGGAATAACTAGTGGTGGCCTATGTGGAAGAGGGTGAGCCTGCTCTTCATGAGGCAACAGCTAGCGTCAGATGGGTTCTTGGATGGGGAATAACATACGAAGAAAATATTCATCCTCATCATCCAAAGGGAACACATGCTCGTATTCATCATCTGAGCTATGGCAGTTAATGGGTGTGATGCCATAATCATCTTCATCATCACTCATCCATTCATGAGGAGGACCTTGGTCTTGTTCCTCACTGTCATATTGCAAGGTGTGTGAGCTCTCCCCCACTTCATGGGGTTGGGCGACATCACTGGAAAGACCTTGATCTATCATGTCTATGGGGAAATGATCTCCCAAGGAATGAACATGATTCAGATTAGTATATGGATCATGGGTGAGCTTAGCCTGATGACTTAGGCATAGGTGTTCAAGACTCTCGATGAGGACATCCAATGGTACCGGTTTATTGTTTCCCAACCTGGATCTATCATACAAAAGTTGATATTGGGGTTGACATGGAACATGGTTACCCTGCTCATACAGGCCAAGACCAAACCCATGCCAATTACAATGGTCTAGATATTTCAATGCATAGTCTAGATTTGACAAATAATTTACATCCTCAGAAAAGGGTTCATCATCATCTTCTATCTGAGGAATGGGTAGAGCTCCATACTCTATACCTCCATATATGAAATTCATTTGATTAGGAGGTATACCAAGAGGTACAATGCTACCTATGGGAAGACGAGGTCTTCCCATGTCTTGCACTATCTCCAGTGATGGAACTATCATGATATTTCTCACCAAGTATTCCCCTATCCCTGTGCTAGACATCTGGACTATGACCTAGGATGGCGAAGATGGATGAGATGGAATGGAGGTTTGAGGTGATTCAATGTTCACCTCTAGAGGTAATTCCTCATTAATGACACAAGGAACCTCCTCCATGGATATGGTAGAAACTAATGGTGGGCTCTCATCAATAGGCCTCTTCGACGTGTTCCTCGATGGAGGGTTTGATGATGTCGAAGCCTTCTCTAAAGGTGGCGATGATGAGGATGGAGTAGATGATGATGAAGGTGGTGGAATGGGTAGACTCTGAATAGGTGTATTTAATTAGAAGTCTATGTGAGTCAAAGGTAATGTCGACTCTGGCATCTGCTGCAACATGTTGCAGTATTTGAAGGGCTCTAGATCGGTAGATACTACATGTACTTGCCCTTCATGAGTGTATTTAAGACATTGATGTGCGATGGAGGGGACACACTTCATATCCCATATCCAAGGTCTTCCAAGAAAAATGTTGTAGGCCATATCACCCTCTAGCACATGGCACAATGTCGGTATAATATTTTGTCCCACCTGAATGGGTAAAACTATGGTACCGATAGTAGAGCATATTGTGTCATTGAAAGCGCGAAGAGTGTAAGTTGATGCCACAACATGAGATGCTGGCAATTTAAGATGCTTTAGTGCTTTAGTTGTTATGATGTTACTTGAGGACCCAGTGTCTATAAGCACTCTCTTGTATGGTATCTCATTTATACATGCAATGATGTGTAAAGGAGGGTCTACCACATCGTTGGCTATTTCTTTTAGCTCATGCTCATGAAATTGTATGACTGGTTCTTTGCACTATTGCACATGTCCCACAAAATCTATGAAGGAGTTGGAATCCTATGGTTGCAACTCTATGGATTTTAAAATGTCCATCAAGGCATCCCGATGTGGAGGTGATTGTTGGATCAACTCATAGATGGACAATCATGTTGATGTGGTCCTCAAGATTTGTGCAAGCTTGCTCTTAATTGTCACTATTGGCCTAGAAGGAAGGCCCTATACTATAGGTGGTGTAGTTTATGATGTAGTTGGAACATCATTTGAAGTCGTAGGCTATGCGACTTGACTTGGATATCTCTTGTTCCTGGTCACAATACTCACCATCCCAACATACCCTTGAACAGGGTGTTTTTGGTTCACCTCATTCATCGGTTTAGCAGGCATTGCCTGTACCTCATGAGTTGGTAAAGGGTCTTTGAAAATACCCATTTGTTGATTGGTAGGAGCTACTGGAGCATCTACTATAAGCTCATTCCTCTCAATCATGTCTTGTACTACATGTTTAAAACCATAGCATGATTGTAAATCATGGCCACCTTACCGATGAAACTTACAATACTGATCCTCTCGACATCCCATAAGCTTGGGTTTACCTATTTCTAGATCATTGGGTTTAATATCTGGTAAATTAACCATATTTGTAGCCCATAATCGATCAAAAAGAGAATCCATGGATTCAATGATGGGAGTAAATTGTCACTAAGGGTGACGCTATTTTTGTCCCTAGTTCATTATACCATTATTGTTATAATTCATAGGAGGAGGTTGAGCCTGATAGTTCACCTTTTGGGGAGGCATAACTTGAGGAGGCGTAGGGACATTTATGGCCACTTGATTGACCATAGCTAGCTTTGTAGGTGTCGAGCTATTCTTAGGATTCTTTGTCCACTCCTTCTTATGAGGTTTTGTTATTTCTCCCTCTTGGATTTTGATTTCTTCTATGTTTCTAGCCTATGCTAGAGCTTCTTCCAAGGTAGGGTATTGTTGTAATTGCAATGTCAAAGAGATGGGTTTCAAGCAACTCTTTGAGAACAAATGAGTTAATTCAGTCACTGGCAATAGATAGGGTAGCTTAGCCAAAAGTGTTCGCCACCTATTTCCATAGTCAGTGATCATCTCATCCTCGGTTTGTTTCATTCCTGTGAGGTCGGTTAATGTCACCTTTATTTTGGTGTTAAAGGTGAAACGTTCCAAAAATGCATCAACAAATTGTTCAAATGTGTAGATGCTATGTTTTGGAAGTTGGTTGAACCACTCAATGGTAGGACCAATGAGGGTACTCAAGAAAGTTCTTAGGAGCAATGCATCATTGTCCTGTATGTTGAAGCACAGATTTAGAAATCTAGTAACGTGCTCTTGAGCATCTTCTTCGCCCTTGAATCTATCAAATTTGGGCATTTTGAAATGCTCAGGATAGACCGGGGAAGGAATGGATGGGTGTAATGGTTGGTTCTTTAGCTGATGCAAAGTAGGCTTTTGAAGCCCATTGCCAGTTGTCCTACCTTCTACAGTTTCTAAGCGTGCAAGCAAAGCTTGATACGCATCCGAGGATTTAATCTCCTCTTCCTTATTTTGAACTCGTAGAGGTGGATGAGGAATATTAAGCCTAGGTTGGGGTGGTTGATTGACATCAGCCATGCCTCCATAAGGTGCTTCTACATAATCCTCATCTTGTTCCAAATCATCGTAAGCCCCATAAGGTGTTTCAGGTATGGGCCTACAAGGAGGAACTAATGCCTGTTGAAGGTGATCTATGTTTGGCCTATCATATGCATTCTGTTCAGGCCTACGAGGTCTAGGAGGCAACATAGGATTAGGTCTAGGAGACCTATCTTGTTGGAAATTTGGTTGCCTCGGGTGAGCCTCTTGTCTATGCGTACTTGGAGTGATAGCTCCATGATGCAAAGTTTCTTGAATTTGTCATTCAAGATTTTATTTCTCTATTTGTTGTCATTGCTCTAAGAGATCTAAGTGATGTTTATCCGACCTAAGTCGATTAAACTCAGCTTGGCGGTCAGCATATCTCTAGACCAAATTATTAATTTGATCAGCTGTATTAGGTCTACATAACTTAGCATGATTGCCTTGTTGTCTATCCTATTCAGGAGGCTCTATGAGATCAATTACGTGCTTCCCTCGATCGAGGGTAGTCGCATTGACTTGAGGTTCTCTCCTAAACAAATATTTTTGAAAGACTACTAGTGTAGAGGCACAACGTGCTTTCATTGACATATTTTCATGAGAATAATCTGGATGTTCCTTAGGTCTTCCCTCATAAACAAGGTAAGGTAAGGTGGAATAAGGTCACCTAATTTGATGAGTATCATACTCATTGTGATTTTGATACCTTGGAGTAGGGTGACTTGAAATCTTGAGATGATCATTCAACCCTACTCGAGGTGTGAGCTCTTGCTCCTGTATATGATCAAGAGTAGAGGATCGAGCAGGCACGTGAATGCATGGTATTGCTCTATGTGGAGGTGCCTCATTGCATGGTGACTCTTCTCGAAAGAAGGTGTTTGTAGCATATGAATTAGGGAGATACTTTCCCAAACTAGGACTATGACCTATAGGAGTACCCTACGAAGGGGTCCCCTATAAGCTAGATCCTCTAGTTGACTCTCTAGGAGTAACCATCCACTCATCAGTCGGTCTACGACTAGGAAGAGTAGCTAATTTCCAGGGAGGAATGATCCTATCCCTAGACTCAACACGAGGATGTTCTATATCCTCTTCTCTATTGCCCATAGCTTCTGCCCCTGAATGGGCTTGGCTATGGGTACGTACCATAGCTATATACTCTAACTACTATGTGTTTATCTTCTTTACAATTTATATGAATTTGAAACAAACAAACAATAGAGACACACAAGCATAAAAGTGATTATCTCATTTTAAATTTTTTAGATGTGAATCCTAAACTATTTGTTGTGTTTCAATATGTGTTGCTTTGTAAAGAAAATACTTTTCTCATGTTTGATATTTCGTTGAATGATATTCTCAAATTTTAAGTGGTTTTCACCTATATACTCGTAGCTCGACAACCGGGAGTGAAATTCTGGTCACGTGAACCAACCAAAGTATGGAGATGAAATCCATACCCGATCAGGGAGCATAGGTCCTACCGATCCTCACCCAACACCCTGTGCATAGTGATACACCCCTTCGAAGAGGAATGCATGCTATTTTGCATGGTTAGGATAGATCTTGGAGTCGGTATTGGCCAATAGAACAAGGTTCATAGGATTTGAGTCAATGGATGGAGATGAAACCCACCGTCATTGAACTCTATCAATGGTTGGGAATGAAGTCCAACTCACCAACATTTAAGTGGATCATGGTGTGTGTGTGTTCCTTTTAAAATATTTGAAAGAAAACAATAAAGCACTCAATGATTTTTGACTAAATGCATGAAAGTGCATTTTTCTTTCAGAAATATTAGTAGCATAAAAGGAAAGCACAAAATTAAACACCTATATGAACTTAACCTTTTGGGCAAGTTTCCATCAAGCAAACCAGACAAAAAGCAGAAACTTCTACTATTATTTTCCTTATTTCTTTGAGCTAATTAATGCAAGATTTTGGAAAGAGATAATCTAACCTTTCTATGCATAGAATAAGCAATAAAAACTTGAAATTTATCAAATTTTGATAGTAAAATTTCAAATTGACAGTGCAAAGGGGTGTAAAAATGAACCTAAAACTTGTTGTTTCTACAAATTTTTGTAGAAACCCTCTAGTTTTATGGCCATCCTAGGTAGGGATGGTCACATATTGGGGGCCATCCCACCCAGTGCCATGGAGTTGGCCATCTCACCCAGTGCCATGGAGCAGAAGAGGTCATTTCTGCTCAGAACGATCAATACCTACAACAGAGAAAACCAAAAAAAGGTCCAAATTAGCATCATCCAAAGGGGGAGACTTAAAAATCTTAGATACCATGATCACCACTGAAGAAGCAAATTTCACGATATCACCTTAAGGGCATTTACTTGCAGTATATGTCACTTTTAAACATGCATTCAAAGGGAAGTATACATATAACTTGTAATCTATCAAAATGAAGCAAAGTATATAATAAAATGGTAGATTTCTCCTTTCATTCATTCATTAATAGCTTCAAAATGAGATTACAAAACATCCCCTTGAGGGCTTTACAAATGTGATACATTTCAACATTACAAATTTCCCAAGGGATCTAGTCCCTTGAAAGGAAGCCTTTAAGGCGATTTTAACACTAATGTTGTGAAACTTGTTTCCCACACCCAAGAGCCAATATTGGTGTCTTAAAGTCTCCTTAGCTCCTTAGATCCTTCCCTCTATGGAGAATACCTGCACCTACACACAAGGGATTTAAAGGGGGTTAATAGCACCTGCATATCATAGAGAAAATCCTTAGAAACATGAATAAATTGGGGAAAATATTGCAATATAAAAGTGATCTATATGCATAAAAACTGATCTACAGTAAGCATAAACATATTATAATATAATATAAATAATAATAAGCAGATTTGGAAGCAATATTTAAGGTGAAACTATGCATAAATAGCGGTCACTCCTGGGTGAGCCATGTAGACGTGCAACATTGGGGACTCCAAATCCTGAACCAAAACTCCTCCAAATGACCTCAAATTTGGACCAGAGGTTCATCTAGACATCCTAAGGAGGTCTATGGAGGAATTTATCTAAAATTATCTACTATTTTGGGGCCATCCCTATGAGTGCCATGGGCATACTACTGACCGTCCCTAGGTGGGGTGGTTACAAAACTAGCTTAGTTTTGTCACCTATGGCCTTGGGAATTGGTCCAAAAATGGTCTGAGGGTGTTGTCGATAGATGGGGCCAAATTGTACTCAAATTTGTCCAGTTTTGGATTGGTAAATAAGAGCCTATTTCCCCTAAAATTGCCTTCGAATGAAGAGGGTTTCAAGGCCAAGAGGTAGGCAAGATTAGGTTTCAATTTGGTTTGTGAGGGTGTGGATTCAATTGGGTAGCACTTCATTGCTCCAAATGCTATTCTCCTCCTCTTTTGGAATGAGGTTTTAGGCCTCCTTTTATAGCCCAAAAGGGCATCTAGGGCCAAATGGCATCTTTGCCATGCGAGGCAAGTGATGCCACTTGTCCTAATTGCATCATTGATTGAGGAGGGGAAGGTTGCCCCTTTGGGGCTCCCAATATACTACCCTATAGTCCATTAGTAGGTCCCCAATCAATTTGGGGTGATTGGACATGCTAATGGTAGTCTTGGATTGCCATTTAGCGCATCCTTTGAATTTTTCAAGGGTCCAGTTAGGGGCCATCCCACCCAGGGATGGTTGTTGATGGTCGTCCCTGGGTGGGACGGTCACCAACTGTGGCCGTCCCTGGGTGGGACGGTCACCAGTAGGGGCCCCAAAACTGCCCTAGACTGCTAGGAACCCTCCAAACTGAGTTTTGGAGGCTTTTGGAAGCCTTTTTCTAGCCTAGAGGGGTGCCTAATAAGGCCATATGTTGTCGATAAGAGGGCATATGTAATGCAATGATAGTCTTATCCGATTTACGTGATTTAGGTGTCTACAGAAGGAAGGCCTTATACTACAAGTGGTTTAGTTTATGACGTAGTTGGAACATCATTTGAAGCTATAGGTTGTGCAACTTGACTTGGATATTTCTTGTTCCTAGTCATAATAATCACCATTCCAAAATACCCTTGCATAGGGTGTTGTTGCTTCACCTCATTCATTAGTTTAGTAGACATTGCCTTTACCTCATGAGTTGGTAAAGGGTATTTGTATATACCCATATTGTAGCACCCTAAAATTGGCATAGTAAAATTACAATAATTACATTCACCTTAGTAAATAATTTAAAATTCAAATTTAACCTCCCAAACCGCCCGTTAACCGTCGAGAAATCCGTTTCCCCCTTTTTCGTGCCATTTTTAGAGGTTGTTTTGACCGTTTGATGATATCGTCGCCGATCAGACGATATCGCCCTAGATTTGATGATTTCATCTAGACTAGGACGTCCAGACGATCTTGTCGCAAAACTGATTTTGCAAAGTTAGCTTCTGTTCCAACGGGTCTCCAATCTGGGCAGAAGCGTGTCTGCACCGTTGGGACCCTCCCCCATTGGAGATCTCCCAAATTGGGATGATCTCCAACCTCCTAACTACTCCCCTAAGCCTATTTAATCCTAAGCTATCCCTTTAGCACCCCCTGGTTGAAATTCTCTGCAAGTTAACTCCATTTACGTTAAATCATCCCTATTCTTCATTTGCACTAGTTCCATATCAATTTTGTTGTAGGTACATCACTGTTTTTCAGTCGGAGCCAGCACACATCATCGTCGACGAACCTGTTCAGATCGGAGGTGAACCTGGAAAATTCGAGATGATTTCGTACTGATGCGAGATGATCTCGACTACAATCCATATTGAGGCAATCAGTGCCTGAAGTTTGCACTTCTCAACCTTGTTTCTGTTGTTTTATTCTGCAAATTAGATAATTTATTTAGTGTTTACGTTATTTTGCATTTGGAGTTCACCCATTTAGATTAAGTGCATAATTAAATCCTAATTATCATCTAATTAGCATGATTCATTTCTATCTCTGTGTTTAAGTTTTAGTTTGATAACATTGCTGCCATTTTATATCATTTCCCTCTGTTAGCACTGTAGTATTTTTTGTATTTTGCATCTATTTTCGGTTTTGTAGGTCTCTGACGAATTCGTCTGACGAATTCATCAGATCTCAGACGATCTTGTCTGATTGCAGATGATTCTGTCGAATTTCAGATGATCCAGACTGCTTCAACATCAGAATCTTCTTCAGACATCCGGATCAGGTATTCCTCATTTGCATTTTGTAATCTCTCTATTTTTTGTCTTTAAATTTGTTTTTTGTATTCATGGAATTTGCATTTTCATGTAGATTAATCTAGATTCATTCGGCCAAACCTAGGATATGAATGCTTAAAGTTAAAAATGAACACATTTAAACACATTCCAAAACCTAGGCGTGGAAGCTATCGTTAAATGTTTCCTGGTGAACCCACCATCCATCGAAAAATCATCAAAATACACCTCCCTTGAGAGGCGGGACCTTCGCAAAGTCCTCTCAGTTCGAGGTACCGCGCCATCCTTTTCCCTTCCTCCTTTCGGGCACGGATCCTATAGCCTAAAGGTAAGGATGCGAAAAATTTGGAGCGATACATTTTGGTGAACCCGACGTGAATGCATTGTAAACCTTTTGAAAACAAACAAAAAAACAAAAATATATATATGTATACAAGAAAAACAAAAACAAAATCATCATTTCATGTTTTAGATTCAATTCTAAATAGTAGATGCTAAATATTACTTTTAGAAGCACTAAACAAACCATGAGTTTTTACTCAAATCAATATGAGCCCATTAGTAATGTTGGAAGAATTCAGCCAAATACATTTGTTGATTATGATCAACCTTATCCCTATTCAACATCACCTCCATCACACTTCTCTCATTTTTCATCCTTACCCCAACAAGACAATCCCTTTGCCAATCCTCTTCATAACGATATTATCTATTCTCCCATATATCCATATTATGTCTATCAATCCACATATAATCCTCCTCCACCTTTACAATATTCTTCTCTCAATACAACACATCCATTTCAACAACAAAATACTTATTCTTCCAATCCTACCATGCACTCACCTCCTACATCGCAATCTTCCTATCATCATTCTACCCATAATAAAGAAAGTAGAGGTGAGAAACCATTAGGCCCTTTTATGATGAAATTCCTAAAGCATTTATCAAAAACCTCTCAAAAACCTTCATCACGTACATTTACAAAGCTCAATCAACCAACGGATATAATTCTCAAGTATTTACTTGACACAAATAGGATTGAACTCCCTTCCATAAGACAACCTGACACCACAACAGATTGGTTTAAACCTGAGCTACATTGTGAATATCATAGAGTAGATGGACATATGACACAAAATTGTAAATATTTAAGATGTGCAATTCAAGATTTGATTGATAAGGGTCTTTTTAATATAAAGGAATTACAATCTACAACTGATGATAAACCTCCAATAAACAATCAAACTCCTACACAACAAATACCAATAATCAATCAAGACATGGAGATCTCCCAAGAACCCCTATTCAATTATCAACAACAAGAAACCAATCAAATATTGCATGTTAATGTGTCCCATCATGATGATATTATTAATATTGTAACAAAAACTACAAATGAGCAACCTCAAGTTCAATCAACTCAATCCGATATTCAAGATATGGATTCCTCATTTGACCAACCTTCAAAACTATCTTTGACTCTAGAGAATGATCCAAAATGGAATGTAAGCATAGAAAGCTCATCTTTAGAATCAAAATCTCAATCTGAAATCCACTTTGATAACCAACAACAAGTGATTAATCCTCAAGCAAAGATATCCCTTTTAGAAGTATTACAAATTTATCACAAGGAAATTTTGTTCAAAATACCTAGCCAACAATTTTTTCCTCATCATATTTTCTCTAAGAACATAATTAATGGTATAAACCCTCTTGAGGTTAACCATATTTCATTCTATGATGAGGAGATTCCTTCTTCTACTCCACATGAAGACTACTATTTTTACATTACAAGATCTAATAAAGAAATACTTGTTAAAACTATCATGGTAGATAATGACTCTTCTCTTAATTTATGCACTCATCAATTATTCCAAAAATTCAAATCAAAGGAAGAAGATCTTAATGAATCAAATGTTCTTATAAAATATTTTAACAATGAAATTCAAGAAGCTCAAGATACTATAATTTTTCTCCTTAATATTGAACCCAATATTCTGGATACTTTGTTTTATGTGGCATATTGCCCTTCGTATTACAACCTACTTCTCAGAAATCCTTGGATTCATACGATGTGGGTTTTCCCTTCCACTCTTCACCAATGTTTGAAATTTGAACTTGCAAATAAAATTGTTACCATACATAATGACCCAACACCATTTGAAGAATATTTAACGATTGAAACATCAAGTTCTATACATTCTCTATTATCACAATTATCTTCTATCCATCAATTTTCTTTATCCATATATGATCATCTTTGTTTACCAAATAACACTCATGCATATCTTTCACATATACATTCTCCATCTTATCAAAACTTGGAATATAATAATAAGAATGAAGAACTTTCTTATATCTTTGACATTTTACTTTGTAACATGATCAATTCTACACATATAAAAGTCAAATCTTTTGCTACATTATTTTACATTATAACAAAGCTTTTGTTATCACTACCTTTTATTCATCACCTTCTATCCTTACCTTCACCTCAACCAGATTATCCTTCAAAACCTCCTTTGATTTTGAAGCAACCTTAGACATGCTATACTCAAATAACCTTGTATAGTGTATATAGATCATCTTGTATATACCACCAATTTCAATTCATAAATTAAAATCAAAAAAACAAAAAAAATCAAAATCCTCAAGAAAATAAAAAAAATACTAATGCAACTAAGGACCTTAAAGGTAAATTTGAGCCCAACTCGGCTTGGACCATACATTATTACTGCTAAATTTGAATCAGGAGCATACAAATTATCTACCTTAGATGGTAAAGAACTTAAAGAACCCATGAATATTTTGCATCTTAAACGTTACTATGCATAAATTTGGTCGTTTCATCCTTATATATAATTGTTTTCAAAATAATAATTATCTTATATTTCTTTCAAATTTATAAAAATCCAAAAACATCAAAAATATTCATAATCATCCAAAATCTTCAAAAACTATCTATTGCATTTATTTAAAGCACTTGTTAAATTTTTTCTGCTCAAAATCAAAAATAAAACCAAAAATCAAAATAATGATAAAAATATAATAACAACTATATGCTTGACTCTTTCGAAACCCAAATAAAATAAAGAAGAAAGAGAGAGTCAACAGTCTCAAAACTTCTCAAAAGTGTTTATATATATTTTCTTACAATCATTGCAGTTATATGTTTCAAATTATTTTTGGATAAATTAGCATTTATTTGGAATCCCTCACTTGCACACTCATAACAATAAATATCTTGATGTTATCTGGCATGATTACTAATCTCTCTTATATCAAAGTTCACAAAATTCAATTAAATAAAGTTTGAGCATAGAGAATTGATCTTGTTATTTACTTAAACCAAGCACATCTTTTCACAATAAAATGATTATATTTGTAATTTCCATGTTTTGCTACATAGTAGAACTGATTTCTTGAGCGAAAAGTTTCCCTTGCTATCCTATCATGCACATGGTCTAGAATCTTTGAGAATTGGCAAAAGGACAAGCTCACCCCTACCCAGAATAAAAATCCCTTGCTCTACAGCTAATCCGAGCAAGTATCCCTAGCAAAGAAAAAAAAAAAAGTTCAAGAAAGAAAAAAGAGAAAAGAAAAATGTTATTTTAGCAATGTTCCAAGCATTATCAAGCAAAAGAAATACAAAAAGAAAAATAAGCAAAGTTCAAAAGAAAGCAAGAAAGCAATAAAATCCCTTCCCTACCCTTTGAAAAGAAAAGAAGGGTTGATGAGCTTGAATCCCTGGAATTCTCAATTATTTGAAAACTGTGAGGTAAGCCCCATAACAGGTGGTTTGTGCCCAACCTGCTTGGCCTTGGGTAACTCCTAGCGTGGTGATATGTCTGTCACATTAGCGACCTTCTTTTGTACAGACCTATGTCTCCTTATGGATTAGCTAGCTCTTGATAATCCGACCTACATAGTAGTCTAGTATGGTTATATGCATCTACATCATGGTTAATGAACACTTATTTGGTTTCTTCAAATCACTTGTATCATATTATCTTGCTCAAAACTGGTACATGAACAATGCAATTGCACACACATTTGTATTTGAGAGATTTTGTGTATCATTATGATAAATCAAGATCGGAAATGAATTCACATATGCACATGGGATTCCTTATAAATCTAACTTTTGTCTTCAAAATAATTTGAAATATTATTTTTTGCAACTTGTTTGGAATAAATCAAGTACAGTTGTTTACCATAAAGACAACTATATAATAGAAAAATCAAAAAATTTCTTTCAAAATATACAATCAAAACATATATATCTGGTTGACTTTCACGACGATGGTATAGTTTCAAAACCAAAATTGGAATTTTATGCCTAGCGCAAGTCCTCATTTTCATATTTTATGTTCATCAAAAATCAACCATGCAATAAAACTTTTTTTTTTTTTTTTGGATTTTCGCGATGATGGTATAAGTCTATACCTACATATTCTATGCCTAGCGCAAACCATTCTAACAATTTTTATTCCCCATTTATTAAAAATCATGAAAACCATATGACTTAATTCATTACATTACACAAATTATGCTTTTCAAAAGCAAACACATTTTCATTATTTCATGTCATTATGTCAACCTTTAATTTTGTAATGATGGTATAATTCCTAACGAATTATCCAAAAATTTTATCACACTTAGGAATTTATGCCTAGCAAAAATCATTTGAACATTATTTCATGCATACTATTTTCATGAAAATCTGCAAAACAAACCATCATCATCATCATCATTTGCACTATTGCACCAAAGTCTTAAGACAGCCTCTTAAGCACTCTTTTACTTTTAACAATATTTCTATCCTAGGATTAGCTTGACGACCGAGTGAGCAGCGACTCCATGAAATGGTCTATAATAGCGACAATGTCCTTTGAAATTATTGTTAGAAGTCTCTCTTTATCTTTTACCACATTTCATCACAAACAACCAATTTGTCACATCATATTATTTCATTCAAAATATCAGCATGACATCAAAATTATAATATTTCCAATGACATAATTACATCCAATTATTAAATCAATCAATCAAACATAAAAGCATCATAAGCATCACATAATACAAGTCATATGATCAAAACTATATATCATATATATATCAACAACATATATACATCATCAAAACTGGATTGGTATGCCACAATCTGTACCTCGGCATACTCAATCCTCTATAAAAATAATAATACAACAATGTCAGTGCAACCCTCTAGCCTCGAGAGCCCCTCGAGCTCTCTGCCTCATCTCCTCCCCCGCCTTGAGGTGGACGAGGTGGCCCCATCGTAGTCTGTGTAGTCCTCGTCCTCGACCGGGACGTGGTCCTCGATGACCCGATCCTGATCGGATCTGCAATGTTAGCTGGCAAGGGTAGTCTATCCGCCTCTGGCACCAGCTGGAAGTATAGTGTCTGATAAAATGTTAGCTGGGCAATAGCCCATGTCAACTCCCCAGAGCTCGCCCCTTCGCCCCATGCCCTGAGGCATGCAATCTCATCCCATAGCTGTGACACCTCAGCCTAGTGGCATGTAGCCTCATCCTGTAGCGTCTGCACCTGAGCCTGGAGATGATCTCTCTCCACCCGAAGAGTAGCCATCTCGCTACTCTCTCTTGTGTCGACACCCTTGCCCTTATCGAGCGATGGTGGCCTCTGTGGAGATGGGGGTCTCGCCTCCCTCCTCTCCCTCTCTCTCTACCGTGGCCGCTCCTATGCCTGTGGCCTCCTCACCTCTCTCCCGCCGTGACCCTGGGCTGCCTCCATCGCCGCTTGGCATCGCCTCCCTATCCGATGCACAACCGCATGGATCGGACCTTGTGCCCTCGTCATCCGAGGAGGGCGGATGCCTGCATACCGGCATCGTAGCCATCGGCTACTCTTGCATCGTCCCCATCCACTGGCTGGATGGGGGCATCATCCGTGTCCTGGCTCCGGAACCGCTGCATGTCGGGAGCCCCGCTAACCGTAGTGTTATCCCGAATAGTCCGGGAAAACTCATAATCCCTCGGAGATGGGATCCCCTCATCGTAGACCGAACTGTCTCAAAACTCGGTCGTACCTGTGGAGCTCCACCTCTCCCCTCTCCATCCTCAGCCAGCAAACTCGCCTAACGTGAGCCAACTCTTGTCCGTCCTCTGCCCACCCTGGATGCTCCCTCCATGGCCTCCAGGTGATCTGGTCTAGGACTAAGTCATCTAGTAGCCTCTGAGACATCGACAGATCTATCCGTCATTGTGCCCCTCTTCGGAGCCACCAGTAGAAGACTCGGGGCCTCTCCCCGTCAACCCCTATCAGAGGAAGCCCTACTAGCCTTCGCACCGCAATGTGCTCCTAGCACCAAACCTATAGTAGCGATGTCATAACCAGACATCGGTCGCCCTTGTACACGACCCCATACAGGATCCTGTACAATCGGCATAAAACAAAACTGCCCCAAGCAAACCTGTAGCCGTGGTCTCTCATGTCGCAGACCACATCTACGAGCATCCATGGCACCCTGCACCCACTCTGGTGGCATAGCAGAAGTCCACCAACTACTCCAGCTAGAACCCGTGTGAGTGTAGATGCCCCAGGCATCTGGCGCAGTGCCTCGATATTAACTCCGCCCTTCTCCAGGGTGAAGCTCGGGTCATCGCACAGTCATCCCATAGCACGGCCCTGATTGGCCGTAGGAGTAATGAGTCGTCCTTGTATGGGGATTCTTAGAATCCTCCATACATCCTCCAAAGTGGGAGTCATCTCCCCTGTAGGTAGCCAGAAACATGAAGAGCCCGGATACCACCTCTCTGCTAGGGCCGTCAGTAGCCCCATATCTGTAGACACTTGTGGCATTTCTGCCACATGCAGTAAGTCCGGCCTATGCCAGCTGATCCCGCTCTTCTTGTGTGAGAGCGGCCAAGTCATCTCTCAACCCTCCGTACTTCCATTCCCTGCTCTTTAGTAATCCTCTCTACAAACATAAACAACAAAACAACAAACAATCATTAATAACAATTCAAGTAAATAATAATGCAAGTTAAAAATTCAATTTTATGCAATTGATGATATCGCCCACTATTGGACGATATCGTCCCAAATTTGAGCATAATCGTCTCTGATTTCACAGTTTGAAATCGTCCCTAATTTGATGAAATCGTCCCCCTTTCGATGATTTCGCCCTTGGGTGAAATTGCCGAAATTGAGACGATTTCATCGAAATCGGGACGATTTCATCCCGACGACGTCGACGGCCCAAAAACGGCCACGATGCTCAAAAATCATCTAAAAATTACCTACAAAGCATGTAAAGTTAAATTAAAGCATCCTAGATAAGTCTAGACTCTTACCCGTAGACCGCGTCGGACCTCTGTCGATCTGTGCATCGTCTCCACCATTTTTGCTTCAGAGCTCCAAAAACCAGAAAATGAACAGTAAAAATGAATTAGGGTTTTACCCTATTTTTCTTAATTTTATTCAAAAATAATTTTTTGCTTTTTCGCGTTTTTACCTCAAACGTTCGATTTGGGTAAAAACACGGAGGGGGCACCATAGTAAGTCGTCGTATGATTCGACCAAGAATTGTCGCCTAAAAATGGGAATAATTTTTTGCTTTCTCGTAGATCGAGAAGAACTCATCTTTAACGCATTTTCTTCGGAAAATTCGCTAAAGAGGGGGCAAAATGTAGCACCCTAAAATTGGCGCAGTAAAATTACAATAATTACATTCACCTTAGTAAATAATTTAAAATTCAAATTTAACCTCCCAAACCGCCCGTTAACCGTCGAGAAATCCGTTTCCCCCTTTTCCATGCCATTTTTAGAGGTTTTTTGACCGTTTGACGATATCGTCGCCGATCAGACGATATCGCCCTAGATTTGACGATTTCGTTTGGACTAGGACGTCCAGACGATCTTGTCGCAAAACTGATTTTGCAAAGTTAGCTTCTGTTCCAACGGGTCTCCAATCCAGGCAGAAGCGTGTCTGCGCCGTTGGGACCCTCCTCGTTGGAGATCTCCCAAATTGGGATGATCTCCAACCTCCTAACTACTCCCCTAAGCCTATTTAATCCTAAGCTATCCCTTTAGCACCCCCCTGGTTGAAATTCTCTGCAAGTTAACTCCATTTACGTTAAATCATCCCTATTCTTCATTTGCACTAGTTCCATATCAATTTTGTTGTAGGTACATCATTGTTTTTTAGCCAGAGCCAGCACACATCGTCGTCGATGAACCTGTTCAGATCGGAGGCAAACCTGGCGAATTCGAGATGATTTCATACTGATGCGAGATGATCTCGACTGTAATCCATATTGAGGCAATCAGTGCCTGAAGTTTGCACTTCTCAACCTTGTTTCTATTGTTTTATTCTGCAAATTAGATAATTTATTCAGTGTTTACGTTATTTTGCATTTGGAGTTCACCCATTTAGATTAAGTGCATAATTAAATCCTAATTATCATCTAATTAGCATGATTCATTTCTGTCTCTATGTTTAAGTTTCAGTTTGATAACATTGCTGCCATTTTATATCATTTCCCTCTGTTAGCACTATAGTATTTTTTGTATTTTGCATCTGTTTTCGGTTTTGCAGGTCTCTGATGAATTCGTCTGATGAATTCGTCAGATCTCAGATGATCTTGTCTGATTGCAGATGATTCTGTCAAATTTTAGATGATCCAGACTGCTTCAACATCAGAATCTTCTTCAGACATCCGGATCAGGTATTCCTCATTTGCATTCTATAATCTCTCTATTTTTTGTCTTTAAATTTGTTTTTTGTATTCATGGAATTTGCATTTTCATGTAGATTAATCTAGATTCATTCGGCCAAACCTAGGATATGAATGCTTAAGGTTAAAAATGAACACATTAAAACACATTCCAAAACCTAGGCGTGGAAGCTACCGTTAAATGTTTCCTGGTGAACCCACCATCCATCAAAAAATCATCAAAATACACCTCCCTTGAGAGGCGGGACCTTCGCAAAGTCCTCTCAGTCCGAGGTACTACGCCATCCTTTTCCCTTCCTCCTTTCGGGCACGGATCCTATAGCCTGAAGGTAAGGATGCGAAAAATTTGGAGCGATACACATATGTTGATTGGTAGGAGCTAATGGAGCATCCACTTGAAGCTCATTCCTTTCAATCATGTCTTGTACTACATTTTTAAAACCATAGCACTATTATAATTCATGGCTACCTTGTCGATGAAACTTACAATATTGATCCTCTCATTGTCCCATAGGCTTTGGTTTGCATATTTTTAGATCGTTGGGTTTAATATATGGAAAATTAACCATCTTTGCAGCTCATAATTGATCAAAAAGAGAATCCATATATTCAATGATGGAAGTAAATTGTCGATGAGGGTGATGTTGTTTTTTTCCCTTGTTCACTGTGCCATTATTGTTATAACTCACAGGAGGAGGTTGAGCCTGATAGTTCACCTTTTGTGGAGGAATAACTTGAGTAGGTGCAAGGACATTTATGGCCACTTGATTGACCGTAGCTGGCTTTGTAGGTGCCAATATATTCTTAGGATTCTTTTTCCACTCCTTCTTATGAGATTTTGTTATTTCTCCCTCTTGGATTTTGATTTCTTCTATGTTTCTAGCCTATGCTAGAGCTTCTTCCAAGGTAGAATTTTATTGTAATTGTAATGTCAAAGAGATGGGTTTAAAGCAACTCTTTGAAAACAAATGAGTTAATTTAGTCACTGGCAATAAACGGGGTAGCTTAGCCAAAAGTATTAACCAACTATATCTATAATCATTAATCAACTCATCCTCAGTTTGTTTCATACCTGTGAGGTCGGTTAATGTCACCTTTCTTTTGGTGTTGAAGGTGAAACATTCCAAAAATGCATCATCAAATTGTTTAAATGTGTAGATGCTATGTTTTAGAAGTTGATTGAACCACTCAATGGATGGACCAGTGAGGGTACTCAGAAAAGTTCTTAGGAGCAATGTGTCATTGTCCTGTATGTTAAAGCACAAATTTAAAAATCTTATGACGCGCTCTTGAGCATCTTATTCACCCTTGAATCTAACAAATTTTGGAATTTTGAAATGCATAGGATAGACCAAGGAAGGAATGGATGGATGTAGCAATTGGTTCTTTAGCTGACGTAAGGTAGTATTTGTAATCCCATTGCCAGCTATCTTACCTTCTATAGTTTCTAAGTGTGCAATAAAAGCTTGATATGCATTTGATAATTTGATCTCCTCTTCCTTAATTTGAAATCGTAGGGGTGGACAAGGAATATTAAGCCTAGGTTGGGGTGGTTGATTAACATCAGCCACACCTCCATAAGGTGCTTCTACATAATCCTCATTCTATTCAAAATCATCGTAAGCCCCATAAGGTATTTCAAGTATGGGCCTACAACGAGGAACAAATGCCAGTTGAAGGTGACATATTTTTGGCCTATCATATGCACTTTGTTCAGGCCTACGAGGTCTAGGAGACAACACAATATTAGGTCTAGGAGACCTATCTTGTTGGAAATTTTGTTGCCTCAGGTGAGCCTCTTGTCTACACGTTCTTGGAGTTACAAATCTATGATGCAAAGTTTCTTGAATTTGTCATTCAATATTTTCTTTCTCCATTTTCTATCGTTGCTCTAAGAGATCTAAGTGATGTTTATCTGACCTAACTCGATTAAACTCGGCCTGGAGGTCAGCATATCTTTGGATCAAATTATTAATTTGATCCACTGTATTAGGTCTAAGTACCTTAGCATTATTGCATTTTTTTCTATCCTATTCAAGAGGATCTGTGAGATCAATTACACGCTTCTCTCAATCGAGGGCAATCCCATTAACTTGAGGTTCTCTCCTAAATTTTTTTTCTAAAAGACTATTGGTGTAGAGGCACAATGTACTTTCATTGACATATTTTCATGAGGATAATCTGGATGTTCCTTAGGTCTTCCCTCATAAACAAGGTAAGGTAAGGTGGAATAAGGTCACCTAATTTGATGAGTATCATACTCGTGATTTTGATACCTTGGAGTAGGGTGATTTGAAATCTTGAGATGATTGTTCAACCCTACTCAAGGTATGAGATCTTACTCCTATTTATGATCAGGATTAGAGGATCGAGCAGGCACACAAACACATGGTATTGCTCTATGTGGAGGTGCCTCATTACGCGGTGACTCTTCTCGAAAGAAGGTGTTTGTAGCATATGAATTAGGGAGATATTTTCCCAAACCATGACTATGACCTGTAGGATTACCCTATGAAGGAGTCCCCTGTAATCTATACCTTCTATTTGAATCTCTAGGAGTAACATCCACTCATCAGTTGATCTATGACTAGGAAGAGTAGTTAATTTCCAGGGAGGAATGATCCTATCCCTAAGCTAGACACGAGGATGTTCTATATACTCTTCTCTATTACCCATAGCTTCTGCCCCTGAATGTTCTTGGGTATGGGTATGTACCATAGCTATATAATATAACTACTATGTATTTATATTTTTTACAATTTCTATGAATTTGAAACAAACAAACAATAGAGACACACAAGCATAGAAGTGATTATCTCTTTTTAAATATTTTAAGTATGAATCCTAAACTATTTTATGTGTTTCAAGATGTGTTCCTTTGTAAAGAAAATACTTTTCTCATGTTTGATATTTCATTAAATGATATTATCAAATTTTAAGTGGTTTTCACCTATATACTCATAGCTCGACAACCGGGAGTGAAATTTCAATCATGTGAACCAACCCAAGTATGGAGATGAAATTCATACCTGATCAGGGAGCATAGGTCCTGTCGATCCTCACACAACACCCCGTGCATAGTGATACACCCCTACAAAGAGGAATGCATGCTATTTTGTATAGTTAGGACAAATCTTGGAGTCAGTATTGGCCAATAGAACAAGGTTCATAGGATTTGAGTCAATGGATGGAGATGAAACCCACCGTCATTGAACTCTATCAGTGGTTGGGAATGAAGTCCAACTCACCAAAATTTAAGTGGATCATGGTGTGTGTGTGTTCCTTTTAAATATTTGAAAGAAAACAAAATAACACTCAATGATTATTTACTAAATGCATGAAGGTGCATTTTTCTTTCAAACTTGTTAGTAGCATAAAAGGAAAGCACTGAAATCAAACACCTATATGAACTTAACCCTTTTTGGGCAAGTGGGAAGTAGTAAAACCAGACAAAAATAAAAAATTCTACTATAATTTTCTTCTATTTTTCTTAATTAATTAATGCAATATTTTGGGAAGAGATAGTCTAACCTTTTCTATGCATCCAAAAAGCAAGAAAACATGAAATTTAATCATTTTAAACAGTAAATTTGCAAATTGATAGTGCATAAGGGTGTAAAAATGAACCTAAAATTTGTTGTTTCTGCAATTTTTTGTAGAAAAACTCTGGTTTTATGGCCATCCCTATCAAGTACGGTCACAGATTGGGGGTCATCCAACCTAGTGCCATGTAGCTAGCCATATCACCCAGTGCCATGGAGCAACAAAGAGGTCATTTCTGATCAGAACGGTCACTACCTGCAACCTACAAAACCAAAATTTGAGGTCCAAATTAACATCATCCAAGGGGGAGACTTAAAAATCTCAGATACCATGATCACCACTGAAGAAGTTAAATTCACGATATCACCTTAAGGGCATTTACTTGGAATTTATATCAGTTATAAAGCATTAAAAGGAAAGATGGCATACACATGTAATTTACTTGAAATGAAACAACATAGACAATGAATATAATAAAATTATCCATCTATTCATTCATAAAAGTGTTCAAAACTAGATTACAAGAAGTCTCCTTTGAGGACTTTACAAATTGATACATTTCATTACAATTTCCTAAGGGATCTAGTCCCTTGGAAGGAGGCCTTTAAGGTGATAAAACAATAATGTGAAATCCTCCTTTCCACATTCGAGAGCTATTATTGGGTTGAAAATCTTATGCCTCCTTAGCTCCTCCTCTTGCCTAGCATTCTTGTTCCTAAATACAAGGGATTGAAAGAGGGTTAGTAGCACCTGTGTTATAGAAACCCATAAAACCATGAAAGGAGAGCATATTATACAACAATAAAAGGTGATCTACATGCATCAAAATTGATATAAATTAAACATAAACATATTTTTAGATGATATAAATACAAATAAGCATATTTGGAAGCAATATCTAAGGCTAAACTATGCAAAATTGGTGACCATTCCTGGGTGATCCAGATAAACCTGTAACATTGGGAATCACAAATCCTACATCAAAACTCCTCAAAATTGCTTCAAATTTGGACCAAAGGTTCCTCTAGACATTCCTAAGGTGACTATGTAGGAATTTCTCTAAAATTATAAACTATTTGGTAACCATCCCTAGGTGTGCCATGGACATACTGTTGACCGTCCCCAGGTGGGACGATTACAAAACTAACTTAGTTTTGTCACCTATGGCTATGGGAATTGGTCCAGAACTTGGTAAGGGTGTTGTCAATAGATGGGGCCAAACAATGCTTCAATTTGGCTAGTTTGTAATTGGTGGATCGAGCCTATTGCCCCTAAAATAACCTTCCAATGAAGAGGATTTCAAGGCCTAGTTAAAGCGAGTTTTGTATTGGGTTTGGTTTGCAAAAGGGTGAGGATAGAATTGGGTAGCACTTCGTTGCTAAAATTCTCTAATTATCCTCTCTAAAATTGGGATTTTGAAGCTCCTTTTATAGCCCAAAATGACATCTAGGGCAAAAGGGCATGTTTTTCCATGCAAGGCAAGTGCCACCATGTGTCATAATCATGTCATGGGGTGATTAGGAGAAGGTTGCCCCTTCAGGTGCTCCCAATAAACTATCCCACTGTCCATTAGTAGGTCCCAAATAAATTTGGGGTGATTGGATGCACTAATGGCAGTATTTGTTACCATTTAGCACGTCCTTTGACTTTTTTAAAGGTCCAGTTAGGGGCCATCCCACCTAGAGACGGTTGTTGGTGGTCATCCCTGGGTGGGAAGGTCACCAACTATGGTCATCCCTGGGTGGGACGGTCACTAGTAGGAGCCTCAAAACTGCCCCAGACTACTAGGAACCCTCCAAACTAAGTTTTGGAGGCTTCAAAAATCCTCCAATGAGGAACAAATGCCTGTTGAAGGTGACCTATGTTTGGCCTATCATATGCACTTTGTTCAGGCCTACGAGGTCTAGGAGACAACACAAGATTAGGTCTAGGAGACCTATCTTGTTGGAAATTTGGTTGCCTCGGGTGAGCCTCTTGTCTACGCATGCTTGGAGTTACAACTCTATGATGCAAAGTTTCTTGAATTTGTCATTCAATAGTTTCTTTCTCTATTTTCTATCGTTGCTCTAAGATATCTAAGTGATTTTTATCCGAACTAAGTCGATTACACTCGACCTAGAGGTCAGCATATTTTTGGATCAAATTATTAATTTCATCTATTATATTAGGTCTAAGTACCTTAGCATTATTGCCTTTTTTTCTATCCTATTCAAGAGGATCTATGAGATCAATTACATGCTTCTCTCGATCAAGGGCAATCCCATTAACTTGAGGTTCTCTCCTAAAAAAATATTTCTAAAAGACTATTGGTGTAGAGGCACAATGTGCTTTCATTGACATATTTTCATGAGGATAATCTGGATGTTCCTTAGGTCTTCCCTCGTAAACAAGGTAAGGTAAGGTGGAATAAGGTCACCTAATTTGATGAGTATCATACTCGTGATTTTGATACCTTGGAGTAGGGTGATTTGAAATCTTGAGATGATTTTTCAACCCTACTCGAGGTATGAGCTCTTACTCCTGTATATGATCAGGATTAGAGGATTGAGTAGGCACACGAACACATGGTATTGCTCTATGTGGAGGTGCCTCATTATGTGATGACTCTTCTTGAAACAAGGTGTTTGTAGCATATGAATTAGGGAGATATTTTCCCAAACTATGACTATGACCTGTAGGAGTACCCTACGAAGGAGTCCCCTATAATCTATACCTTCTATTTGAATCTCTAGGAGTAACATCCACTCATCAGTCGATCTACGACTAGGAAGAGTAGCTAATTTCCAGGGAGGAATGATCCTATCCCTAGGCTAGACATGAGGATGTTCTATATACTCTTCTCTATTACCCATAGCTTCTGCCCCTGAATGGTCTTGGGTATGGGTATGTACCATAGCTATATAATATAACTACTATGTATTTATATTTTTTACAATTTATATGAATTTGAAACAAACAAACAATAGAGACACACAAGCATAGAAGTGATTATCTCATTTTAAATATTTTAAGTATGAATGCTAAACTGTTTTATGTGTTTCAAGATGTGTTCCTTTGTAAAGAAAATAATTTTCTCATGTTTGATATTTCATTGAATGATATTCTCAAATTTTAAGTGATTTTCACCTATATACTCATAGCTCGACAACCGGGAGTGAAATTTCAACCATTTAAACCAACCCAAGTATGGAGATGAAATTCATACCTGATCAGGGAGCATAGGTCCTATCGATCCTCACCCAACACCCCGTGCATAGTGATACACCCCTCCAAAGAGGAATGCATGCTATTTTGTATAGTTAGGACAAATCTTGGAGTCAGTATTGGCCAATAGAACAAGTTTCATAGGATTTGAGTCAATGGATGGAGATGAAACCCACCGTCATTGAACTCTATCAGTGGTTGGAAATGAAGTCCAACTCACCAACATTTAAGTGGATCATGGTGTGTGTGTGTTCCTTTTAAATATTTGAAAGAAAACAAAAGAGCACTCAATGATTATTTACTAAATGCATGAAGGTGCATTTTTCTTTCAGACTTGTTAGTAGCATAAAAGGAAAGCACTGAAATCAAACACCTATATGAACTTAACCCTTTTTGGGCAAGTGGCAAGTAGTCAAACCAGACAAAAATAAAAAATTCTACTATATTTTTCTTCTATTTTTCTTAATTAATTAATGCAATATTTTGGGAAGAGATAGTATAACCTTTTCTATGCATCCAAAAAGCAAGAAAACATGAAATTTAATCATTTTAAACAGTAAATTTGCAAATTGATAGTGCATAAGGGTGTAAAAATGAACCTAAAATTTGTTGTTTCTGCAATTTTTTGTAGAAAAACTCTGGTTTTATGGCCATCCCTATCAAGGACGGTCACAGATTGGGGGTCATCCCACCTAGTCCCATGTAGCTGGCCATCTCACCCAGTGCCATGGAGTAGCAAAGAGGTCATTTATGATCAGAACGGTTACTACCTGCAACCTGCAAAACAAAAATTTGAGGTCCAAATTAACATCATCCGAGGGGAAGACTTAAAAATCTCAGATACTGTGATCACCAATGAAGAAGTTAAATTCACGATATCGCCTTAATGGCATTTACTTAGAATTTATATCAGTTATAAAGCATTAAAAGGAAATATGGCATACACATGTAATCTACTTGAAATGAAACAACATAGACAATGAATATAATAAAATTATTTGTCTAATCATTCATAAAATTGTTCCAAAATATATTACAAGAAGTCCCCTTTGAGGGCTTTACAAATTGATACATTTCATTACAATTTCCTAAGGGATCTAGTCCCTTGGAAGGAGGCCTTTAAGGCGATAAAACAATAATGTGAACTCCAGATTCCCACATTCGAGAGCTATTATTAGGTTGAAAATCTTATGCCTCCTTAGCTCCTCCTCTTGCCTAGCATTCTTGTTCCTAAATACAAGGGATTGAAAGAGGGTTAGTAGCACCTGTGTTATAGAAGAAACCCATAAAACCATGAAAGGAGAGCATATTATACAACAATAAAATGTGATCTACATGTATCAAAACTGATATAAATTAAACATAAACATATTTTTATATGATCTAAATACAAATAAGTATATTTGGAAGCAATATCTAAGGCTAAACTATGCAAAAAGGGTGACCATTCCTGGGTGAGCTAGATAAACCTGTAACATTGGGAATCACAAATCCTACATCAAAACTCCTCCAAATTGCTTCAAATTTGGACAAAAGGTTCCTATAGACATTCCTAAGGTGACTATGTAGGAATTTCTCTAAAATTATAAACTATTTGGTAACCATACCTAGGTGTGCCATGGACATACTGTTTACCATCCCCAGGTGGGACGATTACAAAACTAACTTAGTTTTGTCACCTATGGCTATGGGAATTGGTCCAGAACTTGGTAAGGGTGTTGTCGATAGATGGGGCCAAACAATGCTTCAATTTAGCTAGTTTGGAATTGGTGGATCGATACTATTGCCCCTAAAATCACCTTCCAATGAAGAGGGTTTCAAGGCCTAGTTAAAGCGAGTTTTGTAGTGGGTTTGGTTTGCAAAAGGGTGAGGATAGAATTGGGTAGCACTTTGTTGATAAAATTCTCTAATTATCCTCTCTAAAATTGGTATTTTGAAGCTCATTTTATAGCTCAAAATGACATCTAGGGCAAAATGGCATGTCTTTCCATGCAAGGCAAGTGCCACCATGTGTCATAATCGTGTCATGGGGTGATTAGGAGAAGGTTTACCCTTCGGGTGCTCCCAATAAACTATCCCACTCTCCATTAGTAGGTCCCTAATAAATTTGGGATGATTGGATGCACTAATGGCAGTATATGATTACCATTTAGCACATCCTTTGAATTTTTTAAAGGTCCATTTAGGGGCCATCCCAACTAGGGACTGTTGTTGATGGTCATCCCTAGGTGGAACAATCACTAACTATGGTCATCCCTGGGTGGGATGGTCACTAGTAGGAGCCTCAAAACTGCCCCAGACTACTAGGAACCCTCCAAACTAAGTTTTGGAGGATTCTAAAAGCATCCAATGAGGAACAAATGCCTATTGAAGGTGATCTATGTTTGGCCTATCATATGCATTTTGTTCAGGCCTACGAGGTCTAGGAGGCAACACAATATTAGGTCTAGGAGACCTATCTTGTTGGAAATTTGGTTGCCTTAGGTGAGCCTCTTGTCTACGCATGCTTGGAGTTACAACTCTATGATGCAAAGTTTCTTGAATTTGTCATTCAATATTTTCTTTCTCTATTTTCTATCGTTGCTCTAAGAGATCTAAGTGATGTTTATCCTACCTAAGTCGATTAAACTCGACCTGGATGTCAGCATATCTTTGGATCAAATTATTAATTTGATCCACTGTATTAGGTCTAAGTACCTTAGAATTATTGCCTTTTTGTCTATACTATTCAAGAGGATCTGTGAGATCAATTACATGCTTCTCTCGATCGATGGCAATCCCATTAACTTGAGGTTCTCTCCTAAAAAAATATTTCTAAAAGACTATTGGTGTAGAGGCACAATGTGCTTTCATTGACATATTTTCATGAGGATAATCTGGATGTTCCTTAGGTCTTCCCTCATAAACAAGGTAAGGTAAGGTGGAATAAGGTCACCAAATTTGATGAGTATCATACTCGTGATTTTGATACCTTGGAGTAGGGTGATTTGAAATCTTGAGATGATTGTTCAACCCTACTCGAGGTATGAGCTCTTACTCCTGTATATGATCAGGATTAGAGGATCGATCAGGCACACAAACACATGGTATTGCTCTATGTGGAGGTGCCTCATTACGCGATGACTCTTCTCAAAAGAAGGTGTTTGTAGCATATGAATTAAGGAGATATTTTCCCAAACTATGACTATGACCTATAGGAGTACCTTAAGAAGGAGTCCCCTATAATATATACCTTCTATTTGAATCTCTAGGAGTAACATCCACTCATCAATCGATCTACAACTAGGAAGAGTAGCTAATTTCCAGGGAGGAATGATCCTATCCCAAGGCTAGACACGAGGATGTTATATATACTCTTCTCTATTACCCATAGCTTCTGCCCCTGAATGGTCTTGGGTATGGGTATGTACCATAGCTATATACTCTAACTACTATGTATTTATATTTTTTACAATTTCTATGAATTTGAAACAAACAAACAATAGAGACACACAAGCATAGAAGTGATTATCTCATTTTAAATATTTTAAATATGAATCCTAAACTGTTTTATGTGTTTCAATATGTGTTCCTTGGTAAAGAAAATACTTTTCTCATGTTTGATATTTCATTAAATGATATTCTCAAAGTTTAAGTGGTTTTCACCTATATACTCATATCACAACAATCGGGAGTGAAATTTCAATCATGTGAACCAACCCAAGTATGGAGATTAAATTCATACCTAATCAGGGAGCATAGGTCCTGTCAATCCTCACCCAAAACCCCATGTGTAGTGATACACCCCTCCAAAGAGGAATGCATGCTATTTTGTATAGTTAGGACAGATCTTGGAGTCAGTATTGGCCAATAGAACAAGGTTCATATGATTTGAGTCAATGGATGGAGATGAAACCCACCGTTATTGAACTCTATCAATGGTTGGAAATGTAGTCCAACTCACCAACATTTAAGTGAATCATGGTGTGTGTGTGTTCCTTTTAAATATTTTAAAGAAAACAAAAGAGCACTCAATGATTATTTACTAAATGCATGAAGGTGTGTTTTTCTTTTAGACTTGTTAGTAGCATAAAAGGAAAGCACTAAAATCAAACACCTATATGAACTTAACCCTTTTTGGGCAAGTGGAAAGCAGTAAAACCAGACAAAAAGCAAAAATTCTATAGTATTTTTCTTCTATTTTTCTTAATTAATTAATGCAATATTTCGGGAAGAGATAGTCTAACCTTTTCTATGCATCCAAAAAGCAAGAAAACATGAAATTTAATCATTTTAAATAGTAAATTTGCAAATTGATAGTGCATAAGGGTGTAAAAATGAACCTAAAAATTGTTGTTTCTGCAATGTTTTGTAGAAAACCTCTGGTTTTATGGCTGTCCCTATCAGGGATGGTCATAGATTGGGGGTCATCCGACCTAGTGCCATGTAGCTGGCCATCTCACCCAGTGCCATGGAGCAGCAAAGAGGACATTTCTGATTAGAACGGTCACTACCTACAAAACCAAAATTTGAGGTCCAAATTAACATCATCCAAGGGGGAGACTTAAAAATCTCAGATACCGTTACAAAAAATGAAGAAATTAAATTCACGATATCGCCTTAAGGGAATTTACTTAGAATTTATATCAGTTATAAAGCATTAAAAGGAAAGATGGCATACACATGTAATCTACTTGAAATGAAACAACACAGACAATGAATATAATAAAATTATTTGTCTATTCATTTATAAAAGTGTTCCAAACTAGATTACAAGAAGTCCCCTTTGAGGGCTTTACAAATTGATACATTTCATTACAATTTCCTAAGGGATCTAGTCCCTTGGAAGGAGGCCTTTAAGGCGATAAAACAATAATGTGAACTCCTGCTTTCCACATTCGAGAGCTATTATTGGGTTGAAAATCTTATGCCTCCTTAGCTCCTCCTCTTGCCTAGCATTCTTGTTCCTAAATACAAGGGATTGAAAGAGGGTTAGTAGCACCTGTGTTATAGAAGAAACCCATAAAACCATGAAAAGAGAGCATATTATACAACAATAAAAGGTGATATACATGCATCAAAATTGATATAAATTAAACATAAACATATTTTTAGATGATATAAATACAAATAAGTATATTTGGAAGCAATATCTAAGGCTAAACTATGCAAAAATGGTGACCATTCCTGGGTGAGCCAGATAAACCTCTAACATTGGGAATCACAAATCCTACATCAAAACTCCTCAAAATTGCTTCAAATTTGGACCAAAGGTTCCTCTAGACATTCCTAAGGTGACTATGTAGTAATTTCTCTAAAATTATAAATTATTTGGTAACCATCCCTAGGTGTGCCATGGACATACTGTTGACCGTCCCCAGGTGGGATGATTACAAAACTAACTTAGTTTTGTCACCTATGGCTATGGGAATTGGTATAGAATTTGGTAAGGGTGTTGTCAATAGATGGGGCCAAAAAATGCTTCAATTTGGCTGGTTTGGAATTGGTGGATTGAGCCTATTGCCCCTAAAATCACCTTCCAATGAAGAGGGTTTCAAGGCCTAGGTAAGGCGAGTTTTGCATTGGGTTTGGTTTGCAAAAGGGTGAGGATAGAATTGGGCAGTACTTCATTGCTAAAATTCTCTAATTATCCTCTCTTAAATTGGGAGTTTGAAGCTCCTTTTATAGCCCAAAATGACATCTAGGGCAAAAGGGCATGTCTTTCCATGCAAGGCAAGTGCCACCATGTGTCCTAATCATGTCATGGGGTGATTAGGAGAAGGTTGCCCCTTTGGGTTCTCCCAATCAACTATCCCACTATCCATTAGTAGGTCCCTAATAAATTTGGGGTGATTGGATGCACTAATGGCAGTATTTGATTACCATTTAGCACGTCCTTTGACTTTTTTAAAGGTCCAGTTAGGGGCCATCCCACCTAGGTAAAGTTGCTGATGGTCATCCCTGTGTGGGATAGTCACCAACTGTGGTCATCCCTGGGTGGGATGATCACTAGTAGGAGCCTCAAAACTGCCCCTGACTACTAGGAACCCTCCAAACTGAGTTTTGGAGGCTTCCAAAAGCCTCCAATGAGGAACAAATGTCTATTGAAGGTGACCTATGTTTGGCCTATCATATGCACTTTGTTCAGGCCTACAAGGTCTAGGAGACAACACAATATTAGGTCTAGGAGAACTATCTTGTTCAAAATTTGGTTGCCTCAGGTGAGTATCTTTTCTACACGTGCTTGGAGTTACAACTCTATGATGCAAAGTTTCTTGAATTTGTCATTCAATATTTTCTTTCTATATTTGCCATCGTTGCTCTAAGAGATCTAAGTGATGTTTATCCAACGTAAGTTGATTAAACTCGGCCTAGAGGTCAGCATATCTTTGGAT
The DNA here is from genome assembly GCA_028583015.1 of Wollemia nobilis. NCBI lineage: Eukaryota > Viridiplantae > Streptophyta > Pinopsida > Araucariales > Araucariaceae > Wollemia > Wollemia nobilis. Next base: position 397,222 of record JAQPPZ010016675.1, read on the forward strand.
CAAGTTATTAATTTGATCTATTGTATTATGTCTAAGTACCTTAGCATTATTGCCTTTTTGTCTATCCTATTCAAGAGGATCTGTGAGATCAATTACATGCTTCTCTCGATTGAGGGCAATCCCATTAACTTGAGGTTCTATCCTTAAAAAATATTTCTAAAAGACTATTGGTGTAGAGGCACAATGTGCTTTCATTGACATATTTTCATGAGGATAATCTGGATGTTCCTTAGGTCTTCCCTCGTAAACAAGGCAAGGTATGGTGGAATAAGGTCACCTAATTTGATGAGTATCATACTCGTGATTTTGATACCTTGGAGTAGGGTGATTTGAAATATTGAGATGATTGTTCAACCCTACTCAAGGTATGAGCTCTTACTCCTGTATATGATCAGGATTAGAGGATCGAGCAGGCACACGAACACATGGTATTGCTCTATGTGGAGGTGCCTCTTTATGTTGTGACTCTTCTTGAAAGAAGGAGTTTGTAGCATATGAATTAGGGAGATATTTTCCCAAAATATGACTATGACCTGTAGGAGTACCCTACGAAGGAGTCCCCTATAATCTATACCTTCTATTTAAATCTCTAGGAGTAACATCCACTCATCAGTCGATCTACGACTAGGAAGAGTAGCTAATTTCCAAGGAGGAATGATCCTATCCCTAGGCTAGACACGAGGATGTTCTATATAATCTTCTTTATTACCCATAGCTTCTGCCCCTGAATGGTCTTGGGTATGGGTATGTACCATAGCTATATACTCTAACTACTATGTATTTATATTTTTTACAATTTATATGAATTTGAAACAAACAAACAATAGAGACACATAAGCATAGAAGTGATTATCTCATTTTAAATATTTTAAGTATGAATCCTAAACTGTTTTATGTGTTTCAAGATGCGTTTCTTTGTAAAGAAAATAATTTTCTCATGTTTGATATTTCATTGAATGAAATTCTCAAAGTTTAAGTGGTTTTCACCTATATACTCATAGCTCGACAACCGGGAGTGAAATTTCAATCATGTGAACCAACCCAAGTATGGAGATGAAATTCATACCTGATCAGGGAGCATAGGTCTTGTCGATCCTCACCCAACACCCCGTGCATAGTGATACACCCCTCCAAATATGAATGCATGCTATTTTGTATAGTTAGGATAGATCTTAGAGTCAGTATTGGCCAATAGAACAAGGTTCATATGATTTGAGTCAATGGATGGAGATGAAACCCACCGTTATTGAACTCTAAGTCCAACTCACCAACATTTAAGTGGATCATGGTGTGTGTGTGTTCCTTTTAAATATTTGAAAGAAAACAAAAGAGCACTCAATGATTATTTACTAAATGCATGAAGGTGTGTTTTTCTTTCAGACTTGTTAGTAGCATAAAAGGAAAGCACTGAAATCAAACACCTATATGAACTTAACCCTTTTTGGGCAAGTGGCAAGTAGTAAAACCAGACAAAAATAAAAAAATTCTATAGTATTTTTCTTCTATCTTTCTTAATTTATTAATGCAAGATTTCGGGAAGAGATAGTCTAACATTTTCTATGCATCCAAAAAGCAAGAAAACATGAAATTTAATCATTTTAAACAGTAAATTTGCAAATTGATAGTGCATAAGGGTGTAAAAATGAACCTAAAAGTTGTTGTTTCTACAATTTTTTGTAGATAACCTATGGTTTTATGGCCGTACCTATCAGGGACTGTCATAGATTGGGGGTCATCCCACCTAGTTCCATGTAGCTAGCCATCTCACCTAGTGCCATGGAGCAGTAAAGAGGTCATTTCTGATCAGAACAGTCACTACCTGCAACCTACAAAACCAAAATTTGAGGTCCAAATTAACATCATCCAAGGGGGAGACTTAAAAATCTTAGATACTGTGATCACCAATGAAGAAGTTAAATTCACGATATTGCCTTAATGGCATTTACTTGGAATTTATATCAGTTATAAAGCATTAAAAAGAAATATGGCATACGCATGTAATCTACTTAAAATGAAACAACATAGACAATGAATATAATAAAATTATCTGTCTATTAATTCATAAAAGTGTTCCAAACTAGATTACAAGAAGTCCCCTTTGAGGGCTTTACAAATTGATACATTTCATTACAATTTCCTAAGGGATATAGTCCCTTGGAAGGAGGCCTTTAAGGTGATAAAACAATATTGTGAACTCCTGCTTTCCACATTCGAGAGGTATTATTGGGTTTAAAATCTTATGCCTCCTTATATACTCCTCTTGCCTAGCATTCTTGTTCCGAAATACAAGGGATTGAAAGAGGGTTAGTAGCACCTGTGTTATAGAAGAAACCCATAAAACCATGAAAGGAGAGCATATTATACAACAATAAAAGGTGATCTACATGTATCAAAACTAATATAAATTAAGCATAAACATATTTTTAGATGATCTAAATACAAATAAGTATATTTGGAAGCAATATCTAAGGCTAAACTATGCAAAAATGGTGACCATTCCTGGGTGAGCCAAATAAACCTGTAACATTGGGAATCATAAATCCTACATCAAAACTCTTCCAAATTGCTTCAAATTTGGACCAAAGGTTCCTCTAGACATTCCTAAGGTGACTATGTATGAATTTCTCTAAAATTATAAACTATTTGGTAACCATCCCTAGGTGTGCCATGGACATACTATTGATCATCCCCAGGTGGGAGGATTACAAAACTAACTTAGTTTTGTCACCTATGGCTATGGGAATTGGTACAAAACTTTGTAAGGGTGTTGTCGATAGATGGGTCCAAACAATGCTTCAATTTGGCTGGTTTGGAATTGGTGGATCGAGCCTATTGCCCCTAAAATAACCTTCCAATGAAGAGGGTTTCGAGGCCTAGTTAAATCGAGTTTTGTATTGGGTTTGGTTTGCAAAAGGGTGAGGATAGAATTGGGCAGCACTTCATTGCTAAAATTCTCTAATTATCCTCTCTGAAATTGGGAGTTTGAAGCTCCTTTTATAGCCCATAATGACATCTAGGAAAAAGGGCATGTCTTTCCATGCAAGGCAAGTGCCACCATGTGTCATAATCATATCATGGGGTGATTAGGAGAAGGTTGCCTCTTTGGGTGCTCCCAATAAACTATCCCACTGTACATTAGTAGGTCCCCAATAAATTTGGGGTGATTGGATGCACTAATGGTAGTATTTGATTACCATTTAGCATGTCCTTTGACTTTTTTAAAGGTCCAGTTAGGGGCCATCCCACCCAGGGATGGTTGTTGATGGTCATCCCTGGGTGGGACGGTCACCAACTGTGGTCATCCCTAGGTGGGACGGTCACTAGTAGGAGCCTCAAAACTACCCTATACTACTAGGAACCCTCCAAACTAAGTTTTGGAGGCTTCCAAAAGCCTTTTGCTAGCCTAGAGAGGTGCCCAATAAGGTCATATGTTTTCGATAAGAGGGCCTATTTAATGCACTGATAGTCTTATCAAATTTACATGATTTAGGTGTCTACAATAACTCCTCTTTTGTCTTTGAAATAACTTCTTTCCTTGTCTACCTTGTCCATCCTTGCCTTTCTTTTTGTACCTATATTTTTTTGATTCCCTGTTCTTGTGATCCTATTTTTCTTCATCATTGTTATTTTTAGCTTCTTGACAATCAGTTGCATAGTGACCATACTTTCCACAATTGAAACATCTAACAGATTTTTCATCTTTAAATATTCTTGAATCTTTATTCCTTCTACCATAATTAGCTTCTTCATCACTGGATGACTCATTGCTCGATTCTGACTTCTTACCCTTTGTCTTCTTAATTGCTTTGAAGGCTGCTTCCTTCCAGTGATTAGGTTCCTCTTTTGTTCTTAACTCAAAAGTTGTAAGAATACCAAGTAACATATCTCTTGTCAAAGAATCACCATCTTTTGATTCTTCTATAGTAGAAATATTTTCACTAAATCTTTTTGGAAGAGATCTTAAGACCTTATCACAAACATCCGATTCTTCAACATTAAGTCCAAGTCCTTGCATGGAATTAACAACCTCATCTACCCAAAGTAGATAAGTACTAATATTTTCCTCATCCTTCATTCTTAATTCTTCAAATTGCCCTTTGAGATTTCATATCTTTGCCTTTTTGACACTTTTATCTCCTTCATATATGCTTTGCAACTTATCCCAAATTCCTTTTGCATATTTACAATGCATAAATTTTATGGACTATGTTCTATGCAAACCTCTCAAAATTGCATTCATTGCTTTTGAATTGTAATGTTGTAGAAGCTTACCTTCCTTATCTATAGGTGGATCAACTGGTGGTATGTATCCATTTTCAACTACTTCCCAAATTTCATTGCCAAGTGCCATCAGGTGAATCTTCATTCTCATACTCCAAAATATATAATCACTTCCATCAAATATTGGTGTTGAATTATCTGAGGACACATTCTTAGAATCCATTGTGTTCTTGAAAGCTTTTCCTTCAAGTTGTTAAACTCTTTCGAAGGAACCCGCTCCGATACCAATTGAAGAACACAAGCTTATACTGAGAGGGGGGTGAACAGTATAAGACCACTTTTTACTTTTCTTTCCCAATCAATATTATGCAATGTAAAGATAGCAATATCAATAGTAGTAATCAAAGCAATGCACAAATCACCACACACAATAGAGACACCAATTTAACGTGGTTCACCCAATGTGGGCTACTCCACGGAGAAAATATTTCACTAAAATTTTCTCAATCAATCTCTTGGGAATCCTTTCCCTATTACAATGTTTATGGACCTCTATCCAAAGGAGACACCAATCCCCTAATCAAGTTCGTGGATCTCTATCCATAGGAGAACTCCTTTCTCCTTAGCTCTGACTGGTGATCTTCTAGAAGAACTGTTGCCCCCACTACTCTGGCTAATGGATCTCTATCCACTGAAGACACCTATCCTCACTACCCTGGCTAATGGATCTCTATCCACTAGAGACTATCATCCTCTATACTCTATCACCTTCAAAGCTCTATCTCAAATCTACACTAAACATAGTCCTTCGATTTAGCACAAATCTGCTCAATATCTATCTCTGGTCTAGCACAAACCTATCCTCAAATATACACCAAAATCTATCCTCTAATCTACACTAAACATAGTCCTTCAGTCTAGCACAAATCTATCCTCAATATCTATTCTTTGATCTACACTAAACACAGTCCTTTGGTCTAGCACAAATCTATCCTCAATATCTATCTTCAAGCCTTAACACAAAGCTTGACTTAATCTCAAATCAACTCTGCTAGATCTACCCCAAACCTTAACCCAAGGTTTGAACAAATCAATCAATCAACTCTACTCACAAGTCTACTCAAAGACTTATCTCAAATCTACCTTGTAAGCTTCCACAAAATCTCACACTAATCTATCCACAAGTCCTCTCTAGAACTTGTCCAATATACTCTCAAGTCTTCACTAAGACTTACCTCAAATCTACTCAACAAGTCCTCAATAGAACTTGTCTCAATCTGCTCAATAAGTCCTCACTAGAACTTATCCAATATCTACTCTCAATCTATATTGTAAGCTTCCACAAAAGCTCACACAAATCTATCCACAAGTCTTCTCAAAGACTTACCTCAAATCTGCTCAACAAGTCCACACTAGAACTTGTCCAATCTCATAGAAACATAAAGAGAATTGTTAGAGACTCAATATGCTTCTCACTCATCACAATGCTCAATTATTTTCAATCACTCTTTTAGAAACATACAGATAATTGTTAGAGACTCAATATGCTTCACATTCACCTCAATACTCAATCACTTTCAATCACTCTTTTAGAAACATATAGAGAATTGTTAGAGACTCAATATGCTTCACATTCACCTCAATACTCAATCACTTTCAATCACCTTCTCAACTCAATTTAGAATATAGAATAATTTATTTCATAGAACTTGAACTATCACTTCACACATCCACTTGACTAGGCTCAACCAACTCTACTCAACCAATCACTCAATGAAATAATCCTTGCTCACAAACCCTAGTCCAAGCATATGAACACTCACTCAAAATATTTCCAACAATGCTTATCAACCAATCTCACATAACAATGATACTCATGTTCTTTCCAAACCCTAGTTCAAGTTCTTCACTCAATTACTCACTTCAACAACAATGCTTATAAAACAATCTTCACATAACAATGATACTCATGTTCTTTGCAAACCCTAGTTCAAGTTCTTCACTCAATTACTCACTTCAACAACAATGCTTATAAAACAAGGTGCATAGCATTCACTTCTCAATAGCTCAACAACTCAATAAGGAAACCTAATCAAGTCCTTTTCACTCCAAAGTTGTTTTCCAGAAAACCAACCAATCAACTCAACCAAGGAAGAATGTACCCATACCTTTTATTTGATGTAGAAGTAGACCACACAAATCTACCACAATCATAAACACTTCTTTGCCAAGTACAAAGAGTTAGATGACAAGAATTATCACTCTAACACTTTTCACAATTTACCTTAATCACAAAGATAAATTAAATCTCAAATACACCTTATTGCTCCATCTCAATAATAACATTCAACATCATAAATTTCATCAAAATCCCCTATAAAAATATAACTCAACTTCTACTTATAACTCCCTACTCAATATTGCATTTAATTTAAATAACTCTCTTTATAACTTAATGCAATAAATCAATTTCCATTTTCCTAAGGTAAAAACAATAATTACCCTAGCCAAATTAACCTTTCACCACTTAGGTGAAAATCAAAAATTACTTACACCTTATACCTCCAACAACCTTAGCATGTGCAATAATAAAAATCAAAATAAAACCTTTATTACCCGCTCCGCAATTGATGGGATTCGAACTTGCACCAAATGCTTCAGCAGCGCCTTGGTCATGGCTTCCATGTCGTGTGAGCCACGTGCTCACCTTGCTGCTCTAAAGCGCAATGTGCGCTTTATCCTCTTCACTCTCCCCTAGAGCCTTTGGCTCTTCTTCCAACACGTGCCTACTCCACACGCACTTTGAAGGTACCTTTCGTTCGATTTCGCATGAGCTCTTTCTCACCGAATATCATGGATATTTTTTGAATGCCAAACATAAGGTTTGGCTTAAGGTATAAATACCTTTGCCCTTGATTTCATGCACGTCAATGGAGATGAATTCATTGGGGGTCGACGCTAATGTTTTGGCTTCAAATATTTAATTTATAATTTATTTAAATTCATTAGAATTTAAATATTATAAATTAATATTTAAATATTTTGGCTTTATTAAGGATTAAAGCCTCCTTAGGTTTTAATAAAAACCTTTTACTTTGCCCATTATGGTTTTTAATAAAACCTTTTATTTTTCCCACTATGGTTTTAATAAAAACCTTTTATTTATGCTTTACATAATATTAAAAATAAATATTATGAAGCTCTTTTGCCATCAACCTTTTGCATTGCTCCTTTTGACCTTTTGACATCAACGGTAGCTCATTCCTTGACATCAATGACAACTTCATGGACTCAAAATGTCCAACAATATCCCCCTTTGTCATTGATGGTAACCCAAATTATTTTTACCAAACACTTGACCTTTTTCTTGTTCTACTCCCCTAGGACATTGCTCCCCTGTCTCAATGCTCTCTCCTTAAACCAAATATCTCCCCCTTACTCAAATATCTCCCCTTTGACATCAATGGCAAAGGGTCACCTTTGGGGCTTGGGGCTAAGAATGAGTCTCTTAGCTTAGCCCCTCCCCCACCTCCTCTTGAGGTGGTTAATTCTAGGGTGGGAGTATTTCTACTCCCAGCAAGCACTGGTCTTTACCTTTATCCTCTTTCCTTCTCATCTGATCCTTCTGATTTCTTTGACTATTCCTATTTCTATTCCTATTCATGCTTGATTCTAGAATGTCTACTCTACACCACTTTGTTGTATGTCCATCATTATTGCACTTATAACACTTAATGTTATTATTCCTTGAAGGTGCAAATGTCTTAGGATTTCTCCTGGTGAAGCCATATCCTTTTCTATCATGAACCCTGCAATTCATTGCCTTGTGACCAAACTGATTACATGAGTAGCAATACCCATGGAAAAGTTATCTGTTCCTAAAATTCCCATATTCTTATCTTTCATGTGTCCTACACTGTGAAGCCATGTGCCCAAATCTATGACATGAGAAACATCTTCCATTGAAGTTTCCTTGTCTTGACCTCATTGGTCTCTTAGTCTCTCTTAACCTATTATGATTGTTGTTCCATCTATTTCTTCTTTGTGCATTGTTCCTTTCCTTGTTGAACTTTCTATTGTCCAACTCATCCTCAGAAGTCTCACTTTCTCTTACACTATCTTCTTCTGAAGTTTCTTCTTCTTTAGAACTTGAGGTTGACTCTTCTTCTTGTTTCTTTTGAGCTTGTTCAAAACCAAGACCTATTTTGTTTGTTGACCTTCTTTGTACCTTGATCATCTTATCCACAATCTTTGAACTCTTTCCAAACTTGTGTAGCTTATCCTTGGATTTTTCTAAATCTTCCCTTAGTAGAGCTACTTCTTGTTCTAACTTTTCACATTCTAAGACCTTTGCTTCTAACTTATCCTTGAACTTCTTTGTCTTAGCCATTGACTTGTTTAGATCCTCTATAAGCTTTCCTCTTTCTTCATCACATTCTTGAAACTGAAATTCAAGTTGAGAGTTTTGCTTTCTTACCTTCTTTAAAGTTTTAAGAGCATAAATAAGCTCTCCCTCAAGATCAACTCCTCCTTTTTCTGATTCTTCCTCTATTTGTTTACCTTTGTCAACATCTTCATTCTTTTCTAACTTGTCTTCTATAGGATCACCTTCTTCTTCTTCTAGTGCCATTAGAATATTCTCTTCTAGTCCTTCTAGTGCATCCTCATATTCATCATCACTAAAACTAAAACCATTCCTTGTACAACTATCTTCAAGATGTCCAAAATTACCACATCTAAAACACTTGAGAATTATTGGTGACCTTTTCTTGACTTCTTTTTCTTCAATCAGAAATAGGACTTCATATTTATCATTATCTAAAAACTATTATCACTATCACTTGAGTACTTACTTGCCTTGTCTGCATAGTAGCTCCTCTTTTGTCTTTGAAAGAACTTCTTTCCTTGTCTACCTTGTCCATCCTTGCCTTTCTTTTGGTACCTATATCTTTTTGATTCCCTGTTCCTGTGATCCTATTTTTCTTCATCATTGTTATTTTTAGCTTCTTGAAAATCAGTTGCATAGTGACCATACTTTCCACAATTGAAACATCTAACATAGATTTTGCATCTTTAAATCTTCTTGAATCTTTATTCCTTCTACCATAATTTGCTTCTTCATCACTGGATGACTCATTGCTTGATTCTGACTTCTTACCCTTTGTCTTCTTAATTGCTTTGAAGGTTGCTTCCTTTCGATGATTAGGTTCCTCTTTTGTTCTTAACTCAAAAGTTGTAAGAATACCAAGTAACATATCTCTTGTCAAAGAATCACCATATTTTGATTCTTCTATAGCAGAAATATTTTCACTAAATATTTTTGGAAGAGATCTTAAGACCTTATCACAAACATCTGATTCTTCAACATTAAGTCCAAGTCCTTGCATGGCATTAACAACCTCATCTACTTGAAGTAGATAAGTACTAATGTTTTCCTCATCCTTCATTCTTAATTCTTCAAATTGTCCTTTGAGATTTCGTATCTTTGCCTTTTTGACACTTTTATCTCCTTCATATATACTTTGCAACTTATCCCAAATTCCTTTTGCATCTTTACAATGCATAACTTTTATTGACTCTGTTCTATGCAAACCTCTCAAAATTGCATTCATTGCTTTTGAATTGTAATGTTGTAGAAGCTTACCTTCCTTATCTGTAGGTGGATCAACTGGTGGTATGTATCCATTTTCAACTGCTTCCCAAATTTCATTGCCAAGTGCCATCAGGTGAATCTTCATTCTCATACTCCAAAATATATAATCACTTCCATCAAATATTGGTGTTGAATTATCTGAGGACACATTCTTAGAATCCATTGTGTTCTTGAAATCTTTTCCTTCAAGTTGTTAAACTCTTCCGAAGGAACCCGCTCTGATACCAATTGAAGAACACAAGCTTATACTCGAGAGGGGGGTGAACTAGTATAAGACCACTTTTTACTTTTCTTTCCCAATCAATATTATGCAATGTAAAGATAGCAATATCAATAGTAGTAATCAAAGCAATGCACAAATCACCACACACAATAGAGACACCAATTTAACGTGGTTCACCCAATGTGGGCTACTCCACGGAGAAAATATTTCACTAAAATTTTCTCAATCAATCTCTTGGGAATCCTTTCCCTATTACAATGTTTATGGACCTCTATCCAAAGGAGACACCAATCCCCTAATCAAGTTCATGGATCTCTATCCATAGGAGAACTCCTTTCTCCTTAGCTCTGACTGGTGATCTTCTAGAAGAACTATTACCCCCACTACTCTAGCTAATGGATCTCTATCCACTGAAGACACCTATCCTCACTACCCTGGCTAATGGATCTCTATCCACTAGAGACTATCATCCTCTATACTCTATCACCTTCAAAGCTCTATCTCAAATCTACACTAAACATAGTCCTTCAATTTAGCACAAATCTACTCAATATCTATCTCTAGTCTGGCACAAACCTATCCTCAAATCTGCACCAAAATATATCCTCTAATCTACACTAAACATAGTCCTTCGATCTAGCACAAATCTATCCTCAATATCTATTCTCTAATCTACACTAAACATAATCCTTCGGTCTAGCACAAATCTATCCTCAATATCTATCTTCAAGCCTTAACACAAAGCTTGACTTAATCTCAAATCAACTCTGCTAGATCTACCCCAAACCTTAACCCAAGGTTTGAACAAATCAATCAATCAACTCTGCTCACAAGTCTACTCAAAGACTTATCTCAAATCTACCTTGTAAGCTTCCACAAAATCTCACACTAATCTATCCACAAGTCCTCTCTAGAACTTGTCCAATATACTCTCAAGTCTTCACTAAGACTTACCTCAATTCTCAACAAGTCCTCAATAGAACTTGTCTCAATCTACTCAATAAGTCCTCACTAGAACTTATCCAATATCTCTCTCAATATGTATTGTAAGCTTCCACAAAAGCTCACACAAATCTATCCACAAGTCTTCTCAAAGACTTACCTCAAATCTACTCAACAAGTCCACACTAGAACTTGTCCAATCTCATAGAAACATAAAGAGAATTGTTAGAGACTCAATATGCTTCTCATTCATCACAATGCTCAATTATTTTCAATCACTCTTTTAGAAACATATAGAGAATTTTTAGAGACTCAATATGCTTCACATTCACCTCAATACTCAATCACTTTCAATCACTCTTTTAGAAACATATAGAGAATTGTTAGAGACTCAATATGCTTCACATTCACCTCAATACTCAATCACTTTCAATCACTCTTCTCAACTCAATTCAGAATATAGAATAATTTATTTTATAGAACTTGAACTATCACTTCACACATCCACTTGACTAGGCTCAACCAACTCTACTCAACCAATCACTCAATGAAATAATCCTTACTCACAAACCCTAGTCCAAGCATATGAACACTCACTCAAAATATTTCCAACAATGCTTATCAACCAATCTCACATAACAATGATACTCATGTTCTTTCCAAACCCTAGTTCAAGTTCTTCACTCAATTACTCACTTCAACAACAATGCTTATAAAAATATCTTCACATAACAATGATACTCATGTTCTTTGCAAACCCTAGTTCAAGTTCTTCACTCAATTACTCACTTCAACAACAATGCTTATAAAACAAGGTGCATAGCATTCACTTCTCAATAGCTCAACAACTCAATAAGGAAACCTAATCAAGTCCTTTTCACTCCAAAGTTGTTTTCCAGAAAACCAACCAATCAACTCAACCAAGGAAGAATGTGCCCATACCTTTTATTTGATGTAGAAGTAGATCACACAAATCTACCACAATCATAAACACTTCTTTGCCAAGTACAAAGAGTTAGATGACAAGAATTATCACTCTAACACTTTTCACAATTTACCTTAATCACAAAGATAAATTAAATCTCAAATACACCTTATTGCTCCATATCAATAATAACATTCAACATCATAAATTTCATCAAAATCCCCTATAAAAATATAACTCAACTTCTACTTATAACTCCCTACTCAATATTGCATTTAATTTAAATAACTCTCTTTATAACTTAATGCAATAAATCAATTTCCATTTTCCTAAGGTAAAAATAATAATTACCCTAGCCAAATTAACCTTTCACCACTTAGGTGAAAATCAGAAATTACTTACACCTTATACCTCCAACAACCTTAGCATGTGCAATAATAAAAATCAAAATAAAACCTTTATTACCCGCTCTGCAATCGGTGGGATTCGAACTTGCACCAAATGCTTCAGCAGCGCCTTGGTCGTGGCTTCCACGTCATGTGAGCCACGCGCTCACCTTGCTGCTCTAAAGCGCAATGTGCGCTTTATCCTCTTCACTCTCCCCTAGAGCCTTTGGCTCTTCTTCCAACATGATGCCTGCTCCACACGCACTTTGAAGGTGCCTTTCATTCGATTTCGCACGAGCTCTTTCTCACCGAATATCATGGATATTTTTCGAATGCCAAACATAAGGTTTGGCTTAAGGTATAAATACCTTTGCCCTTGATTTCATGCACGTCGACAGAGATGAATTCGTTGGGGGTCGACGCTAATGTTTTGGCTTCAAATATTTAATTTATAATTTATTTAAATTCATTAGAATTTAAATATTATAAATTAATATTTAAATATTTTGGCTTTATTAAGGATTAAAGCCTCCTTAGGTTTTAATAAAAACCTTTTACTTTGCCCATTATGGTTTTTAATAAAACCTTTTATTTTGTCCACTATGTTTTTTAATAAAAACCTTTTATTTATGCTTTACATAATATTAAAAATAAATATTATGAAGCTCTTTTGCCATCAACCTTTTGCATTGCTCCTTTTGACCTTTTGACATCAACGGTAGCTCATTCCTTGACATCAATGACAACTTCATTCCTTGACATCAATGACAACTTCATGGACTCAAAATGTCCAATAGTGTCCCCATGCAAATGGTGGCTTCCTATTGATGCTCCCCATCCCCATTCACCCCCCACACCCTTCTTAACCACCTCTACTTGGTCATTGTCCTCTTCTCACATTTTCCCTCCCCTAGTTCCTTTTGGCTCCTTGAATTCATTTCTTCCCTCGGGTCTCCCTCTGACCTACTCCCCACTGGGTTTCTATTGGTTTACCCACTAGGCCTTCAAATCTAAGCTTCCCTCGTGCCCTAGACTAACTATTTCCACCCCCATGGTTGTTGTGTTCATAGATCCAACTCAACTTAAAATTAGAAGCATTACACAGGTGTTCATGGATGCAAAAGGATTTACTCCTTTCTTGCATAAATTTGAGGGTCCAAATGATGAAATCACCAAGGATTTCATGGATACATGGCACAAGGGAGAGGTGCATGTTCATGGTGTCCACTTCAGAATTTTATTGGAGCTATTGTGTGAGGTGATGTAGCTTTCTCCCATAGGATGCTTCATATGGTGAGATAAACATAATTGGGAGGAGGAGCTTGACCAATTCCTAGATAGAGCCAAGAACCTTGGTTGGGACAAATCTGCTCTGTATCGCTCATCCCTGCCCAATCCCTAGAATGAAGCCATAGTCCCCATAATGCAGTATGTGACATGTGATGACCCCAAGAAGCCTCTCCGTAGCTTCCACCTTAGCTTCGTCAATCACCTTCATGAATCCAAATAGGTCTATGTCCCTGATTATCTATTGTATTCCATTACCTTATCCATAGAGAAGTGCCAAAAAACCCAAGTGAGACCCCTTTCATTAGGGCCTTCTTGCGGTCATCCTTTGCAATGTTGTGGCCAACCACCCACACATTCAGGAAGTACCCCCTAGCATCCAACCCCCCATGGATTCCCTAATCATATCTAATTCAAGCCTTCCTAAAGATGGTAATTCTAGTCCAATGGGTCAGTGCAAGCCCTCTCCCCATAAGAGTGACAAGCGTAATACCTCGAGGAAGCGAAACCCCATAGGGGACTCTCCTTTTGTTCCCAAGTCTTCTACTAGGATGAAGAGGCCCAAGTAGGATAAGATGCCCACCCTTGGGCACATCATATCAAACTCTGATAGTGGAAGTGAAGTGTCCCCTACCTAGCTCCTCCTGAAGATGGCCATTAAGTCGATGGCCAACATTGCTAGCTCAACGAATGCCACCGCCAAAGTTCTCAAGTAGCTCATCCGTAAGTGAGGCTAGGTCTCTGATGACCAAGAGGAAATTGCAAAGATTTAGGGCACATTGGATCCATCCTTGGGTGGATTTTAGATTGACAGTCAAGGTAGACTGGCATTTTGTGATAGATGGGACTTGCTTTTTGTTTTTTGTAACCTATTTTTTTTGTTGTTCTAGTTATTTTTTTATTAGTTTCTCTATTTATGTTTGGTTTACTGTATCAAGGCAATGTCTAAGGATGCTTACAAGGTGCTACGACCCTTTTTGTCATAAGGTTTTGGGATCCTCTTAAAAAACCCACTTTTGTATATAAAATCTTAATTTACCAAAAAAATAATATGGAATTATTTGATTAATGCAAAGAGAAGAACATATGACCTTACGATTAATTGATATGGAAATATGAAATTTGTTTGTTTTTTAAATGAAGGGTGTGGGAATTTAATTTATAAAATGAAAATAAAAGGTTTATTTATGGATTAAAGTAGTTGAATTTAATTTAATTAATACATATGAAATTGGTTTGTAAATTAGGGGTATGGGACTTTAATTTATGAAATGGAAAGAAAGGGTTTATTTATGGATTAAAAATTTGAATTTAATTTAATAAATAAATATTAAATTGGTTTTTTTGTAAATTAAGGGTATGGGACTTTAATTTATGAAATGAAAATAAAGGGTTTATTTATGGATTAAAGTAGTTGACTTTAATTTAATAAATAAATATGAAATTGGTTTGTTTTGTAAATTAAGGGTATGGGATTTTAATTTATGAAATGGAAAGAAAGGGATTTATTTATGGATAACAGTAGTTGAATTTAATTTAATAAATAAATATGAACCTAGATTTTTTGGAAATTAAGGGTATGGGACTTTAATTGTTGAATAAGGGTTGAGTCATTTATTGTAAGTAAAACCTGTGATCTAGATGCATTGTTGAAATAATCTCATAGGATGATGAGAGGAAAAATAAAACGAGTAGTTTCTATGATATCAACTATGCATTAGATAGTTGGATTGGTTGAATTGATTGTATAAGTGCAATATGGAAATGAAATGAGTAAATGCATTTATAGGTATGCATATCCTAAACGATGAGTGTCCTTATCCCCTACTATCCTCATAATGATCGATGGAAGAGTGGGAGGACCAAAGTTACAGATGGACCAAATGCACAAATTTGCTCTCTACTTTAAATCTTATTTACTTGTGCAAATAGATTAGATTTGTGGGGATATTTCCTTGATTAAATTGATGTAATGTATTGTGTAAAGGTATGGAGGTTTTACCATACACACTTATGTAATAAATGATCAATGTGGCAAATGCACCTTTGTATTCTATTTGATTTATTGTGAATGTATCTAAATATTTTTTAATTTATGTTTATTATTTAATCATTGCTCTATGTTTCTATTTATATTTTACATGTTTAATAAATTATATTTTGTTAGATTTAGTATCTAGATCTATCTTTTATTTTCTTGATTGAATAACTTTTTATAGAATTTAGTAGTAAATTCTAGGGTGAACTTAGAGGATAACCTAAGGGCTTTAGAATCCCTTAGGAAAAATGGTAACTAGATTTATAGAAGATCATACCTGAGTTAAGATAGCTTGTTAGAGGACAATGTTGATAGCTTAACTCACAGTACACGTAGCATACCTATGCATAATGGCTTACGTAGAATATGGAGATGTGTGTAAACCTTATAATGATCGAAGGTGATAAGTCTAGCTCATAGAGGATTATGATATGGATGGACTTGTGTATAACATGATATGTGCCTATGCAGAAGGGACTTGTGTATAACATGATATGTGCCTATGCAGAAGGGACTTGCATGAGGGAAATATTGTGGGGTATAGATCTTGAGAAACTTAAGGGTTTTGTTAAACATTAAGTCAATCTAAGGTTGGTTAGGGGTTTATGAATTTCTCTCCTTAGACAAAAAAAATCTATCTTTTTGTGTGTTTTCTTATTTCTTGTTTTGGGGGGTTTTATAGTAAACTACTTTGATAAAACCTTTCTAAGGCTTAGGTTCTGTAGGATCCTTATGTCTCCCTAGTGATTAGAATATACTCTAATCTTGGTAAAGTGCTTTAGGAAGTAATAGTTCACCTTTTGAGTTGATTTGGGAATGATAATTATCAACTCCTATTTCACCTTATTTCTCCTATGAACTATGCACTTATCAATTTGATGGAGTTCTCTATGGTTGGATTTATTTTATCTCTTTAATGTGACTATGAGACAAGAATGTACAATAAATTCCAACTCAATTATCCAAGCAATAATTTTCCTCCTCTATCCTTAAATTTTTCAAAGGTTTAATTTTCTAAATTCCAATTAATTAAAGTTTGATGTAGCACTCCTTATATCTCCCTAATTTTGGAATTTTAGAAAATAATGATATTTGCAATAATAATTTGTTTCCAAGTAGAAAACCTTATACCTCCTATGATATTAATTGCAAATATTGTATTTCAACTAGAGTGATTTGAAATGAAATACTATTTAAGGATAAGAATATGAACTCCTTTGGTTTGCTTTCAAATCTATTAAGGTTGATTTGCATATAACTTCAAATGCAAATGATAATAATAATTTCAACCTTATACTATCCCTTATATGAAAGCAAATATGAAATAATACCTTTATAAAGTTGATGGGCGCTATGCTTGACTTCAAACTCCTTGAAATGCGTTGTATCTCCTTGCTGGTTTATGATAGACTTGGTGGACGTCCTCTTATGATAGTCTTTAATGCACCTTTGACTTCTAAATTAAAGGAAAGTAAGTATGTCTTTTACCTCCCTTCAACGTATAGTGAGCGAGTTGATTGGCCTGTGGTGAGGCTTCTAAGTTTAGGCGCTGATATTTATTATGGGAAATGAGCATTCAATGCTCTCTTTCGAATGATGCTGGTCTTCTCCTCACAACCCGAGCATTCAATGCTCTACTTCTTTTCAAATGATGTTGGTCTTCACCTTACAACTTGAGCATTCAATGCTCTCTTTGATCGGTGCTAGTATATGGTAGTCTCTTGCTACACTTTGACTTCGATCATGATGCTTTGTTGTGTGCTTTCACTTTGATACTAGCTGTCGATGTGCTTCCCTCTATGAGTGCTCCTTTTTATGGTGGCTACAAATGTGCTTCTACCTTCTTGATGCATGTGCCAAGTGGCATGAGGTGTTACTAAGATCCTTTAGTCTCCTCCTTGAGTGGCGCTTAGGTAAATGAGACGTTACTCCAATCGTAGGTGCTCTCCTCTTTGGATGAGCATTACTCCAATGGCTGGTGCTCTCTTGGATGAGTGTTACTCTAATGGTTGGCGCTCTCTAGGATGAGCATTACTCTGATGAGTGCCTATCTCTGAGTGCTAGCATTATGGCTATGATGGAAGGCGTTACTAAGTTGAACACCTTTCTCTTGAGCATTGGAGATAAAAAGGGTGAAGATGCCCTTTGTGCCAAGTGGCACAATATTCCTTCCTCCTTCAAGATAAATGTTGATATCTCCTTTGCATGCACACTCTCTTCAACATACCAAAATATAACCTTAAGGCTTTCTCAATGCCTATTCATTCCAACCATTTGCAAGCTTGTTTGGCTCCTTTGATAGCAAATGATTTCCTCCTTGCAAGTTGTTCTATTTGAGGATGATGATTTCTTTCAAGGTTGGCTCTAGCTATGATGATCCAAGAGCATTGGAGTGGAGGTTCTATGGAGCTCTAATGGTATATTGTGGTGCTTTCACTCGGCTAGCGTATTGGGTATTGCACCTTCATTTTCTCCCTTGTATCTTGCTTGCTATACGCTGTCCTTGCTCTATCTTTTACGTAGATATTGATAGCCTTTTTATGTAGATACTCTATGCTATCTTCTATGTATATACCATGACCTGTAGGTGTAGATTTTCTTGTGCTATGATAGCTCCTTTACGTAGGTCCTTGTGCTGCAGGTTGATGGCGCTGGATAAGGTCCTGAAAGTGGTGTCTTTAGACACCCAAAAACCCAGCTTTGTGAGCCCTTCATTGGCTCTCTACCCTGCTTGAAGTTTGCTCCTCAAACTTCAGTGATGTGGCCGCTTGGAGACCGTGTCTTGCTGCTTGCAATAGTGTCTTTAAGACACTCTTTCTTTTGTCCTTATTTGTTGTATTTGAAAGGACAAAACCGGTGCCAATGTAATGCAAACACCTTTGCAATAGATAGGATTAAGTCCCTTATTTTGCACCAAAGTTATATGTCTCCTTTTGAAGCTATTCCTTGCTTCTTAGATATGGTAGCTCTCTACTCTAATCCTTGAGAGCAAGTAGTAATGTATTGTTGCCTTCCTTACTAGACAACACTAACCTCTAACTTATTTTCTTGGATAACTTAGTAACAATGAATCCAAGCTCTTAATCATGCAACTAATATGCTATTTTAGAGGTTTAACTTTGCACTAATTTTCATTGCAACTAAAATACTTAGTGCACCTTAAAAACTCTTAAGAACAATTAGTATAGTGCAATATTGATCTCACCTTATCACTCCTGTAAAAGAACTCTCAAAGTAAGATGTATCAATAATAACTCTTAAATGCACTATAATCTCTGCAAACTTAATGTAGTCTTCTCTGCTTCAACTTAAATAATAGGAAGATGATATTTTTCTTTCTATTGAAATATATCTAACTCCTATTTTAATGTGCAGGTATAAACCTTAAAAGAAACTTCCTTCTGCACTCTCTTGAAGACTATAATATGCAACCTTCTCTTTGCAACTTCTTAAAACTCTAATATGGTGCTTAATGGAACTTGATAATGAATTAAATTAAAGTTCAACTAATGAACCTATTTGCACCCAAGTTGCTTACCTTAATGAACTCTGTAGATGAAGGATTGCAAGGTGATTAGATTCACCTTATTGTTGCCTTTTACTGGATGAACTTGCAACTCTTCTTTTGTTGTCTAAAATAGCTTCTCAACACACCAATTTGTAGCTTTGTACCTTCTTATATCTTGTTGCCTGATACTATAGTTTGGTGGCTCCAACCTTCAGGATGTATCCTATAAATCTGAAACTTAGCAGCTATTGATGCTGCCTAAGTTGTTGCTTTCTTGCTATCCTCAAATCTGAAATTTTTAGATTGCAAAGTAGTCAATCTCTTCACTAAAATGTTGTCCTTGAATCTCAAAAATTTGGTAGGGAACTCCTCCAAATCGCAGCTGATATTTTCCTTCAAGAACCCTTTAGTATTCTGTTGTAGATTCAGCAAACCCCTATCTCCGAATGAGCCTTCTAGCCTTCAAAGGCAATCTTCAAACCTTTCAGGTTTGGTAGTAATGTTTGGCTCCTTTCTCCTTCAATCTCCTTGTCAAATTCTGACTTCAATCCAGGCCTTCTTCTCAAGAATCTGAAAGTCTTGAGGTCTTCACCAATATCCTCCAAAATTTGGCAAACTTCTTGCCAAATCCTTCTCCCTTGGGCTTGTTGTCGGATGGTGATAATTGTCCCAAGTTCTTCCTTTATCAAGAACTTCTCCTTGGTGGTAAATTTCTCCAATGAGTTCTCCTAGGAACTCCTTCAATGGCCTTCTTCGAATCTCCTTCAATGAGGCTCTCCAAGCCTTCTCCTTCTTTTCTCCTTGAGACCTCTTCTTTAGGGTCTTCACTCTCGTAGCTTCTCTGGTCTTCTCAATGAGACCTTTTCTTCAATATTCTACTATGGAAGTTTGGCAATGAGATCTCCCTCTTGGATCTCTAAAATCTGCTACTTCAAAAACAAGACTTTTGCTAGTCCTTCTCTTTCTCTTCCAAAAATTGGAAGTTCTTCAATAGGACCTCTTGTAGGTCTCTTCAGCTTCTCAGGCTGATTTCTTCAATCTTCAATGGAGATCACCAATCTCCTATCTTCACCAGGACTCTTCTCTGGAGTCTCTTCAATCTGCTATTTGCAGTCTTCAATGGAGATCACCAATCTCCAATCTTCTCCTGGACTCTTCTCTGGAGTCTCTTCCTCAAATCTGCAACAAGGCTCCTATGGCCTTTTCTTCTTCTACACTCTGCAGGTCTGCAATCTCTAGCAATGGGACCTTTTCTTCAAGCCTCCAAATATTTGTTCTTCCATTTGTTGCTTCTAGTGTTGGATTGATTCTAAAGAAGATATTCTTCCTAGCTCTTTTGTAGGAAGCTTCCCAACTTTCTTTGAATCTCCTTTTTCCTGCAACAAAGTATTAGGACTATAATGGAAGAAATTCTAAATCTAGAGATAATCAATCTTCACTAGTTGATTTGTCAATCTAGTGGAATTTATGTTGAGTCCTAGTCTTCATGAGTTTTTTTGCAACCCTATGGAAAGACTCTAGCCAAATGCAATCTCAAAAATTTTGTAAATGAGATTTTTGGATTTCTCTCAATCTCACTTGTGGCTCTCCCTATTTCCTATCGATCTACCGTGTGCTCTGATACCACTGTTAGCTTTTGATGAGTATATGATATAGGAAATGCAACCACAAGATGCAAGATAAGCAAGCTATGATATCTATATGATAATGGCACTATAATATGCAAGAAAATAAAGAGATAAACTTCTACAATAACTCAGAAATATGCCATTAATGAAAGCTCATGAAAATAGTACAATGCAGTATAATGGAGGACATGAACACTCCATAAACTATTTTTAAAGGAACTACATTGTACCACACTACCAATCTATACTATGCACACTCTATATTCTCTCCTCTCTTATTTCACTCACTATAAGGCCTTTATATAGGAAGATAAGTTCCTTGGCCCTTACTCTACCTTTGACTCTATCCTATGACTCATGTACATGTGGACTACATGCACATTTACATCATTGCACATTCTAACACTTGTGCATTTATTACATGTTGAAGTAACTACTTAACTTTACTCTAAAGTAAACTCCTACTCTAGTAATGTACCAAAGGTGGTACATTGATATGTACCCAATAATGTAATATATTCTCTAAAAATATTCTTGAGAAACTCCAAAAGAAGCTTATTAGGTGGAAATAAGCTTTCCTTGATCAGGTTTCCAAAGAAAACCTTGTACACCTTTTCCTCCAAAGCATTCTAGTGTACTTCATGTCCATATTTAAAGATTTTGCAGTGATATGAACTAAAATTGATCAAATTCATAAGAGATTCCTTTGGTCAGGATTATATAATAGGAAGAGGTTCCCCTTGGTGGTGTGGGATAATATATACACCAAGAAAGCTCAATGAGGACTAGGATTCAAGAAAATTAGCAAAATGAACATAGAACTAATAACCAAGCAAGGTTGGAAAATATTCAATAATGCCAATGTTGAGTGGGTTTCCATAATCAAAATAAAGTGCCTACAACATCATAGATTTATGGATGAAGGAACACCCCAAAATAGATCTGCATTCTAGAATATAGTCCTCAAATATATACCCATAGTTTAGAAATGCACCTGATGATAACTTGGGGATGGGAAACTCATTGATTTTTTGGAATGATGTGTGGATCTCTAATCATCCACTAATTGATGATACCAACCTTGTTATGGTGAAACCTATTACTAACCACCTATCTGAAAACAAAGTCTCTCACTTCATGACTCAAATTCATGGTATACTTATCTGGGTAATGATCCTTATGAATTATCTTAGCAATGAACTCACTACTTGTTGCCAATTCACTAATGTTACATACCAAACATAATATAGCCGTTGGCTATATTATGAAAGATTTCATTTGATTATATAAATCCAATTGTTTTGTTTTAAATCATTTATCATCTTTTATCCAATTTCATTTGCGATATTCACAGTCACTGCCTTTACGACGAGGTTGTGCCCACCTTAAGTGGTGAAATATATTCAAATTGATTTATTTTATTTACCGCTGCTATTTCGTATTACTCCATTTATATTGCAATCTAGGAATTGAATAGAATTAAAAATAACAGAATGAGTTATATCGTTCCAAGTGGTATCAGATTGTCTAGGCATCGAAGGGATTCTGTCGTGTTTTCTCCAGCTACCTACAGCCCATACACTAGAAATTACAAGCACAACAGTTCTTGTTTACGCAAGTTTTTTGTCGAGAAGTCCCATTGTGTAACCGTAAGCATCCGCATAGCAAAATCGGAGCTTTCGAACGCTGTAACAACCTACGGATCTTCACTCCAAATGATCGTGTATCGGTCTCTCCACTCTAGCGATTATGTAACTGGTCCTTGCTACTAATTTAAAGAAACCACCATAGAGAAGCCTCCGAATTCAACTTCCACAGTCCGTAACCATCGACCAATCAACGTTTGAGGTTTTAAAATATTTACGAATAATTCCTAAGGTTCATGTCAAAAAATAAATTTTTTTCTTCTCCATGGGAGGAATTATCCCACATTCAGTGTGGGGAGGCATTGACGTAATTTAAAAGATGTGGTTCATGTCTATTGCATTGTGAATTCGATCACACTCTTGGATTATCTCTCTCATGCACACCATCCAGCCATTGGTTTCATCGGTCAGGTTCTGTTCTCCATCCTCGTGTCTTGTCCTCGTTGTCTTAGTGTCGTGTCATGTCCACAGTCCATGTCCAGTTCTATCACAAGTTGTCTTGTCTAGTTTTATCAGTTTTTGTGTGTCTTCACTATGTCCTTGTTCAACTGTCATGTTTGTCCTTATTGTTTGGTCCCTTGTCCATCTATTGTGTTGTGTCCTCACTATCAGTCCATCATCTTTGGTCTTGTTGCGTCCTTGCTGTCCATTTTGTCTTCGGTCTTGGTTCTTCATCTAGCTATTGTATCGTGTCATGTCCTCATTGTCAGTCTGTCATCTTTAGTCTTGTTGCACCCTCGCTGTCCATTCTATATTTGGTTGTGTGGTGTCCTCGCTATTTGTTCCATCTTTGGTCTTGTCGTGTCCTCGCTATTAGTTCATCGTCTTCGGTCTCGTTGTGTCCTTGTTGTTCGTTCCTCATTATCCTCGATGTCCATTCTATTCCTTGTTGTTCATATGTCATCAGTGTCTTGGCTATCCATTATCTGTCATCTTCAGTCTGGCGTGTCCTTACATCTCTATATTGTGGTTAGTGGTTAGTCCCAGTCCAGTTATTGTCAAAGTTGTATAAAAAAAAATTGTCAAAAGTTGCTAAAAACTTGCTGTCAAAGTTGCTAAAATTGTCCAAATTGAAAATTTGTTGAAAGTTGCTGTCAAGGAGGCCACCCAAATTCAAATCCATGTCGCAGTTGAAGCGGAATCCAAATTTTTGCCAAATTCAACCAAATTTTGCAAAAATTGAAGCAAGGATTACTAAGCAGGAAATTTTGAACAGTGCATGAGTAGAAGTTGGATCAAAGGATCTGATGGTCGATTAACAAGCTCGGAAGCTCCCAACAAAGAAAATTCAAACATAAGAAGACCTCATCGAGGCCAAGGTACAAATAATTCTCCTTCTCCTTTCAAAATTGGTAGTTATAATTCGAGTCATCCACTGGTTGA
Organism: Wollemia nobilis; assembly: GCA_028583015.1. Taxonomy (NCBI): domain Eukaryota; kingdom Viridiplantae; phylum Streptophyta; class Pinopsida; order Araucariales; family Araucariaceae; genus Wollemia; species Wollemia nobilis. The sequence continues at coordinate 421,062 of JAQPPZ010016675.1, forward strand.
CCCCATGGCTACTAACCCTCCCCCAACTCATGAAAACGTCACACAAGGAGAATCAAGCAACTCTGCCATTACCACTGATGAAGCTCTTTGACTCTTACTAGATGGTATGGCCCAACTTAATATCAAAATATCTAAACTATTGGACACACAAACTCGACCTAATCCCAACACTAATTCCCAAAATCACTATCACGAACAAAGGAATGAGGAAAATAATGACCAAGATGAAAATTGGGAGCAGCAAAGAGGCAATCTAGATAATTACATGAATCACCTTCATCGACAGAGATATAACCAAGATCAGGATAGGGATATGGGTTATCACCAACCAAGAGGCCCTAATAATTTTCCACGCATTGATATGCCCACTTTTGAAGGTCATGATCCTCATGGTTGGATAGCAAAGATGGAAGGCATTCTAGACTTATACCAAATTAGGGATTCTGATAAAGTCCCTTTCATGGCATCAAAATTAGGCACTAAGGCTTACCAATGGTTTGTATGGATTAAACGCGAGAAAGGAGCTACTGTTTGTTGGAATAATTTCACTACCTATTTTTTAGAAATATTTGATGAAGGAGCTACATCATCATACATAGTAAGACTGTTATCTCTTAAACAAGAAATATCAGTTAGTGAGTTCGTCTCCAAATTCACCAATTTACTACCGTATGCCTTACACCTCAGTCCAGACACAGTGGTAGGAGCTTTTTGCAATGGATTGAAAGAAAATATTAAGGTGGAGGTGGACATTCAAAATCCAACCTCGTTGAACAATTGCATAAGAATAGCCAAGCTAGCTGAGAAGAGAATTCAGATGGATACACAACATGAAACTTATAGTCATCCTTCATATGGAAACAACTCTTGTCATAGAAATAATAAACCATTAAGATACTTCTACTATAAATGTCGCAATCACCATCCCAGAGAACAGGCATGTGCACAAAAACAAAACTTTCATATTAAATGTGCTCAAAATGAAGGAGAAGAGGAAGAAGCATACCACTAGGAAGAACCTATTTAGGAAGAACTATCAATTTTTCTAGAAGAGAAGAAAGAGGATACAATGGCTATTTTCGTGCATGCCCTCATAGGGTTAATAGCCCACCATACAATCAAGGTACTAGGATTTCTCCACTAGAAAAAGGTAAATGTGCTAATTGATTCAGGCAGTACCCACAATTTTATCAACATAAAAACAACAAAAGCTTTGAATTTATTCATTCACTCTTCCAACAAAGACAAATTCTAGGTTCTAGTAGCCAATGGGGTGAACGCTCAATGTGTTGGGAGAACATCTCAAGTTTCCATTAAAATGGGAACTTATACCTGGTTTGGATCTCTTTTCATAATGAATTTAGGGAACTTTGATGTCATTTTGGGAGTTGAATGGTTGGAAACACTAGACACGGTTAGCTTCAATTTCAAAAAATTATTTGTGGAATGGAAGGAAAATGGATGGGTCATTTTCTTACAAGGTATTACTACTCCCCCATCACAGATGGTGAGCTCTCATAGTATGGAGAAAATATTAAAAAAGGGTGGATACGAATTCATAGCTCAAATTAATTGTTTGGAAAAGCAATCTCGAGCAACTTTGGGTATTTTTGCTCCAGATTTATGGGACATCGTAGCACATTATGAAGAGGTCTTCCAAGAACCAAAGGGACTACCTTCCAAAAGATCCCATGACCATGCCAGACAGTGTCTCAAGAAGGTGATCGGCCAAAAAGTGAAATCTCAGTCAAAAGTACCAATACTCGATATAGAAGGGCGTATATATCTCCAGCCAAAAGTAGTTCTACAAAGCAGAACACGCATACGAAACTCTCATCATATCCAAGGATTTATCATCAAATGGCAGGGCCTACCAGATGAAGAGGCTACATGGGAACCTAAAAGGATTTTCCAAGACATTTCTAGCTTTGAGGACAAAGCTTTTCGAGGAGGGGAGTCATGTTACATACCAAACATAATATAGTCATCGACTATATTATGAAAGATTTCATTTGATTATATAAATCCAATTGTTTTGTTTTAAATCATTTATCATCTTTTATCCAATTTCATTTGTGATATTCGTAGTCACTGCCTTTACGACGAGGTTGTGCCCACCTTAAGTGGTGAAATATATTCAAATTGATTTATTTTATTTACCATTGTTGTTTCGTATTACTCCATTTATATTACAATCTAGGAATTTAATAGAATTAAAAATAACAGAATGAGTCATATCGTTCCAACGAACTTCTCTCTTTAAAGCTTGTATCATTTCTAGAAATGGTCCTCCTAACTCCCCTATTTGGACAAATTGTTATGATGGACAATTCATCATTAAGAAAACCTATTTCCTACAAGATAACCCTATTACTTGCATGCTCCTAGTCAAATCCATTTCAATTAAGAGCCTAATACCAAAGATCACCTTTTTCTCCTAGTTGGTGGGGTAAAACAAGATTATGAACATTGATAATATCCTAACTAGAGGTATGATTATACCCAATAATTGTTATATTTGTCAATTTGGATGGGAGCCAAATCATAACCTTGTCCTTGAATGCCCATTCTCAAGGACTGTACTCAGTTTACTTTTTCAAACTTTTAGTATTGAGTGGGTCCAACCAAACATTATTATTTAAATATTCACCCAATGGCCTAATTCCTTCATGAACCCTCATATCAAAGCTCTATGGAGATTATTTCTACATAACTTCCTCTTGCAAGTGTGGCTTGGGTGTAATAATAGAGCCTTTTTTCCAACACTTCCATTGACCCTATTTCTATTGGTAACAAAGTTTTGTGCACTGCTATTAAAAATGCCTAGCTTATCCCTTGCTAAAAATACCCTAACCCTAGACTTGAAGCCACTATTGCAAGATCGCTTAATATTTCTATGGAGATTTCAACACCGACTATTCCTTCAACTATCAAATATAGCATCAGATAAGTTCACCCTCCTGAAGGATGGTTAAAACTAAACTTTTATGGTGTTGCTAAAGGCAACCCTAGAAAAGTAGGAGATGGTGGCATTGTTAAAGATCATTGTGGCAATGTCATAATTATTTATGTAGATAATTTGGGCTCATAAATCAATCATGTTGCTAAATCCAAAGATCTTTATCAAGGACTTACCATTATAGGAGATGTTCCTTATAAGCTAGTCATCAAAAGAGATTCATTGAACATCATAAATTATCTCAAAGGTGAGAAGGGTCCTACATGGAGAGTTAGTAACCTCATGTATGAATCCAAGTAGCTTCTCTGAATCCACCCTAATGTTTACATTAAAAAAAAATTATAGGGAGGGAAAATACAATGCTAACTTGATGTCCAACTTGGGCCTTCACATGGAATCCCTTGATATTTTATGTGTTGCCTTTCCCAAATCCTTAATCGATGTATCTGCTAATGATTAGCTTCTATCACCCTAATTCCTTTGTAAGTCTCACCATGTCTTCCTATCCCTGTGGTATTTTAGTTATGATGATGAAGTGGATATTAAATGCCCTAATTCTTCTAAATCAAGGCAAAAATCCTATCCCAGACCCTCCTCAGGATGATTCTCCCTAGTCTAGTGAATTTGTTCTTCGATGTCACTCCCTAAGGAGCCAAAAATATGGGATTAAAACAAGGATAGTCTAGAAGCTATGTGGGAGTCCCCTTGACTGAAACAGGTGAAGATCAAGGGATCTCCTCTGAAGGTGATGTGTGATGACAATCCCACCAATGCAAAGGTGTCTAATGCCAAAGGTAATCCCATAGCTTGTTCCCTTTTCCAACATTGTGGTGATGCTTTCTACTATTTCTAATGCATCCAAAGCTACTTAGAATTTGTACAACCAAGCTGCCAAGTTATTGGATGATCTCTATAGTTAGATTAGAGATCACCATAAGGCTAGTGATGAAACTACTACAATCAACAATGATTCAACCTAGTACAAAGTCCTTCATTTCTATTTTGTTGTTCCACATTTGTTTCTCTATCTTGAAACCACTCGTTGGTTCCCTTTTGTATGTTGGGATTAGTTTTTTGGACCCAATGTTTATTTTTGTGTTGTTGTAGGTCCGCTGAACTATTATTTTTGTTGATATAAATGTAGGTAAGGTTTTGGATCCCTTTAAAAACCCACTCCTCCAATATATAAAAAAAAGTTACAAAAATATAATATTGCAAACTAATATTCCTTTACCAAAAACCCTTTAGTTTCTAAAGTAAAAAAAAAAATAAAATAGATGTAAGTATACAAGAGATGCAAACACGTAAAGCCTAGCCTACATGCATTTTTTATTCAAATTATTACAAGAAAAGTAAGAGGTATTTTTCTTTTAAGGGAAAACAAGAAATTGAAAAACACACACAAGATCATCCTACAGTGCAACTATATGCAAGTTTATTTCTTTCCTAAATCAAAATAAAGACTATTTTAATAATGATTATCTAAAAATATTTTCCCCTTTGTTAAATTTGTTATAAAATTAGAAAAAAAAAATAAAAGCATAGCCACATCAAACAATAAATAAACTATAAGGATGAAATAGAAGAGTTCGTAGAATGATGGTACCTAGTCTTATCTCACAAACAAATGTGCCACCCAACTGGGAATGTGTTGCTCAAAGATATATTAAAGTAAATATTTCTTAGCCAGTGCAAATGTGATACCTATAAAAATAAACAAAATATAAAAATAAATGAGAGTATAGGGGCCTTCCTGACCTAAGAAAAAGTAGTGGGCTTCTTGGATTACTATGGAAAATCTCTTTTCATTACAATTTATTTATAAAAATGCATAAAAACATGGGAATAATGGACATACAATATTTGCATTGCCTACTTGTAGTCATATGGTGAAAACTCTTTTGAGAGAAAATGAAGTAGAAAATACATAATATATGTGCATGTATATAAAGTTATAGATGTAGGATGCACTATAAATGGATGAGCACCTTGATATGCAATAGAAAAAAGATGAATATTCCCACTAAACTATATTAAATGATGAAACATAAAAGTGTAGTAGGATAGATTAAAAATATGGCTATTATAAATGTAAAAAATATATAGTAAGATAAATAAAGTTTTATATTAAAGTAATGTAGTGTGTTGGATTTTAAGCTAGATTATCTTAGGTCCCAATATTTTGTATCTTTAGTAGACTTAAATATAAGAGAAATAAATATATAAAATGGCCAACATAATTAATAATAATCATCATGAAAATGACAAATATGAATATAAATGGTCAAAGTAATTCATGCAATAACATGAAGAAAACTTATAGTAGAATTTCTCAAAATATGCATACAAGATTCAATATTAATGCTTGAATGTTTCATATATTTTCTAGATATATTTCATGGAGCTTTATCTCCATAATATAACCTTAGAAAGGTGACTCTTCAAATACTTGACTATTGCACTCCTCACATATCCAAGAGTTGCAACCTTTCCTATTCCATACATAAGATAAACCTCTCATGTCCTTTTGGCTTCTCATATTGCCACTTGTATATATAACTCTTGACTCTCTATTTACTTTCACTTTTAACTATATGACATGTGAACACTTCTATATGACACTTACTCGACTCTACATGCACACCTAATACATGAAACTTGTGCATTTTCTCATATTACACACTTGCACACTTAATTACATGACACTTGTGCACTTTCTCATATTACACACTTGCACACATGATTACATGAAACTTGTGCACATCTTACATATAAAAACTTGCATAAAGGAGAAATATAAATCACACTTCTAAACTATAGAATCAAATCCTGTTTAAATATTTACATTGTACCATAGGTACCATGGGAGTATATTAGCATGTACCAAATAATGTAATATTGTCCAACACCCCATTGTATTATATTATTTGGTTATAGAAAACTTTAGTCTTCAATATCTATCTTTATCTTGTGCCTTGTGTTCATCCACTACCACTCTATAATCTCTACTAGGTAATGTTGGACTATACCTGATCCGTCTTCTTATTTCATATATTTTTAATAATCAAGCAATTCATCATTAACCTAGTCTTGATGTAAAACATGCTCTATGATTTCTTAAGAGAATCCCATTGTGTCTAAAGTAAATATTCCATTCTTCATGGAAATTGTAGCTTCATTTTTGTTATGATTCTTGATAATGCATTTTCTTAGTTCATTTGAATTTTTGAATTTCATAGTTCTTCCTTTTTTCAACTAATTGAGCAACTGAGATAAGATTATTTTATAATATATAAAACATCTTCTAATAGAAAATATGAAAATGGCATGCTAGGTATTATTTTTCTCGCTCCTTGAACATGATTAGTCTTATCATCTACAATTTTTAGTGAAATGGTTTGTCTAATTTCCAAATATTTAAACCAATGCAAATTTCTAGAACCTGAATCTGTATACCAAGCATCATTTTCTTTCCTCATATTTTGATGAGATTCAAATGATCTAATTTTATATCTTTGATAAAAGTTTTAAAGATATCTTCTATTATTTTTTCCTTTGAATTCATAGGATTTTTGATAAAACTTTTGAAATATTCTTCTCATGGGATTTGGTACTTTGTATTAATTTTGAAGATTTCTCCTATTGTGAAAAAATTGTGATTCATTCGTTCTTCTTTGCCATCTATTAATTTCTTCAAATGTACAAAACAAAATTTTTGAATATTTTTATTCCTTTGAGGTAGAATTCCTTATTACTCCAAAGTTAAATATTTCAATTCCTCTACAATAAATTCAAAAAAAAAGTTTTGCACTCAATATTCAATGTTTACAATTTTAATAATCAAAAAACATTTTTCAAAAATTAAATTAAAAATGTTAATAATTTAAAGTTTTTAAATTCTTTGAAGTGGAAAACCATTTATCTCCAAATAATTTATCAAATTTGTAAAGTTTATTAATTATTCAAATTTTGTTTAGAGTAGAAATCCTTATCTCTCCAAAATCTAATTAATAAAAAAATTCAAGAATCAAATTTTTGAAATAAATTGCAAATATATCAATAATTTCAATATCTTCAATAACTAAGGTTGAAGTCCTTTTAAGTCCCTCCTTTTATATAATTCAAATGGGGTTGAATTATTTTTAACTCCCCTATTTAAATAATATTTAAAGTTTCTAAGTTTCCAATACTCTAAATTTAAACTTTACTTAGGACATTAATCTATCACCAATTTAATTTAGCAAAACCAAAGGTAATATTGCTTGCATTTTTTTGCCTAGTGGATTAGGTCACATTGACCATAACATTTAGGGATTTTTTTTGGTATTGATAAAAAAGGGGGTTGAAGGGCCTCAACCCTTTACAAAGAACTTGAAATATGTATAGGAAAAAAAAGAGAATACCAAACAAATGCAAGATAGCCATATCTTAGTAAAACAAATAAACCTAGGCTAAACATCCTAATGGAGAAGCTAAAATAATATCCCTACCACTATCCATGACAAGGCTTATGCAATGCTCAATGCTTTACATAACTGATAAAGAAACCACTGACAACAATGTAATTTAATGTGCTCAAATCCTTCATCACATGATTCCAATAAGTATTTTACTTTGCTCTACCCTCTTTATTTGCTAGCTTCATTATCAATTATTATAATCTCTTTCAATTCCATGGGGAAATATGACCAAATATTGAAATTCTCAGATCTAACCATCATATTTTCCATTTTATTGAAAACTTTGTTTCCCTCTCTATAAATATGTTTTATTTAAATTTCTTCTAGGTTTCCCAAAATAGTCCTTGCATCTATAATTATTTGGAAAATGCTAGAATTATTTAGCTCCCCTTTTTGAAGGGAAGTTATAATATTATTGGAATCCCCCTCAAGAACAATTCTCCTAAAACCCAAATTCATTGTACTTTAGAGTCCTATTAGCATCACCCTTGCTTCATCTTGGTGATTTGTGCTAATTTCTAGATCCTCAATATATGCAACCACTACCTAACCTCTATTATTACTGATAAAGCCTCCACCACAAGCATGATCTAGGTTGCCTTTCATAGCCCCATAAAATTTAATTTTTATAATTGACCAAGAAAATCTTGCAATGATCCTCTCTAGAAAAAAATATATCTTAAATATGGAAAAAATCAATAACGTAAGACTAGATACTAGATGGGAACATCATCACAAAGAATGGGTAAAAACATATAGGGATTTGAATTATTCTACTTTGAAATATTGACTACTACACTCTGATTATTGTTGTGCTCTAATGACTATTAATCTTTGATGGCTACTATGCTCTAATGATAAGTCCACACAAATATATGTTACACCATTATGTAATGTTTGATTCTCATGCAAAAATTTATCTAGAACCTTTACATCTTCCTTATACCACCCATGAAGTTTTAGTTGTAAGCTCACTATCCTCAACAATAGAGACTCAAATAAGTCATAGGAAATTGTGCTCTAGATGGACTGGTTCATCTCATCACCTTTACAAAAATATAAATTCTTTATTCTCAATATTAGAGACATAGGGAATGGCACTCATTGGCTCAACTCATTGCTTATTCTTTGGTTAGATTTATTCATCACCATAATAGATAGCTCTTAATATAAAAGTAAGCATTGCTTTTCTTATTCTTTCATAATTTGAAATTTTGATTCCCTTTTATTTGATTGGCTAGGGATGCACTTTTGAATGCTTTCTCTATTTATTTTTTTAACTAAAGTATAATTCTTCTTATTTTCAAATTATTTCTTAAATTATTCAATACTTTTATAGTCTATATAACTCTTTTAAATGTTGTGTTCTATTTGTACCAGGGTTATGCATAAGGGGTTGAACCTAAAATGTACTTGTAAAAAATAGGCGAATCTGTTTCAAAATTATGGTGAATCCTGGCCAAAATCATATCATAGGAAATGGTGAATTACCTTAGTTTTTGAATTTTTTTTGGAAAAAATGGTGAATTTGACAATTTTGGCCAAACTAGGTGAAAAACGAGATTTGGCCATGAGTAAATGCAAAAATTGGTTTGGCCTCAAACCAAGTGTATAAAATGATCTGGTCTCAAAATATTGTATTAGTTATGGAGCTTGATTCTCTCTAATTTTGAGGTCTGGTTTTTAGCCACACTTGGACCCACTCCGTGAAGGGGGGTGTAGGGGGGGCAACGCCCCCTATACTACATCTTCAAGGGGGTCTCCAAGGGGGCAATGCCCCCATAGCCAAAAATAGATGTATTTTTCCCTTTGCAAAATAGGGTCTGGTAGTCCATCCAGATGTAAAATAGAGTTTGAATATCATCCTGGTGTAGAACAGGATTTAAAAATTAGCCTGGTGTAGAACAGGGTTTGAAAATCAACCTAGTGCAGAACAGGGTCTGATATAGTATAAAATAATGTTCATTCTAGTGCAAAATAAGGTATGAATATTGACCTGGTGTAGAACAAGGTCTGATCTAGTGTAAAACAAGGTCTAAATATTGGTCTGGTGTAGAACATGGTCTAGTCTAGTGTAAAACAAGGTTCGAATATTAACCTAGTGTAGAACAAGGTCTAGCCTGGTATAAAATAGAGTCCAAAAATTAGCCTAGTGTAGAACAAGGTACTAAAATTGACCTAGTGTAGAACAAGGTTTGGTTTGGTGTAAAATAGGGTTTGGATATTGGCATGGTGTAGAACAGGGTTTGACCTAGTGCAAAATAGGGTCTGGATATTGTCCTGGTGCAGAACAGGATCTGGCCTAGTGCAAAATAGGATTTGAATATCGGCCTAGTGTAGAACAGGGTCTGTCCTAGTATAAAATTAGGTTTAAATATCAACCTAGTGTAGAACAGGATTCAAAAATTGGCCTAGTGTAGAATAGGGTCTAGTAGTCCATCTGGATGCAAATCAGGGTTTAGATATCAGTTTAGTGTAGAACATGGTCTAGTAGTCCATCAAAAAATAGAACATGGTATGAATATTAGCCTGGTCTAGAATAGGTCATGATATGGTGCATAACATGATCTGATCTACCATAAAAATAGGTTCGATCTAGTGTAGAACAAGGTTTGGTCTTATCTAGTGCTAAACAAGATCCAGTCTGATGTAGAACAGGGTTCGATCTTGTCTAGTATTGAATAGGATCTAGTCTGGTACAAAAATGGATCCATTTTGGTAAAAAAAAGGGTCCAATATAGTGTGAAACTAGGTCAATATATCCATATAGTGTAGAATAGGGTTTGAAAATGAAAAAGTATTGTTGGGGTGTTAATTATATATAGTGGTATACTTGGTGAATTGGGCAAGATAATTTAAAAATTTTAAAATTTTATGGTGAAAAGGGTCCTCTATTTAGGCGGGATTGCTAGAGAATTTTTAAAAAATCTATAATACTATTATCAACACATGGTGAACCGACACCTAAAAAAAATGAAAAATTTTGGGCAAAAGGGTCGATGTTCGAGTCCCCAAAAATAGTAAATTTGAATTTTCAAAAATGTAAATATTAGCTCAATTTGTAAGTATTCGCCACTGTGCATAACCTTGATGTGTACTATCATATGAATGTCAAGCATGGCCAAAAAATTAATCTCTATTTCTTCCTTAAGAGGCTTTAGCCACTCTAATATATTCTACTTATTGGTGGCTTTACCCACTCCTTATGTGGTTCTCTTTTTTTTGGTAATAAAATTGTATTAAAGAGGGAATTTGAAAGGTGACCTAATGCCTTAATACAATAGGAGGATTAAAGGATGGATCATCCACAAAAACTTCATTGCATACAAAAAAATCCTAAGACATTTAGCTAAACTAGAAACAAACCAAAAGGACAAGGATGAAATAAGAAATGAGACATCCTGACAATATAGGGCCCAAAAATAGTAGATAAACTGTAGATAGTTATGCAATAGTGGAATCCTTAGTATCATACTTTTTTATATCCTTAGGAGTATCCTTGAACACTTCCTTGGCTATTTCCACCACATCCTTTTCCTTGACACCACCTCTGGTTCTGGTGGCATTCTTTGTTGAGAGATCCTCGACGAAGTTGTCACAGAAAAATAACAGATTCAAAGCATTATTGTGCTCTTTCATTTTTGTAATGGATACCAAGCTTATGTTCACAACACTTTCCATCTAGGAAATGGTATCCATGGTGGTATTTATAATGTATTATTGAAGTATATTAACCATAGTATCCTCGAACTCATCCTCAATGAAACCATACATTTTTCCTTGATTCTGAATAAACTTGTTCTTTAAGTGTTGGAAGCTTCTTGTTGAGGTGGGTCGATCCTCTCATTTATCCTTCCTACTTACTAATTGCTCAATATCTAGGTAGCTACTATCCACTTTCAACTTCTTATAACCATAAAAACTTGAGGAAGGGTGAAGGATGTATCCTCCTTCGTCGTTTGCTTGGAATCTGGTTGTTGTTCCTATGAAACCACATTTCCTTTGGGAAATTTATCCAAAAAATGAACATATATTATCTTAAATAGCCCATGATATGAGGGCCATGAATCTTCCTTATTTGATCAGGTTGCCCTGATGGAATAATCCATAGACATATGCAAAAATTTGGGGATATTGAGATGTTTCATCTCCCTATAATGATTCACGAAGGTAATGTGAAAGCTCCTTAGCGGGGAACCTGGGTCATCAACTGTTATGCATTCCATCACTGGTTTCATGACCTCCTTATAGGGAGTGGGTAAATCCTCTCAAACCATACATATTTTATGAGCTTACACAAGATTTATTTTGGCTTGAACTCCTTCAGCTCTGTATCCCAATTATGCTTGTCTCTTTGGACAGTTCTTCCCACTAGTGGTTGGCTAGTAATTTTAGCAAGGATATGGAAGTTTACTTGGAACTCCACTCCATGAATGATAATGATGCCTTTATCCCATGTGGACATAAATACCATATTGATATCTAAGTCTATCCCAGAGAATTACTTCATGAAAGGTGGGAACCCATGCATGCTCATGATTGCTTCAGCCATCGGTTCTATCTCAAGTGTCTCAGGCTCAACAAAATCCATGATTATCGAGAAATAGAATTGCTTGAAGAAATATAAAATAGAGTACCTATGAAGCCTTGGTATATAATCAATGTTAATGAATAATTTGGCATGATGGTGAGCTTTAAAAATACTATACATATTTGAGTCTTTTTGGAAGCTTCTATGTCACTACCTCGGGTTGAGGCACGTACTTGAGACAAACAAAACCACCCTATCCTGGATAACAAAGCAACAGGCCTTGGAAAATAAGGAATTCCAACAGATCATAGCACCTTTGAAAGTAGAAATGTGTGCCACTCCTAGGAACTTTTAATGAAATGAGTAACAAAAATTTAAGGTAGCGTGATTCTAACGAAGAAAAATAGACACAAGAAGCCTAGGAAATGATGCAGAAAGAAAGTGAGAAGGAGGAGACAAGACAAAAGGAAAAATTAAGATTCCTAAAATGGATGATGAAGCAACACATGGATAGAGGACATACATGAGGTATTTGGGAAAAAGTAGTCCAGAAGATTTGGTGGAAGGCAGCTAATTAGGAAAAAGCAACAGTTGGAAATACAAAAAACTGTAATCTTAGGACCATTAAAAAGAGGATCATTGGAACTACCAATATTAATGAACATGAGGGCTAGGGAGGTGCATTGTAATATTTCAAATGTGCTAAGTACACCAATAAATAAATGCCTCGAGAAGCTAAAAATCATCATGGGAACAATAGGATTGCGGAGAAGGATCCTTATAGAAAAAAAGTATTTATGGTTTTAAGACCTAGGAAAAATGAAAATTTTAAACCAATGATCGTGCAAAGAAAAATGAATAGTAGATTGTTATGCATTTTGAATTTTCTTTGACCTAGCATTTTTTTTGACATCACTTGGGAGGTTTTTAGTCCATGTCATCATCCCAGGAGCATGAACTTCGATGTTTTCCAACCTGTCCACCACTCCATTTGCTTCCCTAAAGGCATGTTCGATGATGGCCTTGTGCTGGAAAATAATTAAGATTTTAGCTTCTTCAATAAGGTTTTTGCCTTCCAAGCAGGTATCCCCTTAAATGATGACTTTTACTAGAAACTACTTGATCAAAAAAAGACCCCTCCATAAGGCTCTGTCTTCAGCTATGTGATTATATTGTTCACCCAAACCATCAATGAAGGCAAAGATAGAATTTCCTTTCCAGTCCTTGAGGATCCCTTCTACACCAGCTCGGCCAAGATTACATTTATATGCCCCATAAAAATTAAGTTTAACCCATCCTTGGTGTGGAGGAATCCATTTGATATTTCTTCTAGAGATTTGGGAATATTTAAATTTGGTATTCTCTAGAGAAATGTGCAAATACTAAAGTATGGATTCTTAAAACCTAGGGATAGGATGAATATCATTTGGGATCAAGAGCATATTTTCCTTAGCAAAGAAGATGATTCTATTAGTAATGGAGGAAATATCCTTAGTCGAGATGTAAAAACTCTTCTATTTCTTTAGATCCATATTTGCCATAGAAAGTGATGAAGGTATATTTTCCAAAATACCTAGAGGTAAGGATTACAGAAAGGATTGAGCCATTGGAAAAAAAAAATCAATAATAGAAGGATGCTTGGCCCAACTGATATGGAACCTTTGAAAATGGTTGTTAATAATGGAATATAAAAAATGATAGGTCAATAAAATGTGTCTCGTTGATTCCCAATCAGTAAGACATAACAAACACCTATTAGGTAATGAGATTTCATGCTTAATGAGATTTTCAACAGTAAGGATTCTATTTTGGATTTTCATCCAAGAAAAAATGGAACTTTTGGAATTAGGTATTTGATCCATACCAAATTTAAAGGAATATGAATTTACTCTGGAGCAAGTAGGAGTTGATAAGCTGATTTGATAGTGAATTCTCTAATGTCATAGGGTTCCCAAATAGAGTGATCTTTAGCAATCCTTGAGGGTAAAACATAAGGAGAAAGTAAGGCCTCCAAATAATTGATCTCTATTGATAAATTGGGGCATTGTACCCTTTTCCATGTGTGAGTTATTGGATACCATTAAAAAGTCAACAAATTTTTAACCAAACAAAGTATAAGTGATATCCTTTTTATCTCTCAAAGTAGGAAATGCTATAAGTGGTTGGTTTCCTATCCATTTGTCTTCCCATAAGTTTATCATCTTTCCATCTCCAAATTTCCATATGAGGCCCTTTCTCAGGAGTTATTTTGTTAGGCTGATGGATTTCCAAAAGGCTGACCCAATAGAAGGTATTAGATCACAAAAAAATAGATCTCTATAGATATTTCTTTTTTTCTAGAGTGACCCATTCCACCTATTCTTCTAACACTAATATCCAGGCTTGTTTTGCAAGAAAAACCATATTTAAATGGTTGATTCTTCTCAAGCCAATTCTTCCCTAGTCTTTTGGTCTACACACTTTGTCCCATGTAACAAGGTGAAATCTATTTTTTTCTCAGCCCCAATCCATAAGAAGTGTTTTTGAATTTGCTCAATTTTGTTAAAAACTTTAAATGGAGCCTTAAATACTGATAAAAAATAGACCAAAATACTCTGTAAACAAGCCATGGTTAGAACCACTTTTCCTACCTAAGGTAAAAGGTTACCTTTCCATATTGTAAGGTTCTTTTGGATTCTTTCGATAACATTGTTCCACATTTCATCATTAGAATTTTTAGTAAATAAGGCCAAACCTAAATAGGTAGCTGGTAAGGTGGAAATTGCACACTCTAGAATATTTGCAATTTTGAGTTGTCGCCTATGTGGAGTGTTGAGAAAGTATAATTTGCTCTTCTTGAAATTCACTTTCTATCCTATTGATTCTTCATAGAAGAGGAGGATATTCTTGATGAATTTGGCCTCAATGAAAGAAGCATAGGTGGACAAGAGAGAATCATTAAAAAAAAATTTGATGGGTGATAGGATTAGTTTGAGAAGTAACTTTAATTCCAGATATTAGACCTAAGCTTCTAGCTGCATGAATAGATCTTCCCAATGCCTCAACAACAATGATGAAGAGAAGGGGGGATAAAGGATCCCATTTTATTAGGCCTCTACCATTTGGAATGTATACAACATGTGATCTATTGATTAGGATAGAAAACCATATTGATTAAATGTAACCTTTAATCAACTAAACCCAATCATGATGGAAACTGAATTTTATTAGAACTGCAATTAGAAAATCCTAGTTCATCCTATCATAAGCTTTATTCATGTCAAGCTTTATAAGGAAAACAACTTTCTTAGTTTGAGAAGTAGAATGTAGGAATTCATGTACAATAATTATCCAATCCAAAATAGACCTTCCTTGCACTGATCTCCCTTGACAGTGGTCAATTATCAGAGGAAGAACATCTCTCATTTTTGGATAGAGATTTGGTGAGAATTTTGTACACAACATTACATAGGCTCAAAAGTCTAAAATCATTAAAGGATCTAGAATTTTGGATTTTAGGAATCAGAGCTATGAATGTAGAATTAAAAATATGATGTATGGCCTTAGATTACTAGAATTCTCTTATAGCATCACACACATCAGGACCGATAAAATCCTAGAAAGCCTAAAAAAATCTAGGAGAAAATCCATCAAGACTAGGAGCCTCATCAAGTTTCATGGAAAAAAAAGCTTGCTTGATTTCATAATCTGAGATAATTGTAGTTAACTTGGAGTTGATGTCATTTGAAATAGAATGGAGAATGTGTTGAAGCAAAGATTCTTTGGCATGGTTAGAGGTTGAATTTGAGTTTTCAAGCAACTGCATGAAATGAGAGATTGCTTTAGATCTAATTTCCTTGATATCTATAGTTACACTCCCATAATTCTTGAGTAATTCCTTGATTCTATTATTAATCCTATTTCTTAGGGTAGAAATGTGAATTTTTTTTGTATTGGAATATCCTTCCTTGAGCCAGATTGCTCGAGATTTCTACCTCTAAAAAATCTCCTCATAGGCATTATGATACTCTAACAAAATAATATTTTCTTCATCTCTCAACACATCATCATCATTTTGTCCATTCAGAATATTGTTCTCAATTATTACCATATGGTTCTTGATCACCTACTTATTCTCAAAAAGGTTTCCAAAAATGTCTTTGTTCCAAACCTTTTGATTTTCTTTAACCAATTTCAAATTTTACCCCAATATGGATGAGGGTGATCCATGGAAATTTGATTTCCACCACTGAATAATTTTATCCCTAAAGTCTAGATGATGATTCCACATGGCTTCAAACCTAAAGGGGATTATAAAGGTCTAAGGGTTGCTTTTTTATAGGAGAATTGAGCTATGGTCTAAACCAATTTTGAGTAATGATTGTAGGCTGACATCTCTCACTTCAACATAGCCTCCTGGGAAAATATAATTCTATCTTATTTGACATAAATTAATTGGCTACCACTCCTCCTATTGGTCCAAGTGAATTGATTTCCTTTTGATGCAGGAGCATCCGGAGGTGGAAGAGCAATCTTGCATCACCCAAAAATATTTTTTTCTCTAAGTGCCAAAGCTGTCGCGATATCGCGACACTTTTTGAGAAAAGGCGCCAAGGGGCCAAACTGTCGCGATATCGTGACACTTTTTGAGAAAAGGGGCCAAGGTGCAAAGTGGTCACGAAATCATGACATTTTCGAAGCAAAAGGGGCAAAGGCGCAAAGTGGTCACGAAATCGTGACACTTTCGGAGCAAAGGCTCAAAGGCGCAAAGTGGTCGCAAAATCGTGACACTTTCGGAGTGAAGGCTCAAAGGTGCAAAGTGGTCATGAAATCGTGACACTTTCGGACCAAAGGCTCAAAGGCGCAAAGTGGTCACGAAATCATGACACTTTCGGAGCGAAGGCTCAAAGGTGCAAAGTGGTCACGAAATCGTGACACTTTCGGACCAAAGGCTCAAAGGCGCAAAGTGGTCGCGAAATCGTGACACTTTCGGAGCAAAGGCTCAAAGGTGCAAAGTGGTCACGAAATCGTGACACTTTCGGAGCAAAGGCTCAAAGGTGCAAAGTGGTCGCGAAATCGTGACACTTTCGGAGCAAAGGCTCAAAGGCGCAAAGTGGTCATGAAATCATGACACTTTCGGACCAAAGGCTCAAAGGCGCAAAATGGTCATGAAATCGTGACACTTTTGGAGCAAAGGCACCAAGGGGCAAAGTGGTCGTGAAATCATGACACTTTCTGAGAAAAGATGCCAAGGGGCAAAGCCATCATGAAATCGTGACACATTTCGTAAAGAAGCACCAAGGGGAGCAGCTGTCACGAAATCATGACACATTTTGAAAAGAAGAGCCGAAAGGAGCAACTATCGCGAAATCGTGACCCGATGGCAGAAGCCGAGTGCGAAAGGCAAGGACGTCGTGAAATCGTGACATGTCACGGTTTCATGGCCCGAAGGCAAAAAGTGAGTGCGAAAGGCGGAGGCGTCATGATTTCGTGACGTGTCACGAAATCGTGGCCCGAAGGAGAAAATAGAGGTCGAACGCCAAAACGTCATGATATCACGACCGAAGAGGAGAGAGAGCATAAGGAAGCAAAAACATCATGATATCACGACAGAACGCTCATGACTCCAGACAAGCCGACAGTTACAGAGGCCATTGTAGAAGGGCACGTGACAATGAATTACAGGTGGCCATGGAGTACTAGGTGGTTACAGAGGCCATTGCAGGAGGGCACGTGGCAACAAATTATAGATGGCTATAGAGCACTCCTATGAATGATGACTCGACGGGTTGATGGATAGGTGGCTATAGCGCACTCCACCATTACATGCCATGATGATTCGAGGCACCTGGCAGCATCTTGCAGGCGACGATAGAACATTCGTGTGGGCGGTTAGAAACAAACTTGGCATTCTATGTAATGATGTCCATAGGGGGTCGGGTCTGTTATAAAAGGTAGTACATAGATTGTAAAGGGGTTGGCCATTTGGTATCTTCTGTAATTCAAATTTTAAGGCTCTGTTAATGAAAATTTCATGATTTCTCTGCTTGTATTTCTAGTTCTACACCAAGTGGTATCAGAGCCAGAAGGTTCTGAGTGCGCGAACCGATCGTCGGCAGTGAGGCAGTTTGCGCCAGGATTGTGGTTGTGGGTTGTGAGGAAGCGAGCGGGATGCCTCCACGTAGGAACCATGGTGGTGTGAGGAATAGGGGAGCAGAGGTCGATCTCAGAGCCTTGCGAGAGGCAAGTTCAAGCCCTACGGGAGGAAATCGAGAAGAGGAGTTGAGCCAAGAAGGGAGGAACCCGGTGAAGATGAAGTTTGGGAAGATGAGGGTCCATCTGATGAAGAAGAAGCATTGGATCCAGCAGAGGCTAGGCTGTATAGGGCCATATCCCAGATCGGGAAGAAGCCAAAGTTTGATGTCTCCACCTATTCTGGGAATCTCAACCCCGAGGAGTTGATAGATTGGATCAACGACATGGAGGAATACTTCGAGTATGAGGAGATCTCAGACCCAAATCGGATCAGGTTCGCAAAAACAAAGTTGAAGGGACATGCTAGCATCTGGTGGAAAGGAGTATAGCTAGAAAGGAATAGGAGGGGAAAGGAAAAGATCACCAGGTGGGATCGGATGGTAGAGAAATTGAAGAGGCAATTCATCCCCATGGATTATGAGTTGGACCTGTTGAGAAAGATGTAGAGTCTTAGACAGGCAAGTAAATCTGTCAAGGAGTATACGGAGGAGTTCTATCAGATCTCGATTAGAACCGGCCATTCTGAGGCGAATAAGGAGAAAGTCGCATGATACATCAATGGATTGAGAACCAGCATCCAAGAAGAGCTGAGTCTGGTTTGAATGAGCACGGTTGAGGATGCATACCAGTTTGCATTAAAAGTGGAGGAGAAACTGAATAGGAGATTTGATGGTAAGCAGAGAGGAAAGGATCATGGAGGAAGAGTCTGGTGGAAGGACCAGTGGAGGAAGATACAGAGATTTGAGGAAGACTGGTGAAGCAAGTAGTAGCCAGAACCAGAAAGAAGAGAAGGAGGAGAATAACCAACGCCCACGCAATCAGAACAACAACTACCCGAGAGGAAGAGGTAGGCCTGGGCGAGGGTTTGGAAGAGGTGTCTTTCGAGGAACCTGCTTCAACTACGAAGAAGAAGGACATCGGGCATACAACTGCCCGCAGCATCAAGAAAGGCCAAATCAAAGACCTGAGGGTCAGGCCCGAGCTGTTGTAGCAGACGAAGGTGTCGAATCTGAGCACTCTGAGGAGGCAGAATGAGGAGAAGCGATGGTCATCAGAAGAGTCTTGTTGAATGAAGAAAAGAAGGCAGATCAGAGGAACAACCTGTTTTGCACAAGATGCAAGTGCGCAGGCAAGGTCTGTAACATCATCATCGATAATGGAAGCACTGACAACTTGGTCTCTGAGGAGATGGTTGCCAAGTTGCAGCTAGAGAGAAGAAAACACCCGCATCCTTATCGGATTGCATGGTTACAAAAGGACCATCGGGTGCTGGTCAGTGAGCAATGCCTGGTGAAGTTTAACATTGGAACTTACCATGATGAGGTCCTTTGTGACATCTTGCCCATGGATGCATGTCACATGTTGCTTGGGAGACCATGGTAGTTTGATCGAAGTGTTGTACATGATGGTCGAGCCAATACATATTCCTTGTCAAAAAATGGAGTTCGCCATAAGTTGAAACCCCTGAAGGAGGCGGATGAGAAGGTATGCAGCAGTGCACGAGTCTGTCTAGTTGATGGAAGAAGATTTTTAGATGGCCTGAAGCCGGATCATATGTGCTATGCAATAATCCCTAGGGTTAGGGAAGAAGAATGCAAGGAAACTCCAGTGGAAGTCATGGGACTGTTAGAGGAGTTTCCAGATATCATTTACGATAATGTTCTTGAAGGTTTACCACCTATTAGGAAGATCAGTCACCACATAGATTTGGTGCCTGGATCGAGCTTGCCGAATAAGGCCGCACACAGAATGACTCCTGTAGAAACTGAGGAGTTAAACAGGCAGGTTCAAGAGCTATTAAAGAAGGGACTGATTAGGGAGAGTCTTAGCCCATGTGCAGTACCTGCAGTACTGGCACCCAAGAAGGATGGAGAGTGGAGAATGTGCACAGACTCTCGGGCAATTAACAAGATCACTATCAAATATAGATTCCCACTGCCAAGGATGGATGATATCATGGACTGTTTAAGTGGAGCTGAGTACTTCATGAAGATTGACCTGAAAAGTGGTTACCATCAGATCCGCATTAGAGAAGGGGATGAGTGGAAGATAGCCTTCAAAACCAGAGAGGGGCTGTATGAGTGGTTGGTTATGCCATTTGGGCTAACCAATGCACCGAGTACCTTCATGCGATTAATGAATGAAGTCTTGAAGGAATTTCTAGGAAAATTTGTTATTGTCTACTTGGATGATATCTTGATTTTTAGCAAAACCCTGGAGGAACACCTGATGCACATCAGGAGGGTTTTTGAGAAACTGCGGGAGGAGCAATTCTTGATAAATCTGAAGAAGTGTAACTTCATGAAGAGAGAGTTAGTATACCTGGGATTTGTTATCTCAGCAGATGGTCTCAAAATGGACCCCAAAAAGGTGAGGGCTATCATAGAATGGCCTGCTCCAAGAAGCGTGACTGAGGTGAGATCGTTTCATGGTCTGGCCAGTTTCTACAGAAAGTTCATTAGAAACTTCAACAGTATTTGCGCATCCCTTACGGAGACAATGAGGGGGAACAAGAAGGAATTCAAGTGGACAGCTGGAGTAGACAAAAGCTTTGCTATGTTGAAGAAGAAGGTCATAGAGCAACCTGTCTTAGCACTTCCAGATTTTAACAAGGTGTTTCAGGTAGACTGTGATGCGAGTGGTAGTGCCATAGGGGCCGTATTGAGCCAAGAGGGTAAGCCTGTTGCTTATTTTAGTGAGAAGCTCAACGATGCCAGGAAGAAGTATTCGGTATATGATCAGGAGTTCTATGCCATAGTTCAGGCTCTAAAGAAATGGAGGCATTATTTGTTGCCAAAGGAGTTTGTTCTGTATACTGATCATCAGGCACTACAATATATTAACAGTCAAGGGAAATTAAATCAGAGGCACCTAAAATGGGTCGAGTTCCTGCAGAGCTACACCTTTGTGCTGAAACACCGGAGTGGGAGGTCCAACAGAGTTGCGGATGCCTTGAGTAGGAGGCAATGTTTACTGATGGAGATGAAGGTGGAGGTTGTTGGGTTTGCTGAGCTCAAGGGTTTATACCCTGCAGACCCCGACTTCGCAGAAGCTTGGAAAGCCTGCACTGCGCCTGTTACTTTGGATAGGACTAAGTGGTTAAATTTTATGATTCAAGATGGAATGCTGTTCAGGGGGAACCAATTATGCATTCCGAGGAGCTCAATGAGAGAGAATCTGATCAAGGAAAAGCACAGTGGAGGTTTAGCTGGACACTTTGGTCGAGATAAGACCATTTCCCTTGTTAGTGAAAATTACTACTGGCCGCAATTGCAACAAGATGTGGCAAAATTTGTGCAAAGTTGTAGGATATGCCAGATGGCAAAAGGTGTGAGGCAGCCTACTGGTTTATATCAACCACTACCTATACCCGAAAGGCCATGGGAGGATATTAGTATGGATTTTGTTCTTGGTTTGCCCAGGACGCAGAGGGGGCACGACTCCATATTTGTGGTAGTGGACAGGTTTTCAAAAATGGCTCATTTCATTCCCTGCCAAAAGACTAGCGATGCGGTCCATGTGGTTGGGTTATTCTTCAAGGAAGTGGTACGCCTTCATGGTCTACCAAGGAGCATTGTGTCGGACAGGGATACCAAGTTTGTAGGGTATTTCTGGAGAACCCTATGGAAGAAACTGAAGACGGATTTAAAATTTAGTTCTGCATACCACCCCCAAATAGATGGCCAAACAGAGGTGGTAAATAGGAGTTTGGGCAATCTACTGAGATGCCTGGTCGGAGACAAGCCCAAGGGATGGGATTTAGTTTTTCCACAGGCAGAATTCGCTTACAACAGCTCTGTCAATAGGAGTACCAATAAATCGCCATTCCAGATAATCTATGGGAGCAGCCCAAGAAACGCTTAGAGTTGAGAAGGATGGATACAAGAGAAAAATGTAGTGCTGAGGCTGAAGACTTTGCTGAACACCTGAAGGGAGTGCATGAGGAGGTGACAAGGCACATTGCTAAGATGAATACTCAGTATAAAGCCAGGGCAGACCAGAAGCGTCGGGCTAAGGAGTTTGAAGTAGGAGATTCCATCATGGTCCATCTAAGAAAAGAGAGGTTTCTTGCCAAGACCTATAACAAGCTAAAGATGAAGAAATTTGGACCATGCAGGATCATTGGAAAATGGGATTCGGGTAATGCATACGAGGTGGAGTTGCCGAGTGAACTTAACATTTCACCGATTTTTAACATTTCAGATTTGGTCGAGTTTCATGAAGGAGATAGCAGTGCAACACCAAGCCTGGATTTGTGGAGCATTCCCATGGTCACTCCGATCGCGAGATGAGATAGAAGAAGTCCTTGATACGCGTGAGGGCCGAAGTACTCGAAATAGGTGTTATTCTGAGTATTTGATCAAGTGGAAGGGCAGGCCCATAGAAGATGCGACTTGGTTGTCGAAGGCAGAGGTTGACCACTTGGGTCTACCTCAGACAGATCAAAAGTGAAGGTCACTTCTCAAATTCACCTCGGGTGTCTGATGCAGGAGCATCCGGAGGTGGAAGAGCAATCTTGCATCACCCAAAAATATTTTTTTCTCTAAGTGCCAAAGCTGTCGCGATATCGCGACACTTTTTGAGAAAAGGCGCCAAGGGGCCAAACTGTCGCGATATCGCGACACTTTTTGAGAAAAGGGGCCAAGGTGCAAAGTGGTCACGAAATCGTGACATTTTCGAAGCAAAAGGGGCAAAGGCGCAAAGTGGTCACGAAATCGTGACACTTTCGGACCAAAGGCTCAAAGGTGCAAAGTGGTCGCGAAATCGTGACACTTTCGGAGCGAAGGCTCAAAGGCGCAAAGTGGTCACGAAATCGTGACACTTCCGGACCAAAGGCTCAAAGGCGCAAAGTGGTCATGAAATCGTGACACTTTCGGAGCGAAGGCTCAAAGGCGCAAAGTGGTCACGAAATCGTGACACTTCCGGACCAAAGGCTCAAAGGCGCAAAGTGGTCACGAAATCGTGACACTTTCGGAGCAAAGGCTCAAAGGCGCAAAGTGGTCATGAAATCGTGACACTTCCGGACCAAAGGCTCAAAGGCGCAAAGTGGTCACGAAATCGTGACACTTTCGGAGCGAAGGCTCAAAGGCGCAAAGTGGTCACGAAATCGTGACACTTCCGGACCAAAGGCTCAAAGGCGCAAAATGGTCGCGAAATCGTGACACTTTTGGAGCAAAGGCACCAAGGGGCAAAGTGGTCATGAAATCATGACACTTTCTGAGAAAAGACGCCAAGGGGCAAAGCCGTCGTGAAATCGTGACACATTTCGTAAAGAAGCACCAAGGGGAGCAGCTGTCGTGAAATCGTGACACATTTTGAAAAGAAGAGCCGAAAGGAGCAACTATCACGAAATCGTGACCCGATGGCAGAAGCCGAGTGCGAAAGGCAAGGACATCGTGAAATCGTGACATGTCACGGTTTCGCGACCCGAAGGCGAAAAGCGAGTGCGGAAGGCGGAGGCGTCACGATTTCGTGACGTGTCGTGAAATCGCGGCCCGAAGGAGAAAATAGAGGCCGAACGCCAAAACGTCGCGATATCACGACCGAAGAGGAGAGAGAGCGTAAGGAAGCAAAAACGTCACGATATCACGATAGAATGCTCATGACTCCAGACAAGCCGATGGTTACAGAGGCCATTGCAGAAGGGCACGTGACAACGAATTACAGGTGGCCATGGAGTACTAGGCGGTTATAGAGGCCATTGCAGGAGGGCACGTGGCAACAAATTATAGATGGCTATAGAGCACTCCTATGAATGATGACTCGACGGGTTGATGGACAGGTGGCTGCAGCGCACTCCGCCATTACATGCCATGATGATTCGAGGCACCTGGCAGCATCTTGTAGGTGACGATAGAACATTCGTGTGGGCGGTTAGAAACAAACTTGGCATTCTATGTAATGATGTCCATAGGGGGTCGGGTCTGTTATAAAAGGTAGTACGTAGATTGTAAAGGGGTTGGCCATTTGGTATCTTTTGTAATTCAAATTTTAAGGCTCTGTTAATGAAAATTTCGTGATTTCTCTACTTGTATTTCTAGTCCTGCACCACCTTTTAGGTTAACATCCATAAGATCATTAAAATTGATGAAATCATGGAAAACTTCCATGCTTTTTGATATTGACTGAGAACCACCTATTTTGTCTAAAGGATAGAGGGGAGTTTTAAAATCCCCAGCCAAGATCCAAGTAAAATTGATGATTTCTCTTATAAGAATGGTTAAAATTTCCCATAACCTTAACCTACCAAGAATTGAATTAGGTGCATATACATTGGTGAATATCCATGGGAAATTTTTATTTTTATCAAAAAATAGAATGCTAGCTGACGTGTTATTTTAATGAATCAATATTCCCTCAAGCTTCTCTAGATTCCAAATACACATGAGACCTCCTAATGCACCCCTGGAACTACAAGGAATGGCTTATCCATTTTTCCATAGTTTTTTGCTCAAGGTAGCAGTTGAGTTTTCTTCTATTTTGGTTTCTAATAACATAAATATTGTAGGATTGACTTCTTTTCTTAATGATCTAACTAGCCTTTGCTTTGCTAGACCATTAATTCCTCTCACATTCCAAGAGAGTATTTTCATTTAGATGATTTAGCATTCATTTTGCCCTCTTTTCCTTGAGGTTGGGGAGGTTTGATGCATGTGGACTCATATTTGGTCTGACTAATCCCTATAGAAAATAGGGTCTTTTGAATTCCACTTGCTATTTCCTCAGCTAATCCCTCTTTCCATTGATCATTTTTTGAAGTTCTACCCTTCTTCTTTTCTCCTCCATAATCAATAGGATATTTTTTAGAACTTCTAGTTTGTTTTGGGCTAAAATTTTGAGAGTTGATTCTTTGAACCATTGAGCTAGATGAACGAGGGATGGATTTGGGATTGTAGGTTCTTCAATTTGAGTCCATTTTCAAGGATCACCTGAGCCACCTAGAAAATACTCAAGGGGTGGACTTGAGGGTCTTGAGAAGTTAGGGCTTCTCAGAGGTTGAGGTGAAGGGTGGGGAAACCCAATATTATCAATGGGACTAGAGTACATATTATGGTTTGTTTCAGGCCCCATATTATCATTGAAGACAAGACATTTTTTGAGTTGGTTCTGGACTATGAGGGACTTTATCATTTTATTTTTTAAATAAGGGTGTTTCAAAAAATATCTAGTACATGTTTGTGAAATCAAAGAGAGAGCTTACCTCTTCCTTGTTCATTTTTGGATTTGTAACAAATATTTGTTTGTTCTTATTGATAAATTGAGGAGCATGGGGCTCTTTTGTAGCACCGTCCTATGGATGTTCATTTCTATTATTGATTGGGTTATGATTTTTGACTTTTCTAAAAACCACTCCCTTTGAAGTTGGTTGCTTCCTCATTTTGTTCCTGATGAAAGGGGCACTACTTTTTGGGATATTAGGTTTGGCATGCACTTTTAGGGAAGGGCATTGAGATCTCAAGTGCCCCTGTGTACAAAATTACATAAACAAAGTTGGCTTATTTTCATATTCTAGTGCTTGCTTCTGGTAGTAAGTCCGATATTCTAGTTCAACGAATGTGGGAAGCTCTGAATCTAAATTTGCATTGACACAAATTCTAGTTGTCATCATCCTTGACCTAGCCAATGTTGCATGATCAATGGCCACCAAATCACTAATTATTTTAGCAATACATTTGAGGATATACTCATGCCAGAAATACTAAGGGAGGTTTGCAAAATGAACCCATATAGGAGCATGGTTAATACTCTAGGTTTCAGGATCAAAATCTTCAACCCATTTGTGTAGGAACAAACTACACCTTCCTAGGAACCAAGGTCCCCCTATAAGAATCTAACTAGCATCATCATGGTTGCTTAGCCATATGCCAAAAAAACTTTGGATAGACAAAAAATTCTATGCTACCCACAACCTTTAATTTAGCATACACCCAACTCCTGATGGTTTCAAGACCAGGTTTTCCTCTAATGAGCTTTACGACTAGCGAGAAAGTTTCCATTATGAGGTAGTTTGAGATAATGCTTTCAAGTACTTTGAGTTTTTTCCCAATGTTCTTGAGATAAGAGGAGGATTATTTGGGACTATTCCTCCCTACACTAAGGACTTTATCAAATTATGGATTTTCAATAGTGTGCCCCTCAACAAGGGAGGTCCCATATTTGATTCCTTTGTCTGAAGATTCATCTCCAGAGAACTGAGAAACTTTTTTGAAGGTCTTATCATGAACAATATGACCATCCTCAGACCCCTAAGAAGTATCCCTAGTCTTATCAACCTCATGACCATCCTCATGACCTCTATAAATTTAAATTTACTCCTTCCCATATTTCAAAATTTGAATTCCTACACTCCCATATGAACAGTGTTTGCATTCACCTGTCATCTTGTCTGCCCTTATGTGGTTCTCGTTCTTCAAAGATAATACAACTAATATCAAGGTGACTTTGGTTTATCCCCTTAATCAATTTTTGTATATGCCCAATCTTGTGATAGTAGATGCCGATCTATTAAAAATACCTTTGAATAGAGTCCTAGTCTTCACTCATTTTTTAATAGAGTGGATAGACTCTAGAATATAATAAAATATTTCTAGAATATTTTCAAATCAATGGAACCCTTATCATATATCAATATGCAAATTCAAAATTTGTAGCAATATGAGTCTACATTTTCTTCGATTGACTCTTAAAATAAATTCATACTGAAGACTTCATTTGATGCTAGCAATAAATTCTATTCAGAGTAGATTTGATACCATTATTGGATTTTAATCCAAATTATCATAGGTCATGTTGAGTGGTGTTTTCACCCGATTGTGAAAACACAGATCTCGATAGGATTTGGGTTCTAAATCCTCTCTTGCAAAGAAATTAAACAAATAACTTCTCCAAGGTCTTCGCTATATTAGCATTTTACATCTGTGTATTAATAATCTCAAATAAAGATATTCAATTTAAATGCTTGGAACACCTCAGTGGTTGCAAGTAACTAAAAACAAGGGGCAATGTTGGTTTATTTTACTGTGAAACTTTAATGATTGTTCGTTGAACCCGAATAAAGAAAATGTGATTTGGTCCTTATATGACCACGACATAACTTCAAAATGGAAATTGATGAAATGCCATAAAACATTACTCCTTCAATGAAATTGGAACTTTCATGAAGGGAATGTCATCATCGGCTCATGAATGAAAAACAAAACTGAAAAATGAACTTTCGGCCCTGAAATGGAAATTTCCTATTTTTGGATTTTTAAAGTCTGCAATAAAACAACAGCTGTGGTGAAATTTAAACAACTCCGAAAATGAAATTTTAAAATGCATATTTGAAATTTGCAGTATAACATACACACTGGTGAAACTATTTTTGGATTTTGGAATTTTTAATTTTTTTTTTTAATGCCTGAGAATTAAAATAAAGCTGGAACTTCTGGAAAATAAAGTACAAAAAAAATGAAAATAAAAATGTGAAAAGAAGAATGAAAAATGCATTTAGTATGATGCTATCCTATTTCGACAAAATCGAAGATATGAGGTTTTCTGCATACAACCTAACCTATTGAACCTGCAGAACATGCACAATCCAGATAAGTTAAGTGCTGATTCCTAGGGTTTCAAATGCAATTTTTAGATTTAGACATTCGCTTGAAGCAACCAAGATAACTTGCATTAAACTTCACCTATAAGCCTAAAATATGAAAGGGGAAAAGATAAATGTTTAATCATGCATGCAAAAAATGACTCCTCCTTTCTTGTCCGTAAGATGCAACTCTCTAAATTTTCTGTATTAAAAATTGATCATTTTACAATAACAGAAGTCTCTAGTTTTCTCAAAACCAAAAAAAGGGGGAAGAAAGCGCTCCAAAAGCAGGCCCAAAATGGCTTGTCACCTTCGGCTCTGCAACTCTGCTCGTAGAGGTTTCCGGCCCCTGTACCAATCTATGCTTCTACTTTTAAACTTTTTGGCAATGCTCTTTGTTTCGCCCTACGACGCTTCGTTTCATTTCCCAGGTCTCATCATTTTGTCTTCCCTGCCTCTTTGTCATTTTTGACTTTCTACTCGATGTCGAAACGCTTGATCTTCTCTATGAACTGTAACTACTTGTCCTGAAGCGTTACGCCATAGCCCTGACATCTTCGTGCCACGTGTTCTGTGCCTCCCCTGTATACTCAATAACGGCCCTTTGTGAATCGCAAAAAAATAGCATGTCATGATATCGTGACATTTTTATATCTACAGCCTTGTCCTTCTTCTTGCACCACAAAAATGAGACATGTCATGATATCATGACATTTTTATGCCTTTTGTTGTGAGAATGCAATATGTCATGATATCACGACACTTTTCTATTTTTAGTCATCAACATACAATATGTCGTGATGTCGCGACACTTTTCATTTTGATTGCTTTGACCATGATTTTATGACATGTCGTGATATCGTGACGTTTTTCATCTATGTTCACTTTGATTGCTCTCGGTCGTGAAAACGTGACATGTCGCAATATTGCGACACATTCTTTCATTTGCTCCTTCCTCGCTTTCCAGCCGTGAAAACCTGACATGTTGCGATATCGCAACATTTTTTTCTCCTTGCGCTTCATTTCATCTTCAGGTCATGAAAACATGACATGTCGCAATATCGTGACAACTTTTGCATTGAATTTTTCTTGTTGCCTTTGACCGTGATTTTATGACATGTCACGATATCGCAACAATTTTTCCTTGTGGGCCGCGAGACCGAAACATGTCACGATATCGTGACACTTTTTCATTTGCTGCATCCTGCTGATCTGAGCCATGAAAACATGACATGTGATATCGTGACAATTTCTATACTTTGCCCTGTTTGACTGCTTTGACCGTGATTTCATGACATGTCGCGATATCACGACATTTTTCCACTTCATCTTTCTCTCTCCTCTATGAACCGTGATTTCATGACATGTCATGATATCATGACATTTTTCCACTTTGTCTTTCTCTCTCCTCTATGAGCCACGATTTCATGACATGTCACGATATCGCGACATTTTTGGCATCCTATTCTATTTGACCACTTTATTTTTGTTGTCTTTTGCCAATCTAGGCCACGAAAACGTGACATGTCATGATATCATGACATTTTTTCATCCTTATCCATGACAGAGCAACATGTCACGATATCACGACACTTTCTTTTTCTTAGCTGTGACAGAGCAACATGTCACGATATCACGACACTTTCTTTTTCTTAGCCACGATAGAGCAACATGTCATGATTTCATGACATTTTTCTTTTTCTTTGATTTTAGCATCTGGGCCACTACAGTCTTCTTGGAAAGCATGTAAAAAAGAGTGGGTCCCCAATTTTGGGGTGTGTTGTGGAGCAGCCACAATAGGTCCCAATATTTTGTAACTTGAGTAGACTCAAATATAAGAGCAATAAATATATAAATGGCCAAAATGTTTAATAATAATATTCATGAAAATAATAAATATAAATATAAATGGCCAAAGTTATTTATGCAATACAATAGAAATACTCAATATATGCATACAAGATTCAATATTAATGCTTGAATATTTCATATAGTTTTCTACATATATTTCATGGAGCTTTATATTCATAATATAACCTTAGAAAGTCAACTCTTCAAATACTTGACAATTGCACTCCTCACATATCCAATAGTTGAAATCTTTCCTATTCTATATATAATATAAACCTCTCATGTTCTTGTGTCTTCTTATATTGCCACTTTTATTCATGACTCGAGACTCTCTATTTACTTGCACACTTAACTCTATGACACACACTTAATTACACGACACTTTGTACATCCTACATATAGACATTTACATAAAGGAGAAATATAAATTACACTCCTAAACTATATACTCAAATCCTATTCTAATATTTACATTGTACCACAGGTACCATGGTATTACATTAGCATGTACCAAATAATGTAGTATTGTCCAACAATATTATGGAAGAACAAAATTCTATTAATAAATGTAAAGTGTAGTAAAAAAAAAGGGAATAAATATGTTATTAGTAAAATGCAATATGGAAGAACAATGTTAGGTAAAAATGAAATAACCAATGGAGAATAAATAAAGAGGGAAACCAGGCCTAATGGATGTCTCCTCCATAGCCATAGATTCTCTTGATGCGTGGTGGAAGAACATTGAGACTTGCCTTGCCTAGATGCCCCTATGCCTCAGCCCAAAATGCTAATAAGAATTTTTTATAATAAAATATGAAATAAGCACAATGAATGCAAGTGAGAGTGGAATACTAAAGAACTAATGCTTCAAAATTTTAGTAGAGTTGGGTACTAAATATTTCTTGATGAAATTATCTCCCTTATGGTTATATTTATAGATTTTTGAAAGTGTTTCTTGGAGATAAATGGGACATTGAAATATACCTTTGGAAGTCTTTAAAAAGTATTAACGTAAAGAATTAGGGGGCATGAAATGACATGTGCAATCATACCTTAGAGTGGTGGAGAAAGTCTACATGTTGGAGTGGGCATGTTTTTGAGATTTGTCTTATGCTAGAGCATTTGCACCATCCACATTTGTGCCTATCTACAAATATAGTAGGCATAAATTCTAGATGACCATTGAAGGTTAAATTTGTATGGGAGAAGGTCAAATATTCAAATATGGTATTTGTGTCTCCCAAACAAATGTATTGTGGCCCTAATGTAGGCAACACATTTGTGCCACCAACTCTACTAGTGTTATTTTTCATAGTTTGAGGTATTAATTGTTAGAGGAGTATAGGTATATATGTACTCATTGGAAATATATTTTTGACCATATTATAAGTAAAGTATTTGTGTTAGATTTTGTGAGTGTTTTCTTTGGAAAACTATGTCCCAAAGATGATGTTATTTTTAGAGCAATAAATTTCCTAAATTTATGTGTCAAGAAGGTTAATTCATTTTTATTGATTAAAACTCTTGTAAATGAGGGTTAATTGGTGAATTTGGTAGACTTGAAAGTTATTTAAATATTCCAAAATTAGTTATCTACATTTTCCCCCTTTTTGATGCCTTTATTTTTATAATAAATGCATTAAATTTTGACTTAGATGCCTCATTTTTGTGTTGGTGTCTAGGGTTGATGTAAATATTCTTTGCTTGTGTTAAGGATTTTATTTGGAGCATTAAATGCTACCCTAAAATATTTTTTACCCCTTGGGTTTTAGAGGGGAGGTCAATTTGAACTAAGTAGATTTTATTCAAATGGGAATTGATTATCTAGATTGGGTTATAGAGGGGTGAGTTGATTAGGAAATAATGATGATTGATTACCTATAGATTCGATTGGAAAAGGAGTAAAATAGTTATTTAAGATAAAATAAGTAGCTAAGAAGATCTGAAAAATTGAGAGTGAAGGAGATGAGTTATTAAGGAAAGGATAAAATATACATTAGGGAAAGATACACAAATCTACCAAGCTAGATTATAGTTATTTAAGGACATATTGTAATAGTCTATCTAAAGACACATTATTTGAGTGAAAATGTGCATCATGATTTATCAATTGTAAGAATATATAATTGGATGTGACTATTTAAAGGCACACACTTTGATTTTTTGGATAGATTTATGGTTTTTAGATATGATGCCCCCACAAGTGGTGGCTAGTTGGGTAGGTGATATATATACAACATTTGAGAATGACTCACCCTTATTATATTGTAAGATATGTACACGATATATATAATATTTTATATCAATTGACCCTTAAGTGGTGGCCTTCAAGCCTAATTAGTGGACAAGAACTTAAACAATGTTTCATATGTTTATTCTTTAGGAAAGGACCTAAAGGGCACATTTTGTTGCAATTTTCCCAAAGTACTTCATTAGTAGTGTGTAGAGGACCTTGTTATCATTCAATATGATGTGTCCAAGAAAAAAAAATTGTACAAGTTGGTTGACAATGCTTGGATAATATTTAGAGTTACCTTGAGGACTATGTTAGCTTTTCCTAAAGGAATTTGTTAGCTTTGCCTAGAGTTCCTAGTTAGCATTACCTAGGATAATTAGTTAGCATTTCTCAAAGGACATAGTTAGCATTGCCTGGAGTTATTAGTTAGAATTACCTAGAGGACTTAGTTAGCTTTGCTTAGAGGACTTAGGATTTCCTGGAGGACTTAGTTAGCATTACCTAAATAAATTAGGATAACATTTTATATGAAATAATATATGTATATATTGGGGGATGGGAATGACCCATTACACCTCCTAGGTGTCGTGAACCCCCATGATTTTTGTTAGCTTCTTATACCTCTTCCAAGGGGGTGTTTTTGATTCCCTACACCCTATGTGGGGGGCACTAGTCCTGGGAAGTCCAAGGGAGCATGGTATGTGGCTCCATTGGACAAACTCCAATATTTTTTTACCATTTATGGCTCCTTATTTAGGTGCAATTTTTGGCACTCATCTTCTCCTTCCTATGCTAGCCTACTCTATTAGGGTTTGTCTCTAGGGAAAAGGAAAAATAAGGGAAAGCAACAAAATGAAAGTAGTAAATTCTAACTAGCTTATCTATGGTGATGATGTGCCAAATATCTTATAATACCCTCCTATGTCATGGTGGATTTGAATAAAAATATGTACAATGGTCGAAAATACACAAGGAACATAATTCCCCCAAGAACATACAATAAAATAGAACACCCACACTAGAAATGGGATAGGGATTTCATAAGTAGTCATAAGTTCTTATTAGTGTGAACTCTAGTGTTCACACTAGTGGCTTATCCATTTTTCCATAGTTTTTTGCTCAAGGTAGCAGTTGAGTTTTCTTCTATTTTTGTTTCTAATAACATAAATATTGTAGGATTGACTTCTTTTCTTAATGATCTAACTAGCCTTTGCTTTGCTAGACCATTAATTCCTCTCACATTCCAAGAGAATATTTTCATTTAGATGATTTAGCATTCATTTTGCCCCCTTTTCCTTGAGGTTGGGGAGGTTTGATGCATGTGGACTCATATTTGGTCTGACTAATCCCTATAGAAAATAGGGTCTTTTGAATTCCACTTGCTATTTCCTCAGCTAATCCCTCTTTCCATTGATCATTTTCTGAAGTTCTACCCTTCTTCTTTTCTCCTCCATAATCAATAGGATATTTTTTAGAACTTCTAGTTTGTTTTGGGCTAAAATTTTGAGAGTTGATTCTTTGAACCACTGAGCTAGATGAACGAGGGATGGATTTGGGATTGTAGGTTCTTCAATTTGAGTCCATTTTCAAGGATCACCTGAGCCACCTAGAAAATACTCAAGGGGTTGACTTGAGGGTCTTGAGAAGTTAGGGCTTCTCAGAGGTTGAGGTGAAGGGTGGGGAAACCCAATATTATCAATGGGACTAGAGTACATATTATGGTTTGTTTCAGGCCCCATATTATCATTGAAGACAAGACATTTTTTGAGTTGGTTCTGGACTATGAGGGACTTTATCATTTTATTTTTTAAATAAGGGTGTTTCAAAAAATATCTAGTACATGTTTGTGAAATCAAAGAGAGAGCTTACCTCTTCCTTGTTCATTTTTGGATTTGTAACAAATATTTGTTTGTTCTTATTGATAAATTGAGGAGCATGGGGCTCTTTTGTAGCACCGTCCTATGGATGTTCATTTCTATTATTGATTGGGTTATGATTTTTGACTTTTCTAAAAACCACTCCCTTTGAAGTTGGTTGCTTCCTCATTTTGTTCCTGATGAAATGGGCACTACTTTTTGGGATATTAGGTTTGGCATGCACTTTTAGGGAAGGGCATTGAGATCTCAAGTGCCCCTGTGTACAAAATTCCATAAACAAAGTTGGATTATTTTCATATTCTAGTGCTTGCTTCTGGTAGTAAGTCTGATATTCTAGTTCAACGAATGTGGGAAGCTCTGAATCTAAATTTGCATTGACACAAATTCTAGTTGTCATCATCCTTGACCTAGCCAATGTTGCATGATCAATGGCCACCAAATCACCAATTATTTTAGCAATACATTTGAGGATATACTCATGCCAAAAATACTAAGGGAGGTTTGCAAAATGAACCCATATAGGAGCATGGTTAATACTCTAGGTTTCAGGATCAAAATATTCAACCCATTTGTGTAGGAAAAAACTACACCTTCCTAGGAACCAAGGTCCCCCTATAAGAATCTAACTAGCATCATCATGGTTTCTTAGCCATATGCCAAAAAAACTTTGGATAGACAAAAAATTCTATGCTACCCACAACCTTTAATTTAGCATACACCCAACTCCTGATGGTTTCAAGACCAGATTTTCCTCTAATGAGCTTTATGACTAGCGAGAAAGTTTCCATTATGAGGTAGTTTGAGATAATGCTTTCAAGGACTTTGAGTTTTTTCCCAATTTTCTTGAGATAAGAGGAGGATTATTTGGGACTATTCCTCCCTACACTAAGGACTTTATCAAATTATGGATTTTCAGTAGTGTGCCCCTCAACAAGGGAGGTCCCATATTTGATTCCTTTGTCTGAAGATTCATCTCTAGAGAACTGAGAAACTTTTTTGAAGGTCTTATCATGAACAATATGACCATCCTCAGACCCCTAAGAAGTATCCCTAGTCTTATCAACCTCATGACCATCCTCATGACCTCTATAAATTTAAATTTACTCCTTCCCATATTTCAAAATTTGAATTCCTACACTCCCATATGAACAGTGTTTGCATTCACCTGTCATCTTTTATACCCTTATGTGGTTATCGTTCTTCAAAGATAATACAACTAATATCAAGGTGACTTTGGTTTATCCCCTTAATCAATTTTTGTATATGCCCAATCTTGTGATAGTAGATGCCGATCTATTAAAAATACCTTTGAATAGAGTCCTAGTCTTCACTCATTTTTTAATAGAGTGGATAGACTCTAGAATATAATAAAATATTTCTAGAATGTTTCTAAATCAATGGAACCCTTATCACATATCAATATGCAAATTAAAAATTTGTAGCAGTATGAGTCTACATTTTCTTCAGTTGACTCTTAAAATAAATTCATACTGAAGACTTCATTTGATGCTAGCAATAAATTCTATTCAGAGTAGATTTGATACCATTATTGGATTTTAATCCAAATTATCATA
The DNA here is from genome assembly GCA_028583015.1 of Wollemia nobilis. Classification (NCBI taxonomy): domain Eukaryota; kingdom Viridiplantae; phylum Streptophyta; class Pinopsida; order Araucariales; family Araucariaceae; genus Wollemia; species Wollemia nobilis. The sequence continues at coordinate 456,361 of JAQPPZ010016675.1, forward strand.
GGTCATGTTGAGTGGTGTTTTCACCCGATTGTGAAAACACACTCTCCGATAGGATTTGGGTTCTAAATCCTCTCTTGCAAAGAAATTAAACAAATAACTTCTCCAAGGTCTTCGCTATATTAGCATTTTACATCTATGTATTAATAATCTCAAATAAAGATATTCAATTTAAATGCTTGGAACACCTCAGTGGTTGCAAGTAACTAAAAACAAGGGGCAATGTTGGTTTATTTTACTGTGAAACTTTAATGATTGTTCGTTGAACCCGAATAAAGAAAATGTGATTTGGTCCTTCTATGACCACGACATAACTTCAAAATGGAAATTGATGAAATGCCATAAAACATTACTCCTTCAATGAAATTGGAACTTTCATGAAGGGAATGTCATCATCGGCTCATGAATGAAAAACAAAACCGAAAAATGAACTTTCGGCCCTGAAATGGAAATTTCCTATTTTTGGATTTTTAAAGTCTGCAATAAAACAGCAGCTGTGGTGAAATTTAAACAACTCCGAAAATGAAATTTTAAAATGCGTATTTGAAATTTGCAGTATAACATACGCACTGGTGAAACTATTTTTGGATTTTGGAATTTTTTAATTTTTTTTTTAATGCCTGAGAATTAAAATAAAGTTGGAACTTCTGGAAAATAAAGTACAAAAAAAATGAAAATAAAAATGTGAAAAGAAGAATGAAAAATGCATTTAGTATGATGCTATCCTATTTCGACAAAATCGAAGATATGAGGTTTTCTCGCATACAACCTAACCTATTGAACCCGCAGAACATGCACAATCCAGATAAGTTAAGTGCTGATTCCTAGGATTTGAAATGCAATTTTTAGATTTAGACATTCGCTTGAAGCAACCAAGATAAATTGCATTAAAATTCACCTATAAGCCTAAAATATGAAAGGGGAAAAGATAAATGTTTAATCATGCATGCAAAAAATGACTTCTCCTTTCTTGTCCGTAAGATGCAACTCTCTAATTTTTTTGTATTAAAAATTGATCATTTTACAATAACAGAAGTCTCTAGTTTTCTCAAAACCAGAGAAAGGGGGAAGAAAGCACTCCAAAAGCAGGCCCAAAATGGCTTGTCACCTTTGGCTCTACAACTCTACTCGTAGCGGTTTCTGGCCCCTGTACCAATCTATGCTTCTGCTTTTAAACTTTCTGGAAATGCTCTTTGTTTCGCCCTACGACGCTTCGTTTCATTTCCCAGGTCTCATCGTTTCGTCTTCCATACCTCTTTGTCATTTTTGACTTTCTACTTGACGTCAAAACGCTTGATCTTCTCTATGAATTGTAATTGCTTATCTTGAAGCATTACGCCATAGCCCTGAAATCTTCATGCCACGTGTTCTGTGCCTCCCTTGTATACTCAGTAACGGCCCTTCGTGAATCGCAAAAAAATAGCATGTCATGATATCGTGACATTTTTATATCTACAGCCTTGTCCTTCTTCTTGCACCACAAAAATGAGACATGTCACAATATCATGACATTTTTATGCCTTTTGTTGTGAGAATGCAATATGTCATGATATCGCGACACTTTTCTATTTTTAGTCATCAGCATACAATATGTCACGATGTCGCGACACTTTTCATTTTGATCGCTTTGACCATGATTTTACGACATGTCGTGATATCGTGACGTTTTTCCTCTATGTTCACTTTGATTGCTCTCGGTCGTGAAAACATGACATGTCGCAATATTGCGACACATTCTTTCATTTGCTCCTTCCTCACTTTCCAGCCATGAAAACCTGACATGTCGCGATATCGCGACATTTTTTTCTCCTTGCGCTTCATTTCGTCTTCGGGTCATGAAAACGCAACATGTCGCGATATCGTGACAACTTTTGCATTGAATTTTTCTTGTTGCCTTTGATCGTGATTTTATGACATGTCGCGATATCGCGAAAATTTTTCCTTGTGGGCCGTGAGACCGAAACATGTCACGATATCGTGACATGTTTCATTTGCTGCATCCTACTGATCTGAGCCATGGAAACATGACATGTGATATCATGACAATTTCTATACTTTGCCCTGTTTGACTACTTTGACCGTGATTTCATGACATGTCGCTATATCACGACATTTTTCCACTTCATCTTTCTCTCTCCTCTATGAACCGTGATTTCATGACATGTCACGATATCGTGACATTTTTCCACTTTGTCTTTCTCTCTCCTCTATGAGCCACGATTTCATGACATGTCACGATATCGCGACATTTTTGGCATCCTATTATGTTTGACCACTTTATTTTTGTTGTCTTTTGCCGATCTAGGCTGCGAAAACGCGACATGTCATGATATCATGACATTTTTTCATCCTTATCCACGACAGAGCAACATGTCACGATATCACGACACTTTCTTTTTCTTAGCTGTGACAGAGCAACATGTCACGATATCGCGACACTTTCTTTTTCTTAGCCACGATAGAGCAACATGTCATGATTTCGTGACATTTTTTTTTTTTTTTTTATTTTAGCATCTGGGCCACTGCAGTCTTCTTGGAAAGCATGTAAAAAAGAGTGGGTCCCCAATTTTGGGGTGTGTTGTGGAGCAACCACAATAGGTCCCAATATTTTGGAACTTGAGTAGACTCAAATATAAGAGCAATAAATATATAAATGGCCAAAATGTTTAATAATAATATTCATGAAAATAATAAATATAAATATAAATGGCCAAAGTTATTTATGCAATACAATAGAAATACTCAATATATGCATACAAGATTCAATATTAATGCTTGAATATTTCATATAGTTTTCTACATATATTTCATGGAGCTTTATATTCATAATATAACCTTAGAAAGTCAACTCTTCAAATACTTGACAATTGCACTCCTCACATATCCAATAGTTGAAATCTTTCCTATTCTATATATAAGATAAACCTCTCATGTTCTTGTGTCTTCTTATATTGCCACTTTTATTCATGACTCAAGACTCTCTATTTACTTGCACACTTAACTCTATGACACACACTTAATTACACGACACTTTGTACATCCTACATATAGACATTTACATAAAGGAGAAATATAAATTACACTCCTAAACTATATACTCAAATCCTAGTCTAATATTTACATTGTACCACAGGTACCATGGTATTACATTAGCATGTACCAAATAATGTAGTATTGTCCAACAATATTATGGAAGAACAAAATTCTATTAATAAATGTAAAGTGTAGTAAAAAAAAAGGGAATAAATATGTTATTAGTAAAATGCAATATGGAAGAACAATGTTAGGTAAAAATGAAATAACCAATGGAGAATAAATAAAGAGGGAAACCAGGCCTAATGGATGTCTCCTCCATAGCCATAGATTCTCTTGATGCGTGGTGGAAGAACATTGAGACTTGCCTTGCCTAGATGCCCCTATGCCTCAGCCCAAAATGCTAATAAGAATTTTTTATAATAAAATATGAAATAAGCACAATGAATGCAAGTGAGAGTGGAGCACTAAAGAACTAATGCTTCAAAATTTTAGTAGAGTTGGGTACTAAATATTTCTTGATGAAATTATCTCCCTTATGGTTATATTTATAGATTTTTGAAAGTGTTTCTTGGAGATAAATGGGACATTGAAATATACCTTTGGAAGTCTTTAAAAAGTATTAACGTAAAGAATTAGGGGGCATGAAATGACATGTGCAATCATACCTTAGAGTGGTGGAGAAAGTCTACATGTTGGAGTGGGCATGTTTTTGAGGTTTGTCTTATGCTAGAGCATTTGCACCATCCACATTTGTGCCTATCTACAAATATAGTAGGCATAAATTCTAGATGACCATTGAAGGTTAAATTTGTATGGGAGAAGGTCAAATATTCAAATATGGTATTTGTGTCTCCCAAACAAATGTATTGTGGCCCTAATGTAGGCAACACATTTGTGCCACCAACTCTACTAGTGTTATTTTTCATAGTTTGAGGTATTAATTGTTAGAGGAGTATAGGTATATATGTACTCATTGGAAATATATTTTTGACCATATTATAAGTAAAGTATTTGTGTTAGATTTTGTGAGTGTTTTCTTTGGAAAACTATGTCCCAAAGATGATGTTATTTTTAGAGCAATAAATTTCCTAAATTTATGTGTCAAGAAGGTTAATTCATTTTTATTGATTAAAACTCTTGTAAATGAGGGTTAATTGGTGAATTTGGTAGACTTGAAAGTTATTTAAATATTCCAAAATTAGTTATCTACATTTTCCCCCTTTTTGATGCCTTTATTTTTATAATAAATGCATTAAATTTTGACTTAGATGCCTCATTTTTGTGTTGGTGTCTAGGGTTGATGTAAATATTCTTTGCTTGTGTTAAGGATTTTATTTGGAGCATTAAATGCTACCCTAAAATATTTTTTACCCCTTGGGTTTTAGAGGGGAGGTCAATTTGAACTAAGTAGATTTTATTCAAATGGGAATTGATTATCTAGATTGGGTTACAGAGGGGTGAGTTGATTAGGAAATAATGATGATTGATTACCTATAGATTCGATTGGAAAAGGAGTAAAATAGTTATTTAAGATAAAATAAGTAGCTAAGAAGATCTGAAAAAATGAGAGTGAAGGAGATGAGTTATTAAGGAAAGGATAAAATATACATTAGGGAAAGATACACAAATCTACCAAGCTAGATTATAGTTATTTAAGGACATATTGTAATAGTCTATCTAAAGACACATTATTTGAGTGAAAATGTGCATCATGATTTATCAATTGTAAGAATATATAATTGGATGTGACTATTTAAAGGCACACACTTTGATTTTTTGGATATATTTATGGTTTTTAGATATGATGCCCCCACAAGTGGTGGCTATTTGGGTAGGTGATATATATACAACATTTGAGAATGACTCACCCTTATTATATTGTAAGATATGTACACGATATATATAATATTTTATATCAATTGACCCTTAAGTGGTGGCCTTCAAGCCTAATTAGTGGACAAGAACTTAAAAAATGTTTCATATGTTTATTCTTTAGGAAAGGACCTAAAGGGCACATTTTGTTGCAATTTTCCCAAAGTACTTCATTAGTAGTGTGTAGAGGACCTTGTTATCATTCAATATGATGTGTCCAAGAAAAAAAATTGTATAAGTTGGTTGACAATGCTTGGATAATATTTAGAGTTACCTTGAGGACTATGTTAGCTTTTCCTAAAGGAATTTGTTAGCTTTGCCTAGAGTTCCTAGTTAGCATTACCTAGGATAATTAGTTAGCATTTCTCAAAGGACATAGTTAGCATTGCCTGGAGTTATTAGTTAGAATTACCTAGAGGACTTAGTTAGCTTTGCTTAGAGGACTTAGGATTTCCTGGAGGACTTAGTTAGCATTACCTAAATAAATTAGGATAACATTTTATATGAAATAATATATGTACATATTGGGGGATGGGAATGACCCATTACACCTCCTAGGTGTCGTGAACCCCCATGATTTTTGTTAGCTTCTTATACCTCTTCCAAGGGGGTGTTTTTGATTCCCTACACCCTATGTGGGGGGCACTAGTCCTGGGAAGTCCAAGGGAGCATGGTATGTGGCTCCATTGGACAAACTCCAATATTTTTTTACCATTTATGGCTCCTTATTTAGGTGCAATTTTTGGCACTCATCTTCTCCTTCCTATGCTAGCCTACTCTATTAGGGTTTGTCTCTAGGGAAAAGGAAAAATAAGGGAAAGCAACAAAATGAAAGTAGTAAATTCTAACTAGCTTATCTATGGTGATGATGTGCCAAATATCTTATAATACCCTCCTATGTCATGGTGGATTTGAATAAAAATATGTACAATGGTAAAAAATACACAAGGAACATAATTCCCCCAAGAACATACAATAAAATAGAACACCCACACTAGAAATGGGATAGGGATTTCATAAGTAGTCATAAGTTCTTATTAGTGTGAACTCTAGTTTACATACATCTAGAGAGAAGATGTTCAAAAAACCCTCATATGACTATGCAAAGCTTGAGCTAGGACAAGACATAGGAGAGAATGAAGGAAAGCACCCATTAGAAAGGTGGATGGATTTTGATAATTTTAAATGATATGAAGGGTACATATTAATAGGTTATAATTGGAGGCTTTCTCCTTTCAATATTCAAAATTCCAACCTAGGAGGATTCCTTAATGATGGTGTGCAATCTCAAGGTCTCTAGATCTATATTTTCTTAAGGTGGGATCTTGTCACCCATGTTGTGATTAGATGTTGAGACCTATTGTCATAATGCTTAGTTTGATCCATGGAAACTTTGTTGAGGGCTTCATGATGATGCCTTAAATATTATACCCTTTTGTATAGGAGGTATTGTATGCCCGATTATATGTACACCTCAATATTATTTGTGGGGTCTAGGGTGAGAGACAGTAAAAATTGACCATCTATAATTTTGGGGCCCAAGTGATGCTAGCTTGACTGGTGTGGATCAAATTTTAACCACATTCAAAGGAAAATGAACTAGCTGTAAAATTTATAAAAAATAGCTAAGTGTTACAAAAGTTGATGGATTGGTATAGGATCAGTATTAGCCCAAATCCATGAATGACAAAAAGAAACATTAGTAAATAGCAAGCTCTTCATATGAATGGGCAATGATAAAATTAATAGGTTATGAAATACCCGAGTCAAAACATAGTCAAATTCCATCATATGCCCAAGGCCACGATAATCAATGCACATCTAAACAAAAAGCATCAAGGCCAAGATTCCTTGAGTGATGACATCACCAAAATCAAAAGATGCCCAACATTGCGTAAAGCAAGTGAAAGATGTCTAAAACTAAGAGTTGGCTTAAATTGTACCATCTTCAAATTATGATGTCATACCTTCCTAGGACCATGATCAAAATGATAAAGAAGTACAAAGAGCTCAAAAGTACCCAAAATTAGGACTCAAGCTCAAAATTATGACTGCTCTACATAGGTGCTATGGAAGATAATAGGGAGTTCGAATTCAAGAACATAAATCAAAATTACCTCGGATCTTCACCATAGTGATTGCTAGTTGTTCCCAACAAAAACCTTAATAATGTAGCCATTTACAAGAATCTATTATAGATCATAAATTAAAATGCAGACATAAATTAAAATCTAAACCATTCATGCAAGCTTCTAGAACCTTCTATATAGCTATCTACAACTGTTTTCACAATGAATGTAAATCTCACACTACAAGATTCAAATAAGTAGCTTATAAATATGATTTTTGCCTATTATTACAATGTAATCATTGTTGATCAATGAAGTGGTATTTTTTTGGTCTCCATTATCTTTGCATCTATATATTTTATAAGAATTATCTTTCAAAGTCATTTATGTTACATTGTAGTGCTGGTTTATTATGTTAAAATAGTTCTATATTAGAATTACTTATTGGAATTCTAGTATTTATAGTATTTGAAATGATTAGAAGCTTTAGACACTCATTTTAAGTCATTTCTATTACATTCCACATTTAGCGTATTCTGTTAAAGTAATATTATTATTGTCTATTGGATTGCTAATTGTGTGAATTCTTGAAATGGTTAATATGGGTGTAATAGATTAAATAAACCTATTTGTGTAATCATTAATGGTTGATCTATTAAGTGTTATGAAATTGTTCAAGATTTAGTTATTTTATGAGATCTAATGTTGTTACACTATATCCTGGACATGTTTTTACTCTTAGCTAAACTCTATCTCCTTCTTTCCATTTACTCCTTTCCTTTCCATTTTCTTTTAGAATTTATCTACAATATTTGACCTTATTCAACGGTTGGAACATAGGGTGACTTGGTTTCATCTAATTACTATACTATGGCTAAAATAAATGGGTGCAATGTCTTTCCATATAAATGGTACATTTTAGTACAACAACTGGGTTTTGGAATGTGGTTCCTCTCTTATCTTTCACTTGGTAACTTAGTTTTCCATGCTTTTTCTAATTGGAAACTTTACTGATAACTTCTTGGTCTTCCCTTTCTTGTGTTATGGTTATCACCTTTAGCTTACAATCACCAGATATTTATATTTTGGTTGTGTATATCACCACTTCAAGGTGTCACCAAAATTTTGTTTTTCTTTGCTTTGCTATTAGCTCTGACAAAAAAAGTTGGATCATTGGTCATGTGTACTTGTTTTTGCCTCCTTCTGGATTTGGTTGCTTTGATTCCCACTAGAGATAATTTTCATAAAATTGACCAAAATTATTACTCCTCCCAAGTGTATTAAGAAATCAATACAATAAAAATCACATGTCCAAGAATAAAAATATGTAAAAATTAGTTGACAATTATGGATAGTGCTTTAAGATAAAATATGTACAAAGGTTCACCTCTTAAAAAAGTGCCTAAGGAATTTTGAGGTGGTCACCCAATATGATACAATGATTACTCAAATAGGGTGTCATTTTTTATCACCCCAAAAGGGAATTTAATGATAGTGTTCCTAAAAGGGAGGACTTTCATTGATTTCACCTTTTAGCATAAGGGTGTTGCAAGTCATGATAAACTATCAAGTGAGTCATCCTTGTACAAATACCTAAGTGATGTTTCAAGGTATTACTTTTACCCCTAGGTGATAGTCAAAGGATAAAATGTGCATATAGAATAGGTGTGAAATGTGTGAGTTTGATGCATCTATTAGAGGGTGATTTATTAATGAACTATAATGATAAGTATAATTATAATATATTATGATTCATACCCCCATGTGTAAAGGTAAAATAGAGATTATTATGATGCTAATCATTTAAATGCATTCATATTATGGAAAAAGAGTTTTGTAGTTTGAAAGAATTGATAGGTGTGATTTTAAAACAAATCAATTTGATAAAGAGATGATAGGAATTTATGATTTAGAGATAAATGATTAGATTGACAAAAATATAGAATTGGCTAAATGGGTTAAGGTAGATAGAGATTTATAGATAGGTTAAATTGATAGGTAGATTAATTTTATAAACATAGATGATGGGGATAGACATTTTAAATTGATAGTTTAGATATATTTATGAATATATGGATGGAAAAATTCTAATTTGATTTGCAAGTATGAGATTAGGAGAATCTACTAGTATCAATCACCTAGTGCAAATGCAATGCATGTGATCTATCCCTAACTACGTTCATCATTGCATCCTGACATATTTCCTTGCTTGATATGCAATAATCAATCCAAGTAGAAACAAGCATGTGCATGCAAGCAAATCATGATAGCAAGAAACCATACAAACAAGAAATCAATAAGAGTAGTTACATGAGCAAGAAGTTAATGTAAACTCATTTATAGATACTAATATAATATTTTATTGAGATTCATTATGGGGAAGATAAAGTCAATGAATTCATTAGGATATATAGATCAAAAGTGGTAATGAGATAAAATAAGCAAAGGCTCCTTAGCTTTTTAAACTCAATCCACTCTATTTATAGGAATTGTATGGGTATGGGACCATGAAAATAAAAAAAATGGATTCATTGTCATGGCCAAACAAAAGTGAATAAAGAAAAGCATATTACTGTTAGAGATGTGCCCTATCCCATAGTATCTTTATCCTATTATATTTATTGAGGTGAGTACTCAATTTTAAAGTACCTTAGTCCACAATATGCTTGCAAAGGAGCTAATAGACTAGAGAAAAAATATTTTATGGTAAGTTTGATCAAAATAGTGATAGTATTCTCATAATACCTTAGTATGGATGTGGTACATTCCTATAGCAAACATAGTGTTGTGGCTGATCCACAACACACCCCAAAATTGGGGACCCACCTTTTTTGCATGCTTTCAAAGAAGACCACAGTGGCCCAGATGCTAAAAAAATCAAAGGAAGAGCAAAATATAGCAAGAAAAAGAAAGTGTCGCGATATCGCGACATGTTGCTCCGTCACGACCAAAAATGAAAAGTTGTCGCGATATCGCGACATGTTGCTCCGTCATGGCCGAAAATGAAAAGTTGTCGCGATATCGTGACATGTTGCTCCGTCGCGGCCGAAAATGAAAAGTTGTCGCGATTTCGCGACATGTTGCTCCATCATGACCAGAAATGAAAAGTTGTCGCGATATCGCGACATGTTGCTCTGTCGCGACCGAAAATGAAAAGTTGTCACGATTTCGCGACATGTTGCGTTTTCATGGCTAAGAGCAGTAGAATGCATCATGAAGAGAAAATTTCATGATATCGCGACGTGTTGTGAAATCGCGGGTCATAGAAGAGAGAGAAAGGCAGAATGGAAAATTGTCGCAAAATCGCGACATGTCACAAAATCGCGGTCAAACCAGTCAAACAGGGCAAGGCACTAAAGTTGTCGCGATTTCGTGACAGGAAGCAGCAAAGGGGTACGAAGCAGAAAAACGTCGCGATATCGCGACAGGTCACGTTTTCGCGGCTCCAAGCAGCGAAGTGGTACGGAAGGAAAATATGTCACGATTTCGCGACATGTCACATTTTGCGGCCAAATACAGCAAGAGCAGCCCGAAATAGAAAAGCGTCACGATTTCATGACGAAAAGCTGGCAAAGTGGTACGGAACGGAGAAGCGTCGTGATTTCATGACAGAAAGCCACAAGATAGCTCCAAATGAAAAGCATCACGATTTCACGACAGGAAGAGCGAGACAGCCTGAAAGAGAAAAGCATCACGATTTCGACAAAAAAGCAACCAAGTAGTACGGAACGAAAAATTGTCGCGATTTCATGACAGAAAGTAGAAGATGGTGCAAAAGAGAAAAGTGTCGCGATTTCGTGACATGTCACGTTTTCGCGGCTAAGTGCAACAAAACCCAGCGATAGAGAAAAACGTCGCGATTTCGCGACAGGTTGCACCCACACGGCCCGATAGCATAAAAATGTCGCGATTTCGTGACATGTCTCATTTTCGCTGTGCATGATGGCGGACAAGGCTGTTGGCCGAAAAACGTCGTGATTTCGTGACATGTCTCATTTTCGCTGTGCAGGCAGAGGAACAGAGTTGCATGCAAAAAAATGTCGCGATATCGCGACATGCTATTTTTGTCACGATTTACAAGGGGGCAGTTATGAAACATGCAAAAAAGCATGGAACACGTGGCATAAAGGTGTAAGGGTTACAGAAGCGTTACAGTTCACAGAGAATATTAAACGTTTCGACGTAGAACACAAAGTCAAAGATAACGATGAGACGGGGGTGAAACGAGCAGCCACTGGAAGACGAAACGAACCGTCGTGGAAGGAGAAGCAATTTGCCAGCAAGTATAAAACGCAGAGGCACAGATTGGTACAGGGGTCGAAAAACCACTACGGGCAGAGTTGCAGAGCCAAAGGCAATAAGCCATTCTGGGCCTGCTTTTGTGGTGTTTTTCTTCCACTTTGTCTGGATATTTCCTTTACATTGGACTAGGTAGGAAATTGTTGTAAGCGAGTTGCAGTGTTGAAGGCCAGAGGGCCATTCTGGGCCTGCTTTGAGGTTTTTTTCTTCCATAGACTGGTTTTGGGAAACCAGAGATTCTGTTGTTGTATAATGACCAATTTTTAATACAAAAAATTCAGAGAGTTGCACCTCATTGGCAAGAAAGAAGGAGTTATTTTTTGCATGCAAGATTGAATGTTTATCTTTCCCCTTTTCATATTTCTAGGCTTATAGGTGAAGTTTAATGCAAGTTCTCTTGGTTGCTTCATGCGAATGTCTAAATCTGAAAAATCATAGTTAAAACCCCAGAGACCAGCACTTAACTTATCTGGATTGTGTGTGTTTGCAGGTTCAATAGGTTAGGTTGCATGCATGAAAACCTCATTAGCTTCGATTTTGTCAGAATAGGATTGCATCACTCTGAATGCATTTCATTTTTCTTTTGCATTTTGTTTTTATTTTTTTTCTGCACTTTATTTTCATTTATAGGCATTAAAATAAAAAAAAACTAAAAATTCCAAAGTCTGAAAATAGAAAATTTCCATTTCAAGGCCAGAATTTCATTTTTAGTTTTTTTTTTCATTCATGAGCTGAGGGTGACATTCCCTTCATGAAAATTCCATTTTCATTGAAGGATTTATATTTTATGACATTTCATCAATTTCCATTTTGAAGTTACAGCGTGGTCATTTAAGGATCAAATCACATTTGCTTTATTCGGGTTCAATGAACAATCATTAAAGTTTCACGAGTAAAATAAACCAACATTGCCCCTTGTTTTCAATTACTTGCAACCACTAAGGTGTTCCAAGCATTTTTATTGAATATCTTTATTTGAGATTATTGATACACATATACCAAATGCTAACATAGCGGAACCTTGGAGAAATTGTTTATTAAATTTCTTTGCAAGAGAGGATTTAGAACCCAAATCCTATCGGAGAGTGTGTTTTCACAATCGGGTGAAAATACCACTCAACATATTGGCGCTAGAAGGAGGGTTGGATGGGTTTATTTTAGTGAGATTTAAAATTTTTGTATATTTCATGCCCTACTGATTGTTATCTTTAGTCTTCTAACACCACTCAACAGATTGGTGCTAGAAGGAGGGCATGAAAAGGTTTATTTTATCATGATTTTAGATGCTACGGGTTTATAATTGTTTAAGAGCTTTACATTGCTAAATATTTCAAGTCCATTTGATTAGCATCTTCGGCCTCCTCTAACACCACTCAACAGATTGGCGCTAGAAGGAGGGCCTGAACTGGTTTATTTCACGATGATTTAAGTGCTACAGGGATTTAAATTTTGAATATTTCATGCCCTGTTAATTGTTATCTTTACTCCTCTAACACTCGACAGATTGTTAAAAGGAGGGCCTGAATTGGTTTACTTTATTCTATTTATGTTAAGCAATTCAGGTATGTTGTATATCATTCTAACACTTTTCTGATTGTTCATACAGAAACAATGTGATTTGATTTAATTTTGAAAATTTTGGTTTTGACTAACAAAGTGTTGTTTCATGCAATTACTTTTCATTTGATTTTAATGAATACATCTCTTAGTTGATGCTAACTTGATTTTTTTTATACATTGCAGGTTGAATATTCAACAGATTTGGTTCTAAAATTACATTTTAAGTTTCACTAATGGCAACACTTGAGGAGCAAATGGTATCCCTAAGAAAAGAAATGATGTCTCTAAGAGAAAGAATGGTATTAATAATGGAGGACCATTATAAGGGTTTGTCTATACCTATGGTACCCTATCAAATTCCTAATATGTTATTGGATTTTTTACGGTGTTTTAATCAAGAGGTGCCACTAGGATACTTGCAAAAACTACATGTCTACAAGAATACATTATGTCAATTCCAGGTTTTCTATGAGGAGGTAGCTTGTAAGTTATTTGCATACATTTTGGATGATAAACCATTCTTTTGGTACAGCCAACTACCCATGGAGGTTAGGACTTCTTGGATACAACTAGAAGCAGCCTATATTTATCATTTTGGTAATCAGGTTGACTTAGAAATCTTGAAAAATCAGTTTACCTCCATATGTAAAGAGCCTAATGAATCCTTGAGTCAATTCAATGGAATATTTCATGAGTTGCACTCCCAAATGTGGGAAAATTTTAACACATTAGAAGAGGAAGCCATGGAAGTATACCTAGGAGCCATACACCCCACACTTGCTTCACACATTGAGAAAAAAATGAGTGGTTTGTCTCTAGAGAAAATCCATGAGATCTTAGAAGAGATAGAACGACAAGGTCTTGAAGAAGAAAAGGCACAACATGTTCACATGAGAGATTGTTCTTTTGATGCCAACCTACACCAACCATCAAACATAGCACCCTCCACTCCAATGATACCTAAGGTGAATGATCAAGGGGATGAATTTGAATATCCAAATCTTACAACCACCTTAGATGTAGTCCACGAGGAGGTGCAAATTGCTAAGCCAACATCCGCTAGTGAGGATTATGCAGAAATGATCTCATTCATAGAGATACACGATTATTCGGATGAAGGGGTTCTAAATTCAACAATGTTTGATATATGTGATAAGACGGAACCCACCATAGAATTAAATGAAGTGGTTGAAAGTGAAATTGGAAGAAAACCAATAAATGAATTTGAAGATATGATAGAGTTTCACCACTTGTTCTTGGAAGACACTATTGATGGGATGTGTAAAATTAATGATCAAGAAATTCTTCACCCTCCAAATTATGATAAAATCGAATCATGGGTTACTAATTTGGACGATGATAGCCTTACAAATTTGAATTCAAGAAATGACCCACTTTTGGAAATAATTGAACCATCTAAGGAAGGTGAAGATGAATTTGATGAGAAACACATTGATGAATTGGAAGATGTTGAAGAAGTAGTTGAACGTCACCACTTGATTTTGAAAGATGATTATTATGATGCTTGGAAGAAGTGGGAGGACTACACTCAATCCAAAACTACTAATGAAACTTGGGTGCCAATTGATATACAGGACAACATAATCACCTACTCAAAGGAAGACTTTACAACTCCTGTACAATTTGAGGATGTTTTGGAAGAGGGTTTCAAATCTCATCAAATTTTGGAAGATTATAATGATCCTATTGCCAAGGACAAAGAAGAAAAAGAATTTATGAATGAATCAAAAGATCATGTCACAAACATCATGGAATTTCATTCCATGGATTTGGATGACGATTTTTACAATGGTTGGGGGAGATATGATAATGCATTCTTTTCTCACATCCCTATAGATGAAACTCATATTTCACTTGATATGCAGGATGTTGAAATTTCTACATCATACAAAGATCTCACATTCACAAGATTGAAAAGGGGACAAAATTTGATCATGTGGAAAATAAAAACATAGAAGGGGGGGGAAAAAAGTGGGGAGAGAGTTTGGGGGTCACATGAAGAGATACAATGGATAGTGAACAAAGAATTAGAACCAAATAACAAAGAGATTGATCAATTGGAAACAACTCAAATGAAGGATCATCAAGATGAGTCATGGGACATACACTTTGACCAAAAACATTTGAGGGTTGAAAAGGATGGGCATGTTTTCAATTGGGTGCCCAATTTTGGTATGTTTGATAAACAAGTAATCAATGAAGAGTATGAAGACCATGAGGTAAAAGAGGGAATTACAAATCCCCATCAAATTTTGGTAAATAAAAATGTTCAAAAGGTAGAGTCTAACCTTTTGTGTTCAAACATCCAAGATTTAGGTGAGAATTTGCATGACCATATTTTGAATTTGATTGATGTTTATGATGAAATGTCATTAAAGGTGAATGAAAAACAGGGTATGATTTCTAATCACACCTTTGATAACATTGTTTTAATGAATGGAAAAGAAGTTGATGCACTTGAATTGTTAAATCAAATTCATCAACAATTACTAATTGAATCTAGGGTAAAAACTATTAATGATCCTAATTTAGTAAATATCCTAGATGCTTGCAAATCGTTACACAAATTTGATTGGCCTACAAATTTGGAAAATGATTTGGCTTTGAAATTTGTAGAAATAGGCTCCTACTTACAAAATTGCATATTTGAAAAAGATAGCCTAATTCTAAATCAAGGAGGGAATTATGAAATTTACATTTTAAAGAATAGACATGATAAAATTGAAAATCAATCATTGTCTAATCAATTTGAAAATTTGAATCTCACCTATGAGAATACTAATGGAACTAAATTTAATTGGTGGGGTGAGAGAGGAAAGTTGAAGTGGGTTGCATTGTTTGGTCTAGTCTTGTTTTTGTTGGATTCCCACAACATTTGGCATGCATATCATGTTATATTTTTGTTGAAATGTTCTAACCATGTTTGGGATCCAGGAAAGTGATAATCCAAGCTTTGCATCATCTTGTATTATATTGTACATTTGTATATAGATTTTGGTTTTTGGTTTTGGTTTGTGTTTTCAAGTTTCATTTTGGGATTGCTATTTGGATTTGGATTTAAGTTGTGTGTTTGATTTCATTTGGACATTTTTGGTTTGTTTATATAAAAAAAAAAAAAATTGTTTTTTGAGATGTCAACTTATGCCTAAGATCAGGAGAATATGAAACATTGGAATTGTGTTGTAGAAAGCTCCACAAGTAACACAAACATTTTAAGTAATATCGTTTGAATCTTGTGATGCATGAAGTTGTCAGTTTTACACATTATGGTGAAATAGATGATATATTCCAAAAGAAGCAGTACATTCATATCTCATTGCATATACATGTCATCTTAGTTACATTTTCATTTCATGTGCAATCATTGAGAAGGTGTCGAATCCTCTTAGGGTTATTACATAACATAAAACATAAAAAAATCCTAAGGTTGGGAACTGATGTCCAAACTATCTTGAACCAAGCACATTCCATGCACATTAAAAGAATCTTGAGCAAAATGGTCAAAACCATACTTGGATGAAAAGGTGAGGTGAAAAGAATATTTCATGTTTGTCCTATCATGCAACATAATCCTTGAAAAAGTGATTTTTACCACTTCCATCAAGCTTAAAGTCTAAAACCAGAGTAGTAAGGATAGGATTAAATCCTCATCGTACTTAGGTTGAGGATCCAACTCCCCAAAGCTCTGATTTGACCCACATGGAGTAGTAAGGATAGGGCATAATTCTCATCTCGCCTAGGTTGAGAATTCGATTCCCCAAAGCTTCCATCATTCATTAAATCATAAAACTTGGATGGGAAGGATCGTACTACATGTCCTCTGCAAAGGATGGGTAGTCATCCCAAAAGTCCTAGAAACAAAAAAAAAATTATTAATATTTTTCATCTTTCATCTTGGATTGGAAGGATCGTACTACATGTCCCTAGCAAGGATGGGTAGTCATCCCAAAGGTCCAAGAAATAAAAATATTTTCCATTTTCATCTTAATATTGGATTGGAGGGATCGTACTACATGTCCCTAGCAAGGATGGGTAGTCATCCCAAAGATCCAAGAAGTAAAAAAAAAAAAAAGAGAGAAAGAGAATGAATGAAGTCAAGTCATGGATTATGGGGTTAAGTATGCTCATGCGTGGCAACATGTCTTGTCTAAAAACAAGACCACTGATTGCTCATATGGATAGACTAGCCTGACCATTTCATCCATAACAGGTTAAATTATTTTGTTCAAGATGAGGTAATGAACTCCAAATCAGAATAGTAAGGATAGGGTTAAATTCCCATCTCGCTTAGGTTGGGAATCCTATTCCCCAAAGTTCTGATTTCACTTACACTTGCACATGGGTTCAAGATGGTAGTGACACATAACCAACTTTGGGATCTAGTAAATTAATTTAGTAGACATATATTTGGTCCTAAGAGGGTTTGACAACTTTAATATGTTTGTTCATGATATTAGAAGGGTTGAGCCTTTGCAATGCAGGTTGTTATATCTTTAGCATCTTCATCATGCATTAAATCCTGCACAAATTATTCATAGCCTTGCATACAAATCATAAGTGAAACTGACAATGGAATGTTGATCAAGTTTAAGCGATAGGGAATGAAAACACATTGCACACACCGAGCTGATACTTAATGATTCGATGTTTCATGTATTTCTGATCTATCGGTATTAGTTTATCCTTTATGTCGTTGACGCTTGTATCTAAGCTTCTATATTTCAGGTTGGGTTCTCACCAAAATGCTCAGGAGCATTTGACAATGAAGTCGCCATTTGTTGTGGCTGATCCACAACACACCCCAAAATTGGGGACCCACCTTTTTTGCATGCTTTCAAAGAAGACCACAGTGGCCCAGATGCTAAAAAATCAAAGGAAGAGCAAAATATAGCAAGAAAAAGAAAGTGTCACGATATCGCGACATGTTGCTCCGTCGCGACCAGAAATGAAAAGTTGTCACGATATCGCGACATGTTGCTCCGTCGCGGCCGAAAATGAAAATTTGTCACGATATCACGACATGTTGCTCCATCATGGCCGAAAATGAAAAGTTGTCATGATTTCGCGACATGTTGCTCCGTCACGACCAAAAATGAAAAGTTGTCGCGATATCGCGACATGTTGCTCCGTCGTGGCCAAAAATGAAAAGTTGTCGCGATTTCACGACATGTCATGTTTTCACGGCTAAGAGCAGCAGAATGCATCATGAAGAGAAAATGTCGCGATATCGCGACGTGTTGTGAAATCACGGGTCATAGAAGAGAGAGAAAGGCAGAATGGAAAATTGTCACGAAATCGTGACATGTCACAAAATCATGGTCAAACGAGTCAAACAGGGCAAGGCACTAAAGTTGTCGCGATTTCGCGATAGGAAGCAGCAAAGGGGTACGAAGCAAAAAAATGTCACGATATCGCGACAGGTCGCATTTTCGTGGCTCCAAGCAGTGAAGTGGTACGGAAGGAAAATATGTCATGATTTCATGACATGTCACGTTTCATGGCCAAATACAGCAAGAGTAGCCCAAAATAGAAAAGCATCACGATTTCACGATGAAAAGCAGCAAAGTGGTAAAACAGAAATTATTTACAAGAACTCATTTATAAAAGCACCAAGTAGTACGGAACGAAAAATTATCGCGATTTCGCGACAGAAAGCAAAAGATGGTGCAAAAGAGAAAAGTGTCATGATTTCATGACATGTCACATTTTTGTGGTTAAGTGCAACAAAACCCAGTGATAGAGAAAAACGTCGCGATTTCGCGACAGGTTGCACCCACACGGCTCGATAGCATAAAAATGTCGCGATTTCGTGACATGTCTCATTTTCGCGATGCATGATGGCGGACAAGGCTGTTGGCCAAAAAATGTCACGATTTCGTGACATGTCTCATTTTCGCTGTGCAGGCAGAGGAACAGAGTTGCATGCAGAAAAATGTCGCGATATCGCGACATGCTATTTTTGTCACGATTTACAAGGGGGCAGTTACGAAACATGCAGAAAAGCATGAAACACGTGGCATAAAGGTGTAAGGGTTACAGAAGCATTACAGTTCACAGAGAATATTAAACGTTTCGACGTAGAACACAAAGTCAAAGATAACGATGAGACGGGGGTGAAACGAGCAGCCACTGGAAGACGAAACGAACCATCGTGGAAGGAGAAGCAATTTTCCAACAAGTATAAAATGCAGAGGCACAGATTGGTACAAGGGGTCAAAAAACCACTACGGGCAGAGTTGCAGAGCCAAAGGCAATAAGCCATTCTGGGCCTGCTTTTGTGGTGTTTTTCTTCCACTTTGTCTGGATATTTCCTTTACATTGGACTAGGTAGGAAATTGTTGTAAGCAGAGTTGCAGTGCTGAAGGCCAGAGGGCCATTCTGGGCCTGCTTTGAGGTTGTTTTCTTCCATAGACTGGGTTTGGGAAACCAGAGATTCTATTGTTGTATAATGACCAATTTTTAATACAAAAAATTTAGAGAGTTGCACCTCATTGGCAAGAAAGAAGGAGTTATTTTCTGCATGCAGGATTGAATGTTTATCTTTCCCCTTTTCAGATTTCTAGGCTTATAGGTGAAGTTTAATGCAAGTTCTCTTGGTTGCTTCATGCGAATGTCTAAATCTAGAAAATCACGGTTAAAACCCCGAGAGACCAGCACTTAACTTATCTAGATTGTGCGTGTTTTGCAGGTTCAATAGGTTAGGTTGCATGCATGAAAACCTCATTAGCTTCGGTTTTGTCAGAATAGGATTGCATCACTCTGAATGCATTTCATTTTTCTTTTTGCATTTTGTTTTTATTTTTTTTTTGCACTTTATTTTCATTTACAGGCATTAAAATAAAAAAAAACTAAAAATTCCAAAGTCTGAAAATAGAAAATTTCCATTTCAAGGTCAACTTTCAGTTTTGTTTTTCATTCATGAGCCAATGGTGACATTCCCTTCATGAAAATTCCATTTTCATTGAAGGATTTATATTTTATGACATTTCATCAATTTCCATTTTGAAGTTACAGCGTGGTCATTTAAGGATCAAATCACATTTGCTTTATTCGGGTTCAATGAACAATCATTAAAGTTTCACAGTAAAATAAACCAACATTGCCCCTTGTTTTCAGTTACTTGCAACCACTAAGGTGTTCCAAGCATTTTTATTGAATATCTTTATTTGAGATTATTGATACACATATGCAAAATGCTAACATAGCGGAACCTTGGAGAAATTGTTTATTAAATTTCTTTGCAAGAGAGGATTTAGAACCCAAATCCTATCGGAGAGTGTGTTTTCACAATCGGGTGAAAATACCACTCAACACATAGTTTGCTACCCTTTGGCTATGTGTGGGTGGTGAATATTAGAAATTTATAATAATTTGACTCAAGAAATGTTAAGAACCAAAACTACTAAATACAAGGTGGTTGCAATTTATAAAGTCTTGAATTAGATTCATAATGGATCTATAGTTATTGGTTGCATGGCTACTAAAGCAATGGAAAGTGCAATGTTCATTAGGGTAGAAAAAATATTCCTTTTCTTTTGCAAAGTTAATGGGATGGATGGGTGGAAGTTCCACCATCTTAGATTTAAGAATTTTTGCTAGGATAATTGGAGGTGATTGATCTAATTTAATGAAATTTTGTTACAATTTTTGTTGTACAACCTTTTGATGGTTTGTAGTAGCATTGACATTGTTGGTCTGGCAAGCATCCATTACTCCATTGATTATAACATGATTGTTATTACTTTACCCCTTTAGGTAAAGTGAATATTTATCTACTTCCTTATGAGTCTAAATTTTTAATTGCCTCCTTCTATGAAGAGTAATTTCTACCATTTCAACTATTTTTATAGCCTTTTCCAAGAAAGACACATTGGATGTTTCTAGGTGGAAGGATAGTTCGTTAATGTTTCTTATAAAGATGTTAAAAAAGGCCTTTCTATTAGGGGACGAATTGAATCCTCCCTAGCAAGGCTTACCACTTTGTAAGGAAGTCAACAAAAATATTATATTATGCTTGCTTAAGTTCAAGAATGTCATTAATTATGGCTCTCTCTTTGATGTAAATGGAGATTTGTTCAACAAATAGCTTGGCAACATCTTTGAAGATTTTGAGAAAATGCCTTGGTATTTGGTGATACCACTTCCAGGGAAGGCCACTAAGGCTTTTAGGGAATGTTTTGGATAACAACATTTCATCATGTGTAATGTTCATATAGATTATTTAGAAAATCCTAAGGTAATTTATAGGTACTTTATTTCCTTCATATATTTGAAGCTCAGGTGTTTTAAATTTAGGAGAAAATGTATGACTAACTATTATAGGATCTAGTGGTTGATTACATAACTTCTTATAATATTACTTATGGTTTTAAGAGGATCCTTGGATGGAGTCCACTTGTTTCTCCTATTGCTCCAATTTAGAGTTTTGTCTTTCCAATTTTTCTAGTTTAGATTTAATATTTTGATATTCAAGAGGAAGTGATTTCAAATGTTCTTGGGGTAAGACCAAAGGAGGTTACGAATTAATGCATAGATAATATTGATATTTTGGAGAATATGGTACCAAAGGAAATATCCTATGACTAATCCTTAAATTATTTGGATTAAAAGGTCTGATGAGTGTAGAAAAAGTGGTGGAAGAAATTGATATTTAAGCAAAATTCACATTTGCACTAATGGGACTAGAAGAAGTCTTCATGAAGTGATAGGGTATTGAAGAAATATTATGTGTATCCAAGTTAAGGACATGAGTTGTTCATGCTTTTGGGGATGTGTAACAATTTGTATTTACCCTTTATAATTCCTTAAGAGGAGGAAAAAATGGATGACATCATGAGGATGGAGGGATATCTTGCATCCCAACATTATTAGAAGCAACAAGGATAGGATAAATGGACTAGTTGTTGATACTTTAAAGTTTGATTTTAAGGATTTAAAAAATGAGTGATAAATTTTAGGTTGCAAGGGACACTCCATGAGGGATCCTTCCTCCAAAAAAGTATTTTGCTTATATTTTCCATCCCTAGGGAAGACAAGGATAACATTCTTATGCTTTTGCAAAGAGGATATCATATGACCAAAGTAGTTAAGAACCAATTTATTTTGTACATCATGCAAGAGAAATAGAGAACCTGAGGGTGTAGCACCCTCATATTCTATCTTAGAGTTAACATTATCAAGGGTGGAAGAATATCCATGATATTCCATGAGAGGTCTAGGATAAGTAGCCAATTGAAAAACTACCTTACAAGTCACAGTGTCTTTCAACCATTAGAAATATTTGAAAGGGAAGATAATTAACTTTAATAAGTTTCTTAGGTTTAGGTATATGGCCATTGGATAAAGTTATGAAGAGAGAATTGATTAGTTATTCTAAAAATTTATTAGAAGGAAATACCAAACTGATCAATATACCTTAAGGGGGTCTCCTGATATAATTGAACCTATATGATAAACCTTCCCTCCTAAGATATTCATTGATACATGGAAGAGGCTTGGTTCCATAGATATATGCTTAGTTGTCAAATTTGTTGAATTTTTGACATAAAATTTAAAATTCATCGAATATTAAACCCTAGCGAATAAATTCATGGCAAAAAAATTCGCAAAAAATAGGTTTAATATTTATAAATTTCCCTTTTCCTGATTCTACATGCACTGATCAAACAGTGTAAAACAGGTTTAATATTTATAAATTTCCCTTATACATGCGGGATTCAAACAATGTATTTCGTATATGGATCTTAAAACATCCATTTGTCACTATAGATTTATTAATTGCAAATGATCCAAAATGTAGGACCTCAAATCCCCACGAATCCACACATACATATTTTTTCACTAAGTCTTGTAAACAAAAACCACTTAATTATATATATATATATATATATATATATATATATATATATATATATATATATTTGTATATCCAACGATTATAACTTTTTAAAATTAAAATAAGGTTTAAGTGATAAATTTGATCCAAAAATCTAGTTATACCAAACTTCCAGCCTTTACAACACCTAGGTTTGAAAATATTATGATTGGCGCAAACCCATGCCACAATTAGTAAAGAAACATATGAATCACATATTTATACTGATTCTTGTCTGAATAAATTAGTAAATGAATATAACTCCGTATAATTGGATTGATAGAGGAACAACCCAAATTAATTGGGTGCTTTAACTAACATAATGATATTAATTAGACATTGGTTATGGTTGTTACAGTAATTACATGTGTGCTCCTATAAATTGATACTCCATATCGACGACCTCTTGGCACATTATTTTGCATTCCACTACTCAAAAATATGATATATATTTATAATATACTGAATTTTATGTCGAATTTTATTTCGAATTTTTGAACATGTCAAATTTATTTCAAATTTTAAGTGTGTCGAATTTGAATACAAACTTGAACTTGATAACTAAGTATATATGTAATCATACATGTGGAAGTACCTTGAGGTGTATGAATAAGAAATAATATGAGGATAAACCAAACCTATATATGTGTCTCACTATTGATAGATAACAATGGTAAAATGGAAAACTCTTAATCTTGATTATTGTGAGCTATTATAATCAAACAATATTATGTGATCTTATTTAAGTTTATATTAATTTTATATTTAATTTATGTAAAGGTTAAAAAGTTAAGGGGGCTTGCGAGACCTACAAGGTGTCCACATCAAGTTTACCAAAATGTAATATCATCAAAAGGGGTAAGAGATCTTCTCAACTTGCATGAGTAGTTCTAATATCCTTTTGTATTATCTAAACAAATTTATTTTACAAGGTATATAACCTACGATTTAAAATTATGTTTTAATATTAAATTTACAAACACCTAGTTTTTCAAAATAATATTCCTTTAACAAAACCCTTTAGTGCCTAAATTAAAATAAAAGTAAAATATATACAAGCATACAAGAGATATAAACAAGTAAAAGCTATACTAAGTACCTTTTTATTCAAATTATTACAAGAAAAGTAAGAGGTCTTTTTCTTTTAAATGTAAAATAAGTAATTGATATAGGCACACAATATTAGCCTATAGGGAAACTATATAAGATTTTATAACTTGCCTAAATTATCATAACAAAGACTATTTCAATAATGATTAAATAAAAGAAAATCTCCCATTCATTAAAATTGTGATAGAATTAGAAAAAAAATTAAATCATAGGCACAATGAAAAATTATCAGACTATAAGAATGAAATAGAATAGGTCTTGGAATGATGTTACCTAGTCTTGTATCACATAAAAATACACCACCCAACTACAAATGCATTGCTTAAATATTTTTTGGAACAAATGCAAACCCTAAAAAAACAAGAAAAATAAAAGAAGAAATGAGAGTATAGAGGCTTGAATAACTTGATAAGAAGTAATTGGCTTCCTATATCAATAGGTCAGGCCCCTGTTCACTTAAGAAATTTGACAAAAATACATAAAAACATGGGAAAATGGACCTATGACATTTGTGTTGCCTACCTACACTTAGGTGATGCAAATGCTTTTTATGGCAAGGTAAGTAGAAAATAAACACTATTTGTAAAGTTATACAAATTTATAGATGTAAAATGCCTTCTGAAGGGATGATCATATTGATATGTAATAGGAACAAGATGAATATGCTCACAAAACTAGACTAAATAATAAAAAATAAAATTGTAGTAGGATAGATGAATAAGAGAGTTGTTAAAATGTAAAAAAATGTAGTAAGATAAATAAATAGGGTTGTTGTTAAATTAATGTAATAAAATGGAAGAATAAAATTCTATCAACAAGTGTAATTTGTATTAAAATAAAATAGGACAAATATGCCATTAGTAAAATACAAAATGGAAGAACAATGATAGGTAAAATTAAAATAAACAATGGATAGAAAATCAAGGAGGCAATACAACTAGGCCCAATTAATATCTCCTCCATACCCATATATTCCCTTGATGCTTGGTGGAAGAATATGGAGCCTTGACTTTCATGGATACCACCACGCCTTTCCCCAAAATTATGATAAGAAAGCTTTATATTTCAAGAGGAAATAAGCACAATGAATGCAGACAGTGGAATACCAAATAACCAATTCTTCAAATTTTTAGTAAAGTTTGGCTACTAAATATTTCTTGATGTAATTCTCTCTCATATGGCTATATTTAGAAATTTTTGAAAGGGTTTATTGGAGAGAAATGGGACATTAAAATATGACCTTGGATGGTTGTAGAATGTCTTGAGGTGAAGGATTAAGGGATAAAAAGTGGCTAGGATATGTGCAATCATACCTAAAAGTGATGGAGGGAGTCTAGGTGTTGGACTAGGTATGCTTTTGAGCTTATGCTTGTGTTAGAGAATTTGCATTACCTACATTTGTGGATAGGAAAAAATGCTATATTATCGTTAAAGATTAAATTTGGGTGGGAGAAGTTCAAATAGTAAAATATGGCATTTACAAAACGCAAGAAAATGCATCAATGTAGGTGACACATTTGCATCATAAATATTTCCAGTGGGTTTTTTTCCTAGTTTTGGGGACCATATCTAGTCCCTACATTATAGGCACTATGATCCCCCACAATGTGGTTCTTTGTTGGGTGTGTTTATTGTGCATGCCTTGCTTGGAGTGCTAGTCCTTAGAAGTATAGAAAGCATAGGATATGACTCCTCTAGATGACATTTAGGGTTTTTTACCAAGGATGACTCATTTTTATTGATGTAATTTTTGATGCTCTTCCTCCTACATTATCCTATCCTATCAGTTTCTTGCTAGGGAAAATAAAAAAGAGAGAAAAGTAGTAAAATATAACTAGCCTAAGCTTGAAGAACACAAGCTTATACTAAGAGGGGGGGGTGAACAATATAATACCTCTTTTTACTTTTCCTTTATACTTCAAAATAGTAAAACAATATATCCAAAGCAATATCAAAACAATGCACAAGATCATCCACAAAGTGACACCAATTTTAACGTGGTTCATCCACAAAAATTTTCTCTAAAAGTTATCTCAAAGTTCTTTGGGAAACCTTCCCAATTACAATGTTTATGAGCCTCGGCTCAAAGGAGATACCTTCCCCTACCTCTACTCTGGCTAGTGATCCTCTAGAAGACCTCTGCCTCTGTTGCCCTTAGCAAATGGAACTCTATCCACAGAAGACACCTATCTTCCCTGCTCTGGCTAGAGACCTCTGTCCTCAACTCTATCACCTCAAATCTGGTCCTTGAATTTGCACTAAACATAGTCCTTCGGTCTAGCACAAATGTCCTCTTCCTCTGTCTTTGATCTGCACAAAACTCAGTTCTTCGGTCTGGCACAAATCTGTCCTCAGGTTCTTCTCATAGAACCAATGCACCTCTATCCTCAAGTTCTCTGATAGAACTATCAAACTCAGCTTCACAAGTCCTCTGCTAGGACCTATCCAAATCTTCTCACAAGTCCCCAATGGAACCTGTCCAAAACCTGCTCACAAGTTCATCAAGAAAAACTTGCTTGGCATGAACCCACAAAGAGAATGGTTAGAGACCCAATGTGATTCATCAACCTCATAGAAGCATAAAGAGAATTGTTAGAGACTCAATATGTTCTATACTTAACTCCCAATCTCAATATCAACTCAATCTCAAATCTCATAAGAATAAGATAGATGTAATATGCTTTTCTCAAGAACATGAAACACAACCCAACAATTACCAACCAAGCAATATCTCATATAACAATGATACTCATGTTCTTTCCAACAACCAATATCTTTTCTCAACCAATTAGGGCTTCAACAACAATGCTCAAAGACAAGGTTTAACCAACATCATTCAACTCAACATTAACCTTGAAGCATTCAAACAATCATCACAAGAAAAGGAAACAAGTAGAAATCCTTTTCCCTCCAAAGATATTTGAACAAAACAGCCAACCAAGGGTTTCACCAACTCAAAGCAAGTAGCAAGACTCACAAACATAAACCCTAGTGCACAATGCTTCCACTACCTCAAACCAAAATTATGCATTCACCAAAACTCTCATCAATGATAACAATGCATAAGTAGTCTTCAACAAACCAGAAAATAGGATTTACACCCAACCAAAGGAAACCTAGTTGAATACATTTTCACTCCAATATTATTTCAGGAAAACATATACCAATCATACTCATAAGAAGAATGTGCCCATACCTTATTGAAGATGAAGAAGATCTCACAAATTTGTCATAACCATAACCACCTTTTTTCCAAACTCAAGAAGGTTAGTAGACAACATATTTCTTTAATATTTCCTCAAGAATATTCCTTGGTTCAAATATAATCAAGGTTCTATGTCTTCTTCATTCAACCTCATTCAACATTTCAATATTAGACACTCTACCTTATAACTCCTTTATTTCACTTAATCTTTCACACAAAACAAAAACAATATTGTTACCTTGCCAAACTCGACTGCTTTCCTAAGGTCAGAGCTTTCCAACCAAAAGGACGTACCCAGCGGGATTTGACCCACAGACCACTCCTGCCATAGCGCTAACCTTAACCAACTCTACTACTGAGTTGCATGGAATAAAATATGCACATCTTAGATTTCTACCTGTCCTGAAGTCGATGTCAGCAAAACCTTGCCTGCGATGGTTTGCGTGCTCTCAACACCAAAAACACTTCGCGCTTACAGCATCCAACGCTTCACGACGTGAGTCAAACTCGCATCTCTAAGAAGCCTAGCATTCTGGGAATGCAATTCAGCCGTAGTTTCTCTCAACTAGAGATTCTTTCTTAAGGCCAGTAATGCCACGAATACCACCAGGACTGCATGATCTTCGTGCATCCAACTTCAAAATCTCTCTTTATTCTCGATTGCGTGCGAGTGACGAATCTCTGTTCATTAATCCATGCTGTGCCTGGTTTTCACTGAACCAACAAACATGAACTCAAACTTTCATCTGTGCACCTCGAATATCATGCAATGTATCAAGGAGGTTGCATTTTAATGATTCTACTTTTCATTCACTCTAATGCGAAGGATGATTTGTCCTTTTCTTCGAACGCAATTTCTTTGAGTTCTTAAAACATCACAACCCCCTTTTTAAATAATGAACACCTTTGACCACATAATCACTTGACTTCATCCTTCGCTGGCACAGGGGTTTCGACGAAATCAAAAATGCACGAGGATATTATCAAATTCTTCTCTTACCATTAATGAAATTATTTGCCTCGATTTATATGCACTTTGATGCATTACCAAACACATCGACCCTTTTAATTTAATTAAAATTTAAATTTAAATTTTAAATAAATAAAATTTAAACTAAATATTAAAATTAAATATCTTCATCATCGGGGAACCTTTTTCAACGAAATGAAGAGCCAACTTAGGTTTTAAGAAAAACCCATTTCAAATCTGTTTTCCATGGTTTTAAATAAAACCTTTTATTTTGTCTGCCTTGGTTTTCACAAAAACCCTTCCGCTTCTTGACATCAATGACAACATCAACACTTGAGCAAAGGCAATGTACCCAAGGTACCCAAAATTGCCAACAATCTCCCCCTTTGTCATTGATGGCAAACCTTTACTAAAAAACACTTCTCAAGAGCCAAAACTGAAACTAACTGAGCCCACAACTGAGAATCTTCCTTTGAAGTTTTGCTCCCCCTGACTTGAAGCTTTCCTCTTCACTTGAAGCTCTCCCCCTTACTCATATCTCTCTCCCTTTGTCATCAATGGCAAAGGGCCACCTTTGGGTCTTGGGACTAAGAATGAGCCTCTTAGCTTAGTCCCTCCCCCACCTCCTGTTGAGGTGATTAATTTTGGGGTGGGAGTAAAACTCCCATTAGGCACTGATCATCATCAGCATCTATAACTTCCTTTCCAGGCCTTCTCTTGAACTCTTTGTCCATATTCCTATTCCTATCATTGTTCTTGTTCTTTTTCTTATCCCTGTTCTTTTCAATGACTTGATCCTTGGACCTGATCATGCCACTATTCTTGTTCCTATATTCTGGAATTTTAGCTCTACACTGTCCAGCTGTGTGACCTTCATTGTTGCACTTATAACAAGTAACAATGTTATTTCTTTTAGGCATACCTATTCTTTGAATCCACAAGTTTTGACCAAACCAGTTCTGACCAAACCTGTTTTGACCAAACCTGTTCTGACCAAACCTATTTTGACCAAGCCTGTTCTGACTAACCCAGTTCCTGATATTTGCCTTGTAGAAAATTGCTTTATGCCCAAACTAATTGCAAGAGTAGCAATACCCATGAAATAAATTACCACTTCTAAAACTGTCATTTACCTTCTTCACTTGAGCCATGCAATGTACAACCATGTGACCAAATCTGTGACACGCAAAACATCTGCCTTGAAACTTTCCATTATCTAACCTCTTAGGTTTTGGAAACTTCTCATTCTAAATTATGTTTTCTATTTGTGTGCATCTATCATTTAAGGACTCATGATCTGAAATACTTTCCCCATCAGAAATTTCTTCCTTTTGGAGTCTCTTACTAGACTCTCCAACTTGTTCCTTGTGAGGCTTAACAAAACCAAGACCTGTTTTATCTGTTGTCTTTATTTGACCTTTGATAAGAGATTTAACCTTTTTGGAGCTTTCTTGAAACCTGTACAGCTTATCCTTGTACTCTTTATTTTCCTCTTTCAACGAAGCCATTTTTTGTTCTAATTCACTATACTCAAGCATCTTAGATTCTAACTCATTCTTGAGTTCTTGTGTCTTAGCCATAGAGATGTCAAGACTTTCTATGAGTTCATCTTTCACCATGCAACATTCATCTAATTTAACCTTGAGTCTAGAATTCTTATTTCTTTCCTTTTTCAAAGCACTAAGAGCACTAATAAGTTCACCTTTAAGATCTACTTCACTTTCCTCTATATGATTGCTTTTAGAATCATCAAAGCCTTTTTTAGATTTCTTATCACTAGAGGTGCTACCCTTTTCAAAAACCATACATGCTTCTTTCTTATCATTTTTTGAAACATCCTCATACATACTAGCAACCAAATCATTATTTGTGCAATCATCTTCAAGGTGACCAAAATTTCCACATCTAAGACATTTCATGATAATGAATCTATGTTTTGGTTCTTCTTTTTATGATATGAACAATATCTCATTTTTATAATCACCTGAAGAACTTTCACTATCACTACTAGAAAACTTACTTGCTTTGTCAAGGTAGATGCTCTTCTTTTCTTGATTGTTGTGCTCATCTTTGATTTTAAGAGTTGTATTGGCCTCTTCTAGTTGTTTCTTCAATGAAACAATCTCTTCTTTTTGTTTGCAAAAAATAGTCTCTTTCTCATTGATCTGAGACCTGAGAGTTTCTTCATTCTTTTTGAACTCTTCTATTTTCAACTTCAGATTGCTAACAACTTTGTTAGATTCCTCTTCATGTTTGCTATATATACCGACTTTATTACTCATTTCTTCTGTCTGCATTCTTAAACGGTCAATTTCTTTTTCTAGCTTGCTGCAATACTCTGTTTTCCTGGATGATTGCATTTCGAGATCTTCAAAAAATTTCTTGTAATCTTTTGCTTGTACTTTCAAGCTGGTGATTATATCTTCTACATCCTCAACCTTTTTACTTAGGTCTGAAATCAGTTTCTCTTTCCAATTTGCTTCTGCATCACTTCCTTCTTCATCACACTCTTGTTTTGAATCTATTTCTTCACCAATTTTGAATGGATCATCTTCATCTTCATTGCTACTAAACCCATGGCAATGATGATCATTGTGATAGAGTTGACCACAAACAAAACATTCTATTCCTTGTGAGAAATCAGTTGCAAAGTGACCGATTTTCCCACATCTGGTGCAAAAATTTATTAATCTGGCTTGTTCTCCACTGTTTGATTCATCTCTTGAATCTATTTCCATTCCCAAAATAGCAACATTGAGATCATCTTCATTTTCTTTCATGACCATGTGAGATTTCTTCTTCTTGTGTCTTATGGTTTTGCTTTTGCCTTTCCTTGACATTTGTGTTCTTGTAAGATCTTCCTTCAAGCTGTTAAACTTTCTGAAGTCACCCGCTCTTATACCAATTGAAGAACACAAGCTTATACTGAGAGGGGGGGGTGAACAATATAAGACCTCTTTATACTTTTCATTTATACTTCAAAATAGTAAAGCAATATATCCAAAGCAATATCAAAACTATGCACAAGATCATCTACAAAGTGACACCAATTTTAACGTGGTTCATCCACAAAACTTTTCTCTAAAAGTTATCTCAAAGTTCTTTGGGAAACCTTCCCAATTACAATGTTTATGAGCCTCGGCTCAAAGGAGATACCTTCCCCTACCTCTGTTCTGGCTAGTGATCCTATAGAATACCTCTGCCTCCGCTACCCTTATCAAATGGAACTCTATATACAGAAGACACCTGTCTTCCCTGATCTAGCTAGAGACCTCTGTCCTCAACTCTATCACCTCAAATCTGGTCCTCAAATTTGCACTAAACACAGTCCTTCGGTCTAGCACAAATTTCCTCTTCCTCTATCTTTGATCTGCACCAAACTCAGTCCTTCGGTCTAGCACAAATCTATCCTCAGGTTCTTCTCATAGAACCAATGCACCTCTATCCTCAAGTTCTCTGATAGAACTATCAAACTCAGCTTCACAAGTCCTCTACTAGGACCTGTCCAAATCTGCTCACAAGTCCCCAATGGAACCTGTCCAAAACCTGCTCACAAGTTCATCAAGAAAAACTTGCTTGGCATGAACCCACAAAGAGAATGGTTAGAGACCCAATGTGATTCATCAACCTCATAGAAGCATAAAGAGAATTGTTAGACACTCAATATGTTCTATACTTAACTCCCAATCTTAATATCAACTCAATCTCAAATCTCATAAGAATAAGATATATGTAATATGCTTTTCTCAAGAACATGAAACACAACCCAACAATTGCCAACCAAGCAATATCTCATATAACAATGATACTCATGTTATTTCCAACAACCAATACCTTTTCTCAACCAATTAGGGCTTCAACAACAATTCTCAAAGACAAGGTTTAACCAACATCATTCAACTCAACATCAACCTTGAAGCATTCAACCAATCATCACAAGAAAAGGAAACAAGTAGAAATCCTTTTCCCTCCAAAGATATTTGAACAAAACAACCAACCAAGGGTTTCACCAACTCAAAGAAAGTAGCAATACTCACAAACATAAACCCTAGTGCACAATGCTTCCACTACCTCAAACCAGAATTATGCATTCACCAAAACTCTCATCAATGATAACAATGCATAAGTAGTCTTCAACAAACCAGAAAATAGGATTTACACCCAACCAAAGGAAACCTAGTTGAATACCTTTTCACTCCAATCTTATTTCAAGAAAACATATACCAATCATACTCATAAGAAGAATGTGCCCATATCTTATTGAAGATGAAGAAGATCTCACAAATTTGTCATAACCATAACCACATTTTTGCCAAATCAAGAAGGTTAGTAGACAACATATTTCTTTAATATTTCCTCTGGTTCAAATATAATCAAGGTTCTATGTCTTCTTCATTCAACCTCATTCAACATTTCAATATTAGACACTCTACCTTATAACTCCTTTATTTCACTTAATCTTTCACACAAAACAAAAACAATATTGTTACCTTGCCAAACTCGACTGCTTTCCTAAGGTCAGAGCTTTCCAACCAAAAGGACGTACCCAGCGGGATTTGACCCGCAGACCACTCCTGCCATAGCGCTAACCTTAACCAACTCTACTGCTGAGTTGCGTGGAATACAAGATGCACATCTTAGATTTCTACCTGTCCTGAAGTCGATGTCAGCAAAACCTTGCCCGCGATGGTTTGCGTGCTCTCAATACCAAAAACACTTCGTGCTTACAACATCCAACGCTTCATGACGTGAGTCAAACTCGCATCTCTAAGAAGCCTAGCATTCTGGGAATGCGAGTCAGCCGTAGTTTCTCTCAACCAGAGATTCTTTCTTGAGGCCAGCAATGTCGTGGATACCACCAGGACTGCACGATCTTCGTGCATCCAACTTCACAATCTCTCTTTATTCTCGATTGCGTGCGAGCGACGAATCTCTGTTCATTAATCCACGTTGTGCCTGGTTTTCACTGAACCAACAAACATGAACTCAAACTTTCATCTATGCACCTCGAATATCGTGCAATGTATCAAGGAGGTTGCATTTTAATGATTCTACTTTTCATTCACTCTAATGCGAAGGATGATTTGTCCTTTTCTTCGAACACAATTTCTTCGAGTTCTTCGTAAAACATCGCAACCCCCTTTTTAAATCATGAACACCTTTGACCACATAATCACTTGACTTCCTCCTTCGCTAGCACAGGGGTTTCGATGAAATCAAAAATGCACGAGGATATTATCGAATTCTTCGCTTACCATTAATGAAATTATTTGCCTCGATTTATATGCACTTTGATGCATTACCAAACACGTCGGCCCTTTTAATTTAATTAAAATTTTAATTTAAATTTTAAATAAATAAAATTTAAACTAAATATTAAAATTAAATATCTTCATCATCGGGGCACCTTTTTCAACAAAACGAAGAGCCAACTTGGGTTTTAAGAAAAACCCATTTCAAATCTATTGTCCATGGTTTTAAATAAAACCTTTTATTTTGTCTGCCTTGGTTTTCACAAAAACCCTTTCGCTTCTTGACATCAATGACAACATCAACACTTGAGCAAAGGCAATGTACCCAAGGTACCCAAAATTGCCAACAAAGCTACGGGTGGAGATGTACCAAATATTATAGTTTCCCTTATACACATCAATGGAATTAATGAACACAGGAATCAAGAATGATAGCTAAAGAACATGATCTCAACCATATATGACTACAAACTAGAATTTCCCCTATGAAATCTAGGATGGATACTAATCATAGACCTCCATAGAAAGATACATAAATACAAAGACCAAGATAGAAATTATAGAATAGTTATAGCTCTTTGCATTCATGTTAAAGAATAATTACATTCATACATAATTGAAAGAGGCTCAATTGCATGTACATGCTATGACCTAGGCTTAAGTCCATATTAATATACAAAATAGAAATAGGAGGAAATATTGCTCAAGTCAGATACTATACATGACAACAATTCAATCTACTTTTCATATCCTCAAACATAATTATTTATAATATGTACATCAAAATTTAAAATTTAAAAGTTCCCTCTTACATGGTGTAGGGTAGGAATCCTACACACTCATTGATGGCTAGGTGGAGGTACATTTCTACAAAATACAAAGTTGGTCTAGGTTCATTCACTATAAATTTTGATCAAGGAGGTATCTCACCACCATATGTGACATTAATTGGCCCTTCTATTGGGAGTTGAGTCCTAATAGTGTACACATTTTAATTTGGTTGATTGGTTTATGCTTCTAATTACAATATTTCGGTGTGGCATCCTAGTTAACACCTCCTTTAGGAAGTTTGGTTGCTCTATTAATGACCTCTTTACTTGATTTTATTTGTTGGTCTTGGGTTTTTTGGTAGGAATCTACCACAAAACATAGTGTACTAAATAATTTACTATAATAATGGTGGCTTGAAATAGATTCCATAGGATCAAAATTGATAAAACCTAGTCCCTCCTTTTGGGGAATAAAAAGTATTTTATTATATGAGGTGGTAGGTTGGATGGCTTACCACTTTGCTTCTTAATTTGACTATTATTGACTATGTTTTGAGGCTTATTGACCATAAGGGTTAGTTTATTGTTAGACTCTTGAAATTATATTTTTGGTGGTAAGGGAAGGAGATTTATGAATGACAAGGGGATCGATAGGTTCACCAACAAGACTATGATGGAAGGGGTTATGATGCTTGGTGATGGGATGGGAGTTGTGACTGGTTGTGGTAGTGGAAATAACTAAGACATATATGAAGTGGCAAGAATAAAAGAAATGGGTGAAATGGTAAAATAGGTGCCTTAGGAAGGTTCTTCAAAAATATACAAAATATAAAATTGTTGAGGTGGTGTCTAGGTGACATAAAGGACTTCTTCATGTCCCTAGACTATTACCTTGGGAATTTATTCTACTTTTGGTATATTTTCAAGACTATATTGAGGTCCTCTACTTTTGATGATAGTTCCTTGAATGGAGACTTCCTCCTTTTCTTCTTCATTGATTTCTCATCATCTAGGAAGGACTTTTGCTTCTTCTTGGAATTGTTGTCCTTTTTTTTTAATATTTTTTATTACCACATTGAGTGTGATGCAATAATTTCAACTAGGTTATTCAAATAGGGAGTTCAATAGTACAAACCTTAGTTTTTTATTAGGGTCCCAAAGGTTTTGGGATATTTATTAAAGAATTACTTCACTCATTTTTTGGTTGGATTACTTGCCATGTGGATATCACTTGCTTGACCTCTTCCAGTTTTCATCACCCTTAGATGCATTGGCTTCATCATACATATCACTAAGTTGTTTGTCCTTTGGGTTTTTCCTAGGCATAGAGGTTATGTTCTTATTAGTTTTATATAAATACACTGGTATTGGATTTTGGTATTATTGTAGTCTTATTTTTGAAACTGCTCTTGCTTATTCTTGAAAACCTTATTTTTGGGATCTACTATACCATTGGGTTTTCTAGGTTCACCCGAGTCAAACCATGGGTCAAGTTTCTTGGGTTAGGATAAGAAATATTCTTTCCAAAGTGGAATTTAACAAATATCTTTAGGAATCTAGTGGATTTCTAGTATTGGACACCTTTGAGGCATGGATTTCTTTTATTTTATTATATTGGATAGCCACTCCTCAAAAATAACTTATGGATCATATGCCCATAGGTCATATAAAATATTAAACTTCAAGCTTATGAGGTTTTCTTCTAAAATAGACATTGCCCTCTTCTTCATCTAGTTAATTATACCTAATTGCATTAAAAATTTTAAATAGCTAGATTTTCTCTTCCATAACCCATAGGTAGTATCTACCACATCAAGCTACCATAATATTTCTCGATCAAATACTCTTTTCACTATATATTAGGGTAGCATATGTACTAGCTTGAAGAAACTGATTGTGTGAATAATAGTATGATACTCCATACTTAACCACTCCCTCTTATAGTCATGGTGTATTTTCTAGGAACACTATGTTAGAATGCGATGCAAACTATTTCCTTTTAGGGCCTATAGGGTTGGAATAAAAAAATTATCTACAAAGTTTAGTAGGGAGATCTCTAGAAAAGGGCTCTTATCTAGTTAGACATAGGTCATCTTTGGTCTCCCTCTTTCATGATTTTCAATTCCAAGCAATTGTACATCTAGGGATTCTAGTATAGTGTCAAGTGTGTAAGATATGATGGGTACTTAAAGGCTGTAATGGTGCTGAAATACTCCAACCCTTCATGAATCCATTGGGTAAGGTAGGAGCTAAAATCTAGTATCAGTAACCAGTCCTAGGGCTTGTATCTCAAACTATACAAAACTCCCAACTCTTATCTATTTGTGTTCTTATATTCATCTCTATAAAATATAAATTCCACTATATTGAGGGTGTATTTGGAATTATACTTAAAAAGGTACTTGATGCAGGAAATTTTGGCATGACAATAAATTTTCTCTTTTCAAGGATTTCCATATTCAGAGCTTCCAACAACTCAAAGTGTAATTCATAGAGTTAGTTTATGATGAAGGTATTAATATCCATTACCTAGGGGACCATTAACATATCACATATAGCCTCTAGTCAAACCATAATTTGAAAGCATCCATCATATTTATGCACTATCCTTTTCCATACATCAAATTTTGTAGCACATGCATCTACAAACTCTAAACATTGAAGGACTTAGGGAACCATATATTTATCAAAGTAAGATGTACATATTATTGTATAAATGGACCTAGCATCCAAATTTGGTACCTTTAAAAGGTTCCTTCCCTTAGACCTTTTGTGTTTGTGGACATCTTGGGATCAACTACTTTCTTCATTGTATCAGTTAATATGATTATCACTTCATTTTTTTGGTATCTCTAGGCAATCCCTTCTTAGTGTTATACCTAGCAGCACAAGTAGGGGTAACCTTATTTGTTGTCTCCATGGCATCTAAGAATATTTATTGGCTCTTCCTCTTGGTGGATTCACTAATTATTGACTACTTTAGACCCTTTTTTTTCTTTGCATAAAATGGTGGAGGCAAAATAACTTATGATTTTTATTAACTTCTATAGCCATTACCTTTTTTGTGCATGCACTCATTTTCATGCAATTGACTACACTATTGAGGTGGTCTTATTTCTACTACTAGATTTTTTTTTGTTCATGTGCTTCATAGGATTGTAATTGGTCAATTTCAAATTTGTTATCAAAGTAAGGGAGGCCTCAATGGTGATGACTATTACATTGAAAATTATTTTGCTATCCCAATCATTAAGGTCCAATAAAATAGTTGGCCTCCACCTCTCTTAATTAATGCTTCTATTTGAAAGGACATATAGGGGTAGATTTCTACTTCAAACTCGTGTGTTAGAGGGGCTTGTGGCATTATGATATTTAGTGCCTTTTTATTTTTGATAATCACACTTAATGATATTTT
The DNA here is from genome assembly GCA_028583015.1 of Wollemia nobilis. NCBI lineage: Eukaryota > Viridiplantae > Streptophyta > Pinopsida > Araucariales > Araucariaceae > Wollemia > Wollemia nobilis. Next base: position 493,811 of record JAQPPZ010016675.1, read on the forward strand.
TCCCTATTCCAATATTTATATTACTTTTGGTTTGTATTCTTTCCCCCTTATCCTCTCTCTTCTCTCTCTCTATTTTAAGGATGGGTAATACTTTTTTAAGTGAATCTCATTGATCATAATTAAAATTGGTTGCCCTATTAATTAGGCCAATTCCACCATGTTTTTCAACTTTAGTCTGGTGATAACATAGGGCCCACTCTAGATGGCATCAAATTTAGCCTATAAACCTAGTTTTTCATGGTCCTTATCCCATTTGAGTACTAGGTCACCCTTCCAAAATTTATGGGTAGTGGCCTTTTTTTCAAACCATAATTTTACATCTTCTTAGTGTTTACTTAGATCAATTCTTGCCTTCTCTCTTTGTTCCTACAAATTCAATAACTATTGGCTTTTAGGTCTAACTATGTCAAAATATCATAGGTCCCAATATAAATAAGCCAAAATATTATAGGTTGAAATATTAATAATCAAGAGTAGAATTATATATGTGAGAAATAAAATATATATCTAGGTCAATATAATAATGAAATAACATTCACTTATAATATCAAATATTAATGTAAATGGCCAAAATCATTCATGTAAATGCATGAAGAATACTTACAATAAAAAATTTCTCAAAATATATATACAATATTTATTATCAAATGCTTGCTATATGCATCTTCCATCCTCTAGCTCTCTTGCCCTATTAGCTAAAAAGAGTGTGGTTGTTGAGACTATTCATAATTTGAGGAAAAGTGTTAAAAGTGAATCCCATGAGCCAAAATGTGTTCGATCATTTGCACTCTTGCATAACATGGTGCAAAAAAAAAAATCCTTAATCATCGAATCTGAGGATGATGATAAGGATGCCCCTGATAATTGACTAAAAAAATTCATTATCAACTCTATCTCCAACTACATGTCCCAAATTATTGATCTTTGCAATACTTTGAACTTGCTCTTCTTCAAGAAGTTCTTTTATGATGATGGTGGCAAGGTCTTTGCTATCAAGGAGGTTGTTAAGGTATATTATGCCTCTAAGGATGATAAAGATGAAGATAAATATGTTGATATGGATGAGTCAATTAATGAGCTCTAGGATGTCGGTGCTAAACTTGAAGATTAAGCTTAGGGCTTCCTTTTATGCTAAGGTTTTTTATTAAAGGAAATCCTCTATGTCACCCTTAATTTATTTTTATTTGCTTTTTAAGGGCATCCTCTATGAAACTTATAGTTTTGCGAGATTGCGTTCCTTATCCTTGTCTCTCTACTTTTTGTTGTTGTAGACACATAAAACATGTCATGTTTAGGAGAACTACTCATGTGGGCACATTCTTAGACCATGTGACTAAACCTTGGGACCTTACAATTACTAAAAGTGGTTTTCACCACTCATTTGGGGTATTCTTAGCCCATCCAAGACTGGTCGCTATGAACCAGAGTGACTAGATCTTGGCCACTGAAGCCCAAAGTGGCTAGCCCTAGCTACTATAGATGATAACAACTAAGTCCTAAATAGAAAATTGTCATAAAACTAGCCTAATCTCGGGTGGAAGTGGTAGTTTGCATGAAATAAAGCCAAGAGGGGATAACTTTGCATTTCTCCTCACAACCAGTCTACATGAGAGACTCAAGTCTAGATTTAGACATCATTTTAACTGGACTTCAAGCACAGAAAAGGAAAAAACTTCTCATGCTAACATCTAGTGTGCATGCAAAATTTAGTCCTAGGGTTTGGAAATTGACCTAGGACTTCAAACACATCATAAAGTGTAAACCTAAGATCACCAAATGGGACTTTTTGTAGAGATACAAATAAGGAGAGCTTTTGGTGACCTTGGAGAGATTTTATTGGAGAGCATTAGTAGTGGAACCCTATTAGATTAGAGATCCAATTGGAGTGCCTTTTAGGAGCAACGAAGTGCTAGCCTACTGATAGGTTATCATATATAGGATATTCAACACATAGGACACAAACGATAATCGTTTCAACTTTAGCAATAATCCTAGATCCATAGCCTTGGAGTAATAGAGATAGATTTTCATCTTAGAGATAACTATCTCGGATAGTGGCCCACAGGCCTAGTCTAGGGTTCTTAACATTAGTTTATTTTATTTAGCTTGTTACATATTTTTATGCCATTAGCATAGATCTAGTTTATCACATTTACTTGCATTCATAGCATTAGTTTCTATTGTCATTGAGCATATTTCTATTATCATTAGGTTTTTTTCTAACAACCTCATACGAGGAGGCAATCTCGAACAGTTGAGCATTTTTTGTTGTTTTTATGCTTGCAGGACTATAGGTTCACTAGATAGGTTCTCAACATATGAAAGCACAAGGATACCTCCAAGAACTAGATCTGGAGAAGGAGGCATCTGTAAGCCCTCATACAGTTCTATGTGCATCATCGGGAAGCCTACGAGAGTGTATCACCCCTTGCAAGGGGATACCATACATCTGCTACACTATTTTGTAAAATTTATATCGAATGACGGGAATCCCTTAGAGGGATCTACACGTAACCAAACTTGAGAAAAGCAATAAAGAGCATTATTTATTCACTTCATATTTTGGTTGCATCTATTTTCACATATTGCATTTAATGAATGATTAAGTATAAAAAAATAAAATAATATTTGCAAATAGAGTAGTGGACGATGTGCCGCTTACCTGAGGTCACTACAATTGTTGGTTCCAGTTTTCTTATCTTTGATGTAATCAAGTTTTGGATTCCTGTTAAAACCCATTTTTTAATCAAATATTTTAACTAATAAAAAAAATGCTTGCTATATGTAGATCATTTACAAACCATTTTTCCAATTACATTGTATGGAGCTTTATCTCCATAGTATAGAGATAGAAAGGTGACTCTTCCATACTTGACTCTTGCAATCCTCACATATTTGGGAGATACAACATTTCCTATTCTTAACCTCTAGCTTCTCATATTACCACATTTATACTAGGCTCTTCACTCTCTTCTTACATGCATACTTGAATCTATGACACTTGCACACATCTACATGACTTAATATCCTAGATTTTCTCCTAACACAAGATACTTGTGCACATCCTTATATTATATTTTTACACACTTATAAATATGACACATGTACATTCTCCAATACACACTTGCACTCTTACTTACTTGAAACTTGTGCATATCCTAAACATTACACTCTTACATAACACTTGTGCATATTCTACACATTACACTCTTACATGAAATATAAATCACTCATATAAACTATAAACACAAACACTCAATAATGCTATCAAGTAGATACTTGCATGCACGTTGAGGAAGAAATACAGACCCACTATCTTGATTATGAAAGAAATAAATATTGACCAAAATAAAATCCAAAAAATTGCTAAATCTATTTGGAATAATAGTGATTTCAATTTTAGCCCTGCTCAAGGCACTTCAGGGGGATTAATTTATCTATGGGATTCCAGTAAAGTTGAAGGTAGAATAATATTTTTGTTAGATAGAGTTTTGAACATTTTGTTCCACTGCAAAGACAATAATTATTCATGGGTTTTATCCAATGTTTATGCCCCCAACAATCCAACCAATAGAAATACCTTATGGGATACCTTGAGATACATGAGGAATGCTTTTAAAAATATTTTTTGGATCCTTATTGGAGATTTTAACTCCCCTCTTTTTCCATCAGACAAGCAAGGGAAAAATATCACTCCATATATAAGCATTGAATATTTTCATAATTTTTTAACTGATAGTGAATTAATGGACATTCAAATTAAAGGAGAAAAATACACATTAAGCAATAGGAGAGTTGGGGATCAGCATATCCAAGTTAATCTTGATAGATTTTTTCTTTATCAAAAGTCTATTCCTGTTATGGATGATGCTAATCTCATTTGTCTCCCAATAGTTGTCTCTGATCATTATCTCCTTTTGTTTGAAGTTGACAAAGGCCTAATTTCAATATTCCTTTCAAATTTGAATCCATGTGGATGTAGCACCCTGATCTTCATAACTAAATCTTTAATTTGTGGTAGCAAGATTTTTTTGGGTCTTTCATTACTCAAGTTTCCCATAAACTCAAGGTTGTCAAGGAAAACCTCAAAATATGGAAGAGGGAAGTTTTCGGTAATATTTTTGAAAGCAAAAAGCATATTATAGATAAACTAAAAAGCATTGAACAACAAATACATAATGGCAAATTGAGTGACCAAATAAGATTTAAGGAGAAACAAATTTTAGTAGAGTATCATAATATTTTGGGCAAAGAAGAGATGTTCTGGAGGTAGAAATACAAAACCCTTTGGCTCAAGGAGTGTGATTCCAATACAAAAAAATTCATGCTTCCACCCTTAGGCACATAAGTTAAAACAAAATTAGGGAAATGAACAGAGGTGACAAATCCATACTAGGGATATTTTTGAAATTTGATATGAAGCCTCTTATTTTTTTGAAGATCTCTTGGGTACCCAACCCCAAAATTCTGATCAGGCCAAGAATCAGTTACTCAATCACATTCTTGCCTTGGTCACTCCATAAATTAATTCCTCATTCATCAAGAATCTTTCTTCAGATGAGATCAAGCAAGCTTTATTCACTATGCACCTTGATAAAGCCCTTGGACCTGATGGTTTCTCCCCCTAATTTTTTCAAATATTTTGGACATTATTGGGCAAGATGTGTGCAAGGCAATCACTGAACTCCAACATGCAAAATCCATCCCCAGAGGTATTAATTCTACCTTCATAGCTCTTTTTCCTAAAGGGTCTATGTGTAAATATATGGTGGATTTTAGACCCATCAGTTTGTGTAATGTGATTTATAAAATCCTAACCAAAGCTATGGCATCTAGAGTGAAATAATTTTTTCCCCAAATCATAGATCCCTACCAAGACAATTTGGTAAAAGGAATATCTATAACTGATGGTATCATAACTTTGCATAAAGTCCTCCATTATGTCTCCAACAACAAAAAATTTTCTCTGGTCCTTAAAATTGATATGAATAAATATTTTAATAGGATCAATTAAGAATTCCTACTTCTTGTCCTTCTCAAGTTCAAGTTTCCATAGAGAGTGGGTCAAAATTATTCAAGGCTACATTTACAGCCCCTAGTTATCAGTGTTAGTCAATGGGTCTATAGTAGGTTACTTCCCAAGAAATAGAGGGCTTAGGTAGGGGGATCCCCTATCACCTATTCTCTTCATTATTCTTGTTGAATCCCTTAGAAGAGCTCTTAAAGTTGCTTGCTCAGATGGTATAATATTTGGTATTCAATTTGCTTCCAACATGAGACCCCTTTCTCATTAGTAATTCATAGATGAAACTATATTAGCCACCCATGCTTTATTTTGGGAAGCAAAGTCAATAAAGGTATTTTAGATTTCTATGAAGAGGTTGTAGAGCAAAAGATAAACTATGCCAAGAGTAAAGTTTTCTTTCTAAATAACCCCTGTCTAAACAGGTCAATATTTCTCGTATTCTTCAGTGTGTCATATCTGAGCTTCCCAATATCTATTTAGGGCTTCCCTTATTCACCAGTTACCCCAAATAATATATGTGGAGCAATGTTATTGAAATAATCAATAAAAACTTGCAGGTTGGAAAGGGGTCCTCCTATCCCAAGTAGCTAAAGTCACTCTTGCTATGGCTTGTATTCAAAGTATTCCTATTTATTTTATGTTAGTATTCAAAGCCATAGTTTCTATATATAATAAAATTGAATATATTCATAAGATATTCCTTTGGGCGGGTTCAGAGGATGAAAAAAATTTCATCTGGTCAGTTGGGAAAATGTTTGTTTAGCCAAAAATAAAGGAGGGTTGGGTCTAAGAAAAATTAGTAATATGAACATGGCATTGTTGGCCAAGCAGACTTGGAAGGTGTTTACAAATTACAATCTTGAATGGTTTTCCATCATCAATAAAAAATACACTCACATCTAGAATTTTATGGATGAAAATATTCCTAAAGTTGGGTCCATCCTCTGTAAATAAATCCTCTAGACTAGACCTCTTATTCAAAGGGGAACCATATGGTATATTGGAATAGAAAATAGGATAAATTTTTGGTTAGACAGGTGGATATCCAGTTAAATTCTTAGTGAGAACAATGAAATCTTAGTGATGCAACCTTTGCTGGATACTCTCATAGGTAGAAAGGTGGATTATTTCATAGACTCTTCAGTCCAACCCAAAATATTGAAAGAACTCCACATTGTAAATACTGATACCCAAATTTCAAATGTTGTCACAAAATTATCAACATTGTTGAGGGTAACTGTAATTCCATCTGGTATGTCTCATGATACCCTTTCTGAAAATAAACTGACTCTGGTCTTTTTTTTTCAAATTTTCTCATCTTTTGACTTTCACTCCCTAAACTTCTCTCATTCCTTTCAATTTGATTTGGCTTAAATAACTCATACCTAAATTTGCCATCTTTTCTTTGTTGGCCATCCAAAATAAGATCCTCACTACTAATAATATTATGAAGAGGGATGATTATTCCTAATATATTCCATATTTTCTTTGTGGCTTGGAAATCTATCAACCACATATTTATGGAATGTTATTTCTTCCAATATGCCATGGATCATCTCATGTCCACCTTTCACATCTCCTGGGCCCAACCTAACTCCTTGGATATTTCTTTCTCCTAATGGCCCATGCCTTTTAGAAATTCTAGGTTATCTTCTTTGTGGAAATTTTATCTCCATAATCTCTTGTGGTAGATCTAGCTTGAAATAAATAGTAGAATCTTTTCAAACACCCTTAAGGACTCTATCTATGTTGCCAACAAAGCCATTGCATTTTATATTAAAAATTCTAAGCTTTTCCCTTGCACCAAACCACCTAAGTCTACCCTTGAGTCCACTCTTTTTATTCCCCTCAGTATTCCCCATAGTCCCAGTTCTACTCCTAATCCCCATCCCAGAATTGGAACTCATTGGACTCCTCCTCTTGTAGGATGGCTTAAAATTAACTATAATGGTACTTCTAAAGAAAATTTGGGTGTCACGGGTGTCAAAGGTCTGGTCAGGGATCACAATAGATGATTCATAGTGGCCTATGCTATGTTTTTGGGTATCCAATCTAACCATTATGCTAAGCTCATGCATTTTGGAGAGGGCTAGAAGTTCTCAGAGATTACATAGAAAATTTACAAATTGGAGGTGATTCCATTAATGTTATAAAATCTATCATCAGTGAGAGAATTCCTTCATGGAATATGCACACTATTATTCAGGAAGCTAAGGTCTTGATGCACAATTTTCACAAGACTACAACCTACCATGTGTATCGAAAAGCTAACAAGTTTGTTTATTTGCTCATTAATATTGAGTTAGTCATAGGAATCTATCCATTTGGTACAAAAATTTCCCTCAAAATGTTCTTAATGTTGCTGATGTATACTTGGAAATGCACAACCAGCCTTGAGAGGTATTATCACCTCAAAAATTCTAATGATGGGAGTGAGAGAACTGCTTCTCCTATGACCATATTCAACTCAGTCCACAACACCATTATAAAAACTGTTGATCAATAAACATGTCCAAAAGAGCTCTATAGCTAAAGAGATTTTTGATGATTAGAGTTGGGTTATTTTATCTTTTGAGCTTTGTTCCCCTATGTGGGAATTTTGGTACTAATATTTTGATCCCTATGTGGATACTGGTTTGATTTTACTTTATGTTCTCCTTACCCCTACGTGGGATCTCTCTTTTTATCTTTTTTTTTTCTGTTAAACAACCCCTACATGGGTCTATTTTTTCTCTGGTCTAGTTCATGGAGCAACTAGGGTGTAGAAACCCTATTTTGTGTTTCTCTATGTACTTTTTGTCATATGTTTATGTTTTTGGTTTTGGGCACTAATTAAAATCCATATAATATAATTCCTACCACATACCAAAAAAATAAACACAAACCCTAATCTATTATGTATTTACAATTGTACCATAAAGGTACCATAGGGGTACATTTGAATGTACCAAATAATGTAATATTCTCCAACACCCTCATGTATTACATTATTTGGTTATTGAATACTTTAGTCTTCAATCTTTGTCTTCATATTCAATCTTCATGTCTACTTCCTTCAGGTCTTTATCTGAATCTTCAATATACAATCCTGCTTGAGATCCTTCAAGTTCTTATTCTAACAATTACTTTTTATCTGTATCTATTTTAGCTTTCTTCCTCGTTCTTTCCTAATATTCTTCTTTTGTTTCTTTATTCTATTATTTTTAATCTTTATATTGATATTAGCTTATCATATTTTTAAATTCTTTTCTCTTGTATTCTAATTTTCTACAACATTTGCAACATTAGTATCATCAAAAAAATTTAAAGAATGAATATCTTCATTGACCAATATTTTTATTGTAAGAGCTTTGAATTCATTTTCTTCTGATGTTTCTTCTAATTCTTGAATTTTGTGAATTTATTGAACTAATTTTCCTTTTCTATTTTCATCTCTAAATTGTAGTTGATGTTGTTACTGATGACCATATTGACACTAAGGTTGATATTGGCATTGTTGGTATTGAATTTGAAATCACTATTGTGATTGTGGATTATACTGATACTAAAATTGATATTGTTTTTTCTAAATTGTTTCATCCATTTGATTTTCTTGATTCATATTCATTTTATTTTCTTGATTATATCTACAAAAATTTGTATTATAATCATTTTTCTTACATAAATGACATAATATTGAATTTCATTTAGATCTATACCTAGATTTTGTAGCAATATTACTTGGTATATTTTCTTTAGATACCAAGACATTATTAGTCATTTCATCCTTGACTAAATTCTCTACTTCATATTCTTGAAAAGTAATGACTAAATCATCAAATGTAGTCTCCTTACTTAGAACTTGTAAAGAAGTAACTAAATGCTTATAACTTTCTAGAAGTGCCCTTGGTGAAATTTATCTTCTACTTTTTATCCCATAGTTAATAGTTTTACCTTTGTATCTACTACTTTTCAAAGAAAGATTTATATACTTTCTCCACTATTAACCTTTAAATAATATAATTGAGATTGTAAATTCAGAATTATCACTTTATTTTTCCCTTCAAATATTTTTCATAATGTATTCCATGCATCTATAGAAGTTTCTCTTCCACTTAAATATGGTTTTATTTCATCAATTATTCCAAATATAATTAACATGAGTTCCTTTGCATCACTTTCTTAAACTTTTTCAATTTCTCTTTCATCCTCACTAGGTCTTTTCTTTGTTCCATTTACTATATCCCATAGTTTTCTACAATAAGAACTGATTTCATTTTGTTCTTTTATGATGCAAAATTTTGTCCTTTCAAGAGTTGAGATTCATAAAGGAAAATTTTATTTTTTGACATAATGAAACTCATTTAAATTTTTAAAATCCTTTGAGGTTGAAATCCTTATATCTCCCAAATTCAAAATTCATTTAAATAATAAATTTTAAAATCTCTAAAATTTTTTATGTAGTACTCATTTTGTCTCCCTATTAAATTAAATTTGCAAATTTAACAATATTCAATATCTTCAAAAACATTTAAACATAAAATCTTCAAATTTCAAAAACTAAAATCTCAAAATTTCAAACCTTATAACTCTTCAAAAGAAAATATTTAAACTTCAAAAATTAAATCACTCAATTCTTCTAATATTCAAACCTTAAATGAACTATTGTATTTTCAAACCTTATAAAACAATTAAATCCTAGTAGTAATCCTTATCACTCAATTAAAATATAAATTCAAATTTTCAAAAAGCAACTTTTGAAAAACTTAACCAAGATGCATAAATGAATTTAATAAATTTTGAAGTGGATAATCTTATAACTCCACCTTATGTTTTCAAAAATATAATAGAATTTTTTGCCTTCAAAATATTCAAAAAAGGTAATTAACGTACCTTTATATTTTAAAATGCTCAATGCCTCTGATTTATGCATGTAGTAACATAAGGACAATACATATTTTGAATCCTCATTATGTGCTTGATTTTTCTTGTAGTGCTTGCAATTACTCAGGTTGAATAACATTTTGAATTCTACAATTATATCTCTTAATTGTCTTCAATTGAAATGCATGCTAGAGGGAAACGTTCTACTCAAAAATATCTCAAGGATTTTCTAGACATGTTCATTCTACTAGGAGCTTATTCAAACTCTCTTGGACATGTTTATTTTATAGAAGCTTAATCAGGCTCTCTTGGACATGTTTGTTTGCTTGGAGCTCTACTGTATGGTGTGTTCATCTATTATGCGATATCACTCTCTCTAAGTTTCTAACTAGTAATGATATATTAGCATTCTTTAACTACATTGTATGTTGTTTTGGGTAGCAATACCTTCTATTATTTTTCTTGCTTATCTTTCATTGATCTATAATGCAGGTCACTTTGATTCTAGGCTGCATCATTTTTTATCGGTTTCTTGGTCTACCTTGTCACTTATTTTTCTTTGATCATTGGTTGTTAAGTCTCTTGACCACTTATCTCTCTTTACACTAGACATTTGGTCACTGGTCTCTATATTCTACATTGTCTACTTGGTCTCTTGGCAACTTTGTTCTATGATAACCACTCAATATTTTGGTCACATTGTTCTATGTTAGTCGCTTTATCTTTTGGTCATGTTTTTCAATGTTGGCCACTTGAATCTTTTTATGATATTCTAAACCATGATCTAGTGGTGCTTAAATGTAATCTATTCTATAGAATAAAGCACTTCTCTTTTGACTCTTCAATAGCTATACTTCTTGCTTTTGGATATACCTCTTAGATGGTTACATTATGGAAGAACTTATGGATCTTGGATAGACATTGTATGGTAGCACTTATGGCTCTTAAATAGCCCTTTTATGTAGCTTTTTTATAGTAGCCTCTACTTTATTTAATGTTAAAATGGCTTCTCAAAGAATACTTCACAAAAATAATCCAAGGACAAGACTAAAATGATATGAAGATATTTCTAGGTAGCCTTATCTTTCTATTTATTTAATTAACCATAATATCAACTTTTCTCTATATATTTATATTATTTTTCTTTGGCAAAAATTTCTCTATACTTCTTAGTACTAATATCTTCTCAAAAATATTATACTACTTGTCTTCTCTATACTTTGTTGAACTATGGAAGATTAGATGCTTCTTTGTCCTTGGAATTTTTGATGATCCTCTATATTTTGGAAGCTTAGATGCTCCTCTATTTTTTGGAATCTTAGATGTTCCTCTATCTCTAGAAGCTTATATGCTCCTCTATATCTAGAAGCGTATATGCTCCTCTATCTTTGGAAGCTTAGATGCTCCTCTATATTTGGAATCTCATATGCTCCTCTATATATAGAAGTTATGATGCTCTTATATATCTAGAAGATATGATGCTCCTCAATATCTGAAATCTATCTCCAATGTCTAAAATCTATCTCCAATATCTTAGGTCAAACCTAAGAACATAATGATTCTCCTCTTATCTAGAGAACCCAAAATCAATATCAGGGTGCCTATGATTATTTTGAGTTGGATCTCTTAATCTATTCAAGCTAAGTCCTAGTATTCAATGGTTTTCCTTCAACCAAATGGAAATACCCTTACATCCAAATCAGGGTGACTTATCCTTGTCCCCTTAATATCTACTCAGTAAAACCTTTAAAAATAGAGTCTAATTCTTCACTACTTTCAAAGTGGACAATCTCCAATATTAATGGTGGCTAAAATATAACTCTATCAAAAATAGATAGATTTAAGTGGTAGCTCTGATACTGTTGGCTTTTAAGTCTAACTATCTCAAAATATCACAAGTCGCAATATAAATAAGCCATAATATTACAGGTCAAAATTTTAATAATCAAGAGTAGAATTATAAATGTGAGCAATCAAATATATATATCTAGTCCAATATAATAATGAAATAACATTCACTTATAATATCAAATATGAATGTAAATGGCCAAAATTATTCATGCACATGCATGAAGAATACTTTATCATGACCCTTCCAAGGCAAACTCATTCATGAGATAGACTTGTATTTTTTGGATGTGTTATTTGATGATGGAATGGTTGACTATTCTATATTTATTGGTTTTGTAATTGTTTTAATGAAAATAATTTGAAGTGATTGATAAATTATTACCCTTGCAGGAATAGGTTCTCCATCGTAGGAGAAGAGTATAACCACTGGAAATGAATAAGTGAAATATTGTGATGACTTTTTAGATTATCATGTTCATCTTGGGCAAAGTGCACTAAATATTATGTGAAAGTTTAGTTGCTAACAATAATTTTCTTCTTGTTGTATTTTTAGCTTATGGCCACTTTAAGGAGATTCAATAGGTCTAAAAGAAGCTTAGAATAAATGAGTATATTTATGTTTATAATACAAATGCTATTGTCTTGTTCTTTTATATATAAGATAAAAGAAAGCAAAATAAGTAATAATAGAGTGTTCTTTAGAACAATTATTTCTTATATATATTAGTGTATGTGTGTATATATATGCATACATGTAATTTTCTAAGGTGCTCGATGTCGAATAATATCATGGTACTTTCTTGATTTTAGTTCTCGTGAGAACATTGTTTGTGTTGAACAATTATGCTATCTTGGCCATGGTAGAAAGTTGAAACTACACTCATGCTTAAGTCCAGGGTTATGGAACTTCCCATTCGGTGAATTTGTTCCCACTCTTGTACACTGAATAAATGGGGGATGTGAGAGCTAAATTGGTTTCTATGTTTATTAACTGACATAAACTCTAGGAAGTGGAGCTTGGAGGGATCTAAGGGAAGTGACCAAAGAAATTTGGATTGTTAGGGTAAGAGAGGAAAGAAGGTTGAAGAGATTCAGAAAGAATGTAAAGGGAAGAAATAAAGTGTGAAATTTTTTGCAACCCTCAAACTTCATGCAGAGTCTTTACTATGGAAAATAGGTATGTATTACTAAGGTTTTTTGTTCACCATAAGTCTTAAGATGCTGAAATATATTTAGTTGAATTCTAGCTTGGAAAAGAACCCAACGTGATGGTATTTTATGTTAAGGATGAATTCTTTTCTCCATCAAAAAACCATAGTTGTAATGAGACAAGAGACTAGTTATGTTCTTCATTTGGGAAACCTAATAACATTGTGTTCATTGTATTGTTGTTATTTCTTCTTGAAATAGAGTAGCTAGAAAATATCTATAGAAGAAAACTAATAGAAAATAGCTTACATAGATAGTATAGGAGTTGTGGTAATCTTCTAGTGTTGTAAACATAGTTTCCAATGATCAAATAGGAAAAGAATTTTCTTGATAGTCATATAGAGATTAAAATATTGGTTTGGATGTTGTTTTTGAGTGTTTCTCCCTTGAATAGCTAGTAGCTTTACCAGATATGGTGTTATATGAACAAAGGCCTAGGTTTTATGATGAATTGAATGGATGGAATGTTTTGTCTTGTTGAAAACTAGATAAGAAATAATTTTCCAATGGATGTTGAGTGAATATGGATTAACGACCATTATTGACAAAGATGGAAACCATTGTTGGAAATCAAGTATTTAACCATGCACTCAAAGACTACAATTTGTAGAATATTCTATTGTTCTTTGTGAAATGTGTGTGAGTTTGATACCTTTGGTACTGATTTTGTTTGAGAATTACAAAGGATCAAATTGGTATTTACTTTATTTATGTTTAAATTATGGTAGGAATTGTAGAGGTTCTATTGATAATCTCTAGTATATTTCATACTAAATATCATTTGATTTTTAGATATTTCCACAGGTAGATTTGCTTGGTTATGTTTTATGATAAGTGTATGTTGAGTGAAAGGTACCATTTTAGCATAAATAAAGAGAGTTATACTTGAAATGAATAAAGTATTGTTGTGTATAATTTATACTCTTTTGAGAATCCTAGATCTACTTGTTATTGGCAACTAGGTAAGGTATTTTTAATGGGATTACAAATATTTTAAGGATATGAGATTCGAATCCTGAACCATGTTGTAATGATAATTACTATATAATAATTATAATGTACAAATTACCTCATGTATAATGAATTGTAGGAACTTAAAAGAACATTTTAGAAGGTGATTGTGGTTAGATAAGGAGGAAGGAGATTTCTAGATTTCTCTTTTGGATTTTCATGAGAGCCCTTCTACAACTTCATCCTAGATTTATGTTTAGAATTTAGTTGTTTATCTTATATCAAGGTTTCAAATAGAATTCTAAGAGTGGAAGATATTCTAAATTTCTACTTATTGAGTTGCATGTTAGGAGTGAAACAAACCAGTGTTGCTAAGTTTAGTCAAAAATGTCCAATCATATTCTTGTAGCTTAATGGGAGGATTGTTTTGATGTTATTCAAGATTAAATAATGAAATTGATGTAATTTTGGAAATATGTATTTAATGATGAGGGATATATACACCTTTTATCCAATATTTTTTCTCTAAAATTGATTTGATTTTTTATGATTTTCTAAAAAATAAGAGATTATTTGGATGTGTACAAATGTATTTAAGAATTATTGATATTGTTGATTGTTGTAGTTAGGTGTAATATCTCTTTATTAAATGATTTAAGAAGTTTGAATGTTATTAATGCTTCCTTCTTGTAATGAACTAGAATTGTGAGAGATCTTGTGGATGGGTTAATAATTAAAAACAAAAATAAGCAAGCTCGCTATATGGTCTTATGGTTGATCTCTTTGTAGTAGAGATCTTCTTAAAAAGGGTTAAATTTCATAATCAAAGCTCAGTAATGAATAGAGCCCCCTAATAATGGAATTTCAGTTGCCACTCATAATAGGGAGAAGAACCCATTATGGAATAAGGTAAAGCTTTTTTGTGTTAGTCTCCTAATGATGGGAATTTTTGATTCCATACTAATGGGGTTAAGCTCAATAAAATCTTGCAAATGAAAGGAAGGTAGTTTACAAGCTATTCCATTGGGTTATTCTAAAGAGTAGGAACCTTGTGGTCTAAGTTTTAACAGTGAAATAAGAACCATTGGTATAATGACTTAGATAGAGCATAGCTAAGTGAATTTCGAGTTACCTTTAGAAAACATATTCCTAGCTTCGTAATAAGAGAAATACCTTTGGAAAACTAATCTCCCTAAGTCTTCATTAGATTATTGTATAAGAAAATCATGATGCTTGTGATTAATAAGGTAAGACTTAATATGGTGTGGTTTCTTCTGAGGGTTTGCTTAAGGATGATTTTGCTCCTTCAGGCCTTGATAGTAAAGTGGTCCTTGCCTCTCTTCCACCCAGCTTGGATGAGTTTCCTCTGGAGTACGATTCTAAAAATGGCTCATCCTCATCTCTGCCTGATAAGGTCAGTGCTTTTTGGGGTGATGATATTCCTGTTTCCAGTCACCATCCTTGTAATCATTCTACTTTGTACCCTATCACCCCAAAATCTTCTTTTATGAATATTTTGGGAAATTCCTCTTCTTGTGTTGATCCTTCCATACCCCCTTGTGAAGTTTTTGGTAACAATATTAAGGTTCCTATGATCTTAGCATCTTTTTATTTATCTCAAGAATCCTTTTCTCTTATTGGCAAGGTTGTGGGTGGAAGTCCTAATTTAGATACTATCAGGCATCGGGCCTTTTCTAGATGGAAATTTAGAGGTTCCTTGGAGATTTTTGGTCTCTCTAATGGATTTTTTGGCATCTGCCTCAATTCTCAAGAAGACACAAATCAGATTCTGACTGGTGGACCTTGGTTCCTTGGGTCCAAAAGCATATTCCTCATGAAATGGACCCCTGATTTTGATCCTAAAAAGCAAAGCATCAATTATGCTCCCATTTGGGTTAGACTTCCCAATATTCCTTGGCATATTTGGTGTGAACTGATCCTTAGGTCCATTGCTTCAACTATTGGGGATCTTGTGCTCATTGATAGAGTTACACTAGCCAGGACAAGAATGCATGTTTCTCACTTCTATGTAAATGCTAATTTAGACTCAGCTCTTCCCACATTTGTTGAGTTGGAGTATGGATATTTCTATCATAAGAAAGCTATTGAATATGATAATAAGCCCCCTTTATCTATTTAATGCCAAACTCAGGGATATCTCAGAGCATAATGTCCTTCAAAAACTATGTAGAAAATACTGCACCAAGTCAAGGTAATCAAAACACTGGTAAAGGAAGGAACAATCTAACACCTTTCAAGAAGGACAAAAGAATATTTCCACCTTCAAAAGGACTCTCTTTCAGACCCATAAAGAATCATAAGTCTCATGAAGAATTTTCTAATTCTCCAAATGACAAGGGCAAAAAAGTTTCATCTTCTTCCAATCATAATGAGGTGAGTCTTTTTGCACTTCCAAATAAATTTCAAGCCTTGGCTAATTTAGATTCTAAAATTGATGTTAATGATCTGAATAGTCTTAATCATGAGTCAATCCCCTCCTCGGACCCATTGGTAGCACCCCAGGAAACTTCCCCTGGCCTGCCTCCTGCTATTGAAAAGCTTAAGGCTTCCCCTATTCAGATTACTAGTCTTT
Source organism: Wollemia nobilis (assembly GCA_028583015.1). Taxonomy (NCBI): domain Eukaryota; kingdom Viridiplantae; phylum Streptophyta; class Pinopsida; order Araucariales; family Araucariaceae; genus Wollemia; species Wollemia nobilis. Next base: position 510,304 of record JAQPPZ010016675.1, read on the forward strand.
CATCTTTGACTCATAATTTTGACCAAGCTCTTATTGATGATGTTTCCATTCCTCCTTCCTTTTTTGAACCCAAAAGCCCCGTGGTTCAAAAAATCCTAGCTCACAATTTTAGTCCAAAAAATACCAGAAGTCATAAGAAATCTCCCATTGATTATGGAGCAGAGAAGAAGGCCCTCCAATACGAACCAGTGGAAATAGGATGTGCATGAAGACATTGCTAATGGAATCTAGAAGACTCTATTTTCCTTAGGCATTAACCTTTCCAAGGAAGACTCAAAAAGCACCAAACCTCCCCAACCACAAGGAAAGGGAGGCAAGTGAATCTCAAAATCTTCAAAATGAAAATCCTCTCATGGAATGTGAGAGGCCTTAATGGCTTAGCTAAATAGAGGTTAGCTAAATCATTAAGGAATGAAATAAGACCCACCATTTTTTTGATCCAAGAAACCAAATTTAGTGATCCCTATATTAAGATGGTTTGTAATAATATCTAGAAAAAGGGTGAGTTTAATTTTTGCATTGCAAAAGGAGCTTCAGGAGGCCTCATTTGTTTAAAGAACCCAATAATCCTAGAAGGAAAACTTATTAACTCCAATGATGAAATTTCCAACATCTTATTTTTTGATAAATACAACAATTCTCCTTGGGTCCTCACCAATATTTATGCTCCAAATTCTATCACAGGGAGTTCTAGGGTGTGGGATATGCTATCTTCTATTAGAAGCACTTTTATTAATATTTCATGGATCCTTACTGGTGACTTTAATACACCCTTATTTTCCTCTAAAAAAAAATGAGGGGTTGGTTCTTTCACTAAAAGCATGGAGGATCTCTAGGATTTTATAACCAAAAATAATCTGATGGATGTTCAGTTGAAAGGAAATAAATTTACCTACTCAAATAGAATATGTGGTTCTCAACTTATTCAAGTTAAACTTGATAGAGTGTTGTTTTCTCAAGAAGCCCTAGCAATATGGGGTGATGTGAACCTTCAATCCCTTCTCAAGATCGGATCTAATCATAGCTCCATTCTCCTAGATACTAATAATCCCAAAATTTATAAAACACCTTTCATATTTGAAGCCATGTGGATGCTACATCCTTATTTCAGCGAAAGGATTTTCTAGTGGTGGAAAATAGATATACAAGGATGTCCTTCCTTTTATATTAGCCCAGAATCTCAAGCTAATTAAAGAAAATATCTAAATGAAATAGAAATATTTTTGGGAATCTTTTCCAAAATAAACAGGATGTCAATAATAGGTTGATCTCAATTGAAAAATAAATCCAATAAGGAAAAGGTTGTTCTACTGAGTTGAGAAGTTAAGAAAGAAATTTGTTATCCCAATATCATAATATCCTACAATTTGAAGAAATATTTTGGAGATAAAAGTCTCACGATATCTGGCTTAAACAAGGATATTCTAATACTAGATATTTTCATGTTTCTACAATGAGATACAGAAGCAATAATAGAATCAAATGAATTCATTGTCAGGATGGAAGAATCACTGATGATATCAAGGAAATTAGATCTGAAGGGTGGCCCATTTTATGAATTTGCTTGAAGAGGACCATAGGACAAATTATGAAAGAGTTAAGGATTTCTTCCTCCAATTCATTCCTCATCTTATCCTAGAAGAAATCAACAATAAAATCATTTTGGATATTGTTTATGAAGAAATTAGGATGGCTCTTTTCTTAATGAAACCTGATAAAGCTTCTAGACCTGATGGTTTTCCTCCTAGATTTTTTTAAGCCTTTTAGGATTTATTAGGGGAGGATGTTTGTGCTACTATTAAGGAAATTCAAGTTTCCAAAGTCATTCCCAAGGGTTTCAATTCCACATTTATTGTGCTAATTCCAAAAAATCAAAATGCCAACAATTTCAATGATTTTTGACCAATCAACCTTTGTAATGTCATCTACAAAATTTTGGAAAAATCCATAGCTATCCGTCTAAGAGATGTCATGCCCCTTATTATAAATCAGTGTTAAGGAATCTCAGTCAGAGGTATATCCATATTAGATGTAATAATTTCAATTCATGAGGAAATTCATTCTATCTCACTTAACAAAAGAGTTGCTTTTATTCTCAAACTTGATATGAATAAAGCCTATGATAGACTTAATTGGGATTTCCTCCTTGTAATCCTGCATAAGTTCATTTCCATCTTGACTAGATTTCCCTATTTAAAGGATGCATTTACTCTACCTAGTTTTCTATCCTAATCAATGGATCACCTGAATGATATTTTCAAAGTAGATGAGGGTTAATGCAAGGCGATCCTTTATCCCCACTTCTCTTAATCATTTCCACTAAAACTCTTGGAAGATCAATCTTAGCTGCAAGACAAGCAGGTTTGATATCAGGATTACAGGTCACTTCTCAATGCAATCCTATCACTCACCAAAAATTTATTGATGATACTCTTTTATCTACATTTGCTTTTGTCTACGAAGCCAAAATCATCAAATGCATTATTATTTTGTACGAAGAAGTAGCTGGCCAAAGGATTAATTTTCAAAAGATTAAAATATATTTCCTCAATACTCCTTTAAGAAGACAAGTGTTAATCGCTAACATCCTTGGATGTTCCACCTCTTCTTTACCTTATACCTATTTGGGATTACCTCTTTTTGTGGGGATTACTAAAGAAAACTTATGGGATAATGTGATTGAAAGACTTCAAAAAATCTTTCTACATGGAGAGGAAATATTCTCTCTCAAGCCAATAAAATTACACTCACTATGGCCTACATCCAAAGTATTCCTATCTACTTCCTCTCCTTATTTAAATATCTTGTGAATTTTTATCAAAAAATGGAACAGATTCAGAAGCACTTTTTGTGGATAGGATTAGAGAATAAAAATAAATTTCATTTAGTTGCTTGGTATAATATCTACAAACCTAAGGATAAAGGAGGTTTAGGACTCAGAATAATCCAGCTTCTCAATTTAGCTCTTCTGGATAAGCAGTCTTGGTGTCTTATATCAAATGACAATGTTGATTGGGTAAAAATTATTAAAAGAAAATATCTCCAATTTTTTGTGTTCCCTTATGGTAATATTCCTTCCTTTGGTTCTTCCTTTTGGAAATCAATTTTCTTGGCCAGATCAATCATCAAAAAATGACTAAGGTGGAAAATTGGCAATGGTAAATCTATCCACTTTTGGTAATATAGGTGGCTTTGTGACCGACCTCTCCTTCAGTTTCCTGAGCTTAGAATGCTGATTGATATTACAAAGAATATGTTCGGTCCCTTGGTGGCTGATTTCATCTCTGATACAAACGAATCTAGAAATTGGAAAAGACTTGTCATTCTAGATATAAGAGCTGAAATATCATCCCTTGAAGCTAGGTTATCCTCTATTCCAATTCCTTCGAGGGACTCTACTGATATTCCTATCTAGGAACCTATGAACTCAGGATAAATTTTTTGTAGATCTGCCTACTTGTTATCCCTCAATTTAACTGATAACTTCCTTCCATTCAAACTTGTTTGGACCAAATATATAACCCCCGAAATGGATTTATTTTCTTGGATTTATATTCAAGATCGCATCCTTACCATGAAAAATATTATCAAGCATGGAATTCCCCTCCCAAATAGATGCTACTTATGTCTCTTTTATTGGGAATCCACCTCTCACCTTTTTATTTTTTGTCCCTTTTCCAATGTTGTGCTTAACAAATTGTTCCTCAAGTTCCAAATGACCTGGGTTTATCCCTCATATATCATTGATCTATTCCTTTAGTGGCCCAACCCGTTCAAAAATCCTATTCTCAAAGGATTATGGAAGTTTTATCTTCAGCATTTCTTATGGAAAATATGGCTTGAACGTAATAGAAGAATATTTGACAAAAATTTCAATGATGTGGATTTTATTTCTAATAAAATCATCCTATTTTCCAAAGAGAATATTTTTATAGCTCCCTTATATCCTTTCCTACACTCTCCATTTGAGAATGCCTTACTAAAATCCTTTCATATTTCCTTAGAGGATGCAATATCTGATAGTTTCTTATACTCAATAATTAATGTCAAATGGCACCCTCATCCTCATGGATGGGTTAAACTAAATTTTAATGGAGTGGCTAAAGGGAACCCTAGCATAGCTAGTGCAAGACACATCATCAAATATCATTTGGGTAATCCCATATTTGCCTTTCCTGAACCATTGTATCCAACCATTCTGTTGAAGCTAAAGCTTTGTGGAGAGGTCTCCAATTCATAAAGTAAATTCTAGGAAAAATTATTGTTGAGGAAGATTCTTTGAACATAATCAACTATTTAAATAGTTCCAAACCTATAAGATGGAAGATAAGGAGCATCATTGAGGAAATAAAACAGATCCTTAGCAAACAATATGAGGTCATTGTCGATTGGTGAGGGAAGAAAGTAGAGAGGGGAGGGCTCTGGTCCCTCCCCTGCTCCCCCTCCCATGGCTTCTGGTTCCTGCCCAGTCCCTGGCTCAACCTAGGTCATCCCTCCCGGGGAGTGGTTGTTTGTAGATGATCTCCTGGGGGGAGATCCTTCTCCACTATCTGCACCCCTCCTAGCTGGCTAGGGTTTCCTTGGTTGTTTTTTCAGACTGGTGCTTCCCAGGGATCCCTGTTTGGTTGGGGATCCCTTCCCTTTTTACCTCAGGCTTCCCCCTGGGGTTTTTTGTAGGTTACTCGTGTGGATCTTGTCCCCTACGTTTCTTGATGCGGTGGAGGTGATGGTTTAGGGTTTGGACAGCTTCCCCATTTTTTCTTGTGAATCCTTGATAGAATCTATGCTTGGATGGGATTCTTGGTCCCTGCTGTTGGGATCCTCTTCTATTTTCCTGGGGCAGGTTCCTTGTGGTGCAACTCTCTGGTCACTTCCTGATGGGTTGGATCCTCTCTGTGCTGGCTGTCGGCTTCCTGCAGGATGGCTCTCACTGAACGAAATGTTTTCTCGATGGGCGGTTGGTTTCTCCATAGGGCGGGATCCGCCAAATCCACCGGTTTTCCCACGAGGCGAGATCCTTTATTTTTTGCTGGTTTCTCGGATGGTGGGATTTCCCTGTTGCTTCCCGCTAGGCGGGACTATTTGTGGTGGTTTTGACTGCTTCCCACAAGGTGGGATTTTATTGTAACAGTTTTTCTTTGCTTCCTACTGGGCGAGATCTTCTCGATGGTGGTTTTTGGCTACTCCCCGCTGGGCGGGATCTCCAAAACTACTTTCTTTCTTATTTGTTTGTTTCCCGTTGAGAGGGATTGTTTCTTGCTTACTATTACCGCTAGGCAGGATTTCTGTTTTGGTGTTCGGTTTCAAGGGATTGATGCCCTAGGCCCATTGCTTATGTAATCAGGTTTTGGGATCCTTGTTAAAACCCACTGTAAATACAAACACTACTTACCAAAAAAAATATGAGGTCATTGTCCAACATGCATTCAAGGAAGAAAATTATGTGGTTGACAAGTTGGCAAACATAGGGGTTTCTACTCGCGGGATGCAGACGTGGATTTATTCTCTTCCTCTTGAATTTTTTGCGCTTGCCATGTTGGACCAAAACCCTCATTATCATGAAGAAGCTTAAATTTTCAACATGTGTTCTCAATCGTCACCCTAATATTCACATGAGGCTTCATGTGTATTTTAGTCCCAATAATCAAGTTTCCAACTATGTACTATTGGCTATTATATCTCCATACCCAAATTTGCCCCAACATTTGTGTCTTACCTTGAATTACACCTTCATCACCTTTTTTGATTTATGACCATATGATCCATCGCTTTTTCAAATTGATTCCACCAGTTTTTAGTTAACCACTTTATTTTGGAATTCCAATGTTTTTTCAAACACTACCTCTAATAATTATTTGCCTGTGTGCCTCAAAATTTGTTTGTCTACCATTTTCAAAATTTTCCAAAGGTGGGTAGCCTTCTGCTTTGTTCTGAGGAGTATCTAGTGGGGTTTTTCAAATTTTCTTGGGTATTGTACCAACTCTATGTTTATCCAATCTTAGTTATTGAGAAATCCAATAAATCAATGGCATACACCCACTGTGCACTTTTCAATCAATTTCTATAGTCTAAACTGGGTGAAAATTCTTTTCAATCCAAGTCTTGTCCAATATGTGATTTATTTCTCAGTTTTTTCCTTTTAGAGGTTTCCTTTCTAGGTGAAGAGCAGTGTTTCTAAATTTCATTTGTACAACTTCTTGCATGCTCTCTTCACGAGTCTTTCTTATTCCTTGTCCTTGATTCTAATTGATCCTTCCCTACTCTGTTTTATCCTCTGTGCATCTCACTGTTTTGTAACCATGAAGGAGGGAAAATTTTATTATGTTGAGCTGGAGGTATTTGAGATTGAAACCACTACTAAAGCCATTTTGAAGGACAAGGGAGGTCTCATTCCATTATTCAAAATATTCACTGGTACCAACTGGGATGCTACTATGACATTTGCAACTACGTGGGACAATGGAGTTATCATGATTCACAGAGTTGAGTTTCAAATTATGCTGAAGATTCTTGCTAAGCTAACTAGGTAGGCCCTTCATGGTCAGGTGGTTAATCATAATTAGTAGGCTAAGCTATATCATTCCAAAAACTCATCTGTAGTGAGGAATATCCACAAGAAATATCTATCTTGACACCATTTATCCTCTCCTTTAAAGGAAATCCTGAATCCTTTTATGTAGTATCTTACTGTGGATGACCCTGAATCCCAATTATGTAGTTTCCATTTATCTTTCATTAATTATTTTAGTGATGCAAATATTTTAAATATCCGTACTACTTTATATTGGTCCATTGATTATGCCATCACCTCTACCCATGGCAATAAAGAAGAGGGTTGTCCTTCCCATCAGGGGCTTTTCAAAATCCTTTATGACTATTTACTTTTGAAATTTCCTAAATGAAACCTTCCTTCCCCTGACCCTTTTGAAGAGAATTCCTCTTCTACTCCTAGGCCTAAATCCACCAAGTACAAAAGGAAAAGGAAAACCGAGAAACCCCATCCTATTTCAAATGTCAAGAAGAAGGTTAAGCTTGAAAAAACACCCATTTAGTGCTCTCAGAGGCTCAAGTTTAACGACACTCCTACCCCTAAAAATGTCAAGAAAGAACACAAATCTAACTCTGATTCTCCTAATGTGGTGGAAAAATATCTTCACAAGATTGTCATCCAATCCACCTCTGCCACCATTGACCATCTAGAAACCACCCATGCTATGCTTGGGAAAGGAATTGCTTAGCTCAAGGAACAGTGTAATGCTCTCAGTCTACTTTTTTTCTATGACAATTATGAAGAGGGCCCTGCCTTTTCTACTATCACTGGAGTTTTTGATGTTAAGGATGATGAAGTCATTGAGATAGCGAAGGAAATATCTAAGGAAGACTCTAAGGATGTGCTCAAGGATGCTTCCAAGGATGTTGATTTGGAGATCGTGGTTACCTCTCCTATGCAGACTAATGCACCAAATTAATGTTTTAGCTTACTTTACCTCTTAGATAGCTACTCTTTGGTTTCCTTATGTGTTCTGACCTTTTCCATGGGTCAATTTTGGTTTTCTTCTCTATTGTTCCTATGCAGATGTATTGTGTTCCTTTCTTGCATCATTCTTTTTCCTTTCCATGTTTTCCATAGTTTCAGTTTTAGTTCTTTTTGCTTTGCTATTGTACAAGGCATTGGGGTGCCTTTAAAATGCCCCATTTTTAATGAAAATTACTTAACTTACCAAAAACATGTGGTACTTACTCTTGGGATGATGAGCTCATCGATGTGATAAGTAGGATAGATGGTTTCCCTAGCACTTGGCACCCATGTATAAGGATCTATGTTGAGTGTAATAGACGATGAGCTCTTTTTGATGGATAGAGAGGAGTATGGAGCTAACTCATTGGGAGTAATGGGTAGGATAGCTCGGAGTAAGTATAACACCTAGTGTACTTATATTGATGGTTATATATATATATATATATATATATATATATATATATAAGTATAGGAATGGATTAATATCTACACCTTATGTACTTGTGTTGATGGACAACCATAAGTATAGTGATGGGTGGAACTTATACCTAATTAACTTGCATAGAATGAAAAATGTGAGTAGTGATGAGTGAACCTTAACTAAGAGAGAGTTAATAATCATGGTGACATTGAGATGGGTAAACCATAGGTAAGAAAAAATATCCAATAAGGTTACGTATTTTGGAATCATGACATACTTACAATAATAAAATGCTCCAAATATATATACAAGCTTTATTATTAAATGATTTCTATATGGTGATCATTTACATACTATTTTTCTAACTACATTGTATGGAGATTTATCTCCATAATATAGATATAGAAAGGTGACTCTTCAATACTTGACTATTGCACTTCTCACATATTTGGGAGATATAACCTTTTCTATTCTTGACCTTTGGCTTCTCATATTGCCACTTGTATACTAAACTCTTCTCTCTCTTCTTGCATGCATACTTGAACCTATGACACTTTCACAATTCTACATGACTCTTAATCTCCTATAGGCACTCCTAATACATGACACTTGTGCACATCCTTATATTACATATTTTTACACTTACATACATGACACTTGTGCATATCTTACATATTACACTCTTACATGACACTTGTGCATTCTTGCATATTACACTCTTACATGAAATATAAATCACTCATCTAAACTATAGATACAAATGCTAATCTATTACATATTTACATTTGTACCATAAAATTACCATTGGGGTACATTTGCATGTACCGAATAATGTAATATTCTCCAACAATAACTCTCACATCCTTAATGATACAACATCATTTTCTCAGAGCTCCAACTAATGCAGTTACTAAAGGATTGGTAAATCCATAGATATGGGTATATTTTATTTTTGGCAATAAACTAGGGAGAAAGGAAAGAAATCAATTCCCTTATTTGGAGTTATCCTATCTACCCATAGTGCTTAGCATATATGTTGATACCACAATATTTAGTTGTTTGTACCCTTTCTATTTAGAATCCTTAGAAATGTTTTTTGAAGAGTATTCTAGGTCATTTCCTTAAGGGTAATAATAAGATAAGGATTTCATGTAAATACCATGTTTAAGGGTAAACTGGATTAAGCTCTATTTCAATAAATTCTAGGATATTATAAGTTATAATAGTGTATGGTACCCAAACTAGGCTATAATAACTTCTAAAAAATTATGATGACCTTTCTAGTATATTGCTCGAGTGGGACTACCTCTATCCATATTGTGAAGTAATTGGTTGTGATTAGGATCCATCAGTAACCTTCATTGGAGGGTGGATTAATTTCTCCTATGATATCAAGTCCCTATTAAAATTCTATGAGATACAGTAGGCTTGAAGGGTAGGGAATTTTTTTGGTTTCTTTCAATAAATAATTTGCATTTTTCACACTCCCTTACCCATTATTGGGTGTCATTAAACATAGTGGGAAAATAATAACCTGACTCTCATTATTTTAATTGTTGTGGTGCGTACTAAGTAGTATCCTTCATAGAATCCTTGATGAAATTCTTGTAGTAACTATGGGTAAAATAATTCACCTGCATTTACAATTTGCTATTAGTACATACCAAACACATTTGGACTCATGAAATAGTCATTGATCCAAGTGAAGAGAAGCTAAAGCTCATTAAGTTTATGCAGCATAAAAGTACAAAAATTCACTAAGTATAGAAGGCTATCAAAATTTTGAAACAATGATGTAAGCAAGGAGCACAAGATTATCCAACATATAGCATAGTTAAACTATGAATGTGACTTAGCCAAGAAAATATGGCTTTTTGCTTTGATTCTAGACTTGAATTTTGACTAAGTATGGGATGTTGAGATATATTACATTACTTGGTACATGCTAATGTACCCCCATGGTATATTTATGGTACACTTGTAAATATGTAATAGATTAGGGTTGAGTCTATAGTTTAGAGTGTGATTTATATTTTCCCATTTATGTAAGTGCCAATGTGCAATAAATGCACAAATGTCATGTAAGAGAGAATGTGCACAATTTTCTTGTATGTAAAAGTGTAAATATGTAATATGAGGACATGCACAAGTGCCCTATATTAGGAGTGCAAGATTCATGTTGTCCATTTTTTTTAGAGTCAAGTGTTCATCTTGTATACAAGTGGTAGTATGAGAAGTCAAGAGTCATAGGAGAGCAATAGTCAAGTATATAAAGAGTCACATTACTATGGCTATATTATGGATATAATGATCCATATGAATGCAATGATGAGAAAAAAAATATAATAAATGAGAAGATATTAATAATAAGTACAACAATAAAGGTTGTATACATTTTGAGAAATTAATATTGTAATTTTTCTTCATGTGTAGTACATAAATGATTCAGGCTATTTAGATTCATATTTCTATATATTGTATCGCTCCAAATTTTTTACACCCTTACCTTCAGGCTATAGGATCCACGCCCGAAAGGGGTATGGGAAAAGGATGGGACAATACCTCGAACTGAGAGGCCCTTTGAAGGTCCCACCTCTCGGGGGAGGAGTATTAAGGTGATTTTTTGACGGATGGTGGGGTTCACCAGGAAATATTTAGTGGCAGTATCCACGCCTAGGTTGGGAATGTGTTTGATGTGTTTAGTTTTAGCTTTAATAATTCAAATCCTAGGTTTCGCCAAATGAATCTAAATTATTCTATTAGGAAATGTAGATTTAAATGAATACATAAAATAGAATTAAAAAGAAAATACAGAGAACAAGCTAAGTGAGAAAAACCATACCTGATTCCGGATGTCTAATGGAGGTTTTGATTTTTGAAGCAGTCCAGATCGCCTTTGATCTGACAAGATCATTTGAAATCAGACAGGATTGTCTGAGATCTGACAAATTCATTAGATGAATTCATCAGAGACTTGCAATCTCAGAAGTAGATATAGAATACAAAAAATGCAGCTATGCTAATAAAGGAAAATGATGTGAAATGATAATACTGATGTTAATAAGATAATCCCAAATAGAAATGCAAGTAAATTATTATGCTTTAATAGCTAATCATGATTTTATTATGTATTTAAGCTATATGGGTGAACTCCAAGATGCAAAATAACAAGAAATAATAATAAAACTAACTAGATGCAGAATAGAATAGCAGAAAGGTATAGGAAAAGCGCAAACTCTGAGCACTGATTGCCTCCAATGTTGACTGCAATCAAAATCATCTCGAATTGGGGTGTGATCGTCCGAGATTGTACAAGATCATTTGCGATGATCTGAGCTTGCTCCAGCTAAAAAACAATGAAGTTTCTACAAACAAACTTGGAAAAATACAAAGGCAAATGGTGATTTAAGATGGTCTAATGCAAATAGAACTTGTGTTACAGGAAATTTCAGCCAGGGGAATGTCAAGGGGAGGGCCTAAGATTAAATAGGCATAGGAAGGATGTTGGGAGGTTGGAGATCATCCCAATTTGGGAGATCTCCAACAGGGGAAGTCTCTAACCGTGTAGACACGCTTTTGCCCCGGTTAGAGACGCCGTTGAAACATAAGCTAATTATGAAAAATCAGTTTTGGGATGAAATCGTCTAGACGTTTTGCTCCAGACGAATTCGTCCGATCTGAGGTGATATCGTCTGATCAGCGACGATATCGTCCAACAGACAAAAAAAATCCCAAAAATGGCGTGGAAAATGAGGAAATGGTTAGCAAGTGGTTTTGGAGCAGTTTTGGGGTTGAAATTTGAATTTGAATTATTTACTAAGGTAATTTTAATTATTTGCTAAGGTTTATTGCACCAATTTTAGGGTGCCACATTTTTCCCCCTCTTTAGCGAATTTTCTGAAGAAGATATGTTAAATATGAGTTCTTCTCGATCTATGAGAAAGCAAAAATTTATTCCCATTTTTAGGCGACGATTCTAGGTCGAAATGTACAACAACTTACTATGGTGCCCCCTCCATGTTTTTACCCAAATCGAATGTTTGAGGTAAAAACACGGAAAATAAAAATATAAAATGTTTTTAATTGTTTTTTGAATAAAATTAAGAAAAATAGGGAAAAACCCTAATTCATTTTTACTGTTCATTTTCTTGGTTTCTAGAGCTCTGCAGACAAGATGGTCAAGACAACACACAGATCGACAGAGGTCTGGCGCGGGCTATGGGTAAGGGTTCAAACTTAGTTTAGAAGGCTTTTATTTTGAATTTCATGCTTTTTAGATTAATTTTGAATGATTTTTTGAGCATCACGGCCATTTTTGGGCCGTCGACATCGTCGGGAAGAAATCGTCTCAATTTTGTCGAAATCGTTTTGATATCGCCAATTTCGTTGAAGGGCGAAATCGGCGATATGGGGGCGATTTCGTACAATAAGGGACGATTCCCTCTTGCAAAATCGAAGACAAATTTTGCTCAAATTTTGGACGATATCATCCAATAGTGGACGATATCATCATTTGTATGAAATTGAACTTGTTTTACTTGCATTTTTAATCACTGTGTTATTAATGATTTTTATTGTTTTGTTGTTTATGTTGCAGAGAGGATTACTAAAGAGCCGGGAATGGAAATACGACGGGCTGAGGGATGACTTGGCTGCTCTATATCAGGCAGAGTGAGGTCAGTTGGCTCAAGTCAACTTACAGCATGTGGCAGATATGCCACAGGTTTCTACAAATATGGGGCTATTGACAACCCTAGTAGAGAGGTGGTATTCGGGTTCTTCTTGTTTTTTATTATCGACAGGGGAGATGACTCCCACATTGGAGGATGTATGGAGGATTTTAAGGATCCCCATACAAAGATGGCTAATAACTCCCATGACCAATCAGGGCCATGCGATGATGCAACTGTGCGAAGATCCGAGATTCGCCCTGGAGAAGGGCATAGTGAACATCGAGTCGCTACGCCAGATGCCTGGGGCATTTAAACTAACACAAGTTTTGGCTAGGGTGGTAGGTGGTCTGCTGCTATGCCATTAGAGTGGATGCAGAGTACCATGGCTACTGACATATGTGGTCTATGACATGAGAGACCATGGGTATAGGTTTTCTTGGGGGAGCTTTGTACTATGCCGATTGTATAGGATCCTGCATGGGGTCGTATACAAGGGCGATCAATGTCTGGTCATGAAATCACTGCTACAGGTTTGGTGATGGGAGCACATCATGGTGCGAAAGTCGATAGGGCTCCCACTGATAGGGATTGATGGGGAGAGACCCCGAGTTTTCTACTGGTGGCTCCGAAGAGGGTCACAATGGTGGATAGATTTGCCAATGTCCCGGAGACTACTTGACGACCTTGTCTCCGACCAGATCACCTAGAGGCCTTGGAGAGATCATCCAAGGTGGGCCAAGGATAGACAGGAGCTGGCTCACGTTAGGCGAACCTATTGGCTAAGGATGGAGAGGAGAGAGGTGGAGCTCCATTGCTATGACCGAGTTTTGAGGCAGTTCGATCTACAGTAGGGGATCCCATCTCTTAGGGACTACGAGTTTTCCTGGACCGTCTGGGATAACACTACAGTCAGTGAGGCTATAGATATGTAGCACTTCTAGAGTGATGATGCAGATGATGCCCCCATTCAGCCAGTGGCTGGGGACAACGTAGGGGTTGCTGATAGCTACGATGTCTGGTATGCAGGCATCCACCCTCCTTGGATGATGAGGGCTTAGGGTTCGATTCATGCAGTTGTGCATCGAATGGGGAGGCAGTGCCAAGCAACCATTGAGGTGGCACAAGGTCATGATAGGAGAGAGCAAAGGAGGCCATAGGCTCAGCAGAGGCCACGACAGCGAGAGAGGAGGGAGGAGAGACCCCCTTCTCCATGGAGAGAGAGGCCACCATCGCTCGATAAGGGCAAGGGTGTCAAGGTAGGAGAGAGTAGCGAGATGGCTACTCTCTAGGAAAATATTGTCCATATCTAGGCTTAGGTGTAGTCCTTGTAGGATGAGGTTGCATGACACCAAGAGGAGGCCACACAGCTCAGATATGAGGTTGCATGCCTCAAAGCATGGAGTGGAGGGGCGAGCACTCGAGACCTAGCATGGGCTATTGCCTAAATCACATTCTATCAGACACTATACCACCATATGGTACTAGAGGGGCAAAGGTTACCACTGTCGACCCACATTGCAGAGCCTGTCATGATGAGGTCATCAAGGACATCATCATGATTAGATTCCAGGACTCATAGCACCACACAGACTACGATGGGGCCACCTCATCCACCTCAGGGCAGGGGAGGAGATGAGGCTGAGATCTTGAGGGGTTCTCGAGGCTAGCTACTACAGATTGCACTGCATAGATTGATACATAGTGTTTATTATTTTTGATAGAGGATTGAGTATGTCGAGGTACAGATTGTGGCATACCGATCCGGTTTTGAGATGATGTATATATTGTTGATATATATATAGATGAGATATTTTTGATCATATGACTTGTCTTATGTGTTTGTATGATGCTTTAATGTTTTGATGTGATTGATTTGATGATTCATGTAATTATGTCGTTTGAAAATATTATGGTTTGAATGTCATGCTTTTAAAATTTAAATGAAATAATCTGATGTAAACAAATTGGTTGTTGTGGTGTTATTTGATAAAAAATAAAAAGGGACTTTTAACAATAATTTCAAAGGACATTGTCGCTATTATAGACCATTTCATGGAGTTGTCGCTCACTCGATCGTTAAGCTAATCCCAGTATAGAAATATTGTTAAAATTAAAAGAGTGCTTAAGAGACTGTCTTAAGACTTGTTGTGATGATGCAAATGATGATGATGATGGTGTTTTGTTTTCAGATTTCCATGAAAATATTATGCATGAAATATATTTAAAAAAAAATGATTTTTGCTAGGCATAAATTCCTAAGTGTGATAAATTTTTGAATAATTCCCTAGGAATTATACCATCATTGCAAAATTGAAGTTTGACATAATGACATGAAATAGTAACAATGTGTGTTGTTTTAAAGCATAATTGTGTAATATAATGATTTAAGTCATATGTTTTTATGATTTTAAATAAATGGGAAATAAAATTAATACAATGGTTTGCTCTAGGCATAGAATATTTAGGTATAAACTTATACCATCATCGCGAAATCCAAAGAAGAAAATAATAGTTTGATTGCATGGTTGATTTTTAATTTTTGAAAATGAACAGAAAATATGAAGATGAGGACTTGCGCTAGACATAAAATTCAAATTTTGGTTTTGGAACTATACCATCATCATGAAAGTTAAAAAGTTATATATAAATGTAACTTTATTGCATGTTTTTTGAAAATGATTTTGATTTTTTTTTGATAATGCATGTAGTTGTCTTTATACTAAACAACTGTTCTCAGAGAAGAAAATGAAATTATTCGAGAAAATTTGCAAAAATATTTCAAAGTATCTTAAAGACAAAAGTTAGATTTATAAGGAATCCCATGTGCATATGTGAGGTCATTTTTGATCTTGATTTATCATAATGATACACAAATATCTCAAATACAAATGTATGTGCAATTGCTTTGTGCATTTACTAGTTTTGAGCAAGATAATTTGATACAAGTGATTTGAATTAACCAAATAAGTGTTCATTAACCATGATTTAGATGCATATAACCATACCAGACTACTATGTAAATCGGGTTACCATGAGCTAGCTAATCCATAGGCAGACATAGGTCTGTACAAAAGAAGGTCGCTAATGTGACAGACATATCACCATGCTAGGAGTTACCCAAGGCCAAGCGGGTTGGGCACAAACCACTTGTTATGGGTCTTACCTCACAATTTTTGAATAATTGATAATTCCAGGGATTCAAGCTCATCAACCCTTCTTTTCTTTTCAATGGGTAGGGAAAGGGATTTTATTGCTTTTGTTTTTGCTTGTTTCGCTTTTTTTTTTTTTTTTTTGTATTTTGCTTTGATATTTGAGATAATGCTGAAATAGTGCTAAGAGAGTACAAAATGATTCTAAAATAATGCTTCTTTTTCTCATGATTTTGCTTGATTTTTCTTTTTCTTTTGCTTCCTATTCTAGGGATACTTGCTCGGATTAGCTGTAGAGCAAGGGATTTTTATTCTGGGTAGGGGTGAGCTTGTCCTTTTGTCAATTCTTAAATATTCTAGACCATGTGCATGATAGGATAGCAGGGGAAACTTTTCACTCAAGAAACCACTTCTACTATGTAGCATAGCATGGAAATTACAAATATAATAATTTTATTGTGAAAGGATATGCTTGGTTTAAGTAAATAAAAAGATCAATTCCCTATGCTCAAACTTTATTTAATTGAATTTTGTGGACTTTGATATAAGAGAGATTAGTAATCATGCCAGATAAAATCAAGATATTTATTTTTGTGTTTGCAAAAGTGAGATATTCCAAATAAATGCTAATTTATCCAAAATAATTTGAAAATATAATTGCAATATTTTAAGAAGAAATATATACAACAAATATTTTTAAGGAGTTTGATAATTTTGACTCTCTCTTTTTTCTGATTATATATATATATATATATATATATATATATATATATATATATATATATTTGGTTTCGAAAGAGTCAATAATATTGTTATTTGTTTTTGTTTAAATAGTTTTATACATTTTTAAAATGAGACAACATGCAAAATATATACAAATGATGAAATGACCAAATTTTATGTGTAATATCGCTTAAGATGCATAAATTCATTGGTTCTTTTAAATATTTACCATCTAAGGTAGCTAATTTGTATGCTCCCAATTCAAATTTAGCAGTGATAATATATGGTCCAAGCCAGTTGGGATCAAATTTACCTTTACGGTCTTTAGTTGCATTAGTATTTTTTTTATTTTCTTTTAAAACAAGGTCGTCGACCTCAAAGGATCGATGATGAACTTTCTTAGCATATGATCCTTTAAGCTTGTTTTGGTAGGCACGAAGATGCTCCAAAGAATTGATGCACTTTTCATCTAGGAATTCTAGCTGACTGAGTCTACTAGCTCGATATTCATCTCCTACTTCGGTATCTTGAAGTAGTAGAGCCAAAGAAGGAACTTCTAATTCAAAGGGAAAAATAGCTTCAACACCATAAACCAAAACAAAAGGTGAAGTACCTATGGGAGTACGCACACTAGTGTGATATGCCCACAAAGCTGGATATAATTGAATGTGCCAGTCGTGGCTAGATTTATTGACCAATATTTTGAGGATTTTAATTAATGTTTTATTGGATGCTTCTGCTTGGCCATTACCCTGAGGATAATAGGGAGTAGACCAGCGATGTTGAATCTTATATTTTTGGCATAATTTATTAACATCTTTATTTTTGAAACAAGTTCCATTATTTGAGATGAGATTTGCAGGAATTTCGAACCTACAAATGATTTGATTAAAAATAAATTTAGAGACTTGTGTTCTAGTGCAGGAATCTAAAGGCATAGCTTCAACCCACTTCGTAAAATACTTAGTGGCGGTTATGATGAATTTGTGTCCATTAGATGACACAGGATTAATTTTGCCAATAATGTCTAAGCCCCATTTTGAAAAGTGCCAAGGAGATGAAATAGCCTGTAGTTCTTGTGTAGGGGCATGGACAAGGTCAGCATGTTTTTGGCACTTGTCGCAATGGCACACATAATCATGTGCATCAGTTTCCATGGTAGTCCAAAAGTAGCCTATCCTAAGGAGCTTTTTAGCAATGACACTACCACTGAAGTGTCCTCCACAAGATCCATCATGGGCTTCACTCAAAGCTGATTTGGATTCTTCTAGATTCAAACATCTCAATAGGATACCTTCAAAAGATCTCCTATATAAAGTATTGCCAATTATTACAAATCGACTTGCTTGTCTACGTAATAACCGATACTGGTTCCTATTAGAACTGGCAGGGAAAGTCCCATTGTGAAGAAAATCAAATATATTCGTATACCAAGGTTCAGGAGTAGTTTCATTGATTAGAAATACATCCAAAGGTTCTAAGCATGAATTATTTGAAGCGGGTTCCTAGAGTTGACGAATAATGATGGTGGTATATTCGTCATCTAACTCCAATGGCAGAAGAGAGGTAGTTGCGGCCATAGCGTCAGCTGCACGATTGCTAGTTCGAGGAATAGCTTCCAAGGTAACTTGATCAGATAGAGATATTAATTATAAAACATATGCTTTATATGGGCGTAATTTATCATCTTTGGTCTGATAAACTTCATTGATTTGATTTATGACAAGTTGAGAATCACAAAAAACTAGTAGATGTTTAATTTTTAGTGCCAAGGCATCTCGTAATCCAAGGATTAGAGCTTCATATTCGGCAGTGTTATTGGTGCAATAAAATGTTAATTTGAAGGACGGAGGTATAATATGTTTTTGCAAAGATATTAAAATAATACCCGCACTAGCACCACTCATGCATCGGTCTCCATCAAAGTATAAGGACCATTATTCAACATGGTCTGCCTCTAATTGAAGGCATTCATTAGGAAACTCAATGATGAGGGGATGGGTAGACTCTAAGGGTGCAGTAGCTAATTGATATACTATGATTTGACCCTTAACAGACTTCTATCCTGTGAACATGAGTTCAAACTCGCTTAGAGCAAGAACCCACATTGTTGTACGACTTGATAAATAAGGTCGACTCATGAGATACCGCAAGGGATCATATTTAGCAATGACATATGTTTTCTGACTGAGCATATAATGGTTTAATTTTTGCATAGAAAATATGATTGCTAGACATAGTTGTTCTAATGCTGTGCAGTGGGTTTCATAACTAATTAAATTTTGGCTAATATAATAATTAGCACGTTCCCTTTTCTCATCATCAAGTTGGGCTAACATAGCTCCTAAAGCAAAATCTAAAGCTAAAATATACAGGATAAATGGGTGATCAGGTCTAGGTGATGAAAGCACAGGTGGGTTAAGGAGGTATTGTTTGAGAAGTTCAAAATCTTCCTTACATTCGTCGTCCCAATTAAAAGGGACATCCTTCTTAAGAAGCTTAAGAAAGGGACCGGTTTTGTCTGCCAGCTTATCGATGAAGCGACGGATAGCTTGAAGCTTATCTTGTAAACTTCATAACTCAAATATATTGGTAGGTGTGGGCATATCAGTGATAGCTGCAATCTTGAGAGGGTCGATTTCTATACCATGTAAAGAAACTAAAACCCCTAATAGTTTACCGGACTTGACTTCGAATATACATTTTGCTAGATTTAATCGAATAAGATATTCTCTTAACCGATTAAATACTTTTCTCAAATCATATAAATGATCATCTTAATTAATAGAGCGAGCTATAATATCATCTATATAATCATGTAGGATATCATGCATCATATCATGAAAGATATAAGTCATGGCTCGTTGATATGTTGCGCCCGCATTCTTTAAACCAAATGGCATCACTTTCCAACAAAAGGTACCCCAAGGGGTAATAAAGGCTATTTTATCCTGATCTTTAGGAGCTATCCTGATTTGATTATAATCAAAAAATCCATCCATTAGGGACATCATTCCACTCCCGCAATAAAATCAATGATTTGATCCATGTTTGGAAGAGGAAAATCATCTTTAGGGCATGCAACGTTAATATCTCTAAAGTCTGTGCAAACCCTAACTTTGGTAGCTTCTTTCTTGGTGACTGGAACTACATTCGAGATCCATTCAGCATAATCAATATCTTGTATAAAAACAACATTCAAGAGTTTTTCTAACTCCCCTTTGACTAGCAAGGCCACTTTGGGATGCATTTTTCTAAGTTTCTGTTTAACAGGTTTAGCATCCGGATGGACTACTAGGTGATGCATGACTACGGAAGGGTCTAAACCTGGCATATATTCATATGTCCAAGCGAAGACATCTTCATATTCTTTAAGGAATGCAATGTATTGCTATTGTTTTTCTTGACTTAATTCTGATCCAATACTGATGATGTGAGGATTATCCTCAGGTCCAATGTTAACCTTAATGATGTTTTCTACTTCCATGTGTAGATCTCTTTCAAAATTAGGTGGGGCAGGTGAAACGCCCAATTCTTGTAATTCCTTTAAGGTTAACTTGGATAATTCATCTTGAGGAGTCGTGGCCTCAAGCTGGGCTATAGTAGGTAGAGAACCATCAAAATAAAAATCATTGTGTAACAACTCTTCAATGGAGACATCATGGAAAATATCTCCCTCCAACTCATCATCGGATTCAACAATCATTTCAGGATAGGCAATGGATAGCATATTGCAGGTAGAAGAATTATTCTTGGGATACAAATAATCTTGTTTATCTAGACAATCTTGATAACATATGAAATGGTCATCATCCTCAAATGGAAAGGGTTGACCCTTACTAGGAAATAGGCCCACACCACAGCAGGCAGGCCACGGTTCTACCTTGAAAGGTTCTTTCATACCATTTTGGAAAGGTCCCAAACCTTTCCCTTTATATCCCAATTTAAGCATTATGGGTTTAGCTTTAATATATTCATTAGCAAAATAGCATCGAGCATATCCATCATAATGTGTCTTGATGTTTCAGGGTATTCTTCCCCAATCATATCCTTTATAAACAAAAGCACAACTTTCGACTTGGTAGATACTTCCCATAGGTTGTGGGAGGCCTAAGGTACGAGGAGAAGGTGGGAGTTTATTTAAAAGAAGGGAAGTCTACATGGCAGTGTTGATCTCTTCTGATATAAGAATTTTAGAAAAATTGGGTAAGAGCTCATCAGTGAGAGCATAAGAGGTAGAAGGAACATTTCCTTGATCTTCTAATGTGGGAAGAATTCCTGTAGTGGATGATGATGTTATAGGGATATCGATGGATGAGTCTATGGGTATGGAAGATATAGGAGTAAAATGGGAAGCATTGGATCAAGGTTTAGGCTCTTTTCGAGGTCCTAATGTGGTTTTTTTAGAAGATGGTTGAGTTAAATGTATAGGTGTAGTTGATGGGATAGACGACATTATGGGTGTGTGTTTCACATGTTTGGACGGATGATAAGAACTAGGATGTGTGGATGACAGGGTGGGGCAAAATTGCACTCCAACGGGTTCTACCAAAGCACACATATCAAAGGGTCTAGGATCACCATGAATGGTAACCAACTGGTTTTTAAATTCAAATTTAACACACTGATGTAAAGTGGAGGGAAACACTCGCATCGCATTGATCCAATGGCGACCCATAAGTATATTGTACGATGCAAGGAAATGTACAATAAACATGGTTGTATCTAGGGTTCTAGGACCAACTTCCAAGGGTATAGTAATGACTCCACATGTTTCTTGTTTCTCGTCATTGAAGGCTTTGATAATCATATCCGTTCTTTTCATATCGTCACTTCTAAAGCCAAATATTTGGTAGAATTCAAAAGTGCATATGTTTAAAGATGACCCATTATCAATCAAGACTCATTTAATAGCTACATCACCAATTAGGGTAGTAATATATAAGGGGTTATCCTTATGTAAACTATGTTGTGGGATATCTCTATCTCGGAAGTCAATACAATCGACTTCTTGAGTGATGATAGTATTGGACATGGCTTCAAGTTGAATATTTTGAGGTACCATCATTTGGCTTAATGTAAGCATTAACTCATACCTATGGGTAGGAGAAGATCTTAAAAAGTCCAAAAGGGAAATTCTGGTTGTAGTATTGGATAATTGTTCATTAATATTGTAAGGAGGCTTAGGTTGAACATTAGACATATGATTCCCTTTAGTGGGATTTTTCAAAATAAATGGAGCTGATCCATCATTCTGAGTTTGATCCTTTTGAGAGTTTTGAGCATGTTGTCTAGTAACAACTCTGATGGTACCTACAATGTTATATTGAAGACGTTGAAATGGTGTTGGTTGAGCGTTTATGGCTTGTTCATTAGGAAGGAACTGATTAGAAGAGGATCGAGTAGTAACTCTTCTAGGAAATGGTTCTTCCGAAACCATAGCATCTATGATAGGTTGAATCGGATCTGATTCATTTTCAGAACTATTCAATTGGTTTGAGGTGATGTCTATTTCACTTTTAGTATCTAATTCTACATCACTAGGATCCGGTGTTTGAGTATTATATAGGGGTCTAGACATAACCATGGAGAAATTTGTGCCAAATATTTGGGGATCCTGAATAGGTAATTGTCCGCTAATAGTCCCTACATATCGGGTAGGAGGGGGAACATTATGATGTTCGATTTGATTAGCCACCTCTTTGCCATGTTGTGGTAAAGGATGTTGAAATATGTCTAATGATTGATTGGCATTCTGATTCTGATTTTGGGGAATGGTCTTTTAAGCGTTATTAGGAGGATTTTGCTTAGGTTGAAAGGCTTGCACCTCCATTTCATTATTATTAATCAAGTCTTGTATTTTATGTTTTAATATTTTGCAAGAGTTTGTAGCATGTCCAGGTCCTCTATGAAAATCATAATGTAAATCAGATTTGTATCTGGGTATAGTTGGATCAGGTTCCTGGATAGCTGGTAATTGAATCAAGCCTCGTGCTAGTAATTGAGGAAGAATGGTTGATAAATGTTGATTAAATCTAGTAAATTCTTAGGGTGGTTTATCCGGAGGTTTTAATATAAACTTCTCCGTTGTTTTTTTAGTATTAACATTAGCAATGTTTCTACTATCAGTGACTCTATCACCTACAACTTGTTTATTTTTGTACTAATTTCTAGATGTTTTCTCATCATCTTTCTTTTTAAGCCGACCTCTTCTAATGAGAGCATCTTCCACCCTTCAAGCTAATTCTATAGCTTGATCGAAGGTGGTTAAGGTAGCAGTTGATAATTCATAGGATAGTTGTTCTTGCAAATTATTAATAAAAATGTCCAACATTTCCCTATAAGGTAGCACAAAGTGCAGTTTTCCTGTCAATTGCCTCCATCTAGCTAAGAAATCAGCAAAACATTCATCTTTGTCTTGTTTTAAGTTGTATAAATATTTAATGGTCACGTGTCTCTCGATGTAGGCACTAAATTGATGGACAAAAGATTCAGCTATTTCTTCAAAATTTCTCAAAGAATGAGTGGGCAATTGATAGTACCACTCTAATGCCATTCCTCCTAAAATTTTTGAGAACATTTTTAGTAATAGCAAGTCATCATGTGATATATCATGACATGCTATCCTAAACATAAGAAGATGCTCTATGGGATCTTCATTTCCTTTATATATAGGCAGGACGGGCATGGGAAAGTGCTTAGGGTATGGTTGTGCTACAACTATGGGATCCAAAGGTTGACTACATGTTGTGGCTGATCCACAACACACCCCAAAATTGGGGACCCACCTTTTTTGCATGCTTTCAAAGAAAATTGCAGTAGCCCAGATGCTAAAAAATCAAGAAAAAAGCAAAAATTTCACTAAGGAGAAAAAGTGTCGCGATATCGCGACATGTCGCTCTGTCGCGGCCGAAAATCAAAAAGTGTCGCGATATCGCGACATGTCGCTCTGTCGCGGCCGAAAATCAAAAAGTGTCGCGATATCGCGACATGTCAGCTCTATCGCGGTTGAAAGTCAAAAAGTGTCGCGATATCGTGACATGTCACAAAATCATGGTCAAACCAGTCAAACAGGGCAAGGCGCTAAAAGCATCGTGATTTCATGACAAAAAGTAGCAAAGGGGCACAAAATGGAAAAGCGTCACGATTTCGCGACAAAAAGCCGCAAGATAGCTCCAAGTGAAAAAGCGTCGCGATTTCATGACAGGAAGCAGCCGAGGCGTACGGAGATGAAAAGCGTCATGATTTCGCGATAGGAAGCAGCAAAGGGGTACGGAAGGAAAATATGTCACGATTTCATGACATGTCACATTTTCGCGGCCAAATGTAGCAAGACAGCCCGAAATAGAAAAGCGTCACGATTTCATGATAGAAAGCAGCGAGACAGCCAGAAATGAAAAAGTGTCACGATTTCGTGACATAAAACGGCTGGACAGCCCGAAATGAAAAAGCGTCACGATTTCGTGACAGGTTGCAGCGAAATGGTACGAAATGGAAAAGTGTCACGATTTCATGACAGGTTGTGGCGAGATGGCCCGAAACAAAAAATGGTCACGATTTCGTGACATGTCTCATTTTCACTGTGCATGGTGGCGGACAAGGCTGTTGGCCGAAAAATGTCACGATATCGCGACATGTCTCATTTTCACGATACAAGTAGAGAAACAAAGCTGCTAACAGAAAAACATCGCGATATCACGACATGTCTCATTTTCGCTATGCATGAAGGTGGACAAGGCTATTGGTAGGAAAATGTCACGATATCGTGACATGTCGCATTTTTGCGGTGAAAGTAAAGGAGCAAAGCTACATGCTATTTTTTGTCATGATTTACATGGGGCCATTACAGAACATGCAGGAAAGTGCGGAACACGTGGCGTACATGCGTAAGGGCTGCAGAGGCATTACAGTTCATAGAGAAGATCTCGAGCATAAAATCAAAAGCAATGGAAAGGCGGGGAAGGTGAAACGAAGCAATCTGGAATACGAAGCGATACAATCAGGAAGGTGAAACGAAGCACCGCAGAATGAAGCAGAGAGCCGTACCAGCAAGTATAAAATACAGAGGCACAGATTGGTATAGGGGTCAGAAACCGCTGTGAGCAGGGTTGCAGAGTTGAGGGTGATTAGCCGTTCTGAGCCTGTTGTGGAGTGCTTTTCTTCCACTTTTGCTGGTTTTGAGAAAAACCAGAGATTCTGCTATTGTAACAGGATATATTTTTAATGCAGAATTGTTCAAAAATTTGCATTTTATGGGCAAGAAAGAAGGAGAAATTTTTTGCATGCTTCATTTTAACTGTTCTATTTTTCTCCTTTCAGATTTCAGATTTGTAAATGAAATTCATGCCATTGTTTTGGGTTATTTCATGTGAATGTCTACAATCTAGAAATTATTTTAAACCCTAGGAGCTAGCACCTAGTTTACTTTGATTGTGTTTGTTTTGCAGGTCAAATAGGCTAGGTTGCATGTACGAAACTCTCATATCTTCGGTTTTGTCGGAATAGGATAGCATCAGACTGAACGTGTTCAATTTTTAATTTTTTGCATTTTTGTTCATTTTATTTTATTTTTCCAGAAGGTTTAATTTATTTAAAATGAACATTAAAAAATTACAAAATCTAAAAAAAAGTAAAATAATGAACAATCACTAAAGCTTCATGGTAAAATAAACCAACATTGCCCCTTGTTTACAGTTACTTGCAATCACTAAGGTGTTCCAAGCATTTTAAATTGATTATTTTCATTTGAGATTACTAATACACAGTTGCAAATGCTAATACAGCGGAGACCTTGGAGAAGTTGGTTGTTTAACTTCTTTGCAAGAGGGGATTTGGAACCCAAATCCTAAGGAAGAGTGTAATTTCACAAGTGTGTGAAAATACCACTCAACATTTTGGCGCTAGAAGGAGGGCCTGAACCGGTTTATTTTAGATTGATTTAAATGCTATAGGGATTTAAATTTTGAATATTTCATGCCCTATTGATTATTATCTTTAGCCCTCTTTTAACAATACAACTTTGTACTGTTAAAAGGAGGACATGAATTGCTATGCACTTTTCTAACGCTTTGATTGTTCATACAGGAATAATGTGATTTGATTTAATTAAAAAAATAATAGTAATAAATAAATAATTTTTTTTTTTTGGGTATTAAAGTTATATTCTTTAAGATTCACTAATGGCTATGTTTTCACCGTGGATGACAGGTAGCCCATTGAACATACCAGGAGTTCAACATTATTTTCCCGTTGGTTTTGAGAGATGTCTTCCTCGATTTTTGTCTAACGGGACAAATATTGCAGGAGAACACATTCAAGCATTCAAATTTGTTGTGAATCACTTAACAATTTGGCATGATGATGTTGTTTGTAAAATGTTCCCTTACACCTTGGACAAAGTGGCATTTGATTGGTTTACAAGTCTGCCCTTAGGGTCTATCACTTCTTGGGCTCAGCTAGAGGCAGCATTTCTTAATCAATTCAAAAAAGAGCAAGTTGACCCAATCCGCATGTATGAGCAGTTTTTCACTATTAAAAAAGGACCAAGTGAAAATGTGAAGTCATTTTCTGAAAGGTTCTTTGGATTATATGCTCAATTAGTGACATTTTATGCTCTTCAAGAAGAAATGGCTCTCCAAATATATGTAAATGCTCTTGACCCACTCATTTCCACATATTTGCGAGGGATGCCTCTAATCACATCTTTGTCACAAGCCTATACTCAAGCAATGGCAATTGAGCAACAATTGAGTTGTCAAAATTATGGTGTGGGTTTTGGATCGTATAATCTTCAATCATTTAATACCTCCTTTACCCATCCAATGATTTATCCACCTCAACCAAATTCAAGTGTAAATCAATTTCAGAATCAACAATCATTCCCAAGCTTCAATCAATTTCAAAATCCTCAACCTACTATGCAAGATCCACCATCTTTCTTAAGTATGAATCAACTTCAAAATACTCATCTTGATTCAAAGGATGTTTCTAAAATCAATTTCAATGATTTTCATAAGAATATGATTTTAGGCAAGGGAGGAGTACTAGATCCAACTAGTATTGAAACATGTGACAAATTGGAAACCCTTGACTCACCAAAAGATGAATTCTATGAGGATGAATCTGTTTTGGATGACACATTGGATGACATTGTTGAAAATGATGGCCAAGAAAATTCACACCTTCCAAATCATGTTAAACGTGAATCATGGGTTACACATGTGGATTATGATAGCCTTATCAATTTGAATACAAGCAATAACCCAATTTTGGAAGTAATTGAACCATCTAAGGAAGGTGAAGATAAATTTGATGAGAAACATGTTGATGAATTAAAATATGAAGAAGAAATAGTTGAGCATCACAATTTGATTTTGAAAGATGATCATTATGATTCTTGGGAAGAGTATGCTCACTCCAAAACTGCTAATGAAATTTGTGTGCCTATTGATATGCAGGATAATACAATTGCCCTTTCACATGAGGATATTACAAGTCCTGTGCAATCTGAGAATGTTTTGGAAGAAGGATTGGAATCTCATCAAAGGTTGGAGAAGGATAATGATTTTACTACCATGGATGAAGAAGGAGAATCAATTGTTTTTGTTCCCCTTGGGGGGCAAGAAATCGAAAATCTTGATCCACCCATTGTTTCTACAATGTCTATGCCATTTCAAAATGATGAAATTACAAAGCCTAAGTGGTGTGGGTTTGATACTATTGATGATCCTAATGAAAATATGGATTTTGAGGCAACTCAAGCCATTGATCATGGAAAGGTGTCACGTGACACATATCTTGAAAAATTAGGCTCTTGTTTTGAAAAATATGGACGCATGTTTGATTGGGTGCCTAACTTTGGTGTTTTTGAACAGGTATTGGATGATGAAGAAGACAATGAAGAAAAAGAAAAAGCTACTAACACTCATCAAGTTGTGATAAATTCTAATCATGATGGGTTGAGTATGGGTGACAAGGTGAAATCTTTACCTTTGGTAGTAGCCACAAAAATTTTAAGTGATGGGTTACATGATGTCCCTTTGGATGCTAATGTCATTAATGATGAAACGTCAAATCTTGGCGATGTTTGTCAAGTTTTGATTGATTTTGATTGCTTTAAAATCTTGAAAAGTAATTTGAATTCAAGACTTTTAGAAATAGGCTCTTGTTGGCAATATCTCACATTTGAAAAGGAAAGCCTACTTCTAAATCATGAGTGGAATGATGAAACTTGCATTTTAAAGAATAGACATGATAAAATTGAAAATCAATCGTTGTCTAATCAATTTGAAAATTTGAATCTCACCTATGAGAATAGTAATGGAACTAAATCAAATTGGTGGGGTGAGAGAAGAAAGTTGAAGTGGGTTGCATTGTTTGGTCTAGTCTTGTTTTTGTTGGATGCCCACAACATTTGGCAGGCATATCATGTTATATTTTTGTTGAAATGTTCTAATCATGTTTGGGATCCAGGAAAGTAATAGTCCAAGCTTGGCATCATCTTGTACTATATTGTATATAGATTTTGGTTTTGGGTTTGGGTTTGTGTTTTCAAGTTTCATTTTGGGATTGCTATTTGGATTAGGTTTTAAGTTGTGTGTTTGATTTCATTTGACATGTTTAGTTTGTTCTGATAAAAAAAAAAAATGAAGAAAATTTAAGATGTCAACTTATGCCTAAGATCAGGGAAATATGAAACATTGGAATTGTGTTGTAGAAAGCTCCACAAGTAACACAAACATTTAAATATTATCGTTTGAGTCTTGTGATGCATGAAGTTGTCAGTTTTGCACATTATGGTAAATTAGATGATATATTCCAAAAGAAGCAATGCATTCATATCTCATGTCATATTCCACATTGCATATACATGTCATCTCGGTTACATTTTCATTCCATGGGCAATTATTGA
Source organism: Wollemia nobilis (assembly GCA_028583015.1). Lineage (NCBI taxonomy): Eukaryota > Viridiplantae > Streptophyta > Pinopsida > Araucariales > Araucariaceae > Wollemia > Wollemia nobilis. The sequence goes on from JAQPPZ010016675.1 coordinate 538,700, forward strand.
GAAGGTGTTGAATCCTCTTAGGATTATTACATAACATATATTAAAAGGATCCTAAGGTTGGGAACTGCTGCCCAAGCTATCTTGAACCAAGCACATTCCATGCACATAAAAAGAGTCTTGAGAAAAATGGTCAAAACCATACTTGGATGAAAAGGTGAGGTGAAAAGAATATTTCATGTCTGTCCTATCATGCAACATAATCCTTAAAACAGTGGTTTTTACCATTTCCATCAAGCTTAAAGCCTAAAACCAGAGTAGTAAGGATAGGGTTAAATCCTCATCGAACTTAGGTTGAGGATCCAACTCCCCAAAGCTCTGATTTGACCTACATGGAGTAGTAAGGATAGGACTTAATTCTCATCTCGCTTAGGTTGAGAATCCGATTCCCCAAAGCTTCCATTTTTCCTGTTTCATCATAAGGCTTGGATTGGAAGGATCGTACTACATGTCCTCTGCAAAGGATGGGTAGTCATCCCAAAGGTCCAAGCAATAAAAGTAAAACTAATTTTTTCCATTTCATCTCCATCTTGGATTGGAAGGATTGTACTACGTGTCCTCTGCAAAGGATGGGTAGTCATCCCCAAGGTCCAAGAAATAAAAATATTTTCCATTTCATCTTAATCTTGGATTGGAGGGATCATACTACATGTCCCTAGCAAGGATGGGTAGTCATCCCAAAGGTCCAAGAAATAAAAGAGAGAGAAAAGAATGAATGAAAGCCAAGTCATGGATTATGGGGTTAAGTATGCTCATGCATGGCAACATGTCTTGCCTAAAAGCAAGACCACTCGATTGCTCATATGGATAGACTAGCCTGACCATTTCATCCATAACAGGTTAAATTATTTTGTTCAAGATGAGGTAATGAACTCCAAATCAGAATAGTAAGGATAGGGTTAAATTCCCATCTCGCTTAGGTTGGGAATCCTATTCCCCAAAGTTCTGATTTCACTCACACTTTGCACATGGGTTCAAGATGGTAGTGACACATAACCAACTTTGGGATCTAGTAAAATTAATTCAGTATACATATATTTGGTCCTAAGAGGGTTTGACATTTTTAATATGTTTGTCCATGATATTAGAAGGTTTGAGCATTTATAAAGCAAGTTGTTACATCTCTAGCATTTTCATCATACATCAAATCCTGCACAAATCATTCATAGCCTTGCATACAAATCATAAGTGAAACTAACAATGGAATGTTGAACAAGTTCAAATGATAGGGAATGAAACACATTGCACACACCGAGCTGATACTTAATGATTCCGATGTTTCATGTATTTTTGATCTATCGGTATTTGTTTATCTTCTATGTGTTGACGCTTGTATCTAAGCTTGTATGTTTCAGGTTGGGTTCTCACCAAAATGCTCAAGAGCATTTGACAGTAGAGTCGCCATTTGTTGTGGCTGATCCACAACACACCCCAAAATTGGGGACCCACCTTTTTTGCATGCTTTCAAAGAAAATTGCAGTAGCCCAGATGCTAAAAAATCAAGAAAAAGCAAAAATTTCACTAAGGAGAAAAAGTGTCGCGATATCGCGACATGTCGCTCTATCACGGCCGAAAATCAAAAAGTGTCGCGATATCGCGACATGTCGCTCCGTCATGGCGAAAATAAAAAGTGTCACGATATCGCGACATGTAGCTCTGTCGTGGCCGAAAATCAAAAAGTGTCACGATATCGCGACATGTCGCTCTGTCGTGGCTGAAAATCAAAAAGTGTCGCGATATCGCGACATTGTCCAAAAAGGTCACGAACGGAAGAAAAAAAATAAAAATTGTCACGAAATCGCGACATGTCACAAAATCATGGTCAAACCAGTCAAACAGGGCAAGGCACTAAAAGCATCGCGATTTCATGACAAAAAATAGCAAAGGGGCCCGAAACGGAAAAGCGTCGCGATTTCACGACAGAAAGCCGCAAGATAGCTCCAAGTGATTTCGCGACAAGAAGCAGCAAAGGGGTACGAAAGGAAAATATGTCACGATTTTGCGACATGTCACGTTTTCACGGCCAAATGCAGCAAGACAACCCGAAATAGAAAAGCGTCACGATTTCATGACAGAAAGCAGCGAGACATCCGAAACGAAAAAGTGTCACGATTTCACGACATAAAATGGCTAGACAGCCCAAAACGAAAAAGCGTCACGATTTCACGACAGGTTGCAGCGAAATGGTACGAAATGAAAAAGTGTCACGATTTCACGACAGGTTGTGGCGAGATGGCCCAAAATAGAAAATGGTCACGATTTCGTGACATGTCTCATTTTCGCTGTGCATGGTGGCGGACAAGGCTGTTGGCCAAAAAATGTCGCGATATCGCGACATGTCTCATTTTTACGATACAGGTAGAGAAACAAAGCTGCTGATAGAAAAACGTCGCGATATCGCGACATGTCTCATTTTCGTTGTGCATGAAGGCGGACAAGGCTGTTGGCAAGAAAATGTCGCGATATCGCGACATGTCGCATTTTCACGGTGAAAGTAAAGGAGCAAAGCTACATGCTATTTTTTGTCATGATTTACATGGGGCCATTACAGAACATGCAAGAAAGTGCGAAACACGTGGCGTACATGCGTAAGGGCTGTAGAGGCGTTACAATTCACAGAGAAGATCTCGAGCATAAAATCAAAAGCAATGGAAAGGCGGGGAAGGTGAAACGAAGCAATCTAGAATACGAAGCGATACAATCGAGAAGGTGAAACGAAGCACCGTAGAACGAAGCAGAGAGCCATACCAGCAAGTATAAAACGTAGAGGCACAGATTGGTACAGGGGTCGGAAACCGCTACGAGCAGGGTTGCAGAGTTGAGGGTGATTAGCCGTTCTGAGCCTGCTGTGGAGTGCTTTTCTTCCACTTTTGCTGGTTTTGAGAAAAACCAGAGATTCTGCTATTGTAACAGGATATATTTTTAATGCGGAATTGTTCAAAAATTTGCATTTTATGGGCAAGAAAGAAGGAGAAATTTTTTGCATGCTTCATTTTAACTGTTCTATTTTTCTCCTTTCAGATTTCAGATTTGTAAATGAAATTCATGCCATTGTTTTGGGTTATTTCATGTGAATGTCTGCAATCTGGAAATTATTTTAAACCCTAGGAGCCAGCACCTAGTTTACTTTGATTGTGTTTGTTTTGCAGGTCAAATAGGCTAGGTTGCATGTACGAAACTCTCATATCTTCGGTTTTGTCGGAATAGGATAGCATCAGACTGAACGTGTTCAATTTTTAATTTTTTGCATTTCTGTTCATTTTATTTTATTTTTCCAGAAGGTTTAATTTATTTAAAATGAACATTAAAAAATTACAAAATCTAAAAAAAAGTAAAATAATGAACAATCACTAAAGCTTCATGGTAAAATAAACCAACATTGCCCCTTGTTTACAGTTACTTGCAATCACTAAGGTGTTCCAAGCATTTTAAATTGATTATTTTCATTTGAGATTACTAATACACAGTTGCAAATGCTAATACAGCGGAGACCTTGGAGAAGTTGGTTGTTTAACTTCTTTGCAAGAGGGGATTTGGAACCCAAATCCTAAGGAAGAGTGTAATTTCACAAGTGTGTGAAAATACCACTCAACACTACACATCTCTCAATAATTCTACAAGGGATGGTAGGGATCTATCTGGTCCATGCGAGAAGCTAACTATTTCACCATGGCTTCCAGATTACTGGTTTGCCCACCATATTGGTTTGGTAGGGCATTAATATGGGATTTGTGAGCATATGATGGAGGGACATGAAGATTATATGCTATATTGCTATTGTGTAAATTGTTGGTAGGAAGGGTGTTATGAAGAAGTTTTGAAGTTGTATTATGTTGTATCCCAGATTGTTGAAAATTGGTGTTTGGTTTCATTTTAGGTTTTTGTCGATTTGAAGCATATTGATCAATAATTTTATGAAATAAAGCATTGAATGAAGGTCTCTTTTGTGTGGGAATGATTTTAGGCTCAATAACAGGTTCCTTAGGGGGTTGGGTAACCTGTTGTTTTTGCATGTTCTGAATCATAGTAACCATATCTATATTGGATGGTCCAGCTTTATCACTTTCTTGATCAACAAAGGACAAGGGATTAGTGTGTATGTTAAACATATCTTCCATGGTTGCTTGAGTGTCACTAATTTGTCCTCTATCAATATGAACTACCATATTAAGAGCACCAATGTTATTACTGAAAAATTTCCAGAAATGATCTAAGTTATCAAAAGTAACAGTTCCATCTAGAGCCATTCTAGGGGATGAGGATCCTTCCTATTTAACATTTTCTTCTTGTTCATATAAAACCAGCTCATATTCTGGCTGTTCTAGATTTTCTCCTTCTGGAATTGGATCCTCGGGAAGGGCATTTGATTTTTTTTTTCTTTCCTAACCAATCTTCTTCTTCTTCTTCAGTTTGTTTACCATTCCTAAGTCTAGTCATTGTGCTTAAACTTAGATTTCAGAAAATATATATATACTTATATATATATATATATATATATATGCAACAAGCTTAAGAGGTATATATTTTAATTATATACCTAATATAGTATTTATAATAAAATGTTTTGGTTTTGTTATGTTTTCGGTTTTTCTTATTTTTGGTTTTTCTTGTTTTTTTTATAACAATATTATAAAGATAACAAATAGCACACTAAATGCAAGAAATAATAATAATGAAAGCCATGATCTAGTTTTCTATAAACAATTTATAAATATCATTAACGGGCTCAAGTTCTTCAAGAGTCATGAAATGTTCTTCAAATTGAAAATTTTCTTTCAAGAATTTGACAAAAAGTGCTATAGTGATATTATCTGTCTTAGACTCTGGTTGGTAGAAATAAAGTTTGTGGCAATAATATCGATATAAAACAGCTCTAGGAACTCTCCTCCACCTCTCCCTATCCATAATAACGACCTCTTGGTCTTCTATATGACCTAGGAATTGGTGTATAACAGTTGCGTTCTCGAGGTATTCCTCGAAGGTGAATAATTCTGAAGACACGAGCTCTCCTATAAGCTAACCACCTATGGCAAGCTCTCTGAATTTCATGATAAAAAATGAGTTGATGAGGATCCAAGATTCTATCTAGGGCAAACCTCTTAATTTGCCAAAGTTCGGTTGATCTAGATGAAATAATACCCAATCTCCTATTAAGTTCATCCCACAAAGGTGGAACTCTATATGTTTGAGATAGTCTAAGAAAATAATTAAACTCTAAGGATATTATTTGATTTTCAACATTTATAGTGACAACTAGTCTTTTCTTAGGAGCTACCATCTAAACATGATATGCAACTTAGTAGTTTTCTAATGATTTTAAATGCATATATGTTTTTTTTCAAAAGGTTTTAGTTTCACGACGGGTTCACCAAAATGTATCGCTCCAAATTTTTTGCACCCTTACCTTCAGGCTATAGGATCCACACCTAGAAGGGGGATGGGAAAAGGATGGGACAATACCTTAGACTGAGAGGCCCTTTGAAGGTCCCGCCTCTCGGGGGAGGAGTATTAAGGTGATTTTTTGATGAATGGTGGGGTTCACTAGGAAATGTTTAGTGGCAGTCTCCACGCCTAGGTTGGGAATGTGTTTGATGTGTTTAGTTTTAGCTTTAATCATTCAAATCCTAGGTTTGGCCAAATGAATCTAAACTATTCTATTAGGAAATATAGATTTAAATGAATACAAAAAACAAAATTAAACAGAAAATACAAAGAACAAGCTAAGTGAGAAAAACCATACCTGATTTCGGATGTCTGATGGAGGTTCTAATTTTTGAAGCAGTCCAGATCACCTCTGATCTGACAAGATCATATAAAATTAGACAAGATCATCTGAGATCTGACAAATTCATCAGACGAATTCGTCAGAGACCTGCAATCCAAGAAGTAGATATAGAATACAGAAAATACAGCTATGCTGATAAAGGAAAATGATGTGAAATGATAATAATGATGTTAATAAGATAATCCCAAATAGAAATGCAAGTAAATTATCATGCTTTAATAGCTAATCATGATTTTATTATGTATTTAAGCTATATGGGTGAACTCCAAGATGTAGAATAATAAGAAATAATAATAAAACTAACTAAATGCAGAATAGAATAGCAAAAAGGTATAGGAAAAGTGCAAACTCTGAGCACTGATTGCCCCCAATGTTTATTGTAGTCGAAATCATATCGAATTGGGGCGTGATCATCCGAGATTATACAAGATCATCTGTGACGATCTGAGCTTGCTCCGACTGAAAAACAATGAAGTTCCTACAAACAAACTTGGAAAAATAGAAGTCAAATGGTGATTTAAGATGGTCTAATGCAAATAGAACTTGTGTTACAGGAAATTTCAACGAGGGGAATGTCAAGGGGAGGGCCTAATATTAAATAGAAATGGGAAGGATTTTGGGAGGTTGGAGATCATCCCAATTTGGGAGATCTCCAATGGGGGAAGTCTCTAACCACGCAGACACGCTTTTGCCCCGGTTAGAGACGTCGTTGAAATAGAAGCTAATTATGAAAAATCAATTTTGGGACGAAATCGTCTAGACATTTTGCTCCAGATGAATTCGTTTGATCTGAGGCGATATCATTTGATCGGCGACGATATCATCCAACGGACAAACTAAATCCTAAAAATGGTGCGAAAAATGAGGAAACGGGTAGCAGGCGGTTTTGGAGCGATTTTGGGGTTGAAATTTGAATTTGAATTATTTACTAAGGTAATTTTAATTATTTGCTAAGGTTTATTGCACCAATTTTAGGGTGCTACATATATAAATAAATTTTACTTGATTTATTATAAACCTTGATATACATATTAATTTGCTCATATATTTCTATTCATTATAAGATTATATTTGACCTTTAATATTGTGGTTATTTCATATTTGGGACTTATGTAATACTATGAGATATTGTGTAATATTCAAAGATATTTTGTGGTAGTAAAGGCTTAAAATCCAAAATGGGATGTAGGTAAAAATTTAAAATACTTATGTCAGCAAAGACATGCAAAAATTCTACATCTAACACATTATAATAAAATTTTGGCTAAGTGTGGATAAAGATCTAGCATCTAACATCATAGTAGGGCCTATCAGATGAATTTATTTTGGCTAAGTATCAAAGAGAGCTAAATTCTTGAACACACTAATGTCAGCATAGGCTACATAAAGCTTGGCATAATTGATAATATATCCATAGCTAAAAATATTCCAGGGCATTGAATTTGACACACAAAGGCATGCCTGGTGGGACCCAAATATCACCTCCCTAATTGAGTAGAATAATGATGATATTCTACTTTGATAAATCATTTTCCAATCACTTTGTGACTTAATTGATATGAAATAATCATAAAAGAAACATAGACATCATTTAATTTACAAGCTTATATTCATAAGAGTAGCTACTAAGAAGTTGGATGAACTAGTTCATTTCATTAAATTACCACCATTATTATTTAAAAGTCATAGATATCCATTATCTTCTCCATCATATTTCACATTTATTTCTACCAAAAAGTGAGGGATCCACACATTTAACTTCTCCATAATCTTTTCACTCTATCAGAATTTAACAAATGGCTCAAATTCCATCTCCAAAAAAAATTCCTATTTGGAATAACACAAGATCACTTAACATGGTAAATCAAAATCCTATTTCTTAGGTAGAGTTAAAGTATTTTCCAACATATGATGGCACTGATAAAATAGCCTATGAGCATTTTCAATATGTATCTTCTTTAGCTACAATACATAACATTATCATTTAAAGGTAAGGTATTATACTAGTACTAGACCCTTTAGGATGGTAGTATCCATTTATGGGCTTAGCTTGCTAGTATATTGGTTCAAGAATTTAATGAAAAATAAGACCCATTCTCACTACTAACTCAATTCACAACTATACAAAGGAATATTAAGGAAGCAATAATGGATTTTAACATTAGGTTTAGTAGGACTTGGAAAAGAGTACCACAAGATATTAAGCCAATAGATTCCTAGACACTATATTACTACTTCCATACTTTCAATCGAGACCTAGGTTTGTTGATACATTAATCTAATACCTTGACATTCCCTAAGATTTATCAAGTAGCTAAAACTATAGAGAATACATTGAAAAAATAGATCCAATTTCTATAGTCAAATTTCTAGCATTGTCAATGAACCTACCAACACCAGTGTTACTGATACCCCATGCCATACCTAAATTTCTTCCCCCTAAAACTCAATAAATAGTTGACATAAAAGAAATAATGATGACATTAAATAATTTGACTAATGAAATTACCACTATGAAAATAAGAGAAGTTGAAAGGAATTTCTAGCCTAGGATATTTCCATACATGGTAAAATACCAAGGAGCCTCTTCTAGTGGTACTAGCATAAATTTTATTGTAGTATATAGTAATTAGGAGGATAATACTTCTAATTTGAAATCAAAAGTAGATTATTGGTGTTCAACTTGCAATGATCCACATGGTGAAAACACTTGTATGTTTCATAAACATCAGATGCAAAGAATTCTAGTTAAGAAGGTAGAAAGAGCACAAAAAAACCAAGTTAATATGCTTTGGAAAGTAGATCAAAATATAATAATGTAAGTGTAAAGCTATAGAAAGCATACATATAAGCTAATTACAACATGATAACAAATTTTAAATAACCAAATGAATTGAAAAAATAAAATGTGATGTTTATATTAATCAAATGAAAATTTGGTTTCATATTCGTCCCTCGTAGGGCTACCAAATTTGATACATGATTGCAATCATTTTGAGCCCCAAAATGGGGGTGATGTACTCTAAAAGCTCTCTATGTATCCACCACTTTGATTATAGAGGATTTATCAAGCCAACTCTACTTCTTGATGTCAATATCTCAAATCTTGATGGTCTTTGATCCTTGAATGTCCCTATCACCTATACACAAAGAAACTAAAATTGGTCAATAGCATTGTAAGCCTCTTGAGATGAGGCTAATTTCTTGACATATGCAAATAAGGAAGATAAAACATGAAAATATGTGAAAGAGCATAAATATTCTTATAAAACTAAAAATGAACCATGCAAATGTATTAAAAATAGCTAATCTATGTCAGATAAAGTAAATTAAATGCAAGGAATTGGAAATTTAAGGACTAAATGCAAAAAATGCTAAACCAAAACCTAGTCACTATTGATCAGAGCAGCTGGTTCTGCTAGCCACTATCAAATTTTGTGGATAAGCCTATGGGTCACTTTTAAAAACAATGGTCATAGGACGAGGGATATGCTCTCTAAATCTTGAATTTTTATCACTTGATTTTATTACAGAATTGATGTTCAAGGGTTTCTTGTGTCTTTGCACATAGTTTTACGATTGAATTTGGTATCAATCCATCTCAATTTGGATCTTGAAAAATGAGGTTGATTTAAAACTAGGGCATACACCATTACTGTAAAAACATGTATTATTTTGCAATAGGACAAGGCTCTGCTACACCTCAAAGGGATGTTGATTCACTCTTTGATCTAGTAGAGCTCTACTATGTGATCAACACATGAATTGAACAAGGTTTGCAATAAAAATTTGGGGTCTTTTATAGACATCCAATCCCTTTGATCTTGGTATCATAGGGAATCCAAGATCAAGAAGTGATTACGCCTGAGAATTTAGGAAGACGCGTCTAAAATATTTTATTCCTTAACCATCCAAGAAGATGTTAGATGTAATGGATTTCACTTGGCTTTGGTAGCCCAAGTCAATTACAGGGTTAGCCATTATCAACAGGTGTGACTATGGGTAAGTTTCCCATAGTCGTTATCACTGTTAGTGTCTAGCCCATAGCCACTCTAATCATCAATGACTATAGAGGTAGACACCAATTTCATCAATGACTAAAGCTGCATAGAACTAGACTACCCTAATGAGTGGTTAAAACCACTCTTGGATCTCAAAAAGATCCAAAATCAATCATATGGTTTACAAAGGTGCCCATATGAGTAACCTCCTATGCATGTTTTAGGTATCTATAGCTGCCCCTTTTGGGGATGCATTATGGGAAAAAAAACACTGAGCAAAAATAGATAACCTAAAGCTATATTGTAGGTTAATTGGTGTTCATTGATCTGGTCAATGTTAGATGCCCCAATCCTAGAAAGGATGCACATCTCATAATCATTGCTTCCAATGGCATGGAAGGCTTAAAATTTGTGCTTTGGTACATCCAGGTATAATCATCTAGGACTGATAGACAGAGTGACAAAGGCTTAACTCATTATATTTTCTTTTGACCCTACAAATGGGAAAGCTTATGATAGATTTTAGCAATGATTCATAAGACAAATGCAATTTACAAGATTAAGTATTCAATTGTTTATTTTGATTAAGAATGTTGTTATTATGACTACCCCCTCAAGAGACGAGTTGAGAAAAAGGAAAAGTGATGAAAGTGATGAGTTGCTTGACCAAGATGACTAATTTGGATAGTGCAAGATGATTAATTTTATTGTATGGAAGGTCCTATTATAGTTGTGATTTCAACCATTAATAGTAATTGTACATCTCTATACCATGGAGAAGTCTAGATGCCATGGCCTTCTTAGGGAATCAAGATGATAGCAATTCATTTAAAGCATTTTATCAATCACTATCTTTGATGATTTGATGAAATTTCATAGAAGAAATGAGATGAATACCTCATTCCCATGGATCAATCTAACCACAATGGCCTTCTTAGGGATTGAAGTGAAGACATTTCAAGTTGATGATGAATTATTTGGTTCAAATGGTCTTAAGGTAATTTACTCATCTTGCTAGTTTTCATGGAGCACAAGTTGCTACAATAGGGTAAATAACTAGATATAAGGTGCACTTGAAATTTTGTTTTATTTGATTTTTTTGTAATTTTTGTGATTTATGATGATTATGTACTGGTAGATGTGCATTAATGTCCATTATGAAACTCCTTATGGTGATCAAATGAGTGAATTTATTTCTATTTTCTAGTCACTATAAAAATCCATGGCTAGGATTTGCAAATCCCATAGCTACTATCGACATCAGCGGTCAAGGTTTCCCTATTCTATACTTGCTAACAAAGTGAGTAGCTACTAAAAATAAAAAATATATATAATAAAAATTAGGGTTTTTGCAATTCATTATTTCTAGTTGGCTTGAGAGAATCTGATATAGAATACTACTCATATTTCCTTGCACCATGATGGCGGATCAACTGAAGGCTTCCATTAGTGGCAATGTTAGAGCTCTTAAGGTAGATTCTTCATCTCTCACTCTAGTCATGTATGCACTTAAAATGAACCTCATTAATTAATGAGTTAAATGAATCTCACTAAACCATCGATAATTAACCTCATCCTTAGTTTATGTTTAGTATTAATCTATCTTAAGTGGGTTAGGGGTAGATTTTAATTTTTAGGTATTTTTGGGTAGGAAACTGACCTTGCAAGGGGTCTTTCCCATAGCCACTGTCAGTTATGGTGGCTCCCAATATACCAAATGAAGGTTATTTTTATTGTAGGTGGCTTCGGTTCAAACCCTAATGGTCAGAAAAATGATCGTTGGTGATAGTTGTTGATGATGTTGACGATGTTTGTGGCAGTTGCTCTCGATGTGAGAAACTAGGGAAACTTGGTGAAAATTTTTATTTTGGCATGATTTGTTGTTTTTATTTTTTATTATTGATTATGCTTATGAATTGTATTTTATTGCACTTTAGACCCTAAGATCTCAAGGGAGAGAGCCCAATTTTTTTCTTGAGTTGATTCCCCACTTAAATGATGCATATTAGGATTAGTTTAGGGTGATTGGCCTCAGCTACATCATATGATTACCAATATTTATGTCGTATCAAGCCTACTTGACAACCCTATCCAATCGATGGGATTCTAGGACTAACACTTTTTATTTCTTGACTGACAAGATGATGATGATGTTGGAGGATGTCTACCAGATCTTTAAGATCCCTATTGATGGTTGGGTTATTGTCTCATCACTAATGATAGCAAAGGATGTAGTCTTCACACGGGTGTTTTAGGATAGAGCAGTTGCTACATTGCATGACATTGAGCATGGTGGGGTACCTGTTGAGCACTGGTATATGTGAATGTCTTCTCTCAATGCCAAGCATTTTTTATGCACATTATCTATAATGTGCTACTACCAAACATTTCATGCATGAGGTTCCCTTAGAACCTCTTGGACATGGTACATGATCTTTTGGATAATACTATGGAGCAGTAATTGATCGTTGCATGGGGGAGTGCACTATAGGCCCAACTCTATGATGAGCTATATTAAATTATATGGTGGGGATGAGTAGGCATTGGATGTATCCTACTACTTTAGATCTAGAGGTGGGAGCATATCCAGATAGATAGACCAGGTGGATTTCCCCTAGGGATAGCGACAATAGTAGTAGCTACACAATGCTCTGTTGCATGATGTCCATGGGAGGTAGAGACACAATGTAGTTGATCTCATGCTAGGTACTTGGATCACTACATGATATCACTAATGACTATAGATGAGCTAGATTATTTGGAGGATTTACCTGTATTATCCTATGTGGAAGAAGGTATATAGGTACCGAGCCCGAGTTAGGCATGATAGATGGGTCATTGGGTACCACTGAGGGGTGAGAGAGTTCTTCCACTTATCTCATGTTAATAGTCAGTTTGGCATCAGTTAGGATGTGCTAGAGGAGCCAGTACTATATCATCATTTAAAGGTCAAGATACAACTTCCTACACCATAGGTTACAGGGTTGATAGAGGGGATAGATGCTCCTATTGACAATATAGGGGTAGTAAATGTTGGGACTACTAAGGGTACAACACCTAGTAGACAACACAACTATGGTAGGGTGGCAGTATCTTGGGTAAAGCTAGGTATGAGGTGGTAGTAGAGGGTGGTGATTATGATCCTCATAGGTGATGAGTGCATCGCTAGATAGAGGGTGAGTGGGGATAGGTTGTAGTGGAGTTGGAGGATCCACATGATGAGGAGGAGAGGTAGGAGGATGCCCTATATGATGAGGTATCCCAACTACGAGTTTAGGTACATAGTATACAATTATAGTTGTAGATAGCCTAGAGATATATCATGGAGTGAGATACACCTCTTGCTACTACACAAAGCTATCTTAGTACAAGGTAGAGGTAGTGGTGAGGGTATGCAGAGGAGAGGACAACTCTACAATTATAGGTGAATTTAGCTTAGACCACCATAGATATTATTTGGGCACAACTAATGACTAGGGATGCCTTGATAAATACTAAGATTGCTGAGAGGGATGCTCTTAGGATATAGCTAGGGATTGCTCCTATTGGTTAGTCTACACCATCTACTCTAGCTTCTCAGGGGTTGATAGGCTTAGATGTGGTTATAGATATCATGTGACTACAGAGTCTCTTGGAGGATGACATAAGGTGATAGGAATCAGATGTAACACACATAGCTCTTCTAGAGATCCAATTCAGGATGTATGATGGCATTGTGCAAAATAGGTCTATAGTAGGGGGCTCACAATGGAGTAGGTAGAGTGATTTTGGGTAGTCATCAGTGCGGCCTATACAAAGTCCATGTGTGTAATTTGAGAGATCCTCCAGACAGTCTCGTAGAGAGGGAGCTAAGGGTGGAGGCAACATAGGGGGTGCAAGACCTGTTTGATAGACATGGTTTCTATATCATTTTTTAGTGTAAGGTCTGAGGACCTACACTATTGTAGCCTACGAGCATTTATTTACCTCATGTACTCATAACTTACACACACACACACACACACACACATATATATATATATATGATACTTTATTTATTTCTCATTATGTGTGTTATATCTTTGCTTTATGTTCATATGATGCAGTTATGGATGTAATGCTTATATGATGCTTTGATTATGCTATATGTATACAATGTATTTATGATATGCACTAGCTAGATGATAGATGTATGATTAGATGCTATGATATAGATGTATAGATGCACTATTATGTATGCTTATATGGATGCAATGATGACTATTAAATGCACATTTAATTTGTTTCAATTGTTTATGTATTTAGTCTATGTGATATGATATGACAGACGATATGTAATGTAATGTATTAATTATATGAGGATGACCTAATGCAAATGAACTTGTATGTTTTAATTTAAAACATAAGGAATGAATCTAATACATGTTTAAAAAACTACTGAATAACACCACATAATGTATAAAAATCATGAATGGAAATGGTAAATCTTATCATAAGAATTAATCATTTAAGCATCCATATGTGAAATGAGATGATGTGAGATGTATGGGATTTTATTATAAGCTTTTGTAAATTAAAATATATACATAAAATAGTCAGTAGACATCTAAATATCATTGCTTATATCCATCTGATATCTATCCTATTTCATGAACACCCCTTAATAAATAAAAACTCATAAAGAAAATTATGATTCCTTGATGAGATGATTTATTGCTATAGGGGATTTTTGAGGTTTTATATGAAACTCATACATGCTATTTGATTAATAAAAAGTTGTATAATGACTACACAAGACTCCTGAAAGACAAAAATTTTTGTTATGAATACCAAGATATTCATTATCCTTGTGTGTGCAAATGAATATATTAGATAAAGCATAAGACTACCTCATTGCTAGGTGGGATTCATTCAGCCCATTGTTGTAATGAGGATCACCTTATGTTCATGATGATCCTAATTTTGGATGCATTTGGATTAGACTACTAGGTAATACAAGCCACCTAAAGCTAGCTCATCCATAAATTGCTTAGAGCTACCCCATTGCTAGGCATGATTCATTCATCCCATTGTTGTAATGGGGATAACTCAATGGATTTTAATACTGACTATTCCATGGACTTAATATATCGAATCCCTTCTTTTCTTGTCATTGTTTTGGATACTTGCTCATGCTTAGTGATGAAAATCACTATTTATTTTATATTTTATTTTGATCAAGGTATTTTCTTAGTGATGAAAATCACTATTTATTTTGCTTTGCTTTGTTTCATGAATTTTCTTATTTTGTGTAAAGCAAGGGATTTATTTGGGTAGAGGGGAGCTTGTTATTTTGTTAATAATAAATATTCTAGACCATGCACATCACAATATGAGCAAGTAAAAACCTTTCACTCAAGGTGACCTAGGTTCACTTTATAGTGTTCATATTTCCTTGTTCAAACTAGGATTTTTAATGTTTAAATTGTGATAGGATTTTGAAATATGCAATGTACTATCAAAACTAGACCTCATATCCAAAAGAAAAGATAGATTCATACAAAATTTGAGAATATCACTAGGTATGACTGAATGACCGAAAAACCCTAGTATATACCTCTTAGCAACTAGAAGGGTTGTGTTGAAAAACACAATTACTCATAGGAGTGATGGATGATGATGATGTAAGGATTCATGATTAGCATACAAACATGGTGCCATTTGTAAGATTGTAAACACAACCTATCCTAATGTGAATGCAATGGATGAAACTGCCTAATTAAATGCAATTAAATGAATGCATATGATGCAATACAAAACGTAAATTTTTTTTGTTTTTGATGTTTTAAATTGTTTTTGAAATTTTAAATAGTTTTTATGATTTGTTTTTTGAATTTTGAAATTTTTAGGAGGAAATGTGCAATACGTTATGTACCCCTAGTGTGTGTGTGACTCAATGAAAGTGGGGAAGGTGTGATAACTTTAAAATCCTCACTTTTCTTCATTTCCATTAATGTGGATGGTGAGGAAGGTGAGCTACCTTGAGGATCCCCATTATGCATGTCACTTATTGCAATGTAGTCAGCTTATTTAGGAAGAGTAACAAAAATAAACTCTCCCTGTAAGGGCATGAACCTTTGTGAGGTGCCCAAGTTTTGTTGAGGTAAAATGAGCAAACCGTCCACACAGAACTCATTCCATTCTACCATGTTTTTGACCACTTTATTGAATGAAAAGCAACCATGGATTTCATTCCCATGTATACAATGGTAGATAAAAAAGAGGCTTTCATCCTGTGTCCCAGGTTTGGATGCTTTAGATTTAACATCTAGTAATGTGATTGCATTTGACTCATAAATATTTTGAAATAGCTTTACAGTAGTCATAAAATTGTGACTACTTGGTGAGGTGGCATGTTAGGCCTATGAGGATGCGACTAATATTGGGGTCACAATTGGGACAATGTGGCCTCTATTTTGGTAGGCTGGGGCACTATGGATGAACTATCTATGGGAAAATCCCCACTATCAATGAGATATTGAACCATATTTTTGAATCCATAATAATTTTAAATACCATGGCCCTATATTAGATGATAGAGATATAAGTGGTCCTACCTATAACCTTTGTATTTAGATTTATTTGATTCTAAAGGGTGTATTTTAGGTAATGTGATGACCTTAGCTTATTGTATACTCTAAAAAATTATTGACATAGGCTCGTTTAATGGAGTCCAAATACACTGCTAATTTTTTGGGTGTGCAACATGCACCGGCTTAGTTGGATGACATGGTTGAGCCATAGGTATGTTAATTGTTGGCTTAGGTGGCTCTGGATTTTTCGATGCAAGGGATGGATTATTTACTATTTGAATTTTTTGGTTAACAAATTGAATCTACCTCTTTTCAAGCATGTTGTATATCGTGGCTCTGAAACCACAACATGCATGAATATCATGTCCATTTTGTATATTGTATAGACAATACTCATCCTCCTCATATCCTTGGGGTTTTGGATGATTCGTATCTAAAGGTTGAACCTCAAGAAATGTGATGGTGCTTGTAGCACATAATCGATTGAAAACCGATATCATAGGCTTGGGTAACGATCAATACATGCTAGGTTGCTGGCATGGATGACTTTGTACTTGATATTACTAAGTATTTTCCTATGGTTGCACAGGAGGTGGTTTGGCCTTGAATATGGGTTACTTTTGTAGATCTAAGTGACTCCTGAGATGGTACATGATAAATTGCAACATATCATTTTGTTGCTCCATTTGTGCCTCTATATTAACCAAGCAATATTACATGTGTTGCAAGATCGATAAGGCTCTCAGGTGTATTTCTAGTGATGGGTTTTGATCACCATCACCAACTAAAGGAGGTGAAAGAGTGGGTGCCATATAACCCTTAGGTAAATGAAAATCACCAATCTTCTTCATTTGAGATGATATGGGCACTTCTTGATGATCCACTTTAATAGTGGTATCCACATAATTTGGTTGGTTACTCAGTTCATACTTTTGTTTCACTTTGTAGTTTTGAACTGTGCGAGCTTGAGTACCCTGAGTTTGATGTGGGGTACATACTCATTCTTGATATTTAGAAGGTGCCATGAGAAATAAATCAGAGGTGAATAATTTCAATTTTTTTTACCCTTTCAAGGTAGAAGCAATATCTAATGGCATTATCTATTGTTTTAACTATTTTAGAGTTAATCTATTCTCTAATTTGATGTTGACCATTCCCAAAAACTTGTGAGAAGATGTTTTGGTTTTTGAAATAGTTGTGGGTATATTATCAACTAGCTAAGAGGCTTCTATATCAGTTATGTCAACTGATGTTTTCTTCTCCTCATTAGGTAAAGTGATACCATGAGTTTTTTTGATGTGAGAAGGTAGTTATTTATTGATGTAAGCTTCAGTCGAATGTTTTTCGATCTCATTTGAGTGAAAATTTTGAGGCTCACATGTCGCAAGAGTTTCCTATGGATATTTAATCACTTTGTAATATTTGAAAGGTTAGGATTATTGGGGACCACGTACATTTATCCTTGATGAATGAATTTTAGGATTTGATGCACTATGGAAGGCACGCATTCCATGTCCCTCATCCATGGTCTTCTTAATAATATATTATATTACCTATCACCCACCAAGATATGACACAACATAGGTATGGTATTTATCCCAACTTGGATAGGAAGGATTATTATTTCGATCATTAGGGAGGTGGCATCATTGAAGGCTCTCAATGTGAATATTGAATTCTTGATGTGTGAAGGTGGTAAATTTAAATGTTTCAAAGCTACAACTGTGATGATGTTGATTGATGACCCAATTTAAATCAAGAATCTCTTGTATGGAATCTGATTGATGCTCACTATAATATGTAGAGGTAGATCAGGTTTGTTATTTTTGTATGGTGAAATAAAATTCTGAGTGGAGATTTTGAGAAATATTCTTGCTACCTAACTTTGAGATTGGAAAAGAAGATTTTATTGTTATTGAAATAGTTTTTGAAGACATATCTCCATCAAAACAAAAGGTATGGGCACATATTCCTTGTGAGTGAAATATTGTTGGGTTGAATGTTGTGAATGCTAAGTTGGAGTGAAAAGGTTTTTTTGATAAGCATTGTTGAGTGAGCTTTCATGTGCATGATTGGTGAATATTTTTGAGAAAATTTGAGTGTGAATTTGAGAACTATATTGAACTAGGAAATGTGAAAATATCATGAGTATCATTGTTATGTGAGATTTTTTGATAATCGTTGTTGGAAATATTTGAGTAAACTCTCATGTGCATGATTAGGTTTTGTGAAAATATCATGAATATCATTTTTATGTGAATGTGGAATCATCTTGATTCAAGGGTTGAGATTCATAGTATGAGTTGTTGGAAGTATAGTGAAAAACTTGGTTAGGGTTTGTAATAAAGTTGTGTTTCATTGAGTGAATGGTTGAGTGAAATTGGATGAGCATCATTGAGTGAATGCATTGGAGTGATAGTTCAAGTTCTGCAAAAAAAATTGTTCTTTATTATAAATTGATTTGAAAAGGAGTTTGAAAGTGATAGAGTGATTTATGAGTGTGAAACATATTGAGCCTCTTACCATTATCCATATGTTTCTGTGGTTAAATAAAATTCTAAGTGAAATTTATTTGTGTGATTGAAGATATTTTTTAAAAGATAATAAGTTAAGTTTTGTGAGTTTTTTGTGAGTGTGAAACATATTGAGTCTCTAACCATTCTCTATATGTTTCTGAGGATAAACATGATTATAAGTAAAACTTGTTCAAGTGATTGAAATTTTTTTTTGAAAGAGATTAAGTTGATTTTTGTATGCAAGTTTTACAATTGATTTGAATAAGATTTTGTGAAAGCTTGTGAGATGATTTGAGTAATTCCTAGAGTGGACTTAAGGATAGAATTGAGAAAGCTTTTGTGAAATCTTAAGGATAGATTTGTGTGAGCTTTTGTGAAAGCTTACAATCATATTTGGCAAGTTCTAGAGAGAACTTGTTGAGAATAATTGAGGTAGGTTCTGGTGAAGATTTTTTGAGCAGATTGAGCAAGTTCTAGTGAGTACTTGTGGATAGATTTGAGGTAAGTCTTTGATAAGACTTGATTGATTGATTTTTTCAAAACTTGATTTAAGGTTTGGGGCAGATCTAGAAGAGTTCATTTATGATTAGATCAATCTTTGTGTTAAGGCATGAGGATAGATTTGAGTATAGATTTTGGCATAGATTTGAGGGCAGATTTATGCCAAACTAGAGATAGAGATTGAGAAGATTTATACTAGATCGAAGGACTGTGTTTAGTGTAGATTTGAGATAGATATTGAGTAGATTTTTGCTAGACTGAAGGACTGTATTTAGTGTATATTTGAGATAGATATTGAACATATTTGTGCTAGATTGAAATATTATGTCTAGTGTATATTTGAGATAGATATTGAGTAGATTTATGCTAGATCGAAGGATTGTGTTTAGTGTAGATTTGAGACAAAGATTGAGCAAATTTGTGCTAGACTGAAGGACTATGTTTAGTGTAGATCTGAGATAGAGATTGAGCAGAGTTGAGGGCAAGCTTTGGAGGTGACAGAGTGTTAGGAAACCTGACAATTGAAAATATAATTGAATACAAATAATAGGAATCTCTTGAATATTGAATCACAATTAAATTGTAAGGAATAACCAAACAATAGAATATAGAATATGTTCTTCGATGATGCCCTTATTACAATATTTGGATTGTATTAAATACCTATTCTAAGAGTTGTAAGAGTGAAGGGTTGTGACCCTTTGAATATAATTAATAAATAATTACAAGTATTAGGATATGTTAGGAGGGTCCTAACATGCCACCCCCCTTAAAAGAGCTTTGTCCTCAAAGCTAGAAATTTGTAAATTATTGTTGGATATCGTGAAGAGTTTCCCACGTTGCATATTCTAAAGGTAGACCTTTCCAATGGATTAAAACTTCTATGATATCGCAAGTATGAATGTGATCAGAGCGACGATCCAAGATAGCTTCTGGTTCGACTAGAAGTACTCCATCATCAAAAAATTTAGGGAGAGTGGTTTGTGTCATGATATGGGTTCCAACTGCGAGATTAAGGCAAGATACATGAAATACGAGGTGAATTTTGGAAGAGGGAGGAAGCTTAAGTTTGTAAGAAACGGTCCCAATATGTTGGAGAACTTTATACGGCCCATAAAATTTGGGTGCTAACTTCTAAGAACATATTTTTTTTAAGAGAGGATTGACGGTAAGGTTGGAGACATAAGAAAACCATATCACCCTCATGGAAACTACATTCACTTCTATGTTGATCAGCTTGCTGCTTCATACGATGCTGGGTGGTGTGTAGGTTCTCTTTAAGGATCCATTGTATGTCATCTCGAGTAGTGAGTTCCATTTCCACCGCATGGACTTTTGTAGTCCCTGGAATATAGGAAGTGAGGAATGGTGGTGTTTGGCCATATAATGCTTCATAAGGAGTCATTTTGATGGACGTATGGTATGAAGTTTTATACCACCATTCTGCTAGCAAAAGCCACTTTACCCAATGGAGTGGTTGAGTAGAAACAAAAAATTGAAGGTATGTTTCTAAGCATTTATTTACAACTTATGTTTTGCCATTGGTTTGAGGATGGTAAGCAGAGCTCATACGAAGTTGAGTACCTTGTAATTTGAACAATTCCTTCCAAAAAGTGCTAGTGAAAGTTGGGTCGTAGTCACTAACAATTTTGGATGGCATACCATGTAATTAAAAAATGTTATCTAGGAAGAGGTGGGCTATAGTGCTAGCGGTATAAGGATGAGCCATGGGACAAAAATGGGCATATTTAGATAAGCGATCAATGACTACGAAAATGGTTGTTTTTCCTCTTGATTTTGGTAATCCTTCAATAAAGTCCATAGAAATATTTTCCCATGTTTTGGTGGGTATAGGAATAGGTTGAAGTAATCCTAGAATAGCAAGGGTCTCCCCATTTTGTCTTTGGAAAACTTCACATTCTTTTACAAAATTTTTGAAGTAATTTTTCATTCATACCCAATAGAAGGAGGTAGTGGCTCTTTTATAGGTTTTTAAGAAACTAGAGTGACCTGTCATGGGTGAGGAATGTAACTCATGAAGAATTTTTTCATGATAAGTTGAATTGGGGGTGAGGACCATCCTTCCTTTGTATCTTAATATATTTTCCTTCCAAGTGTATGGAGGTTTGCTACTAGGATTATGTTGAAGTTGTTGAATTAGGACGTGGATACCAATTGAAGAACACAAGCTTATACTGAGAGGGGGGGTGAACAGTATAAGACCTCTTTTTACTTTTTCCTTTATACTTCAAAATAGTAAAGCAATATACCCAAAGCAATATCAAAGCAATGCACAATATCATCCACAAAGTGACACCAATTTTAACGTGGTTCACCCGGAATGGTCGGGCTACGTCCACAAAACTTTTCTCTAAAAGTTATCTCAAAGTTCTTTGGGAATCCTTCCCAATTACAATGTTTATGAGCCTCGGCCCAAAGGAGATACCTTCCCCCAATCAAAATTTATGAGCCTCTGCTCAAAGGAGATACCTTCCCCTCTCGCTCTAGAAATGATCCCTCAGAAGATCAACTGCCTCTACCTCTTGCCAACACGTGGAACTCCTTTCCACCGAAGACCTCCTATCCTCAATGCTTAGCCTAAGAGACCTCTGCCTTCTATGATCACGTCCATAGCAGCTCAGAAACCTGTACCAAACATAGTCAATCGGTCTAGTACAAGTCTTCCTCTGTCTGTCAGATCTGTCCAACTCTTGAACAAATCAATCCTCTGCATACAAGCCTTCTCAAAGACTTGCCAACTATCCTCAGGTTCTTCTCATAGAACCAATGCACCTCTGTCCTCAAGTTCTCTGATAGAACTATCAAACTCAGCTCACAAGTCCTCTGCTAGGACCTGTCCAAATCTGCTCACAAGTCCCCACCAGAACCTGTCCAAAAACTGCTCACAAGTCCCCACCGGAACCTGTCCAAAAACTCAGCAAGCTCACCAAGAAAAACTTTCTTAGTAGGAAATCACAAAGTGAATTGTTAGAGACCCAATGTGATTTGTCAAACTCATAGAAGCATAAAGAGAATTGTTAGAGACTCAATATGTTCTATACTCAAATCCCAATCTCAAAACTCAACTCAAATCAACTCAGCTCAATCTCAATCTCAAATCTGAAAACTCAACTCAATATCTGAAATGGATAGGATAGAATGTTTTCTTTCAAGAACATGAAACCCCAACAATTGCCAACTATGCAAAGAATCACATAACAATGATACTCATGTTCTTTTCACCATCAATTAGGGTTTCAACAACAATGCTCATCAAACAAGGTTTAGTCAACCAACACCATTCAACTCAACATCAACCTTGAAGCATTCAACCAATCATCACAAGAAAAAGGAAACAAGTAGAAATCCTTTTCCCTCCAAAGATATTTGAACAAAACAGCCACCAACACAATATCACCAAATGCAAAGAATAACTTGCTCAAATCAACTCAATGGAGTAAGCCCAATATCATGAATCAAGTAAAGCAATAACTTGATCAAACAACCTCTATGGAAGCAACTCAACCATCAAACTCAAAACAGCCAACCAAGGGTTCCACCAACTCAATGCAAGTAGCTAGACTCACAAATATAAACCCTAGTGCACAAAGCTTCCACTATCTCAAACCAGAAATTATGCATTCACCAAAACTCTCCTTAAGGATAACAATGCATAAGTAGTCTTCAACAAACCAGAAAATAGGATTTACACCCAACCAAAGGAAACCTAGTTGAAAACCTTTTCACTCCAACCTTATTTCAGAAAAACATACACCAATCATACTCATAAGAAAAATGTGCCCATACCCTTTTTGAAGATGAATAAGCCCTTGAAAATCTACCACAATTAATAATTTTGATCTTCCCTAAAAATTATTAACCCAACATTGGCATGTCAAAATAACTCAACCACCATGGCAATTATTTCCCCTTTAATTTTCAATCCGACTATAGCAAAAATATTAAGCTTGCATTCCTTATACCTCCCAAAGCTAACTTTATAAAACCTTAGCAAGCAAAATATTAAAATTTAATTGCCACTCTTTCTGCAAAAATTGGAGCGCATACCTTTGGTAAATATCCCACGAATTTCGGAGTGCATACACTACCCTCAAAAGGGTCTTCGGTGATTCGAACCGCCGATCACCATGCTACTAAGTCCTTTGGCCACGCCGCGTGGGCTAGGAGAGCCCACGTGAGGGAGAAGGGAATTCTCCATTCTTATCACCGCGTGCGCCTCCTCCTTGGCGCCAAGACCAACCCGTCACACCTTTGACCACGCAACGCTTGTCTTCCTCCTTCGTTGGCGCAGGGGCTTCGATGTCGAAATCGAAATGCTCAGGGATTAATGTCGAACTCTTGGCCAAACATAAATGAATTCATTTGCCTCATTTTATATGCACTTTGATGCATTTCCAAACACGTCGGTTGAATTCGAAAAGTAATTTCGAATTTAATCGAAATTGCTTTCTAAAGGGTTTAAAAACCCTTAAGATAAATTAAAAATAATTTCTCCCTTAATTAATTAAATAATTAAATAATTAAAACCTTGAAGGGTTTTAAATAATAATTAAATAAATAATAAAGAGAACCTCCATTGGTTTTAATAAAAACCATTTAACTTGGTTTTAATGAAAAACCCTTGCCAATGGAATCTCTCCGGATTCTCTTGGAATCTTCCACCTTTGAAGCCAACACATCCTCTTAACATTAATGCCATTTCCTTTTGACATCAATGACAACTCATAGACAAGAAGCTAGGATCTCAAACCCAAAATTGCCAACAATCTCCCCCTTTGTCATTGATGGCAAACCATGCTTCTCAACAACACAGAAACTCAACATAAACAGCTCCCCCTGTCTTGAGGCTCTCCCCCTTACTCAAATCTCTCCCCCTTTGTCATCAATGGCAAAGGGTCACCTTTGGGGCTCGGGACTAAGAATGAGCCTCTTAGCTTAGTCCCTCCCCCACCTCCTGATGAGGTGATTAATTCTTGGGTGGGAGTAAAACTCCCATTAGGCACTGATCATCATCAGCGTCTATAACTTCCTTGTCGGGCCTTCTCTTGTACTCTTTGTCCATATTCCTGTTCCTGTTCCTGTCACTGTTCCTGTTCTTAACCATGCCTTGATCCTTGGACCTGTTCATACCACTGTTTCTGTTCTTGTACCTTGGAAGTTCAGCTCTACACTGTCTAGCTATGTGACCTTCATTGTTGCACTTATAACAAGTAACAATGTTATTTCTTTGAGGCATACCTGTTCTTTGAATCCACCTGTTCTGACTAACCCTGTTCGCCAAACTTCCCTTCCCCTCCCCCTTCGACCAAACCTTTCCTTCGTTATTTGCCTTGCAGTGAACAGCCTTGTGCCCAAACTGTTGACAAGAGTAGCAATACCCTTGAAAGTAACTAGCACTTCTGAAACTGTCATTTACCTCCTTCACTTGAGCCATGCAATGTGAAGCCATGTGACCAAACCTGTGACAAGCAAAACATCTGCCTTGAAACTTTCCTTTAATTGACCTCTTAGGTTCTGAAAACTTCTTCTTCTCATTCTGAATTCTGTTTTCTGTTCCTGTGCATCTATCATTCAAGAACTCATGATCTGAAATACTTTCCTCATCAGAACTCTCTTCCTTTTGGAGTCTCTTACTAGACTCTCCAACTTGTTCCTTGTGTGGCTTAACAAAACCAAGGCCTGTTTTATCTGTTGTCTTTCTTTGACCTTTGATGAGAGACTTAACCTTTTTGGAGCTATCTTGAAATCTGTAAAGCTTATCCTTGTACTCTTTAGTTTCCTCTTTCAAAGAAGCCATTTTCTGTTCTAACTCACTATACTCAAGAACCTTAGACTCTAACTCATCCTTGAGTTCTTGTGTCTTAGCTATAGAGAAGTCAAGACTTTCTATAAGATCATCTCTCTCCATACAACATTCATCTAACTTATCCTTGAGTCTAGCATTCTTCTTTCTTTCCTTTTTCAAAGCACTAAGAGCACTAATAAGTTCACTTTCAAGATCCTTTATTTGATTGCTTTTTGAATCATCAAAGCCTTTTTCAGATTTCTTATCACTAGAGGTGCTACCCTTTTCAAAAACCATACATGCATCTTCCTTATAGTTTTCTGAAGCATCCTCATACATACTAGAAACCAAATCATTATTTGTGCAATCATCCTCAAGGTGACCAAAATTTCCACATCTAAGACATTTCATGATAATGAATCTATGTTTCGGTTCTTCCTCTTTTTCTGATATGAACAACATCTCATTTTCATTATCACTTGAAGAACTTTCACTATCACTACTAGAACACTTACTTGCTTTGTCTAGGTAGAAACTCTTCTTGTGCTTGTGAGAATACCTCTTTCCTTGATTGTTGTGCTCATCTTTGTTTTTCCTGTGATGCTTGTGCTTTTCAGAATCCTTGCTCTTAGAATCCTGTTTATCTTCATCACTTTCATTCTTGGGAACAGTATAGTCAGTAGCATAATGACCAAACTTTCCACAATTGAAACATCTTATATTTTTCATACTTTTGTGCTTTCTAGAGAACTTGCCTTTCTTGCTGTAATATGCCTCTTCATCACTAGAAGACTCATCACTATCTTGAAGTTGTTTACCTTTGGAATTCTTGGTAGCCTTGAAATCTGCCTCTTTCTTGACATCAACCTTCACTTGAGTTCTCAACTCAAATGCTGCAAGTATACTATGGAGCTCATCCTTTTTCAACTTATCCAAATCTTTAGCTTCCTCAATAGCAGAAATATTTTCACTAAATCTATTAGGAAGAGATCTTAAAATCTTATCACAAACATCATTTTCAGCAAGCTCAAGACCTAAGTCTTTCATGGAGTTAACAACCTCATCCATACGAAGCATGTAGTCACTAATATTTTCATCATCATTCATCTTGAGTTGTTCAAACATACCTTTGAAGTGTCTCAACTTGGCCTTTCTGACATTTGTATCACCTGTATGAACCACCTTCAACTGTTTCCACATTTCACTAGCTGTCTTGCAGTGAATCACTTTGGTGAGATCTGCTTTCTGTAAGCCTTTCAGGATTGCATTCATTGCTTTTGAATTGCTGTGATGTAGGAGCCTTTCTTCTTTAGTATTAGGACCATGTACAGGAATAGTGTACTCATCTTCAATTACTTCCCATACCTCATTACCAAGTGCCATTAGATGAACCTTCATCCTTGCACTCCAAAGACCAAAATCTGACCCATCAAGAATAGGTGCTGCATTGCCACTTGAATAATCCATTGTGTTCTTTACTAGCTTTTCCTTCAAGCTGTTAAACTTTTCGAAGGCACCCGCTCCGATACCAATTGAAGAACACAAGCTTATACTCGAGAGGGGGGTGAACAATATAAGACCTCTTTTTACTTTTTCCTTTATACTTCAAAATAGTAAAGCAATATACCCAAAGCAATATCAAAGCAATGCACAATATCATCCACAAAGTGACACCAATTTTAACGTGGTTCACCCATAATGGTTGGGCTACGTCCACAAAACTTTTCTCTAAAAGTTATCTCAAAGTTCTTTGGGAATCCTTCCCAATTACAATGTTTATGAGCCTCGGCCCAAAGGAGATACCTTCCCCCAATCAAAATTTATGAGCCTCTGCTCAAAGGAGATACCTTCCCCTCTGCTCTAGAAATGATCCCTCGAAGATCAACTGCCTCTACCTCTTGCCAGCACGTGGAACTCCTTTCCACCGAAGACCTCCTATCCTCAATGCTTAGCCTAAGAGACCTCTGCCTTCTATGATCACGTCCATAGCAGCTCAACAACCTGTACCAAACATAATCAGTCGGTCTAGTACAAGTCTTCCTCTGTCTGTCAGATCTGTCCAACTCTTGAACAAATCAATCCTCTGCATACAAGCCTTCTCAAAGACTTGCCAACTATCCTCAGGTTCTTCTCATAGAACCAATGCACCTCTGTCCTCAAGTTCTCTGATAGAACTATCAAACTCAGCTCACAAGTCCTCTGCTAGGACCTGTCCAAATCTGCTCACAAGTCCCCACCGAAACCTGTCCAAAACCTGCTCACAAGTCCCCACCGGAACCTGTCCAAAAACTCACAAGCTCACCAAGAAAAACTTTCTTAGTAGGAAATCACAAAGTGAATTGTTAGAGACCCAATGTGATTTGTCAAACTCATAGAAGCATAAAGAGAATTGTTAGAGACTCAATATGTTCTATACTCAAATCCCAATCTCAAAACTCAACTCAAATCAACTCAGCTCAATCTCAATCTCAAATCTGAAAACTCAACTCAATATCTGAAATGGATAGGATAGAATGTTTTCTTTCAAGAACATGAAACCCCAACAATTGCCAACTATGCAAAGAATCACATAACAATGATACTCATGTTCTTTTCACCATCAATTAGGGTTTCAACAACAATGCTCATCAAACAAGGTTTAGTCAACCAACACCATTCAACTCAACATCAACCTTGAAGCATTCAACCAATCATCACAAGAAAAAGGAAACAAGTAGAAATCCTTTTCCCTCCAAAGATATTTGAACAAAACAGCCACCAACACAATATCACCAAATGCAAAGAATAACTTGCTCAAATCAACTCAATGGAGTAAGCCCAATATCATGAATCAAGTAAAGCAATAACTTGATCAAACAACCTCTATGGAAGCAACTCAACCATCAAACTCAAAACAGCCAACCAAGGGTTCCACCAACTCAATGCAAGTAGCTAGACTCACAAATATAAACCCTAGTGCACAAAGCTTCCACTATCTCAAACCAGAAATTATGCATTCACCAAAACTCTCCTTAAGGATAACAATGCATAAGTAGTCTTCAACAAACCAGAAAATAGGATTTACACCCAACCAAAGGAAACCTAGTTGAAAACCTTTTCACTCCAACCTTATTTCAGAAAAACATACACCAATCATACTCATAAGAAAAATGTGCCCATACCCTTTTTGAAGATGAATAAGCCCTTGAAAATCTACCACAATTAATAATTTTGATCTTCCCTAAAAATTATTAACCCAACATTGGCATGTCAAAATAACTCAACCACCATGGCAATTATTTCCCCTTTAATTTTCAATCCGACTATAGCAAAAATATTAAGCTTGCATTCCTTATACCTCCCAAAGCTAACTTTATAAAACCTTAGCAAGCAAAATATTAAAATTTAATTGCCACTCTTTCTGCAAAAATTGGAGCGCATACCTTTGGTAAATATCCCACGAATTTCGGAGTGCATACACTACCCTCAAAAGGGTCTTCGGTGATTCGAACCGCCGATCACCATGCTACTAAGTCCTTTGACCATGCCGCGTGGGCTAGGAGAGCCCACGTGAGGGAGAAGGGAATTCTCCATTCTTATCACCGCATGTGCCTCCTCCTTGGCGCCAAGACCAACCCGTCACACCTTTGACCACGCAACGCTTGTCTTCCTCCTTCGCTGGCGTAGGGGCTTCGATGTCGAAATCGAAATGCTCAGGGATTAATGTCAAACTCTTGGCCAAACATAAATGAATTCATTTGCCTCATTTTATATGCACTTTGATGCATTTCCAAACACGTCGACTGAATTCGAAAAGTAATTTCGAATTTAATCGAAATTGCTTTCTAAAGGGTTTAAAAACCCTTAAGATAAATTAAAAATAATTTCTCCCTTAATTAATTAAATAATTAAATATTAAAACCTTGAAGGGTTTTAAATAATAATTAAATAAATAATAAAGAGAACCTCCATTGGTTTTAATAAAAACCATTTAACTTGGTTTTAATGAAAAACCCTTGCCAATGGAATCTCTCCGGATTCTCTTGGAATCTTCCACCTTTGAAGCCAACACATCCTCTTAACATTAATGCCATTTCCTTTTGACATCAATGACAACTCATAGACAAGAAGCTAGGATCTCAAACCCAAAATTGCCAACAATCTCCCCCTTTGTCATTGATGGCAAACCATGCTTCTCAACAACACAGAAACTCAACATAAACAGCTCCCCCTGTCTTGAGGCTCTCCCCCTTACTCAAATCTCTCCCCCTTTGTCATCAATGGCAAAGGGTCACCTTTGGGGCTCGGGACTAAGAATGAGCCTCTTAGCTTAGTCCCTCCCCCACCTCCTGATGAGGTGATTAATTCTTGGGTGGGAGTAAAACTCCCATTAGGCACTGATCATCATCAGCGTCTATAACTTCCTTGTCGGGCCTTCTCTTGTACTCTTTGTCCATATTCCTGTTCTTGTTCCTGTCACTGTTCCTGTTCTTAACCATGCCTTGATCCTTGGACCTGTTCATACCACTATTTTTGTTCCTGTACCTTGGAAGTTCAGCTCTACACTGTCTAGCTATGTGACCTTCATTGTTGCACTTATAACAAGTAACAATGTTATTTCTTTGAGGCATACCTGTTCTTTGAATCCACCTATTCTGACTAACCCTATTCCTGTTATTTGCCTTGCAATGAACCGCCTTGTGCCCAAACTATTGACAAGAGTAGCAATACCCTTGAAAGTAACTAGCACTTCTAAAACTGTCATTTACCTCCTTCACTTGAGCCATGCAATGTGAAGCCATGTGACCAAACCTGTGACAAGCAAAACATCTGCCTTGAAACTTTCCTTTAATTGACCTCTTAGGTTCTGAAAACTTCTTCTTCTCATTCTGAATTCTGTTTTCTGTTCCTGTGCATCTATCATTCAAGAACTCATGATCTGAAATACTTTCCTCATCAGAACTCTCTTCCTTTTGGAGTCTCTTACTAGACTCTCCAACTTGTTCCTTGTGTGGCTTAACAAAACCAAGGCCTGTTTTATCTGTTGTCTTTCTTTGACCTTTGATGAGAGACTTAACCTTTTTGGAGCTATCTTGAAATCTGTAAAGCTTATCCTTGTACTCTTTAGTTTCCTCTTTCAAAGAAGCCATTTTCTGTTCTAACTCACTATACTCAAGAACCTTAGACTCTAACTCATCCTTGAGTTCTTGTGTCTTAGCTATAGAGAAGTCAAGACTTTCTATAAGATCATCTCTCTCCATACAACATTCATCTAACTTATCCTTGAGTCTAGCATTCTTCTTTCTTTCCTTTTTCAAAGCACTAAGAGCACTAATAAGTTCACTTTCAAGATCCTTTATTTGATTGCTTTTTGAATCATCAAAGCCTTTTTCAGATTTCTTATCACTAGAGGTGCTACCCTTTTCAAAAACCATACATGCATCTTCCTTATAGTTTTCTGAAGCATCCTCATACATACTAGAAACCAAATCATTATTTGTGCAATCATCCTCAAGGTGACCAAAATTTCCACATCTAAGACATTTCATGATAATGAATCTATGTTTCGGTTCTTCCTCTTTTTCTCATATGAACAACATCTCATTTTCATTATCACTTGAAGAACTTTCACTATCACTACTAGAACACTTACTTGCTTTGTCTAGGTAGAAACTCTTCTTGTGCTTGTGAGAATACCTCTTTCCTTGATTGTTGTGCTCATCTTTGTTTTTCCTGTGATGCTTGTGCTTTTCAGAATCCTTGCTCTTAGAATCCTGTTTATCTTCATCACTTTCATTCTTGGGAACAGTACAATCAGTAGCATAATGACCAAACTTTCCACAATTGAAACATCTTATATTTTTCATACTTTTGTGCTTTCTAGAGAACTTGCCTTTCTTGTCGTAATATGCCTCTTCATCACTAGAAGACTCATCACTATCTTGAAGTCGTTTACCTTTGGAATTCTTGGTAGCCTTGAAAGTTGCCTCTTTCTTGACATCAACCTTCACTTGAGTTCTCAACTCAAATGCTGCAAGTATACTATGGAGCTCATCCTTTTTCAACTTATCCAAATCTTTAGCTTCCTCAATAGCAGAAATATTTTCACTAAATCTATTAGGAAGAGATCTTAAAATCTTATCACAAACATCATTTTCAGCAAGCTCAAGACCTAAGTCTTTCATGGAGTTAACAACCTCATCCATACGAAGCATGTAGTCACTAATATTTTCATCATCATTCATCTTGAGTTGTTCAAACATACCTTTGAAGTGTCTCAACTTGGCCTTTCTGACATTTGTATCACCTGTATGAACCACCTTCAATCGTTTCCACATTTCACTAGTTGTCTTGCAGTGAATCACTTTGGTGAGATCTGCTTTCTGTAAGCCTTTCAGGATTGCATTCATTGCTTTTGAATTGTTGTGATGTAGGAGCCTTTCTTCTTTAGTATAAGGACCATGTACAGGAATAGTGTACTCATCTTCAATTACTTCCCATACCTCATTACCAAGTGCCATTAGATGAACCTTCATCCTTGCACTCCAAAGACCAAAATCTGACCCATCAAGAATAGGTGCTGCATTGCCACTTGAATAATCCATTGTGTTCTTTACTAGCTTTTCCTTCAAGCTGTTAAACTTTTCGAAGGCACCCGCTCTGATACCAATTGAAGAACACAAGCTTATACTGAGAGGGGGGGTGAACAGTATAAGACCTCTTTTTACTTTTTCCTTTATACTTCAAAATAGTAAAGCAATATACCCAAAGCAATATCAAAGCAATGCACAATATCATCCACAAAGTGACACCAATTTTAACGTGGTTCACCCGAATGGTCGGGCTACGTCCACAAAACTTTTCTCTAAAAGTTATCTCAAAGTTCTTTGGGAATCCTTCCCAATTACAATGTTTATGAGCCTCGGCCCAAAGGAGATACCTTCCCCCAATCAGAATTTATGAGCCTCTGCTCAAAGGAGATACCTTCCCCTCTGCTCTGGAAATGATCCCTCGGAAGATCAACTGCCTCTACCTCTTGCCAGAACGTGGAACTCCTTTCCACCGAAGACCTCCTGTCCTCAATGCTTAGCCTAAGAGACCTCTGCCTTCTATGATCACGTCCACAGTAGCTCAGCAACCTGTACCAAACATAGTCAATCGGTCTAGTACAAGTCTTCCTCTGTCTGTCAGATCTGTCCAACTCTTGAACAAATCAATCCTCTCGCATACAAGCCTTCTCAAAGACTTGCCAAATCGTCCTCAAGTTCTTCTCATAGAACCAATGCACCTCTATCCTCAAGTTCTCTGATAGAACTATCAAACTCAGCTCACAAGTCCTCTGCTAGGACCTGTCCAAATCTGCTCACAAGTCCCCACCGAAACCTGTCCAAAAATTGCTCACAAGTCCCCACCGGAACCTGTCCAAAAACTCAGCAAGCTCACCAAGAAAAACTTTCTTAGTAGGAAATCACAAAGTGAATTGTTAGAGACCCAATGTGATTTGTCAAACTCATAGAAGCATAAAGAGAATTGTTAGAGACTCAATATGTTCTATACTCAAATCCCAATCTCAAAACTCAACTCAAATCAACTCAGCTCAATCTCAATCTCAAATCTGAAAACTCAACTCAATATCTGAAATGGATAGGATAGAATGTTTTCTTTCAAGAACATGAAACCCCAACAATTGCCAACTATGCAAAGAATCACATAACAATGATACTCATGTTCTTTTCACCATCAATTAGGGTTTCAACAACAATGCTCATCAAACAAAGTTTAGTCAACCAACACCATTCAACATCAACCTTGAAGCATTCAACCAATCATCACAAGAAAAAGGAAACAAGAAGAAATCCTTTTCCCTCCAAAGATATTTGAACAAAACAGCCACCAACACAATATCACCAAATGCAAAGAATAACTTGCTCAAATCAACTCAATGGAGTAAGCCCAATATCATGAATCAAGTAAAGCAATAACTTGATCAAACAACCTCTATGGAAGCAACTCAACCATCAAACTCAAAACAGCCAACCAAGGGTTCCACCAACTCAATGCAAGTAGCTAGACTCACAAATATAAACCCTAGTGCACAAAGCTTCCACTATCTCAAACCAAAAATTATGCATTCACCAAAAACTCTCCTTAAGGATAACAATGCATAAGTAGTCTTCAACAAACCAGAAAATAGGATTTACACCCAACCAAAGGAAACCTAGTTGAAAACCTTTTCACTCCAACCTTATTTCAGAAAAACATACACCAATCATACTTATAAGAAAAATGTGCCCATACCCTTTTTGAAGATGAATAAGCCCTTGAAAATCTACCACAATTAATAATTTTGATCTTCCCTAAAAATTATTAACCCAACATTGGCATGTCAAAATAACTCAACCACCATGGCAATTATTTCCCCTTTAATTTTCAATCCGACTATAGCAAAAATATTAAGCTTGCATTCCTTATACCTCCCAAAGCTAACTTTATAAAACCTTAGCAAGCAAAATATTAAAATTTAATTGCCACTCTTTCTGCAAAAATTGGAGCGCATACCTTTGGTAAATATCCCACGAATTTCGGAGTGCATACACTACCCTCAAAAGGGTCTTCGGCGATTCGAACCGCCGATCACCATGCTACTAAGTCCTTTGGCCACGCCGCATGGGCTAGGAGAGCCCACGTGAGGGAGAAGGGAATTCTCCGTTCTTATCACCGCGTGCGCCTCCTCCTTGGCGCCAAGACCAACCCGTCACACCTTTGACCACGCAACGCTTGTCTTCCTCCTTCGCTGGCGTAGGGGCTTCGATGTCGAAATCGAAATGCTCGGGGATTAATGTCGAACTCTTGGCCAAACATAAATGAATTCATTTGCCTCATTTTATATGCACTTTGATGCATTTCCAAACACGTCGGCTGAATTCGAAAAGTAATTTCGAATTTAATCGAAATTGCTTTCTAAAGGGTTTAAAAACCCTTAAGATAAATTAAAAATAATTTCTCCCTTAATTAATTAAATAATTAAATAATTAAAACCTTGAAGGGTTTTAAATAATAATTAAATAAATAATAAAGAGAACCTCCATTGGTTTTAATAAAAACCATTTAACTTGGTTTTAATGAAAAACCCTTGCCAATGGAATCTCTCCGGATTCTCTTGGAATCTTCCACCTTTGA
Source organism: Wollemia nobilis (assembly GCA_028583015.1). Lineage (NCBI taxonomy): Eukaryota > Viridiplantae > Streptophyta > Pinopsida > Araucariales > Araucariaceae > Wollemia > Wollemia nobilis. Next base: position 573,016 of record JAQPPZ010016675.1, read on the forward strand.
AGCCAACACATCCTCTTAACATTAATGCCATTTCCTTTTGACATCAATGACAACTCATAGACAAGAAGCTAGGATCTCAAACCCAAAATTGCCAACAAGTAGGATCACTTATCCATTCTTCATGCACCTCGTCTACCCATTTAGGAATAAGGGAGGAAAGAGCATGGACTTGAGGCATATCTTCAAATTTTCTAGAAAGTGCATTGGCTGCCATGTTGTCCTTTCCATTTTTATATGTAATTTAATAATCATAGCCAAGAAGTTTAGTAACCCACTTTTGTTGTTCTAGGGTATTAGTCCTTTGTTCCAAAAAATACTTCAAGCTATGATGGTCAGTGCATATAATGAAATGTTGGCCAATAAGGTAAGGCCTCCAATGTTGAATAGCATGGAAAATTTCCAACATCTCTTTTTCATATGTAGAGAGATCTAGATTCTTAGGAGAAAATTCTTTGCTTATAAAAGCTAGAGGCCTTTCATCCTGCATAAGTACGGCTCCCATTCCTATTCTAGAAGCATCACTTTCAATGATGAATGGTTTAGAAAAGTTGGGTATGGCTAGAACAGGGGTGGTACACAATGTAGTTTTCAAGGTGATAAAGGCCGCATCCACTTTAGATGACCATTTGAAAGCATTTTTCTTAAGTAATGATGTTAGAGGGACAGCGATTTTACCATAATTTTGGACAAATTTTCTATAATATCCCATTAGTCCAAGAAACCCACATAGACCTTTTAAGGTTTTTGGAATAGGCCAATTTTTCACCGCCTCAATTTTGTAAGGATCTACCATAACTCCTTCCTTTGAGACAATATGCCCTAAGTATTCAATTTCTTGTTTTCCAAAGGAACACTTTGATATTTTTGCATAAAGTTGATTTTCCTTCAATATTTGTAATGCTAGTCTAACATGGTCCAAATGTTCTTCCCATGTTTTGCTATAAATTAAAATGTCATAAAAGAAAATTAATATAAATTTGTTGTACTTAGTATGGCACTGAGATGGGGGGTGAATCAGTGTGGCATTCCAAAGCATGAATTAACAGCTCTAAAAACCACAGCAATTAAAACTTATAAACAAATATAATAAGTACAGAAAGAGAACATCACACAACATAGATTTTTAACGAGGTTCACCAAAATGGCTACTCCTAAAAAATAATGGCTGCTTGGACTACCATCCAAATCCAACCTCTTGCAAAGCACCAACTTTACAATTTGTTTACCAGCCCCAACTGGAAGGAGCACCAACCCCTTATTTATCTGCACCAATAGAAAGGAGCACCAACCCCTAATTTTCCAGCACCAACTAGACTTCAATTTTGAATGAAAATGTTTGAAAAATACCTTTGTTATTGCAAGACTCTAACTGATCTACTTCACCTTTGCAATCTCTGCACACTCTGCTCTTTCTTGTGCAATCTCTTCACATAATCTATTGCACTGCTACAGCCAAACTTTGCAATCAACTTTGCCCTTTGCGCTCTCTGCACATTCTGCTTTCTCTACTCACACGCTTCACACACTCTGTGTCATTCCACACTCTGCTCTCTGTGCGCATTCACAATCACACTTTGAACAACTCGACACAACTAGCTCACATTATGCACTTCGCTATCATCTCGCCGATTCTACGCTATCTATGCTTTTACAACCGCATCTCACACTTCAACATTCACCCAATGGATGCCTAAATCTCCAAATAGCCCCGCTTATATACTTGATATTTTGAAATGAAAACCCTAATAGTAGTCGACTGATTATGCAAATGCAAACCCTAATCTTGGTCAGCTGCAAACCCTAAACATGGTCGACTGCAAACCCTAAATGTGGTCAATTATAAACCCTAAAATTTGTCAGCCTACATTGAATGAATTCTGAACTTCCTGTCCACTGCATTATTATATCTAACTACCTGAGTTGACAACAATGACAAAACTCTTGCAACACCTTGCTCAACAATCTCCCCCTTTGGAATTGTTGGCAACACCTATGTACATTCCTGTAACTCTTCTCCCCCTTTGTCAATAATACCAAAGGGCTACTACAGACTCCCCTTGATTCCATACACACCATTCTTAGAACCACATTGAAATAGTTACAAAAAATCATGGATATGATCAATAAGATGAACAAATGCACAAATGCCCCCCCTTGAGAATTTGATCCCAATGGCTAGTCAAATTTTAGACTATTCTTGGGAATATGTGGCCACTTCAATTCACGCTGTCTTCTGAGCCTCAACCCTCTGTTGCTCTGCAATCTCAAACTTGTCCACTGATTTTAGTGAAAGCATACACTGATTGTTTAACTATCCAACTTTTTGCTCTATAATGCAAACAGCATCTGCATATACATCTTGAATATTCTCAACAAACTTGAACCTACTGACAGTTGTTTTTCTTTCTCTATAGTGAGAATCTAGCAGACTACCTCAATTCTTTATAAAAGCACCTCAAAAATTCATCACCAGGCTGGAAATCATCTGGCTACACATTATAAACTTTTTCTTCAATCTTCCCATTCAACATGTTGATTTCACTTCTATCAACAAAATTGACAAGTGACTCACATCTATACCAATTTTTGTCCAGCACTACAATTTTACTGCCAAATCTTACTTTCAACTATGCATGTCGAAAGAAGACATTTTTTCAAACACTTTATGGCCAACCATAGTGCACCTTACTCAGCCTCAAACTTCTTATCCTTGAATTGGCATTATATTAAAAGTTAAAACAAAACTGTCTGTGAATTAAATATATTCACCAAGGTGTAATGAAAGATCTGACAATATTCACATCAAGCATCGAACAAAAACATGCTGCTATTATCAAAACACAAATACGCAGCTGGGGCAAGCATTCTTTCAATAAACAAAAACAATCTGAACTGTTATAATCCATAGCTATAATCAGTGGCAGTAAGAACCATCAACAAAACAACAATGACATAAGCAATACTACCAATGGTGAAGATTCTCAATGCAAACACTACCCTTCACGACACTTCCACACACAACTAAATGAACAGCCAACACACTTGATAATTATACCACAAAAGCCCAACTACTGGTCTTTCATCCTCAGATACCCAGACAAATATACAGAAGCATTAAAATAAAACCTTTTTCAAAATGCTCCCCCTGAGGATGTGTTACCTGGAGTTGCTTAGTGCAGTAGAAGAGCAGTCTCCTTTAGTTCAAGGAGACACGATTTCCTCTCTTCTTTCTTTCTCTAGACTTTCTTGACCTCGGGCTTGGATTTTTCACCTGCATCCCTATTTTGCATCATTGCATGAACTTGAATATATCTCTGGTGTGGTTGTCTCTTATGCATCCATGATGAATGATTATTTTTCTTTCTTCTATGAACCTGATTTATTTCCTGTCTGTGTTGTGTTCTTTGCATCTTATGAAATCTGATGTTTTGCCTTAGATTTGATACATAAGCGCTTGGACAAAACCTTGCTATGTGCCCATGACCATTGCATTGAAAACATTGTACAAAGTGTTCACTCAGATATGCAGATGTATTTTGACCAGCATAACTCTTTGATTTATTATTTAATCCACAAGTAAGTTGCCTTGTGACCATACTGGTTACATCTAAAACAATAGCCATTAAAAGTGTTAGTATGAAAAAAGTGAGAGTGGTAGAACCTATTTTGTTGTGGCTGCTTTGCTGTAAATCTCCTTTGATATTTTCTTTCTTTTGAAGATACAGCTTTAACCTTTTCTTGCTCGGACCCTTCAACAGTGAACTTCTTCTTCTCTATAGAATTGGAAGATACAGGTTGTTCAACTTCATATCCAAGACCATGCTTAATCGTGGAGCTTCTCTGATGACTTATCATTTTATCTAGCAATTCTGTGCTCTTCTCGAATTTAAGATTTGTATTGGCCTCTTCTAGTTGTTTCTTCAATGAAACAATCTCTTCTTGTTTGCGACAAATAATCTCTTTCTCATTAATCTGCGACCTGAGAGTTTCTTCACTCTTTTTGAACTCTTCTATTTTTAGCTTCAGGTTGTTAACAACTTTGTTAGATTCCTCTTCATGTTTTCTGTATACACCAACTTTGTTACTCATTTCTTTTGTCTGCATTCTTAACCTGTCAATTTCTTTTTCTAGCTTGCTGCAATACTCTATTTTCCTAGAATATTGTATTTCGAGATCTTCATAAATTTTCTTGTAATATTTTTCTTGAGCTTTCAAGCTAGTGATTATATCTTCTGCATCCTCAACCTTTTTACTTAGGTCTAAAATCAGTTTTTGTTCCCAATTTGTTTCTGCATCACTTCCTTCTTCATCAGACTCTTGTTCTGAATTTGTTTCTTTACCAATTTTGAACGGATCATCTTCATCTTCACTGATAATAAACCCATGGCACTGATGCTCATTATGACCGAATTGACCACAAACAAAACATTCTCTACCTTGTGAGAAATTAGCTACAAAGTGACCAGTATTCCCACATCTGGTGCAAAAATTTATTAATCTGGCTTGTTCTCCACTGTTTGATTCATCTCTTGAATCAATTTTCATTCCCAAAGTAGCAACATTGAGATCATCTTCATTTTCTTTCATGACCCTGTGAGATTTCTTCTTCTTGTGTCTTATGGTTTTTCTTTTGCCTTTCCTTGCCATTTGCGTTCTTGTAAGATCTTCCTTCAACCTGTCAAACTTTTTGAAGGAACTTGGCTCTGATACCAATTGTTGTACTTAGTATGGCACTGAGAGGGGGGGTGAATCAGTGTGGCATTCCAAAACATGAATTAACAGCTCTAAAAACCATAGCAATTAAAACTTATAAACAAATATAATAAGTACAGTAAGAGAACATCACACAACATATATTTTTAACGAGGTTCACCAAAATGGCTACTCCTCAAAAAGAACGACCGCTTGGACTACCATCCAAATCTAGCCTCTTGCAAAGCACCAACTTTACAATTTGTTTACCAAAGACCAACTTGGAAGGAGCACCAACCCCTTATTTATCTGCACCAACAGAAAGGAGCACCAACCCCTAATTTTCTAGCACCAACTGGACTTCAATTTTGAATGAAAATTTTTGACAAATACCTTTGTTATTACAAGACTCTAACTGATTTACTTCACCTTTGCAATCTCTGCACACTCTGCTCTTTCTTGTGTAATCTCTTCACACAATTTGCTGCACTGCTACATCCAAACTTTGCAATCAACTTTGCCCTTTGCACTCTCTACACATTCTACTTTCTCTGCTCACACGCTTTGCACACTCTATGTCATTCCACACTCTGCTCACTATGCGCATTCACAATCGCAATTCGAACAACTCGACACAACTAGCTCACATTATGCACTTCGCTATCATCTCACCGATTCTACACTATCTGCACTTTTATGGCCACATCGCGTACTTCAACATTCACCCAATGGATGCCTAAATCTCCAAATAGCCCCGCTTATATACTTGAGATTTTGAAATGAAAACCCTAATAGTAGTCGGCTGATTATGCAAATGCAAACCCTAATTTTGGTCGACTACAAACCCTAAACATGGTCAGATATAAACCCTAAATGTGGTCCATTACAAACCCTAAAATCTATCAGCCTGCATTGAATGACTTCTGAACTACCTGTCCACTGCATTATTAGATCTAACTGCCTGAGTTGACAACAATGACAAAACTCTTGCAACACATTGCTCAACAAAATTTACAAAGGAAAGGGTGAAATACCTTATTCATTAGACTTTGAAAGGTCAAAGGAGAATTGGTAAGGCCAAATGGCATCACCAAGAATTCGTAGTGCCCTTCGTGAGTGCAAAAGGTCGTCTTAGGAATATCCTTTTCATTGACTCGTATTTGGTGGTAGCCCGACCGTAAGTCTAACTTGGAAAAATAAGTTTCCCCATGGAGTTCATATAATAGTTCGTATATGACTAGAATAGGAAATTTATCCTTGATGGTCATTTTATTAAGCTCTCAAAAATCGACACATAAATGCCCTGATCCATCCTTCTTTCCAACTAAAATAATTGGAGAGGAGTAAGGGATTTTGCTAGGTCTAGTGACTCCTGCTTTAAGAAGCTCTTGTACTAATTTATCTATTTCGATATTTTGGAGGTATGGATAATGATAAGGTCTAATATTAGGAGGTTGATGCCATGGAAGTAGTGGAATAGTGTGATCATGACTTCGTTGTGGAGGTAGTCCTTTTGGTTCATTGAATACCGCCTTATGGTGGTCTAAAATATTTTGTAACTCTGATGTCTCTTCTTCTTTGTGACTAGGTTGAATTGAAAATAATTGGGTGGCCATTCCTTTGTTTCCTTTTTAGATAATTTTCTCCATTCTATGCGAGCTTACGATTTGGGAAGGTCCTAATTTTAGGCCTTTGATAATATATGTTTGGTTCTTTGCTGTGAATTTCATCCATAGTTTATCAAATTCCCATTGGACTATGCCCAAGGTTCATAACCATTGTATGCCTAGTACAATGTCGTAACCACCTAAGGGTAGGACGTACATGTCACCTTTCATGTTATAAACCCCCATAGTTAGTTTTATATTTCTACATTTTCCTTTGCATGCAATTTTTCCATCATTTCCAATCATCACTTCAAAGTTATTGCAAGGGTATATAAAACAATTTGCTTGCTTAGCCACCTTTGGATTGATAAAATTGTGCATTCTACTAGAATCTAGGAGCACAGTAAGGTTTTGTTTCTTAAAATACCCTTTAACTCGTATTTTTTGAGGGGCAAAAAATCTGGCAATGGTGTTGAAGGAAACCTTTGGTGCATTTTCTTCATCACTTTCAAGTGTGTTGGATAATACCTCTACTTCGAGTTTAGGTTCCTCTTAGGTAGAATTCCCCCCATATTTTGCATCTAAAATATATAATTTTTGTGAGGCACATTTATGATTTCTATCAAATTTCTCATCGCAATGGTAGCAAAGACCCTTAGCTTGTCTTTCCTTCATTTCCTCGAAACTCAGACGCTTAATTGGTAGAGCGAGGTTAATTTTGGGGGTTGTGTAGGAGTTTTGGGTTCTTCCATTTTGTATTGGTTTAGGGTTGGTATAAGTGTTTGATGGTCTTCCCAAGGTTGGTTTTGAGAACCGATTTTGTGCCTTGATTTTTTCTTCTGCTAATTTTGCCAAGCCGATGGTCTCTAACATGTTTTTAGGGTTATACATTTGCACCTCAATTCGAATTTCTTATTTTAATCAGTTTACAAACATTCTTGAAAGAAGGCAGCTTCTAATCTGGATGTTTTATTAGTTAGCCTTTCAAATTTTGCTTGGTATTCGCTTATCGAAGTGGTTTGGCATAATTTAGTGAGGGCCCCTGTAAAGCTTTGAAACTTGCTAGGGCCGAATCGCACTAATAGATTCTTTGTAAAGGTTGACCATGTTGGAGTGTCGTTAGTTTTCTCAAACCATTGGTACCATTGTATGGCATCATTTTCCAAGTGGAAGGTGGTGATATGCACTTTTTGCATTTTTGTAATTTGATTTAGTGAGAAATATTGCTCTGCTCGGTAGATCCATTTTGTAGGGTCTCTACCTTCAAATTTTGGTAAGTCTAATTTGGTCGTCCATGGTAAAATGGAAGTTTGTGGACCTCCTAACATTGCTCGATTTGATGACCTGTTGTTGGTTTAGTTTGAATGTGTTGTTGCCTAATTTTGACTAATAGCATCAAGTTTAACATCCATTGCAAATATTTTCTCAAAGAGTTCTCTTGTGTTATGGGAATTCTCCTCTCTTTCTTGTTTAACTTCTTTAGCGAGCCTTTCATGTTTCTCATGAATTGAATCCAGTGATCATCACCCCTCAGCCATTGCGGTTGGTGTAGATAACAATCAATATAACTTGGTACAAGGTGAGAAAGCGTAAAATTTGTTTTAACAACTTTACAAGTTGTTTTAGCAACTTTTACAAAAGTTTTCTATGCAATTTTTTTCCAAAAGATTAAAATTGGCAACTTTGTTTCCCAAGGTTTAGCAAGAAATTTAAAAAAATGGTGCCTCCTTTTACCAAAAATTTGGTGGGCAATGCCCTATCAACTTTTAATTTTGGTGCTCTTTGTTAATTAACAATGGTTTTTTTATAGATTAATATTGAACCAGTGTAGAATACAGAGCATGACACAATAGAGGCATCAGGTTCGAGAGCACAAGACAGGCGGGTAACGACAGAAGCATCAGGATCAAGAGTGCACGATGGTCAGTAGGATGGTAGGCGAGAAACTAGACTAACAAAGCATGAAAAGGGCGTAGGGGTGGTAGGTGGGAAACACGAGGAGTATGCAAACAAGGGTGATGGTGGAGGTAGAGTGGAGCGTAGAGTGCACATCAAAAAGGGTGGTCAACCGATCAACACAGTACAAATATTGATAAGCGATAGTGGGTACGCGCGAGGATTGGTCAAAGGGAGGGCATGACCGAAGTCACGCTTTAATAAGCATGCTGCCCACCTTATAAAGTATGTGAATGCTCTAGTACCTACTATGTGGGATAAAAATTTGCTATGAAATAATTTTTTTACACCCCGTGCTTTCACGTCAGCAACAAATTTGATTGGCTTCCCTCTTTTATGGCGTCGTGATTATCAGGTTGTTGGAGATTTGACTTCCCGACATCGAAAACTTAAAATTTTATATTATAACCTTCAAATTTATAAACTTTTGTTATTTTTTTTTGTTCGATCATTGTTAAATTTATATATGTGTGTTTTTTTCAAGGGTAATGAAGGATCTGTGCATTTTTCTATCCGATCTGATGCCTGAAAACCTTGTATTTTGTAAAAACTTTGAATTTTATTTAATTTTTGTCGGTCTTTTGCTCAATGTCACCAGACTATCACTGTGCATGACAAAACATATTTTTAAAAGCCCTTTTCCCATTTTTTAACTTCTCTTATCCACAAATCGAAATATAGTGTCAGAAATATGTTAATTTGATAATATGCCTTCGAATCCCCTGGGAAAGATAGTGTCTATTACTTACTATCATTTTACCCCGAGGACGTCTTGGTGATTTGGATAATGATGCAATGGGGAATTTGGATAGATGAAGGTGGATAAAAAGGTAGTAAATGCTAATGAAGGTTGTTAATGTTTGGAGGTGGTTATGAAAAAAATTATGACAACGAAAGGTGAAATATGAAGCTCTGATCCAGATGTTAGGACACCTGACAATTGAAAATAGAATTGAATACAAATAATAGGAATCGCTTGAATATTGAATCGCAATTAAATTGTAAGGAATAACCAAACAATAGAATATAAAATATGTTCTTCGATGATGCCCTTATTACAATATTTGGATTGTATTAAATACCTATTCTAAGAGTTGTAAGAGTGAAGGGTTGTGACCCTTTGAATATAATTAATAAATAATTACAAGTATTAGGATATGTTAGGAGGGTCCTAACATAGAGCAAAGGATAGTAATATCCAATGCATAGAGATCCATTAGTTAGGATAGTGAGGATAGAGGTATTCTGATTGAGAACAAGAGTCTTCAATGGAGAGATATCCAAAAGCTAATGCAGTGGAGGTAGTAGTATTCTAGAGTATCACTAGCTAGAGCAGAGGAGGAGTTCTCTTGTGGATATTTCCACAAACCAACTGAGGGTATTGGTGTCTCCTATAGATATGTATCCATGAATTGTATTAGGGAATTGGTGTCTCCTTTTGAAAATGGTCCATAAACATTGTAATAGGGAAGTATTCCAAAGAGAATTGTTGAGAAAATTTTAGTTAAATATTTTATCCATGGAGTAGCCCACATTGGGTGAACCACGTTAAATTGGTGTCTCTATTGTGTGTGGTGATTTATGCATTGCTTTGATTACTATTGTTGATATTACCATTGATATATTGCATAATATTATTTTGGAAAGAAAAATAAAAAGTGATATTATACTATTCACCCCCCTCTCAGTATAATATTGTGTTCTTCATATCAGTGATGATCCCACTAATCCTAAGAAGGTTATGTTTAGAGAAATTTTATCTCTTGATGAGTGTGCCAACCTTATACCTCTAATAAAAGAGAGACTTGATCTCTTTGCTTGGACATACAAAGATATGCTAGGGCTAGATCCAAAAATGGTTACTCATAACCTTTCGCTAGACCCCTCTAAAAATCTAGTTAAGAAGAAGCTTAGTAAAATGCATCCAATCGTCATTTTAATGGTTAAATATGAGTTGCAAAAGCTATTGGATGTAGATTTTATTATCTCCATCGACTATCCATAATGGGTATCAAATATGATACCTATAGAAAAACCTGATGGAAGGATCCGTATTTGTATATATTTCATAGACTTCAACAAGGCAACACCAAATAATTCATTCATATTGCCTAATATAGATGCTCTCATAGATGTAACTGTAGGTCATAAGATGATTTTCATTATGGATGGTTTTTCTGGTTGAAATTAAATTTGTATTAAATCCAAATACTAGCACAAAACCACATTCACAATGCCATGGGAAATATTTTATTATAAAGTTATATCATTTGGTATTAGAAATGTTGGTTACACATATCAATGGGCCATGACATACATATTTCATGACTACATGCACAAAATCCTAGAGGATTATATCAAATCCATTGCTATGTGAAGAACATTCTAAAGTTCTCAGAAAGGTCTTCGATCACTTGATAGAGCACAATGTCAGGTTGAATCCCAAGAAGTGCGTATTTGGTGTAACTTCAAGAAAACTCTTGGGATTCATAATTTCTAAATGAGGGATTGAAGTTGATATAGCAAAGGTCAAGGCCATACTAGAAATGTATTCTCCCACCAATATCAAAGAGCTAAGAATTCTACAAGGCAAATTAGCATCCATAAGGTGATTTATCACATAATTATCAGATAAATACCGACCCATGAATCAATTCCTACACAAGGGAGTCCCATTCAATTGGGATGAGGACTGTCAAGCGATATTTATTTAAATTAAGCAATACCTAGAAACATTGAAATTACTTGCTCCACCAAGGCTATATGTTTCATTTTTTATTTATATATTAGCTATTGACCTTGCATTGGTAATCATGTTAGCCCAAAATAATATGTAAGACAAAAAGCAAGTGATATGTTATATCAACCGCACCTTGGTGAGTTACAAGCTAGGGTATGTATATGTAGAAAATTTATGCTTAGTAGTGGTGTTTGCAATGAATAAGTTGCATCATTATATATTAAGTCATATGATGTATGTAATATCCAAATAGAATCCTTTATAGTATATGATGAGTAAGACATATCATAATACACATATTGTAAAGTGGATCATGAAACTAACAAAAATTGATTTGGAATTCATCAGCCAAAATTCCATAAAGGGATAGGTCATAGCTGATCAATTAGCAAAGTCACCCCTCAAAGATAGTACGCCTCTTATCATAGAGATTTTTTATGATGCAATATTTACATTATCGAAGTCTCCTGAATTTGAAGAACTAGATAACAAAGCTAATATGACTTTGTTCTTTGACAGTTCAAAGAGTGAGCAAGGCGGTAATTCAAGAATTGTATTTTTCATGACACAAGGTGCTCCAATGCCCTTGTCATTTAAACTAGACTTCCCTTGTACCAATAATAATGTTGAATATGAGGCCCTAATCTTAGGCCTCCAATCAACGATCACCATGAAGATTAAAATATTAAACATCTTTGGTGAATCCCTTCTCATTGTTAACCAGGTTAAGGGACTATTTCAATGTAGGTTTCCTATCCTGAAAGCTTATAAGGACCTTGTCGACACTTATCTAGCCTAGCTAGAGTGGTACGACATTGAGTAAATCCCTTGTACAATGAATAGATTTGCAGATACTATGGCATTTTTGGGATCTTTAATCCCTTATAATCCCTCTACCAATTTCACTATCACTCATGTGAAGATGTGCTCATAATCCATGATGTAGTGTGAGGCTTTTGAAAATAAAGAACAAGTCAACATGATTCATATAGAACCAAACCATGAGTAGTGTTTTAAAAACATATAATTTATTAAAAAGGACCTGGGGATATTTGATCTCGTAGGGTCCTATGGGGAATGGCACAACCATTCACCATAGGTTTGTGTCCCAATCTGCATTCACACATAGCGAACCACAAGGGAAACAATTCATCTTTTTATTTGAGTCAAAAGCTTGTCAGGATTAGCTATCACAATTATGTGAATTCCTTAAGGTTGGCTTAATCCCGTAGGGATTATTGTGTGTTGTGAAATGCACATTCATGTAGAAAGTGATAATGTATGTATTGTTAGAGATATCTTGTACCATTGAATATATGATGGAGTTCTCCTTCATTGTCTTGAGCCCCAAGAATCAACTTGGGTAATTTCATAATAAAATGATGGTATGTGCAGTGGTCATTTTAGCAGCATGGCCATCGTCAAGTGCATACTTTGAATGGGTTATTATTGACCCACTATGGATAAGGATTGCACTTTGTATGTCAAGAAATGCATTAAATGTTAGCATCATGCTAATCTTACCCACTTGCCATCACAGTCCTTACAACCCATTCAAGAAGCTTGGCCATTTTCTCAATGGGGTTTAGATCTAATTGGAAAGATCTCTCCCCCATAATCAGAATGCCATACATTCATTATAACTATTATTGAGTATTTTACAAAATGGGTGGAATAAATCCCACTAACAATGACAACTTAAGTATGTATTGCGGAGTTCATACTTCACAATATCATAAGTTTTTTTGGGATACCATCCAAAATAATCTTGGATAATGGAGCATCATTCAAGAACAAAATTGTAAGGGCTTTAAAATCCAAGTACAACATACAACACATTTTTGTGACACCATATTATCTGTAGTCAAACGGGCAAGTTGAGTCTTCAAACAAGACAATGGTAGCCATTTTAAAAAATATTGTTCAATAAAACCACAAAGATTGACATATACAACTACCCCTTGCAATGTGGGCTTATAGGACTAGTATACAGATGCCCATTAGGGCAACCCTATTTTCACTATTATATGGTGTTGATGCCATTATGCCCTTAGAGTTAGAAATTTCAACCCTACACATCGCATTGAAAGAGTTCATTGATGACAAAACTGCATGGTAAAATCACCTTGACCAAATGAATCTTCTTGATGAACATCATGTGAATGCCCTTGAGCATCTCCATGTCTATCAAGAACACCTAAAATGAGCTTACAACAATAAATTCCATTTGAGAGGCTTTAAATTTTATGATATTGTACCAAAAGAAAACCAATAGAACTCAAACCTATCACCGCACTTATGAGATAAATTTATGGCCAACTAGTTAGGTCCATATATCATCTCAAAGAATATAGGACCTAGAACATATCATATAACATCGTTTGAGGATGTTGAATAACTTGAACCTCTCAAAATTATTCATCTTAAGGCATTCCACACATAAATTCAAAAATTCAAAAGCATTTAAAATATTCAAAACTTCAAACAAATATGGAAAACATAAAAATCCTTTAAAAAAAAATCAAAAAGCAATAAAATACAAAAACAACGTAAAAAATTAAAATACAAAAACATTTGCATTATGTATTTCATTTTGCACATGCACTCAATTAATTTCATTTTATTTAGGCATTTTCATCCATCGCACTTGCATTAGGATAGGTTGTATTTGCAATCTTACAAATGACACCATGTTTGTATTTCAATCATGAATCCATGCATCATCATCATCCATCACCCTTGTGAGTAATTATATTTTTCAACACAAGCCCTCCTATTGCTATGAGGAATATACTAGGGTTTTCTAGTCATTCAACCATACCTAGTGGTCTTCTCATATTTGGTAGACAACTATCTTTGCTTTTGAGAATGAGGTCTAGTTTTGATAGAACCTAGCATATATTAAAATCCAATCACTAATCAAACACATTAACAATACTAAGTAGGACAAAGAAATATGAACACTACAAAGTGGTCCTAGTCACCTTAAGCAAAAGTTTTTGTTACTTGCTCATATTATGATGTGCATGGTCTAGGGTGTTGATCATTCGCAAAAGGACAAGTTCCCATACCCAAGAAATCCCTTTCTTACAAAAAGGAGAAAAAATCCCAAAATAAAATAAAATCCCTAACTCAAAACAAAAAACAAAAACAAAAACAAAAAAACAAAATACAAAATAAACAGTGATTTTTATCACTATACATGAGCAAATATCCCAATAAATTAAAATAAAATAAGGGGGTGAAGAACTCAAATCCTTGTAATGATCAATACTTGAAAACCATAGAGTGGTCCCAAATATAGAAATGGGCTGAATGAATCTCACCTGACATTGGGGTAGGTCTAATCAAGTTACAAATGAGCTAGCTTTAGGTGGCCTGTATTACCTAGTAGTTTAGTCCAACTACTTCCAAACCTAGAATCATGGTGAACATTTGGTGATCCTCATTACAAAAATGGGTTGAACAAATCTCACCTGGAAATGAGGTAATATTATCTCTCATCTAATATACTCATTTGCACACCTAGGGATAATGAATATCTTGGTCTTTCATAACAAAAACTTTATTTTTCAGGAGTCTAGTATAGTTATTGTATCGCTCCAAATTTTTTGCACCCTTACCTTTAGGCTAAAGGATCCACACCCGAAAGGGGGATGCAAGAAGGATGGAATGGTACCTCGGACTGAGATGCCTTTTGAAGGTCCCGCCTCTCAGGGGAGGGGTATTAAGGTGATTTTTTGATGGATGGTGGGGTTCATCAGGAACGTTTAGTGGCAGTCTCCATGCCTAGGTTGGGAATGTGTTTGAATGTATCGCTCCAAATTTTTTGCATCCTTACCTTCAGGCTATAGGATCCATGCCCGGAAGGAGGATGGGAAAAGGATGGCGCGGTACCTCGGACTGAGAGGCCTTGCGAAGGTCCCGCCTCTCGGGGGAGGTGTATTATGGTGATTTTTCGATGGATGGTGGGTTCACCAAGAAACGTTTGAATGGCAGTTTCCACGCCTAGGTTGGGAATGTGTTTTATGTGTTCAATTTTATCTTTAAACATTCGAGTCCTAGGTTTGGCCAAATGAATCTAAGTTATACTATTATGAAAATGCAGACTAGATGAAATACAACAGACAAATATGAACAGAAACAGAGAGAAAGAGCTAAATTACAGAACCATACCTGATCCGGATGTCTGATGGAGATTCTGATTCTTGAAGCAGTCAAGATCGCCTCTGATTTGATAGGATCATCTGCTATCAGACAAGATCGTCTGAGATTTGACGAATTCGTCAGACGAATTCGTTAGAGACCTGCAATCAGAGAAGTAGACACAAAATGCAAAAAATGCAACTATTCTAACAGAGGGCAATGATGTAGAATAACAACAATAACATTAAAATGATGATAATAAGCAAAATACGAGTGCACTACAATGATTTGATGACAATTGGTGACTTTATTATGCATTTAAAGCTACATGGGTGAACTCCAAGATGCAGAGTAATAAGGAATAAACTTAGATTTAACTAAATGCAGAACAATGTATAAAATAAAAGGATGAAGAAACGCAAACTCTGGGCACTGATTGCCTCAATGTTGACTGCAGTTGAAATCGTCTCTGATTTGACAGGATCATCTCCGATCTGAACAGGATCGTCTGCGACGATGTAAGCTTGCTCCGACTGAAAAATGACAAGGTTCCTGCAAGAAAATTGGATGCAACAAATGTAGATGGTAATACAGATTATTCTAATGCGTGTGAAGGTCGATTTACAGGAAAATTCAGCCAGGGGAAGGTTAAGGGGAGGGCCTAAGTTTAAATAGGCTTAGGAGGGAGGTTAGGAGGTTGGAGATCATCCCAATTTGGGAGATCTCCAACGGGGAGGGTCTCTAACGACGTAGACACGCTTCTGCCTGGATTAGAGACGCCGTTGGAACAGAGGCTAATTGAGAAAAATTAGTTTTGGGACAAGATCGTCTGGACGTCCTAGTCCAGACGAAATCGTCCGATCTGAGGCGATATCGTCTGATCGACGACGATATCGTCAAACGGTCAAAACAAACTCTAAAAATGGCACGGGAAAGGAGGAAACGGGTTAAACGACGGTTTGGGAGCGGTTTTGGGGGTTGAAATTTGAATTTGAATATTTACTAGAGTAATTGTAATTATTAAGGTTTTACTGCACCAATTTTAGGGTGCTACATTTTGCCCCCTCTTTAGCGAATTTTCTGAAGAAAATGCATTAAAGATGAGTTCTTCTCGATCTACGAGAAAGCAAAAAATATTCCCATTTTTAGGCGACGATTCTAGGTCGAATCGTACGACAGCTTACTATGGTGCCCCCTCCGTGTTTTTACCCAAATCGAACGTTTGAGGTAAAAACGCGAAAAAGCAAAAATTTTGAAATGTTTTTAATTGTTTTTGAATAAAATTAAGAAAAATAGGGTAAAACCCTAATTCATTGTTACTGTTCATTTTTATAGTTTTCTGGTTTCTAGAGCTCTGGAGACAAAAATGGTCGAGACAACGCACAGATCGACAGAGGTCCGACGCGGGCTACGGGTAAGGGTCTAAACTTAGTTTAGAATGCTTTACTTTAGAATTTAATGCTTTTTAGACTAGATTTGCTTGATTTTTGAGCATCGCGGCCATTTTTGGGCCGTCGACGTCATCGAGACGAAATCGTCTCGATTTCGTCGAAATCGTCTCGATATCGCCGATTTCGTCTGAGGGCGAAATCAGCGATAGGGGGACGATTTCATCAAAAAGGGGACGATTTCGACTGGCAAAATCGGAGACGAATTTGCTCAAATTGGGGATGATATCGTCCAATTGTGGACGATATCATCATTTATGAAATTGAACTTATTTTAACTTGCATTTTTAATTAATGATTTAGTAATGATTTTTATTGTTGATTTTGTTTATGTTGTAGAGGGGATTACTAAAGAGCAGAGAATGGAAATATGGCGGGTTGAGGGATGACTTGGCCGCCCTGTCTCAGGCAGAGCGAGATCAGCTAGCATAGGTCGGCTTGCAGCATGTGGTAGAGATGCCACAGGTATCTACAGATATGGGGCTATTGACAGCCCTAGCAGAGAGGTGGTATCCGGGTTCTTCCTGTTTTTGGTTATCGACAGGGGAGATGACTCCCACACTGGAGGATGTATGGAGGATTTTGAGGATCCCCATACAAGGACGGTTGATCACTCCTACGGCCAACCAGGGCCATGCTATGATGCGACTGTGTGGCGATCCGAGCTTCGCCCTGGAGAAGGGCGGAGTGAATATCGAGTCACTGCGCTAGATGCCTGGGGCATCTAGACTCACACGGGTTTTGGCTGGGGTGGTAGGTGGACTTCTGCTGTGCCACCAGAGTGGATGCAGGATACCATGGGTACTGATAGATGTGGTCTACGACATGCGAGACCACGGATACAAATTTTCTTGGGGGAGCTTTGTGCTCTGTAGATTGTACAGGATCCTGCATGGGGTCGTGTACAAGGGCGGCCGATGTCTGGTTATGACATCGCTACTACAAGTTTGGTGCTGGGAGCACATCACGGTGCGGAGGCCGGTAGGGCTTCCACTGATAGGGATTGATGGGGAGAGGCCCCGAGTTTTCTATTGGTGGCTCCGGAGAGGGGCACAACGGTGGATAGATCTACCAGTGTCCCGGAGACTACTAGATGACCTCGTCTCCGACCAGATCACCTGGAGGCCTTGGAGAGATCATCCAGGGTGGGCCGAGGATGGACAGGAGCTGGCTCGCATCAGGAGAGTCTGCTGGCTGAGGATGGAGAGGGGAGAGGTGGAGCTCCACCGGTATGACCGAGTTTTGAGGCAGTTCGGTCTATAGCAGGGGATTCCATCTCTGAGAGACTACGAGTTTTCTTGGACTATCCGGGATAACACTACAGTTAGCGGGGCTCCAGATATGCAGTGATTCTGGAGTCAGGATACAGATGATGCCCCCATTCAGCCAATGGATGGGGACGACGCTAGGGTAGCCGACGGCTATGATGCCTGGTACACAGGCATCCGCCCTCCTCGGATGACGAGGGCTCAGGGTCCAATCCATGCAGTTGTGCATCGGATGGGGAGGCGGTGCCAGGTGGCCATTGAGGTGGCACAGGGTCACGGTGGGAGAGAGCAGAGGAGACCACAAGTGCAGCAGAGGCCACGATAGTAGGAGAGGAGGGAGGAGAGACCCCCTTCTCCATAGAGAGAGAGGCCACCATCGCCCGATAAGGGCAAGGGTGTTGACACTGGGGAGAGCAACGAGACAACGACTCTCCGAGCGGAGACAGTCCGTCTCTAGGCACAGGTGCAGACATTGTAGGATGAGGCTACACGCCACCGAGCTGAGGTTACACAGCTCAGAGATGAGATTGCACGCCTCAGAGCATGGGGCGGAGGAGCGAGCACGCAGGAGCTGGCACGGTCGATTGCTCAGACCGCGTTCTACCAGGGCATCTACTTCTAGATGGTGCCAGAGGGTCAGAGGGTATAGCTGCCAGCCGACATTGCTGACCCGATCAGGATTGGGTCATCGAGGACTTCATCTCGATCGACGACTAGGACTCGCAGTACCACACATACTGCGATGGGGCCACCTCGTCCACCTCAGGGCGGGGGAGGAGATGAGGCTGAGAGCTCGAGGGGTTCTCGAGGCTAGGCTACTGCACTGTATAGATTGATTGTATGATTTGAGAGGATTGAGTATGCCAAGATGTAGATTGTGGCATACCAATCTATTTTTGAGATGATGTACATATATTTGATATATATATAGATGAGATATATTTTTTTGATCATATGACTTGTCTTATGCGTTTGTATAATGCTTTAATGTTTGAAGTGTGATTGATTTAATGATTCATGTAATTATGTCGTTTGGAAATATGTATGGTTTTTAATAAATGCTTTAAAATTTAAATGAAATAATCTGATAGAACAAATTGGTTGTTTGTGATGTGGTGATTTGATAAAAAATAAAAAGACTTTTAACAATAATTTCAAAGGACATTGTCGCTATTATAGACCATTTCATGGAGTCGCCACTCACTCGGTCGTCAAGCTAATCCCAATATAGAAATATTGTTAAAAGTACAAGGGTGCTTAAGATACTGCCTTAAGACTTTGGTTGTGAGGATGCAAATGATGATGATGATGATTTTGTCTTCAGACTTTTCATGAAAATATTATGCATGAAATATTTTAAAATGGCTTTTGCTAGGCATAAATTCCTAAGTGTGATAAAATGTTGAATAATTCCTTAGAAATTATACCATGGTTGCAAATTTGAAGTTTGACATGATGACATGAAATAGAATAGGTGTTTGTTTGTTTTTAAAGCATAATTGTGTAACATAATGATTTAAGTCATATGGTTTTTATGATTTTTAAATAAATGGAGAATAAAATTGGTACAATGGTTTGCGCTAGGCATAGAATATTTAGGTATAGACTTATACCATCATCGTGAAATCCAAAAAGAGATAGTTTTATTGCATGGTTGATTTTTAATAAACAGAAAATATGAAGATGAGGACTTGCGCTAGGCATAAAATTCCAATTTTGGTTTTGGAACTATACCATCGTCACGAAAGTCGACAATATATATATATATATTTTTATTGTATGGTTTGAAAGAAATTTTGATTTTTGATTATGCATGTAGTTGTCTTTATACTAAACAACTGTACTTTAAAGAAGAAAATGAATTTATTCCAAACAGTTTGCAGAAATATTTCAAAGTATCTTAAAGACAAAGGTTAGATTTATAAGGAATCCCATGTGCATATGTGAGTTCATTTCCAATCTTGATTTATCATAATGATACACAAAATCTCTCAAATACAAATGTGTGTGCAATTGCATTGTTCATTTACCAGTTTTGAGCAAGATACTATGATACAAGTGATTTGAATGAACCAAATAAGTGTTCATTAACCATGATTTAGATGCATATAACCATACCAGACTACTATGTAAGTCGGATTATCAAGAGCTAGCTAATCCATAAGCAGACATAGGTCTATACAAAAGAAGGTCGCTAATGTGACAGACATATCGCCACGCTAGGAGTTACCCAAGGCCAAGCAGAGTTGGGCACAAACCACTTGTTATGGGGCTTACCTCACAGTTTTTGAATAATTGAGAATTCCAGGGATTCAAGCTCATCAACCCTTCTTTTCTTTTCAAAGGGTAGGGAGAGGGATTTTATTGCTTTTGCTTTTGCTGTCTTTTGCTTTTATTTTGCTTTTCTTTTGTATTTTTGCTTGATAATGCTTGGAACATTGTTGTAATGATATAAAATAACATTTTTTCTTTTTCTCTTTTTCTTGAACTTTGCTTTCTTTTTTTTTTTCTATGCTAGGGATACTTGCTCGGATTAGCTGTAGAGCAAGGGATTTTTATTCTGGGTAGGGGTGAGCTTGTCCTTTTGCCAATTCTCAAAGATTCTAGACCATGTGCATGATAGGATAGCAAGGGAAACTTTTCGCTCAAGAAACCACTTCTACTATGTAGCATAGCAAGGATATTACAAATATAATCATTTTATTGTGAAAGGATGTGCTTGGTTTAAGTAAATAACAAGATCAATTCTCTCATGCTCAAACTTTATTTAATTGAATTTTGTGGACTTTGATATAAGAGAGACTAGTAATCATGCCAGATAAAATCAAGATACTTATTTTTGTGTTTGCAAAAGTGAGAGATTCCAAATAAATGCTAATTTATCCAAAATAATTTGAAATATATAACTGCAACATTTGTAAGAAGAAATATATATAAATACTTTTTTGAGAAGTTTGAGAATGTTGACTCTCTCTTTCTTCTTTATTTTGGTTTTGGTTTCGAAAGATTCAAGAGTATTGTTGTTTTTATTTTTATTATTTTTATTTGTTTTTGTTTTTGTGTAAACAATTTGATATATTTTTTAAAATAAAACAACATGCAAAATATGTACAAATGATGAAATGATTAATTTTTGTTACGCATAGTAACGTTTAAGATGCAAAATGTTCATGGGTTCTTTAAGTTCTTTACCATCTAAGGTAGATAATTTATATGCTCCTGATTCAAATTTAGCAGTGATAATGTATGGTCCAAGCCAGTTGGGCTCAAATTTACCTTTAAGGTCTTTAGTGGCATTAGTATTTTTTTGATTTTCTTTTAAAACAAGGTCGCCGATCTCAAAGGATCGATGACGAACTTTTTTAGCATATGATCTTTTAAGCTTGTTTTGGTAGGCACGGAGATGCTCCAAAGCATTGATGCATTTTTCATCTAGGAGTTCCAGCTGACTGAGTCTGCCAGCTTGATATTCATCTCCTACTTCGGTATCTTGAAGTAGTAGAGCCAAAGAAGGAACTTCTAATTCAAAGGGAAAAATGGCTTCAACACCATAAACCAAAACAAAAGGTGAAGTTCCAGTGGGAGTTCGAACACTAGTTCGGTAGGCCCACAAGGCTAGATATAATTGAATGTGCCAGTACAGCCAAATTTATTGACCAATATTTTGAGAATTTTGATTAAGGTTTTGTTAGATGCTTCTGCTTGACCATTACCCTGAGGATAATAGGGAGTGGACCAACGATGTTGAATCTTATATTTTTGGCATAATTTCTTGACATCTTTATTTTTGAAACAAGTTCCATTATCAGAGATGAGATTTGCAAGAATTCCAAACCTACAAATGATTTGATTAAAAATAAATTTAGAAACTTGTGTGCCAATGCAGGAAGCTAAAGGCATAGCTTCAACCCACTTCGTGAAATACTCGATGGCGGTTATGATGAATTTGTGTCCATCAGATGACACAGGATTGATTTTGCCAATAATGTCTAAGCCCCATTTTGAAAAGGGCCAAGGAGATGAAATAGCCTGCAGCTCTTGTGCAGGGGCATGGACAAGGTCAGCATGTTTCTGGCACTTGTCGCAATGGCGCACATACTCATGTGCATCATTTTCCATGGTAGGCCAAAAGTATCCTATCCTAAGGAGCTTTTTAGCAATGACACTACCACTGAAGTGTCCTCCACAAGATCCATCGTGGGCTTCACTCAAGGCTGATTTGGATTCTTCTAAATTCAAACATCTTAATAGGATACCTTCAAAAGATCTCCTATATAAAGTATTGCCAATGATTACAAATCGACTTGCGCGTCGACGTAATAACCGACACTGGTTTCTATTAGAATTGGCAGGGAAAGTCCCATTTTGAAGAAAATCAAATATATCTGTATACCAAGGTTCAGGAGTAGTTTCATTGATTAGAAACACATCCAAAGGTTCTAAGCATGACTTATTTGAAGTCGGTTCCTAGAGTCGATGAATAATGATAGTGGCATATTCGTCATCTAACTCCAAGGGCAGAAGAGATGCAGCTGCAGCCATAGCATCAGCTGCACGGTTGCAAGTTCGAGGAATAGCTTCCAAGGAAACTTGATCAAATAGAGACATTAATTGTAAAACATAGGCTTTATATGGGCATAGTTTATCATCTCTGGTCTGATAAACTTCATTAATTTGGTTTATGACAAGTTGAGAATCACCAAAAACTAATAGATGTTTAATTTTTAGCGCCAAGGCAGCTCGTAATCCGAGGATTAGAGCTTCATATTCAGCAGTATTATTGGTGCAAGCAAATGTTAATTTGAAGGACAGAGGAATAATGTGTTTTTGTGGGGATATTAAAATAATACCCGCACCAGCCCCACTCATGCATCGGGCTCCATCAAAGTATAAGGACCATTGTTCAATATGGTCTGCCTCTAATTGAAGGCATTCATCAAGGAAACTCAATGATGAGGGGATGGGTAGACTCTAAGGGTGCAGCAGACTAATTGATCTGCTATGATTTGACCCTTAACAGACTTTTGTCCTATGAATGTGAGGTCAAACTCGCTTAGAGCGAGAACCCACTTGGTTGTGCGACCCGATAAATAAGGTCGACTCATGAGATACCTCAAGGGATCATATTTAGCAATGACATAAGTTTTCTGACTAAGCATATAATGGCATAATTTTTGCGTAGCAAAAACGACTGCTAGACATAGTTTTTCTAACACTGTGTAGCGGGTTTCATAACTGATGAAGGTTTGGCTAATATAATAATTAGCACGTTCTCTCTTCTCATCATCAAGCTGAGCTAACATAGCTCCTAAGGCAGAATCTGAAGCTAAAATATACAGGAGAAATGGGCGATCAGGTCTAGGTGGTGAAAGCATAGGTGGGGTAAGGAGGTATTGTTTGAGAAGTTCAAAAGCTTCTTTACATTCGTCATCCCAATTAAAAGGGACATCCTTCTTAAGGAGCTTAAGAAAGGGACTGGTTTTGTCTGCCAACTTATCGATGAAGCGACGGATAGCTTGAAGCTTACCTTGTAAACTTCGTAACTCAGATATATTAGTAGGTGCGGGCATATCGATGATAGCCACAATCTTGAGAGGGTCAATTTCGATACCACGTAAAGAAACTATAACCCCTAATAGTTTACCGGACTTAACTCTGAATATGCATTTGGCTGGATTTAATCGAATAAGATATTCTCTTAATCGATTAAAAACTTTTCTCAAATCATCTAAATGATTATCTTCATTAATAGAGCGAGCTATAATATCATCTACATAATCATGTAGGATATCATGCATCATATCATGAAAGATATAAGTCATAGCTCGTTGATATGTTGCACCTGCATTCTTTAAGCCAAATGGCATCACTTTCCAACAAAAGGTACCCCAAGGGGTAATAAAGGCTATTTTAGCCTGATCTTCAGGAGCTATCCTGATCTGATTATAGCCAGAAAATCCATCCATTAGGGACATCATTCCACTTTCGACAGTAAAGTCAATGATTTGATCCATGTTTGGAAGAGGAAAATCATCTTTAGGGCATGCAACGTTAATATCTCTAAAATCTGTGCAAACCCTAACTTTGGTGGCTTCTTTCTTGGTGACTGGAACTACATTTGAGATCCATTCAAGCATAATCAATAGCTTGTATAAAAACAACATTTAGGAGTTTTTCTAACTCCCCTTTGACTAGCAAGGCCACTTTGGGATGCATTTTTCTAAGTTTTTGTTTAACAAGTTTAGCATCCGGATGGACTACTAGATGATGCATGACTACGGAAGGGTCCAGACCTGGCATATCTTCGTATGTCCAAGCGAAGACATCTTCATATTCTTTAAGGAATGCAATGTATTGCTCTTGTTTTTCTTGACTTAATTCTGACCCAATATTGATTATGTGAGGATTATCCTCAGTTCCAATGTTAACTTTAATGACGTTTTCGACTTCCATGTGTAGATCTCTTTCAAAATTAGGTGGGGCGGGTGAGACGCCCAATTCTTGTAATTCTTTTAAGGTTAAGTTGGATAATTCATCTTGAGGATTAGTGGCCTCAAGTTGGGCTATAGTTGGTATAGAACCATCAAAATAAAATCCATTGTGTAACATCTCTTCAACGGAGACATCGTGGAAGATATCTCCTTCCAACTCCTCATCGGAGTCAACAATCAATTCAGGGTAAGCTATGGATAGCATGTTACATGTAAATGGCTGATTTTTTAGAGGCAAATCATCACGCCTATCCAAATAATCTTGATAACATATGAGTTGATCATCATCTTCAAAAGGAAAGGGTTGACCCTTACTAGGAAATAGGCCCACACCACATCGGGCAGGCCACGGTTCTACCTCGAAAGGTTCTTTCATGCCATTTTGGAAAGGTCCCAAGCCTTTCCCTTTATATCCCATTTTAAGCATTATGGGTTTAGCTTTAATATACTCATTAGTAAAATAACACCGAGCATATCCATCATGATGAGTTTTGATATTTCGAGGTATTCTTCCCTAGTCATATCCTTTATAAATGAAGGCACAACTCCCGACTTGGTAAGTACTTCCCATAGGTTGTGGGAGGCCCAAGGTACGAGGAGATGGCGGCAAGTTATTTAAAAGAATTGAATCTTGCATGAAAGCATTTGTTTTTTCTGATATTAAGATTGTGGATAAATCTGGTAAAAGTTCATCAGAAAGAGCATAAGATGTAGAAGGATCATTCCCTATATCTTTAGATGTGGAAGGTATGATAGATGTTGATAATGTGGAGGTGTTAATGAATGGGTCTATAGGTTTTGAAATTATAGGGATGGAACATGAAGGATTGGTTGTGGATTGAAGATCTTTTTGAGGTTCTAGAGTGATTTGTTTAGAAGATGGTTGAGTTAAATGTATGGGTGTAGTTGATGGAGGAGAAATAGGTGAAGCTATGGGAGTGTGTTTCATAGTTTTAGATGAAAAATAAGAACTAGGATGTGTGGATGACAGAGCGGGGCAAAATTGCACTCCAACAAGTTCTGCCAAAGCACACATATCAAAGGGTCTAGGGTCACCATGGATAGTGACCAACTGGTTTTTAAATTCGAATTTAACACATTGGTGTAAAGTTGATGGGACAGCCCGCATTGCATTGATCCAAGGATGACCCAAGAGTATATTGTACGATGTTGGGCAATGTACAATAAACACGGTTGTATCTAGGGTTCTAGGACCAACTTGCAATGGGATGGTAATAACTCCACACGTTTCTTGTGTTTCGTCATTGAAAGCTTTTATGATCATGTCAGTTTTCTTCATTTCATCACTTCTAAAGCCAAATCGTTGGTAGAAGTCAAAAGTGCAAATGTTTAGAGATGAACCATTATCAATCAGGACTCTTTTAACAGCTACATCTCCAATTAGAGCAAGAATATATAAGGGATTATCCTTATGTAAACTGTGTTGTGGGATATCTTTATCCCGAAAGTCAATACAATCGACTTCTCTAGTGATGATAGTATTGGCCATGGCTTCAGGTTGAATGTTTTGAGGTACCATCATTTGGCTTAATGTAAGCATCAACTCATCCCTATGGGTAGGAGAAGATCTTAATAAATCCAAAAGGGAAATTCTGGCTGTAGTATTGGATAATTGCTCATTAATATTGTAAGGGGGTTTAGGTTGAACATTAGGAGCATGATTCCCTTTATTGGGATTTTTCAAAACAAATGGAGCTGATCCATCATTCTGGTTTGGTTCTTGTTGAGAGTTTTGAGCCTGTTGTCGGGTAACGACTTCGATGGTACCTACAATGTTATATTGAAGACGCTGAACTGGTCTCGGTTGAGCGTTTATGGCTTGTTCATTAGGGAGGAATTGATTAGAAGAGGGTCGAGTAGTAACTCTTCTAGGAAATGGTTCTTCTGGAACCATAGCATCTATGATAGGTTGAATAGGATCTGATTCATTTTCAGAGCTATTCGATTGGTTTGAGGTGATGTCTACTTCACTTTCAGTATCTGATTCTACATCACTAGGATCGGGAGTTTGAAAATTATGTAGGGGCCTGGTTGTGACCAGGGATAAGGTTGTGTCAAATATTTGAGGATCCTGAACAGGTAATTGTCCGCTAATAGTTCCTACATATCGGGTAGGAGGGGGAACATTATGATGCTCAATTTGATTGGCCACCTCTTTACCATGTCTTGGTAAAGGATGTTGAAATATGTCTAATGATTGATTAGCATTTTGATTTTGATTTTGGGGAATGGTCTTTTGAGGATTATTAGGAGTATTTTGTTTAGGTTGGAAAGCTTGCACCTCCATTTCATTATTATCAATCAAATCTTGTATTTTATGTTTCAACCTTTTACAAGCGTTGGTAGAGTGTCCAGGTCCTCTATGAAAATCACAGTGTAAGTCGACTCTGTATCCGGGTATGGTTGGATCAGGTTCCTGGATAGCTGGTAATTGAATCAAACCTCTTTCGAGTAATTGAGGTAAAATAGTTGATAATGGTTGATTCAATCTAGTAAACTCTCGAGGAGGTTTATCAGGAGGTTTCAATATAAATTTTTCTGTTGTCTTCGTTGCATTGATATTAGCAACATTTCTGTTGTCAGTGACTCCGTCACCTACGACTTGTTTGTTTTTATATTGATTTTTGGATGTTTTCTCATCATCCTTCTTCCTAAGTTGGCCTCTCCTAATGAGGGCATCTTCTACTCTTCGAGCTAAATCTATAGCCTGATCGAAGGTAGTTAAAGTAGCAGTTGATAACTCATAAGATATTTGTTCTTGCAAATTATTGATAAAAATGTCCAACATTTCCCTATAAGGTAGCACAAAGTGCAGTTTTCCTGTTAACTGCCTCCATCTAGCTAAGAAATCAGCAAAACATTCATCCTTGTCTTGTTTTAAGTTGTATAAATCTTTAATGGTGACATGCCTCTCGATGTAGGCACTAAATTGATGGACAAAAGATTCAGCTGTTTCTTCAAAGTTTCTCAAAGAATGAGTGGGTAATTGATAGTACCACTCTAATGCCATTCCACCTAAACTTTTTGGGAACATTTTTAGTAATAGCAAGTCATCATGTGATATATCATGACATGCTATCCTAAACATGCGAAGATGCTCTATGGGATCTTCGGTTCCTTTATATATAGGCAGGATGGGCATGGGAAAATGCTTAGGGTACGGTTGTGCTACAACTATGGGATCCAAAGGTTGACTACATATCTCTCGATAATTGTACGAGGGACGGTAGGGATCTATCTCGGTCCATACACGAAGCTAACTGTTTCACCATGGCTTCCAGATTACTAGTTTGCCCACCATATTGGTTTGGTAGGGCATTGATATGGGATTTGTGAGCATATGATGGAGGGACATGCATATTAGATGCTATATTGCTATTGTGTAAATTGTTGGTAGGAAAGGTGTTATGAAGGAATTTTGAAGTTGTATTATGTTGTATCCCAGATTGTTGAAAATTGGTGTTTGGCTTCATTTTAGATTTTTGTTTACTTGAAGCATATTGATCAATAGTTTGGCGAAGTAAAGCAGTGAAGGAAGTTTTCTTTTGTGTGGGAATGATTTTAGGCTCAATAACAAGTTCCTTAGGAGGTTGGGTAACCTGTTGTTTTGGCATGTTTTGAATCATAGTGACCATATCTCTATTGGATGGTCCAGCCTTATCACTTTCTTGATCAATGAAAGACAAGGGATTAGTGTGCACATCAAACATATGTTCCATGGCTGCTTGAGTGTCACTAATTTGCCCTTTATCAATACGAACTGCCATATTAAGAGCGCCAATGTTATTATTGAAAAATTTCCAGAAATGATCTAGGTTATCAAAAGCAATAGTTCCATCTAGAGCTACTCTAGGGGATGAGGATCCATCCTCTTTAACATTTTCTTCTTGTTCATTGTCTTCACCTAGGTCATCTTCTCGTTGATCTAGAGTTTCTCCTTCCTGGAATTGGATCCTCGGGAAGGACATTTGGGTTTCTAGTTTTATCTTCTAACCAATCTTCTTCTTCTCCTTCGGTTTGTTTACCATTCCTAAGTTTAGGCATTGTGCTTAACTTAGATTTCAGCAAATAAAATATATATATATATATATATATATATATATATATATATATATATGCAACAAGCTTAAGAGGTATATATTAATTATATACCTACTACAATATTTAAAATGAAATGTTTTGGTTTTTATGTTTTTTTTTTAGTTTTTCTTGTTTTTGTAATAATATTGTAAAGATAAGAAACAACACAATAAATGCAAGAAATAATGAAAGCAATGATCTAGTTTTCTATAAATAATTTATAAATGTCATTAATGGGCTCAAGTTCTTCAGGAGTCATGAAGTGTTCTTCTTCAAATTGAAAATTTTCTTTTAAGAATTTAATGAAAAGGGCTATAGTGATATTATCTGTCTCAGATTCTCGTTGATAGAAGTAAAGCTCGTGGCAATACTCTCGATATAACACAGCTCGAGGAACTCTATTCCATATTTCTCTATCCGTAAGAACGACCTCTTGGTCTTCTATACGACCTAGGAACTGGTGTATAGTGGCTTCGTTCTCGAGGTATTCCTCGAAGGTGAACAATTTCGAAGACACAAGAGCTCTCCTATAAGCTAACCATCTATGGCAAGCTCTCTGAAGTTCATGATAAAAGACGAGTTGATGAGGATCCAGGATTCTATCTAGGACAAGCCTCTTGATTTGTTTAAGTTTTGTTGACCTAGATGAAATGACACCTAGTCTTCTATCAAGTTCGTCCCACAAAAGTTGATTTCTATCCTTTTCAGGCACACTAAGCACATAATTGATTTCTATGGCTGCTAATTGGTTTTCGACATTTATAATAACTGCTAATATTTTCTTAGGAGCTACCATCTAAACATGATATGCAACTTATTATTTTTAAATGATTTTAAATGCATCTATTGTTTTTTTTTTTTTGTTTTTTTTTTTTTTTGTTTTGTTTTCAAAAGGTTTTAAATGCATTCACGTCGGGTTCACCAAAATGTATCGCTCCAAATTTTTCGCATCCTTACCTTCAGGCTATAGGATCCATGCCCGGAAGGAGGATGGGAAAAGGATGGCACGGTACCTCGGACTGAGAGGCCTTGCGAAGGTCCCGCCTCTCGGGGAGGTGTATTATGGTGATTTTTCGACGGATGGTGGGTTCACCAGGAAACGTTTGAATGGCAATTTCCACGCCTAGGTTGGGAATGTGTTTTATGTGTTCAATTTTATCTTTAAACATTCGAGTCCTAGGTTTGGCCAAATGAATCTAAGTTATACTATTATGAAAATGCAGACTAGATGAAATACAACAGACAAATATGAACAAAAATAGAGAGAAAGAGCTAAATTACAGAACCATACCTGATCCGGATGTCTGATGGAGATTCTGATTCTTGAAGCAGTCAGGATCACCTCTGATTTGATAGGATCGTCTGCTATCAGACAAGATCGTCTGAGAGTTGACGAATTCAGCGAATTCTCGGAGACCCGCAATCGGAGAAGTAGACACAAAATGCAAAAAATGCAACTATTCTAACAGAGGGCAATGATGTAGAATAACAACAATAACATTAAAATGATGATAATAAGCAAAATACGAGTGCACTACAATGATTTGATGACAATTGGTGACTTTATTATGCATTTAAAGCTACATGGGTGAACTCCAAGATGCAGAGTAATAAGGAATAAACTTAGATTTAACTAAATGCAAAACAATGTATAAAATAAAAGGATGAAGAAATGCAAACTCTGGGCACTGATTGCCTCAATGTTGACTGTAGTCGAAATCGTCTCTGATTTGACAGGATCATCTGCGATGATGTAAGCTTGCTCCGACTGAAAAATGACAAGGTTCCTGCAAGAAAATTGGATGCAACAAATGTAGATGGTAATACAGATTATTCTAATGCGTGTGAAGGTCGATTTATAGGAAAATTCAGCCAGGGGAAGGTTAAGGGGAGGGCCTAAGTTTAAATAGGCTTAGGAGGGAGGTTAGGAGGTTGGAGATCATCCCAATTTGGGAGATCTCCAACGGGGAGGGTCTCTAACGGCGTAGACATGCTTCTGCCCGGATTAGAGATGCCGTTGGAACAGAGGCTAATTGAGAAAAATTAGTTTTGGGACAAGATCGTCTGGACGTCCTAGTCCGGGACGAAATCGTCCGATCTGAGGCGATATCGTCTGATCGGCGACGATATCGTCAAACGGTCAAAACAAACTCTAAAAATGGCGCGAGAAAGGAGGAAACGGGTTAAACGACGGTTTGGGAGCGGTTTTGGGGGTTGAAATTTGAATTTGAATATTTACTAGAGTAATTGTAATTATTAAGGTTTTACTGCACCAATTTTAGGGTGCTACAATGATCCTCATTACAAAAATGGGTTGAACAAATCTCACCTGGAAATGAGGTAGTATTATATCTCATCTAATATACTCATTTGCACACATAGGGATAATGAATATCTTGGTCTTTCATAACAAAAACTTTATTTTTTAGGAGTCTAGTATAGTTATTGTATCGCTCCAAAATTTTTGCACCCTTACCTTTAGGCTAAAGGATCCACACCCGAAAGGGGGATGCGAGAAGGATGGAAATGTACCTTAGACTAAGAGGCCCTTTGAAGGTACCACCTCTCGAGGGAGGGGTATTAAGGTGATTTTTTGACAGATGGTGGGGTTCACCAGGAAACGTTTGAGTGGCGCCTCCACGCCTAGGTTGGGAATGTGTTTGATGTGTTCAATTTTATCTTTAATCATTCAAGTCCTAGGTTTGGCCAAATGAATCTAAACTGTTCTATATGAAATGTAGATTTAAATGAATATGAAAAATAAATTTAAGCAGAAAACACAGAGAATAAATTAAGTGAAGAAATCCATATCTTATTTGGATGTCTGATGTAGGTTCTAATTTTTGAAGCAGTCAAGATCGTCTTGAATTTGACAGGATTCTCTCCGATCTGACAGGATCGTCTGATATCTGACGAATTCGTCAGATGAATTCGTTAGAGACTTGCAATCAGAGAAATGAACACATAATATAGAAAATGCAGCTATGCTGATAAAGGAAAATGATGTGAAATGACAAAATGATGTTAATAAGATAATCCCAAATAGAAATGCAAGTAAATTATCATGCTTTAATAGCTAATCATGATTTTATTATGTACTTAAGCTACATGGGTGAACTCCAAGATGCAGAATAATAGGAAATAATAATAAAACTAACTAGATGTAGAATAAAATAGTAGAAAGGTATAGGAAAAGCGCAAACTTTGGGCACTGATTGCCCCCAATGTTGAATGTAGTCGAAATCATCTCGAATTGGGACGTGATCGTCCAATATTGTACAAGATCATCTGCGACGATCTGAGCTTGCTCCGGCTGAAGAATAACAGAGTTCCTGCAAGAAAATTCGAAAAGCACAAATGCAGATGATAATCTAGGGTATTATAATGCACGCAAAGATCAAATTACAGGAAAATTCAGCCAGGGGAATGTCAAGGGGAGTGCCTAAGATTAAATAGGCATAGGAGGGAGGTTAGGAGGTTGGGGATCATCCCAATTTGGGAGATCTCCAATGGGGGAAGTCTCTAACCGCGTAGACATGCTTTTGCCCAGGTTAGAGACGTCGTTGAAACATAAGCTAATTATGAAAAATCAATTTTGGGACAAGATCGTCTGGACGTTCTGCTCCAGATGAATTCGTTCGATCTGAGGAAATATCATCTGATCGGCGACGATATCATCCAACGGACAAAAAAAACTCTAAAAATGGCATGGAAAACAAGGAAACAAGTAGTAGGCGGTTTGGAGGGGTTTTGGGGTTGAAATTTGAATTTGAATTATTACTAAGGTAATTTTAATTATTTACTAAGGTTTACTGTGCCAATTTTAGGGTGCTACATTTTGCCCCCTCTTTAGCAAATTTTTTAAAGAAAATGTGTTAAAGATGAGTTCTTCTCGATCTACAAGAAAGCAAAAATTTATTCCCATTTTTAGGCGACGATTCTAGGTTGAATCGTACGACAGCTTACTATGGTGCCCCATCCGTTTTTTTACCCAAATCGAACGTTTGAGGTAAAAACATGGAAAATATTTTTTTTTTTTAAATGTTGTTAAGTGTTTTGAATAAAATTAAGAAAAATAGGGAAAAAACCCTAATTCATTGTTACTGTTCATTTTCCTGGTTTCTAGAGCTCTGTAGACAAGATGGTTGAGACAGCACAAGATCGACAGAGGTCCACACGCAGGCTACGGGTAGGGGTTCAAAATTAGTTTAGAAGGCTTTAATTTTGAATTTCATGTTTTTTAGATTAATTTTGAATGATTTTTGAGCATCGCGGCCATTTTTGGGCCATCGACATCGTCGGGATGAAATCGTCTCAATTTTGTCGAAATCGTCTCGATATCGTCGATTTCATCCAAGGGCGAAATCGGTGATATGGGGACGATTTTGTCCAATAAGGGATGATTCCCTCTTGTGAAATCAAGGATGAATTTGCTCAAATTTTGGACGATATCATCCAATAGTGGATGATATCATAATTTGTATGAAATTGAACTTGTTTTACTTGCATTTTTAATCACTATGTTATTAATGATTTTTATTGTTTTGTTGTTTATGTTGCAGAGAGGATTACTAAAGAGCAGAGAATGGAAATACGATGGGCTGAGGGATGACTTGGCCACTCTATCTCAGGTAGAGGGAGATCAGTTGGCTCAAGTCGACTTGCAGCATGTGGTAGATATGCCATAGGTTTCTACAGATATGGGGCTATTGACAGCCCTAGCAGAGAGGTGGTATCCGGGTTCTTCTTGTTTCTGATTACTAATAGGGGAGATGACTCCCACATTGGAGGATGTATGGAGGATTTTGAGGATCCCCATACAAGGATGGCTAATAACTCCCATGGCAAATCAGGGCCACGTGATGATGCGACTGTGCAAATATTCGAGCTTCACCCTAGAGAAGGGCGAAGTGAACATCGAGTCACTACGCCAGATGCTTGGGGCATCTAGACTAACACAAGTTTTGGTTGGGGTGGTAGGTGGTCTGCTGCTATGCCATCAAAGTGGATGTAGAGTACCATGGCTACTGATAGATGTGGTCTACGACATGAGAGACCATGGGTACAAGTTTTCTTGGGGGAGCTTTGTACTATGCCAATTGTATAGGATCCTCAATGGGGTCGTATACAAGGGCGGTTGATGTCTGGTCATGATATCACTACTATAGGTTTGGTGTTGGGAGCACATCACGATGCGAAGGCCGGTAGGGCTCCCACTAACAAGGATTAACGAGGAGAGGCCCCGAGTTTTCTACTGGTGGCTCCAGAGAGGGTCATAGCGATGGATAGATCTGCCAATGTCCCAAAGACTACTTGATGACCTTGTCTCTGACCAGATCACCTAGAGGCCTTGGAGAGATCATCCAGGGTGGGCCGAGGATGGACAAGAGTTGGCTCATGTTAGGCAAACCTATTGGCTAAGGATGGAGAGGGGAGAGGTGGAGCTCCACCACTATGACCAAGTTTTGAGGTAGTTCGGTCTACAGTAGGGGATCCCATATCTTAGGGACTATGAGTTTTCCCGGACCATTCGGGATAACACTACAGTCAGTGGGGCTCTAGATATGTAGCATTTTTGGAGTGAGGACACGGACGATGCCCCCATTTAGCTAGTGGATGGGGATGACATAGGGGTTGTTGATGGTTATGATGCCTGGTACGTAGGCATTTGCCCTCCTCGGATGACGAGGGCTTAGGGTCTAATTCATGTAGTTGTGCATCGGATGGGGAGGTGGTGCCAGGTGGCCATTGAGGTAGCACAGGGTCATGGCAAGAGAGAGCAGAGGAGGCCACAAGCTCAGCAGAGGCTGTGGCAGTAGGAGAGGAGGGAGGAGAGACCCCCTTCTCCATAAAGATAGAGGCCACCATCGCTCGATAAGGGCAAGGGTGTCGAGGTAGGAGAGAGTAGTGAGATGGCTACTCTCTAGGCAGAGACTGTTTGTCTCCAAGCTCAGGTGCAGTCCTTGTAGGATGAGGCTACACGACACCAAGAGGAGGCCACATAGCTCAGAGATGAGGTTGCACACCTCAGAGCATAGAGCGAAGGGGTGAGCACTCGGGACTTAGCATGGGCTATTGCCCAGATCACATTCTATCAGATGCTATACCACCATATGGTACCAGAGGGGTAGAGGTTACCGCTGTCGGCCCACATTGTGAAGCCTGTCATGATGAGGTCATCGAGGACATCATCATGATCAGAGTCCAGGACTCATAGCACCACACAAAATGCGATGGGGCCACCTTGTCCACCTCAGGGTGGCGAAGGAGATGAAGTTGAGAGCTCGAGAGGTTCTCAAGGCTAGCTGCTATAGACTACACTGCACAGATTGATACATAGTATTTATTATTTTTGATAGAGGATTGAGTATGCCGAGGTACAGATTATGGCATACCGATCCAGTTTTGAGATGATGTATATATTTTTGATATATATATAGATGAGATATTTTTGATCATATGACTTGTCTTATGTGTTTGTATGATGCTTTAATGTTTTGATGTGATTTATTTGATGATACATGTAATTATGTCGTTTGGAAATATTATGGTTTGAATGTCATGCTTTTAAAATTTAAATGAAATAATCTAATGTAAACAAATTGGTTGTTGTGGTGTGATTTGATAAAAAATAAAATGGGACTTCTAACAATAATTTCAAAGGAAATTATCGCTATTATAGACCATTTCATGGAGTCGCCGCTCACTCGGTCGTCAAGCTAATCCCAGTATAGAAATATTGTTAAAAGTAAAAGCGTGCTTAAGAGACTGTCTTAAGACTTTGTTGTGATGATGCATATTATGATGATGATGGTGATTTGTTTTTAGATTTCCATGAAAATGGTATGCATGAAATACAAAAAGAAAATTATTTTTCTAGGCATAAATTCCTACGTGTGATAAAATTTGGAACAATTCCTTAGAATTTATACCATGGTTGCAAAAACTGCATTTGAACATAATGACATGAAATAGAATAAGTGTTTGTTTTTTTGTAAAGCATAATTGTGTAACATAAGGATGCAAATCACATGTTTTGATGAATTTTGTTTTTAAAATAAATGGAAAATAAAATTAGAACGATGGTTTGCGCAAGGCATAGAATTATAGATATAGACTTATGAAAATTTTGTTTGAAATTATTTTTGAAATTTTATGAGAAGATGTATGTAATTGCTTTGATACAAAACAAAAATTCTGAAATAAAAGGATAAAATTATTCAAAAAGAGTTACAAAAATATTTTAAATTATCTCAAAGAGAAATGTAGATTTATAAGGAATCCTCATGTACAAATGTGAATTCATTACCAATCTTGATTTATCATAATGATACAAAATCTCTCAAATACAAATGTGTGTGCGATTGTATTGTTCATTTACCAGTTTTGAGCAAGATAATTTGATACAAGTGATTTGAATTAACCAAATAAGTGTTCATTAACCATGATTTAGATGCATATAACCATACCAGACTACTATGTAAGTCGGGTTATCAAGAGCTAGCTAATCCATAAGCAGACATAGGTCTATACAAAAGAAGGTCGCTAATGTGACAGACATATCACCATGCTAGGAGTTACCCAAGGCCAAGCGGGTTGGGCACAAACCACCTGTTATGGGGCTTACCTCACGTTTTTGAATAATTGAGAATTCCAGGGATTCAAGCTCATCAACCCTTCTTTTCTTTTCAATGGGTAGGGAAAGGGATTTTATTGCTTTTGCTTTTGCTTTTCTTCTTTTTTTTTCTTTTTTTTTTGTACTTTTGTATTTTGGCTTGATATTTGAGATAATGTTGAAATAACCTTTTTCTTTTTCTCTTTTTCTTGAACTTTTTTTTTTTTTCCTATGCTAGGGATACTTGCTCGGATTAGTCATAGAGCAAGGGATTTTTATTTCGGGTAGGGGTGAGCTTGTCCTTTTGTCAATTCTCAAAGATTCTAGACCATGTGCATGATAGGATAGCAGGGGAAACTTTTCGCTCAAGAAACCACTTCTACTATGTAGCATAGCATGGACATTACAAATATAATCATTTTATTGTGAAAAGATATGCTTGGTTTAAGTAAATAACAAGATCAATTCTCTGTGCTCAAACTTTATTTAATTGAATTTTGTGGACTTTGATATAAGAGAGATTAATAATCATAACAAATAAAATCAAGATATTTATTTTTGTGTGTGTGAAAGTGCGGGATTCCAAATAAATGCTAATTTATCCAAAATAACTGAAAATAGAACTGCAATACTTCACAATTTGAGAGGTATGAAATAAAAGATGTTTTTTGAATATTTTGATAATTTTGATGAATTGAAAGAAATACAATGTGATTGTTTTTTGGAATTTTGAAAATTTACTAAAATGAGACAAGATGTACAATATATACAATGATGAAATTACCAGAATTATGCATAATATCGCTTAAGATGCATAATATTCATAGGTTCTTTTAAATCTTTACCATCTAAGGTAGCTAATTTGTATGCTCTCGATTCAAATTTAGCAGTGATAATATATGGTCCAAGCCAGTTGGGTTCAAATTTACCTTTAAGGTCTTTAGTTGCATTAGTATTTTTTTGATTTTCTTTTAAAACAAGGTCACTGACCTCAAAGGATCGATGACGAACTTTCTTAGCATATGATCTTTTAAGCTTGTTTTGGTAGGCATGAAGATGCTCCAAAGCATTGATGCGCTTTTCATCTAGGAGTTCCAGCTGACTAAGTCTTCCAGCTCGATATTCATCTCCTACTTCGGTATCTTGAAGTAGTAGAGCCAAAGAAGGAACTTCTAATTCAAAGGGAAAAATGGCTTCGACGCCATAAACCAAGACAAAAGGTGAAGTACCTGTGGGAGTACGCACACTAGTGCGATATGCCCACAAAGCTGGATATAATTGAATGTGCCAGTCGCGGCCAGATTTATTGACCAATATTTTAAGGATTTTAATTAAGGTTTTATTGGATGCTTCTACTTGACCATTACCCTGAGGATAATAGGGAGTGGACCAGCGATGTTGAATCTTATATTTTTGGCATAATTTCTTAACATCTTTATTCTTGAAACAAGTTCCATTGTCTGAGATGAGATTTGCAGGAATTCCAAACCTACAAATGATTTGATTAAAAATAAATTTAGAGACTTGTGTTCCAGTGCAGGAAGCTAAAGGCATAGCTTCAACCCACTTCATAAAATACTCAGTGGCGATTATGATGAATTTGTGTCCATCAGATGACACAGGATTAATTTTGCCAATAATGTCTAAGCCCCATTTTGAAAAGGGCCAAGGAGATGAAATAGCCTGCAGTTCTTGTGTAGGGGCATGGACAAGGTCAGCATGTTTCTGGCACTTGTCACAATGGCGCACATAATCATGTGCATCAGTTTCCATGGTAGGCCAAAAGTAGCCTATCCTAAGGAGCTTTTTAGCAATGACACTACCACTGAAGTGTCCTCCA
Source organism: Wollemia nobilis (assembly GCA_028583015.1). Lineage (NCBI taxonomy): Eukaryota > Viridiplantae > Streptophyta > Pinopsida > Araucariales > Araucariaceae > Wollemia > Wollemia nobilis. The sequence continues at coordinate 610,920 of JAQPPZ010016675.1, forward strand.
CAAGATCCATCGTGGGCTTCACTCAAAGCTGATTTGGATTCTTCTAGATTCAAACATCTCAAGAGGATACCTTCAAAAGATCTCCTATATAAAGTATTGCCAATTATTACAAATCGACTTGCTCGTCTACGTAATAACCGACGCTGGTTTCTATTAGAACTGGCAGGGAAAGTCCCATTGTGAAGAAAATCAAATATATCTATATACCAAGGTTCAGGAGTAGTTTCATTGATTAGAAACACATCCAAAGGTTCTAAGCATGACTTATTTGAAGCGGGTTCCTGGAGTCGACGAATAATGATGGTGGCATATTCGTCATCTAACTCCAAGGGTAGAAGAGAGGCAGCTGCAGCCATAGCATCGGCCGCACGGTTGCTAGTTCAAGGAATAGCTTCCAAGGTAACTTTATCAAACAAGGACAACAACTGCAAAATGTATGCTTTATATGGGCATAATTTATCATCTCTAGTCTGATAAACTTCATTAATTTGGTTTATAACAAGTTGAGAATCACCAAAAACTAGCAAATGTTTAATTTTTAGTGCCAAAGCAGCTCGTAATCCAAGGATTAGAGCTTCATATTCGACAGTATTATTGGTGCAAGAAAATGTTAATTTAAAGGACAAAGGTATAATGTGTTTTTGCGGAGATATTAAAATAATACCCGCACCAGCCCCACTCATGCATCGGGCTCCATCAAAGTATAAGGACCATTGTTCAACATGGTCTCGCCTCTAATTGAAGGCATTCATCAGGAAACTCAATGATGAGGGGATGGGTAGACTCTAAGGGTGCAGCAGCTAATTGATCTGCTATGATTTGACCCTTAACAGACTTTTGTCCTATGAACGTGAGTTCAAACTCGCTTAGAGCAAGAACCCACTTTGTTGTGTGACCCGATAAATAAGGTCGACTCATGAGATACCGCAAGGGATCATATTTAGCAATGACATATGTTTTCTGACTGAGCATATAATGGCGTAATTTTTGCGTAGAAAATATGACTGCTAGACATAGTTTTTCTAATGCTGTGTAGCGGGTTTCATAACTAATTAAAGTTCGGCTAATATAATAATTAGCACGTTCTCTTTTCTCATCATCAAGTTGAGCTAACATAGCTCCTAAAGCAAAATCTGAAGCTAAAATATATAGGATAAATGAGCGATCAGGTCTAGGCGGTGAAAGCACAGGTGGGTTAAGGAGGTATTGTTTGAGAAGTTCAAAAGCTTCCTTGCATTCGTCGTCCCAATTAAAAGGGACATCCTTCTTAAGGAGCTTAAGAAAGGGACTGGTTTTGTCCGCCAGCTTATCGATGAAGCGACGGATGGCTTGAAGCTTACCTTGTAAACTTCGTAACTCAGATATATTAGTAGGTGCGGGCATATCAGTGATAGCCACAATCTTGAGAGGGTCGATTTCGATACCACGTAAAGAAACTAAAACCCCTAATAGTTTATCGGACTTGACTTCGAATATACATTTGGCTGGATTTAATCGAATAAGATATTCTCTTAACCGATTAAATACTTTTCTCAAATCATCTAAATGATCATCTTCATTAATAGAGCGAGCTATAATATCATCTACATAATCATGTAGGATATCATGCATCATATCATGAAAGATATAAGTCATGGCTCGTTGATATGTTGCACCTGCATTCTTTAAACCAAATGGCATCACTTTCCAACAAAAGGTACCCCAAGGGGTAATAAAGGCTATTTTAGCCTGATCTTCAGGAGCTATCCTGATCTGATTATAACCAAAAAATCCATCCATTAGGGACATCATTCCACTCCCAACAATAAAATCAATGATTTGATCCATGTTTGGAAGAGGAAAATCATCTTTAGGGCATGCAACGTTAATATCTCTAAAATCTGTGCAAACCCTAACTTTGGTAGCTTCTTTCTTGGTTACTGGAACTACATTCGAGATCCATTCAACATAATCAATAGCTTGTATGAAAATAACATTCAGGAGTTTTTCTAACTCCCCTTTGACTAGCAAGGCCACTTTGGGATGCATTTTTCTAAGTTTCTGTTTAACAGGTTTAGCATCCGGATGGACTACTAGGTGATGCATGACTACAGAAGGGTCTAAACCTGGCATATCTTCATATGTCCAAGCGAAGACATCTTCATATTCTTTAAGAAATGCAATGTATTGCTCTTGTTTTTCTTGGCTTAATTCTGATCCAATACTGATGATGTGAGGATTATCCTCAGTTCCAATGTTAACCTTAATGACGTTTTCTACTTCCATGTGTAGATCTCTTTCAAAATTAGGTGGGGCAGGTGAAATGCCCAATTCTTGTAATTCCTGTAAGGTTAACTTGGATAATTCATCTTGAGGAGTCGTGGCCTCAAGCTGGGCTATAGTAGGTATAGAACCATCAAAATAAAAATCATTGTGTAACAACTCTTCAACGGAGACATCATGAAAAATATCTCCTTCCAACTCATCGTCGGATTCGGCAATCATTTCAGGGTAGGCTATGGATAGCATATTGCAGGTAAAATTATTCTTTGGATACAAAGAATCTTGTTTATCTAGATAATCCTGATAACATATGAGATGGTCATCATCCTTAAATGGAAAGGGCTGACCCTTACTAGGAAATAGGCCCACACCACAATGGGTAGGCCACGGTTCTACCTCGAAAGGTTCTTTCATACCATTTTGGAAAGGTCCCAAACCTTTCCCTTTATAGCCCAATTTAAGCATTATGGGTTTAGCTTTAATATATTCATTAGCAAAATAGCATCGAGCATATCCATCACAATGCGTCTTGATGTTTCGGGGTATTCTTCCCCAATCATATCCTTTATAAACAAAAGCACAACTTTCGACTTGGTAGATACTTCCCATAGGTTGTGGGAGGCCCAAGGTACGAGGAGAAGGTGGGAGTTTATTTAAAAGGAGGGAAGTCTGCATGGCAGTGTTGATCTCTTCTGATATAAGAATTTTAGAGAAATCGGGTAAGAGCTCATCAGTGAGAGCATAAGAGGTAGAAGGAACATTTCCTTGATCTTTTGATGTGGGAAGAATGCCTGTAGTGGATGATGATGTTATAGGGATATCGATGGATGAGTCTATGGGTATGGAAGATATAGGAGTAAAACGGGAAGCATTGGGTGTAGGTTTAGGCTCTTTTCGAGGTCCTAATGTGGTTTGTTCAGAATATGGTTGAGTTAAATGTATAGGTGTAGTTGATGGGGTAGATGATGTTATGGGTGTGTGTTTCACACGTTTGGATGGATGATAAGAACTAGGATGTGTGGATGACAAGGCAGGGCAAAATTGCACTCCAACGGGTTCTACCAAAGCACACATATCAAAGGGTCTAGGATCACCATGAATGGTAACCAACTGGTTTTTAAATTCAAATTTAACACACTGATGTAAAGTGGAGGGTACCGCTCGCATCGCATTGATCCAAGGGCGACCCAAAAGTATATTGTACGATGCAGGGCAATGTACAATAAACACGGTTGTATCTAGGGTTCTAGGACCAACTTGCAAGGGTATAGTAATGACTCCACATGTTTCTTGTGTCTCGTCATTGAAGGCTTTGATAATCATATCCGTTCTTTTCATCTCATCACTCCTAAAGCCAAATCATTGGTAGAAGTCAAAAGTGCATATGTTTAAAGATGAACCATTATCAATCAAGACTCGTTTAACAACTACATCTCCAATTAGGGCAGTAATATATAAGGGGTTATCCTTATGTAAACTGTGTTGTGGGATATCTTTATCTCGAAAGTCAATACAATCGACTTCTCGAGTGATGATAGTATTGGACATGGCTTCAGGTTGAATATTTTGAGGTACCATCATTTGGCTTAATGTGAGCATTAACTCATCCCTATGGGTAGGAGAAGATCTTAACAAGTCCAACAGGGAAATTCTGGTTGTAGTATTGGATAATTGTTCATTAATATTGTAAGGAGGCTTAGGTTGAACATTAGACATATGATTCCCTTTAGTGGGATTTTTCAAAATAAATGGAGCTGATCCATCATTCTGAGTTTGATCCTGTTGAGAGTTTTGAGCCTGTTGTCTGGTAACGGCTCCGATGGTACCTATAATGTTATATTGAAGATGCTGAACTGGTCTCGGTTGAGCGTTTATGGCTTGTTCATTAGGAAGGAACTGATTAGAAGAGGGTCGAGTAGTAACTCTTCTAGGAAATGGTTCTTCCAAAACCATAGCATCTATGATAGGTTGAATCGGATCTGATTCATTTTCAGAACTATTCGATTGGTTTGAGGTGATGTCTATTTCACTTTCAGTATCCGATTCTACATCACTAGGATCCGGTGTTTGAGTATTATACAGGGGTCTGGACGTAACCATGGAGAAAGTTGTGCCAAATATTTGAGGATCCTGAATAGATAATTGTCCGCTAATAGTCCCTACATATCGGGTAGGAGGGGGAACATTATGATGTTCGATTTGATTAGCCACCTCTTTGCCATGCTGCGGTAAAGGATGTTGAAATATGTCCAATGATTGATTGGCATTCTGATTCTGATTTTGGGGAATGTTCTTTTGAGCGTTATTAGGAGCATTTTGTTTAGGTTGGAAGGCTTGCACCTCCATTTCATTATTATCAATCAAGTCTTGTATTTTATGTTTTAATATTTTACAAGAGTTTGTAGCATGTCCAGGTCCTCTATGAAAATCACAATGTAAATCAGCTCTGTATCCGGGTATAGTTGGATCAGGTTCCCGGATAGCTAGTAATTGAATCAAGCCTCGTGCTAGTAATTGAGGAAGAATGGTTGATAAAGGTTGATTCAATCTAGTAAATTCTTGGGGTGGTTTATCAGGAGGTTTTAATATAAACTTTTTTGTTGTCTTCGTTGTATTGATATTAGCAATGTTTCTACTATCAGTGACTCCGTCACCTACAACTTGTTTGTTTTTGTACTGATTTCTAGATGTTTTCTCATCATCTTTCTTTTTAAGCTGACCTCTTCTAATGAGAGCATCTTCCACCCTTCGAGCTAAGTCTATAGCTTGATCGAATGTGGTCAAGGTAGCAGATTGATAACTCATAAGATATTTGTTCTTGCAAGTTATTAATAAAAATGTCCAACATTTCCCTATAAGGTAGCACAAAGTGCAGTTTTCCTGTCAACTGCCTCCATCTAGCTAAGAAATCAGCAAAACATTCATCTTTGTCTTGTTTTAAGTTGTATAGATCTTTAATGGTCACGTGCCTCTCGATGTAGGCACTAAATTGATGGACAAAAGATTCAGCTGTTTCTTCAAAATTTCTCAAAGAATGAGTGGGTAGTTGATAGTACCATTCTAATGCCATTCCTCCTAAACTTTTTGGGAACATTTTTAGTAATAGCAAGTCATCATGTGATATATCATGACATGCTATCCTAAACATGCGAAGATGCTCTATGGGATCTTCAGTTCCTTTATATATAGGCAAGACGGGCATGGGAAAGTGTTTAGGGTATGGTTGTGCTACAACTATGGGATCCAAAGGTTGACTACACATCTCTCGATAATTGTACGAGGGACGGTAGGGATCTATCTGGTCCATGCGGGAAGCTAACTGTTTCACCATGGCTTCCAGATTACTGGTTTGCCCACCATATTGGTTCGGTAGGGCATTAATATGGGATTTGTGAGCATATGATGGAGGGACATGAAGATTAGATGCTATATTGCTATTGTGTAAATTGTTGGTAGGAAGGGTGTTATGAAGAAGTCTTGAAGTTGTATTATGTTGTATCCCAGATTGTTGAAAATTGGTGTTTGGCTTCATTTTAGGTTTTTGTCGATTTGAAGCATATTGATCTATAGTTTGGCGAAATAAAGTAGTGAATGAAGGTCTCTTTTGTGTGGGAATGATTTTAGGTTCAATAACAGGTTCCTTAGGTTGGGAAACCTATTGTTGTTGTATGTTCTGAATCATAGTGACCATATCTCTATTGGATGGTCCAGCTTTATCACTTTCTTGATCAACAAAGGACAAGGGATTAGTGTGTATGTTAAACATATCTTCCATGGCTGCTTGAGTGTCACTAATTTGGCCTCTATCAATACGAACTGCCATATTAAGAGCACCAATATTATTATTGAAGAATTTCCAAAAATGATCTAAGTTATCAAAAGCAATAGTTCCGTCTGGAGCCATTCTAGGGGATGAGGATCCTTCCTCTTTAACATTTTCTTCTTGTTCATCTACAACCAGCTCATCTTCTGGCTGTTCTAGAGTTTCTCCTTCCGGAATTGGATCCTCAGGAAGGGCATTTGATTTTTTTGTTTTCTTTCCTAACCAATCTTCTTCTTCTTCTTCTTCGGTTTGTTTACCATTCCTAAGTCTAGTCATTGTGCTTAAACTTAGATTTCAGAAAAATATATATATATATATATATATATATATATGCAACAAGCTTAAGAGGTATATATTTTAATTATATACCTACTATAGTATTAAAAATAAAATGTTTTGGTTTTGTTATGTTTTTGGTTTTTTCTTGTTTTATAACAATATTATAAAGATAAAAAACAACACACTAAATGCAAGAAACAATAATAATGAAAGCAATGATCTAGTTTTCTATAAACAATTTATAAATATCATTAACGGGCTCAAGTTCTTCAGGAGTCATGAAATGTTCCTCTTCAAATTGGAAATTGTTTTTCAGGAACTTAACAAAGTGTGCTATAGTGATATTATCTGTCTCAGATTCTGGTTGGTAGAAATAAAGTTCGTGGCAATATTCTCGATATAACATAGCTCTAGGAACTCTCCTCCACCTTTTCCTATCTGCAAGATCAGCTTCTTGGTCCTCTATACGACCTAGGAATTGGTGCACTATGGCTGCATTCTCGAGGAATTCCTCAAAGGTGTACAACTCTGAAGACACAAGGGCTCTCCTATAAGCTAACCACCTATGGCAAGCTCTCTGAAGTTCATGATAAAAAATGAGTTGATCGGGATCCAGGATTCTATCTAGGACAAACCTCTTGATTTGCCTAAGTTCAGTTGCTCTAGATGAAATGAGATCTAATCTCCTATTAAGTTCGTCCCACAAAAGTTGGTTTCTATCTGTTTCAGGCACACTAAGCACAAAATTAATTTCTATGGCTGCTAATTGGTTTTCAACATTTATAGTAACTGCTAGTCTTTTCTTAGGAGCTACCATCTAAACATGATATGCAACTTAGTAGTTTTCTAATGATTTTAAATGCATCTATGTTTTTTTTTTTTGTTTTCAAAAGGTTTTAGTTTCACGTCGGGTTCACCAAAATGTATCGCTCCAAAATTTTTGCACCCTTACCTTCAGGCTAAAGGATCCACGCCCGAAAGGGGGATGCGAGAAGGATGGAATGGTACCTCGGACTGAGAGGCCCTTTGAAGGTCCCGCCTCTCGGGGGAGGGGTATTAAGGTGATTTTTTGACGGATGGTGGGGTTCACCAGGAAACGTTTAGTGGCAGTCTCCACGCCTAGGTTGGGAATGTGTTTGATGTGTTCAATTTTGCATTTAATCATTCAAATCCTAGGTTTGGCCAAATGAATCTAAGTTGTTCTATATGAAATGTAGATTTAAATGAAGACAAAAAATAGATTTAAGCAAAAAACACAGAGAATAAATTAAGTGAAGAAATCCATACCTGATCCGGATGTCTGATGGAGGTTCTAATTTTTGAAGCAGTCAAGATCGTCTTGAATTTGACAAGATCGTCTCCGATCTGACAGGATCGTCTGAGATCTGACGAATTCATCAGACGAATTCGTCAGAGACCTGCAATCAGAGAAATGGACACAGAATACAGAAAATGCAGCTATGCTGATAAAGGAAAATGATGTGAAATGACAAAATGATGTTAATAAGATAATCCCAAATAGAAATGCAAGTAAATTATCATGCTTTAATAGCTAATCATGATTTTATTATGTATTTAAGCTACATGGGTGAACTCCAAGATGCAGAATAACATGAAATAATAATAAAACTAACTAGATGCAGAATAAAATAGCAGAAAGGTATAGGAAAAGCGCAAACTTTGGGCATTGATTGCCCCCAATGTTGACTGCAGTCGAAATCATCTCGAATTGGGACGTGATCATCCGAGATTGTACAAGATCATCTGCGATGATCTGAGCTTGCTCCGACTGAAGAATAATAGAGTTCCTACAAGAAAATTCGAAAAGCACAAATGCAGATGATAATCCAGGGTATTATAATGCACGCAAAGATCAAATTACAGGAAAATTCAGCCAGGGGAATGTCAAGGGGAGTGCCTAAGATTAAATAGGCATAGGAGGGAGGTTAGGAGGTTGGGGATCATCCCAATTTGGGAGATCTCCAACGGGGGAAGTCTCTAACCGTGTAGACATGCTTTTGCCCAGGTTAGAGACGTCGTTGAAATAGAAGCTAATTATGAAAAATTAGTTTTGGGACGAAATCATCTGGACGTTCTTCTCCAGACGAATTCATCCGATCTGAGGTGATATCGTCTGATCGGCGACGATATCGTCCAATGGACAAAACAAACTCTAAAAATGGCACGAAAAATGAGGAAACGGGTAGCAGGCGGTTTGGAGGGGTTTTGGGGTTGAAATTTGAATTTGAATTATTACTAAGGTAATTTTAATTATTTACTAAGGTTTACTGTGCCAATTTTAGGGTGCTACAGTTATTATACAAATTTTGATAAGTCAACTAGGGTGTTTGAGTCTCATGGAAAACCTCAAAAATTCCCTAAGAGAAACAATAAATCTCATAACATAAATCAGTATATATCTATCTAACTCATGTCGTATATGTATGTTAAAATTATTATTTCTTATGATAAGATTTAACATTTTCATTCATGATTTTTATATATTATGTGGTGTCATCCATTAGATTATTAAATTCACCTTGCATTCATTCCTTATGTTTTAAGTGATTAAAGCATACAGGTTCATTTAAATTAGATCATAATCATGTAAATAATGTATTACATACATTGCATTTATCATATCACAAATTAAATGCATACAATTAAATCAAATCAAACATGCATTTAACATCTAATATTACATCCATATATGCGTACATGAGTACTCTTTCTACACATCTACATCATAGTATCTACGCATACATAAATCATATAGCTAGTGCATGTCATCAATACATCACATCATATAGAATCTAATCAAATCATCTAAGCATATCAACATTGCATCCATGTGCATCTCATAAACATAAACATAAAAAACAAATAATACACATAATGAGTCTCAAAATGTCATATATATATATATATATATATATGTGTGTGTGTGTGTGTGTGTGTGTGTGTGTGTGTGTGTGTGTAAATAAAAGCACATATATGGTACATCAAAATGCTCATAGGCTACAACTATATTGGTCCTCTGACCTTACACTAAAAAATAGTATATATATTAAAATTTTGTACTAAATAGGGCTTGCACCCCCTGCCTGGTCTCCTCCACTATCTCCTTCTTGTTTGTGTGTCCACCTGGAGCTAGATCCTATGGACCTCTCTGATCTCCCAATCCTGTGACTGGGTCATGCTAATGACTATCCACTATCATGTGTCTTGATCCTCTATGATATTGAAACTCCATATCTATCTGGAACTTCACAACCCTGTAGTCTAACCTCATCCTCAAGAAGAGTGATGTGTGCTACATTGAATGCATGCTTCTTGGTATCCTCTATGATAATGGCATGTAGTCTCCTAATATCTATATCCATGTAGAGCCCTATTGGTCCCTGTATAGCTGGCACTGGAGGAGTAACCTAAGAAATCAAGGGTTCTTCTCTCACTATCCAGATCAAGTCTCGCTCTACCATCATGAAGTCTAGATGATATTGGAGAAGATCATGCTACCTAGTGATCTTATCCATATTAGTTTCAATAGTGGCAATTTGTGCCTTGAAGGTAGTTCTCTCCTCCTGGTAGCCTCACCACTGCATCTACCCTACTATGAGCTATACTTTTTAGTGCTTCAATATGAGCTTGGAGAGTAGCAATAGAAGTATCCTTCTCCATGATCTAGGTCCACACTGTCTATAGTTGAATCTATAAGCTAGCCACCTAGGCCCATAGCTATGACACCTCATCATTAGACTCCTCATACCCTCATCCTCTACCTGATCCTCCTCTATTGTAGAAAAATAGCCCCATCCACCCTTTGTCTATTGATGAGTGTGTCATACCTCAAGATCCTCACCTACACCCTCTATGATTGCATCATCTCTAGATCTACCAAGTGGTCCACCACCATTCCATAGCTTGGTAGTCCACAAAGCATCATAGTTTGCTATGGTACCTGCATTGGCCAACCCGAAATCTTGATAGTCATTATCCTCATCATCTAAGGGTGTCACCCAAGGCTAAATTAGATGATTCTCTACCTTAAAGGTGGTGGTAGATAACTAGATCTATTGGGATATCTTAATGTATCCTAAACTATCTAGATATGCATGAGAAGTGGAAGAACTCATGCATCAGGCTTGCACTTGATGAGCCATCTATCACATTATGTTTGCCTCAAGTAGCGGTCCACCTCCTCCCATGTAGGACAATCCATGTAAGGGCACCAGATGACCTATCCTACCTGTAGTCCTATCAACCAATCCATGTAATACTATATATCCCCTACATGAGACCTACTCTTGAAACCCTCAGCCTCTCTAGGCCAGCATGCGATGTAGCACTGAGACTCCTCTATAATGTCGATGATACATAGGGGTAGACCTCTAGATCAATTGATGCTAATATGCTTTTATGACCAGATCTATAGCAATAAGATATAGTCCACTCCCATTCAACTCCATTTAGTGATGTGATATATCTCATAATAGAGCTATGTGAGGAGAGCACTCCCCCAAGATAGAATCAGTAGCTACACTATCATACTGGCAAGAAGGTCCTATATCCTGGCCAGAAGGTTCCAAGGGAACCTCACTCTGGAAGTGTTTGGTAGAACAACCTATATGATGATGTACATCAACATGGCCTACCACCATGAGAAGACCTATGCTCTATACCAGTGTTCAATCGACACCCCTCCATGGTTAGTGTCCTCTAGCGCTTCATCACTCCTGGCACCAAAAAATTACTAAAAAATTGTAGCCTTTGCCATAGTAGGTAAATATATGATTTCCTCATCATCAATAGAGATGTGAAAGATGTGATATACGTCCTCCAATATCATTGTGATCCCACCTATAGGTAGGTGGAAGGTATTGGTTTACGCATCCCAACAACAAACCAAGACAGTCATATAAGCCTGATAAGCCTAGATAGAAGGTAACCGCAACACATAGCCAAAGCCTATGGCCATGAACCAATCCTAATAAGCATCACCCATCTTGTGTAGAATCTCATGGAGGATATCAAGCTTCTGTGCTCTAGAAGTCAGGTTCTAAGGGCAAATAATAATAATAATGATTAAAATCACAAAAATAGCAAAAAAAATACACTTAAAAATCCAAACAAATTCAAAAGGCCTTTCAAAAATCAACAACAATAAAAAATACAATTAAAACATTCAAAAAAATTAAAATCACACTTGGAAAATTCAAAAAATGCAATTAATTCCACCAAAAATAATAAAAAATAATTTTTTTATAGAAAATTTCTCTAAATTTGCTCAACTGTAGTTGTCACCTACGACCAGCGTCAACGGTCAATTTTTTGACCGTTGAGGTTTGAAGTCAACTGTGACCCCCAATTTGTCAATTGGGAGATATGACCACCACTTGTGGCTATGGGAAAAACCTTTTTCAAGGTCATTTATTGCCCCAACCAAACCCAAATTTAAACCCACCCACTAACTAGCCTAGTCTAAACCTAACTAAGGTGTGGTTCATTACCAATAGTTTAATTTATTCATTAAGCCCATTAATTAATGTGGTTCATTTTAAAGTTGGTAAAATAAAATAGTGAGGCTTGCAAGGCTACCTTCATTGCATCGGCTTTGCCACTGCTAGATGCCTCCGATTGGTCAGCCATCAGTATAGGTAGAAGTTTTAGCAACATTCCATATCATGTTTTTAGCTTCACTTCTTAGAGCTCTCTCAACAAATAAGCAAACTAGAAATAATGAAATTGAAAATGATGAATTTTCTTTTATATTTCTTAGTTTACCCTTAGCTACGGTTGGTACCCTTGGGCGCAAATTTAGGAAAATACGTCTGTTGGTGTCATTCGTAGCTAAGGAATTTTCCAAAATCAACTACAGCTGACAAATGTGACTAGTAGAAAAAAAATAAATACCCTCAAAATACAACCATGAGGAGCTTCAAAATGTAAAATTAAAAATATTCAATAGTCCAAAAATAATAAAAAAATCACATAAATCAAAATTCAAGTACGCATCGTATCCAGTTATTTACCCTATACACTTGGCGGTTGCAGTACCTTGCGATCCATGCAATCTGGAAATATGAGTAAATTACCATAAGGTATTTTAGGGTAAATTAGTCATTGTTGAATTGAAATGCTTCACTTCAATATCGAAGAAGGCCGTAGCGGTCGGATTGCCCCATGGGAATGAGGCATTCATTTCATTTCTTCTATGACATTTTTAACAAATCATTGATCATAAGTGATTCAACACAAGCCTAATTGGAATTGCTATCATATTAATTCCCTAAGAAGGCCATTATGGCCAAAATGCTCCATGGGATAGATATGTACAATTACTATTAATGGTTGAAATCACGATTGAATTGGGCCTTGCCAACTAATAACAACAATACAAAAGCCTTAAATTATTCAAATTACAGATGGTACCCACAGGTGCAAAATTAGGGTTTTCTAACCATTGGTGTCATCCATAGCTAAGGAATTTGCCAAAACTAGCTTCAACTGACAAATGTGACTGGTAGAAAATAATAAATACCCTCAAAATCCAACTGTGAGGAGCTTCAAAATGCAAAATTAAAAATATTCAATAGTCCAAAAATTTTAAAAATAATAAAAAAATCACATAAATCAAAATTCAAGTACACCTTGTATCCAGTTATTTACCCTATACACTTGACAGTTGCAGTGCCTTACGATCCATGCAATCCAGCAAGATGAGTAAATTACCATAAGACCATTTGGGGTAAATTAGTCATTTTTGAATTGAAATGCTTCACTTAAATCTCGAAGAAGGCCATAGCGGTTGGACTACCCTATGGGAATGAGGTATTCATTTCATTTCTTCTATGACATTTTTAGCAAATCATTGACCATAAGTGATTCAACACAAGCCTATTTGGAATTGCTATCATGTTGATTCCCTAAGAAGGCCATTGCGACCGAACTTCTCCATGGGATAGAGATGTACAATTACTATTAATGGTTGAAATCATGGCTAAATTAGGACTTGACAAACAATAACAACAATGCAAAAGTCTTAAATCATTCAAATTATTCATCTTGGTCAAGCAACATGTCGATCATTAATTTTTCTTCCCTCATCAACCCATCGCTTGAGGGGGTAGTCATAATATTAACAATCATAATAAAATTCAACAAGAGATCACTCGATATTGTCAAATTGCATTTGTCTTATGAATCATTACCAACAACTATCATAATATTACCCTTTTTTGGGGAAAAAAGCAAATATTATAGTTAAGCTTGAAGCTCTCCACCTATGGAAACAATTGTAGCACTAACATTACCCAATCATTGTTGGACACACAAAATTTTTGCAAAATTAAGCCTTCCATATCATTGGAAGCAATGATTCTAAGATGCACATCCTTTTGTGAAATTGGGCATCTAATGTTGATCAGATCAATGATCATCATTCAACCTACAACATGGCTTTAGGCGGTCTATTTTTGCTCAGCATTGTGTTCCCACAACACATCCTAAAAGGGACATCTATAGACACCTAAAATGCATCATGTGTAGGGGAATACTCATATGGGAATCCTTGCAGACCATATGAATTATATTAGACCAAGCCAAAATTAATTACAATGGCCATGGCAATGAATTTCAAGCAGTTTCAAGCAAGGAAGCTTTTGGATTCTTCCTCCCAACTACTCCAACCTCATGTTTCTTGATCTTGGCTTCCCAAGGAAGATAGGATTAGGATATGAGAAGGCTATAAGACCCCCATCCAAATTAGGGAGAAAAGTGAGAAGAGTTTTCAATTGAATGCAGCAAAGCCTTGCCAAATTGGAGAGCCACCTACAACCCTTAAGGAGTGTTTACATGCTACCAATTTGGAGAATCATGGCTGCATTTGGAGCTATGGAGATTTCAAGAGATTGATGAGATCATTCATCCCCAATTGAACCATTTGCACTGCAAATTCAAAGAATATACATCACCAATTCATTCCAAAACATAGAGGTGACCCTTGATCATGAATTCATCAAAGTAATTTCATGATTCAATCCCTGGTTACAAGAGTAAGAACACTTTCACCTCATCTATGACTGTCAACCATGACTAACAGAGCCAACTATGTTTGAAACCCGTGACTAGGGTTTAACACTTAATTTCCTTTGTTTTAGCCATAGGAATCTCATTTCATTAGTTAGATCTACCATAGATTAACTTTCATTTATGCTTTTGTATGGTTAATTCCAATAATTAGAGGTAGCTTTATCCTTATTTCATCATATATGCTAATTTACACTTATATTTTTAGATTAGATATATTTCTTGTTTTAATTGCAAATTATGCATTAGATTAGCTAGATTTACTATTTTACTAGCATGCTTTATCATAATTTAGATATTTTGTGATTATCTTTACAAGTCTTTATGCTTTCTTTCCATATTTGCTATCTTTATTGCAAATCCTCCATAAGAGCCTCATCATGAGAGGCTTCCTTTGCTTCTAATTGTGCTATGTTGTTTCTTGAATGCAGATTTACAGGATCTTGACAAATTTGAGGTATTCTTGGCATAAAATTCCTCCAAGCAAGTGAGAAGAAGGCATCCATAGGCCTTGAGCAATTCGTGTCTATTTTAAAAGCCTACAGATTGCACCATCCCCATTTAGGGGCTTCAAATTTGTATCAATTGTATCAATATTTTGGTATCCCTCAGAGGGACCTACTTGTAACCGATATTTACAATGATTTAATAAAAGAAACATTCACATTCTTGTTAAATTCATTTTTTCACATGCTTTATTGCTTTAATATTTGGTATAAATTATGCAATAGTCTAGGTGCATGCTTTTCATGATGGTACAACTTGATATGGACTTCAAAAGACATGGCTCTTGGTGTAAACACCTAAATCATGTCATGCTTATGGGAGCTTCTCACATAGACACACTCATAATATCATAAGACATAATATTGTACTTTCCAATCATCAACAGTGGTTCTGACCACTCATTTGGGACCTTTTAAAGCCATCCAAGTCTAGTGGCTCAAGCCAAGAGTGGCCAGATCCTAGCCACTAAAGCATAGAGCAGCCAGAACTTAGCCACTGTAGATGATAGCAGCCAGATCTTAGCCACTACAGATGATAGCAGCCAGATCTTAGCCACTGTAGATGACAACAACTAGGCCATAAGAAGCAATTTGATGACAAACAATCCTAATCATAGGTGGAAGTGGTAGTCTACATGCAATAAAGGTGAGCAAGAGTGACTTTACATTCCTTTTCATGACCAGTTCACATAGGATATATGAGTTTGCATTTAGACCTAAGTTAACTAACCTCCAAGCATAAACAAAAGGACAAAAGCTTCTCATGCTAACAACCAGTTTGCATAGGAGACTCAAGTGGGTGGTTAGATTTTAGTTAACTGGCCTTCAAACATAGACAATAGATAAAAGCTTCTCATGCTAACTTGCACTACGAATGAGAAATTCATTTCTAGGGGTTGGACATAGACCTAGGGTTTCACACTATAAAAGGTGCAATCCTAAGAACACCAAGGGATATAGAGATCATAAGAGAGCATAGAGATCATATCAGAGAGATATATTTTCTAGGAGAGATTTTGAGACTTGGAGATTTCTCTTTGATATCACATGTACAATGAAGCACTAATGGATTGAAGAGCATAACACCTATTATTTCAACATCAGGTATAGGCTTTGACCCATAGCTTTGGGGCAAAGAGAGCAAGGTTTACCTTAGCAACCGCTATCTTGGACAGTGGCCCACATGCTTAGCTTAGGTTTTAGACATAACATCTTTTTTTCTACTTCTTTATGTTTCCATATCATTGGTATAGATTTACATGATTTCATGGCATAGTTTCATCATATTTCCATTACATTATTTGATTACTAACAACCTCATTTAGGGAGGCAATCTCAGACACCTAAATGTGTATTGTTGTTTCATTGCTTGCAGGGCCATAGGTACATCGAACGAAGATTGCAACATACGAGAGCAAAATGGATCCCTCTAGGAAATAGACCTGGAGAAGGAGGCATCTATAAGCCCTCATAAATTTTTGTGTGTGGAACCAGGAAGATTTTATAAGTGCACCACCTCTTCGTGGAAGGGGCACTCTTTACCTATTTGTAATTTATAGTATCAAAATGGGTATCCCTAAGAGGGATCGACATGTAACTAAGCTTCAATATCAATAAAGAGATCCATCTTTGTTATTTCGTGTTATATGATTTTTTCTCTTGTATTTCCATTTCATCTTCGGTATTTTAATAACATTACAAGTAGGGTTGAAAATGGGGCTAGTTTGTGCATTCCCAGGGTTGCTACATATGGAGATCATGGTGGGACCACCATTAATTTTTCATTTTCTATCAGAATACTAATTTAGTTTTGTGTGAAGGTCTAGCCGCTTTGAGATATAATGGCCAAAAAATAGCCACTTTGAGCTACAATGACCAATGAGATTAGTCTCTTTGAGCTACAACATCCAAGAACCAGTCACTCTGGTCAAAAGCAGCTAGAACTGGGATGCAGTAGAGGTCAAAACTCTGACTCTCTAAGCTAGACCAAAGGTTTGTATAGCTTATCTGATATTTTATAGCTTTCTATATACTTATGTGTATTTAAAATAGAGAACTTAAAGCACATATATGTTTGGAAATTGAAGGAATAAAAGAAGAAAGAATTAAGCATTTCGCATATCTTAGATCTTCTTTTAAATTTTTTCCACTAGGCATTGCTAGGAACATCGGCTTATGCCTAAAAAGTTCACCCTAGAATCCAATGTGCTAGACATTGTATGTTGTTTTCTTGCTTTGAGGCCCTGCTAGAGGCCATAGTTGCACAAAATAAAGTGCGCTCATACAAATCATAGTAGTTCATGCATCTTTCTAAATATTGAAACATATTTTTGCACTTAGGCATATAGGAAAGATTCATTGTTGCTACATGATACACTTTATGTTACGCAAGCTTAAAATGAACACCACACACGCACATCTCATTTAAACATTGGAGAGTTGGATTTCATCACCAACCTTCAATTTAGTCTAGTGACATTGGAATTCATCTCCTTCCACTGGTTTACCCCCTAGAGCTTCCTATAAATGGATTGAGAAACTTACTTATAGTGACACTAAGTTACTTGTGTTCAAACTATCTCCCACTATTGGAACAATCATTGGTTCAGAGTGGAAAAGCTAGGCAAACCCTCCATTGGGTCTTCAACGGTGTACCCTAGATTCTTTTGAGAAAATCATGTTTGGCATGAATGTACTTGATTTTCACTATGGATGAGTCTTATCATTCTTAATACAAGAACAAGAGCAAGAAATCAAAAGAAAAACACATCAAAATATATCAAATAGTTTAGGGTACACTTAAATCGATAATCAAGATACAAATTTGCTTGGTATTGTGTGGTTATTCCTAAATTACAACTCAAAAGATCAATTCATAAGACAACATGGTCAAAACAATAAGTAATAAACCTCTCTCTAATACCGAGGGAGAGACAGAAGTAACTCATACCCATAGGCGAAATTGTAGTAACATTGAATGACCTATCCATAAGACCATGAGACGTAGCTTTGCAAGCTTAAGGGGTGATAAATCAACCCTTGGGGATATCCTTGAGAAACCCTAAGTAAGGAGCCACATCATGGAACAAAATCACATAAACAAAAAGAGGCTTCATAGCCATCCTCATCAAGAAGACATGAGGAGACCTCAAGGGCCTCCTCTAAACACACAGAAACATCTCAAAGACATGAGGAAGCTTCAAGGGCTTCCTCCTCACATGGACATAAAGAAGGTTATAAGACTCATTCTTCACATAGGGATGACGAGACTTCTAAATCTCCATCCACATGGAGAAAACATGTTACCACCAAGCCCTATTCATCAAGAAGGCAAACAAGAATTAAAACACCTCAAGAATCACAAGAAACATATGAAATGGGTCTACCCACTGAAGGGTAGGAAACTAGAGCTACATATAGCCATGGAAATCAAATATAAGAAACCCTTCATATAAAAGGAAATATTCTCATAGACTATGACCTCATAGGAGTAAATGGCACCCATGGGACTAGCCATGGATAACAAGACAACTAGATGGGTTGGATCGATTTTCTACATGACCAACTCAAAGAACTGTGGCTACTAAGAACTTTGCATTTGGAAGCTCACAAACTATGACTTCTAAAAATGTCTCTTAGTCTAGGGATACTTCAGAGTGACCCCACAGTAGACGCGTGGAGTCTGATCATAGAGATACCCAACAATACATTGAACAAGTCACATTAGCTAGCAAGAGTACATATACAACATAAACCTCCTCAAGAAATCTGTGAGTCAAGACAACAAGAACAGAGTCAGATAAACATGAGTCTTCTATGACAACACAAATTGACCGAATGAAGTGGTTAGAAAATTCATTAAATAAGGAGCGAGAGCTAGTGGAATCTCTTGAACAAGAGAAACAAAGAGAAAGACTCTTGCACCAACATGAGCAATGTTTAAGAGAGCAAGATGAGTGGCTAGTTCTTACCAATTTATAGAGAAATGGTAGTGACCATCAAATAACAAGACACACTGACTCACCTAAGGATAGGTGCACTATACAAGATAGCTCACTATGGAATCCCCCACCAAATCATGAATGAAATCCGACTAATAAGGGAAGTGCAAACACAACAAACCAGGATCATAATCTTGAGTCCCCTCATAGGAGGGAGGAAAATGGAACAAATAAAATACATAGAGAGTTACCTCCATTGCCACTATGAGTAGGCTTACAAGAGGAGGAAATTCGTGCATCGAAGGCATTTCAAGAGCTTGCTAAAAATATGAAGACATTTGAGAAACAAGAGGCAACTAAGAACTCACAAACACTGAGCAAGATACACAACCAACCATTGTGCTCATCAATCCCTAGCCCTCCATATCCTAAGCACTTTGAGATGCCTAGGCTAGAAAATTTTAAGGGTGAAGAGGATGCACAAGAGCATGTCACCAACTTTATCAATGCTTGTTTTCATATTGAAGACAATAACGCTCTTACGATAAGAACATTCATAATGAAATTTTTAGGTGTTGCCACTCAATGGTTCAACCAACTACCTAAGCATAGCATAACAAAATTTGAACAACTAGTAAATGCATTCCTAAAGTGTTTCTCCTTTGGTGCTAATAAGAAGGTGAACCTTTCAGACCTAGCCAACTTGAAATAGTATGATGATGAGCTAGTAATGGATTATGGGAATAGATGGAGAAAAATCATGGTAAAATTATCATTCTCTGTTCCCACAGAAGAGATCATTCGCATGTTCACCAAAAGTTATTCTAAACATATATCCCTCTTGCTACAACTTTAGCAGTATCCTTCATTTGAGAAAACTTTGGCATAGGCCAAGCTCATAGAAGAAATAAAAGTAGTTGAGGGAACTATTAAGCTCTGAAAAAAAAAAGAGTGGAATAAGAATGGTAAGAATGACAAGTATAAGTAGAAGTAGGGCAACCCTACTCCAATAAATCAAGTCGTATTGGCTACACCCAAGTATGGGGTGCACAACAACCCCAAAACTATCAAGAACATCCCCTGCCAACCAATTACAACCAAAAGAACAATCAGGTAAGAAACAAAGAACATAATCCACATCATTATTTCACGCCTCTAACAGAATCAATGCAATAAATCTTCAACTAAGTGAGACCAGGAGGATCATATTTCTTGATATACCTCTTATAGATCCCAACCATCCTAAGCCAAAAGGATATAGGGAAGATCAATTTTTCCCTTATCACAGGATACTAGGGCATGACATTGAGGCTTGCATTGGGTTTAAGCATCAAGTGCAAAACATGATTGAGGTGGGAGAACTCAAAGTTGACAACCCACTAGCTCTTGATAATAGAGACATGGGAATATATAGAAACCCATTTCCCAATCATGAGGCCCCTCGAGAGCAAGGGGCCAAATTCAATCAGGTTCGAGCTGACATACCTACCCATGGATGCATTGGGATGGTTGAGATTGTTAACATAGTAAGGACTATGCGGTATGGTCAACTGCAACCACCTGTAGCTCCTATGAACATCCCAACCACTCCTAGGTAAATGTAACACAACCTTCCAGGTCCACCAACATGACCTGTGGTAACTATTCGGAGTAGATTGGAACAAAACCTATATCTGACTCCAGCTAAGTTATCCATTTATGAGCTCATACAACAGTCCCCAAATCATAGGGAGACTCTAATGGAGATTTTAAGAATGATTGATCTCCAAATGCAAGATGTGAATGCATTCACTCACTTTGTGGGACAAGTACAAAAATTATAGGAACTTGTAATCTGATTCTATGATCATGAGATTAAGACAGTTCTTGCTGCCTTACTAGACCCTCTGCTGAACATTGTAGTGGCAATAAATGACTTACCTTTCAATAGGGTTTTTTTTATACAAGTTCATCAATAAACATCATCACAACAACTACAATAGAGAACCTCAAGATCCCCAAGTCCAATATTGTTCCAAGAGCTTACACATTGAGAGATTTTAATGATGCTTTATGCAATACTATGGGAACGATAGTCCTACCCATCAAGGTGGGGCACAATATCATCCCTGTGATGTATTATGTCTTGGAAGGATCTATGCAGTACAACATCCTCTTAGGGCATCCTTGGATAAGGGCCATGAAATGTGTGCCTTTGATCTTGCACCAGTGTGTCAATTATATGTATGAAAACAAATTCCATGTAGTTATAGCTTATGAAGAGCCTTTTAAATACGTCAATTAAGTGGACATTCTAGTAGAATTTGTAATCCCTTCTACTCACCTATACGTGTAACCTTCATCTCCAACCACACAAGTGGATAATTAAGAAAAAGGGGTAAGAAAATACCCATGCACATCAACAACTCCTAGTGCACTCAAGATCTTCAATGCTTCTAAAGTACCATCAATGTCAAAACCAAAAGAAAATAAAAATCTAAAGTCTCTCTTAGCTAAGGAAGAAAGACCCAATGAAGTGCCAACTATAGCCATTGCTAAGATGCCAAGTCCTATGGAATAAGAAGATCCTCAAGATCAAGATAAAGATAGTGATTATCACCTTGCTTCACCAGTATCATCCATGGGGTCATCCACATCACATGCATCAATACATTTGGTAAGCACAGGCATAGGGAATTACCTTGTGTAGAACATCACCTTTACACCTATCATTGAGTCTGCACAAGATTTAGGAAGGCCTAAAGACTTGAGGCCGCCAATAGGAATAGTGGTTCCACTTGGAATTCCCCCTAACAAGACTAATTTTGTCTATGTCAGCCTGAACTGCACTCATAAGTCTTTATATATAGAAGAGGATGGTGACAAATTATTCATGATCAATTTTCATTACCTCTCTAACCCTGAGTTTTCTCTAAGCTACTTTGAGTGTTGCCACTGGTATGGCTATGGCCTTGGCATATATGAGCAGGGGTACAGGTGGCCCTATGAGCCACTATATCAGCTTCCCTCTAACATATTTGGCTTAGGATATTATAGCAAAGGTCGAGGTGACTCTCTTGTAGTAGTATTAGAAATATTAAGCATAGGGTTAGGAGAAGACATTGATTTCATTCCTTATCACCCCTTAAGAATAGAAAATTTGAGCAACAAATAAGTGGCCCTGGTAAACATACCGCCTCCAAAAACTTATCATTCAAACACCTCAATTTATTCCACCCTAACAGGGTACAATCATGGGATTATGAGAATGGATACGAAGTAAGTGATGATGATGCCCAACTTGGCTTAGCCTATATGGGGCCTTGCTATTTACAAAGGCTTACATGGTCCATCCATGATGAGAGTGGATATACATTATATGAAAGTGACTATGAATCATAAGACTCAACAGAAAGAGCCTACTTAGGCCTAATCCATCAATCCCTAATTTAGGGCAAGAGACAAATGCAAATGGATTCTTCATAAGTGACGAAGAATATGAAGATGAAATAGAGATGGCCTACTTGGTGCCAATACATGATCCCCTTGTCTTAGGGCTACATACCAATGCTAATGATTTTTGGATAAGATATTATGACCTTGAGGATGAGACTAAGATGGATTATCTTGGACCTCACCACTTGTGGCAAGTCAACAAGCTAGTAGAGAAATGGGCGGCACTCCGTGCCATAGACCCTCATATACAATTTTTGGGGAGACCTATTGACCTAGCTGCAATTCATCGGATGGTCCATCCCACTATGCATACATTCAAAGATCAATTAAAGTCCAATGATCCTATTGTCCGCCCTACTCATGGGCTAGATCTAGAAATTCCCATTCCTCCAGAACCTCATCGTGAGTATGGAAGGGAAACCCCTGAGACAATATTGCACCCATGTGGTCCTAGATATTTCATCCCATCCATCAACATGATCTCCATTGATTTGACCACTCCACTTCATAATCTAGTAGATCCTACCAAATTATTGCATCTTGATGTAGAGGCTATTGATTGGGATCATGCTAACTCGCACATACATCCTGAAGACCTCTTCCTCAATGAAGAGATGTTACAACCATTCTATTTTGCATCAGGTTGTGTGTATGGCATCTTCCATGTTGATTTGGAACTTGAGTCAGTAGGTCCTATGAATCCCGTCGATGACATTCATTTGAAACCCACACCTCATCAGCTAGAGGATGGGTCACATATGGCTATAGAAGTGAATTTCAAGGTGGACATCATCGATGATCCTACCCAACCAAGGAAAGTCAAGTTTGGAGAAATTCTATATCCAGAGGAACAAGCCATCCTAATTCCTCTCCTCAAAGAGAGACCAAACATTTTTACTTGGACTTACAAAGACATGCCAGGAATAGATCCAAATTTAGTCATTCATAAACTTTTATTGGATCCCGTGAAGAAGCCATTCAAGAAAAAACTGAGGAAAATGCATCCAACTGTCACTTTTATGGTGAAGAATAAATTACAAAAACTATTGGATGCAGTATTCATAGTTCCCATTAACTACCCTGAGTGGGTGTCAAACATGGTACCCATAGGGAAACCTGACAGAAGAGTCTGTATCTACATGGATTTCAGAGATATAAATAGGGCAACACCAAAGGATTCATTCCTACTACCAAATATAGGTGCTATTGTGGATGTAACCGTAGGTCATGAAATGCTCTCCTTAATGGATGGTTTTTTGGATACAATTAGATCCAGATTAAGCCCAAATATCAACATAAAACTACTTTCATTACTCCATGGGGAACATTCTATTACAAAGTGATGTCATTCGGTCTCAAAAATGTTGGTGCCACATATCAGCGGGCCATGACATATATTCCATGACTATATGTATAAGATCTTGGAATATTACATGGATGACTTACTTTCCAAGTCCTTGTTGTAGCAAGAGCCTGTCGAAGTCCTTAGAAAAGTCTTTGATCACCTCATAGAACATAATGTCCAATTGAATCCTAAGAAGTGCATATTTGGCATAACTTTTGGAAAGCTTTTTGGATTCATCGTATCCAATAGAGGCATTGAAGTAGATCCTGCAAAGGTAAAGGCTATACTGGAAATGACTGCCCCTACCAACATTAGGGAGTTGAGGAACCTACAAGGAAATATATCATCCATAAAAAGGTTCATCACACAATTATCAAAAAAATGTAGACCTATGAATAGGTTGCTATGCAAGGAAGTCCCCTTTCATTGGGATGAAGAATGCCATCAAGCCTTTGCAGAGATCAAAACTTATCTGGAAAAACTATAAGTATTGGCTCCACCAAGGCCAGACATACCATTTTTACTATATATATCGGCTACTAATTTTGCATTGGGTACCATGTTAGCCCAAAATAATGCACAAGACAAAGAGCAAGCCATATATTACATTAGTCTCACCTTGGTGAGTTATGAGCTAGGATATGTGTATGTCGAAAAGTTGTGTTTAGTTGTGGTCTTTACAACTTGAAAGTTGTGACACTACATGTTGAGCCATACGACCTACATCATATCAAAACAAAATCCTTTGTAGTACATAATGAGCAATACATATCACAATACACATATCACAAAGTGGATCATGATATTGATAGAATTTGATCTAGATTTTTTAAGCCAAAATTCCATCAAGGGACAAGTCATAGCAGATCAATTAGCATAGGTGCCTCTTTAGGATAACAAGCCTCTCACCATAGAATTACCTGATGATGTAGTCTTTGCATTATTAGATATTCCAGAGCTCTAAGAACCTAAGAAAGAAAGAGACATGTCATTGTTCTTCGATGTTTCAAAGTGTGAACAAGGAGGCAGAGTAGGGATTATCTTTATCACACCACAGGGTACTCCATTTCTCTTATCATTCAAACTAGACTTTCCATGCATAAAAAACAACACACAATATGAAGCATTGATCCTGGGACTCCAAATAGCCATAACAATGGGCATTAAAAGATTGAATATCTTTGGTGACTCCTTGATCATAGTAAACTAGGTCAAAGGACTATTCCAATGTAGGTGCCCACTCTTGAAGACTTACAAGGTTTTTGACACCTACATAGCCCAACTAGAATGGTACGACATCGAGGCAATCCCTCATACATTGAATAGATTTGCAGACACCATGGCCTCTTTGGGAGCCTTAATCCCTTAGAATCTATCTGTTGATTTTACAATTGTTCATGTGAAAGTGCTTTCGCACTCAGCAATACGTCGTGAAGATTTTAACAATCAAGAATCAGTCAACATGATCAACATCGAGCCAAATCAAGATTGTTCCTTCGTAGCAAGATATTTCTTGCAAAAATCCTCTTGGGGGTATTTGATCTCCCAAGGACCTGTGGAGTGTGGTGCAACCATATACTATAGATTTGTTCCTCAATATATTTTCACTACCTCAAAAATGCAGGAAGAGCAAGCTTTTTATTCTATAGAATTTGTGGCTTATCAGGATTGGTTTTCCCAACTACAGGACTTCCTGAAGCTTGGAATAGTGCCTCAAGGTTTATCAGTTAATGAAAGGCAAACATTCAAGCAGAGAGCAATAAGATACATATTGCTAGGAGAAATACTCTACAGAAGAGGATATGATGGAGTATTACTTTGTTTTCTTGAGCTCTAGGAAGCATCTTGGGAAATTTTGCAAGCTCACGATGGTACATGTGGATGACATTTTAGTGGCATGACCATCGTTAAGTACATATTGAGAATGGGTTACTATTGGCCCACCATGGAAAAGGACTATTGTGAGTATATCAAGAAATGTAGTAAGTTCCAACATCATGCAAATTTAATGCACTTACCATCACAATATTTGCAACCCATCTAGGAAACATGGTCATTATCACAACGGGGACTAGGCTTGATTGGGAATATCTCACCCCCATCCTCAGGTCGATACACATTCATCATAATAGCCATAGAATACTTCACTAAATGGGTAGAAGCGATCCCCTTAACATCAACAACTAGACTAAGAATTGCAAAGTTTATACTCCACAATATCATAAGTTATTTTGGGGTCCCTTCTAAGATAATATCGGATAATGGGCCATATTTCAAGAACAAAAATGTGTGTGCTTTAATGAAAAAATATCATATTCAACATAGTTTTTCAATGCCTTATTATCCACAAGCAAATGAGCAAGTAGAAGCCTCAAACAAAAAAATAGTATCCATTTTAAGGAAGACAGTGCAAGAAAATCACAAGGATTGGGACATACAGTTGCCTCTTACACTATGGGCATACAGGACTAGTATACAGATGCCCACTGGGGCAACACCATTTTCACTAGTATATGGCACTAATGCAATCATGCCTCTAGAGTTAGAAATTTTGACTTTACGCGTAGCATTAAAGGACTTCATAGATGATGATGTTGTGTGGCAAGGCCGCCTTGATCAGTTGATGCTTCTTGATGAATGTTGAGTCAATGATTTAGAGCATCTTCACATTTACCAAGATTGCCTTGCACGAGCTTACAATAGTAAATTCCACCTAAGGGAATTCAATTTTGGAGATCTAGTGCTCAAAGAAAACCAACAGAACTCGAATCTATCACCACATCTGTGAGATAAGTTCATGGTAAACTGGATAGGTCCATACATGATTTCATAGAGAGTTGGACCTAGAGCATATCACCTTATATCATTAGATGGTGTTGAAGAGATTGAACCTCTCAATATCATTCACTTAAAGGTATTCTACACATAAAACACAAAAACATTCAAATACACATAAAACACAAAAACATTCAAATATATCATAAAATCCAAAAACATTCAAATATGTCAAAAACATAAAATTTCAAAAATCAAATCAAAGGCTCCAAGGGTAATTCAAACCACTTGGTCAAATCCAAAAACAATCAAAGTATCCAAGGGTAATTCTAACTACTTGGTCAAAATTAATTCAAAAAGACTCCAAGGGTAATTCATACAGCTTGGTCAAACATCAAACCAAAGGCTCCAAGGGTAATTCAAACCGCTTGGTCAAAACCAATACAATCAAAAGCTCCAAGGATAATTCAAGCTGCTTGGTCAAAATAAATTCAAAAAGGCTCCAAGGGTAATTCAAACCGCTTGGTTAGAATCAATACCAAAATCCCCAAAGGCATAATAAGCCCTTTTGTCAAAATAATCAAAAATACAAAAACAACATAAAATTAAAAATACAAAAAACAATTGCATCTCGCATCTTGCATCCACATAATTGCATTGCATTTGCATATCCACTACAATTGCATATGTCATGAGAGCCTCAAAAGTGATACCTCAGTTTGTAGTGCAAATCATTCAAATCCATACCTCCATTAATACATGTGTGTAATTGTGTTTTTCAACACAACCATCATTTGTTGCTATAACATAATATACTAAGGTTTTTCGGTTAATCAACAACACCTAGTGATCTTATCAAATTTTGAGGTAAACAAATTTGATTAGTAGAAGGTAAGGTCTAGCTATGATAATGCCTTGGATATCAAGATCTCGTAACTAATTGAAACACTAAAATCCTAGCTGGTACAAGGAAAATATGAGAGTTTCAAAGCAATCTAGGTTACCTTAAGTGAAAAGGAGTTTCCTTGCTTATCCCCCTGTGCAACCAGTTTAAAGGTGCTGAGAATTGGAAAAAGGACAAGCTTTACCCTATCCAAATCCCTTGCTTAAATAAAAATATGCAAAAATTCCAAAGAAAAGTACATATTCAAAATGCCAAGCATACAATCTAGATTTCAAAGCAATAATCCGATACACAAATCATATATTCAAAAAAAAAAAATCAGAGCTCAAAAAGAGAAAATCAATAAAAAATAAACAGTGATTTTGATGCAGGAGCATCCGGCAATAGCAGGACAATCTGGCATCAACCGGGTTTTCAAAGTAATTTGTTTAAATTTCCAAGGCAAAGTGAGAAAGGGCATCGTGAAATCATGACATGTCATGATTTCGCGACATGTCATGATTTCATGACATGTCATGAAATCGTGACCCCAAAAGCTACGATAAGGTGGAGGCTGGTTTTGTCGTGATATCATGACGTCGTGATTTCATGACGTCACGATATCACGACGTTTTCAGAGGATGCAAGAAGGGGTTTTCCGTCGCGATATCGGGACGTCATGATGTAACGATGTTTTTGGAGAAGGAGGCAAGGAGGGGTTTTTCGTCATGATATCATTAAATTTTCGGAGGCAGGAGTATGGAGGGAGTTTACGTCGTGATATCGCGATGTCGCGATATCGCAATGTCGCAATATCACGACGTATTTGAAAGCAAATGTGCGAAGGGTTCGAAGAATAGCGACATCGAAGATGACAATGGGCTCGAAAGACGAAGGGAGAAAACAAGGGCAAGGGAGCCACGAAATCATGACATGTCATGATTTCACGACATGTCATGAAATCGTAGCTCCGAAGGTAAGGCAAGTATGAAAGGGCGTGGGAGTCACGAAATCGTGACATGTCACAATTTCATGACATGTCACGGAATCGTGGCTCCAAAGGTGTAGCAAAGGCAGAAGGGCATGGGGGTTGTGATACCGCGACATGTCACGATATCGTGACATGTCGCAATATCATGACATGTCACGATATCGCGACCAGTTAAAGGCTGCCACGTGGATTGAGAGTTCACGGTCGATAGAAGATAGTTTTAAAAAAAAATTGACATGTGGATAGGCTGTGCGTGCAAAAAAAGAGGTAGAGGGTGCAGATGAATGTTCTGACAACAACTGTTCCTGAGAGACAGTCTGGAAGCGGCGGTTGCAGGGCAAGGGGAGTCTTTAATGCAAGCTTCTTGGCGGATCGGGCAGTTGCCCATTTATGGCAGACAAATTTGAAAACTCGATCGAGGGGGAAAATCAAATTTGAAATTTTGTTAGGCGGGGGCATTAATTGCTAGAGGGTCGAGACCTCGATAAAAACTTGTTTTATTGTATTCTTGTGGGGGGTGGACCGGAGAACGGGGAGAAGTAGTACAGTTAGAGAGACCGAAGCCGAGCTTGGTCTTTGTAAAGCCTGTGGGCTGATTTATCTTGATGTGTGTATAATTTTTTGAAGATTTTAATGAAAAGCATGAATATTTTGACTGTGTGAATCTCTCGGTCCCCGTCAGTGGTATCAAAGCTATAAGTTCCTGAGTGTGTGATAGATTGCCGGACGTGAGGCAGTCACACCAAGATCTGTGGGAAGGCTTGTGAGAAATTGGGAAGATGCCTCCGAGAAGAAACCTCATTGGTGGGAGAGGCATGGCAGTAGCAGATTTCCAAGCTTTGCAGTGGCAAGTTCAGGCCCTGCAAGAAGAACTACGCAGAGGATACGAACCAAGAAGAGATGCAGACAGTGAATATGAAGTAGATGAATAAGAAAACCAGTTTGAAGAAGAAGAAGAAGAAGCTGTGGATCCGACACAAGCCAGACTGTACAAAGCCATATCCCAGATCGATAAGAGGCTAAAGATAGAAGTTTCCACGTATTCCGAAAACTTGAATCCGGAGGAATTGATTGATTGGATAAATGACCTGGAAGAATACTTTGAGTATGAAGAAGTTGAAGATCTCGAGCGGGTCAGATTTGCCAAAACCAAATTAAAAGGTCATGCCAGCATATGGTGGAAGGGGATACAGCTGGAACGGAATAGAAGAGGAAAAGAACGGATAACAAGATGGAATAGAATGGTGGAAAAATTAAAAAGGTAGTTTATTCCGGCAGATTATGAGTTGGATCTGCTAAGAAAAATGTAGGGTTTAAGATAGATGAATAAAACTGTTCAAGAATATACGGAGGAATTTTATAAAATCTCCATCAGAACCGATCATTTAGAAGCAAGCAAGGAAAAGGTGGCCCGTTATATTAATGGGTTGAGACCCAGTGTCCAGGAAGAGTTGAGCTTAGTGCAGGTGAGCACCATTGAAGATGCTTACCAGTTTGCACTGAAGGTTGAAGAAAAACTAAACATAAGGTTTGAGAGCAAGCAAAAAGGAAGAGGGCCTAGAGGAAATACCGATGGAAGAAAAGAGGAAGGAAAGGAAGAGAAGAAAGAAGAGGTTAGCAGCAGCCGAAATCAGAAAGAAGATGAAGAACCCAAACCGCAAGTTTAGAACAATGGCTACCCAAGAGGAAGAGGTAGATCTGGATGCGGGTATGGAAGAGGAGTGTTCCGGGGAACATGTTTCCACTGCGGAGAAGAGGGGCATCGGGCATATGAGTGTCCCCAGCACCCCGAGAGAGTGAACAAGAAACAAGTGGGTCCTGCCAGAGTTGTTGTGGCAGCTGAAGATGCTGACTCAGAACATTCTAAAGAAGCTGAGAAAGGAGAAGCCATGATTGTGAGAAGGACCATGCTGATTGATGAAGACAAGCCAGAGCAGAGGAGAAGCCTGTTTCGCACACGGTGCAAAAGTGCAGGCAAAGTCTGTAATGTTATTATAGACAATGGGAGTACAGACAACTTAGTTTTCGAGGAGATGGTTGCTAAGTTGCAGCTGGAAAGGAGGAGACACCCGCATCCATACCGGATTGCGTGGTTGTGGAAGGACCACAGAGCATGGGTCCGTGAACAGTGCTTAGTCATGTTCAATATTGGGAAATACTAGGATGAGGTCCTGTGTGATGTTTTCCCCATGGATGCTTGCCATTTGCTGTTAGGGAGGCCATGGTAGTTTGATCGGAGTGCAGTGCATGATGGTCATGCAAATATGTATTCCTTGATAAAATATGGAGTGCAGCACAAGTTGAAGCCATTATAGACAGTGGATGAGAAGGTGTGCAGCAATGCCAAAATTTGTCTGGTAGAAGGCAAAAAAATTTGCCAAGAAACAAGATTTGAGCAGGTTGTAAAGGTTGATGTGTGTTTTGAGATATTACAAGGGACACGGACCGAACAGCTTAGAAGTGAAGGTCACTTCTCCTTTTTACCTTGGGTGTCTGATGTAGGAGCATCCGACGATAGCAGGACAATCTGGCATCAACCGGGTTTTCAAAGTAATTTGTTTAAATTTCCAAGGCAAAGTGAGAAAGGGGGTCATGAAATTGTGACATGTCACGATTTCATGACATGTCATGAAATCATGACCCCAGAAGCTGCGACAAGGTGGAGGCTGGTTTTGTCACGATATCGCGACGTCGCGATTTTGTGACGTCGCAATATCATGATGTTTTTGGAGGAGGCAAGAAGGGGTCTTTCATCGTGATATTGCGACGTCGTGATATCGTGACATTGCAATGTCACGATGTTTTTAGAGGAGGCAAGGAGGGGTTTTTCATCGCGATATTGCGATTTCATGATGTCGCGACGTTTTTGGAGGTAGGAGTACGGAGGGAGTTTACGTCGTGATATCGTGACGTTGTGATTTCGTGACATCACAATATCGCGACGTCTTTGAAATCAAAGGCGCGAAGGGTTCGAAGAATAGCGACGTCGAAGTTGATAATGGGCTCGAAAGACGAAGGGAGAAAACAATGTCAGGGGAGCCACGAAATCATGACATGTCACGATTTCACAACATGTCATGAAATCATGGCTCCGAAGGCAGGGCAAGTACGAAAGGGCATGGGAGTCACGAAATCGTGACATGTCACGATTTCATGACATGTCACGAAATCGTGGCTCCAAAGGCGTAGCAAAGGTAGAAGGGTGTGGGGGTCATGATACCGTGACATGTCACGATATCACGACATGTTGCGATATCACGACCAGTTAAAGGCTACCACGTGGATTGAGAGTTCACGGCCGGTAGAAGACAGTTTTAAAACAAATTTGACACGTGGATAGGTCGCGCACATGGGAAAAGAGGTAGAGGGTGTAGATGAATGTTCTGAAATCAACTGTTCTTGAGAGACAGTCTGGAAGCGATGGTTGCAGTGCAAGGGGAGTCTTTAATGCAAGCTTCTTGGCGGATCGGGTAGTTGCCCATTTATGGCAGACAATTTGAAAACTCGACCGAGGGGGAAAATCAAATTTGAAATTTTGTTAGGCAGGGGCATTAATTGCTAGAGGGTCGAGACCTCGATAAAAACTCGTTTTATTGTATTCTTGTGGGGGGGTGGACCGGAGAACGGGGAGAAGTAGTACAGTTAGAGAGACCGAAGCCGAGCTTGGTCTTTGTAAAGCCTGTGGGTTGATTTATTCTGATGTGTGTATAATTTTTCGAAGATTTTAATGAAAAGCATGAATATTATGACTGTGTGAATCTCTCAGTCCCCGTCAGATTTTCATCACTACATATGAGCAAAAAAATAGTTATTATCATCACTACAAAAATCCCCGCTCAAAGAAAAAAAAATCAAAATAAAAAGTGATTTTCATCACTACATATGAGAAAATATCCAAAGCCAAAAAGAAGCCAAAAATAAGGGAATAAAGCTTGAATCCTTGGAATTCTTAGCATTGTACAAAATAGGAAGGAGAAATCCTTACGCATGACGATATGTCTATTACAATTTCTTCATGCATTTGTGTAAACCAATGTTTTAATGTGGATGAGCTAGCTTAGGTAACCAAATATTGCCTAGTGGTATTGTCCAACTAAGTCCAACATATGGATGAGATGAACACTTGAGGATCCCTGGTCTTAGCAATGGGCTGAAAGAATCCCGCCTGACATTAGAGGAAATACTTGAATTCTATCTCAAAATATACAATCACTTGCACACACAAAGATCATGAAAAACTAGGTCCATGGTAAAAGCCTTACTTTTCAAAAGTCTAAGTGGTAAGTATATAGATATTGATAGGGTAACTAGAGTGTTTGAATCTCCGGAAAGCCCCAAAAATTCTTACATAGCAAAAAATCATAACATCATTCACACCATCATATTCTTTATAAGATTCTATAAATTAGGGGGTATCAACATAGTAGGACAAATACCGCATATATATTAGAAATAGTATATAGATGACCACTGACTACTTTATATATTTTAATTTACATAAACTTATTAATAAAATACATTACACACCATTACATCTCATATATGAATACTTAATCTATTCTTATGATAAGAGTGATTATTTAAATTCATGATTATTATTTTTTTTTTACTTTCTATGGTATCACCCATTAATATTTTCAATGTCACATGCATTCCGTATGTTTTAAGTGATTGGGGCATACAGGTTCATTTATACCATCCCATAACATAAGTTAGATGCATAAAATTAAAGCAAAGATAAAACATGCATTTAGCAATAACATCACATTCACAAAAACAAGTCATTAAATCCATAAAGCACATCATAAAACACATAGGCAATATCCATTTACATACAATCATAAATTCATCATTCATCATCAAAATACATCACATCATATCATCAAATCATATAAGAATCTACACATCATCACATCATATCATAAAACAAAATAACAACAAAAACATGAGAAATACACATAATAAGTCATAATGCAAAGCTATCATAAAAGTATGTGTGTCAAGTCCAATGGATATACGAAAATGCCCATGGGCTATAGTCATATAGGTCAGTCAACCTCAAAAATGGATCAAGGACCAAGTAAAGCATCAGTCAAATACCGGGTCTGAGCCCCCTACATCACCTCCTCCAGTGCCATCTCCCCCTGTGGCGATGTCGCGAGTCAACTGATGCAATTCTGTCTGTATCTCTATATGAGTTCAGGTCCTTTTCTTAGGATGAATGGAAGACTACCCTGATGTGGAGTGCCCACTAACCTGCGAACCACCCACACCCAATGGATCCTTAGGGACAATCTCGTGCCTCTTGAGCTACATCTGAAGAAGGGTAACATGATCCACAAGTCCCTAAATCTATACCTCATGCTCATCCAAAAAATACTGGAGATGTACCACATCTACTCCTGAACCTACCATTGGATCCTCCTGTGGTGTATAAGGAGGAACAACAAATTGCATCTTGACATAGCCACCCCTAATAGTATCCTGGAGAGCCTGTATCTATGCTGAGAGCTGCTCAATGGTAGCATAACACCACTATACCTAGATCTTAGTGGCCTAAAGATTAAACTCGACTCATGTAGTTGTGCTCTTAGAGAAGAGTATCTCTCCTTAGGCTCTAACTCCTCCTTCTTAGGAACATCAGGATCCTCAGCTACCACCTGCTCTGTTGGCTAGCCCCATACATTGATTTTGGCTCAAACTCTGCATCCTATCAGATCTATGCCATAACCCTCGCCATCATCCTTACACCCTAGGCTACTGATGCCATGCCATATTCGATCAGACCACCACTGAGTGTAGGCCTATATAACTCCCCCAACCACTGTAGGGTCAATGTCTAGGGCATCCTCCTCATATGAAAGCTCTGGGATCTATCATGGAGGTAGGTCCTTCTCTACTATGAGGCACCTATACAATAATGGTATCAAAGGCACATCTTGCTACAATACATACTGATAATGAATCTGAGAGTAGAATAAATAATCTTGTATGGCAATCTTACCACCAATGAGAAATCGGTCGCATAGTATCCTGGCAATAAAGCTAACTAGATCATCCCAAGCAGGGCACTCATAGTAAGGCCACCACATGACATCTCCAACCAACAGTCTACTAAAATCATTAGTGTAGTGGGATAGCTCCCCTATGAAAGTATGGTTCTTATGCTCCTTGTGCTCTCGAGCCCATCTAGCAGCATAACACTGTGTTTGAGCATCAATCATTGTAATCTCGACTGAGAGCCCCTTAGGGTGATCTACCACAATGTGCTCCCATCCCTAAACCTATAGAAGCTAGTTGTAGGTAATGTTGACACGTCCCCACCAATGGATGTGGTACAACTCATCATAGCACTAAGCCAATAACGATCTACCCCATGCATATATGATAGGCTCCTTGCTATCCAATATATCCTTCACCATAACAATAAGGTTCCATAGGAACCTCAAACCCGAGTAGTCCAGGATAAGAACATTTTTGATCACCATCAACAATACGACATGCCTCACCGTAAAGATGCCCTCCTCATGCCAGCGATTAATGGACACTCCTTCGGACTTGGTTTCCTTGAGAGCATCCGTAGAATGCTCTCTAAACACTCGAGTGAAGACAACCACTTGATAATTAGTGGTCGAAGAGATAATGGCCACCCCATCGAATGGAATCTAAAAGATCCTATATATGTCCTCCGATGTAATGGTCATCTCACCGATCAAGAGGTGGAAGGTATTAGTCCATGGGTCCTAGCGATGGGCTAGAGACATAAGGTAAGCCTGATCTACCATGATATAAGGAAACCAAATGATATACTATTACCCACGGGCTTTAAACCATGCCCAATCCGTATAATTAAAGCTAGGAAGTAAGTGAAGCAGAAGCTTTGGGTTCCAAGCTCGAGCAATAAGGATCTAAGTAAAGCATAAGAAAAATAAAACATAATTATAGTGCATCTAAGGCATAATTCACAAAAAATATGAAAATAGTGCAAAATAGAATGGACTATTCTAAGTCTAAGCAAAAGAAGGATAATATTGTACCTAATAAAGCAAATCAAAATTCAAAAATTCCAAAAAAAATCATAAAAAATAAACAAAAATGCAAAAAACAAGGCTAAGCATTTAGTCATTGTTTCCTACAACGGTCGAAATCTGGTCCCTGTAGGCAGCAGTCACTAAGACCCAATAGTCAAATTTTTGACCGTTGGGATTCAAGCTTAGCCACTCTGAGTGACAACAACTCAAAGCTGGCCACTCTGAGTGACAGTAGCCAAGGGGCGGCATGGCAAACCTATAAACCCTTGGCTAGAAAATAAAAAAAAATTACAAAAATAACAAAATGACTTAAAAAAAAACAACATAGAGAGGAAAAAAAAACAAACTAGAAAGCAAAATTTCCCACCCAAGCATCAAAACCAGGCTAAGTTCAAAACACCCAAAATAGCAGTAGCAGGTGAATAATTGAATAATTTCAAAAAACCTAGGATGAAGCCACTAATAAAAAGTAAAATTGAGGAATAACCACCCATAGCAAAGGGTATGCTAAGCCTAATTATGGATTTTTTTCATTGCCAATAGGTTTAGTGAGGTTTAGTTTACCTATTACTTAGTGAGGTTTAGTTTTATGCAAACAAAAAAAAAAAGAGCTAGGGTTTTTAAGAGAGAAATACCTAAGAAGCTCTGGCTCCTCCAACAGCTGATGTCTCATCCTACATAGCCATGTCTTCAGCACCAACAAGTTTCAAAGTCGCAACCGTCGCCATCACACTAGATCTCCCAAAACTAATCTTCAACAGTGAAAGTGACAGGTCAAACACTAGAAAAGAAAATTTTTATATTTTTGTAAGTATGCCTTGGCCGCTGCTGATGTCAACGGCCCAAAATTCTTGGTCGGTCAAGGTGACAATGGCCATAGGTAGGACCTCATAAGCCACTGGACCCGACAGCGGCTAGATCCACAGGCTAGAATAACACACTTTGGTGGATTTAGATTATCATAATGTTCAAAATAACAAAAAAAAATTACATAAAAGCATAATCTCAGGTAGGCCTTGTATGTAGTTACCTACTCTATCCACTCGATTATTTTAGCGATTTGCACTCCATGTATTTTGGTGAGATGAGTAAATAACCATAAGGCCACTTGGGGCAAAAACAACTCATTTTGGAATTACGATGTACCACCCTTCAATCTCGAAGAATACCAATATGGTCTAACTACTCCACGGGTGTGAAAGGATCATCCTAATTTCCCTATGACATCAAAAACATTAAGTCAAAGTGATACAATCTAAACACAAATAAAATCACTCATCCTAACTCCCTAAGAAGGCTATTGATAGCCGGACCGCTCCTCGGGATAAGGATGGATGATTATCATAAAAAATTGGAATCACACTAGGATGTGGGATTGTACATTAAAAGCAACAAATGCTAGAAAGGAACCAGATTAGTCATATTGATCAAGTGACTTGTCACTTCATTCATTGTCATTTATTCACCAATTCATTGTGTGAGGAAGTAGTTCAAAACTTCAACTTAATCATAATTAAAATCAACAAAAGATCACTTGATCATAGAAAAATCATGTTTTTCCTACGAATCATTGCATACAACAATCACAAATTTCCCTTGTTTTTTGGGAATGTAAGTAGACATGACATCTTCAATTTAGCTCTCCTACTGGTCGGAATTGTTGTAGCAGTTGAATCTACCCGATTGAGTTTGAGGAATATGTGCAATTTAAAATACCCAAGCCACTAAGATAAGTCCTCTAAAAATTGAGGTAATGATTCAAGGGATGCATGCCATATTGCATGATTGGGCCATCCGGTCTTGATCATACCATTGATCATCATACACCCTACAAACAGATTAGTCTACGTTTTTGCTCAACATTGTGTTTTCCATACAACACGTCACAAAAATGGGCATCTGAGACACCTAAATCATGTCATGCTTAGGGGAGATGCTCACATAGACACACTCATAAGATCATAAGACATAATATTGGACTTTCCAAGCATCAACAATGGTTCTCACCACTCATTTGGGGCCTTTTCAAGCCATCCAAGTATAGCCACTCAAGCCAAGAGCAGCCAGATCCTAGCCTCTCAAGCATAGAGTAGCCAAACCTTAGCCACTACAGATGATAGTTTCTAGATGTTAGCCATTGCAGATGACAATGGCTAAGCCATAAGAAGTAGTTTACCAACAAATAGGCCTAATCATAGGTGGAAGTGGTAATCTGCATGCAATAAAGGTGAACGGGAGTGACTTTGCATTCCTTTTCATGACCAGTTCACATAGGAGATTTGAGTTTGCATTTAGACTTAAGTTAACTGACCTCCAAGCATAAAAAAAGGACAAAATATTCTCATGCTAACAACCAGTTTGCATAGAATACTCAAGTGGGTAGTTAGATTTTAGTTAACTGGCCTTCAAAAATAGACAATGGACAAAAGCTTCTCATGCTAACTTGCACTACGCATGATAAATTCATTTCTAGGGCATGTACATAGACCTAGGGTTCACACTATAAAAGGTGCAAGCCTAAGAGCACCAAGGGATATAGAGGTCATAAGATAGCATAGAGATAATATTAGTGAGAGATATCTTTTCGAGGAGAGCTTGTGAGACTTGGAGAGTTCTCTTTTAGATCACATGTACATCGAAGCACTGACGGATTGAAGATCATAACACCTATTATTTTGACATCAGGTACAGTCTTTGACCCATAGCTTTGGGGCAAAGAGAGCAAGGTTTACCTTAGCGGCCACTATCTTGGATAGTGGGCCATGGGCTTAGCTTAGGTTTTAGACATAGCATCTTTTATTCTACTTTTTTATGTTTTCATATCATTAGCATAGGTTTACATGATTTCATGGCATAGTTTCATCATATTTCCGTTACATTCTTTGATTACTAACAACCTCATCTAGGGAGGCAATCTCGGACACCTAAACATGCATTGTTGTTTCATTTCTTGCAGGGCCACAGGTACATTGGATGAAGATTGCAACATACGAGAGCAAAAGGGATCCCTCTAGGAAATAGACCTAGAGAAGGAGGCATCTGTAAGCCCTTATACATTTTCATGTGCAAAACCGAGAATTTTTTATAAGCACACCACCTCTTCATGGAAGGGGCACTCTTTGCCTATTTGTAATTTATAGTATCAAAATGGGTATCCCTAAGAGGGACCGACATGTAACCGAGCTTCAATATCAATAAAGAGATCCATCTTTGTTATTTTATGTTATATGCTTTTTCCTCGTCTTTCCATTTCATCTTCGGTATTTTACTAACATTGCAAGTAGGGTTGAAAATGTAGATGGTGCATGCATTCTCAAGGACTCTACACTTGGTTTCTATGTCATGCATGATACAGGTGCCTGAATATCATTATATCAAGTTCTTAAGATGATTACAAATGCTCGGGTGATAAATCTAGCTAGAATACATCTTAAATAAATTTTATTTAAAACCCTATTCCATATCATCTATAATGTAAATGCATCTTTAGCCATTAGGATCCTTGGTAATCTCCCACTCATAAGGTGTCGAGGTAATATGGTCTCACATATTTTATTGGATATCGGATTAATGCGGACCCCACTTTCTTACGACTTCAATGCACAACATAACTTAAATAATATCAATGTATTATTAGCTAGGCTCAAACATATCTTAAATAATATATTATTAGGTAATATTTGAGCTTGACCTCCTCTTTATTTTCATTGAGGAGTCTAAATATTTGACTATAGTTTCCTATTTATCTAATATTGAGGAATCTAACTAGTTAAGAAAATATCACATGTTTATATAATTTAACATTATGAAATAAACATAATACAAATTATCAGTACAAACCCTTTATAATTATTATTATCCACATAATAATAATTCTAATGATGTGAATATTTCTCAATCTAAAATACTAATTCTATGATTATATGAGATTCGACCCATAAAAACCATAAATCCCAAATTAGATAGTAGATCATTACTAAAACAAGAGGTATGATTTTAAAATCAAACCATCAAATCAAACAAATTATAGGTCATTGCTTAAAACCTATAGATCAAGATGTCTACCTCATCTACAAAGCATTCACAAACCTAAATATAGACAACTTAGGTAGAAACATGATTCTAAGATCTCTTCATCAACCCTAAGAAGTATCCTTAGAATCTAATCTAACACATGTTGAAACCACAAACCAATGTTAGCTTAATACCATATATTCTAAGCTAAACAAGTAGAGCTTGAACAAGGAGAGATATCACCTGATCCATCTCCTCCTTATGTTCCTTTTGAACTATGATCTCCTTCTTGCCCTCCTACAAGCTCTCCCAAATGATCTATTATCCTCTCTCATCCTAAGCTCATTAGACCCTTCCTATCTACTCTCAAGCAACTATTGGTAATATCCTTTTGTTGTTTGGTTTCTGATCCACCTAAGGGTGGAGAGCATACTCCCTAGACGATAGGATTTCCCCCAAAAAACACTTGCAAGAAAGCTTCTCGGAATGCTTTCTACCTCTCTAAGACCTTCTATTTATAGGCCAATTCCACCTCTTTCCTCATATTATTTTATTAATAAAATTGGTCAAGGTGGTTGGGAATGGTCATCCCTTTATAAATATTCACAATAATGTTTTGTGTGAGGTCCAATAGAAATGAGACACAACCAAGAGCAATTAGTTGGGTCCTATAAGATTTGGACAACTCGTTATTAAGGATAGGGAGTGAGGATCCTAGTCATCCTCCACTATCCAATATTATATTTCAAATATTTCTAGTGCTCATTGTGGTCCAATCAGCATTGGACACATTCCTATGAGCATTTATTTTATATTAGATTAGATTAGTTAATATCTATTAACCATATATAATTATAGTTAATTATTTCTAACCCTTCTAATTATTTCTCACACACTTAATCCACTAAGACTTGTAGGTGTGAATAGGGTCTTTGACCCCTAAATCTATGCTACTTGATCCTCATAACTAATTATTTTACCTATGAGAGAGGTCCAATGGGGCAGGCTATTACATACTCCCCCCTTGGATTCAACACAGTCCTCTATGTTGCTAGAAATTTCTTATCATAATTTATGCTTAAGAACATAATGCATGTCAAAATTTTACAGAGTTAAACAAGTCATTCTTATTTATCCTCTTTCTGCTAGCATCTCATCCATGATGGTAAGCATCCCCTTCCATCCATGAGAGTACCTGAACCTACAAAAATAGAAACATATCAACAATATCATGTCCTCAAACAATAAAACATCCATTTTGCATAAATTTTCAAGTATTGAAACACTCATCAATACAAAAATTTCATCACAAAGTCAGACATTGAAGCATCTATCAATGCATCATAAAAGAACATTGCAATAACAACACTTCAAAATGTCTTCTTAATGATAATGTGAAATCATATTTCCATAATAATTTAGACATTGCAAGTCTAATTATCGATAGGTTTAGCAAAATCTCATACCAAGGAGTTTTCAACCTACCAATTTTATAATCCTTAACATATGTTAAGCTTATGGAAATTAGATGTTAGCAAGGACAAAATCTTAATTTCACACATCCTACTTCAAGATACTCTTACCTCAAAAGGGTCTCAAGTATACTGCTTAAGACTCATCATGCTTTCGCTACACCACTCTAATTCACTAGCAACACAATAGTGGGAGGATAAAATACTTGAGCATGTGAAATATTGAGTGTAATTTTCACCATATTAGCATTTGTTGTGACTTTCTTAGTCCAACTTTACTCTACATAAGGTGTCTTTTTCTAGCATTTTATCATTTTCTGATGATACTTAGGTTGATGCTTACTCCAAGTAAGACATCATACCAAGTGCATTATCATCCATTGATGATATGGGTGACCACACTTATCCCCAAATAAGGTGTCATTTACAATATTTGGACATGATTTGAACAACTTAATGAGAGGATTCCCATACCCTCTCAATAATAAATCCCTAATCTATTCTTTCCCAACACAATATTTCAATTCCTATAGAATTGTATGATCTAATCTTTGGATAGTCTTATCATATTTTTAGGTGTACTTCCAATACACTACCTAATAGTTCATGCTAATTATAGTTTCGGTAACTAATTTTATCTTTGTGAACTAACCAAAGATGATCAATTTGCACTCATATTTTCTACAAGGTACAAATTATACAATTTTCCAAGATCTTATTCCTACTCTTGTCTTAACACAAGATAACATCTCAATGATGGTTTCAAAAAGGAATCTTATTTTTATCATTTATCATACTTTTCAAGCAACAAGTAATTCACCTATTATCTTGTATAGCTAATATTTATGATCAAGGGGTAGTTCTTATAAATATGAATTTCCAAGTAAGTTCAAGGTTGCAACTCACAAGAGTGAACATGGCCAATGTCTATCTTGTGGATAGGAGTGGTACCACTTCTCCTATTAAGGCCAGTGGGTAATCAAACATACCTCACTTTTGGGAATTCTCCCATATGTTTCAATAGGAACGCCTTTTTCCCTTCTAGTTTAACCCACCATTAAACTAGACTCATGATAGGTATTTTTTTTAACCTATACATTATGTTAGGTTTCTTTCAACCCAAACATTAGGCATATGCCTTGAAGATTAAATGTCCTACCTCATGGATATGACATCAATCTAACTACAATGCTTAACCATCATCCCATATCACACAATGGGGGTTAAGGGGGTTATCACACAAACCCACATAGACACCAAAAATGTCTACCATTCTTACTTGCTCTCATGATATGAGAGTGAATTCACTTTATCCATACTTGATCAATTCAATATTTGAGTT
Source organism: Wollemia nobilis (assembly GCA_028583015.1). Lineage (NCBI taxonomy): Eukaryota > Viridiplantae > Streptophyta > Pinopsida > Araucariales > Araucariaceae > Wollemia > Wollemia nobilis. The sequence goes on from JAQPPZ010016675.1 coordinate 653,107, forward strand.
ATCAATTCATAAAAAGGTTTGGTTTAAGGTTTGTGTACTAAGTGTGATTTCTCAGCAATCCTAGTTAAACCACATAAAATCCATTAGCCATATATGCATTTATAATAGCATGATGCTTATTATAGAATTTCAAACTATTTCTAGACACTAAATTATCATAATGTTTTCAACACAATGTTTTCCACAGTTTCTAGGGATCAAACATCAACTTATGCAAAACTTCTACTTACCAATTCTTAGGATGTTCAAATTTGGTCAAAGTATAAACATAATCCACATGTTTAATCCATTATTCAACAATCAAATGAATATGAAATCCTATAATGATTATAGATCATATAAGCATGATTTTCTACTTTAAACATTGCAAGGCTAACAAAATCTAACCATTATAATAATGCCTTAAATATTATAATGCTTGCAAACCAAACTAACTCCGTAATTCATTTGGTAATAAATCCCATGGAATTTATATAAACAACACCTATGGATTCTACATTACCAAAACACCAAGAGTTAGTAATATTCTTAAGATATAAGTTCCAATATAAACCATTGTTCTAAACACAGTTTATTTCAAGGTTTTATCCTCAGATGAAATATCTATCCATCTAAATAGACCTAAAACACTTAGGCAATTTCATTTTGCCTAAGTCTTCAAACTCACTATTTCAAGGTGCACGTTTTGGCCTACTGTCCTCACAACTAGGGTTAGTATTTTCTCAATATTTTTTTAGAAAGTTTCTTTCAATATTCCATTCTAACTTATTAGACATGGAGGAAAAATATTTGCACATTACTAACCCTTAAACACTACTCTTTACCAATCATCTATAGGCTAAGAATTTATCTATAAGTTTTATAAACTTACAATCTAGAAGTTTTAATAGTGCCCAAAACCTTTGCTAGTCTAGATCTAATTTTATAATCTATTAACTAACCTGCTCTGATACCAAATGTAACAACCACTCTTTCCACCACAAAACTCTACTATGACTTTTTTTTTAATTTACTTCTATTCCAGGTGTAGAGTTCCTAATCTTCATCACCTTGCTTTCTTCCAGATATTAATTGATCCATCAACTATTCCTAATTGATTAGTTGGTCATATATTGCAATCATAACCTTTAATTATCTCAGTGGAAGTCACGTTTAGATAGTGATTTATATGTTTATGAATCACTTTCATTGTTTCATAACACATTGTTCCATTACTTCAATTGTTTACAAAGAACATAACCATGTTAATCCTTTATGCATCTTATGACATAATGCATTCATTATCATGAGAAAGGAAATGCAACAACCGTTATCCGTATTACAATGAATCAAATACTCAATGTAACATACTTCAAGTTTCCATGCTGCATTTACTTATGAAAGACCATGATCATTTTAGCACATTACAGAATTGTATTCATGTCATCACTATTTTCATCAAAGGAACATTGCTTGTTAACAAAAGTCATACATCACTCATTCCTTATACAAGTAGAACATAGAAGCATAGTAAGACATACATTGCTAATTCCATAACATCAAACCACAAAATAGAACCATAACACCATTGTTTATCCTAGGAAAAACCCCGAAGGGAAACCACCCAACAGTAAAATATGCATCTTAATCTTTATTAATTGAATGTATCAATTTACAATCATCTCAAGGATCCTCTAGATCCTTTTTCCAACCATAACTAAATACACCTATGTGGAATACTTCCACATCATTATAAATTGAAACATATAAGGATATGTTTCTTGCACACATGTACATATTAGAGGAACCTTCACAGTCCTCACAATGAATCTCACATTCATTTTCCTTGCCTTTAATTTGCACTATATACATGTAAACAATATTCTATTTTAATGAATCCTATGTAGCAGATCATAAGAGAAAGATCATTACTCTTCTCAGGAATGGAAATCACATTGTGTTCCATCCTACATAATAACTACTTCTATTTGGGCAATGTCATGAGATAATACTCCACGAATGTAGCCAAGCATAATACATAAATTGTTATGCAACTTGCAAATATTCTGCAACCCAAAGGTAGGAAGTCCCATACCTTCCTAAGAATGAAACTTGGAGCTTCCCTCTCATAATTTCATCCCATATCATTCCACATAAATGATATACCTTTGAATCTATATTGTTCCATACATTCACCAAAGGCTACGAGAGAACCCCATAATTCTTCGAGGAATGGAACCCCGTTCCAATATCCCCTCGATTAGAAGAACATTATTATGTGCCAGATCCTACTACCCAAAAAAGCATTTAGACAAGTGATATACTCACTATAAAGGTTCTTTGGTATCTCTTACTTATAGCCATCTACAATTAGTCTTAAACTAGGCTTCAAATAATTAAAGCCACCAATTTATTAAGACCTTCTTTAATAAACCACCTCAGGCACTAAAATGGCTCAATATCCTAGATCTCCCTTATAGTGGATCAAATAACTCTTCTAAGATTCATCCTAGATTTTACTCAACCGATTCTCTAAAACACTTTTCAATACACATATGTAGCTCTTAATAGAATTTACTAATACTCTTTCAAGAGCATATATGCCACTCAATTGGGTCTAATTTAATTCCCAAATACTTCTTTATCTAATTAGATTAGAACTAAGTCTTTAAATATTCTCTCCAAGAATATTTATACCATCTTAACTTAATTCTTCCAATACTCCTACCAAGAATATCTACTATCATTTAATGAGATTTAACACAAATCTCTAATATTCTTCGAAAATCACATAATGCCATTTATTAAGACGTAAATATAATCCTTTAGTTCTTATATTCATTATTTATACTCATGAATTCCAATATGCTACTAAACTTGTACCATCCCATCAATGGGTAAAAAGGTAAAGGATTATTTATTCTCCATAATTAATTAAAGATAAATCCAATCTCCAATATTCTCTATATAATATCTTTTATAATTAAATCTAATATTACATACTCTTTCCAAGAGTATTCGATTTCATTAATTATATTTAAAACAAATCTTGTTTTAATCTCCCAAGAGAATATTTATATCATTTAGAAGAAAATATTCTAATACAAATCTCCAATATTCAGATTTTAATTGGATTTAATTCCAATATTTCCTTCATGATTATAAAATATCATTAAATGAAGATCCTCTCATGGAATGTGAGAGGCCTTAATGGTCTAGCCAAACAGAGGTTAGCTAAATCATTAAGGAAAGAAATCAGACCTACAATTTTTGTGATTCAAGAAACCAAGGTTAGTGAACCTCTTGATAAAAATATATGTAATCATATTTGGAAGAACTGTGAATTCATTGCTTGTAATGCTAAAGGTGCTTCTGGAGGCCTACTGTGTTTATGGAACCCAAACATTGTGGAAGGAAATCTCATCCATTCCACTGATGAGATGATGAGCATCCTCTTTTTTGACAAAGATAATAATTCACCCTGGGTTCTTACTAATATATATGCACCCAATTCCATTTCTGGGAGGTCTCGTATGTGGGGTAACTTGTCTTCTGTCAGAAGCACCTTTCCAAACCTTCCATGGATCCTCGTAGGAGACTTTAATACCCCTTTGTTTCATTTCTATAAAAAGGGAGGTGTTGGTTTCTTTTCTAAAATATATGGAGGTTTTTCAGGAATTTATTAGTGAACAAAATTTAATGGATGTAAATCTGAAAGGAAATCAATTTACCTGGTCAAATCGAAGGTGTGGACCTCAACTAATCCAAGTCAAACTTGATAGGGTATTATTTTCACAGGAAGCTATTGACATTTGGGGGGATGCAAATCTTCAATCCCTTCTCAAAATTGGTTCTGACCATAGTCCTATTCTTTTAGACACAAATAATCCAAAAATATTCAAAACTCCTTTCAGATTTGAAGCTATGTGGATGTTACATCCTGATTTCAAAGAAAGGATCAATCAATGGTGGCAATATGATGTCCAAGGAACCCCTTCCTTTGTTTTGGCTCAAAAACTTAAGAATATTAAAGAAAATATAAAAATATGGAATAGAGATATCTTTGGAAATCTCTTCCAGAACAAACAGGATATCAAGAACAGGTTAGCTATAATAGAAAAAGAGAGCCAGGAAACAGGAGATTATTCTGCTGAGGTGAGAAGTGAAGAAAGGAACTTATTAGCTCAATATCACAATATCCTTCAATGTGAGGAAATTTTCTGGAGACAGAAGTCTCATGACATTTGGCTCAAACAAGGAGATTCCAACACAAAATTCTTTCATGTTTCTACCATGAGACACCGAAGCAACAACAAGATCAAAGAAATTCGTAGCCAGGATGGAAGGACCATTAATGATATCAAGGAAATCAGATCTGAAGGGATAGCTCACTTCATGCAATTACTCCAGGAGGAATGCAGACCTAATTCTCAAGCAGGCAAGGACTTCTTCCTTCAATTTATTCCTCATATTATTTCTGATGATATTAACAACAAACTTATTGTTGTTCTTTCTGATGAGGAAATTAAAGATGCTTTATTCTCAATGAAACCTGACAAAGCACCTGGTCCAGATGGTTTTTCTCCAAGATTTTTTCAAGCCTTTTGGGATTTAGTTGGTAAGGATGTTTGCAATGCCATAAGAGAAATCCAATGTTCTAAAGTCATTCCCAGAGGCTTCAATTCCACATTTATTGTGCTCATACCAAAAATTCCAAATGCTTGCAATTTTAATGAATTTAGGCCAATCAGCCTCTGTAATGTCATTTACAAGATCTTAACGAAAGCCATTACTATCCGCATGAGAGAGGTGATGCCTTTAATCATAAATCAGTGTCAAGGAAGCTCTATCAGGGGAAGATCCATCTTGGATGGTATCATTTCAGTCCATGAAGCAATCCACTCCATATCCTTCAACAAAAAAGTTGCTTTCCTTCTCAAACTTGATATGAACAAAGCTTATGATAGACTCAGTTGGGATTTCCTTCTTGCCATCTTGAATAAGTTTGGCTTTCATTCTGATTGGATTTCCTTAATCAAAGGATGTATTTCTTCAGCTTGGTTTTCTGTCCTCATTAATGGATCTCCTGCAGGTTATTTCTAGAGTAGCAGAGGTTTAAGGCAAGGGGATCCTCTGTCTCCTCTTCTTTTCATTATTGTTGTAGAGGCTTTAGGCAGATCAATCTTGGCAGCAAAATATGCAGGCTTAATTTTTGGACTTCAGGTTACCTCTCAATGTAACCCCATCACCCACCAACAATTTGTTGATGATACCCTATTGTCCACCTTCGCCTCTGTTAATGAAGCCAAAATCATCAAGTGTATCCTCCTCTTGTATGAAGAAGTTGCTGGCCAGAGGATAAATTTCTAGAAAAGCAAACTATATTTTCTTAATACTCCTTTAAGAAGATAGAACATGATTGCCAACATACTTGAATGCTCCATAGCTCATTTGCCTTCTTCCTATCTGGGTTTACCTCTCTTTATTGGAAATGCCAAAGAAAGCCTATGGGATAATGTTATTGAGAGATTACAAAAAAAGTTGTCCACCTGGAGGGGTAATATTTTGTCTCAAGCGGGTAAAATCACTCTCACCATGGCCTACCTTCAAAGTATTCCTATCTATTTCCTTTCTTTTTTTAAAGCTCCTACAAGTGTTTACCAAAAAATGGAAAAAATTCAAAAACACTTCCTTTGGACAGGGTCTGAAAATAGACACAGATTTAATTTAGTTGCTTGGGACAAAGTGTGTAAACCCAAAGACCAGGGAGGTTTAGGACTTAGAAGGATTTTTCTTCTCAACCTTTCCCTCCTTGCTAAGCAAGCCTGGAGACTCATTTCCAATGAAAATGTTGATTGGGTCAAGATCATGAGAAGGAAATATCTTCAGGCCTCTAAATTTCTCTATGGTGAGGTCCCCTCTGCTGGGTCTATTTTCTGGAAATCCATCTGTGAAGCTCGCTCCCTTTTGAAAAAAGGGCTACGATGGCAACTTGGGAATGGCAAATCCATTTTCTTCTGGGAGGACAAGTGGCTTGGTGATAGTCCTCTTATTCAGATTCCTATGCTTCAAAGGATAACCAACATAACTAAACATTTGGTTGGTCCTTTAGTGGCTAATTTCATTTCTTCTATCAATGGAATCATGAGCTGGAAAAGACTTGATGTCCCGAATCATGAGGATGAAATTTCTTGTTTGCAAGCTCAATTATCTTCTATCAAAATTCCAGCTGGTGATCCTAAGGACCGTCCAATTTGGGAACCTACTGATTCTGGAGAATTTTCTATCAAATCAGCTTATTTGCTTTCTCTCAATCATCTTGAAACTCCTATTCCATTTAAGTTGGTTTGGACCAAGTACCTGATTCCCAAGATTACCTCCTTTTCTTGGCTTTGCATTCAAGATCGTATCCTTACAATAGAAAACCTAATAAAAAGGGGCATTCCTCTTCCTAACAGATGTTATCTTTGTCTCTCTGATTGGGAATCAACCTCTCACCTTTTCTTGTTTTGTCCCTTTTCAAGAATGGTGATAAGTAAGCTTTTTCTAAATTTCCAGCTGGTTTGGGCCCATCCTCCTTCCATTGTTGAGTTGTTCCTTCAGTGGCCCAATCCTTTCAAGAATCCTATGCTTAAAGGACTTTGGAAATTCTGCTTACAACATTACCTTTGGCAAATTTGGCTTGAGCACAATAGAAGAATATTTGACAAAAAAGCCTTGGATGCTGATCTCATTGCTAATAAAATCATCCTCTATGCCAAGGAGAATGTCCATATAGCCCCTTTTGATCCTTTTCCTTGTCCTCCTTTTGAGAAAGCCATCCTCAATTCCTGTAATATCTTCCTTGATACTTCAAGACCAGTCAATCCTTCAACTTCAAGAACCAACATCAAATGGCATCCTCCCCCAGTTGGTTGGGTCAAGATTAACTTTGATGGAGTAGCTAAAGGAAATCCTGGCAATGCTGGAGTCGGAGGAATTCTTCATGACCACCTTGGCAATTCCATTTTTGCTTACTCTAAACCTTTGGGCATCCTTTCCAATCATTCTACTGAAGCCAAGGCTATTTGGAGAGGCCTCCAATTCATCAAAAACATTCCAGGGAACATCATTGTGGAAGGAGATTCTCTAAATATTATCAATTATTTAAAAACTTCCAAACCTAGCAGTTGGAGGATTAGAACAATTGTGGAAGAAAGTAAACAAATCCTCTGTCAGCAACATAACACCATTGTTCAACATGCTTTTAGGGAGGCCAACTCTGTTGCTGATAGATTGGCAAATATCGGAGCAAATGCCCAAGGATTGTTGACGTGGACTGACATTCTTCCTCCTAAGGTTGTTGAGCTTGTCAGACGTGATCAAAATATTGGTAATCATGATGAATCTTGAAAACCTCATTCAGTTCATTGCCCGATACTTCCTCTTCCATGTGAAGCATTGGGTTCATGTCCTAATATTTTTGTTGTTTTTTCCATCAATTGCTATGTCTTACCTTGAAATTTGGACACATGACCCCTTGTGTTTTAATTTTAAATTACACACCACCTTTATTCATGCTTGCACTTATTTCTTGATAACCGATTCCTTTTGGAATCCCAAGGTAAATCCTAGCATGATTTTTAATCATACCTCTCCCGTGTGTTTTGATATTCGCAATCTAGCTTCCTCGAGAACCATCTGCCACCGTTTAGCCTGTTGCATTGTTCCAAGACCTTGTTTGGTGAACATCCCAATCCTCTCTGTGTCTTGCACCAGGACCTCTTGTTGGCTTCATTTTCTGAGCATCCCCAAAGGTCAACCTTTTCATTTGACATTGATTTTCTCAATTATCTATTGCAATGTTCGATGCCTAAAAATCTGCCTTGTTATCTGCCCTAGCCAATCTCTTTCCTTCAGGTGGTTTTTCCTTTTTGAAGCATCCTTTCTGGCTGTCCTATAGGACCCGGAGCTGCAACACTACTTTCCTTTTATATGACCCTTTGCATGCTCTTCTTACTCATCAACTCACTGCTATTTTTCCTGTCCTATTTATCTCTAGCCATTCCTTTTGTCTTCCTTCTCACTATTTTCTATCCGCAACCATGAAGGAAGGAAAACCTATTTTCATTGAGCCTGAGGTGTTTGAGCTAGAATCCATTGTCAGAGATATATTGAAGGACAAAGGTGGACTTATTGATTTCTTTAAGATGTTTTTTGGCATCGATGAGGAGGTGACGAAAGATTTTGCTACGTCCTGGGATAAGGGCCTGGTTACCATTCATGGTGTGGAGTTTCAAATTACTATGGAGCTGCTAGAGGACCTGATGGGACAACCTCTAGATGAAAAGGTGATTAGGAGGAATAAACATAACTGGGATGCGGAGCTGACGCATTTTGAGAAGAGCTCGATGATTCACAAGATGTTCAAGAAAGGTCTGTATCATCATCATCTCTCTACTCCCTGGAAAGAAATTCTCAAACCCATCATGCAATACCTTACCACTGATAATCTTGAATCCCAGCTCTATTGCTTTCATTTAGCTTACGTAAACCATTTTTGTGAAGCCAAAATGATGAACATTCCCACTACCCTCTATTGGTCCATAGATTACACCATAACTTCCACCCGATCTAAAAAGGAAGAGGGTTTGCCCTGTCATCAAGGGATTTTTAAAGTCCTCTATAGATTCCTCCTCCTAAAGTTCCCCAAAGGAAATATCCCCACCCCAGAGTCTGATGAAGAAAACTCTTCCTCAACCCCTAGTCCTAAAACTTCTAGACCTAAGAGGAAGGATAAGAATGATAAACCTCATTCTGATTTCAACATAAGAAAAAAGGTTAAGGTTGAAAATATGCCTGTTCGATGTTCCCAGAGACTCAAGCATAAAGAAATTGTTGAAACCCCTCCTTCCACATCTATAAAACCTATAAAGGATCATTCCAATTCACCTGATCTGGTTGAAAAGTACCTCCATAAACTTGTTGTCCATGCAACCTCTGCTACAATTGATCATCTGGAAATAGCTCACATGGCTATTGGAAAAGCAATTTCAAAGCTTAAGGAACAACGCCAAGCTCTCAGTCTCCTATTATTTTGTGATACGTTTGAGGATATTCCTACCATTTCCATTGTTGAGGTACCTTCTGATGCCAAGGGTGATGCTAAAGATGAGGACGTGGTTGAGATTGCAAAGGAAGCCTGCATTGATGTTCCAAAGGAAAACCCAAAGGAAACACTGAAGGATGAAGTGAAGGATACCATGCTGGAGGCCGTTGTCGCATCACCTATGCAAACTGACGCTCCCCTCTAAGCATGGATGTGGACCCACCTATTGTTGTCTCTTTCCTTATTTTCTCTTGTTCCTTCGGTTTGGAGGTTTTGTTCTAGTTTGGTTTAGCTGGTTGTAGGCCTGTCTCATTTTGTTCCTTTCTGTCAGAGGATGTATTCCTTTTTGTTGTTGTAGGTTGTTTGCCTCTTTGTTTTGTTCCTTTCTTGGTTCCTCTAGTGTTTTTCATTCTGATCCATTGTTGTACAAGGCGTTGGGGCGCCTTTCAAATGCCCCCTTTTGTTTAATAAAATTATTAACTTACCAAAAAATATATATCATTAAATTTAATTCAAATTTCCAATAAAGTTGATACAATCTATTTCCACTATTTGTATCTTTTCATACGACTTTATTAGAGTCTTTATCTTTAACACTATCATTTATATTTAAACCTTCTACCATTGAAGGTCAAATTCATCTATCTCTTAAATATAAATAACAATTAATCCAATTAACATCCTTTCTAATAGAATGTTTCAATACCCTTTATACCCATTAACCAATAATACCATATCTTCAACAATAATTTAACACCTTGTTCCGTTAATCATTAACGTGAAGCACAATTCCATTTATATATACCACTTCACATTTAACGAGGGTCAAAGTGTTAAGGGAATCCTTATAATTTTATTGAACCCATATCCCAACGACCATATTTTGTTATTAAATGTCTCCTTTTTAAATCATCCATGAACTTGATCAAATTATCACCTTTGACTCATGATATTCCTTTTTCTTCCTTTAGACAACTTATACACATGACATTTAATTCATATCGGTGAGAATCCCTCAATATAAGGTATTTATTACGATACCATAGATTCAACTCTAAACACATCATGGTCAACGAAACTCATCCTACAAGCGTTATTACCTTTGTGAATACCATGAAAACATAGTCAAAGAATTAAAGGAATCATATTGCTTTATCATTTATGCTATTCAATAACCATATAATGGTTACCATATTATATTTATTTCAAGCAACATCACATATTATTCAAAAAGGTGTTTTCCCTGGAAATGTATCAATTGAAAATTGATAAACATTCCTTAAATAACCATTTGAACATCAACGATGTTTATCATTGCTTGTGCCAATGATTTTAAGGGAGGGCTGCCAATAGGTGTTGGCCAAGCATCTTCACATTTTGACTGTCTGAACAAGTCATGTGGTGACTAGGCTATTTCATTACGACCTTTGCCTTCCGATTATAGGATGAAGAAACCGTCTAATGTACCATGTGTCAACATAGAATTCTATCAATGACTTGGGATTTGGATTTTATTAGGTAGTCCTAAATATCAGAGCTACTCTTATACGTACTCATGACCAGGTCATCTTACATTGATTTCAGTTACACTACAAATAATTTAGACTCCATGGCAGCTAAACTCATTTTTTTCCTACATCAACATAGTTACATCATTATCATATAATCACTTTTCAATAAATATTGGACATTATCTATGTATCATTTGGTACGATTCTAAAATAGGTCTCCTTTTTAAAATATTGAAATATTTAATCAATTGATTTATTACTATGGTGAACACATGATTTGCATTATTTCACCTCATGATGAACTCACCACAAGGCTTAGATATCATCCATGTATCACTTGGCAAGTTTTGAACTAAAGTTTACTCCTTGAAATGTTAAGGAATTTAACTAGTTGACCTAATGCTACTTAAATCCTCCTATCAACTACATTATCACCTATGAGAAAGTACCATCCATGATGATGTTGGGAATATTCTATCATATATAACAGTAACGTAGCAACAGTAGTGAAATATTGTTATGACCTCGCTACGGTATCTCGAAAACCTAGATCATAGAACACAATAGTAAGTGATTTTTTGGACCTCTTCAAATGTTTCAACAATAGAACACTTTCACAGTGTTGGCACCCAAGGTTATTTTGACAACAGTGATGACTCATAAAGGTTTAGGCAGCTATGAAATTAATTAATTGAGTCCACTATTTCAATGCCTACTAGAATGGAGACAAGTAGTTTGAATGGCAAGAGCTTCTATTTCTAGCACAAAAAAATCTTCAAAATAGTGATCTGTGGTCCATAACACCAGTTATTGTCTAATGCATATGTGGATCGAATGTCATATACCATTGCATACCCTTCAATGATACACATATTTTTCAAGGTGTCAATGGGATGTGCAGGGGCTGAGATGAGTCTTATCTGTATAACATCATCACCACACAGTGGTATTACAACAAAGTTTGGACACTTGATCTAGACTTCACAAGACATGACTCTTGGTTTCTACTTCATGCATGATACAGGTGCCTAAATATCATTATATCAAGTTCTTAAGATGATTACATAGGCTGGGGTGATAAATCTAGCCAAAATACATCTTAAATAAATTTTATTTAAAACTATATTCTATATCACCTATAATGTAAATGCGTCTTTAGCCATTAGGATCCTTAGTAATCTCCCAATCATAAGGTGTCGAGGTAATATGGTCTCACACCTTTTATTGGATATGGTATTAATGCAGACCCCACTTTCTTAAAAATTCAACACACAACATAACTTAAATAATATCAATGTATTATTAGCTAGGCTCAAACATATCTTAAATAATATATTATTAGGTAAGATTTGAGCCTAACCTCCTCTTTATTTACATTGAGGAGTCTAAATATTTGACTATAGTTTCCTCTTTATCTAATATTGAGGAATCTAACTAGTTAAGAAAATATCAAATGTTTATATAATTTAATATTATGAAATAAACATAATACAAATTATCAGTACAAACCCTTTATAATTATTACTATCCACATAATAATAATTCTAATGATGTGAATATTTCTCAATCTAAAATACTAATTCTATGATTATATGATATTCTACCCATTAAAACCATCAAACTCAAATTAGATAGTAGATCATTACTAAAACAAGAGGTATGATTTTAAAATCAAACCATCAAATCAAACAAATTATAGGTCATTGCTTAAAAACTATAGATCAAGACATCTACCTCATCTACAAATCATTCACAAACTTAAATATAGACAACTTAGGTAGAAATATGATTCTAAGATCTCTTCATAAACCCTAAGAATTAACCTTAGAATCTAATCTAACACATGTTGAAACCACAAACCAATGTTAGCTTAATACCATATATTCTGAGCTAAACAAGTAGAGATTGAACAAGGAGAGATATCACCTGATCCATCTCCTCCTTATGTTCCTTCCGAACTATGATCTCCTTCTTGCCCTCCTATAATCTCTCCTAAACTATCTATTATCCTCTCTCATACTAAGCTCTTCGGACCCTTCCTATTTACTCTCAAGCAACTATTGGTACTATCCTTTCATTGTTTTGTTTCTTATCCACCTAAGGGTAGAGAGCATACTCCCTAGGTGATAGGATTTCCCCAGAAAATGTTTGCAAGAAAGCTTCTCAAAATTATTTCTACCTCTCTAAGGCCTTCTATTTATAGGCCAATTCCACCTCTTTCCTCTTATTATTTTATTAATAAAATTGGTCAAGGTGGTTGGGAATAGTCATCCCTCCATAAATGTTCACATTAATGTTTTGTGTGAGGTCCAATAGAAAGGGGATACAACCAAGAGAAATTAGTTGGGTCCTATAAGAGTTGGACATCTTGTTATTAAGGATAGGGAGTGAGGATCCTAGTCATCATCCACTATCCAATATTATATTTCAAATATTTCTAGTGCTCATTGTGGTCCAATCAGTATTGGACACATTCCTATGAGCATTTATTTTATATTATATTATATTAGTTAATATCTATTAACCATATATAATTATAGTTAATTATTTCTAACCTTTCTAATTATTTCTCACACAATTAATCCACTAAGACTTGTAGGTGTGAATAGGTTCTTTGACCCCTAAATCTATGCTACTTGATCCTCATAACTAATTATTTTACCTATGAGAGAGGTCCAACGGGGCAAGCTGTTACACATGTATTGGAAAGCTTCCTCTAGTTATTACCCATAGGGAAATGGACTAGAAGAATTCATGAATAACATTTTAATAACAATAATCAAATGAAATATTGACAACCAAAAAAGTTAGCATTTAATGCTTAATAAATATTTATGGACAAAAAATATTATGGTTAAAAAGGCCTTGAAGAAATTGCCCTATGATTTGGCTTATGGAAAGGAATTTGTGTTGCAAATACATTTGGAATTACCTACCTTGAATCTTATTAACAAAATAGAGTTATAGGATGCAGGGCTAATTAAAAAGAAAATAACATAATTGTTGCTACGAGAGGAGAAAAGAGAAGAATCTTACAATAGCTTCCACCAATATCAAGTAGTCAATAAAATATGGTTTTATAAAATAACATCATCAAAGATATTTAAAGAAGGTGACTTGGTGCTAAAATGGGATGCATATCTAGATAAAGTAGAAAAGCATGAAATACTAGAATCGTTGTGATTTGGGTCATATCTAATATTGGAAAGGAAAGCATTGAACGTGTATGATATTTAAGACATGTATGGTCATATTTTACCAATTTTGGTAGATGGCTAAAATTTAAAGCATTATGCTTAAAAGTACATGCCTATGAAGTGTACATATGTAAATAGTGACACATGTCAATATAGAAGTAGTGGCAGTAGTAGCCATAGTAGTTTGAATAATCAAAGTTGATTGGCTAAAAATTATGCATGGTAGCTCCCAAATTTTGAATTTCTAGAAATCTTATTTGCCAAAAGCATGACAACCTTGAAAATGACATGCATTGTGAATGCTCACACAAATTGCTAGTTTTAGAGAAATAATTGCAATAAAATCTGAGCATGTGCAATATTTAGCATTGATTAGCAATGGTTATACCTAATGATTTCTTCTTGCAATAAAAATAGGGATGAAAATGTGTAATGTAAAAATAATAATTTAACAATTGAGATAGCAAAGTATTGTAGAATTTTCGAAGTATTTTGTGCAAGGAAGAGTAGTTTCATTCTTGCTTATGGCCATAATTTTTGTAATTTCAAATAGAAATTTCTTGTTCAATATGGCACAAGGAAAAATAGGGTATAAGGTACAAAAATATACTAAAGATATTCAATATAGGTTGAGCAATATCCATGATCCTATTATCATAATCAAAACAAATTTGAAAATATTCAAAGAACGGTCAAAATGAAGAGGAATAAGATATTCTCCCAAAATTATCAAAGCGACTCCATGGAATTCATTCATATCAAGATATATTCTTAGGTTTTTTCACCCTTTTCTAGAGCTAGTTAAAGCTATTGTAGACAATTATGACCCAAAAATAGTGATGGTTTATGATGCAAAAGGGAACAAGCTATTTCCTATCATAACTAATGTAATTAGAAGAGCTTTTGTAGTAGAAGCACAACCAGGTACAAATATAAGTTACTTGGTATAAATGAATAGAAGGGTCATGCAAAATGAGATAAAGTTAGAGCTTGGTTGGGTAAAAATATATGAGAAATTTTGAATGATTTTTTGGAAAAATTTGTGAATATTGGAAGATTTAGTGATTTTCTTCAAGCAGTGTTGTCTATGATAGTTATAGTCCTTGGGCTGGATACAAAATCATATGTATATGATCACCAAATTTATATTACATATGTAGTCACTAATGTGCATAAATATGACAGTTCAAGTGCAAATGATCCTATTTCTTTGATTGGATCCATTTTCTAATTATCAAATTCATAGTCAACTAGTCACCCTAAAGCTAAAATATATGGACACATTCCCTTACCTGTCATATTTAACTTGGTTATTCCTATATTATATGCCACCTAGGATGTATAACATTCAACTCCAAGTAAATTATAATGAGCAGATTCATCTTGTAGTTTATTGGACCTTGGTCCTCAGAGAGAACTCATATCTTGAGTTTAATAGACTCTTTCTCGGGCCTACACTAGAATGTATTTATGGTCATATTCCTTGCCTGAGTTGATAAACTACATGGTAAAAAGTATGAACTAGGGGACTAATTTATCCTAAAAAGTCGTACCATT
The DNA here is from genome assembly GCA_028583015.1 of Wollemia nobilis. Classification (NCBI taxonomy): domain Eukaryota; kingdom Viridiplantae; phylum Streptophyta; class Pinopsida; order Araucariales; family Araucariaceae; genus Wollemia; species Wollemia nobilis. The sequence goes on from JAQPPZ010016675.1 coordinate 668,439, forward strand.
ATAAAAGCTTATAGTTTCCCTAGGAATCCATTTCTATTACCTTATCATATCACAAACTAGGTATTTGGCATAGAATGATGTAGGAAAATTTATGAAGTAGATGAGAATTTTGGATCCAAAATCAAGAAAGCTTGCACTTATCACTATCCTTTCAATTTTAAAGATATAAGCATGACAATAAGAGGTCAAACAAATCTTTTTGATGAAAATCTTGCCTCTAGTTGTCGATAGTGCCACACATGTGGAACTAAGATCTAGATAGTAAGTTCAAGGTTAAATTAGCATGTTTGAACACTAAGCCCCTAGCATTTGACCACCTTCTATAGCCAAATATTAAGCAATTCAAAAATAATGAAGATCAAGACATTGATATTAATATTAATAAGATGTAAGAGCTTCCACCAAGGAGGAAATGTTATGACTTCAAACAACCCTATGATTTTTTAAAGAGATAAATGTTAGAAATATATCATATTACATTATTTGGGTCATGTAAATGTATCTACAAAGATACATACTTAGGAAATTAGATTACTTTAGGTGGAAGTTACTTAGTTTCTTCATACAATGTAATAAATACACAAGTTTCAATATGCAAGTTGTACATGTGCAAGTTGTACGTTGCACAACTAGATAGATTGTTGGCCAAGGAACCTATCTTCCTATATAATGGCCTTATTGTCATAGTCATAGATATAGAGAACACATATAGCATAGTTTCATAGATAGTGCATCATAGGGCTTAGATAAAGTCACCCATATTGGAGATGGGTGCAATGTAGTCTAGTAGCATTATTCATGGAGTGTTCATTTTATCCATAACTACATTGTATTCTTTTCTATAATTTCTATTTATAGTATATTTTTAGTCATCTCACATATTTAATTTCTTTCATATTATTATTCATGCATCTTGTGATTGCTATCTCCCATTCATATAGCATCAAAAGCTAACAATGGTATCGGAGATATGGTATATTTATCCATAGTAAAGATACCATTATCAATGAGCCTAAGTTTATTTTTCAACCTGACACACCTTTGGACCAATCACTATCAAAAAATATTAGAAGAGTCTAGGTAGTAGAAACAGGGATAGCCACAAGTGAGGACTGAAATAAATCTAATTTTAAGAAATACTGAGATTATTTTTGGCTAGTATTTCCACATAGTTGTAGAAAAACTCATGAATACTAGGACTCAACATTCAATCCACTAGATTGATAAATCAACTAGTGAAGTCATGATATCTAGAATTTCTTAACTATTGACCCATAGTTTCTTTTTTTGTAGAAATCTAATTCTTATAATATTGGGATTCCTTCTATAACAAAAATCTAGGAGACTTCAACTTAGTTACCTGAAAGGTCGACATATCTTCATAATGCAGAGGTTAGTTTCTTATTCAAGAAAATAATACTAAGGAATAAGACTTTTAGAAAAGAGTTATGGTGAATTTAGGAGATAGGATATCTCCATTACTAAATTGAAAAATTCACACAAGAAGAAAAGGCTATAGTAGCCTTGATCCAAAAGAAAAGGCCATAGAAACCTTGATTCAGAAAAAAAGGCCATAGAAGATTTTATCAAGAAGAAAATACCATATAAACCTTGATCCAGAATAAAAATGCCACATACGCCTTGATCCTGAAAAAGGCCACAAAAGCCTTGATCCTGAAAAAGGCCACAAAAGCCTTGATCCTGAAAAAGGCCATAGAAGCCTTGATCCTAAAAAATGCCACAGGAGCCTTGATACTAAAATTAGGCCATAGTAGCCTTGATCCTAAAGAAGACTCCAAAAGAGAGTATCTGATTTATAAGGAGATTAATATTTCAATACTAATAATTTATCATAGGGAAAGGATATTCAATTAGTAGAGAAAACTTCCTACAAGAAATATAGGAAGAGTATCTTCTTCAAAATCAATCTAGCACCTACAAGCAAAGATATCAAGAGAAGAACTTCCAGTATTGGAAGAATAAGGACTAGGAGAGTTCTAATAAAATCTAGACGTAGCAGAAGTGAAGATCTAGAGGAATATCTCACCACAAACACTTCCAAGAGTAGAAGGTTGAATAAAATTTCTTAAGAAATACCATAAGCATATGTGAGATCAAAGACCTTGGAGAGGTCTCAATGAGCATCCAGTAAAATGCTTGGAGAGCCTTACTAAAGAAATCATCAAAGAAGAACTCATTGGAGAAATCCACTACCAAGGAGAAGCTCCTAATAGTTAAGGACTTGGGACAATTATTGCCATATGATAATAAGCCCAAGAGGAGAATAATTTGTCAAGGAGTGCCAAATCCTAGAAGAAGAATCTAGTGAAGACCTCAAGACACTCAAAATATTAAGAAGAATATCCTATTTAAAGTTATAATTTGATAAGAAGATTGAAGGAAGATTCAGATAGAATAATCCTATCAAATCCAAGAGATTTGGAGATTACCTCTCACAGTAAAAGGCATCACTTCAGAAATAAATATATCTTCAAATCTATAGAAAAAGAAGGAGACTACAAGAGGAGAACAAACCACCAAAAATTCCTAGGATCATGAAAGAAAGTTTGAGACCATATTTTGATGAAGATGAAGTTATTCAAGGTAGCCTACAAAGAGCTGCAACATCCTACACAAGGTAGCAACTTGGTGATCCTAGACACCAAGATCTACATCATCTATAGAAGTGGTAAAAGAGATTTCAGAAAAAGGTATGCAACTATTGGTGCAATTATATTAATTAATTGGATTACTTATAAGATTTTTTTAAGCACCTTAATTTGAATTGAAGTTGCAAATAGGAGAATTGAATTAAAGTCTTCAAAAAGTGCAAAAACAAAAAGGTTAATTTTAGGTTCACTTGCACTTTAGGATTTAATTATATTTAGAATTCCAACTATCTATCAACTACCTATCATCTACTTTGGAAAGCAAAAGAATACTAGCTCCTACTACCTTTGCTTATAACATAATTATAGAATAAGTATTGAATATTCATTATAGATTATTCTTGATTAGTTGTAGTAAATTGATTGAGTGCATTAATTTTTTAGAGTAAATTGGAGTGATAAGGTGTAATTTGTTAGTGCATTGAAAAGTTAAATTTGTTAAGATTAATTTGCACTATTATTACTCAAAATAAATTAGTTTTTGTACTTTGAAAATGGCTACAAAATCTAGTTTGTATCAAGTTTCTAAAGACACTCTTGAAAGCACAAAACCTATAACTCTAAGTGGTCAATAGAAGCCACTGAAATTGGTTAGTACATGCAAATAGAAACTAACCAAAAGAAGCATCAAATATTGAGATTTAGTTAATCTCAAATCCAAAGCACTTGGATATTAGTACAACTAAAATAAAGATTCATTTTATAGCATTTACAAGGCTTGGATTCACCATCAATCATCCAAGAAAAAAGGGTAAGAAATATATCCAAAGAGACATTATGAAAACCCTCATTTTGCACTCACTAATTTGCTACAAAAATCATAAACTCGGACCTACAAAAGAGTGCAAGAAAATGTGCAATAAAAAGGTTCTATATACATGTAAAAGTTATATGGTATTGCACTTCTATAATACATCAAATGTAGGTAAAGGAGAATATTTAAAGGTGCCACAATAGGCACAATACGTACAAGAAAAATATAGCCAAAATAAGAGCCAAAGGATTGAGTGTTCTCCAAAAACAAAAAGACATTCTCTCCAGGAATGAACCTGCAAGATAAAGGAAGCTTTTATGTAAATGACAATAAGCATACCAAGGTTATTTACGTAAGCTAAAGTAATTTTATCAAAATAATTTACGTAAATCATAGCAAGTTCATCATCAATATTTGTAAGGACAAGAAGAATCTATTTACATAAAAAAAGGATAGAGCATATCCAGCGAACAAACACATCAAACATCACTTCTATCAATGTGAAGAGTGAGCACATTGAAGGCATAAGCACAAAGAAAATGATAAATTCTACATTGGTAATAGCATCAATAGATGAAATAAAAAGAGCTACCCCATCCTTGTTCAAAGCTCCAAGATGGCTCATATATTTCTTGCAGAGAAAAAACTGTTGTTTGCTACCAAATAAATTATAGTAAGCTAAGGAGAAGAATAAAAAGGAGTTACAATATCCTTATTGAAGGCATTACATCAAAATATGCATACATGAATTCCATATGACACTTGGCATAATATTCCCTAATGCCTGTGATATTTCTAACACTCAAGAGACCAACATTGAGGAGTTACAAGTGCTCAAAGCAAGCTCACATATGTTATAAAGGAATAACATTTTGTGTAGCAGTGTTACAAGAAGTGGTATAACTCTCAAGAAATTCAGGTGCCACTTGTCCATCATTGATCGCCATTAAATGCAAAAAATAGAGAGTGAAAGGACAACATTTGCATTTGAATTCTGCAATAATAGGGTGCAACGGTAGTGTGGAAGCAAGGCATGGAAGAGCCTTCAATACTCTGAAGAAGGAAGGTCAAGAGTAGATGTAAGTAGCGATACATTTGGAATGTCTAAGGTTCCAAGAAAATCATTGATGGAAGGGCCACATTTAGAACATCTATTTACCACCAAGGTTTCAAGAAAATTATTGAAATAAGAGCTATAGAATCAATGTCCATATTGCAATGCATGCACATCAAATACATAATCAAATATTGAATGATATAAGGTAAGCTTTATTCCACCATAATATGCTTTATTTTACTTGGGATTCATAAGGTTGAAATTAAAATAATTCAACTACATTGAAAGAAATATCTAAATAAGGGAATAATATATTATATCAATAAAATATTTGCAATATTAACATAGGAGAAATAATGACTTCTACTGAAATTTATTTAAAATATTTGCAAATATTATTGTGATCTAATTTTCCAACATGTGGGAGTTATAAGGGTTACTACTTCAAATTAACTTATTGTAAATTAGATACACTGCAATTAAAAAATAAGGGATATTTAAAAAGAGGTTATCAAAAGCTTTAGGCTAAGGTTGGAAACTTATATATACTTGTCTCAAACACAATAAAAAGGGATAAAAGAAATCCAAAATTAAAACCTCTACATATTGAGAAAAAGTGCTTAGTTCAAAAGGAGCAATAAGGGATAGATAAAATTTGAATTTTGATATTTACAAAGCCTTAAAAAATCAACCAAATATTGAACTATATTTTCAAAAGAACTATATTATATCCCTAAAAATTCACAAGGAATTCCACAAAACTTGGTAATATCAACATTGGTCATAAATTATCAAGTTTCAAATCCATTAGGAAAATTTAAGCTTTTACAAAATCTTAAATTCCATTAGGTGTATAATCTCTCATAACTAGGGAGGCATAAGGAAGCCTACAAACCTAAGGAATAAAATAGGTTTCATCAAAATCAAGCTTATATACTTTAAGGTTCTAAATCCTATCTCATCTCTCCATTTTTACTTCTTCAAATGGGAAAAATATTTCCATACAATGAATGAAACTTACCTCAGCCAATCTACGAAACATAAAAACATGTGGTACATTAACTCAAGAGTCAGTCATCATATGACCAAAAATATACAATGGTTTGACTATCTTGAAGGTGCTAAAGGCTATAGGCTAAGAATTGTAAATAGCCAAACTTATCCCATACATGGTTATGGATGTGTAACACCTAACAGATCATTTCCAAATATTCTACTACAAAAATTATTCTATGTTCCAGGATTAACCTTCAATCTTATCTCTATGAGAAAATTCATAGAAGATAACTACATGATCAACTTTGGATACATGAATAGATTCAATACACGTCTCATCATGAATCAAGGTGAAATAAAGGCAACAAGATCAATCCATGGAGATACATATATCTTGGATTCAATGGAAATTTCACAAGATATCATGATGTTTCAAAATGATACTAACTGTAGCACCCTAAAATTGGCGCAATAAACCTTAGCAAATAATTAAAATTACCTTAGTAAATAATTCAAATTCAAATTTCAACCCCAAAACCGCTCCAAAACCGCCTGCTACCCGTTTCCTCATTTTCCATGCCATTTTTAGGATTTGTTTTGTCCGTTGGACGATATCGTCGCCGATCAGACGATATCGCTTAGATCGGACGAATTCGTCTGGAGCAGAACGTCCAAACGATTTCGTCCCAAAACTAATTTTTCATAATTAGCTTCTGTTTCAACGGCGTCTCTAACCTGGGCAAAAGCGTGTCCGCATGGTTAGAGACTTCCCCCGTTGGAGATCTCCCAAATTGGGATGATCTCCAACCTCCCAACATCCTTCCTATGCCTATTTAATCTTAGGCCCTCCCCTTGACATTCCCCTGGCTGAAATTTCCTGTAACACGAGTTCTATTTGCATTAGACCATCTTAAATCACCATTTGCCTTCGTATTTTTCCAAGTTTGTTTGCAGGAACTTCATTGTTTTTCAGCTGGAGCAAGCTCAGATCGTCGTAGACGATCTTGTACAATCTCGGACGATCACGCCCCAATTCGAGATGATTTCGACTACAGTCAACATTGGGGGCAATCAGTGCCTAGAGTTTGCGCTTTTCCTATACCTTTTTGCTATTCTATTCTGCATCTAGTTAGTTTTATTATTATTTCTTGTTATTCTGCATCTTGGAGTTCACCCATATAGCTTAAATACATAATAAAATCATGATTAGCTATTAAAGCATGATAATTTACTTGCATTTCTATTTGGGATTATCTTATTAACATCATTATTATCATTTCACATCATTTTCCTTTATCAAAGCATAGCTGCATTTTCTTGTATTCTCGTGTCTACTTCTCTCGATTGCAGTGTCTCTCGACGAATTTGTCCGATGAATTCATCGATCTCGTATGATCCTCGTCTCGATTTCAGTATGATCCTGTCAGATTCGAGGCGATCCGGACCGCTTCAAAAATCAGAACCTCCATCGTACATCCGGAATCAGTGTATGGTTTTTCTCACTTAGCTTGTTCTCTCGTATTTTCTGTTTAATTCTATTTTTTGTATTCATTTAAATCTGCATTTCCTAATAGAACAGCTTTAGATTCATTTGGCCAAACCTAGGATTTGAATGATTAAAGTTAAAACCGAACACATCAAACACATTCCCAACCTAGGCGTGGAGACTGCCACTAAACGTTTCCTGGTGAACCCCACCATCCGTCAAAAAATCACCTTAATACTCCTCCCCCGAGAGGCGGGACCTTCAAAGGGCCTCTCAATCCGAGGTATTGTCCCATCCTTTTCCCATCCCCCTTCCGGGCGTGGATCCTATAGCCTGAAGGTAAGGGTGCAAAAAATTTGGAGCGATACATTTTGGTGAACCCGACGTGAAACTAAAACCTTTTGAAAAAAAAAAAAAACATAGATGCATTTAAAATCATTAGAAAACTACTAAGTTGCATATCATGTTTAGATGGTAGCTCCTAAGAAAAGACTAGCTGTCACTATAAATGTTGAAAATCAAATAATAGCCATAGAGTTTAATTCTTTGCTTAGACTATCTCAAACATATAGAGTTCCACCTTTGTGGGACGAACTTAATAGGAGATTGGGTATTATTTCATCTAGATCAACCGAACTTCGGCAAATTAAGAGGTTTGCCCTAGATAGAATCCTGGATCCTCATCAACTCATTTTTTATCATGAACTTCAGAGAGCTTGCCATAGGTGGTTAGCTTATAGGAGAGCTCTTGTGTCTTCGTAATTGTTCACCTTCGAGGAAAACCTCGAGAATGCAACCGTTATACACCAATTCCTAGGTCGTGTAGAAGACCAAGAGGTCATTCTTACGGATAGGGAGAGGTGGAGGAGAGTTCCTAGAGCCGTGTTATATCGAGAGCATTGCCACGAACTTTATTTCTACCAACCAAAGTCTGAGACAGATAATATCACTATAGCACTTTTTGTCAAATTCTTGAAAGAAAATTTTCAATTTGAAGAAGAACATTTCATGACTCCTGAAGAACTTGAGCCCGTTAATGATATTTATAAATTGTTTATAGAAAACTAGATCATGGCTTTCATTATTATTATTTCTTGCATTTAGTGTGTTGTTTGTTATCTTTATAATATTGTTATAAAAAAAAAAAACCAAAAAGAAAAAACCGAAAACATAACAAAACCAAAACATTTTATTTTAAATACTATAGTAGGTATATAATTAAAATATATACCTCTTAAGCTTGTTGCATATATATATATATATATATATATATATATATATATATATATATATATATATATATATATATATATATATTTGCTGAAATCTAAGTTTAAGCACAATGACTAGACTTAGGAATGGTAAACAAACCGAAGAAGAAGAAGAAGAAGATTGGTTAGGAAAGAAAACAAAAAAATCAAATGCCCTTCCTGAGGATCCAATTCCGGAAGGAGAAACTCTAGAACAGCCAGAAGATGAGCTGGTTTTAGATGAACAAGAAGAAAATGTTAAAGAGGAAGGATCCTCATCCCCTAGAATGGCTCCAGACGAAACTGTTACTTTTGATAACTTAGATCATTTCTGGAAATTTTTCAATAATAACATTGGTGCTCTTAATATGGCAGCTCGTATTGATAGAGGACAAATTAGTGACACTCAAGCAGCCATGGAAGATATGTTTAACATACACACTAATCCCTTGTCCTTTGTTGATCAAGAAAGTGATAAAGCTGGACCATCCAATATAGATATGGTTACTATGATTCAGAACATGCAAAAACAACAAGTTACCCAACCCCCTAAGGAACCTGTTATTGAGCCTAAAATCATTCCCACACAAAAGAGACCTTCATTCACCGCTTTATTTCGCCAAACTATTGATCAATATGCTTCAAATCGACAAAAACCTAAAATGAAGCCAAACACCAATTTTCAACAATCTGGGATACAACATAATACAACTTCAAAACTTCTTCATAACACCCTTCCTACCAACAATTTACACAATAGCAATATAGCATCTAATCTTCATGTCCCTCCATCATATGCTCACAAATCCCATATTAATGCCCTACCGAACCAATATGGTGGGCAAACCAGTAATCTGGAAGCCATGGTGAAACAGTTAGCTTCCCGCATGGACCAGATAGATCCCTACCGTCCCTCGTATAATTATCGAGAGATGTGTAGTCAACCTTTGGATCCCATAGTTGTAGCACAGCCATACCCTAAGCACTTTCCCATGCCCGTCCTGCCTATATATAAAGGAACCGAAGATCCCATAGAGCATCTTCGCATGTTTAGGATAGCATGTCATGATATATCACATGATGACTTGCTATTACTAAAAATGTTCCCAAAAAGTTTAGGAGGAATGGCATTAGAGTGGTACTATCAATTGCCCACTCATTCTTTGAGGAATTTTGAAGAAACAACTGAATCTTTTGTCCATCAATTTAGTGCCTACATCGAGAGACACGTGACCATTAAAGATTTATACAACTTAAAACAAGACAAAGATGAATGTTTTGCTGATTTCTTAGCTAGATGGAGGCAGTTGATAGAAAACCGCACTTTGTGCTACCTTATAGGGAAATGTTGGACATTTTTATTAATAATTTGCAAGAACAACTATCCTATGAATTATCAATCGCTACCTTGACCACCTTCGATCAAGCTATAGACTTAGCTCGAAGGGTGGAAGATGCTCTCATTAGAAGAGGTCAGCTCAAAAAGAAAGATGATGAGAAAACATCCATAAATCAATATAAAAACAAACAAGTTGTAGGTGACAGAGTCACTGATAGTAGAAACATTTCTAATGTTAATACTACGAAAACAATGGAGAAGTTTATATTAAAACCTCCCTGATAAACCACCTCGAGAGTTTACTAGATTGAATCAACCATTATCAACTATTCTACCCCAATTACTCGAAAGAGGTTTGATTCAATTACCAGCTATCTGGGAACCTGATCCAACTATACCCGGATACAGAGCCGATTTACATTGTGATTTTCATAGAGGACCTGGACATGCTACAAACTCTTGCAAAATATTAAAACATAAAATACAAGACTTGATTGATAATAATGAAATGGAGGTGCAAGCCTTTCAACCTAAACAAAATCCTCCTAATAATGCTCAAAAGAACATTCCCCAAAATCAGAATCAAAATGCTAATCAATCATTAGATATATTTCAACATCCTTTACCAAAACATGGTAAAGAGGTGGCCAATCAAATTGAACATCATAATGTTCCCCCTCCTACCCGATATGTAGGGACTATTAGCGGACAATTATCTGTTCAGGATCCTCAAATATTTGGCACAACTTTCTCCATGGTTACGTCCAGACCCCTATATAATACTCAAACACCGGATCCTAGTGATGTAGAATCGGATACTGAAAGTGAAATAGACATCACCTCAAACCAATCGAATAGTTCTGAAAATGAATCAGATCCGATTCAACCTATCACAGATGCTATGGTTCCGGAAGAACCATTTCCTAGAAGAGTTACTACTCGACCCTCTTCTAATCAGTTCCTTCCTAATGAACAAGCCATAAACGCTAGACCGAGACCAATTCAGCGTCTTCAATATAACATTGTAGGTACCATCGGAGTTGTTACTAGACAACAGGCTCAAAACTCTCAACAGGATCAAACTCAGAATGATGGATCAGCTCCATTTATTTTGAAAAATCCCAATAAAGGGAATCATATGTCTAATGTTCAACCTAAACCTCCTTACAATATTAATGAACAATTATCCAATACTACAACCATAATTTCCCTGTTGGACTTGTTAAGATCTTCTCCTACCCATAGGGATGAATTAATGCTCACATTAAGCCAAATGATGGTACCTCAAAATATTCAACCTGAAGCCATGTCCAATACTATCATCACTCGAGAAGTCGATTGTATTGACTTTCGAGATAAAGATATCCCACAACATAGTTTACATAAGGATAACCCCTTATATATTACTGCCCTAATAGGAGATGTAGCTATTAAAAGGGTCTTGATTGATAATGGTTCATCTCTAAACATTTGCACGTTTGACTTCTACCAAATATTTGGGTTTAGAAGTGATGAAATGAAGAAAACTGACATGATCATAAAAGCTTTCAATGACGAAACACAAGAAACGTGTGGAGTTATCACCATCCCATTGCAAGTTGGTCCGAGAACCTTAGACACGACCGTGTTTATTGTACATTGTCCCGCATCATACAATATACTCTTGGGTCATCCTTGGATCAATGCAATGCGGGCTGTCCCATCAACTTTACACCAATGTGTTAAATTCAAATTTAAAAATCAGTTGGTCACTATCCATGGTGATCCTAGACCCTTTGATATGTGTGCTTTGGCGTAACCCCGTTGGAGTTCAATTTTGCCCTCGCTCTCGTCATCCACACATCCTAATTCTTATTTTTCATCTAAACGTGTGAAACACACACCCATAACTTCATCTATTTCTCCTCCATTAATTTCACCCTCATATATAGCTCAACAATCTTCTAAACAAACCACACTAGAACCTCAAAAAGATCTTAAATCCACAACCAATCCTTCATGTTCCATCCCTATAATTTCAAAACCTATAGACCCATTTATTAACACCTCCACATTCTCTACATCTATCATACCTTCCACATCTAAAGATATAGGAAATGTTCCTTCTACCTCTTATGCTCTCACTGATGAACTCTTACCCGATTTATCTAAAATTCTTATATCAGAAAAACAAATGCTTCTATGCAAAATTCCATTATCTTAAGTAATTTGCCACCTTCTCCTCATACCTTGGGCCTCCCACAACCTATGGGAAGTATCTACCAAGTCGGGAGTTGTGCTTTTATTTATAAAGGATATGATTGGGGAAGAATACCCCGAAACATCAAGACGCATTGTGATGGATATGCTCGATGCTATTTTGCTAATGAATATATTAAAGCTAAACCCATAATGCTTAAATTGGGCTATAAAGGGAAAGGCTTGGGACCTCTCCAAGATGGTATGAAAGAACCCTTTGAGGTAGAACCATGGCCCGCCCGATGTGGTGTGGGCCTATTTCCTAGTAAGGATCAACCCTTCCCTTTTGAAGATGATGATCAACTCATATGTTATCAAGATTATCTAGATAAACAAGATTCTTTGTATCCCAAGAATAATTCTTCTACCTGCAATATGCTATCCATAGCCTATCCTGAAATGATTGCTGAATCCGACGATGAGTTGGAAGGAGATATTTTCCATGATGTCTCCGTGGAAGAGATGTTACACAATGGTTTTTATTTTGATGGTTCTATACCTACTATAGCCCAACTTGAGGCCACGACTCCTCAAGATGAATTATCCAAGTTAACCTTAAAGGAATTACAAGAATTGGGCGTTTCACCCGCCCCACCTAATTTTGAAAGAGATCTACACATGGAAGTAGAAAACGTCATTAAGGTTAACATTGGACCTGAGGATAATCCTCACATCATCAGTATTGGATCAGAATTAAGTCAAGAAAAACAAGAGCAATACATTGCATTCCTTAAAGAATATGAAGATGTCTTCGCTTGGACATATGAAGATATGCCAGGTTTAGACCCTTCTGTAGTCATGCATCACCTAGTAGTCCATCCAGATGCTAAACCTGTTAAACAGAAACTTAGAAAAATGCATCCCAAAGTGGCCTTGCTAGTCAAAGGGGAGTTAGAAAAACTCCTGAATGTTGTTTTTATACAAGCTATTGATTATGCTGAATGGATCTCGAATGTAGTTCCAGTCACCAAGAAAGAAGCTACCAAAGTTAGGGTTTGCATAGACTTTAGAGATATTAACGCTGCATGCCCTAAAGATGATTTTCCTCTTCCAAACATGGATCAAATCATTGATTTTACTGTTGGGAGTGGAATGATGTCCCTAATGGATGGATTTTCTGGTTATAATCAGATCAGGATAGCTCCTGAAGATCAGGCTAAAATAGCCTTTATTACCCCTTGGGGTACCTTTTGTTGGAAAGTGATGCCATTTGGTTTAAAGAATGCGAGCGCAACATATCAACGAGCCATGACTTATATCTTTCATGATATGATGCATGATATCCTACATGATTATGTAGATGATATTATAGCTCGCTCTATTAATGAAGATGATCATTTAGATGATTTGAGAAAAGTATTTAATCGGTTAAGAGAATATCTTATTCGATTAAATCCAGCCAAATGTATATTCGGAGTCAAGTCCGGTAAACTATTAGGGGTTTTAGTTTCTTTACGTGGTATCGAAATCGACCCTCTCAAGATTGTGGCTATCACTGATATGCCCGCACCTACCAATATATCCGAGTTACGAAGTTTACAAGGTAAGCTTCAAGCTATCCGTCGCTTCATCGATAAGTTGGCGGACAAAACTAAACCCTTTCTTAAGCTTCTTAAGAAGGATGTCCCTTTTAATTGGGATGACGAATGTAAGGAAGCTTTTGAACTTCTCAAACAATACCTCCTTAACCCACCTGTGCTTTCACCGCCTAGACCCGATCGCCCATTTATCCTGTATATTTTAGCTTCAGATTTTGCTTTAGGAGCTATGTTAGCTCAACTTGATGATGAGAAAAGAGAACGTGCTAATTATTATATTAGCCAAACTTTAATTAGTTATGAAACCCGCTACACAAGATTAGAAAAACTATGTCTAGCAGTTGTATTTTCTATGCAAAAATTATGCCATTATATGCTCAACGTAAAACATATGTCATTGCTAAATATGATCCCTTGTGGTATCTCATGAGTCGACCTTATTTATCGGGTCGTACAACAAAGTGGGTTCTTGCTCTAAGCGAGTTTGAACTCACGTTCATAGGACAGAAGTCTGTTAAGGGTCAAATCATAGCAGATCAATTAGCTGTTGCACCCTTAGAGTCTACCCATCCCCTCATCATTGAGTTTCCTGATGAATGCCTTCAATTAGAGGCAGACCATGTTGAACAATGGTCCTTATACTTTGATGGAGCCCGATGCATGAGTGGGGCTAGTGCGGGTATTATTTTAATATCTCCGCAAAAACATATTATACCTCTGTCCTTCAAATTAACATTTGCTTGCACCAATAACACTACCGAATATGAAGCTCTAATCCTTGGATTACGAGCTCCCTTGGCGCTAAAAATTAAACATCTGCTAGTTTTTGGTGATTCTCAACTTGTCATAAATCAAATCAATGAAGTTTATCAGACCAGAGATGATAAATTACGCCCATATAAAGCATATGTTTTACAATTAATATCTCTATTTGATCAAGTTACCTTGGAAGCTATTCCTCGAACTAGCAACCGTGCGGCTGACGCTATGGCCGCAACTGCTCTCTTCTCGCCCTTGGAGTTAGATGACGAATATGCCACCATCATTATTCATCGACTCCAGGAACCCGCTTCAAATAAGTCATGCTTAGAACCTTTGGATGTGTTTCTAATCAATGAAACTACTCCTGAACCTTGGTATACGGATATATTTGATTTTCTTCACAATGGGACTTTCCCTACCAGTTCTAATAGGAACCAACGTCGGTTATTACGTAGACGAGCAAGTCGATTTGTAATAATTGGCAATACTTTATATAGGAGATATTTTGAAGGTATCCTATTGAGATGTTTGAATCTAGAAGAATCCAAATCAGCTTTGAGTGAAGCCCACGATGGATCTTGTGGAGGACACTTCAGTGGTAGTGTCATTGCTAAAAAGCTCCTTAGGATAGGCTACTTTTGGCCTACCATGGAAACCGATGCACATGATTATGTGCGCCATTGCGACAAGTGCCAGAAACATGCCGACCTTGTCCATGCCCCCGCACAAGAACCGCAGGCTATTTCATCTCCTTGGCCCTTTTCAAAATGGGGCTTAGACATTATTGGCAAAATTAATCCTGTTTCATCCGATGGACACAAATTCATCATAACCGCCACCGAGTATTTTACTGAAGTGGGTTGAAGCTATGCCTTTAGCTTCCCGCACTGGAACACAAGTCTCTAAATTTATTTTTAATCAAATCATTTGTAGGTTCGGAATTCTTGCAAATCTCATCTCGGACAATGGAACTTGTTTCAAAAATAAAGATGTTAAGAAATTATGCCAAAAATATAAGATTCAACATCGCTGGTCCACTCCCTATTATCCTCAGGGTAATGGCCAAGCAGAAGCATCCAATAAAACATTAATTAAAATCCTCAAAATATTGGTCAATAAATCTGGCCGTGACTGGCACATTCAATTATATCCAGCTTTGTGGGCATATCGCACTAGTGTGCGTACTCCCACAGATACTTCACCTTTTGTTTTGGTTTATGGCGCTGAAGCTATTTTTCCCTTTGAATTAGAAGTTCCTTCTTTGGCTCTACTACTTCAAGATACCGAAGTAGGAGATGAATATCAAGCTGGCAGACTCAGTCAGCTGGAACTCCTAGATGAAAAGCGCATCAATGCTTTGGAGCATCTTCGTGCCTACCAAAACAAGCTTAAAAGATCATATGCTAAGAAAGTTCGTCATCGATCCTTTGAGGTCGACGACCTTGTTTTAAAAGAAAATCAAAAAAATACTAATGCAACTAAAGACCTTAAAGGTAAATTTGAGCCCAACTGGCTTGGACCATATATTATCACTGCTAAATTTGAATCGGGAGCATACAAATTAGCTACCTTAGATGGTAAATATTTAAAAGAACCTATGAATATTATGCATCTTAAGCGATATTACGCATAAAATTTGGTCATTTCATCATTTGTATATATTTTGCATGTTGTCTCATTTTAAAAATGTATAAAACTGTTTAAACAAAAACAAACAACAATATTATTGACTCTTTCAAAACCAAAAAATATATATATAGAGAGAAGAAAGAGAGAGTCAAAATTATCAAACTCCTTAAAAATATTTGTTGTATATATTTCTTCTTAAAATATTGCAGTTATATTTTCAAATTATTTTGGATAAATTAGCATTTATTTGGAATCTCTCACTTTTGCAAACACAAAAATAAATATCTTGATTTTATCTCTCATGATTACTAATCTCTCTTATATCAAAGTCCACAAAATTCAATTAAATAAAGTTTGAGCACAGAGAATTGATCTTGTTATTTACTTAAACCAAGCATATCCTTTCACAATAAAATGATTATATTTGTAATTTCCATGCTATGCTACATAGTAGAAGTGGTTTCTTGAGCGAAAAGTTTCCCCGCTATCCTATCATGCACATGGTCTAGAATATTTGAGAATTGACAAAAGGACAAGCTCACCCCTACCTAGAATAAAAATCCCTTGCTCTACAGCTAATCCGAGCAAGTATCCCTAGAATAGGAAGCAAAAGAAAAAGAAAAATCAAGCAAAATCATGAGAAAAAGAAGCATTATTTCAGAATCATTTTGTACTCTCTTAGCACTATTTCAGCATTATCTCAAATATCAAAGCAAAATACAAAAAAAAAAAAAAAAAGCGAAACAAGCAAAAGCAAAAGCAATAAAATCCCTTTCCCTACCCATTGAAAAGAAAAGAAGGGTTGATGAGCTTGAATCCCTGGAATTCTCAATTATTCGAAAACTGTGAGGTAAGCCCCATAACAAGTGGTTTGTGCCCAACCCGCCTGGCCTTGGGTAACTCCTAGCGTGGTGATATGTCTATCACATTAGCGACCTTCTTTTGTACAGACCTATGTCTGCTTATGGATTAGCTAGCTCTTGGTAACCCGACTTACATAGTAGTCTGGTACGGTTATATGCATCTAAATCATGGTTAATGAACACTTATTTGGTTAATTCAAATCACTTGTATCAAATTATCTTGCTCAAAACTGGTAAATGCACAAAGCAATTGCACACACATTTGTATTTGAGAGATTTTGTGTATCATTATGATAAATCAAGATCGGAAATGACCTCACATATGCACATGGGATTCCTTATAAATCTAACTTTTGTCTTTAAGATACTTTGAAATATTTTTGCAAATTGTCTGGAATAATTTCATTTTCTTCTCTGAGAACAGTTGTTTAGTATAAAGACAACTACATGCATTATCAAAAAAATCAAAATCATTTTCAAAAAACATGCAATAAAGTTACATTTATATATAAATTTTTGACTTTCACGATGATGGTATAGTTCCAAAACCAAAATTGGAATTTTATGCCTAGCGCAAGTCCTCATCTTCATATTTTCTGTTCATTTTCAAAAGTTAAAAATCAACCATGCAATAAAACTATTATTTTCTTCTTTGGATTTCGCGATGATGGTATAAGTTTATACCTAAATATTCTATGCCTAGCGCAAACCATTGTACTAATTTTATTTCCCATTTATTTAAAATCATAAAAACATATGACTTAAATCATTATGTTACACAATTATGCTTTAAAACAACGCACATTGTTACTATTTCATGTCATTATGTCAAACTTCAATTTTGCAATGATGGTATAATTCCTAGGGAATTATTCAAAAAATTTATCACACTTAGGAATTTATGCCTAGCAAAAATCATTTTAAAAAATATATATTTCATGCATAATATTTTCATGGAAATCTGAAAACAAATCACCATCATCATCATCATTTGCATCATCACAACAAAGTCTTAAGACAATCTCTTAAGCACTCTTTTACTTTTAGCAATATTTCTATACCAGGATTAGCTTGACGACCTAGCGAGCGACTACTCCATGAAATGGTCTATAATAGCGACAATGTCCTTTGAAATTATTGTTAAAAGTCCCCTTTTATTTTTTATCAAATCACACCACAACAACCAATTTGTTTACATCAGATTATTTCATTTAAATTTTAAAAGCATGACATTCAAACCATAATATTTCCAAACGACATAATTACATGAATCATCAAATCAATCACATCAAAACATTAAAGCATCAT
Source organism: Wollemia nobilis (assembly GCA_028583015.1). Lineage (NCBI taxonomy): Eukaryota > Viridiplantae > Streptophyta > Pinopsida > Araucariales > Araucariaceae > Wollemia > Wollemia nobilis. The sequence goes on from JAQPPZ010016675.1 coordinate 686,328, forward strand.
ACAAACACATAAGACAAGTCATATGATCAAAAATATCTCATCTATATATATATCAACAATATATACATCATCTCAAAACCGGATCGGTATGCCACAATCTGTACCTCGGCATACTCAATCCTCTATCAAAAATAATAAACACTATGTATCAATCTATGCAATGTAGTCTATAGCAGCTAGCCTCGAGAACCCCTCGAGCTCTCAGCCTCATCTCCTCCCCCACCCCGAGGTGGACGAGGTGGCCCCATCGTAGTCCGTGTGGTGCTATGAGTCCTGGACTCTGATCGTGATGATGTCCTCGATGACCTCATCATGATAGGCTCTGTAATGTGGGCCGACAGCGGTAACCTCTGCCCCTCTGGTACCATATGGTGGTATAGCATCTGATAGAATGTGATCTGGCAATAGCCCATGCTAGGTCCTAAGTGCTCGCCCCTCCGCTCCATGCTCTGAGGCGTGCGACCTCATCTCTCGAGCCGTGTGGCCTCCTCTCGGTGTCGTGCAGCCTCATCCTGCAAGGACTCGCACCCGAGCCTGGAGATGGACAGTCTCCACCCGGAGAGTAGCCATCTCGCTACTCTCTCCTACCTCGACACCCTTGCCCTTATCGGGCGATGGTGGCCTCTCTCTCCATGGAGAAGGGGGTCTCTCCTCCCTCCTCTCCCGCTCGTCGTGGCCTCTGCTCGAGCCTCGTGGCCTCCTCTGCTCTCTCCCACCGTGACCCCGTGCCGCCTCAATGGCCGCCTGGTGCCTCCTCCCCATCCGACGCACAACTGCATGAATCAGACCTTGAGCCCTCGTCATCCGAGGAGGGCGGATGCCTGTGTACTAGGCATCGTAGCCGTCAGCAACCCTTGCGTCGTCCCCATCCACTGGCTGAATGGGGGCATCGTCCGCATCCTCACTCTAGAAGCGCTGCATATCTGGAGCCCCGCTGACTGTAGTGTTATCCCGGATGGTCTAGGAAAACTCGTAGTCTCTGAGAGATGGGATCCCCTACTGTAGATCGAACTGCCTCAAAACTCGGTCGTAGCGGTGGAGCTCCACCTCTCCCCTCTCCATCCTCAGCCAACAGGTTCGCCTAACGCGAGCCAGCTCCTGTCCATCCTCGGCCCACCCTGGATGATCTCTCCAAGGCCTCCAGGTGATCTAGTCGGAGACAAGGTCGTCAAGTAGTCTCCGGGACATTGGTAGATCTATCCGCCGCTGTGACCCTCTTCGGAGCCACCAGGAGGAAAACTCGGGGCCTCTCCCCATCAATCCCTATCGGTGGGAGCCCTACCGGCCTCTGCACCATGATGTGCTCCTAGCACCAAACCCGTAGTAGTGATGTCATGACCAGACATCGGCCGCCCTTGTATACGACCCCATGCAGGATCCTATACAATCGACATAGTACAAAGCTCCCCCAAGCAAACCTCGTACCCATGGTCTCTCATGTCGTAGACCACATCTGTCAGCAGCCATGGTACTCTGCATCCACTCTGATGGCATAGCAAGAGACCACCTACCACCCCAACCAAAACCTGTGTCAGTCTAGATGCCCCAAGCATCTGGCATAGCGACTCGATGTTCACTCCGCCCTTCTCCAAGGCGAAGCTCGGATCTTCGCATAGTCGCATCATCGCGTGGCCCTGATTGGCCGTGGGAGTTATTAGCCATCCTTGTATGGGGATCCTCAAAATCCTCCATACATCCTCCAATGTGGGAGTCATCTCCCCTGTCGGTAACCAAAAACAAGAAGAACCCGGATACCACCTCTCTGCTAGGGTCGTCAATAGCCCCATATCTCATAGAAACCTGTGGCATATCTACCACATGCTGCAAGCCGACTTGAGCCAACTGATCTCGCTCTGCCTGAGATAGAGTGGCCAAGTCATCCCTCAGCCCACCGTATTTCCATTCCCGGCTCTTTAGTAATCCTCTCTGCAACATAAACAACAAAACAATAAAAATCATTAATAAAACAATGATTAAAAATGCAAGTAAAACAAGTTCAATTTCATACAAATGATGATATCGTCCACTATTGGACGATATCGTCCAAAATTTGAGCAAAATTTGTCTTCGATTTCGCAAGAGGGAATCGTCCCTTATTGTACGAAATCGCCCCCATATCGCCGATTTCGCCCTTCGACGAAATCGGCGATATCGAGACGATTTCGACGAAATTGAGACGATTTCGTCCCGACGACGTCGACGGCCCAAAAATGGCCGCGATGCTCAAAAATCATTCAAAATTAATCTAAAAAGCATGAAATTCAAAATTAAAGCCTTCTAAATTAAGTTTGGACCCTTACCCGTAGCCTCGCGCTGGACCTCTGTCGATCTATGCGCTGTCTCGACCATCTTGTCTGTAGAGCTCTAGAAACCAAGAAAATGAACAGTAAAAATGAATTAGGGTTTTTCCCTATTTTTCTTAATTTTATTCAAAAACAATTAAAAACATTTTAAAATTTTGCTTTTTCGCATTTTTACCTCAAACGTTCGATTTGGGTAAAAACACTGAGGGGGCACCATAGTAAGTCGTCGTACGATTCGACCTAGAATCGTCGCCTAAAAATGGGAATAAATTTTTGCTTTCTCGTAGATCGAGAAGAACTCATCTTTAACGCATTTTCTTCGAAAAATTCGCTAAAGAGGGGGCAAAATGTAGCACCCTAAAATTGGCGCAGTAAACCTTAGCAAATAATTAAAATTACCTTAGTAAATAATTCAAATTCAAATTTCAACCCCAAAACCGCTCCAAAACCGCCTGCTACCCGTTTCCTCATTTTCTATGCCATTTTTAGGATTTGTTTTGTCCGTTGGACGATATCGTCGCCGATCATACGATATCGCCTCAGATCGGATGAATTCGTCCTGGGAGCAGTAACGTCCAGACGATTTCGTCCCAAAACTAATTTTTCATAATTAGCTTATGTTTCAACGATGTCTCTAACCTGGGCAAAAGCGTGTCTGCACGGTTAGAGACCTCCCTCATTGGAGATCTCCCAAATTGGGATGATCTCCAACCTCCCAACCTCCTTCCTATGCCTATTTAATCTTAGGCCCTCCCCTTGACATTCCCCTGGCTGAAATTTCCTGTAACACGAGTTCTATTTGCATTAGACCATCTTAAATCACCATTTGCCTTCGTATTTTTCCAAGTTTGTTTGCAGGAACTTCATTGTTTTTCAGCCGGAGCAAGCTCAGATCATCGCAGATGATCTTGTACAATCTCGAACGATCACGCCCCAATTCGAGATGATTTCGACTGTAGTCAACATTGGGGGCAATTAGTGCCCAGAGTTTGCGCTTTTCCTATACCTTTCTCGCTATTCTATTCTCGCATCTAGTTAGTTTTATTATTATTTCTTGTTATTCTCGCATCTTGGAGTTCACCCATATAGCTTAAATACATAATAAAATCATGATTAGCTATTAAAGCATGATAATTTACTTGCATTTCTATTTGGGATTATCTTATTAACATCATTATTATCATTTCACATCATTTTCCTTTATCAAAGATAGCCGCATTTTCTTGTATTCTCGTGTCTACTTCTCGGATTACGAGGTCTCTCGACTGAATTCGTCGGATCTCGTACGATCCTCGTCGGATCGTATGATCGCGGGATCCCTGGACTGCTTCAAAAATTAGAACCTCCATCAGACATCCGAAATTAGGTATGGTTTTTCTCACTTAGCTTGTTCTCTGTATTTTCTGTTTAATTCTGTTTTTTGTATTCATTTAAATCTGCATTTCCTAATAGAACAGTTTAGATTCATTTGGCCAAACCTAGGATTTGAATGATTAAAGCTAAAACTGAACACATCAAACACATTCCCAACCTAGGCGTGGAGACCGCCACTAAACGTTTCCCTGGTGAACCCCACTATCCGTCAAAAAATCATCTTAATACTCCTCCCCCAAGAGGCGGGACCTTCAAAGGGCCTCTCAGTCCGAGGTATTGTCCCATCCTTTTCCCATCCCCCTTCTGGGCGCGGATCCTATAGCCTGAAGGTAAGGGTGCAAAAAATTTGGAGCGATACACTAACATGTTTCAAAGGAACAAGTTGAAAATTAAGGACTAGTACACCAAAAGGGTAAGCATAGAAAAATCAAGAAGATAAGAGGACAATTGCACAATTTTCTACTCAGTCATCAAAAATTAGAACCAAATGAAGATACTCATGAATACTTCAACAAAGTTGGTTGGATAGAAGACCAAGAAGAAGAAGAAGAAGAAGAAGAAGATGATGATGATGATGAATCCAAAGGAGGAATACAGTGTAAGGTCAATTGAAAGAACCTATAGCTTTAGCCTATTTTTTGCATCATCTGAAGACTGAAGCAACCACAAAAACTACATTGAAGACTAAAAGTCTTCAATACCCAAATATTGTAATATAGATGGGTATTATAAATAGATCATATTACATTATTTGGGTTATGTAAATGTATTTACCAGGATACATACTTAGGACATTAGATTACTTTAGGAGAAAGTTACTTAGTTTCTTCATACAATGTAATAAATGCACAAGTATCAATGTGCAAGTTGTACATGTGCAAGTTATCCCTTTCATAGCTAGATAGAGTGTTGGCAAAGGAACCTATATTCCTATATAATGGCCTTATTGTCATAGTCATAGATATAGAACACATATAGCATAGTGTCATAGAGAGTGCGTAATAGGGCTTAGATAAATTTACTCATATTGGAGATGGATGCAATGTAGTCCAGTAGCATTATTCATGGAGTGTTCATTTCCTCCACAACTACATTGTATTTATTTCCATCATTTATATTTATAGTATATTTTTCAGTCATCTCGTAAATTTACTTTCTTTCATATTATTATTTATGCATCTTGTGATTGCTATTTTCCATTGCATATAGCATAAAAATCTAACAATAAAGAGCAATGGATAAGCGATAAGCTGGTATAGAAGATTAAAGTGGAGCTAAAATGGACAAAGGATAATAATTGAGAGTGGTGGATTTCATGACGTGAGTAAGATATACAAAATAAGGAATAACCCAATCCTTTAAATAAGTTGTTTGAAAATAAATTTGATGATAAATATGAATGTTGGATGAAGGAACATCAAGGGGAGAGATATCCAAATATGATGAAATTTAAATATCAAGAAGAAGAAATATATTATGAAGAAGAAGAATATTTTGCTCAAAAAAACCCCACTCAAGTAGTATCCTTAATTGCCTATGAATATTCAAATGAGTATTTATGTTCACAAGAACTAGATCTACATAGGAGATAGAATACCAAGGCTAAAAAGACTAGTGTGCTAGAACACATTCTAAAAATAGAAGTTGTGTTAGAATCAAGCTAGGAGGAGCCAACAAAAAAAATAGTGGGGAGCTAAAGTGGTAGTAGAGCACACAAGAGAAACAACTACTGCAACATCCTTTAATAAAAATAAGCCCCAACCAAAAATTTAGTAGTATATTCAATACAAGAGATCTAGTAAGAAGGAAAAGAGAAAAGTCATCCAAGCATTGAGTAAGATACCCCAAAGAGAGCTAAAATGTAACAACTAGAGTAGAATATTCTAAGAATAGATATAAAGAGAGGAACAAGTACGTATCCTATCTCTACTAACCTTCTTGAAAGTCATATGCCGCCTACATAGTCTCCATCAAAGCAATCATTCCTATCATCTCCCCTTACAAGAGAGGTTTTACTCTCTCTGAGTCTGGCATCATAGATTACTTCCAACTTCTATGTGCTTAAAATTCAACATAACCCAAGAGTACATATTCACACACTCCTATAAATACTAGTATTGTATCATTTATGCCCCCATAAATAATTTTATCCCATTTCCAATATGCCTTTATTGCTTCTCCTACCTTTCATCATAAAATATCAAAGGTCTTCAATGTAATTCATCAAGTTAAAGCAAATATCCATAAATGGACATAGGAGTAAGAACATCAATATGGGACAAAGAAAGCAACCACCTAGATGTATGATGGTATAGATCCAACTATTAGAGAGAGTTAAAATGGTTGTATTACAAAATGTTAGGAAGCTAGTTTCATAAATGACAATGGAAGATTATCATATTAGGATACAGAGATATAATATCTCTAAAATACCTAGTGAATACACACTCAGGGCTATTCATACTAAATTAGACACACTATTCCTTCAAAATATTCAGATAGAGAAAAAATATGCAATTGATAAAAATAAACTTGAAGCTATAGAGTAGAAGCTAAAGAATGAAGAAGTAGAGAAAAGCACTCTAAAAATTGAGATTTAGGACCTAAAGCACTTCCTAGACAAATATCCAACTAAAAAGCAACTATAACAAAAGGATAAAAGGTTTTAGATCTTGGACGAGCGGTTACAACAAGAGAACACTAAGATTCAGACATAGGAGAAGGAACTGCAATAATTTTAGTTAAGGCTCTAGAGCCAAGAAGAAAGATTGGAAATAGTCTAATCAAAGTTTGAAAAAAAAAGGAAAATCCACAAAGCTTGATAATCTCTAGAGATTTTTTTTTGTGGTAATATTAAGATATGGGGGTTTTGACCAGGAATCCACCAACCTGTTGCAATAACTCCACCAAGGAGACACACACCCACCACCTCACACACTCACCCACGCCATAGTTTGAACCTTGGACCTCCCGAAGAAGAGCCAAATCCCAAACCATTGCACTAATAGTTCAGAGGCCAATATGTTAGGATCCCACATCCTAACATTTAATTATCAATAATATAATTAATTATATTATTAAAAGTATAATTATTCATTATATTAAGGTTAGGATAGATATAATAATTAATTATTAATTAATTATTATATTAGGGTTAGGGTAGTATAAATAATTATGTGAACATTCATATTCAATCATCAAGATGAAGCAATAATATTTTTATTTAATTAACTTTTATGGGGGAAACCCCCTATAAGGGCAAATTATTTAATGATTTTATTATTTTATTTATTAAATTCTTATTAGAACCTTCAGGGTTCTAACATTTGGTATCAGAGCAACCACCTAGTTTTGAGTCATAGAGTAGGTGAAAATATTGGTATTGTAGTGTTAGCCTAGGGCTTGTATGGAGAGTGGTGGATTCCCTTGTATGAGTGCACAACCATCAAGCGAGAATGTTGGTATTGTAGTGTTAGCCCAAGGCTCGTACAGAGAGTGGTGGATTTCCTCGTATGAGTGCACAACCACCCAAAGTCTAGGCTGTGAAGAGTGGTGGAACATTATGATACTAGCCTTATAATAATAAATTAATTAATTAATTAATTAAAAAAATTCTAAATCCAAGGTAAATGCCCTCAATAGACTTCCTTGAGCAACCTAGTAAAGAAAATGATCACCCAAGCTGTGAACACTGCTTTGGAAAATAGTGACAAGATCGTGATCATCGAAAGTAGAAATATGAATGGCTAGGAACTCTCAGATACTATGACATAAGTGTATACGATGAAGGTTTCCTTGCATGATACATCACCTTTGAGAACATGGTGAATATAGTGCAGCTACAAGCTATTGTTCTAACTGTGGCTGCAAATAAAGCAAAGTTTTACCATTGTGCATTGAAGGGCTACTAAACTACTCTATTCACGTACTCATATTCTTAGTTCTATAGATAATGTGATATATAAATTTCCTATTAAGCCAAAATTATTATAAATAGTGTGTAATTAACAAGTCATGGATTATATATAAATAAAAGAGCTTGGAGTTTGATATCTTATTATTAATAAATCAGGTTACATACTGAGCTAATATTTTCTAGTTTAAATTCACCTAAGTTTATTAGTGAAGGAAACTATTGGAGTGCATTAGAGTGACAATAATATTAAATTCATGGAAGGTTTAGATAATAATGGTATGTCATTTCTAAACTGTGTAAATTGCAGAAGCCATATTGATTGACACAAGTTTCTAGTAATTACGAATGTGAATGTGAAATGAAAGTAGAAGGGTTGAATAAGCAACAATTTTTTGTGTTCAAATTGAATTGAACAAAAGGTTTTATGGTTACACAGATGGACACCAATACATTATGTAATTATCATCTTCCTCTTTAAAAATATGAAACGCAGAAGCACTTGTCGAAGAGGCTTCAATTAAAGTATGGTTATCGCCAAAAATGTTGTCGACATTCCATGTAGTCGATTGTGCACAAATATTTGCACCAACTATTATTATATGGATATTTATGCCATATTCAAACATTCTCTAGAGCTCAAAGGTATGAATACCATCGAAAGGCCTTGGGATCTCTCAAATTTATCTTGTGCTACATACATTGGATGTCTTTTTACACATATTTAGCGTAATTCCACCTCCATTGCCTTTTGTCGATGGAAAAACATAGTACTCCATACCTTTTTGTATAATATACCCTTCACTTTTGTATATTAAATCTACTACCTAGCCATCATGAGGTTAAAAATTGTAATAGCTAGCTCTGTTCGTATGAAGGATATCCTGATAAAACCACCAACATAATTTTCATAGATTAATAGTTATTTATCAAAATACAAAAAGGTGTTGCATATAGATAATTAAGGTAAGGACATGCAATACATACCAACTTGATCAGGATTCCATATCATCATACCCACTTTGTTCACTCTAAGCCTCTCAATGTCGTCTACTCTAATAATAATTATTACGATGATATTTACTATGTGAATTGTATGGTATTCTATAATTTCAAACATGTATATATAGACATTAAAGACTAGTTAGCCACTTTCAATTTTGAAACAACCACCTATGGAGGATAAGCATGAAATCCCAGCTTGTGAATTAGTAGAATTGGCTTCTATTCTAACTTAGGTAACTTGTATCACCTTTCAATTCTATGAACGTATCTACATGATGCTTCATAAAGTCAACTCTCATTTATCGTCAAACTTATATGTCGAGCATGTCTGCAACGCCCTACTCTTCATTTACATAAATGTCTAAATAAAATATAGAGTTATGCAAAATTTCTACAATACATACAATCTCTGTATTTACTAAGAATTAAAGTATCAAGTCCATACCAAGCAAGCCAAGTTTGTGCATACATAAGTTTCCTAATTCAATATGAGAATTGACAATTTCGCCATTTCAATGTGAGATATTTTTTATTTTTTATTTATTATCATGTACAAAAAAAACCATTGATCGTACGATAATATTTGCAATGGGGATTAATGTTGGAATATGGGAGTCATGGGTCACATGTTATAGCTTTGGGAAATATGATTGCTCTTTGTGTTGTAATGCAGATTCAAAATTGTTTAAGAGGAATATTGGAAAAATTATCAATGCATGCATAGAATTCGGGGTTCTTAATCAAAGGCAAGTGTCCCTTGAGAAACTCTATGAATGGAGGTTGTCTCATCAACATGAAGGAATTCACTCCATTCAATTTTTTACCAATGGTGTTTCCATATCTACAAAGTACTGATACAAAGGTAATTTTGAATATTGGATAAATCAGTAGGATTCATTATTACTATCTAACTATGATCCACATATTATGGTAAGAATAGTAGAAGAGGACTATAACAATGATATTTAATCTATCCTATCTGCATACGTTGAAGAAAGCAGTGTGGAAAATTTAGTAGTCTATACCCTTCCTGACCACATAAAGTATTTCTTTGATGGAGAAGTGTTGGCAATAGAACTTCAAATTTTGGGGGAACGCTTATATTGGAAAAAAATAGTAAATTATTTAGACCTTGGCAATGTGTTATGGGTATGCCATATATGTGATTACAATTGGGTTATCGGGCTATCTCAAATGGTAGGGTTACAAGATATTGAGGATAAAAATGACAATATTTGAGATGCATTTGAGGTTATTCCCACAAGTAAGAGAATAGTAGATAATTTATCAATGTTGGTTATTACAAATTGGATATGACACTCGAGTAGTAATCCTTTAAAAAATATTCAGAATTCAAACAAATGCACCATCTGCCATATATGAATGAAGGAAACCAAATGGATAAATAAAATAATCGAAGATATCATGTAATTTCCAGTCAATTCCAACTTTGAGAACAATGTTATTTCCAATAAGGGTAGCATGTTAGGATCCCACATCCTAACATTTAATTATCAATAATATAGTTAATTAAATTATTAAAAGTATAATTACTCATTATATTAAGGTTAGGATAGATATAATAATTAATTATTAATTAATTATTATATTAGGGTTAGGGTTAGGATAGTCATAATATGAACTGTCATATTGAAAGGTCATATTGAAAGGATGTAGGGTTAGGGTTAGGGTAGTATAAATAATTGTGCGAACATTCATATTCGATCATCATGATGAAGCAATAATATTTTTATTTAATTAACTTTTAGGGGGAAACCCCCTATAAGAAAAAATGATTTAATAGTTTTATTATTTTATTTAATAAATTATTATTAGAACCTTCGAGGTTCTAACTACATAAATATTAAGTAAGTAACAATGAAATATTTCTCTTTGGTAAAATAGATAGCATATATTGTGAAACTAATCCAATATGCAAAAGAAGAATTCAATAGAAGAAGAGAGAAATTTATGAATAAAGTGGAGCAGGTAGAGGCAACACTCCATATGCTACAAAATAGAAGAGAATTCCCCTACTTGGAAAAATGCTCTAAGAGATACTTGAGTGGGTCAAAATTCCACTCAACCCAGGTAATATACATAATTCAACTAATCATAGAAGGAGGACATATAATGAGTGCCCTCAAAGCAAGTATAGATAAAATAAAATTGGCAATGCAAGAGATCATGGATCTTGGCTTCCTATTGTTGGACATTTTGAGTCAAAGTTGTTATATGATGTCAAGGATAAATTGTCATTGATGTCAAAATATCAAAAGGAGCAATGCAAGAGGTTGATGATAGATGAGCTCCATAATGTTTATTTTTAAATATTATGTGGAGCATGATTGTAAATATTTTTTTCTTTAAAACAAATGGTGACAAAAATAAAATGTTTTTATTTAAAACCAATGATGGCAAAAATAAAAGTTTTTTCTTTAAAACCAATGGTGGCAAAAATTAAAATGTTTTTCTTTAAAACCAATGGTGGCAAAAATAAAAGTTTTTTCTTTAAAATCGATGGTGGACAAGTTATAATGTTTTTATATAAACCAAGAAGGCCTTTAGTTTGGTTTAAAAGGCCCAAAGTTTATTTAATTATTAAATTATAATATTTAAATTCTAAAAGAATTTAAATTATTATATTTAATAATTACAAGGCCAAATTCTAAGTTTGGCACCGACATATGAATACGACGTACTCCCTCCGTTGACGTGGGATATTATTGGAAGGTAAATGGTATTTAAACCATAGCCTTTCCAAAGGTAAAGTTGTCCATCTTCATTTCCAAAAATTAATGCCTAAGACTCATGTGCATATTTTGTAGTGACAATTCATGCAACATGTTGTTTCCAGCAAGCAAGGGTGAAGGAGCCTTTTGGCTTGTGGGTGCTAAGGAAGTCAAAGTACGGTTGGCACTTGGTGGTTCCAATAGGAGCATGTGTCTCACATGATGTGGAAGATGTAGCCAAGGCATTCGTTGAAGAGAAGTGCCAAGCTCGACTCCTACGCATGCTAAAGTCGTAAACATTTTAATTTTTGAATTAATTTTTGCATGGCCTAAAGTTAAAAATAGGAGAAATAAGGTGATATTTTTTAATTTGGAAGTTTAGCCAAAGTTCACAAGGAAAATATTATTAAAGTTTTGAGAGGTTATTTTGCTAAGATAGATTTAAGGGTAAAAGTATTTTTACCTTAGAAAAGGGAAAATTATTTTATTGCATTGTTTTACAAGTGAGTTAATAAATACAATATTAAAGTAGGGATTCATAACTGGAAATTGGTTTATTCTTTGAAGATAATTTTTTGAAGTGAGTTTTGTTAAATCTAAATGGTTGAGATGATATTTTGTAGACACCTAAAACACATCATGCCGAGTCGCCTACTCATATGGAACATGCTAAAAGACTATATGAATGATCTTGGATAGCTCCAAGGCAAAAGGAGTGGTTCTAACCATTAAATTTGGGAATTTTGGCCTATCTAGCCTTAGTTGTTGGTGTCACCCATGACTAGGATTCTTAGCCACTAGTGTCACCCATGGCTAGGGTTTTTAGCCACTTATGAGACCTGCAGCTAGCCCTATTATAAAATTGGGTGACTAGATTTGAGTAAAATCAATTGCAATGGCCATTTGCAACGGTTTTCAAAGTGGTTTAGGCTTCGAAGCATCCAGAAGCTTCCTCCCAACTACCAAATCTTGTTCTTGGATTCTCCATGAAGCTAGAGCAAGGATTTTGGGAGTCTATTTAAGACCCCAATTTCAAAGAGCAAATCTAAAGAATTAATGTGTCAATCGCATAGCAAAGCCCTGTCGAATTGGAGAGCAATTTCATATCCCCTTGAGGAGTAAGGAAGTGTTGTCCAATTGAACAATGACAACTATGCATGCATCAATGGAGCTTCCAAAATCTTGAGGAGTAAGCTTACCCTTCTCCACCAATCAACCATTAATTCAATCTAATATGCCACCAATTCCATGTTCCAAGACACAAGCAACCCTTGATCATCAATTACTTGGAGGATTTGAGAGTTTCTAGCCCTGATTTCAAGATAAAGGACAATTTCACCTTAGCCATGGATATAAACCATGGCTAATAGTTCCAACCACTTTAAGCACCCACGACTAGGGTTTTATGCTCTCTTTCCTCCATTTTAGCAATAGATTTCCATTTTTAGTCATGCAATTAGCTTAATCTAGCATAGATCAACATTTTAGCAGACATTTGACCGGTTCAATTTAGGATTTAGAGTTAGATTTGCTTCCATTTTCCTTGCATTTGTCAATCTAGATTAGTTTCATGCTTTTCAATTTCTAATGGTTAATTAGGCTTCCTAGTTGCTAGATTTCATGCTTTCCTTTACATGCTTTATTACAATTTTCTCATTTCTTGCATAGATGGATAGTTTTACATGCTTTCTTGATTTTATGTCATTCTTTATGCAATATTCCTCAAAAAGCCTCATCAAGAGAGGCATCCTTGATTACTGATGCTTCTTGTTGTTTATTGCATGCAGGATCAACAGGGTTTTGGGATGCAAGGAAAAAAATACCTCTAATCATGAAGAAGGTCATCGACACCTTAGAGCAGTTCGTGTCATCCTGAAGGGCATTTTTATTGCACCTACCCTTGAGAGGGATTTAACATATATTGTATTTGTTGTATCAAATGGGTATCCCTAAGAGGGATGAATATGTAATTTGACTCTATTGGAAATAATAAAAGATTCATTGTACTTGTTTATTTCTTGTTGTCAATTCATGCATGCTCATTTTTTTATCTTTCAATAATTGCAATATATACATTAGGTGTGAGCATTTTTGGTGGTTACAAAAGGTGATCATGGTGGAACTCCATAATTTAAATGATCTGAAAACTAACTCGTTGTATTTTTGATGGTAGGTCTCAACTGTGGCTGACAACCACGGTTAACAATTGTAATCATGGATGACAACTACAGTTCATAGTTGTGACCGTGGATGACACCCGTGGGAAATAGTCGCAGTTGTGCTTGACAAATGTGATCAACAAAGAACAAAAAAAGTATATATCAAACACCATCATCAGACTTGGATCTAAGGTAGGCCTCGTTTCCTTGTGTTTTTGCTATCTATTTATGTTTTTATTTTCCAAAATGCAAAAAAATATTAGGCTAATTAGAAAACATAACAAAAGGTAAAATGGAAAAATCCTAGATGCTTTTTTAGTTTTCTACTAGTCGCTTCTAGGAATAGCAGATCTTTGATTGCAATCCGCCCTAGTCTCTAGTGGTCTAGGCCATTGTTTGTTTAGATTTTGCATGTATGAGGCCCAATCAGTGGCCATTTTCATCATAGATAGTTGCATTCTCTGAATATCATCTAGTGTAATATTACATTCTCTTAAAGTGAAATGTTCTTTTTCAAAGCATGTAGGAAAATCATGTGAATGTTGTTTTATGCATCTTATTTTCATGTAAAGTAAAATAAATCCCACACACCATGACACATAGTAAATGCTAGTGATTTGGAAGTACCATCCAACCACTAGTAGGGTTCAATGACGGTGGCAGTGATTTCCATCCATTGGCCCAACTCCCTCGAATCCTTTGTTAGTAGACGAATACTGGACCCAATAGCCATTTGTAACCTAGAAAATTTGCATGCACTTCTCTTCAGAGGGTATAACACTGATTGAGTGATATTGGATAAGGTTCTGGTAGTACATGTGCTCCCTTCCTAGGTGTAGACTTTCATTGTCGCACTTTCATTGCTAGGTTGTCGAGCTGCGAGCATACAGGTGAAAACCATTAAACAATCTGAGAATATCATCAAATATTGAAAAATACGATGAGAGTTATATTGTAGTATCAACAAATATTAAAACATACTAAACCAGTTTTAGGACACATATCTAAAATTTAAAATAGATAATCATATTGTCTACTTTGTGTGTTTCATTATTATTGGGGTAATTAGCATAAGATCCTTATCTGGGACCAAACCCTAACCCTAATAATAATAATTTTTTTTATTCTACTTTTTTATTATGCATCTAATGGATCAAGAATCGTGCAAATTGGAGCTATAATAAAAAGGTTATTTTGGTTTTATGATTACTCTATTTTCGAAGCCAAAAATAAGAAAAAGTTGCACTAAAATGGTCATAAAATGGTCTAGACAACTCCAAAAAATTGAAAATTTTGTTTTGTTGTCTTAGTTTTACCCTTGTGTACCTCTCATAGAAATTTTGGGTCCTAAATCTTCATGGTTCAAAATTTTCCAAAAATTCCTAAACGTGGGCATTTCCCCACGAGCTCCGAGGGGCCAATTATTTCAAAAATACAAAATTTTGACCCAAAAATCATATTTTTGAGTTATAGCTTATTGTGATCAGCTCATCACACTGATCATTTTGATATATAACACTTTTAACTTTTTTTTTGGAAGCCAAACAAATTTTCTAAATGGTCGAGGGACCTCCCATGGTGAGCAAGACCTCCAATCTAGAGAGGAAAGTAGGTTCCATAATCGTTGAACATATTCAAATCAATGCAAAGGACATGGCCATCCCTGAATGGCATCCTAGGCCTTATCATAGCATCAATACCATCTATAGGGGTTCAAACCTTCAAGATATCTCTATTAAGGAAGAACCCATAGGTCCTCCAGGAAACCTTCCTGATTGGAACACCTTGATAGAATTCTATATAAGGAAAAATCCATCCATTGAGGAGCCTAGTAGGTCAATATCATAGGTTCACATCCCAATTTTCTATATACATCAATAAAAAAATAATCATGAACATACACCATGGCCTAGCTTGGGTGAGCAAACCACCCCATCGGGTCGAGCAAGCCATCCCCCTACTCCTCAGGGAGAATTTTGTGTCGTATGAATATAGAGAGCTTACATCTAAGCTTGAATATGTTTCATTCCTCATAGATGAGGAAGAGGACCCAATTCATCCTTCTACTCCTCGTGAAGAGTACGTGGGGCAACCACATTGTGGCACTACATCGTCAAACTATACAGATCCCACTCATAACTCAAAATATCAGGTCAATGCAACCTTTAAGGAGTGTGGAAAACAAGTAATAGATACTACTAGGGGGAAAAACATGACAAACCCATATGTATTTCAAATACAAGGGTACATATCCCCCATACAACTGAAAAACAGGATGATACACATCAGGCACTAAGGCCACAACTTAACCAACAACAATTGGATCAACAACAATTAAATCAACAATGGCTGGACTTGCCATGAGCACACCTACAAAGGTTGTATCAAAAAAATATACAAGAACAACAAAATATTCAACAAGAGAAAGTGCAAAATGCATTACATAAAGTGGTGCTTATGCCTAGAACCCATAGGATGCAATAATGCATTAGATGCCCAATGTAATCTCAGAATATTTCACCGTGGTCATGCAAAAATCGCATTCATTTTTGGTTATCATCATGAACCTCATACTCCTAAACAATACCAAGATCAATACGATGAGGAATCATATGTATAGTCCCAATGGGAACATCAGGAAGCAGTAGATACTTATCCTAAATCCAATTATGATGAGGTACCTAAGGATTATACTTATCATCCACCTCAACATCAAAAGTGACCTCCTTTGCCTAATAAAGGGCGAAGAGATGAAGATCATATCATTTCGCCATGGCCATACAAAGTGCTAGCTGATCGGATAAATGCATTCGAAAAACAAAATCAAAGATTGTTTTATCAAAAACCCATGCTGAAGTAGCTTAGAAATCAGCCTTTGCATCCCTTAGTGTCATCACCAACATACCCATAGAATTTCAAGATGCCTCAACTTGAAAATCTCAAAGATGATGAAGATGCATGAGAGCACATGACAAGCTTCATCCATATGTGCTTTAGTTTTCAAGACAATGATCCCTTGATGTTAAGAACATTCATGAAAACATTAGTTGGGGATGCTTTAGAGTGGTATAATCATCTACCACATCATAGCATATATAACTTTGAGCAATTAGCCGATGCATTCCTATAATGTTTTGCCTTAATGCTATGGAAATGATAAGTTTGACTGACTTGGTTAGCCTTTGTCAACTGGATGATGAGCCAATCATTGAGTATGGTAATAAATGGAGGAATGTGATGTCAAAATTACCTTTCAATTTACCCACAATAGAGCTCATTCAAATGTTTATGAGAAGTTATTCAAAGCAAATCTCCCTTATCTTACAATTACAACAGTATCAAACATTCGAGGAGGCCTTAGCATAGGCCAAGGTCATTGAAGACAAGATACAAGAGGGTGGTATTCAACTCCACAAAAAGGAATGGCCAAGCAAGAATATCATAGGTGGTAACACACAATATAAGGTGACCCCAGTAAATCAAGTTGTTTTGAGTATCCCAGAATCCTCAAACTAGGTCGCACCACCTCTACCAGTGCAACATAATTACCAAGCTCAGTCTCCTATGGCTCAAATAATATGCAATAGAATCAGATACAAGGCCAACAACGTTGGCCACAATGACAATATACTAATTTGCTAGAGATATTAGCATCGCTCTTTGATCGATTATATGAGGCACAAAGAATCAATCTTTAGGAGATCCATCCGTTGAAGCCTAACAAGCGTAGATCAAAGGTGCATAGAGAAAATATATATTGTGTGTACCATCGAAAAATGGGTCATGACATCCAAACATGTCATCCCTTTAGATATTTAGTGCAGGATATGATCGAGATGCAAGAGCTTCATATAGGAGTCTTACATGATCCCTTGCCCTCACATGAAGTAAATACAACACCTATCAATAAATTTGAACAACCTAATTAGGTGCACATTAATATGCCTCCCCAAGAGTTTGTGGGAATGATAAGTGTTGTAACAAAGAAATAGGAATGTCTAAATCGATCTATGCAACCTATGGCATCTTCCAATGTTTCACCTTCATTTTTCTCATCTCAACGGTACATCGACACTGCATAAAATTGCACATCATAGCATGGGGGGTTAGTTTCTACTAGTCCTCCTAGTCAATCCAATCATGGTACATCAAACACAATGCACATTGGGGGTCTTCAAGGTGTCACAACTTCCCCATCATACACATCACAATCAATGAAGCAAAGTGAGATTTCTAAAGGTATCACACCTTACTCACTTTCATTTAGTGGCACACACACTGGGGGGTACTTAAGGTAGTGTACCTTCCCCTATAAAAACATAAAAAACAAGAAAAAAAATCATAAAATATCAAAATTTCAAAAACAATTGAAAATTTAAAATTTCAAAAATATACGAAAAACATCAAAATCCATAAAAATGCACAAAAGGCCCCAAAGGCATATGTAATCCCTTTTTTTATTCCATTAAAAGGCTCCAAAGGCATATGTAAGTCCTTTGGTCATCTCATAAAAGGCTCCAAAGGCGTATTTAAGCCCTTTGGTCAAATCACAATTTTAAAAATCCATAAAAAAATAAAAATCAATAAAATCCAAAAAAAATTGGAAAAATTTTAAAAATAAAAAACATGTGCATTTCATTTGCATCATTGCATTATATTTCATTTTGCATCTCACCTTTGCATTGCATTAGTCATTTCCATCCGTCACCCTTGCATTAGGATAGATTGTGTTTACAATCTTATAAGTGACACCATGTTTGTATTTCAATCATGCATCTATGCACTATCATTATCATCCATTCACCCTTGTGTGTAATTGTGTTTTTCAACACAACCTTTTTTGTTGCTATGAAGAATATACTAGGGTTTTCGATCATTCAACCATACCTAGTGGTCTTCTCAATAGTTGATAGAAATCTTGCTTTACTTTTGTAGTTGAGGTCTAGTTAGTATAGCCCTTATCATATCAAAATCCTATCACTAATCAACAAATTAAACAATCCTAATAAGGACTAGGGGAAGATGAAAGCCATGAAGTAGGACCAAGTATCCTGAGGTGAAAATATTCATTCTTGCTTATCCCCCTGTGCGGACGGTATGGGAAATGTTGGCAATTGACAAAAGGACAAGTTTATTCCCTACCCAAAATCCCTTGCTTACATTAAAATGAGCAATATCCCAGAGTGATATCCTAGATCAATCCTATATATTGATACCCTAGATCAATATCATAGATCAACATCTCGAATTGAAATCCCATATTAATATCATAAGATCGATATCCTCACTCGATATCCCAAAAGTAGTTTCCCAAAGTAAAATTCCCAAAGGAAGTTTCTAAAGCAAATTATCAAATGTAAATCCCAAAAAGTTAGATCAAATGAAGATCAAATTGTACAAAGAAAGTAAAATCAGTATCAAATCCCTTGCTCAAGAAAAAAAAAAGTACAAAAAGAAAGTGATTTTTATCACTATAGTACAAAATAAACAATTATTTTTATCATTTTACATGAGCAAGTATCCTAATAAATTTAATAAAAGAAGGGGGTGAGCTTGAATCCCTAGAACTGTTAGTATTATTGTACCTTACGTATGATGATATGTCTAATACATTAGCATTTTACTTTTGTCCAGACAAATGTTTGAATGTGAAAGAGCTAGCTTCAGGTGTCATGGATTGCCTAGTGGTCTAGTCTAACTAAATTCAAACCTAGGATTGGATAGAAATTTGAGGATCCCCAATCTTAGCAATGGGCTGAAAGAATCCCGCCTGACATCGGGGTATGCTTATGCATTATATAATATACTCATTTGCACACACAGGGATAATGGATAGTTAGGGTCTATCCTAGTGAAAGCCTTATGTTTTAGAAGTCTAGTATGGTCATTATACAACTTTTGATAAGTCAACTAGGGTGTTTAAGTTTCATGGAAAACATCAAAAATTCCCAAATAGAAACAACCAATTTTCAAGCAATCATCAAATATGAAATTTCTCTTTATAATATTTTTTATTAAATATTGTTCATAATATAGGTTAGATACCATATGGATGTCAGAAATGATATTTAAATGACCACTGACTATGCTACACATTTTATTTTAATTTACAAAATCTTATGAATAGAAAAAATACATCATTGCATCTCACATATGGGTGATTAATTGATTAATTCTTATAATAAGATATAACAATTATAGTTCATGATTATTATACATTATGTGGTGTCATTCATTAGATTGTTAAACTCATATTGCATTCATACATTATGTTTTAAGTGATTAAAGCATACAGGTTCATCTGCATTAGTTCATCCATCATGTAATTAATGCATCACATACATGGCATTCACCATATCATAACCACATAAATTATATGCATTTAACAAAAAGCATTGCATCCATATGCATACAAAATAGTCCATATATACATATAGATCATGGAATTTAATAGAACATGTATAATCTAGCTAGTTCATATCATGTGTACATTGCATACATATAACATAATCACATCATCATGTAGGCATTACATTCATCATTGCATCTATAACATAAAATCAAAACAAAAACATTTGCAAGCATCAACTGGGGCATTATCAATATTGATCCCCAAAAGCTCCAAAGAAGTCTAAATATTTGGTCTTTTCATTCAAGTCATAAATGCACATATTTTCTCATCATAAGGAGTTTCATATTGGACATTAAAGCATATCTATAGGTCCAAAATTTTAAAAATTGCAAAATTAACAAAAAAATTAAATAAATCAAAATTCAAAATGATTCAACAGATCATCGAACATAGTGATTCAACACAAGCATAATTGGAATTGCTATCATCTTGATTTCCTAAGAAGGCCACAGTGGTCGGACTGCTCCATGGGATAGAGGTGTACAATTACTATTAATAGTTGAAATCATGGTTGAGTTAGGCCTTGCCAAGTAGTATCAAAGTGCTAAAGTCTTCAACTGTTTAGGTCAATCATGAGGTCAAGCGACTCGTCGCTTCATTCATTATCATTACCCTCATCGACTCATCGCTTGAGGGGGTAGTCATAATATCATAATTCATAATCAAAATCAACAATTAAATGCTTAATAATTGCTAAGTGCATTCGTTCAAGAATAATTATCAAAGACAATCATGCACCCTCCTTGCTTGGGGCAAATAAGCAAAGTATCAAGAGTAAATTCAAGCAAACTAGGAAGCTTGTCTCCTAATTGCCATCGAGGCTAGGATTAGACTTAAGCTTGTCTCCTAATTTCCATTGAGGCTAGGATTAGACTTAATATTATCTCCTAATTGCCATCGAGGTTAGGATTTGACTTAATCTTATCTCCTAATTTCCATCGAGGCTAGTATTTTACTTAAGCTTGTCTCCTAATTACCGTTAAGACTAGGATTTTGAATTAATCTTGATAGAATCAAGTTATTTAACTCATTGAAGGTAATGATTCAGTGATGTATGCTCTTTTCATAATTGAGACACCTAATGTTGATTAGACTAATGATCATCATCCAACCTATGACATAGTTTTAGGAGGTCTATTTTTGCTCAGCGTTGTTCAATCTCACAACACATCTCAAAAGGGGCATTTTTAGACACCTAAAACACATCATTCCGAGTTGCCTACTCATATGGGACATGCTAAAAGACCATATGAATGATCTTGGATAGCTCCAAGGCAAAAGCAGTGGTTCTAACCACTCAATTTGGGAATTTTGGCCTATCTAGCCTTAGTCGCTGGTGTCACCCATGGCTAGGATTCTTAGCTATCGGTGTCACCTATGGCTAGGGTTTTTAGCTACTTTTGAGACCAATGGCTAGCCTTGTAACAAACTCGGGTGATCGAAGCCGAGTAAAATCAGTTGCAATGGCCATTTGCAATGGTTTTCAAAGTGGTTTAGGCTTGGAAGCATCTATAAGCTTCCTCCCAACTGCTAAATCTTGTTCTTGGCTTCTCCATGAAGCTAGAGCAAGGATTTTGGGAGTCTATTTAAGATCCCAATTTCAAAGAGCAAATCTAAAGAATTAATGTGTCAATCACATAGCGGAGCCCTATCGAATTGGAGAGAAATTTCATGTTCCCTTGAGGAGTAATGAAGTACTATCCAATTGAACAATGAAAATTGTGCATGCATCAATGGAGCTTCTAAAATATTGATCAACATTTTAGCAGGCATTTGAACGATTCAATTTAGGATTTAGAGTTATATTTGCTTCCATTTTCCTTGCATTTGTCAATCTAGATTAGTTTCATGCTTTTAAATTTATAATGGTTAATTAGGCTTCCTAGTTGCTAGATTTCATGCTTTATTACAATTTCCTCATTTCTTGGATAGATTGATAGTTTTACATGCTTTCTTGATTTTATGTCATTGTTTATGCAAGATTCCTAAAAAATCCTCATCAAGAGAGACATCGTTTATTAATGATGCTTCTTGTTGTTTATTACATGCAGGATCAATAGGGTTTTGGGATGTAAGGCAAAAAATACCTCTAATCATGGAGAAGAAGGTCATCGAAACCTTAGAGCAGTTCATGTCATCCTGAAGGGCATTTTGATTGCACCTACCCTTGAGAGGGATTTAACATATATTGTATTTGTTGTATCAAATGGGTATCCCTAAGAGGGACGAATCTATAATTTGACTCTATTGGAAATAATAAAATATTCATTGTACTTGTTTATTTCTTGTTGTCAATTCATGTATGCTCATTTGTTTATCTTTCAATAATTGCAATATATACATTAGGTGTGAGCCTTTTTGGTGGTTACATCTTGTGATAAGTTAGGAATTTGAAGAAGTGATTAATTAAAATTGTGGTGTTGGATATTATTTTAAGAATGGAGTAATAAGGTGTATTTGTGAGATATTATATACTTTGTATTGTTATCTAACCTTCTTGAGATTGGCAAAGTATTATCTGTGATTGAGATAGATTTTGAGATTCCTTCTTCTTCAAGAAAAAAGGTATGGGCACATTCTTCCATGGTTGAGTTGATTGGTTGTTTTATGAAAAACAAGATTTGGAGTGAAAAGGACTTGGTTAGGATTTCCTTATTGAGTTGTTGAGCTATTGTGAAATGAATGCTATGCATATTGGTTTATAAGCATTGTTGTTGAAGTGAATGGTTGAGTGAAGAACTTGAACTAGGGTTTGAAAAGAACATGAGTATCATTGTTATGTGAGATTGGTTGATAAGTATTGTTGGAAATATTTTGAGTGAGTATTCATATGTTTGGACTAGGGTTTGTGAGCAAGGATTATTTCATTGAGTGATTGGTTGAGTGGAGTTGGTTAAGCCTAGTCAAGTGAATGTGTTGAAGTGATTGTTCAAGTTCTATAAAACAAATTATTCTATATTCTGAATTGAGTTGAGAATTGAGCATTGTGATGAGTGAAGAAGCATATTGAGTCTCTAACAATTCTCTTTATGTTTCTATGATATTGGACAAGTTCTAGTGTGAACTTGTTGGGAAAATTTGAGGTAAGTCTTAGAGAAGACTTGTGGATAGATTTGTGTGAGCTTTTGTGGAAGCTTACAATACAGTACAATTCAGATACAGAGATTGAGGATATATTTGAGGACATAGTTTGGTGTATATTTGAGGATAGGTTTGTGCTCAAATAAGAGATAGAGATTGAGCAGATTTGTGCTAGACCAAAGGACTATGTTTAGTACAGATTTGAGATAGA
Organism: Wollemia nobilis; assembly: GCA_028583015.1. Taxonomy (NCBI): domain Eukaryota; kingdom Viridiplantae; phylum Streptophyta; class Pinopsida; order Araucariales; family Araucariaceae; genus Wollemia; species Wollemia nobilis. The sequence continues at coordinate 709,518 of JAQPPZ010016675.1, forward strand.
TATGTGGAGGTGATAGAGTATAGAAGACGACAGTCTCCAATGGATAGAGATCCATTAGCCAGGGTAGTGAGGATAGGTATCTTCAATGGATAGAGATCCATTAGCCAGTGTAGTGGGGGCAACAGTTCTTCTAGAAGATCACCAACTAGAGCAAGAGGAGAAAGGAGTTCTCTAGTGGATAGATATCCATGAAATTGATTAGGGGATTGGTGTCTCCTTTGGATAGAGGTCCATAAACATTGTAGGGAAAGGATTCCCAAGAGAATTTATTTAAGAAAAATTTATAAGAAATATTTTCTCCGTGGAGTAGCCCACATTGGGTGAACCACGTAAAATCATGTCTCTCATGTGTGTGATGCTTTGTGTGATGTTTACTACTTTAATATTGTTGATGTTATCATTTGGATTAAAAGGTAAAATTTTTTATCTTATACTGTTCACCCCCTCATAGTATAAGCACATGTTCTTCAATTGGTATCAGAGTGGGTCTCTCCGTGAAAAGACTAACAACTTGGAGGAGGATCCATCAGTAACACACATGACTTCAAAAAATGAAGAGGAGACTATGTTTGATATAAAAGAAGAATTCTTTGCTGCTCTCAAAAATTGGAAAGAATTAGAGAGAAGAATTCAAGCTTGAAGGAACAAATTCAAGAGGATGAAGAAGCAAGGATGGAACTTCTACAAAATCTCATAGAACTCAAGATAAGGGTGGAAGAAGGAAATAAAATTGAGCAGGATATGACAGATCTATTAAGAACAAGAGAAACAAAATGTGAAATATTGGAAGCAGAAATTGTTTATTTAAGGAATGAAGTTGAAAGGACCAAGGATCTACAAGATGTAGAGTATGAGAAGCAGAAAAAGGATTCAAGTCTTCAAGAAGTAGAAACTTCAAACAAATATAGGCAAGCTAAGGATATCAGAAAGGAAGAAAACAAAGAAGAACCTTGGATGAGAGTTAATCACAAGAGGAGAAGTACTCCACCACAATATCAAGGGCATCCAAGCAGGTTACATAATTTCTTCCATGGTCATTGCTTTTCTTGTAATAAATATGGTCATAGAGTTGTACACTGTATTAGTCATGCAAGAAACAATGTCAATAGAAATTTCAATTCTTTTGCACCTCTTATGGATGATGATATTATATGTTACAAATGCAATAATTTTGGGCACAAGGCTAGATGGTGTAAAATGATACTTCCTAAGTCTAGAAAAATAATTTCAACAACTAGGAAAGATGAAAGGGAAAATGTTAAGGCTAGATCAATGTTAGTTCAAACAACCCTTCATGCTCAGGATAAAGAAGAACAATGGTATCTTGATAGTGGTTTCTCTAGTCACATGATAGGAGAAAAAGACAAATTCATGGTACTAAAAGAAACCAATAGAGGATCAGTAAGTTTTGGTGATAATGGATCAACAAGGATTGGTGGAAGAGGAACTCTGAGTTTAGATAATGGGAAAACAAGAACAAAAAATGTGTTGTATGTTAAGGGGTTAAAACATAATCTGCTAAGTGTAAGTCAACTTTGTGATCAAGGGCATATGGTTACATTCCACCCAGATAGATGTGAGATAAGAAAATCAAAAACTGGAAAGGTCATTGCCAATGCAAGAAGAACTCCAAACAATCTATACATGCTTAGTGAGATCAAAGGGGAAAAGTGCTTTCTATCACAAGAAGATGAGAGTTGGTTGTGGCATAGAATATTGGGTCACTTGAATTTTGACAACATAGTCAACATAAGCAATAAGTAGGATGTCAGAGACTTACCCAAAATAAAAAGGCCACAAAACATGATTTGTGCACCTTGTCAACATGGAAAGCAAACTAGAACAAGCTTTAAGTCAAAAGGATATATGTCATCTGAGCCATTAAGTCTAATACATACTGATCTATGTGGTCCTACCAGAACATAGAGTATTCAAGGTGAAAGTTACTTTATACTATTTATAGATGATTACTCCAGAATGGTTTGGGTAGATTTTTTGAAAGAGAAATCAGAAGCTTTTGAAAAATTCAAAACATTTAAGAAACTGGTTGAAAATGAAACCGACAAGAGAATTAAGTGTTTGAGATCTGACAGAGGAGGAGAATTTACCTCAAATGAGTTTGTAGAGTTTTGTGAACAACATGGGATCAAGAGAGAATACTCAGCAGCAAGAACTCCTCAACAAAATGGAGTAGTTGAAAGGAAAAATAGAACTGTTGAGAATATGGCTAGAGCTATGTTAAATGAGTCTAAGCTCTCAGATGGATTTTGGAGAGAAGCAGTCAATACAACAGTATACATAATCACTAGGGCTCAAATGAGGGTAAACCATCACAAGACTCCATATGAGCTTTGGAAAGGAAGACCGACCACTGTAAAACACTTCAAGGTTTTTGGAAGCAAGTGTTATATAAGACGAGAAGATCAAAACTTAGGCAAGTTTGATCCAAGATGTGATGAGGGAATTTTCCTTGGTTATTCCTCTAAGAGTAAAGCCTATAGATGCTTCAACAAGAGAACTTGCACTATTGTAGAAAGTATAAATGTAACAATTGATGAGAAGATAGATTCAAGAGAACCAGTTCAGCAAATTGTGTATCAGGAAGATGGAAGTTGTCAAGAAGAGTTTCGTGAGGAATCAAATGAAGAAGAAGAAGAAACACAAAGACTTCTTCCTAAAACTCCATCTAGGTATGTACAAAAGCATCATCCAAAAGAGCAAATCATTGGGAATCCAGATGAAAGATAGACAAGGAGAAGGATAATAACACCATCTCAACAAGAAAATTTTTCTTTGCTATCTAATATTGAGCCAAAAGACTTCAATCAGGCAAGTGAAGATGAGTTTTGGATCAAGGCAATGGATGAGGAATTAGATCAGATAGAGAAAAGAAAGACTTGGGAACTTGTTCCACGTCCAAAGGACAAGAATGTGATTGGCACAAAATGGGTATTCAGAAACAAGCTAAATGAAGATGGACAAGTAGTAAGGAACAAAGCAAGGTTAGTATGCAAAGGTTATGCACAAGTAGAGGGAATTGATTTTGATGAGACATTTGCTCTAGTTGCATGAATTGAAGCCATAAGAATATTTTTAGCCTTCTCAAGTTTTAAAAACTTCAAGGTATATCAGATGGATGTTAAGTCAGCATTTCTAAATGGTGTTCTAGAAGAAGAAGTCTACATTGAACAGCTAGAGGGATTCATATTAACAGATAGACCAGATCATGTATGCAGATTGAAAAAGGCACTATATGGATTAAAGCAGGCTCCTAGAGCATGGTACTCAATATTGGATAAGTATCTTCAGGAACAGGGATTCAGAAAAGGAATAGCAAACAACTTATATATCAAAAATGAAGGGAATAATCTACTAATTGTGGTTTTTTATGTTGATGACATCATTTTTGGGGGAAACAATGATAAGATGTGTAAAGAATTTGCTAAGAACATGCAGAATGAATTTGAGATGTCTATGCTTGGTGAGTTGTCTTTCTTTCTTGGACTTCAGATTTCACAATCAGAGAAAGGAGTATTTCTCTCACAAACCAAGTATATAAAAGAAATGTTAAAGAAATTCAGGTTAGAAGACTACAAACCGGTAAGTACTCCCATGGTTATAGGATGCAAGTTAAGTAAGGATGATGAATCTCCAGAGGCATATCAGAGACTATACAGATCTATGATTGGTAGCTTATTGTATGTTACAACTACAAGACCAGACATAGTACAATCAGTGGGATTAGTGGCAAGGTTTCAGGCAGCACCTAAGGAAACACATGTGGCAGTAGTAAAGAGAATTCTCAGGTATCTAAAAGGGACTATGGATTTTGGGCTCTGGTATCCCAAAAGTGATAGTTTCACACTCACAACATATACAGATGCAGATTGGTCTGGAAGCATTGATGATAGAAAGAGCACAAGTGGAGGAGCATTCTTTCTTGGAGATTGTTTAGTCTCTTGGCTAAGTAAAAATTAGGTCTTAGTATCCTTATCTATGGAAAAGGTAGAATATATTGTAGCAATAGCTAGTTGTACATAGGTATTATGGATGAAGCGGAATCTAGAAGACTTCAAGATAAAAAATGATCATCCTATTCCCATATTATGTGATAATACAAGTGCTATAAGTATCTCAAATAATCTAGTGATGCATTTCAGGACAAAGCACATTTCGATCAAGTATCATTTTCTAAGAGAATAGGTGATAGATAAACATGTCAGGTTAGAATATGTTACTACAAAGGAACAGATAGCAGATATTTTTACTAAGCCACTTTCAAAGGAGAAACCTTTGAGTACCTTCAAGGAAATATGGGAGTAAGACTCCCACCCTAGAATTAACCACCTCAAGAGGAGGTGGGGGAGGGGCTAAGCTAAGAGACTCATTCTTAGCCCCGAGCCCCAAAGGTGACCCTTTGCCATTGATGTCAAAGGGGAGAGATTTGAGTAAGGGGGAGATATTTGGTTTAAGGAGAGAGCATTGAGACAGGGGGAGCAATGTCCCAGGGGGAGAAGAACAAGAAAAAGGTCAAGTGTTTGGTAAAAAGAATTTGGGTTGCCATCAATGACAAAGGGGGAGATTGTTGGATATTTTGAGTCAAAGTTGTTATATGATGTCAAGGATAAATTGTCATTGATGTCAAAAGATCAAAAGGAGCAATGCAAGAGGTTGATGATAGATGAGCTCCATAATTTTTATTTTTAAATATTATGTGGAGCATGATTGTAAAGGTTTTTTATTTAAAACCAATGGTGACAAAAATAAAAGGTTTTTCTTTAAAACCAATGATGGCAAAAATAAAAGGTTTTTCTTTAAAACCAATGGTGGCAAAAATAAAAGGTTTTTCTTTAAAACCAATGGTGGACAAGTTATAAGGTTTTTTCTAAAAACCAAGAAGGCCTTTAGTTTGGTTTAAAAGGCCCAAAGTTTATTTAATTATTAAATTATAATATTTAAATTCTAAAAGAATTTAAATTATTATATTTAATAATTACAAGGCCAAAGTCTAAGTTTGGCATCGACATTTTTGCATATGAAGATGACGTACTCCCTCCATCGATGTGGGAGATTATTGGAAGGCAAATGGTATTTAAACCATAGCCTTTCCAAAGGCAAAGGTATCCATCCTCATTTCCAAAAATTAATGCCTAAGACTCGTGCACATATTTTGCAGTGACAGTTCATGCAACGTGTGGTTTCTAAAAAGCGAGGGTGAAGGAGCCTTTTGGCTCGTGGGTGCTAAGGAATTCAAAGCGCGGTTGGCACTTGGTGGCTCCAAGAGGAGCACATGGCTCACATGGCATGGAAGCCACGACCAAGGTGTTCGTTGGAGAGAAGTGCCAAGTTTGACTCCTACGCATGCTAAAGTGGTAAACATTTTGATTTTTGAATTAATTTTTGCATGGGCTAAAGTTAAAAATAGGAGAAATAAGGTGATAGTTTTTTATTTGGAAGTTTAGCCAAAGTTCACAAGGAAAATATTATTAAAGTTTTGAGAGGTTATTTTGCTGAGATAGATTTGAGGGTAAAAGTCTTTTTACCTTAGAAAAAGGAAAATTATTTTATTGCATTGTTTTACAAGTGAGTTACTTAATAAATGCAATATTAAAGTAGGGAGTCATAAGTGGAAATTGGTTTATTCTTTGAAGATAATTTTTTGAAGTGAGTTGTGTTAAATCTGAATGGTTGAGATGATCTTGTGATAAGTTAGGACTTTGAAGAAGTGATTAATTAAAATTGTGGTGTTGGATATTATTTTAAGAATGGAGTAATAAGGTGTATTTGTGAGATATTATATACTTTGTATTGTTATCTAACCTTCTTGATATTGGTAAAGTATTATCTGTGATTGAGATAGATTTTGAGATTCCTTCTTCTTCAAGCAAAAAGGTATGGGCACATTCTTCCATGGTTGAGTTGATTGGTTGTTTTCTGAAAAACAAGATTTGGAGTGAAAAGGACTTGGTTAGGATTTCCTTATTGAGTTGTTGAGCTATTGTGAAATGAATGCTATGCACCTTGGTTTATAAGCATTGTTGTTGAAGTGAGTAATTGAGTGAAGAAATTGAACTAGGGTTTGAAAAGAACATGAGTATCATTGTTATGTGAGATTGGTTGATAAGTATTGTTGGAAATATTTTGAGTGAGTGTTCATATGTTTGGACTAGGGTTTGTGAGCAAGGATTATTTCATTGAGTGATTGGTTGAGTGGAGTTGGTTAAGCCTAGTCAAGTGAATGTGTTGAAGTGATTGTTCAAGTTCTATAAAATAAATTATTCTATATTCTGAATTGAGCATTGTGATGAGTGAAGAAGCATATTGAGTCTCTAACAATTCTCTTTATGTTTCTATGAGATTGGAAAAGTTCTAGTGTGAACTTGTTGGGCAGATTTGAGGTAAGTCTTAGAGAAGACTTGTGGATAGATTTGTGTGAGATTTTGTGGAAGCTTACAATACAGTTCAAAGATAGAGATTGAGGATAGATTTTGGTGCAAATTTGAGGATAGGTTTGTGCCAGATCAGAGGACAGAGATTGAGCAAATTTGTGCTAGACCGAAGGACTATGTTTAGTACATATTTGAGATAAAGCTTTGGAGGTGACAAAGTATAGAGGACGATAGTCTCTAGTGGATAGAGATCCATTAGCTAGGGTAGTGAGGATAGGTGTCTTCAGTGGATAGAGATCCATTAGCCAGTGCAGTGGGGGTAACAGTTCTTCTAGAAGATCACCAACTAGAGCAAGAGGAGAAAGGAGTTCTCCAGTGGATAGAGATCCATGAACTTGATTAGGGGATTGGTGTCTCCTTTGGAAAAAGGTCCATAAACATTGTAGGGAAAGGATTCCCAAGAGAATTTATTTGAGAAAAATTTATAAGAAATATTTTCTCCGTGGAGTAGCCCACATTGGGTGAACCACGTAAAATCATGTCTCTCATGTGTGTGATGCTTTGTGTGATGTTTACTTCTTTAATATTTCTGATGTTATCATTTGTATTAAAAGGTTAAAAAAATTACCTTATACTGTTCACCCCCTCTCAGTATAAGCACATGTTCTTCACCTATGATTTTGGGATAGGAATGACCACTTTTATAATGCAAATTAACTCAACCAATGACTAGACAAGTAGATCAATTATAGAAATGAGATTTATGCATTACTTAAACCTTAAAAAATAGAGTATATTATTTCTCTCTTTCATAAGCTCTTTATGCTATTGTCAAAATCCCAAGAACTAGATCAAAGAGATAAGGATCCCTCTTATGATCGCTACTTTGAATTGTAGGAAGTTTTCTACAAGTTTAAATCAATACATATCCCCTTTGAGGATGCATGGGATAAAATGTGTAGATTACTCCAAATTATAGTTCCTTCAAAAATTCAAGCAACCAATCAATAGGGCAAGACATATAAGACAACCATGGAATAAGAACAAGGAGAATCTATTGGAATAGTTGGAACCTCATTTATGGGAATCATGTAGGAAGCCTACCCTTGTAAAAATAATTTTTGTTTCATTTTGACTCTATTACCCAAAAGGATAAGGCTCTATGGGTTCTTTGCTTCTACAAGAAAAAAACCCCTATGAGGCTCAAATAATATGGGTAAAATAATTTATATCCATCTATAATTTTTCTATTAGTACATATCAAACACATCTAGAATCATAAAATAGTCATTGAGCCAAGTGAAGAGAAAATAAATCTGAGTAAGTTTGTGCAATATCAAAGTGAAAAAAAAGTCATGAAGTATAGAAGGCTGCTAGAATTTAGATTTGATGTAAGCAAGGATCAAATATTGTCTTGCATTTGACACAAATAAATTGTGAATATGAATTAGGAAAGAAAATTTGGATTTTTTCTTTAGCTTCAGAATCAAATTTTTACTAAGTATGGGATGTAGCCAAAAATTATAAAAAGTTGATGTCAACAAAAATGTACAAAAAATTCCAACATCTAGCACATTATAAAAATATTTTGGCTAAGTTTGAATAAGGATATAGCATTCAACATCATAGAAAGGCCTATCGAGTGCAAAATATTTTTGGCTAAGTATTAAAGAGGGTTGAATTCTTGAAGGCATTTATGTTAGCATAGGCTAGATAAAAGCTTGACACAATATAGAATAGAGCCAAAGCTAAAAATACTCTAAGGCATTGAGTCTAGCACACAAAGGTAGAGAAGTATAAAATTGAAGCTCATCCAACATTTGATAAAGTGCTTTGTAGAAAATTAGCTAAGTATTGAACAACATCAATTTTTTGAAATGTTGACATCATCATAAGACACATGAAAGTTTGGTAGAGTTATAAGGTAGTGTCAGATAGAAAATTTTATGAGGAATAGAGCCCGAAAGTGATGTATCAGACATCTAGAACTATGTATAAGTATGTGGGTAAGTAAAAAAGGTGGTCAGATTCTAAAAGCAATGATTTCATAAAGAAAGCTAAAAAACCTAAAATTCAATAGGATAAAGCAAAAAACTTGGTTAGATCTAAATAGATAATGAGGTTGATGTCATGCAAGTAAAATAAAATATTGGCACCCATAAAATAAATATTTGGTCCGATTTAAGTTGAGAAGAGGAGAATATAGCAAAATAACAAAGTTTCTAAACCCACTCCAAGCAATTATAATATATTGTCATAATATCTTAACAACCAGAAGCTTCTTCGTTTAACACTTGTCTTGAAGTAGTTGGGTTAGTAGTGGGACAACTTGAAACAAAATAAACCTATCAAAAAATCTTATGGATTGAATGAAGACACATAGGACACCACTCTCTTAGATGAAATTAGATCAAACCACATCAACCTAGTGGTACCAATTTAGTTATGCCATGATGATATGGAAAGGAACACATGCATGTTGCACTAACCTGATAGACCTGTAGTTTTTTTTAAAGCAATTGTGTTCATCTAATTGAATGAAAATATAAATATATAAATACTTGAATGGAACCCATTCATAGGGTTATATCTTTAGCTTTTACAATTTCACAAATTGTATTATAAAATGCTATACACCTCTTAATGAAATTTGAAGTGTTGTTTAGCCTCTTCTAAATACTATTGTAGAATATGTATGTATGCTAATTTAATTTTAAGCATTTTTATTAAAATTAAATGTGCAATTTATTATGTAATGATTTATTATGCTATATGGATTTCTCATTAGATTGTTGTTAAGTTTTATTTCTAGAATGCATGAATGTGTGTGCTTAAGTAGTTAATATTTTACATTATTTGGTTATGGATGGTCTATTAAGTAGCTTAGTTCAATTAAGAGAACACGACTCTCATACATTGTATCTCTTGATGTAGTTGAATCTTGACCATTTTGAGTCCTAGATTCTAACCTTAAGCATTTATGTCTCTCATATACCTCTTTTTACATAGTTTAGATAGTTGTATAGGAATTGGCTTACTCTAGAGGTTGACTCAGAAGCTATTCTAAGTCTTTCAATCTTGAATGAGGTCTTGAGGGTGTAACTCATCCACTTAGGTGGATTTTAGACCAAGAGTAATGAGGCTATCCACCTAGTTTCTACACACCTTGGAAGGATACCATTAAAGTTTCTTAAAAATAACATGTCTCTAATGAGGGTGTAGTGTTCATTATATAGTCTATACACCCTCCTTTGTATTTGGTTTATAATTGGTGGGTATAGCTTTTATTGCATGACATTTATGAGGTCCTAGATCTAGTCCTCATCTAGATGAAAAATGATCAAGCATGCCTCATTTTATTCCTTTGATCCTTCAACATCCTACTATAGCGATCCCAGGGAAGCGATGCACCATCCACTACTCTATTTGCAATTATTATTTGATTTATTTATACTTAATCATGCATTAAATGAAAGATGTGAAAATAGATGCAACCAAAATACAAATAAATGAATAAATAATGCTCTTTATTGCTTTTTTCAAGTTCGGTTACATATAGATCCCTCTAAGGGATTCCCTTCATTTGATATAAATTTTACAAAATAGGGCAGTAGATGTATGATATCCCCTTGCAAGGGGTGATGCACTCTCGTAGGCTTCCTGATGATGCACACAAAACTGTATGAGGGCTTACAGATGCCTCCTTCTCTAGGTATGTTCCTAGAGGGATCCTTTTGCTTTCATATGTTTATAACCTATCCAGTGAACCTGTAGTCCTGCAAGCATGGAAACAACAAAAAATGCTCAACTATTCGAGATTGCCTCCCAAAATGAGGTTGTTAGTAGTAACCCTAATGATAAATTGAAATATGCTCAATATCAATAGAAACTAATACTATGAATGCAAGTAAATGTGATAAATCAGATCTATGCTAAAGGTATGAAAACATGTAACAAGCTAAATAAAGGAAACTAATGCTAAGAACCCTAGACTAGGCCTACGGGCCACTATCTATGACAGTGGTCGCTAAGATGAAAACCAATCTCTATTGCTCCAAGGCTATGGATCTAGGATTATTTTTGAAGTTGAAATAGTTGTCGTTTATGCCTGATGTTGAATATATTACATATGGTAACCTCCCAGTCGGCTAGCACTTCATTACTCCTAAAAGGCACTCCAATTTGCTCTCCAATATGATAAATCTTCACTATAAGAAAAGCTCTCCAAGTATCAAAAGCTCTCCTTAGTCGTATCTCTACAAAAAGGTCACTCCTTTTGGTGCTTTTAGGTTTGCACCTTATAATGTGTTGAGGGCTTAGGTTTAGGTCTAAAAATCCTAGGACTGAATCCTACATACGGACTATTTGTTAGCATGAGAATTTAAGTCTTTGTCTGCCCTTGAGGGCCAGTTAACTGATGTCTAAATCTAGACTTGAGTCTCTCATGTAGACTGGCTGTGAAGAGGAATGCAAAGTTATCCTCGCTTGGTTTTATTGCATGCAAACTATCTCTTCTGCCTAAGATTATGCTAATTTGATGGCAATTTGCTATTCAAGGCTTAGTCATTGTCATTTATAGCAGTTAGTGATTGGTCACTCTGAGCTTCAGCAGCCATGATCTATCCACTCTGGTTCATAGTGGCTAGGCTTGGATGGGCTAAAACTACCCCAAAATGAGTGGTGGAAACCACTTTTGGCACTTGGAAGTTCCCAAGATTTAGTTACATGGCCTATCAATTCCCACATGAGTAGTTCTCCTAAAAATGACATTTTTTAGGTGTCTACATATGCCCCTTTTTGGGATGCACTATGTGGAAAAGATACAGCATGGAGTAAAAATGTAGACTTCTATGTTTGTAGGGTGTATGATGATCATTGGTGTGATCAATGTTGGATGGCCCAACCATGCAATATGGCACACATCCCTAAATAATTGCTTCAACCTGATTGAAGGCTTAATTTTACAAGAAGATTGCACATGTTTACTTGCACTCATTCCTCAAATGCAATCAGGTAGCTTATGTCACTATAATAGAACCAACCAGAGGAAATCTATAAATTGGCATGTTGTATTTACTTATAAACCTAGCAAATGAGGGGAAGTTCTGTGATAGTTCTTGCAATGATTCATAGGATGAATGTGATCTTGATATGATTGAGTGATCTTTGGTTGACTTTGATTATGATTGTTTTAAGATTTGAACTACCCCCTCACAAAACAAATTGATGAGGGAAGGGTAATGAACTAAGCGACAAGTCACTTGACCAATATGCCTGGTTTGGTTCCTTTCTAGTGTTTGTCTTTTTTAATGGGTAATCCCCCATCCAAGTGTGACTTCACTTGTTTATGATGATCATTCATCCCTATCTTAGGAATTGATCTATCCATAAATAGCCTTCTTAGGGATTTAGGATGAGCGATCCTATTTAGGCCTGTGTTGAATCACTTGGGTTAGTTTTGTAATATCACAAAGGAATTAAGATGATTCCATTGCACCCGTGGAGCAGTCCGACCATATTGGTATTTTTTGGAATTGAGGGGGTGCATCATAATTCCAAAATGATTAATTTACCCCAAGTAGCCTTATGGTAACTCACTCATCTCACCTAATTGCATGGAGTGCAAATCACTATAACAGCCAAGTTGATAGAGTAAGTAACTGGATACAAGGCTTACTTGAGATTTTGTTTTATGTAATGTTTTTTGTCATTTTCATAATTATGATGTTTATAAATCATCAAAATGTGCTTATTTGATTTTTTTTCTATTCCTATTGGAAGGAATTTTCCTATATTTTCTTGTGCTGCTGGCCGCTTTCAGATCCAGCAACCCCCAAATGCATGTTCATGGCCGCTCTCAACCTAAGCAGGCCAAGAATTACAAGCTACTGATGACAATAGCAGTCGAGGCCTAACTTGGGAAATATAAAAGTAGCCTAGGGTTTTGACTTTTCACTTTCTCTATCTGTCAATTTGCTTTTCAGAGCTCTGGGGTGAAAGTGACTTCTTATGACTTGGAGGGCTCATCGATGAGGACCATGGCTATGATAGGCAAGGTTTCTACGAGTGGAGGAGCCAAAGCTTCTTGAGTACTCTTTGAAACCCTAACCTTGCTCATTTTTTAGTAAAAATGAACCACACTAAGTAATCGGTGAACGAACCTCACTAAACTTGCTGGCAACGAACCAAACCCGTAGATAGGCTTAGTTTAGGATTTGTTTTGGTGGGCTTGCCCCTTTTTTTGTTTTTTGTAATTTTTTTTATGTTTTTGGCCTAGGGCATACATGTTTATTGCATTGCCCATCAGCCACTACCGAACAAAGTGACCATTTTGGCCCATGGTTTGGCCGTTGTTAATGGCATCGATCGGTTCAGAACTCAATGGTCAAAATTTTGACCATTGGGATTTGGCTGCTGCCAGCCCCAACAGACAATTTTTGGTCATTGTAGACAAGAGCGACCAAGAAACCTTAGGCAATTTTTTTTTTTTTTTGTATTTTGAGATGATTAATTGATTTTTTTGATTTTTTAATTTGCTCTTCTAAAATTTGTTGCATGATTAGGTACGTCTATTCTTGTTTCACTTAGAATTAGGATTGTCTATCATTATTTGCACCATTTTACATGTTCTATTATGTTTTATGCCTTAGATGCACTGTAGTTATACCTTGATTTTTGTCCTTAGATTATTTCTACTCGGGCTTAGGACTCAAAGCTCTTGCTTGACCTCCTGCCACATATGGTTGATACAGATAGGGCATGGTTTAATGCCTGTGGATTATAGTATGTGACTAAGCTACCCCAAATTATGTTAGATCATGCCTACCTTATGGCCTTGGCTCATCGATGGGATCCTAGGACTAATACCTTCCACATTCCTACCGGTGAGATGGCTATCATATTGGATGATCTATACAAGATTTTTTGGATTCCTTTTATGGAGTGGCCATTATTTCTTCGGTCACTAAGGACCATGAGGTAGTATTTGCTAAGGTGTTCGGGGGTCATGCTACGGCTACCCTCAAGGACACCAAATATGGTGGTGTGTCCATTCTACTATGGTACAATGAGAGGATATTTTTTGAGAGGCATGTGGTGTTGTTGATGGTCATCAACAACATACTTCTCCCAAATTGCTCAAGTTTGAGGTTCCATTGGAAACTCCTTGCGATGGTTCAATATTTTGTGGATAGTGATGACCCTATCATCTACGCATGGGGGAGCACTTTGATAGCATAGTGCTATAATGAGTTGTATGGCATCCATCGGTGGAATCACGCCAGCATTGCTTGCAACTTACTCCTATAGATATGGGGATGGGAGCATATCCATGTAGATCATCCTAGAGGGCTTTCCATAGAGATCACCGAGATTGATGATTTTATGCAGTGCTATGCCACCAGATGTGCTTAAGAGTGTGAGAAGTGCAATAGCCACCCTCATGAGGGGGAACTTCCCCATTACACCTAAGATATAATATGGTTCCCATATCATGACTTCCCAGCCTGGGATGATCCAACCAGATTTACAACTAGGACATGACACAAACGGTGGATCATTGGCCACAAGGGCATCATCAAAGAGTATTTCTTATAATCTCATGTCCTTCATCAGTACGGATTGTAGCAAGATGTGCCTCTTGCCCTAGTTCTATATAGGTGCATTGTAGTAGAGAGAGACCTTCCTCCACATATTTTAGATCTTACTAATGAGGAGGATTCCCAGTAGTTGATTTAGGTATTGATAGGGGATTCACAGATGCTTTAACATAGTGGTGGGGGGATAGGTTGTGGCATGGTGATGGTATCATGGGCCGCGAGGATGATGGTGGTTATGGAAACAGATCCAATAGGGTGGAGAGTCTGAGCTAGGACTAAAGTATGGGGATAGTCAACAAAGCAGGTTGTAGTTAAGGAGCACGAGGCTCTTGAGGAGGAGGAGGAGGATTTGGATCCTGAGGAGGATTTGGATCCTGAGGATAGATAGTTAACTACATGAGGTAGAGGTTGATCTCCAGTCGATCAAGATCTAGGTACAATGGTGAGATGCCACCATATCATCGTAAGATGCTTTTATAGCATAGCTCATGACATAGATACAAGTATTGTAGTCTACTATCGAGAGTGGTGCTACTAGGATGCAGGTTATAGTTGTTACTTCTATAGAGGTTGAGCTTCAATTGGCCAAGATCCAAGTACAAGAGTGAGATGCCACTATAGCACAACTCACAACATAGATATAGGCTTTGCAGGCTACTATCGAGAGTGTTGCTATTGCGATGCAGGTTGTTGCTCCTCCTCCTATACCATAGGGCCCTATAGGGGTGGATCAAGGGGTAGATACTAGGTGTCTATAGGTATTGTTAGAAGAGTGTGATGCATAGATCTCTGATGATTTAGCTTACATTTCCACTCTCCTACAACAGATCATGTGACTAGGAGCCATTCCTAGGGAGAGGTCAGGTGCATGTGGATCACATGTTAGTAGGCACTCTACCTTGGGGAAGTCTTCAGTCAGGTCAAGCTAGAGGACTCAGGCCTGTGCAGAGAGACCAGTTTCTTCACACCATTCTACCCGAGATCCATCCATAGGGGGTGGTGACCCAGGGGCGCAGGCCCGATTTGATTCATGATGTACTTTGGCTTTTATTTTTGAGGTCAGCTGACCTATATGATTGTAGCCCATGGGTATTTTGTACATCTACGTATTTGATCCACACATTTATATATGAGATATTTGCATTATGATTCATTATGTGTATCTTTTATTGCTCATGTTTTTGTTTTATTTATGCAATGTGATGATGGCATTATGATGAGTTGATGTATATGTTAGATGATAGGTGATATTCATGATGATGTCGATGTTTAGATGGATGCTTATGTAGATGCTTATATGATCTTATTATTGTGACATGATGTGATGTATCATGAGTTACCTTAATTATGGATTTATGATTGTGTGCATAGATGGATTATGATGTATGCATATATGGATGCTTATGGGGCTTTACGTGTTTTGATTATGGCTACATGATGTGGTGCATATGGATATTGCCTACATGAATTGATTATTGCTTTATGATGTGATGCATGTGGATGTGATGATGTGACCTTAGATGTAAATGGATAAGTTATGAACTATGTATTTATGGATGCAATGTTATTGGTCTAATGCACATGAACCTATATGCTTCAATCACTTAAAACATAAGGAATGCATATGATATGAGTTTCACAATATAATGGGAAACACCCCAGAAATTATATCAGTTATTAATGTAAATAATCATTCTTATCATAATAATTAATTATTTAAGCATCCATATGTGAATGTAATGGCATGGAATGTATTAATTTTTTTGATAAGCTTTAGCAATTTAAAATATTTAAAATAGTCAGTGGTCATGTAAATATCATTTTTGGCATCTATTCAATATCTAACCTAATCTATTGACACCTTTTAATTCACTAAACCTCAAAAATAAAAATTGATGATGTGATTTGTTTTTATGTAGGAAGTCTTGAGGTTTTTCCTGAGACTCAAACACTCTAATTACCCTATCAATAGTTGTTAACTGACCATACAAAATTTTTGAAAATAAAGTCTTTCATAATGGACTTAGATATTCATTATCCCTATGTGTACAAATGAATATATTTAGATAGAACTCCTACATTTCCTCTGATGTCAAGCATGATTCTTTCAGCCCATTGCTAAGATCGGGGATTCTCAATTGTTCATCTGATCTTGTGTTGGACTTAGTTGGACTATACCACTAGGCAGTATTGGGTTACCCAAAGCTAGCTCATCCACATGCAAACATTGGTCTACACAAATGCAAGATGCTATTGTGATAGACATATCATCATGCGTAAGGACACCACCATTTCCAAGCTGGTTGTACACCAAACCTGTAATGGGGATCTCCTTTCGATTTTGTACAATGTTGAGAATTCTAGGGATTCAAGCTTCATTACCTTATTTTATTCATTTTATTTGGGATACTTGCTCATGCTTAGTGATGAAAATCACTGTTTATTTTTTATTTATTTTTCTTTTTCTCTTGAGCAAGGGATTTATGTAGAGATGATAATCACTTGTTTGTTTTGCTTTTGACTTTTGCTTTACTCTGGGATTTTTCTTGTTTTTGTAAAGGCAAGGTATTTAACTGGGTAGGGCGTAACTTGTCCTTTTGCCAATTCTAAGCACCTTTTAACCAGTTGCACAGGGGTATAAGTAAGGAAGACCATTTTCGCTTAAGGTAATCTAGACCACTTTTGTAGCTTTTATTTTTCCCTTGTACCAACTAGGGTTTTAGTGTTTTTAATTGGTGATGGGATTCTGAATATCCAAGGCATTATCATGACTAGACCTTACCCTCTACTAATCAATATGGATTTTTACAAAAATTTGATAATACCAATAGATATGGTTGAATGACCGTAAAACCTTAGCCTATTCCTTATAGCAACAAGAAGTGGTTGTGTGGAAAAATACAGTTACACACAATGGATGAATGGATGAATATGGATTTGAGTATGTGTGGTTGTGATACAAAATGTAGCACCATTTGCAAGATTGCAATCATAATCTATCATAATTCAAATTCAATGGATGGGGATGTTCATGCAACTATATGGATGCAGGTGTAAGATGCAAATGTTTTTGTATTTTTTATTTTTGCATTGTTTTTATATTTTTTATTATTTTGACCAAAGGTTTTATTATGACTTTGGGGATTTTAGGGTTTGACCAAGTGGTAAATAGATACCCTTGGATAATTTTGATTGAATTTGACCAAGCGTCTTGGATACCCTTGGAGCATTTTTTATTGAGGTGACCAAGCGACATGCAGACACCCCTGGAGCATTTTTTATTAATATTTTTGACCAAGTGGCATAAATATACCCTTGGAGCATTTTTTTTGTTTGAGGTGACCAAGCAGCATGAAGATACCCTTGGATCATTTTGATTCAAAATTTTGACCAAGCGACATAAATATACCCTTGGAGCATTTTTTATTGAATCTTGACCAAGCGGCACAGAGATACTCTTGGAGCATTTTTTTGTTTTTGAATATTTTATGTTTTTATGATTTGTTTGTAATTTTAATGTTTTGTATTGTTTTTGTATTTTATGACATATTTGAATATTTTTGTATCTGATGTATAAAATGCCTTCAAGTGAATGATATTGAGAGGCTCAAGCTCTTCAACACCATCCAATGATGTGAGGTGATATGCTCCAAGCCAAACCCTTTTCGATATTATGTATGGGCCTATCCAATTTGCTGCAAATTTTTCTCATAGGTGTGGTAGTAGATTGGAGTTTTGCTGGTTTTATTTAAGCACAATATCCCCAACATTGAATTCTCTTAAGTGGACTTTACTATTGTAACCTCACGCAAGGCAACCCTGATAAACATGGAGATGCTCCAAGGCATTGACTCTACATTCATCAAGAAGTGTTAATTGATCAAGGAAGTCTTACCGTGTGGTGTCATAATCTATGAATTCCAATGCTATGCACAGGGTTAGAATTTCCAAATCTAGGGGTATGATGGCCTTAGTGCCATATACAAGTGAAAACAGTGTTGCCCTAGTGGGCATCCACACACTAGTCCTATATACCCATAATACAAGAGGTAATTGTAGATGCCAATCCTTATGATTATCTTTCACCGTATTCCTCAATATGGAGACTATTTTTTTATTTGGGGCTTGATTGCCCATTTGCTTATAGATAATAGGATGTTGAAAAACTATGCTAAATATGGTATTTTTTTCATCAAAGCATTCACATTTTTGTTCTTGAAATATGGTCCATTATTCAATATTATTTTCAAAGGGACCCCAAAATGACTTATGATATTGTGGAGTATAAACTCTACAATCCTTGGTCCAGTTGTCGATGTCAAGGGGATCTCTTTGACCCATTTGGTAAAATACTCAATGGCCATAATGATGAACGTATGTCGGCCTAATGATGGGGGTGAGATATTCCCAACTAATTCTAGTCCCCACTACAATAAGGGCCATGTTTCTTGGGTGGGTTGCAAGGTTTGGGATGGCAAGTGTTTGAGGTTTGCATGATGCTGGAATTTAACGCATTTCTTGACATACTTGCAATAGTATTTTTTCATAGTGGGTCAATAGTAACCCATTCTCAAGATGTGCTTAACAATGGCCATGCCACTAAAGTGATCGCCACACGTACCATCGTGAGCCTAGGAAATTTCCTAGGGTTCTTCCTACGGCTTAAGGCAATGGAGGAGCATTCCATTATAACCTCGTATATAAAGTATCTCTCCCAATAAGATGTACCTTGTTACCTTCTATTTAAATATTCATATTTCAACATGTGATAGGCCTTGTGGTACCATTCCAAGCTTTAGGAAATCTCATAATTGGGAAAGCCAATCCTAATAAGCCACAACATCTATAGCAAAGACAACATGTTCCTCTTGTATTTCAAAAATTGTGAATATAGATTGAGAAACAACCCTATGGTGAATGGTCGTACCACACTCCGTAGGACCTTGAGAGATCAAAGAATACCAAGGTGCCATTTACAATAAATCTCTAGCTCTAAAGGACCAATCCTAATTTGGTTCAATATTGACTATGTTGACTGATTTTTGATTATCAAAAGCCTCACGCTAAATCACAAAGTGTGAGAGAACTTTATTGTGAACGGTTGTGAAATCTGTAGATAGATTATGAGGGATTAAATATCTCAAGGATACCATGGTGTCTACAAATCAATTTGATATACGAGGGATTTCCTCTATATCATACCATTCCAGTTAGGCTAGGTAGGTTTCAACAAGATTTTTGTATGATTTTAGGATTGGGCATCAGCATTAGAAAAAACCCTTGACTTGATTAACTATGAGCAAGGAGTCACCAAAGATATTCAATATTTTAATTTCCATTACGGTGGCCATTTGAAGTCCTAATATCGAGGTCTTGTACTTGGTGTTATTATTTGTGCAAGGGAAGTCTAGTTGGAATGATAAGGGCAATGGAGCATCCTACGGTGTGATAAAGACAATCCCTACCTTGCCCCATTTCTCACACTTCAAACCATCGAAGAACAATGCCATATCTCTTTCTTTCTTTTGTTCTATGAGTTTTGATAGATCTAATAATGCAAATACTGCATCATAGGGCAATTCCATGGTGAGAGGCTTGCTATCCTGAAGAGGTGCC
The DNA here is from genome assembly GCA_028583015.1 of Wollemia nobilis. NCBI lineage: Eukaryota > Viridiplantae > Streptophyta > Pinopsida > Araucariales > Araucariaceae > Wollemia > Wollemia nobilis. The sequence goes on from JAQPPZ010016675.1 coordinate 729,121, forward strand.
TCTACTAATTAATCAGCTATGACTTACCCCTTGATGGACTTTTGGCTTATGAAATCTAGATCAAATTATGTCAATAGCATGATCCATTTTGTAGTACATGTATTGTGATAGGTCTTGTTCATCATGTACTGCAAAGGATTTTGTTTGGATATGACGTAGGTTGTATGGCTCAACATGTAGTGTCACAACTTTTTGGTCACAAAGACCACTTCCAAACACAACTTTTCTACATACGCATATCCCAACTCGTAACTCACCAAGGTGTGACTAATGTAATATATGGCTTGCTCTTTATCTTGTGCATTTTTTTGGGCCAACATGGTTCCCAAAGTGAAATCGATAGCCGATATGTATAGTAAAAATGGTACGTCTGGCCTTGGTGGAGCCAATACTGGTGATGTTGCCAGGTAAGTTTTGATCTCTACAAAGGTACATTGGCATTATTCATCCCAATGAAAAGGGACTCCTTTGAATAGCAGCCAATTCATGGGTCAAAATTTATCTAATAATTGTGCAATGAATCATTTGATGGATGCTACCTTGCCTTGCAGGCTTCTTAACTCCCTAATGTTGGTAGGGGTGGCCATTTCCAATATAGCATTTACCTTTGTAGGATCAACTTCAATACCTCACTTAGAAATTATGAACCCCAAGATTTTACTAGAAGTTACGCCAAACATGCACTTATTAGGATTCAATTTGATGTTGTGCTCAATGAGGCGATTGAAGACTTTCTTAAGAATTTCAACATGCTCTTACCGCAATACTGACTTAGCCAGTAAGTCATAAATGTAGTCCTCTAATATTTTATGCATATAGTCATGAAATATGTATGTCATGGCCTAATAATATGTGGCACCAGCATTTTTAAGACCGAATGGCATCACCTTGTAACAAAATATTCCCCATGGAGTAATAAAAGCAATTTTATGTTGGTCTTCAGGTTTAATTTTGATTTGATTGTAACCATAAAACCATCTATTAGGGAGAGCATATCATGACCTGTAGTGGCATCAACAAGAGCTTCTATGTTTGGCAATAGGAATGAATCCTTTGGAATTGCCCTATTCAAGTCTCTAAAGTCTATACAAATACAGACTCTTTCATCAGGTTTTCCCATAGGCACCATGTTCAAGATCCATTCAGGGTAGTTGATAGGAACAATAAAAATTACATCCAACAGTTTTTGTAACTCATTCTTCACCATCAAAGTGATGGTTGGATGCATTTTTCTTAGCTTTTGCTTGATCATATTTTTCATGGGATCCAATGAAATGTTGTGTACAACTAACTTTATATCAAGCCCTGGCATGTCTTTGTAGGTCCAAGAAAAGATATTAGACCTCTCCTTAATTAGGGGGATTATAATGGCTTGTTCTTTTAGACATAGACTTTCTCCAAACTTGACCTTATTTGATTGAGTAGGATCATCACTGATGTCCATATTCAAAGTCACTTCTATAGCCATATGCGACCCATACTCTATTTGGTGAGGTGTGGGTATCAAATGAATGTCATTGGTGGGATTTACAAGTCCTACTGACTCAGGATCTAAAATAGCATGGAATACGTCATATGCATAGCCTGATGAAAAATGAAATAGTTGTAACATCTCTTCACTAGGGAAAATATCCTCAAGCTCTACAAGTGAATCAACATAATCCCAATCAATAGCATCTATATCAAGATACAATGGTTTAGTAGGATCTTTTGGGTTTTGAAGTGGAGTGGTCAAATCAATGGAGATTGTGTTGATGGATGGAATGAAATCTCCAAGACCACATGGGTGAAATCTTGTCTCAAAGGTTTTCCTTCCACACTCACATTGAGGCTCTGGAGAAAAAGGAATCTCTAGATCTAGCTCATGAGCAGGCTATATAATAGGATCGTTGGGTTCCAAGAGCTCTCTGAACGTAGGTAGATGGGGATTGAGCACATACTAAATGACATCTAAGTTGCCAGGTCTCACCAAAACCACAAACCAGGGTCTATGGAATGAAGTTTTGCTTCTCTTTCCACCAGCATGTTTACTTACCACAAGTGGTGAGGCCCAAGATAAGCCATCTTAGTATTGTCTTCATAGTCATCATCACTTATCCAAAAACCATTGGCATTGGTATGTGGTCCTAAGACAAGGGGTACGTGTCTTGGCCCTAAGTAGGCCATATCTATCTCATCCTCATATTATTCATCACTTATGAAGATGTTATTTGCATTAGTCTCTTACCCCAAGCTATGGTACCACTACCTTGGCCCTAGGTAGGCTCTTTCTATTGAGTCCTCTGACTCATAGCCACTTTCATACAATATGTATCCACTCTCGTTGTGGCTAGACCAGGTAAGGCTTTGTAAAGAGTGAGGTACATGATAGGCTAAGCTTACATGCACTTCATCATCACTTTCCCCATATCCATTTTCTTCTCACTCTTCATACCACGAGATGCAACCTATAAGGGTGGCATCGATTGAGAATTTTGTTTATCATACCACTTGCCAAGACACATACCACGACCACTTGTTTGTTTATCATATGTCTTGCACTTGTTTATCATATGACACATCACAAGGATGGTATTATAACCTACCTTAATGGGCAGGACTATCATTACCACAGTAGAGCATAAAGCATCATTGAAATCTCTTAACGTGTAGGCTCCTAGAATGATATTGGATTTGGGGATCTTAAGGTGCCCTATTGCTGTTTTTGTGATGATGTTGATTGATGAACCTATATCTATCAAAAATTTCTTAAAAGGTAAATCATTTATTGATGCAACAATGTGCAATGGAGGATATGGTAAGGCAGTAGGTACTATCTTAATCTCATGATCATAAAATTGGATTACAGGTTCCTGGCATTGTTGTACTTGTCCCACAAAATGAGTGAATGCATTTGTATCTTGTGGTTGGAGCTCAATTGATCTCAAAATCTCCATAAAATTCTCCCTATGCTTTAGGGACTATTGTATGAGATTATAGATAGATATCTTGGTCGTATTCGTTTGTAATTTTTGTTCTAGTCTACTTCGAACAGTTACCATAGGTCGGGTTGGTGGACCTAGAAGGTTGTTTTGCCCCTACCTCTACCTAGGTGCATCTGGGACATTAATGGGAGTTGTAGGTGGCTATGGTTGACCATATCATATACTCCTGGTTGCTATGTTGACAATTTCAACCATCCCAATGCATCCATGTGTAGGTGTATCGACGTGGACCAAATTGACTTGGGAACCTTGCCCTCTAGGGTCCTCATGGTTTGGTAGTGGGTTTTTGTATATGCCTATATCTCTATTATCATGAGCCAATGGGTTGTCAACTTTAAGTTCTCCCACTTCAATCATATTTTGCACATGGTTCTTTAAACCAATGCATACTTCAATATCATGCCCCGATATTCTATGATAAGGGCAAAACTGATCTTCCCTATATCCTTTTGTCTTAGGATGGTTGGGATATAAAATAGGTATATCAAAAAATTTGATCTTCCTAACCTCGCTCAACTGGTTGAAAATTGATTGCATTGACTTTGACAAAGGTGTAAAATAGCGAGGTGGCTTGCATTCTCTATTTCACCCCTAATTGTTCTTTTGATCGTAATTGGCTGGTGGGGGTTGTGCTTGATAATTTTTAGGTTTCTACGTAGCCCCATATTTATGTACAACCAATACTACTTGATTAACTAGAGCAGGGTTTGCTTGCTTATGCTTATATTTGTCATTCTTGCCATTTTTGTTCCACTCCTTGGTTCGAAGCTTGATGGTTCCCTCATCTACTTTTATGTCCTCAATGAGTTTGGCCTATGCCAAGGCTTCCACAAACGAAGGATATTGTTGAAGTTGTAACAAGAAGGAGATATATTTAGAACAATTCTTGGTGACCATGAAGATGATTTCTTCTGTGGGGACAGATAATGATAACTTTACCATGACTTTTCTCCATCTATCCCCTTAATCTATTACTGGATCATCATCATAATGTTTTAAGTTGGCCATGTCTGAAAGGTTCACCTTCTTCTTAGCACCAAAGGAGAAATATTTTAGGAAAGCGTTATCTAGTTGTTCAAAAGTGGATATGATGTGCTTGGGAAGCTAGTTGAACCATTGGGTGGCAGCCCCCAAAAATATCATAATGAAAGTTCTTAGCATAATAGCATCATTGTCTTCAAGATGAAAATATGCATTGATGAAATTGGTAACATGCTCTTGTGCATCCTCTTTGTCCTAGAATTTTTCTAACCTAGGCATATTAAAGTGCTTAGGATATTCAGGGCTAGGAACTAATGGACACAATGGCTAGTTGTGTATTCTTACTCAATGTTGGTTGGTTCCCAGCCATATATTGCTTCTCAAAGGACTTCATTTTTTTAGCGAGTTCTTGGAATACCTTTGAGGTGAGGAGTTCCTCTTATTGCAAGCCTACTCATGGTGATAATGGAGGTAATCCTTTATCCACTTGATTTTTTATATTATCTTCCCTCCTACGAGAGGATTCAGGATGTGTTTGATCCTTATCTACCATGTTTACCCTTTCCCCACTAGTTTGATTTTGTTCATGATTTGAGTGGCAGTTTTGATGTAGGCTGGCTTCTTGCCTAGTGCATCCATATTTTGGTGAGTTAGCATGTTTATCTCTTTGGTGATCACTACTATTTTCTTGTAGGTTGATACAAGCTAGATGCTCAGCTTGTTCTCTTAAATGTTGCTCATGTTGGCACAAGAGCCTTTCTCTTTGTTTGTCATGCTTGAGAGCTTCAACTAGCTCTTTCTCTTTGTGCAATATATTTTTTAACCATCACATGTGGTCATATTGTGCTATTAAAGAAGACTCGTGTTTGTATTATTCTATTCTTGTGGTTCTAATTTGTAGATTCGTCAAAGAGGTTTTCACTATTTATTTGCTCTGGCTAGCTAATGTAACTTGTTCTATGTGTTGATAAGTACCTCTAGAATTTTAATGTGTACTACAAGGTCACTTTGAAGCTTCCCTAGGTTGGGTGGTGCATTTGGAAGTAACAATTTATGAACTTCCAGATGCAAAATTTTCTATGGCTATGGTTCTAGGAGTTGGCCTCGAATGAAACCAATCCAACTCATCTAACTATCTTGTTTTACATGGCTGATTCCATGGGGTGCCATTTACTCTAATGAGGTCATGATCTATTGGAATCCTTTCTCTTGTTTGAAGGATATCTTATTTTTGGTGCCTATGAATGGATGTAGCTCTAGTTTTATTCCCCTTAGTGGGCATATCTATTTAGAGTGTCCCATGTGAAGTTTGAGATATTGTGACTCTCGTGTGTCTTTTTGGTGATGAAGGTTGTGGCCCCACCATTCCTTCATGAGTATGGATGTGGGGAAACCTTGTCATACCTAGGTGAAGAATGAATTCTATAGCCCCTCTCATGTCTATGAGAGGAGGAAGCTCTTGAAGCCTCCTCATGTCTTTAAGATGTTTCTATGTGTTGAGAGGAGGGCCTTGAGGCCTCCTCGCATCTCCATGATGAAGGAGGCCATGAAGCCTCATTATGTCTAGGTTATTTTTTTTCATGCCATATCTCCCTAACTAGGGTTTCTTGAGGAGAACCCCCACGGGTTGAGTTATCACCTCTTAGGCTCATGAAACTATGCTCCACAGTCTTGTGAGTAGGTGGTTCAATGTTACTATGACTTCGCATATGGGTATGTGTTTCTTCAGATTCTACCCCAGTATTGGATCAAGGATGCTTACTTCTAGTTTTAACCATTGTTTTCATGAATTAATCTTTTGTGTTGCAATTAAAGATAACCAAAAAATATCAAGCAAGTGTTTATCTTTATTACCAATTTATGTGTACCCTAAACTATTTGCTACATTTTGATGTGTTATTTTTCTTTTTTTTCACTATTGTTTTGGATTTAGAATGAGGGGACTCATCCATTGTGGGAATCAAGAACACCCATCTCAAACATGATTTTCCCAAAAATATACTAGGGTACACCACTTAAATCCTAATGGGGGGTTCGCCTAGCTCTTCCACTCTGAACCAATGATTGTTCTAATAGTGGGAGACAATTTGTACATGGGTAACTTATTACCACTATAAAGAAGTTCCTTATCTCATTATAGGAAAATCTAGGGGGCAAACTGGTGGAAGGAGATGAATGCCAACATCATCAGACTGAATTGATGTTTGGTGATGAAATCCAACTCCCCAATGTTTAAAATATGTGTGCATGTGTGTGGTTCATTTTAAATTTGCATAAAATAAAATGCATCATACAACAGAAATGTAGCTTTCTTATATGCCTAATACAAATGACGTTTTAGTTTTTAGAAAGATGCATAAACTAATATGAGTTTCATGGATACACTCTATTTTGTGTAGGTATGGCCTTTAGTAGGGCCTCAAAGCGAGCAAACCAACATACAATTTCTAGCATGCTGGATTCTAGGGTGGACTTTACAAGCATAAGCAACTGTTCCTAGCAATGCCTAGTGGAAATATAATAAAAACCTTAAAATATGCAAGATGCAAGTTCCTTCCTTTCCATTCCTTAGTTTCCAAATTAAAATGTGTCTTAATTTCACTATTTTAGGAGAACAAAAGTAGACAGAGGATCATAAAACATCAAAAAACTATACCAACCTCTAATCTATCCTAGAGAACAGAGATTCTGTCCTCTACTGCACTCTAGTTCTAGCCACTATCGACTAGAGCAGATGATTTATGGCAACTGTTAGGAGGAGCGACTAAGACTATGGGCCGTTGTAGACCAGAGTGGCTAAACCTACACATAAACAATTGACTTAGTAAATTGGCAAAAAATAAAAACTTGGTGGGGGTACCACCGTGATCACCATCTGTAGTGACCCCGGGGAAGCGGTGCACCATGCACTACTCTATTTGCGAATATTATTTGATTTATTTATACTTTATCATAAATTTAATGAAATATGTGAAAACAGATGCAACCGAGATACAAAGAAATGAATGATTAATGCTCTTTATTGCTTTTATCAAGTTTGGTTACATATAGATACCTCTAAGGGATTCCTTTTATTTGATACATATTTTACAAAATAGGGTAGCAGATGTATGATATCCCCTTGCAAGGGGTAATGCACTCTCGTAGGCTTCTCGGTGACACACATAGAACTGTATGAGGGCTTACAGATACCTCCTTCTCTGGGTCTGGTTCCTAGAGGGATCATTTTTCTTTTGTATGTTGATAACCTATCTAGTGAACCTATAGTCCTACAAGCATGGAAACAATAGCAAATGCTCAGCTATCCGTGATTGACTCCCTAGATGAGGTTGTTAACAATTTCCCTAATGATAAATGGAAATATGCTCAATGACAATAGAAACTAATGCTATGAATGCAAGTAAATGTGAGAAATCAGATCTATGTTAATGGCGTGAAAATATGTAACAAGCTAAATAAAGGAAACTAATGCTAAGAACCCTAGACTAGGCCTACGGGCCACTATCCATGATAGTGGCCACTAAGATGAAACCTATCTCTATTGCTCCAAGGCTATGGATCTAGAATTATTTTTGAATTTGAAATAGTTGTCATTTATGCCTGATGTTTAATATCCTATATATGGTAACCTCTTAGTCGTCCAACACTTCATTGCTCCTAAAATGTGCTCCCATTTGCTCTTTGATCCGACAGGGCTTCTCTACAAGAAAATCTCTCCTCAGTTGTATCTCTACAAAAATTCCCCCCTTTTGGTTCTTTTAAGTTTACACCTTATAATGTGTTGAGGGCTTAGGTTTAGGTCTAAAAACCCTAGGACTAAATATTGCATACAAACTATTTGTTAGCATGAGAATTTAAGTCTTTATCTACCCTTAAGGGCCAGTTAACTGATGTCTAAATCTAAACTTGAGTCTCTCATGTATACTGGCTGTGAGGAGGAATGCAAAGTTATCTCCGATCATCTTTATTGCATGTAAACTACTGCTTCCACATGATATTAGGCTAATTTGATGACAAGTTGCTTTTAAGGGCTTAGCCACTGTCATCTATAGAAGCTAGTGATTGGCCACTCTGAGCTTCAGTGGCCATGATCCAGCCACTCTGGTTCATAACAACCAGGCTTGGATGGGCTAAAATTGCACCAAAATAAGTGGTGGAAACCACTTTTGGCACTTGGAATGTCCAAGGTTTAGTCACATGGCCTATGAATTACCACATGAGTAGTTCTCCTAAACATGACATGTTTTAGGTGTCTAAACCTACACTAATATTTGGTATAGTTCTCTACCTCTTATCAAATTTATCACTTTGATCTCAATATTGTTAAAGAATTTCATATTATACTATTAATGTACCTTTATGGTACAAATATAAATATGTAATAAATTAGGGTTTGAGTCTATAGTTTAGTTGAGTAATTTATATTTTCCTTTAAGCATTCATATGTGGAATATGTACAAGTTTCATGTAATTGTGCAAGTACTTTTAAGAGTCTTGTATACAAGTGGCAAGATGAGAAAACAAAGTACATGTGAGAGTTATCATATAGAAATAAAGAGTCAAGAACTTAAATATTCACCTTGTATGTTTATATCATGGAGACAAATCTCCATATGATGTATTACTTTTGAGAATTGTAATATTAGAAGTGTATGATCAATATTGAATCTTGTATGCAATTTTTTGAGAAATATTATTGTAAGTATATTTAAAGCTATTTCATGATTGATTTTATCCATTTACATTCATATTTTATATTATAGCGAATGGTATTATATTTGTATTGGTCTATATATATATATATATATATATATATGAATGATTGCTCATATATTTAATTCTATTCTTGATTACTAATATCGAGACCTAAGATATTATGGCTTAATTATATTTGGGCCTAAGATAGTTTAGCTTAAAATACAATAGTAGTATCATAGCTACTACTTAACTCTATCCATTTTTAATAGTCATATTATGATCCACCTTCATATTTGGAGTCTATCCACTTTAAAGGCAATGAAGACTTAGACTCTATTTTATAGGTCTAGAGGAGTAGATATTGAAGGAACAATTAAAAGTCACCCTGATTTGATGCTAGGGTCTATCCACTTGGTTCAAGGAAAACCAATGAAGATAATAAATAAACTAGAATAGATTAAGGGCCAAATCAAAATAAAGTTGGATGTGAGAGGACATTCAAAGTCACCTTGATAATAGTTGGATTCTCTAGAAAATAGGAGAATCACATTGTTCTTAGGTTTGACCTAAGACACCAGAGATTGAAGATAAAAAATATAGAAGCATCAAAGCTTCCAAATAATAGATAAGCATCAAATATTTAAGAGGATAGAGAAGCATAAAAGCTTCCAAGGAATAGAGGAGCATTAAAGCTTCCACTAGAGAATAGAAGTATCAAAGCATCTGGAGAATAGAAAAATAGAGAAGAAATATAAGCTTCCATATATAAAAAATGAATAAGAAAAAAAGAAAGAATAATGAAGCAACATAATATTCTAGAGATAAGGAATATTGAAGAAGCAAAAGTTTTGGTCAATGAAAAATACAAACCAAAAGGATCACGCTAACTAGAAAATTTTCATAGCATTTTAATCCTGGCCATGGGATAAATTTTTGAAGTAGTATTCTTTATGTTTTTTGAAGAGCACCTACTTACAACTAATAAGAGAGCTTTTACAATGTAATAAGGAAGGTTATACAAAATTCTATCAAATAATTCTATCATACAAAGGCTACTATAGAGCTATAAGTTCTATTAATAAGCGTTATCATCCAAAGGTGAACAAAGAGCTATAAGTGCTATCAAGGAGAAAAATTATCCAAAGGTAAACAAAGGGCTACAAGTGCTATCTACGAGTGTTGTCATCCAATGATGACCAAATAGTATATAAGTGCTATCAAGAGTGATATTATCTAGAGATAATCATAAAGTCATACACGCACTAAGAGAGTGCTACCATCAAGAGAACCAAATACTCATATGAGTGCTAATAGAGCACTACCATCAAGAGATAACCAGACAAGAATACAAATGCTAATATATTTCTATTGAAAAATAAATACAAGTGTTATCTTTGAGATAATTTGAGCACTATCATAGTGCTATCATCTAGGGAATGAGAGAACTGTAATAGAGTACCTTTCCAAAGGGAACTTAAGAATCAAAATAGAGACATAGAGCACCATTATGTGAATGAAAACATAAATGTTGGAGTAGGTGGAATAAAGCATCAATCATGCATAGTATATTATTGCATGTGGTATAGTATGTGGAATAATGCAACATTGAAGAAGGAGACAAAATAGTTGGTAATCCTAGATGTAACATTCAAACATTACAATATAAAGAGCGTTGGTTAAGCGAATTCTAGATTTAGTGCATCATGAGGAGCAAAGCTATGATAAATTACCTTTAATATTATTATTATTGGAGGAAAATTTAAATTAAATTAAATTTGAATACTTTAGAAGTTTTTAGGTGGGAGTTAAAGGTTTCCCACCTTAGTGATTTTTAAAATTTATTTTTGCAATATATTTTTTTTTCAAAAGTTAATTTTTTGAAAGTTTTGAATTTTTTAGATTTTGGAGATAAGGTTTTCTACTCCAAATTATATTTGAGAATTTAAAATGAATTATTGGTATATTTATTCCGAAGCAAGTAGACATATGACAGGAAATAAACAATGGTTAAATACCTTTCAAGAGAAATACAAAAATTCAATTGTTATAACAGATAGTATGACTTATGAAGTCAAATGAGTAGGAGATATTTTAATTGATTTATAAAATTAAAAAGGAATAATTAGTAATTTACTATATGTGCCTAGATTTATTTCTAATATTCTTTCAATATCTCAATTAATGGATCAAAATTTAGTAGTTGAATTCAAATTATTAAAAACAAAACAAAAATGTCTTATTACTAGACAAGGAAAGGTTATAGATTCTAGTTCTTATAAAAATAGTTTTTTTGCTCTAGAAACATCATAAAATATGGATTTATCAGTAAGACTTTCATAAATAAAATAAATTTGACATAAAAGGCTAGGACATATAAGTGCATCTTCATTAAATGAAATGAGTAAACATCAAAGGGTTAATGGTTTACCCAAAATTTCATGGGAATCTATTGTATATCTAAAATGTATTGTAGGAAAACATCATAGAATACATTTCAAACTTAGTTTCTATAGATCTCAAGAACCATTAGAATAATTATATACATATTTATGTGGTCCAATGAACATTACTAGTCTTAGAGGACAAATATTTTCAGCTATTTGTTGATGATTAATCTAGAAAAATGTGGGTGTATTTTATGAGACTTAAATCTAAAGAATTTAATTGAAATAATTTAAGAAAATAGTGGAAAAATAAATAGGAAGATCAGTCAAGAAAATTCATTCAGATAGAGGAGGTGAATTTTTATCAGGGGAATTTTATTCTTTTTTAGAAACAAATCGTATAAAGAGAGCTTACCATAGCATATTCACATCAATAAAATGGTATTGCAAAAATAAGGAATAGATATATTATGGAAATGGTTCATTGTATGTAAAATAAGATCATCTTGATCATCAATATTGGGTAGTAGTTAAAATAGTTGTGTACTTACAAAATAATTCACCCATAAGAATACTAAAAATTGTTACTCCTAAAGAAGTATGGTCTAGACAAAAAGCTATAGTGGAATACTTAAAAATATTTGGAAGTAAGGCATATGTGCATGTATTAAAGCAAATAAGAACTAAACTAGATGAAAAAATTGTGTGGAATATTTCTTGGTTATGATGATGATTCAACTAGATACAAAATAATTGATCTAGCTACAAAAAACAAAATTATAAGTAGAGATGTGATTTTTGATGAAGGAAAATAAAATATTATTAAAGAACAAAAGGCTGATTTAGAATCAATTATAATTTTTTTCATAATGTGAAAAATCATCAAGTGAAGAATCAGAATCATAAATACATGATGAGCAAATTCAAAATTCAAAATCTACTACATCATAAATAAAAGAGCCAATATGGTTTATAGATACATTTAAGCACTCAAAGGTAGAGAAAATTCTAGATCTTACTCCTACAAGACCACAAAATCATAGATTACAAGAATAAATAGGGAATTAAGTTCTATTGCAAAACCTACAACTACTCAAAATGCTTTAAGACTTCTAGAATGGAAGGCATCCATGGAATCAAAATATGCAACATTAATGAAAAATATAACATGGAATCTATTTGATTTACCATAAGGAAAGAAGGTAGTGGGATGTAAATGAATCTACAATATAAAACACAAAGTAAATAGTTCTCTTAATAAATACAAATGTGGACTAGTTTCAAAAGGGTGTACTTAAATAGAAGGAAAATATTATGAAGAAACATTTGCACCAACAACAAGAATGACTACTATTCAAAAATTTTATGCATTAGCAACACATCTTGGATGGAAACTTCATCAAATGGATGTAAAAAGTGCATTTCTCAATGGTTATCTTGAATAAGAGGTATATATGTCATGCCAGAGGTATTTATGATTAAATTATAGAAACAAAAGGTTTGTAATTTAAACAAATATTTATATGGTTTAAAGTAGACACCAAGATTATGGTATATAATGATTAATAATCATTTAATACAACATAATTTTAAAAGAAGTTCATTATATCCAAATATCTATGGAAAAAATGTTGAACTAGAAAAAATAATACTTATAGTATATGTTGATGATATAATAATCATAGGAAGCTCAATAATTTTGAAAGATGAAATTAAAAAGGGACCTAGAAAAGGATTTTGAAATGATAATTTTAGGGCTTATTTGTTATTGTATTGGTTTAGAAATTTTTCAAAATGAAAATAAAATCACAATAACACAAAGTATGCAAAATCATTACTTGAAAATACATAATGAAAAATTGTAAATCCAAAGATACACCTATGGAACAAGCATTACAATTATCTAGATACGATGAAACATCTCTATTCTCAAACACTATATCTCACCAATTAATTGGAAGTCTACTATATTTAACAAATACTAGGCTAGTTATTATTTTTGCTATTAATTATCTTTCAATATTTGTGCAATAACCTAGAGAAAGTCATTGGAAAGCCACAAAAATAATGTGTACCCTTTCGAGCTATAGACCAATTAGTTTGACCAAACCCCATAAGGGGGGCAGAGGCCCAAGGTTCAAATATTGGGCCTCACCAAACTAAATGCTTGTCCCTTTCCTGGTGCTTTCAGCGGTGTAAAAGGTTTAAAATTATTGTGGCATGGTGATTATAGGGGCGGCCTACATGAATATTTGTGTGGCAGCTTTCAGGGTGGACAATGCAAAATACTATGACAGCCATAAAATTCAAACAGTCTACCCAAATTCATGGCGGCTATCGATTCCACCATGTAAATTGTATATATATATATATAGATAGATAGATAGATAGATAGATAGATATATTAGCAAGCCTATATAATATGGACTAATATATATAAAAAAATTATGGTGACAAGTTTTATCTATAGTGATATTCAAATTTTGATTATGTTGGATCTATAGATGATAAAAACTCTACATCAATATATGTATTCTATCTTAGCTCTGGTCTTATTTCTTGGTACAATATAAAACAACATGCAATAGCACTTTATCTATAGAAGCACAATACTATGTAGCAAAATATACAGTATTTGAAGCACTTTGGCTATAGTATATATTGTTAGATATGGGAATCAAAAGAACTCCTACAATACTAAATTGTGATAATAAAGGAGTACTTAAATTAATCAAAATTCTACTAATTCATGAAAAACAAAACACTTTGAAGCTCAATGTCATTTTATCAAAGATCATGTTCAATTAAAACGTGTTTCTGCTAAATATCATATTGCAAACATTTTTACAAAACCTCTTGGTCAAAACAAATTCTAGATATTTCAGAATAATCAATGTGCATCAAGAACAATCCTTATCAAATAATGTAATACAGGGGGCTTTAGATAATATTACATTATTTTATTAATGTACCTCTATGGTACAAATGTAAATATGTAATAGATTAGGGTTTGAGTCTATAGTTTAGTTGAGTAATTTATATTTTCCTTTATGTAAGTATTCATGTGTATAATATGCATGTGTCATGTAAGTGTGCAAGTAATTTCAAGAGTCCTATATACAAGTGGTAATATGAGAAGGAAAAGGACATGTGAGATTTTTCATATGGAAATAAATATTTAAGAAATTAAAGATTCACCTTGTATGTTTATATCATAGAGGTAAAGCTCCATATGATGTATTAATATTGACAATTGTAATATTAAAAGTGTATGATAAGTATTGAAGATTGTATACAATGTTTTAAGCAATATTATTGTAAGTATATTTCATGCTAGTTCATGATTGATTTTGTCCATTTACATCCATATTTGATATCATAGTGAATTTTATCATATTTATATTGGTTAGTATATATATATGATTGCTCATATATTTAATTCTATTCTTGATTATTGGTATTGAGACCTAATATGTTGTGGCTTAATTATATCAGACCTAATTTTACCTTAAAATCCAACAAATATCATATTCAAGAATGTGGGTGATCCATCCAGATCTCTTTTCACTAATTTTCTCATTCATGATATTGTCTTTGATGCTTTAATGGATGACATTAGATATCAATTTGTTACCTAAAATCAAATGTCTAAAAGTTTCTAGGCTTTGGATTAGGGCATATACCTATATATTGACAAAATCATAGTGTTCCACATAATATTTTAGAGTTTGGTTGAAGAATGCAATTGGGTGCTCATTTTTATAGTCATTTTTTGAGTGAGGACTGCAACTATGCTATATTATCCTTTATATGCATAGAGGATAAAATCCTTTTCAAAGTCCAAGTTGTCCAACACTAGGGCTTTTGTGATAGTATGATTAATTCTCTAGGAATAATGTTTTCCTTGTTAAATCCATTTGAACAATTATCCTTTATTTAACATTATGGTGATAGGCTTAACAATGGAAATGAAGTTGGGTATAAACCTTTGGATAAAGTTGATTTATTCAAGGAAATACTAGATGGCCTTTTCATGTTGAGATAATGATAAAATAAGGAATATATTTTACCCTTTTAGGATCAATAGCTATCTCTTCCTTAGATATCACATGTCCCAGGAGCTTACCTTGTGGTGCATAAAAAATGCATGTCTTTAGGTTTAGGAAAATCCTAAATTATTAACAATTCCTGAACACCTTTTCTATATGTTCCAAATGGTCTTCCTTTATTTTATAGAACATTGTGAGATCATCTAGGTAGATAAGGATGATTTTGTTGAGAAAAATATTGAAATAAATACCTATGGCAATCATCATCCTCAAAGATAAAATGATATCCATATACAAAATAAACAGAAAGACAACTATGCTCAT
Source organism: Wollemia nobilis (assembly GCA_028583015.1). NCBI lineage: Eukaryota > Viridiplantae > Streptophyta > Pinopsida > Araucariales > Araucariaceae > Wollemia > Wollemia nobilis. The sequence continues at coordinate 744,541 of JAQPPZ010016675.1, forward strand.
GGACGAGGTTGTCAACCACTTGGATAAATTCCAAAAATAAGGTGGTGACCCCCATTCCCAATAAAATATGGTCTTCTTTGTAGTTTTGTTTTTTTGTGGGTTGGCCTTTCCCACCCCTTTCTATTCCAAGTCCTTTGGCTTCTGCATTTACCTTTGGGCTCAAGGGCTGATGAATTTTGATTCCTTCCTTTGTATTTATTATTCTGTGTTGCTCTTATTCATGTGGTAGTTCCAAATTTAGCCCCATATCTAGGGGTAGTTCCTTTTATTTTTTCTTGGTTCTTTATTGTATTTGTTCACCTAATATTTGTAAAAGGTTTGGGAGTCCTTTCAAAATCCCCTTTTTGCCATTAATAAAAAAATACCCATGGCCCCTTGGAATATTTCTCTATTGTTAGATATACCAAAAGGCATGTGATGATGGGCAAAGGTATCCCAATTGGTGGTAAACATCATCTTTTGCTAGTATTAATCCTTCAATCAAACCTTATTATAATTGAAAAACCCATAAAAGAGATAGAATCATTTTGATCTAACCATCATTTGTAAAATCTAGTCCATAGAAGGCAATAGATAATTGTCTTTAAGTGTGGACCAATTTATGTTTTTAAAGTAAACACATAAATATATATCCCCATTTATTTTAATCAAAACTAGGTTGGATGCCTAGGTGGTATGCTTGAGTGGGTATATAACTTTTTCCTCTATAAGCTTTATAAGTTCTTATTTCATAAGGGGCTCTATATTAGGATTTATGGGTCTCTATTTTTGCATCACAGGCTTAGTATATAGGTCTAGCTCTATGGTATGTTGAATGATGTCCTTGTCATATCCCTTTAGGTCCTCATAACTCTAGGTAATCACTCCTATGTACTTTTGGCATAGGTCAATGAAGTTTTTCCTTTCATCCTAGGTAGAAATTTTTGCTATTTGTAGGACCTTTCTAGTCTCAATATCTATCTCTTGATAGTATTATTCATCTATGGTGACACCTTTCTTATCCTTGAAATGATTATTGAGATTGAATAGGGATTTGAGGATCATAAGCCTCCTTGGTATTTTGTTGCCATTGAGTTGAACAGTTTTATCTCCATAAGCTTCCTATACCTTGACCACTTGTTTCTCCACAAATTTGGCTTCTTGTATAGAATTAATGATATTATTGCCATTGTCAAAGACTTTTCATGAGGTATCATTTTCTAGAATGGTCAATCTAATGATAATTTTGACATGTTTGTGATTGCTCAATAAATCTTCTATAGGGTTAAAATGAGCTCCAGTCATAGCCATGTGGTTGGCATATATGTTTAGACTCTGGGGAATCATCATTAGATTGATTGCATCACAGGATTCTAATAGATACCAAAATTAATTCTAGTAATTTATTAATCAATTTTTGGCTACACATAGATAGTTTACTTGTTTGATAATAATTTCAATATCTTTATATATTTGTAGCTCTCTAATTCCTATTTTAGAATCTAATATAACGTTCTAGAGTTTTGTATTCAAACATGTTATTTGAGAAATTAAATTATAGTAAAAAAGCTTGTAGTATTTTCATTCCCTTATGTGATATAAGGTATATGCCTAATCTAGCTTTGGATATTTATAAAGTATAGCCTCTAGAACCCAATTGGATCTTCTTTTGTGATGGTAATCTTCAACAAAAGTGGTTTTTTGTCTTGTATAATGTAATTTCCTATCCCAATTGGATTTATGCCATCATTATAGCCTAAGTCCCATAGTTTAGCGGCCCATTAGTTAACCTAATATTCTAACTATCTAGTAGATTCTTGAATTCCTTCTACCATAGGACCTAGCTGCTCTTTCTATACTTGGAGAGCATGATTTATGGGGGCATCAATTGCTTTAACACATCCTACAAAAGGTAAGCTGGCTATTTTGGGTTTGTTAGGAGTGGGACCATTTGTGTAAGCACATACTCCTTTAATTTCCTAGTGGACTTCTATTTCTCTAGAGCTTCTTCCAGTTTCTTCATCTATTTTGGTAGGGTTATGACATCCCATAGTGGAAAGGGTATAGTGTTCCTCTTTAGGTGTTCAACCACAATGAAATATTCTAGTGGCTTAGATCTCAACATGCTACTTGGGATCCATTAGGGTCTTGCTCACTCAATTTCAAGGTTAGGTGTCTAGACCAGTTTTGGTAGAATATGCTTTGCTATTGACCATTCCAAAATTGGTTTATTTGTCTCTTCTTTCCTTGCCTCCTATGTTTGACTAGTTTTTATTCTTCTAGCCATCGATATTGGTCTATATTACCTTTAAGCCTCTTCAACTACTCTCATATTCCCTCTTGTGAGAATACTAAACTACATATAGGTTTGGTTGTTTGGTGGTATGTTTGTACGCTTGGAAATGGCATAGAATTCTCCCTCATCCTATGTTATCAAGGTGTGTTCTAGTGCTCTAGTTTCTAAAATTAAGGGAAATTTTGGTGGAAAATTTTGGTAGTTGGCCCTAGTGCCTATACCATATGTCACTGATATGTGGGCTAAGACATTGGACATGTTGTCTATTGGAGCCCTTCATGGACCAAATAGTAGGGATTAGGGTAATAATATAGCTAGCCATAGGGGTCTCCTATATAGTTATTTTGAGCAACGACCATACCTCTCATCGAATTTAGGGGCACTGGTTGCATATAGATGGGAATATGTAATTTTTTCATTCCAAAGTCTTGGAGTGTACCAAACTCTATATTGGTATGAAATAAATACCTTTGATATCCATTCGATGTCGTTGGTATCCTTGGTTGCTCTACTAATAGAGGGATCTTGGGTAGCTCTAATAATTGATCATCTAGAATTTTTTCTAGTGCTTAAGGGATATAATTCCATTGTTCATGTCTCTCATGGTTCTTTGTAATTTATCTATTTTTAGGTATTGATATACTATAGGAGTTGGGTTAGGGATAAATTGGGATATTTGAATAGATACTTGAGTAGAAATGAAGGTTGACTATAAGGTGGTGGGTTGGATCATTAAAGGATTCTGATATAGTGGTTGAACATTAAGTAAAAGAGGTGTAAGTGGTCTAGGGGCTAACCTTCCAATCTAGATGAGGTCTCTCTTAGATTGAATTAATACCCCATAGGTTTTTGGTAGTGAATTGCCTCCTCTTGTTTTCACCATCATGTCTATTTCAAAATTGATTGTCTTTAGATAGTAGATAAAAGGAATACCTAGTATGGGTTTTTCTAGGATTTTGTATGACTTATGGAATTTGACATTTAAGTCATCCATAGCTTCCATTATGACCCTTTTTATGGTTTCTAATTTCTCCAAAAGATATAATTCATCCACCTTCCCCCTAAATCTATCCACGAGCAGGTTTTCAAGTTGATCCTTATTAGCGATGGAATGTGAAGTGAGAGAAATGTACCACTCTTATGCTTTTTATTTGAAGGAGGCCACCAAAAGTTTGAGCTTCAAATTTTGTTCTATGATGTTTTTTAAAGCATGGAGGTTGGCCATAAGCTAGATATGCTTAGTAAAAATCATCATCCTCTCCTATAAAATATGGTAGGGCTTTTAGAGTAAATACCAAACTCTTGTCCTAAGAAATAAATATAGTTGGAGGTTATAGGGGACCACTATAATTCCATGTTGAAAGCATCCTCTAATTTGGAATTTCAGGGGCAACCAAGTTATATCATAAATATCTTTTCTTGTCACCAAAGGTGAGAGGGGGTAATAACAATTGAGGATTTCTCTTGCATAGGACCTTGTGGTGGGCACTAAACTCATAAAACAAGTTTCCTACTCTTTCATTTGGATTATTTTTATTATGCAATGGAGTCACCAAGTGGTAAATACTATTGCCAATAATATAGTGATTCTGATTGTAACCTTAGTCTATACCTTGATAGGTGATTTCTTCTAAGTCTTCTTTTCTAGTGGAGTCACCAGGTGGTAAATATTATTGCCAACAAGATAGAGGTTCCCATTGTAACCTATATATATACCTTAATAGGTGATATATTCTATGTCTTCTTTTCTTATGGATCCACTAGGTGAATCTTTAAAATGCTTCAAAAACGAAAGTATTGAGGCCTTCATAAGAGCCTCAATATGATTTTTTTATTAGGGGACAAATATATCAATTCATGTCCCATTGAGCATTACCATTTTGAACTATTAGGGATTAGATCTTATACCTAAGTCTTGAGCATTATGACTTCTTATAATGTGGTTCTATGTTGGGTGCGTTCGATGCATGCACCTTGCTTGGAATGCCAATCCTAGGAAGTATAGGAGCATGGTACATGAATCCTTTAAATGACCTCCAAGGTATTTTTTTTTACCAAAACCATATCTTTGTTCTTGAGGTAATATTTGATGTTCTTCCTTCTAAAATAGCCTATCCTAATAGGTTATTATTATGGAAAAGGGAAAAGAGAGAAAAATACTAAAATCTAACTAGCCTAACTAGCCTAAGCTATGGGTGGTGATGCACCAAAGACTACAATTTCTATTCTACTCAGCAATTGTATTATTGAACATATGAATCAAATATGATAGCTAAAGTGAAAATTGTCTTAACCATATATGAATACAAACCAAAATATTCCTTATGAAATCTAATATAAATTATAGTCATAACCCCCCATAGAAGGATACATAAATACAAAGGCTAGGATAAAATTTGGAATAGTCAAAACTCTTTGTATTACATTCCTACATAATTAAAAGAGGATTTATGACTTGTACATGCTATGACCCAAGGATCATGTCTATTCTGATATACAAAATAGAAAGAGGAGGAATAATTGATTAAGGTTAAATACTAGACATGATAATAATTCAACCTCCTTTTATTAGCCTCAAACATGATTATTTATAATATGTACATCAAAAATAAAATTTTAAAACTTCCCTCTAGTATTGGGTAGGAAGCCTACACACTTATTTATGTCTAAGGTAGAGGTACATTGCTAAAAAATATAGATTTGATCCAGTTCCATTCATTGTAAATGCTAATCAAGGAGGTAGCTTACCACCAAATATTGCATTAATTAGCCTTGCTTTTGTGATCTAAGTCCTAGTAGCACTACACACTATCCTTTGGTTGACTAATTTCTACTTTCAATTACTAGATTTTGGTGTTGCATTCTAGTTTATGCCTCTTTACTTGAGCTCCTTTGTTGGTATTGGGTTTTTGGTAGGAATCTACCACAAAACATATTGTAGTAAAGAATTTACTACACATAATTTGAAGCAAAAATATTTATATAAGTATAGGCATATATATACTCATTGGAAAACTCTCTTTGAGACTACTCTAGTGAAAGTATTTTACTAGATAATGTGAATATTTGATATAGAAAATTATGTCTTAAATATTATGTTACTGTAAAAGCAATAAATGTTCCAAATTTGGGTATGAAGAAGGTTTATTCAATTTGATTTATTAAAACAAAAGAACACAAACTTATACTAAGAGGAGTGAATAGTATAATATCAACTTTTTATTTTCTTTTTCAAACAATATTATCAATGGCAATATCAATAGTAGTAATTAAAGCAATGCACAAATCATCACACACATGATAGACACAAATTTAACGTGGTTCACCCAATGTGGGTTACATCCATGGAGAAATTATTTCTTCTCAAATTTCTCAATAAATCTCTTGGGAATAAATTCCCTATTACAATATTTATGTACCTCTGTCCAAAGGAGACACCAATCCCCTATACTCTAATTTTTGGATCTCTCTCCATAGGAGAAATCTATTCCCTTTTCTCTGTTTTGTGGATCTCTCTTCACAAGAGAACTCTTTCCCCTTTTCTCTAGTTTGTGGAACTTAATCCAGGAGAACTCTATCTCCTCAATTGGTTTGTGGATCTCTCTCCATAGAAGAACTCTATCTCCCCATCTGGTTCATGGATCTCACTCCATAGGAGAACTCTTTACCCTTGCTCTGGTTCATGGATATCTCTCCATAAGAGAACTCCATCCCCTCTACTCTAGCTAGTGATATTCTAGAAGACTTTTTCCCCCACTGATCTAGCTTGTGGATCTCTCTCCATAGGATACCTTTGTCCCCACTGCACTAGTTGATGGATATCTATCTATTTTAGACTACTATACTCTTTGCTCTATCACATCCAAAGCTTTCTCTCAACTCTATCTCAAATATACATCAAAATCTATCCTAATTCTAGAACAAATATTGTCTAAATTTACTTACAAATCTACACCAAAATATATCATATATCTAGCACAAATATGCTCCAACTCTTCTCAAAAATCTGCACCAAAATCTATCACAAATTTACCTCAAGCCTTAACACAAATCTTGATCAAATTAGCAACCAAACCTGCTCTAAACTCTGCTCAAATCTACCTCAAGCCTTAACACAAAGCTTGATCAAATTAGCAACCAAACCTGCTCTCAACTCTGCTCAAATATTCCTCAATACTTAACATAAATCTTGATCAAATCAGAAACCAAACCTGCTATCAAATCTATCTCAAATCTATCCTCAAGCCTTTTCAAAAGACTTGCTCAAAATTGAATTGATGTTGCTCAATTAACCTGCTCAAATATTTCCAAACTTTGCACACAAGCAAAGCTTATATTTTTTTTAAAAATGCTTTCTACAAATAGATATATTCTACTCAGAATTCATTTAACCTCTGGAACATATATATAATTATGTACACTATCAAAATCCCAATATGTTCTTCACATTCACAAATCTTGCATTCAACTAATCCAATATTTATCTCTTGCAAAAACCTTTTCAAAATAAATCAACACAGTATATATCTTGCTTCACAAAACTAGTCTATATTTCTTGTAAATTTTCTCTCAAAGATAAATCACACTCGTGCACAATTTTCCTTCATAAAATTGATCTTAACTGCTTCCACAATTGCAATCAATATCTTTCAAACCAATGTTTAAAATATTTTACAAAGATGCACTAACTTGTATTCAACCCTAGCACAAGTAGTTCACAATCTCTAGCACAAATGTATTAACCTCTTTCAATAATAGAAGCATGGATTATTTTCAAATACTATCCCAAATTCTTCCAAAACATTCAATAATGAAGAACAAATTCTAACTCAAATGTTTCCAACAATTCTTATGAACAATCCTTTTCACTTCACGTTATGTTCCAAAACATTCACTTCAACAAACACTTTAAACAAGGAGTGATGTGCCCATACCTCTTAATTTATTTGAAGATAATATGACCTTAAACCCTGTTTCACAATCAACCAATCCTTCTTGTGCCACTTCAAGGGTTAGATAGCAAGATTCTATTTCAAAATATCCACATGAATTTTCCCTCAAAAAGGTGCTCAATGAAATCTGAAAATAATGTTCTAGGACTCTTCTTTTGTTATAAATAATAATGCATTAAATATCAACAAAAACCCTCTCAAAATTTTCCTTTTCATAAAGCAAGAATTAAAAACAATAAAATCATATTTTACACCTTTTATCTCCCACTTTCATAAAATAATTTCCAACCACTTTAATGTCCAAGAACAAATATTTACAATTTTAAATAGACCATTTACACCTTATGACTCAAAAATTTGCATATATAAAACAAATGACAACAATACCCTTAAAATATTATGCAAAAATTAAATTCCCCCTTAACCTCCTATATGCCAAAAATATACACCAAATCACACCCACTACACACCAAGCATAGCCAATATTAATCAACTTAGAGCATACCTTATAAAAATTAATCTCCTTGCTAGCGTGGACAGGAATCGACCCTCCAACCTCAAACTTCTCATTGCAGTGCTCGACCACTTGCGCTAGCCAAGCAGTTGAGACCTAACACATGGACTCCACCCTTTATATTCTACCATGTCCACCAAAAATAATAAATCCCTTCAAAATCAATGCTAGGGAGAATCAAACCGTGAACCACTTCCCACTACGTCTTAGCACGATTCAAGCTATCGCTAGGCCACCTTGATGGATGACGTCAATGCATAAACAAATACAATTTGTTCATTCTACTACGCGCTAACCGAAACCAATCATGGTCCTCTCTTTTTATTCATTGTCGCTCTATGCACGGGGTACACCAATCGATCAAAGGTCTTTCCAAAGTATTAAGGGGGTATTAATATGTTTCATGCATGATTTCAATGACGTCAGACCTCCTTTTAATTTTAAAAAGAATAATTTAATTCTTATTTGGCACCTTGAAACATTAAACTTAGGGTTTATAATATTTTAAAAAATATTATAATAAACCCTTTTATTTACCTTGGGTCTTTTTCACCAATAAGTAAACTTAGATTTTCCTTTGCAAATTGGAAACCACCTTGGGTTTTTATTTACCAAGTAAAACCTTTGTCACTATCAAGCTTCCTTAATAATATTTAAATATTACAATCCTTTTGAAGAATTCTCTTTTCTTGCTTTCTTAACCATGGAAAAATATTTTTTCTTTGCCACCATAAAATATTTTTCTTTTGCAAGTACCACCATGGTAAATGCCTCATATTTTCTTGCTACCATAATTCCTTAGACCCTTAGAAAAATACCATGAAATTATTACATCAATACTTTGACATCAATGACAACTCATCATTCTCAAATTTCTAACAATCTCCCCCTTTGTCATTAATGGCAACCCTTTCTGAAAAAAAACTTTTCTTGCCACTGGATCCCAAAACTACCCCCCTGATTCTACTCTCTGAGAAGCTACTCCCCCTTACTGAATACTCTCCCCTTACTCAAATATATCCCCCTTTTACATCAATGGCAAAGGGACTCCTTTGGGGCTAAATATAAGACTCTTGGCTTAGCTCCCTCCCCACCTCCTCTCCTTGAGGTGATTAATTTTGGGGTGGGAGTATTTCTACTCCCAACATACAATGCTCTTTTTATTTGTCAACCTTTTATCTCAACATACCCTTTTGATACTTTTGAGTGTCCCTATTCTTGCTTGTCTCTAGAAGCTCTAGAAACTCTATTCTACACCACTTTGTCTTATGCCCTATATTATTATACTTATAACACTTAATATTGTAGTTCTAAAAACTGATTACATGAAAAACAACATTCTTTAAAGAAATATTTTCTTGAACCCTCTGGTCTCTTATTCCTTTCTTTGCCTTCTCTATGATGATCACTATTTCTTGTTTGTGCATTGTTTCCTTTCTTAGTGAAGCTTCTACTCTTTAACTTATCCACATAAGTCTCAATTTCTTCTTCACTCTCTTCCTCTAAAATTTCCTCTTATTTTGAGCTTGAGCTTGATCCTTCTTCTTGTTTCTCTTGTCCTTCTTCAAAACCAAATCCTATTTTGATAGATGAAGATCTTTATGCATTGATAATCTTATCCAAAAATTTTGAGCTTTTCCTAAACTTGTGTAGTTTATCCTTAGAATATTTTACTTCCATCCTTAGTGAAATTATATCATGTTCTGATCTTTCACATTCTTACTCTTTTGCTTCTAACTTTTCACTCATGACGTCTTTAATTTTGCTTGCCTCTTGAACATTTAACCTAAAATTTAGTGAGATCTTGTAGAAACTTTTCCTTTGTTTCCTTATCCTCTTGTTCTTAAAATTTTTATCTTGAGTTCTCCCATTTTAATTCTTCAAGATCAACAACAAGTATTTCACATTATAGCTCTTTTACCTTTAACTGTTTAGCCATACCTTTTTCAACTATCCTTGCCTTTTCAACCTTATATTTAAATTCAAAGAGATCTTGTAGAAGCTTTGTCTTAGTTTTCTCATCCTCTTGTATTTTAACCTTTAATTATAAGTTCTCCCTTTTCAAATCAGCAAGTTCCTTAATGTGGCTTCCTCATTTTCTTTTTCTGAATCTTCCTATTCTTCTAGATCTTCAAGAGCATCTTCATACTCTTCAATATCTGAGAGACTTTCATCACTGACACTTGAAGCACTGCTTGCTACTTCAAAAGGAGAGTCTTCTTTTTCTTCTATTTCTAAAAGTAGAATTTCCTCTGTATACCTGATTTGAATATCCCTATTTTATTTTTCATCTTCACTGCTACTGAACCCATTACAATAAGCTACATTTTTGCCAAGGTTGCCACAAACAAAACATTCTTCTTCATTGCTACTATATCCAGTTTCTGAATAATGATCTTCAATATGACCAATGTTACCACAAATAAAACATTTGAGTATTATTAGTTCTTTCTTATCCATTTTTACATAGTTATCTTCTTTTTTGCTACTTGATTTTTTACTTGTTCCTATTTCTTTATATGTTTCCACTTCTCCTCTTAGAGAAAAAATAAATTCTTCTTCCTTTTCTTTCATGTGAGTTCCTTCCTTCTTAGGAGGATGTGATCTCATGATTTTTATTTTCTCTTTCTTGGCCATGTGTGTTCTTGTAAGATCTTCCTTCAAGATTTTATGCTTTTTTGAAGGAACCCGCTCTGATACTAATTAAATAACACATGCCTATACTGAGGGGGGATGAATATTATAAGAAAAACTTTTACTTTTCTTTCCCAAACAATATTATCCAATATTATCAATGGCAATATCAATAGCAGTAATTAAAGCAATGCATAAATCATAACACACATAAGAGACATAAATTTAATTTGGTTCACCCAATGTGGGTTATGTCCATGAAGAAAATATTTCTTCTAAATTTTCTCAACAAATCTCTTGGGAATTAATTCCCTATTACAATGTTTATAGACCTCTATCCAAAGGAGACACCAATCCGCTAAACTCTAATTTGTGGATATCTCTTCATAGGAGAACTCTATCTCCTTTGATTTGGTTTGTAGATCTCTCTCCAAAGGATAACTCATTCCCCTTTTCTTTGGTTTGTGGAACTTGATCCAGAATAACTCTATCTCCTCAACTAGTTTGTGGATCTCTCTCCACATAAGAACTCTATCTCCCCAGCTGGTTCACGGATCTCACTCCATAGGAGAAATATTTCCCCTTACTCTAGTTTGTGGATCTCTCTCCATAGTAGAACTCTATCCCCTCTGCTCTAGCTAGTGATCTTCTAGAAGACTTTTGTCCCCACTACTCTGGCTTGTGGATATCTCTCCACAAGAGACCTATATCCCCAGTACACTGGTTGATGCATCTCTATCCATTGGAGACTACTATACTCTTTACTATGTCATCTCCAAAGCTTTATCTCAACTCTATCTCAAATCTACATCAAACTCTATCCCAATTCTAGCACAAATATGCTCTAACTTTACTTAAAAATTTACACCAAAATATATCATAGGTATAGTACAAATTTTCTCTAACTCTGCTCATAAATATACACCAAAATCTGTCACAAATTTACCCCAATCCTTAACATAAAGCTTGATCAAATCAACAACCAAACCTACTCTCAAATCTGCTCAAATATGCCTCAAGATTTAACACAAATCTTGATCAAATCAACAACCAAACTTGCTCTCAACTCTTCTCAAACCTACCTCAAGCCTTAACATAAATTTTGATAAAATTAGCAACCAAAACTACTCTCAACTTTGCTCAAATATACCTCAAGCCTTAATACAAATCTTGATCAAATTAACAACCAAACCTACTCTCAACTCTGCTCAAATCTGCCTCAAGCCTTAAAATAAAGCTTTATCAAATCAACAACCAAACCTGCTATCAACTCTGTCTCAAATTTGTCCTCAAGCCTTTTCAAAAGAATTGCTCAAAATTGCCTTCATGTTGCTCAATTAACCTGCTCAAATATTTCCAAACTTTGCAGTAAAACAAAGTTTGTCTTTTTCAAAAATACTTTCTACAAATAGATATATTCTACTCATAATTCATTTAAAATTTGAAACATATAGAGAATGATGTACACTATCAAAATTCCAATATGTTCTTCACATTCACAAATATTACATTCAACTAATACAATATTTATCTCTTGCAAAAACCTTTTCAAAAAAAATCAACACAGTATATATCTTGCTTCATAAAACTGGTCTATATTTCTTGAAAATTTTCTCTCAAAGATCAATCACACTCATGCACAATTTCCCTTCATAAAATTGATCTCAACTACTTCCACAATTGCAATCAATATCTCTCAAATCAATGTTTAAAATATTTCACAAAGATACACTAACTTGTCTTCAATACTAGCACAAGTAGTTCACAATCTCTAGCACAAATGTCTTAACCTCTTTCAATAATATAAGTACATATTGTTCTCAAATTCTATCCCAAATATTTTCAAAATATTCAACAATAAAGCACATATCCTAACTCAAATGTTTCCAACAATGCTTATCAAACAATCCTTTTCACTCCACCTTATGTTCCAAAACATTCACTTCAACAAACACTTTAAACAAGGAGTGATGTGCCCATACCTCTTAATTGCTTTGAAGATAATATGACCTTAAACCCTATTTCACAATCAACCAATCCTTCTTGTGCCACTTCAAGGGTTAGATAGCAAGATTCTATTTCAAAATATCCACATGAATTTTCTCTCAAAAAGGTGCTCAATGAAATCTAAAAATAATGTTCTAGGAATATTCTTTTATTCTCAAGGATAATGCATTAAAGCTCAACAAAAACCCTCTCAAAAGTTTCCTTTTCATAAAGCAATAATTACAAATAATAAAATCATCTTTTACACCTTTTATCTCCCAATTTTATAAAATAATTTTCAATCCACTTTAATGTCCAAGAACAAATATTTACAATTTTAAATAGACCATTTACACCTTATCACTCCAACCTTTGCATATATAAAATAAATGACAGCAATACCTTTAAAATATTATGCAAAAAATAATTTCCCCTTTTACCCCCTATATGCCAAAACTATACACCAAATCACATCTACTAAACACCAAGCATAACCAACATTAATCAACTTAGAGCATACCTTATAAAAATTAATCTCCTTGCTGGTGCGGATGGGAATTGACCCTACAACCTCAATATTCTAATCATAGTGCTCAACCGCTTGCGCTAGCCAAGCGGTTGAAACCTAACACGCGGTTTCCACCCTTTATCTTCTACCACGTCCACTAAAAAGAATAAAAAAATTTAAAATCGGTGCTAGGGAGAATCAAACCACGAACCACTTCCCACTACATTTTAGCACAAGTCAAGCTATCTATGGGCCACCCTGGTGGATGACATCAATGCACGAAAAAATATTTTTTTTTTGTTCTGCTATGTTCTAACTAAAACCAATCACTTTCCTCTCTTTTTATTCACTGTTGCTCTATGCATATGGTATGCAAATCAATCAAAGGTCTTTCCAAAGCATTGAGGGGGTATTAATACGTTTCATGCATGCTTTCAATGACATTGGCCCTCCTTTGAATTTTAAAAAGAATAATTTAATTTTTCTTTGGTTCCTTGAAACATTAGACTTGGTTTTATAATATTTTAAAAAATATTATAATAAACCCTTTTATTTGTCTTAGGTCTTTTTCACTAATAAGTAAACTTAGATTTTCCTTTGCAAATTAGAAACCCCCTTGGGTTTTTATTTACGAAATAAAACCTTTGTCACTATCAAGCTTCCTTAATAATATTTAAATATTAAAATTTAAATATTACAATCCTTTCGAAGAATTCTCTTTGCTTTCTTTCTTAAGCATAGAAAAATATTTTGTCTTTGCCACCATAAAATATTTTTATTTTGCAAGTACCACCATGGTAAATACCTCATATTTTCTTGCTTCCATATTGCCTTAGACCCTTATAAAATTACCATCAACTTATCACATCAATCCTTTTACATCAATGACAACTCATCATTCTCAAATTTCCAACAAAAGCACTTGTAAATAAGGGTTAATTAGTGATTTTGGTAGGATTAAAGGTTGGTGAAATTTTCTAAAATTGGGTGTCTACAATTATTTAAAAGATAAAGATAAAATAAGGAACTAGTTAGCATTAATCTCAACTAGGGGATAAACTAAAATCTTGCATACCATTGAAATGAAAGTGCATATAACTGCATTAGGGATTTCTTACTTCATACTTGCTCTTAAAAGGATAATTCTATTTACATTTATCATTAAAAATAAAAAGCTTTTAGTTTATTAGGACTTGTTTGCTACATTATTTGGTGCATTTATAGTTAAATAGGACTAAATTAAGGTTAGGATTATCAATAAAAATCTTAGGAGAAATGTAGGTGTTCTATAACTAATCCACTAAGCCCTAGACTTAAGCTCACAAACTACCCCCTATCCTCAAGGTGAGAGATGGAAAATATTGCATATCTACTAAGAGGCCATTCATAATATTTTCCTGATCCTACACTTAGATTAGCCTAAACATTTTTTTATGAGAGATGTTATGAGTAAGAGGACATCATGTGCAACCCTCCCTAAATATTCCTTCTTATTATCTTGGATAAATCCACTTATTTTAGGATATACATTTCACATATTGTAAATGTGGTCATATCATAGTAGTTTGATAGAAATTAGTCAACCATAGATCCTATATACTTAGGGAACCTAGAAGCACTTCTAGATCCCCCCTCATTTAGAAGAAAAATCCCATAATCTAATTGAGGAAACTATATATATTAATATTAATACATTGGGTGATACCGAGATCCTTAAATTAGGTAAGTTCTTAATCCTAATATAGTGAAATGAATATGCCAAGCTCTTAAAGGAGTTCAATGATATATTTGTTTTCTCCTATGCTAATATGCCTGGTATAGACCTTTTTCTAGTTGTCCACCACCTTGTCATCACCCCTAGTGCAAAATCTATAAAATAGAAATTATAAAAAAGTGCATCCAAAATATCACTATTAGTCAAATATGAGCTACAAAAACTTCCTTATGTTTGCTTCTTAAAATCCATTGACTACTCTTACTAGATTTCTAATAGTGTTTCTATTATTCAAAAAACATGCAGTGTTGTAACTTTTGATAAATCAACAAAGTATGTCCCAAAGATGATTTCCATCTATGTAACATCAACATGATTGTTGATTTTATATAGTTTATAGAACATTATCCTTAATGAATTTGGGTATAACTAGATCAAGATATCCCTTAAGTATCAATCCAAAATAATTTTCACCACTTTATGAGGTACCTTTTGTTATCAGGTTATGCCCTTTGGACTAAAAAATAAAAGAGCTAATTACTAGTTATCCATGGCATACATATTCCATGATATGATTCATGATATAATAGAAGATTATGTAGATGATATTCTTGGTCTTTCTATAAACTATGAAGACCATATTTGGAACATAAGATGTATTTTTAGCTAATTTAGAGAGTACATGATATGGCTAAATCCTAAAAAATGTATATTTAGGGTAATCATAGAAAAACTTTTGGGACCCATTATATTCTAATGAGTAATTAAAGCCGATATTGATAAAATATTGGTTATTCTTGATATGTTACACCCTCAAAATTTTACCTATATTAGAAATATACAAGACAAAATCCAAGCTATTAGGATATTTATCTCACAACTAATTGATAAGTGTTAATCATTCACTAAGCTCTTGAGAAAGGATGCACTCTTTGAATGGATGTTGACTATTAAGTTTCATTTTATGCCCTAAAATCCTATCTCTTATATTTTCCCTCATTTGCCTCACTCAATCCCTTAGGCCCTTGTTTCTATATATAGCAGTAACAAACTATGCCTTCGATGATATTGGCATAGTATGATGACCACCATAGAGAAAAGGCTATCTTCTATTTTAGTTTAACTTTGGTTAATTACAAATTTCCATGGTCTTAAACTTGTAAATTATAGGGGATAGAATCTATGATAATTTTATTTCTATTGCAAAGGAAGTATTTTATACTACTTGAAGAACATGATGATGATTACCTATAATCAACTAAACTTGTTATTCCTTCTTTGTTTTAAAATTTTCCTCTATATAATTGTTTGTACTACGTTCTAAATTTAAACTTGCACAATTTACTTCCTGATCCCTTATATCCTTCTTTGTTTTTCTAATGTTTTATCTAAGTTAACTATGACGGCCTTTACCATTTGATGCTATAGAGGTTATTATTTTTCCACTATTTTGGGAGAGGAAAATCCTTGATCTAATCTAGTTTCTATTATAGTATAATCTTCTTACTTCATCAAGTAATTTGTTTCAAAACCCAAATGTTCCATCTCATTATCTATTATATTCACTTTTCAATGTCTTTCCATATGTCATCTCATAACATTTGTAATATTGGAATGTAAATATTTCGTAATCCACTTGTTAATCTCATTCTCTTGATTTAAATTTAATATTAATAGACTATGGTAAAGATTTTGAAATATCTATTGTAACATATATAGGAATATACAACATATTTTCCTCCTTAATAGTTGATCCCTCCTAGATTAAATCTATTAAATTATTTCTAATATTATTCAAATCCTCCTTATTAATAAGATTATATGGAAGTCCAAAATAACTAATCTTTTCCATAAGTTTTTTAATGGTTTCTATATTCATAGAAAAATTCTCACTACATGATCCTAAATATTGGGTCATATCTCCCCATAAACCATGGGCCACCACCCATTAGTTCCTAATTTTTAATTTGGAGAATATGGTAAGAGAAAATATTTTAGCAAAAAAACATAGAGTAATTTGAATTCAATGCTTACCTACGGTTGATCCAATTTTGAATATCAAAATAATTGGTAAATATCATAAGACTTACATATTAACCCTCACTTTTAAGAGCTATAATTCTATTTTAAATTTTATTGTCCTTGATTATGTGGTGTCCACTCCTTCTCCTTATTAGTTGGGAATTAGATGTTCTTATGAAGACATAGAGACATTGTTTTAAGCTTGGACCTATTAAGTATACTTAATTAATTTATATTTTTTGCCACCATATGAAGACATTAAAATATTATTGATGTTGGATGTTATTGATTTATGATATTGTGGAAATACATTTAAAGTAATACTATGATCTTAGATACTTTTATAATTGATTTTATAAGTTGATTTCCATCTAGGAGATGTTTTTTATTTTAGTATTTGACTAAATTTTATTGTGTTGACAATTCTTCCAAGAGGAACTGTTTTTTAGTTAGTAATACTTTATAAGACTAGGCAGTTCAAGGCATCCAAGAGGGAAATAAAAATAATTTGCTTATTGAAACTAACGTTTGCATTGTATAAAGACCACTATAATTGTATTGCTATGTTTAATTGTTTAATTTTCTAGTTAAATCCTTTCTAGTTGATTTGTTTGCTCTCTACTATGGTCACATGTAATTTATTTTATTATAATAATTGTGAATAAGATATTCAAAAATTTAATTAAAATAAGTGGAAGGGAGTATATATGGAGGAAAGGGGGTGAGAGCTAGTAGTGAAATAAATAGGAAGTGAACTGGTGGAAGGAGAGGAGAAAGTGTTGAAATTGAGGGATGCATAGGAGTGAAAAAGGAAGAAAATAGATACATAAAGGGTGTTATTATTTTGAGTTAAAAATGGGATATGAAGAGGAAGAACGAAATAGAGGAGGCTTAGAGTTACATAATGCTAACAAGTAGAAGTTAATTATAAAATAAGAGGAAGGGAAGCATGCAATTCAAGTACCACTTACAATTTAAGATAAATTTTAAAACTTATTCATTGTAAATTGTTGATTTTTTCTACAATGAATTTCTCAATAGCTTGTATTATTTGTACAAACCTTTTCTACCTTCTTTGTTTTAAAATTTTCCTCTTGTACTTGTTTGTATTACCTTCTAAAATTAAACTTACACATTTTACTTCCTCATATCTTAATCCTTATTTGTCTATTCTAATATTTTATCTAAGTGAACTATGATGGCCTTTACCATTTGAAGCTATAGAGGGTATTCTTTTACCACTATTTTAGGAGAAGAAAATTCTTGATCTAATCTAGTTTCTAGTATAGTATAATTTTTTTACTTCATCATGTAGTTTGTTTCAAAACCCAGAATTTCCATCTCATTCTCTATCATTTTCACTTTGCAATTTCTTTCTGTATGTCTAGTCTTATAACATTTGTAATATTAGAATGCAAAATTTTCATAATCCACTTGTTAATCTCATTCTCTTGATTTAGATTTAATCTTAATAGACTATTGTAAAGATTTTGAAATATTCATTGTAACATATATATGGGTATATACAACATGTTTTCCTCTTTGATAGTTGATCCTTCCTAGATGAACTATATTAAAGTATAGCTAATAATCTTCAAAACCTTATTATTAATAATATGATATGGAATAGTAGTGGTGCAGCTCTTTTCATTTTTTCTTGTTATAAGGGGAAGTAGACTAATAATTATATGGAGGCCTTTGCTATTTGTTTTGCTTTGAAAAAAATTATGCTCTGGGATGGCAGAAGATAATATGTGAGTCAAACTCTCAGATTATTATTAATTTATTGAAGACTCATAATCTTTCTAATGTTCATTGGTAGCTGGCGTTAGTGGCTCGACATATATTTCATATTTTTTGGCATCTAGAGTATATTTCCTTTGCTAATATTCCCATGGAATAGAATGGTGTGGCTAATTGCTTGGCAAAATGGGCTTCTGAGTTTCAAGAAGACTAGAATGCTAGGGAATCGGATCAACTTCCATTGGATTGTTCTCATCATCTTGCTAATTTTCTTACTACGAATATGCCTAATTGAGGTTGTTGTTTTTTGGGTGTCTTTTGGTCGAGTGCTCGGTGGTATTGGGGTTTCTTTCTTCTAACCCTTGTAAGGGTTATTGTTATGGGATTATCTGTTTCTTGTAAGATTTATTGATTCAATAAATTTTTACCAACAAAAAAAATATGGTATGGAAGTCCAAAACAACTAATATTTTCTAAAAGTATTTTAATGGTTTCTATATTCACAAAAAAAATCTCACTCCACTATCTTAAATATCGGGGTATATCTCCGCATAAACCATGGGACACCACCCATTATTTTATTCCTAATTTTGAAATTGAAGAAGATGGTAAAAGAAAATATTTTAGGAAAAAACATAGAGTAATTTGAGTTCAATGCCCATATCTAGTTGATCCAATATCAAAATTATTGGTCAATATCATAAAACTTACATATTAACCCCCCATGTTTAAGAACCATTATGCCATTTTCAATTTTATCATTCCATATATTTTGGTATCCACTTCTCCTCAATAGTTTGGAATCAAATGTTCTTTCAAAGACATAGAAACACGACTTTATGCTTGGACCTATTAAGTATACATAATTAATTTAGATTTCATTTTCACTATATGAAGACATTAAATATTGTTGATATTGGATGTTGTTGATTTATGATATCATGGAAATCCATTTAAAGTAATACTATGATCTTAGATACTTTTATAATTGTTTTAATAAGTTGACTTCCATCTAGTAGATGTATTTTATTTTAATATTTGACTTGATTTTATTGTGTTGACAATTCTCACAGGAGAAATTATTTTTTGGATTGTAATATTTTGTAGGACTAGGTAGTTCAAGGCATCCAAGAGGTAAATAAAAACAATTTGCTTATTGAAATTGATGTTTGCATTGTATAAAGACCACTATAGTTAAGTTGCTAAGTTGAATTTTTTAGTTCATTTAATTTTCTAGTTAAATCCTTGGAAATATTATATGTTCTAGCATGGTTTCTAGTTGATTTGTTTACTTTCTACTATGGCCACATGTAATTTCTTTTATTATAATAATTGTGAATAAGATATTAAAAATTTAATAATTAAAATAAGTGGAAGGGAGTATACATGGAGGAAAGGGGGTGGCATCTAATAGTGAAATAAAGAGGAAGTGAATTGGTGGAAAGAGGGGAGAAAGTGTTGAAATTGATGGATGCATAGGAGTGAAAATGAAGAAAAGAGATGCATAAAGGGTGTTATTATTTTGAGGTCAAAATGGGATATGGAGAGGAAGAAGGAAGTAGAGGAGGCTTAGAGTTACACAATGCTAACACGCAGAAGTTAATTGTAAAAGAAGAAGAGGAAGGGAATCATGCAATTCAAGTACCACTTACCATTTAAGATAAATGTTAAAACTTATGCATTGTGAATTGTTGGTTTTTTCTATAATGTATTCCTCTATAGATTGTATTGTTTGTATAGTGTTTGACGTTTCCTATATTGCCAAATTATGGATAACAATGTTAGCATGATATTTTCTCATTTTAAATATTACAATCTTTGTTTATGTGTAGTATGTTTGTTAAGAAAATTCTAAGGAGTCATGGACATATACAAAACTAAGGGGCTCTCTATATATCGGGTTATGGCATGTTAGATTATGGTAAGTTGGGTATTATTTGAAGGTTGTGGTTATGGAGGATGGTTTATTTTCTAGAGGGAATATATGATGAGGAAGGAGAGAAGGAAGACATGAAGAGGAAGGAGAGAAGGAAGAAATATGAAAGTCAATATGATTGGGACCAAATTCTTCTTAAGTTAGCTTTATCATGAACCTTAAGTGTTTGTTTGTGACCTAGATATGGAACAAAGGATTTTCCCTTTTTTTCTTGTAGTGGATTTCTCCTATTGCTTGCTAGTGGTTTCCCTTGTTGAAGAATAATGAATTTATTTTGCTATTGGTAATGAATTACCCTTGTTATTATTGGATATCCTTCTTGTTATTGTATATGATGGTCTACTTGTATGTAGTCAAAATCTTGTGTTAGTACATGATGAATAAATAGGGCTTGATGATGGGGATGGTGGAAAAATCTTTTTCCCTGATGATTTTCCATAGAAGCAATCCTACTATAATAGGAATCCATGCAAAGGGAACTAAGTAACATTACCTAAAATTAATTTACGATATCAATTACAAATTGCTAGTGTGCAAGAAATATCTAGAACAAAATTGTAATCCTCACGGTTTTCATTTCATATTTATTATAATTTATTTGCAATATGTTATTTAAATTGATGTAAAGTGGAAAGAGGACTTAATTTGAAAAATATTTTGTTTGTAGTTGTCCTTTTTTTTAATAGGAAGGCTTTCCAATCAAGATGTAATTTATTCCTACTATAGAACAAAATGAAGAATGTTCTATTTATTTCCTTATCTTATTGGAAATATAAGTCCTTTCTTATTGAATATTTGTATCTTTCAAATAATCCTATGTACCTAGAATACATCATAATGTAAAGTTAGAACACAAAGGAAATAGTGAATGCACAATTTCATGTCATTTATTTTACTGTGTAATTAATAATAATAATAATAAAAGTTAATTAAATTTGGTCCTATTTATTTCTAGATTGTTGTAGTTGAGCTATTGTCTAATCATTTGATGGAATTTTAAGAAATTACTTTGTTACATCCACATATTTGTTGCGCTTATTTGTCTAGTTAATAAAAAATTTGGGTTTGTATTTTAATGTCTCTTGAGCGTGCACCACATGCGGATTCCAAGTTAAGAAGGCTTAAATGGACAACCCAATAATATATGATGTAATGAAGGGATAAATCAAACATATATTCTTTCACCTAAATAAGTGCAAGATAAGTCCATATATTTTTAAATGTTAGTTAAATATTAGGATCCTTAGTTTAGTCTCACTAATCATCTAATTCATTTTCTCCAAATTTACACCTCTATGAAAACATGGTAAGATGTTTGTGTATAATTAAATATTTTTCCAAAAAATATAGACAATAAAAAGCTACAAAAGTAAGGTTTGAGGTGTAGATCAATTGGTTCGGCGAAAGACCAATTGATTCAACAAAACCCTATAAGGGGATGCACGTCCAAGGTTCAAATCTTGGGTCTCGCTAGACAAACTGGGCACTTGTCCATATTCCAATGTATTCCCAATGACGTAAAAGGTTCAACATAAATGTGGTTTAGTGATTATAGGAGCAGACCTGTGCAAATTACCGTGGTGGCTACCAATTCCACTAAGTTAATAAAAAAAAAATTACAAAAGTATAACAAAATTCAACATAATTTAAATTCTACGTCAAGATTAAAAAACATTACTTCTACTCTATAAACCAAGGTCCGTGGTGTCTAGGAACTGGAATGACCATCCATTTATGGGACGACCCGTGGATCCGTGATAAACCTCTCAGCCAAGATCCGCATCTTGCAGTGCTCAAGGTGACTATCGAAGCCACCTTTGGTGATAAGGTGTGTCACTTCATTAACCAAGGTCCTACAAGAACTGAATGGAAACACCTGTCTCTTAACGGGCCCAGGCATATCACCGAGGCTCTCAGGCGGTTACAAAACTTGTTGAGGACTTGCATCATCCCGAGCTCACACAAAGATGATTCCATGGTTTGGAACCTTAAAGAATCTGGAAATTTCACTGTCAAATCAGCTTACTACAGTCAAGAAACTCCCACAGATGGTTGGGACTTATCAAATCAGGTCTGGGTTCCTAAGATCATTCCCAAGGTCAAATTATTTTGCTAGTTAGCCATCCAAAATAAAATCCTCACCATTGATAACTTGATAATCAGAGGGTTACTCATTCCCAATTGGTGTATCTTGTGCAAAAATGTCTGTGAGTCAACTTCGCATGTTTTTTTTGGAATGTCCCTTTTCTCTAGCAGTTCTCAACCAGTTTCTTAACACCTTTGACATCTCCATAGTCCTCCCACATTCCATTCCCCTCCTTACTAAGCAATGGCCCCGACATTTCAAGAGAAACCAACTAAAATTCATGTGGCAAGCTTGCCTCCACCTTTACCTGTGGTAGATATGGCTCGAGAGAAACGCTAGAATTTTCAAAAATCAAGCCACTGATAAGAAGATTATCATTGTCGAAATCATGGCCCTTACTGCGGAGAATGCCTCTCTTGTTTCATCTCCAAAACCCCCCTCCTAGCTTAGAATCAGACCTAACCAAACTTTTCAATCTGTCTAACATCTCTGTCATGCCCCGTAATTCTGTTGATAGGTCTGTCATCAAGTGGGTCTTACCACCTACTGGGTGGCACAAGCTCAATTTCGATGGTCCGGCTAAAGGCAACCCAGGAGTGGTTGGCAGAGGAGGAATTATCAAAAACCACAGAGGAGAAATAATTTTGGCCTTTGCCCAGAACCTGGGAAATCAATCCAACAATATGGCAGAGGTGCGGGCTCTGTTCCAAAGTTTGATCCTCATGGAAAGGTTGACCATCAATAAACTTATCATCGAAGGAGACTCGTTGCACTGTATCAACTGGATCAATGGTACCACTAAGCCTCCCTAGGCCCTTGCTTCGATTTTCCAAGAATGCAAGGCCCTAATTGGCAATTACCCAGAATTAGTCATTAGCATCAATACCAAGAAGGAAACAAGGCTACGGACTAGCTTGCTAACAAGGGAGTCGGCGAATCTAACATTCAAGTGTGGAGAGACTCCTTTCCCATTGGCCTAAGGAATTATCCTACAAGTTTCAATGTTTGCACAATGTGAGATGTTGCCAGGGGATTGGTTTGGTATGCTGATGAAACTTGTCGCGATATCGCGACACATTTTCCTTCTTCTCCTTCGACAGCGAAAATGCAACATGTCTCGTTATCGTGACACTTTTCACCTTTGACCGCGAAAATGCAATATGTCGCGATATCGCAACATTTCTTTCTCCTTTGGCCGCGACGTTGCAACATGTCGTGATATCGTGACACTTTTTTCTCCTTTGGTCGCGGCGTTACATCATGTCGCGATTTCGTGACACTTTTTCTCTTTCGATCGTGATGATGCAACATGTCACGATATCGCGACACTTTTTCTCTTTGGCCACGATGATGCAACATGTTGCGATATCGCAACACTTTTTCCTCCTTTGGCCACGACAATGCAACATGTCGCGATATCGCGACACTTTTTCTCTTTTGGCCACGACATTGCAACATGTCGCGATATCGCGACACCTTTTCTCTTTGGCCGCGATGATGCAACATGTCGCGATATCGTGACACTTTTTCTCTTTGGCCGCGATGATGCAACATGTCGCGATATCGCGACACCTTTTCCTTCTTTGGCTACGGCAATGCAACATGTCACGATATCGCGACACTTTTTATCTTTTTGCCAAGACGATGCAACATGTCGCGATTTCGCAACACTTTTTCTCTTTTGGCCTCGATGCTGCAACATGTCACGATATCACGACACTCTTTTTCCTCTGGCCGAGACGATGCAACATGTCGCGATATCGCGACACTTTTTCTCTTTGGCCGCGATGATGCAACATGTCGCGATATCGCGACATCTTTTTTTCTTTGGCCATGGCAATGCAACATGTGATATCACTACATTTTTTATCTTTTTGTCGAGACGATGCAACATGCCACGATATCACGATATTTTTTCTCCTTAGGCCGCGATGATACAACATGTCCAGATATCACGACACTTTTTCTCTTCTGGACGCGACATTGCAACATGTCGCGATATTGCAACACTTTTCCTCCTTTGGCCATGACAATGCAACATATCGCGATATCGCAACACCTTTTCTCTTGTGGCCGCAATGGTGCAACATGTCGCGATATCGCGACACTTTTTCTCCTTTGGCCGCGACAATGCAACATTTCACGATATCGCGACATATTTTCTTCTTTGGCCTCGACGATGCAGCATGTCGCGATTTCGCGACACCTTTCCTCCTCTGGCCACGATGACGCAACATGTCGCGATATCGCGACACTTCTTCTCTTCTGGCAGCGACGTTGCAACATGTCACGATATCGCGACACTTTCTCTCCTTCGTCCGCGATGCTACATTTTGTCGCGATATTGCGATATCTTTTCCTCCTTTGGCCGCGACGGTGCAACATGTCGCGATATCGCGACACCTTTTCCTCCTTGTTTTTTCCCTATGCTTTGGACCACGAAAATGCAACATGTCGCGATATCGCGACACCTTTCTTCTTGTGATGTTTTGCTTGTTCTTTGATCTTTAGCTCTTGGGCCTCTTCGGTCGGTTTGGAAAACATGTAAAAAATACTTGTATAAAGTTCAGGGACCTTTCAACACCCTT
This sequence comes from Wollemia nobilis, assembly GCA_028583015.1. NCBI lineage: Eukaryota > Viridiplantae > Streptophyta > Pinopsida > Araucariales > Araucariaceae > Wollemia > Wollemia nobilis. The sequence goes on from JAQPPZ010016675.1 coordinate 769,499, forward strand.
TCAATCAATCAAACAAAAATTAAATAATATTATTTTAACCATCTATACAAACAAAATTGATAAAAATTATAAAAATATTAAAAACTATAAATACATAAAAGTTTATTTTTCAATCATAATATTCATATTTACATAAACAAAACACCCTTTAAACTTGCAATAATAAAAAATTATGAAAGAGTTTTTATATATACATTAAGCAAAGTTAAACTATAAATCCTAAACACGAGTTATCTGCTCAAGAGTTTGATAATCTCAATCGCCAGTTTGCAACATGTTAAATCCTATCCCTTGTCTGTGAGCAACATGCACTCCAAAGATCGACTAAGGGAGATCCAATCTTGTTTGGTTTCCTTATATGATAGAATAATTCATCTAAAATAGCCCATGTCAATTAGATGCCATGCTTGTATATATCTTTGTAAAAAAAGTTCCTGGATTTTTCGGGTTATTTCAACTTTTATCCCATCAACGAAGGAAATGATAATTTCATTGAACTTGAACTTGGTACTAGATTTTCAAAGAAAAGCTTAAAAGACATACATCCATTAAGGGGAACATGTAATAGAGGGTGAAAGAGGGAACCGCGGTGCCATGCAATTGTAAAATCATCATGACCACATCACATACGAGTTCCAAGCTAGTGGCATATTCCCACATCATCAATACTGTGAACAAGAATGTTCATGCTATCTGTTTCTAAGAGTTAGTGGATTGATAGGTGTTTGCTTAATCAAGTATTTATTTAAAAGAAACTTGGGTTCATAGTTTGGAGGTACTAATTTTTAAAAGGTAGTAGTAAAAAAAAACTTGGGTTCTAACTTTGGAGGTACTAATTTTTAAAGGTAGTAGTTTGCTCTGACTGTGTGCCAGATCAACTTGAGCTACTGGTGGTCCTCTGTTATTAAAAACAATCCCTGTAATTTGAACCCTACACTTATCGATTACTAAAAATAGTGTAGTTGTAACCAACTCTTCTATATCTATAAAAAATGTTCATGTTTCTAGATGGATCTAAAAGAATTAAAAAAAAATATTATATTCTATGTTTCAAATGAGAATTAACTCCTGTTGTTTATCTACAATTGAAATTTGAAAAAAAAAAAAAAATCAATATTTGTTTTTTAAAAAACTTTAGTCTGCGAAGTCTATGTTATTGAAACTAAGTAGAAACATGCATTTTCTATCCGACATTATTAATCACGCAGGTGCATAGGCATGAAAACAACCTTAGGCATTGAAATTCCTTGCACACCTCTGTCTTCTTCTGCATTTGTGTGTTGTTTGGGGAAACTATAAAACACAGTTTTAACCAGCAAGATTGGTCGTGTGCTGCTTGAGGCTGCCTCCAATAGGATCTTCTTTAGTGCTCTACAAGACATGCATGCCCTCTCTACATGATTCTTATAAGGGTTGTACTCTTCACACATTGACACATTGAAGAGTCCATCAAAATATTTTGAATAGCTATGCGGTAGTCTCCACACAAGTGACAAAATCTTGCTTCTTTTCAAATTAACTGAATTGGCTTTCTAAGCAAGTCTAGCATAGAAAACATCTTTCTCTTTTGTATAGCAATAGTTTTGCAGGTAAAATATTATGGTCTTTGGCTGACTCTCAGCTCAATACCAACGAATGTGTTGCCTTAGTCTAAAAGCTGGAGCAAGTGCAGCTTTGCAATAAGCTATGTAATTGGGAATCTCCTAGGAAGTTAATTTCTTATGTCCTTTGTAAGATCTTGTATTCCAGGTTTACCATTTATGAATCACAATGGGTTGAAAATGGTAATCTGTAGAACAGTCCTGGTTCTGTATTTTATCAGTTTTTTAATATATAATATTAAAATGTTTACTTCTATATTAAATGAAGATTAATTCCTCTATAGCGAAACTAAGTCATGTTCAGGCGAAGATAGAGTAAAAACCAATACTAGCAGGTAAATTAGTTTTCTAATCTATGCAAGGAGGCTCAAATTAAACAAGCTTATGCTAATTAATGCTACTAGAAGTCAAATATGACATCAGATTTTTTTATTTCAATTTTATCACATTTATGCATATGTTCTACGCATAGGCAAAGATCCAATATTGTCTTATCTATCTGCATGTAAGATGAAGTGGGTGCCTTTGCATGACTATACATGTTGACTCGTACGACCGAGAGTGATGAATTTTCAATGAGTTGTTTTCACTGAGACAATCTCAGTGACTTTGACACATATAATATTAAAATTAAAATTAATATATAAAAAAAATAATAAAAAACTTATAAAATTAACATTTCATAAAATAAGGTATACTTTTAATATTTTATATAGTATTTTGAATTTGTTAAAATTGTATAAAAATTTAAAAATAATATTAAATTAATAGTTAATATTTATTAAACATTAAAATTAACAAAATCTTTAACATTTTATTCTATTATAAAATTAACATTTTTTAAATTTTCAAAATTTTAATTAGAAACCCAAAGCCAGCGAGAATCTGAGTGAATTTGAGGTCCATCTACTCCTAATTTAAAAAAAACCCATATAGCTAGTGAGATTTTAAAAAATCTATCCTATAAGTACATTAAATTAGCTGATAAGCAAGGCATGCACATAAACTTTATTTTGTAATTCACGTGACGCAGCACAAGAAATAGCTATGGGAATAACTTTAGTGGATCTGCAGCTTGGCTTTCTCCATCCCATGCACCGATCACATGCACATCTTTCAAACATTAAGGGTGTGGTTTCAGTTTTTTAAAACATTACCACTTGAGATTTCCTCACTTTCCTTTTCTTACGGAGGCAACATTGTAGATTGAGATGTACTCTCACAACAAAAAAAAAAAAATTGTTTTTATTTAATATATAGTTATCCAATCATTTTTAATTATTAAAGTATGGTGTATAACCTTATCTTCTATATGATTCTAACCTTAGAACTTTATGGTTATCTAATTATAAACTATGGTGTACAACCTTGCCTTTACCTTTTATATAGTTTTAACCTTGAATTCTATGGTTAAAACTTTATGGTTATCTAAACTATGATATATAACCTTACCTTTATCTTTTCATTATTCAAACCTTAGACTTCTACAATCATTCAACTATATTTTAATACCAAAACATGGTGTACAACCCTACTCCCAGTTATTCAAACCTTAAACCCTTACCTGGTTATCCAACACTAAATTATGGTGTACAACCTTACCCTTACCTTTTGTATAGCTTTAATCTTAAAACTCTATGGTTAGAACTTTATAGTTATCCAACACTAAACTTTCGTATATAACTTTATCCCTATCTCCTCATTATTCACACCTTAGACTTCTATGGTCATTCAACTATACTTCCAAAACATGGTGTACAACCCTACTCCCAATGATTCGAACCTTGAACCTCTATTTAAAGTTCTAATTCATGAACCTATGTGAATCAAACACTTAATCTTCTAATAACCTAGGTAACTATCTCTTAATTAAAGTAGACGTGCATCTAATATTATTTATACCAATGAGAAAGGATTTTTTTAAATATGTTTTATTTTTATTTTATATATATATTCATACACATTTCATTAGTTTGAACTTAGATCTTGTCAATGAATGAAAGGTTAAAACCATACCACTAAGGTGTCCCACAAAAACTATATATTTTAACTCTTTGTTGTCCCTAAGTTTATTATTTCTATGTCTAGGCCTTATAAAAAAAATTAGGTGATCCCCTCCACAATCAAATTTAAGCATTAAATATTTGTATAATGAGGTTTATAATTTTTAAGTGAGCATAGGACCTTGAATACTGGCTAGTTATATTAACATGAAATTAAAGCATAATAGGTACCTTTGTGACCAATTTGTATAAATAATAAATAGATTTAGAATTCTCAATTATTTATTTAAGATATTAAATTGATTATAAGTTTTTTTGGGGGGGGTTGCATAAGGAACCTCTATAATATCTAGCCTAATGGGTAAAGATAAAGTTAATGGACTTAGACCTTTTAGGGAATTAAACCAAGGCATTCCATTGGTAAGCACTCGGTTGCTACCACCTAGCCTATCCTTTTCTAGGGGAAACTCATCGGTAAGCACTCAGCTGCTCCGAGATGGCCTATCATTTTTTAGGTAAAAATGTTAGGAAACTTCTATAATGCCTAGCTTGGTGTGTAAAGACAAAGTCAACAAGACCCTCACCCTCCAAGGAATCAAATCAGAGCAACCCGAGTGCTACCAACTAGCCTCTCTTTTTAGGCTAAAATGCTAGGGTAAAGTACCAATTGACATATCCCTTTTTAGGCTAAAATGCTAGGGTAAGTGCAGGTTTTTATGAGGGGTCTCATTCCCCTCATATCAGAGTTTGAACTCGAGTCTGTTGGATGAAAACCCAAGATCTTACCACTAGAGTATCCTCCAATGACTAAAATAATGTTGGCTAAAGGATTATAATATAATCCCTAGAAAATGAAATTGTCGAACCTTTAATAGAATTTGAAAATAAAATTTTGTTGTCAAGGTTTTAATAAAATAATATATATTAGTTATCAAATGAAAATTAAATTAAATGGTATAATTTTAATTGGTTAAGTTTTTTATTTTCAGAAAAGAAACCCTAATTGAAATATTGTAATACCATAGATGTATAATTATCAATTTGTTGTAATACTACTATATAATCATAATGTAAGGGAAAGACCTCTCCAATAGATTAATTTTTGAAGAAGACTCCCTCAACATTATCAGTTATCTCAAAAACAGTAGCAATCCTTCCTGGAGGGTCAAGGATTACATTGAGTATGTCAGGAGGATGATCCTTGAATTGTAGGAAATCATTGTCAAACACACCTTTAGAGAGGCCAATGGTGTTGCAAACAGATTGGCCAATTTGGGAGTTCAAGCAGGTAACATTCTGACATGGACTGATGACATACCTCATGAAGTTCAAATCATCATTGACCAAGAAAAAATCCATGTTGACATTCCAAATGGTCTTCTTTAATAGGACCACTTTCTTCATTAAGTTTTGGGCCAATCCTAGTGACAGTAACCTTTGTTTGTTTCTTATAGAGAATTTACAATAATTATTTTTTCTTCATCAAGCTCTGTATCAACTTGGATCACGTTTCAAAATGGGTGGCCTTAATCAACATTCCATGTAATATCTACTCTAAGATCTTCACTAATACGTGTGCCTCCTTGGGACGTGGTAATTTTTATCTCTTCGACAATAGAAGCCCCTATTGCGTGATCTTTTGGTGGGCCCATGATGGTGTCAGATACAAATGCATTATCACCTGATGAGGCCAGGAATTACCTCATGTATGGACTATTTTGGAGATTTCACAAACTGCTTTATAAACCTTATGCTATGTTTCTATGCTAATTTTGATGATTGAATGCATTGTATATTAATATTTACATGTTTAAATGTTTAGGAGCATAGTACTCTATTTTGACCATTTTCTACATTTATTTTCATTGTTTCAGTTGATTTACTTATTAAATGCAAGTGTATTTGAAGTATATGGTAATGTGTGCTAATGTGTATCCTATTCTGGTGGCATTTCATTTAGTTTCCTTGCTTCCTAACCAGTTTAAATTGCAAAAAGACACCAAACTATTGTGACTATGCAGAAAATCTGAAATACAACATTTTGACCATACAAATTCCAACTAGTTGTCCATAAATAGCATGGCTTGGAATTTGTCAACTACAACGTGTAAAACTTGTTGAATTTGTCTTCTAAGGACTTAGGAAGACTACCTAATCGGTCAAAACTGATTTCCTAAGCATCTAATGTATGGATAAGTGTCAAATTTGTTGCACTATCATATATTCTGGAGCAGCTCCGGAATGAGCAGAGAAGGACCAGTTCTGGTCAAAAAGGTAAACAAAGCACCCAGAAAGGTGGAAATGGATAATTTGGGAAAGGATACAGGTGTATGAGATGTTTTATCATCTTTGCCAACTTATTTCCACCAATAGAGAATAATGAAATGCTATAGCATAACAGTTTCTTGAATTGGAGGAAGGCAACTTCAGAACATTTGTTGAATCACTAAAACAGAATAGATTGTAAGCGTAGCACATGTAATAGATTATTATAAATAATAGGCTCCCTTGTTGGTTGAGCATATAGATATAGATAGATAGAAGTAGCAATAGACATAGAGAAAATTGTTAGGAAGTAGAAGCTGTAGCAGGACAACAATTTAGCAGGGTTCTCCTTCAATGTTGTAATGTTGTGTGATAGTCAATAAAGTGCATTTTTTCCATCCATTTGTTGTTCTGAGAGAATATGTGAGCATTGAGTAGTTAGCAGCATCCTTTCACCTTCTTCTAGATCAGGGAGCAAGGGCCACTTCCAATCCCAGAGGAAGGACTAATTGCTGATAGGTTTTTCTGTGAACTTTTGCTGCAGCAGATTAGCAAAAAACTTGGCAGTTTCTATTTCTTGTTTACTAATTGTGTTTACTATAGATGTATGAAGTATTTGTAGTTTTTATTTTCATAATAGATGTGTGTGTTTGTCAGCTGACCCAATAGCATAAATTTGTAATTTACAACATTTATGGTTTTCCCCTATTTTTTAGTAGTTGTTCCCAGCTTCTTGGCATTTCCATTTTGTTGAATGGTTATCAGCTTGTGTATTTCAATTATGTAATATTTTCATTCCTGTCATTCCAATTCTACAAATGTAATTAAGTTTCATTTTTTGCAATATTTTTATTCCTATCATTTCAATTCTGCAAGAGTAATCAGGTTTCATTTTCTGCAAACTTTCCATTTCTATAATTTTACTTCTACAAGTGTAATTAGAATTCAAATTCAGTTCATAGGATTAGAAGTGACACCAAAAACCCCCAAAGCTAACTTGTCTCACCAATAAAGCTTGTTTCCTGAATGAGATAATCTTCAAGATGCCTACCTCTACTATCGTATATAGCCATTGGACACCACCATGGATTGACAAAACTTAAAGATAAATGATGTGATTTACGACACTCGTCATCACCTCCAATGCAAATTTCAAAATTTTCTTTTTACAAGGCAGATGCATTAGTAGATCGATTTCCACTCTGATAAGTGTCTTCGATCATCCCCCTACATGTTTCACTTAGAGCACATGTGCCCCCTCCATAATTATTACGACTGGGTCTCTCCTGTCAGCCTAGCACTCAAGCCTCCTCACACTCAAAACATTCCCCATCAACATGTTAATTGGATTTTTGTAGTGTTGTATTCTAGCTCTTTCCTCAACCGTTGCAAGGATCTCAAGGCTCCACCATTTCCAAAGACTTCATCCACTATATGCGTAGCTTCCTCATTAAGATTTGGATCCTTTCATAAGAAGCCAAGTATCTTACCCACCTTGTATCTGTTAAATATGCTCTCATAAGCTTTAGTTGTTAGAATCAAAACCCTGATTGGTTATCCCATAGTATTCCCATCTATTGCATTCCTCTTAAAAGCCCCAACATGAGTTACACTAAGCCGTCTATGATGGATTTAGATCCTATCGCTGAGAGAATCCTTAATAAGAGGGGATTTATTCCTTTGTTTAGTATGTTTTTTGGAAGCGACCTCGATATTACCATGCAAATCCTTGAAAGCTAAGACGACAGGAGAGTGATTGTTCATGGCAAGGATTACCTCATTCACATCAACCTGTTGGTCACCATAACAGGGTAGCCAGCCAAAGGGTGTTTAATTCAGAGGGAAAAACATAATTGGGAGGTCAAATTAAAAGAGTTCAAGGAACAAATAAAGCTCTGTAAGCAAGCTAAGGCAGGAATGCTTCGCAAGGACCTGCCTTCCCCCTAGAATTCAGTAATGAAACCGGTAATGCAATATTTAATTGTAGATGAACCTGGGAAAATCTTGTGTAGTTTTTATTTTGCTTTTGTTAACCATTTCAGAGATGTGAATCCCTTAAATATCCCACAATTTATCTTCAATTCTATGAGCTATTCCATTCAAGCTTGTAGGAAGAAGAAATTTGATGATCTCCCTGCTCACCAAGGACTTTTCAAAGTTTTGTACAATCATTGGTTAACCCATTTCTCATCTGGTTTAGCCCCTCCTCCCACCCTAATCGTCTCTTCTAAGCTATCAAAGAGCTAAAAAAAGTGAAAAAGATGAACTCGAAGCCCCTGTTCAATTCTCTCATAGTCTAAGGAGCAAGTTTGTTGATGACCATAAGAAGATCCTAGATATCGAGTTGGATGAGGATAATAGTGTCAATGAAAACCAGATCCTGTAGAAGTTAATCATTTCCATGGCTTCCAAAGGTATTTATCCTAAGATTCAATTCTGAACTCAAAGATGTGGTGGATTCCTTCACGATTTTTTACAATGCTATTCACATTTTTTTCTTCTAGGAGTAATTTATTGAACCCTCGTAGGATGAAGATAGGAATTTTGGGGCCAACATAAAGGACAAGTGTATCGCTCCAAATTTTTCGCATCCTTACCTTCAAGCTATAGGATCCGTGCCCGGAAGGGGGATGGGAAAAGGATGTCGCGGTACCTCGGACTGAGAGGACTTTGCGAAGGTCCCGCCTCTCAAGGGAGGTGTATTTTGATGATTTTTCGACGGATGGTGGGTTCACCAGGAAACATTTAATGGCAGTTTCCACGCCTAGGTTTGGAATGTGTTTTTATGTGTTCGTTTTTAACTTTAAGCATTCATATCCTAGGTTTGGCCAAATGAGTCTAAATTAATCTATATGAAAATGCAGATTTAATGAATACAGAGAACAAATTTAAGACAGAAAAATAGAGCAATTAAGGAAGAATAAGAAGAATACCTGACCCGGATGTCTGATGGAGATTCTGATGTTTGAAGCAGTCAGGATCGTCTGGAATTCGATAGAATCGTCTGAGATCAGACAAGATCGTCTGAGATCTGACGAATTCGTCAGACGAATTCGTCAGAGACCTGCAAACAGAAGAACAGATGCAAAATACAGAGAATACTACTGTGCTAACAGGGGGAAACAACAGAAAATGATAGTATGAACACTGGAAAACAATTATGAACAGAAATTCAAACAAATTACGATGTTCTAATGATAAATTCTGATCTTATCATGCAAGTTAAGTTATATGGGTGAACTCCAAATGCAAAATAGTAAGCAATAAGGATAAACTAACTAAAATGCAGAGTAAAACAACGAAAGGAATAAAAGAAAGCGCAAACTCTGGGCACTGATTGCCTCAATGTGGACTGCAGTCGAGATCGTCTCGCATCAGTACGAAATCGTCTCTGATTCGACAGGATCGCCTCCGATCTGAACAGGTTCGTCGGCGACGATGTATGCTTGCTCCGGCTGAAGATCAATGATGGTACCTGCAACAAAATTGATATAGGACTACGGCAAATGAATAATGTTCTAGGATGATTCTAACGTGCATGCAAAGTAAGTTACAGAGAATTTCAGCCAGGGGTTGGGAAGGGAAGGTCCTAGGGACTAAATAGGCTTAGGGGAGTAGTTAGGAGGTTGGAGATCATCCCTATTTGGGAGATCTCCAACGGGGGAGGGTCTCTAACGACGTAGACACGCTTCTGCCCGGATTAGAGGCCCGTTGGAACAGAAGCTAATTTTGCAAAATCAGTTTTGCGACAAGATCGTCTGGACGTCCTAGCCCAGACGAAATCGTCAGATCTGGGGCGATATCGTCTGATCGGCGACGATATCGTCAAACGGTCAAAACAACCTCTAAAAATGGCACGAAAAAGGGGGAAACGGATTACCCGACGGTTAACGGGCGGTTTGGGAGGTTAAATTTGAATTTTAAATTATTTACTAAGGTGAATGTAATTATGACAATTTTACTGCGCCAATTTTAGGGTGCTACATTTTGCCCCCTCTTTAGCGAATTTTCTGAAGAAAATGCGTTAAAGATGAGTTCTTCTCGATCTACGAGAAAGCAAAAATTATTCCCATTTTTTAGGCGACGATTCTTGGTCGAATCGTACGACAGCTTACTATGGTGCCCCCTCCGTGTTTTTACCCAAATCGAACGTTTGAGGTAAAAACGCGAAAAAGCAAAAAATTATTTTTGAATAAAATTAAGAAAAATAGGGTAAAACCCTAATTCATTTTTACTGTTCATTTTCTAGGTTTTTTAGAGCTCGAAGCAAAAATGGTGGAGACGACGCACAGATCGACAGAGGTCCGACGCGGTCTACGGGTAAGAGTCTAGACTTAACTAGAATGCTTTAATTTAATTTTACATGCTTTGTAGGTAATTTTTAGATGAATTTTGAGCATCGCGGCCGTTTTTGGGCCGTCGACGTCGTCGGGACGAAATCGTCCCGATTTCGACGAAATCGTCTCAATTTCGTCAATTTTGCCCAAGGGCGAAATCGGCGAAAGGGGGACGATTTCGTCAAATTAGAGACGATTTCGGCTTGCAAAATCGGAGACGATTCTGCTCAAATTTGGGACGATATCGTCCAATAGTGGGCGATATCATCAATTGCATAAAATTGAATTTTAACTTGCATTATTAATTACTTGAATTGTTTATTAATGATTGTTTGTTGTTTTGTTGTTTATGTTTGCAGAGAGGTTTGCTAAAGAGCAGGGAATGGAAGTATGGAGGTTTGAGGGATGACTTGGCCGCTCTCACACAGGCAGAGCGAGATCAGCTGGCACAGGCCGGCTTGCAGCATGTGGCAGAGATGCCACAGGTGTCCACGGATATGGGGCTACTAACGGCCCTAGCAGAGAGATGGTATCCGGGTTCCTCATGTTTTTGGCTACCGACAGGGGAGATGACTCCCACTCTAGAGGATGTATGGAGGATTCTAAGAATCCCCATACAAGGACGATTGATCACTCCTACGGCCAATCAGGGCCACGCTATGGGACGACCGTGTGGTGACCCGAGCTTCGCCCTGGAGAAGGGCGGAGTTAATATCGAGGCACTGCGCCAGATGCCTGGGGCATCTAGACTCACACGAGTGCTAGCTGGAGTGGTTGGTGGACTTTTGCTGTGCCACCAGAGCGGGTGCAGGGTGCCGTGGATGCTCGCAGATGTGATCTACGATATGCGGGACCACGGGTACAGGTTCTCTTGGGGCAGTTTTGTATTATGCCGATTGTACAGGATCCTATATGGGGTCGTGTACAAGGGCGGCCGATGTCTGGTGATGACATCGCTCCTACAGGTTTGGTGCTGGGAGCACATTGCAGTGCGGAGGCCGATAGGGCTTCCTCTGATAGGGGTAGACGGGGAGAGGCCCCGAGTCTTCTACTGGTGGCTTCGGAGAGGGTCACAGCGGCGGATCGACCTCCCTATGTCCCGGAGACTATTGGATGACTTAGTCCCGGACCAGATCACCTGGAGGCCATGGAGGGAGCATCCAGGGTGGGCCGAGGATGGACAGGAGTTGGCTCGCGTCAGAGCGAGTTTGTTGGCTACGGATGGAGAGGGGAGAGGTGGAGCTCCACCGCTATGACCGAGTTTTGCGGCAGTTCGGTCTACAGCAGGGGATCCCATCTCTGAGGGATTATGAGTTTTCCTGGACTGTCCGGGATAACACCATAGTTAGCGGGGCGCCAGACATGCAGCGGTTCTGGAGCCAGGACGCGGACGATGCCCCCATCCAGCCAGTGGATGGTGACGACGCAGGGGTAGCCGATGGCTACGATGCCTGGTACGTAGGCATCCGCCCTCCTCGGATGACGAGGGCATAGGGTCCGATTCATGCGGTTGTGCATCGGATAGGGAGGCGGTGCCAGGCAACGATGGAGGCGGCCCAGGGTCACGGCGGGAGAGAGCCGAGGAGGCCACAGGCACAGGAGAGGCCGCGACAGAGGGAGAGGAGGGAGGCGAGACCCCCATCTCCACAGAGGGAGAGGCCACCATCGCCCGATAAGGGCAAGGGCATTGACACAGGAGAGAGTAGCGAGATGGCTACTCTCCGGGCGGAGAGAGATCATCTCCAGGCATAGGTGCAGACTCTACAGGATGAGGCTGCACGCCACCGAGCTGAGGTGGCACAGCTACGAGACGAGATTGCACGCCTCAGGGCACGGGGCGGAGGGGCGAGCTCTGGGGAGCTGACACGGGCTATTGCCCAACTTACATTCTACCAGACATTGTATTATCAGCTGGTGCCAGAGGCGGATAGACTACCCCTGCCAGCCAACATTGCAGATCCGATCAGGATCGGGTCGTCGAGGACCACGTCCCGGTCGAGGACTAGGACTACTCAGACTGCGATGGGGCCACCTCGTCCACCTCAGGGCAGGGGAGGAGATGAGGCGGAGAGCTCGAGGGGCTCTCGAGGCTAGAGGGCTGCACAACTTTGTACAGACTGACATTGTATTATTATTTTTTTGTTGATAGAGGATTGAGTATGCCGAGGTACAGATTGTGGCATACCAATCCAGTTTTGATGATGTATATATACTGTTGACATATATATGATATGTTATTGATCATATGACTTGTATTATGTGTATGCTTATGATGCTTTTATGTTTGATTGATTAATTTGATAATTGGATTGAGGATTCATAAAATTATGTCGTTTTGAAAATTTATAACTTTGATGTCATGCTATAATATTTTAAATGAAATAATCTGATGTAACAAATTGATTGTTTGTGATGAAATGTGATAAAAAATAAAAAGAGACTTCTAACAATAATTTCAAAGGACATTGTCGCTAGTATAGACCATTTCATGGAGTCGTCGCTCACTCGGTCGTCAAGCTAATCCCATGTATAGAAATATTGTTAAAAGTAAAAAGAGTGCTTAAGAGACCTGTCTTAAGACTTTGGTGCAATGGTGCAAATGATGATGGTGATGATGGTTTGTTTTCAGATTTTCATGAAAATAGTATGCATGAAATAATGTTCAAATGATTTTTGCTAGGCATAAATTCCTAAGTGTGATAAAATTTTGGATAATTCTTTAGGAATTATACCATCATTGCAAAATTGAAGGTTGACATAATGACATGAAATAATGAAAATGTGTTTGCTTTTTAAAAGCATAATTTGTGTAACATAATGATTTAAGTCATATGGTTTTCATGATTTTTAAATAAATGGGGAATAAAAATTGTTACGATGGTTTGCGCTAGGCATAGAATATGTAGGTATAGACTTATACCATCATCGCGAAAATCCAAAAAAGATAGTTTTATTGCATGGTTGATTTTTGATAAACAGAAAATATGAAAATGAGGACTTGCGCTAGGCATAAAATTCCAATTTTGGTTTTGGAACTATACCATCGTCGCGAAAGTCAACCAGATATATATGTTTTGAGTGTATATTTTGAAAGAAATTTTTGATTTTTCTATTATATAGTTGTCTTTATGGTAAACAACTGTACTTGATTTATTCCAAACAAGTTGCAAAAATAATATTTCAAAGTATTTTGAAGACAAAAGTTAGATTTATAAGGAATCCCATGTGCATATGTGAATTCATTTCCGATCTTGATTTATCATAATGATACACAAAATCTCTCAAATACAAATGTGTGTGCAATTGCTTTGTGCATTTACCAGATTTTGAGCAAGATAATATGATACAAGTGATTTGAAGAAACCAAATAAGTGTTCATTAACCATGATGTAGATGCATATAACCATACTAGACTACTATGTAGGTCGGATTATCAAGAGCTAGCTAATCCATAAGCAGACATAGGTCTGTACAAAAGAAGGTCGCTAATGTGACAGGAATATCACCACGCTAGGAGTTACCCAAGGCCAAGCAGATTGGGCACAAACCACCTGTTATGGGGCTTACCTCACGGTTTTCGAATAATTGAGAATTCCAGGGATTCAAGCTCATCAACCCTTCTTTTCTTTTCAAAGGGTAGGGAAAGGGATTTTATTGCTTTCTTGCTTTCTCGCTTTCTTTTGCTTTTCTTTTGAACTTTGCTTCTTTTTCTTTTTGTATTTTTTGCTTGATTTTTGAGATAGTGCTTGAAATATTGTTGTAATGATATAAAATAACATTTTTCTTTTCTCTTTTTTCTTGAACTTTTCTTTTCTTTTTCTTTGCTAGGGATACTTGCTCGGATTAGTTGTAGAGCAAGGGATTTTTATTCTGGGTAGGGGTGAGCTTGTCCTTTTGCCAATTCTCAAAGATTCTAGACCATGTGCATGATAGGATAGCAGGGGAAACTTTTCGCTCAAGAAATCACATCTACTATGTAGCAAAACATGGAAATTACAAATATAATCATTTTATTGTGAAAAGATGTGCTTGGTTTAAGTAAATAACAAGATCAATTCTCTATGCTCAAACTTTATTTAATTGAATTTTGTGGACTTTGATATAAGAGAGATTAGTAATCATGCCAGATAAAATCAAGATATTTATTTTTGTGAGTGTGCAAGTGAGGGATTCCAAATAAATGCTAATTTATCAAAAATAATTTGAAACATATAACTGCAATATTTGTAAGAAAATATATATAAATACTTTTGAGAAGTTTTGAGAATGTTGACTCTCTCTTTCTTCTTTATATTGTTTTGGTTTCGAAAGAGTCAAGCATATTGTTGTTTTTATATTTTTATCATTATTTTGATTTTTGGTTTTATTTTTGTTTTTGAGCAAAAAATTTAACAAGTGCCATAAATAAATGCAACAAATAGTTTTGAAGATTTTGTGATGATTATGAATGTTTTTGATGTTTTTGAATTTATAAATTTGAAAGAAATACAAGATAGTGATTTTGAACAAATATATACATGGATGAAATGACCAAATTTATGCATAGTAACGTTTAAGATGCAAAATATTCATGGGTTCTTTAAGTTCTTTACCATCTAAGGTAGATAATTTGTATGCTCCTGATTCAAATTTAGCAGTAATAATGTATGGTCCAAGCCAGTTGGGCTCAAATTTACCTTTAAGGTCCTTAGTTGCATTTGTATTTTTTTGATTTTCTTTTAAAACAAGGTCGCCGATCTCAAAGGATCGATGACGAACTTTCTTAGCATATGATCTTTTAAGCTTGTTTTGGTAAGCACGGAGATGCTCCAAAGCATTGATGCATTTTTCATCTAGGAGTTCCAACTGACTGAGTCTGCCAGCTCGATATTCATCTCCTACTTCGGTATCTTGAAGTAGCAGAGCCAAAGAAGGAACTTCCAATTCAAATGGAAAAACTGCTTCAACACCATAAACCAAAACAAATGGTGAAGTTCCCGTGGGGGTTCGAACACTAGTTCGATAGGCCCACAAGGTTGGGTATAATTGAATGTGCCAGTCACGGCCAGTTTTATTGACCAATATTTTGAGAATTTTGATTAAGGTTTTGTTAGATGCTTTTGCTTGACCATTACCCTGAGGATAATAGGGAGTGGACCAGCGATGTTGAATCTTATATTTTTGGCATAATTTTTTAACATCTTTATTTTTGAAACAAGTTCCATTGTCGGAGATGAGATTTGCAGGAATTCCGAACCTACAAATGATTTGATTAAAAATAAATTTAGAGACTTGTGTGCCAGTGTAGGAAGCTAAAGGCATAGCTTCGACCCACTTCGTGAAATACTCAGTGGCGGTTATGATGAACTTGTGTCCATCAGATGACACAGGATTGATTTTGCCAATAATATCTAAACCCCATTTAGAAAAGGGCCAAGGAGATGAAATAGCCTGCAGCTCTTGGGCAGGCGCATGGACAAGGTCAGCATGTTTCTGGCACTTGTCGCAATGGCGCACATACTCATGTGCATCCGTTTCCATGGTAGGCCAAAAGTATCCTATCCGAAGGAGCTTTTTAGCAATGACACTACCACTAAAGTGTCCTCCACAAGATCCATCGTGGGCTTCACTCAAGGCTGATTTAGACTCTTCTAAGTTTAAACATCTTAATAGGATACCTTCAAAAGATCTCCTATATAAAGTATTGCCAATTATTACAAATCGACTTGCTCGTCGACGTAATAACCGACGCTGGTTTCTATTAGAATTGGCAGGGAAAGTCCCATTTTGGAGAAAATCAAATATGTCCGTATACCAAGGTTCAGGAGTAGTTTCATTGATTAGAAACACATCCAAAGGCTCTAAGCATGACTTATTTGAAGCGGGTTCCTGGAGTCGACGAATAATGATAGTGGCATATTCGTCATCTAACTCCAAGGGCAGGAGAGATGCAGCTACGGCCATAGCATCACCTGCACGGTTGCTAGTTCGAGGAATAGCTTCCAAGGTAACTTGATCAAATAAAGACATTAATTGTAAAACATAGGCCTTATATGGGCACAGTTTATCATCTCTCGGTTTGATAAACTTCATTAATTTGGTTTATAACCAGTTGGGAATCACCAAAAACTAAAAGGTGTTTAATTTTTAGCGCTAGGGCAGCTCGTAATCCAAGGATTAGAGCTTCATACTCAGCAGTATTGTTGGTGCAAGCAAATGTCAATTTGAAGGACAGAGGAATAAGATGTTTTTGTGGGGATATTAAAATAATACCCGCACCAGCCCCACTCATGCATCGGGCTCCGTCAAAGTATAAGGACCATTGTTCAATATGGTCTGCCTCTAATTGAAGGCATTCATCTGGAAACTCGATGATGAGGGGATGAGTAGATTCTAAGGGTGCAACAGCTAATTGATCTGCTATGATTTGACCCTTAACAGACTTCTGTCCTATGAATGTGAGATCAAACTCGCTTAGAGCAAGAACCCACTTGGCTGTGCGACCCGATAAATAAGGTCGACTCATGAGATACCTCAAGGGATCGTATTTAGCAATGACATAAGTTTTTTGACTAAGCATATAGTGTCGTAATTTTTGCGTAGCAAACACGACGGCTAGACATAGTTTTTCTAATGCTGTGTAGCGGGTTTCATAACTGATGAAGGTTCGGCTAATGTAATAATTAGCACGTTCTCGCTTTTCATCATCAAGTTGAGCTAACATAGCTCCTAAGGCAGAATCTGAAGCTGAAATATATAGGAGAAATGGGCGATCAGGTTTAGGTGGTGAAAGCACAGGTGGATTAAGGAGGTATTGTTTGAGAAGTTCAAAAGCTTCTCTACATTCGGTGTCCCAATTAAAAGGGACATCCTTCTTAAGGAGTTTAAGAAAGGGACCAGTTTTGTCCGCCAACTTATCAATGAAGCGACGGATAGCTTGAAGTTTACCTTGTAAACTTCGTAACTCAGATATATTAGTAGGTGCGGGCATATCAGTGATGGCCGCAATCTTGAGAGGGTCGATTTCAATACCACGTAAAGAAACTAAAACCCCTAATAGTTTACCGGACTTAACTCCGAATATACATTTTGCTGGATTTAATCGAATAAGATATTCTCGTAATCGATTAAAAACTTTTCTCAAATCATCTAAATGATTATCTTCAATAATAGAGCGAGCTATAATATCATCTACATAATCATGTAGGATATCATGCATCATATCATGAAAAATATAGGTCATAGCTCGTTGATAAGTTGCACCTGCGTTCTTTAAGCCAAATGGCATCACTTTCCAAAAAAAAGGTACCCCAGGGGGTAATAAAGGCTGTTTTAGCCTGGTCTTCAAGAGCTATCCTGATCTGATTATAACCGGAGAATCCATCCATTAAGGACATCATCCCACTCCCAGCAAGTAAAGTCAATGATTTGATCCATGTTTGGAAGAGGAAAGTCATCTTTAGGGCATGCAACGTTAATATCTCTAAAATCTGTGCAAACCCTAACTTTGGTAGCTTCTTTCTTGGTGACTGGAACTACATTTGAGATCCATTCCGCATAATCAATAGCTTGTATAAAGATAACATTCAGGAGTTTTTCTAACTCCCCTTTGACTAGCAGAGCCACTTTGGGATGCATTTTTCTAAGTTTTTGTTTAACAGGTTTAGCATCCGGATGGACCACTAGATGATGCATGACTACGGAAGGGTCTAGACCTGGCATATCTTCATATGTCCAAGCGAAGACATCTTCATACTCTTTAAGAAATGCAATGTATTGTTCTTGTTTTTCTTGACTTAATTCTGATCCAATATTGATTATGTGAGGATTGTCCTCGGCTCCAATATTAATTTTAATGACGTTTTCTACCTCCATGTGTAGATCTCTTTCAAAATTAGGTGGGGCGGGTGAAACGCCCAATTCTTGTAATTCTTGTAAGGTTAATTTAGATAATTCATCTTGAGGATTAGTGGCCTCAAGTTGGGCTATAGTTGGTATAGAACCATCAAAATAAAATCCATTGTGTAACATCTCTTCAACAGAGACATCATGGAAGATATCTCCTTCCAACTCTTCATCGGGGTCAACAATCATTTCAGGGTAAGCTATGGATAGCATGTTGCATGAAAACGACTGATTTTTAAGAGGCAAATCAACATGCCTATCCAAATAATCTTGATAACATATGACGTGATCATCATCGTCAAAAGGAAAGGGTTGACCCTTACTAGGAAATAGGCCCACACCACAACGGGCAGGCCACGGTTCTACCTCGAAAGGTTCTTTCATGCCATTTTGGAAAGGTCCCAAGCCTTTCCCTTTATATCCCATTTTAAGCATCATGGGTTTAGCTTTAATATAATCATTGGTAAAATAACACCGAGCATATCCTTCATGATGAGTTTTGATATTTCGAGGGATTCTTCCCTAGTCATATCCTTTATAAATGAAGGCACAACTCCCGACTTGGTAAGTACTTCCCATAGGTTGTGGGAGGCCCAAAGTACGAGGAGATGGCGGCAATTTATTTAAAAGAATTGAATCTTGCATGAAAGCATTTGTTTTTTCTGATATTAAGGTTGTGGATAAATCTGGTAAAAGTTCATCAGAAAGGGCATAAGATGTAGAAGGCTTATTACCTATATCTTTAGATGTGGGAGGAATGATAGATGTGTCTATAGGTTTTGAATTTATAGGGATAGAACTTGAAGGATTGGTTGTAGATTTAAGATCTTTTTGAGGTTCTAAAATGATTTGTTTAGAGGGTTGTTGATCTATATAGGAGGATGAAATTAATGGAGGGGAAATAGGTGAAGTTATGGGTGTGTGTTTCATAGTTTTAGATGAAAAATAAGAACTAGGATGTGTGGACGACAGAGCAGGGCAAAATTGCACTCCAACGGGTTCTCCCAAAGCACACATATCAAAAGGTCTAGGGTCACCATGGATAGTGACCAACTGATTTTTAAACTCAAATTTAACACATTGGTGTAAGGTTGATGGGACCGCTCGCATGGCGTTGATCCAAGGGCGACCCAAAAGTATATTGTACGATGTTGGGCAATGTACAATAAACACGGTTGTTTCTAGGGTTCTAGGACCAACTTGCAATGGGAGGGTAATAACTCCACACGTTTCTTGTGTTTCGTCATTAAAAGCTTTGATAATCATATCAGTTTTCTTCATTTCATCACTTCTAAAGCCAAATCGTTGGTAGAAGTCAAAAGTGCAAATGTTTAGAGATGAGCCATTATCAATCAAAACTCTTTTGATAGCTACATCTCCAATTAGAGCAGTAATGTATAAGGGATTATCCTTATGTAAACCGTGTTGTGGGATATCTTTATCCCGGAAGTCAATACAATCAATCTCTCGAGTGATGATAGTATTGGCCATAGCTTCAGAGTTGAATGTTTTGAGGTACCATCATTTGGCTCAATGTAAGCATCAACTCATCCCTATGGGTGGGAGAGGATCTTAATAAATCCAAAAGGGAAATTTCGGCCGTAGTATTGGACAATTGCTCATTAATATTGTAAGGGGGTTTAGGTTGAACAAGAGGAGCATGATTCCCTTTATTGGGGTTTTTCAAAACGAATGGAGCCGATCCATCGTTCTGGTTTGGTTCTTGTTGGGAATTTTGAGCTTGTTGTCGGGTGACGACTCCAATGGTACCTACAATGTTATAATGAAGACGCTGAACTGGTCTCGGTTGAGCATTGATGGCTTGTTCATTAGAAAGGAATATATTAGAAGAAGGTCGAGTAGTAACTCGTCTAGGAAATGGTTCTTCTGGAACCATAGCATCTGTGACGGGTTGAATAGGATCTCGATTCATTTTCAGAACTATTCGATTGGTTTGAAGTAATGTCTAGTTCACTTTCACTATCCGATTCTATATCACTAGAATCAGAAGTTTGAAAATTATGTAAGGGCCTCGTCGTAACCAGGGATAAGGTTGTGTCAAATATTTGAGGATCCCGAATA
The DNA here is from genome assembly GCA_028583015.1 of Wollemia nobilis. Taxonomy (NCBI): domain Eukaryota; kingdom Viridiplantae; phylum Streptophyta; class Pinopsida; order Araucariales; family Araucariaceae; genus Wollemia; species Wollemia nobilis. The sequence goes on from JAQPPZ010016675.1 coordinate 789,671, forward strand.
GGTAATTGTCCGCTAATGGTTCCTACATATCGGGTAGGAGGGGGAACATTATGATGTTCGATTTGATTGGCTACCTCTTTACCATGTCGTGGTAAAGGGTGTTGAAATATGTCTAGAGTTTGATTGGCATTTTGATTTTGATTTTGGGGAACGGTCTTTTGAGTATTATTAGGAGGGTTTTGTTTAGGTTGGAAGGCTTGCACTTCCATTTCATTATTGTCAATCAAATCCTGTATTTTATGTTTCAACCTTTTACAAGCGTTGGTAGAATGTCCAGGTCCTCTATGGAAATCACAAGTGTAAGTCAGCTCTGTATCCGGGTATAGTTGGATCAGGTTCCCGGATAGCTGGTAATTGGATCAAACCTCTTTCGAGTAATTGAGGTAAAATAGTTGATAAGGGTTGGTTTAATCTAGTAAATTCTCGAGGAGGCTTGTCAGGAGGTTTCAATATAAATTTTTTTGTTGTCTTTGTTGCATTGATATTAGCAACATTTCTGCTGTCAGTGACTCCGTCACCAACGACTTGTTTGTTTTTATATTGATTTCTGGATGTTTTCTCATCATCCTTCTTCCTAAGTTGGCCTCTCCTAATGAGGGCATCTTCTACTCTTCGAGCTAAATCTATAGCTTGATCGAAGGTAGTTAAGGTAGCAGTCGATAGCTCATAAGATATTTGTTCTTGTAAATTGTTGATGAAAATGTCCAACATTTCCCTATAAGGTAGCACAAAGTGCAGTTTTCCTGTCAATTGCCTCCATCTAGCTAAGAAATCGGCAAAACATTCATCTTTGTCTTGTTTTAAATTGTATAAATCTTTAATAGTTACATGCCTCTCGATGTAGGCACTAAATTGATGGACAAATGATTCCGTTGTTTCTTCGAAGTTTCTCAAAGAATGAGTGGGCAATTGATAGTACCACTCTAATGCCATTCCACCTAAACTTTTTGGGAACATTTTTAATAATAGCAAGTCATCATGCGATATGTCATGACATGCTATCCTAAACATGCGAAGATGCTCTATGGGATCTTCGGTTCCTTTATATATAGGCAAGATGGGCATGGGAAAATGCTTAGGGTATGGTTGAGCTACAACTATGGGATCCAAAGGTTGACTACATATCTCTCGATAATTATACGAGGGACGGTAGGGATCTATCTAGGTCCATACGCGAAGCTAACTGTTTCACCATGGCTTCCAGATTACTAGTTTGCCCCCCATATTGGTTCGGTAGGGCATTGACATGGGTTTTATGGGCATATGATGGCGGAACATGAAGATTAGATGCCATGTTACTATTGTGCAAATTATTGGTAGGAAAAGTATTATGAAGGAATTTTGAAGTTGTATTATGATGTATTTCAGATTGTTGAAAATTTGTATTTGGCTTCGTTTTAGGTTTTTGTTTACTTGAAGCATATTGCTCAATAGTTTGGCGGAATAAAGTAGTGAAGGAAGGTTTCTTTTGTGTGGGAATGATTTTAGGTTGAATAACAGGTTCCTTAGGAGGTTGGATAGCCTGTTGTTTTGACATGTTTTGAATCATAGAGACCATATCCGTATTGGATGGTCCAGCCTTATCACTTTCTTGATCAATGAAAGATAAGGGATTAATGCGCACATCATACATATGTTCCAAAGCTGCCTGAGTGTCACTAATTTGCCCTTTATCAATACGAATTGCCACATTAAGGTCATCAATGTTATCACTGAGAAATTTCTTGAAATGATCTATGTTGTCAAAAGCAATAGTTCCATTTGGAGCTATTCTAGGGGATGAGGATCCATCCTCTTTAACACTTCCTTCTTGTTCCTTATCTTCACCTAGGTCATCTTCTGGTTGAACTAGAGTTTTTCCTTCCGAAGTTGGATCTTCAGGAAGGACATTTGGGTTTCCAGTTGTATCTTGTAACCAATCTTCTTCTTCTCCTAAAGTTTCTTTACCATTCCTAAGTTTAGGCATGGTGCTAAATTTTGATTTCAGCAAATATATATATATATATATATATTATATATATATATATATATATATATATGCAACAAATTAAGAGGTATATATTTACTATATACCTACTACAATATTTGAAATGAAATGTTTAAGTTTTTGCTATGTTTTTTAGTTTTTTTTAGTTTTTGAAATAATATTGTAAAGACAATCAACACAATAAATGCAAGAAATAAGACTGAAAGTAATAATCTAGTTTTCTATAAATAATTTATAAATATCATTAATAGGCTCGAGTTGTTCAAGAGTCATGAAGTGTTCTTCTTCAAATTGAAAGTTTTCTTTTAAAAATTTGATGAAAAGAGCTATAGTGATATTATCTGTCTCAGATGCTGGTTGATAAAAGTAAAGCTCATGGCAATACTCTCGATATAGCACAGCTCGCGGAACTCTATTCCATCTTTCCCTATCTCGTAAGAACAACCTCTTGGTCTTCTACACAACCTAGGAACTGGTGCACAATGGCTGCGTTCTCGAGGTATTCCTCGAAGGTGAACAATTCTGAAGATACTAGAGCTCTCCTATAAGCTAACCATCTATGGCAAGGCTCTCTGAAGTTCATGATAAAAAACTAGTTGATGAGGATCCAAGATTCTATCTAGGACTAGCCTCTTGATTTGCTTAAGTTGTGTGGACCTAGATGAGATGAGACTAAGTCTTCTATCAAGTTCGTTCCACAGGAATTGATTTCTACTTGTTTCGGGCACATTAAGCATAGAATTGATTTCTACGGCTGCCAATTGGTTTTCTACATTTATAGTAACTGCTAATATTTTCTTAGGAGCTACCATCTAAACATGATTTTAAACTTTAAATGTTTTAAAATGCATCTATGTTTTAGTTGTTCTATTTTTTTTTTTTTTTTTGTTTTTTTTGTTTTCAAAAGGTTATGATGCATTCACGTCGGGTTCACCAAAATGTATCGCTCCAAATTTTTCGCATCCTTACCTTCAAAGCTATAGGATCCGTGCCCAGAAGGGGGATGGGAAAAGGATGTCGTGGTACCTCGGACTGAGAGGACTTTGCGAAGGTCCCGCCTCTCAAGGGAGGTGTATTTTGATGATTTTTCGATGGATGGTGGGTTCACCAGGAAACATTTAATGGCGCTTTCCACGCCTAGGTTTGGAATGTGTTTTTATGTGTTCGTTTTTAACTTTAAGCATTCATATCCTAGGTTTGGCCAAATGAGTCTAAATTAATCTATATGAAAATGCAGATTTAATGAATACAGAGAACAAATTTAAGACAAAAAAATAGAGCAATTAAGGAAGAATAAGAAGAATACCTGACCCGGATGTCTGATGGAGATTCTGATGTTTGAAGCAGTCGAGATCGTCTGGAATTCGACAGAATCATTTGAGATCAGACAAGATCGTCTGAGATCTGACGAATTCGTCAGACGAATTCATCAGAGACCTGCAAATAGAAGAACAGATGCAAAATACAGAGAATACTACTGTGCTAACAGGGGGAAACAACAGAAAATGATAGTATGAACACTGGAAAACAATTATGAACAGAAATTCAAACAAATTACGATGTTCTAATGATAAATTCTGATCTTATCATGCAAGTTAAGTTATATGGGTGAACTCCAAATGCAAAATAGTAAGCAATAAGGATAAACTAACTAAAATGTAGAGTAAAACAGTGAAAGGAATAAAAGAAAGCGCAAACTCTGGGCACTGATTGCCTCAATGTGGACTGCAGTCGAGATCGTCTCGCATCAGTACGAAATCATCTCTGATTCGACAGGATCACCTCCGATCTGAACAGGTTCGTCGACGATGATGTATGCTTGCTCCGACTGAAAAACAAGATGGTACCCGCAACAAAATTCGATATAGGACTACGGCAAATGAAAAATTTAGGATGATTCTAACGTGCATGAAGCTAAGTTACAGAGAATTTCAGCCAGGGGTTGGGAAGGGAAGGTCCTAGGGACTAAATAGGCTTAGGGGAGTAGTTAGGAGGTTGGAGATCATCCCTATTTGGGAGATCTCCAACGGGGGAGGGTCTCTAACGGCGTAGACACGCTTCCGCCCGGATTAGAGGCCCGTTGGAACAGAAGCTAATTTTGCAAAATTAGTTTTGCGACAAGATCGTCTGGACGTCCTAGCCCAGACGAAATCGTCAGATCTGGGGCGATATCGTCTGATCGGCGACGATATCGTCAAACGGTCAAAACAACCTCTAAAAATGGCACGAAAAAGGGGGAAACGGATTACCCGACGGTTAACGGGCGGTTTGGGAGGTTAAATTTGAATTTTAAATTATTTACTAAGGTGAATGTAATTATGACAATTTTACTGCGCCAATTTTAGGGTGCTACAACAAGGCTAAGGAAAAATATAAGGATGAGGTCAAGGATCGTGAGGATGAGGCGAAGGATCATAAACTCAAGGATTACAGTGAGAATTTTTGATAAGGGTTTTTTGAATTATGGTGTCTCTATGTCCTCCAATCATGGAACACTTTTTCCTTTTCTCATCTTGTCTTTTTGATATGGTTGGGTTGTGTCCCTCTTTTGGTTCACATAGTCTAGATCAATCAACCTTCTAGGTTGTTTTTGTAATCAAGTTTTGGAAATTCCTATCAAAATCTCTTTTTTGAATAAAATTTAACTTACCAAAAAAAATATAATCATAATGTAATACGAGGCCCATTTCCATTCCATATAGCTAATTTAAAAATAATAATATATATTAATTAGGTAAAACATACCATCAAAGGAAGAGATACAATAACAAGTACATCTATTGTTTAGTATAATATTTGGATAGGAAATATAATTACTCATATTATTATTATTCTTGTCTTTCAATTATTTCAAAAGTTAAGCTCCTTCATTTTCTCATAACAAGTCTAGGATTGTTATTAACATAGAAAAAAATGTGGTTAAAGTTAAAAAAAAATGTAGTCCTCACATATATTTTTGTTTGATATTATTATAAGGTTATTACTCTATAATTTATGATTTAATTTTTAGCAATGTTTAAATTATATACATTTTTTCAAGACATATTATATCCAATTCTTTAAAGAATGATACTTTAATATTCATTTTGAACCTTATTATTCAAAAATAAGAAATGATGAAAATCAATGCATACTAGACTTGGCTACAGTGCATACGTTTTCTCTAATTAGCTATATTGGCTTGTTATATGATCTTCTTGTTATTGAAATTATGTAGATATGTTTTGTTATGCTAGTCGGGAAAAGCCTATGTACATTAAAGGTAGAGAGTTAGGGATACATGATACAGTGCTACTAGTTTAGGTTGTTAGAAATAAGGTAAGCATTGTAAATGTAAAAGGATATAAAATTAGACTTGATTAAAATATTGTTAATGTTGCAAACATAAATAACACTAATATGCCTTGGTCTTAAATTGTGATCACTGAAGAAATCACTTGTGAGTATGAAAAGTTATGAGGTTAAAATTAGGATATGGTACTATGAGCATTTTATTTTTTAGGCATCCAACCTTTAGGAGATTTAGGAATATAAGGATTATTAGATACTTAGGTACTTACCTTAGATGTAAAAAATGTATGTGTGTGGTGGTGGGGATTGTAAGAGGTGTATTTCATATTAGAAGGTAGCTCTCAATTAAAGCACTTATAAAGATAGGAAATTTAGGAATATAAGGATTATTATATACTTAGGTGCTTTTATTAGATGTAAAAAATATGTGTGTGTGCGTGTGCATGCATGTGTATCGTGTGCATGTGTGAGGTGTATATCATATTAGAATTTAGGCTCTCAATTAAATCACCCAAAAATATTGGTTTTAAGAGAATAAGAATAACATTCTTCTATAATAAATAAATTTAAGAGCAATAATGGAGTTTATGTTTTAACAAGATGGTATGACTATGAAAATTATTAAATAACACAAGCTAAATTGACTTAAAATTTTATTTCTTAATGGTGAAACCTAGCTACAAATCTTGTTATTCAATATATGAATAATTATATAAAATGGCTTTGTGATATTATCATGTAAATAATAATATGTAACAAATTAACTATTAGACCCATAATGATTGTACTTATACAAATATATTAGGTTTTAGCATGATGCATTATACCTCCAAAGCTTTATCAAGTTTGTTTCACGTGCACGTGTTCCTTTGTCACTTGCTTACAAACATTGATTTATTTATCATACTTAAATTTCTAAAATTGTGTGATGGTTTTTTATTGATTTAGACAATATTTATGTTGTTTCACTTATCTTGTTCCCGACGAATATACTAAATTAACATCATTCAAAATCCATATTAATATAGTACACATTTTTGATGTCGATATTTTACCCTTCTTAAGGGCATAAATATTTTTGAACTTCTAGCATAAAGTTCTCAAAGAATGGGGAAGATGTAGCACCCACTTCTCCTCTTCACTAGTTAGGATTAAAATGTTATTTTTGTGAAGACACATTGTTTTATGCTTGGAACTATAATTAATTTGGATTATGTTGTCATTATATGATGATAATATATCATTGAATTACATGGTGTGATATGTAGTTGGCTACATCGATGCAACACACCCACCGGTACTGAGGTTTAGCGGGTGCGGTAAGACTGAGGGTTTGAATTTTTTGGGAGGAATCTCAGCCAAGGCGGTAGAGGTAGAGCAGGTATGGAAGGGGTGGGTGGGAACCTTGAGCATGGATCAAGCGAGGATCTAGAGGAAGGTAGTCAGGCTATGGTATATTTGGAGGTGAAAATCATGCGGGGGCCCGAACCTCCTCAGAAAGACCCCAACAAAAAAGATACAAAGGACAATGCGGTGCCCCAAGAAGTGGTTGTATTTTGCTAAGACTCTTAGAGGAAAAATAAAGGAGGTTCTCTCTCTTCCGTCCCTAGTTCTAGTAAATAATAAAATTTCAGCCCCGACAAGTTCCATGAGCCATTTTCTTTCAATGGAAGAATTCTCCCTGGTAGGCAAGTTTTTGGGAGGTAGGCTAGACATGGAGACTATCAGGGCTTGGGCGACGGGTCAATGGCGACCGGTAGGCAGCTTGGATTTGGTAGCTCTAACTCGAGCATTCTTCATTATCCATTTTAACAATATGGAGGATGCTAACCGCATTTTAATAGGAGGTCCTTGGTTTTGAGCAAAATGAACCTTTTTCTCAGACGATGGGGTGAAGATTTTGACCCTAAAAAGCAAAATATTAACATTGCCCCTATTTGGGTTCATATCTTGATTCTACCTGCCCAGTTCTTCAATGAATATTGGCTACAGGGCATAGCCATAACTATAGGGGACCTGATATCCATTGACCATGCGACCTTGGCCAGGACAAGGATGACTCATGCACGAATTTACGTAAATGCTAATTTGGATAATGAATTACTAAGGTTTGTGGAGCTAGAGTATGGATAATACTATCAAAAATAGTTGGTAGAATACGAGAATAGACAGAAATTCTATACAGAATGTAAAAATCAAGGACATCTATGCAATTAGTGCCCTAATATGACAATGAAGAGATAAAGTCAGAAGCAGGGAATGCTAGACAGAGGAAATTTGAGGAGTTTCCCTGGTAGAAGTGATTTCAATTAGGCAAACCATGTCTACCAAAAAAAGAAAAGAGAGGGTGCAAGGTCCCAACAAGAAAAAGGAAAACAATAGGTTGTTGGCAACCAAAATACTCATGTAAGTTCCAATCCTCTAGTTTCAAATAAATTTTCAATTCTATCCAATATTGGAGTAGGAGGATTATCAAAATACATGGAAGCCCAAAACCTTCAGGCTAACCTTTCTGACTCTCTAGAATCCCCATCCAAGTCAAGATCCTCAAACCCTAATGTTGAAATTATTGTAAGCCCCGTGGGCATCACAAAGCCAAACCCTAATGCCCGATATCTATAATCCCCATCCAAGTTAGGATCCTTAAACCCCAATGTTGAAAATACTTCAAGCCCAGTGGGCATCCCAAAGCCAAAACCTAATTTTGAATAACTTAGGAAGAAAGTTGAGGCATTGGAAAATAAAAAATGTCATCTTCCTAACATCATCACTAGGAGCCAGGTGAATCCTACTGAGGGGTCATCTTGCAAACCAGGGGAATATAGAAAAAATGGAGAAGATTTGGATTTAGGGGTGGAGATATGTGAAACTCTTTATACTGAGGAATATGACAGTCCAGTTCTGCAACAAATTGCCTCCCCCCAGTTTAGTCCTAAACAAACCAAGAGCACTGTGAAGTCTCCTATAGATTTTGGCAGTGAAAAAATAAGAGGGAGAATATCAAATGCTGAGCATAAAAAAATTAAAACTGATAATGACATTGCCAATGGAAAACATAGAACCTTGTTTCAATAGGTTATTCCGGGTTCTGAAGACAACAAATTAGGAAAACCCCCTCAAGGGAGGGGGAGAGGAAGAAATCCCAAACAATCTAAATGAAGTTCCTCTCATGGAATGTGAGAGGACTCAATGGCCTACCCAAACACAGGGATGTCAGTGCAATAAGAAATCAAGTGAATCCAACTATTATCATGTTGCAAGAAACAAAAACTGTTGAGATTCAGTAAAAAAAAGTAGCAAAAAAATCTGAAATCAAGGGGATATGGTTTGCAAATCAGCTAAAGGAGCGTCTGGAGGCCTTATGACTTTGTGGGATCCTTGGATAGTAGAAGGCACCATTATTTAGAAAGATGACAGGGTTCTTAGTGTTTTATTTAAGGAAATAAATAGCAACAGGTCATGGATCCTTTCAAATATTTATGCCCCAACTTCAATTCAAGGGAGATCTCTACTGTGGGAGTACTTAGGCAATCCAAGTGAAATCTTCCATAATATGCCCTAGATTCTGGATGGGGATTTTAACACTCCTCTTAACCCTTCAGATAAAATGGGTGGAAATGGACCACCTATCAGGAGCATGGATGAGTTCAATGAATTTTTGAACTCCAATATGTTGATGGATGTAAAACTTAGAGGAGTGAATTATACCTAAAGCAATCGACGGATAAGGTGTCATCTCATTCAAGAAAGGCTTGACAAGTTTTTTCTATCAAAGGAGGCTACAACTCTGTTCGGTGATTCTACCTTGCAAGCCCTTCCTAAAATTACCTTTGATCATAATACCATTTTTTTGGAGATATCTAACTCTCTATCCTTCAAGAAACCTTTCATATTTAAATCTATGTGGATCAAAAATTCTAGTTTCATAGATAACTTAATTTAGTGGTGGCAGTAGCCTGTCAGGGGTAGTGCATCTTTTAAACTTGCTGGCAAATTAAAGTTTGTTAAGGAAAAGCTTCAAACTTGGAACAAAAAGGTCTTTGGGAACCTCTTTGAAAATAAAAAATAAATTTTTGGAAGTTTGAAGATAATTGATCAGAGGATTCAACATGGTGATGTTGATGAAACTAATAGGTAGGGGGAACGGACAAAACTAGTAGAGTTTCATAACATTTTGGCCTGTGAGGAAATCTATTAGAGGAAAAAATCAAGGGCTCTTTTGTTGAAATATGGAGATTCAAATTCTAAGTTTTTTAACGTCACGACGCTTAGAAACAGAAGCAATAAAAAGATCAAATTAAAAAAAAAATACATGGTTCTATTACTCAGGACTTAACATAAATCATAAAGGAGGCAGTAACTTATTTCAATTCTATCCTTGGTCAAGAATCATAGTGCAATGAGGAGGTCAAAGATATTCTCTTGCAATCTATTCCTAGCATAATAAATGATGATATAAACCTTAAGCTTCTAGCTTCCTTTTCTGATGAGGAAATTAAGGAAGCCTTGTTTATCATGGAGCCAGACAAATCCCCAGGACCCGATGGCTTTCCCCCTTGTTTCTATCAAGATTTTTAGGACATCGTAAGTGAGGATGTAATTTTTGCTATCAAAGAATTCCAAGAAATCAATCATATCCCAAAAGGTCTCAACTCTACTTTTATTTCTCTAATTCCTAAGAAGCAAACCCCTGAATCTATGGTTGACTTCAGACCAATCAGTCTGTGCAATGTTTCTTACAAGATCCTAACTAAATTTATTGTAAATAGAATGGTAGATGTTCTTCCCCGCATCATAGATCCATGCCAAGGAAGCTCTATCAAGGGCAGGTCAATCTTGGATGGAGTTATCATAGTTCATGAAGCTCTGCACTCTGCTCATAAGACTAATAGGTTTGTTTTTTCCCTCAAGCTTGATATGAACAAAGCATTTGATAGGCTAAATTAGGACTTTATGATTGTTGTCCTCCTTAAGTTTGGTTTTCACCAAAAATGGGTTAATTTGATCAAATAATGCATTTCTAAAGCATGGTTCTCGATTATGGTTAATGGAACAACTGCTGGTTACTTTCAAAGTTGTAGAGGAATTCGATAGGGGGACCCTATCAACCCCATGTTATTCATCATTATGGTAGAAGCTTTAGGAAAAACCATAAAAAATGCTTGCAGTTCAAGGATAATATCAGGAATCAAGGAAACATCTCTCACTAGGGTTGTTTCTCACCAATAATTCATCAATGATACCCTTCTATTGACTAAGGCGTCGGTGGTTGAGGCCAAAAGAATTAAATACATCCTGCAACTTTACAAGGATGCTGCTGGTCAGAAAGTTAATTTTAGTAAAAGCAAGTTATATTTCTTGAACACCCCCATTCAGAGGTAAAAAAGGATTGCAAAAATTTTACGGTGTGATAAAGCAAACCTCCCCACTTCATATCTTGGTTTCCCTCTTTTCATTGGTTCTTTGAGAGAGTCAATGTGGGATAAGGTTATTGAAAGAATTAAAAAAAACTTGCTGGATGGAAAGGTCATTTTCTATCTCAAGTAGGAAAGATAACCCTAACTAAGGTCTCTCTTGAAAGCATTCCAATCTATTTCCTCTCCGTTTTCAAAGCCCCTATGAAGGTTTTCCAAAAAATTGAGAAACTCTAAAAAGAATTCTTATGGACTGGATCAGTAGAGAAAAAAATGATACACCTTGTAGGATGGACCAAAGTGTGCAGACCCAGGGTAAATGGGGGCTTAGGTCTGAGGATAATTGCTCATATGAATTTAGCTTTACTAGCTAAGCAAGTGTGTCACCTCATTTTTGATGAAGAAAATAAATGGACAACTATCATAAAAAAAAAGTATCTTCAAAATATGGAATTTCTAAGTGGCTCAGTTCCAATCAGAGGTTCTTATTTTTGGAAATCAATTCTCAATTGTAAGGAAATCAATTATCAATTGTAAGGAAATCATAAAAAAATGTTTAAGATGGGTTTTAGGCAATGGTGAGAGGTAAATTGCTGGAATGATAGGTGGGCTAAGGATAAACCACTGACATAATATCATAACTTAGCCCGAATCAGAGATATCACGAAAGAACTCATTGGCAGAAAAGTCTTCGATTATATGGTTGAGGACAAAGGCAGAATGAAGTGGAAACAAATAAGGATTCAGGTATTTCAAGCAGAATCAAATGATCTTTGTAACATTCTTGGGAAAAAATTTATCCCCATGAGACCCAAGGAAGATCAAGTGACCTGGGCTCCTACGAAAAATGGGTAGTTCACTGTTAAATCAGCTTACAAGCTTCTGCTTGATGACGAGAATTTTGTCCTCCAAAAGGACTTAGTTTGGATAAAAAATTTAATTAAAAAAATTGTAGTCTTTTCATGGTTGGTTATCCAAAGAAGAATTCTAACCACCGATAATATTATATATAAAGGTATTTGTATCACTAATCATTGTTATCTATGCAGGGCTAATTGGGAGACCATTTATCACATTTTTCTTGACTTCCTTTTTTCCTTGATTGTCCTAAGTGGGGTTTTTTAGGCCTTCAATATTTCTTGGGTTAAACTAGCCATCGTACTTTATTTGTTTGTCCAGTGGCCTTACCCATTTTAAGCCAAAGACTTAGATACATGTAGAAAATTTGTCTCAATCACTATCTTTGGCAGGTGTGGTTAGAAAGGAACCATAGAGTCTTTAATGAGTCTATCCATGATCATCAAACTATCATTGCCAGGATCCTATCCTTTGCCAATGAGAATGTGAACCTTATCCCTTTTGATAGTCGTAAACCTCATCTATAGGAGACCACAATTGCTCAATATTTAAGCTTAACCTTGTTAGTTGAGTCTGTGCCTAGGGTAGTCAACTCCAGAGCCAATGTTAAGTGGTCCCCACCTACTACAGGTTGGTTTAAGCTTAATTTTTATGGAGTGGCTAAGGAAAATCCTGGTAGAGCAGGTGTTGGCAGCATTGTATGAGAGCATAATGGGAATACGATGCTTACATTTTTTGAATATTTGGGAACAAGGACGAACAACGAAGCTGAAACTAGAGATATGTGGAAAGGCCTTCAAATGACTCAAGACTTAGAAGGCAATTTGATCATAGAAGGAGACTCTATGCATGTTATAAATCTCCTCAATAATTGGAAAACACCTCCTTGGAGGATTAAAACAATTGTTGAAGAGGCTAGGATCCTTTTCCAAGGAAGATAGGACAAAAAATCCCAACATGTCTTTCGGTAAGCTAACAAAGTTGCTAATAAGCTGGCCAATTTGGGTGTCGATGGTGATGAACTTCTCAAATGGGAACACGGTGTCCCGAGTGAAGTAGAGGAGCTTATTCAACAAGAATTCCAAGAATGATAGTCAAATTTACCAATAGGTAAGGCACTGTAAGTTAAAAGGCTATGAGTATTCCCATCTCTTTTTTGAAATGGACTCACAATAAAAATTATCTGAGTTGTCAGTCTTGGTGGATGCTGCTTGGAAATACCACAAAGACTAATGGGGACAGTCACATGTTGATGCAGGACAAAAAATTTGAACTCTATCATATCCAGATTTACATTCATTAAACTGGAAATATCTTTCTACAGAATAGCCCATAGGCTTTGCACAAAAACCAACGCACAGCTTGGTTAACGGAAACTGGCACACCGACTCAGTTCTACACTCACTCTATGCAAATTTCTATCCTGCCTACCCCTTGGAAGGAAAAACATGCAACACCCAAGCCGACACTCTGCCCTCGGCTCTGAACTCGATCCTCTACGAGTTTGCTTCTACAATTTACAACAACTGCAATCTACGTTTTTCCCCAATGCCAACCCGTGTTTTCCAACCCCAAACATATTACATTGATGGGATTTTTATAGAGGTCCCGACCCTCTGAATCATTCACACAAAATGCGGATCTCCATAACCACTTCCTACTTCCACTCTGCATGGCCTTTGTCACTGCTGGCTAACTCCTATTCACTGTCAGGTTACTACGCACGACTCTTCGTTTCCATTCCTCCATTGGTCATTGTCGTCTTTCCCCATCGCTTCGCTTGCTTCCTCTGCATTTCATGCTGCCACATGTCCCTGTAACGGCATCTACATCCGCCTGCTCTTCTTGCATCGTGGGCCACGTGTCATTTTGTAGTAGTCCCTAAAAATTTTGTCGCCTGACCTCTGTAGCCTTCTTCCTCCAGCTGCACTGTGACAGATGTCGCGATATCGCGACATGTCGCAATATCATGACGTATTTCTCTTCCTGCCCCTTCTCTTATTTTTTGGTCATGATATCATGACATGTCGCGATATCATGACATTTCTCTCCTTCTTCCATCTCTTCCACTTCAGGTAGCAAAATCGTGACATGTCACAATTTTGCGACATCTTCCCTTCCAGCTTCCTTTCGCTCCTACGGGTCGCGATTTCATGACATGTCATGAAATTGTGACATCCTCTCATTCCACCTTCTCCTTCCTCTTCGTGTCATGAAATCATGACATGTCACGATTTCGTGACATCTTCTTCCCTCTGTGCCTTCTTGCTCTTTCGAGTCACGATTTCGTGACATGTCGTGAAATCGTGACAATTTCCCTCCTTGGCTTCTTTTTGCTCCTTTGGTCATGATTTCGTGACATGTCGTGAAATCATGACATTTTCTCCTCCTTCCCTTCCTTGTCTACTTCTGTCGTGATTTCATGACATGTCATGAAATTGCGACATCTTTGGCGTGCAGCCTTCTTCTTCCTGCTGGGGTCGTGAAATCGCGACGTTCTCCTCCTCTAGCTTCTTCTCTTTGTGGCGCGTCGCGAAACTGTGACATGTCATGATTTCGTGACATATTCCCTTCTGTGCCTTCTCCTTCTTTAGTGGGTCATGAAACTACGACATGTCAGGATTTCGTGACATCTTCCACTTTTGTTCTTCATCCTACTTCTGGGTCGCGAAACCACGACATGTCACGATTTCATGACATCTTTTCCTGCAGCCTCCTTCTTCTTTTTTGGGTCATGAAACCGTGACATGCCACAATTTCGTGACATTTTCCACCTGCTTCCTCCATCCTCCGCTTCTGGTCACGATTTCGTGACATTTCGTGAAATTACGACATTTTTGCCCGTGCCTTCTCTCTCCTTGTCGTGTCGCGATATCGCGACACTTTTTCTCGTCCGCGATATCGCGATAGGTTTTCATCCTCGCCCTCTTGGCATTTTTTTGTCATGATTTCGTGACACGTCGTGAAATCGTGATGTTTTTCTTCCTTAGCCATTTCTTCTGAAGTGGCCCTCCCCTTCTGATGCCTCTACTGCAGGTGCTGCTAGATGCTCTTGCATCAGACACCCGGGATTGGTGGAGAAGTGATCCTCACTTCTGTGCACTTCCTTGTCTGCATCCTTCAACAACTTCAACTTACAACGTACCCCATCACCTATTTCGTTTAGCTTTTCTTTTGACTTCTATGCAGCTCCTTTTGCAAGGCTTTCAATTGCCTCTGCAAGTATCTTCTGAGCAACTCCTCTTGTAGGGCTTTTATTTGCCTCTATAGAGCTTGAGCCTGTTCCATTTCCACCATGCCTCTTCATGGAGGCATTTGTCTTTGTTTTTCTTACAACCCAAATGAATATACTCACACGTTTGGAACCCCGACTCTCTCTCTCTCTCTCAGAACCCTTCAACCATAGATCCTGGCACAAACTGCCTCATGGCCGGCGATCTGCTTGTGCACTCAGGAACTCCCGCTCTGATACCACTGATGCGGGACAAAAAATTTGAACTCTATCATATTTAGATTTACATTCATTAAACTGGAAATATCTTTCTATAGAATAGCCCGTAGGCTTTGCACAAAAACCAACGCACGACTTGGTTAATAGAAACTGGCACATCGGCTCAGTTCTACACTCACTCTATGCAAATTTCTAATAAGCTAGCCAATTTGGGTGTCGATGGTGACAAACTTCTCAAATGGGAACACAGTGTCCCAAGTGAAGTAGAGGAGATTATTCAACAAGAATCCCAAGAATGATAGTCGAATTTAGCAATAGGTAAGGCACTATAATTTCAAAGGCTATGAGTATTCCCATCTCGTTTTTGAAATGGACTCACAATAAAAATTATCTGAGTTGTCAGTATTGGTGGATGCTGCTTGGAAATACCACAAAGACTAATGGGGACAGTCACATGTTGATGCAGGACAAAAAATTTGAACTCTATCATATCCAGATTTACATTCATTAAACTGGAAATATCTTTCTATAGAATAGCCTGCAGGCTTTGCACAAAAACCAGCGCATGGCTTGGTTAACAGAAACTAGCACACCAGCTCAGTTCTACACTCACTCTATGCAAATTTCTATCCTACCTACCCCTAGGAAGGAAAAACATGCAACACCCAAGCTGGCATTCTGCCCTCGGCTCTGAAATCGATCCTCTATGAGTTTGCTTCTACAGTTTATAGCAACTGCAATCTATGTTTTTCCCCAATGCCAACCCATGTTTTCCAACCCCGAACCTATTACATTGCTAGGGTTTTTATAGAGGTCCCGACCCTCTGAATCATTCACACAAAATGTGGATCTCCATAACCACTTCCTGCTTCCACTCTACACGACCTCTGTCACTGTTGGCTAACTCTTGTTCACTATCAGGTTACTGTGCATGACTCTTCGTTTCCATTCCTCCACTGGTCGTTGTCATCTTCCCCCATCGCTTCGCTTGCTTCCTCTACATTTTGTGCTGCCACATGTCCCTATAATGGCCTCTGCATCCACCTGCTCTTCTCGCATCATGGGCCATGTGTCATTCTATAGTAGTCCCTAAAAATTCTGTTGCTTGACCTCTGTCGCCTTCTTCCTCCAGCTGCACTATGACAGGTGTCGCGATATCATGACATGTCGCGATATCATGACGTCTTTCTCGTCCTGCCCCTTCTCTTCTTTTCTGGTCGTGATATCGCGACATGTCACGATATCGTGACATTTATCTCCTTCTTCCCTCTCTTCCACTTTAGGTAGAAAAATCGTGACATGTCACGATTTCATGACATCTTCCCTTCTAGCTTCCTTTCGCTCCTGTAGGTCACGATTTCGCGACATGTCATGAAATCGTGACATCCTCTCGTTTCGCCTTCTCCTTCCTCTTCGTGTCATGAAATCATGACATGTTGTGATTTCACGACCTCTTCCTCCCTCTGTGCCTTCTCACCATTTTGAGTCACGATTTTGTGACATGTCACGAAATTACGACAATTTCCCTCCTTGGCTCTTTCTGCTCCTTTGGTCGCGATTTCATGACATGTCATGAAATCGTGACATTTTCTCCTCCTTCCCTTCCTTGTCTGCTTCTGTCATGATTTCGCGACATGTCATGAAATCGTGACATCTTTGGCGTGCAACCTTCTTCTTCCTGCTGGGGTCACGAAATCGTGATGTTCTCCTCCTTTGGATTCTTATCTTTGTGGTGCGTCGCAAAACTGTGACATGTCACGATTTCATGACATCTTCCCTTCTGTGCCTTCTCCTTCTTCAGCGGGTCGTGAAACTGTGACATGTCACGATTTTGTGACATCTTCCGCTTTCGTTCTTCATCCTGCTTCTGGGTCACGAAACCGTGACATGTCGTAATTTCGCAACATCTTTTCTTACAGCCTCCTTATTTGGGTCACAAAATTGTGACATGTCACGATTTCACAACATTTTTTGCCTGATGCCTCCATCCTCCGCTTCTGGTCATGATTTTGTGACATGTCATGAAATTACGACATTTTCGGCCATGCCTTCTCTCTCCTTGTCATGTCACGATATCGTGACACTTTTTTTGTCATGATATCGCAATAGGTTTTCATCCTCGCCCTCTTGGCATTTTTCTATTATGATTTAGTGACACGTCATGAAATCGTGAAGTTTTTCTTCCTTAGTCATTTCTTCTGAAGTGGCCCTCCTGCCTTCTAATGCATATACTGCAGGTGCTGCTGGATGCTCCTGCATAAGACACCCGGGGTTGGTGAAGAAGTGATCCTCACTTCTGTGCACTTCCTCGTTTGCATCCTTCAATGACTTCAATTTTTGACGCACCCCATCACCTCTTCCGTTCAGCTTTTCTTCTCGACTTCTGCGTAGCTCCTTTTGCAAGGCTTTCAATTGCCTCTGCAAGTCTCTTCTGAGCAGCTCCTCTTGCAGGGCTTTTATTTGCCTCTATAGAGCTCGGGCCTGTTCCATTTTTGCCATGCCTCTTTGTGGAGGCATTTGTCTTTGTTTTTATTACAACCCAACGAATCCGCTCATGCGTTTGGAACCCCGACTCTCTCTCTCTCTCAGAACCCTTCAACCACAGATCCTGGCGCAAACTGCCTCATGGTCGACGATCTGCTTGCGCACTCAGGAACTCCCACTTTGATACCACTAACGCAAGACAAAAAATTTGAACTTTATCATATCTAGATTTACATTCATTAAATTGGAAATATCTTTCTATAGAATAGCCCGTAGGCTTTGCACAAAAACCAATGCACAGCTTGGTTAACAAAAACTGGCACACTGGCTTAGTTCTACACTCACTCTATGGGGTTTTTATAGAGATCCCAACCCTCTGAATCATTCACACAAAATGCAGATCTCCATAACTGCTTCCTACTTCCACTCTGCATGGCCTCTGTCACTGTCGGCTAACTCTTGTTCACTGTCAGGTTACTGCACATGACTCTTCATTTCCATTCCTCCACTGGTCGTTGTCGTCTTCCCCCACCACTTCGCTTGCTTCCTCTACATTTCGTGCTGCCATGTGTCCCTGTAACGGCCTCTGCATCTGCCTGCTCTTCTCGTGTTGTGGGCCACGTGTCATTCTATAGTAGTCCCTAAAAATTTTGTCGCCTGACGTCTGTCGCCTTCTTCCTCCAACTGCACTGTGACAGGTGTCACGATATTGCGACATGTCGCGATATCGCGATGTATTTCTCTTCATGCTCCTTCACTTATTTTCTGGTCACGATATTGCGACATGTCACGATATCGCGACATTTCTCTCCTTCTTCCCTCTCTTCCACTTCAGGTAGAAAAATCGTGAAATTTCACGATTTTATGACATCTTCCCTTCCAGCTTCCTTTTGCTCCTGCGAGTCACGATTTCGTGACCTCTTCCTCCCTTTGTGCCTTCTCGCCCTTTCGAGTCACGATTTCACAACATGTCGTGAAATCACGAAAATTTCCCTCCTTGGATTCTTTTTGCTCCTTTGGTCGCGATTTTGCGACATGTCACGAAATCGTGACATTTTCTCCTCCTTCCCTTCCTTGTTTAATTTTGTCGCAATTTTGTGACATGTCACGAAATCGCAACATCTTTGGCATGCAGCCTTCTTCTTCTTGCTAGGGTCACGAAATCGTGACGTTCTCCTCCTCTGGCTTCTTCTCTTCTTGGCACGTCGTGAAACTGTGACATGTCACAATTTCGTGACATCTTCCCTTCTACGCCTTCTCCTTCTTTAGCGGGTCACGAAACTGTGACATGTCGTGATTTCGTGACATCTTCTGCTTCCGTTCTTCATCCTGCTTCTGGGTCACGAAACCGTGACATGTCACGATTTCGTGACATCTTTTCCTGTAGCCTCCTTCTTCTTGTTTGGGTCACGAAACCATGATATGTCACGATTTTGTGACATTTTTCACCTGCTGCCTCCATCCTCCGCTTCTGGTCATGATTTCATGACGTCACGAAATCGTGACATTTTCAACCCGTGCCTTCTCTCTCCTCATCGTGTCGTGATATTGTGACACTTTTTTTGTCGCGATATCGTGACAGGTTTTTGTCCTCGCCCTCTTGGACTTTTTCTGTGGTGATTTCGTGACACATCACGAAATCGTGATGTTTTTCTTCCTTAGCCATTTTTTTTGAAGTGGCCCTCCTACCTTCTGATGCCTTTACTGCAGGTGCTGCTAGATTCTCCTGCATCACATGTCAAATAACATGGCTCCTAGTCATCTTAGTAATTTTAGGTTGGTTGATAATCATAGGACAGGAAAGAAATGACAATATAATACATCAAACCAGATCCATGTGGACCACCAGATAGCCATCGTCATAAATCTAGCCAGCAGGTTCACTTCTCCAAGGTTGATTTTCCAAGATGGGATGTGGTCCCAAAGCATGTCATATATGGAAGAAAGCAATTGCCAAATAATTATTAAGATTAACTGTCAATACAGAGCTTGTGGGAGTTTTTTTTAGTACTCTGCTATGTGTGTCTGTAGCTTTTTGTTTCTCCACTGTTTCAAGGAAGGGATTTATGTTTGTTTCTTTTTTTGTAATTATGATGCAGGTGTGTTTTCTCAGGGTATACCCAAAATGTTGTATGGAAAGTTTCTTTTTGATATCAGGCTATGTGCTTTACCGGATGTAATGGCTTTGGTGGCATGTAGATTTTACATATATAGGATCCTTAGTAAGGACATGTTCATCAACAGCCCTGGGCTGATTTTTGTAAAAGGTTTTGGGTCAACCTGTAAAACCCGGTATTAATGCTATAGTATCTTAACTACCAAAAAAAAATATAATATTGTTGTGATTGGATGTTGGGGGAATATGTAGCACCCACTTATCCTCCTCACTAGTTAGGATTAAAATGGTATTTTTGTGAAGACACATTATTTTATGCTTGGACTATAACTAATTTGGATTATGTTGTCATTAGGTGAAGATAATATAATATTGTTGTGAATGGATGTTGTTGTTTTATGATATTGTGGAAGTTGAATCCATTTAGAGAAATAGTAATATCTTGGATGATATTATAATTAATTTAATAAGTTAATTTTATTTTGAAGGATGTATTATATTTTAATTTTTGAATAGATTCTATTATGCTACTAATACTTCCAAGAGGAATTATTTTTTGGTTTTTTATGTGTTGTAGGATGATGTAGTCAAAGGCCACCATGAGGGAAATAAAACCATTTTCTTGTTGAAATTGATGCTTGTAATTATAAAAACCAATATGGTTGTATTTTTAAGTTTAATTATTTGATAAGTTTGATTTTCTAGTTAAATTCTTGGAAGTTCTATATATAGTAACATGGTTTCTAGTTGATTTATTGGCTTTGTACTATGGATAAGTGCAATTTCTTTTACTATATTAATAGTGAATAAGATAATACAAGAGATAAATAATTAAAATAAGTGGAAGGGAGTATGCATGGAGGAAAATAGGTGAGAGGTGGTAGTGAAGTCAAGAGGAAGTGAATTAGTGGAAGGAGAAGAGAAGGTGAAGAAATCAAGCGATGCTTGGGAGTGAAGAAGGTACAAAGGAGATACATGAAAAGGGATTATTATTTTATGGTTGGAAATGAGATATAAAGGGAAAGAAGGATGTAGAGGAGGATTGGATATTTATAATAGTAATTATTGTAATAGGTTAATGCCTTGGGTTCTTTTCTATTTTGTAAATTTACACAACCCTTCAAATCTATCAATAAAATCCTCCAAAGCCTAAAATTTTACTGAGTACCAAAGGACCAATTTGCTCAAAAGGAATTAGTTTCTTATAGGAGCAATCTACTAGCATGATTTGAGCTATTGGATGATAGGATAAAAGTTCTAGAAGATAAAAGAATAATGTTGGTAGACTAGAGTGATTCACTCACCTCTTAGAGTGAATCACTCATGGAAACTCAAAGGGATAAAAAGAGATATATGGACCCCAAGGAAGATATTTGGAAAGTGATATTTATGGTATGTAGTGGTACCACCAAGTATTTTAGAAGCTTTCTAACTCATTTAAGGATGTAATTAGAGGTACATAACATTAGGAGGTACACCATTTTGTTAGAGGTGCTCCCAAATATTTCATTATTTAAGAATAAGAAATTTTCACCCAAGGTAACTTAGGGGTGAATTATTCCTATAAATAAAAGTCATATACTCCATTGCACACATCTCTTGTCCTTGAGGAAGTTATGACTACACTTTGTAAGAACCATATTATGATTTTTCTTCTTGAAATTAATGATAAATTGATGTCTTTTTGTTCTCATTAGTGGCACCGCACTCTTGTATTGTTGAATACATAATAACTGGGGTATTGTACTTTTGTCCATATTATCATTCATCTCTTAATCTCATTTCATGTGAATGATTCTATGTTGTTATTATCTAATTTTCTCAAGAGTTGATTAATCACACTGTTAGGATCCTAATCCTAACCATTAACATTATTAATTCACTTATTCTATTTATGAACGATTGTGTCATTTCAACTCACAACTCTAGGGTAGATATTTATATGCATTCACAAGGGTGTAATTAGACATCCATAAAATATAAGAAAACATATTTCATTGAGAATATTGACAGGATTTCCTCCAATGAAATAATGATCCATTCAAAGGTGATTTAATACATTTTACTTGTTTTTGCATCCAATTCTATTGTTATTTCACCTTTCATCATTGCTAGGAACAAGGTTCCTATCATTTGGTATCAGAGCCTTCAATTTCTTGTGCCTCATCACCACTCCAAAATCTGAACAAGTGTGCAAGCTCATAAAATTCATTCATAATTTTCCTTCTTCAGTTTCAACGCCATTCATCGTCGTCCATCATAAACTGGTGACTGTGTTATCATCCTACCACCTAGTATAACCATTAAAACTTTGTTACCACCACTTATCAACGTCCAAACACTCAAAAAATCCATTTAAACCTTCCCAAAAACATCGACAAATGTATGACATCACTGAATGTATAAACAACAAAATTCATTGAATTTCAGTAGATCAAACTACTAAAAAATTCACAACTGGAAGACGTTGGATCCACTTTGAATATGATAGTTCAAAGCAACATTCAAAAAATAAGTCAAACAATCAATTTCAATGAGAAAAAGAATGCCCTGTCATTTTTCTGATGACCTACTATCTTTTTAGGCAAGTATAAAAAATCACAGTGAAGAAAATTAATTGGAAGTTAAGGTTTTAAAAAATATTTGGGTCACCTTTAAAATACTCCATCAACAAAAAGGTGAAAGGAAAATAATAGTTATCGAGATTATTATCCCAAATCACTTAAGGAAATAATTTTAAGGTATTTAAAAGAACTAAGGGAAGCATAAGGTAACATGACATTGGTCATGCTTCCCTTGACCTCGCCTTTTCCTTGCATTGGACACATCACAAAAAATTATTATGAATCCCACCAATCAACCATACCTTGCTTTTTATGTTGTGCTCCCTCATGCTTAACTTTCCTCCCCTTCCATGCTATCTGAACACACCATAACCCTTGTCCTTGTGCTTCACGCCATTGACCCCCCCTCACCTTGCCGTCCACACCACCTTGCATTGCCTTCCATGCCACTTGTTGCTCCTCATCTATATTTATTGCTCCCCTGCTACTCCCATCGATTTCAAAATTTAAAATTAAAAAAAAAAAAAAAAATCGGTGATCGTTGAGGCCCAATTAAGTTGGTAAAACAATTTTTTTGTAGAAATTTTGTCAAAATTTTGACAAAAATTACATTAATTTTTAGTAATTTTTTGAAAAACCTAATTTTAAATTACTAAAAGATGACTTCTATATTACAAACCAGCCCTAAAATGGTCAATGGTATAAGATCACAATCGCATGACCCTACCCTTCAAGAATTCATCCTAGAAGTACGCCAGTGGATGAAAGAAATTAGAAATAGTACTATCCACAAGGAGGAGTTCCACCAATGGAAGAACCAAATTACACAACCACCTATGTGGGAATCACAAAATATTTACACCACCCCAAAACTTAACTAACTCTTACCAATTAAACGTATCAACCCCACGAAAATGAAGGAAAGATGAGAAAAAGGCCTTTGTCATCATTACAATGAGAAATTTATACCCAATCATAAATGTATTACACCCAAACTATATATTTTGGATGCAACCATTCCTAGTAGTTCAACCAATGATGACAATGAGATCAAGGTAGAAGTGGTGATGGATACACCTGAAGCTAGCACTGAATATGAGGAAGATGAGCAAGAAATGACTGAACCACCTAATCATATCCATGAAGACAATGAGGTCGAATTGTAAGATATAACCAAAATACCTGATCATACCAATGATAGCAATAAGTTTGATGTGGAAGCAGTGATCAATGCATCCAGTAAGGATGAGGAAGACATACACGAAGTGACCAATGATGACCATACATACACTCTACAAGAACTACACCCACATTCCTCACCAATAGTGAGTTATCACCACATGGTCAAACCTATTTGAAAACAACGCAGAAAGATGATTACACACTCATTTTTCATTGACTCTTCTAGGGAATACCATAAAGCTATGGATGTGTTACCACCACTTTTGATACATCATTCTAAAGTGATTGAGGAACCACAAGGGTTGTTCCCCCACCGTCGTTCCCCTCCTACTCTTCTTTTTGACAATCCACCACTGACTATTCCACCTTCTTGATATCCTTGCTTATAGAAATATGACATTAAAATAGTGCAAGAACATGATAAAATGCTTCTTGGAAAACAAATGATGAAGCTCCTCACTTTGATATTTGAGAAAAAATCTCTTTTTAAGGAGGGTGGCATTTTAGGATCATAGTCCTAACCATTAATATTATTAATTCACTTATTCTATTTATGGACCATTGTGTCTTTTCACCTCACAACTCTAGGGTAGATATTTATATGCATTCACAAGGGTTTAATTAGGCATCCATTGAATATAAGAAAAAATATCTCATTGAGAGCATTGGTAGGATTTCCTCTAATGAAACAACGATCCATTCAAATGTGATTTAATACATTTTCCTTATTTTTGCATCCAATTCCATTGTTAATTCACCTTTCATCATTTCTAGGAATGAGAATCCTACCACACACACACTCCTTGCTATAGTTATGGTTATATCTTTTGCACCCTAAACATTGTAATTTAATTTTCATGCATTTTAATTTCCATATTTAGTTTTCGCACTTTAATTTTTTTTCATGTGATTTCATGCAATTATAGTAGGTTAGTTATATTTTAGCAAGGATATTGCGGATCTAGTCTAAATATGGAGATTAATAGAGGCTTTGTACCTTCCAATTTTTTTAAAATGGAATGTTGGATGTATAAGAAGTTGGAATTTTTTCCAATTTAACATAGGCATGCTTGGTAGGATCCATGTCTTTAGTCCTTTAATTGGATAAATTTCTTGATTTTAGGAACAAATTTACATTTTCCATAGAAAAACAACAGTTGTCTTAAATTCAAAAAAATGTACATCCTTAATTAGGAAGTAATTCACTCGAAATTTAAGTGATCTACTCTCCAAGATTAGAACAATTTTCTCTAAATTTGTTGTGATTTTCTCCATTTGAGGCTAGTTTCTTTATTAGGTAAGAAAACATCTTCAAGTCCAATTTAAGGAATAATTTTCTCCTCTAAGCTAGTGATTTGCTTTGAGTGGGCAAAATTTATGCACATTAAATTTCAAGAGCTATTCACTTGTTGCTTTTAAATTGATTTTGTTGCCTCATAAAAAACATCCACTTTGCATGAATTAAATATTATTTCTAACATGTCCATTAGGACCAAGGACTTGATTCATCACACCTAGTTCCAAATTGACATTTAAATTTACAAGTATTTCATTATTTATGCCTGGTTTTGCAAGTGCTTTGCAAATGATGACTTTGTTATCAACATTTTAAATTCAAAATTTTTGCAAGACAAGAAAGTAGAGCAACCTCCAATTGGTAAATTTTTTTGATTATTTCACCCAATTTGCTTTTGCCAAAGGTAAAAAGCAATTAGTTCAATTTTGGAAAAAAATTACCAAGTCCTTTTTCTGGAAGTGTTTTGCTCCAAAATTAGAGAAATTTACTTTATTTAGGGCCAATAATATGGAAAAGCAAAAAATATTAGTCTAGTCTAAGTAGCAATTTTCTCTGAGAAAGTAAAATTTTTCTAAGTAGAATCCAAAGAGTGATTCACCCAAGATCTGAGATCCAATTCACTCAGATGGCCAATAAATCTTTCTAATTTCTACAAGGAGAGCAATTGACCCCAAAATTGAAGCAATTTACTCTATGTGATTTACTTGGCCCTTAATTAATATTTTTTTATAAGTTAAATATCTAAGAGTTATTTGATCCAATTAGGTAGTGATGTGCTCCAACTAGAGAGTGATTTTCTCCAACTAGGGAGCAATTTGCCTTAGCCAAAAGTTTATAATTTTTTAAAATTAACCCCAAAAATCTATTTGTCCTATTTGTAGGAAAAGGAGATATATAATATAACTATTCAAATTAATACCAAATAAACCAATATGCTAAAACTAAGATAACAAAGTAATAAATTAGCATAAACACCAAAATCTCTCATTATTCAAACATAAACAAATTTTAAGCATTCAAGAATAATTGCACTAAATTATCCATAAAATGTATGAAGTAGAGCTAATTCTAATGTAGTAAAAATAATTACTTGACACTCAAGGAACCAAGAACCATACTATTCAAAAAATAAAGAAGCTCATTCCTACACTATCTTATTTGCAATATCACCATTGAAAATAAGGAGATATTTCCCTTGGGATTTTTATAAAGGGTTTGACCTACCTTGGGAATCAGACTTTGATTGTTAATCAATGACCCTTGGATACAAATGTTGGTGTAGCATCCCATCCTCCTTCATGGAAGGAAATGAACCACCAGTCGATGTCTCTAGTTGTACCTACAAGGATAAGAGAGAGAAATATAGCAAAATAGGGTGTGTGATGTGGAAGCAATAAAGGCAAATAACATGAAAGTAGAGTTCACAAGAGCATAAATATTTTATAATATTTTTATGAATGTATGATGAATATATGATGATAAAATGAGTAGGTGAAATAGATATTTATAGTAGATAACTCTTTGTTTAGAGATGATGAATGATTTTCTCCACTTTTAAGGTTATAAAATCATTATTATCAATAAAAAGGATGATTTTTTTTAATCCTAGCTCTAAAAACACAATACCATTGCAATCATACATCAAAAACCCTAAAATTAATCAAATGACCAAGATTTTGGCTTAAAGTGGTAGTCTTGAAACTATCAACTTTTAGGACATGTACTTTGAATACCTAATTATTGTGGCCCTAAACCCTTACCTTCATATCACATACTAGATATGATATCCTTATGAAGTGGGTAATCATTGGGTAAATAGAAATGGGAAAAGGTTCATTCTACTAGAAAGGTATTGCTAGCATGGATTTTTTCTTCATGGGATGTGCCCGCATAGACAAAGGTATAGATACTTAAGTGTACTACTTCACCCTTTTTATGGGGTAAACCCATAGATTGGGGTGAAGGTGGTAGTTTGAGTAGATATAAAATATGACTATCAATTAACTGAGTGACTTCTTGTGATGAGATAATGATTGATGGTTCCTTACTTATCTTGAAATTTTCAAACTATTTGGTGATTTTACACGATGGAGAAGAATGGTGAAAAGAAGTAGGAGGAAGTTTATGAAGAGAAACAAATGGACAAAAATTGATCACAGATTGGGCTTGCTCCACCATTGAAAACCATTAGAATGGATGAAGAGTAGAAGGAACAAACCTCATTGCATGGATCCAAGGGTGTCCAAGAAGAATATTAAAATATGTTGGGTAGTATTCCACATAAAAAAGTGTCTAAGATCTTGGGTCCTACCATAAGGTGAAGGGATTAGGACTCGTTGATGAAATATTTTATGATGAAATTTGGTTTGGTTAAATATTTCTCCCTAAGTCCAAAATTTTTGAAGAAATTATAAGTGCATATATTGACAGAGGAACCATTTTCCACCAAGATCCTCTTGATGAACTTTTTTCCAATATATCGAGTAATGTAAAGGGGAGAATCCCCTTGTAATTTTGAGGAAGGAAGATCATCATCATAAAAAGATATGTGATTTATCCTAATAGTACCTAAAAAATTATCTAAGTTACTAGGAGGAAGATATTGTGAGATATATTTTTGACTTAGAAGCTTCATCAAGGCTTCTCTATGAATAGGAAAAGTCTATAAAATATCTAATAGGGATATCTTGGTAGGTGTGTTCCTCAACTGGTGTTGGAGGTTGAAGGAGACTTGTGGTTGTGGATTCAACACTAAGGTTGGTTTTTCTACACTTGCACTCCTTTTTTGGGTACTATTAAGAACTAAGGGTGGTCTAGGAGGTTGGTTGGATGTGGAACTTGTCTACTCTTTATTTTGTTGAGTTAGTTGAGTTTGAGTTTGTTGTCTTGTGGTAGTTGCTATCATACCAATAATGTTGTTGTAGGGAGGTGGTACATTATTACATGATACTTTATTGGTTGTTTGTTGTGCATGATTGGGTAGGGTATTTTGGAATATCCCTATATATTGATTGGTTTTCTATTGTGCATGATTGGGGAGGGGATTTTGAAAGATCCCCATATCTTGATTGGTTGTAGGTTTCTATTGAGTATGAGGTTGATCATTTGGAGTTTTATGGTTAGTATTTGGTTGAGAGTCATATAAAAATAGGTGACCATAATTTATTAAGTCTTGAACCACATGTTTCAACCTCTTACGTGAACTTTTCATGTTCCCCTCCACTCTATGATTCTCATAATATTGATCAAGCTTATACCAAACTACCATTGTATCAAGTTATCTTATAGGAGGTAGTTCGATCATATTAGATTCCAAAAGCTTCTTAAGGACCAACAAGAGGGTTTTTAAGGTTTTCTAAGTACCAAATTTTGCAAGGTACTAGTGGTATTGACATTTTTGGTTGATCTATTATCTAGTATCCCATCACCAACTACAAGATTGTTCTTAAATTGGGTTTTCACTAGTCTTTCCTCTTATTTCCTTAACTTGAGTTGGCCTCTTCAAATAAGAGCCTTCTCTACTCTTCTTTCCAAATTGATTACTTGTTCAAAAAAGGTAATAGTTGTTATTTCTAATTCATATGATATCTGCTCTTGTAAATTACCAATAAAGACCTCTAGAATATCTTAAGGAGGTAGGGTGTATCTTAGTCATCCAACTAAACTTCTCCATTGAGATAGGAAATTTAATAAACTTTCATATTTACCTTGTTTCAAGAGGTATAAATCTTGGAGAGCTACTCCTTTATCTACATAAGCTCCAAATTGTTGAACAAATAACTCAGTTATTTCCTCAAATTTTCTTAATGAATGATGGTATAGTTGATATTACTATTCCAAAGCCATACCTTCAAGTATTTTAGGGAATATATTTAATAACAAAATATCATCATATATGATATTGTTACATGTTCTAAACATCCTTAAATATTCTATAGTGTCATTTTTTCCCTTGTAAATTAGTAAAATGGGTGTTGTAAAATGCTTGGGGTAGGTCCTAGAGGCTACCATAGGATCTAAAGGTTGATTGCACATTTACTTATAGTTATAGGTGAAAAATTAGAGCTTGAAGTATATCCATTCTTAATGCCAATTGTTTCATTATACTTGTCAAACTTTGCATGTCTGGATTATTTTTGTGTGATCCCCCTAGATTCCCTAGAGGTAGGTTATAACTATCAAAGGTAGGTTGTTGAAAGGGAACTTGGTTAACATTGAAAGCATGAACACTATTATGGTATGGGTTATGGTATGAGATATTTTGTGTAGCATATTTTTGTAGCAAATAATTTACATTTGGAGGAACAAAAGAAGGAATATTAATAGGAGGAAAATTAAATGTTATTTTTGGGTATACTACTAGTTGGAAGTGGTTGTGAAATTCCCCCATGTTGTTGGTTGTTGTAGTAGCATACATTGGTTTATAAAATGGATTGATATTATAAGAATATTGAAATAGAGGATTTATATGAATTTTGAGGGGAGAATTATTTTAATTTTGAGATGATCCAGCTTCTTTGAAGTGGGTGTCTCTATCCAAGGCTTCATTCAGGGCTTGCCTGTTTTACCTAAAGAAACTCAAGATGTGATTGTATGATTTGAAGGTGACTTGACCATGAGCTCCTTCAATAGGATCAAATTAATCACCATTATCTATGTCCTCTTCTTCTTCAAGATTAGGATTCTCCCTATGAACCTAATCATACTCATGAAATAGAGGATTCTCTTATAGCTCTATCATATTTTTCTCTTCCTAAGGTTTGAGTATATAGGATTAATAGAAATAAAGAGGAAGAAAATCTAACACAAAAACACAAAGGACACAAAATAATTAATAATGTTTTATTTAGTTTTTCTAATCTACCCAAACAAATTTAATGGTCTTACTTATTAGTTTAGAAACAAAAATAAAAGAGAGGCAAAAGGATTCCTATATGGCCACTAATGATGCATTTCAAGTTGGATTCACCAAATATGTAGAGGGTGAAAATACTCATTGTCGATGATTATTTATGGATCAACTAGGATCCAAGGTAACCACAAGGCTATTAATTCTCTACACTTTGGGGATAGGGGATCAAAGGGTTCACCAAGAGTGGTTTAAGGAACCACTCCAAGTATGGGATGAAATTTTTGGTGTATTTATTGATCAAAGAACTTAAGTTTGGTCTTGAATAAGATCTAAGCTAGAAATAAAAGAACAACAATGCATGGAAAATAATAATACAAGAAAATAAAGAACTATTCCTAGAATGGTTCTTTATTTTAATGAAGACTACTCCTAATTTTACAATAATGTAAAATATATATTTTTTTGAACAAGGGTATAAGGGAATGCACAAAAAATATTAGCCTAGATGTAAACTATAGGCTTGAGGACACGAAAAATTAATCCACTTTAGTGGGAAATATTCCTTGAACCCCCTAAGAGACCTCCAGCACTTGACCAAGGCATGGGATAGGCTCCTTTCCCTTTGTTTCTCCTTTTTTCCTCCTCTATATGAGATCATTCCTTGTTAATATGGGGCATGATTTCACATAGGTGAAGTTGCAGTTGATTGAGACAGGACACAAATTCACATTTTTTTAGGGTTTCTCTCATAGAAACCAAAATTCTTTTAGCTGGTGTATTTTGGTGTTGACTTTCCTAGGTTATTCCTACTATTTTCATATTTGAGCTCACTATAAAAGGTGGGTTTAATCCCTCATTTAGAAATAATGATTTACATGATTTATATATGCAATTATTCTAACATGCTCATAATTATTTTCTATTTGCTTCCTATTATTTTGCAAGCAAGCTAACACTTAAGTGTGAATTTTAATTTCTTCTACATTGATTTGACTTGTTGTTCACTCTAGTGGATTTGTATTGTAGCTCAAAGGAGAGATTAGCTACTTGGAGGTCTTGCCCCTTTTGCCTACTTTTGCACCATCCACTAGGAGTTTTTATTTGGTGTAATATGTATGTATTGCATTTTGTATTTTGCTTTTATTTTCATTACATCTCAAGTGAAGTCACGCTTGGTATAATGAGGCACAACCTCATACACTAAAAATTAGGGTTTTTTTTCTACATAAGTGAAATCACACCCGATCTAGATGGGGTGCAACTTTGCATTATGCATTATCACTCCAAATATTTGAGGAGTGTGACTTCACCCAGAATCAATCTACGGGAAATATGATATTTCTAATTCGATGATAGCATTTTAGATTGCATTTTGATCACATTTGCATACTCTATATTCTATCTGTATTCTACTGCACTATTGTTTTATGATTAATATCCAAAGGTCAATTTTTACTTTTGTTCTTAAAGGTCATCTAAAAGGACCTAGGGGGATTGACTAATGTGCCTCCAAGAATTATTGTACAATAGCCTAAGTAGGACCCCTAATGCTAATTCCATTTTCAAGTGTTTCTTAAGTTATCTTATAGGAATAGGAATTGCTGATATTATTGGACAAGAGGACGAAATCTTGGATAAACCACTGATTAAGATAAGTGTTTCCATTAAAATATAGGTTGTTTTATGAGTGCTTATAATTCTATTTCAAACCCTAGATCTAATTTTATATAAATATATTTAATTAAGTTCTAGGCATTAAAATATAACAACATATAGTGTGCATCTAGGGTTAATTTTGTTTGTGCATTCTTTCTTGAGCCTTTGCTTAAAGATTATTTATTTAAAGTCCTAGGATAAAAGCATTCAAAGAAAAAATCATTCTAGGGTTATCTCTTGTATTTTTGTATTATGTATTTTTGCATTGTC
The DNA here is from genome assembly GCA_028583015.1 of Wollemia nobilis. Lineage (NCBI taxonomy): Eukaryota > Viridiplantae > Streptophyta > Pinopsida > Araucariales > Araucariaceae > Wollemia > Wollemia nobilis. Next base: position 821,093 of record JAQPPZ010016675.1, read on the forward strand.
CTTTATCTTTTATAGCATAAATATAGAAAGGCCAAATCTAGGTGTTTGTCTTGAATCTCATATATCAAACATTCTTGAAAACCAGAGGACTTGGAGCGAGTCCTAAAACCATTCTTGGTGAATCCTTCCTCCCCCTAGAACTGAGTGTAGAGAACAATATAGCCCCCATGGTTCACCCCATAAGGATTTCTCTCTTGTGAATTCAACATTTTGGGAATTATACACGGTAGGGCAATTTTCCCTCTCTACAATGGTATTATCCTTTGATGCCTAGAAATAAGATCAGATACTTTTTATTTTTTTCATTTTTTAGTTGCAAGAAACATAAATGAAACATAGAAAACAAATAGCCTAAATATCTATCAAAACATTTACTTGATCTGATGGTTGATCCTAGCCAAATTTGTGCCCCATAAATCATGACTACAAATTTGATCAAACCTGAAGATCACCAATAGAAACTTGGAAAAATTGGTCAGTGTTTAGGGGTTTGCTTAGGCCGCTATGTGATTGAGCTTGGAGATGCAACAATCAAGCATCCTTGGTCCTTTTAGATAATTTTTTTAAAGTAAAAGTGATTGTTGACCTTTGGAAAATAAATAAGATAACATTTAGAAACATAGAATAGTGAAAACAGAGTGTAACAGAAGGAATTTAACAAAAATCAAGCATATAATAAAATATTTGGGGTTTTGGGAGTAAATTTTATCCCTATACTCTAGTAACCAAATTAATTCCCTATAATAGATAGCCATGGATTTGCAAATAGATACAGAATGGCAAAACCAATGGTTTGTCTAAATCTATGTCCCATAAGGACAAAATATAAATTTACAACAAAGCTTTTATCTTATCTATATATGCAAAAAATGCAATATCAAATAGAACATTAATAATCTAAGAAAACTAATGATGCAATAAAAACTTGAATAGCCTATCATAGAAGTAAAGAAAAATGAAAGAGTAAAGACAACCAAGATGACAATCCTCTCCTCCTTTTCATAGAAGATAAGTTATATACAAGATCTATCATCAAGGCTCCTCCACTAGCTTATCCACAACAAAAAATCACAAGAGGCACACAAAAACTAGAGTACTAGATAATTCCAAAAACATCAAGTATTGAGGGTATTAGAAGAAGATAGATCTCATTTGGATGAAAAGGGCCAAATCCTTCTATTTATAGGAGGTTTCGAGGGGTCTAGGTGGAAAAAGAAACTCAAACTTGGCTAAGAACTGATGTTCATAGAGGTCAACCAAAAGCTTAGAATTTTCAAGAGAAAAAATCCTAAAATTGCCAAATTTGTGCCTTGTCTTGGACGACCATGAATTTGGAAAGGCTAGGAGAAAAAGCCAAACAAAAGAGAAAAAAGAAGCTCAAAACTTGCCCTAGAAATTTTTAGTGACTTATTAAGGTTCTAAGGGAAAAATGACTCATTTATATGGATCAATTTTTTGTTTCTATAATAACCTATTTTTAATCATTGTTTTAATCTCAATTATGTTGTCTAATAGTTTGTTTTATAGACAAATATGTGGGGCAATTGCCCTAGGTGTTGGATGTTTATATAAGTTTTTTTCAAAACTATTTTAATCTCAATTACAATGTCTACTAAAATGTTTTATATACAACTATATGTGGCAATGACCTTAATATTTGAATAACTTAATTTTCAACATTGCTCTGTAGGATCTTCTAGTTGTAATTTTATAGGTGATTTATGTGAGGATGCAATGCTAGTACCTTGGGAACTAGGATAGGTATTTTTATAATGGTTTGAATAGTTTTTATTTTATGTTTAGTTATAGGCCTCTACCAAACCATCATAGACATAGTTAATATTGGTTCATTCCAAAAATTGTTAGCTTTTGATGCTAAATACTTAATGTAAAATAAATGCAAGATCTAAATAAAGTTGCAATATGAAATATAAGATAATGGCAATATTTTGAACATATAAAACTCGTAAATAACTTCAATAATAACTCATATAATTGCAATTAATAAATGCTCATAAAAATTGTATCTTTATTGAATAAAGCACCATACTTCCACACACTCTCTACAAATACATATATCACACTCACACTTATAGTTACACATATAATGGAATGTAACTCTTCATATGGAGCACTCTTGGCCTTTACTCTTCTAGAGACTCTTCATCTTCCTGTTATATGGACTCATGTACACATTTACTACTATGCACATTTAATTACCAAAATACTTTGGACACTCTAATAATACTTGTGCATTTATTACATTGCATAAAGTAAATACTCACACTCTAATCTAGGACATTGTCCTAACTCTAATCTAGGACATTGTCCTAAACTAAGGATGTACCCAAGGTGGTACATTAGCATGTACCAAATAATATAATATGTTCCAACACCCCCCATATATTACATTATTTAGTTATTGAAGACTTTAGTCTTCAATATGGTCTTCATCCTTGTCTTCAATCTATTTCTTTAAGATCCATTTTTGAGTTTGCACAAAATGGTTCCTATTTAACATTTTTGGTAAGACATCTATTTTTATTCTTCTCTTTTATTTGCTTTTGTATCTTCATTTATGATTTTCATTCTAATAATTGTGTTAGCAAATTATCATAGTAATACAAATTTGATTCTTGTATTGGACTCTTCAAATGAAGATCTTCTCCCAGTTTAGTCTTCATATTGCTTTGCTAGATCTGATTCTTTTCCTTATTTTTTTTCTTCTTTGTTCTTGCATTCTTTATAGATATTCCATTTAAATGTGGTGATTTAGTATATTATCATAATAATATTCACTTGTATTTGAATTTTCTTCCTTAGGATAATCATATGAAACATTTATTTTTAGTTTTCCTTGAATAAATTCAGAAACAAGTAATGAAAGATACAACATTAAATATTCTTTTGTAGTGTATACAATGATGTTTTGAGATTCCAAACAAGATCTAAAAGGTATGTCATGAAGGTATCCCATAAAGGTAGTAAATTTCCATTATTTAGCTTCTTTGAAGAATAAACTCTATTTACCTTTTAGAAAATTAAATATTTGATCTCCATCATTGTTGGGTATTAAGTCATGTGAATAAAATTTGAATGCATGTAATATTTCTTCACTATTTCATCCAAAGTTTTTTTGAATAATATAGCTTTGATAATAATACTTAGATTTCTAATTTTTCCTTTCAATTGAATCTCTTATTTTTACCTGAATAGAAAGCTAAAGATAATTTTGGATATAATTTCAAATTCTTTTCTTTTATTTCTCCTTGGTTATGGATGATAGAAAAATAATTATATTCAATTGTTAATCTTAAATCTAGCAACATTTTATATCCCTATTTAGAATTGCCAAATAATACTTTTTGACTTAGTATCAATACAATATTCAAAAACTTATGTTGAATTCCTTTTATCTCCCAAATATCAAAAAATAAAATTTCTTTAATTCTAAATTTCACAATCCTATGTTGATGTTGAATTCCTTATAACTTCAAATTTAGAAATTCTATACAAAGATATTTGCAAGTTTTGTATTTCTAATTTGATGTAGGAAACCTTATTTATCCTATCAAATTGCAAATATTTAATTTGTTTTGTAAAGTCAAATAAATAAATTTCAAAAAACCAAATTAATTCCTTCAAATAAATTTTAACATATTTATAGAAGTTTCAAATAACAATAATCATATTTCTAAGATTTTAAATATCACTTCAATAAATTATCTCTCCAATAATCAAGTAAAATAATTTCACTTTAACCTTAGAAAATAATAATTTTATCCAACCTTATAACTCCTATCTTGGAATATAATTAATTTAAATTAAAAATTACCTCCAATATTGAGGTGGTCCTTCTCTACTGTACATATGGAGCTTTTAATCTTATGAAATTTGTCTCTCCTCTTTGACTGGTCAACCATCCTCCAAGATTTTCAAGGCCCTCAAACATGTTAGCCAGTTTGTGGTCACGACAATGGTTCATGGTAGAGTTAGTGGTCATGGTTCATGGCAATGGTGCTAACTTTATTTTTAGGCCATGATTTAATAAGCACTTCTAGTCATTGCACCCTCAATGATGATTGGCTTGTTGAATATCAAATTCCAAATGATGTCAAATGTCTCTCACTATCTTCAATAGCTATGTACACATTTCATAACACATTCTAAAATGATTCTCCTTAATGATTTATGGTGTTCCTCCTTCCACATGCCAAATGGTATGAATAGTCTTACAATGATCAATCTAATCTTATGAGCAATGATTTCAACATTGCATGCTCCTAGTAACATTCTATTCCACTTTGGCTACGCTCTTCTTTCTCTCCTAAAACTTGGCCACCTGTGTAACATATTTTACCTTACTGACAAAGTGATTCAACATTGTATTCTCTGCAATGGATGTTATGGATACCAACTCTTTGCTTTTATTTCCTTCTTTTACCTTTTCAACATCTGAATATTATCTCTTATGTTGCTTACATTTCATAATTTACAAGTGGTGATTCTTATCTCTAATGGTGGATCTTATCCACTTTGACACTTCCTTACTCATCCTCCTAGGCTTGGTGGCTCCACCTTTCAATTGTGGCTCTCCAAAACAACAGTCCTCAGGTGGCTCTTATCCTATAGATGATGGCTCTTCTCCTAGGCACTACTTGGATGTTGCCCCCTTGTGCTTCAACGTGACCATGAATCCTCTTCTATGGTGCTCAACCTTCTCTTAGTGGCTTATCCTTTCTCATAAGATGGTTGCTATTCCTTTGTTCTTTGACTATCACTACAACTCTTCCCCTTACCTTGGATGAATGCTACTTGGTTTCTCCACTCTATTTGGCACAATTTTTCAATGCCTATGCTCCTCTTTTGGAACTAATTTTTTTGACTTTTGATTCTAAAATTTGTGCAGGTTTTGAAGATGAAACTCAAGCTCAACTTCCTTCAAAACTTATATTCTTTGCACAATATTTGAGTGCTATTTTATAGCCTCTTTACTTGTTGGTTCTCCTTCAATAATGCTTACACAAGAAATATTTAAATTATACTTTTTAAAACAATATATTCCTTCCCTTATTATTCCTTATTTATGCAATCTCTAACTCATATTTTTTGTTGTTATATGTTCAGATTCTAATATGGCAACAACATCTCCTTTATCTTGAATTTTTTTTTATTTTGAATTATTTTTTTATGACTTTAAAACTTGAAAATATAGCTAATAAATACTTTCTTTAAGATTTACAAAAAACACTTTTATAGCCACCTTTTGCTTGTCAATTTTACTGACCAAAATGGTGGAATTTACAACTCCTTTTTCTTTTGCTTTGCTATCCAAAACTTTTCTCAAAATTGCCTCAAACTTCTCCAAAATGCAGCTCTCTTTCCTTCATCTAATGGTGCCCACAAAATATGATTTTTATGGCTTCAAATCTTCTCCAAATTCCTTCTCTCGAACTCTAAAACTTGAAAATATTAGTTCTACCCAAATTTTTTCCAAAAATCTGCAATTTTGCAGTCAATTCCTCCTTTGTTTTGCTATCCAAATATGCCTTAAAATTATCCAAATTGCTACCTTTTTTTTCTATCAAGTCTTCCTTCAATTGGTTGTTCAAGGGTACTTAAAAATCTACCCAAATATTCTCCAAATTGCAGCTCTATTCTTTCTTCAATTTTCTATCTTGTGACCCTTCAACTTCTACCTTGAAAATCAGCAACCTTCTTCTTTTCAAATTTGCCTTCAAAATATTTGTGGCTGTCCTTAAAATTCTCAAAAATTGTGGTCTCTTCAATATTTTTTCTCCTTCAATATTCTTATCAAATTTTGACTTTAAGTATGATATCTTCCACTGTCTTCTTCCTCAAGAATCTGAATGTCTTGAGATCTCCAAAAATCTTCTCCAAAATTTGGTAAACTTCTTGCCAAATCCTTATTCCTTTTGGTCTTGTTGTCAGATGTCAAAAATTATCCTAAATCCTTCTTATCATAACCTTCTTCTTGCTTGCAATATTCTATCACTAACTTTATTCAAATCTCCATCAATTGCCACTTCTTCAACTTTGCAATGAGGCTTTCTCTAGCCTTATTATTCTTATTCAAATTCTCTTGAGACTTCTTTCCTTGGGTCTTATAATTCTACAACTCCTCAATTCTTCTCAAAATTTCAATAAGACATTTCCTTGGTCTCTCCAATATTCCAACTATGGAAATTTTGCAATGAGATATCTTTCTTGGATCTCCATTTTTTTTTGCTTCTCAAATCTACAATAGAACCTTTTATTAGTCCTCTTCTATATTCTTTCTTAAATATACAATGAAGATATTCTTCTTGGATCTCCTTAATATTCAATTTCTATACTTTTGTTGTGATAAAGAACTAATCCCTACATGAGGAAAGCACATAGAGTTTCAAGCAATCGAAGATGGAATTGTTCTCTATATGTTGTAGGAAGCTTCTCAACTTCTAAGAACTATTTTTTTGCAACAACAAACTTAGACAATACATTCAAATTTATAGAACTCTAAAATTAATTAACTTCACTAGTTACTCTCAAAACTAGTGGAAATAAATCTATGTTGAATCCTAGTCTTCATAAGTTTTTCTTCAACCCTATGGAAAGATTCCAGCGAAATATCAATCTAGAATATTCTTCAATGTATCAAAATTTTCAATAGGACCTCCTTCTTGGATCTCTTATTCTCATAAAAATGGCTTAACAATCCCATAACTAAGGCCAAAACCATGAGGAAACCCAACAACAATGGGATGGACAACCATCCTAACAACAACGGGGAGACAACTAATTCAAAAAAATTATACTTTTAGAAATAAAAAAAGCCAAAATAGTGCTCCAAGATAACCAATTTCAAGACAAACCACTCTACTTACTCAACTTGCACCAAAATCCAATTATAATAGGACTACTTGACCTATTTATAATAATTATGTAAGCATTACTGTAATTTATTTGAGTAACATTCAGTTAATTTCAAAAAGGATTTTATCCAAGGATAGGGAAATCCCTTCCAAACCAATGGAAGAGGAAATCCATCCATTAGACAATCCTTAACAAAATGGTGTAATTAATTTATAATTTATAGGTAGATTTAAAGAGCAACCAATGTAAAAATTAGAATCAAAAGGGTTAGCTCCTCCATTTCCCAAATGTATAGAAGAAATTTCTAATCCTATTTCCAAAATAGGTTCTAATTTTATAGAACTTTGTAATATCATTGTTACAATACCTCTATTATAGGAATTCCTTTGGACAATGGATGTCCACTCATTCTTGGTGTTAGTGATCGAATGCTAGGCTTGTTTTGCCATCAAGGCTATGTTTATGGATTGAATCCTCCTGAGCCCTATTCCTCCTATATCCTTCGGTCTGCACACTTTATCCCAAGAGACAAGGTACAAATATTGCTTTTTTTTAGTTCCAGACCATAAGAAGTTTTTTTGAATCTGTTCAATTCTATGGTAAACTACGGTAGGGAATTTAAAAATAGAAAGGAACTACACAAGAATGCTTTGAAGGGAGGATAATGTAAAGGTACTTTTAGCATCTTGGGATAGTATATTGCCCTTCCACCCTAAAAGTCTCTTTTGGATAATTTCTATGAAATTGTTCCACATAGAGGCAGTAGGTTGACCACAGAAGAGTGGGAGACCTAGATAAGTGGTTGGGAAGGAAACCATAGAGTATTCAAGTATTATGGAAATATTATTTTGTCTTTGGGCCGGTGTATTGAGGAAATATATTTTGCTCTTATTGAAATTCACTTTCTGACCAAAAAATGCTTCATACATCTTGAGAATGAACTTGATAACCTGCGCCTAAAAAATGGAAGCATTAGTAGATAAGATGGTGTCATCCATGAATTTTTGGTGATAAAAATGAGTATTTTGGGAGGAAGATTTGATTCCTGATAGGAGACCTATTCTACAAGCTGCTTGGATGGTCTTTTCTAAGGCTTCATCAAAAATTATGAAAAGAAGGGGGGAGATAGGATCCCCTTGCCTTAAGTCTCCATTGCTCTGGAAGTATACTGTTGTGGATCCGTTGATGAGAAATGAGAAACAAGGTGAAGAAATTTATGCTTTGATTAGCTCAATCCACTCAGGATATAATCCAACTTTGACCAAGAGGGCTATAATGAAGTTCCAGTTTACTCTTTTGTAAGCCTTATTCATGTCAAATTTGAGAGAAAAGGCAACCTTTTTGGTTTTAGAGGCAGAATGTAGGGCTTCATGGATGGAAATGACACCATATAGGATTTGTATACCTTAGATAGAGCTACCTTGGCAAGGATCAATAATACTTGGCATTACAATTTTCATCCTATTAGCCATGATTTTGGTCAGGATTTTATAAGTAATTTTGCAAAGGCTAATGGGTCTGAAGTCAGATAAGGATTTAGTAGTGGAATTTTTAGGAATAAGGGAAATGAAAGTGAAATTCAAGCCTCACAAAATTATTTTGTATGACTAAAATTCTCTTATGTCCATACACACATCAGAACCCATGATGTCCCAGAATATTTGGAAGAACCTGGGAGGAAAGCCATTAGGTCCATGAGCTTTATTAGGATGCATGGAAAATAAGGGAAACTTGATCTCTTCATATTTAAAGGGAGTAATTAAAACTAGAATTCACATTATCTAAAATAGAACAAGGTATATGGTGGATCATGGATGCTTGAGCAGAGTCAGAACAAGAATTGTCATCTTTAAGGAGAGATATGAAGTAAGAAATTGACTCATATGTGATTTCCTCAATGTCTGTGGTAGAAGTACCATCACTTTCACCAAAGCTTTAATTCTATTATTGCTTATGTTCCTCAGAGTGGAGACATGGAAAAACTTAGTATTTGAATATCCCTCTTTGAGCCATAAAGCTCTATATTTATGTTGCCGAAAGGATTCTTCACAAGCAAGGACATTGTGAAATTCAGCAAGGATTAGTTTTTCTTCTATTCTTATTTGTTCATCGATCTGCCCACTTTGGATTTTATCTTCAATATTTTCAAGTCTTTATTTGAGATATTTCTTATTGGCAAATAGGTTTTCGAAGACTTATTTGTTCCAAATTTTCAATTCTTCTTTAAGGATTTTGATCTTCTATGCAAGTTTGAAGGATTTTCTTCCCTAGATATTCTATTGCCAACATTGGGAAACCCTATGCCTTAGATCTATATGATGTATCCACATAGCTTCAAATATGAAAGGTCTTCTATTGGGGTTTGGGTTTTGTCAATTTCAAACATAAGAGGGTTATGATACGACCCTATTTTGGGTAAATGCTGAAGATAAACATCACCAAACTTTTGAAATGCTTCCTAGGATAGAAAAACTCTATCTTACTTGAATTTAATGTTTTGATTACCTATTATTTTATTGCTCTAGGTGAAATTTGTATTCTTGAGTTTTACATCCATGAGATTTTTGGAGTTGACAAATTCATTGAAATCCTCCATGCTTTTGTTCGAGGATTCAGTACCTCTTTTTTTGTCTAAAGGGTAGAGGGATATTAAAATATCCTGCAAGAATCCAAGGGATATTTTGGAAAGAGTCCTTTATTCTACTTAGGGAATCCCATAGATGAGCTCTTCCAAATATAGTTTTAGGAGCATAGATGTTAGTGAGGATCCAGGAGAATTTGCTACACCTATCATGGAATAACACACTTAAAATCCTATCACTAGAATGAATTAATCTACCTTGAACTTTTTTCTTATCCTAGAGACACATGAGACCTCCAAAGGATCCACTGGCATGGCTAAACATTGCATATGCCTTTTTCTAGATCATATTATCTATGGTTAAGGAATTATTTACATCAATTTTAGTTTCCTGCATTATGAAAATGTAGGGCTTTAAGTCTCTTCTCATTGATTTGACAAGTCTTTGTTTGGTAGGCCCATTTAGGCCTCTCATATTCCATGAGAGAATATTCATTTGTAGGGTTTGGTTACCTTTCTACCTCCCCTTCCTTAAGGTTGGGGGAGTTTGGAACTTTTGGTCTCCTCCCTGGGTTGAGAAGTAATAGTGGGAAAAAGGGCCTTCTGAATGCCATTGGCAATGTCATCTACAATTCCTCTCTTTTATTGCTCATATTTGGAAATTATTCCTCTTTTTTTGTCACTACCACAATCAATAGGTAACTTGTTGGAGCTCTAGGTTTGATTGAGGCTAAATTTGTAAGGAATAATCTACTCAAGGATAGGACTAAAAGGTCTGACACTACTCTAATTTAGATGGGGGTACATCATGTTCACCACTAGATTTTATGGGATCTTATCAAGGCTTACTTGAAGGAGGGTCTTAGGGTCATCATAAGGACTGTGCCTAAATTAGAGGGGGAATAAAAAATATCAAGTCAATTTTTAGGTCTTCAAGGGGAAGGGATTGGCATAATGGGGGGATTTGGATTCCTTCAAAAAGGGGATTTGGGATAGGACCACTCACAGGATCTTGTGGGGCACCTTTTTGGACTTCCTTAGGGTGGGGATTTGGAACAAAAGTATTATCATTTTATTCTAACATTAAATAAGAGTCTCCTAGGATACCAAACTTATTGGATAAAGTAAGAGGGGAACTTACTTTGTCTTGACTTGGACTTATCTTTGAGGTGGTAATTAACTTACCTTTGTGAGGGTGTGGGGCACCTAGAAATTTTAATGAACTTTTCTATTGGTAAGGTCCTTTTTTTGACTGGATTTGGCTCTTCCATTTCTTAGGATGCTTGAAGTAGCTAATATTCTGAGGGTTTCTATTTCGTTTGTTCTAATTTGAAGGGGATCCTTGAATATCAGGTGCACTCTCTTCCTATCATTGTTCCTTTTCCTTGGTGAGTTGAGATCTGAGGTTAGGGCACTCAATCCTGAGATACCCCTGAGTTTGACACTCAACATAGAAATTAGGGCACTCAATCCTGAGATACCCCTGAGTTTGGAACTCAACACAAAAAGGAGGATTATTCTCATATTCTAGGGGTTTTTTCCTATGGTAGTATTTAGATTCACGCTTCAAGTTGACATAGGTGGGAAGCTCCGAAGCTAGATTGGCATCAACACAAATTTTGGTGACATTAATGCACTTGCGAGTTTGGATAATAGGGTCAATAACTACTAGGTCTCCAATGACTCTAGAAATAGAATGGAGGATATCATCATACCAAAGGTGAAAGGGGAGATTTGGGATATGAATCTAGATGGGGACGTAGTTGATGTCTTGAGTTTTAGGATCAAAATGTAGGTCCCACCTCCATAGGAATAAGTTCTTGCAGCCTAGGAACCAAGGATCTCCAGTGAGGATACGGTTGGTGTCATCGTGGTTGCTCAATATTATTGCAAATAATCCTCTAGAGAGAGCTGTAATCTCCATATTTCCAAACATTTTCCATTTGGTAAAGGCCCATCTGTGGATAGTTTCCATATCTGTCCTTCCCCCAATAAACTTTCCCACAAGGGCATACTTTTCTATTAAGAGATAGTTATTAGCTATATAGTTAGGGATGAGAATATTTTATCCATCAAGAACAATGGTAGTTGAAGTAAGCTTATGAGTGCAACTTCCTTCATTGGAAACAACACTTGCAAAGGAGATTCCCTTGGTAGGAATAGTAGTGGGTCCCTTTGGGTGTTGGGAAGGGGGCCAGTTTGGGGTGGTTTCTCCCTAAAAAAAAATTTAGATTGTTCATGGATTTTGGCCATTCTTGGTCGTCCATCCTCTGCATAAACACTATATTCCTTACTACCATCCTGATCCTTGTTGTTGTCCTCTGTTCCTACCTTATTGCCATCCTTTCCTGTTCTAGAAATTTGAAAAATTAGTTTCTCTTCTCACTCAAGGTTGGTTTCTAGTATAATATCCCAAGAGTTTGCATGGCCAAGCTATCAATATGGTTCTACAAAAATTGAAACTTGTATTCCTACTAGATAATGAAGTCATCTATGGATATCTAACCAATAACCCATTATGCTTTCTACAAGTTCTCTTAAACTACATTCATATTATCTTACTAAGATATAAAGACTATAAACATTGACAAGAAATTCATGGTGAAGATAGAAATGGAAGGTCCTTTGACAACTCTCGAGTCCTTATAAAGAGTTGATACTAATTAAGAGTCCTTTCATGTTTGGATTAGAGTATGTTAGAGTATGCCTATCAACTATGCTTTTGGACATTCAAATTATAGTTGTTTGAGTTGTGAGGGTGGATATGAAGTGGAGGATTTTATGGAAAACAAAAGGTTTTATATTGACCATGTGTATAAAGCCATTGTGGATATGGTATTGTTGACTATTTTTTATGTAAGAAATAACCAAGGGGTTTTACAATTCTCTAGTTCAAAGCATTGGTTAAATTATTTTCTCTATTCAATAATAAAATATTTATTTTAATAATTTAAAATTGATTACAAGCATTCCATCTACGAAAATTATTCACTTTAAATAGTAGGTATTTGTACCAATAACAATTATAAATCCATATACAATAGTTCATCCATAAACTATTTACTTTTAAAGCAAGTAATTGGATCAAACAATTAGAAATACACATATCATAGTTCATTTATCAAACACTTGAATCATTAAATTATACCAATAAAAAAGTTTTAAACTAGGAAGAATTAAAACCTATTCACTAAATATTTACTTTAGATTTCATGGAAATAGAAACCATTCACATACATGAAATAAAGAAAACACCTCCTCACAATAAATTCTAAAAAACCAATCTTGATCAATCTTGAATTAGAACTAATATAAACATGCAAGAAATTTTAAAGCATCCAAGTCTTCTAATTTTTTTTAACTTCAAATGAAAGTTAAAGAAGTTTGAATTGAATTCCAAATACTCAAGTCTTTGTCTCTAAAATAGATAGTCCAAAATATAGTTGAATAAATCTTGACTCTTGAGTTAGAATAATAGGTGCACACATCTAATGGGAGGGATTTTAAATGATGTCATGATCATAAATTGAAGTGCATTAGAAATCAAAGTTGATAGCTGAAAATTTATCCTCAAGTGATGACTCGATAGATATAAATTCATTAATATAGCCATGCTTCTTTTAATTGGTGATTTTTAGGTCTATGAACCACTTCTAGAAATAATTTGAAGAAAATTTCTCTATGTATTTAATCACATTTACCATCTTGTCTAAGGTGCTCTAATTTTTTTTTTTATATTATACTTCCTCAAGTAAGACCTCATGGCTATCATATGGTTCCTCAATCCCAATTTTCACTACCAAACTATTTGTTTCTCCAACAACCTTATCACTAATGGACTCAACATCCAACAACACTCCATAAACATAATTGATCTTTCCTATGCAAATATAACCTAGGTAGAGAATTTATGTGTTGAAATATATGGTAAATAAGATTCTATTATAACCACAACCTTCTCTTTTTTATATTTTCCCTTTGCCCCCATGAAAACCTTGAAAAATATATTTTTTGTAATTTTGTAATATTTATTCCTAAGGGTCAAACTCATAACCTTGAACTAGTGGCAACATGTATTTGGTATAAATACCCTCCTCATTGATCATTTCTTCATTTTTTAAGTGTAATTTTAATTTTATCCAAGTGAGGATATTTTGATTCTATGGAAATCCAATTATATACTATGTTTTTCATGTGCTATGTATTTATTTTAAATTTGTTTTTAGAAACTAATTTAAAATATAACATGGTATCAAAGTGGATGAATCTTCATTATTCATTTGATTTTTTAAACAATATATTTTGAAGAACACATACTTATATTGACAGGGGGGGAGAACAGTATAAGATCAACTTTTACTTTTCATTCCCAAAAAATATTATCCAATATTATCAATGGCAATATCAATAGCAGTAATCAAAGTAATGCACAAATAATCGCATACAAGAGAGACAAAAATTTAATGTGGTTCACCCAATGTGGGCTACCCCATAGAGAAAATATTTCTTCTAAAATTTCTCAACAAATCTCTTGGGAATCAATTCCTTATTACAATGTTTATGGAAATCTATCCAAAGGAGACACCAATCCCCTATGATCTAATTTGTGGATCTATTTACACAGGAAAACTCTTTCCATTTTCTTTGGTTTGTGGAACTTGATCTAAGATAACTCTATCTTCTCAATTGGTTCGTGGATATTTCTCCACAGAATAACTCTATCTCTCGAGATAGTTCATGGATCTCACTCCATAGGAGAACTATTCCCCTTGCTCTGGTTCATGGATCTCTCTCCATAGGAGAACTCTTTCCCCTTGCTTTGGTTCATGGATATCTCTTCACAAGAGAAATATTTCCCCTTGCTATATTTGTTCAATCTCTATTCACAGGAGATCTCTATCCCTACTACACTGGCTAGTCGATCTCTCTCCATAGGATACCTCTGTCCTCTTTTCTCTAATCACCTCCAAATATGGTACTCAACTCTGCTTAACTCTACTCCAATCTACCCCAAGACTTAACAGAAAGCTTGATAAAATCAGAAACTAAACCTGCTCTCAACTATGTCTCAAATCTACCCCAAGACTTAACACAAATCTTGATCAAATAAAAAACTAAACCTACTCTCAACTCTATCTCAAATCTGCCCCAAGCCTTAACACAAATCTTGAAAAAATCAGCAATCAAACCTACTCTCAATGATATCTCAAATATGCCCTCAAGCCTTCTCATAAGACTTGCTCAAAAGCGCCTTCAAGCCTTCTCAAAATATTTGCTCAAATATACCTTTAAGCCTTCTTAAAAGACTTGCTAAAATATGCCTTCAGGCCTTCTCAAAATACTTTCTCAAATCTGCCTTCAAACCTTCTCAAAATACTTTCTCAAATTGACCTTCAAGCCTCCTTAAAATACTTGCTCAAATATACCTTCAAGCCTTCTCAAAATACTTGCTCAAATCTGCCTTAATGTTGCTCACTAAACCTACTCAAATATTTCCAAAACTTGCATACAAACAAAGCTTATATCTTTTTTAGAAATGCTTTCCTCAAATAGATATATTCTACTCAATTTTTTTTAACCTCTAGAACATATAGAGAATGATATGCACTTTCCAATAGCTCAATATGTTCTACTCAATCATTAAGTCTGTTGTGTTCACATGTCTCACATTTATTACTCTTTTAAAGATAGGTCTAGTCTAGCACATGACACTTGAATTTCTGATGCACATACTTGCTTCACAAATCTGATTTCTAATGCTTGCACATTCACTTTCAATATCACTTAAAACCAATACAAAAAATATTCACACACTCATTCAACCAATGAAGAAAAATTTTCTCATAAATTCTAAACAAGTGTTTTCAAACTTCTTCCAACAAAGATGCACGATGTAGGTCTCAAACCCTAACTCAAATATTTTTAACAATGCTTATCAAATAATCCTTTTCACTCCACCTTATGTTCCAAAACATTCACTTCAACAAACACTTTAAACAAGGAATAATATACCCATACCTCTTAGCTTGCTATTACAAATATATGTCTTCAAAAAATATCTCACACATAATATCTTTTGCAACTATAAAATGTTAGCACAACACCTATTTATGTGTTAGAAATCCTTCTCAAAATGTGTGCACAATTTGTTCTAAACCAATGTTCTATACCTCTTTTGGTTTCTCAAAATAAAATATTAAATCATGAACCAGGTCCTTCAAATCTAATCAGATATTACAAATAATAAAGTTACATTCTACACCTTTTATCTCCCACTTAAAATATCAACAAACACACCCAAAAATATTTACTAGTAATTTTCTTCTTACTCCACAAAATAACACTTCAAAAAATTACACTCTCTATTATATTGTCTTCTAAACAATGGAAAGAAATAAAAAATATTTCCCTTATAGCTCCCTAAGTCCAATGGTGCTCAAACAATCAAACACACCTTAAGTGCCTAACAACTCAACCTTAGGTATTAATCAAAATTAATTATTGCTTACCAAAATTATCATAGGTGTGAATCGACCATAGTACCTCCTACCTACCAGCGTATTCATGTTGCTTGGGTTGTTCCTAGGCCAACCACCCACATGAAAATGAATATGCATGATTCACACTTTGGCTTCTGCACAATCTTCATTGCCAAAACAAATCTTTCAAAACTATCATCATCTGAAATCGAACTCACTATCTATTATCTGCTTGTGCTTTAACACTGGCCAGTCTACCACTAGGCCAACCACCTAGTTGGATATAAGTTCTCATGATATTCTCCTTATACACATCCAGATCCCTTTTCCTTTTTTTAATAAATAATTCATCTTCTTCTTATCATGATTGCGCACATCGTTAAATCGAACAAACTTTTAAAAACAACATCCTTACATGAAAAAATGATTACATGAAAACAACACCCTTTGAAGAACTCTTGTCTTGATCTACTAGTCTATTAGTCCTTTATTTTATGTGATGATCCATGTTTCTTATTTGTGCATTATTTTATTTCTTAGTAAAGCTTCTATTCTTCAACTTATCCTCATAAGTCTCAATTTCTTCTTCATTCTCTTCCTCTGAAAATTCTTCCTATTTTGAGCTTGAGCTTGACCCTTCTTGCTTCCCTTGTCCTTCTTCAAAAATAAGTCCTATTTTGATATATGAAAGTCTTTGTGCATTGATAATCTTATCCAAAGTTTTTAAACATTTTCCAAACCTGTGTAACTTATCCTTGGAATTTTTCACTTTCATCCTTAGTGAAACTACCTCATGTTCAAGTCTTTCACATTCTAACTCTTTTGCTTCTAACTTTTCACTCATGACCTCTTTAACTCTCCTTTCCTTAGCTATTAAGTTTTTTAGGGATTGTATAAGCTTTCCTTTCTCTTCCTCACATTCTTAAACTTGATTATTTAGTCTTGAATTCTTCTTTCTAACCTTTTTCAGTTCTCTAAGAGCAAAAATAAGTTCTACTTCTAGATCTACTATGCCTCGCTCTTCATTTTCTGAATCTTGTTCTACTTCTTGGTCTTCAAGAGCATCTTCATACTTTTCAAATTTATCTTCAATAGGGGTATTTTATTCCTATTCTATTGCCAAAAATAGAATTTCTTCTTCTTCACTATCTGAGGATATTTCATCACCATCACTTGAAGCCTTGTATATCTTGTTAACATAGAAACTCTTCTTGTGCCTTTGAAATAATTTATTTTCATGCTTACCTTGACCATACCTATTTTTATTTTCATACTTGGATTTTCCTCCTTCCTTTTTCTACTACTACTACTTCCAACTTCTAGACAATTAGATGCATCATTACCACAATTTAAACATTTCACTATTGTCATAACTTTGTGCTTTCTTGAGTCCTTGTTTCTTTTACCATAGTTAGCTTCTTAATTATTGCTTGAATCACCACTTGATTTTGGATTCTTATCTTTTGTCTTCTTTGATGCTTTGAAAGATGCTTCTTTATTGAAGTTGGGATCCTTTACTATTCTCATCTTATAAGCCATGAAAATTCCATGTAACTCATCCACAGTTTATTTTTCAATATATCTCATCTCTTCTATAACTAAAACCTTTCCATCATACCTCATAGGAAGTGATCTTAGTACTTTATGAGCAACAATTGAGTCTTCAATTTTGAATCCAAGTCCACGCATGGTATTAACAACTTCATCCATATGAAGCAAGTATGTAGTAATATATTTCTCATCTTCCATATTCAAATCTTCAAACCTTTTCTTGTGGTTTTATAGCTTTGCCATCTTGACCTTTTTATCTCCCTAATATGTTTTCTTCTATATTTACCATATCTCTTTTGCTAATTTGCAATGCATAAATTTCACAAATTTTTCTTCACGTAATCCACTTAAGATTATATTCATAGCCTTGGTATTGTTCACATGTAACATCTTACCATATTTATCTATGGGAGGATTAGCTATAGGTGCGAACCCATCCTCAATGGATTTCCATATCTCATATCCTTGTGCCATAAATAAAGTCTTTATTCTTATGCTCCAGAAAGCATAATCATTTCCTTCGAACAATGGTGCCTTATTTAGTGAACATCCATTCTAAGATGCCATATTTGTTCCTATAATATCTTTCTTCAAGCTGTTAGAATTTTTTGAAGGAACCTGCTCTGATACCAATTGAAGAACATAGACTTATACTGAGAGGAGGGGGTGAACATTATAAGACCAAATTTTACTTTTCTTTCCCAAAAAATATTATCCAATATTATCAATGGCAATATCAATAATAGTAACCAAAGAAATGCACAAATAATTACACACAAGAGAGAGGCAAATTTAACGTGGTTCACCCAATGTGGGCTACTCTATGAAGAAAATATTTCTTCTAAATTTTATCAACAAATATCTTGGAAATAAATTACCTATTACAATATTTATGGACCTCTATCCAAAGGAGACACCAATACCCTATGCTTTAATTTGTGGATCTCTCTCCATAGAAATCTTTCCCCTTTTCTCTGGTTCATGGAACTTGATCTAGGAGAACTATATCTCCTCAACTGGTTTGTGGATCTCTCCATAAAAGAACTCTATCTCCCCATATGGTTCATGGATATCACTCCATATTAGAACTATTTCCCCTTGGTCTGATTCGTGGATCTCTCTCCATAGGAGAACTCTTTTCCCTTGCTCTGGTTCATGGATATATCTCCATAGGAGAAATATTTCCCCTTTCTCTAGTTTATGGATCTCTCTCCATAGGAGAACTCTTTCCCCTTTCTCTAGTTCATGGATCTCTCTCCACAAGAGAACTCTTTCCCCTTGTTTTGGTTCATAGATCTCTATCCACAGGAGACCTCTATCCCCACTACACTGGCTAGTGGATATCTCTCCATAGGAGACCTTTGTACTCTATGCTCTGATCACCTCCAAATTTTGTATTCACCTATACTTAACTTTGCTTCAATCTACCTCAATACTTAATACAAATATTTATTAAATCAGAAACCAAACCTACTCTCAACTCTATCTCAAATATTCCCCAAGAATTAACACAAAGCTTGATAAAATTAGCAACGAAACCTACTCTCAACTCTGTCTCAAATTAGCCCCAAGACTTAACACAAAGCTTGAACAAATCAGAAATTAAACTTACTCTCAATTCTATCTCAAATTTTCCCTCAAGCCTTCTCAAAATACTTTCTAAAATCTTCCTTCAAGACTTCTCAAAAGACTTGCTCAAATATACCTTCAAGCCTTCTCAAAATACTTTCTCAAATATACCTTCAAGCCTTCTCAAAAGACTTGCTCAAATCTACCTTCAAGCCTTCTCAAAAGACTTGCTCAAATATGCCTTCAAGCCTTCTCAAAAGACTTGCTCAAATCTTCCTTCAAGCCTTCTCAAAAGACTTGCTCAAATTTACCTTAATGCTGCTCACTAAACCTGCTCAAATATTTCCAAATCTTGCATACAAACAAAGCTTATATCTTTTTTAGAAATACTTTCTTCAAATAGATATATTCTACTCATAATTCGTTTAACCTCTGTAACATATAGAGAATGATATGTACTTGCCAATAGATCAATATGTTCTACTCAATCATTACATTTTTTGTGTTCACATGTCTCACATTTATTACTCTTTTAAACATATATCTAGTCTAGCGCATGACACTTGACTTTCTGATGCACATACTTGCTTCACAAATATGATTTCTAATGTTTGCACATTCACTTTCAATATCACTCAAAACCAATACCAAAAATCTTCACACACTCATTCAACCAATGAAGCACAATTTGCTCACAAATTCTAAACAAGTGTTTTCAAACTTCTTCCAACAAATATGCACAATGTAGGTCTCAAACCCTAACTCAAATATTTTAAAAAATTCTTATCAACCAATCCTTTTCACTCCACTTTATATTCCAAAACATTCACTTCAACAAACACTTTAAACAAGGAATAATATGCCCATACCTCTTAGCTTGCTCTTATGGATATATTTCTTCAAAAAATTTGTTTTACACATAATATATTTTCCAACTATAAAAGGTTAGAACAAAACCATTTTATGTGTTAGAAAATCTTCTCAAAATATGTGCACAATTTGTTCCAAACCAATGCTCTATACCTCTTTTGGTTTCTCAAAGTAAAACATTAAATCATGAACCAAGTCTTTCAAATTAATCAAATATTACAAACAATAAAGGTACATTCTACACCTTTTATCTCCCACTTAAAATATCAATAAACACACCCAAAAATATTTACCAATAATTTCCTTATTACTCCACAAAATAACACTTCAGAAAAATACATTCTCCATTATATTTTTCTTCTAAAAAATGGCAAGAAATAAAAAATATTTTCCTTATAGCTCCCTAAGTTCAATGGCACTCAAACAATAAAATCCACCTTAAGCACCTAAAAAATCAACCTTATGCATTAATAAAAATTAATTATTGCTTACCAGAACAACCGTGTGTGTGATTCGACCATAGTACATCCTGCCTACCAGTGTGATCATGCTACTTGGGCTACTTCTAGGCTAACCGCCCACATGAAAACAAATATGCATGATTCACAACCTGCTATCTACCTGCGATTTAATGTTTCCTAGTCTACCACTAGGCCAACCACCTAGTTGGAGATAAGATCTCATGATATTCTCCTTATACACATCCAAAGACCTTTTCCTTTTTTAAATGAAGAATTCTTCTTCTACTACTCATGATTGCGCACACCGGTAAATCAAACAAACTTGCACTTCGAACACACCATCGTAGTGCTAGAAAAATAATCTATATTAATATGGATTTACCACCATGTTTTGGACATTGGTGCTATTTAAGAATTTAAAAATTGTTTTCAAAGTTGGTGCAAAAACCCACCTTGGGTTTTAAAATAATTTATTATATAAAATATTATAATTATTTTATAATTGAACCTTAGGCTTTAACCTTATAACTTTAATATTATAATATTAAAGTATTATAATATGATTTCCATTTTGAGCCTTAGAGACTTTCTTCCTTTAGGATTTTTAAAGTAGGGCATTCAACATTTTAACCAAACTCATGGATCTTTGTCCCAAACCTTTTGGGCTTAAAATATAAACATTATAACCCTTTATTTTTATCAATTTCCTTGCCCTAGGATGAAATTTCCCTATGATGCTCTCAATTCTATCTCAAATATGCCCTCAAGCCTTCTCAAAAGACTTGCTCAAAACTACCTTCAAGCCTTCTCAAAAGACTTGCTCAAATCTGCCTTCAAGCCTTCTCAAAAGACTTGCTTAAATCTACCTTCAAGCCTTCTCAAAAGACTTGCTCAAATTTGCATTCAAGCCTTATAATTGCTCAAATATACCTTAATGTTGCTCACTAAACCTACTCAAATATTTCTAAATCTTGTATACAAACAAAGCTTATATCTTTTTTAGGAATACTTTCCTCAGATATATATATTCTACTCATAATTCGTTTAACCTCTGGAACATATAGATAATGATATGCACTTGCCAATAACTCAATATGTTCTACTCAATAATTAAGTCTTTTGTGTTCACATGTCTCACACTTATTACTATTTTAAATATAGGTCTAGTCTAGCACATGACACTTGAATTTTTGATGCACATACTTGCTTCAAAAATTTGACTTCTAATGCTTACACATTTACTTTAAATATCACTCAAAACCAATGCCAAAAAGCTTCACACACTCATTCAACCAATGAAGCACAATTTTCTCACAATATCTAAACAAGTACTTTTAAACTTCTTCCAACAAAGATGCACAATGTAGATCTTAAACCCTAACTCAAATATTTTCAACAATGCTTATCAAACAATTCTTTTCACTCCACCTTATGTTCGAAAAAATTAACTTCAAAAAACACTTTAAACAAGGAATAATATGCCCATACCTATTAGCTTGCTCTTATGGAGATATGTCTTCAAAAAAAAATTCTCACACATAATATCTTTTGCAACTATAAAAGCTTAGCACAACACCTCTTTATGTGTTAGAAAACCTTCTCAAAATGTGTGCACAATTTGTTTCAAACCAATGCTCTATATCTCTTTTGGTTTCTCAAAATAAAATATTAAATCATGAACCAAGTCTTTCAAATTCAATCATATATTACAAAAAATAAAGTTATATTCTACACCTTTTATCTCCCACTTAAAATATCAATAAACACACCCAAAAATATTTACCAATAATTTCCTTATTACTCCACAAAATAACACTTCATAAAAATACACTCTCCATTATATTTTTCTTCTAAACAATGGCAAGAAATAAAAATATTTCCCTTATAGCTCCCTAAGTCCAATGGTGCTCAAATAATCAAACACACCTTAAGTCCCTAATTACTCAATCTTAGGCATTAATCACAATTAATTATTGCTTACCAAAACTACCATGGGTGTAATTCGACCATAGTACCTCATGCCTACTAGTGTGATCATGCTACTTGTGCTATAGCTAGGCCAACCACCCACACAAAAATGAATATGCACGATTCATACTTTGACTTCCATGCAATTTTCCTTACCCAAAAAAATTTCAAAACTGTCACCGCTCGAAATCGAACTCATGACCTACTTTTTTCCTGTGCTTTAACACTGCCTAGTCTGCCACTAGGCCAACCACCTGGTTGAAGATAAGATCTCATGATCTTCTCCTTAAATATTTCTAGATCCCTTTTTATTTTTTAAATGAATAATTCATCTTCTTCTACTCATGATTGCACATACTGGTAAATCGAACAAACTTGCACTTCGAACACACCACCTTAGGGCTAGAAAAATCATCCATATTAATATAGATTTACCACCATGCTTTGGACATTGGCCTTATTTAAGAATTTAAAAAATATTTTCAAATTTGGTTCAAAAACCTAGATTGGGTTTTAAAATAATTTATAATATAAAATATAATAATTATTTTATGATCGAGCCTTAGGCTTTAACCTTATAACTTTAATATTATAATATTAAAGTATTATAATATTATTTCCTTTTTGAGCCTTAAACACTTGCTTCCTTTAATATTTTTAAACCAGGGCCTTCAACCTTTTAACAAAATTCATGAAGCTTTGTCCTAAACATTTTGGGCTTAAAATATAAATATTAGAACCCTTTATTTTATCAATTTCCTTGCAGTGGGATGATATTTACCTTGTATTTTAACCAACTTATAAACCTTGTATTTTTTCCATGCCAAGTTATCAATGAAAACCAATGTAAACTTTGACATCAATGACAACCATATACTCAAAATTTCCAACAATCTCACCCTTTGTAATTTATGGCAACCCTTTCTAAATATTCCTTTTTCCAACAATTAGATTCCAAATCTGCTCCCCCTGAGAAACTGCTCCCCCTAACTGAATGCTCTCCCCCTTACTCAAATATCTCCCCCTTACCCAAATATCTCCCCCTTTGACATCAATGGCAAAGGGACTCCTTTGGGGCTAAAGTTAATAATATTAGCTTAGCCCCCTCCCCACCTCATATCCTTCAGGTGATTAATTTTGGGGTGGGAGTATTTCTACTCCTAGCATACAATGCTCTTTTTCTTTGTCAACCTTCTTTCTCAACATACCCTTTTATTCCTTTTGAGTGTCCCTATTCTTGCTTGTCTATGGAAGCTCTGGAAACTCTATTCTACACCACTTGGCCTTATACCCTAGATTATTATACTTGTAACACTTAATATTGTAGTTCTTATAAGGTGCAAATGTCTTGAAGTTCCTCCTAGTGAAGCCATAATCATTTCTATCATAAACCCTGCAGTGAATTACTTTATGATCAAATCAATTACAAGAGTAGAAATACCCTTGAAAGAGATGTCCATATTTGAAGTTTCTCTTAGTAAAACCATATTCATTCTTTCCATGAACCCTATTATAGACACCTAAATCATGTCATGCTTAGGGGAGCTACTCACATAGACATGCTCATAAGATCATAAGACATAATCTTGGACTTTCCAAGCATCAAAATTGGTTCTCACCACTCATTTGGGGCCTTTTCAAGCCATCCAAGCCTAGCCTCTCAAGCCAAGAGTAACCAGATCATAGCCGCTCAAGCCTAGAGTGGTGAGACCTTAGTCATCGTAGACGACATCGGCTAGATCTTAGCCACTGCAAACGACAGCGACTAAGCCATAATAAGTAGTTTTGCCAACAAACAGGCCTAATCATAGGTGAAAGTGGCAGTTTCCATGCAATAAATGTGAGAGGGAGTAACTTTACATTCCTTTTCATGACCAATTCACATAGGAGGCCTGATTTTGCATTTAAACTTTAGTTAACTGACCTCCAAGCATAAATAAAGGATAAAATATTCTCATGCTAATGACAATTTCACATAGAAGACTCAAGTGGTTAGTTAAATTTCAATTAACTGGCCTTCAAACATAGACAATGGACAAAATATTCTCATGCTAACTTGCACTTCACATGAGAAATTCATTCCTAGGGCTTGGACATAGACCTAGGGTTTCACACTATAAAAGGTACAAGCCTAAGAGCACCAAGGGACATCTGATATCTTTTATCTAAGAGAGGACAAGAGATATAGGAGATCATATTAGAGAGATACATCATTTTAAGGAGAGCTTTCAAGAATTGGAGAGTTCTCTTTGAGATCACATGTACGATGGAGCTCTGACAAATTGAAGAGCATAACACCTATTATTTTGACATCAGATATAGGATTTGACCCATAAATTTGGGGTAAAGAGAGCAAGGTTTACCTTAGTAGTTGTTGTCTTGGATAGTGGCCCGCAATATTAGCTTAGGTTTTAGACATAGCTTCTTTTATTATGTTTCTTCATATTTTCATATCATTAGCATATATTTACATAATTTCATGGCATAGTTTCATCATATTTCCATTACATTCTTTTATTACTAACAAACTCATCCGGGGAGGCAATCTCAGATACCTAAGCGTGTGTTGTTGTTTTATTGCTTGCGAGGCCACAGGTTCATGGGATGAAGTTTGCAACATATGATAGCAAAAGGGATTCCTATAGGAAACAAACCTAGAGAAGGAGGCATATATAAACCCTCATACATTTTCGTGTGTGAAATTGAGAAGCTTTTTGTAGCACCCTAAAATTGGCACAGTTAAACCCTTAGTAAAAGATAAAAGATAAAAATTTAAATTTTAACCCCAAAACCCCAAAACCGCTTGTTACCTGTTTCCCTCCTTTTCCATGCCATTTTTAGGATTTGTTTTGACCGTTGGACGATATCGTCACAGATCAGACGAAATCATCCCCGATCTGACGAATTCATCTGGAACAAAGCATCCAGACGATTTCGTCCTAAAATCGAATGTTCATAATTAGCTCCTATTTCAAAAGCCTCTCCAACTTTGGCAGAAGCGCGTCTGTGCAGTTGGAGATTCCCCCGTTGGAGATCTCCCAGATTGGGATAATCCCCAACCTCCTAACCTCCCCCTAATCCTATATAAACTAGGATTTTTCTAGTTTATCCCCCTGATTCCCCCTGCTCTGAACCTCCTAGCTGATGGATTTCCCTGCATTCTCGTGCTGCTGTCTGCATTTTGTATTTCACATTTTCTTGTAGGAACTCTACTATTTTTCTATTGGAGCAAGATCGGATCGTCGCAAGCGATTTCAAAATTATTTTGGATGATCCTGTCGAGGAGCGTAGATGATCTCGTACGATTGGAGGCGATCCTGACTGTAGTCTATATTGGGGGCAATCCGAGCCCAGAGTTTGCATTTTCTTAACTTTTCTGCATTTTTCCATTATAATTCTGCATTATATTAGGTTATTATGTTTATGCATCTTGGAGTTCACCTCATTTAATGTAAATGCACGATAAAATCAAAATACATTGTTAAGTTGATGCATTTCTTCTTTGATTTCTATTTGGATTTATCATTTAGGTAAATTTACCATTACTCTTATCATTTCCCTGTGTTTCGGCACTCGTATTTTGGTATTTTGTATCTATTTCTGTGATTGCAGCTTTTTGATGAATTCATCAGATCCACGATGATCTCGTCTGATCTCAAATGACCAACTATGATCTGAG
Source organism: Wollemia nobilis (assembly GCA_028583015.1). Taxonomy (NCBI): domain Eukaryota; kingdom Viridiplantae; phylum Streptophyta; class Pinopsida; order Araucariales; family Araucariaceae; genus Wollemia; species Wollemia nobilis. Next base: position 847,127 of record JAQPPZ010016675.1, read on the forward strand.
ATGATTTTGTCTCATTTCAGATGATTACATACAGTTTGAGATGATTCGGACTACTACAAGACTCAGAACCTTCATCAAACATCCAGAATTAGGTATGATCTGTCCTAATTTGCATATTCTCTATGTTTAGCACTCATTTCTATTTTTTGTATCCATTTAAATTAGTATTGGCATATAGAATAGTTTAGATTCATCTTGGCCAAACCTAGGAGTTGAATGATTGAGTATAAAAATGAACACATCAAACCCATTCCCAACCTAGGCGTGGAAACTGCCACTCAAAAGTTTCCTGGTGAACCCACCATCCATAAAAAATTCACCCTTATACTCCTCCCCCGAGAGGCGGGACCTTCAAAGGGCCTCTCAGTCCGAGGTATTGTCCCATCCTTCTCGCATCCTCCTTCCGGGCGTGGATCCTATGGCCTGAGGGTAAGGATGCAAAAAATTTGGAGCGATACATTTTGGTGAACCCAACGTGAAAACTAAAAACCTTTTGAAAACAATCCAAAAAACAAAACATAAATGCATTTAGAATCAAATATTGCATATCACATTTAGATGGTAGATTATAATAAAAGATGAGCTATCACCATTAATGTTGAGAATCAATTAACAACTATAGATATTACTTCTGTGCTTAGAATACCTCAAACAAATAGGGTTCAACCTTTGTGGGACGAACTTGATAGGAGATTGGGTATCATTGGATCTAGGGCAACAGAACTTAGGCAAATTAAGAGGTTTGTCCTAGATAGAATCCTGGATCCTGATCAAGTGACCTTATATCATGAACTTTAGAGAGCTTGCCATAGGTGGTTAGCAGATAAAAGAGCCCATGTGTCTTCAGAGTTATACACCTTTGAGGAATACCTCGAGAATGCAGTTGTAGTACATAAATTTCTATCTCATATAGAGGATCAAGAGGTTGTTCTTACGGATAGAAAAATATGGTATAGAGTTCCTAGAGCTGTGTTATATCGAGAGTATTGCCATGAAATTTATTTTTACAAATCAGAGTCAGAAGTAGATAACATCACTATAGCACATTTTATCAAGTTCTTGAAAAGTCATTTCCAATTTGAAGAGGAGCATTTCATGACTCCTGATCAACTTGATCCTATCAATGACATCTATAAACTATTTATAGAAAACTAAGCCATTCATTTATTATTGTTGTTTCTTGCATTCAGTGTGTTGTTTGTTGTCTTTATAAACATAAAAAACAAAATAAAAAAAAAACAAAACAAAGTTATAACAAAAATCAAAACATTTCCTTTTAAGCATTATAGTAGGTATATAATTAAAACATATACCTCCCAAATTTGTTGCAAATATATTAATATATATATTTGCTAAAATCTAAATTTAGACATAATGACTAAACTCAGGAATGGAAAACAAACGGAAGTAGAAGAAGATTGGTTAAGAAAACCAGAAAATAACCCAGATGTCCTTCCCGAAGACCCAATTCAGGAAGAAGGAACCTTCGACCAACAAGAAGAAGGATTTGCTATAGGAAATGAACAAAAAGAAAATGATAGAGAGGAAGGATCCTCATCCCCTAAAATATCTCCAGAAGGAGCTATTACTTTTGAGAACATGGAACATTTTTGGAAGTTCCTCAATAATAATATGAGCACCCTTAATAGAGCAGTCCATATGGACAAAGATCAAATTAGTGACACTCAAGCAACCCTAGAAGACATATATCACACACGCACTAATCCTTTGTCCTTCGTTGATCAAGAAAGTGATCAAGCTGGACCATCCAATTTGGATATGGCCGCTATGATCCAGAACATGCAACAACAACAGGTTACCCAACCACCTAGAGTGCCTATTATCAAGCCTAGGGTTATTCCCACACAAAAGAAACCTTCATTCACTGCTCTATTTTGCCAAGCTATTGATCAATATACCTCAAATCAACAAAAGCCTAAAACAAAACCAAATACTAATTTCCAACAATCTGGGATACAACATAATGCTACAAATCTTCTTCATAATACTCTTCCTACCAACCATTTACATAACAACAATATAGCATCTAATCCTTATGTCCCACCTTCCTACACTCACAAATCCCATACTCATGTACCACCAAACCAATATGGTGGAAAAACTGGTAATATGGAAGCCATGGTGAAACAGTTAGTCTCCCGTATGGACCAAATAGATCCCTACCATCCCTCGTACAATTATCGAGAGATGTGTAGTCAACCTCTAGATCCTATAGTTGTAGCACAACCATATCCTAAACACTTTCCCATGCCTGTCCTACCTATATATAAAGGAACTGAGGATCCCATAGAGCATCTTCGAATGTTTAGAATAGCATGTCATGATATATCACATGATGACTTGTTATTACTAAAGATGTTCCCAAAAAGTTTAGGAGGGATGGCATTGGAGTGGTATTATCAATTGCCCACTCATTCTTTGAGAAATTTTGAAGAGACCGCTGAGTCTTTTGTGCATCAATTTAGTGCCTATATTGAAAGGCATGTAACCATTAAAGATTTGTACAACCTAAAACAAGACAAAGATGAGTGTTTCATTGACTTCTTAGCTCGATGGAGGCAGTTGATAGGAAAATTACACTTTGTGTTACCTTATCGGGAAATGTTGGATATTTTTATCAATAATTTACAAGAACAACTATCCTATGAATTATCAACTGCTACCTTGACCACCTTCGATCAAGCTATAGACTTAGCCCAAAGAGTGGAAGATGCTCTCATTAGAAGAGGTCAGCTCAAAAAGAAAGATGATGAGAAAACATCCAGAAATCAATATAAAAATAAACAAGTTGTGGGTGATGGAGTCATTGATAGCAAAAACATTGCCAATGTTAATACTACAAAAACAACAGAGAAGTTCATATTGAAACCTCCTGATAAACCACCCCGAGAATTTACTAGGTTAAATCAATCTTTATCAACCATTCTCCCACAACTATTAGCCCGAGGTTTGATTCAATTACCCAATATCCGAGAACCTGATCCAACTCTACCCGGATATAGAGCTGATTTACATTGTGATTTCCATAGAGGACCTGGACATGCTACCAACTCTTGTAAATGGTTAAAACATAAAATACAAGATTTAATTGATAACAATGAGATGGAGGTGCAAGCCTTTCAACCTAAACAAACTCCTCCTAATAATGCTCAAAAGAACACCCCTCAAAGTCAAAATCAGAATGCCAATCAATCATTGGACATATTTCAACATCATTTACCAAAGCATGGTAAAGAGGTGGCTAATCAAATTGAACATCATAATGTTCCCCCTCCTACCCGATATGTAGGAGTCATTAGTGGACATTTACCTATTCATGATTTAGAAATATTTGACACAACTTTATCCATGGTCACGTCCAGACCTCTATATAATACTCGAACACTCGATCTTAGTAATGTAGAATATGATACTGAAAGTGACCTGGAAATCACCTCAAATCAATCGAATAGTTTTGAAGATGAATCAGATCCTATTCAACCCATCACAGATTCTATGGTTCCGAAAGAACCATTTCCTAGAAGAGTCACTACTCGACCATCTTCTCATCAGTTACTTTCTAATGAACAAGCCATAAATGCTAGACCGAGACCAATTCATCATCCTCAAAATAATATTGTAGGTACCATCGGAGTCGTTACTCGACAACAGGCTCAAAACTCTCAACAGGATCAAACTCAAAATGATGGATCAGCTCCATTTGTTTTGAAAAATCCCAATAAAGGGAATCATATGCCTAATGTTCAACCTAAGCCTCCGTATAATATTAATGAAAAATTATCCAATACTACAGCTAGAATTTCCCTTTTGGACCTTTTAAGATCTTCTCCTACCCATAGGGATGAATTAATGCTCACATTAAGCCAAATGATGGTACCACAAAATATTCAACTTGAAGCCATGTCCAATACTATCATAACTCGAGAAGTCGATTGTATTGACTTTCGAGATAGAGATATACCACAACATAGTTTACATAAGGATAACCCCTTATACATTACTGCCCTAATTGGGGATGTAGCCATTAAACGCGTCTTGATTGATAATGGTTCATCTTTAAACATATGCACTTTTGACTTCTACCAAAGATTTGGCTTTAGAAGTGATGAAATGAAAAGAACTGATATGATCATAAAAGCCTTTAATGATGAAACACAAGAAATGTGTGGAGTTATTACTATCCCCTTGCAAGTTGGTCCTAGGACCTTAGACACGACCGTGTTTATTGTACATTGCCCTGCATCATACAATATACTTTTGGGTCACCCTTGGATTAATGCAATGCGAGTTGTCCCCTCAACTTTACATCAGTGTGTTAAATTCAAATTTAAAAATTAGTTGGTTACCATTCATGGTGACCCTAGACCCTTTGATATGTGTGCTTTGGCAGAACCGGTTGGAGTTCAATTTTGCCCTGCTCTGTCATCCACACATCCTAATTCTCATCAACCATCTAAACGTGTGAAACACTCACCCATAACATCATCTACCTTTTCCCCATCAACTACACCTCTACATATAGCTCAACCATCTTCCGAACAAACCACATTAGGACCTCAAAAGGATCCTAAACCCACAACCAATGCTTCTTGTTTTACTCCTATAACTTCCATACCTTTAGATCCTTCCATCAACATTTCTACAACATCTACGCCTATCAAAGACATGATTTTTGCATCCAAAAACATAGGAAATGATCCTTCTACCTCTTACGCCCTTACTGATGAGCTCTTACCTGATTTATCTAAAATTCTTATATCATAAAAAACAAACACTGCCATGCAATATGCCCTTATTTTAAATAAACTCCCACCCTCTCCTCGTACCTTGGGCCTCCCATAGCCGATGGGAAGTATTTACCAAGTCGGGAGTTGTGCTTTTATTTATAAGGGATATGACTGGGGAAAAATACCTAGAAACATCAAAACATATTGTGATGGATATGCTAGATGCTATTTCGCTAATAAGTATATTAAAGCTAAACATATAATGCTTAAATTGGGCTATAAAGGGAAAGGTTTGGGACCTTTCCAGAATGGTATGAAAGAACCTATTGAGGTAGAACCGTGGCCTGCCCGATGCGGTGTGGGCCTATTTCCTAGTAAAGGTCAACCCTTCCCATTTGAGGAGGATGACCATCTTACATGTTACCAAGATTATCTGGATAAACAAGATTCTTTGCGTTCAAAGAATAATCCCTTTACCTGTAATATGCTATCCATAGCTTACCCTGAGATGATTGCCAAATCCGATGATGAGTTGGAAGGGGATATCTTCCATGATGTCTCCGTTGATGAATTGTTCTACATGATTATGTAGATGATTTTGATGGCTCTATTCCATCAAATAGTATAGATCATTTAGAGGACTTGAGAAAAGTCTCTTGATCGGTTAAGAGGAATATCTTATCCAAGCTAAATCCTTGGAAGAATTATATTAGAATTAAGGTCACCCACCCTACCTACCAATTATTGAGAGTATACTTTACATATGGCAAGTTGAATGATGTTATAAAGATTGAACATTGGAACCGAAGATCCCACACCCCATAATATGGATCTGATATTACGAAGTTTACAAGGTAAGATTCAAGGATTCGTCCTTAGAGACATTTGGAGATAAAAGAATCTTTTCTTAAACTTCTTAAGACTGAAGATGTCTCTTTTATTGGGACGATGAATGCCAAGAAGCATTCGACCTCCTTAAACAATATCCTTAAACCCCTGCTTTCACCACCTAGATCTGATCACCCATTTATCTTGTACATTTTTGCTTCATTTTGCCTTAGGAGCTATGTTAGCTCAACTTGACGACGAGAAGAAAGAACATGCTAATTATTACGTCAGAACCTTAATAGTTATGAAACTCGCTATACAATATTAGAGAAGTTGTCAATCATATTTTCTACAAAAACTATGACATTATATGCTCACAAAAAACATATGTTATTGCCAAATTTAACCCTTTCGATAACTCATGATCGACTACTTATCTAGTCACACAGCCAAGTGGGTTCTTGCGCTAAGCGAGTTTGAACTCATGTTTATAGGACAAAAGTTTGTTAAAGGTCAAATTATAGCAGATCAATTAGCTGCTACACCCTTAGAGTCTACCCATCCCCTCATCATTGAGTTTCTCGATGAATGCCTTAAATTCGAGGCAGACCATCCTAAAAAATGGTCCCTATACTTTGATGGAGCTCGATTCATGAGTGGGGCTAGTGTGGATATTATTTTAATATCTCCACAAAAACATCTTATACCTCTGTCCTTTAAATTAACATTTGCTTGCACTAATAATACTGCTGAATATGAGGCTCTAATCCTTGGATTACGAGCAACTTTGGCCTTAAAAATTAAAAATTTGTTAGTTTTTGGTGATTCTCAACTTGTCATAAATCAAATCAATGATGTTTATCAGACCAGAGATGATAAATTACGCCCATATAAAACATATATTTTGCAATTATTATCTTTATTTGATCAAGTTACTTTGGAAGCTATTCCTTGAACTAGCAATCATGCGGCTGACGCTATGGCTACAACTGCATCTCTTTTGCCCTTGGAGTTAGATGATGAATATTCTACCATCATTATTCATCGACTACAAGAACCCACTTAAAGCAAATCATGCTTAGAACCTTTGGATGTGTTTCTAATCAATGAAACTACTCCCAAACCATGGTACACTGATATATTTAATTTTCTACAAAATGGGACCTTCCTTGATGGTTATACTAGCAACCACCATCGATTATTACGTAGACGAGCAAGTCGCTTCATGATTATTGGTAATACCTTGTATAGGAGATCTTTTGAAGGCATATTATTCAGATTTTTGAATCTAGACGAATCTAGATCAACTTTGAGTGAAGCCCACGATGGATCTTATGGAGGACACTTTAGTGGTAATGCCATTTCTAAGAAGCTCGTTCGAATAGGATACTTTTGGACTACCATGGAGAATGATGCACATGATTATGTGCACCATGGACAATGCCAAAAACATGGACCTTGTCCATGCCCCACAAGAGCAAGCTATTCATCTCCTTGGCCCTTTTCAAAATGGGGCTTAGAATCATTGGAAAATCAACCCGTCATATGATGGACACAAATTTATCATAACATGAGTATTTACAAAATGGGTTGAAGCTACCTAGCTTACTGAAAAGTTTCAAGTTTATCTTCAATCAAATTATTTGTAGGTTCAATTCCAAACTCATCTCGGATAATGGAACTTGTTTCAAAAATAAAGATGTCAAAAAATTATGTCAAAAAATAAAACAACATCATTGGCCAATCCCTATTATCCTCAAGGTAATGGCAACCAAGCATCTAATAAAACATTAATCAAAATTCTCAAGAAACGGCAAAAATCAGATTGGCACATCCAATAATCCCCTGGCCTATCAACAGTGTCGCACCCCCACTGGAACTTCACCTTTCATTTTGGTTTATGACACAAGCATTTTCCCTTTGAATTAGAAGTTCCTTCTTTAGCTCTACTACTTCAAGATAGACGTAGGGGATGAATATCGCGGCATTTAGTCAGGAACTTTTAGATGAAAAGGCATCAATGCTTTGGAGCATCTTCATGCCTACCAAAACAAGCAAGGAGCATATCTCAAGAAATTCATCATCGATCCCTTGAGATCGAGACCTTGTTTAAAAGAAAATAAAAAAATACTAATGCAACCAAAGACCTAAAGGAAAAGAGCCCAACCGCTTGGACCATATATTATTACGCTAAATTTGGATCGGGAGCATACAAATTATCTACCTTAGATGGTAAAGAACTTAAAGAACCTATGAACATTATGCATCTCAAACACTACTATGCATAAAATTTGGCCATTTCATCATTGTATATATTTGTTTTGCATATTATTCCTTTTAGTCACTTATATAAAAATTTTCAAAAACAATCACATTGTATTTCTTTCAATTCATCAATTAGAATCAAAATACAAAAACATCAAAATCATCAACATCTTCAAAAACATCTTTTATTTTGTACTTGTCCATTCTTGGAGTTTGCAGTTATATTTTCAATTATTTTGGATAAATGAGCATTTATTTGGAATCCCGCACTTTCACACTCACATGAATAAATATCTTGATTTTATTTAGTATGATTATTAATCTCTCTTATATCAAAGTCCACATTGGCATTAAATAAAGTTTTGAGCATAGAGAACTGATCTTGTTATTTTACTTGAACCAAGTATATCTTTTCACATTAAAATGATTTCATTGCAAATTCAATATGATGCTACATAGTAGAAGTGGTTTCTTGAGCAAAAAGTTTCCCTTGCTATCCTATCATGCACATGGTCTAGAATCTTTGAGAATTGACAAAAGGACAAGCTCACCCCTACCCAGAATAAAAATCCCTTGCTCTACAACCAATCCGAGCAAGTATCCCTAGTATAGGAAGAAAAAGAAAAGTTAAAGAAAATGAGAAAAAGAAAAATATCATTTTGTACCATCGCAACAATATTCCAAGCAAAAATACAAAAAAAAGAAAAAGCAAAAAGCAATAAAATCCCTTTCCCTACCCCTTGAAAAGAAAAGAAGGGTGAATGAGCTTGAATCCTTGGAATTCTCAATTATTCGAAAACTATGAGGTAAGCCCCATAACAGGTGGTTTGTGCCCAACCCGCTTGGCCTTGGGTAATCCCTAGCATGGTGATATGTCTGTCACATTAGTGACCTTCTTTTGTACAGACCTATGTCAGCTTATGGATTAGCTAGCTCTTGATAAATCTCGACTTACATAGTAGTCTGGTACGGTTATATGCATATAAATCATGGTTAAGGAACACTCATTTGGTTAAGGCAAATTGCTTGTATCAAATTATCTTGCTCAAAATTGGTGAATGAACAATACAATTGCACACATATTTGTATTTGAGAGATTTTGTATCATTATGATAAATCAAGATCGGTAATGAACTCACATTTGCACATGAGGATCCCTTATAAACCTACATTTGTCTTTGAGATAATTTAAAATATTTCTATAATTATTTTCGGAATAGTTTTATCCTCTTATTTCATAATTTTTGTTTTGTATAAAAACAATTATATACATTGTTTCACAAAATCACAAAATGATTTCAAACAACATGTTCATCATATTATTTTTCTGTTTATCAAAAGTCAAGAATTAATCATGCAATAAAACTAAAATGTCAATTTCTTTGGATTTCGCGATGATGGTATAAGTCTATACCTATAAGTCTATGCCTAGCGCAAACCATTGTTCTAGTTTTATTTTCCCATTCATTTTAATAAAAACCCATATGGCTTACATCATAACTAAGCTTTAAAATGAACGCACACTTATCTTATTTCAGGTCATTATGTCCACATTCAATTTTGCAATGATGGTATAGTTCCTAGGAACTTATGCACAATTTTTATCACACTTAGGAATTTATGCCTAGCAAAATTCATATTCCTTTTATATGTCATGCATAATATTTTTATGAAAATCTGAAAACAAATCACCACCATCATCATTTTCATCATCACAACACAAAGTCTTAAGACAGTCTCTTAAGCACTCTTTTACTTTTCACAATATTTCTATCCTGGGATTAGCTTGACGACCTAGTGAGCGGCGACTCCATGAAATGGTCTATAACAACGACAATGTCCTTTGAAATTATTGTTAGAAGTCCCTTTTATTTTTCATCAAATTACATCACAACAACCAATTTGTTTACATCAGATTATTTCATTTACAATTTTATGCCATGATATCAACATATAATATTTCAAAATGACATAATCACATGAATATTCAATTACAAATTAAAGCATCATACAGCATATACACAAGTCATATCATCAAAAACAAGACCATATATATATATCAAATTATGTACATCATATCAAAACTGGATTGGTATGCCACAATCTATACCTTGGCATACTCAATCCTCTCAAAAATCTCCACAATCTCTGTGCAGTCTATAGTCAACTATCCCTGAGAAGCCCTCGAGCTCTCAGCCTCATCTCCTCCCCCGCCCTGACGTGGAGGAGGTGGTCCCATAGCAGTCCATGTTGTGTCTTCGGTCCTCATTGTCGATCATGAGGATGTCCTCACCGATCCCATCCAGATTGGTTCTGCAATGTTGGCTGGCAACGGTACCCTTTGACCCTCTGGAGCCAGCTGAAAGTATACTCCCTGGTAGAATGTGGTCTGCATCATAGACCGCACTAGCTCATCCCTGCTCGCCCCTCCGCTCCGTGCCCTGAGCCATGTAGTCTCATCCTGTAGTGTCTGTACCTGAGCCCTGAGCCGTGTAGCCTCATCCTGTAGTGACTGCACCTAAGCTCGGAGGTGAGCAACCTCATCCCGGAGAGCCATCGTCTCATTGCTCTCCCCTACCTCGACACCCTTGCCCTTATCAGGCGATGGTGGTCTCTCCCCCTACTATGAAGGGAATCTCTCCTCCCTCCGCCCTATCTCCTGTGGCCTCTATGGAGCCTGACCCATCCACTGGCATCTCTCCTATGGGGACCACCACTGCTCTCTCCCGCTATGACCCCATGCTGCCTCAATGGTAGCCTGGCACCACCTCCCCATCCATCGCACAACCACGTGCACCAGACCCTATGCCCTCGTCATCCGAGGAGGGTGGATGCCTGCGTACCAGGCATCATAGCCATCTGCAACCCCAACATCGTCACCATCCACTGGCTGGATGGGGGCATCGTCTGCATCCTGACTCTAGAATCGCTGCATGTCTGGAGCCCCGCTCAATGTAGTATTATCCCAAATAGTCCGGGAGTACTCGTAATATCTGAGAGAAGGGATCCCCTACTAAAGACCGAACTACCATAGTACCCAATTGTAGCGGTGGAGCTCTACCTCTCCCCGCTCCATCCTCAGCCAACAAACTCGCCTGATGCGAGCTAGCTCCTGCCCATCCTTTGCCCACCCGGGATGCTCTCTCCATGGCCTCCAGGTGATCTGGTCTAGGATGAGGTCATCCAACAACCTCCGTGACATCGGCAGATCTATCCACCACTGTGACCCTCTCTATAGCCACCAATAGTAAACCCGGGGCCTCTCCCGGTCAACCCCTATCAATGGGAGCCCTATCGACCTCCGCATCGTGATGTGCTCCCAACACCAAATCTGTAGCAATGATGTCAAGACCAGACATCAACCTCCCTTGTATATGACCCCATGCAGGATCCTATACAAGTGACATAGTACAAAGCTACCCCATGCAAATCTGTAGTCGTGGTCTCTCATGTCGTAGACCACATCTGACAGGAGCCAGGGTAATCTGCACCCGCTCTGGTGGCATAGCAGTAAGCCACCTACTACTCCTACCAAAACTTGAGTCAACCTAGATGCCCCGGGCATCTGCCTTAGAGACTCGATGTTCACTCTGCCCTTCTCCAAGGTGAAGCTTGGGTCTTCGGTCAGTCTCATCATTGCCTGGCCCTGATTGGCCGTAGGCGTCATGAGCCGTCCCTGTATGGGGATCCTCATGATCCTCCATACGTCCTCTAGTGTGGGAGCCATCTCCCTTATCGATAACCAAAAAGATGACCCCGGATACCATCTCTCTGCTAGGGCTATCAGAAGCCCTATGTCAGTCGGTACTTGTGGCATCTCTGCCACATGCCGTAGCCCGACCTGTGCTAGTCGGTCATGCTCTGCCTGGTCGAGAGCGGCCAAGTCATCTCTCAGCCCATCGTATTTCCATTCCCGGCTCTTTAGTAATCCCCTCTGCAATACAAACAATAACAACAAAAATTCATTAATCAACCAATCATTAAAATAAAATTAAAAACATTTTAATCAAGCTTAATTTCTTAAAAGCGATGATATCGTCCACCATTGGATTATATCATCCCAAATTTGGCAAAATCATCCTTTTTAGGATGAATTCGTCTCTGATTTCACAACTTGGGGATCGCCCCTTGTTGAACGGGATCACCCCTAGTTCACTGATTTTGCCCTCCGACGAAATCGACGATCTAGGGATGATTCCGATGAAATCGGGACAATTTCGTCCCGACGTCGTCGACGGCCTAAAAACGGCCACGATGCCCCAAACAGTCAAAATTTAAAACAAAAAATTGCACAAAGTACAATCAAACCTAATCTACTAGGATTAGATCCTTACCCGTAGCCCACGCCGGACCTCTATTGCTCTGTGCACTGTCTCCACCATTGTTTCTCTTTGCAGAGCTCTGGAACAGTAAAAATGAATAATAAAAACAAAAAATGAATTAGGGTTTTCCCTATTTTTCTTAATTTTATGCAAAACCAACAACATTTTAATTTTTCTTTTCCACGTTTTTACCTCAAACGTTTGATTTGGGTAAAAACACGGAGGGGGCACCATAGTAAGCAGTCGTATGATTCGACCAAGAATCGTCATCTAAAAAATTGAGTAAATTTTGCTTTCTCGTAAAATGGGAAAAACTCGTCTTTAACGCATTTTATTTGAAAAATTCGCTAAAGAGGGGGCAAAATGTAGCACCCTAAAATTGGTGCAGTTAAACCCTTAGTAAAAGATAAAAGATAAAAATTTAAATTTTAACCCCAAAACCGCCCCAAAACCGCTTGTTACCCGTTTCCCTCCTTTTCCATGCCATTTTTAGGATTTGTTTTGACCGTTGGATGATATCATCGCAGATCAGATGAAATCATCCCCGATCTGACGAATTCGTCTGGAACAGAGCATCCAGACGATTTCGTCCTAAAACCGAATGTTCATAATTAGCTCCTATTTCAATAGCCTCTCCAACTTTGGCAGAAGTGCGTCTGCGTAGTTGGAGATTCCCCCGTTGGAGATCTCCCAGATTGGGATAATCCCCAACCTCCTAACCTCCCCCTAATCCTATATAAACTAGGATTTTTCTAGTTTATCCCCCTGATTCCCCCTGCTCTGAACCTCCTAGCTGATGGATTTCCCTGCATTCTCGTGTTGTTGTCTGCATTCTGTATTTCACATTTTCTTGCAGGAACTCTACTATTTTTCTGTTGGAGCAAGATCGGATCGTCGCAAGCGATTTCAGAATTATTTTGGACGATCCTATCGAGGAGCGCAGACGATCTCGTACGATTGGAGGCGATCCTGACTGTAGTCTAGATTGGGGGCAATCCGAGCCCAGAGTTTGCATTTTCTTAACTTTTTTGCATTTTTCCATTATAATTCTGCATTATATTAGGTTATTATGTTTATGCATCTTGGAGTTCACCTCATTTAATGTAAATGCATGGTAAAATCAAAATACATTGTTAAGTTGATGCATTTCTTCTTTGATTTCTATTTGGATTTATCATTTAGGTAAATTTACCATTACTTTTATCATTTCCCCTATGTTTCGACACTCGTATTTTGGTATTTTGTATATGTTTCTGTGATTGCAGGTTTTTGATGAATTCATCTGATGAATTCATCAGATCCATGATGATCTCGTCTGATCTCAGATGGCCGACTATGATCTGAGACGATTCTGTCTCATTTCAGACGATTACGTACAGTTTGAGATGATTCGGACTACTACAAGACTTAGAACCTTCATCAAACATCCAGAATCAGGTATGATCTATCCTAATTTGCATATTCTCTATGTTTAGCACTCATTTCTATTTTTTGTATCCATTTAAATCAATATTGGCATATAGAATAGTTTAGATTCATCTTGGCCAAACCTAGGAGTTGAATGATTGAGTATAAAAATGAACACATCAAACCCATTCCCAACCTAGGCATGGAAACTGCCACTCAAAAGTTTCCTGGTGAACCCACCATCCATCAAAAATTCACCCTTATACTCCTCCCCCGAGAGGCGAGACCTTCAAAGGGCCTCTCAGTCCGAGGTATTGTCCCATCCTTCTCGCATCCTCCTTCCGGGCGTGGATCCTATGGCCTGAGGGTAAGGATGCAAAAAATTTGGAGTGATACACCTTTATAATTGCCCCACCTCTTTTCGAAAGGGGTACTCTTTACCTATTTGTAACTTATTGTACCAAAATGGGTATCCCTAAGAGGGACCGACATGTAACCAAGTTTCAATATCAATAAAGAGATATATCTTTATTATTTTGTGTTATATGATTTTTCTTCTTGTCTTCCATTTCATCTCGGGTTTTTAATAACATTGCAAGTAGGGTTAAAAAGGGGGCAGTGCATGCATCCCGGGGTCGCTACAGATGGCGATCATAGTGGGACCTCCACTAATTTTTCATTTATTGTTGGGATACTAACTTAGTTTTGTGTGTAGGGCTAGCATCTCTAAGCTATAGTAGCCAAAAATTAGCCTCTCTGAGCTACGACAACCAATAGAGCTTAGCCGCTTTGAGCTACAACAACCAAGAATCAGCCACTTTGGTCAATAGTAGCCAAAAATGGAGTGCAACAGAGGTCAAAACACCGAATCTCTGAGCTGGATCAAAGGTTGGTATAGCTTCTCTGACATTTTACAAATTTCTATCTACTTCTATGTGTCTAAAACAAAGAACTTAAAGCACATTTATGTTTGGAAATTGAAAGAATAAAAGAAGAAAGAATGAAGCATTTCACATATCTTAGATCTTCTTTTAAATTTTCCACTAGGTGTTTCTAGGAACAATGGCTTATACCTAAAACATTTTCCTTAGAATCCAACGTGCTAGATATTGTATGTTGTTTTCTTGCTTTGAGGCCCTGCTAGAGGCCATAGCTGCATGAAATAAAGTGTGCTCATACAAATCATAGTAGTTCATGCATATTTCTAAATATTGAAACATATTTTTGCATTTAGGAATATAGGAAGGGTTCATTACTGCTATATAATGCACTTTATGTTACGTAAGCTTAAAATGAACACCACAAACACACGTCTCATTTAAACATTGGGGAGTTGTATTTCATCACCAACCTTCAATTCAGTCTAGTGACGTTGGAATTCATCTCCTTCCACTAGTTTTCCCCTAGATATTCCTAGAAATGGATTGAAAAAATTATTTATAGTGATACTAAGTTACTTGTGATCAAACTATCTCCCACTGTTGGAACAATCATTGGTTCAAAGTGGAAGAGCTAGGCAAACCCTCCATTGGGTCTTCAACGGTGTACCCTAGCTTCTTTTGAGAAAATCATGTTTGGCATGAGTGTACTTGATTGTCACTATGGATGAGTCTTCTCATTCTTAATCCAAGAACAAGAGTAAAGAAATTGAAATAACAACACATCAAAACACACCAAACAATTTAGGGCACACTCAAATTGGTAATCAAGATAAAAATTTGTTTGGTATTGTGTGGTTATTCCTAAATTACAACTCAAAAAAATCAATTCATAGACAACATGGTCAAAAAAAGAAGTAAGCACCCTCGGTCTGATACCGAGGGAGAGATAGAAGCAACTCATACCCATAGGCAGAGTCATAGTAACATTGAATGACCCACCCGTAATACTATGAGACATAGCTTTGTGAGCCTAAGGGGTGATAATTCAACCCTTGGGGGATCTCCTCAAGAAACCCTAAGTAAATAACCACATCATGGAACAAAGTCACATAAAAAAAATAGGCTTCACAGCCATCCTCATCAAGGAGACATAAGGAGGCCTCAAGGGCCTCCTCTAAACACAGAGAAACATATCAAAGACATGAGGAAGCTTCAAAGGCTTCCTCCTCACATGGACATAAATAAGGTTATAAAACTCATTATTCATATAGGGATGACGAGACTGCTACATCTCCATCCACAAGGAGAAAACATGTTACCACAAAGCCCTCTTCATCAAGAATTGCAACACCTTAAGACTCACAAGAAACATATGAAACAAATTTACCTACTGAAGGGCAAGAAACTAGAGCTACATCTAGTCATGGGAATCAGCTATAAGAAATCCTTCACACAAAAGGAAATATTCTCGTACACTATGCAATCATAGGAGTGAATGGCACCCCATGGGACTAGCCATGGAAAACAAGACAACTAGATGGGTTGGATCGGTTTCCTACACGACCAACTCAAAGAACTGTAGCTACTGAGAACTCTACATTTGGAAGCTCATGAATAGTGACTTCTAAACATATCTCTCAGTCTAGGGGTACCTTAGAGTGACCTCGTAGTAGACACATGGAGTCTAACCATAGGGATATTAAATAGTACACTAAACAAGTAACATTAGCTAGCAATAGTACAGATACAATAGAAACCTCCTTGAGGAATATGTGAGTCAAGACAACAAGAACAGAGTCAAATAAACATGAGTCATCTATAACAGTGAAAACTGACCGAATGAGGAGGTTAGAAAATGCATTACGTAAGGAGCAAGAGCTAGTGGAAGCTCTCAAACAAGAGAAACAAAAAGAAAGACTCTTGCGCCAACATGAGCAGCGTTTAAGAGAGCAGGATGAGTGGTTAGCTCTTAACAATTTATAGACAAATGGTGGTGACCACAAATGAACAAGATGCACCAACTCACCTAAGGAGAGCTGCACTAGACAAGATAGCCCACAACGAAATCCTCCACCAAATCATGAACAAAATCCAACTAATGGGGGAAGGGCAAACACAACAAACCAAGATCATAATCCTGAGTCCCATCGTAGGAGGGAGGAAAATGGAATAAATCAATTGTATAGAGAGTTACCTCCATTACCGATGTGAATAGGCTTACAAGAGGAGAAAAATACACAACCAACCATATGCCCATCAATCCCTAGCCCTCCATATCCTAAGAAATTTGATATGCCTAGGTTAGAAAAGTTTAAAGGTGAGGAGGATGCACAAGAGCATGTCACCAATTTTATCAATGTCTGTTTTCATCTTGAAGACAATGATACTCTCATGGTAAGAACATTTATAATGACATTTTTAGGTGCTACCACTCAATGGTTCAACCAACTACCTAAGCATGGCATAACCAACTTTGAACAACTAGTAAATGCATTCTTAAAATGTTTCTCCTTTGGTGCTAAGAAGAAGGTGGACCTTTCAAACTTGGCTAACTTGAAATAGTATGATGACGAGCCAGTAATGTATTATGGGAATAGATGGAGAAAAGTCATGGCAAAATTATCATTCTCTATTCCCACATAAGAGATCATTCGCATGTTCACCAAAATTTGTTCTAAACACATCTCCCTCTTGCTACAACTTTTGTAGTATCCTTTGTTTGAGGAAGCTTTGGTACAGGCCAAGCTCATCAAAGAAATAAAAGTAGATGAGGGAACCAATAAAATCTAAAAAAAAAAGGAGTGGAACAAGAATAGTAAAAATGAAAAGTATAAGTAGAAGTAGGGCAACCCTGCTCCATTCAATCAAGTCATATTGGCTACACCCAAGGATAAGGGTGCACAACAACCCCAAAACTATCAAGCACATCCCCCATCGACAAAATATTACCAAAAGAAAAATTAGGGAAGAAACTGAGAATGCAAGTCGCCTCGTTATTTCACGCCTCTAACATAATCAATATAATCAATATTTAATCATTTGAGCGAGGACAAGAGGATCATATTTCTTGATATACCTCTTATAGATCCTAACCATCCTAAGCCAAAAGGATATATGAAATATCAAATTTTCCCTTATCACAGGATACCGGGGCATGACATTGAGGCTTGCATTAGGTTTAAGCATCAAGTTCAAAACATGATTGATGTAGGAGAACTCAAAGTTGACAACCCACTATCTCTCGATAATAGATACATGGTCATATACAAAAACCCATTGCCCAATCATGAGGCCCCTTGAGAGAAAGGGACCCAAGTCAATTAGGTTCGAGCTAACATACCTACCCATGGATGCATTGGGATGGTTGATATTGTTAACATAGCAACAAGGACTAGGCGGTATGGTCAACCGCAACTACTTGTAGCTCTCATGAACATCCCAGCCACTCCTAGGCAAATGCAAGACAACCTTCCAAGGCCACCAATGCGACCTATGGTAACTATTCAAAGTATATTGGAGCAAAACCTATAGATGACTCCAGCTAAGTTATCCATATATGAGCTCATACAATAGTCACCAAAGCATAGGGAGACTCTAATGGAGATTTTAAGAACAATTGAGCTCCAACCGCAAGATGCGAATGCATTCACTCACTTTGTGGGACAAGGACAAGAATGCTAGGAACCTATAATCTGATTCTATGATCATGAGATTAAGACAATTCCTACTGCCTTACCAGACCCTTCGCTAAATATTGTAGTAAAAATAAATGAATTACCTTTCAAGAGGTCTTTGGTCGATACAGGTTCATTGATTAACATCATTACAACAACAACAATAGAGCACCTCAAAATACCCAAGTCCAATATCGTTCTAGGAGCTTACACATTGAGAGCTTTTAATGATGCTTTATGCAATACTATGGGAACGATAGTCCTACCCATCAAGGTGGGGCATAAGACCATACTCGTGATGTGTCATGTCTTGTAAGGAACTATGTAGTACAACATCCTCTTAGGGAAACCTTGAATAAGGTCCATGAAGTGTGTGCCTTTGATATTGCACCAGTGTGTCAAGTATGTGCATGAGAATAAAGTCTATGTGGTTCTGTCTGATGAAGAGCCTTTTAAATACATAAATCATGTGGATAATGAAGACAAGTGGATAATGAAGACAAGTGGATAATTTGTAATTCTTTCTACTCACCTATACATGGCACCTTCATCCCCAACCACACAAGTGGATAATGAAGACAAAGGGGTAAGAAAAGACCCATGCACATCAACACCTCCTGGTGCACTCAAAATAGTCAATGCTTCTAAAGTACCATCAATGTCAAAACCAAAAGATAATCAAAAACTAAAAGCACCCTTAGTTAAGGAATAAAGGCCCAAGGAAGTGCCAAATATATCCATTGTTGAAATTCCAAGTCCTATGGAAGAGGAATATCTTCAAGATCAAGATGAAGATAGTGATTATCACCCTACTTCACCAGTATCATCCGTAGGGTCATCCACATCACATGCATCAATACACTTGGCAAGCACAGGCATAGGGGAGTACCTTGTGTAGAACATCACATTTATGCCTATCATTGAGTCTGCACAAGACATGGGAAGGCCTAAGGACTTAAGGCTACCAGTGGGAACAATGGTTCCACTTAGAATCCCTCCCAACCAAACCAATTTTGTCTATGTCAGCCTAGACTGCACTCATAAGTCTTTAGATATAGAAGAGGATCGTGACAAATTATTCATGGTCAATGTTCGTTACCTCTCTAACCTCAATTTTTATCTAAGCTACTTTGAACGTTGCCACTGGTATGGCTATGGCCTTGGCATATATGAGTAGGGGTGTAGGTAGTCATACGAGACACAATATTAGCTTCCCTCCATCTTAGGTTATTATAGCGGTAGTCAATATGACTCTCTTGTAGTGGCATTGGAAATATTAATCTTAGGGTTAGGAGAAGACATTGATTTCATTCCTTATCATCCCCTAAGAATAGGATATTTGAGCAACAGATAAGTGTCCATGGTAAACATACCACCACCAGAAGTTTATCATCCAAACATCTCAATTGATTCCAACCCAATAGGGTACAACTCATGGGACAAGGAGAATGGATATGAATTAAGTGATGATGAGGCACAAATTGGCTTAGCCTATCAAGGGCTTCACTATTTACAAATATTCACATGGTCCATCCACGATGAGAGTGGGTATACATCATATGAAAGTGACTATGAATCAGAAGGCTCAATAGAAAGAGCCTACTTAGGCCTAAGCCATAAACCCTTGACTTTGGAGCAAGAGACAAATGCAAATGGATTCTTCATAAGTGACAAATAATATGAATATGAAATAGATATGGCCTACTTAGGGCCAAGACATGAGCCCCTTGTCTTAGGGCCGCATACCAATGCTAACAATTTTTGGATAAGTGATGATGACTTTTAGGATGAGATCGAGATGGCTTATCTTGGACCTCACCACTTGTGGCAAGTGAACAAGCTAGTAGAGAGAGGTAGAACTCCATGCCATAGATCCTCATATCTGATTTTTGGGGACACCTATTGACCTAGTTGTCATTTATCGAATGGTCAATCCCCCTCGATCTATATTCAAAGAGCGATTAGCGCCCAATGATCCTATTGTCCACCCTACTCATGTTCCAGATCCAAAAATTCCCATTCCTCCAGAACCTCATCGTGAGTATGGAAGGGAAATCCCTAATACAAGATTGCACTCATGTGGGCCTGGAGACTTCATCCCATCCATCAACATGATCTCCATTGATTTGACCACTCCACTTCATGATGTAGCAGATCCTACCAAATCATTACATATTGATATAGAGGCTATTGATTGGGATTGTGCTAATTCACCCGTAGGGCCTAAATACCTCTTCCCCAATGAAGAGATGTTATAGCAGTTCCATTTTGGATCAAGTTGTGCATATGACATCTTCCATGTTGGTTTGGAACCTGAGTCGATAGGTCCTGTGAATCCCACCGATGATATTCATTTGATACCCATGCCTCATTAGCTAGAGGATGGGTCACATATAGCTATAGAAGCGACTTTCAAAGTGGACATCAGCGATGATCCTATCCAACCAAGGAAATTAAAGTTCAGAGAAAGTCTATCTCTAGAGGAACAAGCCATCCTAATTCCTCTCCTCAAGGAGAGGCTAGATATTTTTGCTTGGACTTACAAAGACATGCCAGGGATAGATCCAAAGTTAGTTATTCATAACCTTTCATTGGATTCCATGAAGAAGCCAATAAAGCAAAAGCTGAGGAAAATGCATCCAACCGTCACTTTGATGGTGAATAACTAATTGCAAAAACTACTGGATGCAGTATTCATAGTTCCCATCGACTACCCTGAGTGGGTGTCAAACATGGTACCCATAGGGAAACCTGATGGAAGAGTATGTATCTACAAGGATTTTAGATATTTAAATAGGGTAACACCAAATGATTCATTCCTATTTCCAAACATAGATGCTCTTGCATATGCAATCATAGGTCATGAAATGCTCTCTCTAATGTATGGTTTTTTTGGATACAACCATATCTAGATTAATCCTAAAGATCAACATAAAACTGCTTTCACTACTCCATGGAGAACATTCAGTTACAAAGTAATACCATTCGGTCTCAAAAATGTTGGTTCCACATATCAGCAGGCCATGACATACATATTCCATGACTATATGCATAAGATATTGGAATATTACATGGATGAATTATAGGCCAAGTCCTTGTTGTGGTAAGAACATGTCGAAGTCCTTAGACAAATATTTGATCACCTCATAGAACACAATGTCCGATTGAATCCTAAGAAATGTGTATTTGGCATAACTTCTGGAAAGCTTTTGGTATTCATCGTATCCAAGAGACATTGAATTCAATCCTTCAAAGGTAAAGGCTATACTAGAAATGGTCATCCCTACCAACATTAGAGAATTAAGGAACCTAAAAGGCAAGATAACATCCATTAAAATATTCATCATGCAATTATTAGATAAATGTTGACCTATGAATCATTTTCTATGCAAGGAGGTCCCCTTTCATTGGGACAAAGAATACCATCAAGCCTTTGTAGAGATTAATACTTATTTGGCAACACCGCCAATATTGGCTCCACCAAGGCCAGACATACCATTTTTACTATATATATCCACTACTGATTTCGCATTGGGCACCATGTTAGCCCAAAAGAATGAAAAAGACAAAGAGAAATCCATATATTACATTAGTCGCATCTTGGTGAGTTATGAGCTAGGATATGCATATGTAGAAAAGTTGTGTTTAGCAGTGGTCTTTGCAACTTGAAAGTTGTGACACTACATGTTAAGCCATACGACCTACGTCATATCAAAAATAAATCCTTTGTAGTATATTATGAGCAAGACATATCACAATACACGTATCACAAAGTGGATAATTCTATTGACAAAATTTGATCTAGAGTTCGTAAGCCAAAAATCCATCAAGGGACAAGTCATAGCAGATCAATTAGAAAAGGTGCCTCTTCAGGATAACAAGACTCTCACCATAGAATTGCTTGATGATGCGATCTTTGTATTATCAGATCCACCAAAACTAAAAGAACCTAAGAAAGAAAGATACATGTCATTTTTCTTTGATGGTTCAAAGTGTGAACAAGGAGATGAAGCATGGATTGTATTTATCACACCATAGGGTTTTCCATTACCCTTAGCATTCAAATTAGACTCCCCATGCACAAAAAACAATACAGAATATGAAGCATTGATCTTGGGACTCCAAATAGTCATAGCAATGGGTATTAAAAGATTGAATATCTTTGGTGACTCCTTTCTCATAGTAAACCAGGTCAAAGGACTATTCCAATGTAGGTGCCCACTCCTAAAGACTTACAAGGAACTTGTTGACACATACCTAGCCCAACTAGAATGGTATGACATTGAGACAATCTCTCATACATCAAATATATTTGCAAATACCATGGCCTCTTTGGGATCCTTATTCCTAAGAATGCATCTATTGATATTACAATAATTCATGTGAAAGTGCTTTCACACTCAGCAATACATCATGAAAATTTTGACAATCAAGAATCAGTCAACATGATCAACATCGAGCCAAATCAGGATTGGTCCTTTGCAACCAAAGATTTCTTACAAAAGGCACCTTGGGGGTCATTGATATCTCAAGGAATTATGGAGTGTGGTGCAACCATACAACATATAGTTGTTCCTCAATTTGTGTTCACTAGCTTAGAAATACAGAAAGAGCAAGTTGTATTTTTGATAGAAGTCGTGGCCTATCAAGATTGGCTTTCCCAACTGTGGTGCTTCCTAAAGCTTGGAATAGTACCTCAAGGTTTGTCACATACTAAAAGGTGAAATTTCAAATAAAGAGCAACAAGATACATCTTGCTAGGATAAATACTCTACAGACAAGGATATGATGGAATATTGCTCTGTTGTCTTGAGCCCCAGGAAGCATATTGGGCAATTTTGCAAGCTCACAATGGTACATGTGGAGGGCATTTCAGTGGCATGGTCATAATTAAGTGCATCTTGAGAATGGGTTACTATTGGCCCACCATGGAAAGGGACTACTATGAGTATGTCAAGAAATACAGTAAGTTCCAGCATCATGTGAATCTAACGCACTTACCATTGTAAGATTTGCAGCCCATCCAGGAAGCATGACCATTCTCACAATGGGGACTAGACTGGATTGGGAAAATCTCACCCCCATCCTCATGCCGAAACACATTCATCATAACAACCACATAATACTTCACTAAATGGGTATAAGCAATTCCCTTAACATCAAAAACTAGACCAAGGATTACGGAGTTTATACTCCATAATATCATAAGTCATTTTGGGGTCCCTTCAAAGATAATATCGGATAACGGGCCATATTTCAAGAACAAAAATATGCATTATTTAATGAACAAATATCATATTCAACACAGTTTTTCAATGCCCTATTATCTGCAAGCAAACGGGCAAGTAGAAGCCTAAAAAAAACAATAGTCTCTATTTTGAGGAAGACGGTGCAAGACAATCACAAGGATTGGCACATGAAATTGCCTCTTGCATTATGGGTATACATGAATAGTATACGGATGCCCACTAGGGCAACACCATTTTCACCAGGATATGGCACTAAGGCCATCATGCCACTAGAGTTAGAAATTTTGACTCTATGCATAGCATTAAAGGACTTCATAGATGATGATGCCATGTGACAAGGTCATCTTGATCAATTGATGCTTCTTTATGAACGTCAAGTCAATTCTTTAGAGCATCTTCATGTTTACCAAGATAATATCGCATGATCTTACAATAGTAAAGTCCATTTAAGGGAATTCAAGGTTGGATATCTAGTGCTCAAAGAAAACTAGTAGAATTCAAATTTGCCACCGCATTTGCAAGATAAGTTCACGGTAAACTGGATAGGCCCATACATGATTTCATAGAGAGTTGGACCTGGAGCTTATCATATTATATCATTAGATGGTGTTGAAGAGCTTGAACCTCTCAATATCATTCACTTAAAGGCATTCTACACATAAAACATAAAAACATTCAAATATGTCAAAAATTCAAAAACATTCAAATATGTCAAAAATTCAAAAACATTCAAATATGTCAAAAATTCAAAAACATTCAAATATGTCAAAAACACAAAACAAAGCATAAAACAAAAAAATTTCAAACACACAATCAAAGGCTCCAAGGGTAATTCATACCACTTGGTCAAACATCAATTCAAAGGCTCCAAGGGGAATTCATACCACTTGGTCAAAATAAATTCAAAAAGGCTGCAAGAGTAATTCATACTGGTTGGTCAAAATTAATTAAAAAAGGCTCCAAGGGTAATTCAAAATGCTTGGTCAAATCCAATCAATTCAAAAGGATCCAAGGGTAAATTAAACCACTTGGTAAAAATCAATTCAAAGGCTCCAATGGTAATTCAAACCACTTGATCATAATTAATACCAAAACCCCCAAAGGCATAATAAGCCCTTTGGTCAAATTAATCAAAAATACAAAAACAACATAAAATCAAAAATACAAAAACAATTGCATCTCACATCTTGCATCCACAACATTGCATTGCATTTTCATATCCACTACAATTGCATATGTCATGAGAGCCTCAAAAGTGATACCTCAGTGCAAATCATTCAAATACATACCTTCATTAACACACGTGTGTAATTGTGTTTTTCAACACAACAATTATTTGTTGCTATACATAATATACTAAGGTTTTTCGGTTAATCAACCACACCTAGTGATCTTATCAACTTTTGAGGAAAGAAACTTTGATTAGTATAAGGTAATATCTAGTTGTGATAATTCCTTGGATATTAAATATCCCGTCACTAATTGAAACACTAAAATCCTAGCTGGTACAAGGAAAATATGAAAGTTGCAAAGTGGTCTAGGTTACCTTAAGTGAAAAGGATCTTCCTTGCTTATCTCCCTGTGCAAACGATTTAAAGGTGTTGAGAATTGGAAAAAGGACAAGCTTTACCCTATCCAAATCCCTTGCTTACATCAAAATAAGCAAAATCCCAAAGCAAAGTACATATTCAGAAGGCCAAGCATACAGTCAAGATTTCAAAGCAATAATCCGATACACAAATCATATATTCAAAAAAAAAAAAAAATAGCTCAAAAAAATCAATAAAAAATAAACAGTGATTTTCATCACTACATATGAGTAAAATAAATAGCGATTATCATCACTACAAAAATCCTCGCTAAAAAAAAAAAACAATCAAAATAAAAAATGATTTTCATCACTACATATGAGCAAATATCCAAAGCCAAAAAGAAGGGAATAAAGCTTGAATCCCTGGAATTCTTAGCATTGTACAAAACTGGAAGGAGAAATCCTTATGCATGATGATATGTCTACCACAATTGCTTCATGCATTTGTGTATACCAATGTTTGAATGTGGATGAGCTAGCTTAGGTAACCCAATATTGCCTAGTGGTATAGTCCAACTAAGTCCAACATAAGGATGAGATGAACACTTGAGGATCCCTGATCTTAGCAATGGGCTGAAAGAATCCTGCTTGACATCGGAAGAAATGGTTGAGTTCTACCTCAAAATATACAATCACATGCACACACGGAGATCATGAAAAACCAGGTCCATGGTAAAAGCCTTACTTTTCAAAAGTCTAAGTGGTAAGTAGATAGTTTTTGATAGGGTAACTAGAGTGTTTGAATCTTTGTAAACCCCTAAAAATTCTTACATAGCAACAAATCATAACATTATTCACACCATCACTTTCTTTATAAGATTCTATAAATTAGGGGGTATCAACATAGTAATACAGATACTACATATATATTAGAAATAGTATATAGACGACCACTGACTACTTTATATTTTTTAATTTATAGAAACTTATTAAGAAAGTACATTACACACCATTACAACTCATATATGAATACTTAATCAATTCTTATGATAAGAGTGATTATTTAAATTCATGATTATTTTTTAACTTTTTGTGGTATCACCCATTAAGATTGTCAATGTCATATGCATTTTGTATGTTTTAAGTGATTAGAGCATACAAGTTTGTTTATACCATTCCACCACATAAGTTAGATGCATATAATTAAAGCAAAGTTAAAACATGCATTTAGCAATAACATCACATTCACAAAAACAAGTCATTAATCATCCATAAACCACATCATAAAACATATAGGCAACATCCATTTGCATAAAATCATAAATTCATCATTCATCATCAAAATACATTGCATCATATCATCAAATCATATAAGCATCTACAAATCCATCTAAGCATCTTCAAATATCATCTATCATCTAACATATTCATCAAATCATCATAATATCATCATGTCATCATATCATAAAACAAAATAACAACAAAAACATGAGCAATAAATGATACACATAATAAGTCATAATGCAAAGCTATCATAAAAGTATGTGTGTCAAGTCCAATGGATGTACAAAAATGCCCGTGGGCTACAGTCATATAGGTTAGTCAACCTCAAAAATGGATCAAGGACCAAGTAAAACACCAATCAAGTACCAATCCTGAGCCCCCTACATCACCTCCTCTAGTGCCACCTACCCTTATGGTGGTGTCACAAGTCAAATTATGCGAGCCTGTCGGTCTATCTGTTAGAGTTTGGATCCTCTGGCTAGAACGGGTGGAAGACTACCTTGAGGTGGAGTTCCCAATGACTTGTGAACCACCCGCACTAGCTAGATCCTTAAAAACAATCCCATGCCTTTTGAGCTACATCTGAAGAATGGTGACATGATCCAAAAGTCCTTGGATCTGCTCCTCATGCTCATCCAACAAATACTAAAGCTGTCCTACATCATCTCTTGAACCTGCCACTAGAACCTCCTATGGTGTAGGAGGAACGACAAACTACATCCTGGCATCACCACCCCCAATAGTAGTCTATAGAGCATGTATCTATGCTAAGAGCTACTCAATGGTAGCATCTCGCTGCTATACCTAGATCTTAGTGGCCTGAAGCT
Organism: Wollemia nobilis; assembly: GCA_028583015.1. Classification (NCBI taxonomy): domain Eukaryota; kingdom Viridiplantae; phylum Streptophyta; class Pinopsida; order Araucariales; family Araucariaceae; genus Wollemia; species Wollemia nobilis. Next base: position 874,143 of record JAQPPZ010016675.1, read on the forward strand.
TAGCCTTGACCTCATGTAGCTATGCTCTTAGAGGAGAGTTTATCTCCTTCGGATCTAACTCCTCCTCCTCCTCAAGAACATTAAGATCCTTTGCTGCCACTTGCTCTATTGGCTGTCCCCATACCTCGATCCTAGCTTAGAATCTATGTAATTTCAGATCTACACCATCACCCCCACCATCATCCTCGTGCCCTAGGCTACTAATGCCATGCCATATATGATCACCCCACCACTGAGTGTATGCCTCTGTAACTCCCCCAGCCACTCTAGGATCAAAAGTTGGGGCATCCTCCTTGTATGAAAGCTCTATAATATATCATGGAGGTAGGTCCTTCTTTGCTATGAGATGCCTATACAATAATGGTATTAAGGGCACATACTATTACAACCTGTACTAATGAAGAATCCATGAGTAGAAGAAATACTCCTGGATGGCAACCTTATGACCAATGATCCATCGCTCATATCGTGTCCTGGTAGTAAGACTAGCTAGATCATCCCAAGCATGACACTCATAGTAAGGCTACCACATGACATCTCCAACCAAAAGTCTAGTGAAAGCATTAGTGTAGTGGGATAGCTCCCCTGCAAAAGTGTGGCTCTTACACTCATCATGCTCTTGAGCCCATCTAGCAGCATAGCACTATGTCTGAGTATCGATCACCATGATCTAGGTCAAGAGCCCCTTAGCGATCTACCATAATATACTCCCATTCCCAAACCTGTAGGAGGAAGCTATAGGTAATGTTGACACATCCTCACCGATGGATGTGGTACAACTCATCATAGCACTGAGACAATAGCAATCTACTCCATGCATAGATGATAGGCTCCTCGCTATCCAATAGATCATGCACCATCACCAAAAGGTTCCACGAGAACCTCAAACCCGATAAGTTTGAGATAAGAACATTACCGATCACCATCAACAATACGACATGCCTCACCGTAAAGATACCCTTCCCATGCTAGTGGTTTATGGACACTCTAGAATTTGTGTCCTTGAGAGCATCCGTAGAGTGCCCTATAAACACCTACATGAAGACGACCACCTGATCATTAGTGGCCAAAGATACAATGGCCACCCCATCAAATGGAATCCGAAAGATCCTATATACATCCTCCAGCATAATGGTCATCTCATCGGTCGGGAGGTGGAAGGTATTAGTATGTGGGTCCTAGCGATGGGCTAGAGGCATAAGATAAGCTTGATCTGCCATGATGTAAGGTATCTTGATGATATACTGCAACCCTCGGGCTTTGAACCATACCCAGTCCATATCATAAAAGCTAGGAAGTAAGTCAAGCAAGAGCTTCCGGCCCTGAGCCTAAGCAGTAAGTATCTAAACAAAGTAGAAGAAAGACAAAACATAACTACAGTGCATCTAAATCATAATTCACAATAAACATGAAAAGCATGCAAAAGAGTGTGGACTATTCTAAGTCTAAGCAAAAAATATAAGAATGCACCTAATCAAACAATTCCAAAATTTAAAAATTCCAAGAAAAATAAAAAATGTCATAAAATACAACAAAAATGCAAAAAAAACATAGCTAAGGGTTTAGCTGCTATTGCCTACAGCGATCGAAACCTGGTTGCTAGAGGCAGCAGTGACCAAGACCCAACGGTCAAATTTTTGACCATTAGGGTTCAAGCTTGGCCGCTCTGAGCGACAACAGCTTAGAATTGGCCACTCTGAGTGATAGTGGCCATGGGACGACATGGCAAACCCGTGAACCCTTGGCCATAAAATTAAAAAAAAATTGAAAACTTACAAAATAATTTAAACATATCAAAATAGGGAGGGAAAATAAATAAAATAGGAAGCAAATATTCCCACTCAAGCATCAAAAACTAAGCTAAGTTAAAAAATTCCCAAAATTGCGACAACAGGTAAATAATGGAAAAATTCAAAAACCCTAGGCTAAAGCCACTAACAAAAAAATAAAATTGGGGACTAACCCACCATAACAAATGGGATGCTAAACCTAATTACGAAGTTTGTTCATTTCCAACAGGTTTAGTGAGGTTCATATTACTCAGATAAGAGAAAATATAGCTAGGGTTTAGAAAAGAGAAATACTCGAGAAGCTTCGGCTCCTCTAGTAGCTGATATCTCACCCTGTGCAACCATGTCCTCAATGCTAGAAAATTTCAAAGTCGCAATCATTGTCGTCACACTAGAGCTCTCAAAGCAAATCTTTAAATAGTTAAAGTGAAAGGTCAAACCTTGGAAATGCAAATTTTATATTTCCTTAATTATGCCTTGGCCACTGCTGACGTCAGCAGCCCAAACTTCTTGGCCACTCAGGGTGATAGTAGCCACAAGCAAAGACTCAGAGGCCGCTAGACCTAACAACGGCTAGATCCACAAGTCAAAATAAGGGGTTTTTTCCTTGAGGGATCCCACAAAAACAACAAATAAACACACTTTGGTGGTTTAATATCATTAGAATGTTCAAAATAACAAAAAAATCACATTAAATCATAATATCAAGTAGGCCTCGTATTCCGCCACCTACTCTATCCACTCGACAATTGTAGCGAGTTGTACTCCATGTATTTTGGTGAGATGAGTAGATAACCATAAGGCCACTTGGGGCAAAAACCACTCATTTTGGAATTACGATGTGCCACCCTTAAATTTCAAAGAATACCAAGATGGTAGACTACTCCACAGGTGTGAAAGGATCATCATAATTCCCCTATGACATAAAAATATTAAGTCAAAATGATACAATCTAAACATAAATAGAATCACTCATCCTAACTCCCTAAGAAGGCTATTGATAGTTAGACCGCTCCTCGGGATAAGGATAGATGATTATCATAAATAATTGGAATCACACTTGGATGTGGGATTGCCCATTAACAAGTAAAAAATGCTAGAAAGGAACCATAATAGTCATATTGGTCAAGCGACTTGTCGCTTCATTCATTGACATTTCTTCACCAATTCATTATGTGAAGAAGTAGTTCAAAACTTCAACATAATCATAATCAAAATCAGAAAAATATCACTCGATAACAGCAAAATTATGTTCGTCCTACAAATCATTGCATACAACAATCATAAATTTCCCTTGTTTGCTAGGAACGTAAGCAAACATGAAATCTTCAATTGTAGCTCTCTTATCGGTCAGAATTTTATAGTAGCTGAAGCTACTCGATTGAGTTTGAGGAATGAGTGCAATTTAACATGCAAAAGCCACTGAGCTAAGTCCTCCAAACATTGAGGCAATGATTCAAGGGATGCGTGCCATCTTGCATGATTGGGCCATTTGACATTGATTAGACCATTGATCACCATACACCCTACAAATAGATTAGTCTACATTTTTGCTCAGCGTTGTGTTTTCCACACATCGCATCGCAAAAAGGGGAATTTGTAGACACCTAAATCATGTCATGCTTAGGGGAGCTAATCACATAGACACACTCATAAGATCATAAGACATAATATTGGACTTTACAAGCATCAACAGTGGTTCTCACCACTCATTTGGGGCCTTTTCAAGCCATCCAAGCCTAGCTGCTCAAACCAAGAGTGGCCATATCCTAGTCGCTCAAACCTAGAGCAGCCAGACCTTAGCTGCTACAAATGACAATGGCCAGATCTTAGCCACTATAAATGATAGTGGCTAAGCCATAAGAAGCAGTTTTATCGACAAACAGGCCTAATCATAGACGAAAGTGGTAGTCTACATGCAATAAAGGTGAGTGGGAGTAACTTCACATTCCTTTTCATGACTAGTTCACATAGGAGGCCCGAGTTTGGATTTAAAATTTAGTTAACTAACATCCAAGAATAAAAAAAGGACAAAAGCTTCTCATGCTAACGACCAGTTCACATAGAAGACTCAAGTGGGCAGTTAGATTTTAGTTAACTGGCCTCCAAACATAGACCATGGACAAAATATTCTCATGCTAACTTGCGCTACGCATGAGAAATTCATTCCTAGGGCTTGGACATAGACCTAGGGTTTCACTCTATAAAAGGTACAAGCGTAAGAGCACCAAAGGACATCTGACATATTTTATTTAAGATAGGACAAGAGAGATAGGAGATCATATCAAAGAGAGATATTTTTGAGGAGAGATTTCGAGACTTGGAGAGTTCTCTTTGAGATCATGTGTACATCGAAGCTCTAATGAATTGAAGAGCATAACACCTACTAACATCAGATACAAGCTTTGACCCATAACTTTGGGGCAAAGAGAGCAATGTTTACCTTAGCGATCGTTGTCTTGGACAGTGGCCCGTAAGCTTAGCTTAGATTTTAGACATAGCTTCTTTTATTCTGTTTCTTCATATTTTCATATCATTAGCATAGATTTACATAATTTCATGGCATAGTTTCATCATATTTCTGTTACATTCTTTTATTACTAACAACCTCATCCGAGGAGGCAATCTCGGACACCTAAGCGTGTGTTGTTGTTTCATTGCTTACAGGGCCACAGGTTCATCGGATGAATTTTACAACATACAAGAGCAAAAGGGATCCCTATAGGAAATAGACCTAGAGAAGGAGGCATATGTAAGCCCTCATACATTTCCATGTGCAAAATTAGGAAGATTTTATAAGCACACCACCTCTTCATGAAAGGAGCACTCTTTGCCTATTTGTAATTTATTGTATCGAAATGGGTATCCCTAAGAGGGACCGACATGTAACCGAGTTTCAATATAAATAAAGAGATCTATATTTGTTATTTCATGTTATATGCTTTTTCTTCTTGTATTCCATTTCATCTCGGGTTTTTAATAACATTGCAAGTAGGGTTAAAAAGGGGGCGATGCGTGCATCCCGAGGTCGCTACACCTACAATACATAGCTTTGTGACCAAAATGATTACATGAAAAATAACATCCTTTGAAAAACTCTTGTCTTGAGCCTACTAGTCTCTTAGTCCTTAATTCTCTATGATGATCCATGTTTCTTGTTTATGCATTGTTTCCTTTCTTAGTGAAGCTTATATTCTTCAAATTATCCTCATAAGTCTCAATTTCTTCTTCATTCAATTCCTCTAAAACTTCATCCTCTTTTGAGCTTGATCTTGACCCTTCTTCTTGTTTCACTTGTCCTTATTCAAAACTAAGTCCTATTTTGATAGATGAAAATCTTTGTGCATTGATAATCTTATCCAAAGTTTTTAAACTTTTCCCAAACTTGTGTAACTTGTCCTTAGAATTTTTCACTTCCATCCTTAGTGAAACTACCTCATGTTCAAGTCTTTCACATTCTAACTCTTTTGCTTCTAAATTTTCATTCATGACATCTTTAACTCTCATTGCCTTGGACATTGAGTTTGTTAGATCTTGTATAAGCATTCCTTTCTCTTCCTCACATTCTTGAACTTGAGTCTTTAGTCTTGAATTCTACTCTCTAATATTTTTCAATTCTCTAAGAGCGGCAATAAGTTCTACTTCTAGATCTATTGTGCCTTCCTCTTAATTTTTTGAATCTTGTTCTACTTCTTGGTCTTCAAGATCATCTTCATACTTTTCAAATTTCTCTTCAACAGGAGCATTTTCTTCCTCTTCTATTTCCAAAAATAGAATCTCTTCTTCTTCACTATATAAGGGCATTTCATCACTATCACTTGAAGCCTTGCCTATCTTGTTAACATAGAAACTATTTTTGTGCCTTTGAAAGAATTTATTTTTATGCTTGCCTTGACCATACCTATTTTTCTTTTCATACATGGATTTTTCTCCTATATTTTTCTTATGATCTTGTTTCTCTTCATTGATACTATTTCCAGATTCTGGACAATTAGATGCATAGTGACCAGAATTATCACAATTAAAACATTTCACTATTTTCATACCTTTGTGCTTTCTTGAGTCCTTGTTTCTTCTACCATAGTTAGCTTATTCATTACTTCTTGACTCACCACTTGATTCTGGTTTCTTATCTTTTGTCTTCTTTAATACTTTGAAAGTTGCTTCTTTCTTGGAGTTGTGATACTTTACTATTCTAATCTCATAAGTTGTGAGAATTCCATGTAACTCATCCATAGTCAATTTTTCAATATCTATCATATCTTCTATAGCTAAAACCTTTCCATCATACCTTATAGGAAGTGATCTTAGTACTTTCTGAGAAACACTGGAGTCTTCAATAATGAATTCAAGTCCACACATGGTATTAACAATTTCATCCACATGAAGCAAGTATGTAGCAATATCTTCCTCATATTCCATATTTAAATATTCAAACATTTTCTTGTGGATTTGTAGCATTGCCATATTGACCTTTTTATCTCCCTCATATATTTGCTTCAATATTTCTCAAATATATTTTGCTGATTTGCAATGCATAACTTTCACAAATTATGCTTCACATAACCCACTTAATATTCTATTCATAGCCTTTGCATTATTCACATGTAACATCTTACCATCTTTATCTATGGTAGGAATAGTTGTAGGTGTGAACCCATCCTAAATGGATTGCCATGTCTTATATCCTTGTGCCATCAAGTAAGTCTTCATTCTTATGCTCCAGAAAGCATAAATGTTCCCATAAAATAATGGTACCTTATTTGATGAATATCCATTTTGAGATGTCATATGTGTTCCTATACTATTTTCCTTCAAGCTGTTAGACTTTTTTGAAGAAACCTACTCTGATACCAATTGAAGAACACAGGTTTATACTAAGAGGAGGGTGTGAACAGTATAAGACTAAATTTTACTTTTCTTTCCTAAACAATATTATCAATGGAAATATCAATAGCAATAATAAAATTAATGCACAAATCATCACACACAAGATAGACATAAATTTAACATGGTTCACCTAATGTGGGCTACTCCATAGAGAAAATTTTTCTTCTAAATTTTCTCAACAAATATCTTGGAAATAAATTCTCTATTATGATATTTATGGACCTCTATACAAAGGAGACACCAATTATCTATTCTTTAATTTGTGGATATCTCTCCTTATAATTCTTTCCCTTTTTCTCTGGTTTATGGAAATTGATCCGGGATAACTCTATCTCCTCAATTGGTTCATGGATCTCTCTCTACAGAAGAACTCTATCTCTCCAACTGGTTCGTGGATCTCACTCCATAGGAAAACTTTTTCCCCTTGCTATGTTTTGTGTATCTCTTTCCATAAGAGAACTCTTTCTTCTTACTCTGGTTCATGGATCTCTCTCCATAGGAGAACTCTTTCCCCTTGCTCTAGTTCATGGATCTCTCTCCATAGGATAACTCTTTCCCCTTGCTCTAGTTTATGGATCTCTATCTACATGAGACCTCTATCCCCACTACACTGGTTGGTGTACATCTCTCTACAGGAGACCTCTATCCTCTATACTCTAATCACCTCCAAAGTTGGTACTCACCTTTGGTTAACTCTACTTCAATATTACCCAATCCTTAACACAAAGCTTTATCAAATCAACAACCAGACCTACTCTCAACTCTATATCAAATATACCCCAAGCCTTAACACAAAGCTTGATAAAATAAAAAACCAAACCTTCTCTCAAATCTATCTCAAATATTCCTCAATCCTTAACACAAATATTGAACAAATCAACAATCAAAATTACTCTCAATTCTATATCAAATATGCCCTTAAGCCTTCTCAAAATACTTGCTCAAAATTACCTTCAAGTCTTCTCAAAAGACTTGCTCAAATATGCCTTCAAGACTTCTCAAAATACTTGCTCAAATATACCTTCAAGCCTTCTCAAAATACTTTTACAAATTTACCTTCAAGCCTCCTCAAAATACTTGCTCAAATTTTCCTTCAAGCCTTCTCAAAAGACTTGCTCAAATATGCCTTAATGCTACTCACTAAACCTGCTCAAATATTTCCAAACCTTGCATACAAACAAAGCTTATATTTTTTATAAATGCTTTCCTCAAACAAATATATTCTACTCATAATTCGTTTAACCTTTGGAACATATAGATAATGATATGCACTTGCCAATAGATCAATATGTTCTACTCAATCATTAAGTTTTTTGTGTTCACATGTCTCACTTTTATTACTCTTTTAAAGATATATCTAGTCTAGCACATGACACTTGACTTTCTGATGCACATACTTGCTTCACAAATTTGATTTCTAATGCTTGCACATTCACTTTCAATATCACTCAAAACTAATGCCAAAAAGCTTCACACACTCATTCAACCAATGAAGCACATTTTTCTCACAAATTATAAACAAGTGTTTTTAAAATTCTTCGAACAAAGATGCACAATGTATGTCTCAAACCCTAACTCAAATATTTTCAAAAATTCTTATCAAACAATCATTTTCACTCCACATTATGTTCCAAAATATTCACTTCAACAAACACTTTAAACATCGAATAATATGCCCATACCTCTTAGCTTGATCTATGGAGATATGTCTTCAAAAAATATATCACACATTATATCTTTTGCAACTATAAAATGTTAGCACAACACCTATTTATGTGTTAGAAATCCTTCTCAAAATGTGTGCACAATTTGTTCCAAACCAATGTTCTATACCTCTTTTGGTTTCTCAAAATAAAACATTAAATCATGAACCAAGTCCTTCTAATTTAATCAAATATTACAAATAATAAAGGTACATTCTACCCCTTTTATCTCCCACTTAAAATATCAAAAAACACACCCAAAAATATTTACCAATAATTTTCTTCTTACTCCACAAAATAACACTTCAAAAAATTACACTCTCCATTATATTTTTCTTCTAAACAATGGCAAGAAATAAAAAATATTTCCCTTATAGCTCCCTAAGTCCAATGGTGCTAAAACAATCAAACACACCTTAAGCACCTAACAACTCAACCTTAGTCATTAATAAAAATTAATTATTGCTTACCAAAACTACCGTGGGTGTGATTCGACCATAGTACCTCTTGCCTGCTAGTGTGCTCATGCTGCTTGGGCTTTGACTAGGCAAACCACCTACATGAAAATTAATATGCATGATTCAAACTTTGAATTCGGTGCAATATTCCATGCCAAAAAAAATCTTTCAAAACTATCACCGCTTGAAATCAAACTCACGACCTATTGTCTTCTTGTGCTTTAACACTGCCCAGTCTACCGCTAGGCCAACCACTTGGTTGGAGATAATATCTAATGATCATCTTCTTATATACGTCCAGAGCCCTTTTCCTTTTCTAAATGAAGAATTCCTCTTCTTCTACTCACCATTGTGCACACTGATAAATCGAACAAACTTGCACTTCGAACACACCACCTTAGGGCTAGAAAAATCATCCATATTAATATGGATTTACCGCTATGCTTTAGACATCGACAATATTTAAGAATTTAAAATTTCTTTAAAACTTTGGCGCCAAAACCCACCTTGGGTTTTAAAATAATTTATAATATAAAATATTATAATTATTTTATAATTTAACTTAGGCTTTAACCTTATAACTTTAATATTATAATATTAAAGTATTATAATATTATTTCCTTTTTGAGCCTTAGACACTTGTTTCCTTCAAGACTTTTAAACCAGGGTCTTCAACCTTATAACCAAACTCATGAAGCTTTGTCCCAAACCTTTTGGGATTAAAATATAAATATTATAACCCTTTATTTTTATCAATTTCCTTGCATTGGGATGAACTTTACCTTGTATTTTAACCAACTTATAAACCTTGTCTTTTTGCCATGCCAAATTATCAATGACAACCAATGTCATCAACCTACGACCTCAAAACTTTGACATCAATGACAACCATATACTCAAAATTTCCAACAGATTTCTCTTTTAGCTTCACTTGAGAATGATTATTATAGGGACTTGTGTAGGACATTTTTTTGGCATTGAAAACATAATCTAAATAGGATTTTTGATAAAAAATTAAGTGGACATGGGTCACATGAATCTCAATGAAATTAGTAGATTTGCTATAAGAGAAATATTTTTTGACAAGTTCATTAATTCATCTCATTAGAACACGTTTAGTTAGATTTTATAACCAAATGGATATGATTGTTTTAAGATTGAGTTTTTTAAAGATTTTTGGGAAACCTCATTTATAGTTTATGGATTTTAAAAAAATCCATTTCCTTTTCTAGTGTGGCTTTTTATGACAATAAAAACACTAATGAGAGGATATACTACTTGGCCACTATGAAAGAAGAAAAGAAGAGACTAATTTTTTTTAGATAGACCCCTATTGCTAGAGAAATCATGGGCAAGATTATGTGCTTAGCATATGCAATGAACCTCTTCTTCTCATGCGAATATTTCACCTCAAAATTCTTAGTTTTGAGCTGTACTGAGATAAGAAATTCAGTGCCAAATATAATTTTAACTATGATTACAAGGATTATTGACAAAAGTAGCACTAATATCACATATCCAATAATAAAAGAATTCATTAAAATGACATATAGAAATGTAAAATTAATAGCAAATATAGGAATTTAGGATAAGTAATATTACTATCATTGGCCTATTCAATGGGGAAAACTCCTTACAAAATATTTTGATTCTTTACTAGTCCCATGAGGGTTACATCCTTCACTTTTTATAGTATTTACAAGCATATTTCTTGACATTCTAAAATAAAATAGTATGATAGTATTCTATGACAATAGTCCTGACTACATATTCCATGATAGTTACATTCATGATTCCAAAGTGGTTATATACATGATTCTATGAACACACACTTCTACCTAACTATAACTTAATACATGGTCCACTTCTAACTTAATACGTGGTCCACTTTACATACAATATCATATGCCAATATGAGTTACAATTGTGGGGTATGTAACATGCCACCCCCCTTAGAGAAGCTTTGTCCTCAAAGCTGAAAGGTTGGAAACTACTACTGAAATTCCTACAATGGCTCCCATGTGGCATCTTTTGGTTGCAACCCCTACCACTACACAAGCACTTTAGTGATATCATGGGAGCGAATATGTTGAGTCCTTCGATCCAGAATGGTTACTAGTTGTAGAAGAATAGATCCTTCTTCATCTAATTTAGGAAGGACCATTTGTACTTGGGTATGCATTCCCACCACCTTCTTTAGGCAAGATACATGAAAAATTGGGTGAATCTTGGATGTCGTTGGTAGCTCCAACTTGTAAGCAATATCCCCTATCCATTGAAGTACCTTGTAGGGTCCATAGAACTTAGGTGTTAGCTTGTGTTGACCCTTTTATTTTAGGGACATCTACTTGTAGGGTTGAAGACGAAGGAAGACCATGTTGTCCTCTATAAATTCTCATTGTCTTGTGTTTATCTGCCTATTGTTTCATGTGATTTTGGGTAGTTGTTAAATTCTATTTTAGAGTAGATAAGACGTCCTACCTTCGATTGAGGACTATGTCGATTGCTTCAACCTTTAAGCTGCCTAGTAAGTAAGAAGTAAGTGTTGGAGGCGGTTGACCATATACTGCCTCATATGGCATCATCCTTGTGGTTGTATGAAAAGTGGTGTTGTACCACCATTCTACTAAGGGAATCCATTGACTCCACTTGGATTGGTTATTAGAGATAAAACATCAAAGATATATCTCGAGGAATTTATTTACCACCTCTTGTCTGACCATCAATCTGTTAGTGATAGGATGTGCTTCATTTCAACTATATTCCCTAAATGTGATGGAGCTCCTCCCAAAATTTACTAGTGAACACCTTGTCGTGATCACTAACTATGGAGTGTGGGATCCCATGGAGCCAAAAGATTTGATCCATGAAAATTTATGCCATTATCCTTATAGTATAGGGATGACCTAGGGAGCAAAAGTGAGCATACTTGGTCAATCTATCCATGATCACCATGATAATTAATTTTCCATTGGATAGAGGGATCCCTTCAATGAATTCCATGGAAATATCTATCCATGGTGACTTTGGAATGGGTAAAGGTTGAAGTAACCTTGGTGTGTTGATTGTTTCCTCTTTATGGTGCTAGACAAGTATCATAGGCATCCACATATTATTTTACATCTAACTTAAACCGAGCCTAATAAAAGTTGTGTTTTACCCATTCATAGGTTTGCAAGAAGCCCATGTGTCCTCCTATTGGAGAAGAGTGAAGCTCTATTAAAATCTGGGATTTGAGTTCTAAAGTGGATGGAATAACAACCCAATGCTTATAGTGTAAAACCCCCTACTTCCATGAATAATTAGGATGGTCCATTTAGAGGTCTTGAATAATTTTTTTTAAGTGTGGAGTCATCCTATCATTCTAACTTGAGTACCTCTAGCTAATAAATCCTAAGGATGGATACTGCATAAAGGGTATCTCCTGTTTCTAGTAGTCTAGAAAGAGTATCGATGACCATATTTTCTTTTCCCTTATGGTATACTATCTCATAGTCATATCTTAAGAGCTTAGTGATCCATTTCTACTACTTAGGGGAAGAAATCCTCTATTCTAAGAGATACTTGAGGCTATGATGATCCATCTTGATGATGAAATGTTGACCTAACAAGTATGGTCGCCAATGGAGGATTGCAAAGATGATAGCCATCATCTCCTTCTCATAAGTTGATTTTATGAGATTATTTATTAATAGGGACTTGATTATGAATGCAATGGGTCAACATTCTTGCATGAGTATATCCCCCAACCCTACTCCTTATGTGTCACTTTCTATTACAAAGGTTTTGGAAAAATCAAGTATTGCTAAGATTGATGTATGGTATATAGCATTCTTCAAAGTCAAAAAGGCCTACTCATATTCACTATTCCATTTAAACACATCCTTATGAAGCATAGCTATCAAAGGTGCCACAATATTCCCATAATCCTTGACAAAATTATGGTAGTACCCTATGAATCTAAGGAATACATGAATACTTTTCAATATTTTGGTTGGGTCTCCTTCAGGCTAATATTTGCAGGTGACACACCCATCTGGCCACAAGTGCAAAAATCATTTATATTGTAATCCAAAGGTGCACTTAGATTGTTTGATATACAACTAATTTTGTTGTAGAAGCTCCAACACCTAGTCGACATGTTGTAGGTGCTCTTCCCATGTTCTATTGTATACTAATATGTCATCAAAAAAGACCAATGCAAAATTTTATAGATATGGTTTAAGAACCCTATTCATCAATCCTTGGAAAGTTGACAATGCATTGGTGAGACCAAAGGGCATAAATAAGAAATCTTATAGTACCCTCATGACTCCTAAAAGATATTTTGGCTATGTCCTTCTTATGAATGTAAATATAATGATACCTAGACCTGAGGTCCAATTTGGTAAAGTATTGAGCACCATGCAATTCATCCAATAAGTCATCAATCATAGGGATTGGAAACTTATCTTTGATGGTGATATTATTGAGTTCATGAAAGTCCACACACATTCTCCATGATCCATATTTCTTTCTTACTAATAATATTGGGGCTAAAAAAGGGTGTCTCCTTGGATGGATTAGTCCTAATTCTAATAGTTCCTTCACCATATACTCAATCTCATTATTTTGGTGATAGGGGTACCTATATTTTTGAATGTTTGGATACTAAGTCCCCAATACCAAGTTGATTCTATGGTATATATCCAACTAGGAGGTAGTTTTTCAAACTCATTGAAGACTTTTTTATTCTTAGTAAGCATGGAGAACAAATCTACATCTACAAAGATGTATCCAAGATAGTCCTATGACACTTCTTAACTAGTTATTGCATCTAATGATACATTATGACTTTGTGTTTTCCCTCTTTGAATCCCTAGATGGTGTGTTTTTTCATTGATGGTGAATTTCATCCAAAATTTTGAGAAGTCCCACAACATTAGTCCTAAAGTTCTTAGCCAAGGGCAACCCAACACAATGTCCATTCCTCCCAATGGGACTACGTAGAGATCAGTCTAACATTGATAGTTGCCTATGGATAGGTGGACATTCCAACACCTCCCATTACAAGTCATGATATTCCCATTAGCAATTTTTACCTTGATTTGATCATGGCCATAGATGAAACAATTTTCTCTTTTGGCTACACTAGGATCAATAAAGTTATCTATGCTACTAGAGTCTAATAGTATCAAAACCTTGTTCCCTTTGAGAAATCCTTGGAATATCATGCATTAGGGTGTTGATATTCCTACAATAGAATTCAAACAAAGGATGGGATTTTCTTCCATTGGATTGTTAGTTTAAGGTTCTACATCCACTAATTCTAGTTGCTCTTCTACTGAATCCATAAATCCATACCCCATGTCTATAGAAGATAAAGTGTTAATCATATCTAGAAGGTAGAGGTATTGTGTTTTGCATTTGTGTCCCATGGTCCATTTTTCATCATAGTTATAATAGAGTCCCTTGGATCTACAATTGGCCATCTCCTTTGGTGTTAGCCTCTTGACTATTGGAGCCTTTGGAGCATTATTGTTTATGGATGTAAAAGTTCTATTTTGGAATATCATGGGTCTAGAAGCCTTTTATTGGGCATTCCATTTGCTCTCTACAAGTTTAGCTAGCCCTATGGTAGTCATGTAGGTGGTCGGCTTGAGCATTTGGATCTCAATTTTTATTTCTTCCTTAATACCACTAATAAAACAACTCTTGAAGAATTCATCTGGGAGAGCTTTGGTTCTATTGGCTAGCTTATCAAAGGTCATAATATACTTAGGTATAACACTTATTTGTCAAATATTAGTGAGGGAATTAATAAAATCTTCAAATTTTGATGACCCAAATCGACTAAGGAGTTCTCTCTTGAATTGTGTCCACCCAATGTTTTGAACTTGTTTCTAGAACTATTGGTACTAATGTAGTGCTTCAAGGTCAAAATAAAAGTTGTATACAAAGATCCATTGGTTGAAGGGAGTTTCATGTAGTTCATACCATTGCTTGGATTTAATCAACCAACTTTGTGGCTTGGTCCCATCAAACCTTGGAAAATCTATTTTAGGAAGTCTAGGAGTCATGCCTTTGTTGTTCCCTAACCATTGATTATTTTCCTCAATAAAGGCCCTAGAGAAATCTATCCTATCAATAGCCTTCCCTCTCTAAGATTTTGGGCTATTTTTAGCATACCCATCAAAATTTGGATTTTTAATCTTAAGCACTTCAATATCCTGACCTCATTATGTCCTACTTATGTTGGAAGTCCAATTTTATTATGGAGAGAGTAGATATTTGACCCTAGAGTTCAGTTATGGCATCCAATTTGGTGGGTTGTCCTCCATATTATGCATTATGGCCTTCATTACTTGAGTTTGGATCTCTAGTGGTATTTACTAAAAATAGAATTATTGTTTTAGTAGTTACTATTTAGTAAGGGTCTAAAAAATGTGTATGGGTGTTATAGACCAAAATCATAATCTTGAAAATACAATCAAATTGGGCTTATAAAACAAAATTATATTTTTTGGCAATCTAGTCTTTTTTATGTAATGAGGATTTTCAAGTTGTGTATCTTTTTTAAAAATATTCTAAATTTCAATATTTTTCTCATATGAGCACTATTCCTAATATGACAAATAGGGAATAAATGTGTTCGAGGTTAATGTGTTTGTACTCTCCATAGCCTTCTAATATACTATAACAGTGATCAATAATGCTTAGGCCATTAATTTAGGCTACTATTCAATAAGGATATAACCAATATCCTTGGGCACACTACCTACCTCTTTGATTAGTATAAGAGGGTAATCTTCCTGAGTGCTATTCTTGGTGCACTATAGATATTACATGATTGAATGATTTACTATATATGAAGGTTTGGATTAGGATTATTCCAATATATGTAATGTATGTGAGAGCTCAAATCCATGTGTAAGTGTTGCTTTATACCTAGGTATTGGATCCTAATCACCTCTCATGTTACTAGATACTTTATGGGATATCTATCTTAGCCAATAATGATAGATCCTTCATGTTATTTTAAAATATTAAAAACACTATATCTAACCTATGGATATATGGTTAACCAAAACAAAATCACTCAGACCATAAGCTTGCCATACATTGGAAAGTGCTTTGACACAACTTGCAATGAACCTCTTCTTGTCATGAGAATATTTCACATTAAAATTATTTTTTTTGGAATATAAGAAGACAATAAATTTAGTACCAAAGATAATTCTAACTATGATTACACGTATTATTGATAAAAGTGACACTAGTATCACATCCAATAATAGAAATATTCATTAAATAAAACATGGAAATACAAAAAAAAAAAAATGCGAAAAAATTAGAACAAGTAATATTATTATTCCTAGCCTCTTCTAGGGGGAAGCCTCCTTACAAAATTATCCAATTCTTCACTAATATCATGATAATTACATCCTTACATTTTGATAATAGTTACAAGCACATTTATTGACATTCTATACCAATATTCTATGACAATATTCCTAACTACATATTCTATTATAGTTACATTTGTGATTCCAAAGTGGTTACATACATGATTCTATGACATACACTCCTACTTATATCTAAATTAACACATGGTCCACTTCCAAATTAATATATTACATACTTTACATATAATATTATATGCCAAAATAAAATTTAAAGTAGTAGTAGATAATCATCAGGAATGAGTGAGCTGAGGTTTAGCGGGTGCGGCGGGAGTGAGGGTTTGAATTTTTTGGGCAGGAATCTCAGCCAAGGTGGTAGAGGTAGAGCAGGTACGGAAGGGGTGGGTGGGAACCTCGAGCATGGATCAAGCGAGGATCCAGAGGAAGGCGGTCAGGCTATGGTAGATTTGGAGGCGGGCATCACGCGGGGGCCCGACCCTCCTCAGAAAGACCCCGACAAAAAATATACGAAGGACAATGCGGGGCCCAAGAAGTGGTTGTCTTTTGTTGAGACTCTTAGAGGAAAAAGAAAGGAGGTTCTCTCTCTTCCGCCCCTAGTTCCAGTAAATAATAAAATTTTGGCCCCGACAAGTTCCATGAGCCCTTTTCTTTCAATGGAAGAATTCTCCCTGGTAGGCAAGTTTTTGGGAGGTAGGCCGGACATGGAGACTATCAGGGCTTGGGCGACGGGTAAATGGTGACCGGTAGGCAGCTTGGAGTTGGTAGCTCTAACTCGAGGGTTCTTCATTATCCATTTTAACAATATGGAGGATGCTAACCACATTTTAACAGGAGGTCCTTGGTTTTTGGGCAAAAGGAGCCTTTTTCTCAGATGATGGGGTGAATATTTTGACCCTGAAAAGCAAAATATTAACATTGCCCCTATTTGGGTTCGTCTCCCGAGTCTACCTGCCCAGTTCTTCAATGAATATTGGCTGTAGGACATAGCCAGAACTATAGGGGACCTGATCTCCATTGACCATGCGACCTTGGCCAGGACAAGGATGACTCATGCATGAATCTACGTAAATGCTAATTTGGATAATGAATTGCCAAGGTTTGTGGAGCTAGAGTATGGAGAATACTATCAAAAATAATTGGTAGAATACGAGAATAGACCGAAATTCTATGTAGAATGCAAAAATCAAGGACATCTATGCAATCAGTGCCCTAACCTAGCAATGAATAGAGAAAAGCAGAAGCAAGGAATGCTAGATAGAGGAAATTTGAGGAGTTTCCCTGGTAGAGGTGATTTCAATCAGGAAAACTATGTCTACCAAAAAAAGAAAAGAGAGGGTGCAGGGTCCCAACAAGACAAAGGAAAACAATAGGTTGTTGGCAACCAAAATACTCAAGTAAGTTCCAATCCTCTAGTTTCAAATAAATTTTCAATTCTATCCAATATGGGAGTAGGAGGATTATCGAAAGACATGGAAGCCCAGAACCTTCAGGCTAACCTTTCTTACTCTCTAGAATCCCCATCCAAGTCAGGATCCTCAAACCCTAATGCTGAAATTACTGTAAGCCCCATGGGCATCACAAAGCCAAACCCTAATGCTCGATCTCTAGAATCCCCATCCAAGTCGGGATCCTTAAACCCCAATGCTAAAAATACTTCAAGCCCAGTGGGCATCCCAAAGCCAAACCCTAATGTTGAAGAACTTAGGAAGAAAGTTGAGGCATTGGAAAATAAAAAATCTCATCTCCCTAACATCATCACTAGGAGCCAGGTGAATCCTACTGAGGGGCCATCCCACAGACCAGGGGAATACAGGAAAAAAGGAGAATATTTGGATGTAGGGGTGGAGATATGTGAAACTCTTCAGACTGAGGAATATGGTAGTTCGATTCTGCAACAAATTGCCTCCCCTAGTTTAGTCCTAAACAAACTAGGAGCACTGTGAAGTCTCCTATAGATTTTGGTAGTGAAAAAGAAGAGGGAGAATATCAAATTTTGAGCATCAAAAAATTAAAACTGATAATGACATTGCCAATGGAAAATAGAGAACCTTGTTTCAATAGGTTATTCCGGGTTCTGAAGACAACAAATTAGGAAAACCCCCTCAAGGGAGGGGGAGAGGAAGAAATCCCAAACAATCTAAATGAAGTTCCTCTCATGGAATGTGAGAGGCCTCAATGGCCTGCCCAAACACAGGGAAGTCAGTGCAATAAGAAATCAAGTGAATCCAACTATTATCATGTTGCAAGAAACAAAAACTGATGAGATTCAATAAAAAAAGTAGCAAAAAAAATCTGGAATCAAGGGGAGATGGTTTGCAAATCATCCAGAGGAGCGTCTAGAGGCCTTATGACTTTGTGGGATCCTCGGATAGTAGAAGGCACCATTATTCAGAAATATGATAGGGTTCTTAGTGTTTTATTTAAGGAAATAAACAACAATAGGTCATGGATCCTTTCAAATATTTATGCCCCAACTTCAATTCAAGGGAGAGCTCTACTATGGGAGTACTTAGGCAATCTGAGTGAAATCTTCCATAATGTCCCCTAGATTATAGTTGGGGATTTTAACACTCCTCTTTACCCTTCAAACAAAATGGGTGGAAATGGACCACCTATCAGGAGCATGGATGAGTTCAATGACTTTGTGAACTCCAACATGTTGATGGATGTAAAACTTAGAGGAGCGAATTATACCTGGAGCAATCGGTGGATAGGGTGTCATCTCATTCAAGAAAGGCTTGACAAGTTTTTTCTATCAAAGGAGGCTACAACTCTATTCGGTGATTCTACCCTGCAAGCCCTTCCTAAAATTACCTCTGATCATAATCCCATTTTGTTGGAGATCCCTAACTCTCTATCCTTCAAGAAACCTTTTCAGATTTCAATCTATGTGGATCAAACATTCCAGTTTCAGAGATAACTTAATTCAGTGGTGGCAACGACTGTCGGGGGTAGTGCAACTTTTAAACTTGCTGGCAAATTAAAGTTTGTTAAGGAAAAGCTTCGAACTTGGAACAAAGAGGTCTTTGGGAACCTCTTTGAAAATAAAAAATAGGTTGTTGAAATTTTGAAGATAATTGATCAGAGGATTCAACATGGTGATGCTGATGAAACTACTAGGTAGGAGGAACGAACAAAACTAGCAGAGTTTCATAACATTTTGGCCTATGAGGAAATCTATTGGAGGAAAAAATCAAGGGCTCTTTGGTTGAAATATGGAGATTCAAATTCCAAGTTTTTTCACATCACCACGCTTAGAAACAGAAGCAATAACAAGATAATTTTTTAAAAAAAGTAGATGGTTCTATTACTCAGGACTTAACAGAAATCAGAAAGGAGGCAGTAACTTATTTCAATTCTATCCTTGGTCAGGAATCATAGTGCAATGAGGAGGCCAAATATATTCTCTTGCAATCCATTCCTAGCATAATAAATGAGGATATAAACCTTAAGCTTCTAGCTCCCTTTTCTGATGAGGAAATTAAGGAAGCCTTGTTTAGCATGGAGCCAGACAAAGCCCCAAGACCCGATGGCTTTCCCCCTCATTTCTATCAAGATTTTTGGGACATCGTAAGTGAGGATGTAATTTTTACTATCAGAGAATTCCAAGCAAGCAATCATATCCCAAAAGGTCTCAACTCTACTTTTATTTCTCTAATTCCTAAGAAGCAAACCCCTGAATCTATGGCTGACTTCAGGCCAATCAGTCTATGCAATATTTCTTACAAGATCCTAACTAAAGCCATTGCAAATAGAATGAGAGATGTTCTACCCCACATCATAGATCCATGCCAGGGAAGCTCTATCCAGGGTAGGTCAATCTTGGATGGAGTTATCATAGTTCATGAAGCTCTGCACTCTACTCATAAGACTAACAGGTCTATTTTTGCCCTCAAGCTTGATATGAACAAAGCATTTGATAGGCTAAATTGGGACTTTCTGATTGTTGTCCTCCTTAAGTTTGGTTTTCACCACCAATGGGTTAATTTGATCAAAGAATGCATTTCTAAAGCATGGTTCTCGATTCTAGTTAATGGAACAACTGCTGGTTACTTTCAAAGTCATAGAGGAATTCGGTAGGGGGACCCTATCAACCCCATGTTATTCATCATTATGGCAGAAGCTTTAGGCAGAACCATAAAAAATGCTTGCAGTTCAAGGCTAATATCAGGAATCAAGGCAACATCTCTCACTAGGGCTATTTCTCACCAACAATTCATCGATGATACCCTTCTATTGACTAAGGCATCGATGGTTGAGGCCAAAAGAATTAAATACATCCTGCAACTCTACGAGGACGTTGCTGGTCAGAAAGTTAATTTTAGTAAAAGCAAGTTATATTTCTTGAACACCCCCATTCAGAGGCAAGGAAGGATTGCAAAAATTTTAGGGTGTGATATAGCAAACCTCCCCACTTCGTATCTTGGTCTCCCTCTTTTCATTGGTTCTCTGAGAGAGTCAATGTGGGACAGGGTTATTGAAAGAATTCAAAAAAAACTTGTTGGATGGAAAGGTCATCTTCTATCTCAAGCAGGAAAGTTGACCCTCACTAAGGCCTCTCTTCAGAGCATTCCAGTCTATTTCCTCTCCATTTTCAAAGCCCCTATGAAGGTTTTCCAAAAAATTGAGAAACTCCAAAAAGAATTTTTATGGACTGGATCAGAGGAGAAAAAAAGGATACACCTTGTAGGATGGACCAAAGTGTGCAGACCCAGGGAAAATGGGGGCTTAGGTCTGAGGAGAATTGCTCATATGAATTTAGCTTTACTAGCTAAGCAGGTGTGGCACCTCATTTTTAGTGAAGAAAATGAATGGACAACTATCATCAAATGAAAGTATCTTCAAAATATGGAATTTCTAAGTGACTCAGTTCCAATCAGAGGTTCTACTTTTTGGAAAGCAATTCTCAATTGTAAGGAAATCATCAAAAAAGGTTTAAGATGGGTTTTAGGCAATGGTGAGAGGATAAATTTTTGGAATGATAGGTGGGCTAAGGATGAACCATTGATGCAATATCCTAACTTAGCCCGAATCAGAGATATCATGGAAGAACTCATTGGCAGAAAAGTCTCTGATTATATGGTTGAGGATAGAGGCAGAATGAAGTGGAAACAAATAAGGATTCAGGGATTTCAAGTGGAATCAAATGATCTTTGTAACATTCTTGGGCAACAGTTTATCCCCATGAGACCCAAGGAAGATCAAGTGACCTGGGCTCCTACGAAAAATGGGTAGTTCATTATTAAATCAGCTTACAAGCTTCTGCTTGATGTCGAGGATTTTGTCCTCCAAAAGGACTTAGTTTGGATAAAAAATTTAATTCCAAAAATTGTAGTCTTTTCATGGCTGGTTATCCAAGGAAGAATTCTAACCATTGATAATATGATGCGTAAAGGTATTTGTATCACTAATCATTGTTATCTGTGCAGGGCTAATTGGGAGACCATTTATCACATTTTCCTTGAGTGCCCTTTTTCCTTGACTATCCTAAGTGGGGTTTTTCAGGCCTTCAATATTTCTTGGGTTAAACCAGCCATCGTACTTGATTTGTTCATCCAGTGGCCTTACCCCTTTTCAAGCCAAAGACTTAGATACATGTGGAAAATTTGTCTCAATCACTATCTTTGGTAGGTGTGGTTAGAAAGGAACCATAGAGTCTTTAATGAGTCTATCCATGATCATCAAACTATCATTGCCAGGATCCTATCCTTTGCCAATGAGAATGTGAACCTTATCCCTTTTGATAGTCGTAAACCTCATCTACAGGAGACCACGATTGCTCAATATTTAAGCTTAACCTTGTTAGATGAGTCTGTGCCTAGGGTAGTCAACCCTAGAGCCAATGTTAAGTGGTCCCCACCTCCTACGGGTTGGTTTAAGCTTAATTTTGATGGAGCGGCTAAGGAAAATCCTGGAAGAGCAGGCATTGGTGGCATTGTGTGAGATCATAATGGGAATATGATGCTTGCATTTTTTGAATATTTGGGAACAAGGATGAACAACGAAGCTGAAGCTAGAGCTATGTGGAGAGGCCTTCAAATGACTCAAGACTTAGAAGGCAATTTGATCATAGAAGGAGACTCTATGCATGTTATAAATCTCCTCAATAATTGGAAAACACCTCCTTGGAGGATTAAAACAATTGTTGAAGAGGCTAGGATCCTTTTCCAGGGAAGACAGGACAGAAAAGCCCAACATGTCTTTCGAGAAGCTAACAAAGTTGTTGATAAGCTGGCCAATTTGGGTGTCGATGGTGATGGACTTTTCAAATGGGAACACGGTGTCCCGAGTGAAGTAGAGGAGCTTATTCAACAAGAATTCCAAGAATGATAGTCAAATTTACCAATAGGGAAGGCACTGTAAGTTCGAAGGCTATGAGTATTCCCGTCTCTTTTTTGAAATGGACTCACAATAAAAATTATTCGAGTTATCAGTCTTGGTGGATGCTGCTTGGAAATACCACAAAGACTAATGGGGATAGTCACATGTCAGATAACATGGCTCCTAGTCATCTTAGTAATTTGAGGTTGGTTGATAATCATAGGGCAGGAAAGAAATGACAATATAAGACTTCGAACCAGAGCCACGTGGACCACCGGATAGCCACCGCCATAAATCTAGCCAGCAGGTTCACTTCTCCAAGGCTGATTGGCCAAGATGGGATGTGGTCCCAAAGCATGTCATATATGGAAGAAAGCAATTACCAAAGAATTATTAAGAGTAACTATCAATACAGAGCTTGTGGGAGTTTTTTTCAGTACTCTGCTATGTGTGTCTGCAGCTTTTTGTTTCTCCACTATTTCAAGGAAGGGATCTGTGTCTGTTTCTTTTTTTGTAATTATGATGCAGGTGTGTTTTCTCGGGGTATACCCAAAATGTTGTATGGGAAGTTTCTTTTTGATAACAGGCTATGTGCCTTACCGGATGTAATGGCTTTGGCGGCATGTAGATTTTACATATATAGGATCCTTAGTAAGGACATGTTCATCAACAACCCTGGGCTGATTTTTGTAAAAGGTTTTGGGTCAACCTGTAAAACCCGGTATTAATGCTATAGTATCTTATCTACCAAAAAATATATATATGCCAAAATGAGTTACAATTTGTTATTTAATAGCAAATACCTCCAAGAAACTTGAAAATGTTACAAAAATGATCTAACTTTTTTGTTGCATGGGCCTGAGAGGAGGGCCTAATTGGTTGCATTTGAAAAATGGTTGTGTGGGAAAACCATAGTAGATATGAATGGACTATCAATGTTTTAGATTCTTTAAAAAAATTTAGAGTGGTCACAATTTAGTTTTTTTTGTCATTTCATCTATGGGTATTCCCAATTTGAGTTTAAATTTTTTGCCTAGTTTATTCTAAAATTTGAATTTATAAATTTGAACTAGGAAATATTCCATTGATAATTTATTATTTTTGGTGGGAAAATATAGAATTAGGAACATGTGCATCATGCTAATTCATATTTGCATCATATACACTAGAAGGGGGTAGTTGGGAAGTCTTAGCATGGTAAATATTTTGCTTCTACTTTACCTCCCAAGCCATGTGCTTGGGAGGATGATTAGCATACCTTGTGCTATGGCATTACCAAAGGGAAGACCTAAGTTCAAAACTCCCCCCTCTATTTTAATTATGGAATCACCGCACCTTACATTTACATGCACAATGGCACCAACAACAATGACATGGCTCCCTAGAGCATTTTAGCTAATAATGTGGCTAATGATATGGCCAATGACATGGCACATTTACCTCCTATAGTGAAGATGTTGTAGGATCCTATAAATACCACATGGTGGTCTATACACCTAATGTGGTATGATTCCTAAGGAAACACATGGTAGTCCATATAAACAAGTTGGAAGGTGAATGCATCCCATGGTAAGACATGGTGGTCTATACAGGTGACTTGGTAGGTGATGTATAAATCCCAAGATAACACATGGTAGTTGAGATAGTAGTTTAGGATGGTGATGTGATTTTACATGGTAGATTTTAAGGTTATTGAAGTGGCACATACTTCAAAATACATGACATGTTTTGGATGGGATGATATGGTTGTTCATAGAGTGGTTGACATGGCAATTTGTAGGCCACTTGATACCTTTAAAAAAAAGATCGACCAATTACATTCTACCATCTCATCAAACTTGAAAAGTAGTTTACATAATAAGTAGTAGACTTGGTGATGCAATTTTTTTTTAATGAATTAAATAGTGAAAAATGATAAAATATGGTTTATTGGTACCTTGCATGGTCAATGCATAGTAAGCATCCTCTTATCCACTCATACTACAACACATGGCAACTTCTCATTTGTCATAAGTACTATTTCTTTAACTTTTAAAATATTTTTTAGGGATCTATTATGATTTTAGGACTAAACATTTAGGGGTATAACCTTTTGTATACAAAAGTGTTTTGATCCCATTTTTTAAAATCACATAATTTTTTCAAGATTTTTGCATTAGTAGTTGTATCGCTCCAAATTTTTTGCATCCTTACCTTAAAGCTAAAGGATCCGTGCCCGGAAGGAGGATGGGAAAAGGATGGGACAATACCTCGGACTGAGAGGCCCTTTGAAGGTCCCGCCTCTCGGGGGAGGGGTATTAAGGTGATTTTTCGACGGATGGTGGGGTTCACCGAGGAAACGTTTAGTGGCGGTTTCCACGCCTAGGTTGGGAATGAGTTTAATGTGTTCAATTTTAGCTTTAAACATCCAAGTCCTAGGTTTGGCCGGATGAATCTAAGTTATTCTATATGAAAATGCAAATTAATAGAATACAGAAAATAGATTTGAACGAAAAACATAGAGAGTAAACTAGAGTGAAGAAATCCATACCTGGTCCCGGATGTCTGATGGAGATTCTGATTTTTGAAGCAGTCCAGATCGTCTGGAATTTGACAGGATCGTCTCCGATCTGACAGGATCGTCTGAGATCTGACGAATTCGTCAGACGAATTCGTTAGAGACCTGCAAATAGAGAAATAGATACAAAATGCAGAAAATGCAGCAATACAAACAGAGGGCAATGATGCAGAATGACAACAATAATATTAGACGGATAATTATAAACAAAATATGAGTGTATTTCAATGATTTAATGACAAATTATGACTTTATTATGCATTAAAGCTATATGGGTGAACTCCAAGATGCAGAGTAATAAGGAATAACAATAAAATTAACTAAATGCAGAATAATGCAACAAAAAGAGTAGAGAAAACGCAAACTCTGGGCACTGATTGCCCCCAATGTTGACTGCAGTCGAAATCATCTCGGATTGGTACGAAATCGTCTCGAATTGGACAGGATCGTCTGCGACGACCTGAGCTTGCTTCGGCTGAAGAATAACAAGGTTCCTGCAACAAAATTTGGATAGGACAAGTGCAGATGGTAATCCAGGGTGTTCTAATGCGTGTAAAGGTCAAGTTACAGAAAATCCAGCCAGGGGAAAGTCAAGGGGGGTCCTAAGGTTTAAATAGACTTAGGAGGGAAGTTGGGAGGTTGGAGATCATCCTAATTTGGAAGATCTCCAATGGGGGAGGTCTCTAACGGTGCAGACGCGTCTCTGCCCGAGTTAGAGAAGCTGTTGAAACAGAAGCTAATTATGAAAAATCAGTTTTGGGACAAGATCGTCTGGACGTCCTAGTCCAGACGAAATCGTCCGATCTGAGGCGATATCGTCTGATCGGCGACGATATCGTCCAACGGTCACAACAAATCCTAAAAATGGCATGGAAAACGAGGAAACGGGTTAAACGGCGATTTGGGAGCGGTTTTGGGGGTTGAATTTGAATTTGAATTATTACTAAGGTAATTTTGATTATTTGCTAAGTTTTACTGTGCCAATTTTAGGGTGCTACATTTTGCCCCCTCTTTAGCGAATTTTTCGAAGAAAATGCGTTAAAGATGAGTTCTTCTCGATCTACGAGAAAGCAAAAATTATTCCCATTTTTAGGCGACGATTCTTGGTCGAATCGTACGACAGCTTACTATGATGCCCCCTCCGTGTTTTTACCCAAATCGAACGTTTGAGGTAAAAACGTGAAAAAAAAAATTAAAATGTTTTTAATTGTTTTTGAATAAAATTAAGAAAAATAGGGAAAAACCCTAATTCATTGTTACTGTTCATTTTTACTATTTTCTAGAGCTCTGCAGACAAGATGGTCGAGACAGCGCACAGATCGACAGAGGTCCGGCGCGGGCTACGGGTAAGGGTCTAAACTTAGTTTAGAATGCTTGAAATTTGATTTTCTATGCTTTTTAGATTAAATTTTGATGATTTTTGAGCATCGCGGCCATTTTTGGGCCGTCGACGTCGTCGGGACGAAATCGTCTCGATTTCGTCGAAATCGTCTCGATATCGTCGATTTCGTCCAAGGGCGAAATCGACGAAATGGGGACGATTTCGTCAAAAAGGGGACGATTTCGGCTTGCGAAATCGGAGATGAATTTGCTCAAATTTGGGACGATATCGTCCAATAGTGGACGATATCATCATTGATGAAATTGAACTTGCTTTACTTGCATTTTTAATCACTGTTTTATTAATGATTTGGATTAATGATTTTTATTGTTTTGTTGTTTATGTTGCAGAGAGGATTACTAAAGAGCAGAGAATGGAAATACGGTGGGCTGAGGGATGACTTGGCCGCTCTATCTCGAGCAGAGCGAGATCAGTTGGCACGAGTCGGCTTGCAGCATGTGGCGAGAGATGCCACAGGTTTCTACAGATATGGGGCTATTGACAGCCCTAGCAGAGAGGTGGTATCCGGGTTCTTCCTATTTTCGGTTACCGACAGGGGAGATGACTCCCACACTAGAGGATGTATGGAGGATTTTGAGGATCCCCATACAAGGATGGTTGATAACTCCCATGGCCAATCAAGGCCACGCGATGATGCGACTGTGCAGAGATCCGAGCTTCGCCCTGGAGAAGGGCAGAGTGAACATCGAGTCGCTACGCCAGATGCACGGGGCATCTAGACTGACATAGGTTTTGGTGGGGTTGTAGGTGGTCTGTTGCTATGCCATCAGAGTGGATGTAGAGTACCATGGCTACTGACAGATGTGGTCTACGACATGAGAGACCATGGATACAGGTTTGCTTGGGGGAGTTATGTACTATGCCGATTGTATAGGATCCTGCATGGGGTCGTATACAAGGGCGGTCGATGTCTGGTTATGACATCACTACTACGAGGTTTGGTGCTGGGAGCACATCATGGTGCGGAGGCCGGTAGGGCTCCCACCGATAGGGATTGACGGGGAGAGGCCCCGAGCTTTCTACTGGTGGCTCCGAAGAGGGTCACAGTGGCGGATAGATCTGCCAATGTCCCGGAGACTACTTGATGACCTTGTCTCCGACCAGATCACCTGGAGGCCTTGGAGAGATCATCCAGGGTGGGCCGAGGATGGACAGGAGCTGGCTCACGTCAGGCGAGTCTGCTGGCTGAGGATGGAGAGGGGAGAGGTGGAGCTCCACCGCTACGACCGAGTTTTGAGGTAGTTCGGTCTACAGCAGGGGATCCCATCTCTCAGAGACTACGAGTTTTCTCGGACCATCCGGGATAACACTACAGTTAGCGGGGCTCCAGATATGCAGCGCTTCTGGAGTCAGGACGTAGATGATGCCCCCATTCAGCTAGTGGATGGGGACGACGTAGGGGTAGCCGATGGCTATGATGCCTGGTACACAGGCATCCGCCCTCCTCGGATGACGAGGGCTCAGGGTCCGATTCACGTAGTTGTGCGTCGGATGGGGAGGCGGTGCCAGGCGGCCATTGAGGTGGCATAGGGTCACAGAGGGAGAGAGCAGAGGAGACCACAGGCTCAGTAGAGGCCATGGCAGCGGGAGAGGAGGGAGGAGAGACCCCCTTCTCCATAGAGAGAGAGACCACCATCGCTCGATAAGGGCAAGGGTGTGGACATAGGAGAGAGTAGTGAGATGGCTACTCTCTGGGTGGAGACTGTCCGTCTCCAGGCATAGGTGCAGACTCTACAGGATGAGGCTGCATGCCATCGAGCGGAGGCTACACAGCTCAGAGATGAGGTTGCATGCCTCAGAGCACGGAGCGGAGGAGCGAGCACTCAAGAGCTAGCATGGTCGATTGCTCAGATCACGTTCTATCAGGGTATCTACTTCCATATGGTGCCAGAGGGCCAGAGGGTACAGCTGCCAGCCGACATTGCGGATCCGATCAGGGTTGGGTCATCGAGGACTTCATCTCGATCGACGACTAGGACTCGTAGTACCACACATACTATGATGGGGCCACCTCGTCCACCTCGGGGTAGGGAGGAGATGAGGCTGAGAGCTCGAGGGGTTCTCGAGGCTAGGCTACTGCACTGTACATACTGATTATATGATTTGAGAGGATTGAGTATGCCAAGATGTAGATTGTGGCATACCAATCTAGTTTTGATATGATGTACATATATTGTTGAGATATATATATATATATATATATATATGATATTTTTGATCATATGACTTGTCTTATGTGTTTGTATGATGCTTTATTGTTGTGGTGTGATTGATTGGATGATTCATGTAATTATGTCGGTTGGAAATATTATGGTTTGAATGTCATGCTTTTAAAATTTAAATGAAATAATCTGATGTAAACAAATTGGTTTTTTTGTGATGTGATAATTTGATAAAAATAAAAGAGGACTTTTAACAATAATTTCAAAGGACATTGTCGCTATTATAGACCATTTCATGGAGTCGCCGCTCACTCGGTCGTCAAGCTAATCCCAGTATAGAAATATTGTTAAAAGTAAAAGAGTGCTTAAGAGACTGTCTTAAGACTTTGGTGTGATGATGCAAATGATGATGATGATGATGATTTGTTTTCAGATTTCCATGAAAATATTATGCATGAAATATTTTAAAATGACTTTTGCTAGGCATAAATTCCTAAGTGTGATAAATTTTTTGGATAATTCCCTAGGAATTATACCATCATTGCAAAATTGAAGTTTGACATAATGACATGAAAATAGAGTAAGTGTTTGTTTTGTTTTAAAGCATAATTGTGTAACATAATGATTTAAGTCATATGTTTTTATGATTTTGAATAAATGGAAAATAAAATTGGTACAATGGTTTGCGCTAGGCATAGAATATTTAGGTATAGACTTATACCATCATCGCGAAATCCAAAGAAGAAAATAATATAATAGTTTTATTGCATGGTTGATTTTTAATTTTTGAAAATAATCTAAAAATATGAAGATGAGGACTTGCGCTAGGCATAAAATTCCAATTTTGGTTTTGGAACTATACCATCGTCGCGAAAGTCAAAAGTTATATATAAATGTAACTTGATTGCATGTTTTTGAAAATGATTTTGATTTTTGATAATGCATGTAGTTGTCTTTATACTAAACAACTGTTCTTCAAAGAAGAAAATGAATTTATTCCAAACAATTTGCAAAAATATTTCAAAGTATCTTAAAGACAAAAGTTAGATTTATAAGGAATCCCATGTGCGTAGGTGAGTTCATTACCAATCTTGATTTATCATAATGATACACAAAATCTCTCAAATACAAAATGTGTGTGCAATTGCATTGTTCATTTACCAGGTTTGAGCAAGATACTATGATACAAGTGATTTGAATGAACCAAATAAGTGTTCATTAACCATGATTTAGATGCATATAACCATACCGAGACTACTATGTAGGTCGGGTTATCAAGAGCTAGCTAATCCATAAGCAGACATAGGTCTGTACAAAAGAAGGTCGCTAATGTGACGGACATATCACCACGCTAGGAGTTACCCAAGGCCAAGCGGGTTGGGCACAAACCACCTGTTATGGGGCTTACCTCACAGTTTTCGAATAATTGAGAATTCCAGGGATTCAAGCTCATCAACCCTTCTTTTCTTTTCAATGGGTAGGGAAAGGGATTTTATTGCTTTTGCTTTTGTTTGTTTCTTTTTCTTTGCTTTTGCTTTTCTTTTTCTCTCTTTTTTTTTTGTATTTTTGTATTTTGGCTTGATATTTGAGATAATGCTGAAATAACTTGTTTCTTTTTCTCTTTTTCTTGAACTTTTCTTTTCTTCCTATACTAGGGATACTTGCTCGGATTAGCTGTAGAGCAAGGGATTTTTATTTCGGGTAGGGGTGAGCTTGTCCTTTTGCCAATTCTCAAAGATTCTAGACCATGTGCATGATAGGATAGCAGGGGAAACTTTTCGCTCAAGAAACCACTTCTACTATGTAGCATAGCATGGAAATTACAAATGTAATCATTTTATTGTGAAAAGATATGCTTGGTTTAAGTAAATAACAAGATCAATTCTCTATGCTCAAACTTTATTTAATTGAATTTTGTGGACTTTGATATAAGAGAGATTAGTAATCATGCCAGATAAAATCAAGATATTTATTTTTTGTGTTTGTGATAGTGGGGGATTCCAAATAAATGCTAATTTATCCAAAATAATTTGAAAATATAACTGCAATACTTGAAGAAGAAATATATACAACAAATATTTTTGAGGAGTTTGATGATTTTGACTCTCTCTTTCTTCTTTATTTTTTTGGTTTTGAAAAGAGTCAATAATATTGTTGTTTTGACTTTTTATTTTTTTTCATTTGTTTTTGTTTAAACAGTTATATATATATTTTTAAAATGAGACAACATGCAAAATATGTACAAATGATGAAATGACCAAATTTTATGCGTAATATCGCTTAAGATGCATAATATTCATAGGTTCTTTTAAATATTTACCATCTAAGGTAGCTAATTTGTATGCTCCTGATTCAAATTTAGTAGTGATAATATATGGTCCAAGCCAGTTGGGCTCAAATTTACCTTTAAGGTCTTTAGTTGCATTAGTATTTTTTTGATTTTCTTTTAAAACAAGGTCGCCGACCTCAAAGGATCGATGACGAACTTTCTTGGCATATGATCTTTTAAGCTTGTTTTGGTAAGCACGAAGATGCTCCAAAGCATTGATGCACTTTTCATCTAGAAGTTCCAGCTGACTGAGTTCTTGTATAAAAATAACCTTCAATAGTTTTTCTAGTTCTCCTTTGACTAGTAAGGCCATTTTGGGATGCATTTTTCTAAGTTTCTATTTAACAGGTTTAGCATCCGGATGGACTACTAGATGATGCATGACTACAGAAGGGTCCAGACCTGGCATATCTTCATATGTCCAAGCGAAGACATCTTCATATTCTTTAAGGAATGCAATGTATTCATCTTGTTTTTCTTGACTTAATGCTGATCCAATATTGATTATGTGAGGATTATCCTCAGTTCCAATGTTAACTTTAATGACGTTTTCTACTTCCATGTGTAGATCTCTTTCAAAATTAGGTGGGGCGGGTGAAACGCCCAATTCTTGTAATTATTTTAAGGTTAAGTTGGATAATTCGTCTTGATGAGTGGTGGCCTCAAGTTGGGCTATAGTTGGTATAGAACCATCAAAATAAAAACCATTGTGTAACAACTCTTCAATGGAGACATCATGGAAAATATCTCCTTCCAACTCCTCATCGGATTCAACAATCAATTCAGGGTAAGCTATGGATAGCATATTACATGTAAAGGGATTATTCTTTGAACACAAAGAATCTTGTTTATCTAGATAATCTTGATAACATATGAGTTGATCATCATCTTCAAAAGGGAAGGGTTGACCCTTACTAGGAAATAGGCCCACACCACATCGGGCGGGCCATGGCTCTACCTCAATAGGTTCTTTCATACCATTTTGGAAAGGTCCCAAGCCTTTCCCTTTATAGCCCATTTTAAGCATTATGGGTTTAGCTTTAATATATTCATTAGTAAAATAACATCGGGCATATCCCTCATGATGAGTTTTGATATTCCTGGGTATTCTTCCCCAATCATATCCTTTATAAATAAAAGCACAACTCCCGACTTGGTAAGTACTTCCCATAGGTTGTGGGAGGCCCAAAGTACGAGGAGATGGTGGCAAGTTATTTAAAAGAATTGAATCTTGCATAAAAGCATTTGTTTTTTCTGATATTAAGATTGTGGATAAATCCGGTAAAAGTTCATCAGAAAGAGCATAAGATGTAGAAGGATCATTCCCTATATCTTTAGATGTGGAAGGTATGATAGATGTTGATAATGTGGAAGTGTCAATAAATGGGTCTATAGGTTTTGAAATTATAGGGATAGAACATGAAGGATTGGTTGTGGATTGAAGATCTTTTTGAGGTTTTAGTGTGGTTTGTTCAGAAGATGGTTGAGTTAAATGTATAGGTGTAGTTGATGGAGTAGATGATGTTATGTGTGTGTTTTTCACATGTTTAGATGAAAAATAAGAATTAGGATGTGTGGATGACAGAGCGGGGCAAAATTGCACTCCAACAGGTTCTGCCAAAGCACACATATCAAAGGGTCTAGGGTCACCATGGATAGTGACCAACTGATTTTTAAATTCAAATTTAACACACTGATGTAAAGTGGAGGGAACCGCTCGCATCGCATTGATCCAAGGGTGACCCAAAAGTATATTGTACGATGTTGGGCAATGTACAATAAACACGGTTGTATCTAGGGTTCTAGGACCAACTTGCAAGGGTAAGGTAATGACTCCACACGTTTCTTGTGTCTCGTCATTGAAAGCTTTGATAATCATGTCAGTTTTCTTCATTTCATCACTTCTAAAGCCAAATCGTTGGTAGAAGTCAAAAGTGCAAATGTTTAGAGATGAACCATTATCAATCAAGACTCTTTTAACAACTACATCTCCAATTAGAGCAGTAATATATAAGGGGTTATCCTTATGTAAACTATGTTGTGGGATATCTTTATCCCGAAAGTCAATACAATCAACTTCTCGAGTGATGATAGTATTGGACATGGCTTCGGGTTGAATATTTTGAGGTACCATCATTTGGCTTAATGTAAGCATTAACTCATCCCTATGGGTAGGAGAAGATCTTAACAAGTCCAAAAGGGAAATTCTGGCTGTAGTATTGGATAATTGTTCATTAATATTGTAAGGAGGTTTTGGTTGAACATTAGACATATGATTCCCTTTATTGGGATTTTTCAAAATAAATGGAGCTGATCCATCATTCTGAGTTTGATCTTGTTGAGAGTTTTGAGCCTATTGTCTGGTAACGGCTCCGATGGTACCTACAATGTTATATTGAAGACGCTGAACTGGTCTTGGTTGAGCGTTTATGGCTTGTTCATTAGGAAGGAACTGATTAGAAGAGGGTCGAGTAGTAACTCTTCTAGGAAATGGTTCTTCTGGAACCATAGCATCTGTGATGGGTTGAATAGGATCTGATTCATTTTTAGAACTATTCGATTGGTTTGAGGTGATGTCTACTTCACTTTCAGTATCTGATTCTACATCACTAGGATCGGGAGTTTGAATATTATGTAGGGGTCCGGTCGTGACCAGGGATAAGGTTGTGCCAAATATTTGAGGATCCTGAATAGATAATTGTCCGCTAATAGTCCCTACATATCGGGTAGGAGGGGGAACATTATGATGTTCGATTTGATTGGCCACTTCTTTACCATGGTTTGGTAAAGGATGTTGAAATATATCCAATGATTGATTAGCATTTTGATTTTGATTTTGGGGAATGGTCTTTTGAGCATTATTAGGAGCATTTTGTTTAGGTTGGAAGGCTTGCACCTCCATTTCATTATTATCAATCAGATCTTGTATTTTATGTTTCAATATTTTGCAAGAGTTTGTAGCATGTCCAGGTCCTCTATGAAAGTCACAATGTAAATCAGCTCTGTATCCGGGTATAGTTGGATCAGGTTCCCGGATAGCTGGTAATTGAATCAAGCCTCGTGCTAATAATTGAGGAAGAATGGTTGATAAAGGTTGATTCAATCTAGTAAATTCTCGAGGAGGTTTATCGGGAGGTTTTAATATAAATTTTTCTGTTGTCTTCGTTGTATTGATATTAGCAACATTTCTACTATCAATGACTCCGTCACCTACAACTTGTTTGTTTTTATACTGATTTCTAGATGTTTTCTCATCATCTTTCTTTTTGAGCTGACCTCTTCTAATGAGAGCATCTTCTACCCTTCGAGCTAAGTCTATAGCTTGATCGAAGGTAGTTAAGGTGGCAATTGATAACTCATAAGATATTTGTTCTTGTAAATTATTAATAAAAATGTCCAACATTTCCCTATAAGGTAGCACAAAGTGCAGTTTTCCTGTCAACTGCCTCCATCTAGCTAAGAAATCAGCAAAACATTCATCTTTGTCTTGTTTTAAGTTGTACAAATATTTAATGGTGACATGCCTCTCGATGTAGGCACTAAATTGATGGACAAAAGATTCAGCTGTTTCTTCAAAATTTCTCAAAGAATGAGTGGGCAATTGATAGTACCACTCTAATGCCATTCCTCCTAAACTTTTTGGGAACATTTTTAGTAATAGCAAGTCATCATGTGATATATCATGACATGCTATCCTAAACATGCGAAGATGCTCTATGGGATCTTCGGTTCCTTTATATATAGGCGAGGACGGGCATGGGGAAGTGTTTAGGGTATGGTTGTGCTACAACTATGGGATCCAGAGGTTGACTACATATCTCTCGATAATTGTACGAGGGACGGTAGGGATCTATCTGGTCCATGCGCGAAGCTAACTGTTTCACCATGGCTTCCAGATTATTGGTTTGCCCACCATATTGGTTCGGTAGGGCATTAATATGGGATTTGTGAGCATATGATGGAGGGACATGGAGATTAGATGCTATATTGCTATTGTGTAAATTGTTGGTAGGAAGGGTGTTATGAAGAAATTTTGAAGTTGTATTATGTTGTATGCCCGATTGTTGAAAATTGGTGTTTGGCTTCATTTTAGGTTTTTGTCGATTTGAAGCATATTGATCAATAGTTTGGCGAAGTAAAGCGGTGAAGGAAGGTTTCTTTTGTGTGGGAATGATTTTAGGCTCAATAACAGGTTCCTTAGGGGGTTGGGTAACCTGTTGTTTTGGCATGTTTTGAATCATAGTGACCATATCTCTATTGGATGGTCCAACTTTATCACTTTCTTGATCAATGAAAGACAAGGGATTAGTGTGTATGTCAAACATATGTTCCATGGCTGCTTGAGTGTCACTAATTTGCCCTTTATCAATACGAACTGCCATATTAAGAGCACCAATGTTATTATTGAAAAATTTCCAGAAATGATCTAAGTTATCAAAAGCAATAGTTCCATCTGGAGCTATTCTAGGGGATGAGGATCCTTCCTCTTTAAGATTTTCTTGTTGTTCATTTTCTTCATCCAGGTCATCTTCTGGCTGTTCTAGAGTTTCTCCTTCCGGAATTGATTCCTCAGGAAGGACATTTGGGTTTTTTGTTTTGTCTCCTAACCAATCTTCTTCTTCTTGTTCAGTTTGTTTACCATTCCTAAGTTTAGGCATTGTGCTTAAATTTAGATTTCAGCAAATATATATATACTTGTATATATATATATATATATATGTGCAACAAGCTTAAGAGGTATATATTTTAATTATATACCTACTATAGTATTTGAAATAAAATGTTTTTGGTTTTTGTTATGTTTTGGTTTTTTTCTTGTTTTTGTAACAATATTATAAAGATAACAAACAACACAATAAATGCAAGAAATAATAATAATGAAAGCAATGATCTAGTTTTCTATAAACAATTTATAAATATCATTAATGGGCTCGAGTTCTTCAGGAGTCATGAAGTGTTCTTCTTCAAATTGAAAATTTTCTTTCAAGAATTTAATAAAAAGTGCTATAGTGATATTCTATCTTAGATTACGGTTGGTAGAAATAAAGTTCATGGCAATACTCTCGATATAACACAGCCCTAGGAACTCTATTCCATATTTCCCTATTCGTAAGAATGACCTCTTGATCTTCTACATGACCTAGGAATTGGTGTATAACAGCTGCGTTCTCGAGGTATTCCTCGAAGGTGAACAATTTTGAAGACACAAGAGCTCTCCTATAAGCTAACCACCTATGGCGAGCTCTCTGAAGTTCATGATAAACAATGAGTTGATGAGGATCCAGGATCCTATCTAGGGCAAACCTCTTGATTTGTCTAAGTTCGGTTGATCTAGATGAAATGATACCTAGCCTCCTATCAAGTTCTTTCCACAGAAGTTGGTTTCTATATGTTTCAAGCACACTAAGCAAAGAATTAACTTCTATGGCTGCTAATTGGTTTTCAACATTTATAGTAACTGCTAATATTTTCTTAGGAGCTACCATCTAGACATGATATGCAACTTAGTATTTTTCTAATGATTTGAAATGCATCTATGTTTTTGTTTGTTTTTTTTTTTTGTTTTCAAAAGGTTTTAGTTTCACGTCGGGTTCACCAAAATGTATCGCTCCAAATTTTTTGCATCCTTACCTTCAGGCTAAAGGATCCATGCCCGGAAGGAGGATGGGAAAAGGATGGGACAATACCTCGGACTGAGAGGCCCTTTGAAGGTCCCGCCTCTCGGGGAGGGGTATTAAGGTGATTTTTCGACGGATGGTGGGGTTCACCAGGAAACGTTTAGTGGCGGTTTCCACGCCTAGGTTGGGAATGAGTTTAATGTGTTCAATTTTAGCTTTAAACATCCAAGTCCTAGGTTTGGCCAAATGAATCTAAGTTATTCTATTATGAAAATGCAAATTAAATAAATACAGAAAATAGATTTGAACAGAAAACAGAGAGAATAAGCTAGAGTGAAGAAATCCATACCTGGTCCCGGATGTCTGATGGAGATTCTAATTTTTGAAGCAGTCCAGATCATCTAGAATTTGACAGGATCATCTCCGATCTGACAGGATCATCTGAGATCTGACGAATTCATCAGACGAATTCATCAGAGACCTGCAAATAGAGAAATAGATACAAAATACAAAAAATGCAACTATACAAATAGAGGGCAATGATGTAGAATGACAAGAATAATATTAGAAGGATAATTATAAATAAAATATAAGTATATTTCAATGTTCTAATGATAAATTATGACTTTATTATGCATTTAAACTATATGGGTGAACTCCAAGATGCAGAGTAATAAGGAATAACCATAGAATTAACTAAATGCAGAATAATGTAGCAAAAAAGAGTAGAGAAAACGCAAACTCTAGGCACTGATTGCCCCCAATGTTGACTACAGTCGAAATCATCTCGGATTGGTATGAAATCATCTCGAATTGGACAGGATCATCTGCGATGACCTGAGCTTGCTTCGGCTGAAGAATAACAAGGTTCCTGCAACAAAATTTGGATAGGACAAGTGCAGATGGTAATCCAGGGTGTTCTAATGCATGTAAAGGTCAAGTTACAGAAAATCCAGCCAGGGGAATGTCAAGGGGGGTCCTAAGGTTTAAATAGACTTAGGAGGGAAGTTGGGAGGTTGGAGATCATCCTAATTTGGAAGATCTCCAATGGGGGAGGTCTCTAACGGTGCAGACGCGTCTTTGCCCGAGTTAGAGAAGTTGTTGAAACAGAAGCTAATTATGAAAAATTAGTTTTGGGACGAGATCGTCTGGACGTCCTAGTCCAGATGAAATCGTCCGATCTGAGGTGATATCATCTGATCGGCGACGATATCGTCCAACGGTCACAACAAATCCTAAAAATGGCATGGAAAACGAGGAAACGGGTTAAACGGCGGTTTGGGAGCGGTTTTGGGGGTTGAATTTGAATTTGAATTATTACTAAGGTAATTTTGATTATTTGCTAAGTTTTACTGCGCCAATTTTAGGGTGCTACGGTAGTATTGGTTCTAGTCATAACTACTTGTAGATTTTTTATTTTTAGTAGAAATAATATGGATCACCATGTACCCTTATTGAGTGGTCCAAACTATGCTACATGGAAAATTTTGATTGAAGCTTTGCTCCAAAGTAAGGGTCTACTCAAGTATGTGAATGAGTAGCCTAGAGATGATCCTGGTGAGATAAAGCAATTGTACAAGGATAAGAAGGATAAAGTCCATGGTGTGATTGATATCCATGTGTATAAAGTGTATGAAACCCATGTAAGTAGCATCCCATTTTTTTCTTGATAGTATGTAGGGGCTATTGATAAAATTGATTCTAATCAAATTAGAGGATTAGAGCCAAAGCTTGTAACCTTGTCCATGGATTATTTTGAGATTTTATTTTTTAATAAGATATTAAAACTATGAGAGGCCTTCCTAGGGAAATAAGGGAAGGATATGAGGTATTAGATAAAGATAAGAACATAGAGCTACTCAGTATTGTGTTTTATAATGTGTCAAAAATATATGAGATAGTTGTGTTCTTTGAAATTCTATGCATGTAAATTTTAGAATATCCTACACCACCTATCAATGAGATATCTAAGTATTTATTATATCATCAATCTAGGATAAATAGACATAGGAAACAAAATATTTTTAATTAGGAACATTCAAAAGAATATATGGTTAAAAATCAAAATGACAAAAATACCAAAGAGAATGAGAAAAAAATCTAAGAAGCCCTTCAAGAAACCTACCTATAAATTTTACGAGAAAAACAAGACAAATTTTATAAGCTTTGGGTCAAAAAATTAGAAGAGTCAATAAGAAAGGAATTATTGAAATTATCCTCTTATATACTCAAGGTGAGTATGGATTTGAAAGAGATACCTCATATGCTCATGTTATAGTCCATTCTACATATTGGTCATCCACCTCCTTAGATGAGTAGATAGCTAATTTAGGAACAACTAGATATATGATGAAGCACAAGCAAATTCTTCAAGGCTTCAACAAGACTCATGCAATAAAATATATTGTGATTGGGGATTATTATTTATTGTAGGTGTATAGAAGTGGATACATCACAATAGGATATTTATCATTTGATGAGGTACCTCATGTTATCAATGTTGGTCCTCATATTTCATCTAGTTATCACATCACTCATACAAAAAAAAAGGTAGAATTCTA
Source organism: Wollemia nobilis (assembly GCA_028583015.1). Taxonomy (NCBI): domain Eukaryota; kingdom Viridiplantae; phylum Streptophyta; class Pinopsida; order Araucariales; family Araucariaceae; genus Wollemia; species Wollemia nobilis. Next base: position 913,337 of record JAQPPZ010016675.1, read on the forward strand.
TCCTAATAGAGGGGTAATTAAGAATATATAAAATAGGTTTAGGACTATTACTTATAGATATTATGATGATTCTAATCATATTTATAAGTTGCATGAAATATCCACTCCTTCTCCTTCCTTCTCTAACAAGTGCTTTTAGAAATGATAACACATGCTAATGATGAGAGCAAAAAATGGTATCAAATACTTACACATATCAGTTATGGTTCCTTGAGGTACATTAGTTAGAATAATATGGATATTGGAATTCCACACATATTCCCTCCAAGTGATGTTTGTGAGGGATGCATTTTACAAAACCATCATAGGGAGACCTTTCTAAAAGAAGTTTCTATAAGGGCATCTCATCCTTTTGAGATAATTCATACTAATTTGTAGACCTATGGATACCATATATTTAGAGAAACATATATTTCCTTATTTTCATTGATGAATTTTCTAGATATATATAGGTATATACCATTCCTACAAAGGATGAAGTGTTGAGAGATTCAAAAATTTTAAGGCTCTTTTTGAAAACTAGTTAGATAAAAGGATCAAGTGTATAAGGATAGATGGTGATGGTAAATATGTTAATAATGATTTTTATAATATTTAATCCACTCATTAAATAGAATATCATAGGACTATTCATTACACTCTTAAGTAGAATGGTATAGCAAACATAAAAAATAGGGTAACCATTGAAATGGTTCACTACATGATACATGCCAAGGGACAAGACCATAGGGTTTGTAATGAGGAATTCACTTGTATGGGGTATATTATTAATAGTTCACCTAATTAGGTTTTTTGAGGCATCATATTTCTTGAGAAATTGATAGGGGATAATCATGAGGTGTCTATGATCCAAATATTTAGGTCTTCAACATGGGTTCACATACCCAAGGATCTTTAGAAAAAGGAGACATATAAGAGCCACAAGTGTATATTTTTGGTATATTTTGATATCTCAAAGGTATATTACCTATATTATATTCAAATGCATAAGGTTTTTATTAGGATATATTTTATATTTTATGAGGTTTGATTAGGTTATTCTAGGTTTTCCTTCCACTTCCTCTCGTGGTCTTTTAGCTTTTGATTCCTTTGATTCTTCACCCATTTTAGATCCAAAAAGTTACTTAGATATCTTGGTTTGTTCCATACCTATTAGAGAATATTCCTCTTGTAGTATTTCTTCATTATTTATTGATTTGACTCCATCACACATAGTTTTGCTGGCACTCTCTTATTCCCTAGACCAAGATAGAATAAGTAGAATGGTTAAATTTAGAATACTCCAATTTGGTATGATGAAGTGAGTGATGATGAGTTGGATTATTTAATTTTAGTTTCTAATTTTGAGATGGTATAGGATACTCATAATTATTCTAAATATCCTACCCCTAAGTGGGATAAGATGCTTCTAAATTATGCATAAATTATTATATCTTGTAAGTGGCATCAAAATAATCCTTCCTATGCTTTGAAGGTAATCTTTTCATAGGATCTTATCACCTTCTCCCAAGCTAAGGATAATTCTAAATGGAAAGATATTATGGTATCTGAATATGAGGTATTAATGAAGAATATTATAGGGTTTAAGTGCCTCTACAATACTAAGTTTGCACTAGATGGTTATATTGAGAATCATAAGGTATGCCTTGTTACCAAGGGATTATATTAGAAGAGGAAGTGGAATACTCTAAGAAATTTAAACTTGTAGACAAAATGAACTTCATAAGAATGATTTTTTTCATTGTGGATTCATATTGGCTGGAAGGTGCATCAGATTTATGTGAAGAGTATTTTTCTCCATGGAGAAATTTAGGAGGAGACCTACATGCAATAGCCACCTAGATTTAAGCTAGAGGTTCCTACTTCATTTGTATATCACTTGATCCATTATTTTTATGGTCCTAAGTAGGATCCTTAGGCCTTGTATGAGAAAATCCATACCTTCTTTCTCAATTATGGATTTCAAAAATGTGAGTGGTAGGAACCTATGTCCTAGTAACTTAAATGGATGAAAAAAATTGGGCATGGATGCAAAAAAAATGAGAATATATTGAATCACTTTTGAAATTGAATCACTGTTTCACTGGAGGAGAACCTGCCAATGGGTAAATGTAATATATTTTCTTATATTTTTATGGATGTTTATCTACACCAAAGTGAATGAGTCTATATGCCTACACTAGAGTTATGAGTGAAGGGAAATAATGGTACATGTAAATTTATGCATAGTTAATTAGTGATAATAGTTAGGATTAAGGAATCCTAACATGCCACCCTCCTTAAAAAGAGATTTATCCTCAAAGCTCGAAGTGAGAAGCTTCATCCCTTATTTTCCAAGTAGTATTTTCTCATGTTCTTGCACCATTTTAATGTCATCATTTTGTAAGTAGGGATATTGTGAAGGTTGAAGTGTTGGTGGGGGATAGGTAGGAAGAATAGGAGGATTAGAATGACAATAGGGGGGACCCTTTTTGTGTCTTCTTGGTGGCTTGGAGAGAAAATAAGTGGACAAGGCCCTCGCTTCCTTTGTGAATAATTTTCTCCATTCGATGAGAGCTTACTAGTGGAGAAGGGTCTGGTTTTAATATTTTAAGAGTATATGTTTGATTATTTATTGTGAATTTCATCTATAATTTGTCAAAATTGCATTGGATTGTGTCGAGTGTTTGTAACCATTGCACTCCTAAGACAATATCACATCCTCCTAAGGGAATTGCATACATGTCATGTTTCATGGTGTAATCGCCCAAGGTGAGCTTAATATTTTGGCATTTCCCCTTATAGGTGATCCTTCCCCCATTACCAATCATGACTTCAAAATTATTACAAGGATGTATAAATCAATTAGCTTTTTTTACCACACATGGGTCGATGAAATTATGGGTATTGCCAGAGTCAATAAGCATGATCAAGTTTTATAATTTGAAAGCTCCTGGGACTTTTATAATTTGGGAAGAAGAATTACCAGTGAGGGCATTGAAAGAAATTTCTAGTGGACCTTGAGTGCTATCATCGGGTGTATATATCACTACTTCTACCTCTATCGCATCTTCATCGTTTGTTGATTGACAAGGAATAGCTGCATCCAAAATATATAATTTGGGTGTAATATATTGATGATTGGGTAAAAATTTCTCATCACAATGAAAATAAAGGCCTTTTTCTCTTCTTTCTTTTATTTCCTTGGGGATGATATGTTTAATTGGTAGGATTCAAATAAGTTTTGGGGTGGTTTAAGTGTTTTTTAAATCTATTTTAGATGGGTTTCCTAGTCGATGTTGGTTATTGAATTTATCTTCCACCTTTGGGCTAATGCAATAGTCTACATCATGTCAATGGGATTTAAAATTTATACTTCTAATCGAATTTCTTCCTTTAATACACTAATGAAACAACTTTGTAAGAATGAGACATCTAGCCTTGATGTAAGATTTGCCAAATTTTCAAATTGAGATTGGTATTCTCGCACTGTAGTGGTTTGGCAGAGTTTGGTAAGGGTTCTCATGAAATATTTGAATTTAATAGGGTCAAATCATACCATTAGGTTTTTCATAAGTTCTAGCCATGTAGGGGTACCATTCGTCTTTTCATACCATTGGTACCATTGGGTGGTGGTACTTTCAATGTGGAAGAATGCAATGCAAACCTTTTGTGCCTTAGGGACCTGGTAGAGGGAGAAGTATTGGTCAGCCTAATAGTTCCAATTAGTGGGGTCACATCCTTTAAAATTTGAAAAATCTAATTTAATAGTTCTAGGTAGGATGGATGTTTGTGGTCCCCCAAGTAGTACTTGGTGTGTTGGTCCCCTGGTAGATTGGCCAACTTGGATTAGTGTTATATTTTGTTGTACCATATTGACAAAGTGGTTATAGGTGTCAATTTTTAAATCCATTTCTACTATTTTATTTTCATATTCTGCCTTTGGTATAGTATTGTTTGTAATTTCATCCTTCCATTGGTGGAACTCCTCCTTTGTTATAGTCTTATTTGTAAGCTCTTCCTTCCACTAACGAATATCCTACATGAAATATTTGAGGGTAGGATCCTATGATCTCCTACCATTGGCCATTGTAGGGTTGGTTTGTAAAATCTAAGTCCTCTTGGGTGAATGAAATTAGTTTTCATCAAAATAATTTTGCAAAAAAATATGTAATTTTGAAAAACAATTATCAATTTGTTTTTTGCAAATTTTGGTTTTCAACTTTTCTGGACCTAATGGTCAGTAATTTTGAAAATTGAATTTTTGAATTTTGATAGTGGTAGAAACTAATGTCAACCACATAGGTGGGAAGAACAAGGGCACGGATCACTATGGGAAGCAGAGGTAGCAAGTGAGGATGAGTGGTGGTGGCAGAGTATGAGGGAAATAGAGGTAGTAAGAGAGGATGATTGGTGGTGGCATAGTCAACAACAAGTGGAAAAGGGAGGTGCAAGCTTAGCAACAAGTGGATAGAGGAGGAGTAGTACATGAGGGTTAGCATATGGAGAAGTGGTAGTGGTCGAGTTCGTGCGAGGTGCAAGGGAAGTATGACTGAAGTCACATATTTTCTTGTGCATTTCGGTGAATATAAAGTGCTACAAGTTTGTAGCACAAACAATGTGGAAATTTTTAGTCCTAATTTTTTTTTAAACCTTCTCTTTTCACTCCCTCCTAACATTGGGACTTCAATGGTGTTGTCATATTTACACTTTCTAGCATCAAAAAGTGTTAAATATTTATATTATAAATTTTAATTTTATAAAATTTCACCGTTATTCATATTTCTTCGTTAGATACTTTAAACATCATGCCACAACTTTATTTTTTCATGATTTGGCTTCTACCTTCCACCTGAACTGATTTCAGAGGTCTCTTGTAACTTGAAAAAAAATTAAGTTTGTTCTCACCAATTTTTGTTCTCAAATTCATTTTGCTATTCTATTTTTGATCACCAGCGTTCCTAGTGAGTCTATGACCATTTGGTGATTTTTTTAAATTTTCTAATCACAATATCTGTGAAGGCTCTTGATATAGAGGGTGTTCTTGTTATTATCTAATATTTTTGTATGATGTGGGTTGCATTTTAGTGATTATATTTGTATTTTTGTCGATGAACATAAGTCTAGCAGAAGATATATGGAATGCAAATAATTTTACATAATTATACACAATTAATGAGTGATGATGAGGTGCAGGAGTGGATGGTTCTGATACCAAATGGTAGGAACCTATGTACTAGCAACTTAAATGGATGAAAACAATTGGATATGGATGCAAAAACAATGAGAATGTATTGAATCACTTTTGAAATTGAATCACTGTTTCACTGGAGGAGAACCTACCAATGGGTAAATGTAATGTATTTTCTTATATTTTTATAGATGGTTATCTACACCCAAGTGAATAAGTCTATATACCTATGCTAGAGTTATGAGTGAAGGGATACAATGGTCCATGTACAGTTATGCATAGCTAATTAGTGATAATAGTTAGGATTAAGGAATCCTAACAACGAGGTTGAGCATGATGTTTACATTAAATATCATTATTAGAAAATCATATTAATTGTGTTGTATATTGATGGTATTATTATTATGTGTAGATCCACTAATACAATTTAGGAGATGAAATGATGAATTTTTTCAACTTTTGAGATGATAGATTTGGGGCTCTTTCACTATTTTTGGAATCTAGATTAATTAATCATATTTTGGAATTACCATTTCTTCACCTAAGTATGCTTTGGATATTATTTAGTATTTAATATGGAGGAGTGTAAGCCTTATCAAATCCCCTTTAATTTAGGTTTGAAATGTTTGGTTGATTATACCACACCTTTAGTTGATACCACACTATATCACTCTCTTGTAGGAGTTTTCTCGATCTCACTCGCAGTGGACTGGATATGACCTTTTCTTGTAGCTACTATTCTAGGTACACGTAGGATCCTTAAGAGAGTTATTGGACATCATCCAAGGTTTCTTAGATACATAAAAGGGATATATCATATTGGAATTCACTACTCTTGGTTATTTAGTTTTGATAGTTTTTTTAGATGTTAATTGCATAGGTGATTTGGATGAGTGGTAGTCCACCATAAGATTTATGTTCTACTTGGGATGTGACCAAGTTTCATAGTATTCTAGATGTTGGACATTTTGAGTCCATAGAGTTGTCATTGATGCCAAAAAGTGAACCACCATTGATGCCAGAAGGCCAAAAGGAGCAATGCAAAAGATTGATGAAGAAGGTGTCATAATATTCTTTTTGATATTATGTATGGAAGCATAAGTAGAAGGTTTTTATTAAAACCCATGATGGCAAAATAAATGGTCTTTTATTTAAAACCAATTGGATAGACCTATGGGAGTTAAATAAATTATATTTAATTATAATTTCATTATATATTAATTTGTAAGTTAATTTAATTAACCTATGGTTATTAAATTAATTATAAGTTAATTATAATAATGTTATTATTAATTAAATTATAATTACCCTAAGGTTAGGGTTGCAAGGCAATTAAATTTGCATCGACGTTCAAGTTTAAAGGTGGCAAATGATATATAAACTATATGCCTTAGTGGCATTCGAATTATCCTTCGTTCGAACAAGAAAAAGAGGCAAGCGTGTGTTGAAGAGAATTCGTGCGAGGAAGAAGACAAGGTTCTTGTCTTAGGCACCAGTGAAAGGGGATAAGATCATCGAGGGCTAAAATCCCATATCCACCTAGGCAGCGTGGCCTAGTGGCAAGTGGTCGAGGGCTAAGGCGTTTGGGCGTGGAGTGACCCATGATCGATTCACGGTAGTAGCATTTTGGTGTGTTGTGTTTGAAGCGTCGAAGGAAGCGACGCGTGATTTTTTGGCTTAGGTGCAAAAGGGGAGGAATATAGAGCACGTGGTGCTCTTTGCTCCCTAAACGAGCGCCTAGCGCATGCGACAGCCAAGACCATGACTAGGACGCACGGGGAGGCGACATCAAGGGTTCGAGTCTCACCAAGGCAGAGGTAATAAATTTTTGTTATATTTTATAATGCCTAAGGTTTGACATAAGATTCTAGGGAGTTAAAAGGGGTAAATAAAAGGTATTTTATTTGGTCATTATTTTGAGTAATTGGAGAAATAAGTGGATTAAAGTGTTGGTTAGATTTTGAGAGGATTTCTTGCCATTGAGTTATTTTGAAAAGGTGATTGTATTGACATTATTTTTTATGTTGGATATTATTTTAACTGGGAGATTATAAGGTGTATTTGGTCAATTATTTTTGTATATGTTGATGAATGCTTTCTTCAAGATGGAGTGACAAGGTGTATGTATGTTTTGATATTTGCATTGTATCTTTGAGAGAGTTTATCATCTTATAACTTCTTTGAGCTTGGAAAAGAAGTGTTTGTGGTTGTGGCAGATTTTTGAGGTTCCTTCATCATCAAGAAAAAGGTATGGGCACATTCTTCCATAGTTGAGTTGATTGGTTGATTTTATGGAAAACAAGTTTGGAGTGAAAAGGACTTAATTAGGTTTCCTTATTGAGTGTGTTGAGTTAATGCTTCAAGGTTTTCTGGAATAAAGAGTTGTTGTTAAAACCTTGTTTGATAAGCATTATTGTTGAAGCCATTGGTTAAGTGAAGAACCTAAAATAAGGTTTGAAAAGAACATGAGTATCATTATTATGTGAGATTGTTTGATAAGCATTGTTGTTGAAGCCATTGGTTAAGTGAAGAACTTGAACTAGGGTTTGAAAAGAACATGAGTATCATTGTTATGTGATATTGGTTGATAAGCATTGTTGGAAACATTTTGAGTGAGTGTTCATATGCTTGGACTAGGGTTTGTAAGCAAGGATTGTTTCATTGAGTGATTGGTTGAGTAGAGTTGGTTGAGCCTAGTCAAGTGGATGTGTGAAGTGATTGTTCAAGTTCTATAAAATAAACTATTCTATATTCTGAATTGATTTGAGAAAGTGATTGAGCATTGAGGTGAATGTGAAGCATATTGAGTCTCTAACAATTCTTTGTATGTTTTTGAAAGAGTGATTGAAAGTGATTGAGCATTGTGATGAGTATAGAGCATATTGAGTCTCTAAAAATTATCTTTATGTTTCTATGATATTGGACAAGTTCTAGTGTGGACTTGTTGAGAATATTTGAGGTAAGTCTTTGAGAAGACTTGTGGATAGATTTGGGTAAGCTTTTGTGGAAGCTTACAATACATATTGAGAGTAGATTTGGATAAGTTCTTGTGAGGACTTATTGAGCAGATTTGGACAAGTTCTAGAGAGGACTTGTGGATAGATTAGTGTGAGATTTTATGGAAGCTTGCAAGGCAGATTTGAGATAAGTCTTTGAGAAGACTTGAGAGTAGAATTGATTGATTTGTTCAAACCTTGAGTTAAGGTTTGGGGTAGATCCAATAGAGTTGATTTGAGATTGAGTCAAGCTTTGAGTTAAGGCTTGAGGATGGATATTGAGGATAGATTTATGCTAGACCGAAGGACTATGTTTAGTACAGATTCGAGGATAGATTTTGGTGCAGATTTGAGGATAGGTTTATGCCAGACCAAAGATAGATATTGAGCATATTTGTGCTAGACCGAAGGACTATGTTTAGTACAGATTTGAGATAGATCTTTGGAGGTGATAGAGTACAGAGGATGATAGTCTCTAGTGGATAGAGATCCATTAAGCTAGGGTAGTGAGGATAGGTGTCTTCAGTGGATAGAGATCCATTAGCCAGAGTAGTGGGGGCAATAGTTCTTCTAGAAGATCACCAACTAGAGCAAGAGGAGAAAGGAGTTCTCCTATGGATAGAGATCCATGAACTTGATTAAGGGGATTGGTGTCTCCTTTGGATAGAGGTCCATAAACATTGTAATAGGGAAAGGATTCCCAAGAGATTGATTGAGAAAGTTTTAGTAAAATATTTTCTTCGTGGAGTAGCCCACATTGGGTGAACCACGTAAATTTGGTGTCTCTATTATGTGTGGTGATTTATGCATTAATTTGATTACTACTATTGATATTACTATCTATACATTGCATAATATTGATTGGGAAAGAAAAGTAAAAAGTGGTCTTATACTGTTCACCCCCCTCTCAATATAAGCTTGTGTTCTTCAATTGGTATCAGAGCGGGTTCCTTCGAAAGAGTTTAACAACTTGAAGGAAAAGCTTACAAGAACACAATGGATTCTAAGAATGGATCATCAAATAATTCAACACCAGTATTTTATGGAAGTGATTATATATATTGGAGTATGAGAATGAATATTTACCTGATGGCACTTGGCAATGAAATTTGGGAAGCAGTTGAAAATGGATACATACCACTCAGTTGATCCACCTACAGATAAGGAAGGTAAGCTTCTACAACATTACAATTCAAAAGCAATGAATGCAATTTTGAGAGGTTTGCATAGAACAGAGTCCATAAAAGTTATGCATTGTCAAGATGCAAAAGGAATGTGGGATAAGTTGCAAAGTATATATGAAGGAGATAAAGGTGTCAAGAAAGCAAAGATACAAAATCTCAAAGGACAACTTGAAGAGTTAAGAATGAAGGATGAGGAAAACATTAGTACTTATCTACTTCGAGTTGATGAGGTTGTTAATGCTATGCAAGGACTTGGACTTAAGGTTGAAGAATCAGATGTTTGTGATAAGATCTTAAGATCTCTTCCAAAAATATTTAGTGAAAAGGTTTCTGCTATAGAAGAATCAAAGGATGGTGATTCTTTGACAAGAGATATGTTGCTTGGTATTCTTACAACTTTTGAGTTAAGAACAAAAGAACCTAATCCCCAGAAGGAAGCAACCTTCAAAGCAATCAAGAAGACAAAGGGTAAGAAGTCAGAATCAAGCAATGAGTCATCCAGTGATGAAGAAGAAAATTATGGTAGAAGGAATAAGGATTCAAGAAGATTTAAAGATACAAAATATGTTAAATGTTTCAATTGTGGAAAGTATGGTCACTATGCAACTGATTGTCAAGAAGCTAAAAATAACAATGATGAAGAAAAATAGGATCACAGAAATAGGGAATCAGAAAGATACCAGCACCAAAAGAAAAGCAAGGATGGACAAAGCAGACAAGGAAAGAAGTTCTTTCAAAGGCAAAAGAGGAGCTACTATGCAGATAAGGCAAGTAAGTACTCAAGTGATAGTGATAATAGTTTCTCAGAAAATGATAAATATGAAGTCCTATTTATGATTGAAGAAAAAGAGGTCAAGAAAAGGTCACCAATAATTCTCAAGTGTTTTAGATGTGGTAACTTTGGACATCTTGAAGATAGTTGTACAAGGAATGGTTATAGTTTCAGTGATGATGAATATGAGGATACACTTGAAGGACCAGAAGAGAATATTCTAATGGCACTAGAAGAAGAAGAAGGTGATCCTATAGAAGACAAGTCAAAAGAAAATAAATATGTAGACAAAGGCAAACAAATAGAGGAAGAATCAGATAAAGAAGGATATGATCTCAAGGGAGAACTTATTTATGCTCTTGACATAGTAAAGAAGGTAAGAAAGCAAAACTCTAAACTTGAGTTTCAGTTTCAAGAATGTGATGAAGAGAGAAGAATGCTTATAGAGGATCTAGACAAATCAAAGGCTAAGACAAAGAAGTTCAAGGATAAGTTAGAAGCAAAGGTCTTAGAATGTGAAAGGTTAGAACAAGAAGTAGCCCTACTAAGGGAAGATTTAGAAAAGTCCAAGAGTAAGCTACAAAAGTTTGGAAAGAGCTCAAATATTGTGGATAAGATGATCAAGGTACAAAGAAGGTCAACAAACAAAATAGGTCTTGGTTTTGAACAGACTCAAAAGAAACAAGAAGAGAAGTCAACCTCAAGTTTTGAAGGAGAAGAAACTTCAGAAGAAGATAGTGTAAGAGAAAGTGAGACATCTGAGGATGAGTTGGACAATAGAAAGTTCAACAAGGACAGGAACAATGCACAAAGAAGAAATAGATGGAACAACAATCAGAATAGGTTAAAAGAGACTAAGAGACCAATGAGGTCAAGACAAGGAAACTTCAATGGAAGATGTTTTTCATGTCACAGGTTTGGGCACATGGCTTCACAGTGTAGGACACATGAAAGATAAGAAAATGGGAATTTCAGAAATAGGCAGCTTTTCCATGGGTATTGCTACTCATGTAATCATTTTGGTCACAAGGCAATGAATTGTAGGGTTCATGATAGAAAAGGATATGGCTTCACTAGGAGAAATCCTAAGACATTTGCACCTCCAAGGAATAATAACATTAAGTGTTATAAGTGCAATAATTATGGACACACAACAAAGTGGTGTAGAGCAGACATTCTAGAATCAAGTATGAACAGGAACAGGAACATGAATAGGAAAAGGGATATGGATATGAATAGGAATAGGAACAGGAACATGGATATGAACATGAACAAGAACAGGAATAGGAATAGGAATAGGAACATGGACATGGAAAGGAATAGTCAAAGGAATCAGAAGGATCAGATAAGAAGAAAAGAGGATAAAGGTAAAGACCAGTGCTTATTGGGAGTAGAAATACTCCCACCCCAGAATTAACCACCTCAAGAGGAGGTGGGGGAGGGGCTAAGCTAAGAAACTCATTCTTAGCCCCGAGCCCCAAAGGTGACCCTTTGCCATTGATGTCAAAGGGGGAGAGATTTGAGTAAGGGGGAGAGATTTGGTATTTGAGTAAAGAGGAGAGATTTGAAAAGAGCATTGAGCCAGGGGGAGCAATGTCCTAGGGGAGAAGAACAAAGAAAAGGTTAAGTTTTTGGTAAAAATAATTTGGGTTGCCATCAATGACAAAGGGGGAGATTGTTGGACATTTTGAGTCCATAGTAGTTGTCATTGATGTCAAGAAGTGTAAGCTACCATTGATGCTAGAAGGTAAAAAGGAACAATGCAAAAGTTAATGGCAAAGGAGCTTCATAATATCTTTTTAATATTATGTAGGAAGCATAAATAAAAGGTTTTTATTAAAACCCATGATGGCAAAATAAATGGTCTTTTATTTAAAACCAATTGGATAGACCTATGGGAGTTAAATAAATTATATTTAATTATAATTTCATTATATATTAATTTGTAAGTTAATTTAATTAACCTATGGTTATTAAATTAATTATAAGTTAATTATAATAATGTTATTATTAATTAAATTATAATTACCCTAAGGTTAGGGTTGCAAGGCAATTAAATTTGTGTCGACGTTCAAGTTTAAAGGTGGCAAATGATATATAAACTATATGCCTTAGTGGCATTCGAATTATCCTTCGTTCGAACAAGAGAAAGAGGCAAGTGTGTGTTGAAGAGAATTTGTGCGAGGAAGAAGACAAGGTTCTTGTCTTAGGTGCCAGTGAAAGGGGATAAGATCATCGAGGGCTAAAATCCCATATCCACCTAGGCAGCATGGCCTAGTGGCAAGTGGTCGAGGGCTAAGGCGTTTGGGTGCATGGAGTGACCCATGATCGATTCATGATAGCAACATTTTGGTGTGTTGTGTTTGAAGCGTCGAAGGAAGCGACACATGATTTTTTGGCTTAGGTGCAAAAGGGGAGGAATATAGAGCATGTGGTGCTCTTTGCTCCCTAAATGAGCGCCTAGCGCATGCGGCAGCCAAGACCATGGCTAGGATGCATGGGGAGGCGGCGTCAAGGGTTCGAGTCTCACCAAGGTGGAGGTAATAAATTTTTGTTATATTTTATAATGCCTAAGGTTTGACATAAGATTCTAGGGAGTTAAAAGGGGTAAATAAAAGGTATTTTATTTGGTCATTATTTTGAGTAATTGGAGAAATAAGTGGATTAAAGTGTTGGTTAGATTTTGAGAGGATTTCTTACCATTGAGTTATTTTGAAAAGGTGATTGTATTGACATTATTTTTTATGTTGGATATTATTTTAACTGGGAGATTATAAGGTGTATTTGGTCAATTATTTTTGTATATGTTGATGAATGCTTTCTTTAAGATGGAGTGACAAGGTGTATGTATGTTTTGATATTTGCATTGTACCTTTGAGAGAGTTTATCATCTTATAACTTCTTTGAGCTTGGAAAAGAAGTGTTTGTGGTTGTGGCAGATTTTTGAGGTTCCTTCATCATCAAGAAAAAGGTATGGGCACATTCTTCCATAGTTGAGTTGATTGGTTGGTTTTCTGGAAAACAAGTTTGGAGTGAAAAGGACTTAATTAGGTTTCCTTATTGAGTGTGTTGAGTTAATGCTTCAAGGTTTTCTGGAATAAAGAGTTGTTAAAACCTTGTTTGATAAGCATTGTTGTTGAAGCCATTGGTTAAGTGAAGAACCTAAACTAGGGTTTGAAAAGAACATGAGTATCATTGTTATGTGAGATTGTTTGATAAGCATTATTGTTGAAGCCATTGGTTAAGTGAAGAACTTGAACTAGGGTTTGAAAAGAACATGAGTATCATTGTTATGTGAGATTGGTTGATAAGCATTGTTGGAAACATTTTGAGTGAGTGTTCATATGCTTGGACTAGGGTTTGTAAGCAAGGATTGTTTCATTGAGTGATTGGTTGAGTAGAGTTGGTTGAGCCTAGTCAAGTGGATGTGTGAAGTGATTGTTCAAGTTCTATAAAACAAACTATTCTATATTCTGAATTGATTTGAGAAAGTGATTGAGCATTGAGGTGAATGTGAAGCATATTGAGTCTCTAACAATTCTCTGTATGTTTCTGAAAGAGTGATTGAAAGTGATTGAGCATTGTGATGAGTATAGAGCATATTGAGTCTCTAACAATTATCTTTATGTTTCTATGAGATTGGACAAGTTCTAGTGTGGACTTGTTGAGAAGATTTGAGGTAAGTCTTTGAGAAGACTTGTGGATAGATTTGGGTAAGATTTTATGGAAGCTTACAATACATATTGAGAGCAGATTTGGATAAGTTCTTGTGAGGACTTATTGAGAAGATTTGGACAAGTTCTAGAGAGGACTTGTGGACAGATTAGTGTGAGATTTTGTGGAAGCTTGCAAGGTAGATTTGAGATAAGTCTTTGAGAAGACTTGAGAGCAGAATTGATTGATTTGTTCAAACCTTGAGTTAAGGTTTGGGGTAGATCCAACAGAGTTGATTTGAGATTGAGTCAAGCTTTGAGTTAAGGCTTGAGGATGGATATTGAGGATAGATTTGTGCTAGACCGAAGGACTATGTTTAGTATACATATTTGAGGATAGGTTTGTGCCAGACCAAAGATAGAGACTGAGCAGATTTGTGCTAGACCGAAGGACTATGTTTAGTATAGATTTGAGATAGAGCTTTGGAGGTGATAGAGTACAGAGGATGATAGTCTCCAGTGGATAGAGATCCATTAAGCCAGGGCAGTGAGGACAGGTGTCTTCAGTGGATAGAGATCCATTAGCCAGAGTAGTGGGGGCAATAGTTCTTCTAGAAGATCACCAGCCAGAGCAAGAGGAGAAAGGAGTTCTCCTATGGATAGAGATCCATGAACTTGATTAAGGGGATTGGTGTCTCCTTTGGATAGAGGTCCATAAACATTGTAATAGGGAAAGGATTCCCAAGAGATTGATTGAGAAAGTTTTAGTAAAATATTTTCTCCGTGGAGTAGCCCACATTGGGTGAACCACGTAAATTTGGTGTCTCTATTGTGTGTGGTGATTTGTGCATTGCTTTGATTACTGCTATTGATATTGCTATCTATACATTGCATAATATTGATTGGGAAAGAAAAGTAAAAAGTGGTCTTATACTGTTCACCCCCTCTTAGTATAAGCTTGTGTTCTTCACTAGATACCAATCCACATTTTGTTAGTCTTGTACAAAGGCTAAATATTGTGCTACCAATGAAGAATACAAGCATATTATATCAATTTTGATGATTTTTGAGAATATTGGCATCCATCAAAGTTCTTTAGTTCCTCTTCATTGTTACAATCAAAGTACCATTAAACTTGTTCATAATATTTTTTTTAATTAGGAGAAAAATAACATTGATATATGGATGCATTTTTTGCAATGGATTCATGCTCATAGGATGTTAAATCTAGTGTTTATTCCTTTATTAAAGTAGAAAGTAGACATTTTGACCAATATAATGCCTGAGGCCACTTTTGTAGACATGTAGGAGCTTCTTGGAGTGGAAGAGTGTCTCTTAAGGGGATACAACACAACAACCTCTCTTTATGTATCCAATCCAACTTAAGGGGGGATTTTGGAATATGTGATGGATAAGATTCTCTTATGGCCATGATCTTCTCTTTGTTATGTTTTTCCTTTGGGCCTATGCAAACCTTGAAAAAAGTAAATTTTTAGTTTTATTTTTTTAATATTTTATTCCTAAGGGTTGGTCTCATAACCTTGAACTAAAGAAAAAATTTAGTTGGGTATAAATACTTCTCCTCAATAATAATTTATTCATTAGTTTTGAGTGTAATTTTTATTCTCTTTGAGTGAAAATATGTTGGTCTTTATGGAAACCCTATTGTATATTATGTTTTTCATATGCTATGTATTTATTTCGACAAGCAATACAGGGTAACATTTGATTCCATTTTTAATTTCTAGAAACTTATATGAAATATGACATTATGAATCTCAGTAGTAGGTAAACAAGAAATGGTTACAAAATTTTTGCTTTATTGTGTTATCTTCAAGAGACCATTTTGAGTGTGTAATATGGTTTCTTGTAGTGCATCAATACTTTCTCATTCTTCGCCAATATTTCACTTAGTATCCCTACAAAAGCATAATTTTAGGAAAAATTTCATATTCAAGCTATATTTTTCTCTTATATTTTTGGTTTTTGCACTTATAATAATGTCCTTTTGGTATCCAATGACATTTCTAATAGAGACTTGTTTTTGCAAGGCATTGAATTGACAAGTAAGGTATTGCACTATGGAGAGGTCTTCTATTTTTTATCTAACAAAATATATTCTCTAAATGTAAAAATATCTTCTCAAGTATTCAAGGATGATCCCTTTCAAAATTTCCTTTGAATGTGAAGGCTTGAATGTGTTGGAATTTATCAATTATCCTCTTCTCTAAATTTTTGAATTTGTCTTACTCTAGTTTAGCCACTTTGATATGCATCTAACTTATACATTCCCCCAAAATGTGATCTAAAAGGTGTTGGTCATCTCATGTACTCTCTCAATCACAAAATCATCCTTAGATCTCTACCTCTTCCTAGAATAATTTCCCTTCAATGATTTGTATTTTCATCATGAAAAAAACTAATTAAAATGTCTTCAATTTAGGGGTCTGTAATATTAATTTTTGTGAGTAAACCAATGCATCCAATAACTCTAGATAATACTTTAAAATTTTAACATATCTTTGAAAATATACCTCTACTAACAATGAATCCTATTGAAGTATAGATAATTCCTCAAGATTCTCTACATAAAACTAATAAAAAATAAATATTTTATTAAAATCCCTAATGAAACTATCCCATTTAAGAACTATAGATTGGATATTTTTTCCTATACTGAATGTGTTCCACAATTCTAAGGATGCATACTGAAGATGAAGGGTAGCCCACATAGTTTGGGTTTTAGTAGAGTAACTCTTCATGGAAAAGAAGATTTCCAACTCATTCAACCATGAATTTACTATATATCCTCCTTAATTACCATAAAATTTAGCTACCTTAACATTCTTAAGGTCTTTAGCTAGCTCAACCTCTATATAGGTTTTATCCTCATGGCTTATTCTAAAAAGATATTATTCTTGTCTACCCCATATATCCCTGGAACCAATTTCCTTATTACTCATGGTTTCCAATAAATTTCATTATTGTTCCATTTGTTCCTAAAGCAACTTAACTACAAAATAAAGATCTTCCACCCTCTCACTGGAACCTATCATTCCTCTACTTTTTCTATCAAATTTTGTTGTTCCTATAGACTTCCTACTAGGGTCCATTGTTCTACCAACTATTTTGTTGGAGTCCATTGTTCATCCAGTATTCTTTTGGTTATCCACTACAGTTTCCTCTTGTGTAGCTAACCCAACTTTCTTGGATGATCATCCTCTTATAATGGGTGCCATCTCCTATCCACACAAATAATATGGGTAAGTTACAATTCCCTTGATTGTACTTACAATTAGTTAGTTTCATTTTCCCCATGAACTAACTTGGACCATTATCATTAAATTGATAATGATCATGGTCACTCTTGCCTACTCATAAGCTACCATACCTAATAAGAAACTATACTCTCTAGGATTTTTAATCCTTGGTCTAACTAGTCAAGTTGACATGCAATACCTAGCTTATCCTATATCACATTAAGATCCCTAGTAAAGTTTGTTTCCCCAAAGTAGTACATCAAGTCAAGGCTCATATTAGGCACACTTCTAGTATTATGACCTAGAGCTTTGATTTCAACTATAACAACCCACCAAAACCAACCCAAGAGAGATATTTGTTTTTGCAAGCAAGGATTAGAAAGGAGTTCCAATTTTATTTTCAGCATTCAAAATGCTTCACCATATTTTAGGTCAATATCATTGTAGATGACACTCAAGTGGATAGGAGTGGCCAATATCCCATATTTTTGGGGTTCACCTTACTAAACCTCACTATTTATAAGGACACCAAAGTGGCCTTCCCACATTTCCCATACCCTTATTGACATAGGATAATTCAACCATAGACTAGGGATTATTCCTTAAGGTCTATAAAACTTAAAGGGGAATGCCTATTCCCTAACCTATCCATAATTCCATCTATGTAGGTTATTCTAGCTTAAAGCCTTGGTGCTTATTTACCATACCTTCATAGGCCAACTAAGGTCAATGATGATCACCTGAACATCATTGTCTCAAGTACCACCATTGCTAACTTATGAATGATTATATTAACTACATATTTATGGAAAAACTAAGCCTCACCATTCAAGGTTTATCAAGTACAAGTATCTAGCTATTATAGCATCACAACTCCTAGATACATGAGTAACTAGCGATTGTATCACCAAAATTCCTTCAAAAACTCAAATATACCTAGTTATTGCATCATTGCAACTCCTTCTAGGATTGGGTTATATTTTGACTCAAGTTCTAGATTCATCCCCAAATACCCCATTAACCCAAGACATTCAATTCAAATAACTTCTCTCTCATAAAAGAAATTAAAGTGCTATAATAACATGCTAAATAACACAATATTAAATTTTGAACATAAATAGAACTTTGCATCCCAAATAAACATAAGTTCCAATCATCATGCTATCACCAAAATTAAATTTATCATATTTATTTCATCTAACATAATATTAATATGAAAGAGTGATCAAAAGTTATAATGCTAACATCTCTACTTAATAATAGCATAAACATCACTTCATGAAATAGATCATAGTGATAGCTTTTAAATTCCTCTTCTCTTTATA
This sequence comes from Wollemia nobilis, assembly GCA_028583015.1. NCBI lineage: Eukaryota > Viridiplantae > Streptophyta > Pinopsida > Araucariales > Araucariaceae > Wollemia > Wollemia nobilis. The sequence continues at coordinate 931,697 of JAQPPZ010016675.1, forward strand.
TCCAAAAGGAACTTTAAAAAATAAGAGCATAACCAAAACATTTCTTATTTTTTCTCATCATCCAAGCATCCATTAATTTACAAAAACTTCCAAGCCTATAATAATTTGAAAGTATCATCTAAATTTTACAAAGCAATATCCCATTTTTATAATAACTTTTCATCCCATGATACACTAGAGCCAATCCACCTAAGTGGCCTTTGTACCACCTTCTTTCCATAATCTTCTTCATGAAATAAATTTCTTGTAAATTTGAGGGGGTTAGGATGGCGCTTAATGCAATGAAACTTAACATTATTTATGTATAAATGCAAACAACCACATAAAATATATTTTAACAAACAAGGATAGAATCTCATACTTCTCTATATAATGGTTTTCCTACCTACTCAAGTCTTAGGAAACCATTATAATTATTTAGAAATATATTTTAACAAACAAGGAGAGAATCCCATACTTCTCTCTATAATGGTTTCCCTACCTACTCAAGTCTCAGGAAACCATTATAATTACTTAGCCATCCAAATATTTTCTTTACAAATCCATGCCAAGCCATTCAACTAAAGAGTTCTCTCTCTCTCTCTCTCTCTCTTTTATATATATATATATATATATATATATATATATATATGCATATTTATATTTAATCCTTTCATTTCCATTCCAAATTAACTCTTTTCTAAAAACTAATATTATTCATCATTCATTAAATAACCTTCTCTAAATCTAAATTTCCATTTTCCAAAGGTTGCTCATAAACACCATAATAATAATAACTTTTAATCACATACATAAATATACATAAATCTAAGTAATGTCTCATTGTTAACAAAACAAGAGCTACCCCAAAAATTAGAAGTCTAGAACCAAAAACGTGACTCCCTAAGCTAATAAAAATACACAAGAAAGCTAACTAGTGCACATGTACACCCTAAGTAGAATGCAAAAATCATATTCAAGTAAGATATCCAACAAATAAGAATGCCCCAAGGCAAATGTAAAACATCCAAAACAAACTAGCCTTCAAGCAACACAAAAAAAGACACCATAGCTCATAGTCTAGGGTAATGAACATGTAGGAAAAACTTAAGGTTCTGACCACCCTACATTGAATGATATAATGGGCCACATTTGTTGGCAATTTTGGGTTTGAGATCCTAGATTCTTGTCTATGAGTTGTCATTGATGTCAAAAGAAATTGGCATTAATGTCAAGAGGATTTATTGGTTTCAAAGGTTAAATATTCCAAAGAATATTTTCTAGAAGATTTCAGAGAGATTCCATGTGGCAGATGAAAAGATTTTTATCAAAACCATGGCAGGTTTAAGGGTTTTTATTAAAACCAGGTGGATGCATTAAGGGTTTTTCTCAAAACCACTCTCAGCTTAATGCAAAGGCTGGAGACACTTATTAATTAAATAACTTAATTAATTATTTATTTGATTTAGTGATTAAATTATTTTAATAATTTAATGGGTTCTCCACCTAAGGTCTAAGATCTAAAAGACCTTTGATTATTTTTTAAATAATAAAAAGGGTTTCATAAACCCTAAAGTTGTTTCAAAGGTTCCAAAATAATATTAATTCGAAAAGTTCGAACTATCCTCCCATCGACGTCGGGCATAGCATGGAAGTTTGGCTATATAAGCCATAACCTATAGTCCAAAACAAAAGAGAAAAAAGAAACTCGAATTGCGCAAAGGTTGGGAAGTAAAAGCTATGGCTATCATTTTTTTGCCATGTTTATCCGTTGCCTAAGGGTTAAGGAGAAGGAGACTCTTGCTATCCTTAAAGCTAGCATCATTGGCCTAGTGGCAACGTCTGTTCTACGAAGGTTCTTGAAGGGAGGTCAAGCGTTTGACTCCCACCGTGGAGTGTGAGAAGAGTTTTTACGCTCCGATTTTTTCGGAGGCACTGTTGACCTGTGATTTTCGAAAGCATTTTTTTTGGTAAGGTTTTTTAAATAAAATATGCATTTTGTTAAAGAAGAAGTGGTTGGGTAGATTTATTTAAAATTATTTTTGAGGTTAAATGCTTCTTTGGAGATATAAGGTTGATAGTGTGTGGTTGAGATTTTTGGCTTGATTGTTGAGTGAGATTTGCTTAGAAGTTATTATTCCTTGAGCATGGTTTAATTAATTTGGAGAAATAAGGTGTAAAAGGATATATTGTTTGTATGCTTTATATTTGTTTGGTAGTTGACTTCTAAGGATTGGAGTCATAAGGTGTTTTATGGAATAAATATTTTTGTGGTTACTTTTATGATCTAACCCTAACTTGGTGGCAAAGTTGAGGGTGGTGTTGGTAACATGTTGAAGAACTATTCTCTTCTTCCTCAAACAAAGGTATGGGCAACTTATTCCATGTATATTGTTGATGGTGTATTTTATGAAATTGAGTTTGGAGTGAAAATGTTGTCTACTAGGTATTCTTATTGGTGTAAATCCCATTTTCTAGATATTGAAGATTGTTTATGCATTAAAATAATTGATGAGTTTTTTGGGTGAATGCATAATTCTGGTTGAGGAAGAGGAAGCATTTTTGCACTAGGGTTTATGTTAGTAAGTCTTGCTACTTGCATTGAGTTGGTGAAACCCTTAGTTGGATGTTTTGAGATTGATGGTTGAGTTGCTTCCATAGAGGTTGTTTTGATCAAGTTAATGCTTTACTTGATACATGATTTGGGCTTACTCCATTGAGATTGATTTGAGCAAGTTATTCTTTGCATTGGTGATTTATGTTGGTGGTTATTTTGTTCAAATACCTTTGGAGGGAAAAGGATGTCTACTAGTTTCCTTTTCATGTAGTGACTGGTTGAATGCTTCAAGGTTAATGTTGAGTCAAATGATGTTGTTTAAACCTTGTGTATAAGCATTGTTGTTAAAGCCCTAATTGGTTGAGAAAAGATATTGGTTGTGGAAAGAACATGAGTATCATTTTTATATGAGATATTGCATGGTTGGCAATTGTTGGGTTGTGTTTCATGTTCTTGAGAAAAGCATACTACATCTATCTTATTCTTTTGAGATTGAGATTGAGTTGAGATTGAGATTGGGATTTAAGTATAGAACATATTGAGTCTCTAACAATTCTCTTTATGTTTCTATGAGATTTGAGATTGAGATTGGGAGTTAAGTATAGAACATATTGAGTCTCTAATAATTCTCTTTATGCTTCTATGAGGTTGATGAATCACATTGGGTCTCTAATAATTCTCTTTGTGGGTTCATGCTAAGCAAGTTTTTCTTGATGAACTTGTGAGCTAATTTGGACAAGTTCTAGTGAGGACTTGTGAGCTGATTTGGACAGGTTCTAGTGAGGACTTGTGAGCTGATTTGGATAGGTTCTAGTGAGGACTTGTGAGCTGATTTGGACAGGTTCTAGTGAGGACATGTGAGCTGATTTGGACAGGTTCTAGTGAGGACTTGTGAGCTGATTTGGACAAGTTCTAGGGAGGACTTGTGAGCTGATTTGGACAAGTCCTAGCAGAGGACTTGAGGATAGAGTTGAAGTGGTTCTTTGAGAAGAACCTGAGGATAGTTTTGACAATTCTTTGAGAAGGCTTGTGTGCAGCAAAGATTGATTTGTTTAAGCTTTATGAGTTGAGCTTGGGATAGATCTGATAGAGTGAGGAAGACTTGTGTTGGACCGACTAACTATGTTTAGTACATGTTGATGAGTTGCTGTGGAGGTGATCAGTGAGGACAAAAGTCTCTTGAGGCTGAGCATTGAGGACAGGAGGTCTTATGTGGAAAGGAGTTCCACATGCTAGCAAAATAAGAGGCAGGTGATCTTCTGAAGTATCATTTCCAAAGCTGAGGGGAAGGATTCTCCTTTGGGTAGGAGGCTCATAAATTCATGAGGGGAAGGATTCTCCTTTGGGAAGGAGGCTCATAAATTTTTGAGGAGGGGAAGGATTCTCCTTTGGGCAGGAGGCTCATAAATTCATGAGGAGGGGAAGGATTCTCCTTTGGGCAGGAGGCTCATAAATTCGTGAGGAGGGGAAGGATTCTCCTTTGGGCAGGAGGCTCATAAATTTGTGATGAGGGGAAGGATTCTCCTTTGGGTAGGAGGCTCATAAATTCATGAGGAGGGGAAGGATTCTCCTTTGGGCAGAGGCTCATAAATACTTGAGTAGGGGAAGGTTTCTCCTTTGGGTTGAGGCTCATAAACATTGTAATTGGGAAGGATTCCCAAAGAACTTTGAGAAAGCTTTTTAGAGAAAAGTTTTGTGGATGTAGCCCATGTTGGGTGAACCACATTAAAATTGGTATCTCATTGTGTGTTGCTTTATGCATTGCTTTGATATTGCTATTGGTTCATTGCTTTGCGAAGTTGAAGTTAAATAGAGAAAGTAAAAAGAGGTCTTATACTGTTCATCCCCCCCCTCTCAGTATAAGCTTGTGTTCTTCAACATTTTCCTTTGTGGTTAAGCCTTTAGATCAATGCTCCATCACATTTTAAAATGCTCAAGAATATCAACATTCTTATGTATGTAATCATACATAGGAGCATATCCTAAATTGCTTAAATACAAGTGATGACAAAGTAAACAAGATAGATGCACACTAATCTAAGAAAATTATATAAGAAACAAATAAAAGAGATCTAAAACCAAAAATCTACCCAAAAAATACAAGCAACTATAAAAAAAAACTCCAAAGGAAATTAAGCCATGGATACAAATATCATAAGCAACCAACAATAGATGAATACATCAAAGGAGAAATCTAAGCAAGAAGACAACCAAAAACCTTTTGAAAACCATCAAAAGATCACACAGATCAAAGCCTAAACTACTAGAATCAAAGTGCAATTACCTCTACAAACAAGAGCTCTAGATAATGTATTTTCTTCAGTGTTTGACCTCCTTGCTCCTCTTCTTCATCTATTCTTTCTCCTAGTAACCCCTACTTCAAAGCCATTGTTCTATACTATGGAATAATTTCCACTATGGAATAACACACATATGATTGGGTGCATTTTCTTGGGGGCATCCATATTGCCCTTACTAACACTTCAAGGGTGAAAAATATTTCATTTTAAACTATGGTGCTAAAGCTTAGTTAAATACTTTATTTAAAAGTAACTTTAGCAAAACATTGAATAATGCATATTAATACCAAAAGCAAGGGTTTTAATAAAAATAATTCTCTAAACCTTGCTTAATGTTACTATCATTTCTAAATGCTATTAACATTAGCAAATAAATTGACTTTCCTTCAATATCAAGCATTAATATTGATTATTAACCTTTATATTAAGAAAATATTACTAATACTTTATTTATTGATTCTAGATCCATGCATTAATAACAAATCAATAAATCAAACCTATGCTTAGAATACAAGCACATATGCAATTCAAAGCAATCAATACACCATTATTTTATCCTCAAGTAGGTGGCTCCTTTAATATAACCAAACATTATCACCAACCTACTAGGGATGGCTCATTTGTGCTAGAAACCTCCCAACCCAATGGTATAACCACACAATAATCATAAATGCAATGCATCTACATGAAGGGTATCTTGCTACCCTTGAGCTATCGATGAACAAGTCATCACCATAATTTTCCAAATTTATCTCTCCTCTATGGTGGTTTTCCTCTACCAGTCCAATAGTGAGAGTACATGGTCAACCATAGATTCATAAGTAGTAACATATTCTAAACAAAGCATAAAGTGCAATTTCCAACACATAATGGTAATACAAAATGATATTATGCATTAGATATCCACACATAAATACATATATCAATATTAAGAATAAGTTCTACCAATTATGTCATTACATTTTGGCTATAATTATTGTTATATTAAGAAATGATGCTTCTTATTTTTTGATTAGTATTTTTGAAAGGGACCCCAAATATTTTACATTAGAGAAAACAAAAGGGATATAGTTTCCATAGAAGTAGCCTCAAAATTAAAAAACATAAGAGAAACCTTGGAGGACATATTTACATAGCCTAGAGAGAGTCTTTGAGGGATGCCAAAAAAGGAAGCCAAGGAAAATAAGAAAATACAAGAATAAGGGGTAGAGGACCCTTGGAGGATAGCCAAAAAGGGTATCTAGAGAGGCCATATCTAATAATATGCCTTAGAGGTAATACTCTCATCACCACTTGTATTCTACTCACCATCAAAGACCTGGTTACACTCAATATTCTACTTTTTTATGGCACCAACTATCTTCTTAGCTTACTAGAGGAGGTCAAGACATGTTATATGCCCTAGACATGGCTTTTAATAATTCTTCCAAATTTATAAGGAGGTCAATATTAGCTCTCTACTGAATACAAATTGAAGTCCCACTGAGGGATCACCATCCTTTAGGGAGAGAGAATGAGGGCTCCATCACTATTTAGATTTTTTATCTTCACTAGAGACTCTCCCAGGATATCCTTATCTTGATCACTTACAATATTAGCTTTATGTTTCCTCCTAAAAGCTTTACCTCTAGACGAGCAATGATGAAGCTCAATTTTGATACAGGGAGGGGTGTTAGCAGTAGAAGAACTAAAGTTTAGCTTCTTCCAATTTTTAATAGCATCACCAAAATATTTATCTATTGCATCATCATCACTCATGGTGACCTTTTGATGGCTCACTTGGATAAGAGCTGAAGTAGAAGGATGATTTGTTGGATTACCAACAATAAAGAGAATGACCTTTTGAGTCTCTTTCTGTAATGCATGCTTATATAAAATCATATGGAGATCTTGATGCTCTAGGTGCATTGAGGTTCCTTCCATGATACTTTCATAGAAAGCTCCATATATCTAAATGTTATAATATGTAAGGCAACATTGTGTAAATTTTAGACTAAAATATAAATTCTAAAGAATAATATTTGAATTAGAAAATAATTCTATTTTATGTAAAAATATTCCCACCCAATTAATAAATAAAATAAGGGTGCTAGGAATATTTAATTTGTGGGAAAAAGTTATTTCCTCTTTTCTAGAAAATATTAAAAAGTAACCAATCACTTTTTAATATTTGATAGATGCCACTTGTCACACATCTCAAGATAATATAGTGATAATATTTGTCACACATCTCAATATAAGATTGTGATAAGATTAGGGTAATTTTAGGGTTGTAGTAGAAAATCTTCTCTTTAAATAGGGGTGTTGTCTACTACATCTTGTCATATATCATGTTGATGCATATTGTTGCATAACATTGAAGCATTATTGTATTGTTGAATCATTGAGTAATATAGTGAGCTTCATAGTGGATGTTTTCCTTCTTCATTTGAAGTAGGGTTTTACCACTTAATATTGGTGTTGTGGGTTTTCCTCTTTTGTGTGTGATTGATCTTGTGGAGCATTCTTCGATCTTGGGAAGAATTTTCTTGTCTCACACTAAATAGGTACCTAGGGATGTTGATCACCTTGATGTCTCTTAGGTAGTTAATATATGCTAGGTGGAAACTCCTAAGAGAAGATTTGATTTCATTGACCATGAAGAACTATAGAATTGGAATCATGGCTCTATTCCAAGGCACCAGGAGGGCTGCCTTGATAATCCTAACTTTTTCTCTTTCCAAATTATTACCCTCGTCTATAAAATTACTGAGCTCCTCTACCAAAAAATGCTTATCATGAAAACAATTTCACCATCATTGGGGAGCCCCATCACCTTAGTAATCATGTATATGCTAACCTTGAAATTGAGCCCTCAAACTATGATGTGGCCTTTTTCCCATGATTGAGTGAATTCAAGGGATAATTTAGGGTTACTTCTAATAAATTTATGGAGGAAAGGCATGGACCCGTGAGTCTCCAAGATTTCATCAATAGTGGGATCAGTTTGTAGGAACTCTAACTCAAGAAGCACCATCTCAACACTAGAAATACTCATGAAATCCCACCTATAGAAAAGGATTATGAAAAAATTCTTGTAAACATATTGCTCCATAAGTTATATTTAAAATAAATTTGGAAATCCAAACAGATGGAAGCTTTCTAGATACGCTTGTTAGCAAATCTAGTGGTTACCTCACTATAGAGTTATTTATGGCTCACTTCAAATTAGGAGAGCATAGACACATGAGCCAAGTCCTCCTTGGGAAACTCATTACCAATTATGATGGAGGTAATTATGGAATTCAATCTAGAAATTACAAAGGAGATACTCGAGAAGTTTATGGGATTTGTCCACTCACTTTTTTGGGAATGATTAAACATAGAGGTCTTCCAAAATTGGTTGTTTACACAAGAAGTCCTGCCATCAAAACAATCATTTACGGATATGGGTCGACATGTGTGGTTGCAGGAATTCATCACCATACTAGAGATAATCTTCATGTGTTTATTACTAAGCTTATGTGAGTTTGGGTGATGAATTTTTGAGAGGAAAATATTTTCCTAACAACCATGCTAAGAAGGAAAAAGGCTTGTGATGTGGGTTTCCCTACAAGGTCCATACTATCTGAGATTACAATAGGGTTGAATTATAGCACTCGAGTAATGATATTCCTTTTTTGTCATCATGAGCATGGAGGATATGAGGAAAATTATCATTTCAAACATGTAGAGACTCCTTAGCTAGGCCTAGGTTGGTCATAATATCAGCAACCTTGTTGCCTTCCCTATACACATGCTAGATAGTAAAATTGTTGTAGTTGCATAGGTATCTTCTAGATTATTCAATGAGATTGAATATGCCCTACACCAAAAGTGGTTGATGATGTTCAATGAATCACCTTCAATGATAAGGTTGTTGAGACAAATGCCATCCAAGATGGATAATCCTTGGTAAAGAGATCTAGATTTGGCCACATGATTGGTTTGGAAGTCAATATTTTTAATGAATGTAAGGATGCTTCTCCCATGGTAATATCTAATGATGCCACAACATTCCACCTTGCCTGGGTTACCTTTTGCAACTCCATCAAAATTGAAATTGATCCACCCAATAGGGGAAGTAGACCAACTTACACTGGATCTATTGATAGGAGGTATAGAAGGATGAGAAGGTGTAGAAGAGATTCTGAAGGAAGCAATATGCCTAGAATACAAACTAGACCTAGGGGTCTCAAGAGAAGAGACCAACTAGCATTTTTTATGGTAGTTGTTAGGACTCAAAAATGAATATAAATGAGATACTTGAAAACACCATAGAAGATTATTCCTCTCTAATCAAACTTGCTATAGGTAATGAGGAAAATAGAAAGATAAAATGGATTTAAGGTGAGTATTTATGAATGGCCTAGACCATAATTTTCACAAATAAAGGATGAAATTAGGTTGGACCCACACAATATAGAAGGAAGTAAAAAAATAGTGTAAAACAATAGAGGAGAAGGGACACTCAAGAAATGGATGATGTGTAGACTCCCATCTAGAGCAACAAAGATAGAACCAATTTAGGATGTTCATACCTATAGCTAATAGATTATCCATGATCAATAATTTATTTTGGACAGCTATACAAAAGAATAAAGTAATCTTTGGAACTAGATGCTTAAGCAAAATGAGTTTGATAGGGAACCAACCAATAGAAGGATCATCCTGGAGGTGATAAGAATATTTAACCATGAATTGATCATTTTCACTCTCTCCAAAATAGGGTGTCCTAGGAATGTCCATTCAAAATGACATAGGTTATAAGAATATTGGTTAGTGTTTTAGAAGCAACACCTTGTTATTCACTTAACTCTTTAAGAGGAATGGTTTTTTAAATATATTTTTGAGAAGTATGAGTGATAAAATTTACCCCCAAAGAGATGGTATGTAAGAGGATTTAATACCACTAGGTTAGGATCATCGAGCAAAGGTTGATCCTTTAACCAGGGGTTATTCCATAAGAAAATGCACCTTCCATTGTCTAGATACCATCTGAGCTCTTCTCTAATGATGGGTCTATATTTGATTACTGAGGTCTACAACAAATATCCACTCATGAGAGGGACCTCATCTAGTAGGGTGCTTTGCTAAAGATATTTACTTTTAATTATGTAAACCTAAGTAGTTTTCACATTGGTGAGGATTCTCCATCCTTGTTTGGAAATGAGGGCTAAGTTCATATTTCTAACCTTCCTAAAGCCCAACCCACCTTGGCATTTTTGTGTGCAAATTCTATCCAATGCCACAAAAGGAAACCTTCTACAATTCTTAACCCCAAACCATAGGAATTTTTTTGAATTTGTTCTATTTTTTTGTAAATAGAGGTTGGGGATTTGAACATAGACATGAAGAAAACTAGAATTCTATGGAGATATGCATGAACTAACATAGCTTTAGTTGTTTGACTAATAAGGGACCCTTTCCATCTAGTGACTTTTTTAGAATATTTTCAATGACATTGTTCCACATATTTTTAAATAAAAATATCTTGAAGAGAGTAAGTCCCAGATATGTAAAATATAGGTTGGAAATGGTGCACCCTATAATTCTTGCAATATTAAGTTGTTTTTCAATGAGTGTGTTAAGGAAAAATATTTTGGTTTTCAATAATTTGATCTTTTGCCCAATAACTTCCTCATAGTAATTGAGAATAACCTTTATAGATTTAGCTTTAGGAATGGATGATAGAGCATATGGTATTTTCAATAGACTATTGATGAGTGATAGAATTTAAGGGTAGAAGAACCCTTGATACTTGAAATAGCACCGAAGTAATAAGCAGCTTTGAGAGATCTTCCAAGAGACTCTGCTAGGTGAAGAACACAATATTATACTGAGAGGGGGGGTGAATAGTATAAGACCACTTTTTACTTTTCTTTCTCAAACAATATTATCCAATATTATCAATAGCAATATCAAATAAAGTAATCAAAGCAATGCACAAATCATCACACACAATAGAGACACCAATTTAACATGGTTCACCCAATGTGGGCTACGTCCATGGAGAAAATATTTCACTAATTTTTCTCAACAAAGCTCTTGGAAATCCTTCCCTATTACAATTTTTATGGATCTTTGTCTAAAGGATACACCAATATCCTAATAAATTTCATGGATCTCTATCCACTAGAGAAATCCTTCTCCTCTGTTGGTTCATAGATCTCTATCCATAGGAGAACTCCTTATCCTTTGCTCTAGTTGGTGAACTCTTAGAAGACTACTACCTCCACTGCACTGGCTTGTGGATCTCTCTCTATAAAAGTCTCTATCATCACTCAAAATACCTTTTTCCTCACTACCCTGGCTAATGGATCTATATCCACTAGAGACAACTATCCTCTACTTTGTCACCTCCAAATATTACTCTTATATTTACTCAATATCTATATAAAATTTTAACTAAACACTATCCTTCGGTCTAGCATAAATCTACTCAATATCTATGTTAAATCTGCACTAAAACACTGTACTTCGGTCTAGCACAAATATTCTCACAAGTCTGTCTCTGGTCTGGCAGAAATCTATCCTTAAATCTACACCAAAATATATCTTTGCTATGGCACAAATACATCCTCAAATCTGCACCATACTTTGTTGTCAAATCTGTCCTCAAGCCTTAACACAAAGCTTGATCCAATCACAAATAAACTCTGCTATATCTACCCCAAAACTTAACTCAAGTTTTGAATAAATCAATTAAACAAATCTGCTCTCAAGTCTACTCAAGACTTACCTCAAATATATCCACAAGTCCTCTCAAGAACTTGCTCAATATGCTCAACAAGTCTTCACTAAGACTTACCTCAAATTTGCATTGTAAGCTTCCACAAAAGCTTACACTAATCTATCCATAAGTATTCATCAAGACTTACCTCAAACCTTCTTGTAAGATTCCACAAAATCTCACAAAATATGTCCTTAAGTCCCCTCTAGGACTTACTCAAATCTGCACACAAGCTCTCACAAAATCTTGCTCAACTATGTCCTTAAGTCCCTTCTAGGACTTACTCAAATCTATCCACTAGCTTTCACAAAAGCTTATTCAAATCAATTGCAAAACTTACATATAAAAACTCAACTTAATATCTTTCAAAGAGAACCTCTTCAATCACATAAACAAGTTTCACTCATAATATTGTTTAACCATAAAAACATATAGAGAATGGCAAGAGACTCAATATGTTTCACACTCACAAATCACTCTATTACTTTCAAACTCACTTTTAAATTAATTCAAAAATAAATAACAATTTGTTTCACAAAAATTAAACTATCACTCCAATGCTTTCAATCACTAATGCTCAATCATATTTACTTAAAACATCCAATCAATGAAACACAACTTGCTTACAAACCCTAAACAAGTGTTTCACAATGCTTTCAACAACTCACACTATGGAACTCAAACATTGACTCAAGATGATTCCACATTCACATAACAAAGATACTCATGATCTTTTCACAAACCCTAATCAGCACATGAAGGTTCACTCAAGTATTTTCAACAATTCTTATCAAAAAATCTCACATAACAATGATACTCATGATCTTTCACAAACCCTCATGATGCACATGAGAGGCTCACTCAAGTATTTTCAATAATGCTTATCAAACAAACCTTTTCACTCCAACTTAGCATTTCACAAAATTCAACCCAACACTATTTCAATCACAAGGAAGATGTGCCCATACATTTTTATTTTATGGAGATATATCCTCAAAACATATCTTAATCATAAATAAAACCTCTTTTCCAATTCTAAGGCTAGATAGCAACAATCTATCTCAAAATATCAACTCAAAATTCTCCTCAATATTTATTTCACAATACACAAATACCAAGTCTTAAGTACACCTTATAATATCCAAACTAACAAAGACTCAATCAACTTAATTTCACAATAATCCACTTCAGAATTTTAATGCATAAAATAATCAAACTAACTCCCTTATATCTCCCTACTCAAAAATGCATTATCAAATAATCAACACACCTTTCCAGAAATAATTCAATTCACTTTTAATCCAAATTAAATCTTTCTCAATATTCAACTTAAGACAAAAATAAAATATATCTTAACCACCTTATATCTCCCAACTTAAAATTACATTTCAAAATAATTAACACCTCTTATCCAAAAATAATGCAATTCACTTTAAAATAATAACTAAATTCTTCACAACCTTTAATTAAAATAAAAACTTTTTAATCACCTTATATCTCCCAAGGCACTCAACATACGACTTTAGACCACATGCATATTTTAGACACTAAAATATGGTCAATATGATTAGGCATCCACAAACAATGACTAAATTGGCATCATATGGCCCCTTGGGCAGCCCTCAGAAGGCTCACAGTGGTTCTAGCCACTCCAAAAGAGGTTTTGGAGGCTTCTAGCCCAATTTTGGGAGGTTTTGGCCCAAAATTCACCATCGTACCACCCTGGGACGGTGGTAGATTCCCACAATCCCACCTTGGGATGGTGGTGAGCCATCATCCCAGGGTGGGATGGTGAGCATGTTTGACCAAGAAAAAGTTAAATCTTGGGAAAATGGCACCCAAAAACTACCATTTACCCTGCCAATTGAAGCATGCGGGTCATAGGGCACTGCATCCTTATGTCATGTTTAATTATGGAAGCCAAAAATGGATATTATCTTCCACATCCAGTGCATGCCTCTCTTTTGACAAATGGTGCCTCCTGCCATGCATGCCCTTGCATGCCTTTTTTCACATAAGCCCCTTTGGGCTATAAAATGGATACAAGGTCCACATAAAAAACATAGGGAGAGGAGTTCTAGGATATGCAATGGAGTGCTTCTGATATTTCCCTTCACTTTATTGTGCTCTCTTTCCCTCAGAATCTCTCCTTAGTGAAGGAGGTTATCGGGTGACTTCAAGAGGGTCTTTTGGGCATAAATTTACCATCCAGGTGAATTTATTCACCAAATTCGATGACAATACCCCTTATATTTTTTAGGACCAGGCCCCAATAGTATTGGTAGTAAAAGGTGTGCAAAATTTGTGGGTATCCCACCCCAGGGTTCCCTCCAATTAGTTGTAGTCACCACCACCCCCTGGTACAAGGAGAAATATATGCACAATTTCTTTACTATTTTTTTAGTCTTATTATAGATTATCATAGAATTATACAGTTTGAATTTCATGCAATTTGGAGTTATATTGGCCGAGATATCACATTTTTAAGTTTTTGCAGGTTCGTAGGGCCCATCCGGGCACCCCAAGTGCATGCAGATGGATCTGCACCTCATTTTGAATATTTAACCACATGGGTAGTATTAAAATGTCTATTTATGTATTCTATCATAATTTTATATGTTTTGGACATGTTTAGGTGTGGGAATTGCTTATCTTGGTCTTCACAGGTTGCAAACAGGAGACACAAAATCGAGGGGTATACAGATTCAATTTCAGATATTTTTTTGATGATATCCCTTCAAAACCTACTATTTAATATATCCATAAAATTTCAAGTTATTCTGAGTTTATTTTATATGTTTTTAATGTATATGCCCTTTACTAGTCTTTTGGTGCCTGTGGGGATTGCATGTTTTCCATCACACGCACTTGCTATTTGACCCTTTTGGCTTCCTTGTGTGTATGTGTAGGTTCCTAGAAGGAATTATGAAGTAAAAAAATACATCAAAGATCAAATATACAATCAGCAGTAGCATTGGCCTGCCCACCTCGATTATGGGTACGAGGAAGGACACTGGATGTGCACCCAAATTTCTTGAAGGATTTGATCCTTGGGCTCCCAAAATTTGTAACAAATATATCATATTTGAGACCTAAAGGGTAATTCTATGTAACCTTGGATCTGATCCACAAAATTAATAATAATGATACTTTTTTCATCTCATTTCTTGTTGTTTGGTTTTGCTTCCATTTTTACATGCATGCTTCTGTTTTGATGCTCATAAGCTATATAGGATAGATACACATATTGTTATTCATAATTAGGTGCACAATATTTTACTACTTCACATATATGACAAAATTAAAGTACCTTTGCACTCCTTGGTGGAATTCAATCCCAGGTCAAGCCACCACCTACACCCTAACCGCAACCAAGCTACCGTGTGAGCTAGGCACTCACGTGAGAGGCAAAAGCATTTTGAGTGCTTTGTCTCTTCCACCAATGCAAAATCCACAAAAAGGATTTGTCCCTTCACAACCAACAAGACTCGAATGTGGGTCTCCCACATACCCTATGCCTTACACGCCAACAAATTTCCACTAGCCCAACCGCTTGGTTGGTGTTAAACCTTTATGCCCTTGTCACTTTGACCTTCACTTTTCGACTGCAAATAAAAAAATGATTTCCTCATCTTTTTTTTCTCATGAATTTTTCACATTCCACAATAATCGCATGTGCTCTAATATATTTAGAGACTTTCTTTTGTGAGGCAAATGTTATGGTATTTATACCATATGCTTCTATCCTTCGAACGTCGATAGGGGAATCAAAGTTTATATTAAATTTGTGCCCAACCCAAATTTGAGTTTTAATAATATTATTTTTATAAATTAATTTATAATATAAATATTATAAATTATTTATAAATTACCTTAGGCTTTAATTTAACCTTTAATATTATAATAAAAATATTATAATATTATTTCCTTTAGGCCTTTTCTTTAGGGTATTTAACCATCCTTTTGACCAATCATGTGAAGCTCTTAAACCAAATCTCTTGGGCTTAAAATATAAATATTTTAACCCTTCTTTTGCCAAGTCTTGCATTGATTCCTGACACTGACTCTTGACATCAATGACAACACAACTAACTCAAAATTTCCAAAAATATCTCCCTTTGTCATTGATGGCAACCCCTTTTTCTTAACCATTAATTTTTCAAAATTGCTCCTCCTGACTGAATGCTCTCCCCCTAACTCAAATCTCTTCCCATTTTTCATCAATGGCAAAGGGCCACCTTTGGGGCTTGGGGATAATAATGAGACTCTTAGCTTAGCCCCTCCCCCACTTCCTCTCTTGAGGTGGTTAATTTTGGGGTGGGAGTATATCTACTCCCAGCATGCACTGATCTTCACCTTTGTCCACATTTTTCCTCAACTGATCCTTTTGATTCCTTTGAATATTCATGTTTCTGCTTGTATCTATAAATTTTGCTCTACACCACTTTATTGTATGCCCAACATTATTTCACTTACAACACTTAATTTTGTGGTTCCTTGAAGGTGCAAATATTTTGAAGTTTCTCCTAGTGAAGCCATATCCATTCTTGTCATGAACCCTACAATTAATTGCCTTATGACCAAACTGATTACAAGAGTAGCAATACCCTTGAAAGAGATATCTATTTCTGAAGTTTCCATATTGCTATCTTCCATGTGTCCTACATTGTAGCCTTGTGCCCAAACCTATAACATGAGAAGAAATGTCCATTGAATAAACCTTGCCTAGACCCCATTGGTATCTTAGTCTCTTCTACCCTGTGTTATTTCCTATTCCATATGTTCCTTGTTTGTGCATTGTCTCTTTCCTTGTTGAACTTCCTATTGTCCAACTTATCATTAGAAGTCTCACTTTATTTTTCACTCTCTTCTTTTGAAGCTTCTTCTTCTTTGGATCTTGAGATTGACTCCTCTCCTTCTTCTCTTTTTTCCTGTTCAAAACCAAGTCTTGTCTTGTTTTATGAAGGTCTCTATACCTTCATAATCTTATCCAATTTCTTTGAGCTTCTCCCAAACCTGTGTAGATTTTATTTAGACTCTTTTACCTCATTCCTTAATGAAGATAATTCATTATCTAACCTTTCACATTCTAAAACCTTTGCTTCTAACTTCTCTTTAAATCTCCTTGTCTTAGATATTGAGTTGTTTAGATCTTCTATAAGCTTTCCTTTCTCTTCATCATATTCTTGAAATTGAAGTTTGAGTTTTGAGTTCTGCTTTCTTACCTTCCTTAATACATTGAGGGTAGAAATAAGCTCACCCTCAAGATAAAATTCTCATTCCTCTTATTTTTTTGATTCTTCCTCTATTCTTTTATTTTCAAAATCATCTTTATTCTTTTTTTATTCATTTCCACTAGAAGCACTTCCTTCTTATTCTATTGACATAAGAAGACTTTCTTATTTTGGACCTTCAAAATAATATTCATATTCATCATCATTGAAACTAAATCCATTCCTTGTACAACTATATTCAAGATGACCAAAGTTACCACATCTAAAACACTTAAGAATTATTGGTATCATATTTCTAACCACTTCTTTTTCTTTTGCTAGAAATAGAATTTCATCTTCATAATTATTTGAGGAGCTTCCATAACTATAAATTGAACTTGCACTTGCCTTATCTGCATACAAACTCTTCTTATGCCTTTGGAAAAACTTCTTTCCTTGCTTGCCTTGTCCATACCTACTTTTTTTTTGTACCTATGTTTTCCTTTTTCCTTGTTCTTATGATCTTGTTTTTCATCATCATTGCTACTTCCAGCCTTTGGACAATCAGATACATAGTGATCATGTTTTCCACAATTAAAATATCTAACTTATTTCATACCTTTATGTTTTTTTGAGTCCTTTTTCCTTCTCCCATAATTTGCTTCCTCATCACTGGATGATTCATTACTTGAATCTAACTTCTTACCCTTTGTCTTCTTTGTAACTTTGAAGGCTGCTTCTTTCTAGGGAATAGGTTCCTCTTTTATTATCATCTCAAAAGCTATGATAATTCCATGTAATTCATCCCTTGTCAAAATTTCAATATATTTTGACTCTTCTATAGCTGAAATTTTTTCACTATACCTTTTTGGGAGTGACCTTAAAATATTATCACAAACATCTATTTCTTCAACTTTAAGCCCAAGTCCTTGCATGGAGTTAACAACCTCATCCACACGAAGTAGGTATGCAATAATTTTTTCCTCATTCTTCATCTTTAGGTCTTCAAATGTTCTCTTATAATTTTACAACTTTACCCTTTTGACCTTTTTGTCTCCCTCATATATACCTTTCAACTTATCTTAAATTCCTTTGTTGATGTGCAATGCATAACCTTATAAAATTTGTTTCATGCAAACCCTTTAAAATTCCATTAATTACCTTTGAATTATTCAGTTGTAGGAGCTTACCATATTTATTAGTAGGTGGTGTTGCTGGTGGTATGTATCTATCCTCAACTACTTACCAAATTTTATTTCCAAGTGCCATTAGGTGAATATTTATTCTCATACTCCATGTGCATAATTGTTCCCATCGAACGATGGTGTCGAATTCCTTAAAGATCCATTCTGAGAATCCATATGTGTTCTTGTGAGATTTTTCTTCAAGATATTAAACTCTTCCGAAGGAACCCACTCTAATACCAATTGAAGAACACAATATTATACTGAGAGGGGGTGAACAATATAAGACCACTTTTTACTTTTCTTTCTCAAATAATATTATCCAATATTATCAATGGCAATATCAATTGTAGTAAAAAAATAAATGCACGAATCATCACACACAATAGAGATACCAATTTAACATCGTTCACCCAATGTGGGCTACATCAATGGAGAAAATATTTCACTAAATTTTCTCAACAAATCTCTTGGGAATCCTTCCCTATTACAATGTTTATGGATCTCTGTCCAAAGGAGACACCAATCCCCTAATCAAGTTTGTGTATCTCTATCCATAGGAGAACTCCTTATCCTCTACTAATTCATGGATATCTATCCATAGGAGAACTCCTTCTCCTCTGCTCTAGTTGGTTAACTCTTAAAATATTACTACCTCCACTACGCTAGCTTGTGGATCTCTCTCTATAGAAGACTTTATCCTCACTTAGAAGACCTCTATCCTCACTACCATAGATAATGGATCTCTATCCACTGGAGACTACTATCCTCTACTCTATCACCTCCAAAGCTTTCTCTTAGCTCTTCTTAATCTCTATCTTAAATATACACTAAACACTATCCTTCAATCTAGCACAAATCTGCTTAATCTCTATCTCAAATCTGCATTACACATTGTCCTTCATTCTAGCACAAATTTGCTCATAATTATATCTCTGGTCTAGCATAAATATATCCTCATATATACACCAAAATTTATCTCTACTATGGCACAAATACATCCTCAAATCTGCACCATACTTTGTCCTCAAATTTTTCCTCAAGCCTTAACACAAAGCTTGATCCAATCATAAATTAACTATGTTATATCTACCCCAAAACTTAACTCAAGGTTTGAAAAATAAATCAATCAAATCTACTCTCAAGTCTACTCAAGACTTGCCTTAAATATGTCCACGAGGCCTCTCAAGAACTTGCTCAATCTGCTCAACAAGTCTTCACTAAGAATTACCTCAAATCTACATTGTAAGCTTCCAAAAAATCTCACACTAATCTATCCATAAGTCTTCACCAAAACTTACCTCAAACTTGCTTGTAAGATTCCACAAAAGCTCACACAAATCTATCCTTAAGTCCCCTCTAGGACTTACTCAAATCTACACACAAGCTCTCATAAAAGCTTGCTCAAATATGTCCTTAAGTCCCCTTTAGAACATACTCAAATCTACATGCAATCTCTCATAAAAGCTTGCTCAAATATGTCCTTAAGTCCCTTCTAGGACTTACTAAAATCTGTCCACTAGATTTCACAAAAAATTATTCAAATAAATTGTAAAACTTGCATATACAAACTCAACTTAATCTCTTTCAAAGAAAACCTCTTCAATCACACAAACAAGTTTCACTCATAATCTTGTTTAACCATAGAAACATATAGATAATGGTAAGAGACTCAATATGTTTCACACTCACAAATCACTCTATCACTTTAAAACTCACTTTCAAATAAATTCATGAATAAAGAACAATTTGTTTCAAAAAAATTGAACTATCACTCCAATACTTTCAATCACTAATGTTCAACCAACTTTACTCAAAACATCCACTCAATGAAACACAACTTTCTTACAAACCCTAAAAAAGTGTTTTACAATACTTTCAAAAACTCACACTATGGAACTCAAACCTTGACTCAAGATGATTCCATATTCACATAACAATTTGACTCATGATATTTTCACCCCAAACCCTTTTTTTTGTGGGGGGGGGGGTTTGAACC
The DNA here is from genome assembly GCA_028583015.1 of Wollemia nobilis. Classification (NCBI taxonomy): domain Eukaryota; kingdom Viridiplantae; phylum Streptophyta; class Pinopsida; order Araucariales; family Araucariaceae; genus Wollemia; species Wollemia nobilis. The sequence goes on from JAQPPZ010016675.1 coordinate 951,680, forward strand.
GAGGGTCCTCCCCACCACTTCCCCCAACCCCCCCCCCACCCCGTTTCACAAACCCTAATTAACACATGAAGGCTCACTCAATTATTTCCAAAAATGCTTATAAACAAATATCACATAACAATGATACTCATGATCATTCACAAACCCTAACCATGCACATGAAAGGTTCACTCAAGTATTTTCAACAATGCTTATCAAATAAACCTTTTCACTCCAACTTAGCATTTCACAAAATTCAACCCAACATTATTTCACTCACAAGGAAGATGTGCCCATACCTTTTGCTTTTATGGAGATATATCTTCAAAACCTATCTTAATCACAATCAAAACCTCTTTGCCAATTCCAAGGTTAGGTAGCAACAATCTATCTCAAAATATCAACTCAAAATTATCCTCAATATTTATTTCACCATACACAAATACCAAGTCTCCAAACTAACAAAGGTTCAATCAACTTAATTTCACAATAATCCACTTCAGAATTTTAATGCATAAAAAAATCAAACTAACTCCCTTATATCTCCCTACTCAAAAAATGCATTATCAAATAATCAACACACCTTTCCAAAAATAATTCAATTCACTTTTAAGCCAAATTAAATCTTTCTCAATCTTCAACTTAAGACAAAAATAAAATATATCTTAACCACCTTATATCTCCCAACTTAAAATTGCATTTCAAAATAATTAACACCTCTTATCCAGAAATAATGCAATTCACTTTAAAATAATAACTAAATTCTTCACAACCTTTAATTAAAATAAAAACCTTTTAATCACCTTATATCTCCCAAGGTGCTCAACATACGACTTTAGACCACATGCACATATGAAAAAAATAAAGTACCTTTGCACTCCTCGGTGGGATTCGATCCCAGGTCAAGCCATCGCCTGGGCCCTAGCCATGGACAAGCTATCACATGAGCTAGGTGCTCACATTAGAGGCAAAAGCACTTTGAGGACTTTTTCTCTTCCACAAGTGCCAAAGCCACCAAAAGGCTTTATCCCTTTGCAACCACCAAGAATCAAAAATGGTCCTCCCACGTACCCTGTGCCTTAAATGCCAACAACTTGCCACTAGCCCAACTAATTAATTGGTGTTAAACCTTTATGCCCTTGTCACTTTGACCTTCACGTTTTGGCTGCAAATAAAAAAATAATTTCACGTTGTCTTGTTTTGCTCATGAATTTTTTGCATTCCACAATAATCGCATGTGCTCTAAAATATTCGGAGACTTGCATTTGTGAGACAAATGTTATGGTATTTATACCATATGCTTCTATCCTTCGAACATCGACAAGGGAATAAAATTTTATATTAAATTACCCAAATTTGGGTTTAAATAATATTATTTTTATAAATTATTTTATAATATAAACATTATAAATTATTTATAAATTACCTTAGGCTTTAATTCAACCTTTAATATTATAATAATATTTCCATTGGGCCTAGGTATTTTTTCTCTTTTGCCCTTAGACCTTTTCTGATAGTCTTTAATATTATAATAAAAAATATGATAATATTATTTCCTTTAGGCATTTTCTTCAAGGTATTTAACCATCCTTTTGAACAATCATGTGAAGCTCTTAAACCAAATATCTTGGGCTTAAAATATGAATATTTTAACCCTTCTTTTACCAAGTCATGCACTAATTTCTGATACCGACTCTTGACATCAATGAAAACACAACTAACTCAAAATTTCCAACACTAGGATGATATAGAGGAAGGGTAATAGAGGACCATATTGTCTTAGGACCCTAAATATTTTAAAATATCCTATAGCCAAACCATTAAGGATGATAGAGAACCAAGTAGGCGTAAGGCATTCTTTTATAAGTGTAATCTGATCATCATGGAAGTAAAATTTAGAAAGAATAGAAAAGAGGAAATCCCAAGAGACTCTATCAAAGGCTTTGTTCATGTCAAGATTGAGGAAGAGATAAAATCTCTTATTTTTAGAAGTGGAGTGGATGATCTCATGAATGGTGATTATGCCATTAGTAATAATTCTATCCTAAATAGAGCTACCTTGGCAAGGGTCGATGATAGTGGGCATAATTTCTTTCAATTTTTTAGTGATCACTTTAGAGATAATATTATAAAAGATATTATAGATGTAAATGGGCCTATAATAAAATATATATTGGATGACAAGAGACTTCAATATTAGAGCGAGGAAGGTCAAATTGATATCTCTAGGAAAAAAATACTCCTTTGAACTTCTTGAATGACATCAGTGAGGCCTTGTCCAACAATATCCTAGAAGCACTGAAAGAAGTGAGGAGGAAATCCATTAATATTAGGGGATTATTCAATCAACATAGATAAGAGGAAATCTTTGATCTCGTCTTGAGAGAAGGTTCTAATAAGTTAGGCATTAAAGGTAGGAGAAATGAGATGAGGGATATTCTAAAGGAGCACATTAAAGGTTTGAGTAGGGCATGTGTGGAAAGATACAAGGATGCTTTCAAAGTGGAAAACCACTCAGCTCTAATATCTAGGATATTTTTGGTAATTAGACCCATTATTCCTGGATAATTCTATGATCTTGTTTGTACTTTTATGCTTAAGAGTCAAAGCATGATGAAGAACATAGGCTTATACTGAGAGGGGGGGTGAACAGTATAAGACCAACTTTTACTTTTCTTTCCCAAACAATATTATCCAATATTATCAATGGTAATATCAATAGCAGTAATCAAAGCAATGCACAAATCATCACACACAAGAGAGACACAAATTTAACATGGTTCACCCAATGTGGGCTACTCCACGGAGAAAATATTTCTTCTAAATTTTCTCAACAAATCTCTTGGGAATCAATTCCCTATTACAATGTTTATGGACCTCTATCCAAAGGAGACACCAATCCCCTATGCTCTGATTTGTGGATCTCTCTCCATAGGAGAACTCTTTCCCATTTTCTCTGGTTCGTGGAACTTGATCCAGGAGAACTCTATCTCCTCAACTGGTTTGTGGATCTCTCTCCACAGAAGAACTCTATCTCCCCAACTGGTTCATGGATCACACTCCATAGGAGAACTCTTTCCCCTTGCTCTATGTTTTGTGGATCTCTCTCCACAGGAGAACTCTTTCCCCTCTACTCTAGTTGGTGATCTTCTAGAAGACTTCTACCCCCACTACTCTGGCTTGTGGATCTCTCTCCACAGGAGACCTCTATCCCCACTGCACTAGCTAATGGATCTCTATCCACTAGATACTGCTATCCTCTTTACTCTATCACCTCCAAATCTTGCTCTCAACTCTATCTCAAATATGCACCAAACTCTATCCCAAGTCTAGCACAAATCTGCTCTAACTCTACTCATAAATCTACACCAAACTCTATCTCAAATCTATCCCCAAGCCTTAACACAAAGCTTGATCAAATCACCAATCAACTTTTCTTAGATCTATCCCAAGCCTTAACACAAATCTTGAAAAAATCACCAATCAACTTTGCTTAGATCTACCCCAAGCCTTAACACAAAATTTAATAAATCAATCCTCAAGCCTTCTCAAAGACTTGCTCAAATCTACCTCAAAGCTACTTTCAAATCTGCTTCAAGTCTTCTCACAAGACTTGCTCATGTCTACCTCATGACTGCTGAATTAACCTGCTCAAATTTTTTTCAAAATTTACACATAAAAATTACTTATATCATTTTCAAAAATGCTTTCCTTAAACAAATATATTCTACTCAGAATTTATTTAACCTCTGGAACATATAGAGAATAATATGCACTTGCAAATAGCTCAATATGTTCTACTCAATCATTAAGTCTATCGCTTTCACATGTCTCACTTTTATTGCTCTTTTAAAGATAGATCTAGTCTAGCACATGACACCTATCTTCCTGATCTACACTCTTGCTTTCACAAATCTGATTTCTAATGTTTGCACATTCACTTTCAATATCACTCAAAACCAATGCTCAAAAACTTCACACATACATTCAACCAATAAAGCACAATTTGCTCACAAACCCTAAACAAGTGTTTTCAAACTTCTTTCAACAAAGAGCACAATGTAGGTCTCAAAACTTAACTCAAATATTTCCAACAATGCTTATCAAACAATCCTTTTCACTCCACCTTATGTTCAGAAATATTCATAAAACACCTTAAATAAGGAAAGATATGCCCATACCTTTTTGCTTGCTCTTATGGAGATATGTCTTCAAAAATCTATCTCACACACAATATCTTTTGCAACTATAAAGGGTTAGCACAATACCCTTTTTATGAGTTAGTAAACCTTCAACATGTGTGCCCAATTAAATTCCAAACCAACACTCTTGGTTTCTCAAACTATAGCATCAAATCATAAAATCAAACCCTTCAAAATGTGTGCACAATTCCAAACCAACCTTTTGGTTTCTCAACTATAACATTAACTCATAAAATCAAACCTTCACAATGAAGCAAAAATACAAACAATTAAAATACCTCATACACCTTTTAACTCCCTCTTAACTTCTAAACACATTCATAACAGATTTATCAAAGATCCTTATTACTCCATAAAATCACTTTCAAAAATATTTCATTATAATTTTCTTCAAAAATAAATGCATGTAATAATAAAAAAATTCCCTTATATCTCCCAAAGCCAATAGCGCTCACAATAATCAATTAAACCACATGCGCCTAATCCTCAACCTTAGCAATTAACAAATTTAAATGCGCTTACCAAAAACACTACCATAGAGATTCGAACACAATGTCTATCGCCTACCAGCACTAGCACCCTATGGTATGCCGCTAGGCCAACCGCCCACACAAGGACCAAATACCACAATGTGCTATTTAACCACTGCTTACCCTTCTTGCTAGCAAAATGAACAAAATATTATCATTAGGATTCGAATGTAGGATCTATCATCCGCCAATGCCTTTACCCTACCAAGCCTGCTGCTAGGCCAACCGCCTAGTTGGTGATAGGATCTTACAACCTTATCACTTTATTCATCCATTCTCTTTATTTTGGTTTTAAAAAAATAAAAACCTTTATCCACCTTTCTCATGATTGTACATCCAAAATTTGCATTAACCATAAACATTCACATTTACCACTTGGAGCTTGCATCGAAAACTTATATATTTTGGCCTCCAAACTTTATCATATAAATACGAATTTATCTCCATGCTAGGATGTCAATGAAGATTCAATAATTTAAAATTATTTTTGGTGCCAAACCCACTTAGGGTTATAAAACATTATAATATAAATATTATAATTATTTTATAATTGACCTTAGGCTTTATCTTTACAACTTTAATATTATAATAATAAATATTATAATATTATTTCCTTTGGGCCTAGGTATTTTCTTCCTTCGGGATATTTAGACAACCTTTTGGCCAACCATGTGGAGCTTTGTACCAAATCTCTTGGGCTTAAAATATAAATATTTTAACCCTCTTTTTATCAATTCCCTTGCACTGAGATGAACTAACTCTTGACATCAATGACAACATAATTACTCAAAATTTCCAACAATCTCCCCCTTTGTCATTGATGGCAACCCTTTTCTAAAAATTCCTTTTTCCAAACCATTTGATTCCAAATCTGCTCCCCTTGAGAAACTACTCCCCTGACTGAATGCTCTCCCCCTTACTCAAATATCTCCCCCTTTGACATCAATGGCAAAGGGACTCCTTTGGGGCTAAATATAAGACTCTTAGCTCAATCCCCTCCCCACCTCCTCTCCTTGAGGTGATTAATTTTGGGGTGGGAGTAAAACTACTCCCAGCATACAATGCTCCTTTCCTTTGTCAACCTTCTTTCTCAACATGCCCTTTTGATCCTTTTGAGTGTCCCTGTTTCTGCTTGTCTCTGGAAACTCTATTCTACACCACTTGGCCTTATGTCCAACATTATTACACTTGTAACACTTAATGTTGTAGTTCATAGAAGGTGCAAATATCTTGAAGTTCCTCCTGGTGAAGCCATACTCATTTTTGTCATGAATCCTATAGTGAATTGCTTTATGCCCAAATCGATTACAAGAGTAGCAATACCCTTGAAAGAAATGTCCATATTTGAAGTTCCTCTTGGTAACACCATACTCCTTCTTTCCATGAGTCCTGCAATGCATAGCCTTGTGACCAAACCGATTACATGAAAAACAACGTCCTTTGAAGAATTCTTGTCTTGAGCCCATTGGTCTCTTAGTCCTTTCTTCTCTGTGATGATCCATGTTCCTTGTTTGTGCATTGTTTCCTTCCTTGGTGAAGCTTCTATTCACATAAGTCTCACTTTCTCCTTCACTCTCTTCCTCTGAAACTTCTTCCTCTTTTGAGCTTGAGCTTGACCCTTCTTCTTGTTTCCCTTGTCCTTCTTCAAAACCAAGTCCTGTTTTGATAGATGAAGGTCTTTGTGCATTGATAATCTTATCCAAGGTCTTTGAACTTTTCCCATACCTATGTAGCTTGTCTTTAGACTCTTTTACTTCCATCCTTAGTGAAGCTACCTCATGTTCTAATATTTCACATTCTAAGACTTTTACCTCTAAATTTTCTTTAAATCTCCTTGTCTTAGCTATTGAGTTTGTCAGATCTTGTATAAGCTTTCCTTTTTCTTCATCACATTCTTGAACTTGAGCCTTGAATTTTGAATTCTGCTTTCTAACATTTTTCAATTATTTAAGAGCAGCAATAAGTTCTGCTTCTAGATCTACTACGCCTTCCTCTTCATTTTCTGAATCCTTTTCTACTTCTTGGTCTTCAAGAGCATCTTCATACTTTTCAGATTTATCTTCAACAGGAGCACTTCCTTCCTCTTCTATTGTTAAAAATAGAATTTCTTCATCTTCACTATCTGAGGGTCTCTCATCACTATCACTTGAAACCTTGCTTCCTTTATCAACATAGAAGCTCTTCTTGTGCCTTTGAAAGAACTTCTTTTCATGCCTATTTTTTCCATACCTATTTTTCTTTTCATACCTGGATTTTCCTGCTTCCTTTTTCTTATGATCCTGTTTCTCTTCACTGCTATTGCTTCCAGCTTCTAGACAATTAGATGCATAATGACCAAAATTTCCACAATTGAAACATTTCACTATTTTCATACCTTTGTGCTTTCTTGAGTCCTTCTTGTTTCTTCTGCCATAGTTAGCTTCTTCATCACTGGTTGATTCACCACTTGATTCTGGTTTCTTATCCTTTGTCTTCTTTGATGCTTTGAAGGCTACCTCTTTCTTGGTGTTGGGATCCTTTACTATTCTCATCTCATAGGCTATGAGAATTCCATGTAACTCATCCATAGTCAACTGATCAATATCTTTCATCTCTTCTATAGCTGAAACTTTTCCATCATACCTTGTAGGAAGTGACCTTAAAACTTTCTGAGCAACATCGGAATCTTCAACTTCAAATCCAAGTCCATGCATGGTATTAACAATCTCATCCACATGAAGTAAGTATGTAGCAATGTCTTCCTCATCTTCCATATTCAAATCTTCAAACCTTTTCTTGTGGTTTTGTAGTTTTACCATCTTGACCTTTTTATTTCCCTCATAGGCTTGCTTCAATTTTTCCCAAATCTCTTTTGCTGATTTGCAATGCATAACTTTCACAAATTTTGCTTCACGTAATCCACTTAGGATTGCATGCATAGCCTTGGAATTATTCACATGTAAGAGCTTACCATATTTATCTATGGGAGGATTAGTTGTAGGTGTGAACCCATCCTCAACTACTTGCCATGTCTCATATCCTTGTGACATCAAGTAAGTCCTCATTCTTATGCTCTAGAAAGCATAATTGTTCCCATCGAACAATGGTGCCTTGTTTGATGAAGATCCACTATGAGATGCCATATGTGTTCCTATAACCTCTTCCTTCAAGTTGTTAGACTCTTTCGAAGGAACCCACTCTGATACCAATTGAAGAACACAGGCTTATACTGAGAGGGGGGTGAACAATATAAGATCAACTTTTACTTTTCTTTCCCAAACAATATTATCCAATATTATCAATGGCAATATCAATAGCAGTAATCAAAGCAATGCATAAATCATCACACACAAGAGAGACACAAATTTAACATGGTTCACCCAATGTGGGCTACTCCACGGAGAAAATATTTCTTCTAAATTTTCTCAACAAATCTCTTGGGAATCAATTCCCTATTACAATGTTTATGGACCTCTATCCAAAGGAGACACCAATCCCCTATGCTCTAATTTGTGGATCTCTCTCCACAGGAGAACTCTTTCCCCTTTTCTCTGGTTCATGGAACTTGATCCAGGAGAACTCTATCTCCTCAACTGGTTTGTGGATCTCTCTCCATAGAAGAACTCTATCTCCCTAGATGGTTCATAGATCACACTCCATAGGAGAACTCTTTCCCCTTGCTCTGGTTCATGGATCTCTCTCCATAGGAGAACTCTTTCCCCTCTACTCTAGTTGGTGATCTTCTAGAAGACTTCTACCCCCACTACTCTAGCTTGTGGATCTCTCTCCATAGGAGACCTCTATCCCCACTACACTAGCTAATGGATCTCTATCCACTAGATACTATTATCCTCTTTACTCTATCACCTCCAAATCTTGCTCTCAACTCTATCTCAAATCTACACCAAACTCTATCCCAAGTCTAGTACAAATCTGCTCTAACTCTGCTCATAAATCTACACCAAACTCTATCTCAAATATATCCCCAAGCCTTAACACAAATCTTGATCAAATCACCAATCAAATCTACTTAGATCTACCCCAAGCCTTAACACAAATATTGAACAAATCACCAATCAAATTTGCTTAGATCTACCCCAAGCCTTAACACAAAACTTGAACAAATCAATCCTCAAGTCTTCTCAAAGACTTGCTCAAATATACCTCAATGATACTTTCAAATCTGCTTCAAGTCTTCTCATAAGGCTTTCTCAAATATGTCTCATGACTGCTCAATTAACCTACTCAAAATGTTTCCAAACTTTGCACACAAACACAACTTATATCTTTTTCAAAAATACTTTCTTCAAATAGATATATTCTACTTAGAATTCATTTAACCTCTAGAACATATAGAGAATAATATGCACTTGAAAATAGCTCAATATGTTCTACTCAATCATTAAGTCTATCGCTTTCACATGTCTCACTTTTATTGCTCTTTTAAAGATAGATCTAGTCTAGCATATGACACCTATCTTCCTGATCTACACTCTTGCTTTCACAAATCTGATTTCTAATGTTTGCACATTCACTTTCAATATCACTCAAAACCAATGCTCAAAAACTTCACACATACATTCAACCAATAAAGCACAATTGGCTCACAAACCCTAAACAAGTGTTTTTCAAACTTCTTTCAACAAAGAGCACAATGTAGGTCTCAAAACTTAACTCAAATATTTCCAACAATGCTTATCAAACAATCCTTTTCACTCCACCTTATGTTTCAGAAATATTCATTCAACAAAACACCTTAAATAAGGAAAGATATGCCCATACCTTTTTGCTTGCTCTTATGGAGATATGTCTTCAAAAATCTACCTCACACACAATATCTTTTGCAACTATAAAAGGTTAGCACAACACCCTTTTTATGAGTTAGCAATCCTTCAAAATGTGTGCACAATTAAATTCCAAACCAACACTCTTGGTTTCTCAAACTATAGCATCAACTCATAAAATCAAACCCTTCAAAATGTGTGCACAATTCCAAACCAACCTTTTGGTTTCTCAACTATAGCATTAACTCATAAAATCAAACCTTCACAATGAAGCAAAAATACAAACAATTAAAATACCTCATACACCTTTTAACTCCCTCTTAACTTCTAAACACATTCATAACAGATTTATCAAAGATCCTTATTACTCCACAAAATCACTTTCAAAAATATTTCATTATAATTTTCTTCAAAAATAAATGCATGTAATAATAAAAAATTTCCCTTATATCTCCCAAAGCCAATAGCGCTCACAATAATCAATTAAACCACATGCGCCTAATCCTCAACCTTAGCAATTAACAAATTTAAATGTGCTTACCAAAAACACTACCATAGAGATTCAAACATAGTGCCTGTCACCTGCCAGTGCACTAGCGCCCTATGGACCGCCGCTAGGCCAACCGCCCACACAAGGACCAAATACCACAATGTGCTATTTAACCATTGCTTACCCTTCTTGCTAGAAAAATGAACAAAATGTTGCCATCAGGATTCGAATGTAGGATCTACCATCTGCCAATGCCTTTACCCTGCCAAGCCTACCGCTAGGCCAACCACCTGGTTGGTGATAGGATCTTACAACCTTCTCACTTTATTCATCCATGCTCTTTCTTTTGGTATTTAAAAATAAAAATCTTTGTCCACCTTGCTCATGATTGCACATCCAAAATTTGCATTAACCATAAACATTCACATTTACCACTTGGAGCTCGCATCGAAAAACTTATCTCTTTTGGCCACCAAACCTTACCATATAAATACAAATTTATCTCCATGCTAGGACGTCGACGGAGATTCAATAATTTAAAAATATTTTTGGTGCCAAACCCACTTAGGGTTATAAAACATTATAATATAAATATTATAATTATTTTATAATTGACCTTAGGCTTTATCTTTACAACTTTAATATTATAATAATAAATATTATAATATTATTTCCTTTGGGCCTAGGTATTTTCTTCCTTCGAGATATTTAGACAACCTTTTGGCCAACCATGTGGAGCTTTGTACCAAATCTCTTGGGCTTAAAATATAAATATTTTAACCCTCTTTTTATCAATTCCCTTGTACTGAGATGAACTAACTCTTGACATCAATGACAACATAATTACTCAAAATTTCCAACACATGAAAGAAATTAGTGTTAGAATCTCCCTCTCTTAACCATAAAGCTCTTGATTTATGTCTCTAGAATACTTCTTTGGTTAAAATGTTGTGAAATTTAGACAAGGGTTTTTTTTTAGTTCTAAGTTCTGGAGATGAATTCATAGTTTGGACCTGCTCTTCAGTGGTGTTGATTTGATTCATAATGTTCTTCTTGCATTTAAAGATATTACCAAACACTTAATTATTCCAAATTCTAAGGTTGAATTGGATGAAGTGTAAATTTTTTGTGATTTTAGAAATGAGAGGTCCCAATAAACTCTTGCTCCACCATTTCGCTACTCGATTTCTAAGTTAGGGTGATGGAGCCACATGGATTCATTTTGAAAAAAGAGGCTGATCGAAGGTCTTCTAGGACAAGGGGATTATGGTTTGAGCCAATTTTATAAAGGTAATTGATGGAAGCATTGCATAATAGGTGGATGGTTTCTTTGGATAGGAGAAATCTATCTAGCCTAAGTTGAATGAGTTGGTTCTCCATCCTTCTATTGCTCCATGTGAACTTGGTTCCTTTAAACTAGATATCCATTTGTTTATTACTATCAAAAAACTCCACAAAATCCTAATAGCATCTTGGAATAATGGTTGTCCCTTCACTTTTATCATAAGGATAAATGGGGGTTGTTGAAGTATTTGACCAACATCCAAGCTTCATTCAAGAAGATGTTTCTTATTTGAATCAGGGTATTCCATAAGGCTAGATGCCCTGGAGGATTATTGGGAGCATAAATATTTGAGAGAAACCATATTACTTTGGTGTCTTTGTGATAGAAAATGATATTTGATATCTTATCTAAATAATATAAGAGTCTACCCTCTATTTTGATCGAATCCCATATGCAGAGGATGCCTCTAGAAGTGCCTCAGGTTGGACTAGTGACAAATTCGCTATTTTTACAAATGGATTTAGAGAATATTCTTATTTTTCATATAAATAGATAATATTATCCCTTATATCAATATGAGACTATGAGCATTTGAGCTTACAGTTTTAATGACCTAGTAATGTCCACTCCATAAAGAATTTAACTTATAATGAGCACTCATTTTTGCACAATCCTCATCCCATTTGAGTACAAGGTATCCTTCCTTCCATTCCACTTATGTTGCTCCTTTTTCAAACTATTTTTTAGACTTTTTTCATTGATTTATCTTCTTAAAGGTGTTTTATCTCTTGTCTTCTAGAGCTAATTATGTATTTAGCTTTATTTATAAGAGCTCGATGTTATTGTCATCTAGATCAAGATGCTATTATATTTAAAGGGAAGGGAGTTCAAGATTAATTAGTAGTATAACCTATTTATTGTATACCAACTTATAAAGGGATTATCCTATATATTTTTTTGATGTCACCCTCTCTACCTATAATTATTTATTCAACTTCATGTGACAATACCCCTATGATTTTGAAATGGTCTTCTTCAAGATTCTTATGATATTTTTATTGGTCAATAGAGATAATTAATTTCCATTATCATAGTAATTGAATGATTTTTTGAGTTTAAAACCATGTTCTAGGGCAAACATCATCACCTTATATCCTTTTAAATAAGTAGCATTATCTATTATTATGATACTATATTGGAGAACATTACATTATTTAATAGATGTTAATGTACCCCCATGGTACAATTGTACATTTATAAATATTTTTTTGATAAGTTAACAAACAATTATACTAATATGGGCATTTGAAAGGTCTCCTAACACATTGATACATCACCAGGAGAAAAGAATGCACTATCCAAAAAAAATATCAATGCATCCATAAAAACCTAAAAATGTAAAGGAAAATTGAATCAAGCCTAAAAAAGGCCCTGACAGGCCAAAAACCTAAGACAATAGGAAAAAATAGCCAACTAGGCAATTATAGTATCCTTGATGTCATCCTTCTTGACATCCTTCTCAACATCCTTAGGGATGTCCTTGAATATGTCCTTTACGATTTCCATGACATCATCATATTTGACTTCAGATTTGGCTTCAATGGTGGTATTTTTTGGAGTAGCCTCTATGAAGTTTTCACAAAAGAATAGGAGGTTCAAAGCATTCATATGCTCTTTCAATTGAGTAATTTTCACCATGATTGCGGTCATAGCATCCTCCATATGAACAATAGTAGTAGTGGTTGTCTTAATGATGTATTCTTGGAGAATCTTCTTCGCAGGATCATCTGGTTCATCCTCGGTCGCACCTTGCATATTTCCTTGGTTTTGAACACCCTTGTTATTAATATATTGAGAAATTATAGTTAGAGTAACCTCAAATTTACCCTTATTTTTTACTGAAATCTCAACATCCTAGTGGCCTTCATCCATATTCTTCCTCTTGGAACCGTGAACCCTAGAGGAAGGAGTGAAGGACATTATTAAATGTTATATATTAGAGTGTGTATTATTATATTAGGGAGTGTGATTTATATTTTTTCTAAAGCATATGTTAAAGTGTGAGATAAGTCCAAGTGTCATGGAATAAAGTGTGCAAGTGTGTATAATGTAAGAGTGTGCAAAGTATCATGTAATAAAGAGTGAAAGTGTGTAATTTTTCATATAGGTAAGTCAAGAGTCATGTGTGTATATTTCAAGTATAAGTTAAGTAAAGCCAAGATACATGAGAGTTTTGTCATATGTGTGGAATATAAAAGGATGCATCTTTCGGATATGTGAGGAGATCAATAGTCAAGTATTGAAGAGTCATATTATAACATTATATTATGGAGACAAAATTCCATGTATTGAATCATTGGAGAACTAAGAAATATTGAGGGAAATTGTAACAAAGAGCTTCTATATTTTCTCAATAATAGTGTGAGTATTATACCAAAATATTGTTATCATTTCGTGAATGTTATATTGGCTCATATTGGTTAGATATTTGCATGCTTCAATATTATCCATAATTTATATCTTGGATATTAGGACCTTTGATTAAATTTGGCTAAAAATCCATTAGTGGTATCAAAGCGACACATCCTCACTTTGTGTGAGAAGAAATTTTAGTGTGATTTTTTTTGATAGTGCACCAAGAAATAATATAGAAATAAGGGTTGGTTATACCCTAAAGTTGAGAAGAATTTTGTTGAAAAATACCACTCAAATATTGAGAAGAAAAAGGGATGAAGTCACCCATACTTTTAAATTAGTTGATATTGCATAAAATTGAAAAGAAAATTTTACCAGATTCTTGGAAATTGAAAGCAATTTGAAGAAGAGTTGAAAATTTTAGTGAAGATAAAAATTATGTAAAGGAAAATATTACCTTGAGCAAAAGCCTAATGTTTAATGTTTTAAACTGTTCTAGAGAATAGAATATTGTTGCTTCAAAGTAGAAGAGGAAGTCCTTATATAGAGAATCAAGGAGCTAAAATATAAGTCTTCATGAAGAAAAAAAGTTGAATGAGAAGATAGTGAAAACAATATCCATAGAACTGGAAAAAAAAGTAGTTTGCTAGTAGAAAAGGTAAAAAAGTATGATTGTGTTTGTTGTATAGTAGATAAAGGTGCACCTAAAAGGAGCACTAAGAAAGGTGAATAAAAAATATTATTAATATTAAAATTTTCCTAAGGATCAAAGAGAGGAGATTGAAATCATTTGAAGAATGAAGAAAATAAGTTTCCCAAGAACTAGGAGCCTATTGTGATCACTTGAAGAATGCATTTAGGCTAGGATCCTATTTTAGTAGTTGAAGAATATGCTAAATCCAAGATCTTATTGTGAGCACCTAAATAATACATTAAGCATTAAGCATCTATGAAGAAATTGAAACAATGAGCTAAAATAGGAAGGAACCTACTCAAACTAGTCAACTCTGTTCACACAAATATTCCAAAGAAGTAGAGAAGAGGATTCACTAGGGTAATAACACCTTTGGAACATTAAAAATTCATAGCATTTTAAATCTCATTGCATTATATATATGACATATTGAAGAGGAAAAGAATAAGTGACATGGATCAAAGGAGACATTGTTGCATGAATTAAGATAATTTTAACTGCATACAATTTAGCTAAGCACCTAATTTATTAATTTATTCTAGAGAAATAAGGTTAAAAGGAATTTATCTAAGTGCCTAATTTATTCATTTATAAGGTCAAAATTTGATTTTTTTTGTTGAATAGGAGTTATAAGGGGCTAATTTATTTAAAAATTAGATTGAGGGTGAAATTATTATTTAAAGGAGAAAATTCTGAATTGGAGAGTTAAGGATTTAATTAAAAATTTAAAGTTGAATTCTAAATGAGTTCCATTATTTCAAATAGTAAGATTTTCCTTTCAAAATCATAACTTATAAAAGGACCAAATTTTACATTATGGGAAAACAAAATAAAATCAATTCTCATTGTTGAAAAATTTGGTAGTGAATGGAACAAAGAATAATCCAGAAGATTAAAATGAAAAAATAAAATTTGAAGAAGATGTAAAATCCCTTTTGTTAATCACATTTGGGATAATTTATGAAATTCAGCCATACATAAGTGAAGTAGAGACTTAAATAGTTTCTTGGGAGAAATTATGCAAAATATTTGAAGAAAAGAACAAAGCAACTATATTACATTTACAATCATATTTTTTTCATTAAAAGTTAATAGTGGAGAGACTATAGAACTCTTTATTTGAAGATTAGAAAATTTAAGGGCTAAGCTATTAACTTTGGAAGAAAAATTAGAAGACAAGCTACTTGTTCAAATCACATTAGAGAGTTTCAAATATTTAGTCACATAACTTTAAGTGCTAAAAGAAACCATAAGATTTGATGAACTAGTTAATGTTCTTCAAGAGCATGAAGTGGAAATTTTAGTCAGGGATGAAATGTCTAATAATGCTTTGATAGTTATGAAAAATGTACCAAATAACCTTATAGTATCATCTTAGCCTAAATAGAAATATATATATTGTCACATGTGCAATAAATATGGTCATACTACAAAGGTTTATAGTTATAATTCCTTGAATCGAGGAAATCAAATGAACGAACTTTTAAAAAATTTCAGCCAAGGTAGTATCAGCCTCAATACCAATATGGACAACAATAACAATAATCAAGATAAGATAATCAAAAGGGTTATTTAGTCCAAGAAATTCAAGAGGTAAAAATATAAAAACTAAAGAGAAGAATGAAATTAGAGCCCTTGAAATAAGAATTATAGAAACAACAAATGAAGACAAAATTGAAGAAAAGAATGAAAATGAAAATCATTCAAAAATTCCTAATGGCACTACAAATTAATAAATAAAAGAAGCTAAAAGTAAGACAATTTAAATAGATGAAAGGAAAAAATTAAAATCTAGATCATTCCAAAATTGTATACTTTGTGAGATGACAAAATCAAAAAATATTATGAAAAGAAAATTGAAGTACACTATGGATGGTTCAAGAAATTATCGTGGAATAAGATCATTGATATGTTACAATTCTTTTATGGTAATAAAAAAATGTAATTAATATTGTAGAAAATAAGTTAATAAATTAGCACCTGAACCTCAAGTAGTTTTAGATCCAGAATCAAAGAACAAAGACAAGAATCATAGATTAAAGACTAAAGTCTTCAAACCAAATAAAGTAATACAGGGAAGTTTGGGAGAATATTACATTATTGGTAGATACTAATGTAGCACCATGGTACAATTATACATTTGTAAATATTATATTAGTTGTATGTTATTATATTAGGATGTGTGATTTATATTTCCCCTAAAGTATGTGTCAATGTGTGATATGAGTCCAAGTATCATGTAATAAAGTGTGCAAGTGTGTATAGTGTAAGAATGTATAAAGTTACATTTAATAAAGAGTGGAAGTGTGTAATTTGAGAGTGCACAAGGTGTCATATAGGTAATTCAAGAGTCATGTGTGTATATTTCAAGTATAAAAGTGAATATGTAAAGTCAAGATACATGAGATGTTTGTCATATATGTGGAATAGGATAGTATGCATCTCTTAGATGTGAGGAGAGCAATAGTCAAGTATTAAAAAGTCATCCTCTAAGGTTATATTATGGAGACAAAGCTCCATGTATTGAATCATTGGAGAACCAAGAAATATTGAAGGAAATTGTAATAGAGAGCTTGTATATTTGCTCAATAGTATTATTCTAAAATATTTTTATTATTTCATGAATGTTATATTAAATTATATTCGTCAAAGATTTATATGATTCAATATTGTGTTTAATTTAGATATTGCATATTGGATCTTGTGATTAAATCTAGATAAAAAACCATCATAGTAGGGGTTTCAAACCTAGTGATGATATCTTTGAGTAGCTGCACCATAGTATCTTGATTGTCTACTTTTATTAGAACCACCTTGACCCATTTGGTAAAGTAATCAATGGTAGTTAGAATTCATCCATGAATAGTTATTGGAAATGGGTTGCTCTTACATGTAAAATTTAGGCCCCACTATTAGAATGGTCAATCACAACAACTAGTTTTAGTGGTAGCAAGGATATCTTCTTTCCTTGGAACATGGAGTAGAATTTGTAGTCCTTGATCCATTTATAGTAGTAAGTAAACAAGGTGTGTCAATAATATATAGCTCTCAATATTTTATGATTTGTGGTAGTTTCAAGGAAGTATCCTCTTTCACCATGATATTCTCTAATTAGAGATCCTTGTCTATTTTATTTTATGCATCAAAGAAAAATTCCATTGTAGCATTTTTTGAACAAGATGTTATCTAGTCATTGGTAGTGAGTTAGATTCTATCTAAAATTTATTCTTTCCTTAGTGGATAAACTCTCTATGACCTATCTTGTAGATTTATACCTACACAACACTCATCCACCTAGTACCCTAGTCATTAATATATTTAATTAGGGAAAAAATTTCTTTAGTCACTACTCTTTCTAATCTTCCACACAAAGTCTATCTAGTTAGTTTGGTAAAATTAATTTCAATATCAAACTCATGTATCTTATTAGTCGATGTATCCCTCTTCTGTCCTAATTTACCATGTAATATAATAGATAAAATATTAGGATGGACTATGAAGATAGTGGTCTTGTTCTATTAGATATAGTATTTGAACTTATTTAGAGACTTCATTATGGAAAATAATTATTTTTTATTAGGGGTACCTCTCTTCATAGTTTTGAATAGATTGAATCATGAAGGATATAGGGTGTTATTCATCTTGGTAATTATTTTGAGTCAATATGACTATGTTACTTCCTTTTGTACCAAACATGTGCAACTTAAATTATTTAGAGAAATTAGGGTTGATCAAGATAGGGGCTTTGGTGATGGTATGGAAATATTGTTTCCCTTATTTGGTCCACTCTAAGAAGGAATATTTCTTACGCATATTGGTTATAGGTTTGTCCATATGTGCAAAGTTGGATGAACTTGGCCACAAACTAAATCTACCCTAAGAATGATCTTACACCCTTGAGTGATGAAGGTAACGGTAGATCTTGAATGCCTTTGATTCTATCAAGATCTATGGCAAGTTCCTATTTGGATACTACATGGCCTAGTAAATTTACTTCATAGACCATGAAGATAGACTTATTTGGATTTAGGGAGATACCAAATTCTTTGCATATTTAAAATACTAACTCTAGATGTTTGATGTGATATAATATAGCTTTGGGAAAATAATCAAAGCATAAAGGTATATTAGAATGATCTCACCTACCAAACCTAAGAAATATATATTCATTTTCCTATGGAAAGTTGCATTAAAAATTAAAAAAATAAAATACATTCATTGATATGTAAAAGTATCCCATTTGGTGGTAAAATTTATCTTGTGTTGATCTTCATACTTGAACTAGATTTAATTATATCCAAAGAAATTATTTAGAAGTGATAACATTTATGAATTGGATAATTTCTATAGTATCTAATAAATGGTAGGCAATGGGTAATTATAGTTTAAGAACATCCCATTCAAATTCTTGAAATCAATGCATAACCTAAAATATCCATTCTTCTTACACATTGGGACAAGGCTAGTGATCCATGTTGAATGCTTGATCAAGAATATGATATGGCCCTATGGAAGTTTTAACAACTCTTTATTCATCATAAATTTTATGTTGGACTTGAATGGTCTTTAATTTTGGTTAAAATATTTGGTGCTAGATTCCAACTCAAAGGTGTGTTCTTAGATAGCGATCATAGACTTTTAGGTCTTTATAGGACCAATCAATTGTATCTTTGCACTTACCAAAAATATATTTAAAAAATATCATATTTATCCTAAGTATAATATTTCATAAGCATTAAAATATTTCCTTAGCTATCTTAATAGGATATTTTATAGAGTATTTAACTTTGAAAATACTTTTCCTTGAGTTGTTATTAGGGTTAAAAAAAACTTTCTAATGTGATTAGCTCTTTAGGTAACTATTTTTATTTTAGCTATATGATTCCATATTTAACATAATATCCATATTCCTTCTTTTATTAAATAAACTAGACTTATCTAATCATGAAATTTGTTATATACTCATCAATATTGAAGACTTTCCAATGGTCATAGTTGTTAGGGACTAAAGTTCTAAAAAAATTCCAACTCCTTTGGTTT
Source organism: Wollemia nobilis (assembly GCA_028583015.1). Lineage (NCBI taxonomy): Eukaryota > Viridiplantae > Streptophyta > Pinopsida > Araucariales > Araucariaceae > Wollemia > Wollemia nobilis. The sequence goes on from JAQPPZ010016675.1 coordinate 971,078, forward strand.
GTCCCACATATTTTTTATAGGATCAAAACATATTGTGATACCTACTAACTCATCTACATTTGAATTTAAATCCTTGAGTATTGCTTTAATTTCACAATAATAAAAAAGTTAAATCAAATCCTAGACTTAATATTTGTAGGATTTTAGATGCTTATTCTTAGTAGCACACTGGAAATTGACTTAATTCACTATTAATTTAGAGTTTCCATATACAATCAAGTCTTTGATGCCAGTATTTTTTTCCTTCCTTAAACTAATATGGGGGACTTCATACTTAGCTATATTGTTTATGCAATTGAATAGTAACCTATAGTATAGTTAATTTGTGCCTCTAGGGGTTAATGAATTGCACCCTGGTTCCTATCCCATTCCTAGTTTTGGATCCATAAAAGTACATCATCCATGTTATTTTAGCTCCATGGATTGTTAGGGCAAGGATTATAAGAGGATTAGATGCTATAAAGTAATTTATCAATTCTATTTTTTCATATTTTCATAAGAACTCCCCATAATTGTGCAACACACCAATTATCGTCTCCATATTTGGATCATATTCTTGATACCCATCACTATCAATTTATTTTAAGAGTTCATTCCAATAACTATGTAATTATTTTTCAATCAATGCAAGATATAACTATAGGGTTGCTCATTCTCAATCCTAATAAATTTTCCATATACAGGTACTTTTATGTGCATGTAATATATTGCTAGATATTCATCCCTAGATAGCTTTCACATTCATTCCCTAGATAGCAATATATTGAAATATGGGGTAATGTTATGACTATCAACTCCTAAACTACCACAAATTATGGGTATTGGGTTATGGTCATGACCAATTCCTTCAGGATTCCTATTTATTAACCCTAGTTCCATATGTATATACTGGTTACCTAGCTATCTTAGTATAATAAAGGACAATCTCTTCACATATAGATTTAGGCATAACCATGACCATTGTTCCCAAATCAATGATGCAACTTCTAAGGAGCTAGTTTTTGATCTTGAATGTTATATAAAATTGAGATAACTTTAAGTCTTTAGGTTTTGGAGCATTTCACACATAAAAAGTACTAAGTTTGATGTTTTAAGGCTATTCTATAATTAAATTATATTGCTTGGCTACTTGGGTTGAGGTATATTATGATTGTTTACCTTTAAAATATCCCTTTTACTATTATTTTAAAGATTTTTAGAGTAGGTATTATTGTTTGGGAAATGCTAAAGCTTTCAACATGCTAAAATTTGTTAATGTATTATTTATTTATTTGGTGATATTAAATTTTATTCTTAGGATTTATCTTTTTATGGCAACATTTATGGTCTAAATAGAAGCAGTTTGGTGTCATTCATGCATTAGATAAATATATTTAAAATTTTAACCTCTATTTATAATGGATCTCTCCCTTTATCATTTTTTGGTTGCTTCCCAATGCTCATCACTTATATTTAGTTCCTTCCCTTTAGTAGTCTTTTGGCTTTTGTCACTTTATTTTTCTTGGATATCCCTTTGAGGTGTTCTTGTGAGTTCTCCCCTAGTGCTTTCTTTATCCCTATTTTTTCTAGTTTGCTATGATGGGTCTTTTATCCTTTACATATAAAGAGGGTCTTCCTCTTCTAATAATAGTTTTACCCTATGTCAATTTTATTTTCAATTGATTATTCTATGGTTTTTTTCCTTATTTTCTATGCTTTGTTGATTAGTAAATATTACATCTCCTTTAGTGGACAAATCTTCATCTATTTTGATAGCACTAAAATTTTATAGTATTTAATTACTATAATTAGGTAGAACAAGCATTGAATAATTAGGAATAACAAGCATTGACTAAGGTTGTTGATACATGATAGGGGCACTTGTTCTATTTCAATGGCTTGTTGAACATGATATTGCTAAGTGTATTGAATATTTTGAGAATGCTTGGTGATGCTCATGTATTCTATGGAATCATTACTATCATTATAAGGGAGGCACAACATAGGTTTAGCATCTACAATAGCATTGACCATAAGATTATGAGCTTGATTTTATTCTTAATTAGCAACTTGATGGGGAAATTGATCCTTTGTTAGGTATAAAGTTTTCCATGGTTGCAAATTATATATTTAATACCATTTTTGTTTTGTAGCATTGTTTTAGTTTACCAAAGTCTTGATCACCTCCAATATTTTATTCATTGTGAAGTTGTTGTTGGGATCATTACCTAGATAATTGGATTAGGGAGGGCTATAAGTTGATATTGAAAGGCTATTTTTAATAAAGTACTATAGTCAATATGAGTAATGCTATATGGAAACTAAGAAGTATGGGTGGAGGTATTTGATGGAAGCATTGGAATAGAGATAAATTGGGCATAGTACTAGATATAGGGGAATTTTGTGAAGTTTTTTCTATATATATGATTGGTGGGATAGGGGGTATCTTCCCTACCCCAATACAAATATCTTTACTCCTAGCCACTTCTTCAAATGTTGTATCTAGTGCATGGTGGTTAGCATTAAAAACCATTAGCACCAAATCATATTGGAAATCTTTGATATAGTATGGTAATGCATGTTCTTCATTTTGCCTAACATTATATAGAAATAGAGTTAAGGTCCTCAAGAATATTGTATTGAAATCATGTCTATTTTCTTAAGGGTCCATTATATAGTATTTAATTAGAATATAAGTAAATACCCATTTCCCATACTCCCAAACCTACAAATGAAAGGTTTAATTATTGATGTCCAATTAATTACAAAATTATTTGGTTGTTAAATATACCATGATATAACCTTATCACAAATACTATATTAGTAAACATATCATTATATCCACCTCTTGAATATGGTGGATTTATTTAAGTATAAACATCTCACTAGGTTGATCCTATATATTCTTATTTCCATTCCCATTTAAAGTAGGTAAAACCTTCATAGAAACCAAGGGTATATTTGAGTAGACCAATAGGTTTAAGGGACATTGATAGGTCCAATAATAAAATTAGTTTGGGGGTCTAGTAAGCACACTAGGATTATTTTGTTTTGGAGGAGGTTGTCTATATTATTAATGAGAATGATATGTTACATAGCCTAGATGTTGGTATACGTGGGTAGGGAGGGTAGAGATATGGATGATAATAAGGTGGATATTGATACAATAAACTCAATAAACACACTATTTACTATGGGAGTAGGGTTATTCATAAGGGTTCACACCCAAAATATATTTATAAAAATAAGGTAAATCAGTTTTAAAATCAAAATGAATCTTGGCCAATTTCATGTAGGAGACATGGTGAATTACTTTTATTTTTCACAAAACATTATAAAACTTTGGTAAATTTTATAGTTTTTATGATTGACAACATAAAATAAACTATTTATCACTTGAAAAATAAATTTGATTATCGATTGATTACAAATAACTGATCGACTAACGACCAATTGCAAATGACTACTCGAATAACAACTAGTTGCAAATGACTGATCAATTGATAGCTAGTTACAAATGACTGCTTGACTCTTAGCCAATTGTTAATGATTTCTCAACTATTGATTGGTTGTAAATTACTGCTTGACTCTTAGCCAATTGTTAATGATTTCTCAACTATTGATTGGTTGTAAATGACTACTTGAATATTATTTGGTTACAAATGATAGCTTAACTCTAGATCAAATGAAAATTATTGTTCAAATCTAGCTTGATAGTAAAAAAATTATTGACTTTGGCTTGAAAAAAAAAAATTAACCAAATATAAATTGGTAGCAAAACTCTAATCGACTTTATCCCAATAACAAAACTCTCACCAAGTAAAAATCTATGGTAAAATAGTGATCGACTCCAAATTGATTTCAAAAGACTAGCTAAATCTAAATTTGTGGTATAATAGTGTCTAATGATGGATCACTTGCAAATGAAAGTTTACTCTAGATTGGTTGTAAAACTATCACTATCTCTAGATTGGTAGAAATTTTTTTATTGAATATAGAACGATGGAAAAATTGTGACCAACTCTAGATCATTGCAAATAAATGGATGACTCTAGATTAGTTGCAAAATAGTGTCTGATGTCAGATCGATTGCAAAATTATATCCGGCTCTAGATTAATTGCATGAAGGGTTATGCTACCATGTGTCAAATGATCGATCACTCACCTTTACATGTTGAATTACATGCTACCATGTGTCCATATGCATTAAATTTTTGTATGTAGATCTCTATAAAAATTCATCTACTATCATTTTTAATATTTTTTATTTTGCAGATCATCAAAGAAAACCTAGGCAGCCAATACCCTATAGCCTACTACTCTAAAAAATTTACCACTTATAGTAATGTCCACCACTTCCACCCTTGCTTCAAAAAAATTCTTCAAAAACCTTGTCTAACATAGCATTTTAGAAATGTTAACCACATCTAGATATGACCTTTCTTGGGTGAATGATGTAGACTTGTAGGGTTTAGTTCCCATACCACAATTTAGAAAAGATAATCGTATCTTGTAGAATATTATAAATGCATATAACAATGATATGATGACCATAAATCTAACAATCCAGAATAATAAGATAGGTTTTACCATAAAACCCTTAGACATGGAGAGATTGACAAGTCTCCCTCACAGGGATGTTGATCCCATTACTACAAATTTCTTGCTATTGATAGATGAAAAAATATTATTGGATATCAAATTTGATATTTGTTCAAAATCAATGACAAGTATAATGCTTTATGTTCTTTAAAGTTCAAAATTTCAAATTTATGATTTCTCAACTAATGAATTTTTTGTAGTTTTCACCTCTAAGCATAGAAGGGGCATAACTAATTCATATATTGAAAATAAACTTCTTAAAATGGTTATCTAATTCTTCTAATCAAGACTCATTCTATAAGGAATACATACAAACATTATATTTTGGGGATTGGCCTATCTGGTTTGGTATCTTCACCAATTTAAATTTTATTGGTGTACATATATTTCATAGCACATGAGAGTAGAACTCCATAGCATCAAAATGAAAATAGCAATGACATGTAATTATATTCTTAGATTTTATTAAGAATATTTTTATAATGTACATAATGTATATGTACTGAATTTGTTGCACCCTACCTTAATAAGCATTGCCATGTCAACCTATGAGGTGAAGGTAAAATTCTATCTTTTACCAAGAAATAAAATTTTACAATACACATCTTCATTTTTTTAATTTTGAATTTGCACCTAAATGCAAAGAAGGGCAACCACTACCATGACCACACAAGATGTTGTTGTAAGGGATTTTATACCAGAAGCCACTAGTGATTCTTATGATACACAGTAAGAAGAAACACCCTTCCAAAGGATTCCAAAACATTTGAGGTATGCTTATTTTCCTTGAGTTTCTCATCCATATTAGCCTACACATACATAATGTGCAATGTGAATCTGGTGAGGCCACCCCTATGACAAGTTGATTGTTTTGAGCTTCTTTATATATTTTTTTAGTTGAAATTATAATAATTTTGTTATATTTTCTATATGTTTTCATTGTTACACCCCACCCCCACCTGCATCGACATGCCTTCATAGTCTATAGAGATGCAACAAATCTCATCATCATAAGATAAGTTTATTTATTTTAAATTAATATATTTATTTTATTCAATTTTATTCTTTAACAAAATCTTCTTGGAATATTTTTAGGCACCTCCCCGTAATTCACTGTAAGAAGGTAGTAGATGATGTCACCACCCCTCCACCATGACAATAATTTATGAGAGGCTAATGCAGTGAGAAACAATGGTGAAATTGTTCTATTGATCAAAAATGCATTACATAGTTTTATAGTTCTTGAAAGAACTAAAAATAGACATGGTGGTTGAGAGAAATCCTCTTAAACTTATTACAACAAATTAACTTAAATATAGCTCTTATCCTAACAACATGCTAATCTTGGAATATTGGTCAAACATTGACCAACTAAGCCAAAACCTCAACGTATGCTAATCAAATTAACTAAAAATATGTAAATCAAAACATTAAACTAAAACTAAATACTAGGACTTAATACTTAGGAATAAGGAGGCAATGTTGAAAATATTTCAACATTCTCCCCCTTGATGCTAAAGACACTCCTGCAAGAGTTATTTAAGCATCACAGAATTGGAAGAAAAATATTTCTCTTACGTTTCCTCCAATCTTGAATCAAGAAATCAGAATTTACAAAATACTTATGGTGGCACTCCTTCCACTCTTCATGTGAAATTTCCTACAAATGCTTGAGTGCCTTCTTTTGTTTATTAGCTCCCCCTTCAACAAAAGTATCTCCTCTTGTGGTTTTCAGCAACCACTCTCTTACATCTTTATCATTATGGTCTTTAAACCATGCTGTCACATTTTGATCTTCTTTTACATCTTCAACACTAAACAATACTCCACATGAGTATTTACAATTAATCATCTCACATAGATGATTATACCATACAACTCTTTCAAATATTTCCACACAAAATATCACAATAAATATGGCCATATAATGACCAACTACATATGCAACATAAAGTTGCTCCTCACACAAATATTCTCTCAAAACAATGACTTTACAATAATCCTTCTTCCAAGGAATTTTGAACACATCATTTTGATCCATGTGACCCAAGTTCTCCATAACTATATTCTCTCCAAGAAGACTCTTCATCAAATTTGTCTCAATGAGACAATCACCTTTCTTTTCATTCCTGCTCACAAAAAACAAATCATTAATCATAAAAACATTACCTTTAGTATGAGTAGATTTGGTGCTTCCCATAAAGCTATTTTGTACCAGTTCTCCTTCATTGTATGGTGCTTCAAGATCAACCATCAACTCTTCACTAATAGTTTTACTCCTTTGTTAAATCCATGTTGGTGTGTTGAAACACCATTCATTCAAGCAATCATACATAGTTGCCTTTTCAAGACAACTCTCTTTCTGCAATGTAGTCACTCCAAGCGAGTGATCTTCATCCATGAGTGTTTCCTTTTCCATTACAACAAGAAAATCAGCAATCTCATTTTCATTTTTTGTTTCTATCCCATTTGCCCTCTCACTTTCCATATCCCAAATGAGAGAGTCTTGTGTGTTATTTTCTTCACACAACACATCCTTCACCCTTGATGAGTGATCTTCAAACAAGAAGCCTATCGCTTCCATATCCTCTTCATCAAAATTTTCTTGTGGATCAACATCCCACATCACTTCATTTGTTCTTTCAAGAGAGCACACATCCATTCTAATTGAATGGTATTCAGGCTAATGATCATCCATGAATATTGCTTCTCCATCATCATCTTCTTTATTCTCCTTCATGAGAATTGTAGGTGCATTCTCCATAATACACTCTTCATTTATCTCCTCCAGGAGACATTCTTCATCATACATTTCACTTTGATGGTCTTCAAGCAAGGAACACTCCAATGTGAGTGTTTCTCTTCCTTCATCTTCAAAGTCTTCTTCCACTTTTGAGTGGTCTTCACTACAAGGTCCTTGAGCAATTGTCTCTCCATTGAGACATCCATCCTCTTTCCTATCAATGCAAATGCTTTCCAAGCATGCCATTCCTGCAAAAAAATTATTAGTACAATTTTTATTTTCATATTTTTCTCCTCCTAAAAGAAATAATTGACTATTACAATTTTCCATGCCATTACAAGACATGTCTGCAACTATGGGTGTCTCACAATAACTCTCTCCAAATAGAGCTATACAAGACTTCTTCGCCTTCTCATACTCTTCTCCATGAAGATATTCCTCATATTTGTATCTCTTCTCTTCAATAATTTCATCATCACTCTTTTCTTCAAACATGTCTTCCTCTTCAAGGAAGAATTCACCATCATAAGAATGTATGTCTTCATATGAGTCTTGAAAATACTCTTCAAAAACTGCTTCAAAAGGATCTAATTCAGAAACTTCTTCAAGGAAGCAAGGTTCCTATTTGCTTAAAAAATATTCATGATTGTCACACATGGCTTTATGGGTATCCTCATCAAACCCATAAGCATCCTTCAACACTTTCCATGCCATTTTAGCTGATCTACAACTGGCTATGAGAGGAAAAACATTATTTTCCATTCCTCTCCTCAAATCCATAAGAGCTAAGCAATTTTCATATTGCTGCTCCTTCTTCTCTTTATCTCTTCACCTTGTAGGTTTCTCCAAGAGGGTTCCTCATAGCCTTATTTAACTATATCCCATAAGTCTTGAGCCTTCAATAAGGTCTTCATCATTATGCTCCAAATAGCATAATTATCTCCATTGAATTTGGGTACTTCCAATTCTTTATACATGGTGGCCATTTTGCAATCCACCATTCATCAATCTTCCACCTAGATCTCAGCCACTCCTTTCTTATAGACTTATGATATACTTATCTAAAAATCTACTAAATTTCAGAAGCAAATTCAGACAAATGAGAAATATGTGATCAATCTACTTTTGCCCTTTTTAAATCTTAGAGTGTTTTTGAGACAACTTCAATGTTTTCACATAAATCAATCCATATAGCTCAAAAATTTCTGAAAATTAAACCCTATATTCCTGAGATAATAATATGAAAACCCTCTAAATTTTAGAAGAAAATTCACAAAGGTGAAAAATATGTGATCATTTACTTTTTTCCTTTTTATCACAATTTCGAATCTAGGATTTTTGAAGAAAAAAAATAAATATTCACACAAATCAATCAATACAGATCCAAATGATCTAAAATTTTGTTTGGATTATTATTTTATCGAAATAATATTTCTTCCAAAATTTGAGAAGCAAATACCCTGTATTCCACCTTATACAACCATTTTATTGAAAAAATTAAAATGCTAATAAAATCAGAAAATTAGCTCCAAATCATCTAAAATTTTGACTGAATCTTCTTGATACAATTATATAACAACCATAAAAATTTCATAATCAAATACTTCAGGATGCATGATATATTAATGATTTACTCAAGCTCTTCCTTGCAAATCTACTGAGTGCTGGCCACTTGAGTTTCTCTGACAAAGTGTGTGCCTCAGATCTCTTCACAGGTTTTGATCCATTTGAGAAAACCTGCTCTGATACCAAATGAGAAATAATGGTGAAATTGTTCTATTGATCAACAATGCATTACATAGTTTTATAGTTCTTGAAAGAACTAAAAATAGACATGGTGGTTGAGAGAAATCCTCTTAAACTTATTACAACAAATTAACTTAAAGATAACTCTTATCCTAACAACATGCTAATCTTGGACTATGGTCAAACATTGACCAACTAAGCCAAAACCTCAATGTATGCTAATCAAATTAACTAAAAATATGTAAATCAAAACATTAAACAAAAACTAAATACTAGGATTTAATACTTAGGACTATGGAGGCAATGTTGAAAATATTCCAACATGTAGGGGTGGAATTTTTTTTTTCTAGTGATATCATAGGGGGTACCAAGCTAGAATCTGTTTGAATTTCCAAATATTTCTATTATAATAAATATTTTAGTGCAATATATTTTGAGCGTAGGATTAGATAATCCTCCAATAAATGAGGATTTTATATTATAGGGTAATATTCAAGGATTCAAAGTAATAGATGTGCTTCAATATCCACATAGAGAAGTACAACACACATAATAATTCTCTATAGCTCTACAAACCTTATAACTATCTTCTCAAACCAATGACCTTGGTCCTCTAACTAAGGATGACAAAGTTAAATTTTTTAAAACTATTTTAATGGTTGATAATTGTGAAGCAACAATAAAAAAAATGATGCTTCAATATTTAGTAGAAATGAGGTATTGGGATTATTGAGCCAAGGTCCTTATCAAGGAGCTAAATGCCCAATATAAAACATTTTCTAAAAGGGAAGATATTTTTTCTCTAGTCAAAAATATACCAAAAATGCTTGGTGGTCTACTTAATCAAGCTAAATCAGACTTAGTGAATTCTATACATTTCTAAAATTATGATGTTTTAAATATTATGTTGAATAGATTGGAGAACTGTTAGAGAATGCACATAGGAAATAAGCATGAACCATTAGTTTTAATATTGATATGCAATGTGTTTAAATAATAATAGGTTTAGGTTATAAATATCCTAATAGGTAGTCCCCCCTTAAAGGTAGCTACCCGCTAGGATTATGTGCTAACAACTAACAACTTATTAATCACTAACAATATCACGTCTAAACAATAGCGTGTGATAACCATAAGATATTCGACATGAATATCTTCATGGTTAATGTAGAAAGATAAATTAATCAATCTAACCTACTAGGTAATAATGTAATAACCTAATGGTAAAAAGTAATTACTACTTTTTACCCAACATCCCCCCTTTATTACATTATTTTGAAATACAAAGTGTACTTTTGAACAACTCAAATTTGACATGTCCAAGTGCCTTTGTGAAGATGTCTACAACCTGTTCATCAGTGGGAATGTATTGGAGTTTGATGTTGTGTTTAGGAACTTTTTCATGAATGAAATGACACTATGTGTCAATATGTTTGGTGTGCTCATGGTGAACTAGATTCTTCACTAAGTTCAAAACACCCTGGTTTTCATAGTACAAGTGAATTGGAAGTTTCTTGGGTAAACCCATAATTTCTATGATGTGACTCAACCATATTGCTTCACACACTATATATTGTGCTACACGATATTCTATCTCTATTGAAGATATAGAAAACACATGTTGCTTCTTGCTTTGCCATGAGACAGGTCTGGATCCTAGATGAAAAACATATCTAGATATTGACTTTCGATCATCTATTGATCCAGAATAGTCAGAGTCCATGAAACCCTATAAGAATAATTTGTCATTCTTCCTATACTCTAAACCATACTCCACACTACCATGGATATAGTGGAGAATATGCTTTGCTGCTTTCCCATGAGTAAATTTTGGTTCTTGCATGAACCGAGAAAGATAATTCACAATAAATGTGATATTTGTTCTAGTTTTTTTTAGGTATATAAGGCTCCCAATAATTTGATGATAAAGAGTACCATATTCTTGAGGTGAATCATCATATCATGACAATTGAATCCCGTGTTCCATCAGTGTTGCTTTTGGCTTGCAATCAATCATATGATACTTTTTGATCAGTGTCTTGGTGTACTTATTTTGAGTCACCCTTAGGTAATTCTTTTTTTGTTCAATATCCAAACCAAGATAATAGTGGAGAAGTCCCAAATATATCATATCAAATGACTCTCTCAAGTCATTCTTCATGACATATATCAATGTCTCTGAGTTGATGATTATGATCAAATCATCCACATAGAGTATAAGTATCACTATATCAGAACCAATGTTCTTAACATAAATATTTGCATCTAAAGGACTTCTCTTAAATCCATGTTGTAGAAGGTGATTGTCTATCTTTATATACCATGCTTTAGGGAATTGTTTCAACCCATACAAGGATTTAACCAATTTGTAAACTTGTTTCTCATGGCCTTCCTCAATAAATCCTTGTGGTCGATTCATGTATACTTCCTCATTCAAATCACCATTTAGGAAGGCACTCTTGACATCCATTTGATGAAGTTTCCATACATAATGTTCTACCATAGCACAAAGAACATGAATGGTGGTCATACTTGTAGTTATTGCAAAGGTCTCTTCGTAATAAATGCCTTATTTTTTAGTATAGCCCTTTGCCACAAGGTGGGACTTATGCTTGTCAATGGTTCCATCTACCTTATGTTTCATTTTTTAAACCCATTTATAGCCAATGGGTTTCTTACCTGAAGGTAAATTAACCAAATTTTATGTATTGTTCTTAATGCGATATTTATATTCACCATCCATAGCTACCATACACTATGGATCACTAAGTGCTTCTTTGACCGTGGTGGGTTCATGTTCATCATATGAAGACATAAACCCTCTCATCATCAATATCCTTGTCTTATCCACTATCAATCTCTCTATATATAGAAAGATCTTCAAAATACTGGTAAAGATCATCAACTATTGGTCATTCTTCCACTCTATTCTATCGAGATATGCTACGAGTTCGAGGATGATTCATAGTAAGATCAAGAGGTGAGGTCAACTTTGAATCTCTAACCATACTTGTATACCATATTGGAACCTTTTGCTGAGGTGGAGGAATTTTTTTCTATGGCTCCTCATCTTCTAGGTATACAGAGAATATGATGTCAGGTGTGAAAGCCTCATCGAATACCACATCTCTACTTATATATATGTTCTTTGTTCTAGGGTCATACAATTGATACCCTTTAGAATATTAATCATAGCCAAGGAAAATGCACTGTAAGGTTTTCTCATCTAGTTTATTTCTCTTTTATTTGGGTATATGCATAAATGCCTTACACCTAAAAAATATTAGATGAGAGATGGAGGGCTTCCTATAGATCCATGCTTCTTGTGGAGTTATATCTTTAAGGGCCTTTATGGATGACCTATTCAAAAGATATATTGCTATTGTGACAGGTTCTGACCAATAACATTGATAAATATTTGCACCTTTAAGCATACTATGAACTATTTCCATGATGGAACAATTTCTCCTTTCAAAAACTCTAGTTTGCTATGGATAATAGGCTATGGTTAGCTATATTTTGATCCCATGTATTTTTAGAAATTAAGAGAATTTATTTGAGGTATATTCCCCCCCTAAATTTGAGTAGAGGGCCTTTATGGAGCATCTAGACTCTCTCAACTAGTTTCTTGAACTACTTAAAATAGGAAAATACTTCTGATTTCAATTAAAGAAAGAAGACCCATATATTCCATGAGTGATCATACACAAATAATTGATAATACCTTTTTCCTCCAAAACTTGGTGGTATGGGAATACACAAATTAGTGTGCACTAACTCCAATTATCTCTTAGCTCTAGAATATATAGCTTTGAATGAGGCTCGACATTGCTTCCCTGCTAAGTAATCCGAGTAGATTGGTAATGTAGATGAAAGGGTGGGAAGTCCCTTAACCATTTGAGATTTACTTAGTTCAAGTAAATACCCTTTACTAAGATGCCCAAATATCGTATGACAAAGAGAAGTGGTCTCCTTCGTGTTGACCACCATGGCACGTTGATACATTGAAACAACATCTATTGTGAATAAGCTATGCTTGTAAGAACCAGTTGCTATGTGTTTACCCTACTTGATGATATAGAAATATTTTAGTCTATTTTCCACTTTGAAATTAGAAACCATGTTTTTATCTAGGATTTGTGGAACTGGAAACAAGTTGTTTGTCAATATTGGAATATAAAGGACATTATGAATATGACACTTTCCATATGGAAGGGAAATAGATACACTACCTTCTCCTTGGACACGATAGGTCTTATTATCAACAATTGTTATTGGTTTATCTTCTCTTGCCACAAATATCTCAAACCACTACTTGTCACCAATCATGTGTTTATTGATGCCTAAATCAATATACCAAATAGAATCCATTTGTGTAGAATTTGTATGGGTTATGAGAACTTTGTGTGCTCTTTCTAAATTAGAATCAAAATTTTCAATAGCAACATGTCCTCATTGTTGTCTATTGTTCTTATGTGGCTTGTTTTTGCTCTTTTTGTCTTGTTTTTTCTTAAACCAACACTGATTGGTGTTATGGTTGTCCATTTTGCAATTCATGTAATACTTCCCTTGAGATTGAGGTTGCTTGCCCTTATCTCTTGTATATGATCCTCCATTTTGAAATTTACCTTTCTTCTTTCCACACTATTTGTTTATGTAAAGTGCATTGTTTGACACTTCATCACTTTGGAGCTAATTTGCTTCTTCAGTTTGAAGTAAACTAACTCCATAAATGTTACTGTTCTTTGAGATACATTAAGGGATGTTATTAACATCTTGCAAGATTCTGTAAGAGCCCTCAATATTACTAAAGTTAGAATAGTATCTTATACTTTGGCTCCTAAAGCATTCAACTTTGACTTCAGTTCTGCCACTCTGCAAAGGAATATCTCTACTGATTCTCCTGAATTCATACAAAGTGTATGATCCCATGCATCTTTACCATTTTTAGATTCACTTATGTGAGGCTAGATCTCATAAATAGTAGCTAGGAGAATCAACATGAGAAGATAATTATTCTTTTTATTCTATGCTTTCTGATCTACTCCTATTGATGTGGGTCTTGTATCAGTGCCATCCACTAAATCTCATATTTCCTCTATAGTAAGTATTACTTTCATCTTGGTTTTCCATGCCAAAAAATTAGAACCTTTAATTAATTGTGTTTAGGTATTTGTTGATAGTTTTCATGATGAAGGTTCTATAATGGTTCCAAGATGGTCTCTCTTTCTCTCTTCTTGATATTTAATGGCACCTTCTTGAAAAACCCTTGAGGAAGGATTAATCAATTTGAGGATATTTAAGCCAAACAAGAAGAAATGAGAGATAATTCACTCTTTATTGGTATTTAATGGCACCTGCCTAAAAATCCTCCCGAAGAAGGATAGTTAGTTTGAGGGAATTAAGCCAAACAAAAATAAGAGTGAATTAGGGATTTTGATTTAGGAGAGAATATCAAGAAAATTTGGCGTTTAAACCTGTGCAATGAGTTACACAAATTATTTGTGAAATTTTGGGGTTTTGAGTGCTCTTGATTTTTATGAATTATAATTTAAAAAAAAAAAAAAATTAAATGCAATAATCAATCAAAGAGTGCCCACAAAATTTTTATCACTTAGGTGTCGAATGCAACCAAAAATGCACCTAATTTAGGAATGCCAATTTTTAATAAATGTGTCGAGTAATATCAAAATAAACCTAATTATAAGTTTTTCCAACAAAATATGGATTTGTGTTTTGCAAAAAAAATAAATTTGATGTTCAAATTCTCCCCCCTTTGTGTTACAATTTTTGTAAAAAGACAATTTAATCAAAGATCAATTATCCCCCCTTTGTTTTGCAAAAATAACAAAGTAGCTCACCTTTCAAGACAAGTCAACACACAACAATATTTTGAAAGGTTTTCCCAAACCAGTCAACAAACGACTTGGTTTTAGTGGACCATTAAGGCTTCAACACTCAAAAATTGGAGGTGCATCAGGATTAAAAGGTTCTCTAATCCTCATGGGACCATAAATTTGATCCAAATCCTTCTAAGGATATATGTAAGTATCGAAACGAGGTAAACTTCTTCTATGCTTTAAAATCATACAAAAAAAAAAGATATCTTGTTGTTTGTCATCAAAGTTCATTCCTATTTCAAATGAATCTTAGACAACGAAGAGCTTTTGAATCCAAGGCCTCTTCTTTATGAGACAAAACTTATACTCCCAAAAAAATGATTAGAAAAAATTGGAGCAAAGTGTTAGAAATCTCAATTTGTTTGCAAAAGAAATTGTGCTTTGATTTTTGTCTCTTATCCCCCCTTGATTTGGAGAAAACAAAAAAACAACAATTTTTATATTTTGCAAAACAAAATAGGCCAAATTTTTTTCAATTTTAATGCAAATTTTTAAATTTTTTCAGCATAATTGAATCAATAATCAAATAAATTTTGATAAAAGTAACTTTAATTTAAAAAAAAAAAAATTTAGTCAAAAAACATATGAAATTATTAAAAAATTACTAAAAAACATTAAAAATTTATAAAAAATAAAAAATAAAAAATTGTATACATTTTTTTTAAATGTTTCATAGGCAAAATTTTATGTTTTACCCCCATCGGTAGTCGAACACGTGACTCCGTGGGTGCTAGTCGTAATACTGGACCTCCTGCCAGTCAACCTAGTCTGCCCGATGGGAAGGGAAGGGAAAGACCTTCCCTTTCTAGCCTTTCTTGCGTTCAAGTGAGAAAAAAAAGAAAATTCATGGGATTAATCCCACATCGCCTCTACGGGTGATTTTTGGTTCTTTAAAAATGAGAGCAATCCTATTTGTCATCGAATGAATTTGGACAGTTAAAAAACTACCCCTTTTGCTATGAAAATCACTGAATGGAGACATGCCACTCAAAGGAGTATATGCATGCCATGTTAGACCCAATGCCACATCACACCTAGATGCTCATGTTGGTGCCACGTCGGACCTAGTGCCACATCGCACATTGATTTCCATGCCAGTGCCATGTCAGACATAGTACCACATCACACCTCAATTCTTGTGCCAGTGCCACATCAAACCTAGTGTCAGTATTGCATTAGTCTACTGTGTTGGAGGTCACATTATTCTATATTTTTGGAGGTTACATCAATCTATCTTGTCAGTCCTATCATGGTTTTAGTACCAAAATTAGTATATCTAGTCAGGGAATGTCCTCTGTATCAAGGACAATTATGGTCCCTTATGTTAAGGATTGTCCTCTCAGGGATAGTTCCAATACCTTGAGCTACCAACAACCTGGCAAGCTATCTATCTGCCTGTGGGCCGATAATTTAGGGGCTATCCTAGTATTTTGTATTAGAGGAAAAAAATCTAGACAACCTTATGGGTTTAGAAAATTAATTCCAAAGCACAACCAATTGAAAAATTCAAACCCAAGGTATTCTATGCTAGTTTTGCCTTGAAATGCGTTCCTATCCAAAGGGATACTATGCCTCGAGAATTGATCTCCTTAGTCCAAATAGAATGAGAAGACCTCTTACCTTGCCCAGTGATGCTCTGTAGCCTTAATGCCAATGTTAGAGAATGCACATAGGAAATAAGCATGAACCATTAGGTTTAATATTGATATGCAATGTGTTTAAATAATAATAGGTTTAGGCTATGAATAGCCTAATAGGTAGTCCCCCCTTAAAGGTATTTGCCCGCTAGGATTATGTGCTAACAACTAACAACTTATTAATCACTAACAATATCACGTCTAAACAATAGCGTGTGATAACCATAAGATATTAAACATGAATACATTCATGTTTAATGTAGAAAAATAAATTAATCAATCCAACCTACTAGGTAATAATGTAATAACCTAATGGTAAAAAGTAAATACTACATTTTACCCTAACAAGAACATTAATTCTAAAGCCCCAACATATTTTAACCAATGTGCTTCTGATAAGAAGAAATTTGTAGTTGCTAAGGTTGCAAGGGATGTATCTAAGATGAGACTTTAGTTGCAAAAAAATTGATTGTTTTATTTTGTCATATATCTCTCAATTGGATTTTTTTCTTTTATCTTTTGTAGTCAAAAATTGATAATTTAAATAAACAAGTTAAAATCATTGAAGTTAATATTATCATGGCGAAGAAAAACCTCGAATGTGCAATAAAAAATAAAGAAATATTATGAGACAAGGTTATAGAAAATAATTATTTAAGAAATATTATAAAGGGACACAAAATGGATCCAAATATCTTGCTTAAGTAGAAGCATAAAGAAACGCTTTCTATAGTGCAAGAAGATTCAACCAAAGAAGAAAAAACAATGTTGGGGAGCTTACAAAAGGTAAAGGAAGGCCTCATTAGAACAATAGCATTGCCAGTGCAAGATGTTGATGAAGGAGATATGGAAAAATAACCTACTACTCTAGGATAATCTCAAACTCAAGCTAATCCAAATACTCAAGGACTGACCAAAACTGCCTTAGACCCCCATCTCAGAATTAAGAAATTATAAACTGTTTACTAGTTGACAATAATTGTTTTTATTGTAGTCAACAATTTTGTACAATATAATATATTTTCAATCCAAATAATAAAAAAAACATTTACTAAATATATTTATTTTATCATTCAATGGTTGTTTTCATTTATATTCTTGTTTTGATTTTAAATTTATGATGATTCAATTATATTTACTATTGTAATATTCAATTATAAAATATTACTATGATATAACTCAATTGTGCCAATACATTAATATCAATACATTAACAATACTAATATATAAAATATAAGGTTTTATCAATGAAGGCGGTTAAGACACTAAGAAGGCTATGATATAAAACATACAATTTGACCAACAACGTTGTGATATAAAACATTAAATTTTATGACCAAATAATTTTTTCAATTTTGATATCCAAGTAGGAAGAAAATGATAATAA
Organism: Wollemia nobilis; assembly: GCA_028583015.1. NCBI lineage: Eukaryota > Viridiplantae > Streptophyta > Pinopsida > Araucariales > Araucariaceae > Wollemia > Wollemia nobilis. The sequence goes on from JAQPPZ010016675.1 coordinate 989,072, forward strand.
ACACACTATTTATTTCAATACTATTAACTTCCACACATTTAATGAAATATTTAACAAGTTTTCCTATATATCTAATAAACAATTCACTTGTAGAATTGTAGTCAATACAAGGATCCCAAAACATGGGGTTAATGACACACATACCCTCAAGCAACTCATCTCTTTGAAAATGATCTCTTATTTACCTTGTCAATCTATTTTTAACAATTAAATATTAGTAATTGTGTAAAACCACTTCAAATCCATTGTGTTATGGGTATTGTTTTTTTTTTTAAATTTACATGGTGGAATCGGTAGCCGCCACGAATCCGGGCAGGCTGTCCAGCTTTTATGGCCACCACAGTATTTTGTGTTGTTCACCCCAGAAGCCGCCACATAGATCTTCGCATAGTCTACCCCTATAACCACCATGCCACAATCATTTTAAACCTTTTACACCACTGAAATCACCAGGAAAGGGACAAGCGTTTAGTCCGACGAGGCCCGAGATTTGAACCTTGGACATCCATCCCCATTATAGGGTTTGGATGAACCAATTGGTATACACATTGGACCTATGTTATGGGTATTGTTGGGCACTGAATTGCACCAAGTTTTCACTCAATACTGTGGCTGTCTATCTTCCTATTTTCTGTCCAGGCTTGCACCCGATAGCTGTAGCTCAACACTCAACATTGGATGGACCAAAATAGAGTTTTTGATCCAACCTCCAGAGTAGGTTGGTTCCTTGTCAACTTAAATAGGGTGTTGACACAATTATGCTCACTTAGGGTTTGAAGGTTAGGGTAAGAAAAGGTTAGGGTTAGAGAAATGTGAACAATAGTGGATGGATAGGCTAACAACATTGCACCACAATAAAAAGCTCCAAAAAACTAACCCAAAGACACATAACTCAGATCAACATTATCACAAATTGGATGACTCTTCATTCATTAAAGCACAACAGAGAAATATTGCAGACAACGATTTCAATATCCAGACAATGATAATCCAAATAACAAAATTCACCAATATCTAGATTCTATAGAAATGCACTTCCTAACAATAAAGATCAATCTCAGAAGCAGATTTCAATTACTTTAACAACTAGTAATCCATTAATTTGGCACAAACTAACCACTTAAGTATTCACAGAAATGCAGCTAAAGAATTCGAACCTCTGATATCAAGCATGAAGATACAAATTTTGAGGCGAAGATCAATGTAATGCTCCTTCCATTAGCTCTTGGGAATATTTACAGTAGCACAGGCAAACACACTAGAGCCGACCCTTAAAAATGAGGGTTCGACCTCTATTTATAGTTTTTGCAAAAATTAAAATTACAAAGAACATTACAAAGATTCAAATTTGACAACACAATAGAGAGTTCTTGCTGGCATTTGCTTACTGGTACACCCTCCGAGAAATCCGTTGCAAGTGGACCGCCATGGCAGCTCGGGGCCTCTACAAATTGTTGGTCGCTTGGTGCAAACTGGAGTTCAGTCCATTAGAGATTATGTATCATCGTCGATCCTTCTTGGAAGCCATCTGTGACCATCGATCTATAACCACTTCTGGTTCTATCTTCTTGAAAACCCTCGATGCTTCGGCTTCCTCTCCAACTAACTGTTACAACTCTGGTGAAGAATTACCTTTAAATACCTCAGATTCTTTGACACAATCTCCACCATTGATCTCCCCCATCATATGGCTATGATCCATCTAGATATAAGCTTTTATAATGGTGGGGAGAACACAATGCCATTCCACTTAAAAATGTTGGTGATATCATTCTTCTATCTCAGAAACTATGGAACGCCAATCCAGCTTCCAAATGACCTGAAGGCTAAGTGGAATCGAATCCACTCTTTGTTCTTCAGATTCCTTCATTATCCACAAAGTATCCATCAATCCGCACAAAAATATTGATGACATCATCCATTCTTTACAACTTTTATGGATTCCATTCCAATTGAGCAAGTGCATTGGCATATGATCATCAATCCGGACCCATCACAGTGCAAAGTGACTCTTTCTCCATTCCACACTATCTTCAGAATAAAACATCCTACCTTGTCACCATTCTAAAAAGGAGTTAGTCAAAATCACCTTTTGTCATGAATCCGCATCTACTTTGTTCACAACATCCCGCCTTGTCACCATTTCGAGTGAAAATACTCTATGGGTTCTCCAGAATCGGGCATTCCAACACTTAGCCACTCGTGAAGTATTCCAAAATATCGAGTGGTCACCAATCCACACTTTTTTATCACTGACATCATCTCTTCTTAAAACTTTTGTAGATTCGAGATGCGTCGCTAGTCTAGAGCCAAAAACAAAAGAAGTCTCCCAAAATCGCTCCAAGCATGAAAATTTACTAAGTGTCGGGTGGGCTCATGCCTCCTATTGTGGATCCACTCCAAAATACATTGTAAGGTGTGTGGAATGAGGACTTTACAACTTAGGCAAAATTTGCAAAATTTTCCTAAGTATGTGGCCATTTTGGGCCTACATTATGGCGCCTCCCAGGTGGATTTGCTTGCAAAGCCAATCGAACTTAGAGTCTTATCCATTGGGCCTTAGGAGTCAAACATATTTATCTTCAAAAACATATTTTATAGAATAACTTCCATATAAACACTACTCTCTAAAAATTTTAATAGTCTACCTAGAGAGTAAAGGTTCATATGGAAATGATGCCAAAAATATATAGAACTTACTCGCTCATACAGAGACTGTGTCAGAAATACAGGTCTTGCCACTGTCTTCAAAAACTAGACACAACTCTACTCCTTTTATAAGGCCTTATTTCAAGAAATGCCTTCACATATAGTCTATTGCTCTTCTGCCTCTGTAGGCTTCATGCCTTTATTGCTCACTTCTGACAATTGTCAGAGTCAAAACAAAAATACAAAACTCATGCATATGTACAAAATAAAAATGAACTAAGTGTGAGCCCCTTCTGGGCCTGTAACCGATCCATCCAGCTCCCCTTCTTCCATGACCTCTTCTTCTTTTCTTCTTCTTCTTCTTCTTCTTCTGGAGTAGGTGTTTTTTGACTTCTTTCTCTAGAAGTATTCCCAAACAACTGAACCATTAATTCCAAATATTGTAGAGCCTATTTCCAGGCTTCTTCAGAGGGATTTGATGTTTCCTTGAGCTGCTTATAAACATATTGTAGCTCTCCAATGTCCTCATAGTTAGTAACATTCCCTCTATTCACCAGATCTTCCATGAGATCTCTCAACCGGGTAAAATCAATGATCAATTGGACAACTTGTTCTTGGGGTAGTGGCTCTTCTAGAGAATCTATTCCAGATTCATCCTACAAATTCTCATTAATGCTCTATTGGATCTCTTCCATAGATAACAAGTTGTGATCCTCCTTCCAGAGGCCTCTGAAGCTAACTTGAATCATTTCCTTATTCAATTCAACAACATCCTTTATCACCTTTTCAATCCTGTCAAATAACAACCAGGCTCTTTGAAGTACCCTGTGCTTTTTAACCACTATCTTGGTAGCAACTCTGGTGAGATTCCATTCTTTATTAGGAATAGGTTTAGCAGAATCACTGAGTCTGCTATCAACCAACCTGTACATTTGTTCTACCGGAATCACCATAGGCTGCAACTCTCCAGTGATCTGATCTAGCTCTTTCTGAATATTGGAGAGTAGGCGGCTGGCATCATTAAGATAATCAATAACAAGTTGAAGCCCTGAACATTTCTCCTAGACCTCAAAAAGCAACTCTTTTCTAATACTTTTCAACTCATTCTTAGAAAATCCTGAAGATTTAGCTTTCTCGATCTGAAGTTGATGCTTTAAATTCTGAATTTCCTTTGCCTGATCTTCATTCAACTTCTTTTGCTCTTCTAATTGGTCCTTTAGTTTATTGGCTTCTTGAAACTTCTCTTGCCAACCCTTAGCCTCTTTTCTCAGAGCCTTTTCTACTTCCTTTTGATTATTCAGACTCTTCTTAAGATTTTCAACCTATTTCTCCAATTTGTCTACCTTCTCTCTGACTAAATCATTTTTCACATAGAAGGTATCCAAGTGGGCTTTGGCTATAATTAGCTCATCTTCCTCAGGAAGCTTATCAATATCTTCTATGACCTCCTCCACTCGATAATCTTGAACAGTCATCTCAGTCTTAGGTTTGCTCACCAGTGGAGTCATAGATCTTGATATTCTCTATCTAGAAATAGGATCAACATACATGCTTCTTCTTCTGACAGCCATCCTATTGGAAGGCTTAGTAAGCTTCTCTACCCAATAATCATTTATACTCTGAGTGGTTGCCTGCTCTTTTGATACAGTGATAGGTCTTGAAAGACCAGCAACCAGAGGAGATGATGACACTAGAAATGAAAGGGTGGACTAAACTACCGATGATGGGGGTGAGGATATAGTTACAATAGCCTCTGTGACAATAGTGGACTCTATAACTACTATTGTTGTTACTGGTAGACTCATGGAAACCGATGCAAGACTAACAATTGGATGGATGGTTGTACTTGGAATGTAGTGTCCCATTGATGGTGGTGATGAAAAATATGAAAGTGAAGTGATGGTAGATGAGGGAGTGGGAACCTCAGATGCTGAAGATGGGATTTGAGGTGGCTATGATGAAACAGAAGTGACTTGTACCTCAATAGCTATTGATGACACATGTGGTGGACTATGAGAGGGAGGAGGTACACTTGTCATATCTTCTTGATTAGAAAGGGAGGGAGATTTATTTGGGGACTCATGAGGATGAAGAGGAGAAGAGGGATTAGAAGCCATACCTTCACCTACAGATGTAGGGTGCTCTTGTTCTATCTCTATTTCTTGTTGTTGCTCCTGATTAATCAATTCTTCCATAGCAAAATCAGCTACTTCTTTAGCAATCTCCTCCATATCCAATTTTTGTTTCTTTGAAATTTCTCTTTCCTCTATTTCTGGGACTCTCTTAGTCCTTCTATGAACCAATTGAAAAGTAGCCATCTCATTCTCAGAATCTTCTTCCAACACATCTTCTTGCACTACTCCAAAAAGTAATGATTGCTCAAAAATAGGATGTAATTCAATTGATGTTGTAGGGGTAAAAGAAAGGGGTTTGAACCTAAAACTTTCATCTTTCTTTTTCTAGTCAATATCTTTGTCTAGAGGCTGACCCCCAGAGCTAAGCGTTTAGGCCTAGATACTATTTCAATAACTAGAGTATCGATAACTTTTTCCTTAGAATATTGCATTTTGCTCATCAACTTAGCCCCCTTAGGAAACTTCTCCACCTGCTCAGTGGTAGGATGAAAGGTTTTCAGTACTTCAACCATTGTCAAAGGAGTTCCTAGCTCTTCTAGTTGAGCCTCTTGATATATAGGTGGAGGGAGGGATTCAGAGCCATATTGGGGTTTTTCAACCATTAATACTATGTTTCTGACATCCTTTTGTCTCCAGGTTCCAATGTTTTTATTATATCTCCTTGAAAATTCTTTATCAATCTTCATTCCAAACTTGGACTTAGGCTTTCCAATTTCAACCCTCATTCTCCACCAATCTATTATTTTGGCTACATTCCATGGTCCCTTTTCTTCCTCTTCTTCTTCAACAACCTCTTCCTCAGGCAGAGGATCCTTTTTCTTTGTAGACTCAACTTCAATATTACTAATTGTAGCCTCTGTAATCCGATGACTTGGCTTATTGTTAGGGTCAAAATCAACAACTTGCTCATAAAAATCCAACCATGGAGGCAACTGACCCATATTTGAGACATTCCACTCTAAAAGAGCAGTCTCATCATTGTTTCTACCCTATTCAAAATGAGCCCTAGGCCTCTTTTCAAATTTATAGGCCTTAGGTCCATTTAGGGTTTTATTCCTTGTAGTAAAAATGCCATCAGGGTCATAACTCCATATTTGGGGAATATAAAATAGACCTAACCTATCAAGGTATTGGCCAATTTGTTGGCTCTACCCCTTCTTGGTGATGGTAATGTCATCCATAGTGTGGTGGGTAAGTAAAGACTTCCTCTTTCTCCTAGAACCATAGTTCGCATCAATGTACTCCACCTACCTCAGATATTCTAGGGAAAAAAGCCTCTCCATGACAAAGTGGGGTAGGAGAAAAGGTTTACCCATGAAACCATACAATCTGATTACTATGCCCTCAGTCAAAAAATACTAGTCTCCTTCTTCTGCACCCTTTGTTCTCAAAATCTGCTCAATCAAAGGTGGCAATCTAGGGCATTTACCATACATTATTCTTAGGGTAGGTCCCAGAAATTCCAAATTGAATCTATAATAAGACTCACTACTCCTTAAATGACTTATCCAATAATAAACTAGAAAGGGTTCCCCATCATTGGTTTTATCCTTGATCGGAATCCATGACATTCTATCTTTAGTGGCAGCATAGAACATCCACACCAGACTTGAGCAATGCCTAAAACTAGGAGCATCAATGCCCCTTTTCATACTTACTAGCTGCTCATGTATCCTCTATGTGAGAAAAGTTGGCCAATCAAAATAAATCACCCTAATCCCCTTTTGTCCCGCATCTTTCTCATACATTCTTTCATTAGAAATACAATAAGCTACGGCAATTTTCCAGCCATGTACCATTCTGTCAGAGTCTAAACCCTCCATGCAAGCCAACATAGAAAATAATTTAGGATTTACAAATTTGTCAATATGAATAGGGACTTCAGGCATTTCATCTTCATTCCTAATTCTTCTAAAATTAAGATGCAACCATTTTTTTATAGCCTCCTTCTTCTCTGATGTTACCATTGTGGTATAAGACCTAGACAACTCTATTATGTTAAATAGTTTGGTCTTTGAGGGTGGTCCTACTCCTATGATGAATAATTCATAGAAAAGCTCTTTTGTAATCATGAATAGGGGAACGCCCTCAGAGGTTTTAATTATTCTATTTTTAGAATCATAGCATTGAATCATTGCAGAGACTAATTCAGGGTAATGATGTATAGAATCACAAATATAGGATAACAAGAAGGATTTTATAGCTATAGTACCTTGTCAACACATTGGTTTTCCTTCGAAATATGGAAATTTGAAACCTGTCCTTAGGTAGGTCCTCCTTACTCTTGTCATTACTATGTCTACGACTCATCTAGTCTGATGCACATGGACCTGTAACCTTTCTCTCATCTTTGGTACCTCAGTGAGTGATCTCTTAGGGGCCATTTTGATAGTAGTAAGACTTTGTTCTCCCTACAATTCGTAGTAAATTCTTCAGAATATCACTTCATCTTCTTACCACTCTAGGGATGCAAATAGCTACCAAATGAGCCTCGTGTATGCTTTTTGTCACTTTTATTTTTTGGAACGCGTGTATCCTCCACCATTAATGCAGCTACTGAATGACCTCACCAATAGCACACTTTCCAACTTTTAATCATTCCCTTCGATGGCTCAATGGTGGCATTCTATCTTTTCATTGGTCAAAATTTCAAATTGTATTGCCACCTCACTACACCCCTTTGACTACTCTTTGGTTATGGTATGAGTTCGTTAGCATTGAATGTGGGATCACTCTCTGATTTCCATGTGTCATGGTTGAAATTGTTGCTTGGCTCCACTTTGATTTTGAAACCGATGGCTTAAGAGGCTTTTGGGTCCGCTGACACTTAGAACCTTCTAGGCATGAATTTCCATCTTGATTCCGCTTCGACTTGCATTGGCTTTGAAAGGTTCCCAGATTGGGAATGCCTTTGCTCTCTTTTGACCATCGACTCACCATTCCATGAGAATATTAGTGTATTTTGATGTGGATTCAAGAGCGCATGTCATTTCAGAAGGCTTCACATAGAATTGAGTGTGGAATGAAACTGTGTTGTGTACTTAGTCCATACTTAGTCATTCTTGCAAAAAAAAATTTATTTTTTCAATATTTTTCAAGAGAACTGATTACAAAGTGCAGAAAGAAATTAAAGTACAAAGTGCAGAAAGGGGGAAAATAATTATACAATGTATATACATATGTTACAGTGAACTCACTCCTTACACATAGTAGAGCTTGAGATGAAAACCATTCACTGGAATCGGTTGTATGTTTCCCTCTGGATCTTCTAGCTGAAATACATTGGACTCCTTGGCATCTACTATTCTGAAAGGACCATCCCAAAAAGAATCAAACTTTTCATGCTTGCCTGGCTTTGCTCTATCAACATTCCACCTGAGAACTGAGTCTCCAACTTGGAATTTCTTGAATCTGGCTTTCTTATCAAACCATGCTTTAATGTCTGATGAATGCTTTTGAAAATTATCATATGCCTGAGCTCTACTCTCTTCTAATTGCAGCAAATGTGTCAACCTAGTTTTCATAGGATCTTCTTCTGACTCTTCCTCTGAATTGACAAGCTTAAGTGTTGGGATCTCCAAATGGATTGGTAACACTGCCTCCTTGCCATATACTAGTGCATAAGGGGAAGTATTGATGGACTTCTTAATAGTAATCCTGTCTACCCATAGAGCTTGGTCCAGCAATAGGTGCCAACTTCTTTTATTACCTTCAAGTGATTTCCTCAAAATCCTTAATAGGTTTTTGTTGGTAGATTCTGCAAGTCCATTACCTTGTGGATAATAATTTGAAGTATTTTTAAGAGTAATGCCATACTTGCTAGAAAACTCAATATACTTGGCTCCTATGAAATCTGGGCCATTGTCACTCACCAAGGCTTCTAGGACTCCAAACCTTGAAATCAAATTTTCCATAAAATTGATCACAACATCTTGATCTGATTTCTTGGTAGGAATAGCTTCTACCCATCTGGTAAGATAATATATGGTAGTTAAGATAAAATTATGCTCTACTGAGGAATTAGGGTTGATAACCCCTATGAAATCTAGCCCCCATTATTGAAAAGGCTCTTCAACTTGAATGGGCTTGAGGGGGGATGAAGCATTCCTTGTCCTTCCAACATATCTCTAACATTTATCACAAGCCCGAGTGACTTTAAAAGCATCAGTGAATACAGTGGGCCAATAATAGCCTGCTCTTATGATTTTTAAAGTTGTAACCCTACCTGAGCTATGTCCACTAGTTGATCCTCCATGGAATTCCTCCATGACCCTTTTTGTTGGTCATCCTTTAAGCATTTTAGAAGAATTCCATCCAAGTTTCTTTTGTATAAGCCCTCTGGTAGTAATACATATTTCAAAGCATGAAGCCTATATCTCCTCCTTTGGGAAGCACTTAGATTAAGGGGGCATACTCCACTCTGGAAATACCTAATCATCTGGTCAATCCAATCAGAGTCTTTAGTTTGTACTATTTTGACCTGATTTTCTTCTACTATCTGGCAAGTTGTTACTTCTACCAATGTTGTAGCTTCTGTTAACCCTTGGCATAAGGCTCTACCTCTCACTAGCTTGGTGGGGTGTATTTCTACATCATATTCTTATATTTTGGTAATCCAGCCAACTCTTTTATCTCCTAGATCACCCTAAAGGATAAAACTTCTTACATCTGGATGAACCACATATACCAGGGTCTTGCTCTATACCAAATACTACCTAAACTTCTTTAGTGACTTCATCACAACAAATACTTGCCTTTCAATAAATTTGTATTTGACCTGATAATCATGGAGTGTCTAGCTCCAAAAGAACATAAGATGTTCCTCCCCTTGATCATATTTATGAGTGAGTACTGAGGCATAACTTTCTTCAACTCCATATGCATAAAGAATAAAATATTTACTAAAATATGGGTTTACCAGTACTAGGGCTATTGCAATGGATTGCTTGATAATCTCAAAATCTTATTTCCTGACTTCAGTCCACTTGAATTCGACATTTTTCTTGAGTAGCTCAGATATAGGCCTTACTTTCTGTGCAAAATCAGAAATGAATTTCTTGACAAAATTGATTTGGCCTAGGAAATACTGCAATGTCTTCTTATTTGTAGGCAAAGGAAGAGCAAGAATTGATGTGATTCTATCTGGATCTATGGCCATGCCATATTTTGAGACCACATGACCTAGTAGCTTTCCTTCATGGACTGCAAAGAATGACTTCTTAGGATTGAGTGAAATACCAAATTCTCTGCACTTTTGAAAAACTTGCTCCAAGTGTGACAGATGGTCTTTTTTATCATGGGAAAACATAGTCATGTCATCTAGATAAATCAGAATAACCTTGTTGATCAGTGCTCCAAAGGCATAGTCCATGGCTCTCTAAAATGTGGCTCCTGCATTGGACAACCCAAAAGGCATTCTCTAGTAGGCAAATGTACCCCATTTTGTGGTGAATGTTGTTTTATACTGATCTTCATATTTCACCCAAATTTGGTTATATCCAGAGTAACCATCCAATAGTGAGAATATTTCTTCTCCTACCACTACCTACAAGATCTGATCAATATGAGGGAGAGGATAGTGATATTTAAGGGATGCTTGGTTCATATTTCTAAAGTCCACACACAAGCGTATATCCCCATTATTTTTTCTCACGGGTACCAAATTGGCTACCCAAGTAGAATGTTTTATTGGGTATATGATCTTAGCCTTTAATAAATTTAAGAGCTCCTCTCTCATAATGGCCTCGATCCTTGGATTGAATAGCCTCTACTTCTACCTAAATGGTTTTGCATCAGGCTCTAGCTCAATAGTATGTTGGATAACCTTTTTATCATACACCTTGAGGTCTTCATATGACCAAGCCACAATGTCTTGGTATCTTAAGCATAGAGCTTTGATATCTTCTGCTTCCTCAGGTGAACATCGGACTCCAACATTGAGCTTCTTTTCTATACCAACTTCAACTTATTTATAGATTTTTTCATTGACCTTCATGGCTTTGGTCTTCTTTCTATCCTCATTATCAAACAAACTCTCAAGGGTGACCAACCCTCTTGGGATATGATTGTTCCTTAGTTGGATAATGTCTTACTGATCAATTTCTTCTGAATTCTCCTCTTGGATAGTGGAGAGACATGCTTCTCTCACCAAAAAATCAACTATTTGTTCATCACTTTCAAAAACCTGCCAAAAAATCTGCTTGTCTAGTACTACAGGTCTAAAAATCATTTTAATTCCCTTGGCCTTCTTGATTCCAAAGTCTACAGAAGGGTTGAAGTTAGCTCCCTTTGTTGCTAATGAATCAGCCAGAGTATTCTTTTCTCTGGGAATAAAATTTAAATTTAGGGCATCAAAATATTCCATTAAATCCCATACCCTATTTCTATAAGCTTTTAAGTAATGGTGCTTACTACTGCACCTATTTCTTACTTGATGGACTATTAGCTCAGAATCACCATATATATTCAAAATATTAATGCCCATACTTTCTACTTGTATCAATCCGAGACATAGGGCCTCATATTCTACAACATTGTTAGTACATGACCATGTCAATCTGTAAGCAAAATTTTTTGTACCTTCTGATTGGGATTGTAGGACCACACCAGCTCCTGCACCATTTTGGCATTTAGCACCATCAAAGTGCATGACCCAAGTTTCTTTCTCTCTCAGATATTGGTTGGATATAGTAGGGATTTTCTTCTCTGATTCAGTTGAGATGCTATATGTTCCCATACCAGTTTCGAACTGACTATAGTCTTCTTTGAAAGGCAACTCATCCTCAATGTCCAACTCTTCAATGTTTTCCACCAGCTCAAATTCTTCCAAGGGATTAAGATTGCACATATCTTCTTCAATATTTTCAATGTGATAAGCTACTAGTTTTTTAGGTGTTATCCTTATTCTCTTTCCTTTGAAAGGGATTACCATGCTAGAATAATCCATGTACATACATCCCCCTAGATTTGTAGTAAAATCTCTTGAAAGACATAATCCAAAATAGGGTTCTAAGTCAACCACAACTATTTCTTGCACTATTGTCACCTCAGGGGCTCTATGCAACCTCATTAGTACATCCTTAATGACCCCAACTATCTTGATAGGTGTCCCATCTAGTTGTAACACTCCAGGACAAGATCAGGTATACTCCATACCCATCTCCTCATAGAATGCTTTAGGCATAACTGTAGTTGATGCTCCTGAGTCAATCATACAATTTTGGACTACCCAACCTTCCATTCTTAGGGATATATAGAAAGGGGGAGGCTTATTATTTAGAACAGTAGGTGTCATATCTTTCTTTTCTGATGGCATACTAAGGATTGTAGTGGCCAACCTATTCTGAGGATTTTTGTTGAGGGAAGCTTTAAGTAGGTCAATATGACCAGGGATGAACAGAGTGTCATACAGGCTAGCTTTTGATGGGATCCTTTTCATCTCTTCAACAATGTTGTATTCAGATTTAGTCAAGGAGAGTCTTTCTAGCCCTCTTTCTTGCTCACCATATCTTCTTTTATATTGTTGGGTAGCCTCTAATATTTATCTTTTAGTAATAGAGGGGAACCTAAGTCTTTCTTGATCTTCATCCTTAGATCTCATTCGGTCTCCTTCTGTTTCCTTTTCTGGTCTCTTAGGAAGACTATCTGTCTTCTCTTTTCCCTTAGCTTGAGGAATAGGGAAGGTGTTACTACTCTGAGGGAGGGGATCAACTTTCTTCTAAGAAGGGACTTGGAATTGCCCCATTTTTTGGGGGTCTACTTGTAAGGCTTTCTTCCCAGACCTTGTCATAACGACAATTGGGCTTTCCTCAACTGACTCTTTCCCAACCATGATTTGATCAGGGTGCCATAACATATTAACTCTCCCCTTTTGATTCCTTTCAGCTTGATCCATAGCTTGTTGAACATGGTGTTGGTACATCACACAAGACTATGAGTCATGGGGGTCATTGCATACTAAACACCAAACATTCACAAGAGTAGTATCTGAAGAACATTCTGGCTCCTCATATACTGCATTCACCCTGACCCCAGTACTATTACTCGGACCAGGTCTCTGATATTTGTTTACATATGGGAATATCCTCTATTGTGACCTTTCTTGGTCTCTCTTTTCCATTGAATTCATTCTATTACTCAGAGTTTTTAGAGTATTTTGTATATCCAGGATAGCAGAAAACTCCTGAGATGATTGAGAAGGAAGGGGAGGAAAAGGAGTTATAGAGGGCATAGGCTTTGGTTGAGGGATCACATTCATTTGTGGATATGGGGATGATAAAGATAGAGGGTCTATGTAAGAGGGGCTTGTGGATTGAATTTGGCTACTAGTGGTTTCTGAGTTGTAAGGCAACACAGTTTTGGGGGAAGTCTTCCGACATTGATTAGGATATTTTCAGCATGAACTACTACATTATAAACTTGGGGGAAGGTTTCTACTCCTGATTTTTATGTCTATAGCCCCAAATCTGATCCAAGAGCTTGGATATAATACATATAAGCCAAACATGTAGCTGGTCTGGTAGTGGGGGGAATTCTTTTCCATGTTCTACTAAATCTCAAATTGAAATCTGAGATAGTTTCTTGTTGAGTTTTTTGCATGGATGTAAACTGATTAAGAAGAGAAAATGGGTCAATAGATTCATTAAATTCCTCTATGAATGGCTCAGCTAATGCTTGCCATGAAGTGATAGTATTATCTTCCAAGGTTCTAAACCAATGCAATATCTTTCCTCTGAAGGACAGGGCTAGAATTCTTACAATAATATCTTCTTCCTTTATGTTGTGGATTGCTGCTAGGTTCAAGATATCCTGATAGTGCTCATAAGCTATTTTCCTAGATCCATCATAAGTGGGGATAGCTTTAGATACAACTTGAGGGATGGCATTCATTTGGGCTAATCTGAGAGGACCGATTGTGTTCCAGCTGGGGTACTTATGTAATGGTTGATTAGGAGCCACATTTTGTGCCATATTTTTGGTTGTAGGTCTTATTGGGGGAACTATTGGATGGACTGTAGGATCCTCTTCTAGGAGCTCTTCCTCTATGAGGAAATATTGATCTAAACTTCTAGCAACAATAGCCCCTCTATAAGGTAACTCATAGTAAAAATAGGAGTTAGGGTTATTCCTTTTGAAAGACCTGGTATACATGAAAGGACACTGGTCTATAGGGATAATTATTTTTTTGAGTCTAAAGACCAGGGAGTCGCCAGGTGAACTTGCTCTTCTCCACTTACAAGGTCAAGATAATTCACCAAATATTGATTCCTTCGAGTTGAGATAATAGTAACTCATTTGATGGGTTTCGTGTTCCTTGTGAACTGGTCCCACCGAGCATGCCAAAAACTATTGGGCACTGAATTGCATCAAGTTTTCACTCAATACTATGGTTGTCTATCTTCCTATTTTCTATCTAGGCTTGCACCCGATAGCTGTAGCTCAACACTCAACATTGGATGGACCAAAATAGAGTTTTCGATCCAACCTCCAGAGTAGGTTGGTTCCTTGTCAACTTAAACAGGGTGTTGACACAATTATGCTCACTTAGGGTTTGAAGGTTAGGGTAAGAAAAGGTTAGGGTTAGAGAAATGTGAACAATAGTGGATGGATAGGCTAACAACATTGCACCACAATAAAAAGCTCTAAAAAACTAACCCAAAGACACATAACTCAGATCAACATTATCACAAATTGGATGACTCTTCATTCATTAAAGCACAGTAGAGAAATATTGCAGACAATGATTTCAATATCCAGACAATGATAATCCAAATAACAAAATTCACCAATATCTAGATTCTATAGAAATGCACTTCCTAACAATAAAGATCAATCTCAGAAGCAGATTTCAATTACTTTAACAACTAGTAATCCATTAATTTGGCACAAACTAACCACTTAAGTATTCATAGAAATGCAGCTAAAGAATTTGAACCTCTGATATCAAGCATGAAGATACAAATTTTGAGGTGAAGATCAATGTAATGCTCCTTCCATTAGCTCTTGGGAATATTTATAGTAGCACAGGCAAACACACTAGAGCCGACCCTTAAAAATGAGGGTTCGACCTCTATTTATAGTTTTTGCAAAAATTAAAATTACAAAGAACATTACAAAGATTCAAATTTGACAGCACAATAGAGAGTTCTTGCTAGCATTTGCTTACTGGTACACCCACCGAGAAATCCATTGCAAGTGGACCGCCATGGCAGCTCGGGGCCTCTACAAATTGTTGGTTGCTTGGCACAAACTGGAGTTCAGTCTATTAGAGATTATGTATCATCATCGATCCTTCTTGGAAGCCATCTATGACCATCGATCTATAACCACTTCTAGTTCTATCTTCTTGAAAACCCTCGATGCTTCAGCTTCCTCTCCAACTAACTATTACTAGTGAAGAATTACCTTTAAATACCTTAGATTCTTTGACACAATCTCCACCATTGATCTCCCCCATCGTATGGCTATGATCCATCTAGATATAAGCTTTTATAATGGTAGGGAGAACACAGTGCCATTCCACTTAAAAATGTTGGTGACGTCATCCTTCTATCTTAGAAACTATGGAACGCCAATCCGGCTTCCAAATGACCTGAAGGCTAAGTGGAATCGAATCCACTCTTTGTTCTTTAGATTCCTTCATTATCCATAAAGTATCCATCAATCCGCACAAAAATATCGATGACATCATCCATTCTTTACAACTTTTGTGGATTCCATTTCGGTTGAGCAAGTGCATTGGCATATGATCATCAATCCGGACCCGTCACAGTGCAAAGTGACTCTTTCTCCATTCCGCACTATCTTCAGAATAAAACATTCTACCTTGTCACCATTCTAGAAAGGAGTTAGTCAAAATCACCTCTTGTCATGAATCCGCATCTACTTTGTTCACAACATCCCACCTTGTCACCATTCCGGGTGAAAATACTCTATGGGTTCTCCGAAATCGGGCCTTCCAACACTTAGCCACTCGTGAAGTATTCCAAAATATCGAGCGGTCACCAATCCACACTTTTTTATCACTGACATCATCTCTTCTTAAAACTTTTATGGATTCGAGATGCGTCACCAGTCTAGAGCCAAAAAAAAAGAAGTCTCCCGGAATCGCTCCAAGCATGAAAATTTACTAAGTGTCGGGCGGGCTCATGCCTCCTATTGCGGATCCGCTCCAAAATACATTGTAAGGTGTGCGGAATGAGGACTTTACAACTTAGGCAAAATTTGCAAAATTTTCCTAAGTATGTGGCCATTTTGGGCCTACAGGTATTTGTTCAACATCATATATAACTATATATGATCGCCTTTCCAAATAATATAGAGGTATCATATTTCAATGAATATTAATACAAATATGATCATTGATGTAAAACTTCAAAAATATTTTTAGATCATTCACATTAGTTAATGTTTCCAACTATCAAATAAAGGATCTATAAAATTTTCTCCGGATAAATATAACTTCTCAATATGCATACATATTTATTTTCTCATCCTGATAAAATCAATAATATAGATGGATATTTCTTATGCAAGGTTAATCAATCTATTTGTTTCTTGCAACATTGGAAGAATACCACAATGTTTTTTTTTTTTTTTTTAATTTACATGGTGGAATCGGTAGCCGCCATGATTTTGGGCAGGCTGTCTAGCTTTTATGGCCACCACAATATTCTGCGCTGTCCACCTCAGAAGCCACCACACAGATATTCGTGAAGTCCGCCCCTATAACCACCATGCCACAATCATTTTAAACCTTTTACGCCATTGAAAGCACTAGGAAAGGGACAAGCATTCAGTCCAGACAAGGCCCGAGATTTGAACCTTGGACCTTCGCCCCCTATGGGGTTTGGATGAACCAATTGGTCTACACCTCGGACCTGAATACCACATAATTTTAGAAGTGTTTCCAAGTCAGTTAAATGGTATAGTAAATATTTTTCATTATCAATTATCCTATGGTTTTCATGCATAAACCCCATTAAAGATTGATATTCTATAAAAACTTTGAATGTAGGTTGATATAATGAAATCCACATTGTATCCACATATTTTAACAATTTTCTTCCTTCTATAACTCCTAGTGCAAATTTTTGAAACTCTACAAACCTTTTTGGACTACACAAAAAATAAGCATGTATTTCATAGATGAGGTTTTCCACTCTTGAAACTTTTTTAAAATTACTCATAATTTTGTATGCAAGATTCATTCTATGATCCATGCAATGAATGGGTATAAAATATAGGGTAATTTATGTTTGAATTCAAATACAAAGACCACTCTTATATCCTTTCATTGTAGTAGTACCATCAACCCAAATGCATATTAACTTTGTGGCTATTTCTATATAATTTATTCCCACAATATCTTTTAAACTAGATACAACAATATTATAAAGGTTTGGTTTTCTGCATTACAATTTTCCACCATCTTATGTAATTCTAGAAAACTAGGTTGTCTCACATGATTTTAGAATGTGTACACATGCATGCAAAGCCAATATGTGTTATCAACAATTAGAACCTCATCAATTGAAAGTGAAATGACCTAGGTGTTTTTTAATTTCTCTCTCAAGTTCTCCTTCTCAACTAATGATAGACATTTTTCCTTTTCTCAACTACTATGATCTAACCAATGGGAATTTGGAAGGTTTTGCACATTAGCTAGTTGAAATAGATGCTTAAAATCAATAAAATCATATATAGGTATACATTTTTTAACAATACTATATACAACAATAAACTACAAACTTTTTGAAGCTAAAATGATCTTATAATTATTTTGAAATTGGGTTTGAATCATTCCACATTTCTCTACAAGAGATTTGTACCTTCATTTCTTGTTCATATTCGTGTACATATCTAACATGCATGCATTTTTATGCATCCTTCCACCTAATTATTTTCCTAACTCTTCCATAACTTTATTTAACTATTGAATAAATTTTTTCACAATGTTTTTCTATTGTATCTAACTTCAATTGCATCTTATGATCCTTACCTAGTTTCCAATGATAAATTATGTATCTACATTCTAATGAAATGTCAATGTTATTCTTTGGCTAGAATGGATCTATAACGGGATATGTTGATGACCATTCAAGCTATCCAATGGTCCACCTTGTTAACTTCCTATGTTTAGTTTTTTGAGTTGAATATTACCCAAAAGTTTGTAATGTATTTGAATTATCATTTTATTTTTCTAGCGGCATGTCATTTTGAGGAATATCTTTGAGTGTTTGTTGAATGTCATTGATAAGAGAATTTTTAAGTAGAAGTATCTCTTGGTTAGCAATATCATCAAGTGGAGGCATATCAAGGTTAATAGTGTTTAATGCATACAATAATATTCTTTCTCATTTTATGATGTAAGATAATACATTTTTATAAATAGAAAAAATATTCAGAGCAACATGCAATGTGTTTAGTGTACATTGAATTTATGTAGATGTTGATGTATCATTGGATTTCGATATATCATCTCCCTTATTTCCATCACCAGTAGGTACCATTCTACTTGTAAAGACAAAAGTTTTTCATTTTAGAAAAATAATAATATGTTGAACATATATTACTTCTATAAGGCCTCAAAATCATATTGTAACTAGAATAAACAAAGGATTGGTTGGTAGAAAATACATACCAATTTCTAGTTAGGCTTTATCATATTTTTTTTAGTGTATGCCACTCCTCTCGTTTTTGGAGATAGATATTTTTTTGCAATTATATGCATTTAGTAGATAGACAAAATATATATACAAAATCAAATCTAGAGTAAAGTACAAGAATTACTTCAATTTTTAAAAATGAATGTATATGGATATGAATTATAAATAGATATTCAAATGTGGAACAATACCATATTTTACTACTAAATGGACTCAAACTCATAGTATTAGTGGAACAGACATAGGATTGATAAGCACCATGTGCCATGGAAGAATCTGCTAAACATACAAATTTGCAATCAATTGTTATCACGATTTTTAGATCAAATATTTGTATCTCTACTCACTCCCCTCTTTTTAGAAGATAGAATTTTTTTTTCTTTAGTAATTCTTTAGTTGACAGATAAAATGAGGATACAAATTCAAATGATGAACATAAAAAATTATAGAATCTTATATGGCTTAGAAATACACTTAGTGATTCAAATATAGAGAAAATGTTAGATATTACTAGTACAAGATCTAAAAATCAAAGTCTAACTAGAATACAAAATCTACAACATACCAATTTGTAGTCACTCGTTATCATTATTTTTGGAGCTTTAATATCTCTATCTCTAATATCTTTCCCTTTTCTTATGATACAAATTGTTTTGCATTTGTATTTATTAAGGTGATAATGTAAATGAATATAAAGAATTAGAAGATAAGAAAAATGAAAGTCAAGAAATTTGATTAATTTTAGGTTGAAATATATTATATATGGCTTATAAATACAATTATAGACTCAAATATCTACAAATGGCAATAAGAACAATTAATTTAACTCATAGTATAAATAGAACAAACAAAGAATTGATTTTTTTACATTTGCATTTATTCAACTGATAAACAAAATGAACATACATAATCAGATGATGAACAAAATGCAAGTACAAAAACTTATAGAATTTTGTAAAAAAGGTACCTATATCACTTAGAAATAGACTTAGAGATTCAAATCTACAAAAAATGTCATATCTTACTACTAAAAATCATTAAACTTATATTCTAAAAATAATAAAGATAGGATTCATTAGTACCATGGCATAAAATACAACATACCATTTTTTAGATAATTTTATACATTTGTGTTTATTCTACCAACAATTTTTTTTTACTGCAATTGATTGCTCTCAAAAATATTATGTACCTGTGACTTTGATCATGCTTCCCTTGCACCTCACATGAACTTGAACACTACCATTTCTCCATACGCTGACCCTCATGTACTACTCCTCCCCCATCCACTTGTCGCTAAGCCTGTGCCTCCCTCATCTACTTGTTGCTGACTCTACCACTACCACTCATCCTATCTTACCACCTTTGTTTCCCTCATACTCCACCACCTTTGCTCATCCTAACTTGCTACCTCTACTTCCCATCATGATTTGTGCCCTTATGCTTCCCACCCATGCTACTGATGTTAGTTTTTGCCACTATCAAAAAAGGTTTGAGGTGTAGACCAATTGGTTCAACCAAACCCTATCAGGGGGGTGGAGGTCCAAGGTTCAAATCTTGGTCCTTAGTGAACTAAATTATTGTCCATTTATTGGTTCTTTTAGCAACGTAAAAGGTTTAAAATTATTGTGGCATGGTGGTTATAGGGGTGGACTGCACAAAGATCTATGTGGCGACTTCTGGGGTGGACAACACAGAATACTATGGTGGCCATAAAATATGGATAGCCTATGCAGATTTATGGTGGCTACCAATTCCACCATGTAAATTAAAAAAAATCTTATGTACCTAGTTGGAGATTGATTGGTTTTTTCTCCTGATCAGTGATGAATAGGTTTCTACACCTAATCAAAGATTGGCTATTTTTACACCTGACCTTATATTAATTTAATTTTGTACCTGATCAAAGATCAACTAAAATTTGCACCTAATAAGTTGGTTTTTTTACTTGGTCAATGATCGATAAAGGTTCTAAAACTAATCTAACTATATTTTGCACCTAGTCAGAGATCAACTAGTTTTTGCACTAGGCCAAATATTTACTACATTTGCACCTAGGCTAAGATCGACTAAATTATCTTCCCAATTGAAGGTTGGTAAAAATATGCACCTGGTTAGTTAGTTTACGTACCCAATCTATGATTGGTTAAGTTTTTGAAATTGATCCAATTGGTTTTTGCACCCAACCGCAGATCAACTAGTTTTTGCACCCAACTAGAGATTGGTTATTTTTAAACCTAGCCTAAGATCATCTAAATTCTTTGTCTTGCTAAAGATTGATAAAAATTTACACCTAGTCAATTGATTTCTATACTTTGTTGGTGATCAATTAATTTTCTAAAACCGATTCATGAACGGTTTATTTTTGCAATTGATTCATTATCAAAGGTCTTTGTAATTGATATGTTATCGATAGGTCTTTCCAATTGATCGGTTGTCGACAGTTGTCTACAATAGATCGGTTTCAAGTTTTGTCTTTCTATTGGAAGGTTTTCACTATTGTATCTTATTTTTTGAAGATTTTGAATGTTTTACATGAATAAGTATTATTTTTGTATTAAGTATATATATATTGGTGGTATAAGAGGTAAATTTGCAAGGATAAATGAATAAAATTATAATTTCAAGGTTAAAAAGGTCCATGATTTAGGTTAGAGTGTTGGTAATTTAAAATAAAAAATTTGAAATTATTATCAATATGGGGTAAGCCAAACCCTAGGAATATTTTTAACCCAATAATTTCTAGAAAATGGTCTTGAGTCTAAGGTTCCTAGATTTGTCAATTTCTAATTTTGAAAATGCTAATATTCACAAATTAATGATGATTCACCATTATCCATAACCCTAATGGGGAGGTTTAACATTTTATTAAGGGATATAGTTCAATCCTAACCATTATACCTATTGGTAATGAGGAGGTAGACCTTGCATATTTTACTGTTTGGCTAGTTGGAGGTAATGTTAATCCTTGGGTGTTTCCTTGGGACACCTATGATACCATTTATTCAACCATCACTTGTATATTATGGGAAAATTTTGTGTTTAGGACTATTGATCCTATTAAGGTTGTGAATTGGACTAGAGGAACATTTGATGTACTAGAGCTAAGTAATATTTATGTTCGAGGGGTTTTCATGGGAGATACATTTTGTGCATATGGAGGCCCATTATAAAGTTGTATGAAAAGTAAATTATTTAAGATATTATTTGCATCTATCATTATCTAATACAAGAGGTTGATATGGGTTATTGTATTGCTCCATTTTAAATTTATTAAGGTGGTTAAATAGCTCATTTGTTGTTTTAGGTAATCCATTTGAAGAGGTGTGAAACCTAGGCTAAAGGAGACTTTTCCTTTTGAAAATATGGGATTAGACACCAAGATCTTTTTAAATTTGGCTTCTTGATGTATGCATGTGGTAGTTTATTATTTTCTATTTCATTTAGAATTCCTTTGATGAAATATGACTATCTATTGATTTATGTTCTTTTTCATTTTTCTAAGATTTGGATCATGTATTCATATACTTGTACCTATAAAAGTAGAATATGAAGATCAAAATCTATAAAATTTAAAATATTTTATATTTTTCTTATTTTTAGTGATTTACTTGTAAACTGAAGTGATTTTCTTCCAAGATGTATTTTTTATTAAATTATCAATAAAATAAAATCAAACAAAAATGAGTGATTTAGTTGAAAAGACAAGAAAATTACTTGCTTTCTCAAGTGATTTGATTTTCTAATTAGACTTAGGAAAAATCTAAAGAGGAAAGACTTTATTCTAGTTTATCACTTTGAGTAAATCACTTGTCAAAAATTGACTAGATGCATTCTACATTTTGTCAAGTGAATCACTTTATTTAACAACAAAATTGATTTCTATAAAAGTGTAAAAACCCAAAACTCCCAACCCATTTTTTTAAAACAAGGTTCACAACCACCCCAATATATTTTATTTCTAGGATTCATAAGGCTTTACCACATTGAGCTTTAGTTACTACAAAAAAAACTCAATGGATAGGATTGGTCAACATCCCATATTTTCTATGGTTCACCTTACTAAAACTCCATGTTTATAATGATGTCAAAATGGTCCCCTCACCTTTCCTATACCCTACATAGTATAGGATAATGTGACCAAAGCATAATCCTGTAAGGTCCATAATATTTTAAGGTAGAAGCCTATTCCTAAACCTGACCTAAATCCATCTAGGTAAGTTATTTTTATGTAAGCCTTAGTTCTTAGTTACCATACCTCCAGGGGCTAACTAAGATCATTACTCCTCACTTGGTAATGAACATGGTCACCCAAGCCTTATTATTTAAGGTACCACCACTATTGTCTTGTGAATGTCTTGGACAATATTTCTAGTTGTGGAACACCTAATCCTACATGTTCAAGGTGTATTAATTCACAAGAAAACTTGGCTATTATATTCACAAAACTCCTAGATTCAATAGTTCTTAGCTATTGAATTCTTTCTACTCCTTCTAAGACTCATATCTATCTGGTTATTGCATACATGTAACTCCTTCTAGCATTGGGTTTTCTATTGAATAGGGTCTTGAAAAAGATACCATAACCAACCCAAGATAACCTTAACCCTTTACAATTAATTTTATTACACTTGGAATAACATACTTCTAAAATAAGCATCGATCATCACATAATATTAGTAGCATTTTAATCAAATAAAAGGCCATCATTTAATTAATCCAAATGCTATTTCAACTAAACAAGGAAGCATCTTAACTAAATAAAGGCCATAAGTTTACTTAACTTAAATGTTTAAAAAAATCTATCTAAATATGTATTATATGTCATAACTTAAATAATCCAAGTACCTAGCATAAATCCATGTAAAGATACATTAAACTAAATTTATAGAGTGTAATAATATCTATTCTTCCAAAATATTTGCAAAATCATCATATTGATAAAAATCCAAAAAATACTTTAAACAACTAAACAATATCACAAAACTCATATAATAGTGCATCTAACATAGATTTAATAATAATATCACTATAAAGCATTTTATTGACTGAAATTTACATAAAACTTAATTAATTTAAATGCTAACATAAAGACAAGGAAACAAACATCATATTTAAATAAAAATGGTAAATTATAAAACCATCATTTCTCCTTAAAGAGCTACAATAGCCACTCATCAAAGTATATATTTTATACATTAGTAATCTTGCTCAATAATAAAAATTCCTTACAAAAGAAACTATCTAAATATCCAACTAGAAAGTAATCCTTTTACGAAATTCCTATTTACAAAACATCTTAAATTTTCAAACAGTGTAAGCCATATGCCTAGGTAGTCTTCCTTCCATGTTCTTCTTGCAATCTTCTTCGTGGAAAGGGATCACCCATGAATTGGAGGATACTTAGGTATCAATATAACTCTTTATTCAATAGTATATGCAATGTAATTTACCATGTTCTACCTAAATTGCAAGCAATCATTCATATGCATTAAACAACCAAGGATAGAATCACAATTGGTTCCTTTACCGACACAAGTATTAGGAACCACTATAGTTGATATTCGATTTTCTTCCTTCTCTCAAGGAATTAGCAAAAATAATATAAATATCCTTCAATTTTAAAACAAAACATTTTATTTTTTTTGTTGAGAATCCAACTTCTATAAACTTTTGATTTTTAACGATGAATACCAACTTGTTAGTAAATAAAGGGACATATATAACTTATTCCATAAAATATTGCACATATAAAAATACAAAGGATTCGATTACCATATTAGAACTCTATTGTTTATTATTTCCCATATAAATGTTTTGCCACCAATATAATTTTAAAAACAAGACAACGATATGGATTACTTTAATACTAAGGTTCACCATATGTAAATTAAATAAAAAAAATTACAATAATAATACCACCAAGATCAGCGATACAAAGGGTAGCCACAATAACTATCATGCACACCAATTGTACAAAACAACAAGAAAACATAGGGATGTTGGATTAGGATAGTGGAAAGAACCATCACCTCTCTAGATCCAAACTTTCCATCCAAAGAACAAAACCACAATGTTAGAGAATGACTGCACAAAACCACCCAATTTCAAACCCCAAGATTGCATAGGTTATAACCCAAAAATTACAATTAAAATTGGTACAATGATAGTGAATAACAAAACCAGCTCTTAGAATATCCATGAAAAACCACTCAACAAGGGGATAGAAGTCAAGCTAGTTGAAAAGGGACATAACCAAGCCATAGCTTAGTCAACGTCAAGCATCTAAATAACCACAAAAGAAACAAAATGGTGAATAAAGTACAAAGAGCCATACAAGTAAGCAAATAAAATTAAGGATCATATGTTAGCACAATCAGGTGCTCAATCAAGATGATATACCAATCCAAAATATAGCAAAATCTAAACCATAATTACAACAACAAAAAATGATTAATAAAACAAAACCTCACTATACTTAAAGGTTCTACCTTAGCTTAAAATGTTGGTTTGATCCATAAAATGCTACCCTTATTTCTTATTTATTATGTTTTAGCTCCTGCCAAAAAAAGTATCCCCCTTCTTCCAAACTCATCCCTTATCTCAAAATCCAAGGTATCACCACCATGCATGGCTAAGATAATATTTGGGCATTTTTCAAGAAGGCATTTCTTACTTCACCACCTTTATCATCTTGGAAGTTGATGCAAACTAAAACATGATATAATAATTAAGAAGGCTTACAAATCTTAGTGGATTATCATAATATACTTTAATATTACTTTTAAATAATTTTGTTGCAACCTTTATTAATATCAAAGGATAATATCACTTATTAACCTTGATATTACTTTTATTAAATATTGATAATATTAAGTGTATTAATGTTCCTTTAATTAATTAATTCTATGCTTACTATACACAAGCATACATGCCATTCAAATACACAATAGCACACACCATTATTTTATCCTTAAGTAGATGGCTATATATATTTAAGATAGTTTATTGCTACCACCAACCTATTAAGGAGACTCATTGCACAAGCAACTTCTCAGCCCAATGGTGTGAGTCATGCAAATGAAATGCAACTATATGAAGGGTATTTTGTTACCCTGAGTTATCGATGAATAAATCATCACCATCATTTCTAAAAATATCTCTCAATTTAGGTGGTTCACCCATATGATCCCACCAGTGAGAGCACCTAGTCCTGCACCCACAAAAATGTCAATAGTACCATATTCCAAGCATAAAGTGCAATTACCCAATCATATTGATATCATAAAATGAAACTATGCAATTAAACATTCACACCAATACATAATTCATTGTCAATAATGAGTTCTACCAAGGAGGGTTATTACATACTCCCCCCTTGGACTAAACACAATCCTCTATGTTTCTTGCAAGTGAGTAAACAATTGTTTCATTCAAATAAGTATGGAAATTGCTACCTCATTTCTTCAACATTTTTCCATGTGGCACAATTCTTAGAATATTGGTCCCATTGGACCTTACATTGATCTAGGGTTTATTTCCTCAACATCTTGGAATGAAACCCTAGAATCTTTACTAGTCTCACCTCAATGGTTGAGGGATCTACCATCTACAATTTAGAAACATTCCACATGTGATTAGGATCAACAACATATTTTCTAAGTAGGGATATGTGGAAAGTATCATGGATATTTGATAGGTTGGGTGGCAAGGTAAGCCTATAGGCTACTAGACTAATATTATCAATGATCTCAAAGGCCTCAACATAGTGAGGATCCAAATTAGTTGACTTGATGGCACTTTTCATGGGTCTAACTCTCAAGAAAATTCTTTCTCCCATAGAGAACTTTGTTGGTGATATTTTTAGATCAGCATAGCTCTTTTAGTGATTGATCACTTTCTTGAGCCTAAGTCAGATTTATCTGAGCTATTCCTCCATATATTAGATAGTGTCTAATCTAATCATCACTTGATCCTCTGAATTATCCCATGATAGAGGTGTTCTACATATTTTGCCATACAAGGCTTCAAATAGGGACATCCCCAATGATGCATGGTACCCATTATTATATGCAAATTCAACAAGATGTAAAAAGTCCTCCCATTTTGAATTTTGGTCCATGCAATACATGCATAGCATATCTTCTAAAACCTAGTTTACCCTCTTAGTCTAACCATCTATTTTAGGATGATATGCAAAACTAATATTCAACTTAGTGCCCACTGCACAATGTAGAGCCTACCAAAATTTTGATGTGAACCTAGAATCCATGTCTGATATGATCACCTCAGGAAACCCATGTAGCCTAAAAATTTATTTGGAAAACTTATTTTCCACCATCGGTGCATCATCCTTGATGTTCCCTAGTATGAAGTGTGCAACCTTGGTCAACTTATCAACCACTACCAAGATTGCATCATGTTGGTACCTAGTATTAGGTAAACCCATAATAAAATCCATAGAAATTACCTATCATTTTTGCATAGGTATATCATGTGGGTATAATTTTCCTATTGGGTGTCAATGTTATGCCTTCACCTTCTAGCATTCTAAACATCTTGTAATGAAACTAGTGATATCTTACTTCATTCTAGCCCAATAGAAGATATTTTTTCATGTTTTCCCTCATTTTTTACCCTCCCGAATGAGCAAAATAGGGAGAATTATGTGCCTCTTGCATAATAAATCTCCTTAGATCACTAGTTTTGGGTATAACTACCCTATATTTAAAACATAAAATTCCATATTTTATGTTGAAACCCTTATTCTCTTTAGGATTTCTCTTAGTTTTATCTTGGATTTCTATGCAATACGAGTCCTGTAGCTACATTTCCTTGACCCTATCCATCAAGTCTATATGGCTTCGGGTCAATGTGACTATGTGCCTTCTCCTACTCAAGGCATCTACAACCTTATTCTCTTTCCCTTTGATATACTCAATACCAAAGTTATATTCAACTAAGAACTCTACCCATCTTCTTTATCTTACGTTCAACATAGGTTGGGTAAAAATATACCTCAAACTTTGATGGTCTATTCTTAGCTCAAATGGTCTTCCCAACAAATAATATCTCCAAACCTTTAGGGCATGCACAATTGCTACCAATTCTAGATCATGTGTAGCATATTTTATCTCATGCTTCTTGAGTTTTCTAGACTCATAGGCTACTATAGCCTCTTCTTGAGACAATACCCCACCCAAACCTTCTAGGGAAGCATTTGTACACATGGTAAAATTCCTAAGAGGATCTGGTATTTTGAGAATCAGTGCCATTGTTAACTTATTTTTTAGAGCCTCAAATGTGGCCTCACACTTATCCATCCATTTGAACTCTTTCTCCTTTTTTTGAATATTGGTGATAGAATAGGTAACCTTAGAGTAATATCTCACAAAATGCCTATAATAGCTAGTGAGTCCCATGAAACTCCTAACTTCTATCACATTTTTTGGTGGAGACCAACTTAATATAGCCTCAATTTTCTTTGGGTCCATAACAATTCCCTCTACCTGAGATGATGTGTCCCAAATACTGCACCTATGGGGTATAAAATTCACACTTGGACAACTTCCCATATAGCTGGTTCTTCCTTAGTACTTCTAATACCAACCTAAGGTGATGGTCATGTTCTTCCTTAGTATGAGAATATATCAGAATATCATCTAGGAATACTAAGACAAACCAATCTAGATATTTCCTGAACACACTATTCATCAAATTCATAAAAGTTGTTGATGCATTTGTCAACCCAAATGGCAATACTATGAACTCATAATACCCATATCGGGTTTTAAAGGTTGTCTTGTGAGTATCCTCTTCTTGAATCCTTAACTGATGATATCCTAATCTTAGATATATTTTTAAAAATATGGTAGCATCCTTTAGCTGATCAAAAAGGTCATCAATCCTAGGCAAAGGATACTTATTCTTAATGGTTACCTTATTCAGCATCTTGTAATCTATGCATAACCTCAAGGAACCATCCTTATTTTTCACAAATAATACTAGAGCACCCCAAGGTGACACACTTGGTTTAATGAGACCCTTTTCCAACAAGTCTTGGAGTTGTACCTTTAATTCTTGCAACTCGATTGGGATCATTCTGTAAGGTGTCCTTGAAATGGGTTCAACCCTTGGAATTAACTCAATAGAGAAATAAAACTCCCATCGAGGTGGTAGGCCTAGGAGATCTTTTAGAAACACATCCCTAAACTCATGTAAAATTGGGTGTTTCTTAAACATCTCCTCATCTCCCTTTTCTCTAGATTTTCCATTGATCTTGACTACATACAACATACCACCTCTTTTAATGGCCTTCTTTAGTTGCATAGTAGATAAAAAATGGGGTTGAAAAGACCCTTGCCTACTTTAAACCCTTATTCTCTTCTTATCCTTGTTGGTGTATTCCATCCACCTCTCTTGGAAGTTGATTAAGGCTCCATGAGCCTTTAACCAATCTATACCTAGGATAACATCAAAGGCATGAAGTGGTGCTACATACAAATACCACATGGTAGATCCATTGGGTAAGGTTATCTCAGTTGTAGGGAGACATTGATCCATTGAGTAGGTCTATCCAGAACCATACTTGAATTTCCACCCTTGTGCCAAAAATCTAGGTCTTTTTGGCATATCCTCAATAATACTAGTGGAAATAAAACTATCTATAGCCCCACTATCTATTAAGATTTTAACATCTCTAATGAATAACTTAACATAAAGTATCATTGGTATTTCATATCCATCCAATTTATGATTCCCACTAGTTGCATATATTTGATGTGATTACTCCTTTGTCCTATAACTTGAATTTGATATTTTGGGACCCTTATTAGCATAATGGGTACCCCCACATATGTAGAAATATACCTTGGGTTCCTATGATCTCTCATGAATTTTCTTCCTTAATTTCTCCTTTTGTGTATACTCAAATTTTCTTAGGGGGATGAGGATTGGAACTATCCTTCATTTGAAACTTTTTCTTATTTTTCCCTTGATTCCAATTGTTCCTATTACTAAACTTTTGGTTGCCCTTGTTTCTATTTTTTTCTCCTTATCCCAATTCTAAATCATGCACTCTTTATTTTATTGAGTTCATGTCTCTCTAACTCTATCAACCTATAATAGTTGAAGAAAGACTTTTTAGTTTGAAGATTAGTCTCTTCTTGTCTAGCCAAGTCATAGGCCTCTTACAAAGTTTTAGGTTTGAGTAGATTAATCATTGTCCTTATCTTAGGGTCTATCCCTAGAATGAACTTATGCACCTTTAGGTGTTCATTGCTCTCATACTCTAGTACATACTTCAAAAGTTTCACATATCTCTAAAAGTACACCTCTATTGATAGTGATCCTTGTTGAAGCATAGAGAATTCCTCAAACTTCTCTACATAAAATTACTCCAAAAGAAATCTTTTCTTAAATGCCCCAATAAAATCATCCCACTTAAGTTTTATGGCTTGGATATTTTTGCCTATACTAAATGTGTCCCACCATTCTAGGGCTACATCTAGAATATGAAGGGTAGCCTACATAGTTTGTGTCTCAGAGGAGTAACTTTTCATGGAAAATAAGGTCTCTAACTCTTTTAGCCATGAATCAGCCACATCCCCCCTTATTTCCCATTAAAATTTGTTACTTTCACATTCTTAAGGTCTCTTACTAGCTTAGCCTCTATCTAGGCTCTTCCCTCTTGGATTATTCTAACAGGGTTCTCTTCCTACCTACCCTCTGCATTTCTAGTGTTGGCTTCCTTATTGATCAAGGTTTCTATCAATTTTTGTTGCTACTCCAACAATTCTTGAAGTAACTTCACTATGGAGGAGAGATCATTTGCTCTCCTTTCAGAACTTATTATTTCCCTAGTGTCCCTATCAAGGTTTTTTTTTCTCTTAGTCCTCTTACTAGGAGTAACTTTTCTCCTAATTTTCTTGCTAGAGTCCATATTTCATCCATTCCTTTGCACTACATTTCCCTCTTGTGCAACCCATTTGGTTTTTTTAGATGAAATTCCTTTTAAAATAGGTGCCATCTCCTATCCACACAAAGGAGTTGGGTAAGTTACAATTTCCTTCAATTGTACTTACAATTAGTTAGTTTCATTCTCCTAATGAACTAACATAGACCATTATCACTCAATTGATAATGATCAAGGTCACACTTGCCTTTTTTAAAGGTGTATTTTCCTAAATTAGTACATCAAGTCAAGGCTTACCCTAAGCACACTCACTGGAATCTTCAAGCCCTATGACCTAGAGCTTTGATACCAACTATAACAACCAAAAAATACTAGCCCATTTATTTTTAATACAAGTAAGGTTTACAACCATATCAATATATTTTATTTCTAGCATTATCAAGGCTTTACCACATTGAGCTTTAGTCACTATAGATGATACTCAGTGGATAGGAGTGGCCAACATCCTATATTTTTTTGGGTTCACCTTACTAAACCTCCATATTTAGAAGGACACCAAAATGGTCCCCCCACCTTTCCTATACCCTACATGATATAAGATAATGTGACCATAACATAGGGATTATCCTTTAAGGCCCATAACACTTAAAGGGGGATGCCTATTCCTAAACCTGACCTAAGTCCATATAGGTAGGTTATTTAGGCATAAAGCCTTGGTGCTTAGTTACCACACCTCCATAGGCTAACTAAGGTCATTACCCCTCACTTGGTAATGAGCATGGTCACCCAATCCTACATGTTCAAGGTACCACAACTATTATATTTTAAATGACTTGGACAACCTTTCTAGCTGTGGAACACCTGATACTACATGTTCAAGGTGTATTAATTCAAAAGAAAACCTGGCTATTATATTCACACAACTCCTAGATTCATGACTTTTTAGCTATTGCATTCTCACAACTCCTAAGACTCATATCTACTTGGTTATTGTATACACTCAAATTCTTCCAAGATTAGGCTTTTTATTGACTTGGGTCCTACAAAATATTCTATAACCAACCCAAGATAACCTTAACCATATAGAATTAATTCTATTGCACTTGGAATAATATACTTCTAAAATAAGCATCAATCATCACATAATATCAGTAGCATTTTAATCAAATCAAAAGCCATCATTTAATTAATACAAATGCTTCTTAAACTAAACAAGAAAGCATTTTAACTAAACAAAGACCATAATTTTACTTAACTCAAATGTTTAGTAAAAAATCTATCTAAATATGCTTTAGATTCCATAACCTAAATAAACCAAGTGCCTAGCATAAGGCCATGCAAAAATACATTTCACTAAATTGAGAGAGTGCAATACTATCTACCCTTCTAAAATATTTGCAAAATCATATTATTAAGAAAAAACCAAAGAACCTTTAAAAACTTAAACAATACTTAGTTGTACATATATAAAGTTCACAAAACTCATCTAATGGAGCATTTAACATACCTTATATAATAACATCACTATGAAGCATTTCAATGACTGAAAGTTACATAAAACTTAATTAATTAAAATGCTAACATATATCGAATGAAACAAGAATCATATTTAAATAAAAATGGTAAATTACAAAACTATCATTGCTACTTAAAGAGGTACAACAACCTCTCACAAAAGTATATGTTTTATATATTATTAATCTTTCTCAATAATCAAACTTCCTTACAAAATAAACTATCTAACTATCCAACTAGAAAGTGCTCCTTTTATGAAATTCTTATTTACAAAACATCTTAATTTTTTAAATAATGTAAGCCATCTACCTGGGTAGTCTTACTTCATGAAGAAGGATTTCTCATGAATTGGATAATACTTAGGGATCATGAAAACTCTCTATTTAATAGTTTATGCAATTTAATTTACCTTTTTCTACCTAAATTGCAAGCAACCATGCATGTGCATTAAATAACCAAGGATAGAATCCCACACTTCTCTTTATATTGGTTCCTTTACCCACATGAGGCTCATTAACCACTATAGTTGATTTTATTTGTTATTCCTTCTTTAAATACATCAGATAAATCAATATAACTTTCCTCTATTTTAAAATAAAACACTTGATTGTTTTTATTGAGAATCCAATATCACTAAAATTAAAACTTTTAACGTTGTATACCAACTTTTTAGTAAAGAAAGGGGTATATATAACTTTATCCATAAACTATTACACATACAAAAATACCAAGTATTCTATTACCATATTAGAACTCTATTCTTTATTATTTCCCATATAAATGCATTGCCACCAATATAATTTTAAAAACAAAACAACAATATGGATTAATTTAATACTAAGATTCATCATGTGAAAAGTAAATAAAACAAATAACAATAATAATACCACCAAGAGTATCGATACACATGATTGCCATAATAACCAACATGCATACCAATGGTCCAAAATAAGTGAAGACAAGGATGATAGATTAGGATAGTGGAAAGCACCATTTCCCTCTAGATCTAGAATAGGCATCCAAAGAACAAAACCATACTAGAAATGAATGATTGCATCAAACCACCTAGTTTTGAACCTCAAGATTGCACATGTGTGAACCCCAAAAATATGTAATCAAAATAAGTAAAACAATAGTGAAGAACCACATTATCTCTCAAAATATCCACCCAAAATCATTAAACAAGGGGACAATAATTAGGCAAGTTGACAAGGGACTTAACCATACCACAACTTAGATGATGTCAAGCATCTAAATAACCATAAAGAAACAATATGATGAACAAAATAAGGAGTTATACAAGCAAGAAAACCAAACGAATGATCATAGGTTAGCACAACTAGGTTCTCATTGAGGCAGATATACCAATACAAAACATAGTGAAATCTAAACCATCAATACAACAACAAAAATGTATTAATCAAACAAGACCTTGCTATACTTGGAAGGCACTACGTTAGATTAAAACACTAGTTTGATCCAAGAAAAAATTGTCCTTCTTTCTTCTTCCTCAAGTTTGAGCTCATCCTAGCAACAACAACCCCCTTATTTAAAAATCAAACCTTACTTATATCAAAATCCAAGACACAACCACCATGCATGGCCAAGATAATATTTAGGCATTTTTCAAGAAAGTGTTTCTTACTTCACCACCTTTATCATATTAGAATTTGACCCAAACTAAAGCATGATATAATAATTAAGAAGGCTTACGAAGCTTATTGGATTGTCATAATCTACTTCAATATTTCTTTTAAATAATTTTGTTGTAGTATTTATTAATATCAAAGGATAATATCACTTATTAACCTTGATATTACTATTCTCAAATATTGATAATATTAAGTGTATTAATGTTCCTTTAATTAATTTATTTTATGATTACTATACATAAGCATACATTCCATTCAAACGTACAATAACACACACCATTATTTTATCTGTAGGTAGATGGCCATATATATTTAATATAGTCTATTGCTACCACTAAACTATTAAGAAGACTCATTGCACAAGTAAATTTTAACCCAATGGTGTGAGTGATGCAAACTAAATGCAACTATATTAAGGGTACTTTGTTACCCTGAGCTTTGGATGAATAAATCATCACCATCATTTCCCAAAAATATCTCAATATAGGTGGTTCACCCATATGGTCCCACCAGTGAGAGCACCTATTCCTACACCCATAAAACATGTCAGCAGTACCATATTCCAAGAACAAAGTACATTTTCCCAATCATATTGACATTATAAAATGAAACTATGCAATTAAAAATTCACACCAATACATAATTCATTTTCAATAATGATTTCTACCCATGGAAAATGCATATACAAGGTTATATTTGAGTTTGTTTGGATATTGTTGAGGTTGTCTTTACAAAAAATACATGTTTCTAAAGTTTGAATTAGAGTTTCCATTTATAAAGTACATATACAATATAAGTACACAAAATTAAAATATGGATGAAATATTAAATAAAATAGGCTTTAGAATTGAAAAATTAGGCAAAACACTCAATTATTAGACCTTTTGAAAGTGTAGAAAAAAATGAGTAATTTATTCAAAAAGTAAAACAATTTTCTCATTGATTTGAGAGAATTACTTGATTTTTAAAATTTGCTTAAAATTGAGCAGATCACCCACTTTTACAAGTGTATCACTTCTAGTGTTGAAATTAGTAAAACTTTTACCAATTTTGATCCAATCACTCTATCCATGATAAATGCATATTTGCACATAAAAATCAAGAAAATTATGTAAAAAGCAAGTTTGCCTCACAAGGATTTCCAAAACTATGTTTATTTGAGGAATTGAAATGACTTATATCTTTTTTTGTGCCTTCAAATTCAAGTTTCAACAAGGTTGGCAGGGTTTGCCATAGGCTTTCCCCTACCTCTAGTTTTAGGATGACTCCCTGCAATCCTTATTAGATATTTTCATGAGAGCATTTAAGGTTTGTGTCACCATGCTCCCACACCCATTAAATATCATAAAATTGTTCAAACAAAAACCATATTGAGTAGCAATCGAATGTAAAGTTTGAATATTGGGCAAAGGATGCATCAGTGTGGCATGGTAGAGTATATATTGTTGAGGCCTGAGAATGCTGAAAAAAATGTGAGAAAATACCTATGGCTAGCTCGATGACAAGGTGGTTGAGAAGGATGAGTACTACAGCATCCATATGGCCGAGATTCTTGCGGTCAATGGATGGCAGGAAAGGGTGGTCAACGCAGTTACGATGTAGGGTTGTTGTCATGGCCCACACGTAGGAGGCTCTTCAGGGGGTAGATTGCTCATGGACAAATGTTGACCATCACACATTGAGCATTTGAGGTTCAATAAAAAAAAAAAAAATTATTACCTTATTTTGAAAGCCTCCTTTGGTTATTTTATTTGGTTTAATATCTCATGATTAGGGCTTTATGCTCTTTAGGTTGAAATTGGAATGATTCCTCTTTTAAGGTTGTTAATATTATAAAAATTAAAGGGAGTCATAACGAGTGGAGGAATTAATGTTATGATTTAAAAATAAAGTTTTGTATTTTAAATAATCATTTGTAATGAGACGAAAATATTTTTGTTTTACTCTTTCTTATTATACTTAGTTTTATGGAGAAGGGGAAATGAAAAGTTGTCCAAAGACTTTAAAAGCCCATTGAAGATCATTTTTAAAAGGTTGGAATTTTTTTTAAAGAGAGACATTTTGAGAATATTGATGCATACATTTTTGGAAGCATACACTTTGTGAGAAAAAATAGAGGAGACTATTTTTCGAGGGTTACTGCTTTAATTGTTTACTCTTTCACTGCATCTTTTTTTTTATTTGTATATATATATTTAATGCCCTTAGGGGGTTATACTAGGTGAAGATTGATATTGATGCAGATAATATTTGTTTCTTTGAGTCTAGCACTTGATCTAATCTGATTGTGTTTCATGCAGGTTTGCTTAGATCGGGTTACCTTTAGAATTGTCTCATAATATTTGGTTTTGCAGGGTAGGGGAGTATGACACCAGGCTTTGTGTGCATTATTTTCCAGCTTTGGTTTAGCTAGATTAAATTTATTTTCTATTATTTTTATTGTGTTTTGTAAAAGATTATTTTCATTAATTGGTTTCATTTTGGTCCTTGTCCAGAATTTTTGTCTACTTTCATTCTGGTCCATATCCAGAATTTTAGTTTACTTTCATTCTGGTCCTTGTCCAGAATTTTTGCAATTTATTTTCAGTTCTTTCCATTCTGGTCCTTGTCCAAAATTTTTGTAATTTTCTTTTCGGTTTGTTTCCATTCTGGTCCACTTTCCAGAATTTCTTGCATAGTTATTTTCATTTATTTGCATTCTCGTCCTTATCCAGAATTTTTGCACCTCCAAATTGTACAAAGCATTTTAGCATTCCAATCTAAATTCAAGATAAAATCAATCTAGGAGGGAGGGTACTAACACCTACTTTACATTAATGGTAGATAATGCAAATGAATGCTAACTTACTAATTGGCTAACATGTTCAAAGTCTAACTTAGCATTTAGTAGAACATTAATGATGAAGATAAAATGAATCTACTAACTACAAAATGAATCTCACATTAAAGGCATGGAGTTTAAAATGAAGTGGACTATTCCACGCATCTTTTCATTTTTACACCTTTAATCTGAAGATAAAATGGGCTTACTAACTGGGATTCAGGGTAAGACAGATTAATGCCAAGAATATAAAAAAGGAATCACTTTTCACTTGAGCAAAATTCACATTCATTTTAAGGATTAAGGAAGGTAATCACTAAGCATGTATGAATTAAACCATCAAGGCCCCTTGTTAACTATCACTTGCATGTTATTGAGTTAGTTCTAGCATATATTATTTCAGATTGTCATTGTTTTCATACATATATGCAGAATGCTTGTGTAACAGAACCTTGGAGAAATTTGTGTTTATACTTAATTTCTTTGCAAGAGAGAGTTTTCAAATTAATACTCTGATTGTGGTGATTATTTTGCAATAGGGCAAAATATTCACTCAATATTTTGGTGCTAGAAGGAGGGCCTTCTTTCATAGCTTTGTGATTTAGATCATTGGTTTTCTGACGGTTAATGTGGGTTGTTTTGTTTCCACCTTGTTTTGCTTGCAGGCACAGTGTTTTACAGGTTTTGTTGTGTTGTGATTTGTGAGAAGTCTTGTAGAGCAATTGTTTTCCCAAGCTGGCCCAACCTGAGTATATCGCTACTAGGTCTAAAACCACTGGGGAAACCATATTTCAAAGTCTTTCTCCCAATTCTAGGAAGCCAAGAAACAAAACTCAAGAGATCAAAATCCCACCTAGTATACTTGATCTAGGG
Source organism: Wollemia nobilis (assembly GCA_028583015.1). Classification (NCBI taxonomy): domain Eukaryota; kingdom Viridiplantae; phylum Streptophyta; class Pinopsida; order Araucariales; family Araucariaceae; genus Wollemia; species Wollemia nobilis. The sequence continues at coordinate 1,026,298 of JAQPPZ010016675.1, forward strand.
TTATCTTTGGAATCAAGTACGTCTAGTGGGTCTGCTCCTATTGTCTCCATTATGGCAGCTACATCAAGTGTATCTACCCCCATTACTTCAATGGTTTCTATTACTCCTGTAGGGCCACCATTATTGAATAGCATGGCCCAACCACCAGCTCCTTGGTATGGGGTGCTTAATATTCCCTTGAACATAGCTAGGGATGTCCATGAAATACCTAGGAATATCAAGAAGTTGCTACCCAAGTTTAAGCATGATGGTCCTATTACAACCGAAGAGCATATCCAGAATTACAAAGACCATCTGATTAGACTAGCAGTAAACCATGAAGATGTCGCTTGTAGGCTTTTCCCCATGAGTTTGGATCGGATGGCTCATGATTGGTATATGAATCTCCCCATAGGGTCCATCACTTCTTGGGCCCAATTAGAGGGAGCCTTCATTAATCAGTTCAGGTCACTTTTAGATCCTACCATCACGTATAACCAATTTGTGACCTATAAAAGGTTACTCAATGAGCCGATTAGGACATTCAATGCTAGGTTTCAGAAGCTTTACATGAGTGTAACTCACCATTTCATGGTTGATGCCACTATGGCCCTTCAATTATACTTTGGAGCTCTAGATCCCATGACAACCATGTTTTCTAGGAGAAACCCCTAGGTTACAACCCTTGCTCTAGCATATGCGGAGGCCATGACTATTGAGCAACAAATGACATCGCAAGGTATGGGGATGCCCCAATTGCCCATGGTAGGATAGTTTGGTCCGTATAGTTAGTTTGCTATGATGAATCAAATTATGGCACCACAAGTGCCAATAATGAATGCCCTACCATACCATCAACAATACCCATTCATGCCCACTTATCCATCCATTCCCACCTATCCTAATGCAACCATTCCACCCACCACATCTATGCTTGCAAACAATTAGATGACTATGCAAGGATTCGATGCGACCAACGCTCAAACCTCGACAACTTATCCCATGATCACACCTCTTCAAAGCATGAATCCTTGGTTGAACCAAAATATTCAGAATCAAACCATCACGTCAAGTCAAGAGGTTGCCAATACTAGAAATTCATTTGGACCTAGCACCATAATACCTCAACCACAAGGATCTAATTCTAAGGTTGAGGAATTGAAGAAAAAGACTATCAAAATGGGCAATGACATAGTCCACATACAGAAACAACTTTCCCAAACCTCTATGTCTAATAAAAATCCTAACCATAGGAGGAGGGGTCATGGAATACTCAGCCCAATAATGGGCGTGTACCTAACCCTATAGCAAATTAGGCTGATGCATTTGAAGACTCTAGTGAATTAGATCCCCAGAGTGAGGGGGCATCTCATTTTTCCCAAGGGAAAGAAGATGCTTTAGTAACTAAAATTGTCCATTATCAAGAAAGTGAGGAAGGAGAAGAGGACACTAAAATCTTAGGAGAAGATGATGATGAAACCATAGAAGAGGAAGTCCAAGTTGTTAGATAGTTTGGAAAAGGAAATCATGGTTATTACACAAGGAGTTCCAAGAATCCCAAAACTTCCTCCACTCCACCAAACAATCCCCTTCTTCCTCCTGATATCAAAGTTGATAATAATCCACCTCCTCCACTAGTTGTTGAATCATCCAAACCTATGCAGAAGATGCAAAATCTCAAAAAGTCTACTTATGACATAGTAGAGGACTTGAAAAGGACTAAGGCTAATATCTCAATTTTTGAGGTTGCTAAATTGCCAGGTCAAAGGGAAGCTTTGGTGAAAGCTTTGTATCCACCAAGTCAAATCCATGAGGTCAAAGGTGTTGAGTCTCAATTAGTGTTACGAAAGGAAAAATGAGAAGTGCCTCCTTTTCTCATAACCATTAGAATTGCAGGTAAAAACTTGCATAATTATTTGATAGACTCGGGTGCCTCGGGTAACATCATGCCCCTTGAGATTTGCCAAAAGTTAGGATTCAAACCAATCCCTTCAAAGAGTAAAGTGATACAATTGGATAGATCTATTGTAGATGTGGTTGGAATTTTGAATGATGTCCTGGTTCAAATCAATTCAGAGCCTAGAATTCAACATCATGTGGATATACTTGTGGTCAATATTACTGCCAAATACGACATGGTGTTGGGAAGAGATTGGAGTAAGAACCTGAATGGTTACATTGTTATAGATTCTTCCCACATGTGGTTACCTTGGAGGGGATTAGAAAACCAAATTCGGGTGGATAGTGAGCCAAGGCTCAAAGAGATGATTACAGAGTATAATAGGCCCAATGAAATCCAATTTGTTGAAACTGATCTAGGGGTCTATAACTTTGACATAGAAGAAGCTATCGAAGAACCTCAAAAGGAAATCCTTTCTTGTGGTATTTCTGAAAAGGATAGTTTGGTTTGGATTCTCAGATTTGATGGATCCAAATCAAAATAAGGTGTTGGAGCTGGTATCAAACTTACATGTCCTAGTAGCAAGCCTATGCTGGCTGCCTATAGATTACAGTTTCCAGCCACCAATAATGTGGTGGAGTATGAAGCACTTATTTTTGGACTACAGTTGGCTCTGAGTAAGAAGGTTAAGTGTCTCAAAGTTTTGGGAGACTCGGAGTTAGTGGTTAAATAGGTAAAAGGGCAATATGCATGTCGGGATAAAATATTGAGTCTTTATAGGACTAGAGTTAGGGATCTGATAGATGAGTTTGATGCTTTCAACATTTCCCTTATCTCTAGGAAACGCAATCGAATGGTAGATTCTTTAGCCATTGTAGCAAGTATGCTCAAGCCAGTTGACCATAAAAAATGCAAAAAAATGATCGAACTAGTGCCCTGTCCTTCAATACCAGACAACGTTACCAATTTGCAAGTATTCGAGAGTGATAGACACATTTTTAATTTTATCACTAACTCTGGTATTTTTGAAAATCAGGTGATAGATGAAGATAAGAGAGGGCAGGAAGAAACAGATCTGGATAGTGAAACAGCCCAAACGATGAATGAAATGCCAAAAGATATTGTTTCACTAGAAAAGGTATTTGATATTGGATATCAAACAAAAAGAGGCAAAAAGGTACCACCCCCTAAAGAAGCATGTGATCTAATCAACTTAGGGAGTGCAAAAAATCCACAAGAGGTGTTCATTGCTAAGGCATGTACAAGTCAGGAAAAGGAGTCTATCGCTCATGCACTAAGAGAGTATGTGGATTGTATAGCATGGAGTTACAAGGATTTGAAAATGTATGATCAGAATGTGATAATGCACACGATTCCATTAAAACTAGAGTCCAAGCCTTTTAGACAGAGACAAAGACCTGTCAATCCATTGTTAGAACCCTTAATAGAGAAAGAGGTGAAAATATTGCTAGAGGTAAAAATCATCTTTCCTGTTAGGCACTCTACATGGGTTGCCAATCTAGTCCCGGTGAGAAAGAAGAATGGAGAGATAAGATTGTGTATTGACTTCAAAAATCTGAATAAAGCATCCCAAAAGGACAATTACCCATTGCCCTCCATTGATGAGATACTTCAAATGGTTAATGGGTCAGAAATGATGTCATTCCTAGATGGTTATTCGAGATACAATCAAATCCTTATCCACCCAAATGACAGAATGAAAATAGCTTTCACAACCAAATGGGGAACATTCGCCTATAGAAGAATGCCTTTCGGATTATTGAATGCAGGTGCAACTTTCCAGTGTGCCATGGATTATGCATTCAAAGGGCTCATTGGTAAGTGTATCATTGTTTACGTGGATGACATTCCTATTTTTTCTAAGAAAAGAGAAAATCATGTTAGGGATTTGAGGAAAGTCCTCCAAAGATGTAGGGAACATGGGATCTCCCTTAATCCGAGAAAATGCATCTTTGGGGTAACAGAAGGTAAGCTATTGGGTCATGTTATTTCGAAGGAAGGGATTTCTATTGATCCGAAAAGAATAGCTGCTATACAAGATATCCCTCCACCCAATAGTAAGAAAGAGTTAAGATCCTTCTTTGGCAAGATCAATTTTGTAAGGAAGTTCATTTCGGGATTCACAGAGATTGCCAAACCTTTGAATGACATGCTAAAAAAGGATGCTCAGATTAAATGGACAAATGAAAATAGGGATGCTTTCAAGAGCATCAAAGATGCTATATCTAGGGCCCCTATTTTAGTCAGTCCAAATTATTCAAAGCCCTTTTATGTCTACACGTTTGCTTCAGATCATTCCTTTGCAAGTGTCCTAACTCAAAAGAGTGAAGGTAACGTTGAAAACCCTATCACCTTTTTGAGTGCTCCATTGAAGGATGCAAAATTGAGATATTCTATCCTAGATAAACAAATGTATGCACTATTCAAAACCATAAAAAAATTCAGACATTACATAGTGCATAGTAGGGTTTTTGCTGTTGTCCCTGACCCTGTTGTCAAGGCTATGTTTTTGCAAAATGAACTAGGTGAAAGAAGGAGAAAATGGATTTTGACACTCCAAGAATTTGACCTGGAAATCCAACCTATGAAAATAGTTCGTGGACAAGGATTGGTCAAGTCAATCATGGAAATTGATCCATTAATATCATGCCAACATTACAATGTGGAAGATATAACTAAAGATGATTGGTATGTTGATATCATATATTTCTTGTTGAATGGTAAGTGCCCATTACATCTCACTTCTACTCAATGAAGAGCTTTACATTTGAAATCTACAAATTTTCTAATTAAGTCTGGTGTTTTGTATAGGAGGAACCACGAAGGGATTTACCTTCATTGTGTCAACCAAGAAGAAGCGACCCAAGTGCTCAAGGACTTCCATGGTAAGTATGGAACTGGACATGGGTCAGCCAATGCAACAACACACTAGATTCTTAGGGTGGGATACTATTGGCCTCATATTTTCAAAGATGCACATGCTCATGTGTGATCCTGCCATACATGTCAGGTGGTGGCCAATAGAGAAAGAAATGCAGCTATGCCATTACAGTCTGTAGTGGAGGCAAGACCTTTTGCACAATGGGGATTGGATTTTGTTGGGGTTATCAATCCCAACTCATATGATTCTCATAAATATATCCTTACGGCTATAGATTACTACACTAGGTGGACTGAAGCAATCCCTACAAAGCATGCTACCACTGATGTTGTTATTAAATTTTTAGAGGATTGCATTGTGACTCATTTTGGAATGCCTAACGCAATAGTAAGTGATAATGGTTCTGCATTTTCTTCCATTCAATTTGCAAATTGGGCATATGATAACAAGGTAAGCTTGAAATTCTCTTCCAATTATTACCCACAAGGTAACGGTTTGGTAGAATCTTCTAATAAAAATTTGCTATGTGTGATCAAAAAATTGCTTGAAAAGAATCCTAGAGATTGGCATAGTAAACTAAAGTTTACCCTTTGGGCTGATAGAACTAGAACAAAAGAGTCAATTGGGACATCTCCATATCATTTAGTCTATGGGTAGGATCCTATTTTTCCCACTAATTTAAGATTGCAAACTCTTCATTTTATGAAAGAATATCTTGGAACGAATAATCAAGTTGAAACTAGATTAACCCATTTAATGCATCTTGATGAGAAGAGAGAGGAAGCCATGCTTCACTTTAGTAAGCATCAAGATGTAGTAAAGAGATGGTTTGATAAGAGATCTACGATTAAAACATTCAAGATTTTAGATCTAGTTTTGTTGTGGGATAAAGGACATGAAAAGAAAGGGGATCATGATAAATTCGATTGTTTGTGGTTGGGTCCTTATCAAGTTTCTGAAATCCTAGGTAAAAATAGTTTTAGATTAAAAACCTTGGATGGAAAAGAGTTGTCTTTGCCTATTAATGGGCTGCATCTAAAGCACTATTTCAACCCTTGAAATGTGTGTGAGTGTGTACTATATGTATATAATTTTGGTGTTTCAGTTTTGGTGTTTGTTTTGTTGTCTTGTGTTTTACCTTTTGTTTTTGTGTGTCGCTTTATTGCTAGTTTGTTTTAGGTTAGATTTTGGTCTTGTTTATCTCTTTTGTGTGTTGGGTTATTCCCTTGTTTTGAGGTAATGTTTCACGGTCACTAACTGATGGTCTCTTGCCCATTTTTGTGTTCCTTTGTTTAGTAGGATGGAGTATCTAATCTGAAAATAGGTGAACCCGAGAAAAGGGGGATGAGTTATTTGGTGATCATGCTCAGATTTTGGGACTAAGATGGTGGAGAGTGGAACAATGAAATATTTCGCTAAAGCTCCACATGTAACTCACATATATTAAAGGGTATTTTTGGAAATTATGAAGGATGAAGTTATCTTGATTTGCAAACCAAGGTGAAAATCCAACATGCTCTACTTATAGGCTTCCTAACCCTAGTGATGCATGAATATTTGCAAAGTTTTTTTTTAAAAAAGAGGAAAATGAGCATTGAAAAGCTTGATCAAATCAGTCACAAGGTCTAGATAAACTCTATCGGGGCTATGGATGCCTGATCGGTAGTAGGGCTCTGTCTAGACACAGCTCGGTTATAAGAAAGGCTTTGCAAAGCATTAAGAAAACACAAGGGTGAGTTAGATAAACCCTACCGGGGCTATAGATGCCTGACTGGAAGTAGGGCTCTATCTATAAAAGTTTTCTTTTTATGAGCTATACTTCATAGCCTAATGCAAAATAGATGATGGAATCTAGAGGGTTTTCAAAGATGCAAAAATGAATCACTTTTTCACACACTGAGCAAAGGCAGATGGATTAATTGTTTTTATTCGAAGTTGTTTACCCCCACCTTCTCGGGACATCGCTAAATAATTTGTATTTCGCTGATCTTGTGTGTTCTCATTTCAGATTGGGTTCTTCACCTGAAATGCTCAGGAGCATTTCCTAGTAGAGTCACCATTTGTTGTGGCTGTTCCACAACTCGCCCCAAAATTGGGGACCCACATTTTTTTATTTTGGTTTTGAGGGATTTCAGTTGTCTTTGAGCAATAGTTTCCATAGAGCTATGTTTTGTTAGGTGCATAAATGGTTTTTTTGTGTGTTAGTATCTCTTGTATTTTTGGTGTGCAAAGGGTCTTAGGTTTTGGTTTAGGTTTGTTTTATTTATCTTCTTTTCTAGTTTTGGTGTTAACTAGGTTCATAGTTTAATTGGTTAAATTTCTTTGTGTAAGAATAAAAAATAAATAAATAAATAAATATATATATATATATATATATATATATATAAATATATATATATATATATATATATATATATTTCACATATGTATAGATATAATAAACTTGTTTAACAATAAAATAAAAATTAAATTATATATATATATATACAATAATGAAATATTTTAATATATATATATAATAATAAACCAAAAAAAAAAGTTTTGTCATGTTTATTTTTATTTTATTTTTACCTTAGAATCATAATTCATTCGTGTCAAAGTTAAAGTTTATTTTTATTTTAAGGGTTGTAATGTTTATATGTTTTATTGTCATGGCAGGTAAAATGGGCTATAGGACGCGTAGCTATCCAAAAATAAAGTGGAATTGCAATACCGATGCAGATAGAAGGTTTTGAGGTCGATCTGATGATGAAATTTTGATGGATCGCATAGGCGGATGTCGTGTGATACAGATTTCAATAGTGTGGACCAGTAAAGAATGGACATCACCAATGATCGACCTGCATATTGTGAGCAGTAGTAACATGGTCATAAAATAGGAAGTTGTAAGTGGATTTTGTTGATAAGATGCAGTGCAGAGATGGTCATTTTTAATGAGGTCTTAGAAATTATAATTGAAATCACAAATATGGTACTGACATAGCGTGGATGACGTGGACCTTGGGTAATCCATAGAAGGTGTATAATGATGCATGGCACTGGGTATGGTGGAGTCCCATTTTGGTATTCGATAAGGTAAATTCAATCGATGATGTGGAGAACAAGGAATCATCAAGGTAATCACACTCGAATAGTAAGGATAGAATCGATTTAGCGTGAGAACGTGGAAATAGGGACCACTACCAGATGAAGGCAACTTAGATTTGGACCGGTAGATTTGGGCACAATGAACAATAGGGTAACAACAATTGAGGTGGTAGAATTAGACTCATGATAGCTCCATATTTGAAGGTATGATAATGCAGTGGATCATGATGATTAGAGGATAAGCATTGAAGCACAGTTAGGTCAAATTGACATCCAGACCCACATGATGACTCTACCTATGTGAGGCAGATTCTGAGATGGACTGCCAGTGACATGGCAAACAATAGTTTAGAGAAATTTTGGATATGATGATCCTGAAGACATTAGATTTAAGGTTGTAATGCAAGGGATGAATGTGGTATTGGTCTATGAAGATGATGAGCAATGAAGAAATGACAATTCATAGCAATATGATGAGCTAGAAAAGGAATATAATGAGTAGCAACAGTGCACTATCAATGTGTTAGATAGAAAAAAGAATGTTTCAACATAGGGTGATCATTACTTTCATTGGAATCAGGTAGAGATGTCAGTGGCATTAAAGACTGCATTTAGCTAGTGCTCACAAGCATCACTAGATTCATGTAAGATTAGGTAGCCTCATGAAGGAGTTATAAAATATGGGAGATACCAGACATGGAACCAATGGTTCTTACTAGAAAAGGGCATCGAATCATATTTGTGAGAGAATTTATAGTTTGTGTCACCATGCTCCTACATCTATTGAAGATCATAAAAGCATTCAAACTAAAACCATAATGAGCAGTGACCAAATGTGAATTTTTAATATTGGGTAGAGGATGCAATAGTGTGGCATGGCAAAGTATAAATTGTTGAGGCCTGAGAATGCTGAAAACAATGTGAGAAAATAGCTACAACTAGCCTAATGGTAGGCGGTTGAGAAGGACAAGTATTGCAGCATACATATGGCCAAGAGTCTTGTGGTCAATGGATGGCAAGAAAGGGTGGTTGATGCAGTCACACTGTAGGATTGCTATCACGGCCCACACGTAGGAAGCTTGTCAGGAGGTAGATTGCTCACGGATGAACGTCAACCATCGCACATTGGGCATTTGAGGTTCAATTCAAAAAAAAAATTATTACCTTATGTTGAAATCCTCCTTTGATTAATTTATTTGGTTTAATATCTCATGATTAGGGCTTTATGCTCTTTAGGTTGAAATGGAATGGTTCATATTTTAAGGTTGTTAATATTATAAAATTAAAGGGAGTCATAAGGGGTGGAGGAATTAATGTTTGAATTTAAAAATAAAATTTTATATTTTATATAATCATTTGTAATGAGACAAAAATATGTTTGTTTTACTCTTTCTTATTTTACTCAGTTTTGTGAAGAAGGGGAAATGAAAAGTTGTCCAAAGACTTTAAAAGCCCATTGAAGATCATTTTCAAAAGGCTGGAAATTTTTTTAAATAGAAACATTTTGAGAATATTGATGCATATATTTTTGGAAACATACACTTTGTGAGAAAAATCAGAGGAGACGGTTTTTTGAGGGTTATTTCTTTATTGTTCATTCTTTTGCTACATTATTTTTTCAATTTATATCTAGCGTTATACTAGGTGAAGATTGATTTGATGCAGATTTTATTTTTTTCCCTTTGAGTCTAGTACTTGATCTAATATGATTGTGTTTATGCAAGTTTTCTTGGATTGAGTTACCCTTAGAATATCTCACAATATTTGGTTTTGCAGGGTAGGGGAGTATGACACCAAGCTTTGTGTGCATTTATTTTTCATCTTTGGTTTAAGTTGATTGGATTTGTTTCCTATAATTTTTATTGTGTTTCATGGAAGATCATTTTCCCTAATTTTTTTCATCTTGGTTCTTGTCTAAAATTTTTTTTTTCTTTCATTCTGGTTATTTTCCAGAATTTTAGTTTACTTTCATTCTGGTCCTTTTCCATAATTTCAGCAATTTATTTCCAGTTTTTTTTTTTCATTTTGGTCATGTCCAAAATTTTGTAGTTTATTTTCAGTGTGTTTCCATTCTGGTCCGTTTTCCAAAATTTATTTTATATTAATTTTAATTTATTTGCATTCTGGTCCTTATCCAAAAATTTTGCACCTCCAAAATTGTACAAAGCATTTCAGCATTCTCATTAAATTTCAAGATAAAATCAATCTATGAGGGAGGGTACTAACTCCTACTTTACATTAATGGCAAATAATGCAAATGAATGCTAACTTACTAATTGGCTAACATTTTCAAAGTCTAATTTAGCATTTAGTAGAACATTAATGATTAAGATAAAATGAATCTACTAATTGCAAAATGAATCTCACATTAAAGGCATGGAGCTTAAAATAAAGTGGACCAATTCCACACATTTTTTTATTTATACACTTTTTAATATAAAGATAAAATGGACTTGCTAACTGGGATTTAGGGTAAGACAGATTAATGCCAAGATTATCAAAAGAGTCACATTTCATTTGAGCAAATTCACATTCATTTCAGGATTAAGGAAAGCAATCACTAAGCATATATGAATCAGACCATCAAGGCCCCTTGTTAATTGTCACTTGCAGGTTATTGAGTTATTTCTAGCATATGTTATTCCATATTATCATTGTTTTCATAATTAATTTCTTTGCAATAGAGAGTTTTCAAATTAATACTCCTATTGTGGTGATTATTTTTCAATAGGGCAAAATACTCACTCAACACCACCCATCTAGAGGGGGTTCCCACTTAAATTTAAACCTTAAAGACCTCAAAAAATTCACATGGATTAAAGGATTTAAATTACAGTGAACAACTATGGATTCCTCAAGTCTACTTTTAGCTACCTCAATAAAGGATAAGGTTTGAGTATTTTCCATAGTAACATTGAAAATATGAGAAGCAACCACATAAGTCTCTCTTTTTCTATTTTCAAAAGCCCTACTATTACTCTCATTCCAAATTTCCCAAAGAAAATAGGGGAGACAAAATATCGAGAGAACTTTCAATCTACCACTATTTAAATGAGGATCCCACTACACACATAAATATCCTATGGTGGCTAGGAAGGCCCAAGGAACATCAAAGGGTTCCAAAAAAAATTCTAAAATTTTCCTAGCAAAGGAACATTCAATAAAAGGATGATGAACTAATTTTAAATTCTATTCACATAAATAACATCAGGGATGCTTCTTTTATGTAAGTTATCAATATTTAATATTCTATTTTAAGCCACCAACCATAAAAAGAAAGTTATTTTAGGGATGATCCCTTTAATCCAGATTTTCCTCATCAAAAATCAACTTCTACCTTTTGTCTCAAGCAAATAGTAACTAGACTTAATAGAGTGTTTTCCATTATTTTACTCCTTCCAAATGAAAAAATCAATAAAATGGGAGGACAATAGAGGATACAAATGAAGCCATTATTTTATATTGTTAATATGGATAGCCAAGTTTGGGTCTAAATCTAGAGTAGATAAATATTTCTAGATTTTTTCACTATTTTTGGTTGTTATATAATCAACAACTTTGATACCAAAATGGAGGGATAGAGTAGGTTATAATACACTTACCTCTGGGTCCTCTAAAATGGGAATTCTCTTCAACAAATGATCTTTCCAAAATTTCACTTGATTGCCATCTCCAATATGTTAGTGAATCCCTTTACATAATAAATATATAATGTCTACAATATTATTCCAAAAGGAAGATCTGACTAGCAAGTCATTGGAGTGTAATTTTTTCAATTTCATAAATACTTGTCTTTGAGGATCCTAACCCACTCAAGGTAATAATTTTTCAATAATTTCCATCCTATATTTCCCATAAAATATTATTTCATCTATTTTACCCTTCTAAATTCCAACCCTCCTACATCTTTAGTAGAACATATTTGATCCTAGGCAACAATGGTAAAGTGTCTTCTATCTTCTAATCCAGACCAGAGGAAGGATATTTGAATTTGCTCCATTTTAATCCTTATTTTAGTTGGAATATTGAAAATAGACATAAAATAAATTGGAATACTCTCTAAATAATATTTCACAAGCTGAGTTTTACCTTCCTAGCTAAGAAGACTTCCTCTCCAACCTATTAACGTTTTTGCTAGTCTATCTAGAATTGGATTCCAAATATGTGAATCCATCCTACATTTGAACATAGACATACCCAAATACATGGTTGGGAGTTCTTCAATTTCACACCCAAAGATCCTCGTGATATATTTTACTTCCATCTAGGGTGTTGATAAAATAAACTTTACTTTTTAAGAAGTTCACCTTTTGACTAGTAGTTTCTTCATAAGGTACTAAAATATTTTTAACTCCTTATCTTGAGGGATAGAGGAGCAGGAGATCAAAAAAGTATCATAAAAAAAATATTTATGAGAAATAGGGTCTGATGTTGAGGCTAGTTTGAAACCATCTACTTGCCCACTTTATATAGCCTTTGAAATAGATCTTCCTAGTGCTTCAACAAGAATAATAAAAATATATGGTGATAATATTAGAAATAGAGTATATTACATCATTTGGGCCATGTAAATGTACCTTACAAGGTACATACTTAGGACATTATACTACTTTAGGGGAAAGTTATCTAGTTACTTCATGCAATGTAATAAATTCACAAGTTTCAACGTGCAAGTTGTATATGTGCAAGTTGTCCCTTGCACAACTAGGTAAAGTGTTGGTCAAGGAACCTATCTTCCTATATAAGAAGGGCTTTATTGTAATAGAGATATATAGATAGATAGAGAATATTAGAGCATATTCATAGGTAGTAGCATAGTGTTGTGTAGATCACCATATATTGGTGATGGGTGCAATGTATTTCAACAACTTTATTAATGGAGTGTTCATTTCCTCCATAGCTACATTGTATTCATTTATGTTATTTCTATATATAGCATATTTTAGTCATCTCACAGATTTACTTTATTTCATATTATTTTGCATCTTGTAATTTCTATCTCCCATTGCACACTATATCAAAAGCTAAAAGTGGTATCAGAGCTATGGTAGATCTACCCACAATAAATCAATAGGAAAAGTGCCATTATTATTGAGCCTAAGTCAAAAACTCTTAGAAGAGTCTAGGTTGTATAATTAGAGAGAGCCACAAGTGAGGACTAAAAGAAATATCAGTTCCAAAAATACTGATATTATATTTGACTAAAGTCTTTCCATAGAGTTGTAGGAAAAAATTGTGAAGAGTAGGACTCAACATTCAATCCACTAGATTGACAGATCATCTAGTGAAGATAATTTAGGATAGTTGGAATTTTTTAACTATTTCCCAAAGTTTATTTTTTTATAGAAAATTAATTCTTAGATGATTATGACTCCTCCTACAATAGAAAGCTAGAAGACTTCAACTTCGTTACCCTAAGGTCAGTGTGCCTTCAAAGTGTAGAGATTAGTTCCTTGTGCAAGAGAGTAATACTATGTAATAAAACTTCTAGAGAAGAGTCATGGTGAATTTAGGATACTGGATATATCCATTGCTATATTGAAGAACTTCAATTGAAGAAAAGGCCATAAAAGAATTGATCCAAAATAAAAGGCCATTGAAGTATTTATCTAGAAGAAAAGGCCATAGAAGCCTTGAATAAAATGCCACAAAAGCCTTGATACAAAAAAAAAACATAGAAGCCTTGAAGAAAAGGCCACAAAATCCTTGATACTGAAAAGGCCACAAAATCCTTGATACTATAAAATTCCACAAGTCTTGATACTAAAAAATGCCATAAAAGCCTAGATACTTAAAAAAGGCCATAGAAGCCTTGATCCTAAAGAAGATTCAAAATTAGATTAATATTTTAGTACTAATATTTTGTTGTAGGGAAATAATATTCAGTGAGTTGAGAAACTTCCTACAAGAAATTCAGTAAGAGTATCTTCTTCAGGATCAATTCAACACCTAAAGTAAAATTGAAGATATCAGGAGAAGATCTCATTTAAAAAATTATAGTCTTGGAAGAAAAAGAAGAAGGACTAGGAGATTCCTGCTCGACTTCAGAAGCAACAAAATAAGAGATCCAAAAGAAGATCTCACCACCAACACTTATAAGAGCATAATGTTGAAGAAAAGGTATCAAGAAAGACTAGTAGAAGCTACAAGATCAAATAACTTGGGAAGGTCTCATTTAGAATATATTAAAAGTCTTGGAGAGCCTTACTTAATAAATCCTCAAAGGAGAACTCATCGAAGAAATACACTACCAAGGAGAATTCCCTGATAGTGAAGAACTTGGGACAATTATAACCATCTGAAAATAAGGTCAAAAGAAGAAGAATTTAGCAAGGAGTGCCAAATCCCAAAATAAAAATCCAATGAAGACCTCAAGACATTCAAAAATTTGAGAAGAATATCCTTCTTGGAGTCAGAATTCTATAAGAAGACTTGAATATAGAAGAAGCTCACCAAATCCTAGATATTTCAAGATTACCTATAATAGAAAGAAGGCACAACTTTAGAGATAAATACTTCTCCAAATCTATAGTAGAAGTAGTAGACCATAAGAGGAGAACAAGCCACCAAATCCTAAGCTTATGAAAGAAAGTTCAAGATCATATTTTGGTGAAGAAGGAGCTATTTAGGACAATCTACAAAGAGCTACAAGATCCTAATCAAAGTAGTAACTTAGTGATCTTAGAAACCAAGATCCAAATCCTCTATAGAAGTGACAAAATAGCTATATTGATTGAGCCTTTGAGAAGGCCTTTGTGGATAATTTTGGGATAGACTTTGTGGATAGTTTTGGGATAACCTTGTGGATAGTTTTGGGATAGCTTTGTGGACAGATTTGTGGATAGTTTTAGGATATATTTATGCACAAATTTGAGCAAGTTCTTGGTGATATTGCTAGAGCATATTTGGGCAAGTTATTGGTGAGTTTGCTAGAGTATATTTTGGGCAAGTTCTTGGTGAGCTTGCTAGAGCATATTTGGACAAGTTCTTGGTGAGCTTGTTGGAGCAGATTTGGACAAGTTTTATGTGAGCTTGTTATTCAATTTTGGACAAGTTCTGTGTGAGATTGTTATTCAATTTTTGAAAAGTTCTATGTGAGCTTGTTATTTAGATTTGGAAAAGTCCTATGTGAAATTGTTATTCAGTTTTGGACATGTTCTGTGTGAACTTGTTATTCAGATTTGGACAAGTTCTGTGTAAAATTGTTATTTCCTAGCTTTGAGTAGATCAAATAAATCATTATATTGGATAAGGATCCTTATTTTTGTGTGAAGTACTATAAGGATATTATTTGGTGGAGTACCCCACATTGGGTAACCACGTTAAATCTTATGTCTCAATTGTGTGTGGTGACTTGTGCTCTTGCGTACTACTGCTATATTTGGTTATTACAATTAAGGATATTAATTGATATTTATTTGAAAAGAAAGTAAAAAGTGGTCTTATACAGTTCACCCTCCCTCTCAGTATAAGCTTGTGTTCTTCAATTTCACTCATCCAAAAGAATTCCATGAGGCTTCAATTCCACTTTCATTGCCCTTATTCCTAAAAATTCCACTATTAAATCCTTGTCTGACTTCAGACCCATCAGCCTTTGTAATTTTGCTTATAAAATCTTGACCAAAATCATGGCTAATAGGATGAAAAGTGTAATGCCAAGTATCATTGATCCTTTCCAAGGTAGCTCTGTACAAGGTAGATCAAACCTAGATGGTGTCATTTCCATCCATGAAGCCCTGCATTCTACCTCTAAAACAAAAAATATTGACTTTGTTCTAAAACTTGACATGAATAAGGCTTACAATAGAGTAAACTAGAACTTCCTTCTAGCCATCTTGCTTTAATTCAAATTCCATCCTGAGTGGATTGAGCTAATCAAAGCATGCATTTATTTGACTTGGTTTTCAGTTATCATCAATGGATCCATAGCAAGATACTTCGAGAGTAGTAGAGGCCTAAGGCAAGGGGATCCTATTTTCCCCCTTCTATTTATCATTGTTGTTGAAGCCTTAGGAAATACCATCCAAGAAACTTATAGAATAGGCCTCATGTCAAGAATTAAAGCCTCCTTCCAAACTACTCCTATTTCTCATAAAAAATTCATGGATGACACCATCTTATCTACTAATGCTTCTATTTTTTAGGCACAAGTTATCAAGTTTATTCTCAAGTTGTATGAAGCAACTACTAGAAATAAAGTGAATTTCAATAATAGAAAACTGTATTTCCTCAATACACTAGCCCAAAGACAAAATAATATTTCTAGAATCCTTGAATTCTTTGTGGCTACCCTCCCAACCACTTACCTGGGTCTACCACTTTTTTTTGGCCAACCTACTACTTCTATGTGGAACAATATCATATAAAGTATCCAAAATAAACTTGCAGGGTGGGGGCAAACTACTATCCCAAGCTACTAAAGGTACCCTCCCATTATCCTCCCTTCAAAGCATTTGTGTGTACTTAATTTCCATTTTTTAATCCCCTATCATAGTGTACCACAAAATTGAATAGATTCAAAAAAAAATTCTTATCGTCTAGAACTAAAAACAAGCAACGTTTCCACATTGTCACTTGGGATAAAGTGTGCATACCTAAGGATAAATGAGGCATTAGTCTCAGGAGGATTCAATCCCTATACATAGCCTTGATGGCAAAACAAGCTTGGCATATGGTTACTAACACCAAGAACGAGTGGACATCCATTTTCCAAAGGAAATATATGCAAGGAGCCAACTTCTTTAGTGATACATCCCCCATAAGAGTATCCGATTTCTAGAATTCCATCATAAGTACCAGGTCACTTTTGAAGAAAGGTTTAATATGGAAAATTGGAGATGGAAGAAAAATAGGATTTTGGAATGACAAATGGCTTTCATAAAAACCTCTCATTTAAGATCCTATTCTATCTAGACTAAAAGCCTATACAGACTCCAGGATAGAACACAAAATATTTAACTTCCTTGAAGTTCAAAATAATACCATCAAATGGAAATTTATCAGATGTACTACCCATCCTTCTGAATCCACTAGGTTGAATTCCCTATTACACTCCACCATAATCCCTCCCATTAATTCTAACAACACCCTTATTTGGGAGCCTTAAGAGAGGAGAATTTACTGTCAAGACTACTTATAAAATTCTTCTTGAAACTAAGGATATCATAGTGCCTTTTAACCTTGTTTGGATTAATTCCCTTATCCCCAAGGTGTATTTATTTTCCTGGATCACCATTCAAGAGAGGATACTGAATATTGATAACTTGATTAAAAAAAGCATCACCATCCCCAATAGATGCACCCTTTGCTTAGCATCTTGGGAATCCCCATCTCACATATTCCTCCATTGCCTCTATTTCTCATCCATCCTCAATTCCATATTCCAATCCTTCCACATCCTATGGGCTAAACCTTGCTCCATCATTGACCTTTTTTTGCAATGTCCTACCCCCTTTCATAACCCTCACCTTAAATTCCTATGGAAAATGTGGCTTTACCACTTCCTTTGGAAAGTGTGGCTTGAGAGAAACTATAGATTCTTCTCCCAGTGCCTATCTATCTCAGATCTTACCTTCACTAGGATCCTAACCTATGCCAAATAAAATGCTTCTCTTATACCCCCTTTCCCAAAACCTACTTTCAGGTTTGAGCTCGTCGTGAGTAGATCCATTACCCTATCCTTGGAGGACCTCCATACCTCCACTAATATTAGAATCAATTATAAGTGGATTCCTCCACTAATAGGGTGGTTCAAAATAAATTTTTATGGGGCCATGAAATAAAAACTAAGAAAAGTAGGAGTAGAAGGTATCCTCAAAAATCATCAAGGAGAAGTCATCCTTGCCTTTGTTGAGGGATTGGGAGACCAGACCAATTATGTTACAGAGGTGAAAATCATGTGGAGAGATGTTTCCCTTGCTAATAACTTTATCAATGGGTTAATTGTTGAAGGATATTCCATCAATATCATCAGTTACCTCAAGAACAATAGCAATCCTTCCTGGATAGTTAGGTATTACATTTAAGGTGGAACTTGATCCTTGACATGCAGGAAGTCATATTCCAACATGCTTATAGAGAAGAAAATGGATCTATGGATAGATTGACCAACCTTGAAGTCCACACACCCAACATTATAACCTAGAATGATGACATACCTGATGAAGTTTGCACCATTGTGGAATAGGAAAAACCTCAATGTGATAATCCTAATTGTCTTCCTCACAAGGATGTGTTCCTCTAGGACCCTCATCCTATGGCACATGCATAACAATAGAAGTGGAATGAGGACACCCATGTGGGTAGTGAATACTCCACCTAAGAACCAAAAAATTATGCATCACATGATATTCATTATGATTGGGTAATTATCAATGTAGATCCTTGTCCACCACCAAAAAGTCATGCTTGTCTGGTTCAATTTCTTAGAAATGTACACTAACAAATTTTTCAATTTATGGCAATCAATGTCAACTATTTTTAGAGACCTATTTAACACTTCCAATTCCAATGAGAAGACATTTTACGAAGGCACCCTTTTCAATTACTTCAAATATCCTCTGCATTGGCAATGATACCATATAAAAATTGGGCCAAGTAATATCCAAACCCAAGATATATATGCAACCTTGAAAAGTAAGATTACCATAGGTTGTGTGAGGGGGATATGGCACTACCAAAGGAAAGGAAATGATGATAATGGTCATATTTTCAATATCGTGCTCTGGAACATGAAGCACACCCATCGGGAAGATCGTGGTAGCATCGGCAATGGAGGTGATTATTAAAAAAATATCCTACTCGAATCTAGAACCAATCATTGCCAACATCCAAATATCATCATTTTCAACCCTCATTTTCTCCTCATTCATCGTCCCTATCCTAGAAATCATTTTCAAAAAAATATTAAGCTTTCCAATCCCCTAGTATCAAATTTGATTTGCATCATTGATATCATTAATGGAAACCTTTAAGAATTGGAGATTTTTCCTCAAGATTTCATCCATAAATCTACCATTAGCATCCCTTATGCTTTCATCCCATGCAAAGCCACCATCCTTCCTCAACTGGTTGCCTTCCCTCCTCACTAGTGTAGTAAGCCCATCGACCCTCAGGCCTCTACTATTCCTTACAGTCCTTTCCCCAACCCTCACCACCAATTCACCATGAGTTTTATCAAGCCCAACAAATTCGAATGTGATGCCCTTGCTAAGAGAATCCTCACTGAGTGCCACTTCTTTTCCTTCTTCCACATGTTCACTGGTGAGGAGCTCGACATTACCATGGCATTTATGGAATCTTGGGACAATGACTCCATTATGATTTGTGGGAGAATTTTTTTCATGGATGTCAACCTCTTATCTATGATTACTGGATAGGCTATGAAAGGAAACTCAATCCATAGATAGAAGCACAACTAGGAGGTGTAACTTAAGGAGTTCAAGGATAATGAAAGGATCTACAAAGGAGCAAAGCAAGCTATCCATAGAAGTGATCTCAACACCCCCTATAATGATGTGTTGAAGCTAGTAATGGATTTCATCACTATCGATGACCCAAAAAAAGTGCTCTATACTTATAATTTGGTCTTTGTGAACCACTTTCATGATATTAATTCTAATGAAACCCTTATTTGGGAGCCTTTACAGAGTGAAAAAATTACTTTCAAGACTTCTTATAAACTTCTTCTTGAAACCGAGGATATCATGTTGCCTTTTAACCTTGTATGGATTAAGTCCCTTATCCCCAAGGTGTATTTATTTTCCTAGATCACCATTCAATAGAGGATCCTAACTATTGACAACTTGATTAAAAAAGGCATCACCATCCCCAATAGGTTCACCCTTTTCTTAGCATCTTGGGAATCCCCATATCACATCTTCCTCCATTGTCCATATTCCATCCTCGATTCCATATTCCAATCCTTCCATATCCTATGGGCTAAACCTTACTACATCATCTACCTCTTTCTCCAATGGCCTACCCCCTTTCATATCTCTCACCTTAAATTCCTCTATAAAACATGCCTTTACCACTTCCTTTGGCAAGTGTGTCTTGTGAGAAACCATAGAGTCTCCTCCTAGTGCCTGTCTATCTCATAGCTTACCTTCAATAGGATCCTAGCCTATGCCAAAGAAAATGCTTCTCTTATCCCACCTTCCTTACAGCCTACTTCCAAGTTCAAGCTCATTGTGAGTAGATCCCTTACCCTATCCTTAGATGACCTGTGTCCCTCCACTAATCTTAGAATCAATTCCAAGTGGATTCCTCCACCGACAAGGTCGTTCAAACTAAATTTTGATGGGGCCATGAAAGGAAACCCAGGAAAAATAGGATCAGGAGGTATCATCAAAAATCATCAAGGAGAAGTCATCCTCACCTTTGATAAGGGATTGGGAGACCAGACCAATCATGTTGAAGAGGTGAAAATCATGTGGATAGGTCTTTCCCTTGCTAAGAACTTTCTCAACATGTTAATAATCGAAGGATATTCCCTCAATATCATCAATTACCTCAAGAATAATAGAAATCATTCATGGAGAGTTAGGAATTACATTGAAGGCACTAGGAACTTGATCCTTTACATGCAGGAAGTTATATTCCAACATGCTTATAGAGAAGAAAATAGATCTGTGGATAGATTGGCCAACATTGAAGTCCACATGCCCAACATTTTGACCTAGAATAATGACATACCTGATGAATTTCACATCATTATGGAATAGGAAAAACCTCAAGGTGATAATCCTAATTGTCTTCCTCATGAGGATGTGTTCATCCAGGACCCTCATCCTATGTCAAATGCATAAAAACCAAAGTGGAAGGAGGATTCCAACGTGGATAATGAATACTCCACCTAAGCACCAAAAAAGTGGGTATCACATGATATTCATTATGATTGGGCAATTATCCATGTAGATCCTTGTCCATCACCAAAAAGTCACGCTTTTTTGATCCAATTTTTTAGAAATGTACACTAACAAAATTTTCAATTTATGGCAATCAATGTCAACTGTGTGCAAAGACCTAGGTGGTGCTTCTAATTTTAATGAGAAGATATTTCACAAAGGCATATTTTTCAATTACTTCAACTATCCTCTACATTGGCAATGGTACCATATAAACATTGGGCCAAATAATATCCAAACCCAAGATAGATATGCAACTCTAAAAATGTGGGTTACCATAGGTTGTGTGAGGGGTACATGATACTCTCGAAGGAAAGGAAAGGATAACAATGGTCACATTTTCAAGATCGTGCCCTGGAACATGAAGCATACCCATTGGGAATATCGTGGCAGCATCGATGATGGAGGTGATTATTCAAAAAACATCCTTCTTGGATCTAGAACCAATCATTGCCAACATCCAAAGATCATCATTTTCAACCCTTAATTTCTCCTCATTCATCACCCTATCATAGCAATCATTTACAAAAAAATATTGAGCTTTCCAATCCCCCGGTGTTAAATTCAATTTGCAACATTGATATCATTAATGGCAACCTCTAGGAATTGGGACTTTTTCCTCAAGCTTTCATACATAAATCTACCATTAGCACCCCTCATGCTTCCATCCCATGCAAATCCACCATCCCCTCCACTGAAAAACTTCCCTCCTCACTAGTGCAGTAAGACCATCGACCTTCAAGCCTCTACTATTCCTTACAATCCTTTCTCCAACCCTCACCACCAATTCACCATGAGTTTTATCAAGCCCAAAAAAGTCAAATGTGATGCCCTTACTGAGATAATCCTCATTGAGAACCACTTCTTTACATTTTTCCACATATTCACTAGTGAGGAACTCAACATTACCATGGCATTTACGAAATTCTAGGACAATGACTCTGTTACAATTCATGGGAGAATTTTTTGTGTGGATGTCAACCTCTTGTCTATGATTACTAGCTAGGCTACGAAAGGATGCTCAATCCATAAATAGAAGCACAACTAGGAGGTGGAACTTAAGGAGTTCAAGGACAATGAAAGGATATACAAAGGAGTAAAGTAAGGTATCCATAGAAGTGATCTCAACACCCCTTGGAATGACATTATGAAGCTATTCATGGATTTGATCACTATGGAAAAAGTGCTCTGTACTTATCATTTGGTCTTCGTGAACCACTTTCACAATATTAATCCCATAAACATCCCACAATTTTTCTCAATTCCATAAACTATTCAATTATTTCCTATAGGAATAAGAAATGCCATGATCTCCCTTTCCATAAAGGTATGTTCAAGGTTATCTACACCTATGTCCTAGCTCTCACCCCTAATACCAACCTGAGCATCCCTAGCCCAACCGCCAAACCTACTAGGCCTTATGCCTACCTATATCTTGTAGAAATAAATAGGAAGGCCATTGAAGATGTCATAGAGGTGAAGGTGATGAAGAGCATTAGCTTTGAAAGCATAGAAGGGCCCTTAAGGAAATCCATTCACCTTTAAAATTATGTGGTGAGAGGCAGTAAGAAGATAATTGAAATTAAGAATGATGAAAAAGAGGTAGATTATGAGGTGAAGTAGTTGAAAAAGTTCATAATATCCACCACAATAGGTATGATGAATGTCATGGTTAATTTGATCATTTATCTTAGGGAAGGCTTTCAATATCTTTTCTTCAGAGGTCAGAGTGGCTGGGAGGTTGATGATGGGTCTAAAGTGGAGGATGTGGTTGTCGTAAAAGAGGAGCCTAAGGACCCCGATCAAGGGAACACTAAGAATGAGAACAAGGTTTTGATTAAGGAATAATATCCTCAGTTTATTATGTTTTGCTTCTGTGGCTACCCTACATGGAGCCTCCTTATTTTTTTCTAAGTTGTTTATGTTTTGTTCCTATGGCTACCCTGCATGGAGCCTCTTTCCTTTTGCTATGCGGGATGATTTTCTTAGGTAGTGTCATTTTTCTTCCTCTTCCTTATGTTTGAGGTTGCATCCTCTAGTTTGCTTCTTTCTAGTTTAGGCTCAGGACTACATCCCTTTTTGATATTCCTCTCTGTTTACAACAAGTATGGTTGTTTTTGTAACAAGATTTTGGGATCCTTAACTTATCAAGAAAAATAAGGTGTTAAAAATTTTGATTTTTGATCTTTACAAAAATATACAAAATCAACCAAAATTAAACTATATTCCAAATATTACTAGGGATACATAATGAAATCCACAAAATCTAAGGATTGATATTAGGGATTTTAAATGAAATCAAACAAATTCTTCCTATTAGAATCTCAACTACTCAAGGGTCCTAATTATTTCTCCTAGAAGAATAAAGTAAAAGTAATCTTAGTATATAAAAAACTTTGGGATGTTGTCAAAGGGAAAACATAGAGATATACCACATGTGATACTGAAATCCTAAAGTTTGAGGAAGATGATTCAAAGGCTCTAATGATAATAACCTTGGCTATCACTGATGAGATACAACCCTATATCATTTCAGCACCTAGAGAAAATATTTGAAGGAAAGAATAAGGTAACTATTCTTCATCTCCAAACTCAACTTGACTCATTAAAAATGAATAATAGAGAAAGCATAGAACTGTTCCTAAGGAAGATAGAAAATATTAAAGGGAAATTATTGATCCTAATTATTACTCAAGTAACCATGAGAGCACTTCTAGAAAACTATAAGCATTTGGTCACATATTTACAAGTTTTAAGTAAAGATACTTCTTTTGATTACCTAGTCAATATACTTCAATAATATGAAGTAGAAAACATCATGAAAAATGAAATGATTAACACTACATTAGCATCAGAAGATAATCCATAGGAAAATATTGCATCATCAACAAGATGATGGAAATCATGGTATTGTCAGATATGCAAAAATAAATGTCATAGTACCAACTATTATAGATACAATTCCAAAAAAATTAGAACCAAGGAAATCATATATATAATTGGAATTAAATTTCAACCTCAACAATATCAAAAGAACCCTTTTCAGAAATAATCCTAGTGACCAACCAATTATCCTCAACTAGAATATCATAAAAGAAATCAGAAAGGACACCTGGTTCAGAGGATAGAAGAAATTTAAGAACTAAAAGAACCCATAGAATATTATCAGGTGAAATATCTATTAGCAAATGTAACATATTATAGAGACACTAACTATATTCTTGAACAAATTACAAATAATTCAAAGGAAGAGTACAAAGTTCAAGATGAAGAAGATCCAAATAATGTAATATAGGGGGTGTTAGAAATAGAGTATATTACATCATTCAGATCATGTAAATGTACCTTCCAAGGTACATACTTAGGACATTGTATTAATTTAGGGGGAAGTTATCTAGTTACTTCATGAAATGTAATAAATGCACAAGTGTCAATATGCAAGATATATATGTACAATTCATCCCTTGCATAGCTAGGTAGAGTGTTGTCCAAGGAACCTATCTTCCTATATAAGAAGGGCCTCATTATAATAGAGATATATAGACAAATAGCTAAAATTAGAGCATATTCGAAGGTAGTAGCATAGTGTTGTGTAGATCACCATATATTGGTGATGGGTGCAATGTAATTCAATAGCTTTATTATTGGAGTGTTCATTTCCTCCATAGATATCATTTATGTCATTTTTATTTATAGCATATTTCAATCATCTCATAGATTTACTTTCTTTCATATTATTCTGCATCTTGTGTTTGTTATCTCCCATTGCACACTACATCAAAGCTAACACATAATAGAACCCTTTGATGAATATCATGACCACTTTTGAAGTAACCAACAGGGACTCCATTTACCAATATTGACAACATAGTATATGAAAGACACTTTTAAGTCAACCCCACCCATTTAATTTGAAATTCAAATTTCAATAGGACTTTGGTCAAGAATTTCTGAGAAACTCCATTGTAAGCTTTGTTCATATCCAACTTTAGAAGCATACTAGCCCTCTTACTTTTTTCCATAAAATGAATAACCTCATGAATGGGAATTACACTACTCAAAATTTTTTGATCTTTAACAATTCCACCTTGTTGATATACCATAATAAAAGGTAGAACCCTCTTTAACCTATTAGTAATAGTTTTGGATAAAAATTTTATAGATTGTGTTGCACAAACTAATAGGCCTAAAATTTATAATATGTCTTACTCCATGCACTTTTGGTATCAGATCCAAAAAAGTGGAATTGAAATCCTTAGGTAGGTATTTGTTTCTCTGGATCTCCTTGATAGCCTCAATAACATATGACCCTACAATATTCTAGAACTTATAAGATAAATCAACTAAGAAACCATTTGGTCTTGGTGCTTTTCCCCACCCAAACTAAATGCGGATATTCTAATTTACTCATTTGTAAATGGGGCCATAAGAGAAGAATTCATTTGATCAGTCACCAATTTTGGAATATTAGCAAGGATTTTACTTTCAACTTCACCATTCACTACCATAGGTTCTCCTAGGAGGCTTGAAAAATAACTGACAACTTCTACCCTAACATACTTTGGTTTCCCTACCACTGAGCCATCATCCCTAACAAATCCTTTATCTTATTTCTACCTCTATATATTAGGTAAGATACATGAAAGAATCTAGTGTTACTATAACCTTATTTAAGATAAACTAGCCTTGATTTTTATTTCTAAAGCACTTCCTCACAAGACAAAAGATTATGATAATCAACTAATATCTATCATTCAGTCCTTCTATGATGATCATCTAGACCAACTTGGTTCAATTCCTTTTCAATATTTTCAAGATTCAGCTTTAGATCCTTCTTTTAGATAAATATATGCCCAAAGAATCTTCTATTTCATTCTTTAATATTGGATTTAATCCACCTCAATATACAAAAAAATTGAATTATTTTAGGGCACCTAAAAACCTTTTGCCACCAATATTCTATACTAGGTTTTAAATTTTCATTATTCATCCACATCAACTCAAATCAAAAGGGGCCCTTATGCAATTTTCTTCCCTCTCTATTTTTCAAAGAATAGGATTATGGTCAAATTCAATATTGGAGAGGGTCGTAAGAGTAGTGTCTCCAAAGACCAATTGATCTTCTTGAGAAACTTAAAATTGATCTAGCCTTATCTAAATTGATTGGTCACCTACTCTTTGGTTACTCCAAGTATACTTAAACTACCTAAGATCGATATCCATTAACTCATTATCACTCAAAAATTTCCCAAAGTATTTCATTACCTTTGAAAAAATTGGAGAGCCCCTATTATTATCAGATGGGTAAATTGGTGTATTGAAATCACCTACCAACACCCAAGGAATATCTTTGAATTCTTCCCTAAGAAAAATTAAATATCTCCATAAAGAGTTTCTTCCACTCACTAAGTTAGGGGTATAAATGTTTGTCAAAATCCAATTTTGATTATTTTCTAAACTATGAAAAACAAAGAGATGAAACTACCATTTTTTATAATAAGTTGGCCTTCAATATTATCCTTATTATATAAACACATAAGTCCTGTTGAGGCTCCATTGGATGGGCTAATCAAAAAATCTACTTCTCTCCATAAAAATTGCTTTACACTTTGAGCCTTTTGTACATCCATTTTGGTTTCCTAAAGCATTACCATATCTAATTTATTTTCCTTCCTTAGTATAAAAATATCCTAGTGTTTCAAAGGGGTATTCAATACCCTAATATTCTAGGAAAGAAATATAAATTTATATTTTTTATGGAGGGATTTTTCCCCCAAAATTTTAAAACTCTTTGAGATCCATTTTCCACTTCCATGGTTTTTTTCTTCTTTCGCATTTTAGACTTTTATGGGTGATCACTTTGGGTCTCAAAACCAACATAAACCTTTCCTTTTTTTGACTTCTAGTGATTTGGGTACTAAGTCCCTCACTTTGAATTAAAGTAATATCTACATCTTTCCTAAGGCCATAATCAGTAGGATCACAAAAACCAAATTCATCCAAAAAATATACTACAATAGATGGAAATTTGTTTGCTTGCTTGGATGCTTCAAAATCCTCTATCATAGATTTATCACAATCTAAAACTTGAATACAATAAAATGTATTCCTATATTCAACACCAACATCATAAATAGAGGCAACAACCAATGGAATATTTACCTATAAGCACTTTCCATTTATTTCATCTATGATAAGGCCTTCAACTACACTAGCATCCAATATTTTTGTGGGAAATTTTCTAAACTTCTCAGGAGCACCATGAACACCTTTCCTTTCTACCCCTGATCTAGATTCTTGAAAACTTGGATTTAGGGTTTGCTTCCTTTTGCATACCTTTTTCCTTTATTATCTTTTTGAGATAGAGCACAAGTGAAGCTGGGATAACCAAAATTATTACATATTGAGCATTTCTTAGCTATGTTATTATATTCTAAAGGCTAGGTCCAAACCCCAAACTTAGACTCAATTTCAATTAACCTTGGAAGGTCTTTATCAAGCATAACATTAACATAGAAACTAGTGTATAAAAACCTATATCTATCAATGGTAACAAGATCTATCACCACCATATCCCCTATATCACTTACGATTTTATTTAGGATCTCCTCATTCCAAATATATAATGGAAGTCCAGTAAGGCAAATCCACATGAGATCTTGTTCAATGCATTAAGAATTAGTGTTAAAATTAGGTTCCCACTTCCTCAGGAATAAATCTCTACGTCCAAATAACCATGGACCACCTTGAATAATCCCATCACAATCCTCAAACCACTAAAACTAATGAGGAAAAATCCCTTAGGTAATACAAAAATATCCAAAGAACCCTTAGAATGTCATTTTAACTGAGCTCACTTTCTAATAGCATCTAGATCTGGATGAACCCAAACAAATTTTCCAACCAGAGAAAAATCCTTATGGAATGTAGCCATATCTAAAAGAGGGTCTAGAACCACAAGTCTTCCTGAATAAGAAATGATATTTAACCCTAGGCTCATTCATTTTTACTTCCTCTTAAGTATACTAACCCAATATCAAGCCCTTAATATAAAAATCTGATGAAATAGCACATGTTGAAGATACCTTTTTATTGTCATCACTTATCAAAGCCAAATCCATAATGCTTCCTTTGTCCTAACCAACACCACTCCCCATAGCTTTATTGCCTTCACAAATATAACCCTTACCCCAAATACTCCCTATGCTCTAACATTTACAACTCTCTCACCATCCCCACCACAAATATCCACACCTTGACCTACACCACACCCCACATCTTGACTTCCATTACTTCCACCTTGCCACTAGTAAAATATTGCAAACCACCCTTGCCTTCCTGACTTGAGTTCTCCATTTACTAACTCAATTGTGGATTACAAACCCTCTAAATATACTATTGGTTGACTCATATGTATATTATGAATCCTCTATATCCACTATCGCCTAACTCAACTATGGATTAAAACCCCTCCAAAACCATCATTTCCTAGTTTCAAACCCTCTAAAGCCATCACCTCTTGAATCAATTTTGGATTACAAACCCTCTAGAGCCATCACCACCTAGCTTCAAATCCTCTACAACCATTATTGTCTGGATTCAAACCCTCTAAATCCATCACTACCTAACTCAACTATGGATTAAAAATATTTCAAAGGCATCATCACCTAGATTCAAAAATTTCAATTGGTTATATGGGATTGTAATGAGACCCACCCATAAGGTATATTTTGCACCTTGTTAACGCTCTCTTTAATAATTTGGTATGAAGTAATAAAAATAACTCATTATAAAATATAAGTCCATTTTTTTTGTCATAAGATAAATCAAGTTGCCCATAATTGATCATTTACTAACTCATTGACTCTAGATAAATAAGAGTAGGATAACAATTTTAGCTAAAATTCCATAGGTGTAGATATTGAATTGCAATTTGTCATCTAAAATATTTCCAAAAGTATTTTGGCATACTTACTTTGTGTTATAAATACAATATGATCAAGTTTCTAGAATTCTACACCTAAGCAATAATGAAAGAGCCCTAGATCTGTCATATCTAAAATTGAACAAGAATTTGATTTTACTTGTTGAATTATCTAGAATCCTCTACCAGTAATAACAAGGGCATCAACATGCACAATGAGAATGATAATTTCACACTTTAGTTATTGGATTTTTAGCTAGATTATAACAGGTCCCAATATGCAAGGTCTTTAGTAGTCTCAAATATTAGAGCAATTTAATATAAATGACCAATATTAAATAACATAACTTTCATGTAAATAACAATAATATGAAAAATAATGGCCAATATCATTCATGCAATAACATGAAGAAACTTACAATATAATTGCTCAAACTATATACAAGCTTCAATATTATCAATGCTTGAATGAATTCTTTGATACAATACATGGATCTTTACCTCCATAATATAACCTTATAAAGGTGACTCTTGAACTCTTTGACTATTGCTCTCCTCACATATCCAGGAGATGCAACCTTTCGTATTCCATACATAAGATAAACCTCTCATGTCTCTTGGATTATCAAAATTACCACTTGTATACATGAATCTTTACTCTCTATTTACTCTTGCATACTTTCTTCTATGACACTTGCACATTCTTAATTACACACTTGCACACTTTACTATATGACACTTGTGCACACATTTACACACATTATTACAAAATACTTGTACACATCGTACACATAGACACATACATAAGGAGAAATATAAATCACACTCATAAACAATAGAATCAATCCATAATATATTATATATTTACATTTATACCATAAAGGTGCCATGATGGTACATTAGCATGTATGATATAATTTAATATTCCCCAAGACCTCCTGTATTACATTATTTGGTTATTGAAAATTTTAGTTTTCAATGAACTTATTTTAGTCCTGGTACTATTGTGCTTGATCTTCTATTATCTATTCATCATATCTATCCTCAACCTTTTATCCATTTTCATGTTTTCTATATTTTAGAGAAATCAAAAAAATAATCATTAATCTATTTTTATGACAAATATGATCTAATATTACTTTTGAGAAACCCATTGTATCTAGAGAAAATATTCCATATTTGATGGAAACCATATTTTCAATTTTATTTTGTTTTATTATGACACATTTCTATTTCCATTTATGAATTTTAAATCCACTATTCTTACTTTTTCAACTAATTGAGCAACTTAGATAATATTAATTGATAAGCTTAGAACATATAAAACATCGTCTAGCACAAAACTTGAAAATGACAAGCTAGGTGTAATTTTTCCATATCCTTGAACGTAATAAATCTTATCATCATGCAAATCATAGTGGATATTTTTGTTTGACTTACAAATACTCAAAAAAATGCATATTTTCATTCATATAATGACTTGCTCCTGAATCTATATACCATGTATCATTTTATTTCCTCATGTTTTGATGGGTTTCAAATGATTTTATTTCATATCTTTGATAAATTTTTTAAAATTTTATTCTACTATAAGAATGTCTTGATTCATTCATCCTTATTTGGCATCTATCCATTTCAAATTTCAAATTATAAATTATCTAATTCCTTTGGAGTAGATAATCTTATTTCTCAAAAGTATTTTTTTAAGTTTTTATTTCAAAAAAATAAAGAATACATTCAATGTATATACTTGTGGCTAACACCCTTTGCTACATAATTCACATATATCTAATTCCTAATGCCACAAAAAAAACAAATTTTATTACTAGGACAAAAACTACCTTCAAATCCACGAGGGGAAGGAATAAAGCCATGACTCTCTAACACTCCAAGTATAGTTTCTCACTTCAATCGTAGATTATTATACTATAACTATTGCACCTACCATAAAAATATCCTCTCACAATGTTTCACAAGACAATTCAATTACCTTATAGGAACTCCTATTTTTGGTATGATATGCATTCCTAACTACTCCACAAAAAAAGCATGCTTCTACAATTATAAATGTTAACTAGGTTGCAATGAATAAAATAATAGACCATGCACAAGATCTTCCTAGCTTGAAAGACTTTCCACATTACAGAAATATCATGACATCTAATATCACCACCTAGATAAGGAGAAAGAGGAATGCTCCCACTCCATATCTAGTTGCTATGTTAGAATCATACACATAGTAAGTATAATAGTAATTTGGCTCATCTATAGGATGCTTCAAATTTTGCTTGTTTTTGGTCCCTATTCTAAGAATTGCTTGATTGACATATATTTAAAAATCCATCCCTTAGCTGAGTTCTTTTATTGGTTAGTTGGTCTACTCTCTTATTTAGACTCTTGGAGATGTGTTCAAATTGGACATGGTCAAATTTGAGGGTTATTTGCTTCATTTCTTGATACACCATTTGGAGCCAAATGGATTTCGGTTGGATTTTTTTGTTCAAAATGTTAATAAACAATTGAGAATCCCCCCTCACTATAAGTTGTTTGATATCCTTATCAATTTTTTTTGATGTAAAAAAGCATTCTATTAGAGAGTTAACAAAATATATTTTTACAAAAAAAAATAAGGTAGATAAACATGCCATGTGGCTAACACCATCAGCCAAAAAAACCATCCCTATCAAAATAGAGTGGGAATCCAAGAGAACAATCTACAGTTTATAGAACTGATGGACAATAGAATAAACTGATAAGGTTCAGCCACCCCTGATTCCCACCTAGAGAATTTGAAAATGAGTCCCTCCATTATCTCTAAGTTCTAGGAAAATAAACCTAGCCATAAACTCTTAAGTTACCCCAGGAATAAAGTCGAGGAGTTGGAGGGAAAGGAATAGTCACATAGTCACAACCATCTTTGTAAGCACCTTGAACTGGGATAGATGTGTAGTTTGAGAGTGAGAAACACTGTTGTGTGGACCTGGATCTACTACGAGGAGTATTCTGAATTACTAAGCATGGTGCATTCCCCCACTATTTAATAAGCTCTTGAATATGAGTGAGATGCATGGCCTCCTTATTGGCCTGAACTATAATCTAAAAATACACAAAAGAAATAATATTAGACTTCTCAAAAGCAAATATGTGCAAAGAGGAAGTACACTTACCAAAGATACAATCATTTCTCCCACTTTAAAAAAAGTTGGTAATGGTAGGGAATCTCCCAAAATGATATACTTCCACTCAAACATGGTAAAGAAATAGGGTCTAAAAAAGGAAAAAAACCACTCCCAAGGGTAATGAGCATGAGCACAAATCTAAAAAATATGGAAAAAGTCTTCAAATTGAAAATATAAAGGGCAAGAAGGGTTGGGGATACCTAAATGTTGTAGAAACTCCCCAAAAGTAAGCCCTTGGTGCAAAATACTCCAAGCAAAACAAGAAATTTTGGGCTCAAAGAAAGGAGCTAAAGTGGTCTGGAACCCGTGCAACCAAACAAGTCAAGGGGAGGATACCCTCCATCATTGATTGAGCTTATAAATTATGGGGAGGTAAGGTGAAAACTATCCATACCCTAATTAGGCCTTATAATTCCATAATGGAGTGTTTGGATACCACTTATAGTCCTTCCACCAAGATCTCTAAGAAAGAACATAAATCTTGTGTAACATGGAGTTAGGGAAAGCAACCTTGATACCCTCAAAGGTATCCTTGTTAGAGTGACTAATCCCAAATTTAGCTCTAAAATCATCCCAATAGAGCCAATCCTTGGTAGGACAAGAAAAAAAATCAGTGACATATCACACACCTTTGCAAAATAATCTCAGTTCATGAACCTAGGGAACCTGTGCAAGCATGGAACCCTGGTAGGTGATAATAGGTGACCACCAAACATTCATTTGGTTGATGGAGAGGCCATGCCAAAAGCTCTGACCATTCCATCTAAGCCAAGTTTTAACACCCTCCAAAGAATTTCAAATGCTCCTAATGACGAAGGATCCTACCACTCTGATAGACACAAGGGCAACAAGGAGGGAATAAAACCCCATGCCATTCCAAATATTATGCCCAAAAGAGGAACCTTCACTAATACAATATCAGATGAGAATATTCCAAGCCTCATTACATGTGAGTGATCTGATGAACCACTTAACACAAAGGACCTAACCTTGAAGTTGGGTATTAATAATGCCAAGTCCACCATGGCTTCTAGGAAGACAATAATACTCCTAGGAAACACGATGGAAACCTGAAGCATTATTGGAGGAGGACCATAAGAAGTATCTTAGAATTTTATCAAGCTTCTTATAATAATTTTTGGATGGGACCCAAAAGGAAGAATAATAAACATGTGTGTCCGCAAGGACTTTAGTGAAAATTTGAAATTTACCAACATGGGAGAGTTTCTTTGTGGACTAGTAGGTAAGTTTTTGTTCCACCCTATTAACAACATACTTCCATAACTCTAGAAATGACCTGTTAAAGGCAAAAGGAATTCCTAAAAAATAAAAAATTTCCTCCTCTTGGATAATATTCCATTGATATTTATTAATCCAGTGGGGCATTGGGTCGAGATACAACCTATAACATTTGGTATTTCTCCATTGAATGGAGGATCTAGAAGCCAGATAAAAAGTGTCTAGGCAAGCAGGAACTTGTTGAATTACACCTTCCTCAAAAAGAGTGAGGAAAGAGTCATCAAAAAAATTACCATTGATCAACTGAGTCTCACATCTAAGAAGATAAATTCCTCAAATAGAACCCTAAGTAGCGTGATGAGCTAGTAAATAGCCAAACCCTTCAATAGCAAGTTCATAAAGGGAATGAGATAAAGGATAACCTTGTCTAATGGATATAAAGAGACCAATGGAGCCTTAGCAAACAATATTTCCATAGAACTAATGAATCAGGGTCCAAAACCAAGAGCATTAAGTATAGCTAGAATGAAGGACCAATCAATCCTATCATATGCTTTCTCAAAGTCAACTTTGATTAATATAGATAGTTGGTTAGAATTGCGAGCCCACTCCATACCTTCCTATACATCAATAATATTATCAAGGATGTATCTACCCTGAATGAAGCCAATTTACTCTAGGAACATGATAATAGGAAGGAGATGATGAATACGTAAAGCTAGGGATTTGGTAACAATATTATAAGAGGTATTAAGGAGAGTAATAGATATCCAATTGGTGATGATTTTAAGATCACCAAACTTGGGAATAAATTTAATAATCTCTTGATTAATATTAGGGCCCAATTAACCCTAAGATAAGGCCTCCTAATGGACTTTGAGAAGATCAGGCCCTATAGTATCCCAAAGGGATTTGTAGAATTTACAAGGGAAGCCATCAAGACCATGGGATTTATCATTGGCAATATAAGAAAGAGCTTCCTCTAGATACTTCAAATATAAGGCATTATCACAGGAAACTCTTTGAGACTTAGAAAGCCATTTTGGAACCACAGAAAGGTAGGATTTAAGGGCCTCATCATGATGTGAGGAGCAGGCCTGATATGCACACACATACTGGTAATGCTCTTCAAAAGTAGAGATAATACTAGGAAGATTAGAAATATGCTCTCCATTAAAGTTAAGGGCTTTAATACCAAAAAATTTATTACAAAGATGCAAGCACTAAAAGAACTCTTTGGTAACCCTATCTCCAAATTTTAGCCAATGCAACCTCACCTTGATTTGAGCTCCTTTGGCATCATAGTGCTCTACTAGAAGAAGCTAGTTTTTAACCATAGCAAGGTATCTCTGAAGATCCTCATTGAAAGGATTGGACTAAAGTTGATAATAGGTCACTTCCAACTCTTTCTTAAGAGCAACATTGGAGTGACAATGAAACTTAGCAATCTTACGCCCAAGTGAGCATAGAAAGTAGGTAGTACACTGGATAGCAACATTCTACCAATCAATCCATCCTGAGGCCCCTTTTGGTCTGGGAATAAGATTCCAAATTTTGATAACATAGGCCCTCCACATGGGGTGGTGCAAAATGGAGGTATTAAGGTAAAATTGTGAATGAGAAAGAGGGAGAGTAGAATAAACCAATATGGAAAAGGAAATGGGGGAATTTTCAGACAAGTAGAGCTCAGGATGTATAAATGTAAAGAGAGAAGAAGATGAGGGCCAATCAAAGAAGAAAATATTAGAATATGAGAGCATGGCTCTATATAATATTTTCAAAACATTATTCTAACCTTGTTGATTGTTAGACCATGTGAACCAAGCACTAGATAGGAATGAAGAGGGTATAAAGTATCTATTGGGATCATAGAGCCCAAACTTCCCTTTCATGAAAAGCCATCCTTCTCTTTCCCTTGCAGCCCACCTCATGGGAAGAAGACCCACTTTATCATGTGGGAATTCTATCATATTGAAGTTCCCATAGAGCAACCAAACAACAATGGAAAGAGAGAGTGCCACCCACAACCATAACACACAATTATAATTAGAATTGTTATGAGCATAGATGTTGAGCACACTAAGAAGATGGCCATAAATCTCCATCACAACCCAAACAACATGATTAGAAGGATCACAACCCCAATAGATAATTTTATAATGATAAGATTCTAAAAGATAAATTACTACCCCTCCTTTACCCATGTCATGCATAGTATGTGTTAGCATAATGTATTTAATCGCATGTTTATATTACATTATGGCAAGGGTGGTAAAACAACGCATAGGCGCTCTCCATATTAAGTGGTTACACAACCACTTTGGTGGTTCCATAACCACTTAGAAACTACCAATGTATATTTATTACCATCAATATTCAATACATGCTACTGCTTCGTCTAAATTCTACATGGTACCAGAGCTACGGTGATCGAGCATTGGGAAGGTAGTTTCTAACCAAATGTAACTACTCCAACTATAGCAAAGTGAGGAAATCTTAGGAACCGTAATGGGAGCAAGGCTCATAGAAGGATATGCAGGAGCAAGGCTCGTAGAAGGTTGAGCAAAGCACATGGAGCAAGGCTATAGGAAGGCATGCAGAGGATAGAACAACACACAGAGTGAGGTCAGAGGGCAACACACAGAGGATAGAACAAGTCACACGTTAAGGACCACATCATACTGGGAGACACGTGGGAAGACACACATATTTTGAGGGCCACATTGGATGAAAGACACATGGGTAGACAAGATAGAAGACACACATTTTGAGAGCCACATCGAATGAGGGACATGCATTTCAAGGTTCTGGTAGAGGAAAAAGGGGGGACTAGTTTCCCGAAGGCAACCGAGAACAATAGTGCATTTCAACACTATTAAACAACCTCACTACTATAGCACAACGCATGTGGGATTTTTTTCCACTATGCACTGACTGCAGGTAAATAAGGACCCCTTCCTTCTTTGTTCTCGATGTGCCCTCCAACGTGAGTGGTTTGTATGTTGCATGTTTGGCGAGAGGTCACCAGTTCGACTCCCATCGGGAGTTCTTTTTTGACGCCCTATGAAGGCCTACAATGCCCCAGATGTGACAGTGATGCCCTACAATGTCGGATTGATGCCCTACGAAGGCTCGTAATGTCCTAGACGTGATAATGATGCCCTACAACATCGGATTGACACCCTATGAAATTGGATTGATGCCCTAGCCAAAGTTTTTTGATGCCAACAACAAAAATTGTAATTTTTTGTCAATTTTTTGATATTTTTTTGTCAAAGAAGGTGATAGCAATTTTTTTCATCATCAAACCAGTAGAGGTGTCCAATTTTTTGAGGTATTCTTCCCTCCTTATGCATTTACTTCCTTTCCAAGTTTATTTTTGGAGGGATAAGTCATTTCTTTTTTGGAATTTGAAAGGATCCATTTTTTTCTCTTTGTTTATTTTGCAACAAAAAGGGGGGATATTTAGCATTTCTTTTTTGCAAAATTCTAAGACAAAGGGGGGAAAAATTCAAAAACAAAAGGGGGAATTTGTGGAAAAGTGAATTTTATTATCAAAAAAATTGGCATTGTAATAGGTGCATTTTCGATGGAAACTGACACCTACAATATTTAAATTTGTGGGCATTTATGGTTGTATTTTGCATTTAAATTTCCTATTTTCTTGCATTAACAATCATACAATAAAGCAAAAGAAAAGACCCCAAATTTATACACCTATTTGTGTAATTTATTGCACAGCAGTGTTCGGTATCTACGATACCTCTGGTCCACACTTACAGGTAATGTTGTCGTGCTTGGACTACTATATCTAATGCCTAAAATAGCTGCAACAACGACGTCTGAGCTTGTTCTCTATCAATCATCGAGGAGAAATAAGGCAAACTAGTTTTGATATTCACTCCATTATTACCCTAATCATTATTGTTGTTAGACGTAAATCTTGATGAAGTGAATTCCGAAGTGTTTAGGGGAAGTTACGCCCCATGCATGAGGAAGGACCTTCTATGGTAGGTGTCATAAACAAAATGATTCCCTTTCAGTATCGCCTAAGTTCCACGTATCATTCTACTCTTATATATACTTATAGTCTCCCTCACGTAAGGGTGGGTATATATAGAGGAGTTTCGATATAAATACCTGGCAGGTATAAAGAAAGGGGGACCATTTGGTGTTATAAGGAACCTTCACAATGGCCTCTATTCACAAATATCTCTTAGATTCACAATTGTTGAAAGGTTCTAATTTCACACCATGGAAGAATAAGATGCGTGCTATTCTTCAAGTGGAATATTTGTGGGATGTAGTGACTGGCACTACAAAACGCCCTACAACAGTAGGAGCAGATCAAGAAGAGTTTGATAAGAAGGACAAAATAAGTCTCATGTTTATCTTGCTTGCTACTACAGATGAGATCCAACCCCATATCTGTGATGCCAAAACTAGTAAGGAAGCTTGGGATGCTTTGATTACTATTTATGAAGGAAAGAATCGGTCCACTATTCTACACCTTCAAACTCAACTTCATACACTCTGTATGAATTCTGGTGAGACAGTTGATCTATTCCTATGCAGAGTGGCAGAATTGAAAGCAAAATTAAATACTATGGGACAACCAGTGGATGATACTCTCTTGACCTCTATCATCTTGAGAGCATTGCCCAAGTCCTATAAAGTGTTGATAACCTCTCTTAATGTATCTGGAAGACAAGTATCTTTTGTGGAATTGGTGAATTTGATTCAAAATGAGGAGGCAAATCAGATTCAGAAGGATGAAGTGCCAGATAATGCCCTCTACACCACACAAGGGGGTAAGAAACAAGGTCAGTTTCAAAAAGGAGGGTCCTCATCAAAGGGCAAAGGGAAACAACATCAGCAGAATGACAAACAATATTGCAATATTTGTGATATGAATAACCATGACACCAATAGGTGTTGGTTTAAGAACAAGCAACAAAATGACCAAGGTCATAAGAAAAAGATAAAAGGGAAATACAAATCATAGAAAAAACATAAGCAACCCAAGGGACATGTTGCTTATGCCGAATCAAATTCAGACTCAGAGTCTACAGAATTTGACTCAGACTCTGAGAGAGCACACAAGGTGCTCATGACTCATACTTCCTCTCTATAGCTAGATGATGTATGGTATATTGATTCAAGAGCTAGTAAGCACATGACTGATGATAAATCATGGTTTGAGATATTTGAGGAGAAAGAAGGTAAGCCGATCACCATTGCTGACAATCAAGTCTACCAAGTGAAGGGTGAAGGTGATGTTTCTATCACTCTTCTAGATGGAAAATGTCATATTGAAAAGGTACTCTATGTTCTTGGATTGGCTAATAATTTGTTGTCAGTCCCTCAAATGTTGGATCGAGATATGGATGTTGTGTTCTGTGTTGCCAAAGGAAAAAAGAGATGTTTTATAACCCGCAAAGGAAAACATGTAGCAACCGGATCCTACAAGCATGGATTGTTCATTTTAGATGTTGTTTCCACACCTCATGTTGCCCTGGTGGCAACTACAAAGGAAGCTACTTCTCTATGGCACAAAATATATGGGCATCTCAGTTTAGGCTATTTGCTCGAGTTGAGCAAATATGAGATGGTGAGAGGACTTCCCAACCTTTCATACACATTGCCCGTATGCTCGGATTGCTTAGTAGGGAAGCAACACCGAGTCCCTTTTGAAGCTAGCTCTTCAAGAGCTATGAAACCCTTGGAGTTGGTACACACCGATCTGTGTGGTCCTATGCCAAACAGTTATGATGGAAAGAGGTATTTTCAATTGTTTTTTGATGATCACTCATGGAAGATGTGGGTTTTCTTTCTTCAATTGAAGTTTGAGGCATTTTTGTACTTTCAGTAGTTCAAGAAACTTGTTGAGAAAGAGTCGGGTTGTTTCATCAAGACCCTCCGCTCAGATCGAGGGGGAATATACCTCCAATGAATTTTCATCATTTTTGAAAGAATAGGGGATTAAGCGATAGCTGACTACAACTTATACTCCCCAGAAAAATGGAGTTTTTGAGAGGAGGAACCGCTCCATCATGGAAATGAGTCACTGTATGATTTCAGGAGCACATCTTGAGCAACAATTCTAGGCAGAAGTAGTGAATACAATAGTGTACCTCCTAAATAGAGCTCCCACAAAGGCTCTATAGGGCAAGACCCCACAAGAAGCATGGAGTGGTAAGAAACCATCCATTTCTCATCTAAGAGTTTTTGGATGTAAATATTTCATGCACATACCAAAACAAAAGTGAAAGAAGTTAGATGAGAAAACCCTGCAATGTATTTTTCTTGGTTACGATGAGCATTCAAAAGGATATCGATTGATAAATCCAATAACCAAGAAAACATACACTAGTAGAGATATGGTATTTGATGAAGCTTTCACATTTGATATCACATCTACATATGTATACCTTGAACAAGCAGAAGAACCTAAGAAGGAAAGTACTTCCCCAAAGAAGAAGATTCCCAAGTGGTATACCAGTACATTGAGAGATTCTAAGTTGAATTCACTTCTAGATCTAACTCTAGATCAACCTTGTACTCACAGTATGACTCAACAGAAGAGAGTAGAGGCATAAAATTTAGAAGTTGATGAGCTTTGCCAATAGTTTGATGAACTATATGTGGATGCAATGGAAGATAGGGAAATGGATATGGAGGATGAGAGGGTTTATTTGACAACATTGGATGAAAATGAACCTACAACAGTTCAAGATGCACTTAGTAAGCCTTAGTGGAAGGCTGCTATGGAAGCAGAACATACATCTCTCATGAAAAATCATACATGGAAGCTAGTAAATCTGCCTTTAGGAAAGAAGCCCATTGGCTACAAATGGGTATTCAAAGTGAAGTATAAGGTAGATGGTACTATTGATAAGCATAAATCCCATCTTGTTGCAAAGGGATATGCTTAGAAAGAAGGCATAGATTATGAAGAGACTTTTGCCCCTACTACAAAAATGACTACCATACGAGTACTTTGTGCCATGGCAGCTCAGTTTGGGTGGAAGTTACATCAGATGGATGTAAAAAGTGCTTTCTTGAATGGTGACCTACAAGAAGAAGTGTACATGATCCAACCGAAAGAATTTGTTGTTGAAGGGCAAGAACAAAAAGTTTGTAAGTTGATCAAATCCTTGTATGGGCTGAAACAAGCTCCTCGAGCTTGGTACATCAAAATCGATAGTCACCTAATGCAACATGGTTTCCAAAGAAGTCCATCAGATGTAAATATCTATATAAAGAACAATGGTTCTAACATAGTGATTTTGGTGCTATATGTAGATGATCTGATCATAATAGGCAGTTCAGAGAGTATGATTGATACAATGAAAAATGATCTAAAAACATCCTTTGAAATGACAGATCTAGGACTTCTTCACTATTGTCTTGGTTTAGAAGTGACTCAAAAGAAACATCATATCAGAGTTACCCAAAATAAATATGCCAAGACATTGAT
Organism: Wollemia nobilis; assembly: GCA_028583015.1. Classification (NCBI taxonomy): domain Eukaryota; kingdom Viridiplantae; phylum Streptophyta; class Pinopsida; order Araucariales; family Araucariaceae; genus Wollemia; species Wollemia nobilis. Next base: position 1,066,896 of record JAQPPZ010016675.1, read on the forward strand.
TGATAAATATCACATGACTGATTGTAAGTCTAAGGCTACTCCAATGGAGGCTGGACTTAAGCTATCTCGATATGATCAATCTCCACAAGTAGATAGCACTCTCTATCATCAACTGATTGGGAGTCTCATCTATCTTACAAATACCAGGCCAGATCTTAGTTTTGCTGTGGGTTATCTTTCATGGTTCATGCAAGACCCAAAGGTGAGTCATTGGAAAGTAGCAAAAAGAGTTCTTCATTATGTTCATGGTACAACAGATTTTGGCTTGGAATACAAAATGAATAACAAGTTCTATCTACAAGGATACATGGACTTTGACTATGTTGGATCCATTGATGATCGAAAGTCAACTTCTGGTTACATTTTTCATCTTGGATCTGGTCTTGTCTCTTGGCACAATAAGAAGTAGTAGGTGGTTGCTATCTCTTCTACAGAGGTAGAATATCATGCAGCTAGTGGATTAGTCTATGAGATAATTTGGTTAAGTCACATTCTTACAAACATGGGCCTTCCAAAGAACCTTCCACTTCATTTATTTTGCGACAATCAAGGTGTTTTGAATCTTGTCAAGAATCCAATTTTTCATGATCGCACCAAACACATCAACACTAGGTGTCATTTCATTCAAGATGAAGTTCCAAAGCATCATATACAACTCCAATACATTCCCACTGATGAGCAAGTTGCAAATATCTTCACCAAGGCACTTGCACGTGTCAAATTTGAATTGTTTCACAATGCTCTTTGCAGTTGCCAATAATGTAATAAGGGGGGATGTTAGCATAATGTATTTAATCACATGTTTATATTACATTATGGTGAGGGTGGTAAAACAATGCTCGTAGGTGCTCTCCAGATTAAGTGGTTACACAACCACTTTGGTGGTTCCATAACCACTTAGAAACTACCAATGTATATTTATTACCATCAATATTCAATACATGCTACTACTTCATCTAAATTCTATAATATGAAAGGTGTGGCCTCAAGGCTAGAGAAATAAGAAAGTACTTAAGAACATAAAATTAGTGACTTTGACTTCCTGAAGGTAAATGATATCAATATTACCATTTTTTAACTTGAAGTCATCTAGACCCTGATGCACTATGTACTTGCACACATGATCTATCAAACCCCTGATATTCCAAGATAAGCACTTCATGAGACATGATTGAGGAGCATATTTCCTTTGAGGACCTCAAATTCCTTGAAATATACTAAGGATTCAAAGTTATTTGTGAGAAACCTATTATGATTTTTACGAAAAAATATATTTGTCATCTCTTCTCCAAAGGGATGCCTAAGGTATCCCTAACTAGACTGTGAGAGAGATGAGTATTTTATGAGGGAAATTTAATAGGTAGTTAGGTGGAGAAATCTTGCATTTGCTTAAGGGAGTGAGCACTGGCATAACTGATGGCTTAGTTGACTGGGACGCTTGAATAGAATCCTTAAGATCATTTGATAGATCAATTTCAATGCAAATGTGTTTGTATGGCCACACAACATAGAATTTTTATGGATCCATGCACACAAACTTGCCAATGGATGCAAAAATCTATGGAAAGAGTGGCCAAAGATGCAAAGGAAGACCTAAGAATTCCACCTAAATGGGGACACGCAAGGAAATATTAGTAGAAACTATAAAATTACGATGCAGGGCTGAAGAATTAAAAGGTTATTTCTAATATACCAAGGCCCTTTTCTCATAACTGCAATGACATGCTACGGATCAACAAACTAAAAATGAAAAAAACCTTTAGTAAGGTTTTGAATATGATCAAATTTTATGCCATATGGCTGCCAGACTTGCTAAATCCATTGCCAAATTAGCGAGTCACTTGGAATCCTACCTAGAAAGTACCCTACTAGGGTGTGACTTTCAAGTCAGTTGTAAGCATTATCAATATCTTGCATGGGTAAGGTTATTTCCAACACTGAGAAACTACCTTTAGGATAAACTTCCTAGATTATTTTACTAGTGCCATGGTTCTAAATAGTTGTAACTTCACTAACCAGTGAAATAGTGGCCTCAGAGGTAGCCATTGAAAGGGACAAAGTCTCATGTCCAAGGTAGAGTCGTAACTAAGAATGGCATAGTGTGTGCACATCTCAGAAGGGCACAAATGGTATGGTAGCTGATGGAAGAACAAATAGGTAGCAACAACATGCGAGCAAAATCCTAGCAAGAAAAAACCTAGAAGAGCCTCCACATAAGTCTTAATTTTGATAACATCTAATATATTTGTTTATCCTTCTCAATGTTCAATGCCATTCATATCTTAAGGGCATACAACTAAGAAAAAATATTAGAATTAAAACTAGTTGATTGAAAATAAGATAAAACCTCCAAGCCTTATTTGTTGAGTATAGATCCCCCTACTCCAAAATTGTTTAGGTTGCCTTTGGAGGAACCATAAAACATCAAAAGATGATTTGTGGTTACCTTTACATGAGGAAACAAAATAGAGACTTTTTTTTATATTGCAAGGGTAAACTTTGATGGAATCCCAAACTAGACAATGAATTTTGATCTTGGTTCTGCCTATGATAGGAGCTTCCTCCTTGAATATTTTCTTATTTCTACTAACACAAATTCCCCAAAGGAAGTATCTAGAAATAATTTTTCAAATTTAGAGCATGGATTTACCATTTCTAATTACTATAGTAAGGGAAATAAATTTAAGAGATATAAACTCAAAAATAGAAGAAAGTGTAGCAACTTTACTCTAGCCAAGAAGACCTTCATACATCTTGGTCCATACTTATCTAGAGAAATGGCATGATAAAACTAAATGAGCTAATATTTCTTCCTAGATATAGCATAAGGGATAAATAGAAAAGCCAATTTTTTTTTAGATTATCTTGAGTGAGCTAATTATTGTGATAAGTAGTCTAGAGAAATAAGTCGATCTTTGGGATAGAAAGAGTCCATATAAAATTCCAAGGGAGGTTACCTACAGAAGAAGAATCCATTTTGGACTAATATCCCTTGTTAATAGTATAAATACCATATCCAAGAGGAGATCCATAAATGGTTACATATTTTTTTCTAGCATAATATGGAAATATTCCACTCAATTGTATATTAATTATCTACCAATGAGGTTGTAAATCAATAGGAAGAACAAGTTGCTTTTCAATTTTCAACTTATGGTTATGAATGAATGGAGTTAAGAGATTTAAATTTATTGTCCTTTAGCAACTTTTGAAGAGGAGGCTCTATTTGAAGTTTGTAATTTCTTAAAATCTTGTGTGTGAGAGAAAATTCTCTTTTAGATATGGGATTCCATGATAGTTCTTCAATAATGATGTTTTTGACCTCTAGAATTCCTTTTAAGATTTTATATGTATTTATAATTTTTAGATTGAAAAAGGTCTCTATTCCAGTTGAAGAGACAAAAAACAACACCAAATAACAATATATAAATAGAAATTAAAAGATAATATTGCACAATAAATGATTTTATATTAATTAGGGGGATCCTCAAAACTCCATTATTACAATAAGAATATTTGAATCCTTTGATACAAATATACACAATGCTAGGGTTCTCCGAAACCCTAGCTACAATGTTGGTGGTGTCTCAAAATGCGTCTCTGCTCCCAATAGAAGTGAGTGGGATTCTGATTATCCGATGTCGAGTCACTCCACCTTAAGAAACTACTAAATTCCTATTTATCTCTATATTTATGCACATAAGATGATAACAAAGAGTTAGTAATAACTATGAGGGCTCCATTGTGTGAGACCCTCAAAAATTAATAAAACCCTAGCTATCCAATAATGAAACTACATGCAAATATGAATAATACTAAAATAATAACCAAAATGAAATATTTACCTTATGACACTTGTTCTCTGAACTGATTGTAATTTTTATAGGAAGTTGGTGCGACGATGGCCTAACATCACTCGAGGGCTAGTAAGGCTATAGGGTTCTGGTATGGGATGCTCGTAGGTGCTTGATGGTAGTAAAAAATACTTGTATATTCTTGGGAATGGTAGAGGGCACCTAGAGGCACTTGGCAGAAAAGGAGAAGCACCTAAAGGTGTTTAATAGATGATGGGAAATCTGTAGAAGATATAGCTAAGAAAAATAGGTAGCAACATATGCAAAGGCTATGATAGGCATACAAGAATGGCTTAAGACTACTTAAGACCAAGGACTTAGAAAAATACTCTGTGAAAACTTAGGGGTTGAGCCATCAAAATGGCTCCTATTAATAATCCAACCTAGGGCATGCTAGGGTTTCAACAACACTAATCGTGTAGCTAAGATAAAAGTATATTGGAGGGTGTATGTTAAATCTAGGGTGTGGCATGGATTGATATGGATGGATGGATAGGATTAGGTGAAATTGGATGGCTAGGATTTATTCACTTAAAAAATATATATATATATATATATATATATATATATATATATATATATATATATATTAAATAAATATATAATATATAATATGTGAAATATTAATATTTAAATATATATAAAATAAATATATATAAATATATGTAAATAAAGGGTGGAAATGGTGGGAAGATCTGAATGGATAACATGTGACTAGGTTTGAGTTTCTACAGATACCTCTTTTATACTGTGTTGCATAAAATACAATGCAATACAAAAATATGAGACTTGTTTTGGCTAGGTGTAGAAGAAACTTTATCTTGGGATGTGAAACATAAGGTTGAAGATAAAAGAATGAAAGAATTTGGATTTTTACATAGCTTACCCCCTTAATTGGTGAGTGATTTTGTGAATGAATCCCACGAGCCAATTAAAAAATCTAGGTAAATGAATGATGGATGATATAAATTATGTAAATGTGATACCGTTTTTGCTCTAATGGTATGAAGGGTATTGGTGAAAATGTGAAATGTTGCATCTATTTTTGCCTTAACATGTGAAGGGATTTTTGAAAAATGTGATGAAAAATGTGTCTATTTTTGCCCTAACAGATGAAGGGATTTCTACCAACTGTAGATGTCATGATCATGTAATATGTATCCCATTGTAGGAAGGTCAAAACCAAATGTGATTACCCAAAATTTGGGGTGATTTGATGTTGTAGAAGAATGTGCCTTTTGGCATGATTTGATGTTGTAGAAGATTGTGTGAGGCTAGAGCAGTAGGTAGCAGAGTGGGATGTGAGTATCATGAGGCTCTAGGTAGATCTACTAGAGAGGTAGTACCAACATAATGTTGACATAGCACACCTTCAGTCTCGACATAGATATATCAAGGCACTGGAGGATAGGTTTATGGAGCATTATATTCCACTTCCTAATCCTCCAACATAATATGTATCTAAGACTGCTAGGCATAGTGAGTCCAGGTATAGCTCTAGATTGAGAGCTCCTTCTAGGTCATAGGGTCTTCTTGGAGGGCTTAGCTAGTGCTTTGATGCACTTTTTGTATATGAGCCTTGGTGCTCCATTGTATGTAGCCTTTTTGGCACTCATTGTAAATGTGATATTTATACATATATACATGGTTTTTAACTTTTATGTTATATGTTTGTGTGAATTATTTTATTGGAATACTTTTGTGTAATGCATGATGAATGTATATGAGATGTTATGGATGATTAATTCAAGGTGGAATGTAGATGTTCTATATAATCATTCATAGTTTAGGTTTTGTTTGGCCATGTTTATAGCATTGTTGTTTAATTAGGGACACCAAAATTGGTGGTATGTGGGGTGAATGAATCATGAAGTGATATTGATGTTGCTATTGAAGAAGACATGGATGTTGATATGGAAAAATATATGGATGTTGATATGGAAAACTGACTATTTTGTAGAGACTCAGCCATACTAGTGGCATAAAAAAAACTCACTAAAACTACCTAATCCTTCTACGACCAAATGTGTGTGCAGTGATTTCATTTATCAAATCAGGAGTATGGTAATGACTCAAGGTAATCAAGAACCAATGTTTGTGCAAGTGAGTTTATTAACTCATCTTGAGTAAATTGGATAAACCTATTATGAATGAATCCAAGAAGCTAGCTTGTCCTTATGTATGGTTAGAGGTCTCTTTAAAATAGATGTGTCACCATGCATGAGGTACTCCACTACCAGTCAAGTGTCTATAGCTCTAGTGGAGTTTAACTCCATAGTCCACAATTTGTGTTTTTGATCTCTTAATTTTTGGGGATGACTACCTAATTATCTTATTGGAAATATAGTATGATCCATACAACCCAATAATTAGTGGTGTGTGATGTAAAATATTTAAAGTTTTTGTTAGGGATTTTTCCCTAATATTAATTTTATTTTTGATATTGTGATAGTATAACCCCATTTGTTACCACAATTTTTTTATATATATACATATTCATATTTCATGAGGCAAGGGTCATAATCATGAACTAAGATAGAATCATTCCATTTGGATTGTAAGCTATCAAGGCAAATAGCATCAAGAGTTATTAAGACTTGATCAGAGTCACTCTTGAGTAGAAGTGATCAGCTTCTACGAAACCCTCATACCACTCAGATATGGGAACGTTGGCCAAGCATTATATTTCATCCCTCTTAAAAAGGGAAATCACCCTTAACCATATTGTCCGCTAAGACCAATATATAGGTGAATGCCTTGAATATGGAAACCCATCATAATGAAATAACCTCAACAATGGTTATTCATGGATCTTAGATCCTACCCACATCTTCTTGATGGGATAACAAAATCACTACACGTGATTAAAATTACATAATCCTTGGAATGCCATGATTATATTACCTTATACTTCTTAAGGCTTATTTGTCCACCCTTTTTATTTAGGCAACCCTTTTGTTATGAATCAATTAAGTTCATTACAAAAGGACATTATTTATCCATCATGGGAGTGCCCATTCTGAGTTTCCACTCGGATTAATCCACAATTTGTTATCATAATGTTTTAGGTTATACCAACCATGAATGTTTATGAGGTGGACATAATTCGATTAATCCTTGAGGAATATAATCCATTACATTATGATTCTTGAGATTGTAGCACACATGAGATATTCAATTGAGCAATATTTACATTCCATTACATTCTACTTTTTGCATCCATACAACCATTGAATACATCAAGTGCTAGTTGTTGAAAGGTAAAGCTAGCTAACTACATCATTCATAATTTCCCAATACATTCCAAAAAATAATTGACATAATCGTATATCATTAAATCATCAACATATTAAAGTTAAGCATACATTCCTTGCATCATAGTACACATGGTCATAATCTAAGAATTGCATAATTGTTTCATCAAGCATTTAACCATCTCATCCACTTAAATTATTTTCATTTTGAAGTAAAAGCAACATGCACAAGAATTAACACATCAAACCACAAATAGAGTGACACATTGTTTATCCTGGGAACCCTCATGGGGAATAAACCCAACCTCCAAAATATGTACTTTCCTCATATTCATAAACTTAGGATGTCAAATATTACAAATATAGAAGGGCCACTATGGGTCCCTTTCAATCAATTATACATGGCAAGGAATACAACCGTTCCTTATCAAATTCATGATGCAATTAAGGAATTTTTCCTAATTCCTTTCTCTAAGTCATCATTATATCATTAAGGTATTTACCATACCAATAAGGAATCCATATGTCCTTTTAAACTCATGATGCAACTAAGGATTCTAATGATTCCTTCCTCTAAGCCATCCTAAGAATTTTCATATGTTTATGATAATCATCGGAATCTTATTTTGGAGAAGTCGTATCGATGTTAGAGAGAACCATATAAGTTCCCTCAAGAATGAATTCCAAATTCATTCTACATAATTGACACAAAGTCAATCCATGAATTAAAGTCCCATACCTTTAATTCATTAATAAACCATTCTTCCTAAATTAATAATTTAAGCTAATAATTTAAATTATCTATCATTTCATAATTATATTTGTAACAACCCATGTCAACCACCTTTCTCCTTAATATTAGGTTAATAAAAGTAAACCCTTAGAGGTTTAGCATGGGTAATATAAAGCTCATTATACTAAATCTATTTCCTTTGATTATATACAAATCAATAGGGGTATAATTCCCCATTGAATACAACATATTAATCAATTCAATTGATTCTCAATTGCTATCAAATTTGCTTCCTAAATTTGATCCAAGATTCATTTCATTACTTTCCAAATCCTATCAATTCACTTCCCAAATGTGAGCTAAAGATGCATCAAATATCCTACACAATTTTTATATTTCAATCCAAGGTTAGCTCTCAAATCAATTCATTTCCATAATTGGATCCCAATATGCATTCAATTATTTCATCCTCTATCATAAAGTTTCCAAGAATGCATTTGTAAATTGTTATCAAATTTTTCCCAAAATTTGATCCGACATAATCTCTAATTATCTTGCTAATTTGGTTATCAAAATCCAATCCAAATATTATTTCTCTTATCTCCAAATGATACCAAATTTACCTCCAAGATTTGCTTTAATACTATTCAATTAATCTCTCAAAAGAGGAAATCCCCATAAATTCCCATAAATCATCTAGCATCAAGGTCCATATCTAAATAATTTACTTTCTAATCCCAATCAACATAAATGCCATTCCTTTGATTGTCAGGGATGTTTGGAAGAGTCCCATACCTCTTCCTGGATGGACACCAAGATCATCCATTCTTCTAATGGATTCCATTCATTAAGGATTTCATAATAAATCATAGTATGTATTTTACATACAAAATCTATAATTTCACTAAAATCATTACCTCCATTTACTTCCCACATTTAACATAGAAAATCACCAAGCATGAATAAACAATTCATTCATCATAACAAGGATTAATTCTTAATCCCATTCATCATTTTATATGCAATCATGCATCACATCTTTGCCAAATGTATATCACATACAAAGAAATCACCAATCATGAATAGATGATTCATCCATCCTTAATATTTTCATAAATAAGGATTGATTCATAATTCCAACCATCATTTGTTTGGAATATCACCAAACTTAGGGAAGAGTCCCATACCTCTTCCCAAGGAATGGACACCAATCCATACCTTACAAAACTAGAAGATATTTTCCCAAGCTTCTAGTTGACTTTATCTATTTACAAAATTTATCATAAATCATAATATAGTTTATTTTCTTTTTCTAATTATTTTCACAATAATATACAAAGTCTATTTTTCCACTTGTTCATAAAATTTACCATTCAATTAGATATAAAATCTCTAATCAAAATATCCAAAAATATTTGGTTTTTATATTATACAAAATCATTTTTCAAATTTATGAACACAAAACTATTATTTACCAAAAATAAGAGATACTTTAAATCACTCCCAAGAAATCCAAAATCATCCCTTATTCCTAATTACCTCAAACCCATTTGAAGCAATCTTTCATATCCATTGGCTAAAGTGTCTATTTTATAACACCCATCTCACTGACATCTATTTACTCTAGTAAATTAGAGCTATAAGTCATACTTTAATCCTTCGATAAAATCCAAAAGTACCAATAAGCCATTTCTAAAGGCTTTTAAGGTTTTATAACCATACGATTCATCTATATTACTTTACGAACACAACAGAATCTCATATGTAGATATAGTCCATATGTGCCGAAAGTTGAGTGATAATCTGGTCATCATGGTTTACATGGCTGAACAGAGATCCGGTAGTATGGATTAACACAAATGGACACCATCATCAGTGGATTCTCAGCACTACCAGTAGAAAAGGTATTAAGGTGGAATAAAATTCCCATAGAGTGGTCGATTAAAGCTCAACTAAGATCCAGAAAGGTTAAATTTACATTATCATGCAGAAGTTTATGACGACAAATAGAGAAGGTTTGCAAGATAACTCTGATGTGGGTGCAATGTTGGTTGTAGATCGAGGATGGTTTCAATTTGGATGTGGTGAAAAACCCAAATAGAGGCAAACACCAGATGAATTTTTGGTTAAAGAGATTTCACTTCACCATAATTTAGCCTCGAAGACAAACTATCGACCATGGAGGACAGTATAGGAGTTTTATCAGTTGCTTCACACAAAGGTCACCTTAAGTGCAGCTAGTGGTAATACAACACAACATAGACAATTGATATGGATGACATAATAAAATCCTAACTCATCCTTGATAATCATTAACAGGGTGCCATCGAATGATAGAAAGGCTTAGTTTGAAGTCCATTTTGGTATAAACGACATAAACACCGAATCCACGAGAATGAGAATGGGAGTCCTTGAGTTCTGACATGCCTATCCCAATATTGGTGACCGATTGATAATGATCTAATGATATTGTAGATGTACTAGTATTGATCCCCCAATGGCAGATGAAGTTCTATGCACTAGAAAGGTAACAACAGATGGGGAAAATCCCGAAGAGCGACATAAGATAAAGGTAAAGCAAATCCCAATCAGGGACTACCAACGCTCTGGATTCTAGTCGAATGATCTTAATCGAACCAAAACAAAGCTTAAGGTTGTAGATGTAATGATATTAAGTCGGTGCATAAATGAGGATGACGTAGACCCCTATTGGTTCCCTTAGATGGACTGGGTTGGGAGTAATGCCAACACAGAATTTGGCTCATACAACTCGAACTCGCAGAGTTTGATTTCATATAAGTCCATTTATCCCCATATTTGCATAAAAATTACTTATAGGATAATAATGAAATATTATATGGCTCAATATTTATAAGTCAATCATGATACTACTACTGCATCTCATTCTAGAATGGATGCGTGGTCACAAAAGTTTTCTGATGGATAATATAAATTTGATTCCATTATCAAAATTGTAGTCAATATTCGACTATATCATTGAGAAGAAAAACACAATCTAAACAGACAAAATGGCTTTACTTTCAAAATAAACAAGTATTCAACAAGACATAAGTGAATTAGAATGGAAAGTTCCAACTTGGGACTTCACAAGATAAATCTTCCTTAGTGCTTCCTTAATCTTCTTCTATTCCACCTTCTCCTTCCAACATCCTCCTCTTTTTCTCAACCTCCATGGCCATTTATAGCTTTCTTTCTTCTTAGACAAGAAAGAGGTTTCTAAATATATGTATATTTTATTTATTTTGCTTTCTTTCTTTCAAAAAATATGCTTCTAATTATATATATATATATATATATATATATATATATATATATATATATATATATTATTATATATTTTATTTTATCTTTTTCTCACCCAAGTTAAAGCTTCCTTTAATATATATATTAATGGAAAGGAAATCCATAGAGATAAGAGCATAATCTTATCCACTATTTCAACCTTCCCAAAGTAGCCATATGAAGGAAAGATTTATTATTTAAATCTACAAGGTAGTTTTTTTTTTTCATGTTTTAATCCAATTTAAAATTGAACAAGCTCATAAAAACAAACTACCTAATTTCCTTCTAAAATAGGATCAACTAGATCCAATAAGAATGCTCAACAAAATAAATCCTTTATTTTTTAAAAATTTCTCCATTTAAAGATTTCACTAAATCATGATAAATTGCATGATATTATTTTCAATATTTTCTAAAATAATTTGTAAAATGCAAAACATTATTAATGTGCATTTTCAAAGTAAAATTCAATTAAACCAAACTCATGCAAATTAATCATGAAATCAAATATAAAACACACACAAATGGCATACAAGCACTCAATGCATGTGCTCAGTATCCCCCATCACCATTTTTCCTTTGATTGGGCGGGACTTTTTAGAGTAATACTCAAGTAACACCACCATCAAGGAGGTAACTAGTGATGATAGGATTATGAGCTTTACCTGTTGAGTTGTCATAGTCATCATTTCCCTTTGGTGGTCAGTCTTCCACCTATGAAAATAAATGTTCCTACAATCAAGCAATGCAACATCATTTTCTTTTGACAAATACAATGCAACTATATTAAGCATTGAAACCGGCTACCATTACACAAATAGCAACTTAAAAATAGTCCTCCAAGGTGGGATGTGACATACTCCCCCTTTTATATTAAACACAGTCCTCTGTGTTTTCCTGCATTATTACATAACAAACAACAAAACATAGTTTTTGGCATAGTTTCCACTTTGCATAAGTGGTCCATAGTTCAGCCTGTATTATTACATAGCATCATTAAATAAATAAGGATAGTGTCTTTTCAAAATATTATGCTTCCTCATAGTCTTGGAGTGAAACTCTAGAATTTTAGTTGATTTCATTGGAATGACTAAGGGATTCACCATCATTCATGAGTGATAGAGTAGCTTACCCTTCCAAATTTGGACTTTTGGTGGCAACGTGGATTTTGTGATTCATCACAATTTTACTTGTTCCTGCACATTGTGGGTATATTTTTGCATAATGTTGTCCCTTACATGTAAAGCATCCCCCAGAGGACCTACATGTTTCTTTCCCTTTTCTCTTTTTTTTTTTTTTTTTTTTTTTTTCCATTTTTTATTGTTTCTTAAGAACATTTACTTGTTCTTTCAACTCAAAATTCATCGCAAAAAGGTCCTCCACCATTTGGTTTAATATTTTCAACTTTCCTCCAAGACTTTTAGTTTGCTTCATCTTGCGAGATAATGTGTCCTCTTCGCTTCCTACTTTAGGGGCCATTTCCTGATATATAAAGAATAGTGTTAGATTACAATCTTTCCTCAAGTTGTAATTCTAACTTCTATCCCCTATATTTAATGTTTTAATTGATAAAAGTCACCTTTGTTCATGGCTACTATTGCTAGTCTATTAAGGCTATAACGAACTAGCTTACTCATGGAATAGTCACTTATTATAAAAACACATGTTTACGACCTTCCAGAGTTTAGTCTATTGACACACAGAACATATTGATTTATGATATATTTCAATGCTTAAATAGCACAAAGCACATCTACTAATTTATGATAAAGCAAGATGATATTTTCAACCATGGTAGAGGTTCATGTTGTGGCTATTTATGGGTGAACCATTGCTAAACAAAATAGTAATCCACTAGAATTCATCATGGTTGAGATATTCAACTTCTTGGCCAAAGGTCAAATTGTAATGAGAATTAATTAAAGAAAACATTATTTTATCTTGTCTTGTATACTATAGTATGCCAAATTTAGATATACCTAGAATTTTAATCCAAGAACATCTATAGTCCGATGATGGGTAGTTCTGTGACTACGCTTTTTGGACTATATCAAAGATCTTTATCTTCTTTTAGGCTATCTCTAGGGACTAAATTTCAACTCACTTAATTATTATTCACACAATGTTCCACTTTGATCCATTTGGCCTAGGCAATTAACAAGTTATCCATAATAATTTGATAAACTTAATTCAAGGGGTCCTTTAGCGGATTTGATCCAACTTATGATCCCTCTTGTTCATACGCACTTGAAAATAATGAGTAAGTCAAGAAACATAGATGTCGAGTAGTTTTCCAAAAGAGTCTAAGGTACATCGCTTAAAACCCATGGAAGGAGGGTTCACTTAGCTCTTCCACTTTCAAATGACTATGGATCTATTCATGGGAGAAAGGAACTCAGACATCGACAATCTCAAGTACTAACTTGTCCTTACCAAGCATGAATTGTTTAGAGTTGTAGGATTTTATGTTTTGAGTTCCTCATGCTATTGTTTCATGCCCAAATATTTTTCTAACCTAGATCTAACTAGAATCTATTAGTTAGTCTAGTCTTTGATACCAATTGTAACAACCCCATTTGTTACCAAATTTATATATATATATACATATTCATCTTTCATGAGGCAAGGGTCATAATCATGAACTAATATAGAATCATTCCATTTGGATTGTAAGATATCAAGGAAAATAACATCAAGAGTTATTAATACTTGATCAGAGTCACTCTTGAGTAGAAGTGATCAGCTTCTATGATACCCTCATACCACTCGGATATGGGAAAGCTAGCCAAGCGTTATATTTTATCCCTCTTAAAAGAGGAAATCATCCTTAACCATACTATCCACTAAGACCAGTATATAGGTGAATGCCTTGAATATGGAAAACCATCATAATGAAATAACCTCAACAATGGTTATTCATTGATCTTAGATCCAACCCACATCTTCTTGATGGGATAACAAAATCACTACACGTGATTAAAATTACATAATCCTTGGAATGCCATGATTATATTACCTTATACTTCTTAAGGCCTATTTGTCCACCCTTTTTATTATATCAATGAATCAATTAAGTTCATTACAAAAGGACATTATTTGTCCATCATAGGAGTGCCCATTCCAATTTTCCACTCGGATTAATCCATAATTTGTTATCATAATGTTTTAGGTTATACCAACCATGAGTTTTTATGAGGTGGACATAATTCGATTAAATCCTTAAGGAATATAATCCATTACATTATGATTCTTGAGATTGTAGCACACATGAGATATTCAATTGAGCAAGATTTACATTCCATTACATTCTACTTTTTGCATCCATACAACCATTGAATACATCAAGTGCTAGTTGTTGAAAGGTAAAACTAGCTAACTAAATCAATCATAATTTCCCAATACATTCCAAAAAATAATTGACATAATAAAATATCATTAAATCATCAACATATTAAATTTAAGCATACATTCCTTGCATCATAGTACACATTGACATAATCTAAGAATTGCATAATTATTTCATCAAGCATTTAACCATCTCATCCACTTAAATCAATTTCATTTTGAAGTAAAAACAACATGCACAAGAATTAACACAATAAACCACAAATAGAGTGACACATTATTTATCCTGGGAACCCTCATGGGGAATAAACCCAACCTCCAAAAGTATGTACTTTCCTCATATTCATAAACTTAGGATGTCAAATATTACAAATATAGAAGGGCCACTATGGGTCCCTTTCAATCAATTATACATGGCAAGGAATACAACCGTTCCTTATCAAATTCATGATGCAATTAGGGAATTTTCCTAATTCCCTTATCTAATTCATCATTGTATCATTAAGGTATTTTCCATACCAATAAGGAATCCATCTATTCCTTTAAACTCATGATGCAATTAAGTTTTTCTAATTTCCTTTCTCTAAGTCATCATTGTATCATTAATATATTTCCCATACCAATAAGGAATCCATATATCCCTTTAAACTCATGATGCAATTAAGGAATCTAATGATTCCTTCCTCTAAGCCATCCTAAGAATTTTTATATGTTTATGATAATCATTGGAATCTTATTTTGGAGAAGTTGTATTGATGTTAGAGAGAACCATATAAGTTCCCTCAAGAATGAATTCCAAATTCATTCTACATAATGGACACAAAGTCAATCCATGAATTAAAGTCCCATACTTTTAATTCATTTTTAAACCATTCTTCCTAAATTAATAATTTAAGCTAATAACTTAAATTATCTATCATTTCATAGTTACATTATGTTGTAACAACCCATGTCAATCACCTTTCTCCTTAATCTTAGGTTAATAAAAGTAAACCCTTAGAGGTTTAGCATGGGTAATATAAACCTCATTATACTAAATATATTTCCTTTGATTATATACAAATCAATAGGGGTCTAATTCCCCATTGAATACAACATATTAATCTATTTAATTGATTCTCAATTGCTATCCAATTTCTTCCTAAATTTGATCCAAGATTCATTTCATTACTTTCCAAATCCTATAAATTCTCTTCCCAAATGTGAGCTAAATATGCATCAAATATCCTACACAATTTTTGTATTTAAATCCAAGGTTAGCTTTAAAATCAATTCATTTCCATAATTGGATCCCAATATGCATTCAATTATTTCATCCTCTATCATAAAGTTTCCAAGAATGCATAATTGTTATCAAATTTTTCCCAAAATTTGATTCGACATAATCTCTAATTATATTGCTAATTTGGTTATCAAAATTCAATCCAAATATTATTTCTCTTATCTCCAAACAATACCAAATTTACCTCCAATATTTGCTTTAATACTATTCAATTAATCTCTCAAAAGAGAGAAATCCCCATAGATTCCCATAAATCATCTAACATCAAGGTCCATCTCTAAATAATTTACTTTTCTAATCCCAATAAATATAAATGCCATTCCTTTGATTAACAGGGATGTTTGGAAGAGTCCCATACCTCTTCTTGGATAAACAACAATCCAATCCTTCCAAAACTAGAAGATCATCCATTCTTCTAGTGGATTCCATTCATTAAGAATTTCATAATAAATCATATTATGTATTTTACATAAAAAATCTATAATTTTTCTAAAATAATTACCTCCATTTACTTCCCATATTTAACATAGAAAATCACCAAGCATGAATAAAAAATTCATTCATCATAACAAGGATTAATTCTTAATCCCCTTCATCATTTTATATGCAATCATGCTAAAATGACTAGAAGTTGACATTTGATCTAACAACAAGGGTTATTTGTATGCGGGCCACCACTGGGTTGTTATTTGTTGGTGTTCTTCTCCTTCAAATCTACTGAATAACCTGAAAGAAACTTGCAAGAAAGGGTCAATACATTGGGGGGCTTGCCTTAGTCAGGCCCCATATTTATAAAGATGAAATGACTATAAAACCATAACAAAAACTGAAATAAAATGTGCAGAAGGTAATAATATGCTAAAATAGAGCTTACCTCCCAAATCTGGGGTGATTTGGGGCCTGTAGACACACTTCACGACCCGGGTCGCTAATTGAGGCCGGATTCATAGGGCAGGTTGTGAATTGAGTTGTGATGCTCCTCTGGTAAGATCTCTTCGGTAGATCGGTCCTAAGGCAGTTGGGGTGCCTCTGTATGCTATCAAAATCCATCTGTGTGCATCGGGAATGGACTATTTACTATTGGCTTTCCATTTTTGTAGAGTAACTGTACTTTGTTGAATTTGGGAATCAGACTTAATTAGGGGTTTGGGACCCATTATTTATAGGCAAATGCAAGGTGCAGGGGGGGTTAGATAGACTAAACCTAGGTTTGATTCTGACTAGGGTTAGGTTAAGAAATGCTATGTGGCAACATCACATTCCTTATGAGAAATATCTCATCCTCACACATGTGTGAGGATGGATTAGGGCTAATCCTGATTAGGAGGTGCTTAAGCCAATTTAAACATGATTAAAGAAATATCTCAACAAACCCTAATCTCACACATGTGGGAGGATTTGATTAAGGCTAATCAAGATTAAGGGTTCTTTTAATCAAATTTACCCTAAAAAGTGACTTAAGTGAAGTCAACATTAAATTAGAATTTGATAATTGACTTATTAATTAATTTGGCCAACTAATACCCCGTGGGGGCCTTAATTGTGTGTGAATAGACCATCGAATGATATTTTGATGTGCCGGATGTAATTTGGAAGGCTTATGAGGGTTTAGGACCTGAAAGCCGGTGAAGTAGTATATGGGAGTCTACATGATGCTATGACAATCTATGGCGATCTACGCATGACTACAACAATCTATGCATGTCTAGGATGATCTACAATAGTCTACACTGGTCTACGATAGCCTAGGGGTACCTAGGATGGCCTATGTAAACCTACAAGTGTCCAGAAGGATCTACAAGTACGTAGGTATAGCAGTGTGTGACTTTTGGGTGTCTACATTTGCCCCTTTTTGTACTATACTATGTAGAACATAGTTTAATACAAAAATATGAAGGGTTTGTGCAGAAGGAAAAGGGATAGAAGGGGAATGGAATCCAATCAAAGGGTATGTAGCCACTCGAAGCGTGACCATACAAATCAATCGGGTATCCAGGGAAAAGAAGAGAAAGAATGGAATCTAATCGAAGGTATGTAGCCGCTCGAAGCGTGACCATACAACATCAACTTGATGTCCACAGGGGAAGAAGAGAGGAAGGAAAGAAGGAAAAAGAGAAAAAAAAAAAAAAAAGTGGGGGGGGGAAAAAAAATGTTTTTGTGATGATGGGGGGGGTTTGTGTGGGGTGGGGTGATTTTTTGCCCCCCCGGGGGGGGGGGGAGGATTATTTTGTTTTTTTTCTCTTTGGGGGGGGGGGGGGGGGGGGGGGGTAAGGGGGAGAAGAAAAAAAAAATTTTTTTTTTTTTGTGGTGTGGGGGGGGGGGGGGGGGGGGGGTGGGAATAAGGTTTGTGTTGTTTTTTTTTTTTGTCTCCCTCCCCCGCCCTGGGGGGGGGCCTTAGGATTGATCAAACGTATCATCCATTGTGTACTCGACGTACATGAATGCTAGATTGACTTCTCCATGGTGACGCGTAACTCTCCTGATGTAACCCATGTATATTTGGAATTGAGATTATAATCGTATGATAATATTCAGCAAAAAAATTTGTAGACAAATGTGCTAACCACGCTTTTGGATTTTCGATGTTGTGGTTGCATGCAAAGATGACTTTGGATATGAATACCCCCTCAAACGAGGAATCAACAATGAGGTGAATGGAATGTGGTGATTTGATGATGCAACGATTGATAAAGATACCAATGCATGATGAATATGATTGCTAGTAAGAAGAGAAAATAATGGGATCTAATCAAAGGTATGTAGCCGCTCGAAGCGTGACCATACAACATTGACTTGGATAGCCAAGAAGGAGAAGGGAAAAGAATGGGATCTAATCAAAGGTATGTAGCCGAAGCATGACCATACAACATTTGATAGCCTAGAAGGAGAAGAGAAAATAATGGGATCTAATCAAAGGTATGTAGCCACTCAAAGCATGACCATACAACATTAACTGGATGCCGGGGGAGAAGAGAAGAAGGAAAGAAGAAGAAGAGGAAAGAAATAAAAAGCAATGCTGGTAAAATGAAATGGATGATTGCGGATGCAATGTTATGATTTTGTTGAGTCCGTATGACATTTACGATGCCATACTAGTTGCTTGAGAATGACAACTTTTGACTGCTTTGCTTTTGCGACCAGATCAACGTGGTCCAAAAGTATGAATAGGACAAGTTTATCGAGTAAAATGAAATGTGTGTTTGCAAATGGTGTTAAAAGGTAAGTTTTGGAGGCTCCTAGGGTTTTAGAGGGCATTTCCCTACTTTCCTAGGGTTTTGGGGATGTTTTGGGGTGTTCTGGCTCAATTCGTGACCTGGGTAGCGATTTTGACCTAACTCGTGACCCGGGTCGTGAGTCGGGGTTTAAAGCATATTTAAGCCCAAATTTGCATGGGGGGCTCATTTGAATGATGCGTGACTTTGGAAAGTGGTTTGGGAGAGCATTTGACAGCACGAAAGGAGCATGGGTGATGATTGTGAGAGTGACAATGATGAAAGGACGTAGATCAGCTGGCATCAGGCATGGGAACCCATCGATAAGTGATCGTCTGCCTTGTTTTATTTGTTTTTTTATTTTTTTGGGAAAATGTGAATGAGGGGGGGAGGTTTTCATCCCGATTTAAAAAAATTTGTAACTTTTAAGTAAAATTTGAATACGTAGTGATAAACGGGCCAAATGGGTACCCAAAAGTGCGGTCGGTTTTTCAATTGGGTTTGTTTTGTCGCCAATTTGACCGGGTAATGGGTAGAGTAGGTGTGAAGTTTGACTATCAGTTTTTGAGGTAACGATGTACTGACATTGATATGTTTTTGCACTTTGTCTGCTAAAGTAGGAAATGGGTATTCCGTTATGCGACTATTTTATTTTTTTGATTTCGTTTGATGTGATTTCGGAATTTGATGCTTTGAGGTGTAATGTGTGAACCCTAGGGCGTTAGATCTGCCATGTTAGAGGTAGAATCTCTAAAAACTAATGAAACTTTCACCGCAGAAGGGCAAAATGGGTGTCCAAAAATGTTGGTTGTTTTGGTAGCTGACTTCATTTGACATGCCTTTGATTTGCGTGCCACGGTGTAGATAGTATTAAACTAAAAATGAGCTATAGGGAGCCCGATGTAGACTGTACTCGATGTCAGTTTGAACTTCCACCACTAAATGGGCAAATGGGTATCTAAAAATGTGACTGTTATTTTTAGATTGTGTGCCTGGATGTGTGTTCGATTTTGGTGTTTTTAGGACAGATTTGATTGTTAGATCTGTGTTGATTGGTGCTTTGTTTCTGAATTTTGTCGACACATTTACCATTAAGTGGGCAAATGGGTATCCAAAAATGTGATTTGTTTTTGTATGTCATATTAATTGATCAAGTTTTGGATTGCATGCCATAGTAGTTGTACAGTTGAGTTTGTTATTGGTTGTTGGGCGACCAATGTGTACTGTTTGTCGTATGTGCTTGGACTTTTGCCATGAAATGACAAAATGGGTATCCAAATATGTGACTGTGTTGTTGATGTGTTTTGTCATTTTGTTTGTACATTATTTTATCTCGGGATGTGTGCCAAATTAAATGTTTTCAATTTGTAAATTTTGCGTGATGAAGTTGAATTTGATTGATTTGTTATGTGGGTTACTGATGCATGTTGTGTTATGTGTTGAACAGGTGAAGGCGCTTGAGCCCCGTCATCGGGTGAGGAAGTTTAAGAAGGGTTTTGAGAGGCTGATGAAGACTGAGGAGGAGCTACAATGGTTGGATGACATACACTTCCGTGGTGTGTGGGAGTGTAAGAGCATCTCACCTAATAGGGCATATGTGTCTGCCTTATGTGAGTGGTGGGATGCAGACAGGAACACATTTCATTTTCCTACGGGGGAAATGACCATGACGTTGGAAGACGTTTATCGTATCTACCGACTATCGATTGAGGGTGTTCCTATGAGGGCAGCCGAATATGGGAGGAAGGACATGGTTTTGGAGAGATTCTTTGGGGCTGGGTGGAGAGAGATCGATATCTCTAAGATGGATTATGAGTGGCTGTGGCTACAAAAGAAGATCTCGGATAGGCAGTGTGTGGCGATGATGATGATCTCTACATATGCCCTTCCTGATAGTTCCGGGGTGTTGTTTACCTAGAACATGCTGGATATAGTTAGTGATCTAGTGGAGCACAAGGTTGTGTTTGCATGGGCACCTGCACTATTGGCCCAAGTATACCATGAGTTGCATGATGTGGTTTGGGGTAGGCGGACAGGATTGAGTGTGATTCCCTTGCTGTAGGTATGGGCATGGGAGCACATAGCCATTGAGAGGCCCTCTTTGTTACCTCACCCTATACATGTGGAGGGTAAGGAGTATCCTTACACCTTGAGGTGGAGTACGAAGGTTGAGTAGGGTATGAAGAGGCCTCATGAGGGTGACCCAATTTTGTGGAGGATTAAGTTTGGGGAGCTGACGTCGGATGACATAAAGTGGAGACCATGGTTGGGTGGGGTGAGTTGGAAGGAGGATGATGAGTAGCTATGGGCTATACGATGGGGTAGATGGTTGGTGGGGAGATATACTCGATAGACTGAGTACTTTCAGTTTGATCGAGTAAAGTGCCAGTTTGGTTTATGGTAGGATGTTCCAGGGACTCCTATTATTTATTTTAGGTGATAGGGAGATAGAGGAGAGTGCCCTATTGTACCACCTTGGGTTGGGGAGAGGGACCCTCCTATGGATATCCTAGATGTAGGGGATGCAGGGATGACACCAGAGTTTGATGCATGGTGGGTGCTACAGTCTTGGGAGCCTAGGAGAGGTGTGGTGGATCGGTGGGTGGCACCTGCTACTGGGGCACCTCCGCCAGAGAGGAGAGTGAGCAGGAGGACTCGAGCTAGGGCAATGAGTATGGCTACTATTGAGGAGGAGGTTCCTCCATGATGGTCATGATGTCACATAGGTGCTTTGATGAGTACCCAGGATGTGAGGGTAGAGGAGGTGGATGTGGGTGTAGATGTTGGGATAGAGCAGACCATTGGAGCCCAGGTTGAGGGAGGCAGGGTGGTCGGTATGGGTGGTATCGATGATACCATTGATATTGGGGTATTTGTTGATATAGCACAGTAGATTCCTAATGATATTTTGGAGAGGCCAGCTATGGAGGATGTACAGGGATTGCATGATCGGATTCAATAGTTGGAGGTAGACATGGTGGAGATGAGGGCTGCTATGTCTAGGTAGGAGCAGACGATCGATACTTTGACTAGTCAGTTGGTGGTTGAGGCCACCAAGAAGATGATGTGTGAGACTACTTTGTTGGTGCATGGGATTCCTCTACCCGATTATGGTCGAATTGTGGTGCAGTCTGGATCACAGTCATAGGTGTGGGTGCCATCACATCAGAGTCAGCATAGTGTTGCTACGGTGGGATAGAGAGGTGCTAGGGCTGAGGTGCAGGATCAGCCTACTATGGATCCAGTTCTAGGGTTCAAGGTGGAGTCGAGCCAGGTTGTAAGGATGCGAGTGAGCCATGAGGGCCATGGGGAGACTCCTAGTGGGAGTTAGGATATATGTTGTTGATTGTAGCCTACGGGCATTTTGTATTGATGATAGATGATGATGGGCATGATCCCAGGTTGTAGCCTTCGAGTATTTTGTATGGATGATATATATACATATACCTTGTTGATTTTGGCTATTATATATACATGTGTTATTTTGATGGTTTGAAATGTGTTCTTGTTTATGTTTGCATGGATTAGCATAACATAATTTGTAGATATATATGATGAATAGATATACATGTATGACATGGTTTAGATCTATTATCATGTTGTGGTATAAATGGATTGTAGAATAGTGTTATGATTGTATTTCCAATGTGACATGATGTGATATCAAATGTGATTTCGTAATGAATGTATGTAGAGTAAGTGCGATACTGTGACTCAATTTTGAAATGCATATGGGATGAATGCAATAAATGTAATTTGATATGAAATGCATGTAGGATGAATGCATAACTATAATGTGTATCAAATGTATCTGACATAGATGCATGTATGCATGTATGGACTTACTGAAATGCACCAAGGAAGCACTTGTATGGTGGCATTTACCTATATGGATGCTATCCATTCCATGATTTTAGGGTCGATGGATAATGTAAGGCATGTGTAATGGTTTTGACTAACATAGTTATGACAATCAAATCTCAAACCCTTAGCTATACAAGTTTTGTGGCAACTTATAACATGATCGGGCTGGTTCAAAATCTATCTTGGACCTATGTGTGTGAATGTGTAAGGTTCATTTATCCATTTTGAGGGAGGTAGGATTAACCCATTGTAGATGCTACCGGACTAGCTAGCTCATCCATCCACAACAGTGATTTCTACAAAAGTGATATGCTAATGTAAGAGATGTGTTGTCACCTGTAAGATTATTCCACTAGTAGGTAGGTTTTTGGAATTATCCCATAGTGTTATGTTGAACCTAAGGACCAAAGGTGATAAGCATAACATGTGTGATATCAAGAGGTGTTTCCTTTTGTTTTCTACCCCTGTTCTAGTGTTAACCTATCTGATTGTGGTAGTGCTCTTTTTTTTCATTTCATTTTTTTTTTTGTATGGGCGATGAAGTTTGTTTTCTACCCAGTTATTTAATTTTGCTTATGCTTGATCCCTTTGTTTATCCCCAGGTCATATGTTGACCATGCAGGTGATAGGATGAGCAGGGGATACCATTCGCTAGATGGCGATATCTACTCAAGATGTCCTCTTTCCTAGGCTCAAAATTGTTAATGTGTAACCTATTGTGAGCGATTCATGAGAGAAGTTGAACCAGCCTAAAATACCATAAGAAGAATGTACAAGACTCAGTAGCTATGGGTGACACTTGATTGCCTAAACTACAGAGTAGTCAAAATTAAACATGACACCTATGTATACCCTGATCCTAAAAAGGGGGAATGGACATCCAGGTGGTGATGCTAACAAGTGCATGTATTATTCCTGTTGAGGCGCATTTTGGGGAAGAATGTACAAACATGAATTAAAATTTTAACTATAAAGCATATGAATATGTGCAATGAATGTAACTGTAAGTGATGCAAGTGGAGGAATGCGATATTTACAAGAAGAAAGTTATGTTGTGTAGAAGGAGAATTTTAGAAGAACCTATTTACAGATGAGTAAAGTGTGTAATGATGACAAAAAGTGTGATGCTATGATCATGGTTGCCCCAGTGTGTGGGGTGTGTGTGTAGTAGATGTATAAGTTGTGAGTTGTATAAGTGTATGTAATAGTCACCAAGAAGAAGGAAGATGTGAGAGTGGAATGTACAGGTGGAAGAAGTGAGAAGAAATAGGCATTGGTAACCAATCAAGGAAAGGGGATCACCAAAGCGACAATGATAGAAGAGAAGAAATGAATCAACGTATGTAAGAAGTAGAAGAATGAGATAGAAGAAGAAGAGTAACTAACACTACTATCGGGAAAAATGGCATAGATCCGAGTGGGAATGGGATGGTGAAGTGATGACATGGCTAGAGTTGTGGTTGGAGCCATAGTTGGAAATATTATGAATATAGTGGGTGGGCATTGTTAGGGTACTACAGGGTGGTAAAGTCCTAGGAGTGATGTGGCATGGAGGACTGACAAGTCGGCTAAATGGAAAAGAATGCTCTGGTGATGGGGTACGCTCATCGTGCAACATGTTGTGCACCAGGGTTTTGAATGATCTGCACTCTTCGATATCATGACCTAGTTGGCGATGGTAGATGTAAAATTGATTCTCATTATAATTGCATGGTTTAGGACATGAGGGATCAGTAGGTCAAATCTCAGGTAGGTCAATAAGACCCTGGTGCATGAGATGATGGAACATTTTAGAAAGGGGCGTATGTGGAATAGGCATAGGATAGACGTATGGCTCTACTAGAGGTGAGCGAGGTCTAGGTGAAAGATGATATGGTAATGGAGGCATGGGTCTAGGTTTTAGCATGGGTTGAGTCTAGGGTTGGGGAAGGGATCTACATGGTGGTGAGGATGGATGGGTCATGGGAGACTACCGTGGGTGAATGTGGCAATGATAGTGGCTCATCTACAACTCTAGAGCTTTGATACGAGAGATGAGATGTTGTATCTCATGGTGTGGTGGTGATGGTATTGGGGAAGGGGGAGATCAAGATTCCAAGGTGAATGGAATGGCTCGATGCATGGTAGAAAAAGGATAAGGCTATGATGAGGAAGCAATGAAGTGAAATGACTATGGTGATTATAAAATTGGTTGGGGTGGTAAGCCTCATAGTGGTGAAGGTGGTGTCTTGAGGACCGGTGGCATAGGCGATGGCCCTGGGTGGTGATGCGAATGAGAAGGAGGGATGTTTGCATGACCAGCTTGAGTAGCTTGGGCCACATGGGCTTGCAAAGCCTGGGCATAGGTAGACTCACCATTGGGAAGGGGAGTGGGTAGAAATGTAGGGTGAGGTTGATGAGGTGTGTATTCCCTATTAGGTGGGTGGTAAGATCCTATGGGATGTTGTGGATGACTTGGAGGTGAATAGTGATATCTGAGATCATTAGACGGATGGGAGGATGATCCTTATGCTTGTGGTTGGGTGGATTCCTCTTTATCATCGAAAGAGGACATGGTGATCTGGTTGTCGCTAGAGTGTGGTGAATAGGATGAACCTCACTAGTGAGGGGAATGGTGTCGAGGTGAGGTGTGGTGACCTAAATGGGATGAATGCGAGGAGCACCTAGTATGAAGGGCGGCTGGTGGTCGGGTGAGATCGGTCGGTGTAATGGGTTTTTGCTATGGCTGTAGATGGTCCTGCATGGTGGTAGGTGAGGCCACTATAGAGCTCTCCTACTGATGATGTGAGTCCTGCAAAAGGAAAAACAAATACCCCAAGCATAAAAATGGTAGAAAGGTGAAATGTACATGTATAGAGAAATAATAAAGCAAAAATAATAGATTCACATGGTGATGTGCTTGGTGATTTATTTCTAACACTATGTGACACTCATGATGGTGACTATGTTTATGAATCATGCATTGAAAGCATGAAGGTGCAAGATGTTGATGGGTTTAGGATCATTAAGGCCTTCAAGATTTTCCAGATGATATGCTCCTGAACCATATTTGTGTGTGATAATAAATGGACCCAACCAGTTTGGGGTGAATTTATCATGCTGCTAGTGAGGTTGACTTGTGATTTGTTGGTTCTCCTTGAGAACCAAGTCGCCAATCTGGTATTCGCGTTGATGTACCTTACTATTGTAGGCATGGTGAAGGTGATCTTGATATACTCATGTGTGCTCGATGGCATGGATGTGACGTTCATCGAGGAGTGTTAGTTGATCTAGATGAGCTTGGCGAGCAGTGTCATCATCAATGAAATCTTTCATGGATATCCATAAAGAGGGTATCTCCAGCTCAAGGGGCATGATAGCTTCTACCCTGTAGACAAGTGAAAAAGGTGTTGCCCTAGTAGGAGTATGAATGCTCATACGATATGCCCACAAGGCTAGGGGTATTTGATTATGCCAGTCCCGATGAGATTCTGCTATAGTTTTATGGAGAATAGAATAAATGGTTTTGTTAGTGGCCTCTGCCTAGCCATTTCCTTGAGGGTAATATGGGGTCGAAAAGCTATGATGTATGTGAAATATATCACATAGGGCTCGGATAATTTTGTTTTTGAAATATTTCCCATTATCTAAAATAATTTGGGAGGGAATTCCAAAGCGGCATATGATATGCTCCATGATGAATGTTGCAATTTTGGCTCCTATAGTTTGGACCAGTGGGATGGCTTCGACCCACTTTGTAAAATATTCTATTGCTGTAATGATAAATTTATGATTGCTAGAGGATGCAGGTGTAATTTGTCCAATTAGATCCAGGCCCCATTGGGAGAAGGGCCACATGGACTGGATTGGTTGAAGTGCTTGGGATGGTAAATGTGTTAAGTTGGCATGTTGTTGGCATTTGATGCAATGTTTGACATACTCATAGTAGTCTTGCTCCATTTTAGGCCAGTAGTAGCCCATACGGAGAATGTGTTTGGTAATCGCCATGCCACTAAAATGGCCACCACAAGTGCCATCATGGGTTTCTTGTACAACCCATTGTGATTCTTGTGGTTCTAGGCAACGCAAGAGTATACCATCATAGCTACGGTGGTAAAGGATGTCCCCTAGCAAGGTGTAGTGGATCACTCTTTGTTTAAAGGTTCGGCATTGGGCATGGGGTATATCACATGGTAGGAAACCTAGTTTGATGTATTCCTTGATCTGTGAGAACCATGGGTCGTGAGGTTCGATGTTTACCACATATACACCACCATCATCTATGGGAGGTGTGGGTGATATAGCAGATTGTGTAAGTGTATGAATGGATACAGATGTTGTGCTGGACATTGGATTTTGTGGGATAAGGGACCCTAAGGAGGCCATGGTGTCTACAAAATGATTTGATGAGCATGGTGCGGCTTCGAGGTAATACCATTCAAATTGGGATAGGAGTTGTTGGGTGATCTTCTTGTATTGTTGGAGAACTGGGCAATTGCATAGCCAAAGTTCCTACACTTGATTGACTATCAAAAGTGAATCACCTATGATGTGGAGGCATTTGATGTGCATAGAGTGTGCTTGTTTTAGTCCTAGGATTAGGGCTTCGTACTCTACATTGTTATTGGTACAAGGAAAATCAAGTTTGAATTAAAATGGGAGTGGTTCTCCTTTAGGTGTAAAGAAAACAATGCCTGCACCCCCAGCGTGGAGACACCTAGACCCATCAAAGAACATGGTGAGGTCAGCCATGAATTTTGGTTTGACGTATTCCTCATCTTCGGTTATGTGAAATATAGAGTCATCGGGGAGTTGAATGAGTAGGGGTTGATTGTCAGTTATAGGGGCTTCAGCCAGTTGGTCAGCAATGACTTGCCCTTTGATGGATTTTTGAGATATGAATTCTAGGTCGAACTCGGTTAGGAGCATGATCCATTTGGTTGTGCGTGAGTTGTGATAACTCTTGTTCATCATGTACCAAAGGGGATTGTCTCGGGTGATGACAAAAGTTGTGTGGTTTAACATATAGTGTCTTAGCTTCTGGGTGGTGAATACTACTGCTAGGCATAGCTTCTCCATGTATCCGTATCTCATTTCGTAACTAACTAGTGTGCGGATGATGTAGTAGATAGCCTGCTCTTTGTCGAGAGCGTTCTTTTGAGCTAGGAGTGTACCTAGCGCAAGCTCTATGGCTGAGATGTATAGAGTCAGTGGTAATTGTGGGTGCGGTGGTGACATGACCGATGGTGACGTAAGGTAAGTTTTGATAGCATCGAATGTGGCTTGATAGTTTTCATCCCATTTAAAGTGTACTCCTTTTTGTAGGAGATGATTGAATGGTTGGCATTTGTCTGATAATTGCGCTATAAATCTATGAATAGAGGTAATATTGCCCTGGAGGCTATGCAATTGCTTTAGGGTGGTAGGAGGAGGCATCTCGATGATGGCTTTCACTTTACTAGGATCTACTTCAATGCCTCATTGGGAGACAATGAATCCTAGTATTTTTCCTGATGTAACACCGAACACACACTTTTTTGGATTGAGGCGCACGTTGTGTTCTAGTAGTCGATCAAAAATCTGATGGAGATCTTCGAGATGGTCAGCACATTTCTTTGATTTGGCTATGAGGTCATCTACATAGTCTTCCACATTTTTGTGCATTAGGTCATGAAATATGTAGGTCATGGCTCGTTGATAGGTTGCCCCAATGTTTTTAAGGCCAAAGGGCATGACCTTGTAGCAAAAAGTCCCCCAGGGTGTTGTGAAGGAAGTTTTGTGTTGATCAGCTAGGTTGATCCTAATTTGATTATATCCAAAAAATCCATCCATGAGGGAAATCATCTCATGACCTATGATGGAGTCAACGAGGGAATCAATGTTGGGTAAAGGGAAGTTGTCTTTGGGACAAGCTTTGTTTAGGTCATGAAAGTCTGTGCAAACATGAACGTCACCGGATGGTTTGGGGACAGGGACCATGTTGGATACCCACTCGGGATAGTCGATGGGTATTATGAAATCAACATCTAGGAGCTTTTGGAGCTCAGATTTTACTATCAATGCGATAGTTGGATGCATGCATCACAACTTTTATCTTACTGGTTTGGCATTGGGATCTAGTATAAGATTATGCACTACTACGGTAGGGTCAAGTCTCGACATGTCTTTGTAAGACCATGTGAACACTTTTATATACTTGCATAGGAAGTTCATGAAGGTGATGTGCTCCTTGGGTGAGAGGCTAGTGGCTAATTTGAGGATGTGTGGATTTTTTGGATCATCACCGATGTCTACATCGATCGTGTCCTCGATGAGCATGCGAGATCCATCGTGCAACTATTCAGGGATAGGAATGAGATTGAAGTCATCGATGGCCTCACTGAACTTGTATTCATCATCTATGTAAATGCCCATGTGATAGACTTGAGGGGTTTGGGATGACATGGATGAGGAAGGGGCATTTGCTACCCGTAAGACATGAGGAGAGAGAAGAAAGTCTCCAGGTGCTAGTATATGTGAGATGTGTGCTAGATCGATAAATTTTGGGTTTGGGGTATCGTCTCGAATCTGTTGGTGGCTGTAATGGAGGGGAGAATGTAAATCTACCTCAACCATGTTAATCGATGTTGTAGGTGAAGTAGGTGGGGTAGAATCTAGTGATGGAGGTTGGATAGGTTGTGCACATCCTAAGAGGCTCAAGGGAGGCCATAGGATGACTAGTGGTGAACGAGGATGAGAGGCTGCTCTCTATAACTATCTATGTATAGGTGGGAATACAGGTAGGCATATCGGTGGTGGGTCAGGTGGCACCAGGTCTAGCTCTATAGGTGGTGGATCAGATGGGAGTGCATCCGACTCTATTGGTGGTGTAGCCAGAGATAAGGTAGCAAAGTGTTCTACCAATATCTAAACATCACAGAACAAGGAGGTATCGGGCATAGGATATTCTTGGAAGAAATCATAGGGGATGGTGATGGTTGATGTGGGTGAAGGCATGTCTTCTAGCATGTCCATGTCAATGTACTCTTCCAAGGTGTGTGTTGGACATGGAGGAGGATGCAAGGATAGATCTTGGATCTCATCTTCTAATGTATAGATGGTGGTTGGGTGATAACCTAGACCAGTTTTGTTAGTAGGTGATCGGACACGAGGGTTAATGGGTGTACGTAGGCCTTGCTCATAATGACCTAACCCAAACCCATGCCAATGAAAGTGTTGTAGGTAGCGCAAGGCAAATTGAGGGTTGGCTAGGTGTGTAATTGCATCACCAGAGCTAGATTGTGGTGGTGAAGAAGTTGGTGAGGGGATCGAAGAGTCTACTCCTACATACACAAAGTTGGTGTGGTTTTCGGGACTTCCTAACTGTATGATGGTTCCAATAGTCAACACCGAGGCTGAGGGATGGCCAAAATCTTGGGTAGATTGGATAGGGGTGTCACATACATGGGCGTCACGTACGTTATAGTCTCCTAGGCCATTGTTTGTCATGAAGATGGATATGCATGGTGTGGCACGCTCTGGAGACTGGGGTGGCATATCCGAGTCAGACGAGGAAGGAGAAAGTTGGGATTCCCTAATGGTGGTAGCTGAAGGGTGTGAAGGTTCATCCGAGCTGGGTGTTGGTTGTTTGGGTTCATGATGTTTGGTTGTTGTGGCTTGAATAGGTTATTTGTTCTACGTAGGGGATGGCATCGGTGTAGGTGCAGGGATGCATGGAGACGTGAATGTCTTAGGTTTTGGTCGAAAGGGAAGAGGTGGTGTCTATGGTGTAGGAAGGATAGGGGCTTCCATATGCGAGGGTGGAGGAGGTAATGTAATCGGTTGTGTGATGGGTGGCAATGGTGGTTGTGACACCACGGGTGGAAATTGGAATGGTAGAGGTTGGGAGGATTGTGGAGGCCATGAGAATGGTGGTGAGGAAGGCATGGTATCAGTTTTAGGTCCCCCGGAAGATGATGCTAATGGTGCAGATATCGAGGCTTGTGTTGTTGATGAACACTGGGGTGTTGGGGTGGAAATTGGAGAGGATACCGATGCTCCTACTGACTGGTGAGAAGATACAAGGAACAATTGGGAAGATGAGAATGAAGGCACAGGGGGAAGGTCTACGACATTACAAAACTTAAAGGGGTCTCCATCGGTTGGGACACAGTGAACAAGTCCATTGTGGACATACTTGAGGCAATGATGCAATGTGGATGGGACACACTGCATGTCTCTGATCCAAGGGCGACCAAGGAGAATATTGTATTGCATTTCTCCTTGAATGATGTGAAAGAGGATGGGGATCGTACGGATGCCTACGCGAATGGGTAGAACTATGGATCCTATGGTAGGTCTCATGGAACCATCAAAAGCACGTAGGTCTAGGGAAGGTGTGGTGAAATGTGCTAGAGGGAGGTGTAGGTGATGCAGGGCTACTATGGATATGATACTGATGGATGAGCCCATGTCAATGAGTACCCGCTTGTAGGTAATATCATTGATATTAGCTTGTATGTGGAGGGGAGGGTCGGCTCCTTCACCAACGAGTTCCATTATCTCATGGTCATGGAAGCTAATTGAAGGTTGAAGGCATCATGGGATGTTCCCTATGAAATTGACAAAAGCATTTGTGTCATGTGTCTCTAAGTCAATGGAATGTAGGATGTCATTCAACACCTCACGATGGGGTTGAGACTATTGTAGGAGGTCGAATATGGATAGCCGCATGGGGGCATTGCGTAGTTGATGGGTTAGACTACCATGGATGGTAATCACATTTTGAGGTGGTGGTGGTATGGTATTAGGCATTTGGGGTGTTTGCAGGGACGTAAACTGGACAGGGGGAGAAACAATAGGTGTTGTCTGGTGCGACGAGTACCATTGGTTTCTCATAGTAAGGTTGATCATGCCTACTACTCCACGTGATGGAGGATCACGTTGGACATTGTTGACTTGGTGAGGGGGCATTGGAGGATTGTTTGGAGGTCTAGGGGGATTGGGTCCTCTATGATCCGGTAGAGGGTTTTGGAAAATTCCTAGGTTTTGGTTCTATGGGGCTAAAGGGTTTGCTACCTAAATAGTGCCCCTATCGATTAGGTCTTGAACTTGCCCCCGAAAGGAGTGACACAAATTGATATTATGGCCATGCTGCCTATGAAAGGGACAAAAGAGCTGCTCATTGTAGTCATGATATTTAGGTGAATTTGGATCCAATGGGTGGATATCGGGTAGAACAAGATGGTTGCCCTCATACAATCTATGGAACAAGGCTGGTAATGGTTCAGATAAGGGTGTAAAGTTGCATGGTGGACCCTATGGGCGCATTCCATGGTATTTTTATGGTCGAGGTGGGGTAGGCGCATTAGCTTGGAGTGCTTGTGGTTGCGGTGTATAGGGTGGAGGAGTCGGTACTAGTGCTAGGGTAGCAGCTGTGACTTGGTTGGTTTGTTGTGGTCATGGGTAAGGTTGATTCGGTGTGGGTCTATTGAAGTGAAAGTTGGAGTTATAGTTGGTTTTAGCTCTCAACTTAATCTTCCCATATTGCACCTTAATATCTTTGATCACTTTTTCTTGTGATATAGCATCTTCAAAAGTGTGACTTTGGTGAAGTTGGAGGGATGTGGAAATGTGTTTGTGGTAGCTCTTGGAAAAGAGTGTCACAAGCTCTAAGGTGGGGAGGCTATGGGTGAGATCATGAATAATCACTCTCCATATAGCAACAAACTCAGTAATGGGTTCATCATCCACCTGTCGTAAGGTGTAGACATAAAAAAATGTGGTCTTTTTCTTGATGTTGATGGAAAAGTGCTCTAAGAAGGAATTGGCCAGCTATTCAAAGGTGTACAGGCTATGGCGTGGTAGCATGTTGTACCAATCCAATGCTAGCCCAGCGAGGGATAGGGAGAAGGTACACAACATAAGAGGGTTACTACTATGAAGCTGGTAGCAGGACGAGCGGTAGTTGCTCACATGTTCTCTAGGATCTTCCTTACCTCTATTGTTAGGATCCCATCCTAACCCTTAATGTAATAACTTCCATGATGTAATAATTCCTAGAGAACGTGGGTAGTACCCATGATTAATATTTTGTAATGTTCTAAGTTTTAGCTTATGTAGTGCCTATGATAAATGGCACCCTTTTTATGTAACACATGGTAGATAGGTTATGTAAGGTGGCCTTGTGCATGTAATTCAAGTGGCACTATGCATGTAATTTGGGTGGCATTATGCATGTAATCCAGGTGGCATTTTGCATGTAAGCCAACCATGGAAGGGAACTCTTTAAATACCCGAGAAGGCACCAATGTATTCATATTTTTGCAAGTTAATGAAGTGTTGAAGGAGGTTGCCCCTTCGAAGAGGCCTATGATTCTATCTTATTGTGAGATTGTTCCTTTATGCAAATTTTTGTTATAATGTGTATTTTTTTCCAAATATTAATGTGATGTTTATGTGAGTTTATTTCCAAGAAATTGTGTGAGTGTGTTTATTTGAGTTTAATTTATAGTAGGATCCTAACAAGTGGTATCAGAGCACTTTCCAGGGCCAAGTTCTGCTGCAACTAAGACGATTCTTGCTAGTCATTCTACCTGTTAGGTATAATTGTCTTGTGTATTTTTATTTCTATTTTTTATTTATAAAAAAAATCTAAAAAGTACAGTCATTTTTTCGTAGAAAATCAGAAAATACAAAAAAATAGTTTTTAGTTGAGTAGGTAGAAACCCTGTGCCGGGGGTTTTAAAATATCATGAAGGATCTATCATTATTGGCTAAGCTAGATAGCCCATACAACGTCTAGTGAAGTGAGGGGCGATCAAGCTCCAATACCCAGGCCTCAGATAAAACTCGTGCACGGACTTGAGCTCCCATGTATCTTTGGGTATATCGGGAGACCATCTAGGTTCAACAAAATTTTAGCCATTAGGAAGATTTTTGGCCTTGTATTATCCATAGTCTACGGGACACAACATCCCGGATGATTACCCTCCTTGTATTGTCATTAAGGCAGGTAGTGTGCTCAAGGGTATGTGTGGAATCCTCCTTGGGTAGTGACCTAAAATATTGGTCCGAGCACTATTGTTCATCACTATGATATAATAGAGGGCCTATGGGTGGTACATACTCCTTTTCCTAGCATTCCTTGGTTCTATTAAAACTTCAACCTGCAACAAAATCACAAACCAAAAACTCCCTGTTCGTAAACCTACATTCCAAATCCCCAAAAGTGAGCATATGAGAAAGGAATCCTCTACCAAAAAAAATAGCATAAATTGCATGAATTCGGGATAGAATATGAGGGTGACAGTTAAGTTGACAGTCTGGAGAATAATAGTTAGATTTACAGTGGCAGTAATAGTCAGGTCAGTCAGATAGGTCAACACAGTCAGGTCAGAAATTGTAGTTTTCAGTGTTAGAACAGAACTGTCATAATAGTAACCTACACAATACAAAGAATCTTCAGACTAGTGAGGTAAGCAGTGTTAGAGAGACTATCAGGGCTGAGCAAAACATTGAGCGAGTGACCAGAGACCAATTATAGATAGTGCTCCAGTACCCAACTTTTGCACTGTAGCTCAGAATCCAAAATCGTAAACATCGTTAGACTATAAAACATGAGTAAAAAAAAGTTTGGGGTGCCAAAAAGTAGTGTTGTGAGATATAGCTCATTGTGACCACCTCTTCGAGCTGATCGTTTTGATATATAGCACCCAAGCACTTTTTTGGACACTTACTAAAAATAGTAAGCCCTAAAACCTAATTCTATTTTTAGTAACTGGTCACAAAAGGTTCCAAAATGGCCTAGGGTACCCGTGCACATCAAAAAGAGCTAGAAAATATGGACTCCTTAACAAAATCCATTGAGAACTTGAACTTGGCAATTTTCTCCATAAGGGAAGAGGTTCAAGGTCTTCGTCTAGATCATGAGGCCACTAGCGCTCGCTTAGAAGAAACATTGATAGAAGTGGGTAGCAAGCTATAGAAGGGACCACTCAAAACAGAACACCAGGCTGAAATTTCTACAAGGCATGACCATGACCCATCCTTTAAAATGCCAAAATTGGACTTCCCTAAATTTAATGGGAAGGATGTTGATGGGTGGTTATGTAGGGTTGACCAATTCTTTAGACTTCATAATGTTCCCATATATCATAGAGTTCAGATGGCTTCCTTCAACTTGGAATATGAGGCTCTACACTGGTTCTAGTGGTTACGTCATTCCAACCCAAATCTCTCTTGGGAGGACTTTGAGTCCCAACTACTCACCCGATTTGGGCCTAGTGAGTATGAGGACTTTACAGGGGCCTTGACCAAACTACAACAAACATCCTCAGTCCATGACTACCAAAATAAATTTGAAAAATTGGCCAATAAGACAAGAGGATTGAATGAAGGGTTCTTCATGAGTTGTTTTGTCAGTGGGTTAAAAGGGGATCTCCAAGCCGAAGTAAAGATGTTGAAACCACAATCCATGATGGAAGCTATCAGTTTGGCCCGTTTGGCTGAATCTAAACTCGCAGCCCAAAGGTGGCCATCGAGGTTTCCTCAAAACTGACCTTCATTTCCTTTTCGAGCCCAAAATTTAGTTGATAGTAAACCTGCTACACCCAAGCGATTGACTACAGAGGAGATGGATGCACGTCATGCCCAAGGATTATGTTATAATTGTGATGAAAAGTTTTTTAAAGGACATAAGTGTGCAAACAAAAAATTGTTCTTGATAGATGTTGAGGAACCTGCTAACACTGACCAGAGTGATGATGATGAGGACCCTCCTAAAACACCTTCTCCATAGGAAGAAGATACACAGGAGCCTGAGGCAGAGATTTTAGTCCATGCTCTTGTAGGCATTACTACTCCACAAACCATGAAAGTTGTGGGATTTTTCAAGGGCCAACACCTTACCATCCTTATT
Organism: Wollemia nobilis; assembly: GCA_028583015.1. NCBI lineage: Eukaryota > Viridiplantae > Streptophyta > Pinopsida > Araucariales > Araucariaceae > Wollemia > Wollemia nobilis. The sequence continues at coordinate 1,102,620 of JAQPPZ010016675.1, forward strand.
GATTCAGGAAGCACACACAACTTCATTGATCCTCGAGTTGCTAAGTGGGAAAATTGCTATATCCACACTTGTAATTCATTTGAGGTCATGGTAGCCAATGGGGGAACATTACCTTGTAAAGGAAAATGTCACAATGTCAAGATCAGGATAGGGGACTATGAACTCAAGCAGGACATGTTTACCCTCTAGTTGGGAGGATGTGATGTTGTTTTGGGATCTCAATGGTTGAGTATGTTGGGCACTATCAATTGGAACTTCACAGAACTCTGGATGCAATTCTCCCAAAATGGACAGACACACTTACTCAAGGGCTCCCCTATAGGAACACCCCACCTCATTAGTTCAAATTGTATGGAGAAAATGCTAAAGAAATCATCACGTGGGGTCATTGCACAACTCTTCTCCATCCAACCATCCACTTCTCTAATGGATGAAACCCCATCAGACCTACAACTAGTTCTACACAAACATGATGTTGTCTTTGCAGAACCAACTACACTACCACCATGTCGCTCTCACGACCATGCTATTCCATTGCTCCCGGGTAGCGCACCACCAAATATCAGACCATATAGGTACCCTCATGCCATGAAATCAGAACTAGAAAAATTGGTACAAGAATTACTCAAGGCTGGTGTCATCCGACCTAGTACTAGCCCCTACTCCTCGCCAATCTTACTTGTTCCCAAGAAATATGGCTCATGGTGCCTATGTATTGACTACCGAGAACTCAACAAGACTATGGTCAAGGATAAATTTCCTATTCCAGTGGTTGATGAATTACTCGATGAACTACACGGGACCATGTATTTCACCAAGCTTGATCTCCGCTCTGGGTACCATCAGATCCGGCTCAAGGATGAGGACATCCCCAAAACTACCTTTCACACTCATGAAGGTCATTATGAATTCTTGGTAATGCCATTTGGTCTCACAAATGCTCCTTCTACATTCCAAAGTCTTATGAACAACATCTTCTGGCCCTTTCTATGGAAGTTCATCCTTGTGTTCTTCGATGACATCTTGATTTACAGTCGCACATGGGAAGAGCACCTCAATCATGTGGATCAAACTTTACAGCTATTGGCAACCCATCAACTTTTTGCCAAAAAGTCCAAGTGTTCCTTTGGTCTGACTGAAGTAGAGTATCTGGGACACATTGTCTCATAGGATGGCATCAAGGTTGACCCTAAGAAGATTCAAGCAGTTCAAGAGTGGCCGAAACCTCGCACCCTCAAGGGACTTCAAGGATTTTTAGGGCTTACGGGCTATTATCACAAATTTATCTGCAATTATGGGAAAATAGCTGCCCCCTCACCTCTATGTTGAAGAAAGATTCCTTCACTTGGACAGGGCCTGCTGACCAAGCCTTCATTGAACTCAAGCATGCTATGACCACCACTCCTATTTTAGCCATGCCAGATTTCTCTAAACTATTTGTCATTGAAAGTGATGCTTCTGGTCATGGTATTGGGGTAGTATTGATGCAAGAAGGACGACCTATGGATTTTACTAGCAAGGCACTCTCTGATCGTAATCTGGGGAAATCCACATATGCTAAGGAAATGTTGGCCATATTGCATGCAGTCACGCATTGGCGACCTTACCTCATTGGGCATCACTTCTCCATCAAAACCGACCACCAAAGTCTCAAATATTTTTTGGAACAAAGAGTTGCCACACCCGACCAACAAAAGTGGGTGTCTAAACTCATGGGCTATGATTATGATATCACCTACAAAAAGAGAAAGGAGAATATTGTGGCTGATGCTCTTTCTCACCAAATGGAGACCATAAGTATGTTGTGTGCCATTTCAGCACCACTCCCCCAATGGATTGATTCCTTGCATCAAGAAGCACGTCAAGATGCATATTTGCAAGCATTGGTAGCCTCACTAATGGATGATCCAGATTCTACACCAGGGTATAGTTGGAATGGCCATGATCTACGCTACCATCAATGCCTGGTTCTACCTCATAAGTCCCCACTTCGAGAGCTCCTCATGAAGGAATTGCATGTCGCTCCCTCTGCAGGCCATTCAGGGTTCCTTAAAACATATGAGCGACTCAAGCGCACCTTCTTTTGGAAAGGTATGAAATGTGACATCCGCTCTTTTGTTGTTGCTTGTGACACATGTCAAAGGATGAAAGGTGAAACAATGCACTCTCTGGGCACTCTTCAACCATTGCCTATCCTAGATCAGGTTTGGACTGACATTTCCATGGACTTTATAGAAGGGCTACCTAAATCTGGAGGCAAGTCAGTTATTTTCGTGGTAGTGGACCGCCTTTCAAAGTATGCTCACTTTTGTGCCCTTGCCCATCCTTACACAACATCCACTATTGCACAAATTTTTCTTGACTCCATATTTCGCCTTCATGGCATGCCCACCTCCATTGTATCTGATCGTGATCCCACCTTTACTAGTCATTTTTGGCAAGAGTTGTTTAAGTTGCAGGGGACTCATCTCAAAATGAGTTCAGCCTACCATCCACAAATGGATGGTCAAATAGAAGTTGTTAATAAATGCTTGGAAACCTACCTTCACTGCTTTGTCTCAGATCATCCTACTCAATGGGAAAAATGGCTTTCTTTGGCCGAATGGTGGTACAACACTTCCTATCATACCATAACCAAACTCACACCATTTGAGGCAGTTTATGGGTGCCTTCCACCTACGCCATCCTCCTACATTCCTGGCAGCTCCAAGGTCCAGGCCATCGACAATACTCTGAATCAACACACCAAGGTCCTTCACCAACTTAAGCAGAATTTGAACATGGCCCAGAATCGGATGCGCCAACAAGCTGATCAACATCATTCTGAGCGTAGTTTTGATGTAGGTGATATGGTATTCCTTCGCTTGCAGTCGTACAAAAAATCATCCCTACAACTCCGTAGGTGCTAGAAGCTTACCGCAAAATACTATGGTCCTTACCAAGTTCTACAAAGGATTGGCCCCATAGCTTACAAATTGGCTCTCCCACCTACTTCCAAGCTTCATCCTATTTTTCATGTTTCCTCTCTCAAAAAAGTTGTGGGCACACAGGTACAGGTTCAATCAACACTTCCTGAATTGGATGAAGAAGGCTCCATCTTACTTGAACCTGAGTAGTTGTTGGATCATCGGACTCACACTCTTCGCAACCGTACAATTACAGAGGTCCTTGTTCAGTGGTGGGGGCTTCAACCTAAAGATGCTACATGGGAGTCTCTCCACCAACTCCAACAACAGTTTCCTCATTTTAGCTTTGAGGACAAAGCTTCTTCAAGGGGAAGGACATGTTAGGATCCCATCCTAACCCTTAATGTAATAAATTCCATGATGTAATAATTCCTAGAGAACGTGGGTAGTACCCATGATTAATATTTTGTAATGTTCTAAGTTTTAGCTTATGTAGTGCCTATGACAAATGGCACCCTTTTTATGTAACACATGGTAGATAGGTTAGGTAAGGTGGCCTTGTGCATGTAATTCGAGTGGCATTGTGCATGTAATTCAAGTGGCACTATGCATGTAATTCGGGTGGCATTATGCATGTAATCCAGGTGGCATTTTGCATGTAAGCCAACCATGGAAGGGAACTCTTTAAATACCCGAGAAGGCACCAATGTATTCATATTTTTGCAAGTTAATGAAGTGTTGAAGGAGGTTGCCCCCTCGAAGAGGCCTACGATTCTATCTTATTGTGAGATTGTTCCTTTATGCAAATTTATGTTATAATGTGTATTTTGTTTCGAATATTAATGTGATGTTTATGTGAGTTTATTTCCAAGCAATTATGTGAGAGTGTGTTTATTTGAGTTTAATTTATAGTAGGATCCTAACATCTATACTTTTCTAATTTTGGTATTTTGAAGCAAAAGGGATAAGGAGGGATAAGAACTTATGGATGCACTGGATCATTGCATAGTTCATCATAGCAAGGCTTTTGTGGCCCATATCTAGAGGTGCGTAGGTTCAACATTTTAACTTCATCTCGCAAGATTTGAAGTTCAAGTGTCATAGGAATCGAGGGTTGGGCTATGGTAGGTTGACCCTATGGATGTGGTGGATATTGGTATTATTGTTCTTCACAATACTATGGGGAATACTATTGTGCCTGATCATGATAAGGTGGGTGCTAGGCAACATGTGTTGTCATGTCTACAGGCACACTATGTTGTGGGGTAGGTGTCTATTGAGGATAATAGTATTGTGACTGGGCAACATGTGGTTGTGGCATGGGTACTTGTTGGTTTGGAGCCTACTGTACTGGTTGGACCATGGGTGGCAATGACAAAACTAGAGGAGGTATAAAGAAGCTAGGTGTAGCTGGTCGTAGTGTAGGTGTTGGTGCTACTGGTGCTAGGGGTGGTTGATATGAGGTACCAAAATATAGGATCTATCTCTTCCCTAGAGGGTAGGAACTAGGGAAGCTAAATTGTGTGGAATAATTTAGTTGAGTAGGTGCATAATATGCTAGTGTCTGTCCATAGGTAGTATGGAGATGGGTACTAGGAGCCTGAAAAAGAAATAGGTGGCAGTATCCTAAAGGTCATCGTAGGCAAAGGTGGCTCCAAGGATTGGGCGTCATGAACTCTGGATACCTGGGAAATAGGTAGAAAAGCTATTGAAAAGGTAGGATAAGCTAATGAGGTAGGATCATGGATTGAGAAGAAAGTTTAAGTGTACACTCCCACTTGGGTTTGCATATTTTGCTCCTGAAGATTTTTTTGGGAGGTACCCTCAGATATGGTGAAGAACGACTCTTGTGAAGAGGATGGTTGGTACTCTTGTGAAGAGTACGGGTATGAGGTTTAATAAAATGTTTGCGGTTCCTACTGGGTAGGGATCTATTGTGTAGTTTTAAAAGATGGATTCTAGCTTCCTATAGTGGACGAGGATGGGTCATACACCATTCCTATGGTAGGATCAAATGATGCGACCTCAGGACAGGTATGGTTTAGAAGGTAAGAATCATTCTCAAATAGGGATTGAGATAGATTCTATAAGAAGGGATGTGCAAAGGTGGGTGAAGTAGGCATGACCTCCTCATCTATGATGAAGGTTGGAGGATATTGTCCTAGTGTTGTGTAGATCACATGGTCACAGAACATGGTTGGGGGATTAGGTGAGGATGGGGCTGAAAAGAGCAGGTAATCCTCTATGAGTGAAGTAGCGAGAATTTCACTCAAAGTTGATGTCTCCTTATGAGGCATCATGTGTATGAATTGTGCATCAGATTCTATGCATGAATAATATGTGTCTATAATCCTCTCCTTCAAGATCGAAGGAGCAATAGTGGACTACCTAGAGGAAGGGAGAGGCCATTCCTCCATAGAGCATGATTGCTCACACGCTCTACTACGGGTGACAATAGGCATAGTAGCATGTGTCAAAGGGGGTTTTTGATGCAGGAGCATCTAGTGGCACCTGATGTAGAAGCATCCAGTGGCAGGAGGGCCACTTCTAAAAATTTGACTAAGGAGGGAAGACATCGCGATTTCATGATGTGTCACGAAATCACGACGGAAGAAGCAGAAGAAGGCAAGAAGAAAAATATGTTGCGATATCATGATAGAAAAAGTGTCACGATATCGTGACACAAAGAGGATAGAGGAACTAGTGGAGAAGACTATCATGATATCGTGACAAAAAATGTGTCACGATATCATGACACAAGCAGAGAACATAGCCAGCAGGGAGAAGTTGTCGCGATATCGTGACAGCAAATGTGTCACGATATTGTGACACAAAATGGAGAAAGAAGCCAATAGGGCCAACTGTCATGATATCATGACAGGTTCCATAGGAGAAGCAAGGGTGCCAAGGATGTCATGATTTTGTGACCCAAACAGGCAAGAGGAGGCTACAAGCAAAGATGTCATGATTTCACGACATGTCGTGGTTTTGCGACCCAAAAGCGAAAGGAGAGTACGAAAGGCAAAGATGTCATGATTTCATGACATGTCGTGGTTTCACGACCTGAGGAAGAAAGAGGAAGCTGAAAGCTAAGATGTCATGATTTCATGACCCAAAGGTAGGATGAAGAGCAAAAGAGGAAGATGTCACAATTTCATGACATGTCACAGTTTCACGACCCGTAGAAGAGAGAGAAGGTGCAGAGGAGAAGATGTCATGATTTCGTGACATGTCATAGTTTCACGACCCGCCAAGGAGAGAGAAATCTAGGAGAAAGAAATGTCACGATTTCATGACAGGTCATAGTTTCACGACCAGAAGGTGAAGAAGGAGCCAAGGAAGAAAGATGTCACGATTTCGCGACATGTCACATTTTCGTGACCAGAGGGCAAGCAAAGGAGCCAAAGGAGGAAGACATCACGATATCATGACATGTCATATAATCATGAAACGAAGAAGGGAGAGAAGGCAGAATGAGAATATGTCATGATTTTGTGATATTTCACAAAATTGTGACCCGCAGGAGCAAAAGAAAGTAGGAAGAGAAGATGTCGTGAAATCATGACATGTCACAATTTTGTGACCTGAAGTGGAGAAGAGGAAGGAAGGGAAATGTCATGATAGTGCGACATGTCGCGATATCACGATCGAAAGAGAAGAAGAATAGTAGGATGGAGAAGATGTCATGATATCATGACATACTACTGGTTCATGACTCGGAAGGAGGGGCACATGTTTTGAGATGGGTATTTCTTGAGGCAATCAAGTGCCTCATAAATGCATGGTTTTGTGCCCAAAAAGTGCGCTACACATTTTTAGCCACTGGAACTGAAGCATCAGTCTTTGTAGAGGATCCTGAAGATCATTGCGGCCATTCACGCACAACATGTAGAGGCCAAGTACATGCAGATGGCTCATCAATGCATCTTTCTACATTTGACCTAGGTGGCAGTTGGAAGTTTCATGAATAGGTTGAAAACTCAGAGCATCGAGTTGAAGTTATAGAGTAAGTGTGATAGTGAATAGGAGTCAGGCAGCAATTATAGTGGGAGTGCAAAAATTAAATAGAAGATCAAGGTGCAGGCGGCTACAGAGTACACCATTTTATGATAGAGGGTCGTGGCATCTATAAAAACACAAGCATTGTAATAGTATGGAGGTGGTGGATTGGAGATCGCACATAGAGTGTAGATGAGAAAACTAAGCTGAGTGCTAGTTTCTGTAAAGCCTATGGGCTATTGTTGTGAATATTTGCAAGTTAGTGAATGAAACATTGGGGTTTCTATTTCTTGTAAAGTGTGCTTCCAATTTCCTATGTGAAAATTTGGATTTGTGTGAGTGCAATTTTTTGTCCCCCATCAAGTGGTATAAGAGCAGGTTATTCTGAGCATGTAAGCAGAATGCTGAACGTGAGGTAGCTTGCACCAAGATCTGTGGGAAGGGTTGCAAAAAGATAGAGTGAAAGTTCCTGAGTGTGTAAAATAGATCACCAGACATGAGGCAGTTTTACACCAGGTTCTGTAAAGTTTGTGAGAAGAAAGTGTAGAAGAATGCCTCCACGAAGAAACCATGGTGGTGGGAGAGATATGAGATCTAAAGATTCACAGTTATAGATGTTCAGATCTTTGTAGAGGCAAGTGCAAGCCCTGCAAGAGGAACTTCTCAGAAGAGATTTGTAGAGGAAAGTGAAAGCCCTACAAGATGAGCTATGCAGAAGGCGTGAGGATAAATAGAGAAGTAGAGGCCAGGGCTAAAGAACTAGTAGAAGAGAAGAGGAAGTGTGTCAGAAGTTGAAGCCATTGAGGGCTGCATACAAGGAGGTGTGCAGCAGTGCCAAAATTTTCTTGGTAGAAGGTAAAAATTTTTTTAGGTTAGAGATGGGGTTTGAGTGGACTGCAGAGGCAGGTGCGCCTTTGGAGATGTTGCAGAATGCGGTGCCCAAACAACACTAAAGTGAAGGTCACTTCTCCACCAACCCTAGGTGTCTGATGTAGGAGCATCCAGTGGCACCTAATGCAGAAGCATCCAGTGGCAGGAGGGCCACTTCTAAAAAGTTGACTAAGGAGGGAAGACATCGTGATTTCATGACGTGTCATGAAATCGTGATAGAAGAAGCAGAAGGCAAGAAGAAAAATATGTTGTGATATCATGACACAAAGAGGAGAGAGGAACCAATGGAGAATATTGTCATGATATCACGACAAAAAATGTGTCACGATATCATGACACAAGCGAAGAACGTAGCCAGTGGGGAGAAGCTATCACGATATCGCAATAGCAAATGTGTCACGATATCATGACACAAAATGGAGAAAGAAGCCAGCAGGGCCAACTATCGCGATATCACGATAGGTTCCATAGGAGAAGCAAGGGTGCCAAGGATGTCATGATTTCATGACCCAAACAGGCAAGAGGAGGTTGCAAGCAAAGATGTCACGATTTTGTGACATGTCACGGTTTCGCGACCCAAAAGTGAAAGGAGAATATAGAAGGCAAATATTTCATGATTTCATGACATGTCGCTGTTTCACGACCTGAGAAAGAAAGAGGAAGCCGAAAGCTAAGATGTCACAATTTCATGACCCGAAGGTAGGATGAAGAGTGGAAGAGGAAGATGTCACGATTTCATGACATGTCATAGTTTTGCGACCCGCAGAAGAGAGAGAAGGTGTAGAGGAGAAGATGTCACGATTTCATGACATGTCACAGTTTCACGACCCGCCAAGGAGAGAGAAATCCAAGAGAAAGAAATGTCATGATTTCATGACAGGTCGCAGTTTCACGACTAGAAGGCAAAGAAGGAGCCAAGGAAGAAATATGTCATGATTTCGTGACATGTCACATTTTCATGACCAGAGGGCAAGCAAAATAGCCAGAGGAGAAAGACATCATGATATCATGACATGTCATGGAATCACAATGCAAAGAAGGGAGAGAAGGCGAAACGAGAAGATGTCATAATTTCATGACATGTCATGAAATTATGACCCATAGGAGTGAAAGAAAGCAGGAAGAGAAGATGTCGTGAAATCGCAACATGTCATGATTTCATGACCTGAAGTGGAGAAGAGGAATGAGGAAGGGAAATGTCACAATAGCGCAACATGTCATGATATCGTAACTAAAAGAGAAGAAGAAGAGCAAGATGGAGAAGATGTCACGATATCATGACATACTACTGGTTCACGACTCTGAATGAGGGGCACATGTTTTGATATGGGTATTTTCCGAGGCAATAAAGTGCCTCATAAATGCATGGTTTCATGCCCAGAAAGTGCGCTACACATTTTTAGCCATTGGAACTGAAGCATCAGTCTCTACATAGGATCCCAAAGATCATGGCAACCATTCGCACATGACATGCAAAGGCCAAGTACACAGAGATGGCTCATCAATGCATCTTTCTGCATTTGACCCAGGTGGTAGTTGGTAGTTTTATGAACAGGTTGAAAACTCAAAGCATCGAGTTGACGTTACAGAGTAAGTGTGACAATGAATGGGAGTCAGGCGGCGATTACAGTGGGAGTGCAATAATGACTCAAAGGATCGAGGTGCAGGCAGCTACAGAGTACTCCGCCATTTTGTGATAAAGGGTCGAGGCCTCTATAAAAACCCAAGCATTGTAATAGGATGGAGGTGGTGGATTGGAGATCACACATAGAGTGTAGATGAGAAAACTAAGTCGAGCGCTAGTTTTTGTAAAGCCTGCGGGCTGTTGTTGTGAATATTTGCAAGTTAGTGAATGAAACATTGGGGTTTCTATTTCTTGTAAAGTGTGCTTCCAATTTCCTGTGTGAAAATTTGGATTTGTGTGAGTGCGATTTTTCGTCCCCCATCAGTTTTTAAGAATAAACTCTATGTGATGTAGACTCAACTATGTCTAATGTGAGTTTTAAGTATGTGACATGTTGTGTGTAGCAAAACAATATATAGTATGGTGTTTTGAGACTGTTCTGTGATCATGCAAACAACGGTAGAATAGAATCAATTCTAAATGTTGAGAAAATAAAAGTGTTATGTTCATTTTGTGTGTTATAATGTTGATACTCCCTATGTAGAATCGTGGGTAATGGAGTGAATAATCTAGAAAATTAAGAATTTCATCAATAACAAACCTCATGCAACACCCAAATATGCACAGGATAGAATGGTACCACAACATGCGAATGGTGACCTATATGGAAGGTGCAATAAAATGATATCCTAAAGGGGTGGAACTCACTATGCTAAAGTGAGTTCACAATATCCTCTCACGAGAAGAGGTGGAACTATCTAAGACCTGCTACCAACATACCCATGCTTTTGCTTCACCCTCGGGTGGGCTTAGTCAAGAACAATAGTTACCAATTCCACAAATTATACAAGCCTTGTGGATGAAGGTGCTAATCCTATCCCACTTTACAGGTAACCATTGGTGATGAAACTAGGGTCCAATCACAAAAGTGGGGGATTTTTCAGTGATTAAATCCAAAAAACCACTCATGTGGGGCTACTAGGTGTCTAGGGGGGTGAGCTGATGGAGAGTGAAACTCAATCCACACCAGTCTTGATCGATGAATTGGGGATGAAGTCCAATATCACTACTTATTTAAATACCATGTGAGTGTGTGTGGGTTTATTTTTTGCTAATTATGTATGCTATGTAAGAAACTAACTAATTACCTTTTCAAAAAAAAACTAACCCTAATGCCTTTTCAAAAGAAAATGATTAGATAGCTTACAATATTTGTAAAGAAATGAGCTATCCTGAATACCTTTGTGAAGCAAACTAATATACTTTGTTAAACATAGAAACATGCAATCCAAATGTGTGTGGATTAAAGGGGATTGTGAAACCCTAACTTAAACTTTTAGAATGTAAAATTCTTTCAAAAATGTAAGAGGGGATTAGAAACCCTGATTTCACTTTAGAATGTAAAGTTCCTTTTAGAAATGGAAGCTATGAATGAAGGAAGAACAACTTAGGCTTATGCCACATGTAAAAATAAAAGACATGCAAATTTATTTGAGAAATAAATTTTATACACTTGCTGGAAATTTGTAGGTCCTAAAAATTTTAGAAACCCTAATGCTTTAACCACTTTGTAATGAACCCAAAACTAGGCCTAGTAATGGTCATTCAACTAGTAAATGTATTTCTACTTACAAAACTTGCAATAGAGACATCAAAAATGAAAATACCTACATTTTGATGCTAAGGGGGGTTTGCTTGGCCCTTGAAAAGATCACCCTAGATTATTTGGGAGTTTTTAAGGTGTCTATGCTCAAATTGCAACCTGGATCATGAATTTGACCTAAATCATAGGGTGGGTCATGAATCAGGTATAGAGGCTTCAAATCAGAGATCTAATGGCCTAGGAAAATTCCTAGGGCTTTGGAGACTTTTGTGAAACATAGTTTTGGTACCTATAAGATACAAAAATAGAGGATAATGTCAAATTTATAAATAAAATGAATCTAGCACTATCCATTATGGGGGTCCCACCGGGCATGCCAGAATAAAATGACCAAAAGTTGAAATTTGATCTAACAACAAGTAATAACATAAGTCATTCAGAAATACAATGATTTATTCATAATAAATTTGATATTGGTTACAAATAGGGTGAATTCCCCTTTTTCCTTTCATGAATACACTATAGGCCTTATGCCTTCTTCTGATGTCCTTTAGTGTAGGTGGACTTCTTTGTATGTAGGCCATTGCAAGGTTACTATTTATTGGTGGTCTTCTCCTTCAAATATATTGAATACCTAAAAGAAACTTTCAAGAAAGGATCAATATGTTGGGGGGCTTGCCTTAGTCAAGACCCATATTTATAAAGATGAAATGACTGTAAAACCATAATAGAAACTAGAATAAAATGTGTAGAAGGTAATAATATGTTGAAACATAACTTACCTCCCAAATTTGGGGTGATTTGGGGCCTGTAGACACACTTTACGACCCAAGTCGCTAATTGAGACTAGATTCATAGGGTAGGTTGTGAATTGAGTTGTGATGCTCCTCTGGTAATATCTCTTTGGTAGATAGGTCCTAAGGTGGCTAGGGTGCCTCTGTATGCTATCAGAATCCATCTGTGTGTGTCGAGAATAGACTATTTACTATTGTCTTTCCATTTCTATAGAGTAACTATACTTTATTGAATTTGGTAATCAAACTTAATTTGGGGTTTGGGACCCATTATTTATAGGAAAATGCAAGGTGTAGGGGGGGTTAGATAGACTAAACCTCGATTTTATTCTGACTAGGGTTAGGTTAATAAATGCTATGTGGTAACATCACATTCCTTATGAGAAATATCTCATCCTCACACATTTGTGAGGATGGATTAGGTCTAATCCTGATTAGGAGGTGTTTAAGCCAATTTAAACATGATTAAAGAAATATCTCAACAAACCCTAATCTCACACATGTGGGAGGATTTGATTAAGGCTAATCAAGATTAAGAGTTATTTTAATCAAATTTACCCTAAAAGTGACTTAAGTGAAGTCAATGTAAAATTAGAATTTGATAATTGACTTATTAATTAATTTGGCCAACTAATACCCCATGGGGGCCTTAATTGTGTGTGAATAGATCATCGAATGATATTTTGATGTGTTGAATGTAATTTGGAAGGCTTATGAGGGTTTAGGACCTAAAAGCTGATGAATTAGTATATGAGAGTCTACACAATGCTATGGAAATCTATGGCGATCTACGCATGACTACGCCCGTCTACGCATGACTACACATGACTACATTAATCTACGCATGTCTAGGATGATCTACAATAGTCTACACTAGTCTACGATAGCCTAGGGCTATCTAGGATGGCCTATGTAAACCTATAAGTATCTATAAGGATCTAAAAGTACATATGTATAGCATTGTGCGACTTTTGGGTGTCTACACATGCATCACACCTTTGCCAAATGTATATCACATACAAAGAAATCACCAATCATGAATAGATTATTCATCCATCCTTAATATTTTTATAAATAAGGATTGATTCATAATTCCAACCATCATTTGTTTGGAATATAACAAAAGTTAGGGAAGAGTACCATACCTCTTCCCAAGGAATGGAAACCAATCCATACCTTACAAAACTAGAAGATATTTTCCCAAGCTTCTAGTTGACTTTATCTATTTACAAAATTTATTATAAATCATAATATAGTTTATTTTCCTTTTCTAATTATTTTCACAATAAAATACAAAGTCCATTTTTCCACTTGTTCATAAAGTTTATCATTCAATTAGATATAAAATCTCTAATCAAAATATCCAAAAATATTTTGTTTTTATATTATACAAAGTCATTTTTTTGAATTTATGAACACAAAACTATTATTTACCAAAAATAAGAGATACTTTAAATCACTCCCAAGAAATACAAAATCATCCTTTATTCCTAATTATCTCAAACCCATTTAAAGCAATATTTCATATCCATTAGCTAAAGTATCTATTTTATAACACCCATCTCACTGACGTCTATTTACTCTAGTAAATTAGAGCTATAAGTCATACTTTAATCATTCGATAAAATCCAAAAGTACCAATAAGCCATTTATAAAGGCTTTTAAGATTTTATAACCATACGGTTCATCTAGATTACTTTACGAACACAATAGAATCTCATATGTATATATAGTCCATATGTACCAGAAGTTGAAAGATAATTTGGTCATCATGGTGTACATGACTGAATAGAGATCCGATAGTATGGATTAATGCAAATGGACACCATCATTAGTGGATTCTTAGCACTGCTAGTAGAAAAGGTATTAAGGTGGAATGAAATTCCCATAGAATGACCGACTAAAGCTCAAATAAGATCCATAAAGGTTAAATTTACATTATCACGCAAAAGTTTATGACGATAGATAGAGAAGGTTTGCAATATAACTCTGACGTGGGTGCAATATTGGCTATAGATCGAGGATGGTTTCAATTTATATTTGGTGAAAACCCAAATAGAGGTAAATACCAGATGAAGTTTTGGTTAAAGAAGTTTCACTTCACCATAATTTAGCCTCAAAGACAAATTGTCAGACATTGAGGATAGTATAGGATTTTTTTTAGTTGCTTCACACAAAGGTCACCTTAAGTGCAACCAGTGGTAATACAACACAACATAGAAAATTGATATGGATGACATAACAAAATCCTAACTCATCCTTGATAATCATTAATAGGGTACCATCGAATGACCAAAAGGCTTAGTTTGAAGTCCATTTTGGTATAAATGACATAAACACCGAATCCATGGGAATTATAATGGGAGTCCTTGAGTTCTAATATGCCTATCCCAATATTGGTGACCAATTTATAATGATCTAATTATATTATAGATGTACTATTATTGATACCTCTATGGAAGATGAAGTTTTGTGTACTAGAAAGGTGATAATAGATGGAGAATAACTTGAAGTGTGTGCGATCAACATGAGATAAAGGTAAATCAAGTACCAATCAGGGACTACCAACACTCTGTATTCTAGCTGAATGATTTTAATCAAATTAAAAAAAATATTAAGGCTTTACCCCATATAGCCTATTATCAAAAAGAAACTTCCCATACAACATTTTGGGTATACCTGGAGAAAACACACATGCATCATAATTACAAAAAAGAAACAGACACGGATCCCTTCCTTGAGACAATAAAGAAACAAAAAGCTGCTGACACACATAGAAGAGTACAAAAAAAAACTCCCAAAAGCTCTATATTGATAGTTACTCTTAATAATTCTTTGGTAATTGCTTTCTTCCGTATATGACATGCTTTGGTACCACATACTATCTTGGCCAATAAACCTTGGAGAAGTGAACCTGATGGCTAGATTTATGGCGATATCTATCTGGTGGTCCATGTGGCTTTGGTTTGAAGTCTTATATTGACGTTTCTTTCCTTCCCTGTGATTATCAACCAACCTAAAATTACTAAGATGAATAGGAGCCATGTTATCTGACATGTGACTATCCCCATTAGTCTTTGTGGTATTTCCAAGCAACATCCACGAAGACTAACAGCTCATATAATTTTTATTGTGAGTCCAATTCAAAAAAGATACGGGAATACTCCTAGCCTTTGAAATTACAGTGCCTTCCCTGTTGGTAAATTTGACTATAATTCTTGGCATTCTTGTTGAATAAGCTCCTCTACTTCACTTAGGACACCATGTTCCCATTTTAAAAGTTCATCACCATCGACACCCAAATTGGCTAGCTTATCAAAAAATTTGTTAGCTTCCCGAAAGATATGTTGGGCTTTTCTGTCTTGTCTTCCCTGGAAAAGGATCCTAGCCTCTTCAACAATTGTTTTAATCCTCCAAGAAGGTGTTTTCCAATTATTGAGGATATTTATAACATGCATAGAGTCTCCTTCTATGATCAAATTGCCTTCTAAGTCTTGAGTCATTTGAAGGCCTCTCCACATAGCTCTAGCTTCAACTTCATTATTCATCCTTGTTCCCAAATATTTAGAAAATGTAAGCATCATATTCCCATTATGATCTTGCACAATACCACCAATGCCTACTCTACCAAAATTTTCCTTAGCCGCTCCATCAAAATTAAGCTTAAACCAACCCGTAGGAGGTGGAGACCACTTAACATTGGCTCTGGGGTTGACTACCCTAGGCACAAACTCATCTAAAAAGGTTAAGCTTAAATATTGAGCAATCGTGGTCTCCTGTAGATGATGTTTACAACTATCAAAAGGGATAAGATTCACATTATCATTGGCAAAGGATAGGATCCTAGAAATGATAGTTTGATGATCATGGATAGACTCATTAAAGACTCTATGGTTCCTTTCTAACCACACCTACCAAAGATAGTGATTAAGACAAATTTTCCACATGTATCTAAGTATTTGGCTTGAAAAGGAGCAAGGCCATTGGATGAACAAATCAAGTATGGTGGTTGGTTTAACCCATGACATATTGAAGGCCTAAAAAACCCCACTTAGGACATTCAAGGAAAAAGGGCACTCAAGGAAAATGTGATAAATGGTCTCCCAATTAGCCCTACACAGATAACAATGATTAGTGATACAAATACCTTTACACATCATATTATCAATGGTTAGAATTATTCCTTAGATAACCAGCCATGAAAAGACTACAATTTTTGGAATTAAATTTTTAATCCAAACTAAGTCCTTTTGGAGGACAAAATCCTCGTCATCAAGTAGAAGCTTGTAAGCTGATTTAAAAACGAACTACCCATTTTCTGTAGGAGCCTAGGTCACTTGATCTTCCTTGGGTCTCATGGGGATAAAATATTGCCCGATAATGTTACAAAGATCATTTGATTTTGCTTGAAATCCTTGAATTCTTATTTGTTTCCACTTCATTCTACCTCTGTCCTCAACCATATAATCGGAGACTTTTTTGATAATGAGTTCTTCTATGATATCTCTGATTCGGGTTAAGTTAGGATATTGCGTCAATGGATTGTCCTTAGCCCACCTGTCATTCCAATAATTTATCCTCTCACCATTGCCTAAAACCCATATTAAACCTTTTTTGATGATTTCCTTACAATTAAGAATTGCTTTCCAAAAAGCAGAACCTCTGATTGGAACTAAGTCACTTAGAAATTTCATATTTTGAAGATACATTTGTTTGATGATTGTTGTCCATTCATTTTCTTCACTAGAAATGAGACGCCATGCCTACTTAGCTAGTAAATCTAAATTTATATGAGCAATTCTCCTTAGACCTAAGCCCCCATTTTTCGTGGGTCTGCACACTTTGGTCCATCCTACAAGGTGTATCCTTTTTTTCTCCTTTGATCTAGTCCATAAAAATTCTTTTTGGAGTTTCTCAATTTTATGGAAAACCTTCATAAGGGCTTTGAAAATGGAGAGGAAATAGACTGGAATGCTCTTAAGAGAGGCCTTAGTGAGGATCAGCTTTCCTGCTTGAGATAAAATATGACCTTTCCATCTAGCAAGTTTTTTTTGAATTATTTCAATAACCCTATCCCATATTGACTCTCTCGGAGAACCAATGAAAAGAGGGAGACCAAGATACGAAGTGGGGAGGTTTGCTATATCACACCCTAAAATTTTTGCAATCCTTCCTTAACTCTGAATGGGGGTGTTCAAGAAATATAACTTTATTTTACTAAAATTAACTTTTTGACTAGCAGCGTCCTCGTAGAGTTGCAGGATGTATTTAATTATTTTGGCCTCAACCACTGATGCCTTAGTCAATATAAGGGTATCATCGATGAATTGTTGGTGAGAAACAACCCTAGCGAGAGATATTGCCTTGATTCCTAATATTAACCTTGAACTGCAAGCATTTTTTATGGCTCTACCTAAAGCTTATACCATAATGATGAATAACATGGGGCTAATAGGGTCCCCTTGCCAAATTCCTCTACGACTTTGAAAGTAACCAGTAGTTGTTACATTAACTAGAATTGAGAACCATGTTTAGAAATACATTATTTGATCAAATTAACCCATTCGTGGTGAAAACCAAACTTAAGGAGGACAATAATCAAAAATTCCCAATTTAGCCTATCAAATGCTTTGTTCATATCAAGCTTGAGGGCAAAAATAGACCTGTTAGTCTTATGAGCAAAGTGCAAAGCTTCATGAACTATGATAACTCCATCCAAGATTGACCTACCCTAGACAGAGCTTTAATGGCATGGATCTATGATGTGGGGAATAATATCTCTCATTCTATTTACAACGGTTTTAGTTAGGATATTGTAAGAAATATTGCACAGACTGATTGGCCTGAAGTCAACCATAGATTCAGGTGTTTGCTTCTTAGGAATTAGAGAAATAAAAGTAGAGTTGATACCTTTTGGGATATGATTGCTTGCTTGGAATTCTCTGACAGCAAAAATTACATCCTCACTTATGATGTCCCAAAAATCTTGATAGAAACAAGGGGGAAAGCCATCGAGTCTTGGGCTTTGTTTGGCTCCATGCTAAACAAGGCTTCCTTAATTTCCTCATTAGAAAAGGGAGCTAGAATCTTAAGGTTTATATCCTTATTTATTATGCTAGGAATGTATTACAAGAGAATATCTTTGGCCTCCTCATTGCACTGTGATTTCTTACCAAGGATAGAATTGAAATAAGTTACTACCTCCTTTCTAATTTTTGTTAAGTCTTGAGTAATAGAACCATCTACTTTTTAAAAAAAAAATTATCTTGTTATTGCTTCTATTTCTAAGCGTGGTGACATGAAAAAACTTGGAATTTTAATCTCCATATTTCAACCAAATAGCCCTTGATTTTTGCCTCCAATAGATTTCCTCATAGGCCAAAATGTTATGAAACTTTGCTAGTTTTGTTCGTTCCTCCTGCCTAGTAGTTTCATCAACATCACCATGTTGGATCCTCTGATAAATTATCTTCAAACTTTCAACAACCTATTTTTTATTTTCAAAGAGGTTCTCAAAGACCTCTTTGTTACAAGTTCAAAGATTTTCCTTAACAAACTTTAATTTGCCAGCATGTTTAAAAGTTGCACTACCCCTGACAGGATGTTGCCACCACTGACTTAAGTTATCTCTGAAACTATAATGTTTTATCCACATAGATTGAAATCTGAAAGGTTTCTTGAAGGACAGAGAGTTAGGGATCTCCAAAAAAATAGGATTATGATCAGAGGTAATTTTAGGAAGGGCTTGCAGGGTAGAATCACCAAACAAAGTTGTAGCCTCCTTTGATAGAAAAAACCTATCAAGCCTTTCTTGAATGAGATGACACCCTATTCGCCGATTGCTCCAGGTATAATTTGCTCCTCTAAGTTTTACATCCATCAACATGTTGGAGTTCACAAAGTTATTGAACTCATCCATGCTCCTGATAGGTGGTCCATTTCCACCCATTTTTTTTGAAGGGTAAAGAGGAGTGTTAAAATCCCCAGCCAAAATCTAGGGGACATTATGGAAGATTTCACTCAGAATGCCTAAGTACTCCCAGAGCTCTCCCTTGAATTGAAGTCGGGGCATAAATATTTGAAAGGATCCACGACCTATTGCTATTTATTTCCTTAAATAAAATACTAAGAACCTTGTAATATTTTTGAATAATGGTGCCTTCTACTATCCGAGGATCCCACAAAGTCATAAGGCCTCCAGATGCTCCTCTAGCTGATTTGCAAACCATCTCCCCTTGATTCCAATTTTTTTGTACTATTTTTTTTATTGAATCTCATCTATATCATTGAGAATGGATGAATGGTCACACAATTTTTCTAATGGATAATATAAATTTGTTTTCATTATCAAAATTGTAGTCAATATTTGACTATATCATTGAGAATAAAAACACAATCTAAACAGGTAGAATGGCTTTACTTTTAAAATAAACAAGTATTCAACAAGACATGAGTGAATTAGAATGGAAAGTACCGACCTGGAACTCCAACAGTTGAATGCTTCCCTAGTGCTTCCTTAAGCTCTTCTTCTATTTTAGCCTTCTCCTTCCAACATCCCCCTCTTTTTCTCAACCTCCATGGCCATTTATAGTTTTCTTTCTTCTTAGACAAGAAAGAGGTTTCTAAATATATGCATATTTTATTTATTTTGCTTTCTTTATTTTATAAGATATGTTTCTAATTATATATATTAATGGAAATAAAATCCATAGAGATAAGAGCAGAATCTTATCTCCTATTTCAACCTTCCCAAAGTAGCCATATGAAGGAAATATTTATTATTTAAATCTTCAAGGTAGTTTTTTTTCATGTTTTAATCCAATTTAAAATTGAAAAAGCTCATAAAAACAAACTACCTAATTTCCTTCTAAAATAGGATCGACTAGATCAAATAAGCATGCTCAACCCAATAAATATTTTACTTAAAATTTTACTAAATCATGATAAATTGCATGATATTTTTTTCAATATTTTCTAAAATAGTTTGTAAAATACGAAACATTATTAATGTGAATTTTTAAATTAAAATTCAATTAAACCAAACTCATGCAAATTAATCATGAAATAAAATATACAACACACACAAATGGCATACAAGCACTCAATGCATGTGCTCAGTTTCCCCCATCACCATTTTTCCTTTGATTGTGTGGGATTTTTTTAGAGTAATACTCAAGTAACACTGCCATTAGGGATGTAACTAGTGATGATAGGATTATGAGATTTACCTGTTGAGTTGTCATAGTCATCATTTCCCTTTGGTGGTCATTCTTCCACCTATGAAAATAAATGTTCCTGCAATAAACCAACATAGCATCATTTTCTTTTGAAAAATACAATGCAAATATTTTAAGTATTGAAACCGGCTACCATTACACAAATAGCAACTTAAAAACAATCCTCCAATGTGGGATGTGACATAATTTCCCCCTTAGATTAAACATAGTCCTCTATGTTTTATTGCATTATTACATAATAAACAATAAAATATAGTTTTTGGCATAGTTTCCACTTTGCATAAGTGGTCCATAGTTCAGTCCGTATTATTACATAGCATCATTAAATAAACAAGGATAGTGTCTTTTCAGAATATTGCACTTCCTCATTGTCTTGGAGTGAAACTCTAGAATTTTTATTTTATTTCATTGGAATGACTATGGGATTCACCATCATTCATGAGTGATAGAGTAGCTTGCCCTTACAAATTTGGACTTTCGGTGGCAATGTGGATTCTATGATTCATCACAATTTTAATTTTTCTTGCACATTGTGGACATCATTTTGCATAATGTTATCCCTTACATGTAAAACATCCCCCCAGAGGACCTACATGTTTATTAAGATCATCTACTTGTTCTCTCAACTCAAAATTCATCGCAAAAAGGTCCTCCACCATTTTGTTTAATATTTTCAACTTTCCTTCAAGAATTTTAATTTGCTTCATCTTGTGAGATAATGTTTCCTCTTCAATTCCTTATTTAGGGTCAATTTCTTGATATATAAAAAACAATGTTAAATTACAATCTTACCTCAAGTTGTAATTCTACTTCTATCCCCTATATTTAATACTTTAATTGATAAAAGTCACATTTTTTCATGGCTACTATTGCTAGTCTATTAAGGCTATAACAAACTAGCTTACTCATGGAATAGTCACTTCAGTCACTTCTTATATAAAACACATGTTTACGACATTCCAGAGTTTATTCTATTGACACATAACATATTGCTTTATGAAATATTTCAATGCTTAAATAGCACAAAGCACATTATGACAAAACAAGTTGATTTCTTCAACCATGGTAAAGGTTTAAGTTGCGGCTATCTTTGGGTGAACCATTGCTAAACAAAATAACAATCTACCATAATTCATCATGGTTGAAATATACAACTTCTTGGATAAGGGTTAAATTGTAATGAGAATTAATTAAAGAAACCATTCTTTTATCTTATCTTGTATATTATAGTATACCAAATTTGGATATATCTAGAATTTTAATCCAAGAACATCTATAGTTCGATGATGGGTAGTTTTGTGAGTACGCTTTTTGGACTATATCAAATATTTTTATCTTCTTTTAGGCTACCTGTTGTGGCTGATCCACAACACACCCCAAAATTGGGGACCCACCTTTTTTGCATGCTTTCAAAGAAGATCTCAGTGACCCAGATGCTAAAAATCAAGAAAAAGGCAAAATTGCACAAAAATGAAAATGTGTCACGATATCGCGACATGTTGCCCCGTCGCGGCCGAAAATGAAAAAGTGTCACGATATCGTGACATGTTGCTCCATCACAGCCAAAAATGAAAAAGTGTCGCGATATCGCGACATGTTTGCTCCATCGCGGTCTAGAGAGGAGAGAGAGATAGAATGGAAAATTGTCGCGAAATCGCAACATGTCACAAAATCACGGTCAAAACAGTCAAACAGGGCAAGGCACTAAAAACGTCGTGATTTTGCAACAAAAAAGCAGCAAAGGGACATGAAGCAGAAAAAAATCGTGATTTCACGACAGGAAGTAGCAAAGGGGCACGAAGCAAAAAAACGTCGCGATATCGCGATAGGAAGCAGCAAAGCGGCTCAAAATAGAAAAGCGTCGCGATTTCATGACGAAAAGCTGGCAAAGTGGTACGAAATGGAAAAGCATCATGATTTTGTGATAGAAAGCCGCAAGATAGCTCCAAGTGAAAAAGCATCACGATTTCACGATAGAAAGCCGGAAGATAGCTCTGAATGAAAAAGCATCACGATTTCGTGACAGGAAGCAGTCGAGGCGTACGGAGATGAAAAACATCACGATTTCATGACAGGAAGTAGCCAAGGTGTACAGAGATGAAAAGCATCACAATTTCATGACAGGAAGCAGTCGAGGCGTACGGAGATGAAAAACATCACGATTTTGCAATAGGTTGCACCCTCACAGCTCGAAACAAAAAAACGTCACGATTTCGTGATAGGTTGCATTGGCAAGGCTACTGGAAGAAAAATGTCGTGATATCACGACATGTCACGTTTTCACGATGAAAGTAAAGGAGCAAAGCTGCATGCATAAAAATGTTGTGATTTACATGGGGCTATTATAGAACATGTAGAGGAAGCATGAAACACATGGCATACAGGTGTTAGGGTTACAGAAGCATTACAGGTCAACAGAAAATATCAAACGTTTCGACATCGAACATAAATTCAAAAGCAATGAAAAGGTGGGAATACAAAGAGATGCATTCTGGGAGGTGAAACGAAGCGACGCAGGTCAAAACAGAGAGCCACGCTAGATAGTATAAAATCAGAAGCGTATATTGATACAGGGGTTGGAAATTACTGCTAGCAAAGTTGCAGAGACAAGGGCAACAGGCCATTCTGGGCCTGCATTTGGAGCATTTTCCTCCACTTATTCTGGATTTGTTAAACCTGGAACATTCTGTCATTATAATTGATATATTATTTTAATATAGAAATACAGAGAGTTGGCATCTCATTGATAAGAAATAAGGAGTCATTTTTGCATGCAAGATTTAATGTCTTACCTTTCCCTTTCAAATTTCAAGGCTTCTAGGTGAAGTTTAATGCAAGTGTTCTTGGTTGCTTCATGCGAATGTCTAAATATGAAATTATAGTAAAAACCCCCAAAACCCGCACCTAGCTTATCTGGATTGTGCGAATTTGTAGATTCAATATGTTAGGTTGCATGCAGAAAACCTCATTAATCTTCGGTTTTGTCAAATCAATATGGTAGCACTCTGGACATAGTTTAGTTTCATTTTCATTTGCCTTTCTTTTATTTTCAATCCTTTATTTTATTTTTGCATTTTAATTACCGTCATTTAAATAAATAACTGAAAATCCATCAAAGTTTGAGATCAAAATATATTCATCTCTTAGATTTATTCACTTTGATTCCATTGCAATTTCAAATTAAAATAAACCATAGTGCCCCTTGTTAACATTCACTTGCAACACTAAGGTATTCCCAGCATTTAAATTGAACAACATCATTGGTATACAAAGAGCTAGCATAACAAGAACCTTGGAGAAATTATCTGTTGTAATTTCTTTGCAAGCAGAGGATTTTGGGACTCAGATCCTATCGGAGAGTGTGCTTTCACAATTGGGTGAAAACGCCACTCAACAGATTGGCGCTAGAAGGAGGGCCTGATTGGTTTACTTTATTTTGATTTTCATACATAAGTAATATCTTTTTTATTTTATTTTGAAATTATCTCTTTGTTGAGTGGTATTTTCACCCAATTGTGAAAGTACACTCTCCCTTAGGATTTGGATTCCAAATCCCCTCTTGCAAAGAAGTTAAACAAACAACTTCTCCAAGGTCTCCGTTATATTAGCATTTGCATATGTGCATTAGTAATCTCAAATAAAGATATTCAATTTAAATGCTTGGAACACCTTAGTGATTGCAAGTAACTCAGTAAACAAGGGGCAATGTTGGTTTATTTTACCATGAAACTTTAGTGATTGTTCATTGAACCAAAATAAATCAAATGTGAGTTGGCCCTCATATGACCACGATGTAGTGCTTTAATTCCTTTTATCTTGATGGTTTTAAAATGGATTTTATCTTGCATTAAATCCTCAATGATGAATAGAATCTTCAAAATGTCACTTTAACTTATCCCTCTTAAATGAAATCAAATTTTCATCAAGATGAACAATTAAGTGCTTTAAGGCAAAGACCTTCAATATAATACTCAAATTATCCCCCTTTCGTAAAATTGGAATTTTTATGAAGAAAGGATAATTTTAGGCCCGAAATGGAAATTTGCGAAAATGCCGTAAAACATAACTCCTTCAATGAAATTGGAATTTTCATGAAGGGAATGTCATCATAGGCTCATGAATGCAAAACAAAACTGGAAAAATGAAATTTGACCTTAAAATGGAAAATTTCTATTTTCGGATTTTTAAAATCTGTGACAAAGCAACAACTTCGGTGAATTTTTAAAAATACTAAACAACTCCGAAAATGAAATTTCAAAGTGCGTAATGGAAAGTCTGAATTATAATCTACGCAATGGTGAAATTATTTTTGGATTTTGAAATTTTTTTGATGTTTATTTTAATGCCTGAAAATAGGAAAAAATTCTGAAATTAAAATTTCTGAAAACAGAAAATTCAAATTTTGCATCAAAATAATTTCTGGAAATGCAGCAATGCAAAAGCTCCTTCAGTTTGATGCTCAAATTACCCCTCTTTCGTAAAATTGGAGTTTTTATGAAGAAAGGGTAATTTTAGGCCAAAAATGGAAATTTATGTAAATGCCATAAAACATCACTCCTTCAATGAAATTGGAATTTCCATGAAGGGAATGTCATCATAGGCTCATGAATGCAAAACAAAACTGGAAAAATGAAATTTGACCTTAAAATGGAAAATTTCTATTTTCGGATTTTTGAAATCAGTGACAAAACAAGCAACTTCGGTGAATTTTAAAAAATACTAAACAACTCCGAAAATGAAATTTCAAAGTGCGTAATGGAAGTCTGAATTATAATCTACGCAATGGTGAAATTATTTTTGGATTTTGAAATTTTTTTAATGTTTATTTTAATGCCCGAAAATAGGAAAAAATTCTGAAAATTAAAATTTTTCAGAACAGAAAATTAAAATTTTGCATCAAGATAATTGCTGGAAATGCAGCAATGCAAAAGCTCCTTCAGTTTGATAGCACCCCGTCCTGCAAAACCGAATACGTGAGAGTTTCATACATGCAACCTAGCCTATTTGATCCCGTACTACACACAATCAAAGTAAACTAAGTGCTTGACTTCTAGGGTTTAAAATAATTTCCAAATTGCAAACATTCACATGAAATAACCCATCCCATGGCGTAAATTTCACATACAAATCTGAAATTTGGAAGGGGAAAGATAAAACAATTAAAATAGAGCATGCAGAAAATTTCTCATTCTTTCTTGCTAACAAGGCCTGAAATTTCTGAAAAGAAGCTTTCCCATTCAAATTATATTCCTCTTTTACACATCAAATTTTGCCGCATTTGGCCATGCCAAAAGTTCCTCCTCTTGTGCATGCATTTCAATGGGTATTTAAAGATTTTCCTCCATGGCTTTTCGTTTTCTCCTCCATGACTTTTCGTTTCTCCTCCATGGCTTTTCGTTTCCTTCTTCCTTTCTTCCATATGCAATACCTTGCAAAAAAAACAAAAAACTAAACTTTACTTAAACTAACATGAAAAAATTAAAAATTAAAAACTAAAAAAAACAAAAAGGCTAAAAATAATCCTATTTTATTTTTATTATTATTTTTTTTGTTTTTTTATTTTATGTTCATTTGTTTATATATATATATATATATATATATATATATATATATATTTATTTATTTCTTTTTTCTTTCTTTTGTTCTATTTATTTATTTATTATTATTTTTTATTTCCCTTTTTTTTTAGTTTATTTATTTTTTTAAACATGAATTAACCCAAAAGTTAATGTTTGAATTACAAACACATTAATAGACAAAAAAACCACACCAAAAATTTATCAAAAAAATGTGGGTCCCCAAGCTTTGGGGCTAGTTGTGAAATAGTCACAACAAATGGCGACTCTGCTGGGAAATGCTCCTGAGCATTTCGATGAGAACCCAAAAAGAACACCTGAAAACACACTTCAAAAACTTAACACAAGCATCAACAAATATCCAAAGAATGCCAATAGATCAAAAATACATGAAACATCAGAATCGCTAAGCATTAGCTCAATGTGTGCAATGAATTTCTTTCCTCATCGTTTGAAATTGATCAACATTCCATTGTCAGCTTTGCATGAATGCATATGCAAAATTGTGAATGATTTGTGTACCCTAAAGAATATGCCATGAGATTTTGCTCTTTATAAAAATACATAGTCACTCTTGTAGTATTAAATGCAAACATTCAAGACTGCCAAACCCTCTTAGGATCCACTAGTGAATGGTTCATTATATCCCAAAGTTGGTTGTGAGTCCCTACTATCTTGAACCCATGTGCGAGTGGATGTGAAATCAGAACTTTGGGGAATCAGACTCCCAACCAACCGAGATGAGAGTTTAACCCTATCCTTACTATTCTCGATTTAGAATTCTTTACCTCACTTTGAGCAAAATAATTAAACCAATTATGGAAGAAATGGTCATGCTAGTCTAACCCTCTAAACAATCAGTGGTCTTGTTTTTAGGCAAGACATGATGCCATGCATGGGCATATCTAACCCCACAATCCAAAACTTATCTTCATTTCTTTGGACCTTGGGGATGACTATCCATCCTTTGCAGAGGACAAGTAGTACGATCCTTACAATCCGATATAAATATGAGATGGGAAAAAATTTATTTTTACTTCTTGGACCTTGGGGATGACTACCCATCCTGGTTAGGGACAAATAGTACGATCCTTACAATCCAAGATTTAAATGTAAATGGAAAATATTAATTTTGTTACTTAGACCTTGGGGATGACTACCCATCCTTTGCAGAGGACAAATAGTACGATCCTTACAATCCAAGACTTATTATGAAATGAGACATAAGAGCTTTGGGGAATCGGATTCTCAACCAACCGAGATGAGAATTTATACCCTATCCTTACTACTCTATGTGGGTCAAATCAAAGCTTTGGGGAATTGGATCCTCAACCTAAGTTTGATGAGGATTTAATCCTATCCTTACTACTTTGATTTTAGGCTTTAAGCTCTATGGAAGTGGTGACAACCACTGTTTTAAGGATCATGTTGCATAATAGGATAGACAAAAACTTCTTTCGCCCAACCTTTTCCTCCAAGTTAGGTTTTGATCATTTTGCTCAAGATCCTTTTTAATGTATGAGACGTGCTTGGTTCTAGACATTTCAAGACTCAGTTTCCTAACCTTAGGATTTACTTAGATTTATGTTATAACATAACCCTAAGAGGATTTGACATACTTAAATAATTTGCACCTAAGATGCATATGCCACTAAGATGAAATGTATGAAAAGTGAGATGGAAAATGAATGTATTACTTCTTGAATTGCAAATGAAATGATTTGTCATGCAAAACCGACTCTTTCATGCATCACAAGTTTCAAATGATATAAATTAACTGTTTGTATTACATGTGGAGCTTTTACAACACAATTCCAATGTTTCATATTCTCCCGATCTTAGGCATAAGTTGACATCTCAAATTTATCGAAACACGTTCAATAAAATCAAACACACGACTTAAATCCTAATCCAAATAGCAATCCCAAAATGAAACTTGAAAACACAAACTCAAACCAAAATCAAAATTTATATACAATATAGTACAAGATGATGCAAAGCTTGGATTATCACTTTCCTGGATCCCAAACATGATTAGAACATTTCAAAAGGCATATGTCACAATACACATGCCAAATGTTGTAGGAATCCAACAACAATAAGATCATACCAAGCAATGCAACAAACTTCAACTTCCCTCTCTCACCCCACCAATTAAATTTAGTTTCATTAGTATTCATATAGGTGAGATTCAAAATTTTAAATTGATCGGACAATGATTGATTTTCAATTTTATCATGTCTATTCTTTAAAGTGCAAATTTCATCATTCCATTCATAATTTAGAAGTAGGCTTTCCTTTTCAAATGTGAGATATTGCAAACAAGAGCCTATTTCTAAAAGTCTTGCATTCAAATTCTTCAAGAATTTAAAGCCATCAAAATCCATCAAAACATCACCAAGATTTGACATTTCATCATTAATGACATTAGCATCCAAAGGGACATCATGTAATCTATCACTTGAAATTTTTATAGCTACTACCAAAGGTAAAGATTTCACCTTGTCATCCATACTCAACCCATCATGGTTAGAATTTACCACAACTTGATGAGTGTTAGTAGCTTTTTCTTCTTCCTCATTGTCTTCTTCATCATCCAACACCTGTTCAAAAACACCAAAGTTAGGCACCCAATCAAACATGCATCCATCCTTTTCAAAACAAGAGCCTAATTTTTCAAGATATGTGTCACGTGACACCTTTCCATGATCAATGGCTTGAGTTGCCTCAAAATTCATATTTTCATTAGGATCATCAACATTATCAAACCCACACCACTTAGGTTTTGTAATTTCATGATTTTGAGATGGCATGGACATTGTAGAAACAATAGGTGGATCAAGATTTTCTATTTCTTGCCCCTCAAGGGGAACAAAAACAATTGATTCTCCTTCTTGATCCATGGTAGTAACAACATTATCCTTCTCAAACCTTTGATGAGATTCCAATCCTTCTTCCAAAACATTTTCAGATTGCACAAGACTTGTAATATCCTCATGTGAAAGGGCAATTGTATCATCCTGCATATCAATAGGCATACAAATTTCATTAGCAATTTTGGAGTGAGCATACTCTTCCCAAGAATCATAATGATCATCTTTCAAAATTAAATTGTGATGCTCAACTATTTCTTCTTCATCTTTTAATTCATCAACATGTTTCTCATCAAATTTATCTTCACCTTCCTTAGATGGTTCAATTACTTCCAAAATTGGGTTATTGCTTGTATTCAAATTGATAAGGCTATCATAATCCAAATTTGTAACCCATGATTCAATTTTATCACAATTTGGAAGGTGTGAATTTTCTTGGCCATCATTTTCAACAATGTCATCCGAAACAAATTCATCCTCATAGAATTCATCTTTTGGTGAGTCAAGGGTTTCCAATTTGTCACATGTTTCAATACTAGTTGGATCTAGCACTCCTCCCTTGCTTAAAATCATCTTCTTATGAAAATCATTAAAATCGATTTTAGAACCATCTTTTGAATCAAGATGAGTACTTTGAAGTTGATTCATACTTAAGAAAGATGGTTGATCTTGCATAGTAAGTTGAGGATTTTGAAATTGATTGAAGCTTGGGAATGATTGTTGATTCTGAAATTGATTCACATTCGAATTTGGTTGAGGTGGATAAATCATTGGGTGGGTAAAGGAAGTATTAAATGATTGAAGATTACATGATCCAAAACCCACACCATAATTTTGACAACTCAATTGTTGCTCAATTGCCATTGCTTGAGCATAGGCTTGAGACAAAGAAGTGATTAAGGGCATCCCGGGCATCCCTCGCAAATATGTGGAAATAAGTGGGTCAAGAGCATTGACATATATTTGGAGAGCCACTTCTTCTTGCAAAACATAACATGTCACTAATTGAGCATATAATCCAAAGAACCTTTCAGAAAATGACTTCACATTTTCACTTGGTCCTTTTCTGATGGTGAAAAATTGCTCATATATGCGGATTGGGTCAACTTGCTTTTTGTTGAATTGATTAAGAAATGCTGCCTCTAGTTGAGCCCAAGAAGTGATAGACCCTAAAGGTAGACTTGTAAACCAATCAAATGCCACTTTGTCCAAGGTGTAAGGGAACATTTTACAAACAACATCATCATGCCAAATTATTAATTGATTCACAACAAATTTGAATGCTCGAATGTGTTCTCCTGCAATAATTGTCCCATTAGACCAAAATCGAGGAAGACAACTCTCCCAACCGACGGGCAAATAATGTTGAACTCCTGGTGTGTTCAATGGGCTACCTGTCATCCATGGTGAAAACATAGCCATTAGTGAATCTTAAAGAATATAACTTTAATACCCAAAAATTTCTTTATATTTATATTTTTAATTTTTTTTATTTTATTTTTTAACATCAAATCAAATCCCATTATTCCTGTATGAACAATCAAAGCGTTAGAACAATGCATAGCAATTCATGTCCTCCTTTTAACAGTACCAATTTGTAATATTAAAAGAGGGCTACAGATAATAATCAATAGGGCATGAAATATTCAAAATTTAAATCCCTATAGCATTTAAATCATACTAAAATAAACCAATTCAAGCCCTCCTTCTAGCGCCAAAATGTTGAGTGGTATTTTCACCCAATTGTGAAAGTACACTCTCCCTTAGGATTTGGATTCCAAATCCCCTCTTGCAAAGAAGTTAAACAAACAACTTCTCCAAGGTCTCCGTTATATTAGCATTTGCATATGTGCATTAGTAATCTCAAATAAAGATATTCAATTTAAATGCTTGGAACACCTTAGTGATTGCAAGTAATTGTAAACAAGGGGCAATGTTGGTTTATTTTACCATGAAACTTTAGTGATTGTTCATTGAACCAAAATAAATCAAATGTGAGTTGGCCCTCATATGACCACGATGTAGTGCTTTAATTCCTTTTATCTTGATGGTTTTAAAATGGATTTTATCTTGCATTAAATCCTCAATGATGAATAGAATCTTCAAAATGTCACTTTAACTTATCCCTCTTAAATGAAATCAAATTTTCATCAAGATGAACAATTAAGTGCTTTAAGGCAAAGACCTTCAATATAATACTCAAATTATCCCCCTTTCGTAAAATTGGAATTTTTATGAAGAAAGGATAATTTTAGGCCCGAAATGGAAATTTGCGAAAATGCCGTAAAACATAACTCCTTCAATGAAATTGGAATTTTCATGAAGGGAATGTCATCATAGGCTCATGAATGCAAAACAAAACTGGAAAAATGAAATTTGACCTTAAAATGGAAAATTTCTATTTTCGGATTTTTAAAATCATGTGACAAAGCAAGCAACTTCGGTGAATTTTTAAAAAATACTAAACAACTCCGAAAATGAAATTTCAAAGTGCGTAATGGAAGTCTGAATTATAATCTACGCAATGGTGAAATTATTTTTGGATTTTGAAATTTTTTAGATGTTTATTTTAATGCCTGAAAATAGGAAAATTTCTGAAATTAAAATTTCTGAAAATAGAAAATTCAAATTTTGCATCAAAATAATTTCTGGAAATGCAACAATGCAAAAGCTCCTTCAGTTTGATGCTCAAATTACCCCTCTTTCGTAAAATTGGAGTTTTTATGAAGAAAGGGTAATTTTAGGCCAAAAATGGAAATTTATGTAAATGCCATAAAACATCACTCCTTCAATGAAATTGGAATTTCCATGAAGGGAATGTCATCATAGGCTCATGAATGCAAAACAAAACTGGAAAAATGAAATTTGACCTTAAAATGGAAAATTTCTATTTTCGGATTTTTGAAATCTGTGACAAAACAGCAACTTCGGTGAATTTTAAAAAATACTAAACAACTCCGAAAATGAAATTTCAAAGTGCGTAATGGAAGTCTGAATTATAATCTACGCAATGGTGAAATTATTTTTGGATTTTGAAATTTTTTTAATGTTTATTTTAATGCCCGAAAATAGGAAAAAATTCTGAAAATTAAAATTTTTGAGAACAGAAAATTAAAATTTTGCATCAAGATAATTGCTGGAAATGCAGCAATGCAAAAGCTCCTTCGGTTTGATAGCACCCCGTCCCGCAAAACCGAATACGTGAGAGTTTCATACATGCAACCTAGCCTATTTGATCTCGTACTACACACAATCAAAGTAAACTAAGTGCTTGACTTCTAGGGTTTAAAATAATTTCCAAATTGCAAACATTCACATGAAATAACCCATCCCATGGCGTAAATTTCACATACAAATCTGAAATTTGGAAGGGGAAAGATAAAACAATTAAAATAGAGCATGCAGAAAATTTCTCATTCTTTCTTGCTAACAAGGCCTGAAATTTCTGAAAAGAAGCTTTCCCATTCAAATTATATTCCTCTTTTACACATCAAATTTTGCCGCATTTGGCCATGCCAAAAGTTCCCCCCCTGTGCATGCATTTCAATGGGTATTTAAAGATTTTCCTCCATGGCTTTTCGTTTTCTCCTCCATGACTTTTCGTTTCTCCTCCATGGCTTTTCGTTTCCTTCTTCCTTTCTTCCATATGCAATACCTTGCAAAAAAAACAAAAACTAAACTTTACTTAAACCAACATGAAAAAATTAAAAATTAAAAACAAAAAAAACAAAAAAGCTAAAAATAATCCTATTTTATTTTTATTATTATTTTTTTTGTTGTTTTTATTTTATGTTCATTTGTTTATATATATATATATATATATATATATATATATATATATATATATATATTTATTTTTACTTATTCCCTTCTTTCTTTTTTCTTTCTTTTGTTCTATTAATTTATTTATTATTATTATTTTTTTATTCCTTTTTTTTTTTAGTTTATTTATTTTTTTAAACATGAATTAACCCAAAAGTTAATGTTTGAATTACAAACACATTAATAGACAAAAAAAACCACACCAAAAATTTATCAAAAAAATGTGGGTCCCCAAGCTTTGGGGCTAGTTGTGAAATAGTCACAACACTCTTAAATCTCACAAACAGCTAAACTGCAACATTTGTTTTTCTATTGCAGGTTTTCTTGGAGATAACCGAGAGTTTCATCAGGCAGGCTGGACCCACCATGTCATATTGCGACTAGGTCCCAAACAATCGGGGAAACCATATTCCATGACCTTACACTCACTGGTACTCCCAAGAATAAAACCAAGCAAGTTGTAAGCTTACCAGTCACAAAAGATCTTTTTGCTCCAGGAACATCGAGTGGACCTACACCAATGATACCAGTTGCCACTAGTGTACCTATTGTTAGTAATATTTCCACTGCTCTTGTAGGGTTGTCCTCATCAATTTTGAGTCAAATGGCTCAACCTCCAGCAGCTCCTTGGTATGGAGCCAATAATATCCCTTTGAACATTGTAGGGGATATTCATGAAATCCCTAAGAACATAGAAATATTTTTTCCCAAATACAAACCAGATGGCCCAAGAACTGCAGAAGAACATATCCAAGCCTATAGGGATGTTTTAATAAGGCTGCAAGTCCAACATGAGGATGTGGCTTGTAGACTTTTCCCCATGAGCTTAGATCCAATAGCATATGAATGGTATATATGCTTACCAACTGGTTCAATCACTTCATGGACACAAATGGAGAACACCTTTGTCAATCAGTTTAGGTCACCTTTGGATCCCGCAACCATTTACAATCAATTCATTACATGCAAAAGGGGCCAGGGTGAACCAATCAGAACATTTAATCAGAAATTCCAAAAGTGCTATAATAGAGCAGTTCAACATTTTGCCATAGATCCCGCAGTGGCCTTGCAAATATATTTTGGGGCATTGGATCCCATGACAGCCATGTTTGCAAGATAAAATCCTCAAGTCACCACACTTGCGTTAGCCTACAATGAAGCCATGACCATCGAGCAACAAATGACACCACAGGGCTATGGATTTTCCCAGATGCCTATGATGGGATAATATGCTCCATATGGTCAAGCTCCCTTGGCAAACCAGATCATGGCACCGCAAATGCCAAGCATGAATGCCTTCCCATATCAACAACCGTATCCACCAGCACCTGCTTATGCACCCATTCCAATCCAACCAATCACATCCATTCCACCAGTTCCCACATTTCTATAAAATAGTCAATCGACTATGCAAGGAACCAGCCAAGTTAATTCTCAGGCTATAGTTCCTTTCCCAAATCCAACTCTGATTCAAAGTGTCAATCCATACATAAATCAAATTCCTCAAAACCCGACCCAAATGTTAAATCAAGACCCCACCAATTATGCAAACCCAACGGTAGTTAACAACAATGTAGTTCCATCGAAGGAGATTTATTCGGAGGTCGAAGAGCTCAAGAAGATAGTTCATAAACTGAGCAATGACATGGTTCAAAAATAGAAGTATGAATCCCATGCCCCTCACTCAAATCAAAATTTTAACAATAGAGGGAGACATTGGAACACAAAGCCAAACAATGGGGGAGTACCCGCTCCCATTGCCAATCAACTAGATACTTCTGTAGGACCTAGTCAATCCAATTCCCTTTTGAATGTTTCTGATTTGGCATGGGAAAAGGGGTGTAGGTTGCACAACACAAAAGAGCACAATGAGAGGAATTGTCCCGAAATTGCTAGATACACTCATTGTCTCCAAGCCCAAGTTGATGATTTGGAACTGGTGTCAAATGAGGGTTCATCGCAACATCAGGATGATAACATTATGGTGGTGGAAACTTTATATCGTCAAGAAGGTGAGAGTGAGGAAGAAGAAGACGAAATTTTGGAACAGGAGGTGCAAGCTTTTTGATATTTTAGAAAGGGGAATCATGGATACCATTTGAGAAGTAAATCTAAAGCCCCTAAAACCTCATCAACACCACCAAACAACTCTATTCTTCCTCCAGACACTAAGGTAGATAATAATCCTCCTCCTCCACTTAGAAGAGAAATGTCTAATGACATGCAGAAGACATTCAAATTCAAAAAACCAAACTATGACATAGTGGAGGATCTAAAGAAGTCCAAATCTAGCCTTTTGTTCTTAGACACGACTAGATTGCCTAGCCAAAAGGAGGCATTGATAAAGGATTTGAACTCACCTGATCAAATGTGGAAGGGAAAAGGAGTTGAGTCCCATCTGATTTTATGAAAGGAGAGACGGGATGTCCCACCATTCTTATTGACTCTGAGAATTGCAGGTAAGAATTTGCATAACTGTTTGGTGGACATGGGTGCCATGAGCAGCCTCATGCCTTCGGAGATATGTCAAATGCTAGGTCTGCAACCTATTTCATCCAAATGCAAGGTTTTGCAATTGGATCGATTAGAGGTAAATGTGGTAGGGACCCTATATGATGTCAAAATTCAATTAAATTCTAAACCCAGGGTCCAACAGGTTGTCGACATCCTAGTTGTTAACATCCCAAGTAGATATGGAATGCTACTTGCAAGGGATTGGATGAAAACTCTAAATGGTTATTTTTCAATAGATTGCTCACATATGTGGTTACCCTGGAAAGGAATTGCAAACCAAATCAGAGTGGAAAATGAACCGAGGCTTAAAGAAATCATAACATAATTTAACAAGATGAATGAAGTTCAGTTTTCTAAGCCAGAACTGGGGGTCTATGCACTTGATGTTGAGGAAGCTACTGAAGAGCCTAAAAAGGAAACATGTCATGGTGGCTCTTTTGAGTAAAATGATTTCACATGGTTGCTCAGGTTTGATGGATCCAAATCTAGATAGGGAGCAGGAGCTGGAGTTGAGCTCACTGGTCCAGGAGGTAAACCATTATTGGCTGCTTATAGATTGCAATTTCCTTGCATGAACAATGTGGCAAAATACGAAGCACTGATCTTTGGTTTACGTCTAGCATTGAGCAAACAAGTTAAATGCTTGAAAGTATTGGGAGATTCTAAACTAGTAGTCAAGCAGATTAAAGGTCAGTATACATGTCATGATAGGAGACTGAGCCTTTATAGAACTAGGGTTATGGACCTCATTGAAGAATTTGACGCATTCAATATAGCCCTTATTTCTATAAAAGGAAACCAAATAGCAGACTCTCTTGCAGTTGCCGCGGGCATGTTAAATCCAGTTGACATAAAAATGTGTAAAAAGTTCTCCATTGAATTAGTTCCTTGTCCATCAATACCCGATAATGTTAAGAATTTCCAGGTTTTTGAAAATGACAGACACATCTTCAAATTTTTCACGAACTCGGGTATTTTTGAAAATCAAGTGATTGATGAGGAACAAAGGTGGCAAGATGAAACAGAAAATGAGAGTGAAACCGCATGTCAATCCAACAAAATACCTAAAGACGTGGTTTCATTGGAGAAAATGTTCGACATGGGATACAAGACCAGAAAAGGAAAAAGGGTCCCACTCCCCAAAGATGAATGTGATTCAATTAATCTAGGGAGTGCAGACAATCCAAAGGAAGTGTACATTGCAAAGGCATGTACAGCTGAAGAAAGGAGCACAATAATACAGGCATTGAAGCATTACATGGATTGCATTACTTGGAATTACAATGAGCTGAAAACATACAACCAAGACATCATCACATATACCATTCCTCTAAAGCCAGACTCCAAACCTTTTAGGCAAAGACAACGAGTTGTTAACCCGCTATTGGAGCCCTTAATAGAAAATGAGGTCAAAATATTATTGGAAGCAAAGATCATTTTTCCTGTTAGGCACTCAACCTGGGTTGCTAACCTCGTTCCAGTAAGAAAAAAGAGTGGAGAGATTAGGCTGTGTATAGATTTTCAAAATCTTAATAAAGCCTCTCAAAAGGATAATTATCCATTGCCATCCATTGATGAAATTCTACAAATGGTAAATGGATCTGAAATGATGTCTTTTCTTGATGGGTATTTTGGATACAACCAAATTCTTATACATCCAAATGATAGGATGAAAACAACCTTCACCACCAAGTGGGGGACATTTGCCTACAAGAGAATGACGTTTGGACTATTAAATGCTGGTGCAACATTTCAAAGCGCCATGGACTATGCATTCAAAGGGCTTATAGGCAAATGTATCATTGTGTATGTGTATGATATTCCAGTATTCTCAAAGAAAAGAGAAGAACATGTCAAAGA
This sequence comes from Wollemia nobilis, assembly GCA_028583015.1. Classification (NCBI taxonomy): domain Eukaryota; kingdom Viridiplantae; phylum Streptophyta; class Pinopsida; order Araucariales; family Araucariaceae; genus Wollemia; species Wollemia nobilis. The sequence continues at coordinate 1,139,319 of JAQPPZ010016675.1, forward strand.
TTTGAAGAAAGTGCTTCAAAGATGCAGAGAACATGGAATTTCCTTAAATCCGAAAAAGTGCATTTTTGGAGTATCAAAAGGAAAATTGCTTGGTCACATCATTTCAAAAGGAGGGCTGAAACGATTTATTTTATTGTGATTTAAGTGCTACAGGAATTGCTATGCACTGTTCTTAACGCTTTGATTTTTCATACAAGAATAATATGATTTGGTTTGATTTAAAAAATAAATAAATAAATAAAGAAGAAGGAATTTTTGGGTATTAAAGTTATATTCTTTAAGATTCATTAATGGCTATGTTTACACCGTGGATGACATGTAGCCCATTGAACATACCGGGAGTTCAGCATTATTTTCCCGTTGGTTTTGAGAGATGTCTTCCTCGATTTTTGTCTAATGGGACAAATACTACAGAAGAACTTATTCAAGCATTCAAATTTGTTGTGAATCACTTAACAAGTTGGTATGATGATGTTGCTTGTAAAATTTTCCTTTACACCTTGGAAAAAGTGGCATATGATTGGTTTACAAGTCCGCCTTTAGGGTCTATCACTTCTTGGGCTCGAGTTAGAGGCAACATTTCTCAATCAATTCAACAAAAAGCGAGTTGACCCAATCCTCATGTACAATCAGTTGGTCTATATTATAAAAGGACCAAGTGAAAATGTGAAGTCATTTTTTGAAAGGTTCTTTGGATTATATACACAATTAGTGACATTTTATGTTCTTCAAGAAGAAGTGGCTCTCCAAATATACATCAATGCTCTTGACTCACCCATGTCCACATATTTGCGAGGGATGCCTCAAATCACATCTTTGTCACAAGCCTATACTCAAGCAATGGCAATTGAGCAACAATTAAGTTGTCAAAATTATGGTGTGGGTTTTGGATCATGTAATCTTCAATCATTTAATACCTCCTTTACCCACCCAATGATTTATCCACCTCAACCAAGTCAAGTGTGAATCAATTTCAGAATCAACAATCATTCCCAAGCTTCAATCAATTTCAAAATCCTCAACCTACTATGCAAGATCAACCATCTTTCTTAAGTATGGATCAACTTCAAAATACTCATCTTGATTCAAAATATGTTGCTAAAATCAATTTCAATGTTTTTCATAAGAATATGATTTTAGGCAAGGGAGGAGTACTAGATCCAACTAGTATGGAAACATGTGACAAATTGGAAACCCTTGACTCACCAAAATATGAATTCTATGAGGATGAATCTGATTCGGATGATACTTTGGATGACATTGTTGAAAATGATGGCCAAGAAAATTCACACCTTCCAAATCATGTTAAACGTGAATCATGTTAAAAATAAATAAATAAATAAATAAATAAAGAAGAAGGAATTTTTGGGTATTAAAGTTATATTCTTTAAGATTCATTAATGGCTATGTTTACACCGTGGATGACATGTAGCCCATTGAACATACCGGGAGTTCAGCATTATTTGCCCGTTGGTTTTGAGAGATGTCTTCCTCGATTTTTTTCTAATGGGACAAATACAACAGGAGAACATATTCAAGCATTCAAATTTGTTGTGAATCACTTAACAAGTTGGTATGATGATGTTGCTTGTAAAATTTTCCTTTACACCTTGGAAAAAGTGGCATATGATTGGTTTACAAGTCTGCCTTTAGGGTCTATCACTTCTTGGGCTCAGCTAGAGGCAACATTTCTCAATCAATTCAACAAAAAGCGAGTTGACCCAATCCTCATGTACAATCAGTTGGTCTATATTAGAAAAGGACCAAGTGAAAATGTGAAGTCATTTTTTGAAAGGTTCTTTGGATTATATACACAATTAGTGACATTTTATGTTCTTCAAGAAGAAGTGGCTCTCCAAATATACATCAATGCTCTTGACTCACCCATGTCCACATATTTGCGAGGGATGCCTCAAATCACATCTTTGTCACAAGCCTATACTCAAGCAATGGCAATTGAGCAACAATTAAGTTGTCAAAATTATGGTGTGGGTTTTGGATCATGTAATCTTCAATAATTTAATACCTCCTTTACCCACCCAATGATTTATCCACCTCAACCAAGTCAAGTGTGAATCAATTTCAGAATCAACAATCATTCCCAAGCTTCAATCAATTTCAAAATCCTCAACCTACTATGCAAGATCAACCATCTTTCTTAAGTATGGATCAACTTCAAAATACTCATCTTGATTCAAAATATGTTGCTAAAATCAATTTCAATGATTTTCATAAGAATATGATTTTAGGCAAGGGAGGAGTACTAGATCCAACTAGTATGGAAACATGTGACAAATTGGAAACCCTTGACTCACCAAAATATGAATTCTATGAGGATGAATCTGATTCGGATGATACTTTGGATGACATTGTTGAAAATGATGGCCAAGAAAATTCACACCTTCCAAATCATGTTAAACGTGAATCATGTTAAAAATAAATAAATAAATAAATAAATAAAGAAGGAATTTTTGGGTATTAAAGTTATATTCTTTAAGATTCATTAATGGCTATGTTTACACCGTGGATGACATGTAGCCCATTGAACATACCGGGAGTTCAGCATTATTTTCCCGTTGGTTTTGAGAGATGTCTTCCTCGATTTTTGTCTAATGGGACAAATACTACAGAAGAACATATTCAAGCATTCAAATTTGTTGTGAATCACTTAACAAGTTGGTATGATGATGTTGCTTGTAAAATTTTCCTTTACACCTTGGAAAAAGTGGCATATGATTGGTTTACAAGTCTGCCTTTAGGGTCTATCACTTCTTGGGCTCAGCTAGAGGCAACATTTCTCAATCAATTCAACAAAAAGTGAGTTGACCCAATCCTCATGTACAATCAGTTGGTCTATATTAGAAAAGGACCAAGTGAAAATGTGAAGTCATTTTTTGAAAGGTTCTTTGGATTATATACACAATTAGTGACATTTTATGTTCTTCAAGAAGAAATGGCTCTCCAAATATACATCAATGCTCTTGACTCACCCATGTCCACATATTTGCGAGGGATGCCTCAAATCACATCTTTGTCACAAGCCTATACTCAAGCAATGGCAATTGAGCAACAATTAAGTTGTCAAAATTATGGTGTGGGTTTTGGATCATGTAATCTTCAATCATTTAATACCTCCTTTACCCACCCAATGATTTATCCACCTCAACCAAGTCAAGTGTGAATCAATTTCAGAATCAACAATCATTCCCAAGCTTCAATCAATTTCAAAATCCTCAACCTACTATGCAAGATCAACCATCTTTCTTAAGTATGGATCAACTTCAAAATACTCATCTTGATTCAAAATATGTTGCTAAAATCAATTTCAATGATTTTCATAAGAATATGATTTTAGGCAAGGGAGGAGTACTAGATCCAACTAGTATGGAAACATGTGACAAATTGAAAACCCTTGACTCACCAAAATATGAATTCTATGAGGATGAATCTGATTCGGATGATACTTTGGATGACATTGTTGAAAATGATGGCCAAGAAAATTCACACCTTCCAAATCATGTTAAACGTGAATCATGTTAAAAATAAATAAATAAATAAATAAATAAAGAAGAAGGAATTTTTGGGTATTAAAGTTATATTCTTTAAGATTCATTAATGGCTATGTTTACACCGTGGATGACATGTAGCCCATTGAAAATACCGGGAGTTCAGCATTATTTTCCCGTTGGTTTTGAGAGATGTCTTCCTCGATTTTTGTCTAATGGGACAAATACTACAGAAGAACATATTCAAGCATTCAAATTTGTTGTGAATCACTTAACAAGTTGGTATGATGATGTTGCTTGTAAAATTTTCCTTTACACCTTGGAAAAAGTGGCATATGATTGGTTTACAAGTCTGCCTTTAGGGTCTATCACTTCTTGGGCTTAGCTAGAGGCAACATTTCTCAATCAATTCAACAAAAAGCGAGTTGACCCAATCCTCATGTACAATCAGTTGGTCTATATTAGAAAAGGACCAAGTGAAAATGTGAAGTCATTTTTTGAAAGGTTCTTTGGATTATATACACAATTAGTGACATTTTATGTTCTTCAAGAAGAAGTGGCTCTCCAAATATACATCAATGCTCTTGACTCACCCATGTCCACATATTTGCGAGGGATGCCTCAAATCACATCTTTGTCACAAGCCTATACTCAAGCAATGGCAATTGAGCAACAATTAAGTTGTCAAAATTATGGTGTGGGTTTTGGATCATGTAATCTTCAATCATTTAATACCTCCTTTACCCACCCAATGATTTATCCACCTCAACCAAGTCAAGTGTGAATCAATTTCAGAATCAACAATCATTCCCAAGCTTCAATCAATTTCAAAATCCTCAACCTTGCTATGCAAGATCAACCATCTTTCTTAAGTATGGATCAACTTCAAAATACTCATCTTGATTCAAAATATGTTGCTAAAATCAATTTCAATGATTTTCATAAGAATATGATTTTAGGCAAGGGAGGAGTACTAGATCCAACTAGTATGGAAACATGTGACAAATTGAAAACCCTTGACTCACCAAAATATGAATTCTATGAGGATGAATCTGATTCGGATGATACTTTGGATGACATTGTTGAAAATGATGGCCAAGAAAATTCACACCTTCCAAATCATGTTAAACGTGAATCATGTTAAAAATAAATAAATAAATAAAGAAGAAGGAATTTTTGGGTATTAAAGTTATATTCTTTAAGATTCATTAATGGCTATGTTTACACCGTGGATGACATGTAGCCCATTGAACATACCGGGAGTTCAGTATTATTTGCCCATTGGTTTTGAGAGATGTCTTCCTCGATTTTTGTCTAATGGGACAAATACTACAGAAGAACATATTCAAGCATTCAAATTTGTTGTGAATCACTTAACAAGTTGGTATGATGATGTTGCTTGTAAAATTTTCCTTTACACCTTGGAAAAAGTGGCATATGATTGGTTTACAAGTCTGCCTTTAGGGTCTATCACTTCTTGGGCTCAACTAGAGGCAACATTTCTCAATCAATTCAACAAAAAGCGAGTTGACCCAATCCTCATGTACAATCAGTTGGTCTATATTAGAAAAGGACCAAGTGAAAATGTGAAGTCATTTTTTGAAAGGTTCTTTGGATTAAATACACAATTAGTGACATTTTATGTTCTTCAAGAAGAAGTGGCTCTCCAAATATACATCAATGCTCTTGACTCACCCATGTCCACATATTTGCGAGGGATGCCTCAAATCACATCTTTGTCACAAGCCTATACTCAAGCAATGGCAATTGAGCAACAATTAAGTTGTCAAAATTATGGTGTGGGTTTTGGATCATGTAATCTTCAATCATTTAATACCTCCTTTACCCACCCAATGATTTATCCACCTCAACCAAGTCAAGTGTGAATCAATTTCAAAATCAATAATCATTCCCAAGCTTCAATCAATTTCAAAATCCTCAACCTACTATGCAAGATCAACCATCTTTCTTAAGTATGGATCAACTTCAAAATACTCATCTTGATTCAAAATATGTTGCTAAAATCAATTTCAATGATTTTCATAAGAATATGATTTTAGGCAAGGGAGGAGTACTAGATCCAACTAGTATGGAAACATGTGACAAATTGGAAACCCTTGACTCACCAAAATATGAATTCTATGAGGATGAATCTGATTCGGATGATACTTTGGATGACATTGTTGAAAATGATGGCCAAGAAAATTCACACCTTCCAAATCATGTTAAACGTGAATCATGTTAAAAATAAATAAATAAATAAATAAATAAAGAAGAAGGAATTTTTGGGTATTAAAGTTATATTCTTTAAGATTCATTAATGGCTATGTTTACACCGTGGATGACATGTAGCCCATTGAACATACCAGGAGTTCAGCATTATTTGCCCGTTGGTTTTGAGATATGTCTTCCTCGGTTTTTGTCTAATGGTACAAATACTACAGAAGAACATATTCAAGCATTCAAATTTGTTGTGAATCACTTAACAAGTTGGTATGATGATGTTGCTTGTAAAATTTTCCTTTACACCTTGGAAAAAGTGGCATATGATTGGTTTACAAGTTTGCCTTTAGGGTCTATCACTTCTTGGGCTTAGCTACAGGCAACATTTCTCAATCAATTCAACAAAAAGCGAGTTGACCCAATCCTCATGTACAATCAGTTGGTCTATATTAGAAAAGGACCAAGTGAAAATGTGAAGTCATTTTTTGAAAGGTTCTTTGGATTATATACGTAATTAGTGACATTTTATGTTCTTCAAGAAGAAGTGGCTCTCCAAATATACATCAATGCTCTTGACTCACCCATGTCCACATATTTGCGAGGGATGCCTCAAATCACATCTTTGTCACAAGCCTATACTCAAGCAATGGCAATTGAGCAACAATTAAGTTGTCAAAATTATGGTGTGGGTTTTGGATCATGTAATATTCAATCATTTAATACCTCCTTTACCCACCCAATGATTTATCCACGTCAACCAAGTCAAGTGTGAATCAATTTCAGAATCAACAATCATTCCCAAGCTTCAATCAATTTCAAAATCCTCAACCTACTATGCAAGATCAACCATCTTTCTTAAGTATGGATCAACTTCAAAATACTCATCTTGATTCAAAATATGTTGCTAAAATCAATTTCAATGATTTTCATAAGAATATGATTTTAGGCAAGGGAGGAATACTAGATCCAACTAGTATGGAAACATGTGACACATTGGAAACCATTGACTCACCAAAATATGAATTCTATGAGGATGAATCTGATTCGGATGATACTTTGGATGACATTGTTGAAAATGATGGCCAAGAAAATTCACACCTTCCAAATCATGTTAAACGTGAATCATGGGTTACACATGTGGATTATGATAGCCTTATCAATTTGAAAACAAGCAATAACCCAATTTTGGAAGTAATTGAACCATCTAAGGAAGGTGAAGATAAATTTGATGAGAAACATGTTGATGAATTAAAATATGAAGAAGAAATAGTTGAGCATCACAATTTGATTTTGAAAGATGATCATTATGATTCTTGGGAAGAGTATGCTCACTCCAAAACTGCTAATGAAATTTGTGTGCCTATTTATATGCAGGATAATACAATTGCCCTTTCATATGAGGATATTACAAGTCCTGTACAATCTAAGAATGTTTTGGAAGAAGGGTTGGAATCTCATCAAAAGTTGGAGAAAGATAATGATTTTACTACCATGGATGAAGAAGGAGAATCAATTGTTTTTGTTCCCCTTGAGGGGCAAGAAATCAAAAATCTTGATCCACCTATTGATTCTACAATGTCTATGCCATCTCAAAATGATGAAATTACAAAGCCTAAGTGGTGTGGGTTTGATACTATTGATGATCCTAATGAAAATATGGATTTTGAGGCAACTCAAGCCATTGATCATGGAAAGGTGTCACGTGACACATATCTTGAAGAATTAGGCTCTTATTTTGAAAAGGATGGATGCATGTTTGATTGGGTGCCTAACTTTGGTGTTTTTGAACAGGTGTTGGATGATGAAGAAGACAATGAAGAAAAATAAAAAGCTACTAACACTCATCAAGTTGTGATAAATTCTAATCATGATGGGTTGAGTATGGGTGACAAGGTGAAATATTTACCTTTGGTAGTAGCCACAAAAATTTTAAGTGATGGGTTACATGATGTCCCTTTGGATGCTAATGTCATTGATGATGAAATGTCAAATCTTGGTGATGTTTGTCAAGCTTTGATTGATTTTGATGGTTTTAAAATCTCAAAAAATTATTTGAATTTAAGACTTTTAGAAATAGGCTCTTGTTTGCAATATCTCACATTTGAAAAGGAAAGCCTACTTCTAAATCATGAATGGAATGATGAAATTTGCACTTTAAAGAATAGACAAAATAAAATTGAATACCAACCATTGTCTAATCAATTTGATTTGAATCTCACCTATGATGTTGGTAATAGAACTAAATCAAATTGGTATGGTGAGCATGGCAAGTTGAAATTTTTTGCATTGCTTGGCTTGATCTTATTATTGTTGGATTCCTACAAAATTTGGCATGTCTATTGTGTCATATGTTTTTTGATATGTTCTAATCATGTTTGGGATCCAGGAAAGTAATGGTCCAAGCTTGGCATCATCTTGTACAATAATGTATATAATTTTTGGTTTTTTTTGGTGTGGGTTTTCAAGTTGTTTTTGGGATTGTTTTTGGGTTTTGGTTTTGGTTTGTGTTTTTCAAGTTTCATTTTTTTTTGGATTTTTAGTTTAATCATGATTTAAGTTGTGTGTTTGATTTCATTTGACATTTTTAGTTTGTTTTTATATAAAAAAAAAAAAAAAAAAATTTTAGATGCTAACTTATGTTCTAGATCGGGGAAATATGAAACATTGGAATTGTGTTGTAGAAGCTCCACAAGTAACACAAACATTTAAATAGTATCGTTTGAAACTTGTGATGCATGAAGTAGTTAGTTTTATATGGAAATATTTCATCTGCAATTCAAGAGATAATGCATTCATGTTACATCTTACTTTACATATACATTCCATCTTAGTTGCATATGCATCTCAGGTATAAATCATTAAAAGTGTGTCAAATCCTCTTAGGGTTATGCTGTAAATGTGAAAAATCCTAAGGTTGGAAACTGAGCCTCATGATATCTAGAACTAAGCACATCTTATACATTAAAAAGGATCTTGATCAAAATGATCAAAACCTTGCTTGGAAGAAAAGGTTCGGCGAAAGAAGCATTTCATGTCTATCCTATTATGCAACATGATCCTTAAAATAGTGGTTTTGACCACTCCCATAAAGCTTAAAGCCTAAAATCAGAGTAGTAAGGATAGGGTTAAATCCTCATCAAACTTAGGTTGAGGATCCAACTCCCCAAAGCTTTGATTTGACCTACATGGAGTAGTAAGGATAGGGCATAAATTCTCATCTCGCTTAGGTTGAGAATCTGATTCCCCAAAGCTCTTATGTCTCATTTCATGATAAATCTTGGATTGGAAGGATCATACTACTTATCCTCTGCAAAGGATGGGTAGTCATCCCCAAGGTCCAAGAAATAAAATTAATATTCTCTATTTTCATCCAAAGCTTGGATTGGAAGGATCGTACTACACGTCCCTAGTAAGGATGGGTAGTCATCCCCAAGGTTCAAGAAGTAAAAATATTAATTTTTCCCATCTCATATTTATATTGGATTGGAAGGATCGTACTACTTGTCCTCTGCAAATGATGGGTAGTCATCCCCAAGGTCCAAAGAAATGAAGGTAAGTCTTGGATTATGGGGTTAAGTATGCCCATGCATGGCAGCATGTATTGTCCAAAAAACAAGACCACTGATTGTCCAAATGGTTAGACTAGCATGACCATTTCTTCCATAATTGGTTAAATTATTTTGCTCAAAGTGAGGTAATGAATTCCAAATCAAAATAGTAAGGATAGAGTTAACCTCCCATCTCGCTTAGGTTGGGAGTCTGATTCCCCAAAGTTCTGATTTCACGTTCACTTGCACATGGGTTCAAGATAGTAGGGACTCATAACCAACTTTGGGATATAATAAAGCAATTCATTAGTGGATCCTAAGAGGGTTTGGTAATCTTGAATGTTTATGCATGATACTAGAAAGTTTAGGCCTTACAAGAGCAAAATCTCTAAGCATAGTTATCAAGTTACACAAATCATTCACAATCTCACATATGCATTTATGTGAAGCTGACAATGGAATGTTGATCAATTTCAAATGATAGGAAATGAAATACATTGCACACACCGAGCTAATACTTGATGATTCTGATGATTCATGTACTTCTGATCTTTGGGCATTTGTTTATATTTATTATGTGCTAACACATGTTTTCGAGTTTGTATACTTCCAGTTAGGGTTTTCACTAAAATGCTCAGGAGAATTTGATAGCAGAGTCGCCATTTGTTGTGGCTGATCCACAACACACCCCAAAATTGGGGACCCACCTTTTTTGCATGCTTTCAAAGAAGATCTCAGTGACCCAGATGCTAAAAATCAAGAAAAAGGCAAAATTGCACAAAAATGAAAAAGTGTCATGATATCGCGACATGTTGCTCCGTCGCGGTCGAAAAAGAAAAAGTGTCACGATATCACGACATGTTGCTCCGTCATGGCTAAAAATGAAAAAGTGTCGCGATATCGCAACATGTTGCTCCGTCGTGGTCCAGAGAGGAGAGAGAAAGACAGAATGGAAAATTGTCGTGAAATCGTGACATGTCACAAAATCGCGGTCAAAACAGTCAAACAGGGCAAGGCACTAAAAATGTTGCAATTTCATGACAAAAAAGTAGCAAAGGAGCACGAAGCAGAAAAACATCACGATTTCATGATAGGAAGCAGCAAAGGGGCAGGAAGTAGAAAAACGTCGTGATATCATGACAGGAAGTAGCAAAGGGGCCCGAAATAGAAAAGCGTCATGATTTCATGACGAAAAGCTGGCAAAGTGGTACAGAACAGAAAAGCATCATGATTTCATGATAGAAAGCCACAAGATAGCTCCAAGTGAAAAAGCATCGCGATTTTGTGACAGAAAGAAGCAAGATAGCTCTGAATGAAAAAGCGTCGCGATTTCGCAACAGGAAGCAACTGAGGCGTACGGAGATGAAAAACATCATGATTTCATGACAGGAAGCAGTCGACATGTACGGAGATGAAAAGCATCACGATTTCATGACAGGAAGTAGCTGAGGCATACGGAGATGAAAAATGTCATGATTTTGTGACAGGTTGCACCCTCATAGCTTGAAATAGAAAAACGTCGTGATTTCATGACAGGTTGCATTGGCAAGGCTGCTGGTAGGAAAATGTCGCGATATCGTGACATGTCACATTTTTGTGGTGAAAGTAAAGGAGCAAACCTGCATGCATAAAAATGTCATGATTTACATGGGGCCATTACAAAACATGTAGAGGAAGTGCGAAACACATGGCATACAGGTGTTAGGGTTACAGAAGCATTACAGGTCAACAAAAATATCGAACATTTCGGCATCGAACATAAATTCAAAAGCAACGAAAAGGCGGGAATACAAAGCGATGCATTCTAGGAGGTGAAACGAAGTGACACAGGGTGAAACAGAGAGCCATGCCAGACAGTATAAAATTAAAAGCATAGATTGATACAGGGGTTGGAAATTGCTGCTAGCAGAGTTGTAGAGACAAGGCCAATAGGCCATTCTGGGCCTGCATTTGGAGCATTTTCCTCCACTTGTTCTGGATTTTTTAAACCTAGAACATTCTGTCATTATAACTGATATATTATTTTAATACAAAAATACAGAGAGTTGGCATCTCATTGATAAGAAAGGAGTCATTTTTGCATGCAATATTTAATGTCTTACCTTTCCCTTTCAGATTTCTAGGCTTCTAGGTGAAGTTTAATGCAAGTGTTCTTGGTTGCTTCATGCAAATGTCTAAATCTGAAATTACAGTAAAAACCCCAGAAACCCGCACCTAGCTTATCTGGATTGTGCGAATTTGCAGATTCAATAGGTTAGGTTGCATGCAGAAAACCTCATTAATATTTGGTTTTGTCAAATGAAGATGGTAGCACTTTGGACGTAGTTTAGTTTCATTTTCATTTGCATTTCTTTTATTTTCAATCCTTTATTTTATTTTTGCATTTTAATTACCGTCATTTAAATAAATAACTAAAAATCCATCAAAGTTCGAGATCGAAATATATTCATCTCTTAGATTTATTCACTTTGAGTCCATTACAATTTCAAAGTAAAATAAACCATAGTGCCCCTTGTTAACATTCACTTGCAACACTAAGGTATTCCCAGCATTTAAATTGAATAACATCACTGGTATACAAAGAGCTAGCATAACAGGAACCTTGGAGAAATTATCTGTTGTAATTTCTTTGCAAGTAGAGGATTTTGGGACTCAGATCCTATCGGAGAGTGTGCTTTCACAATTGGGTGAAAAAACCACTCAACACTACCTTTAGGGACTAAATTTCAACTCATACAATTATTATTCATACAATGTTCCACTTTGAGCCATTTGGTCTAGGCAATTAACAAGTTGTCCATATTAGTTTGATAACATTAATTCAAGGGGTCCTTTAGCAAATTTGAACCAACTTATAATTCCTTTTGTTCATAAGCACTTGAAAATAAGAAGCAAGTCAATAAACATAGATGTTGAGTAGTTTTCCAAAAGAGTCTAAAGTACACTGCTTAAAACCCATGGAAGGAGGGTTCACTTAGCTCTTCCACTTTTGAATGACTGTGGATCTATTTGTGGGAGAAAGTAACTCAAACATTGACAATATAAAGTACTAACTTATCCTTACCAAGCATGCATTGTTTAGAGTTGTAGGATTTTATGTTTTGGAGTTTCTCTCATGCTATTGTTCCATGCCCAAATATTTTGCTAACCTAGATCTAACTAGAATCTATTAGTTAGCTTGGGCTTTGATACCAACTGTAACAACCCCATTTGTTACCATAATTTTTTATATATATACATATTCATCTTTCATGAGGCAAGGGTCACAATCATGAACTAAGATAGAATCATTCCATTTGGATTGTAAGTTATCAAGGAAAATAACATTAAGAGTTATTAATACTTGATCAGAATAACTCTTGAGTAGAATTTATTAGCTTATATGATACCCTCATACCACTCAAATATAGAAATGCTAGCCAAGCATTAAATTTTATCCCTCATAAAAAGAAAAATCACCCTTAACCATACTATCCGCTAAGACCAATATATAGGTGAATGCCTTGAAGATGGAAATCAATCATAATGAAATAATATCAATGTGTAGACACCAAATCCTAGCCACTTTTCCTTCATCCTGGCCAATATACCATCCAATTTTCCACCATCCCCCTTTCTCGCCATTCAATTGGCCATTCCATGCCTTTACCACTATCCAATGGCCCACATTAGCCCTTTCTCACTATTTTCCAACCCCTATTTGACTTATTTATAATTTAATATATTTATTATAAAATATATATTTATTATCCAAATTAACCTCAGTCATCCAATCTGATCTAATCTCATCCGTTCATCCAACTTAATCCATAACACATCCTAAATTTATCATCCATCCTTGGATGTGCTTTAATATCAACCACACGATTAGTGTCATTGAAAGCCTAAGTTTGCCCTAGGTTGGATTATAAGTAAAGGCTGTTTTTATGGCTCAACCTCGGCTAAGTCTCCTAGGTCTTTTCTTATTTCCCTCCAAAAATACCCTATTTTTATTCCCACATACCCTCATACTGTTTCATCCATATCTCACTCATATGGATTTTTATTGAGCTACAATTTTAAGGGTAGATTTTTGATGAGCTCTGGAATTTTCTCACCAAATTTTAGAATAATTGGAGTAACATAGATCTCAAAATGACCTTATATTTGGATGTGAGCTAGGGCACGGTCGCATCACTAGGCTACAACAGATCCATCCATAAATCTACAATGGAGTGATATAATATATCTTCCAATATAGAAAGGTAACTTATTTTGTGTATTTACTTAGTTTTGCTTTGAATTGTGTATGTTTTCCTTAACTAGATCTAGGGTTTCTAGTTCATAGTTCTAAGGGTTCACATAGTGGAACCCTCATTTTTGTCACTAATTATTATGGTTTTATTTGTGTGCAGGATAAGGTAACACTAACCAAGGATATTTGAATATTTTTTGAAGTTGGAGTGGCCTGATTATGGATAGCAAGAAGCCCACTCAACCTGTTGGAGGTAAAATACAATGAAGACACTACATTCTTTTTAGCTAGTGTTTCAAAGAACCTTAGCAGATATAACTTTGTATCAAATAACTCTGTGGAATAGATATATTATAACAAATGATTTTTTAATCTCCCCCCTACTTTTTCAATAAAAATATCATCTTTGTGTAATTTATTTATTCTTTTGAGTTGTTAATTTAATATCTGCTTTAGTGTTGTATTTTCACCTCACAAATCAAGTAACACTAACAAAATATATTTGAATAGCTGTTGAAGTTGGAGTGGCCTAGTTATGGATAGCAAGAAGCCCACTCAACCTATTGGAGGTAAAATACAATGAAGACACTACATTCTTTGTATCTAGGGTTTTGGAGAACCCTAGCAACTATAACTTTGTATCAAATAACTCTGTGGAACAAATCTATTGTAACAAAGGATTTTTTCAGCTCCCCTCACCTACTTGTTTAATAAAAAGATCATCTTTGTGCAATTTATTTTTTCTTTTTGAGTTGTTAATTTAATATATGCTTTAGTGTCATATTTTCACCTCATAAATGGCGATCACGGTGGGACCCCACAAGGGTTCTACTTTTTGATTTACTTTGTTGTACTAATTTTATTTTGTTGTTCCATTTTATAGGTAAACCCTACAACCATTCTGTTGTTGTGCCTGGTAGTGATTTGGAGTAGAGCTTAGGCTTCCAGGTAAGCCCTACAACCATTATGTTTCAATTTCTATTTTTATGTATTTCATTATTTTACTTTTTTTATTTTTAGATTTTAAGCTTAAAATGAAAACATTAAGTAATCTGGAAATAAACTCATCATAGATTACACGTAGGTCTCCTGCATTCATCCATCACATAATTTAAATTTTATGTTATTACAAGTTGCAATTTGAGTGAATTCTTGCATTTCTTGTTTGCATCTGAAAGTAAAAGTCATTCACTAGAATCTGCATCTTAGGGTTGAGGACTACTCATTTTTCTTATCTAAGTAGGAACAATGCTTAAGTGTGAATAGTATTATTGCCCTTGGGTGACTCCTTTTGCAGAGATGTGGATGAACCCTTCGGTTGCAATTTTGGCAAGGGATTTTAAGTAGTGTACTTCACACTCTATCAAAGAAATTCACATCTTAGATGTTGGATTCTGATTTAGATTTTCAAAATTTGTTTGTCTTTGACATTTTTTGTACACCATAAAGAATATAAAATTTAAAATTAATCACACACAAGCATGATTCATTCTAAATAATAATAAATGGATTTCATCAATAGTTATTGTTTGAGGTTTGGTGATGGTGGCATTCATCTCCATCCACCAAATATCTATCCTTAGACACCTTAGGAATACCCCTGAGCAAACTTGTTGGATTTCATCACCAACAAGAATCTCATTGCTATCTAGCCATAGTTTTTCACCTTTATTTTTTATTAAGAAATATTAGGATACATCAAACACACAAATTTGTCATTTTTAAAAGGAATTTACACTAAAAGGAGATAATCAATGAACAAGGTAAGCCACATAAGGTGAAACTTAGAATTGATTGTTTTCTTTGTTTTAAAATTCTTTATCTCTATTTTTAGTTTTGGAGATTTAATTTGATTGTCCAAAAATTGCATTTTTATTTAATTACTTTATGGTTCTAACTCAAAATCAAACAAAGGTATTAAGTCAAAATAATTTAATAGAAAATACAATAAACATACCTGCTACTTTAGTAGCCATCCCTTCCAATTCTATCCAACCTAGTCCATCTAGGTCCATTTACCCATATCTCCCATAAGAGGGATCCCTTCCCCAAAACATTGAGCAACCATCCATCTAAATTGACATGGATAAGGTAGAGACCCTCTATAGGTCTTCTAACTATGTCCTTGAACCCATTAGCCAAGACTATGTTGCACAACCAGAATTGGCTACATCCTATCCATCCAACCCCACCCAAGGATATCCTAATTCTACCTATGAATATGGTATACCATCTTCTCCTAGTCCATCCCAATAAAATCCAAGTGTTTTTAACACTTATCCTACATATGTCTATACCCAAACCTATTCCCATCCTTTGTATGAGGAGTATGCCAATGCTACCTCATAGGTGTTAGCCACCCAAGTTGCCACATCAAGTGTAACTTGCCCCATTCCCATGTCTTCTAGTCCATCCACATCCTTGTCTATTTCTTCTATATTATCCATGTCTGACCAAGAGCTTCATGATACATGGGAACATTTGAACAAATTACTCAAGCAGTGGTAGACAAATCAACAGTAAGTTCAAGTAAACCTTATGCCTCAACAAATTTCCACTCAGCCCATCTTCATTACCCAAAGCCCATCTTGGGTACCACAATATTTTATGGTTTTCATCCCCATACCTCCATAAACCTATTCCATTCCTATGATTCCACCCATCCATAGTCCTCATACATCATATCCTCTTCTTCATTCACAATCATTTCTTTACCGTCCTCATCATCATAAAATTCACTTCATGTCCCTCAATTCATCACACCAACAACAACACACTCAATATCATCCATTCATTAATCCATTCACCACATCTCAAGTCACTCAACAAGCCAACAAAGGATTACAATTAGATTGTCAACACACTAAAATTCTACAACAAATTTTAACTCGAATCACCAACATTAAGTTACAGTTGAGTCATCTTTAGTGTCAGCACCCACAAAAATTGAAACATCTAAGTTCATAATCCACATCTTAGGTTTTTATACCTGTACCACAATTTCAAAGTCCAAAACAATTGGACAAACACACCAAGCATCCCACAAATCCCAATCGCAACTACATAGTGATTTTAGAATCTTATTCAACCATTTTCCAAAGGCTTTATGAAGCACAAAACATTATACTTCTAGAAATCAAATCAAGTGATCTCAGCCATTCCATCATTAACATGGCTTCACAACAACCATTCAACCATTAACATGGCTTCATATCATCCATTTTATATTTTAACATGGTTGTATCTCAACCATTAAATCATTAACATGGCTTCATCTTAGCCATTTTACCATTAATATGGCTTCATCTTAGTCGTTACATCATTAAAATATCTTCATCTCAGCCATTCATCATTAACATGGATTCATCACAACCATTAAACCATTAACATAAATTCATCTTAGTCATTCCATCATTAACATGGCTTCATCTCAGTCATTCCTCATTAACATGGCTTCATATCAGCCATTCCACCATTAATAGGGCTCCACATATGCCATTCATCATTAACATGGCTCCACAACAACAATTTTCACATCAACATGTCTCCACAACAACCATTCCATCATTAACATGGTTCCACACCATTCCCTCTTTATGTTCAAAAAAAATTTAGAACTCATCATTTGCATTTTTACAATTACTCCATCATTTATTACAATTCCACAATTATTTCATCACAATCACATTCACTTTCATCTATAATCATTTCATTCTCTAAATCAAATTCTCCAAGTTTTCCTAATCTCTTTGGTCACATTTCAATTTCAAAAATCCCCAAAGGTTCTAATCCCTTTGGTCACATTTCAATATCAAAAAGCCCCATAGGTTCTTAATCCCTTTGGTCACATCTCAATTTTTAAAAATCCCCAAAGGTACTTAATCCCTTTGGTCACATTCAATTTCAAAAATCCTCAAAGGTCCTAATCCCTTTGGTCACATCTCAATTTTAAATGTCCCAAAGGTACTTAATCCCTTTGGTCACATTTCAATTTTTAAAAATCCCCAAAGGTACTTAATCCCTTTGGTCACATTCAATTTCAAAAATCCCCAAAGGTCCTAATCCCTTTGGTCACATCTCAATTTCAAAAAGCCCCAAAGGTACTTAATCCCTTTGGTCACATTTCAATTTTCAAAAAGTCCCAAAGGTCCTAATATCTTTGGTCACATTTCAATTTTCAAAAATCCCAAAAGGTCCTAATCCCTTTGGTCACATTTCAATTTTCAAAAGCCCCAAAGGTCCTAATACCTTTGGTCACATTTCAATTTTAGAAAATCCCTAAAGGTCCTAATCCCTTTTGTCACATATCAATTTAAAAAAAAAAAAAAAACCCAAAGGTCCTAATCCCTTTGGTCACATATCAATTTAAAAAAAAAATCCCAAAGGTCCTAATCCCTTTGGTCATAAGCTTACCAGGCTAGGGGGAGTAGAAAAACCCGAGCCAATGAACATCATACACTTTAAAGTGTTCTATGCTTAATATTATTACTATACATGTATATGTATACATTGATAAAAAAAAAATTTGCATACATTTCATTCATAACATTGCATTTCACTTACATTTACATTTCATTCAAAATAATGTATTCACCCGCATCACATATTGCATTCCACATTTCAATTGCATTTCATACATTGCATTAACATACATATTTCATATTTCATATAGGGATCATTTATTCAAGATCTTAATGGGTCCAAAAATATCATGTTGCCTTAATAAAGGGCACCTTCACAATGTCATCCTCACAATTTCACAAAGCCAAATTTCCTTACATACAAGCCATATTCACAAATTCTTAGTTTTTTTCGATCACTCAGCCACCCCTAGTGTTTTAAGCAAAATTCAAAATACATGTCAATTTCTTCTTAGGACCATTGCACATCTTACACTAAGAAAATCTTGATTTATGAAATTGATTCCAAAAACATTCTTGAACCAACCACAATTTCACATCTTAAAAACATCTTGTGTCAAAGAGAGATAATACCATCCTTGGTAAGAACCTTGAAGCAAAAAGGGTCATCCTTGCTAGTCCCATCATGCAACATAGTCCATAAGAACAGTGGTTTGCACCACTATCATAGTTGCTTCAAATTCAAAAGATAGAGTAGTAAGGATAGGGTACAATTCTCATCACACTTAGGTTGAGAATATGATTTCCCAAAGCTCTAAATATTTTACATCACACACCACTGATCATTGGGTTATAAGGATCATACTACCTTTCTAGTCAAACAATTAGGTAGTCATCCCCAAAATTCAAGAAAAAAAAAAAAATCATGGACTATGTAGTTAGCCTCCACTAGAGCTATAGAAACTTGACTAGCAGTGGATATGCTCACATGTGGCAACATGTCTCTTTTAAAAGAGACCTCTGATCACTCATACAGATAGGCTAGCCTCTTGGTTTTAAGCATAACAGGTTTACCTAATTTAATCAAGATGATTTAATGAACTCACTTGCACACACACTAGTTCTTGACTATCTTGGGTCATTACCTTGATCTTGATTTAGTAAATAAATTCACTACACACACATTTGGTCCTAGGAGGATTAGGCAGTTTTAGTGGGTTTTTTTAATACCACTAGTATGTTTAAGTCTCTACATAATAGGCAGTTTTCTATATCAACATCCATATCTTCTTCCATGTCAACGACCATGTCATTTCATGCATCATTCATCCCATATACCACCAAGTCTGGTGCCCCTAATTAAACAAGAATGCTAAATATGGTCAAGAAAATATCTAAACCATAAATGATCATTAGCACTCTACCTTGCATTAATAATCCATACATTTCACCTTGTATTAATAACATATCATTGCATTAATTATCCATATACACATGCATTCACACAAAAACATCCACATAGGCATAACACAAAAGTAAAAGCCATATAAATACACACACACACACACACACACACACATATATATATATATAACTCGCATATTCCAAGATCGCTAAAATGTTATGGGCCAAACAAGGTGAATGGTTTCCTATTTTTGTCACATGCCCGTGCATTAATTATCAACCTAGGGAGCTTCGTAAACTTGCGAAGAGTCGAAATTAGGTTACTACAATACCACTGGAGGTGAACCTGCTAATCCTACATTTTGGGGGGTGTTCTTGAGATTGTTGTCAATCATTCCCGCACTCCTCAATAAATTATGTAAGAAGAATAGAATTTAAATCTACAAAAATAAATCATGTACATATTCCTCAAAATAAGTCTACTGCAAATACTAGAACTAGCAAACCAATGAACATTCCTATGAAAGCAATAAACTAATTAACATAAATAAACAAGAAGGAAATGGGGAAGAAATACTATCTTGGAGTGGGCCTAGGCTCCAGCAGCTTCTTCCCAATCGAACACACACTTTAGAACTTTTGTAACTGTAATATATTTATCAACGCATTACATTGTAGCTCTAAATGGAATTTCTATATATCTCTCTATATCTTTCCTTATTATCTCTATATATTTTTTAGAACGATCTACGTGTGTTTATATAACACACCCATAGAAATTTTGTTACATAAGTGGTTACAACAGTCGATTCTTCCCAGACTAAATTAGAACAGTCTGGTGAATGCAATCAACGTCTGGCATTCTATTTTGATGGCGGCATGTTCATTTTGGTTCGTGCTTTGCCTGGCATCCGTAAGATGTTTTGATACGTTGGTGCTATCTCCAATTTAGCTCTGCATGACGTAGAGCTAGAACTGCACTAGCCACTACTATCCACGTCCTTCGAGTCTGGTCAACGGGCAAAGAATCAGTGGTGCCTTCCTTATAAGGAAGGTACCTTGTTATTGTGGTGCCTTCTGGTTGTAGGGAGGTGCTTGCCTTCTATTAGTGCCTTCCACTGTGAGGAGGCACTTGCCTTCTATTGGTGCCTTTTGACTACAGGGAGGCACTCGCATTCAGTTGGCACCTTCCAACTGCAGGGAGGCACTCACATTCAGTTGGTGCCTTCTGACTGTAGGGAGGCACTGGTATTTTGTTGGTGCCTTCTGACTGCAGGGAGGCACTCATCTTTGGTTTGGCACCTTCCAACTGCAGGGAGGCACTGATATTCAGTTGGTGCATTTTGACTGCAGGGAGGCAGTCATCTTTGGTTTGGCACCTTCCAACTGTAGGGAGGCGCTTGTTCCCTTGGCGCATTCCGATTGCAGGGAGGTGCCTATGTTCTCTACGTTGACCCTCAATGAAATAAAGTGCCAGGTCCATCAAAAGGACCTCGACTATTCCAAATTTAACTAAATCAACTGCAATTCCACAAAACATACTAAAAGCACACAAATTAGATAACACGCATAATTATATCAAATATCTATATAATCATTCATAAAAGTATGCAATCCTTATTATACAGTCGCATATTGATCAAAGAAATATGTAAAAAATATGAGCATTTATGGTGCTCATCATCCCCCATGCCTAACATATGCTACACCCTCATGGCATCCAACTGCAGGTAGCCCTCTGACTTTTCATCGTCGCCATCTCTTGGAGGATTTGGCTTCCCCTGCGGCCCGAGTTTGTCTTTTCATGCTAAAATTTGAAGGTGTGGTTCACCTTTGCCTATGGGAAACTACGGCTATCAATTGTCCCCTTCTTGTTCTGGCCGCTACTGGTGGTGGTCTAGCCAACGTTGTTCCTGTCGATTGAAATGCAGCTTCGAAAGCTTGCCAGAGGTTGATGTCTAGAGGTTTGACCACTGCCAGAGGGATATTCGAGTTATCCTCTCTAGAAGGCACTACTTGGGCCTTGTATAATCCGACCACTTCAAGGGTAAGCCCTGCATTCTCCTTTGCAATTGCAGCGGCCTCCAATTGTGGGCCATATACTCCCCACCATTCCAAGTACCTCCTCATCATGGAAGGCTGCCCTTGGGATGAACCATAGATGTCCCAAAATTGGTTGTCTTCTATCGGATTGACACAGATGCTAAAATCTCCTTTTACCCTTGAGGATGCCTTCCTAGCCTCCTTGGCTACTTTCATTTCATTGCACAGCTGCTCGAAATATTTTTGCCTTTCGATGAATAGCTACGTGTCCCATTCATCCTCCTCTGACTCGGTGAAGGTTACTTTCACCTTTTGTCGAGCCGACTTGGGCCTTTTTGCCTTGGCCTCTACAAGAAATGTGGTGGCTTGAACCAGGGTCTCTTCTTTCTTTGGGGGTGATCCTACGTTCTCCTGTCTACCTGGTGTTGACCCCTCAGGCTCTTCTCTTTCTTCAGGCCTAGGGAGGTCCTCCTTATCCTCTGGTCTTATCTATTGCTGGAGACCTTCATCCTACTCTGTGTCACTGTGTCACTCAGGACAATGATAGGGGGCATCTTAGGACTTCCTTCCTTTTCACCCTTGAAAATAGAGGAATCCTCCCTTGCCTCCGGGCTGCTCTAATGGGCATCTTATCAAATCTCCCCTAAAGATAATACTAGTTCGGTAGATGTGGGAGAGTTTGTCGGCACTTCTTCTGCCCAATCAGTCTGAGTGGCCACCTCCTATCTTGTTGTTCCTCTGTCCTAGAGCATTTGATTTTCCTCCTACAACTGCCAGACCAGCTACTCAAGCTGAGCGATTCATCTATCCCTTTCTTCCAATTCATTTTTATGTTGGTTCTAGCAATCTTCCAGAGTCTGCTATGCCATCCAGCAATTGGTTTGCCATTCGAGCACCTCCTCCAATGCCGCATCGATTTGGTCGTTACTCTGAGAAGTTCCTTCATTTCATGGACTCTGGTTTGTTAATTCTTGGAGGGTTTGTGCGGCAATGTCTATCTTCAGGTTACTCTATCCTTCCTCTATCGATAGGAATCACCACAAACATTTCCTCTTGGGGATTGGTTCATCCTCACCACCAACGAGTAGCACTCCTTCCTCCTCATACTCGGGCACTAGGGAATGCCCTCTATCCTCTATGTCTTCGGGCATCGGTGACTACTCTGCCCTTCCTGTAAAATAGGACGACACCAATTGCTCAATGTTTGCTATCTCCTCTGTAGGGGATGCTTTGCCTTGCCCTAATTTTGCAACTGCATTGTGTTGCTCTATATGGCCACCATCTCCCTCTGTGTCGTGGTTCTATCTTTGTGCTTTTGCATGGTGGACCAATGTCGATATCAGCCCATGGTGGGCTAAGGCGGACGGTGCCCCCTTCTGGTACCGAGCCACTTCATCTTTCAGAGTAGTCACTAGGTAGAAAGGTATATTTAATTTCCTCCCATGCACTAGGTGATTGAGGAAGTGCACATGATTAATGTTCAGATGGGTATACTTCCCTATGCATGTGAAGAATCGAGCAATCTACTTGAACATCTTATGTATATTCATGGGGAGACTATTTTTAAGTAACCCATCCCTGTATATCTACACATCTCCTCCTGGTAGCAGTATTTCGGCATATAGTTTTAACACTCTGCCCTTGTATGCACATTCCCCCGTGAGAGGCAATCCAGTCACTTGTGAGATGAACTCAGGGGTGACTGGAATTTCCACCCCTTGTACTTGGGCTGCATCACCCCTCAAAGATGTGGCAAATTCTCTAGCTTCCTCCACATCTTGGCCTTGACTAACCAGGGTGCAGTATTCGAGCCACCCCTCGGCTTCGAATTGGGTCTTCACTGCCCCTCTGATTCCATCAGTATCATTGGGTTCATTCTTCTTGATCACGTGGTTCTTGGACCTTCCTCCCATGGTGCCTTTTGGTGCTGTATATTTTTTTGTCCTTCCTTCTGTAGGAAGGCACCTTCTTATAGAAAATATGCCTAACCCTAGCAGTTATGGAAGGCCCCATCTCATTGGCATGTGGTTTCGGCTATGGGGGGATATGATATCTATGACGGTGGTTTTTTTTTTGGTACTATGTATTTATAAATAATTATATAAACAATTTGATTTAGTATGCACGTACCTGATTCAGCATTCCAGTTGTCGTGGTAGCCACTGATTTGCTGACTTGTGACATAAGGGAGGTGTATGGTAATTTTATGTCGTTGATTCGTGTGATGCTTCAATCTTCTTGAGGCATCCGATAGATGTAAATGTTGTACACGGAAGGCGTTCTTTGGTACCTTCCCCATGTGGATTGCCCTTGTAGTGCCTTTCCAATGTTGTTGATGCTCTTTGTCGAATGAATGTGCCTTTCGGTGCTATGAGGTGCCTCTGATTGGTGGGAGGCACTTTCTCCTACATGCATCTTCCCAATGTGGGAGGCACCTCCTTTTGGTTCATGCCTTCCCGATGTTAGAAGGTGTTTGTCTTGATGAATGTGCCTTCCTGATGTTGGAAGGCACCTCAACTGGATGAATGCACCTTCCTGATGTTGGAAGGTGCCTCGATTGGATGAATGCGCCTTCCTGATGTTGGAAGGTGCCTCGATTGGATGAATGCGCCTTCCTGATGTTGGAAGGCGCCTTCGGCTGGCTTATCTTTTTTTTTTTGATTTGGTGCCTTCCTACCACGGAAGGCACCTACATATGTATTATTTTTTATTTTTTATTTTTATTTTATTTATTTATTTTTTGAATTGGTACCTTCCTTCCATGGAAGGCGCCTACATATGTATTATTATTATTCTTTATTTTTTATTTTTTATTTTTTGTAACTTCTACATAGATGGAAGGCGCTGTATTCCGATTTGGCACCTTTCGAATGTAGTAAGGTGCCTTCTTCTGGATGGGCACGTTTCGGATGCAGTAAGGTGCCTTCTTCTAGACTTGGCGCCTTCTAGATGCAGTAAGGTGCCTTCTTCTGGATGGGCACCTTTCGGGTGTAGTAAGGCGCCTTCTTCTAGATGGGTGCCTTTTGGGTGTAGTAAGGCACCTTCTTCTGGGCTTGGAACCTTCTTCTGGATGCAGTAAGGCACCTTCTTCTGGATGGCGATTTGACTGGAAAAAGGGTGATCAAGCCTTCCCAGTTTTTCATGCTACCTAGATTCTACCTATGAGCCGATGTCGGAATGCTAAGCCAAATCAGGCCTAGTTTCCCAGATACCTATCCCTCGTGCTTTCAGGTCCTCCACCTACAAAAAGCAACCGAAAAAGAAAAGAAAATAAAGGCAGTTAGATGCGTTTCATGCCTGTTAGGCCCTGGATTAGGATGCCTATAGCTTGCATGCGGGCGTCGTCCCTGTAAAAACACACATTACAAAAAAAAACTATATTAACTAAAAAATTTGGGTGAGCACTTTTGTACCCACCATTTCACCTGTGAGAGTTCGTTCCAGATCTAGCAAGATGGGGTCTCCCCCATGTCTACTTTGGATTCCACTTGTAATTTTTTGAATGTATTATAGGGGCGTAGTCGGTGGCCATTGATTGTGAACATGGTGTTGTTGTCATCAATTGTCTTAACGCGAATCACCCCATTCTTAATGAGCTCTGCCACCTCATACGGCCCCATCCACCTCTACATAAGTTTGCCCTTCATTTCCTAGAATAGAGAATCATACAACAGTACCCAATCTCCTACCTAGAACTTCTTCAGCTTGATGTGGTTATCATGCCACTTCTTTCTCTGCTTCTGTATAATCTCTGACCTCTGCCAAGCATCTAGTTGGATTTCGTCCAACTGATCTAGCTGGCGAGTCCTCTATTTTTGAGCTTCATCCAAGCTCAAATTTAATTCTAAATCCATCCTCAGAGTTTTGATTTCAAAATTGATGGGCATCATCGCATTTTTCCCATAGACCAATTGGAAAGGTGTGCATCCTATGGTGGATTTCCACATGGTGTTGTATGCCCAAACTGCCTTCGACAACCGTGTGGCCCAATATTTCTTGTGTTGTTGCATGGTTTTGGTTAGGATGTTTTCTATCTCTCTGTTTGTCACCTCTACTTTCTTGTTCACCTGCGGATGGTAGGGTGTGGTTTTATTGTGTCGAACTTTATACTGCTCCATCAGTTTCTCAATCAATTTGGAGGTGAATTGGGGACCTTGGTTTGTTGTTATCTCTCGAGGAACCCCAAATCATGTGAAAATATGGGCAAATAAGAAATCGACGACCATTCTTTCCTTTGAGTCCCTCAATGCCTGCACTTCCACCCATTTGGTGACATAATCTGTGCAGACCAGAATAAACCTCCTTCCCATTGAAGGTGGATTGAATGGTCCCACAAAGTCCATGCCGCATTTATCAAAAGGTTCCAAGTGTACCTAGGGTTGTAGGGGCATTTCATCTCGATGGGTTGGTCTACCCATCCTTTGGCACGCATCACACTTGCTGGTATATGTTGTCACGTCTTTGAACAGAATGGGCCAAAAATACCTAGCCTGCAGGATTTTGTAGGCAGTTCATTTCCCTGCAAAGTATCCTCTGCATGGCTCATCATGACATGCCTTGAGAACTTTTGAAAACTCCTGTTCTGCTATGCATCTTCTTATTATTTGGTCCCATCCTATTTTAAATAGGAGACCATCCATCCAAAGGAATGATGCACTCTTCTCTATGACTGCATGATTTTCCCGATAGGAGAGAGCAGGTGAGGTCCTTTCGATGGCCAAGTAATTGGCTATGTCTGCATACCACATAGTTTGTTCACTAATAGCAAACAGATGTTCATCCAAAAACTGATCTTCCATTGCTTGGTGATCTACTGGTATCAATCTGGACAGAAAATATGCCATGACATTGTCCTTGCCTGGTTTATCGACTATAGTGATGTCAAATTCCTACAATAGCAATAGCCATCTGATAATTTTTCCACCAATGGCCAGCTTGCTCATTAGATACCTGATAGTCACATGGTTCGTATGGACGAAGACCTTGTATCCCATTATATAGTGGTAGAATTTTTTTATTGCATGGACAACTATGAGGAATTATTTTTCTGTCATCGTATAGTTGAGCTCTGCTCCCGCCAAGTTTTTAATGACATAATAGATGGCATAAAATTCTTTGCCATATTTCTGCCCAAGGACTGCTCCGATCATGCCGTTAGATGCATCACAGTAAATATGGAATGGTATGGCCCAATTCGGTCCTCTCAAGATTGGTGCAGATATCAATTTTTATTTCAGCAATTGGAACACTTCTTCGTAGTATCCCATCCAATTGAACTCTACGTCCTTAGAAAGTAAGGTGTGCAATGGTTTGGCAATCTTACTAAATTCGGTGATAAATCATCGGTAGTACCCGACTAATCCAAGGAAACTTCTTACCTCCTTCTGTGTTCTAGGGCTAGGTAGGTCTCTGATGACCTCGATATTCCTCTTGTCTAATTTTATTCCTTTCATAGAGAGGTGGTGTTCCAACACGATGCCTTCCTACATCATCATTAAAAAAATTTCATTACTTAGGGACAAATGATTTTCCTTGCTCCTGTCGAGCACTCTTTCCAGATTTGTCATTGCATATTTGAAGGTTTCTCCATAGGAAGTGAAGTCGTCCATGTATACTTCCACCCTATATCCTATCATATCAGAGAATATGCTAAGCACCACCCTTTGAAAGGTGGCCGGTGTGTTGCATAGTCCAAAAGGCAATACCTTATAGGCAAACATTCCCCATGGACAAGTGAACATTGTTTTATCTTGATCTTCTTCCCCTATCTAGATCTGGTTGTAACCACTGAATCCGTCCAAAAAGGAGAAGTATTTTCTTCGTGAGAGTGTGTCCAAGACCTATTCAATGAATGGGAGTGGGAAGTAGTCTTTCTTAGTCGCCTTGTTCAATGCTCGGTAGTCCACATAGATCAGCCATTTCTAATTATTTTTGGGGACCACCACTAATGGTGATACCCATTCACTGTCAAAAATTGGATATATGAATTCGGCAGCCAAAATTTTATGCAGTTCTTCTCTGTGGCTGCCGACTAGGAGTTACTTGGTCATCTAAATAAATTCGATGGGTACATATTTCCAGGATGATGTCGTGCATATCTATGTAGTCCCATGCAAATGCTTGTTGATGTTTTACCAGAAGCTCTTCCAATTTTTCTAGTTGTGTGGGTGTCAACCTACTATTGATGTTTAATGTCCTCCTTGGCCCAACGTGTATTTGTCGGATGTGCTAATCTTGGGTTCCAGTCAACAGCAATCCAGGTGTGGGGGTGGATGATTCTCCATGGAGAAACTCCATGATAGCACCATCCTCGTCCTCTTCTTCCACCTCCTCCAAGGTCATCACCGGTTGGATTATGGACAACTCCATAGTTCCATGCTCGGTGATCCTGGGTTCTTCTACCAAGTCCATAGACTGAGCTAGCGATGAAATGGTCAGCCTTTTGACATTTTGCCCATTGGAGATGGTCATTAGCCCATCTTGGAAGCTTATGTAAGCATCAACTATTTCCAGCCATGGCCTCCCCAAAATGAGCGGGTAACCGCCCAGCCTAGTCTTGGTTTGCAAAACTAGAAAATCGGTTGGATATTCCCATGCACTAACTGTTATGATCACATCTTCCAGCATCCCTTCTGGTGACACGGTTGACCTATCGGCTAACTGTAGCACTGTTGTGGTTGGCTTCAGGTTAATGAGCTATAGCATCTACATGGTATCTTGAGGCATCACATTGATGGCTACCTTGAGGTCAACCAATGTGTTGGACAGGGAATGTCCTCCAATTTTTATGGTCAGCACTGGGCTGCCTAGATCTGCATACTTTGGATGATGTATTCTACCCATCATTAGATCTTCCAGTTTACCCACGACATTGATAGTCTGGGTAGCTTTTCATCCCGGTCTCCTTAGACACATTTCTCTAATTGCCTTGGTGTAAATGGGGACATCTCAAATTGCTTGAAATAATGGGATTGTCACCATGAGATTCTTCAAGCTCGACAAGATGTCAAATTCTGGCTGTGTTGTTTTTCTTTGTTCCTACAACTAGCTATGAAATGGAGCCTCCGCTCTCTCAAGTGCTTTTCCTCCTTCTACCAGAGGTGTCTCCTCTATTTCTTCCTCCTCTTCTACCAGTGGAGGTGTCTCTACTATTTCTTCCTCCTCTTCTACCAGAGGTGGCATCTCTACTCCTAGTTGTCTACCTGATCTAAGCTGAATATTGTACATATGATACATCTCACCTTCTATGTTGTATGCCGACTGATTTACTCTATCGTTCAAGTTTGTTGTTGGTTGTGCTGGTAGTTGCACAGGCCTCACTACTGGAAATGCTGGTAGGTTCTGTTGGATGTGAGTAGGCACTGCACTCTGTGGAGTTTGATTCCATGCATTGTGGCCTCTCCACTATTGCCCAATATATGGATATGGCATCCATGGCTGCTGATTCAAAAATGCTGTTGGGGGTGCGTTAGTCCATGGTGACGGTCCCCACCACCCCATATTAGGTGGTTGAGGGGGTCCTTGGTGCATGTATGACCCTCCCCCATATGATGGCATCCTGGTTGGTATATTCCCCATGGGGGGCTATGGCCAACTCTTCCTATTGCCTATGAAGTAGGCCTCTGTGATCTCATCTGCTTCTTGGTTACCGAGCAGTTGTGGGCACAATCAAGTTTTATGATTCAGCCTACAAACTACACATACTCTGACCTTGTTTTTTGGACATGCATTCTTTGCATGCCTTCCTCTGCATTTTGGGTAGAAATAGGCTAATGCTGCATCATTTTCTTGTTTCTTCTTTTCTAACAGTAGCGTATCCATCTGCAGTGCTAGAGATGAGAGCATTTCGCTCTTCAAATCCTCTAGCATGTTGCCTATTTTTGTTTTGGTGACTGAAGTAGTCACCTTCATGGTCCTAACGATGATTTTGCCTCGCCTTCTCGAGTAATTCTGGCATAATTTCTAGATTTTGTCCATAGAATGCTGATAGACATCACCTCCAGAGATCATGTTGAGAGCCTCCAGTGACTCATTGGTAAGTCCCCTCAAGAAGATGCTTTTGAGGGACTTATCAGATAGCTTCAAGTGAGGGGACCATTGAAGATTAAAGCTGAATCTCTCCCAATACTCCTTGAGAGACTCATCTTCTCTTTGCATCATGCTTAGGACCTCCTCCCCTAAAATCTTGATATTGCTCTAGAAAGAGCTTCTTCATATAGTCCCAGCTGGTGATGTGTTTGTCTTCCAGACCGATGAACCATCATAGAGCTGCATCGTCTAATGTAGAAGGAAATAATTTCAACTTCTGCATGTTTTATTTGTAATCCATAGACCTACACAAAACATCAAACTTGAATAAAAATAGGTCAAGGTCCTCAGTCGGGTGTCCTTTGAAGGACGGAAGGTGAGCAGGAGATATGTTTTTCATTTTGGTATCTCCTACTCCCTCCTCTATTGGGAAACTAAAGCCAGATGATACTTCATTGTTATCTGCCATTTTTTCAAGAAATGTGGTTTCTAATGTAGCATTTATGGCCTTTCAGTTGTTTAAAACTTTCTGAGTCAATGCTCTAAGGTTATCTGGCGAGATCGTTTGATCCTCCACAGCCTTCCACAATAGGGCTTCCTCTAGAGGAGTCCTATTAAATAGGGGATTTATGATGATTTGTTCATCCCCTTGTTGATGGGATGAGGCGACACTTTGCACAAAGTGTGGTTCCTCACTCCAATGGACTGCTGGTAGGTCAAGCGAGTCTAACTCAAATCCAAAATGCTCGGCTGACTCAGGTCCTGATGGATTAGTTCTTATAAAGTGACCGTCAGGTCCTCTTCTTCTCGAAGAACTCATACAAGGTTAGATGGAAGGTTTTAGGGTATTGTAAGTAATCTAATTAAGATGCTTCCCTAGAAATGGCACCAAAATGTTGCAGGCCAAACAAGGTGAATGGTTTCCTATTTTTGTCACATGCCCGTGCATTAATTATCAACCTAGGGAGCTTCATAAACTTGCGAAGAGTCGGAATTAGGTTACTACAATACCATTGGAGGTGAACCTACTAATCCTACATTTTGGAGGGTGTTCTTGATATGGTTGTCAATCATTCCCGCACTCCTCAATAAATTATGTAAGAAGAATAAAATTTAAATCTACAGAAATAAATCATGTACATATTCCTGAAAATAAGTCTACTGCAAATACTGGAACTAGAAAACCAATGAACATTCCTATGAAAGAAATAAACTAATTAACATAAATAAACAAGAAGGAAATGGGGAATAAATACTGGCTTGGAGTGGGCCCAGGCTCCAGCAGCTTCTTCCCGATCGAACACGCGCTTTAGAACTTTTGTAACTGTAATATATTTATCAACGCATTACAATGTAGCTCTAAATGGAATTTCTATATATCTCTCTATATATTTCCTTATTATCTCTATATATTTTTCAAAATGATCTACGTGTGTTTATATAACACACCCATAGAACTTCTGTTACAGAAGTGGTTACAACAGTCGATTCTTCCCAAACTAAATTAGAATAGTCTGGCAAATGCAATCAATGTCTGGCATTCTATTTTGATGGTGGCATGTTCATTTTGGTTCGTGCTTTTCCTGGCATCCGTAAGATGTTTTGATACATTAGTACTATCTCCAATTTAGCTCTGCATGATGCAGAGCTAGAACTGCACCAGCTGCTATTGTACACGTCCTTTGAGTCTGTTCAATGGGAAAAAAATTAGTGGTGCCTTCCTTCTATTAGCGCCTTCCACTGTGAGGAGGTGCTTGCCTTCTGTTGGTGCCTTCCAACTATAGGGAGGCGCTCGCATTCAGTTGGCACCTTCCAACTGTAGGGAGGTGCTCACATTCAGTTGGCACCTTTCGAATATAGGGAGGCACTAATATTTCGTTGGTGCCTTCTGACTGCAAGGAGGTGCTCATCTTTGGTTTGGCATCTTCTAACTATAGGGAGGCACTGATATTCTATTGGTGCCTTCTGACTACAGGGAGGCACTCGTCTTTGGTTTGGCACCTTCTAACTGCAAGGAGGCGCTTGTTCCCTTTGTGCCTTCTGGTTGTAGGGAGGTGCCTATGTTCTCTACATTGAACCTCAATGAAATAAAGTTCCAGGTCCATCAAAAGGACCTCAACTGTTCCAAATCTAACTAAATCAACTGCAATTCCACAAAACATACTAAAAGCACACAAATTAGATAACACGCATAATTATATCAAATATCTATATAATAATTCATAAAAGCACATAATCCTTATTATACATCCGCATATTGATCAAAGAAATATGTACAAAATATGAGCATTTCTGGTGCTCATCAGCTAAAAAAGTTCAAACATCATCACAACTTTCGGGTGTTCAAGGTATCACACTTTTCCCCAATAAAAAAACATAATAAAAACTTGGGGGTGTTCAAGGTTTCACACCTTTCCCCCAATCAACCAAACATCATCACAACTTGGGGGTGTTCAAGGTTTCACACCTTTTCCCCAAAAAAGTAAGCAACATCACAACTTGGGGGTGTTCAAGGTTTCACACCTTTCTCCTAAGAAAGATCATAAATTGGGGGTGTTAATGGTATCACACCTTCTCCACCAATTCAAAAAAGAATTTAATCATTCAATCAAATCACATCATCAATAATTCAATTGCTAGGTTCAAAAGGTTACGTCATTTTGTTAAATTTTACACCCTTTGCCTTGCATTCACCCCATGCACATTTGCAAAAATCCCTTTTATTTTAGGGAAAAAACAAATCAATTTCATTGCATCACACCTTATCAAAATATCCTTTTCTATTGGGGTAAAAATAGAAGGCATCAATTACATCTCCATATTCACTCAATTTCCTAGCCTTACCCATTGCCTAAAAACATGAAGTTCCCTAGCCTTATCCATCAGCTAAAAATATAGAGTTCCCTAGCCTTACCCATCAGCTAAAAACATAGATTTCCCTAGCCTTACCTATCAGATAAAAACACATACTTCCCTAGCCTTACCTATCAGCTAAAAAAATGGAGTTCCCTAGACTTACCCATCGACTAAAAACACAAAGTTTCCTAGCCTTATCCATCGACTAAAAACATAGAGTTCCCTAGCCTTACCCATCGGCTAAAAACATAGAGTTCCCTAGCCTTACCTATCAACTAAAAATATATAGTTCCCTAGCATTACCTATCAGCTAAAAACATGGATTTCCTTAGCCTTACCCGTCGACTAAAAACACAGAGTTTCCTAGCCTTACCCATCGGCTAAAAACATGGAGTTTTCTAGCCTTACCCATCAGTTAAAAAATACGGAGTTTCCAATCCTTATCCATCAACTAAAAATATGGAGTTTTCTAGCCTTACCCATCAGTTAAAAAACACGGGGTTCCCTAGCCTTACCCATAGGCTAAAAACACGGAGTTTCCTAGCCTTACCTATCAGCTAAAAACATAGAATTTTTCATTTTATTCAAAAACCTCTTCATTTGTTGGGGCAAAGAAAAAACACAAATAATTTTATTTTCATCATCAAAACCCCTTCATATTTTAGGGCAAAGAACAAACACACTCATCATATTTTTTCATTTCAAAAAACCCTTCATCTATTAGGACAAATAAAAAACACAAGTACAAGTGAACCTTGTATTTAGTGATTTATCCTAGTCATCTGGCAGTTGCAGTGACTGGTTATCCACTCAATCTGGTAGGATGGATAGTGTAGAAACCTAAAATGCATCATGTTGAGGTGACTACTCATATGGGATATTCTAGAAGACCATATGAAAGACCCTAGACAAATACCAAGGTATAGTAGTGGTCCTAACCACTCATTTAGGCATTTTGGCCTAACTAGTGTTGGCCACAATTGAGACTTGCGGTTAACAGAGTTGACCACACCTCAAAGCCCTAGCTAGTATTCAGAATTAGTTGGAATTTATCTAACCTAAATTTGGTTATAACGACCAATTGGTTGTATATCTAAGCAATTTGGGGGAAGAAATATCCAGAAACTTCCCTCCAACTGCTCCACTTGTCCATTCTTGATCTTAGCTTCCTCAAGAAGCTAAGATATAACCTTCCTAGAGGTTATAAGAACCCCATCCAAAATGGAAAATGAGAGAGATGCATAGGATAATTTGAATGGAAAAGCACTATTGAATTCAATACTCACCTACTTGCATTGAGAAAAGTCCTTTAGCTAGCATTGAGAGATTGAAATGACAATTGAAGTCATGGAGGTCTTAGGAGGCTAGAAGAATCAAGAAATGATATTATGAGCAATCCATAAACAATCAGAACAATTCAACCACAAAATCTGTTAGAGGATATAGAGGCAACCCTTGAACCATCAATTCATTAGGGAAATTAGAGATTTAGGCCATATTTGGAGGGCAAGTACATTTTCAGCTTTGTCGTAGTTGTCAGCCATGGCTAACAGTGCTCACCATGCGACAGACCCATAGTCAGGTTCAATATCCATATTTACTTTGTCTTTAGCCATAGGTTTTATTTCATTTGTATTATATTAGATAAATTAGATGTATATTTACATTATTGGAGACCTTTGTTTGGTAGAATTAAGATATTAGGTATATTTCTTCTCATTTGGCATTTGTAGTAAGTAGGATAAAAATGCTTACATTTGATGTTTTCATGCTTTTTATTTCATAATTAGGGCATTAGATAGATAGTTTTATCTTTCCTTTACATATTTCATGGAAATATTTCATGTTTAAAAAAGGTTTACCATGTTTCATGCACTTTCTTGATTTCAAGCTTCCATGACATATTTTTGTATAACTTCCTTTTAAAGCCTCATCAAGAGAGGCCTCCTTTATTACTAATATGCTTCTTGTTGTTTATTGTATGTAGGACTAATAGGGTGTTGACATGCAAGGCAACAAATACCTCTAATAATGGAGAAGGTCATCGATACCTTGGAGTAGTTTGTGTGCATTTAGGAAGCCTACAAATTACACCTACCCTTGCATGGGGATTGTTCTATGATTGTAATAATTGTATCACATTGGGTATCCCTAAGAGGGATGGATTTGTAATCGAGTTTCATTGGAAATTCAATATAAAAAAATAAGCCTTACTTTGTGGTTATTTGCAAATTCATATATCTTTTATGCTTTATGTGATGTTTCAATTATTATTAGCTTAGGTGTATGCTTCTTGGATTTCTACAGAAGGTGATCACAATGGGAAATCTGAATTTTATGCCACAAAATACTTATGCACTATGTTTTATGATGACAGGTATTAACCGTGGTTGATAACCACAGTTAAAAGTTGTAATCATAGCTAAGAATTGTAGATAATAGTTGTAGCCATGCCATAGAGCTATTGTCAATAGAACACAGACTATACAATAGGCATCCAGATCATCATTAGACTTGGATCTAAGGTAATCTTAATTTACCTATATTTTTCCTGTTCTATCTGTGTCTTATTTTCCAAAATGCATAAAATGGTAGATTAATTATGAAATATAATGAAAAGGCAAAATAAAAGGATGAGTTCTTAGGACATTTTTTTTAGTTTTTCCTACTACTCACTGCTAGGAACAACGGACCTCTGATTGTAGTCTACCCTAGTCTCTAGTGGTCTAGACCTTTTTATGTTGAGTTTGCATGCATGAGGCCCAATTAGTGGCCATCCCCTCATAGGTAGTTGCATTCTCTAAATTTCATTTAGTGTAGTCGTACAACTAAAAAGTGAAACATTATTTTGAAAGCATGTAGAATAATTTGAGTGTTGTTTTATGCATTTCTATTTCATGCAAAGTAAAAGAAACCACACAAACCACAACACATTGTAAATGCTAGTGAGTTGGAAGTCACATCCAACCACTAGTAGGGTTCAATGATGGTGATAGTGATTTCCATCCATTGGCCCAACTCCCTTGAACATTTTTTTTACTAGACTAATACCAACTCAAATATACATCCTAACCATGCAAAATAACATGCATTCCTCTTTAGAGGGGTGTATCGTTGCGCACGGGTGTCAGGGTGAGGATCAGCAAGACCTGTGCTCCCTTCTCGAGTGTGCGTTTCATATTCATATTTTAGGGGGATTACATGACTTGGAGTTAATTTCTAGGTTTTCGAGCTATGAGTATATAGGTGAAAGCCCTTTAACAATTGAGTATATCATCAACAGTTTGAAAACATGATGAGAGTTACTCTGATACAAAAAACTTGGAAAACAAATCAAAAAGTTTAGATCTCACAAGAAAAAAAATTAAAAATAGATAATCATCATTGTTTACTTTGTTTGTCTTAAAAATTACATAAGAGATAATATAATATCATGGTTCTTACATGGAGAGGCCGATCCGAGCATAGACCTAAGATCGAAGCTGAAGATCCACCTAATGCACAACACAACGTAGAAGGCCCTCAACCACAGAATCCTCCCAAATATCATTCAATGAGTATTACAGGGGATAATTCTATGTGCAGGGATCTCATTGAGAATACCTTGGTACAAGAAAGTGCTAAACACTCTTTGAGGCATAGATCAGAGCATGGGGCTTCCTAGCATGGGGGTCTCGAACATGGTAGAATTTATGATGACTACATTCTGTGTGGTTCCACAAGATCTAATGAAGAGTATGTCATAGAGGGATCCATATTGGTACCCACTCAACCTATATCTAAGGGAGGCTCAAGGACCCCACCATATGAGTATAGACAAGTTCAGGATCCACCCATTTAGGGTTAAACAAAGAGGTCCGCTTCCAAGTGTAGGCCCATGTAGAATTTCTACAGAGGTGAACCTTGTAAAATCACCATAGACATATCTAAAGTGGGAGTTAATGGTACACCACCTCATGATCCTTGGCATAGTAGATAGTTATATGGTCTAGATAAAGTCCTAGGATAGCTAGGTTATAAACCTTTTCCTGTGCCCTCTCATTCTATGAGTGTACATAGCGGAAGTATGATTAGGACCATTAGAGAGCCTAGAAAGTACTCCAAGCATTCTCATGATATTCATGCCCCCACATACCATGAAGGAATAGATTATATGTGATAGCTAGATGTGAATTCCATATTCACAAACAAGGGTAAAAACTTAGTGAATCAATCCATTGGGGGATACACCAATAAAGCTGCTTGAATAGAGCGTGCACACTAGAGGCCTCATACGGTTGATAACATAGATAAATTTCATAGACTGGTGTTAGATCAGACATGTCAGATACTCAAATACAAATTGGAGGATGTTCACGTATAATAGGAGCACCTCAAAAATGAGAACATTCAGAGGCAAAGGTTCATAATACAACTCTTATATAAATAGCGCATGCACGAGCAATGCATCCTTGATCAAAAGGAGCATGCTAAGAGGGAGGATGGATTGGCCAACACCAATTTACCTCCCTATAGTGAGTATAGGGAGTGTATTGATATATGAGATACTTTGTATCCTGAGTTGCACCCTAAGCATATAGACACCCATACTCGCCATACAACCCAACATAGAGATCGACACCCCATGTTCGAACATCATAGGCATAGGTAGTATGAAGAAGAGGTGGGAGAAGAATTAGATCAAGAATATCCTAAAATATTCCTATTCAAAGTGTATGATGAGCCTAGTCCTCCACCTCGACAGAAGAGGAATCTGCCTCCAAAGGTGCCTCCAAGGCAATTCCAAGAAGAGGAGTTCCTATCTTTGCAAACCTATAAGGCCTTGGAAAAAACTTTTAAAGCTATCAAGAAGCAAGAGATAGCTTATCAAAAGTTTACCTTAAATAAGATTCATAATGAACCTTTATGCCCATCAGTGCCTATTTTTGTCTATCCTGAGCATTTTGAGATGCCTAGGATGGAAAATTTTAAAGGAGAGGAGGACGCTCAAGAGCACATTACAATTTTTCTAGACATGTGCTTTTAGATCGAGAAAAATGATGCTTTGCTCCTATGGACCTTCATTAAAACCCTCTTAGGCCTAGCCTAGGAGTGGTTTAATCAACTCAAGAGGT
Source organism: Wollemia nobilis (assembly GCA_028583015.1). Taxonomy (NCBI): domain Eukaryota; kingdom Viridiplantae; phylum Streptophyta; class Pinopsida; order Araucariales; family Araucariaceae; genus Wollemia; species Wollemia nobilis. The sequence goes on from JAQPPZ010016675.1 coordinate 1,176,636, forward strand.
ACAACATCACCAGTTTTGAGCAACTAGCTGATGCATTTCTTGAACACTTCTCCTTTGGCATTAAGAAAAAGATGAACCTATTCCATAGGGCTACTTTAATGCAACATGATCATGATCCAGTAATGGATTATGGTAAATTATGGAGAAATATGATGGAAAAGCTATTTTTCTCCATCCCTACTTCAGAATTAACTCAAATATTTATGAAAGGTTGTGCAAAGCACATTTCATTATTATTATAGTTGCAGCAATATCAGACCTTCGAGAAGGCTTTGGTGCAAGCCAAAGTGATAGAGTATATCAAGTTATAGGAGGGTAACTTGAAACTCAAGAACAAGAAGGAATGGAATAAGAAGAGCACTTAGAAACAATAGGCCAATATCACTCACATTAATCAGGTGGTTTTAAAATTTTAGAAAGGGGATAATGGGTAGCAACAGTAAAATTATCAAGCCCAATATCCTCCTACATAGTATGAGTAGTGCAACAACAATCAAAGGAGTAATGACAAAGAAATATGCTCTCCTCGCATATTCACACAATTATTGGAATCATTAACATTAATTTTCCATCAATTGTGCAAGGCAAAGGCAATAAAATTACATGAGATTATATTAGTGGACCCTAATCAACCCAAGCCTAAAGGGTATAAGGATGATCGGTTTTGCATATTTCATTGAACGAAAGGCCATGAAATAGAGGTATGTTGGTCATTCAAGAATTTAGTGCAAAATATGATAAAAAGAGGTACACTTATTGTGGACAACCTGCAAGCACTAAATAATCAAAATATAGGGATTTACAAGAATCCTCTACCCAACCATGAGGTACCAAGAAACAATGTTGTCCAAGTCAATCAAGTATGCATCAAACCACCAACCCATGGGTTCATTGGAATGGTCAATATCATCACAAGACATGTAAGGTATGAGAATCCAAATAAACCTCCATTGCCCATTAGAGTCCAAGCTACACCTCCTCCAAGGCCAATCCAAAATGTGCCAGGCCCACCAACTAGACCAATGGTGACAATCAGGAGTAGATTAATTCAAAACCTATAGATGACTCTAGTGAAGTTATCAATTTATGATCTAATTCAATAGTCTCCCAAGCACATGGAGATGCTTATGGATATTTTAAGGTCCATAGAAGTGCAGTCCTAGGATCTTGAAGCATTCACACACTTCATGGGACATGTGCAGCAATGTCAGGAACTGATCATACAATTTCATGATTATGAAATCAAGATGGTTTCCATTGTCACAGTGGACCTACCGCTCCATATTATAGCATGTATAAATCACATACCATTAAAGTGGGTTTTTATTGATATGGGATCATAAATCAATATAATCATGACCAAGGCATTGACATACCCGAAGTTACCAAAGATGCACATCGTATCTTCTACCTTCACATTGAGAGATTTTAATGATACATTGTTCTCAATTGTTGGCATGATAGTCTTACTTATTCAGGTGGGATTAAAGACCATACCTGTGATGTATCATGTGATCGAAGATTTTATGTAATACAAAATAATTCTAGGGAGGCCTTGGATAAGAGAAATATGTTGTGTCCCTTTCATTCTCCATCAATGTATTAAATACATTTATGAGGGACAGGTTCATGTGGTGCCTTCAGATGAAGAACCATTTAAATACATGAATTTAGAAGATTTTTTGAGGGACTTCATGCTCCCCTCAACACACCTAGACATACGACCAGTGTTACCGATCAAAGAGCTAGGAGGAAAAATGAAGGAAGTGTGTGCCAAACCTACAATTTACACATCTCAATGATCAGAGCACACGATATTTGCTTCTACCAAAACATCTACATCCATAATGCATAGAAGTTGAAGGTAAATATGGGAAAAAAAGAGATAAAAAATGCATCCAAACCAGCTATCATCGAGGTCCATATAAGATATATCACAAAGACATCTTGGTGGAGACTGGTCTAGAACACATCCCAAGAGATAACTTGTATGAACAAATCTGTGAGGTAGTCGATGACACAGGCCTACAGGTTCATAGCACTAGCATAGCAGAAGATTCTAATTTAGAAGATTATTCTAACGAGGACATAACAGAGTCCATATCTGAGAGAGGGGGACCTAGTTGCGTGTATGAGAGTGATTATGGTGATGAGTCCTCAAATAATGAGTAGTATAAGTATTAAACTAAGTTGTATTACTTGAGCTCTCTTAATTTATGTCATCTATTACCTTCAGAGATAATCATCGCATGAGCAATCCTCCATGGATGATAGCAGTCATTGATAATGGGCTTTCATGGGGCCCCATTTTCTTGATTTTTTAGTTCTAGTTGGTAGTGGTGAAGGTTTGTAGTACAATAATTATTATGAAGATGAAACAAAGAGAGCCTATCTTAGGCCTCCCTATTTGCATCATCGTAATGCACCATACACTATAGTGAATATGTATAGAGACATCAATCTCCACCCATGCCTCAGAGGAAGAGCTCCTAATTTGGATAGGATTTATCATATGGTCTTCCCTGATATGCCTACATTCAAAGAGATCCTTGAGTTTAGCGATCCTATTTTTGAATCTATCCATAGACCAGATCCAGATACCCCCATACCCCTAGAACCACATCTCGAGGATGGAAGTTATACAAATTTAGAGTCACATGCATGTGGTCTTGGAGACATGGTCTATTCCATCCATATGATATCCATTCATTTGATCACTCCACTTTGTAATCTAGTTGATCCTTCCAAACCATTGTATCTTAATGTGGATTCTATTGATTGGGATTGTGTTGACTCACCACTAGAGCCTAAATATTTCTTCCCCAATGAATAAATGTTGCAACATTTTTATTTTATGTCAGGTTGTGCACCTGATGTTTATCATGCTGAGGATGCTTCCAATGAGGAACCCATAAACCCTATAGATGACATCCACTTGATTCCTATGCCTCATAATATTGAGGAGGGATCCCATATATCAGTAGAGGAAACCTTTGAAGTGGATATCAGCAATGATCCCACCATTCCTAAGAAGGTTAAATTTGGAGAAATTTTATATTTTGATGAGCGTGCCAACATCATCCCTCTGCTAAAAGAGAGACCTAACCTCTTTGCTTGGACTTATAAGGACATGCCAGGTCTATATCCAAAATTGGTTACTCATAACCTTTCACTAGATCTCTCAAAAAATCTAGTCAAGTAGAAACTAAGGAAGATGCATCCAATAGTAGCCTTAATGGTTAAAGACAAATTACAAAAGTTTTTGGATGTAGAATTTTTCATTTCTATTGACTATCTAGAATGGGTATCAAATATGGTGCCTATAAGAAAACCTAATGGAAGGATTCGTATCTATATAGATTTTAGAGACCTCAATAGGGCAAAACCAAAGGATTCATTTTCGTTGCCAAACATATTACTCTTGTAGATGCAACTGCAGGTCATGAGATGCTCTCCCTAATGGATGATTTTTTTGGTTACAACCAAATTTAGATTAAGCTCAAAGACCAACATAAGACCATGATCATAATGCTATGGGGGACATTTTATTACAAGGTTATGCTACATATTAGTGGGCTATGATATATATATTTCATGACTACATGCATAAGATCTTAGAATATGATATCAATGACTTGTTGGCAAAGTCATTACTGTATTATGAGCATGCAGAGGTCCTGAGAAATATTTTTGATCATGTGATAGAGAATAATGTCATGTTGAATCCTAAGAAGTGCGTATTTGGTGTAACATCAGAAAATCTCTTAGGATTCATCATTTCAAAATGAGGCATCAAAGTTGATCCAATGAAGGTCAAGGCTATTTTAGAAATGTGTCCTCCCATGAATATCAAGGAATTGAGAGGCCTACAGGGCAAAGTAGCATCCATAAAGTGATTTATCACATAATTATCAGATAAATGTCAACCCATGAATCAAATTCTACACAAGAGGGTTCCATTCAATTAATACAAGGACTGTCAAGTAGCCTCTTGAGGAGGGATCCCTACGAAGAATAGTACTACCATTCACCATGGGTTTTTTCCCAGTCTACATTTGTAAATGTTAAACCATAGGGAGAACATGCTATCTTGACAGTTGAGGTTGAGGTCTATCAAAATTGGATGTCACAAATACATGAATTTTTAAAACTTGGTGTGATCCCTCAGGGACTGTCATGTATTGCAAGATGCACATTTAAATAGAAAGTGATAAAGTATGTCTTGTTAGGAGATATTTTATATTGTCAAAGCTATGATGGAGTTCTCCTTCATTGTCTTAAACCCCAAGAATTATCTTAGGAAGTGTTGCAAGCTCATGATGGTATGGGTAGTGGCAATTTCAGTGGCATGACTATTGTCAAGTGCATCCTTTGAATGGGTTATTTTTGGCCTACTATGGAGAAGGATTACAATGTGTATGTTAGGAAATGCATTAAATTTCAGCATCATTCTAATCTTGCACACTTGCCATCATAGGTCTTATAGCCCATTCAAGCGGCTTGGCCATTTTCTTAGTGGGGTTTAGATCTAATCGGAAAGATCTCTCATCCGTCATTGAGCTAGCATACATTCATTATTATGGCTATTGAGTACTTTACTAAATGGGTAGAAGCAATCCCATTAACAATGAAAACTGGAGCACGTATTGCTGAGTTCATACTCACCAATATCATAAGTCATTTTGGGATACCATCCAAAATAATCTTGGATAATAGAACGTCGTTCAAGTATAAAACTGTGAGGGCTCTAATTTCCAAGTAAAAGATCAAAAACAATTTTGTGACTCCATATTATCTGTAGGAAAATGGTCAAGCTGAAGCTTCAAATAAGAAAGTGGTTTTCATATTGAAAAATATGGCACAAGAACACCACAAATATTGGCACATCTAGCTACCCCTTGCATTATGGGCTTGTAGGACTAGCATTCAGAAACCCATTGGGGAAACTCTATTTTTAAGAGTATATGGTGTTGAGGCCATTATGCCCTTAGAGTTGGAGATTCCAACACTACATGTCACATTAAAAGAGTTCATTGATGATGATACTACACAACAAGCTCACCTAGATCAATTGACACTATTTTATGAATGTCGCATGAATGTCATTGATCATCTCCACGTTTATCAAGAGCACTTAAAATGAGCTTATAATAACAAATTCCATCTAAGAGACTTTGAGGTTGGTGATCTAGTTCTAAAAGAGAACCAACATAACTCAAATTTACTGCCAAATCTATGAGACAAATTTATGTCTAATTGGTTAGGTCATTATATCATCTCTAAGAATATTGTACCTGGGATATACCACTTGACATCACTGGAAGGGGGTTGAAGAGCCTGAACCTCTCAACATACTTCATCTTAAAGTGTTCTATGCCTAAAACCATCAAAAGGCTCCAAAGGCATTTGTAAGCCCTTTGGTCATCTAGTAAAACGTCCCAAAGGCATCTGTAAGCCCTTTGGTCATCCAGTAAAAGGCCCCAAAGGCATCTATAAGCCCTTTGGTCATCCAATAAAAAGCTCTAGAGGCATCTGTAAGCCCTTTGATAAAATTAAAAACATTGTATTTCATTTGCATCATGCATTTAATTTCACATTAGCATTTCATTTAATTGCATTGTATTAGGCATGTCCATCCATTGCACTTGCATTAGGATAGTTTGTGTTTGCAATATTATAAACAACACCATGTTTATGTTTCAATCATGCTTTTATGCAGTATCATAATTATACATCACCCTTGTGAGTAATTATATTTTTCAACACAACCCTTCCTATTGCTATGAAGAATATACTAAGGTTTTTTGGTCACTCAGCCATACCTAGTGGTCTTCTCCAGAGTTTGGTAGAAATTTTACTTTACTTTTGTATATGAGGTCTATTTTTGATAGCCCTTAGCATATCATAATTTTATCACTAATATCAAAAATAAAAAATCCTAAGTAGTACAAGGGATAGATGAACACTACAAAGCGAGACCAGGTATCCTGAGGTGAAAATTTTATCTTGCTTATCCCCTTGTGCAGACGGTCTTGGAAATGTTGGCAATTGGAAAAATGATAAGTTTACCCCCTATACAAATAAATACCTTGCTTAAAAATTAAGGAGAAAAATACCAGAGTGAAATCCCAGAGTTAAATCCCCATAAATCAATTCAAATCAAGATCAAATTCAAAGTGAAATTAAATCAGTATCAAATCCTTTGCTCAAGAAAAAAAAAGAGAATAGAAAAAAAAAAGTACAAAATAAACAGTGGTTTTTATCACTAAAAGAAAAGTATAAAATAAACAGTGATTCTTATCACTTTACATGAGCAAGTATCCCGATAAATTGAAGAAAATAATGGGGTGAGCTTGAATCCTTGGAATTTTCAGCACTACCATACCTTATGCACGATGATATATCTGATACATTAGCATCTCACTTTTATGCAGACCAATGTTTGAATATGGAAGAGCTAGCTTTAGGTGTCTTGTATAGCCTAGAGGTCTATTCCAACTGAAATCCAAACCTAGGATCGGGTGAGCATGTGATGATCCTTATTACAACAATGGGCTGAATGAATCCCACCTGACAATGAGGTAAGTCTTGTGTCTGATCAAATATACTCATTTGCACACACATGCGTAATAAAAATTTTGGTCTTTCATAGCAAAAAAAATATTTTTCAAAAGTCTAGTATGGTCATTATGCAACTTTGGATAAGTCAACTAGGGTGTTTGAGTTTCATAAAAAACCTCAAAAATTCAAAAATAGCAACAACCAATTTTCAATGCAATTATCAAATATCATTTTCTTTTATGAGATTTTGTTTATTAGAACTATTTGTAATATATATTAGATACCGGATGGATGTCAGAAATGATATTTAAATGGCCACTAACTATGTTATCCATATTATTTTAATTTACAAAGACTTATGAATAGAAACAATACATCATTGCATCTCACATAGGGGTGTACAATTTATCAATTTTTATACAAAGATATAGCAATTACATTTCATGATTGTTATACATTTTGTGGTGTAATCCATTAGATTGTTAAACCCATATTGCATTTATACATTACATTTTAAGTGATTAAAACATACATGTTCATTTACATAGCATTCATCATAGAAAAACTATACAATACATACATGGCATAAATTATGTCATAACATCATAAATTAAATGCATACAAGTACAAAAAATTACACTTGCATTTAACATAAAAAATTACATACATATACATTCATCATAAGTAGTCCATCTACACATGTATATCATCACATCTAATCATACATCCATCATCTAGATAGTGCATGTCATCCATACATTACATCATATAGCATAAAATTAGCATAACATATAAGCATTGCATCCATATGCATCTCATAAAACATAAAAAATAAAACATATAAAATCCACACATATAATAAGTCTCAAATGTCAGATCACATATATATATGTGTGTGTGTACCAAAAATATATAATAAACAGTACATCGGTATATGTCAAAAATACCCGCAAGATACATCTATGTAGATCCTCGACCTTACAATAAAAAATGGTACAATATCATTTGTAAGATTAGTACTAAGAAGCACCTATGCCCCCAGTCTAAGAGGCTCCACCATCACCTCCACCCTCCTTGTGAGTCCTCCTAGAGCTAGTACTAGAGGTCCTCTCTGATCTATGTGATCTACAACTAGAGCTAGCTGAAGACTGCCCTATCTCTCGAGTGTGAGTACAGCTCATTATAGAGCTATTCTAGTAAGGTACTCCCCCAGGACAGGATCAGAGGATGATCATGGGGGCTTGCTAGGGCCTCCATAGTCCTAGCCAAGAGATTCTAAGGGAACCTCACTCTAGAAGTGTCAAGTAGGACGATCTGCATGATTAGGTGCATAAATATGGATGCTCGTCGAGAGAAGACCCACTCTATATACCAGTGCTCAATGTGAACCCCTTTGTGGTCTGAGTGTCATTATGCTGCATCATTATGGAAGCCAAATATGTGATCAAATATTTCCTACTTCACCTCAATCAATGAATATGTGATGGCCTCACCATCTAGAGGGATTCAGAATATGTGGTAGACATCCTCCAGAGTGATAGTCATCTCACCTATTTGCAAGTGAAAGGTATTGGTTCGTGCATTCCAACATTGGGCTAATGCAGTCATATAGGCCTGATCGACCTGTATGGTGAGAAGGCACAAGACGTAGCTAATTTCCATGGTCCCGAACCGATTCTACTCTATTGGTGTCAATGCACTACGTAGGTTACGAAGGATCTTAGATTTCCTCACCCTCATGATCAAAGTCTGCTGGAAAGCAGAGTAATAAAGTAAAGTTAATTAAAAAATAATAAAAAAAATAAAAAAATAATCTTATAAATGACAAAAAAATCATAAAATCTCAAAAACACAAAAAATGAAAAAACACTTCTAAGATAAAAAAAAACCAATTAAATCTACTAAAAAATCAAAAAATTTGAAAAAATTAATTTTTTTCCTGAAGTGGTCAAATCGTGGTTCAAACCTACGATCCGGATGGTGGTCAATTTTATGACCATTGGGATTTGAATCTCATTGTGGCTGATAGATGCAGCTCCCAATTTGACAATTGGGAACCATGCCTGCCAGCCACGACTAGGAGAAATGACATTTTAAGGGTCATTTCCCATCCTAAGACACCAAAAAAATCCTAACCCTAACCCTCTAAGCTAACCTAAGCTAAACCTAACTAGGGTGATGTTCATTATCAATAGTTTAGTGATGTTAATTAACCCATTATTTAGTAAGGTTAATTTTAAAATTGGTAAAAGAAAATAATGAGCAAGGGTTTGTGTGCTTCTATCTTAGTAGCACCGGATCCTCCAGGTTGGTCTGCCATTGATGTGGATGATAGTGAGGTCGAGTTATTGAAGCATTCCGTATCAAATTTGTCTTCTCACCTATCAGAGTTCTCAGATTCTCAATTGAAATAGGAAATAATGAAATTTTAAAATTATGCAAAATGCTTAAATATTTCCTATTTCAGACCTAAGCACGCATGACAACCGCAATCCCTGAATTAGGGTTTTCCACCCATGGGTCTTATCCATAGCTAAGAAATTTGATATTTTTAGCTACATATGACAATAAAGGCTAGAAATATGCAATAAATTCTCTCAAATCCCACTGTATGGAGTTCCAAAATATTAAATTAAAAATACCAACCTAATCAGAATTCAAAAAAAATTGAAAAATAACAAAAAAATCAGATAAATTAAAAGCCAAATGCACCTTGTATCTAGTCATTTATCCTATACACTTGGTGGTTGTAATGACTTGTGCTCCATGAAATCTAACAATATGAGTAAATTACCATAAGGACATTTGGGGTAAATTAGTCATTTTTGAATTGTTATGCTTCATTTCAATCCCTAAGAAGGCCCAAAAGGCTAGAATGCTCCATGGGAATGAGGTATTCATGTCAATTATTCTATGATATTGTTAGCATATCATAAAAAAATATGATTCAACACATGCCTAATTGGAATTGCTATCATCTTGATTCCTTAAGAAGGCCTTTATGGATGGACTGCTCCATGGGATAGAGATGTACAATTACTATTAACAGTTGCAATCATAGTTGATTAGGCCTTGCCAAGTATTCAAATGCTAAACTTTAAATTTTTCAAAGTTATTCATAGTGGTCAAGTGACTCATAGCTTTATTAATTGTCATTACCCTCATCAACTCATCACTTGAGGGGGTAGTCATAATGTCATAATCATAATCAAAGTTAACGGGATATCCCTTGATCGTAGATCCCTTGATCTTGTTAAAATTGCATTCGTCTTACAAATCATTACCAATGACTATCATAATCTTACCTTCTGCTGGAGCAAAAATAAAATATGATAGTTAAGTTAGTAGCTCTCCTCTGTTTATATCTATATGGTGCAGAAGCCTATAGTAGCCCTGAGCTACTTGATCGCCATTGGATCTTGCCAAAGCTTTTTCAATTTAAGCCTTCCATCCAGTTGGAAGCAATAATTCTAGGATTTGTGTCCTCTTTGTAAGATTTGGGCATCTAATATTGATCAGACTAATGATCATCATCCGACCTATGACAACATTTTAGGAGTTTTATTTTTGCTCAATGTTGTTCGATCTCACAATGCATCTCAAAATGGGCATCAGTAGACACCTAAAATGCATCATGTCAAGGTGACTACTCATATGGTACATGCTAGAAGACAATATGGAAGACCCTAGAAAAATACCAAGGTATAGCAGTGGTCCTAACCACTCATTTAGGCATTTTACCCTAACTAGTGTTGGCCACGGATGAGACCCACAATTAAAGAGTTGATCGCACCTCAGAGGTATGGCTAGCAATAAGAATTAGTTGGACTGTAGTCAATCCAAATTTGGTTATAACGGCTAATTTTTTGTATATCTGAGTGGTTTTGGGGTGGAAATATCCATAAGCTTCACTCCAACTATTCCAGCTATCCATTCTTGATCTTGGCTTCCTCAAGAAGCTAAGACATAGCCTTCCTCGAGGTTATAAGAACCCCATCCAAAATGGTAAATGAGAGATATGCATAGGAGAATTTGAATGACGAAGCCCTATCAAATTTAGTACTCACCTAATTGCATTGAGAAAAGTCCTTTATCTAGCATTGAGAGATTGAAATGACAATTGAAGTCATGGAGGTCTTAGGAGGCTAGAAGAATCAAGAAATGAGATTACGAGAAATCCATCAACAATCAGAACAATTCAATTGCTAAATATATCAGAGGACATAGATGTTACCCTTGAACCATCAATTTATTAGGGAAATCAAATATTTAGGCCATATTTGGAGGGTAAGTACATTTTTAGCTTCACCGTGACTATTAGTCATGACTAATGGTGCTCACCATGTAATAGACCCATGGTCAGGTTCAATCTCCATATTTCCTTGGTATTTAGCCATAAGTGTTATTTAATGTGTATTAGATTAGATAAATTAGGATTATATTTGCATTATTGGAGACCTCTATCTGGTAGAATTAATATTTTAGGAATCTTTCTTCTCATATGGCATTTGTAGTAAGTAGGATAAGAATGCTTACATTTCATGTTTTCATTATTTTGATTTCATAATTAGGGCATTAGATAGATAATTATGTCTTTTATTTACATATTTCATGGCAATATTTCATGTTTAACATAGGTTTACCATGTTTCTTGCACTTTATTGATTTCAATATTTCATGGCATATTTTTGTATAACTTACTTTTAAATCCTCATAAAGAGAGGCCTCCTTTATTACTAATATGCTTCTTGTTGTTTATTGTATGTAGGACTAATAGGGTGTTGACATGCAAGGCAAAAAATACCTCTAATCATGGAGAAGAAGATCATCGATACCTTGGAGCAGATCGTGTGCATTTAGGAAGCCTATGAATTACACCTACCCTTACATGGGGATTGTTCTATGATTGTAATAATTGTATCACATTGGTTTTCCCTAAGATGTATGGATTTGTAATCGAGTTTCATTGTAAATTTAATAAAAAAAGGAAGCCCTACTTTGTGGTTATTTACAAATTTGTCTATCTTTTATGCTTTATGTTATGTTTCAATTATTATTAGCTTTGGTGTATGCTTCCTAGATTGCTACAGATAGATCACCATAATGATACTTACATCATCAAAAAATCCTTCATATATTGGGGCAAAGAACAAACACAATCATTACATTACAATTTCCCATGTCAAAAACCCCTTTCATCTATTGGGGCAAAAAAAGACTTAGTCACTTGCATCCATATATTCAAAAATGTAGCTTACCTTCATAAAATAACTCCACATTGAATCCATAAATACATTTCTCATCACCACATCTCCATGTCACCATAAAATCCATCAACAATTACATTTATATTCAACATTTGCCAAGTTCATGTGCCAAATTTCAAGTGAATCTTGTATATAGTGGTTTGTTCTATAAACTTGGTGATTGCAATGATTTGCATCCATGCAATTTGGTAATGTATCGCTCCAATTTTTTTGCATCCCTACCTTCAGGCTATAGGATCCGTGCCCGAAAGGAGGATGGGAAAAGGATGGTGCGGTACCTCGGACTGAGAGGCCTTGCGAAGGTCCCGCCTCTTGGGGGAGGTGTATTATGGTGATTTTTTGATGGATGGTGGGTTCACCAGGAAACGTTTGAATGGTAGTTTCCATGCCTAGGTTGGGAATGTGTTTGATGTGTTCAGTTTTATATTTAATCATCCAAGTCCTAGGTTTTGCCAAAATGCGTCTAAGCTATTCTATATGAAATGCAAATTTAAATGAAGACAAAAATAGATTTGGATAGAAAAACAGAAAGAACAAGATGGTTTAAAGACCCATACCTAATCTGGATGTCTGATGAAGGTTCTAATTTTTGAAGTAGTCAGGATCGTCTCCTATCTGACAGGATCATCTGATATCTGATGAATTCGTTTGACAAATTCGTCAGAGACCTGCAAACAGAGAAACATATGCAAAATACAGAGAATGCAACTATGATAACAGAGGGTAATGATGTAAAATGGTAGTAAGAACATTAAAATTATAATATCAAACTAAGACATGAATGCATTATAACGATCTAATGACAATTTATGCTTTTATTATGCATTAAAGCTACATGGGTGAACTCCAAGATGCAAGATAATAAAGAATAACCATAAAAATTAACTAAATGCAGAATAATGCAATGAAAAAGATTGGAGAAAACACAAAATCTAGGCACTGATTTCCCCCAATGTGGACTGCAGTCGAAATCATCTCAAATTAGGTTTAAATCGTCTAATATTGTACAAGATCGTCTGAGACGAATTGAGCTTGCTCTAGCTGAAAAACAATGAAGTTCCTGCAAACAAACTTGGAAAAATACAAATGCAAATAGTGATTTAAATGGTCTAGTGCATGTAGAATTTGAGTTACAGGGAATTTCAGCCAAGGAGATGCTAAGGGGAGGGCCTATGATTAAATAGGCTTAGGATAGAGGTTGGGAGGTTGGAGATCATCCCAATTTTGGAGATCTCCAATGGGGGAGGTCTCTAACGATGCAGACACGCTTCTGCCCGGATTAGAGACACCGTTGGAACAAAAACTAATTGTGAAAAATTAGTTTTGGGACAAGATCGTCTGGACGTCCTAGCCAGACGAAATCGTCCAATCTGAGGTGATATCGTCTTATCGGAGACGATATCGTCAAACGAACAAAACAAACTCTAAAAATGGCACGAGAAAGGAGGAAACAGGTTAAACGGCGGTTTGGGAGTGGTTTTGGAGGTTGAAATTTGAATTTGAATATTTACCAGAGTAATTGTAATTATTAAGGTTTTACTGCGCCAATTTTAGGATGCTACATTTTGCCCCCTCTTTAGTGAATTTTTTGAAGAAAATGCGTTAAATATGAGTTCTTCTCGATCTACGAGAAAACAAAAATTATTCTCATTTTTAGGTGACGATTCTTGGTCGAATCGTACGACAGTTTATTATGGTTCCCCCTCCGTGTTTTTACCCAAATCGAACGTTTGAGGTAAAAACGTGAAAAAGCAAAATTTTAAAATGTTTTTAATTGTGTTTTGAATAAAATTGAGAAAAATAGGGTAAAACCCTAATTCATTTTTACTGTTCATTTTTCTAGTTTTTAGAGCTCTGGAAGCAAAAATGGTCAAGACAGCGCACAGATAGACAGAGGTCCAATGCGGGCTATGGGTAAGAGTCTAAACTTAGTTTAGAATGCTTTAAGTTGAAGCTCGAGGGGTTCTCGAGGCTAGCTACTATAGATTGCACTGCACAGATTGATATATAGTATTTACTATTTTTGATAGAGGATTGAGTATGCCGAGGTACAGATTGTGTCATACCGATTCGATTTTGATATGATGTACATTATGGTTGATACAGATATATATGAGATATTTTTGATCATATGACTTGTGTCTTATGTATTTTTATGATGCTTTTAATGTTTTGATTGATTGATTTGATGATTCATGTAATTACGTCATTGGAAATATTATGGTTGAAATGTCATGCTTGAAAAATTTTAAATGAAATAATCTGATAGAACAAATTGGTTGTTTGTGATGTGATGATTTGATAAAAAAATAAAAGGTACTTTTAACAATAATTTCAAAGGACATTGTCGCTATTATAGACCATTTCATGGAGTCGCCACTCACTCGGTCGTCAAGCTAATCCCAGTATAGAAATATTGTTAAAAGTAAAAGAGTGCTTAAGAGACTGTCTTAAGACTTTGGTGCAATGGTGCAAATGATGATGATGATGGTTTGTTTTTAGAGTTTCATAAAAATAGTATGCATGAAATAATGTTAAAATGATTTTTTTGCTAGGCATAAATTCCTAAGTGTAATTTTTTTTTGGATAATTCCCTAGGAATTATACCATCATTGCAAAATTGAAGGTTGACATAATGACATGAAATAGTGATAATGTGCATGCTTTTGAAAGCATAATTGTGTAACATAATGATTTAAGTCATATGTTTTTTTTTATGATTTGATTTGAAATAAATGGAGAATAAAAATTGGTACAATGGTTTGCGCTAGGCATAGAATATGTAGGTATAGACTTATACCATCATCGCGAAAATCAAAGAAGAAAATAGATTGTTTTATTGCATGGTTGATTTTTAATTTTTGAAAATATGAAGATGAGGACTTGCGCTAGGCATAAAATTCCAATTTTGGTTTTGGAACTATACCATCGTCACGAAAGTCGACAATATATATATATATATAATATATATATATATATATATATATATATATATATATATATATATATATATATATATGTGTGTGTGTGTGTGTGTGTGTGTGTGTGTGTGTGTGTGTGTGTGTGTTTTGATTGTATGGTTTTGAAAGAAATTTTGATTTTTTCTATTATGTATGTAGTTGTCTTTATACTAAACAACTGTACTTTAAAGAAGAAAATGAATTATTCCAGACAATTTGCAAAAAATATTTCAAAGTATTTTAAAGACAAAATTTAGATTTATAAGGAATCCCATGTGCATATGTGAATTCATTTCCAATCTTGATTTATCATAATGATACACAAAATCTCTCAAATACAAATGTGTGTGCAATTGTTATGTTCGTTTACCAGTTTTGAGCAAGATAATATGATACAAGTGATTTGAATGAACCAAATAAGTGTTCATTAACCATGATTGAGATGCATATAACCATACCAGGCTACTATGTAAGTCGGATTATCAAGAGCTAGCTAATCCATAAGCAGACATAGGTCTGTACAAAAGAAGGTCGCTAATGTGATAGACATACCGCCACGCTAGGAGTTATCCAAGGCCAAGCAAGTTGGGCACAAACCACCTATTATGGGGCTTACCTCACAGTTTTTGAATAATTGAGAATTCCAGGGATTCAAGCTCATCAACCCTTCTTTTCTTTTCAAAGGGTAGGGAAAGAGATTTTATTGCTTTTGCTTTTGCTTTCTTTTGCTTTCTTTTGTATTTTTGCTTGATAATGCTGTAATGATATAAAATAATATTTTTCTTTTTCTTTTTTTCTTGAACTTTGCTTTTTCTTTTTGTTCTATGCTAGGGATACTTGCTCGGATTAGCTGTAGAGAAATGGATTTTTATTCCGAGTAGGGGTGAGCTTGTCCTTTTGCCAATTCTCAAAGATTCTAGACCATGTGCATGATAGGATAGCAAGGGAAACTTTTCGCTCAAGAAACCACTTCTACTATGTAGCATAGCATGGATATTACAAATATAATCATTTTATTGTGAAAGGATGTGCTTGGTTTAAGTAAATAACAAGATCAATTCTCTGTGCTCAAACTTTATTTAATTGAATTTTGTGAACTTTGATATAAGAGAGATTAGTAATCATGTCAGATAAAAATCAAGATATTTATTTTGTGTTTGTGAAAGTGAGGGATTCCAAATAAATGCTAATTTATCCAAAATAATTTGAAACATATAACTGCAACATTTGTAAGAAGATATATATAAATACTTTTTGAGAAGTTTTGAGAATGTTGACTCTCTCTTTCTTCTTGATGTTGTTTTGGTTTCGAAAGAGTCAAGAATATTGGTGTTTTTTTATTTTTTTTATTATTTTTTTGTTTTTGAAAGAATTAACAAGTGCCATAAATAAATACAACAAGTAGTTTTGAATATTTTGATGATTATGAATGTTTTTGGTGTTTTGATTTTGATTGATGAATTGAGAAGATACATAATGTGATTATTTTTTTGAAATTTTTATTATTATTATTATTTTATTATTATTATTATTTTTCTTTTTGATGATGGAATTGGTGGTATATACAAGATGATCTATATACACTATACAAGGTTATTTGAGTATAGCATGTCTAAGGTTGCTTCAAAATCAAATGAGGTTTTGAAGGATAATTTGGTTGTGTTAAAGGTAAGAACAAAAGGTGATGAATAAAAGGTAGTGATAACAAAAGCTTTGTTATAATGTAGCAAAAAATTTTACTTTTATATGTGTAAAATTGATCATGTCACAAAATAAAATGTTTGAAGGATAAGAAGGTTCTTCATTCTTATCACTATATTCCAAGTCTTGATAAGATGGAGGGAGCATATATAAAATATATGCATGGGTGTTATTTGGTAAACAAGGATGATCATATATAAATGAAGAAAAGTGATGGATAGACGATAATTGTGACAATAGAGAATGTATAGAACTTGATGTTTCTTGAATTGCATTATTAAAATATTTTATAATAAAATTTGATTCATTAAGATCTTCTTCCTTTAATTTGAGTTTTTGGAATAATTGATAAGTGCATAAATTAAGAGAGGAGCCATTATCTACCATGATAGTTTTAACAGGTGTTTCTTTACTAGATCCTGTAATGTAAAGAGATGAGTCTTCTTGTGGAGTAGAGGAAGGAATATCCTCATCATAGAATGAAATATGATTAACCTTGATAGGGTTTACATCATTAATTATGTCCTTAGAGAAAATATGATGAGGAACAAATTGTTGGCTAGGTATCTTGAACAACATTTCCTTATGAGAACTTTGTAATCCTTCTAAAAGGGATATCTTTGCTTGAGGGTTAATCACTTGTTGTTGGCTATCAAAGTGGACTTCAAATTGAGATTTTGATTTTAAAGATAAGCTTTCTATGCTTACATTCCATTTTGGATCATTCTCTAGAGCCAAAGATAGTTTTAAAGGTTGGTCAAATGAGGAATCCATATCTTGAATATCAGATTGAGTTGATTGAACTTGAGGTTGCTCATTTGTAGTTTTTGTTACAATATTAATAATATCATCATGATGGGACACATTAACATGCAATATTTGATTGGTTTCTTGTTTTTGATAATTGAATAGGGGTTCTTGGGAGATCCCCATGTCTTGATTGATTATTGGTATTTGTTGTGTAGGAGTTTGATTGTTTACTGGAGATTTATAATTAGTCGTAGATTGTAATTCCTTTATATTAAAAAGACCCTTATCAATCAAATATTAATTGCACACCTTAAATCTTTATAATTTTGTGTCATATGTCCATCTACTCTATGATATTCACAATGTAGCTCAGGTTTAAACCAATCTGCTGTGGTATCAGGTTGTCTTATGGAAGGGAGTTCAATCCTATTTGTGTCAAGTAAATACTTGAGAATTATATCCATTGAGTGATTGAGCTTAATAAATTTACATGATGAAGGTTTTCGAGAGGTTTTTGATACATGCCTTAGGAATTTAGTCATAAAAGGGCCTAATGGTTTCTCACCTCTACTTTCTTTATTATGGGTTGAATGATGATAAGAAGATTGTGAAGTATTATGTGAGTGCATGGTAGAATTGGAAGAATAAGTATTTTCTTGTTGAAATGAATGTGTTGTATTGAAAGAAGAATATTGAAATGGTGGAGGAGGATTGTATGTGGATTGATAGACATAATATGGATATATGGGAGAATAGATAATATCATTATGAAGAGGATTGGCAAAGGGATTTTCCTGTTGGGGTAAGGATGAAAAATGAGAAAAGTGTGATGGAGGTGGTGTTGAATAGGGATGAGGTTGGTCATAATCAACAAATGTATTTAGCTGAATTCTTCCAACATTACTGATGGGCTCATATTGATTTGAGTAAAAACTCATGGTTTCTTTAGTACTTCTAAAAGTAATATTTAATATCTACTATTTAGAATTGAATCTAAAACATACAAACTTGAAATGATGATTTTGCTACTTTTTATTTTTCTTGTATACATACATATATATTTTTTTTTTTTTTATATTTTTGAATTAGAAATATGCCTATGTTATTCATGTCGGGTTCACCAAAATGTATCACTCCAAATTTTTTGCATCCCTACCTTTAGGCTATAGGATCCATGCCCGGAAGGAGGATGGGAAAAGGATGGCGCAGTACCTCGAACTGAGAGGCCTTGCGAAGGTCCCGCCTCTCGGGGGAGGTGTATTATGGTGATTTTTTGACGGATGGTGGGTTCAATAGGAAACGTTTGAATGGTAGTTTCCATGCCTAGGTTGGGAATGTGTTTGATGTGTTCAGTTTTATCTTTAATCATCCAAGTCCTAGGTTTGGCCAAAATGTGTCTAAGCTATTCTATATGAAATGCAAATTTAAATGAAGACAAAAATAGATTTGGACAGAAAAATAGAAAGAACAAGATGGTTTAAAGACCCATACCTGATTCATATGTCTGATGAAGGTTCTAATTTTTGAAGTAGTTAGGATTGTCTGGAATTCGATAGGATCGTCTCCTATCTGACAAGATCGTCTGAGATCTAACGAATTCATCAGACGAATTCGTCAGAGACCTACAAACAAAGAAATAGATGCAAAATACAGAGAATGCAACTATGATAACAGAGGGTAATGATGTAAAATGGTAGTAAGAACATTAAAATGATAATATCAAACTAAGACACGAATGCATTATAACAATCTAATGACAATTTATGCTTTTATTATGCATTAAAGCTACATGGGTGAACTCCAATATGCAGGATAATAAAGAATAACCATAGAATTAACTAAATGCAAAATAATGCAGCAAAAAAGAGTGGAGAAAATGCAAACTCTGGGCACTGATTGCCCCCAATGTGGACTGCAATCGAAATCATCTCGAATTAGGTCGAGATCATTCAAGATTGTACGAGATCGTCTGAGATGAATTGAGCTTGCTCCGACTGAAAAACAATGAAGTTCCTGCAAACAAACTTGGAAAAATAAAAATGCAAATAGTGATTTAAGATGGTCTAGTGCATGTAGAATTCGAGTTACAGGGAATTTCAGCCAGGGGGATGCTAAGGGGAGGGCCTAGGATTAAATAGGCTTAGGATAGAGGTTGGGAGGTTGGAGATCATCCCAATTTGGGAGATATCCAACGAGGGAGGTCTCTAACGGTGCAGATACGCTTTTTCCTAGATTAGAGATGTCATTGTAACATAAACTAATTGTGAAAAATTAGTTTTGGGACAAGATCATCTGGACGTCCTAGCCAGAAAAAATCGTCCGATCTGAGGCGATATCGTCTTATCGGAGACGATATCATCAAACGGACAAAACAAACTCTAAAAATGGCACGAGAAAGGAGGAAACAGGTTAAACTACGGTTTGAGAGTGGTTTTGGATGTTGAAATTTGAATTTAAATATTTACTAGAGTAATTGTAATTATTAAGGTTTTACTGTGCCAATTTTAGGGTGCTACAGGTAATATGAATTAATTACCATAAGAACACTTGGTCATCATCATAATTCCATATCTCCTAGTTTGAAAAGCATAATAAAATTTTGTTCCTCACATTCTAAGTGAAACCTTTGACAAAGATGAATCTTGCTAAAAGTCTATCATTGATGGCCTAGTACATGGGGCTTAAAACATGGACAAAAATCAAATCACATCATTCTCAATCTCTTTGAAAGTTATAAAAGAGATAGGCACTAGCTAGGATTATTGGTTATATTTGAGAGGAATTATTCTATAGTCACTAGCAAGCCCTCTTATGATGATTTCTTTATTTTTTTGCATCTTCATATTGCATATCAATGATGCCATATGGTAAAATTTGTTCCAAATTATAGAATCACCCAAAATATGGGGCAACCAAAATTTTATTATGTTTTTCCCATGCTAGGATACATCATACATGATCATGACATTTACACAAAATTCTTCATCCATTGGGGTAGACACAGACACATCATATCACATTTTACACCAACCTCCTTTGCATTGTTGGGGCAAAAATGATATCACATCATTCATCATTTGCATAAATTTTTCAATTGGCTCGTGAGATTCATTCGTAACCTTATTCACAAATTGAGGGGGTAAGCTATGCACAACTTCAAATTCTTTTATTCTTTTTGTCTTCAATTTCATTCTGCATTCCAACAGGAAAGAGAAGCTACTTCTGCACCCAAAGCCCAACTAGGTGTCTTGTGTTTTTGCACCATATTATGTTTCATGGAACATGGTATAAAAAGGGGTATTTATAGACACTAAATACTATCCACTTGTCCCTCATCTTGGTCATTCTACCACCCACTTTTCCACCATCCCCCTTTCCCGTAATTCAATTGGCCATTCCATGACTTTCCTACCATCTAATGGCCCACTTTACCCTTTCCCATCATTTTTTGACCCCTATTTGACTTATTTATATTTATTTTATATTATTTATATTTAAATATAATATTTTATATTATATTTCAATCTATTTATTATAAAATATATATTTATAAGCCAAATTAACCTCAGCCATCTGATCTGATCTAATCTCATCCGTTCATCCACCTTAATCCATAACACACCCTAAATTTATTATGCACCCTTGGATGTGCTTTAATATTAGCCACATGATTAGTTTAATTGAAACCCTAAGTGTGACCTAGGTTGGATTATAAGTAAATTCCATTTTTATGGCTCAACCCCGGCTAAGTCTCCTAGGTATTTTCTGATTTCCCTCCAAAAATATCCTATTGCTATTCCCACATACCCTAATATTGTTTCAGCCATATATCAGTCATATGGTGTTGTATTGAGCTAAAAATTTTAAGGGTAGCTTCTTGATGAGCTCTAGAACATCCCCACAAAATTTTAGAATTATTAGAGTAACAAAGATCTTAAAATAACCTTATATTTGGATGTGAGCTAGGGCATGGTCGCATCACCAGGCTACAACAGATCCATCCATCAATCTGCAATGGAGCGATAGCAAGGTAAATTATCATCCACTACAAGGTAAATTTTTTTTTTACATTTACTTCATGTTTCTTTGAATTTTGTATGTTTTGCTTGACTAGATCTAGGGTTTTTAGTTCACAGTTCTGAGGGTTCAGACAGTGGAACCCTCATTTTTATCACTATTTGCTCTGGTTTGATTTGTGTGTAGGATCAAGTAACACTAACCATGGATATTTTAATATATTTTGAATTTGGAGTGGCCTAGTTATAGATAGCAAGAAGCCCACTCAACCTATTGGAGGTAAAATACAACTAAGACACTACATTCTTTGTATCTAGGATTTCGAAGAACCCTAGCAGTTGTAACTTTGTATCAAATAACTCTATGGAAAAGATCTATTGTAACAAAGAAGTTTCTCAGCTCCTCCCCCTACTTGTTCAATAAAAATATCATCTTTGTACACTTTATTTATTATTTTTGAGTTGTTAATTTAATATCTACTTTAGTGTCATATTTTTACCTCAGAAAATGGTTATTCATAGATCTTAGATCCTACCCACATCTTATTGATGGGATAACAAAATCACTACATGTGATTAAAATTAAATAATATTTGGAATGCCATGATTATATTACCTTATACTTCTTAAGGACTATTTTTCCACCCTTTTGTTATGAATCAATTAAGTTCATTACAAAAGGACATTATTTATCCATTATGGGAGTGCCCATTCCGAGTTTCCACTCAGATTAATCCATAATTTTGTTATCATAATATTTTAGGTTATACCAACCATGAATGTTTATGAGGTGGACATAATTTGATTAATCCTTGAGGGATATAATCCATTACATTATGATTCTTGATATTGTAGCACCCATGAGATATTCAATTGAGCAAGCTATACATTCCATTACATTCTACTTTTGCATCCAACAACCATTGAATACATCAAGTGCTAGTTTTTGAAAGGTAAATATAGCTAACTACATCATTCACAATTACCCAATACATTCCATAAAATAATTGACATAATCAAATATCATTAAATCATCAACATATTAAAGTTAAGCATACATTCCTTGTATCATAGTACACATTATCATGATCTGAGAATTGCATAATTATTTCATCAAGCATTTAACCATCTCATCCACTTGAATCAATTTCATTTTGAAGTAAAAGCAACATGCACAAGAATTAACACATCAAAACATAAATAGAGTGACACATTGTTTATCCTAGGAACCCTCATGGGGAATAAACCCAACCTCCAAAATATGTACTTTCCTCATATTCATAAACTCGGGATGTTAAATATTACAAATATATAAGGGCCACTATGGGTCCCTTTCAATTTATTATACATGGTAATGAATACAACCGTTCCTTATAAAATTCATTATGCAATTAGGGAATTTTCCTAATTCTATTCTCTAAGTCATCATTGTATCATTAAGGTATTTCTCATACCAATAAGGAATCCATCTATTCCTTTAAACTCATGATGTAATTAAGGAATTTTCCTAATTTTCTTTCTCTAAGTCATCATTGTATCATTAAGATATTTCCCATACCAATAAGGAATTCATCATTCCCTTTAATATCATGATGTAATTGAGGAATATATTGATTTCTTCCTTTAAGACATCCTAAGAATTTTCATATTTTTATGATAATCATCAGAATATTATTTTGGATAAGTCGTATCGATTTTAGAGAGAACCATATAAGTTCCCTCAAGAATGAATTCCAAATTCATTCTACATAATTGACACAAAGTCAATCCATGAATTAAATTCCCATACCTTTAATTCATTAATAAACCATTCTTCCTAAATTAATAATTTAGGCTAATAATTTAACCCATGTCATCCACCTTTCTCCTTAATATTAGGTTAATAAAAGTAAACCCTTAGAGGTTTATCATGGGTAATATATAGCTCATTATATGAAAGCTATTTCCTTTGATTATATACAAACCAATAGGGTTCTAATTCCCTATTGAATACAATATATTAATCAATTTGATTGATTCTTAATTACTATCAAATTTGTTCCTAAATTTCAACCAAGATTCATTTCATTACTTTTCAAATCCTATCAATTCACTTCCCAAATGTGAGGTAAATATGCATCAAATATCCTACACAATTTTTATATTTCCATCCAAGGCTATCTCTCAAATCAATTCATTTCCATAACTAGATGCCAATATGCATTAAAAAAAACCTTTATCATAAAGTTTCCAAGAATGCATTTGTAAACTGTTTTTTTTCAAAATTTGATTCGACATAATCTGTAATTATCTTGCTAATTTTGTTATAAAAATCAATCCAAAGAGTATTTCTCTTATCTCCAAATGATACCAAATTTACCTCCAATATTTTCTTTAATACTATTCAATCAATATCTCAAAAGAGGAAATCCCCATAAATTCCCATAAATCATCTAGCATCAAGGTCCATCTCTAAATAATTTACTTTACCATTCCTTTGATTTTCAAGGATGTTTGAAAGAGTCCCATGCCTCTTCCTAGATGAACACCAATTTCATCCATTCTTCTAGTGGGTTCCATTCATTAAGGATTTCATAGTTAATCATAGTATGTATTCTACATACGAAATCTATAATTTTGCTAAAATAATTACCTCCATTTACTTCCCATATTTAACATATAAAATCACCAAGCATGAATAAACCATTCATCCATAATAACAAGGATTAATTCTTAATCCTATTCATCATTTTATATGCAATAATGTATCACACCTTTGCCAAATGTATATCACATACAAAGAAATCACCAATCATGAATATATGATTCATCCATCCTTAATATTTTTATAAATAAGGATTTATTCATAAATCCAACCATCATTTGTTTGGAATATCACCAAACTTAGGGAAGAATCCCACACCTCTTCCCAAGGAATGGACACCAATCCATACCTTACAAAACTAGAAGAAATTTTCCCAAGCTTCTAGTTGACTTTATCTATTTATAAAATTTATCATAAATCATAATATAGTTTATTTTATTTTTATAATTATTTTCACAATAAAATACAAAGTATATTTTTCCACTTGTTCATAAAATTTATCATTCAATTAGATATAAAATATCTAATCAAAATATCCAAAAATATTTTATTTGTATATTATACAAAATCATTTTTTTGAATTTATGAACACAAAACTATTATTTACCAAAAATAAGATATACTTTAAATCACTCCCAAGAAATCCAAAATCATCCCTTATTCCTAATTACCTCAAACCCATTTAAAGCAAGCTTTCATATCCATTGGCTAAAGTGTCTATTTTATAACACCCATCTCACTGACATCTATTTACTCTAGTAAATTAGAGCTATAAGTCATACTTTAATCCTTTGATAAAATCCAAAAGTACCAATAAGCCATTTATAAAGACTTTTAAGGTTTTATAACCATACAATTCATCTATATTACTTTACGAACATAATAGAATATCATATGTATATATAGTCCATATGTGCCAGAAGTTAAGAGATAATCTGGTCATCATGGTTTATACGGTTGAACAAAGATTTGGTAGTATGGATTAACACAAATGGACACCATCATCAGTGTATTCTTAGCATTGCTAGTAGAAAAGGTATTAAGGTGGAATGAAATTCCCACAAAGTGATCAATTAAATCTCAACCAATATCTAGAAAGGTTAAATTTACATTATCATGCAACAGTTTATGATAGTAGATAGAAAATATTTGAATGATAACTCTGATGTGGATGCAATGTTGGTTGTATATTGAGGATGGTTTCAATTTGGATGTGGAGAAAACCCAAATAGAGGTAAATTCTAGATGAATTTTTGGTTAAAGAGGATTCACTTCACCATAATTTATCCTTGAAGATAAACTACCGATCATTAAGGATAGTATAGGAATTTTATTAGTTGCTTCACACAAAGGTCACCTTAAGTGCAGCTAGTGGTAATACAACACAACATAGACAATTGATATGGATGACATAACAAAATCCTAACTCATCATTGATAATCATTAACAAGGCACCATTGAATGACATAAATACTTAATTAGAAGTCTATTTTGGTATAAACAACATAAATGCTAAATCTGCGAGAATGAGAATGGGAGTCCTTGAGTTCTGGCATGCCTATCCCAATATTGGTAACTGATTGATAATGATCTAATGATATTGTAGATGTACTAGTATTGATCCCTCGGTGGCAGATGAAGTTTTGTGCAGTAGAAAGGTAACAATAGATGGAGAAAAACCTGAAGCACGTGTGATCGACATGAGATAAAGGTAAAGCAAATGTCAATCAGGGACTACCAACACTCTAAATTCTAGATGAATGATCTTAATCAAACCAAAACAAAGCTTAAGGCTATAGATATAATGATATTAATTCGATGCATAAATGAGGATGACATAGACCCCTATTGGTTCTCTTATATGGACTAGGTTGGGAATAAGGCCAACATAGAATTTGGCTCGTACAACTCAAACTTGCAAAGCTCAATTTCATATAAGTCAATTTATTCCCATATTTGCATAAATATTACATATAAGATAATAATGAAATATTATATGGCTTAATATTTATAAATAGATCATGATACTACTACTATGTCTCATTCTAGAATGGACGTGTGGTCACAAAAGTTTTCTGATGAATAATATAAATTTGATTCCATTATCAAAATTGTTGTCAATATTCAACTATATCATTGAGAAGAAAAATACAATATAAACATATATAATGGCTTTACTTTCAAAATAAACAAGTATTCAACAAGACATGAGTGAATTAGAATTGAAAGTCTCAACCTGGAACTCCAGCAGTTGAATGCTTCCCTAGTGCTTCAAGATCTTCTTCTATTCCAACCTTCTCATTCCAACATCCCCCTCTTTTTCTCAATCTCCATGGTCATTTATAGATTTATTTATTCTTAGACAAGAAAGAAGTTTCTAAATATATGTATATTTTATTTATTTTGTTTTATTTCTTTTAGAAAAGATGCTTCTAATTATATATATTTTTTATTTATTTTATCTTTTTTTTCTCACCCAAGTTAAAGCTTCCTTTAGTATATATATATATATATATATATTAATGGAAATGAAATCCATAGAGATAAGAGCATAATCTTCTCCCCTATTTCAACCTTCCCAAAGTAGCCATATGAAGGAAAGATTTATTATTTAAATCTTCAAGGTAGTTTATTTTTTCATGTTTTAATCCAATTTAAAATTGAACAATCTCATAAAAACAAACTACCTAATTTACTTCTAAAATAGGATTGATTAGATCAAATAAGCATGCTCAACCCAATAAATATTTTACTTTAGATTAATATTTCACTAAATCATGATAAATTGCATGATATTCTTTTCAATATTTTCTAAAATAATTTGTAAAATGCAAAATATTATTAATGTGCATTTTCAAAGTAAAATTCAATTAAACCAAACTCATGCAAATTAATCATGAAATAAAATATAAAACACACACAAATGACATACAATAACTCGATGCATGTGCTTGGTTTCCCCCATCACCGTTTTTCTTTTGATTGTGTGGAATTTTTTTTAGAGTAATACTAAAGTAACACCACCATCAGGGAGGTAACTAGTGATGATAGGATTATGAGCTTTACCTATTGAGTTTTCATAGTCATAATTTTCCTTTGGTGTTCAGTCTTCCACCTATGAAAACAAATGTTCCTGCAATCAAGCAACACAACATCATTATCTTTTGACAGATACAATGCAACTATTTTAAGCATTGAAACTGGCTACCATTACGTAAATAGTAACTTAAAAATAGTCCTCCAAGGTGGGATGTGATAGATAGTGATGAAAACCACTATTTTTGTGGACTATGTTGCATTATGGAACTAGAAAGAATGACCTTTTTTACTTTGAGGTTCCAACCAAGTATGGTGTTATCCCTCTTTGACACAAGATATTTTTAAGATGTGAAATTGTGTTTGGTTCAAGAATGTTTTGGAGTCAATTCCCAAAACTCAATATTTTCTTAATGTATATGTATGATGATCCTAAAAGGAACTTGAAATATATTTTTGGAGGTTTCTTAACACACTAGGAGTGGTTGAGTGACCAAAAAAACCTAGGACTTTATGGAAATATGGCTTTATAAATGATAATTCTGGCTTGGTGGAATGGTGTGGATAATGTTTTTAAGGTGCTCTTGATTAAGGCAACATGAATTTATTGGACCAATTAAAATATTGAACTAAATTAATGATCCCTAATATAAAATGTGGATGAGATGTATGATTTGCAATGTGTATAATACAATATGAAATGTAAGGTGTAAAATGCAATATGTAAAATGACATTCAATGTTTTTGTGTATTAGCCATGTATATATACATATATATATCTCATTATGCATAGAATTCCCTCAATTGTATAACATTAAATGATTCGGGTTCTTCCTCTCCCTCTAGATTGGCAAGCCTATGAGTACCATTATCCACTTTTTGAGTAACAATGTATGGACCTAACTAATTAGCTGTAAATTTATCACGAAGATGCGGTTATGCATTGGTGTTTTGTTGATTATTTTTAAGGACAAGATCTCCTACATGGAATTCATGTAGATAAAATTTGGCATTGTAAGCATGCTTTAAGCGGTATTGATAAACTCATAAATGATCTAAAGCATTGACTCACCTCTCATCAATAAGTGTGAGCTAGTCAAGACGTGCTTGTTTGGCAGTGTTGTCATCTATTAATTCCTACAAAAAAATTTGCAAGGAGGGGATCTCAAGTTCAAGAGGCATGATTTATTTGGCTCCATAGATCAATGAAAATGGCATTCCCCCTATATGCATGATAATTCTATAATTCCAAGGGATTTTGAGTATGCCAATCTCTATTATTTTCTTTAACAATTTTCTTGAGAATAGCAATTAAGATCTTGTTGGAAGCTTCAGCTTATCCATTTTCTTATGGGTAATAAGGAGTCGATAAATTGTGTTGAATGTTATATTTCTTGCAAAGTGCTCGAACATCGTTGTTATTGAAAGACTTACCATTTTTAGAGATGATTTTCAATGGGATACCAAAATGATAAATGATGTGATGAAGTATAAAATCCACAATTCAAGGTCCTATTGTACTGGTTAGAGGAATTGCTTCAACCCACTTTGTGAAATATTTAGGGGCTATGATGATGAATTTATGTTATCCCAAGGAAAGAGGCAAAATTTTACTAATTAGATCTAGACCCCACTGTGAAAATGGCCAAAGGCTTTTAATAGGTTCTAAATCTTGTGATGGTACATGAGTTAAATTAGCATGTTCTTGACATTTCTTGCAATGTTTAACATAGGTACAACAATCATGTTCCATTGTGGGTCAATAATAACCCATGCATAAGATATGCTTTGCAATGGCCATTCCACTAAAATGACCACCAAAAGTACCATAATGGGCTTTAGCTATGGTTCTTTGTGCCTCACTAGACTTGAGATAACTAAGGAGAACTCCATAATAACCATATTTATACAACACATCCTCCAAGAGAATGAAAAAAGATACCTTTTACTTGAATGTGCATTTGGTAGTTCGAGGTATGTCATATGGGAGTGTTCCAAACTTGAGAAAGGCTACTATTTGTCTTGACCAAGGCTCATATGGATCCAACTAGATAAAGCAAATATTCTTTTCATATTTAGATTTAGCATGAAAAATTGCAAATTTAGAGACTATTGAAATTATAAGGGGTTGTACCTCCCTAAAGGAGTCTTTTGGAATTAATGATCCAAGGGAGACCATCACATCTGCAAATCTATTAGTTGAACATCACAAACTATTGATTTCATATGAATAAAACTTTATGGTTATGCATAGTGGCGCATATTCACCATTTGGGAGAATATTAGGATTTTCAAAATTAAAAATTGGTGAATATGAGGACCCTCGATGTCGGCCCATTCGCCTAAAATTTTAGGACCAAGGTTTTTCTTAGGATCAATTTGCCACAATATATATCCAAACATAGGTATATTTGTACTCATTGGAAAGCTCTTTTCAAGCTTGATCTAATGGTGGTATTTTTATGAAGTTATAAGGTGATTTAATAGGTCAAAATATATCCCAAATATGACCTTACTTTTTAGGGCTTCAAATGCCTCAAATTTTGGTGTGAAGATGATTGATTTTATTTACTTTAGATTCACCATGATTCACCTTGATTTTGATTAGGATTCGCCATTTTTTTACAAGTATTTTTTGAGTCCAACCCCATATGCATAACCCTGTCAAATTTAGAGAGCAATTCCATTTCTACTTCATGATAAATATTATTGGTAGGTTATTTGCATTGGTATCCTGCATTGATTTGCTTGACAACAAGTTGAGAATCACCAAATATCCTAATACGCTTAATGCTCATAGCTATAGCTGATTGAAGACCTAATATTAAGGTTTCATACTGATTGGATGTAATAGCTTACATTTAACTTATCAATCCGAGGGTAAATCAAGGTTAGATTTAAATAATAGCAATCCAGTATAGATTGTACCATGGGGGTCAATGCTAAGCTTAGTTTAGATTTCTTTTTAGTTTTAGGTGTTTGCAAAAAAATAAATAAACAAAAATTAAATTGTGCAAGTATGAGATTAAAATGCAATTTCTGATTTATGTAGTAAATATGATAATTACCTATTAATGAATTATTTTAATAGTAATTTCCTATTGATGAGTTTAACTATGGTTGAGGATAACTAATAGTAATTTCCTACTGATGAGGTGATCTATTGGTGAGGATCCTCATGCAATTAGTTTTATTTATCTATTCTAACTTTATATTTTATGAAAATACAATTTACTTTATTTTATATTCTAAGGTTAATTAACTATTTCTAACCTATTGTAGGAGAAACAACTTAGGGATTGGCTGTAGGAGTGGGTCCTGCCTCCTAGAAGATAGTGTAAGTCTTTATTCCCTAGTTTACTTTATCTTAGTAACTAAAATACAAAACAATTCCTAAAATTATTTTATTCTATGTATGTAGGAATGTATAGTTACAATTACATAAATGAAATTAAATAGTAAATACAAATGACACAGTTACCATATGCGAAGAATGAAGTGCTACTTTTATTGTTGGAAATTCAAACGTACATGCTGGTGTAGTTCTTCAGAAAGTTTTGACATTAGAACATTGGACATTAGAACTTTTCAAAGGTCTTCCTATGTAATTTATGTTATGACTTGTACAATTTTGAATAAACTTTTCCACGTATTTTTCCATATCAAGTTGTGGAATTATGATGCGATAACTATGTACTAACCAAAAGAATCTAAACTAATACAATTCATATTCCTGCTTGGACTTGGTAAATATCCTGAATGGTCCAAGTGACAATATGTAAGCTAACTTAACAAAGAAATACTAAATTTGACATTTCGTAAGATATACAATATAACCATATGTCCTTTATTCCAAGAAAATGTGCAAAAATCTTGCGTCTAAATCGAATAAACCTAATAATAGTTGGATTACACAACTTTATTAATTAAGTAATAATGACTTTATTAATCACAATATTCCATGTGAATAATACGTGAAAAATCAAATACTATGCTGATTGGAAATACTTAATGTCATGTGAAAATGATGTGGTATGCAACATCATTCAATGGACTTAGTCATTCTTCAGTAACTGCTGGTAAAAATCCTTTGGTAATTACTGGTAAAAATCATTTGGTAACATACTTCAGTAGCTACATTTTGTAACGTAATTTTGTAACTATATTTCATAACATGCTTCATATACCATCTTCTATAATAGTGATCTACTACTGCTCTATCATCGTACCTTAAGCTTCCTGCATCCTTTGTTCTTACACCCATATCCTTGCATCCAAGGTGTATTCTAAAGCTTGCACTTGCTACATCGTTCATCTATGGAATATTCTTCAACACCTTGCATGCATAATTACTCATAACTCGGACATATTTTACATAAAATAAACACATTTATCAGATTAACTGCATTCATCTTTTTATTGACAAATTATAGAAAAATACAACAATAACTTACATAAAACATAATATAATCATCAATTAAACATAAGAATGAAACATTTCATTACAGAAATATATGCCAAATATCCTCTCATCATTTTCTTCTAAACTAAAATCTATACATGTCCTCATACATATGGAGAAATAAGACAAACAAAATATGATGATTTTTATACATATATCAAATGTCACCATCCAAATTTTTGCAAATAAATGAAAGATTAAATTTTATCAAAATTCATACTGTCTTTCCATATTGTCTTTTCAGAAAATCATTTACAATTCACAAAACATGACATCATAACTATTTAAGAATGAACAAATAGATATTGGACATAATTTCCAGAAAAGAATCATTAGTTCTGAGAAATGAAGATTTCCAGAATTACGTAAAATGAACGTTTCCAAAGATACATAAAACACAAGCCAACATGTTACACAATTCTAATCAAATATATGCAACTGAGGATAAAACATTCCAGATAATAATACAATTATACAAAACTTATCAAAAAACAATAATTTTGGAATTCTTTATCACAAAAATCATAAAAATGATGTATCGTTTATACTGATTTTTTTTTAGAGAACAGTTCTTGTAAAAGCATGTTATCAGAATGGTTCTTTAACAAAAATATATATTCTCCAAATTATTTTCTACAATTTCATATAAAAACATCAAATATTATCTGTACATGCTATTTTGAAAACATGAAATATTTATATACAACATCATCAATATCAAAATATTTACGTACATTAGTAAAATAATTACAGAGAAAACAATAAACATTCTACAGATAATAGTAGTAATATATCAATATAAAAGTTTGAATAAAATAATTTAATAATTTTTTTCTTGCAGTTCATCTAACTTGTGCTCGTCGGGTAGATATTCGTGATGATGGTGGTCTCAGCTATGGTAACCTGCGTTCTTGCTTCACCCGCTTTACTTACTCCTTGACCCTCTGTTCATCAATTGGTGTTTCAACCATGACTATCTTAATGTGCACAACTTCCTGAGAATCCTCCTTCTACTCTACAACCTATGTTTGATAAGGTGGGAGTTCCTCAACCGATGCAACAATATTATTTATTACTACATTAATTTTTGGAGGCATCCCGATGTTTAAGATAAGATTCCCTAGTGCGGTTCCTATCTTGGTGGGAGAAACCAATTTCTTAGGTTGATTTTTTTGTATTAGGATGATGAGTTGGTGGGGACTTTCTTCTTCAAGGAGTTTAGAAAAGTTAATAGGCTTATTTGTATGGGTTTCTTTGTTGAAGTTCACTAAATTTTTTGCTTTTTACTGGGTGTGGAACTTTTTTTTGAAGAAGCATCAACAAGTGGTGATCGGTTGACAGAATCAATGGATTTCATTACCCTATCCACTTAAAGTTGTTTAATCATGTCTATCTAAAAGGTAAGGGATCATTGAATCGGTTTAGAATGCTCTGTGAAATCCTCTCGCAACTTGTCCATTTTTATCTATAAGACAATATTTTACCCTCGAAGGTGGGATAGGATTTTGGCAGTCAACTCAGGTTTAGGTAAATCAGACTCATGCCCTGGTGTATCCTTTTTCTTATGAGTTTTGATAGTCTTTTTTTGATGCCTAATTTTTGACTGGGTTGGTTTAATGGTTTTTGTAGGTCAAAATTTATGTTTTTGACTATCAGGTTCTTCCTCTTGACTATCAACCTCATGTTATTATTCAGTCGAATCATCTTCTTTAAACTCATTCGTAGTGGATTCAAAGTACTCCAACAGGTTAGATTCATCAACTATTCAATTCCAAGAAACTTTGACTTCATGATATTTCTTTAAAACTATTAACTTAATTAGGTTGTGATGTGCAAGTAGGCACATTTTTGGTATTTCTTAGGAATTTTTAGGCTTAACTCACAAAATTATAGACTTTAATGATTGAAACAAGAAGTAAGGTAGATTGATAACACAGTCACTATTTTTAGAAAACTTCAAATTCATTAACATACGAAGATGGTAGGCTACGCAAGTGGACATGAATCCTTCTAGGGTAAATAGGGAGTGAAGAAGTAGACACACCATTAATCCAACCCTCCTTATCTCGGATAATAGTACATTTCTCACCAAATTTAGCTACTAGCTAGATGACACTTTTAGAGGGGGTTTTGTAGTATGGTAACCCTACTTTTGGTAGATCCAATCCCTCAAAAATTAAGCTAGGGTTAAGTTCAAATTGAATACCTCCAACTCGAGTGGTCATCCTATCAAGGTCACAATTTAGGATAAAATGTTTAGCCACCCCTTGGTCATGCCCTCTAAATTTTGTGAGAGCCTCCCACCATATAGCTTTTTGGAATAACTCGGTTACAGAATCATTAGGATTCTGGGTTTCAACTTAGGATGGTTCGTTGCATTTTTGTAACATAGAGTGAGGCATAGTGGAGTTTAGGATTTTTAGGGTAGAAAGGGGTAGGTAGAGATTTTTTTTTTTACAAATTTTCAATATTTTATAAACTGAAAACCCTGCAAATATTTCAATAACAAAAGAAAAATTGTTTTACAATTTTGCAAAGTATTTTATTTTCTTGAAAAAATAAAATAAAATCAAAGTAATTTTTTCATAAACCTATTTAATGGTAAACCCATAAAAATTATCGATAAAACCATTTTTAATCCATCCTAATCTTCTACACACCTTCTACATTTTTATTTTAATATCCCTTACTTTATGTGTAGCAGATTGATAAAAAATAAAAAATGATTTTGTGACAATAGTAATAGTGTTTTACCTATCGCTTTCGGTGTTACTTTGCCACCCTTCCTATGTTTTCAAAGAAACTATATTTTTTTCCCATGCAATTCTTTGAAATTCCAAAGCTCACCATTGTTTAATTGAAATAATTCAACAATTTTTATCGAAAAAACTAGGAAATTTCACTTAGGATCGAGTTACAAAGGGTTATCAGTGATTTCGAGCAGCTTTCTATGGACGATATGATTTAGGTTAGTTTTACTCTGCATGGCTACATGCAGAGTTCATACATCATCAATTAACCCTATCCAACAGTGGATATTGATCTAAATTCTATTGACAATGATACCATTTGCCCTAAAATCAATGACAATGGGAGTTCTTTATGGTTGATAAACATTGTCCATTGATTTGGATTTGATTGATGACATATGGCTTAGATATGTGTTGCTAGTACATGATTCATCAATGAAATCCATGCATTCTTTTAGCAAAACTTATAAACCCATCATATTTTTTCTTGCATTGCGACCCTTCGTTTAAAATTTAATCAAGGGCTAGTGTTGTTCATACATGTTATCTCTTGTGATTGGCAAAGAGAATCCACCTATCCTCCAATGGTATGGGTCTTTGGGTGGTCGATTTCCTCTTGGCACCAACCCTACCCGCCACCTTGCATGGCGAGGGTGGATTTTACCTGCCACATGCTATAATTTCCTTGGTCACCCATCGACTAAAAAAAATTATTTTAATCATTTCCTTATGCCATATTTCATCTTTATGTGGAACATTATTTCTAATGCGGATAAGTATATTTGTCGATGTCCTCATTTATGCACTCGATCCAATAAAACATCATCCTTCTTACTTTTGATCTCAAGAATAGTTGTGTTTTCAATAAGGATTTCAAATTCTAATCAACACGTGGTACCTGTTTGAATGGACACGTCATAAGAGGTAGCACATGGCATTGGGTTCAGTGTACATGACATAAGAGGGCTATTTTTTTTTTGTCTTGTCTCCCTTAATTGATTTAAAAAATTACCACCAAGTTTCCCTTAAAGTCTTTGTTGACGCACCCTTATTACTTGTCTTGGCATTTCTTGAATTGCCATGTGTCTCACTTGCCTAGCCGATTTTAAATTTTTACACTTAGAATATTTCATGATATATGTTTATGGATGACGTCTACAAATGATGCTTATAAAATATTGTTACTGATGATACCTATAGAAATTATTTACAGAAGATTGTTACTGATAATATTTACGGAAGACACTTACGTAAGACCTATACAAAAGACCTATATGGGAGACATCTACGAAATATATTCAACAAAAGAAACCTACAGAATATATCTATAGAAGACACTTATGGAAGACATCTACAAAATACATCTATAGAAGACGTCTACAGAAAACCTCTATAGAAGACATATATGGAAGATACTTCTAGAAGACACCTATGGAAGCTACCTACAGAAAATATCTATGAAAGACATCTATAGAAGACATCTACAAAATATGTCTACAGAACTATAGTTGCTAGAGTTTGAGATGATATTTTACCTATTTATTTCCCCCCAAACTATATTCTGAACTTCATATACCTCTTTTAATCCCCCCCTAAACTATAATTTTGGCTATATAAAAAACACAAGATGAAGGGTGTTTTATTTATATTGATGGATAATAAAATAAGAAGTTTTATTTATAGGGGTTTATTATAATTTTAATTATTGTGCATCCTAAATTTCATTAAGGAGTTTCCAAATGAGAGAAAGATAACGATTATAAACTTTGATATCAATCATCAATGTATACAATAATAGATTTGGAGTATTTTCACTCATTTAAAAATGGGATAGATATTCAAATATTGTGATGGCCTATGTTAAAATATACAAGATTTTGAGAGATGAAAGCCATATTTTGGTAGGAGAAAATGAACTATAGGAATTTGCTTCTGACTTTTTTCTGCTCAGGATATTCTAGAGTTATTTCTCAAAGACTAAACATCCTAGTGATTTTTAAACAATTTCATCTATTAATTTTACACGTCATTATGGTCTTAAAGTTATCCTAATATTTTCAAGCTTCCTCAACGACCAAATGTGTATGCAATGAATATTCATTTACCATTATGAGTGAGGATTGAGTAACAACAAAGATCAGTTATGCAAACAAGCTACCTTATTTTTTAGCATCCATAGGTCTTATCCAAACTTAGTGCTCCTGCATAAGGATACCTTATTGCCAGGTGGGTTTCATTCAACCCATTGTTGTAAGGAGGATCACCCCATAGTTTTCAAGATACTAAGAATTCTAGGGATTCAATCTCTTTTACCCTTATTTGAATTTTCTTGGTATACTTGCTCATTTTTATAGGGAGCAAGGGATTTTTATTGCTTTTGGGGTTTTTGCCTATTTTGTGAGAAGTAAGAAGATACTTTTTGGGATACTTGCTCGATTAGATGAGGAACAAGGGATTTGTTTCTAAAGGAGTAAGAATTTTGGGGAGTTGGATTCCCAACCACTCTATCAAATTTATGATGGGAATTTGATCCTATCCTTACAATTCTTCTCATTTTCTTCTTTATGTTTAGGGATGAAGAGTGAGATTATTATTTTCTTAATTTAGTATTACTTTACCAATTTAGTAGTCCTCTAGACCATGCGCATAGATGGATAAGCAAGGGAAACTATTCACTTATGGAAATAGTAACACATGAGTTATTCTCTCCAAATATCACAATGTTTTTATATGTTCAAATGTGTGTATTCCAAGAAATTTGTATTGACTAGGAATAACTTACAACATCAAAATATTGCTTGAATTCCAATGAAAATTTCTCAAAACACGAATTTTGTTTGAGTAATTGAAAAACATCTAGATTTTATCTAGAAAACAAAGTATTATGTGACATATGATAGTCATTCCCTATAAGTATTTTTAAGGAAATACATTTTTAAGCTACTTTTGAAACATGGGGACTGAAATTTTGTGAGAATAAGATAGAAATGTTGTAGATGTAGAAACTTCATGATGAAATTTTGTAGATGTAGAAACTTCAAAAATACACTGCAATTCAGCTTGCTACTTAAGATGATGTATGAATTCCTCCTTAGATAATGGCTTCTTATAAAGTTTAATCCTATGGCCATTTACTAGTATTTTTATTGTTGAATCATCTATAGGCTTAAGCTTGACTATATCATTTATGAATATCTCTTTGATTTGATAGGGTCCTACCCATATGGTCCTAAATTTACCTTGAAATTCTAGGTAATGAGAATCAAACAAAAAATCTCAATATCTTGATTTGAATGTGTGTGGTACAATGTGTTTATCATACCATTTATTTCATTGTGTAGACACCTAAAATGTATCATGTTTAGGAGACTACCCATATGGACATATATAGAGACCATATGAATCATCTTGGACCTTTATAAGATCTAGTAATGGTCCTAACCACTCAAAAAGGATAGTTTTATCCCATCCAGGCTTATCCACTCTCAAGAAAAGTGATCACCACATATGGCCACTAAATTTGATAGCAACCACACCTAGCCACTACTCTTAACAATGACTAGCACCATGCATAGTCTGGTTGTGAATACAAGCCTAGATCACATAGTCTAACTACACCTTGCATGGCTTACAAGTAGATTTTGGTGAGGAACTCCTATATTTCCTCGTAAATGCCCCTTCAATACCAATTTTTGACTGATGATTTCCCATGAGATGGTCAGTTGCATGCATTTTATATTTTGGCTTCTCTAGAAAGCCAAGACCTAGACCTAGATCTAAAATAGAGATGTCTACATATGGACTCTCCAAAGCAAAGAAAAAATATCCATGAATATTCAAATCTTGTGCAGCAAAATCCTGGCCGATCAGAGAGTGAATCCACACCCCCTTTGAGGAGCAACAAAGCATTATCTGATTGATCTATGTCTACACACCTATTTTTAGATATGTTTATTATTCACCACCCACCAGTATACTAGACACAATAGGAAATCCTTGAATATCAATTGAATCAAGGAAGATAGTGCTACAACCCCTGGTTCGTGAGGAGAAGAGCTTTATTTTACAACCGCTATCATTGACAGTGGCTCACAGGCATAGCCTAGGGTCTTTAGACATTAGTTTCCTAATTATAGCTTAGATCTATTATTGTTTTTGTTTCATTATTTAGTTTTAGTGTAGATCTGATTCATACAATGCATTTACATTAATATTTCTAAGTTTTAACATACATACATTGCTTAGATATACTATATTTTAAATGATACTATGCTTATTTATCTTTTTTATTAGATATTCTAACAAGAGCCTCTTTTAGAGAGGCAACTCGTACTACTGATAGTGTTCTATTATTTCTATGCACACAGGTTATAGGTTTATAGTACCAATTCAAGACTTCCAGTGCATAATATCCCTCCAAGGTAAGAAAAGGAGAAGGAGGTACCTGTAAGCCCTCATACAAGTTCATGTACAAGATCAAGAGGCTTTAGGAAGCACATCATCCCTCTACAATGGGATATTATTCTTTTGCATTGTTATTCCTCTTGTAATTTGTTGTATCAAACTAGGTATCCCTCAGAGGGACCGATATGTAATCGATATTTGCAAAGATATTAATAATAAAATAATCTTTCTTTATCTTGTCATTTCCATGTTATGTTATCTATTGCTTTGCATTCTTCCATTTTGATATAATATTGAAAGTAGAGTAGTAGTTCTTTTGGTGCATGCTTTTTGAGGTCACAAATATGGTGATCATGGTGGGATCCCCACCAAGTTTTTGTTTTCTATCGATTTATTGATGTTTTATTATGTTTTCTATGCTCTAGTCAATAGTGACCAACAAATCTTGGCCACTCTTGTAGTTAAAATCTAAAAGTAGCCACTCTGGTCGAAAATGGCTAGTAGATAAGTGTAGTAGAGGGTAAAATTTTCACCATCAAACAAGGATTTAAGGTTGGTAGCTTCCCTTGATTTTCTATATTTCTCTGTCTGCAACTTATTTCAATAAAATAGCAACTTAAATCACATTTTTATTAAGGAAAAATAAGAAAATATGGAAGAAAAATGCATTTGAAGCTTCTTAGAGTTTTTTAGCTTTCCTTTAGGTGCTTCCAGGAATAGTGGGCCTCCGTTTTTAAGGTTTTCCCTAGTCTCTAGTGTTCTAGGATTTTGTGTGTTTAAGATTGTTTGCATGTGGCCTAGCTAGAAGCCATTACATCATAAAGTAAGAATTACATCAAATTCATTTAGATCAGTTAGAGATGCATTTTCTAAAATCAAATGTTCTTTTTAGGCATATAGGGAAATATTCATGAATGCTCTTTGATGCATATTTTTCCATTATAAAAATCTAAAAATAACCCCACACACCACATATCACTTTAACTCTAGTGAGTTGGAGGTCATGACCAACCACTGGTAGAGATCAATGAGGTGGCTTTCATCTCCACCCGTTGCCTCAAATCCCATGTACCTATTATTATTGGCCAATATCAGCTCCAAGATCCATCATAACCTATGGAAAATTTGCATGTATCTCTCTTCAAAGAGGTATATCATTGACTATGGGTGAACTAGGTGAGGATCAAGAGGACCTGTGCTCATTGACCACGTGGACTTCATTACCACATATTATAGGTTGGATTACATAGCTGAGATTTCATTACTAGATTATTGAGCTACGAGTATACAGGTGAAATCCAATTGAACACAAGAATACCATCTAATAAAATGTAAAACACGTGACGTAATGTATTATTTATATATAATGCATCAAAACACACAAAAAAACTTAGGTAACACACATTAATCCTTAAATGAGATAAACATTTGTTTGTTTTGCTTGTGTGGTTTGAAATTGATATAAGAAGATAATTCATAGTTCATTATGGTATACACATGAAGAAATCACCCTCGGTCCAACACCAAGGTAAAAACTGATGCTTCACACACTCACCATTATATTGGTGTTGAGCCACCCACCCATAGTTTCTCTAGATGAATTTCAACAAGTCTTAGGGGTGAAAACTCAACCCTTAGAGGGACTCCTCAAGAAATCCTAGTGAGAGAGCCATATCCGGGTTCCTCTCATGATAGACATGCAGATGCCTTAAAGAATTTATCATCATATAGACATGAAGAGGTCTCAAGGCCTTCATCATAACATAGACATGAGGAGGCCTCAAGGCCTCCATCATCACACAAACATGTGAGGGCCTTAAGGCCTCCATAAGTACACAAAAATGTGGAGGCCTCAAAGCCTCCATCAGTACATAGACATGAGGAGGCCTCAAGACCTCCATCATAACATAAACATGTGGAGGCCTCAAGGCCTCCATCAATTCATAGAAATGTAGAGGCCTCAATGCCTCCACTAGTAATAGACATGCAAATGCCTCAAGGCCTCCATTAGTACACAAGAATGCAGAGGCCTCAAGGCCTCCATAAGCACACAAACATGCATAAGCCTCAATGCCTCCATCATCACATAGACATGAGGAGGCATAAAGTCCTACATCATTACATAGGCATGTAGGGGCTGTAAGGCCCCAAAATTTACATGATACACTTAGGATAGATCAGCCCACTAAGGGGTAATACATTAGGACTATGCTTAGTCATAGGCCTAGGACATCCTATAGACTCCTTGTAGATGGGAGGATACCCCTATATTATGATCTCATTGGTGCTAATGAGACTCCATGGGATCAACCATGGAGAACCAAATAGCTTGATGAGGTAGATCAAGTTCCCTCAAGACCAACTCTAAGAAGCATCACTACCACACATTCTGCTTTAGGAAGTTTGCATAGAATAACTGCTAGGTACACCAGTGAACTAGGGGAAGATTCAAAGTGGCCATATAACACATACACTAATTCTCACCATGGGGGTACACAATACAGATCATAGTGCATTGAGAAATTCACCCTGGTATATAAATATAAGAACATAGCAGGAGTCTCTCTAAGAGGTATATCCATTAGAACTCCTTGCATAGAGTTAGATAGGTATTAACCTTCAGTAGCAGGTCGATATGGTTGCATATGTAGATTATAAGAAGCATTGTGCATTGAGTGAGAGCGTGTGGAAACTCTCAAGCAAGAAGAATGAAGGAATAGGCACCTGCACCTACATGAGAAACACTTGAGAGAATAAAGGGTTGAGCGTGAATAGGGAGTCAATAGTCTAGCTCAGGTTAACTTACACATAGGTGGTGAGGAATACCAATATGATAGACACACTAATTCTTAGCATGAGAGATGCACTAGATGCAGATATGAGCACACTCACCATGGCTTGCAACATCAATGATGCCTAGATCCTGAATAGACACAACTCAATGAGGAACAAGCAAGGATAGAAGATTAGGAACAAACATATCCTAAACCTCCATCTATGGTCATGGGGGATGAATATAGATATTCAAATCAGGCAAATATAGGATTACCTACCTTACCACCACGAGTAAACCTTTAGGAACAAGATATTATTTCCTTGAAGGTATATCAAATACTAGTCGAGAGATTAAAATCTCTCAATAAGTATGATATAGTTGGGAAAATTTTGACTTTGATAAAAATACACAACCAAAATCTATGTCACTCAGTATCGAGTCCTGCATACCTTAGGCACTTTGATATGCCTAGGCTAGATAGGTTTAAAGGAGATGAATATGCATAATAATACATTACAAATTTCATAAATGCATGCTTCCAACTTGAATAGAATTATTCCCTAATGCTAAGAACGTTCATCATGATGTTGTTAGGCACAACAACTCAATGGTTTAATCAACTTCCCAAGCACAAAATCATCAACTTTGAGTAACTAGTGAATGCATTTCTTGAATGCTTCTCCTTCGATATCAATAAAAAGGTGAACTTGTATTATCTAGTTAACTTAAAGCAATATGAATATGAGCTAGTTATGGACTATGGGAATAA
This sequence comes from Wollemia nobilis, assembly GCA_028583015.1. Lineage (NCBI taxonomy): Eukaryota > Viridiplantae > Streptophyta > Pinopsida > Araucariales > Araucariaceae > Wollemia > Wollemia nobilis. The sequence continues at coordinate 1,218,672 of JAQPPZ010016675.1, forward strand.
ATGGAGGAAAATCATGATGAAACTACCATTCTCCATTCCCACTAAATAGCTCACCCGAATGTTCACAAAGAGTTGCACCAAACACATCTTATTACTATTGTAACTACAATAGTATGAATCATTTGAATAATCCTTGGCTCAATTTAAGGTTATAGAGGACATAAATATTGATGAAGGAGACCTCAAGCTCTAGAACAAGGAGTGGAATAATGCCAACCAAAATAAAAATCAACAGAAGTAGGCCAAGCTTGCTCAAGTCAACTAGGTTGTTTCAAGAACACTAAAGGGAGGTAATGGCCAAAAACCATAGAACTATCAAGCTCACCCCCCACTAGCTAATTACGATCCAAAGAACAACCAAGGTCAAAACAAGGAGCATTGTCCACCTCGCTATTTCACACCTCTATCTGAATAGATGCAATCAATATTTAATCAATTAAGTGAGGTACAAAGAATCATATTTCTTGATGTATAACTTTAGGATCCTAATCATGCCAAACCCAAGGGATATAGGGAATATCACTACTACCCATATCATAATATAGGGTTATGACATAAAAACATGTATTAGATTCAATAATGTTGTGCAAAACATGATTGAGAAGGGTGAAATAAAATTTGGCAACCTATTAGCACCTGATAATAGAGATATGGGTATATTAAGGAACCTATTGCCAAATCATGAGGCCCCTAGATATTAGGGCTCTCAAGTCAACTAGGTCCAAGTCAAGACATCCACGTAGGTATGCATCGAAATGGTTGAGATAGTAAACATGGCAACTAGGAGTCAAAATATGGTCAACCAAAGCCTCTAGAGGCTCTTATTAATATCCCATTTGTACATCGATAGAGATAGGAGCAAAATAATCCTCCAATTATTCTAGCACAACCTATGATAACTATCTAGAGTATACTAGAACAAAACCTACAAACAACTCCAGCCAAGTTGTCAATTTATGAGCTCATACAATAATCTCCTAGGCATAGGGAGACTTTTATGGAGATCTTGATATTGATTGAGCTCCAATCCTAGAATCCAAATGTATAAACATTCTTTGTGGAACAAGTTTAGTAGTGGTAAGAGCCTATGATCCATTTCTATGATCACAAAATAAAGGTAGTTCCTACTACCATAGTAGACCTACCTTTTCATATCATCATATCAATCAATGACATACCCTTCAATAAAATTATAATCGACACTAGCTTGTTGATCAAAATTATCATGACAAAGGCTATAGGGAACCTGAATATCCCTAGGTCCAACATTCTCTTGACCTCATACATATTAAGGGATTTTAATGATGCACTGTTCTCCACAGTGGGTACAGTCATTCTACCAATTTAAGTAGGGAAAAATACCATCCGTGTGATGTATCATGTGTTGGAATGGGTAATGTAGTACAACATCCTTCTAGGGCATCCTTGGATAAGGGACATGCAATGTGTTCCCTCAATATTGTACCAATGCATCAAGTATGTGCATGAGGGACAAGTTCATGTCGTTCCATCCAATGAAGATCCATTTAAAAACATACATGAGGTTGAATTTTTGGGAGACTTTGTCCCTCTATCAATATATCTATATATAAGGCCATCATCCCCAACCACACAACTAGAAAATAAGAGCAAATAAGTGTGAGGTGACCCATCCACATCAAAACCACATCCTACATCTAAGACTACTGGTGCTTTTGAGAGGCCTTCAACATATAAAGCAAAAGATAATTAAAGGCTAAAAGCACCCCTAGTGGAGGAAGGACCTAAGGAACTTCCAACTATAGCAGCTTTAGAAATTCCAAATCTCATGGAGGAGGAAGATTCCTAGGATATAGCTGAGGAGGTACCTCAACCTGCCTCACATGCTTTATCAACAACATCATCTACACTGCAAGTGATATTTCACTTAGCCAACATAGGGTTAGGTGAATATCTTGTGTAGAACATGAATTTCACACCTATTATCAAGTCTACATAAGACACAGGATGGCCAAGAGTCCTAAATTTTCTATTTTTGGGATAGTAGTTCCATTAAGGATTCCCCCTAATAAAACCAAATTCATCTATGCTAGTTTAGAATATGCCCATACTGCTTTTGATATTGAAGAGGATGAGGATGAACCATTCACCACAAATGTTCATTACTTTTCAAATATTGAGTTTTCTCTAAGGTACTTTGAGTAGTGCCATTGGCATGGCTATGGCTTAGGTCTATACGAGTAAGGGCACCAACTTCCATTCTAGTCGTAGTACCAACTGCATACTGATAGGTGTGATCTAGGGTATCAAATATAGAGTCATGATGATTCTTTGGTAGTAGCCCTAGATAGTCTAAGCTTGGGGTTTAGGGAAGACATTTACTGGAATCCCTATTAATACCCTAGTAGAAACTACTTGGGTTATGAATGGGTGTCTATGATCAATATCGAACCACCCGATGAGTATCACCCTGATTCCTCTCTTAAAGAATATCCATCAGGAACCATCCTATGGGAGGATGAGCCAATCCATGGATATGAGCGAGAGAAATATGAATATATCTCAAGTGAGGATGAAGATGAAATCGGCTTGGCCCATCATGGACCTTAATATCTACAAAACCTTGCTTGGCTGGCCATGCAGAGAGTGGATACATCTCAAAAGAGAGTGGCTATGAGTGAGAGGAATCAATTGATATGGCCTTCATAAGACATGCACACCAAATCATAGGGCCAATAGTAAATGCCAATGGATTTTTCATAAGAAATGATGATTATGAATATGAGACTAAAATGACCTATCTTAGATATCAATAGGTAAGTCACCATCCAATTCTAATGGGCAAGAGTGAGGGTTCCATAATAGATGATAGTAGTTATGAGAATGAGGATGATATGTCTTATCTAGAGCATCACTTATGTAAATTCAATCTGCTTGTTGAAAGAGAAGAATTAATTTGCACCATAGATCCTGACCTTCGCTTCCTAAGAATATCACAAAATCTAGACATCATCTATCACATGTTTTTTTGGAACTACCAACATTTAAATAGCTATTACAATCTAATGATCCCATCATCTTGTCTATCCATAGAATAGATCTTGATATCCCCATACCCCGCAGAGCCACATCTTGGGTATGAAAGGTAAATCATTGATGAAGAGTTTCACCTATGTGGTCCTAGAGATTTCATCCCATCCATCAACATGATCTCTATTGATTTGACCACTCCACTTTACAACCCAATAGATCCTTCCAAACCATTGTATCTTAACTTAGATTCTATTGATTGGGATCACACTGACTCACCCCTAGAGCTTGAATATTTCTTACCTAATGAAGATATGTTACAACCATTCCATTTTACACTAGGATATGCACATGATGTCTATCACACTGGTCTTGATTTTGATTTAGTTGTATCCATAAATCTAGTAGATGACATCCATTTAATCCCCACTCCTTGCAATATTGAGGAGGGGTCACATATGGCAATAGAGGAGACTTTCAAAGTGGATATCAATGATGACTCTTCTAATCTAAATAAATTCAAGTTCAGAGAAAGCTTATCTACTAAAGAATAGGCCATCATTATTCCTCTATTAAAAGAGATACCAATTCTCTTTTTTTGGACCTACAAGGATATACTGGGACTAGATCCAAAGTTGGTTGTCCACAACCTTTCATTGGATCCTTCAAAAAAATTGATCAAGAAAAATATTAGAAAGATGCATCCAACCATCACTTTTATGGTAAAGAACGAGTTGCAAAAACTATTGGATGTAGTCTTTATTATTCCCATCGACTATCTAGAATGGGTATCAAACATGGTGCCCATAGGAAAACTTGATGGAAGAATTCACATTTGCATAGATTTTAGGGATCTCTATAAGGCAACACCCAAGGATTAATTCCTATTTTCGAACATAGATTCTCTTGTAGATACAATTGTAGGTTGGATGATTTTTTTGGTTACAATTATATTTGGATTAAACCTGAAGACCAGCATAAAACCACATTCACTACTCCATGGGGAACATTCTGCTACAAAGTAATGCCATTTTTTCTTAAAAATACTGGTGCCACATATTAGTAGGCTATGACATACATTTTCCATGACTACATGCACAAGATATTAGAAGACTATATCGATGACTTACTGGCCAAGTCATTGCTATGTGAAGAGCATGTTGAGATCCTCAAAAAGATCTTCAATCATCTGATTGAGCACAATGTTAGGTTGAATCCCAAGAAATGCATCTTTGATGTAACATCTAGAAAAATCTTGGGATTCATCATTTCTAAATGAGGTATCAAAGTAGATTCAGTAAAGATAAAGGCTATCCTAGAAATAGCCCTGCCCACTAACATCAAAGAGCTAAGAAGCTTATAGGGAAAATTAGCATCCATAAACTGATTCATTGCAAAATTATAAGACAAATATCAACCCATGAATTGATTGCTACACAAGGGAGTCCCATTGTAGTGGGATGAAGAATATCAGTAAGCCTTATCAAGAAGTATCTAGAAACATCGCTAGTCCTAGATCCACCAATGTCGGACGTGTCATTCCTGCTATATATCCACTACGAATTTTTATTTGGGCACCATGTTGGCTCAAAAGAACATGTAAGATAAATAACAAGTGATATATTACATCAACCACACCTTGATGAGCTATGATATAGGATATGCATACGTAGAAAAGTTGTGCTTAGTAGTGGTCTTTGCAACCAAAAAATTGTACCACTACATTCTGAGCCATACGACGTATGTAATATCCAAAAAAAATACTTTGTATTATATGATGGGCAAGACATATCATAATACATGTACTGCAAAGTGGATCATGCTATTGATAGAATTTGATTTGGAATTCATAAGCCAAAAGTCCATCAAGGGACAATTCATAGTTGATCAGCTGGTTGAGGTACCTCTTTAGAATAGTAGGCCTCTCACCATAAAACTTCCTGATGATGCAGTATTCACATTACCAGAAGCACTCAAACCTGAAGAGCCTAAAAACAAAACTAACATGACTTTGTTCTTCTATGGTTCAAAGTGTGGGCAAGGATGTGGTGCTGGGATTATCATTTTCATGCCACAAGGTGCTCTAATGCCATTATTATTTAAACTAGGCTTTACTTGCATGAATAACAACACCAAATACGAGGCCCAAATATTGGGTCTCCAAATAGCCATTACTATGAAGATCAAAAGACTAAATATCTTCAATGACTCCCTCCTTATAGTCATCCAAGTCAAGGTACTATTTCAATGCAAGGATCTAATCCTAAAATCTTACAAGGAGCTTGTTGACACCTATCTAACCCAACTATAATGGTATGACATCAAGGCAATACCTCATTCATCAAATAGATTTACAAACACCATGGCATATTTGGGATCCTTGATCCCTCATAATCCATCTACTAATTTCACTACCATTCATGTGAAAATGCTCTCACACTCAATGATGTAGCATGAGGCTTTTGATAAAAAAGAATCAGTCTACATGATTCATATAGAACCATACCATGATTGGTTTTGTAAAGCCAAAGACTTTTTAAAGAAGGCACCTTAGGGATCCTTGATATCATAGGGTCCTACAGATAATGGTATCATTATTTTCCACAAGTTTGTTTCTCAATGTGTATTTGTGCACATCAAATCACAAGAGGAATAAGTCATATTATCTATTGAGGTTATAGCTTATTAGGATTAGCTATCCCAATTAAAATATTTATAGAGACTTGGAATTGTCCCGCAAGGACTGTCGCATATCAAAAGATGAGAATTCAAATAGAAAGTGACAAGATATGTCTTACTAGTAGGTATATTGTATCATCAAATCTACGATGGAGTATATCAAATATTTCTCCCTCATATTAGTACCAAAATACATTTATCTTAATTTCCACTAAGTACTTCACCAAATGGGTGTAAGCAGTTTCCCTAACGTTGACAATTGAACCTCGAATTATGAAGTTAATACTTCACAATATCATCTACCATTTTGGGATCCCCTTCAAGATAATCTCAAAGAATGGTCCATCATTCAAAAACAAAAATATGCAAGCTTTAATGACCAAATATAATATTCAATATAGTTTTATGACACCATACTATCCATAGGAAAATGGGCAATTAGAAGCCTCGAACAAGACTATAGTAGTTATCTTAAAGAAGATAGTAAAATAAAATCATAAGGATTGGCATCTACAATTACCCCTTACATTATGGGCTTACAAGAATAGCGTGTGGACACCCACTAGGGCAACATTGTTTTTTCTTGTATATGGTGATGAGGCTATTATGCCCTTAGAGTTGGAAATTCCAACATTATGCATCATATTTAAAGATTTCATCAATGATGACACTACACGACAAGCTCTCTTGGATTAGTTGACCCTTCTGGATGAACATTGAATCAATGCTCTTAAGCATATTTGCATTTACTAGGATCATCTAACACAATATTATAACAATAAAGTCCACCTGAGAGACTTTAAGGTTGGGGATATTGTACTTAAATAAAACCAACATAACTCAAATCTGCCCCTACACCTGCAAGATAAATTTGCAACCAATTGGATAGGTCCCTATATCATCTTTGAGAAGATTGGTCTTGGGGCACATCACCTAACATTGCTAGAAGGATTTGAGAAGCCATAGACTCTCAAAATTATCCATATAAGGGTATTTCACACATAAGCACAAAAAAAACACCAAAAACACTCAAATAAACCAACAAAATATCAAAAACATTCAAAAATTATAAAATCACAAAACAATAGAAAACCATAAAAATAAAAGGCTCAAAAGGCATCTTAAAGCCCTTTGGTCAAAACACAAAAGGCTCCAAAGGTATCTTAAAATCCTTTGGTCAAATCACAAAAGGACCCAAAGGCATCTTAAAGCCCTTTGGTCAAATCACAAAATGCTCCAAAGGTATCCATAGACCCGTTGGTCAACCCAAAAGGCTCCAAAGGCATCTTAAAGTCCTTTGGTCAAATCACAAAAGGCCACAAAGGCATATTAAAGCCCTTTGGTCAAATCACAAAATGATCCAAAGGTATCCATAAACCCTTTGGTCAATCCAAAAGGCTCCAAATGAATCTTAAAGCCCTTTGGTCAAATCACAAAAGGCTCCAAAGGCATCTTAAATCCCTTTGGTTAAATCACAAAAGGCTCCAAAGGCATATTAAAGTCCTTTGGTCAAATCACAAAAGGCTCCAAGGGTAGAATAGTACCTTTTGTCACCTCACAAAAGCCCCAAAGGTATCTTAAATATCTTTGGTCACATTACAAAAAAAAAGCCCCAAAGGCACCATAAGTCCTTTGGTCAAAATCAAAACATAAAAGCACAAAAACAGTTTAAAGTCAAAAAGTTCATAAACATTCAAAATAATCAAAAATTCAAAAATAATTTAAAGCATCAAAAAAAATAAAAACATTTGCATTATGCATTTGCATCAATATAATCACATTGCATTAGGCACATTGCATCCATTGCATTTGCATTTAGATACATTTGTGTTTACAATATTATAAATGACATCATATTTGTACATTAATCATGCATCTTCAAAATCCATCATCATCCATAACCCATGTGTGTAACTATGTTTTTCAACACAACCCCTCCTATTGCTATAAGGAATATACTAGGGTTTTTCGGTCACTCAGCCATACCTAGTGGTTTTATCAAACTTTGTATAAAGTTATCTTTGCTTTTTATAGATGAGGTTTGGTTTCGATAGCACCTAGTATATTTCAGAATCCCATCACTAATCGAAACACTAAAATCTTGGTTGGAACAAGGGAAATATGAACATTGCAAAGTGGTACTAGGCATCCTTAAGTGAAAATTTTATCTTTCTCATCCACCTGTGTGACTGGTTTGGAAATGTTAAGAATTGACAAAAGGACAAGTTCCCCCCTACCCAAATAAATTCCTTATTTTAATCAAAACAAGCAAAAATATTGAACAAAGCAAAATTTAAAAATAAAATAAACAGTGATTATCATCACTACATAAATCCCTTGCTCAAGGAAAAATAAAAATTCAAAATAAATAATGATTTTTATCACTCAGTATGAGCAAGTATCCCAAATAAATATGAAGAAAATAAGGGAGTGTTGAACTTGAATCCATGGATTTCTTAGCATTTGATGAACCATAAAGTGATCTCATTATAGTTTTGGTGGCATAAAATCTACCTAGCAATGGTGGTATCCTTATGCATGATGATATGTTTGTTACATTAGCATCCTACTTTTGTACAAATCAATGTTTTCATGTGGAAGGGCTAGCTTTAGGTATCCTGTATTGCCTAGTGGTCTAATCCAACTAATTCCAACTTAGGATCAGGATGAACATTTAGGGATACCTAATACAACAATGGGCTGCATGAATCCTACCTGGTATTGTGGTATGTTTATGTTTTATCTAATATATTCATTTGCACACATACGGATAGTGAGTATCTAGGTCTTCATAACAAGAACTTTGTATTTCAAGAGCCCTGTATGGTCAGTATACAACTTTTGATGGAGTAACTAGGGTGTTTGATTCTCATGAAAAACCTCAAAAATCCTTTCATAGAAACAAATCATGTCATCAAATCAAATCATCAGCTTTCTTTAGGAGGTTTTATTCATTAAATAGTGTGCATGAATAGGATAGATACTGGATAAATATCAACAATGAATTTAGACGACCACTGACTATTTTGTACATTTCTTTTAATTTACAAAAACTTATAAAGAAAGCACATACATATCACATCATATAATATAACATTTTAAGGGTTAAATAATTAATTCTTATTATAAGATTTATTATTTATTCATTATTTTTATATATTTTATGGTGTCACCAATTAGATTTTTGAGCTCATATCACATGCATTCCATATGTTTTAAGTGATTAAATCATATAGGTTCATTTAAATTAGATCATCATCATAGTGCATTACACATACTGCATTCATTATACAATAACAACATAAGTTATATGCATACAATAGAATCAAATTAAACATACATTTAAGACTAGGCAGTGCATCCATATATGCATCCATCATCATAATGCATCCACACATATAGATCACATCATCTAAAGCATACATCTATCATCTAGCTAAATGCATATCAATACATCACATCATATAGCATAAAATCATCATACTGCATCACATAAACATAAAAGCAAAAACATATAAGTACACATAATGAGTCTCAAAGTGTAGATATCATATATATATATGTGTGTCGAATAAGTACATAAGGGTACAAAATTACCCATAGGCTACAACTATGTAGGTCATCTAAACTTACACTAAAAAATAAAGCAAGTACAATTAAAGCCATAAATCTAGGCCTGCACCCCCTGCCTCACCTCTATCTTCAACTCTGTCTTTATGAGAATGGTGGTATCTAGTACCTATGGTCTACTCTGTTCAAGTCATGGTATTATGGATTGACTGCACAAACAACTACACTAATGTGCTCCCCCTCCTACCATAGGACTATCTGGTAGACAATATCCCCAAAGCCTAACCTCATGCTCGAGTACAAGGATGTAAGCATTGTCTAGGGTGCACTGATCCAAGTCCTTTGATAGGAGTTTATGTAAACATCTGATCTCTGCATCTTCATCTAGCCTACTAGGTCCTTGAGGTACTAGTATATCTAGGATAATATATCCCTGGGAAGCACCCCTCTTAGTTGTAATTTGATCTATCATGATCTGTATTGAGTCAATATGAGTCTATAGGGTGATCCTCTCCTCATAAAAGCTCTAAACTTGTGCTTGAAGCCCAACAATGTTAGAGTTCCACTACAAGATCTGGATATGAGATGATTGAAGCTCAACCTCTATGTGGTATAGTTGAGCTCAAAGAGGGTACTCTTGCTCCTCTAGAGATAACTCCTCCTCCTTAGGAGAAATTTTCTCCTCAACCACCTACTTCTCTATGGCCTTCCCCCAGTCCTCTATTTGAGCTCATATTCGGTACCCATCAGGATACTCCCTTGAAGCTATATCATATTGGTATTGAGCTAAGCTACCATTGCCATGCCATATATGTGTGACCCACTGCTAATTTTAGGGCTTTGTGACCCTGCCATATGCAATACCAACATCCACTATTGGAGGATCATCATCCTCTATGACAACTATAATTTTAGGCAGTGGAATATCCCTATCTATAGTGATTTGCCTATACAAAACTAGCTAAATAGGTATGTCTTGCTATAGAATAAAATTTTAGAGTACCCTAGAGTAATGGAAGAAATACTTGATGTCATCCTTACCGTCGATAACCCATCGGTCATACCTAGTCATAGTCATAAACCTATATACCTCTGCCCAGGTGAGACAATCATCATAGGGCCTCTAGATGATATCCTTGGCCTATAGGCTAGTTAGAGATGTTGTGTAGTGGGAGATCTCTCTTGCATAGCATCGAATCTTGTGCTCCTCACACTCTCAAGGCCACCTAGATTCGTAGCACTAAGTAACATCAGCTATGTCAATGATCTCAATAGGTAATCCTCCTTGGTAGTCCACCCTGATATTCTCCCAAATCTAGATCTGTAAGAGTAGGCTACAAGCAATGCTAGCTCATCCCCATCGTTGGATCTTGTAGAGCTCATCATAGAACTGAGCCAATAGTGCACTCCTCCAAGCCATGATGATAGGCTTTGCACTATCAATCAAGTCCTAAACCATCACCAAGATGTTCCATGGGAACATCACTCTAGAGTAGTTGAGCAAAAGTATTTTACATATAACCATCAATAAACTGGCATGTCTTCAAGAAAAATCATCCTCCTGATACCACTGAGCAATGGAAATCCCACCAAACTAGGTATCATAGAATGCAATAGTTGCATGTGCTCTAAAGACCCTCAAAAATATTGCATCTTTGATATAAGTAGGGGAAGAAACAATGGGGACTCCATAAAAAGGGATCTAGAAGATCCTGTAGATATCCTCCGATGTGATGGTCATCTCGCTCATAGGGAGATGAAAGGTGTCAGTCCTACAATCCCACCTATGTGCTAGGGAAGTAAGGTAGGTTTGATCTAACATGATCATCGAAATACTAGTAACGTACTAGAGCCCATGATCATCAAGCCAATCCTAGTCTATGTCATCCATGTCGGGAAAAAGATCCATGAGCAATTTAGGGTCTCGAGCCCACACAGAAAAAATCTAAGAGTGCAAAATAAAATACCTAAATTAAATGCACTTAAAAGCTAAAAGGATGAATAAAAAAAATGGTGTAGAATTTAGCTAAGATAAGCTTAAGGCTATGAAAAAAATGACTAAATGCACCTAAACATTCAAAAATATCAAATTCTACACTTCAAAATTGTAAAAAAATCAATTAAAACCTTTAAAAATTCAAAAATTTCAAAAATAATCCTAAGGTCACATAGCTGCTCATGGCATGAGTGGCCATGCAGTGGTCATTGAAGCTGACAACAACTAACCATTAATAGTTAAAAATTAATCATTGGAATTCAGGTTGGTTATTGACGATGACAACGACCCCTCTTTAGCAATTTAGGGGCCGCTCTGAGCGTCAGTGGCCATAGGATGACATGCCAATAGCATCCACCCTCAGCTAAAAAATAACAAAAAAATTAAAAAATCCTAAAACTAGCCTAGACCCACTAAAATTAACCCTAACCTAGACCTATTGACTGGTTCGGTTCATTGCCAATGATTTTAGTGTGGTTCATTCATCGATTACTTAGTGAGGTTCATTTTACTCAATAAAACAAATAAGAGAGCTAGGGTTTGAGAGATACCCATGATTCATTGGCTCCTTTACTTGTTGAAGCCTCCTTTGCTTAGCCATGGAGTCTAGTTTCAATAGTGTCTCAGGTCACAATCAACTTCTCTCACCCTAGAGCTCAAAAGGTGCAATTGACAGCTAGAATAATGAAAATTCAAACCCTAAAAATTGCTTTTATATTTTCAATTTAAGCCTCAGCCACTACTAGCATCAGAAGCCCACTCTTTCTAGCCACTGGACTTGATAGTGACCATGAAGATGTAATTAGGGGTCATTGGACCTAAAAAAAACTAGGAAACAAAGATAAATTCACTCAATTTCTCTCCATGAGGCACCTAAAAATGGGTCATTAAGCATACTTATCAGTCCAAAACAATAAAAAAAAGCATAAGTACAAAAGAAAACCACATAAATTGAAATAAAAATAATATAAATAATAGCACCACACAAATTTATTCCAAAACATCGTTCCTCATACACATGCAATAGTTTTGGGAGGATGTCGCACACCACGACGAAGAGCCAACAAAACTCTCTTTATCACCGCACATCCTAGTATTAATATATCATCAAAAACATCAAAAAAAGTCAAATTAATAAAAAAAATCAAACAACAACAAAATCTCAATTGAGCCTCGTATTTAGTTATTTACTCTATACACTTGGTAGATGCAGTGATTAATACTCCATGCAATCTAACAAGATGATAAAATTACCATAAGACCACTTGGGGAAAAATAGTTATGGTGGAATTGAGAAGTTTCACTTCAATCCCGAAGAAGGCCATGGTGGCCAGACCGCCCCACAGGAATGAATAATCATCTCATTTTTTCTATAAAATTATTTGAATGTAGTGATTCAACATAGGCTTGAATATAATTACTATCACCTTCATTCCCTAAGAAGTCCATTGCGACTGGACTACTCTATGGGATAGATATGTACAATTACTAAAAATGGTTGAAATCACACTTGAGATGGGACCTACCCTATAACAACAAAGAAAACCTCTAAAAGGGTCCAAATCATTCATATTGGTCAAGCGACTCATCACTTATTTCATTGTCCTTCCCTCATCAACTCATCATTTGAGGGGGTAGTCATAATATCAATAATCATAATCAGAATCAATAAAAGATCACTAGATCATGTCAAATTGTGTTTGTCTTATGAATCATTGCCAAAAACTATCATAAGCTTACCCTTTATTGGATAAAAAAGCAACCATGACAGTTAAGTATGTAGCTCTCCTCCTTTTGAACCTATAGTATTACTAAAGCTGCTCTTTTACCTGATGTATGTGTGCAAGTTTTCACAAATTTAAGCCTTCCACCCTTTTGGGAGAAATTATTCTAGGATACACACCCTTTCTCATGACCAGGGCATCCAATATTGATCAGATCAATGATCATCACACAACCTACAATGTGACCCTAGGTGGTCTATTTTTTCTCTGTACTATGTTTTCCCATAATTCATCCCAAAAAGGGGTATTTATAGACACCTAAAACACACCATGTTTAGAATAATACCCATATAGACACATTCAAAGACCATATGAATAATATTGGACCTTTACAAAATCTATTAGTGGTCCTAACCACTTAAAAAGAGAATTTATAGCCCATCCAGTCTTAGCCGCTCTCAAGTAGAGGAGCTACCACATCTAGCCATTGAAGCTGATAGTGGCCACATCTAGCCATTGCTTTGAATAGTAGCTAGAACCATGCATAGTCTGGACATGAATATGGACCCAGATCATGCAGTCTAACTACATCTTGCATGGCATATGGCTAGATTTTTATGAGGAACTCCCAGAGTTCATCCTAAATGCCCCTTCAATGCCAATTTGTGATTGATACTTTCCCCTAAAAATGGTTAATTGCATGCAGTTTATATTTTAGATTCTCTAAGAAGCCAAGAACTAGACCTAGATATAAAATAGATAAGTCTACATATGGAATCTCCAAAGCAAAGAAAAATATCTATAAATATTCAAATATTGTGTAGCAAAGCCCTGGTCGATCAGAGAGTGAATCCATACCCTCTTTGAGGAGCAGTGAAGCACTATTCAGTTGAGCTACATATACACACCCATTTTTAGATTTGTTTATTCTTCACCATCCACCAGTGTATCATACATAATAGGTGACCCTTGAACATCAATTGAAGCAAGAAAGATAGTGCTACAGCCCTAGTTCATGAGGAGAAGAGCTTTATTTCATGGTTGCTATCATTAATAGTGGCTCATAGGCATATCCTAGGGTCTTCAGACATTAGTTTCCTAGTTCTAACTTAGATCCATTATTTTTGTTTTTTCATTATTTAGTTTTAGTGTATATCTAATTCTTGCAATACATTTACATTAATATTTCTAATTTTTAACATATGTACATTGCTTAGATCTACTGCATTTTAAATGATACTATGTTTATTTATCTTGTTTATCAAATATTCTAACAAGAGCCTCTTTTGAAGAGGTGAATCATACTACTGATAGTATTTTGTTATTTCTATGCATATAGGTTACAGGTTTACAGGACCAATTCAAGACTTCTAGTGCATAAGATCCCTCCAAGGCAAGAAAATGAGGAGGCATATGTAAGCCCTCATAAAAGTTCATGTGTGAGATTAGGAGGCCTATGGAAGCACACCACCCCTCTATGATAGGACATCATTATTTTTCATTGTTATTCCTCTTGTAATTTGTTGTATCAAGCTGGGTGTCCCTCAGAGGGACCGATATGTAACTAGGATTTGCAAAGATATTTATAATAAAAGAAGCTTTCTTTATCTTGTCATTCTTGTGTTATGTTATCTATTACTTTGCATTCTTCCATTTTGATATAATATTGCAAGTAGAGTAGTAGTGCAAGTGGTGCATGCTTCCCAAGGTTGCACACATTACTACTGGGTTATTTCAGTCCTATGTAATGCCTCTAGTCTCCTTTCATCAAGAATGTTTAACTATTCTAATCTAGTTTTTTGCACTTTATCCAAATTTACATCAAGTTATACCATTGTGAAAAGAATTTCTATCTCAAATTCTATAGGCATGATAGCTTGTTTTCCATAGACCATTTCATAAGATAATAATCCTATGGTGGTTTTCCAAGTTGTATTGTATGTCTATACAATTTATTTTAATCTCTCAGTCCAATCACCACTATTAATAGTTACGGTTTTTGTAATGATCTTTTTGTGCAACCCCGGGAAGCACACACCCTGGCTATCCTACTTGCAATTTGATTTATTACATGTATTATTACTTTACACAAAATAAAAGTATTGAAAGCACATATAACACAAAAGTAAGAAACAAATAAAGATGTTTTATTTATTTATATCTCAAGCCCTCGATTACAAGTTCATCCCTCTGAGGGATACCTATTATTTTGATACAAATATTTACACAATAGATTAGCAGTTGGATATATTTCCTGCAAGGAATGATGCACCTACGTAGGCCTCCTAGTCCCACACATAAAATTTTATGTGTACTTACAAATGCTTCCTTCTCCATATCTAGTCCTATAGGGATCTTTGTACTCCTGTTGCTTCAATTTGATTTTGAAGATATGTATCTACACTCATGTAAACAACAAATCATGCTTAATAGTATGGGTCACCTCTTCGGATGAGGACTTTGTCAGTGGATATGATAGATATGGTAATATAAGCATTAAAAAATATATAAATATATGAAAAGCTGAGAAATATGAAATAGATGTATTAATAAACCTAGATTTGAACTCTGACTAATCAACAAATAAAGTAGTAATGAATCTAAGCTAAAGCAAAGGAAAATAATGTCTATGCCCTAAAATATGCCTACGGGCCACTTTATGATACATCAGACATGATATGGAACTCTTATCCTCATGAATTAGGGGTTGTAGTTCTATCCTCCTTACCATAATTGATGTTCAAAGGTTTACAGGTGTGTCTCCTACACTGATCTGGAAGTTGGTAATCATGGATATGAATACTGATGTGTGGATGTGGTTCAGCCGGATGGTGCTCCAATGCTCCTTAGAGGGATGTATATTGGCTCTCCATTTCTATAGGGCTCCACTGCATAAGCTCTAAAAATTGTCTCCCCTTTTGCTATTTGTGGGAGAGTCCATATGTAGACTTCCCTCCTTCAAATTTAGACTTTGGCTTCTTGGAGAAGCTTCAATCCAAATCTCATGCGACTAACCATTTTGGATGGAAAAAATCAATTACAAATTGGCATCGAAGGGGTATTGAGGAGGAACTCAAGGATTTCCCCACCAAAATCTACCTATAAATAATGTAAAGGTGCAGTCAAAATGCATGATCTAGGCCAATTTTCATAGCCAGATTGTGCATGGTGCTAGCCAATGTCAAGTCCAGTAGCTAGATGTGGCTGTTATAGTCTTCAGTGATAGTAATAATGACTACTCTAATTGAGAACAACCAAGCCTAGATGGGCTAGAACTACCCTATCTGAGTGGTTAGGATCACTGCTTGATCTTGGAGAGATCCAAGAGGGTTCATATGGTCTATGAATATGTCCATATGGGTAGTCTCTTAAACATGACACATTTTAGGTGTCTACAAACATCCCTTTTTGGGATGCATTGTGGGAAAACATAATGTAGATAAAAAATAGACCACCTAGGATCACATTGTAGGTTGGATGATGATCATTGATCTGATCAACATTGGATACCCTAGTCATGCGAGAGGGTGTGAATCCTAGAATCATTGATTCTAATAGAATGGAAGGCTTAAATATGTGGAGGCTCTCCTGAATTTCTTAAAGGGTATTTAGGTAGCTGAGATGCTACGATTGGTCTGAAGATAGAAGAGGTGATCTTGACTTTCATATTTGATTTTTACCCCAACAAAGAGTAAGCTTATGATAGTTGTTGGCAAGGATTCGTAAGATGGATGCAATATTGACATGATCGAGATAATATTTTGTTGAATTTGATTATGATTATTGAAAATTTTGACTACCCCCTCAAGTGATAAGTTGATGAGGAAAGAAAAAATAATAAAGTGATGAGTCGCTTGACCAAAATGAATGATTTGGACCTCTTTAGAGGGCTACTCTACTGTTATAGGGTAAGTTCCCATCTAGGTGTGATTTCAACCCTGTTTGGTAATTATGTATATCTATCCCATAGGGCAGTATAGCCATAATGGCCTTATTAGGGAATCAAGGTGATAGCAATTCTATTTTAGCTTTTTGAATCACTATTTTCTATAGGAGAAATGATATGGATCCTCGCTCCTGTGAGGCGGTCCGACTGTCATGGCCTTCTTCGGGTTTGAAATGAAGTGTCTCAATTCTTCCATAATTGTTGTGCCCTAAGTTGCCTTATGGTAATTTTCTCATCTTTATGAATTGCTTGATGCACTAGTCGCTACAATCGCCAAGTGTATAGGGAAAATAACTAAATACGAGGATAAATTGGTATTTATGATTCTTTTGGTTATCTTGGACTGACATGTGTGATTTATGGCCTATTTTGAAGTGCTATCTAGTGAGAATTTGACAAAATTTCTCCTTATTTTCTAGCTACTATGAGGTCCAATGACCCCCAATTGTTGCTTCTTGGTCATTGTCAAGTCCAGCAGCCAGGAAGTGTGGGCCGCTAATTCTAGCAATGGTCAAGGCAAAAAGGGAAAATATAAATTGAAAATTTAGTATTTTTCACCTCATTATTTCCAGCTATGAGTTTGTAGTTGTGGAGATCTGAGATATGAATATCTGATTATGACATAAAGTGCTATCATATTTTTTTTTGATCGAACACAATAGCCGAGCAAGGGGAGGCTTCGACCAGCGGAGGAGCCAAAGCTACACGGGTACCTTTCTAAACCCTAACCCCCTCTTTTTTAATGTGGTAAAATAAACATAACTAAATATTCTGGTAAAGGAACATCATTAACCCTATTGGCAATGAACTAAACCCATAGATAGGACTATTTTAAGATCACTTTTAATGGGTTTCTTTTAGTTTTAGGTTTTTTGAATTTTTTATGATTTTTGGGCCCTAGGAAAATGTCGTTGGCATACCGCCCACTGGCCACTACCACTTAGAGCGGCTAGCTTGGCTTGAGTCTGGCCATTGCTACTGTAACTTGCCAGTTTGAAACTCCAATGATCAAATTTTTTACCATTGGAAATTGGCCGTTGCTAGCTTCAATGACCAATTTATGGCTTCTCCTGGCATGATTGGCCAGGAAAATTTAGGTTTGTTACTTAGATTTTTGAATTTTTGAGCAAATTAATTGATTTTTTTGTAATTTTGAAGTGTTGTTTTTTATTTTTTTGAATTTTTAGGTGCATTTAATCATAATGTTTGTTTCCTTAGGCATATTTGTAGATTATATTGCACCATTTTTAGGATTTATGCATTTATTAGTTTGTTAGTGCATTTGACTTAGGCATTTATTTTACACTTTTAAGATTTTATTTTCTTAGGCTTGGGACCCGAAGCTACTTGGGGACCTTCTACCCCTCCTGGATGATATAGACTAGGAGTGGCTTGATGCTTGTGGGATCCAATATGTTATTGGGCTTCTAATGATTATGTTGGATTAGGCTTACCTTACTGCCCTGGCCGACAAATAGGATTCTAGGACTAATAATTTCCACCTTTCTATCGATGAGATGACCATTACGTCAAAGGATGTCTATAGGATCTTTCGGATCCCATTTGATGGAGTGCCCATTGGCTCTTCTCCCATTGTTGTCAGAGATGTAGTGTTTACTAGGGCCTTCAAGAGACATGCCACTTTTGCCTTTTGAGATACTCATTATGGTAGGCTTTTTGTTACCTAGTGGTACCAGGAGAATGTCTTCTTCTAGAGGTATATTATCCTCTTGATGGTGATTTGTAACATCCTCATGCCTAACTACTCTGAAGTGAGGTTACCATGGAACCTCTTGGTGATGGTACAGGACCTGATTGATAGCAAGACACCTATTATCTATGCTTGGGGGAGCGCACTTATGGCATAGTTCTATGATGAGTTATATTGCATCTAGTGTCATGGATGGGCCAACATTACATGCAACTTGCTCCTTCAGATATGGGGATGGGAGTATATTATGGTGGATCACCTAGTAGGAATTTCTAAGGAGATCACTACTATAGATGATGATACCCAGTGCTATGGATCTAGGTGGCCCAGAGCACTCGAGGAGTGCAAGAGTCAACCTTTTTTAGGGGAGATTTCCCATTACATAACATCTCTGACTAGTATGTAGGCCACTGACATTATCTAGAGATCTTATCATGGGTGCCCTATCTGGGAGGACCCAGATAGCTTCACAGCTTGCACTTGATGCGATTGATGGGTTATCAATCACAAGGATGGTATCAAAGAGTTTTTTACTATTCTCGAGTGCTTAGGTAGTTTGGTATCCAACAAGATGTTCCTCTCAAGCTAGTTGTGTACCATTGGATTGTTGTAGAGAAGAACCTTCCACCACCTCGAGTTATAGCAGTCTTAGAGGAGGCTGACCCTCTTGTAGTTGATCTTGGAATGACTAATTTTGGAGTCACCGAGGCGTATACCTGCTGGTGGGGTATATGATTATGGTAGGGTGGTGGTCACTTGGGATGGACTTTGGATGAGACAAAGACCAAGGATTCAAAATGGCACCAAGTGTAGGCTAGAACAGATGATTGGGGGTAGGTAGGGTAGCAGGGAGCAGAGGAGTAGATGATAGAGGAGTAGGTTGCCCTTGAGGAGGAGGAGTTAAATATTGAGGAGCAGGAGTCCCCTATATAGGCTTAGCTACACCATGTTAAGGCCAAGCTATAGACATATCATATTAAGGTGCAGTAAAGGGATGCCACCATTGTCAAGTTTTGGGCTCAGGTTTAGTGCATTGAGGTAGAACGAACTACACTACAGGATCGGGTAGATAAACTTACTTCTAGTGGGATTGCTACTCAAGGATAGGTTGTACCACCTATTGTAGTTCCTTAGGGACTTGGTGGTTTAGATGTAGGTGTAAAGATCTAAAATTTGCATGGGATTATAGTAGAGGATTTGGAGCAATGCACTCTAGATGTATCCTACATCCTAGCTCTAAAGCATGCGGTCAGGCTTGGGGGAG
This sequence comes from Wollemia nobilis, assembly GCA_028583015.1. Taxonomy (NCBI): domain Eukaryota; kingdom Viridiplantae; phylum Streptophyta; class Pinopsida; order Araucariales; family Araucariaceae; genus Wollemia; species Wollemia nobilis. The sequence goes on from JAQPPZ010016675.1 coordinate 1,238,571, forward strand.
GCCACCTACTAGAGAGATGTATGGTAGGAGGGTCATAGAGGACCAGCCAAAGTACTTCAACGTAGTCATCAACCCGATCAAGCCATAGGACTAGGTCTTGGATGGACCAGACTGGGGGTGCTAGTTCCACGCCACCTCCTAGAGGGGGTGGTGATGGTAGAGGTGATGCTAGTGGTGTAGTCCACTCTTGACCACTATGGCTCCTTGGATATTTTATATTTTTTTTAGTGTAAGGCTAGTAGACCTACACGATTGTAGCCTTATGGTGGTTTTTGTACCTACATGTACTTATTTGACACATATTTGTATGACATATAGATTTTGAGACTCATTATGTGTATCGTTTATGATTATATTTTTATGTTTATGTGATCCAATATCATAATATTATGTGATATGATGTGATGTAATGCCTTAGATGTTATTATGTGCAGGTGTATATGGACTAATTTATGTTTTATGTTATGTAGTTTACCTGAATTATGCTTTATGATGTGTGGATGCTTATATGGCATGATCTAGATGATGATGATGGAGGCATATATGCATGCAATGCTTATCGTTTAAATGCATGTTTAATTTTGATGTATTGTATGCATTTAACTTATGTTGTTATGATATGGTAAATGAATTTTTTTATGCGTTATGTGATGATCTAATTTGAATGAACCTGTATGCTTTAATCACTCAAAATATATGGTATGATGTGACATGGGTTTTGACAATCTAATGGGCGACACCATAGAATGTATAAAAATCATGAATAAATAATAACTCTTATAATAAGAATTAATAATTTAAACATCAAATGTGAGATGATATGATGTGATATGTATGTATAATTTTACTTATGGAATAATTTATTTCCATGAATAGATATTTGAGGTTTTCCATGAGACTCAAACACTCTATTTGCTCCATCAAAATCTGTATAGTGATCATATAGAGCTTCTAAAGGATAAAGTTTTTATTATGAAGACCTAGATATTCATTATTCCTATGTGTGCAAATTAATATATTAGATAAAAATTAAGCATACCCTAGTGCTAGACGATATTCATGCATTCCATTGTTGCATTGGGGATCCTCAAATGTTCATCCTAATCCTAAGTTAGACTTAGTTGGATTAGACCACTAGGCAGTACAGGACACCTAAAGCTAGCTCTTCCACATGCAAACATTGGTTTGTACAAAAACAAGATGCTAATGTGACAAACATATCATCGTGCGTAAGTATACCTTATGGATCATTCATGTTGAGAATTTTAGCGATTCAAGTTCAATACTCCTTTATTTTCTTCATATTTATTTGGGGATACTTGCTCATTTTTAGTAATGAAAACCACTATTTATGAATTTTTGTTTTTATTTTGAGCAAGGGATTTATGTAGTGATGGTAATCACTGTTTATTTTATTTTTGAATTTGCTTTATTTAGGATTTTTGCTTGTTTTGATTAAAGCAAGGGATTTATTTGGGTAGGGGTGAACTTGTCCTTTTGCCAACTCTCAGCATTCCCAAACCAATTGCATAGGGGGATGAAAAAGATAAAATTTTCACCTTAGGATACCTAATACTATTTTGTAGTATTCATATTTCCCTTGTTTCAACTAGGATTTTAGTATTTTGATTAGTTATAGGATTTTGAAATATAACAGATGCTATCAAAACTAAAGTTAACCTATAAAAATATAATATAACTTTCTACAAAGTTTTATAAACCCACTAGGTATGGCTAAGTGACCGAAAAACCCTAGTATATTCCTCATAGCAACAGGAAGGGGTTGTGTTGAAAAACATAGTTAAACACATGGGTTATGGATGATAATGGATTTTAAAAATGCATGATTGAGGTAAAAATGTGGTTTCATTTGTAATATTGTAAATACAACATACTAAATGTAAATGCAATGGATGCAAATGCCTAATGCAATGCGACTATGCAAATATGGAATGCAAATATTTTTGTATTTTTGATGCTTTAAATTGTTTTTTAGTTTTGTTTATTTTGAGTGTTTTTGAGCTTTTTGATTTTACATTATTTTTGTGTTTTTATGTTTTTTTGTTGACCAAAGGGCTTATGGTACCTTTAGGGCCTTTTTTGATTTGACCAAAGGGATTTAAGATGCCTTTGGAATTTAAGATTCCTTTGGAGCTTTTGTGATTGACCAAAGGGCTCTAATGTTCCTTTGGGGCCTTTTGTGATTTGACCAAAGGGCTTTAAGATGCCTTTGGAGCCTTTGTGAATTGACCAAAGGTGCCATGCTGCATTTGGAGCCTTTTGTGAATTTACCAAAGGTTCCATTCTACCATTGGAGCCTTTTGTTTTTTATTTTGATATTTTTTATTTGTTTGGATTTTTTATGATTTCTATTGTTTTTGAAACTTTTGGAATTTATTTGAATGTTTTTGATATTTTGTTTATTTATGTGTGAAACACCTTTAAATGAATGATGTTGAGAGGATTTGGCTCATCAAAACCCTCTAGCATTGTTAGGCGATATGCCCCAGGCTCAGTCTTCTATGAGATGATATAGGGACCTATCCAATTGGCCATGAATTTGTCTCGCAAATGTGATGATAGATTTGAGTTATGTTGGTTTTATTTAACACACGATCCCAAATTTAAAGTATATCACATGGAATTTAGTGTTATAATCTCATGTTATATGATCCTAGTAAACACAAAGATGATCAAGAGCATTGATGCATCGTTCATCCAGAAGGGTCAACTGATCCAGGCAAGCTTGTTGTGCAGTGTTGTCATTGATGAACTCTTTTAATGTAATGTACAATATTGGAATTTCCAACTCTAAGGGCATAATGGTCGTAGCACCATATACAAACAAAAATAATGTTACCTCATTAGGCATTCATACGCTAGTCCTGTAAGCCCATAATGCTAGGGGCAACTGCAGGTGCCAGTCCTTATGATTTTATTTCATTGTATTCTTTAATATGGCTACTATTATCTTATTTGAAGCCTTTGCTTGCTCATTTTCCTATGGATAGTATGGTGTCACAAAACTATGTTGAATATTGTATTTATTTATTAAAGCTCGCATACTTTTATTTTTGAATGATGGACTATTATCTGATATTATCTTGAAGAGCATCCCAAAACGATAAATGATATTGTGAAGTATGAACTCCATAATCCAAGGACCAATTTTCAAGGTTAAGGGGATCGCTTCCACCCATTTGGTGAAGTACTTAGTGGCCATTAAGATGAATGTATGTCAGCTCAAAGACGGAGGAGAAATATTTCCAATCAGATCGAAACCCCACTAAGAAAATTGCCAAGCTACCTGAATGGGTTGTAAGGCCTAAGATGGCATGTGCATCAAATTTTCATGGTGTTGACATTTAATCCATTTATTAACATACTTGTAGCAATCCTTCTCCATGGTGGTCCAGTAATAACCCATTCGAAGGATGCACTTGATAATGGCCATGCCACTAAAGTGGCCACCACATGTACCATCATGAGCTTATGATATCACCCAAGCTGATTCTTAGGGCTTTAAGCAATGTAGGAGGACTCCATCATAGATTTGATGATATAATATACCTCATATCAAGATATATCTTATCACTTTTTTCTTGAATTCTCATCTCTCAGTGTGCGACAGTCCCTGTGGGACAATTACAAGCCTAAGGAAGTCTTGTAATTGGGATAGCCAATCCTAATAGGCTATAGCCTTGACATATAATATGGCTTGTTCCTCATACAATTCAATTTGCATAAATGTAGATTAAGAAATAACCTTATGGTAAATAGTGGTACCATTCCCCATAGGACCTTATGAGATCAAGGACCCCAAAAGTGCCTTCTCTAAGAAGTATTTGGCCTTACAGAACCATTCATGGTCTGGATATTTATTAATCATGTTGATTGATTCCTTTTTATCCAAAGCCTCACGTTGGATCACTAAATACAAGAGGATTTTCACATGAATGGTAGTGAAATCAGCAAATGGATTATGAGGTATCAAGGATCCCAAAGATACCATGGTGTTTGCAAATCTATTTTATGAATGAGGGATGGCCTTGATGTCATACTACTCTATTTTGGCTAGATATGTGTCAACAAGATCCTTGTAAGCTTTTAGTATTAGATCCCAGTATTGAAACAATCCCTTGACTTGGTTGACTATGAGGAGGGAGTCACTGAAGATATTTAACCTTTTGATTCTTATGGTGATGGCTATTTAGAGACTCAATATTAGGGCCTCATATTCAGTGATGTTATTGGTGAAAGGTAAGTCTAGCTTGAATGACAAGGGGATTGGAGCACCTTATGGCATGAAAAATATAATCCTTGCATTGCCTCCTTGCTCACACTTTGAACCATCAAATAACAAAGTCATGTCAGCTTCATTTTCTAATTCTTTAGGTTTTGGTGCTTTTGATGGTGCAAAGACTGCATCATCAGGAAGATCTATGATGAGGGGTCTACTATTTTGAAGAGGCACCTCAACCATTTTATTAGCTATGACTTGTCCCTTGATGGAATTTTGGATTATGAATTTTAGATCAAATTCTATCAATAGCATGATCCACTTTGTAGTACATGTATTATGATATGTATTGCTCATCATATACTGCAAAGGATTTTTCTTTGATGTTACATATGTTATATAGCTCAGCATGTAGTGGTGCAATTTTTAGGTTGTAAAAACCACTTCTAAGCACAACTTTTCTACGTATACATATCCTATATTGTAGCTCACCAAGGTGCGGTTGATGTAATATATTACTTGTTCTTTATCTTGTGTATTCTTTTGAGCCAACATGGTATCCAAAGAAAAATTGATAGTAGATATGTATAGTAGGAATGTCATGTCTAGCCTTGGTTGTGCTAGGACTAGCAACATTTCCAAATACTCCTTGATTTCAACAAAGGCTTGCTAATATTATTCATCTCACTCGAATGTGACCCCCTTGTATAGCAGTTGATTCATGGGTCGACATTTATTTAATAGTTATGTGATAAATCACTTGATGGATGCTACTTTGTCCTATAAGATTCTCAGTTCTTTGATGTTCATGGGTGGGGCCATTTCCAAGATAGTTTTTACCTTTTATGGGTCTACCTCGATGCCTCATTTATAAATGATGAATCCTAAGATCTTTCCAAAAGTTATGCCAAAGACATACTTCTTAGGGTTAAACCTAAAATTGTGCTCAATTAGGTGATCAAAGACCTTTTTTAGGGTCTCAACATGCTCTTCTCATAGTAATGACTTGGCCAGTAAGTCATTGATGTAGTATTCTAAGATCTTGTGCATGTAGTCATAAAAAATGTATATCATAGCTCGTTTATATGTGGCACTAACATTTTTAAGGCCAAATGGCATCACTTTGTTAGCAATTTTGGGTACTTTGGGTACATTGCCTTTGCTCAAGTGTATAAGTTGTCATTAATGTCAAGAAGCTCTTGAAGGAATTTTATTTGATGTCAAATAACTTGTTTTGATGAAGGTTATGGCATGACAGTTTCAAAGGTCTTTTGTAAACCCCAAGTTGGTAGGTTTAAAGATTACAGGTGGATGCATTAGTTTAATGCATTTGGGTCTAGGAGGAAGTATTTATTTAAATAATTAAAAACCTTGTTAAGTTTTCTTTTAATTATTTTTAAATAAATATTTTTTTGCATTGGGTTCTCCTAACCCATGGCGCAAATGTATTAACTTTGATGGTGCTATGTTCTAAGTTTGTGGGCGCTAGCCAAGACCTCTGCCGATGTGTTAAACTCCTCCGCCGATGTGTTAAAATCCTCACCGATGTCAAGATTTTATGGGAAATATGCATATAAATCTCCCACGATGAATATCAAAGATGATCCTATCCAAATTTTTGAAAGGTGTTGCTCGCTATGAATTCGTGATATGATGTTTGATTTCTTCCTCGCTAAGATTTTGTGATCTGTTGTTTGGATATCCACCGTTCATTTTTTGTATCCGCTGTAAGGTTTCATCATAGTCATTCACATCAGAAGACATGGAGGCCTATTGTTTATTTTAGCTCTGGCGTAGAAGGTACAAGGGAAACAGAGTGAGGTTTAAACCTCACTGGATGCCTTTGGTGCATCGGTAGTAGCTAGACTGTTGGCGCACTACCCGAATGGGAGGTTTCACGTTTGAATAACGCGAAAGGGTTTTTCCTTCATTGAAGTGGACACAGCGGGTGGTGTTAGATTTCATGTGCAATTTCTCCATAGCATGATTTTTGATGTTGGCCAAGGTATTTTCGAAATTAATTTTTTCTAGTGTATTTTGCATATGGAGGAAGTTTATTAGAGAGAAAAATAGCTTAGGAGTTATAAGGAGTTTGAAGTTTGTTTTTTTTTGATAAAATATTCTTTTGAAAGTGTTGGTTGCATTATCTTATTGCATTCTTATGAGAGATAAAGTTTTTTGTTGATAAGACTATAAGGGAAAAATAAGGTGTATAAGGGATAAATATTTCTTGTAATGTTGAGAGTGTTTTTGGTTGATTATGGAAATGAAAGCATGATTTTTTAAGGTTAGAATTGCTTCTTGTGTGAAGTTGTGAAACCTTAAGTGGGCAGCTTTGAGATTGACATTAGATTTCATTAAATTGGTTATAATCAAGCTATTATTTACTTGGTTAAAGTGTTGGGCTTACTTCTTTGTTGATGATTTTAAAAGTTGTTTTGTGCTATTGAGATTTGAGTTGGTGGATGCTTTTTGTTCAAATAATATTGGAGAGAAAAGGAGTTCTACTTGTTTCCTTTTCTAATGTTGATGGTGAAATGCTTCAAGGTTGTGTTTTGAGTTAAATGGTGTTGATTGAACCTTGGTTGATGAGCATTGTTGTTGAAGCCCTAATTTATGGTGAAAAGAACATGAGTATCATTGTTATGTGATTCTTTGCATAGTTGGCAATTGTTGGGGTTTCATGTTCTTGAAAGAAAGCATTCTATCCTATCCATTTCAGATATTGAGTTGAGTTTTCAAATTTGAGATTGAGATTGAGCTGAGTTGATTTGAGGTGAGTTTTGAGATTGGGAGTTGAGTATAGAACATATTGAGTCTCTAACAATTCTCTTTATGCTTATATGAGTTTGAAAAATCACATTGGGTCTCTAAAAATTCACTTTGTGATTTCCTACTAAGAAAGTTTTTCTTGGTGAGCTTGCTGAGTTTTTGGATAGGTTTCGGTGGGGACTTGTGAGCAGTTTTGGACAAGTTTCGGTGGGGACTTGTGAGCAGATTTGGATAGGTCCTAGTAGAGGACTTGTGAGCAGATTTGGATAGGTCCTAGAAGAGGACTTGTGAGCTGAGTTTGATAGTTCTATCAAAGAACTTGAGGATAGAGGTGCATTGGTTCTATGAGAAGAGCCTGAGGATAGATTTGGCAAGTCTTTGAGAAGGCTTGTATACAGAGGATTGATTTTTTCAAGAGTTGGAAAAATCTGATAGATAGAGGAAGACTTGTACTAGACTGACTGACTGTGTTTGCTATAGGTTGCTGAGCTACTGTGGACGTGATCATAGAAGGCAGAGGTCTCTTAGGGTAAGCATTGAGGACAGGAGGTCTTCGATGGGAAGGATTTCCATGTGTTGGTAAGAGGTAGAGGCAGTTGATATTCTGAGGGATCATTTCCAAAGCAGAGGGGAAGGTATCTCCTTTGAGCAGAGGCTCATAAATTTTGATTGGGGGAAGGTATCTCCTTTGAGCAGAGGCTCATAAATTTTGATTGGGGGAAGGTATCTCCTTTGGGTCAAGACTCATAAACTTTGTAATTAGGAAGGATTCCCAAATAACTTTGAGATAAATTTTAGAGAAAATTTTTGTGGACGTAGCCCAGCCATTCTGGGTGAACCACGTTAAAATTGGTGTCACTTTGTGGATGATATTGTGCATTGCTTTGATATTGCTTTACTATTTTGAAGTATAATGGAAAAAGTATAAAGAGGTCTTATACTGTTCACCCCCCCCTCTCAGTATAAGCTTGTGTTCTTCAATTGGTATCAGAGCAGGTTCCTTCAAAAAGTTTAACAACTTGAAGGAAAATCTAGTAAAGAACACAATGGATCATTTAAGTGGCAATGCATCACCTATTCTTGATGGGTAAAATTTTGGTCTTTGGAGTGCAAGGATGAAGGTTCATCTAATGGCACTTAGGAATGAGGTTTGGGAAGTGATTGAAGATGAGTACACTATTCCTGAACATGGTCCTAAACTAAATAAGAAAGGCTCCTACATCACAACAATGAATGCAATCCTAAAAGGCTTACAGAAAGCAGATCTCACCAAAGTGATTCACTACAAGATAGCTAGTGAAAGGTGGAATCAGTTGAAGGTGGTTCATATAGGTGATACAAATGTCAGAAAGGCCAATTTGAGACACTTCAAAGGTATTTTTGAACAACTCAATATGAATGATGATGAAAATATTAGTGACTACATGCTTCGTATGGATGAGGTTGTTAACTCCATGAAAGACTTAGGTCTTGAGCTTGCTGAAAATGATGTTTGTGATAATATTTTAAGATCTCTTCCTAATATATTTAGTGAAAATATTTTTGCTATTGAGGAAGCTAAATATTTGGATAAGTTGAAAAAGGATGAGCTCCATAGTATACTTGCAGCATTTGAGTTGAGAACTCAAGTGAAGGTTGATGTCAAGAAAGAGACAACTTTCAAGGCTACCAAGAAATCCAAGGGTAAATAGCTTCAAGATAGTGATGAGTCTTCTAGTGATGAAGAGGCATATTACAGAAAGAAAGGCAAGTTCTCTAGAAAGCACAAAAGTATGAAAAATGTAAGATGTTTCAATTGTGGAAAGTTTGGTCATTATGCTACTAACTGTACTATTCCCAAGAATGAAAGTGATGAAGATAAACATGATTCTAAGAGCAAGGATTTTGAAAAGCACAAGCATCATAGGAAAAACAAATATGAGCACAACAATCAAGGAAAGAGGTATTCTCACAAGCACAAGAAGAGTTTCTACCTAGACAAAGCAAGTAAGTGTTCTAGTAGTGATAGTGAAAGTTCTTCAAGTGATAATGAAAATGAGATGTTGTTCATATCGAGAAAAGGAGGAAGAACCGAAACATAGATTCATTATCATGAAATGTCTTAGATGTGGAAACTTTGGTCACCTTAAGGATGATTGCACAAATAATGATTTGGTTTCTAGTATGTATGAGGATGCTTCAAAAAATTACAAGGAAGATGCATGTATGGTTTTTGAAAAGGGTAGCACCTCTAGTAATAAGAAATCTGAAAAAGGCTTTGATGATTCAAAAAGCAAACAAATAGAGGAAGATATAGAGAAAGGTGAAGTAGATCTTAAAGGTGAACTTATTAGTGCTCTTAGTGCTTTGAAAAAGGAAAGAAAGAAGAATGCTAGACTCAAGGATAAGTTAGATGAATGTTGTATGGAGAGAGATGATCTTATAGAAAGTCTTGACTTCTCTATAGCTAAGACATAGGAACTCAAGGATGAGTTAGAGTCTAAGGTTCTTGAATATAGTGAGTTAGAACAGAAAATGGCTTCTTTGAAAGAGGAAACTAAAGAGTACAAGGATAAGCTTTACAAGTTCCAAGATAGCTCCAAAAAGGTTAAGTCACTCATCAAAGGTCAAAGAAAGACAACAGATAAAATAGGCCTTGGTTTTGTTAAGCCACACAAGGAACAAGTTGGAGAGTCTAGTAAGAGACTCCAAAATGAAGAGAGTTCTGATGAGGAAATTATTTCAGAAAAAGAGTCCTTGAATGATAGATGCACAGAAACATAAGAAAAAATTCAGAATGAGAAGAAGAAGTTTTCAGAACCTAAGAGGTCAAATAAAGGAAAGTTTCAAGGCAGATGTTTTGCTTGTCACAGGTTTGGTCACATGGCTTCACATTGCATGGCTCAAGTGAAGAAGGTAAATGACAGTTTTAGAAGTGCTAATTACTTTCAAGGGTATTGCTACTCTTGTCAATAGTTTGGGCACAAGGCAGTTTATTGCAAGGCAAATAATAGGAACAGGTTTGGTCATAATAGGTTTGGCCAGAACAGGTTTAGTCAAAACTGGTGGATTCAAAGATCAAGTTTATCTCAGAGAAACAACATCGTCAAGTGTTTCAAGTGCAACAATGAAGGTCACATAATCAGATAGTGTAGAGCTGAAATTCTAGAATACAAGAACAAGAATAGTGGCATGATCAGGTCCAAGGATCAAGGCATGGACAAGAACAGGGATGAGAACAAGAACAAGAACAGTGACAAGAACAGGAATATGGGAAAAGAGTTCAATATAAGGCCTAGCAAGGAAGTTATAGACAGTGATGATGATCAGTGCCTAATGGGAGTTTTACTCCCACCCCGGAATTAATCACCTCATCGGGAGGTGGGGGAGGGACTAAGCTAAGAGGCTCATTCTTAGTCTCGAGCCCCAAAGGTGACCCTTTTGCCATTGATGACAAAGGGGGAGAGATATGAGTAAGGGGGAGAGCTTCAAAGTGAAGAGGAGAGCTTCAAGTCAAGGGGAGCAAAAATTCAAAGAAATATTTTCAGTTGTGTGCATAGTTGGTCAGTTGTTAGCACAGTTGGTTTCAGCTCTTGAGAAGTGTTTTCAGTAAAGGTTTACCATCAATGAAAAAGGGGGAGATTTTTGGCAATTTTGGGTACTTTGGGTACATTACCTTTGCTCAAGTGTATAAGTTGTAATTGATGTCAAGAAGCTCTTGAAGGAATTTTATTTGATGTCAAATAACTTGTTTCTATGAAGGTTACGACATGATAGTTTCAAAGGTCTTTTATAAACCCCAAGTTGGCAGGTTTAAATATTACAGGTGGATGCATTAGTTTAATGCATTTGGGTCCAGGAGGAAGTATTTATTTAAATAATTAAAAACCTTGTTAAGGTTCCTTTTAATTATTTTTAAATAAATATTTATTTGCATTGGGTTCTCCTAACCCATGGCACAAATGTCTTAACTTTGATGGCGCTATGTTCTAAGTTTGTGGGCGCTAGTCAAGACCTCCGTCGACTTGTTAAACTCCTCACCGACATCAAGAGTTTATGGAAAATATGCATATAAATCTCCCACAATGAAGCTCAAATATGATCATATTTGCATTTTTGAAAGGTGTTTCTCACTGTGAATTCACGATCTGATGTTCGATTTCTTCCTCACTGAGATTTTGTGATCCATTGTTCGGATATCTGCCATTCATTTTTCGTATCCGCCATAAGGTTTCGTCGTCGTCGTTTGCATCAAAATATAGGGAGTCCTGTTGTTTATTTTAGCTCTGGTGCATAAGGTACAAGGGAAACAGAGTGAGGTTTAAACCTCACCGGACGCCTTTGGTGCACCGGTAGTGGCTAGACTATTGGCATGCTACCCGAACGGGAGGTTCCACATTCGAATAAAACGAAAGGGTTTTTTCTTCATTGAAGTGGACACAACGGGTGGTGTTAGATTTCATGTGCAATTTCTCCATAGCGTGATTTTTGGTGTTGGCCAAGGTATTTTCAAAATTAATTTTTTCTAGTATATTTTGTGGATGGAGGAAGTTTATTAGAGAGAAAAACAGCTTAGGAGTTATAAGGAGTTTGAAGCTTTCTTTTTTTTGATAAAAGATTCTTTTGAAAGTGTTGGTTGCATTATCTTATTGCATTCTTATGAGAGATAAAGTTTTTTGTTGATAAGACTATAAGGGAGAAATAAGGTGTATAAGGGATAAATATTTCTTGTAATGTTGAGAGTTTTTTTGGTTGATTATGGAAATGAAAGCATGATGTTTTAAGGTTAGAATTGCTTCTTGTGTGAAGTTGTGAAACCTTAAGTGGGCAGCTTTGAGATTGACATTATCTTTCATTAAATTGGTTATAATCAAGCTATTCTTTACTTGGTTAAAGTATTGGGCTTACTTCTTTGTTGATGATTTGAAAAGTTGTTTTGTGCTATTGAGATTTGAGTTGGTGGATGCTTTTTGTTCAAATAATATTGGAGAGAAAAGGATTTCTACTTGTTTCCTTTTCTAATGTTGATTGTGAAATGCTTCAAGGTTGTGTTTTGAGTTAAATGGTGTTGATTGAACCTTGGTTGATGAGCATTGTTGTTGAAGCCCTAATTTATGGTGAAAAGAACATGAGTATCATTGTTATGTGATTCTTTGCATAGTTGGCAATTGTTGGGGTTTCATGTTATTGAAAGAAAGCATTCTATCCTATCCATTTCAGATATTGAGTTGAGTTTTCAGATTTGAGATTGAGATTGAGCTGAGTTGATTTTTGATATTGGGAGTTGAGTATAGAACATATTGAGTCTCTAATAATTCTCCTTATGCTTCTATAAGTTTGAAAAATCACATTGGGTCTCTAAAAATTCACTTTGTGATTTCCTACTAAGAAATTTTTTCTTGGTGAGCTTGCTGAGTTTTTGGATAGGTTCCGATGGGGACTTGTGAGCAGTTTTGGACAGGTTTCGGTGGGGAATTGTGAGCAGATTTGGATAGGTCCTAGCAGAGGACTTGTGAGCTGAGTTTGATAGTTCTATCATAGAACTTGAGATAGAGGTGCACTGGTTCTATGAGAAGAACCTGAGGGTAGATTTGGCAAGTCTTTAAGAAGGCTTGTATACAGAGGATTGATTTGTTCAAGAGTTGGACAGATTTGACAGACAGAGGAAGACTTGTACTAGACCGACTGACTATGTTTGGTACAAAGTTGCTTGAGCTACTGTGGACATGATCATAGAAGGCAGAGGTCTCTTAGGCTAAGCATTGAAGATAGGAGGTCTTCGGTGGAAAGGATTTCCATTTGCTGGCAAGAGGTAGAGGCAGTTGATCTTCTGAGGGATCATTTCCAGAGCAAAGGGGAAGGTATCTCCTTTGAGCAAAGGCTCATAAATTCTGATTGGGGGAAGGTATCTCCTTTGAGTAGAGGCTCATAAATTATGATTGGGGGAAGGTATCTCCTTTGGTCCAAGGCTCATAAACTTTGTAATTGGGAAGGATTCCCAAATAACTTTGAGATAACTTTTAGAGAAAAGTTTTGTGGACGTAGCCCAACCATTCTGGGTGAACCATGTTAAAATTGGTGTCACTTTGTGGATGATATTATGCATTGCTTTGATATTGCTTTTGGTATATTGCTTTACTATTTTTAAGTATAATGGAAAAAGTATAAAGAGGTCTTCAACTGTTCACCCCCCCCTCTCAGTATAAGCTTGTGTTCTTCACACTTTGTAACATAATTTCCCCCATGGAGTGGTGAACGTAGTTTTTTATGCTTGTATTTGAGTTTAATCTGAATTTGATTGTAACCAGAAAAACCATCCTTTAGGAAGAGCATCTATGTTGGGCAATGATAATGAATACTTTGGGGTTACCTTGTTGAGATCCCTAAAATCCATGTAGATGCGGACTCTTCCATTAGGTTTTCCTATGGGTACCATGTTTGATACCCATTTTGGATAGTTGATGGGAACAATAAAGACCACATCCAATAGTTTTTGCAAATCATTTTGAACCATCAAAGTGATGGTTGGATGCATCTTTGTAAGCTTCTAATTGATTAATTTTATTGTAGGGTCTAGCAAAAGCTTGTGGAAAACTAGTTTTAGATCCAACCCTGGCAGGTCTTTGTAGGTCCAAGAAAATAGATTTGATCTCTCTTTCAGTAGAGGAATTATAATGGCCTATTCTTCTAGAGATAAGATTTATTTGAACTTGACTTTATTTGGTTGAGAAGGATCATTATTGATGTCCACCTTGAAAGTTTCCTCTATTGCCATGTGTAACCCCTCATCAAGCTGGTGAGGAGTGGGGATTAAATAGATGTCATTTATTGGATTTATAGTTCCCACTGACTCAAGATAGAGACCATAATGATAGACATCATGTGCATATATTGATGCAGAATGGAATGGTTATAGCATCTCTTCATTAGGGAAGAAATATTCAGGCTCTAGGGGTGAATTAGTGTGATCCTAATCAATAGCATCTACATTAAGACACAATGGTTTTGATGGATTTGCTGGGTCATGGAGTGGAGTGGTCAAATTAGTTGATATCATGTTGATGGATGGAATGAAATCTCTAGGACCATGTGGGTATAAATCTATATCTTGGGTGTATCCTTCATACTCATGATGAGGATCTAGGGAAATAGGGATATCATGATCCAGTCTATGGATAGATGAGATGATGGGATTGTTAGGAAGAAACTTCTCTCTAAATGTTGCAAGATTTAGATTGACCATGTGATGGATGGAATCTAGGTTTATTGGTCTTCCTAGGAATCAAATATTAGTATCTATGGTGAAGATTTCTACTTCCCTCTCCATAAGCATATCGACTGGACACAAGTTTTGAGTTCCAAGATAAGCCATATAAATCTTATCCTCAAAGTCATCATCACTTATAAAAAAACCATTACCATTTGTTTTTGGCCCTAGTATTAGGTGGTGGCTTGCCTTCTGATGCCCTAGATAGGCTAGCTCAGTATCATATTCATACTCATCATCACTTATGAAGAACCCATCAAAATTTGTCTCTGGCCCAATAATGTGGCTCATATGTCTAGATCGTAGGTAGGCCATCTCTATTGAGTCCTTTGACTCATAACCACTCTCATATGACATATATCCACCATCACTCGATATGTATTCCCTTTCATCTAAGATGTAGCCACTCTCTTTGTTGCCTATACAAGTAAGGTTTTGCATATACTAAGGCCCATGGTAGGCTAGACTAGTTTCATCTTCATTCTTTCTTGGGATATATTCATACTCCTCTCGCTCATATCCATGCATTGGCTCTTCCTTCCACATGATGGATCCTAATGGGGGTGCTTCAAGAGAGTATTTAGAGTGATATTGATTAGGTGGTATGATATTGACCATCGACACCCATTCGTCACCCAAGTATTTTATGTTGGGGGTTCGATAGGGGTTCCAGTCGATGTCCTTCCTGAACCCAATACTTAACATGTCTAGGGCTTCTTGTAAAGAGTCATCATGACTCCACATTTGATAGCCTAAACTACACCTATTAGTAGGTAATTGATACTATGGCTAAAATGTTAGTTGATACCCTTGCTCATACAGGCCTAGGCCATATTCTTGCCAATGACACTACCCAAATTACCTCAGAGTGAACTCAGGATTTGACAAGTAATGAACATTCATGTTGAATGGCTCATCCTCATCCCTTTCCATATCAGAAGCAGTATGGGCATAATCTAGACCAGCATATATGGAATTTTTTTGGTTGGTTGAAACCCCTAAAGGAACCACTATCCCTATTGGAATATTTGGGACTCTTGGCTATCCCATGTCGAAAGTCACATTCTATACAAGATATTCACCTAGTACTATTTTGGATAGGTGAACTATCACCTATAGTGCATATGATTCTATTGATGATGTAGGCAAGGTAGGTTGAGGTACCTCCTCAAGTATTTCTTAGGAATGTTCCTCCTCCATAGGAGTAGGGATTCATGTAGCTACTATGGTTGGAAGCTCCTTGGGTCCTTCCTCCACTAGAGGTACCTTCAACTTTTGTTTATATTTTGCCTTAGATATCAAAGGATTTTTAGAAGTACCAGTAGCTTTAGATGTAGGAGGTGGTGCCGACATGGATGGGTAACCTTGCACTAATTTGATTTTTCTTCTAAGTTGTGTGGTTGGGGATGAAGGTATTATGTACAAGTGAGTTGATGGAAGGATAAAGTTCCCTAGCAATTCGACTTGATGCATGTACTTGAATGGATCTTCATCAGATAGAACCACATGAAATTGTCCCTCATACACATACTTGATGCATTGGTGCAATATTGAGGGCATGCACTGCATGTCACATATATAGGGATTCCCTAGAAGGATGTTATATTGCATCACCCCTTCTAACACATGATACATCATAGGGATGGTATTATGTCCTATCTTTATAGGAAAAATTATTATACCCACGATGGAGCATAGTGTATCATTAAAATCCCTGAGCGTGTAGGAAGTTGGGACAATGTTGGACTTAGGGATCTTCAAATGCCCTATAGCCTTGGTAGTGATGATGTTGATTGATGAGCCTAAATTGATTAGAACCCACTTGAATGGTATGTTATTGATTACTACAATAATATGTATAGGTGGGTCTGCTAAGGTAGTAGGTACTACCTTAATTTCATGATCATAAAAATGAATCACAAGCTCTTGGTACTATTGTACTTGCCCCACAAAATATGTGAATGCATCTAGGTTCTAGGCCTAGAGCTCGATTGATTTCAAAATATCCATTAGAGTATCCCAGTACCTAGGGTACTATTGTACAAGCTTGTAAATGGATATATTGGCTGGAGTCATTTTTAGATTTTGTTCTAGTCTACTCTGAACAGTTACCATAGGTCTTGCTAGTGGACCTAGAGGATTTTCCTACACTTTTCTCTATCGAGGTGTAGTTGGGATATTAACGGGAGCCACTAGAGGCTATGGTTACCCATATATCTAAATACTGGTTGCCACATTAACTAACTCAACTATTCTAATGCATCCCTAAATAGGTGGCTCAACTTGGACTTGGTTGACTTGGGTGCCCTAATTTCTAGGGGCCTCATGATTGGGCAATGAGTTTCTGAATATACCCATATCTATGTTATCGGGAGCTAGTAGGTTGTCAACTCTTAGCTCTCCCTTTTCAATTATTTTTTGAACAAAATTCATGAATCTGATGTAGTTCTCAATATCATGCCCTGATATCCTATGATATGGACAGTGTTGATCTTCCCTATATCCCTTTGGTTTGGTATGATTAGGGTTAAAAAGTTGGATGTTAGGAAACCTTAACCTTTGTGCCTCATTCAACTAATTAAATACTAACTACATCGACTCATTTAGAGGTATGAAATAATAATATGGCCAATGCTCTTTGTTCTAGCCATGGTTGTTCTTAGGATCATAGTTGGTTGGTGGAGGGTGAGCCTGATAATTTTGGGGTTGTTGTCCATTCCTCTCCTTTGGTGCAACCAATACAACCTGATTAACCTGAGCAAGCTTGGCCAGCTTCTACTTATTCTTGTTATTCTGATTATTATTGCTCCACTCTTTCTTGTTGTAGATCTTAAGGTCTCTCTCATAAACCTTAATGTCTTCAAAAAACCTAGCTTGAGCCAAGGCTTCTTTAAATGATTCATATTGCTACAATTGTAATAGCAGAAAGATATATTTTGCATAGCTCTTTGTGAAAATTTGGATGAGCTCTTCTATGGGGACAAAAAATGATAGGTTCACCATAATTTTCTCCACCTATCCCCATAGTCCATCACTATCTCATCATCATAATATTTCAAGTTGGCCAGATCATATAGGTTTACCTTCTTCTTTGTACTAAAGGAGAAACATTTAAGGAACACATTCATCGATTGGTCAAAACTAGTGATGTTATGCTTGGGAAACTAGTTGAACCATTGAGTTGATACACTCAAGAACATCATGATGAATATCATCAGCATTAGGGCATCATTATTATCAAGGTGGAAGCATGTATTCATGAAGTTGATCACATGTTCTTGCACATCTTCCTCCCACTTAAACTTTTCTAGCCTGGGCATCTCAAAGTGCCTAGGATATGCGAGAGTTAGGATCGAGGGGCACAAAGGCTGGTTGTGTATCTTGCTCAATGTCAAATTTGGTCTACCCATGTTCTACTTCTCAAAAGACTTGACTCTCTCAAAGAGTGTCTGGTATACCTTCAAGGAAATAATATCATGTTCCTGAAGGTTTTCTCATGGTCATAAGGGAGGTAACCCTATGTTGGTCTGATTTGGGAATCTATACTCATCGTCCATAACCATAGATGGAGGTTCAAGATATGTTTGTTCCTAGTATTCTATCCCTACCTTTCCTCATTGAATTGTGTTTACTCGAGGTCCAGGTGTTGTTTATGTTGTGAAGTGTGGTGAGTATGCTCATTTCCTTACCTAGTGCTTCTCTCCAGCTGAGAGTTGCCATGTCTCTCATGTCAATATCTCTCACCACCTTTGTGTGAATCTATCTAAGCTAGTCTCTCTGCTAGATCCTTGTTATCAAATATTTCCTATCTTGAGAATTATTCTTGTAGGTGTAGGCACCTCTTCCTTTGCTTTTCTTAATCAAGAGATTCTACAAGCTCATGCTTGATGTTCAACACTTCCTCTAACCTACGTATTTGGTCAGATCAACTTGCTATGGAAGGTTCATGCCTTTCTAAATCTATGTGAGGAGTCCTAATACTTAGGCCCCTTAGGGAGGATCCTACTATGTTTTTACCATTTTCCACTGAAGAAGTGAAATTTATGACATGCCTTAAGGGTTCTTTATTGAAATGTAAAAGCATGTTAAAGTAAGCATTAAAAGGGAAAGATGCACAATATGTAATATATTGGAATGAATAATAATGTGCAATAAAATGTGGTGGTTTTCTCCTTATATTTATTTATTCAATGATTCCAGTGGTTATAATACATCTCATTTGAGGACTTTTATTTGATACATTTCATACTCAAAATACCAAGGATCTAATCCTTTCAAAAGCTTGATGGCGTGTTCCAATGTTCATCTCGCAACCCACACTCGAGAGCTAGTATTGGGCCTATCCTTATGTGCCTCTTAGATTCTACCTCATGTCTATATTACCTACACCTACACACAATATATCAAAACATATTAAAAGCATATGCATTTATAGATTGAAAGCTAGGAAAACATAGAAAGCATGCATCTAGAAGTAATGAAAATTATTTTTAATAAATATAAACACCTCCAAATGACCTACAAATATAATATGTTACTATTTATATGGTTTTGGAAAATTTTGAGCATAAATTGAAAGGAAATTTTTAGCAAAAATAGGGACCGTCCTTGACAGGAACAACTAGACATACAATCATAAAACTCCAAATTGACCCATTAAAACAACTTTAAATCTCACTAAAATTGAATGCAATACTAATCTAAAAATTTCTAAATGATCTATGGTGGAATTGAATCAAATTTCTTTGCTATTTTCTAACCATACCTAAAGGTACAACTACCCACTGCTAACCATCCTAGGTGGGATGGTTACCAATCTGAGTGGAATTTACCACCAATTCTAAAGGGATCTGGTTTGAAACTCTCCTAAATGTTGTGTCAAAAAATGTGGTCAAATTACTCTCCAATTTTACTAGTTTTGGAATGGATTTAGTGTATTTGGTATGCCCCTAAAAGTACCTTCGAATGAAGAGGGTTTCAAGGAAATACTAGGGCAAATGTGATAGCAAAAGTGAGGGTAGAATTGGGTAGCACTTCGTGGTCTATGCTTCAACTCTTCTCTCTTGAAATTGGGGTGAGAACACCTCAATTTATAGCCCAATTAGGGAATTTTGGGCAAAGGGGCAAGTTCTGGCATGCAAGGCAAGTGCCACCACTTGTCGAAACCTTTGCCATGCAATGGTGGAAGAGGTTGCCCATTTGGGACCTCTAATTTGGAGTTTCTAGTCTCTATGACAGTCTCCAAATCAATTTTTGATGATTGGGTAGAGAATATGGTAGTAATTTATTGCCATTTATCCACACTTTTGAATTTTGGAGGGTCTATTTAGGTACCATACCACCTAGGAATAGTTATGAGTGGTCATACCTGGGTGGGATGGTCACTACCTATGACCATCCCAAGGTGGGACAATCATAAAGATATGACCCAAAACCTCCCAAAAGTTATGGAAACCTTACAAAAAGTGTTATGGAGCCTACATTACCCTAGAGGGTTACCCAATGGGGCTATATTATGTTTATGAGAATGGTGTAAGTGGTGCAATGGCAGTCTTATCCAATTTACACGATTTTAGTGTCTATAGATGCCCCTTTTTGGGATGCGCTATGTGCAACAAAGCGCTGAGAAAAAATAGATGACTGAATTGTTAAATGATTGAGGTTATTCAATAACCTAGAAAAATTTAGATGCCTCCATTATGGAAAGATCATACATTATTGGAATCCTTACTTTTGACATAGTCGAAGGATTAATTGGGTATACTTTTCAACCACACTGTAATTATAGGTTTAGGGGCTTAGGGTATACTAGGTTTTGGTGCCTTGTGTTCTTCTAAGACTTTACATGGGTCAATTACTAAGGCTTCAATAAGTTCAAGATCTATTTTTTTTGCTTATGCTTGCCCTAGCATGGGCTTGAAAATTTGTCTTTAGCAAAAATTATTTTGAATGTATGAAACCTGTACTTTTGAGTGTTAAAGTGTTGATTTGATTTATGAATTCGTTATTATGACTATCCCCTCAATATATGAGTCAATTATGGCATGAAAAATGATAAAGTGATGAGTCATTTTACACATATGATTGAATTAGGATAACTCTCTATTTTACCTATGGTACTATATACCTGTTTGGAGGGGATTTTTGATTGTTTTGATAAGCATTTTTGGAAGCAAAAGGCTAAAAAAATTATTACCATGGAGTGGTCCAGCCATAGATGCCTTCTTGGGAAATAAAATAAATACTTTTAAAGCATCCATAAATGTTTTTGGTTCAATCTTGATCCCTACTAATATTTAGACCATTTTGCCTTATTTTTGGTGGGTTTTGGACCCTATGTTTGATGTTTTTAAGTTGTTTTGGTAAAACAATTTGGTGAAAATCCTAGTGGGGATGAGTAAAAATTTTATAACTATCCCAGGGTGGGATTTCCAGCCAATTGTGTGCTCTTCCCACCTAGGGGTGGTCATATTATTTTGGAGTTATATAATCCCAAAATGGGGTAACTAAGCTCATTTGTGCATTGTGCTTTGAGGAATTATAGAGGTGAGATGTAGGAGGGTGATTTACTGAAGCAAAGCAATACCAAAATATCTACCCAAAAATATGATCCATCCATAAGATGCGATAGGTGGTGAAGCCTGTGCAAAATGGGTATGGAACACATTTCCTCCTCTTCTCTATTTTATTGTGAAATTGTAAATTCTACTGCAATTTTCATAACACACACTAAATCATGGTTAAGGAACCCTAATAATAGTGTAATGTATGATATTTAGCTTTTATTTACCTTTTAAATGCTTTAAATTTGGATGTTATGCTATTTTTTTATGTTTTTTAAGGTGATTTTAGGGGTCAAAATGACCCTATTTTAGCCATTTTTGGGACCGTCCTTGGGTGGTACGGTCACTGGTGGCCATCCCTGGGTGGGAGAGTTACCAAATTGGGGATCATCCCTAGGTGGGATGACCAAAAAATGGGACAAAAAGTGCCCATTGTTAGTCATTTTTGGTATTTTAGACTCTTTTTATGCATTTTTAGTGCATTATTAACAAGTTGGTTCACTTTATCAGATAGTGAAGAGTCGATATAGGGTTTTGACTCTCTTTTAGTTTTCTAGAGACCTTTTGACTACTACGTACTGGTGATGGCTTGATTCCATTGGCCTAAATCATGTTATGTTGTTGGAGCCCATGGTGAGCGATCATGCCTATCTAATTGCATTGATAGATTTATGGTACCCTCATACTAATACTTTCCATATAGCTATGAGGGAGATGATAGTGACTTTAGATGACATATATAAGATACTACATATTCTAATAGAGGGGTTTCCTATAGTATCTACTCCTACAGAGTGATGAGAGGACGTGCTACGAAGGTACTTTGACGTATGATGTGAGGATGCAACGATTGATCTTCTTAGTGAAGTTATATTAGTGGTATCATGGTTTGAGGCTAATCTACTTAATATTAAGCATGCTTTGTTGATGACCTTGATTAACAACATGCTAATTCTAGAATCTTCAGGCACCAGGTTCCCATGGAACCTTATAGAGTTGGTATTCACTCTTGTAGAGTGTACAGAGGATGAGCCTATAATGATGGCTTGGGGTCCTACATTGTTAGCTCGGCTATATGAGGAGTTATATAAGATCTGCTCTAGTTAGTAGAAGGGATTAGGATGTAGCTTCTTGCTATAGGTTTGGGTTTGATTGCATATTATTATGGAGAAACCATAGGGACTACCATGGACTACTCGAGTAGAGCTATTGGATAGGGAGATTAGTTATGGGAAGCTATGGTATTGGGTAGATAAGATAGGCCAGAGTGGTCAACATGCTAGGTAGGTTGAGCACTATGCAAAGGCTTTTCCATAGCTTAGTATGACCAACATTTCATGGAGGCCCTATAGAGATTATCCTGCATGGAGTGATGCTAAGACACAACTAAATTGAGTTCGATGAGGTAGGTGGCTAATAGGGTGACATGGGATAGAGTGAGAGTACTTCCCTCATGATCATGTCCTACAATATTTTGGGCTATGCCAGGGGTTGCCTACGGAGCTTATGATCTATCATCATAGAGGGGGTGAGAAGACTCTAGCATGGCCTATTGTTGAGTCACTGGGAGAGGAGTCATATCCTATGGTTTTATTTTCTAAGTTGGATAACACCAGTACGACAAAGGAGTATGATGCTTGGTGGGTTATACGGTAGTGGCAAGGAGAGGGGCCACTAGGAGGGAATGCAACTACTAGAGTAGTGAATGTAACTAGGGGTGCTCCAAATAATGAGGATCAATATGGGTCTCTATATGATGAGAAGGTAAACATAGGCAAGCAGTATGTGTGTCATAATGTGGCAGTGGATAGGGTGGAGCTGATTTATGTACAGGATCCACTAGATTTATATGGGGATAACCCTAGATATTAGGTTATTCAGACATAGTTAACAACATGATATGCTATTATTATAGAGTTGTGGGGTGATCTCAGTAGGGTGTAATAGGATTTTGTAGAGGAGAGAGCTCTACTACAGGCATAGGTGTAGAGTGCACAAACTAATATGGAGAGGCAAGCAGCTTTGATAACTACTCTTTAGGCATAGGTTGGAGTATAGAACCCTAGCTATGGTGAGTCCAATAATGGTGAGGTAGCCAAAATGCAGGAGGATATGGCACATCTCTAGGGTTTTTTTTGACCTATCAAACTTGGTTTCAAGAGGATCAACCCTATAATAACATGCTTAAGGATGAGATAGTGCACCTTAAGGGGCACATACCAGATTGAGCATTGGCCATTGGATCATAGCAGATTCAGAGGAGTGAGACAGGATAGTCATCTACATAGATGAAATATCCTAGTTCTACATTGAGGATGGATAGGTCTAGGAGGAGTAGGTTTGGGAGCTCGCAACAGACTCCTACTAAGGTACCGCTCATGCGTGACCATGGCTTAAAGACTCTGATAGTTCTTTTTGGATTTTTGTTTTTTTTTCTTGTGAAGTCAAAGGACTCACATTTATTATAGCCTATGGGCAGCTTATGGACTATGATGTAGCTTTTGACTTCTTACATATGGATATATAGTAATGTATGACTTTGCTTTTATCATCATGTAACCTTTTACTGCTTTATGATGTGTATGTTATATTTTGCTTTATGATGCTTTTGATGAATGCCTATGATTAAATGCATGTATTATGTTTATAATTTGATGATGCAATGATGTGAAATGTAATGGAAATGCATAATGAAATAGATGATTTGATTTAATTTTGTATGATGGATTTATGATGACTATTTGACACATTATATGCTAGCACCATAGACTGTACAAAATGTATCTTTATTATTTTTATGTTATTATGACACTATGTAATGGATTTTGTAATTTTGAAAAACATGTGACAACATGATGTAAAATGGAATGGGTAATGTAATGTGATATGATATGGTTGGCAATTTTTAGGAGACTCAAACACTCTAGTTGCCTAATCAAAAGTTGTATAAGAACTATACAAGACTTTCTAATAAAGTATACATCTACTAAGATAACCAAGATAATAAATATCCCTATGTGTGCATGTGATTTCATTACTATGATAACACATGAAGTTACCCTAGTGCCAAACGGGATTCATGCAGCCCATATGTACTAGAGATCACCCTACGAGTCTCATTATCCTGATTTTTGTACTTAGTTAGATTAGACCACTAGGTAATATAGGCTAAAACAAGCTAGCTCATCCACATTCAAATATTGGTCTAGACACAAGCAAGTTGATTATGTGAGAGATATACATCATGTATAAGGATACCACCATTGCTAGGTAGGCTATCCACCAAACCTATAACGAGGATCACCTTATGGTTCTCTAATGCTAAGAATTCTAGGGATTCAAGTTCAAGACTCCCTTCTTTTCTTTTAACTTTTGAATATTTCAAGGGAGTTGCTCATTTTTGTTTGTTGAGAAAGGGATTTTTGTAGTGGTGAGAACTATTATTTCTTTTTTCTTTTTCTAATGGTAAGAACCACTATTTATTTTTTCTTTTTCTAATGGTAAGAACCACTATTTATTTTTACATATTTTTGAAGTGATAATAATCACTATTGATTTTTTTGTTTTGGATACTTGCCCCAATGTAAGGCAAGGTATTTTGGGTAAGGAGTACTTGTTCTTTTGTCAATTCTCAGCATCTTTGAACCATTCGCACAGGGGGATGAGCGAGAAAACATTTTTTTTTCTTAAATTAACCTAGAACACTTTATAGTTTCATCTTTCCTTGTGCTAGACTTGGATTTATTAATGTGAAAATATGTTGGGATTTTTATTTATACAAGGTATAATATAACCAGGATTCTACATTCTAAAAATTCTAATATATTTCTAAAAAATCTAAAAAGAAAATTATATATGATGGGGTGACCAAAAAACCTTAACT
The DNA here is from genome assembly GCA_028583015.1 of Wollemia nobilis. NCBI lineage: Eukaryota > Viridiplantae > Streptophyta > Pinopsida > Araucariales > Araucariaceae > Wollemia > Wollemia nobilis. Next base: position 1,263,275 of record JAQPPZ010016675.1, read on the forward strand.
ATGTCTTACAAACAATGGCTAAGTGACGGGAAACAAACATATAATATTAAGTGTAAATGGAAATTATATGTGTAGTGTAAACAGGTAGTAATATTGAAATATGATAATAGTGAATTTAATAGATGCCTAGTGTATAGATCTGGTTCTAGACATGTATGATCAATTTCAAACAATGCACAATGCAATGATGAGTATGCGTAATGCAATTGATGTTGAAATGCAAATGATGAAAAATGCAATACAATGCAATATTTTTGTATTTTTGAGTTTACGATGATGTTTTTGTATTTTTTATGAATATATATAAAGGTTGACCAATGGGCTTAATGAATTCCATTGGGGATTTTTGGGTGACTAAAGGGCTTATAGATGCCTTTGGGGCATTTTGGGGTGACCTAGATAGCCATAGTTTGACTAAGAGCTTTTCAGGGTGACCAAAGGGCTTATAGATGCCTTTGGGACATTTTTGGGTGACCTAGATAGCCATAGACCACCTAGGGATATTTTATGGTGACCAAAGGGCTTATATATGCCTTTGGGGATTTTGGGGTTTACCTAGACAATCGTAGACTTCTTAAGAGCATTTTAGTTTGACCTAGATGGTCATAGACTACCTAGGAACATTTTAGGTTGACCTAGATGGTCATAAACCACCTATGGGTATTTTATGGTAATCAAAGATCTTATAGACACCTTTGGGGATTTTGGGGATGACCTAGACAATTGTAGACTATCTAGGAGCATTTTAGTTTGACCTAGATCGTCATAGACCACCTAGGAGCATTTTAGGTTGACCTAGACTATCATAGACCACCTAGGGGAATTTTATGATGACCAAAGAGCTTATAGATACCTTTGGGGATTTTTGGGTTGACCTAGATAATCATAGACTACCTAAGACCATTTTTTTTGACCTAGATGGTCATAGACCGCCTAGGAGCATTTTAGTTTGACCTATATGGTCATAGATTACTTAAGAGCATTTTAGGTTGACCTAGATGGTCATAGACAACCTAGGAGCATTTTATGGTAACCAAAGGGATTATAGATGCCTTTGGGTATTTTTGGGTTGACCTATATAATCATAGACTTCCTAGGAGCATTTTAGTTTGACCTAGATGATGATAGAATACCTAGGAGCATTTTAGTTTGACCTAGATGGTCATAGATCATATAGGAGCATTTTAGGTTGACCTAGATGGTCATAGACCATGTAGGGGAATTTTATGGTGACCAAAAGGCTTATAGACACCTTTGGGGCTTTTGGGTTGATCTAGACAATTGTAGACTGTCTAGAAGCATTTTAGTTTTACCTAGATGGTCATAGACCACCTAGGAGTATTTTAGTTTGACGTAGATGGTCATAGACTGCATAGGAGCATTTTAGGTTGACCTAGATGGTCATAGACCATATAGGGGCATTTTATGGTGAACAAAGAGCTTATAGATACCTTTGTAGCTTTTTAGGATGACCTAGACAATCATAGACTACCTAGGAGCATTTTATTTTGACCTAGACAGTCATAGACCACCTAGGAGTATTTTAGATTGACCTATATGGTCATAAATTACCTAGGGGTATTTTATGGTGACAAAAGGTCTTATAGACGCCTTTGGAGATTTTTGGGTTGACCTAGACAATCATAGACTGTCTATGAGTGTTTTATTTTGACCTAGAGGGTCATAGACCGCCTAGGAGCATTTGATGGTGCTCTAAGCATGGAAAGGCCGCAGATGACTAATATTCATTGGTTCAAGCTCTTCACTTCCTTTGATGGATGCTAAGAAATAAGTTTTGGGTCCAATATGAGTTGTAATGATGAATGGACCTAACCATTTTATCGTAAATTTATCCCATAGATTGGGTGGTAAATTTGAGTTTTTTTGCTTCTCTTTTACAACTAAATCACCAACTTAAAAGTCTCTCTGGTGTAATTTCATGTTTTAAGATCTATTAATGCATTCTTGATAAACACATAGATGCTCAAGAGCATTGACACATCGTTCATCAAGTAATTTTAATTGATCTAAGCGAGCTTGCCTAGCAGTATCATCATCAATGAATTCTTGCATGGAAATGCACAACGATGGAATCTCTAACTCTAAAGGCATGATGGCTTCAACACCATACACTAGTGAAAATGGAGTTTCCCTAGTGGGTGTATGAATGCTAGTGTGATAATCCCAAAGGGTAAGAGTTAATTATTATGCCAATATTTATGATTTTCCTTAACGGTTTTCTTCAATATGACTATTACTATCTTATTAGATGCCTTTGCTTTTCCATTGGCTTACGGATAATAGGGCATGGAAAATCTATGCTTTATGTTATACTTTCTAGTTAATCCATGTACATCATTATTTTTGAAGGGTGTTCCATTATCTGATATTATTTTGGATGGAATACCAAAATGACATATGATATTATGTAGCATGAACTCTGCAATGTGAGGTCTAGTCGTAGTGGTAAGGGAAATTACTTCCACCCATTTTGTTAAGTACTCAGTTATCATTATGATACATGTGTGACAGTATTTAGGTGAAATTTCAATTTACACCACTCAATCCACACATGTGGTAGATTTTTACTCATAGATCCATACCAAAAATGTATTATGATAAAATTTGGTCTATACTATCACTAAAACTATCAATGTTGGGGAAATCCCATAGGTTTCTTTGACTGATCAATCTTACAATCCATATGCGTAAACTTCCATATCACAATTAAATCTCTAATTTCAACCAAATCATTCATAAAATTTCCAATCAACTCATCCACAACAAGTTCCACATTCATCTTATATCCCACATTCTTCTCACATCCCACATGCTTCATATAACATACCACATCTACATCAACAAGCTAATACTTATTTCTCAAATCCTCTACATAATAGTATTCCCTTCCATGAATCCTTATCAAGTCACACAATCTAACTACTATCCTCCTCATGAAAATATAGTGGCACCAAGCATTCATAATGCACAAACACATCATATTGAAACTATAGTAAATCAATTGGATTCACGATTGGATCACATGGACCCATACCATCCTACATATAGTTATAGAGAATTTTTAATAAACCTTTGGATCTTGTAGTTGTAGCTAGAACATACCCAAAACATTTTTCTATTCCAGTTCTCACCATCTACAAGGAACTGAAGACCCTATCAAGTATCTTCAAATTTTTAGAATATTGTGTCATGACATCACCTATGATAATAAGTTGTTATTGAAGATGTTCCCTAAGATTTTTTGGGGTATGGCCCTAGAATGGTATTATCATTTTCCAACATATTCCCTAAGGAAATTTGAGGAAATAGCAAAGTTTTTTGTGCATCAATTTGGAGCCTATATTGAAATACATGTGACAATTAAGAATTTATACAAGTTAAAACAAGAAATATAAGAGAGCTTTTCTGAATTCTTGGTACAATGGATGAAATTTGTAAGGAAATTATATTTCTTTCTACCTCCTATGGAAATGCTCAAAATATTCATTGGAAATTTACAAGAGCAACTCTCTTATGAGTTGGTTACTGCCACTCTTACCTCCTTTGATCAAGACATTGACTTGGTAAGAAGAGTTGAAGAGGACTTATTAGAAGAGGGCAATTAAAGATAAAAGAATAGGAAAACCATACAAAAACCAATACAAAAAAAAAACACATGGTAGGATATGGTATTACTAGATAATATGCATCCTATGAATGCAAATGTAGCTAATATTTTTCAAAATATGGTGTTGAAGGCACTATAAAAACCTCCTCCATGTAACTTCACAAGATTAAACCAACCATTTTCCATAGTTCTACCATAATTTTTAGAAATGGAAATGATAGAGTTGCTTGATATTTGGTAACCTAACACCATTACCAAGTGGTATGAGCCCAGAAAACACTATTACTTTCATAGAGTTGATGGACATGCAACAAATGCATGCAAGAGGTTAAAGTATTTAGTGTAATATTTAATTGATAGTGGTAAGTTGGAGGTAGAAGGCTCTACTTCAAATTTAAACCTACCTTCCACTACACAACCTCCTTTGTAGTAGGAACAAAATACAAATAAAAATTTAGATATTTTTCAAAATCCATTATCCAATTATTGTAAATAGGTGGTAAATCAAGTTGACTATCAGAATATGTTATCGCTAGCATGATATGTGGGTATGGAAAGTAGAATTTCACTATCACAATATCCATTAAATGAGGTTATTCCTACACTTTATACTATCATTAAAGGAGAAATTCAAAAGAAATAATACATAGTAGTAGCATATGATTATTCTAAAAATGAGTCATAATATGATATTGATATTAGTTCACTTCGCTCCAATAGTTTCAAGGATGATTAGAACCTATGATGCCCATAATAGATTTGCTTGTTCTTGAGAAACACTTTGTGATATTATTATCAAATTGCCCATATACGCATCAATTTCTCCCATTAGAATAAGCAAAACATCATAGAACTCATCCCATCCAAGCCACCCTAACTTCTCCACAATTATCATCCAACCTCTTCCTCAACCAAATATTATAGTGTGTATGATAATAGGCTCAAGCCCAAGCCTCACAACCATCTCAAACACCAATCACTCAACTACCATCTTCATCATCACCATCAAATGAACCTATTCAATATCCTTTGATCTTGAGGGCACCCCAAAAGGGTAACAATGCAACCAAATTTTAACAAAAACCTTTTGATATAAATGATCAACTTGCTTACACACCAGCCAAAATTTCCCTTTTGGAATTACTTAGATCACCCCCCATTCATAGGGAAGATTTGATGAATTTATTGAGTAATATGATAGTTCTCTAACAAATCAACCCAAGTGTTGTACTCAATGTTGTAGTATCTCATGAAGTGGATTATGTATATTTTCATGATGAAGACATCCCTCCACATAGTTTACAGGGAGATAATCCTCTCTACATATAAGTATTGATCATAGATATTTGTGTTAAGAGAGTGTTGATTTATAATGGGTCTTCACTTAATATTTGCACATACAGTTTATTCAAAATATTTGGGTTCAAATATGAAGACTTAAATAAAATATACTTAATCATTAAGGATTTTAATAATGAAACTCAAGATGCATGTGGTATGATGTCCATTACTCCACATGTTAGCCCCTAAATTATAGATACTTGTATTTATATTGTGCCATGCCTAACATCATACAATATCCTTCTATGTCATACTTGGATTAATGCAATGAGGTTAGTTCCCTCTACCTTACACCAATGTGTCAAATTTGAGTTTAAAAATTAGTTGGTCACCATTCATGGTGACTCCAAACCATTTGATTTATGTGCAATGGTTGAGCTTGTTGGTATCCCTTTCTATCCTTCTTTGTCATTAGCATCACCTTCATCTCAATAACCATATTCATCTCATCAATCTTCTTCATCACATCCTTCTACATCCACTCCCCATACACATTCTTCTAATACAAATAATCCATCCACATAATATTCTCTTATGGATAAACCCTTAATTGATTTATCCACGATACCACCATATAATCATAAGGATTTTTCCACACAAGATTATCTCATTTCATCTAAACTACTACCATCTCCTCAAACTTTGGGTTTACCCTATAAGAGAGGAGATGTGCACCATGTTGGTAATTGTACTCTCATCAATGCTAGATATACTAAATATAATATCATTGTTGGTAAGAATCTAATTTTTTAAGAAATTAATTTTTCTCACTGCTATTTATCGGGTGAGTTTTTGATTCCTAAGAAAATCATGTGTAGCATGGGCTACAAAGGTAAAGGTTTAGATCACTTAGAAAATGGTATATGTGAACCATTGGATGCCAACATTTGACTGATATGATGTGGCCTAGGTTACATCCCAACAAAGAACCAACCTTTGCCTTTTAAAGATGATGATCATTTAATCACTTATGTTGAGTATTTAGAGAGTTGTCAAAGTTTAGAATGGATAGAAGAATATGAGGGACCCCATTCTCCCTCAAACATTTGTTGCAATATGCTTTCATTGGTTTATCCTAACCTGATTTCAAGTTCTAAAGAATGTGCTAAAGAGGATGTCCTTTACAACATAGCATATGATGATGTTGTAAATAATGGTTTCATTTTTTATGGTTCTATCCCTTGTATAGCACACATTGAAGATTCTAGTTCAAAATATGAACATATGGACTTATCTCTTGAAGACCTAAGGAAAATGGGTGTCTCAACCATCCCTCAAAATTTTGAGAGAGAATATCAAATAGTGATTGAGAAAACTTTAAAGATTAATTTTGGCATTGAAACCAATACTCACATGGTCAAAATAGGAGCCATGTTAAAAAAAGAATAACAAGTCAAATTTATGAACTTCCTATAAAAATATCTATATGTTTTCATATGATATTATGTAGACATGCCAGGTCTAGATCCATTCATGGTCATACATCATTTAGTGGTTCATCCTAACGCAAAACCTATAAAACAAAATTTCAAGAAAATACACCCTAAAGTTGCCCTTTTGGTAAAATAAGAGCTTCAAAAGCTCTTATATGTTGGTTTATCCAAGCCATAGATTATTCTAATTGGATATAAAACATTGTTCTTGTGGCAAATAAGGAATCTAGGTATGCACAGATTTTAGAGACATCAATATTGCATGTCCTAAATATGACTTCCCTCTTCCTAATATGGATCAAATAGTCAATTTTATGGCTAGGAGTGGGATGTTATCCCTCATGGATAGATTTTTTGGATATAAAAATATTCACATCACACCAAAATATCAACCTAAAATCCCTTTCATTACACCATGGGGTACTTTATGTTGGAAGGTAATGCCCTTTGACTTGAAAAACATGGGTGCTACTTAGTAGAGAGCCATGACATATGTATTCCATGATATGATGCATGACATTATGCAAGACTATGTGGATGATATTATTGGGTATTCTTGTAGACACTAAAATATGGTTAAACCTATTAAGCACCCACAAACAATGATCAAATTGGCATCATATGGCCCCCCCTTGGGCAGCCCTCAGGAGGCTCACAGTGGTTCTAGCCACTCTGAAAAGGTTTTCGGAGGCTACCGACCCAATTTTGGGAGGTTTTGGACCAAAATTCACCACCGTACCACCATGGTATGGTGGTAGATTCCCACCATCCCAGGGTGGGATAGTGAGCGGGTTTGACCTAAAAAAAGTCAAATCTGGGACATTTGGCACCCAAAAACTGCCATTTAGCATGCCACATGGAGCATGTGTGTCAGAGGGCATTGAATACTTATGACACACTTCTTAATGGAGGCCCAAAATGGATATTCTCTTCCACACCCATTGCATGCCTCCCGTTTGACAAGTGACACCTCCTGCCATGCATGCCCTTGCATGCCTTTTTGCACATGAGCCCCTTTGGGATATAAAATGGATTAAATATCCACACATATAATATATAGAGGAGTTCTAGGATATGCAATGGAGTTCTTCTGATATTTACCCTCACCTTATTGCACCTTTTTGCCCTCGAAATCTCTCTTTTGCCAAGGAGGTTATCGGGTGACTTCAAGAAGGTAATCCGAGCATAAATTTTCCATCCGAGTGAATTTCTTCACCAAATTCGATTAAAAAACACCTTATATTGTTTAGTAACATCTTATAGTGATTTTTGTAGCAAAAAGTGTCCATAATTGGTGGGTATCCCCTCCTAGGGTGCCCCAAAAATAGTTGTAGTCACCACTGTCCCCCCTGGGATGAGGGGAAATTATTACACAATTTCACTACTATTTTTAATTATTATTATTTTTTATTATCCCATTATTATACAGTTAAAATTTCAGGTGATTTGGAGTTAAATTGACAAAGTTATAGCATTTTTAAGTTTTTGCAGGCTTGTAGGGCCCATTCGGGCACCCCAATTTGATGCAGGTGGATATGGGCCAAAATTTTAAAATTTAATCATATGGGTTTTCTTAAAATTTCAATTTATGCATAATTTTCAAATTTCATGAGTTTTGGATACGTTTAGGTATGGGATTTTCTTGTCTTCTTCTTCGTAGGTTGCAGGCGGGTGACGCAAAATCAAGGTGTCTACAGATGCATTTTCTGATATATTTTTGGTTATATCCCCTAAAAAAATCCTCTTTAACATATATGCAAATTTTCATGTCATTTGGACATGTTTTGATATATTTTTAATATATGTGCTATTTTGCCCCTATGGGGATTGCATGTTTTCACCATACACCCTTGCTATTTGACCCCTTTGGATTCCTTGTGTGCAGGTGCATGTTATAAGAATGCATTGGGAAGGAATATTAGACATAAGAAATCAGATATACAAGCAGAAAAAGAATTGGCTTGCCCACCTTGATTGTGGGTAGGAGGAAAAGCACTGGATTTACACCCTGATATCTTGAAGGAATTGATCCTTGGGCACCCCAAACATTGTAAAAATTGTATCACATTTTGAACCCTCAAGGGGACTTCCGTGTAACCTTGGATCTTATCCACCAAATTAATAAATAAGACATTCATTTCATTTCATTCTTATTGCTTGGTATTGCTTCATTTTCATATGCATGCTTTCGTTTGATGCTCATGTGCAAGATGGGATAGATACACATATTTTTTCTCTTAATTAGGTGCATATATTTTCCCTAATTAATTTTTTATCATTGTGGTACCCTTGTACCTTATTATTTGGGTGAAAATATGACCTCAATTTTGCAATTTTTGCCCTTTTTGTGTTGCAAGTGCTCCCCTCCCCACCCTGGAACAGTGGCAGAGCCTTTATCTGGTGCACCTTGGGATGGTGGCTTCACCATCCTACCCTAGGATTTTTGTGAGGCTTCTAATAATCCCACCCTAGAGCAGTGGTGAAACAGACATATTTTTGCCCAAAAATTCAGAATTTGGAGAGCTCAAAATGGACAAAGTAAGTGCCTAAAAACTCTGTTTTTTCTGCTCATTTTCAGAGAATTTCAAAAATCAGTTTTCTTGCTTCATTTTATTGCATAGAAAGGTTAAAAGTTATATTTTTCTTTTCTTATAACATCACATAGCAAAATGAAGAAGAAAATTCAAAAGAAATTTTAAGTAGCAATGCATCTTTGTGGCTTGATTGCTTGTGGCTTACCCAATGGGTAGGTTAGCATTTAGGGCTTCCATCTATAAGTGACATTTTTAGGTTCCTTTTATCCTAGATTTTTGAAATTAAAACACACATATTGCATGCATTTAGTGAATGATAATTTAATTCTTCTTTGCTTATTTTATTTGGGCTTAAAAGGAACCACACACACTTGCACATTTTACTATAATATTGGTAAGGTTGGATTTCATCACCAACCCCCAATTTAGACCGGTGACATTGGATTTCACCTCCTTCCACCAGCTTGCCCATATATATCTTAGATAAAATAGGGCACTCTCTCAAGATGAAATAGGTCACTAATGTTCAAACTGACTCCCACTATTGGAAACATTGTTTCAGAGTGGAAGAGCTAGGCGAACCCCCCACTGGGATTTAAGTGGTGTACCCTAGACTCTTTTGAGAAATCATGTTTTCCACTAGTGTCCATAGTCACCACTTTGGTTGAGTTCCCTCATTCTAATTCTGCAACAAGAGCAAAGAACAACAACAAATCTAAACACACTGAAACTAGTTTAGGACACACATTTAATTAGTAAAAAGATAATCATATTGTCTACTTTGTGTGTTTCTTTGTTATCTGGGACCAAAACCTAACCCTAATATTTCAAAAAATTGGGCTTCAAAAATAATTTAAAAAAATATACTTTTTTATCATGCATCCAACACTTCAAGAATCATGCAAAACATAGCTATAACGAAAAAGTTATTTTGGTTTTATTTTTACTCTATTTTCGACCCCAAAAATAGCAAAAAACTACACTAAAATGGTCATAAAGTGGGCTAGAAAACTCTGAAAAGTGCCAAAAAAAAAAAAATTTCTTAGTTACCCCCTAGGGCACCTCTCCTAGAAATTTTGAGTCCTAACTCTTTACAATTTAAAATTTCCCAAAAAATCCTAAAAGTGGGCATTTCCCCACGGGCCCCGGTGGGCCAAATATTTCAAAAATACAAATTTTTGACCCAAAAATCAAATTTTGGAGACCTATCCCATTATGATCAGCTCATTGCACTAATCCTTTTGATATATAACACTTATAACATTTTTGGAAAAGTCAAAATTTTCTAAAATGGCTGACAGACCCCCGTTTTACCAATTTGGTCCAAAGGCGATTGAAAATAAGACCTCAAATTTAGTGAGATATTCAAGATCCATAGCTAGTTAATATATCCAAATAATTCTAGAGGACATGCCCATACTTGAATGGCATCCTAGGTCCTATCATAACAACAAAATCATCCCTAGTGGGGCAAATCTTTGAGATAACCCTCCTAGGGAAGCACCCTTAGGTCCTCTAGGAAAACTCCCTGATTGGAATACCTTGATAGAATTCTATATAGCAAATAATCTGCCCAATGAGGGGTCTAATAGATCAATATCACTGGTTCACACCCCAGCTTGCTCTATACATAAATCATAATATGAACATGAGAGTACACCATGGCCTAGCCTGGATGAGCAAACCACCCCATTTGATCGAGAAAGTCACCCTCATACTCCTCATAGAGAGAACTCAAAATCCACACATCATGCTTCTGTGCAACCTGAATATATAGAGCTTACATCCAAAACTAAATATGAGGCTTTCCTAATAGATGAGGGAGGATATCTGAACCATCTACCTACTCCTCGTGAAGAGTACTTGGTGCAACCATATGGTGGCTCTACATCATCAGGCTATACAGATCCAATTCCTAAATCAGAGTCTTGAGGTAATATGATCCTTAGGGAGCATGGAAAACAAGCATTAGATCCTACTAGGGGGGAAATACATGATAAACCCATCCATATTTAAAATATGAGGATACACAAACCCCCGACAACGGAGCAACCAGATCATACTCATCAAGCAATTAGGCCAAATCTTAATAGGCAACAACATATGGATAAACTCTAGTTGGCTCAACAACAAGTACATCAACAATGGGTGGAGTCACAACGAGCACACCTACAAGGGTTGTTTCAATGAAATATATAACAAAAGATACAATAAGAGCAATTACATAATGCAGTACCTAAAGTTGTGCTTACACCTAGCACCTATAGGATGCAACAATGAGTAAGACACCCAATACAATCTCAAAATATTCCCCCTCGACCATGTAAAACTTGCATTCAACATCAAATGCCATTATCTAGTTATCATCAAAAGCCTCATACTCCCCAACAGTACCAATATCAATACGAGGAGGAATCATATGAAGAGTCCCAATGGGAACATTAGGATCAAATAGATGCCTACCCTGAACCCAGTTATGATGAGGTACCTAATGATAATACTTATCATCCACCTCAACATATCATCTAATAAAGGGTGACAATAGGATGATCATATTATATCGTCAAGGCAATACAAAGTGCTAGCTGATTGGTTGAAGGCATTAGAAAAACTAGATCAAATTTTGGGTTATCAAAAACCCACACTAAAGTAGCTTAGTAATCAACATGTACATCCATCAGTGTCATCACTGACATACCCAACAAATTTCTAGATGCCCAAGCTTGAAGATTTCAAATATGATGAAGATGCATAAGAGCACGTGGCAAGCTTCATTCTTAAGTGCTCTCATATTCAATATTATGACCCTTTGATGTTGAGAATATTCATTACAACATTATTTGGAGATGTTGTAGAATGATATAATCATCTACCACGTCATAACATAAACATCTTTGAGCAATTGGCTGATGCATTTTTGGAATGCTTTGCCTCTAGCACTAAGAAAAGGATAAACTTGACTGACTTGTCTAGCCTTCATCAACTTGATGATGAGCCAGTCATGGAGTATGGTAATAGATGGATAAAGGTGATGTTAAAACTACCTTTCACCCTACCCACAACGGAACTCATTTGAATTTTTACTAGAAGTTGTTCAAAGAAAATTTCACTTCTTTTACAATTACAATGATATCAAACATTCGAGGAGGCCTTAGCACAAGCCCAAATAATTGAGAACATCAAGGTCCAGGAGGGTAATGTATGACTCCATAAAGGAGAACAGCAAAACAAGAACATTAAATGTGGTAACACATAGTAAAATGTAGCCCCAATCAATCAAGTGGTTCTAAGCATCTCCGAACCCTTAAACCAAGATCCCCCACCGCAATTACCAGTGCAACCTAATTTCTAGGCTCAACCTCCATTGACTAAAAACCATCTGCAACAAAATAAAATACAATATACTCATTTGTCAGAGCCCTTAGCATAAATATTCAATCAATTGTATGAGGCACGAGCAATCACGCTTCCTGAGATCCATCCATTGAAATCTAACAAACATAGATCAAAGGCACACATGAAAGATCTATATAGTGTTTACCATAGACAAAGAGGTCATGACATCCAAAAATATTATCCCTTTAGATATTTAGTTCAGGATATGATCGAGAGACGAGAGCTTCCTGTGGGAAATCCTCTTGCTCCTAACAACAAACCGATAGGAGACTTCCAAGACCTCTGGCCCATACATGAAGAAAACACAAAATCTACCAACCACTTTGAGCAACCCAAAGGTAGCATACCTTCCTCACCATCCACATCACAACCAATGAATCATAGTGAGAACCATAATGATATCACACCTTTCTCACCTTCATTGAGTAGCACACACACTTGGGGTGCCTAAGGTATCATGCCTTCCCCCTCACAAAACACTCAAAATTCAAAAACAATTTAAAACACCAAAAATCCAAACAAATCATAAAATGTCAAAATCCATAAACATTCAAAACAATAAAAATTTCAAAAATATTGCAAAACATTAAAACACAATAACATTTGCCATGTACCCTTGCATACTTTAATTGCTTTGTATTAGGTATTTTTCAGCCATTATACTTGCATTAGGATAGGTCATTTTTAACATTGCATCAATCATAGTAAATGTTGGGGGTATATAAGGTATTGCACCTTCCTCCTAAGAACACACAGTAAGAAAAGTTACAAAAGGCTCCAAGGGTGTCTACAATTTGCTTGGTCAACCTAAAAATGCTCTTGGACTATCTATGATCATCTAGGTCAACCCTAAAAGCCCCAAATGCATCCATAAGACCTTTGGTCATAGCCAAATGCCCCTAGGTAGTTGTAGACACTTTCTAAGTTTCGCTGACTGTTTAGGTCACCCAAAAGGCTCCTAGTAGGTTCTCACTATCTAGGTCAAGTAAAAATGCTCCTAGACTATCTACGATCATCTAGGTCAACCCTAAAAGCCCCAAAGGTATCCATAAGCTCTTTGGTCACAACCAAATGCCCCTAGGCAGTCGTAGACACTTTCTAAGTGCCATTGAACATCTAGGTCAACCCTAAAAGCCCCAAAGGTATCCATAAGCTCTTTGGTCATAAACGAATACCCCTAGGAAGTCATAGACACTTTTTAAGTGTTGCTGACCATCTAGGTCACTCAAAATGCTCCTAGAAGGTTTCACCATCTAGGTCAAGTAAAAATTCTCCTAGACTATCTACGATCATCTAGGTCAATCCAAAAAGCTCCAAAGACATCCATAAGCCCTTTGGTCACAACCTAAAAGGCTCCTAGGTTGTTTAGAATCGTCTAGGTCACCCCTAAATGCTCCAAGGGTGCCTATATCCCACTTGGTCAATATAAAAGGCTCTTAGGTGATCTAGAACCGTCTAGGTCACCCCAAAATGCTCCAAGGGTGCCTATATCCTGCTTGGTCAACCTAAATGCTCCTAGATGGTCTAGAACCATCTAGGTCAACCAAAAAGCCCCAAAGGCATCCATAAGCCCTTTGGTCATAGGTACAAAAAATATATATATATATATATATATATATATATATATATATATATCAATAAAAAATTCAAAAACATCATCAAAACATCAAAATACAAAAACACTACATCGCATTGCACTTTCATACATACATACCAATCCAAATTTCACAAATAAGGGCATTATCAAAATTTCAAAATTAAAAAAAAAAATATTGCATCACATCACATTGCATCCCATTGCATTTTATCATCGCTTGCATTTAGGCATATCCATCATTTGCACTTTGCATTTTAGAGTGGCTCATACATGTCTAGCACTAAGATGGTACACTAAGTACAATTCACAATCAATGTTTTCAAGGTCATCATTCACCTCATTCCATAGTTACTTATCATTTCCATATACATTTCATACATTACCATAGTCATGTCCATTCCCTTAACTTAGTCATTTGTTTTTAGAATGTCATTAGGGTTTTCGGTCACTTAACCATATCTAGTTTTTTCTTAGATTTTTTAGAAGGCGTGATATTTTTATGAGGTAGAGTCTTGATTGGATTATGCCTCGTATACATCAAATACCAACACATTTTCACACTAATAAATCCAATTTTTATGAAAGGAAATATGAAACCCACCAAGTGGTCTAGGGTACCTTGAGAAAAAAGTTTATCTTGCTCATCCCACTGTGTGAATGGTTCAAGAATGCTAAGAATTGGCAAAAGGACAAGTTCTTCCCTACCCAATTCCCCAAAATAAATAGTGGTTTTCACCACTATAAAAAATTCCCAAGCACCCTTGATACCTAAAGTTGTAAGGATTCGTACTGCACATCCCTGAGAAGGATGGGTAGTCATCCCCAGGGCCTAAAAGATAAATATCATTGAAAAGCAAATCCCAAAAGTTCACCATCAAAATTACCAAACACCCTTGATCCTTAAAGTCCTAAGGATTCGTACTACACATCCTTGAGAAGGATGGTTAGTCATCCCCAAGGCCTAAAAGATCAATCCCATTTGAAAGAAAAAATCCTACAAGTTCAAGTTTGAAATCAAAATTCAAAATCAAAATCCTCAAAAAGCAACAAGCAAAAAATAACAGTGGTTTTCACTATTCCCCAAATCCCTTTCTCAAGGAAAATCAAATACAAAATAAACAGTGATTTTTATCACTATATATGAGAGCAAGTATCCCAATAAATCAAAGAAGGTAGGGAGCTTGAGCTTGAATCCCTGGAATTATTAGTATTTGACAAACAATTTAGGTGATACTAATTATAGGTTTGGTGGATAGCCTACTTGGAATGGTGGTATCCTAAACGTATGACGATATGTCTACCACATTAGCCTTGTGTGTGTGTAGACCAATGTTTGCATGTGGACGAGCTATCTTTTGGTCACCTATACCACCTAGTGGTCTAATCCAAATGAGTAAATAAATTTGGATTGTGGTATTCATAGAGTGATCCTCATTATAGGTTTGGTGGATAGCCTACTTGTCAATGGCAATATCTTTATGCATCTTGTAGAAATGAACTCACTTGCACACATAGGGATATTGAGTATCTTGGTCATCCTAATATATTCATACCTTGTAAAAAAGTTTGACATGGTTAGTATACATCTTTTGATCAGTTGAATAGAGAATTTTTCTCATGAAAACATCATAGGCCTTCTAGAACATGCATTTTATTCATTCCATTTTATCACATGTATGTCAGTTTCCATTTGCACAAATCCATTACATAGTCTCATGACAATATTCCACAAGAATTGATGAATTCTATATAGTCTATGGTGCTAATATAGTATGTCATATAGTGTTCATATTCCATTAATACACATCAATATATCATCCATTTCATTATGTATACACACATTGCATATCATCAAATAACATCATAGTATAGCACATGCATCCATCAATGCATCCATAGATCATAACACATAATGCATATAACGCTCCAAATTATCATAATTGCAAATCAAGCAAACATTTTTGTAACATCCACTGGGGCATTATTGGTATCATACCTCCCCTAATCAGAAATCAAACAATTAAGTAATCAACCTCAAAAAACCCAAAAGGTATCCATAAACCCTTTGGTCACCCAAATGCTCCAAAGGTATCCATAAACCCTTTGGTCACCCCAAATGCCCCAATGGCATCCACTAAGTCCAGTGGTCATAATAACATCATGCTTAATCCAAATCAACAATGGATAACTTAATCAAGTTAATCGTGTTCATATTGTGAATCATTGCCAAAGACAGTCATGCACCCCCTTTGCTTGGGGCAAATAAGCAAAAGATCAAAAGCAAATTCAAGCAAACTAGTAAGCTTATCTCCTATTATCATCAAGGCTAGGATTTGATTTAAGCTTATCTCCTATTGTCATCAAGGCTAGGATTTTATTTAAGCTTATCTCCTATTGCCATCAAGGCTAGGATTTGATTTAAGATTATCTCCTAATTGCCATCAAGTCTAGGCTAAATCGTAGAATTGAGCTCGTCTTCCAAATGCCACCAAGGTTAGGATTAGACTTAAGCTTGTTTTCCAATATGCCAAAGAACACAAAAATAAAGTTCCTTAACTTGTCAAAGGCATTAATTCTGAGAGGCATACCCTTTCCATGGTTGGGGCATCCAATGTTGATGAGGTATTCTTCTATGAAATCTCATCAAAACTCAAAAATTCAAAAATAATTAAAACAATTAAAACACAACAAAAACAACACAAAAAGCTAAATAAAAGATCCAAAACCCACCAAAATCAAGTCAATTGGGTCAAGTGACTTGTCACTTTTCTCATTGGTCATTCCCTCATCGACTCATCGCTTGAGGGGGTAGTCATACTTAGTCCAAATCAGCAAGCACACACTCAATTATGCGAATTGCATTCATTCAACGAATCTTCGATAAAGACAATCATGCTCCTGCTTGGGGCAACAAAAAAGCACACAATATCACATCATAACACTTGATATTACTGGCATCATGAATTCATGGGCCCTAGCCCTTCATGACGGACAACGTTCAAGCATAGGCACGCTCATTTAATGAGTCATAAACAAGGATTCAAGAACACACGTCCTTTCCATGATTGGGGCATCTAAAGTTGGTTAGGTTATTGAGTAACCTTAATCATTCAAATTTTTGGTCATCTATTTTTTCTCAGCATTGTGCTGCACACAATGCATATCAAAAAGGGGTATCTATAGACACTAAAATGTGGTTAATCCAATTAAGCACCCACAAAAAATAATCAAATTGCCATCATATAGCCCCTTGGGCAGCCCTTAGGAGGCTCACAGTGGTTCTAGCCACTCCAAAAAAGTTTTTTGAGGCTACCAACCCAATTTTGGGAGGTTTTGGCCCAAAATTCACCATCGTACCACCCTGGGATGGTGGTAGATTCCCACCATCCCACCCTAGGACGGTGGTGAGCCATCGTCCCAAGGTGGGACGGTGAGTAGGTTTGACCCAGAAAAAGTCAAATCTGGGACATTTGGCACCCAAAAACTACCATTTAGCATGCCATATGGAGAATTTAGGTCAAAGGGCACTGAAGCCTTATGACAAACTTCTTAATGGAGGCCCAAATTGGAGATTTTCTTCCACACCCATTGCATACCTCCCGTTTGACAACTAGCACCTCCTGCCATGGATGCCCTTGCATGCCTTTGGGCTATAAAATGGATTCAATATCCACATATATAATATATTTATGATTTATAGGATATGAAACAGAGTGCTTCCGATATTTCCCCTCACCTTATTGCATATTTTTGCCCTCGAATTCTCTCTGTTGCCAAGGAGGTTACTGGGTGACTTCAAGAAGGTAATCCGAGCATAATTTTTCCATCCGGGTGAATTTATTCACAAAATTTGATTACAATACACCTTATATTATTTAGGAACATCTTCTAGTGATTTTTGTAGAAAAAAGTGGCCGAAATTTGTGGGTATCCCCTCCTAGAGTGCCCCCCAAATAGTTGCAGTCACCACCGTCACCCCTAGGAAGAGGGTAAATTATTACACAATTTTACTACTTTTTTTAATTATTATTTTTCTATATTATCCCATGATGCTACAGTTAAAATTTCAGGTGATTTGGAGTTAAATTGACAAATTTATAGCATTTTTAAGTTTTTACAGGCTCGTAGGGCCCATTTGGGCACCCCAATTTTATGAAGGTGGATATGGGACCCAATTTTAAAATATAATAATATGGGTTGTCTTTAAATGTCAATTTATGCATACTATAAAAATTTCATGAGTTTTGGATATGTTTAGGTTTAGGATTTTCTTGTCTTCTTCTTCACAGGTTCCAGGCGGGAGGAGCCAAATAGAGGGGTCTACAGATGTAATTTCTGATATTTTTTTGGTGATATCACCTCAAAACATCCTCTTTAATATATCTGAAATTTTTCAAGTCATTTGGATATGTTTTGATATATTTTTAATATATGCGCTATTTTGCCCCTATGGGGATTGCATGTTTTCACCATACACCCTTGCTATTTGACCCATTTGGATTCCTTGTGTGCAGGTGAATGTCCTTAGAAGGCATTGGGAAGGAATATCAGACCTCATAAATCAGATATACAAGTGGTTGTGGCATTGTATCACCCACATCGATTGTGGGTAGGAGGAAAAGCACTGGATGTGCACCCTAATTCCATGAAGGAATTGATCCTTGGGCACTCCAGATATTGTAAAAATTGTATCATATTTTTATCCCTAAAGGGTACTTCCATGTAACATTGGATATGATCCACCTATTTAATAAATAATACACTCATTTCATTTCATTCTTTATTTCTTGGTATTGTTTCATTTTCATATGCATGCTTCCCTTTGATGCTCCTGTGCAATATGGGATAGATACACATATTTTTTATCTTTATTAGGTGCACCGATTTTCCTTGCTTCAATTCCATTGAGGAAGAAGATCACATTTTTGATCTAATATGGATATTTTATAGACTTCGTGAATATAAGGTCCATCTAAATCTTGACAAATGTGTATTTGGAGTTAAATTTGGAAAATTGTTAGGATTTATTGTGTCAATATGGGGAATATAAATAGAACCCAATAATATTGTGAGCATTGTGGATATGCCACCATAAACTAACTTAACTAAGATATGAAGCTTATAGGGTAAGATCCATTCCATTCGTCACTTCATTGCCCAATTAGCTGATAAATGCCAACTATTTCTTAAGTTACTTAAGAAAGGAACCTACTTTTGTTGGGATGAAGAGTACCAAAATGACTTTAATGCATTGAAGCACTACCTTCTAACACCACCTATGCTTGTTCCACTAAATCCCAACCAACCTTTCATTTTATACAAATATGCTATAATGCACTCATTGGGGGCATTGCTCACCAAACATGACAATGAAAGAAGAGAGAAATAAATATACTACATTAGTAGAATGTTAGCGAGTTACAAAAATTGCTACACCCCCATGGAGAAACTTTGTCTTGCAATAGTGTTCTCTATTTAGAAACTCTACTATTATATGCTTAGTCAAAGCACGCTCATTATTGATAAATTTGATCCACTACAACATTTGATAATTTGGCCTTACTTATTAGGACGAGCATAAATATGGGTTCTTTCCCTAAGAGAATTCGACTTGACATTCATCAGCCAAAAGACCATAAAATAATAGGTCATAGTTGATCATCTCGCTACTACTCCTCTCCAATATGTTCATCCTTTAACAGATGAATTTCTAGATGAGTGTCTTAATCTAGAAGCTGATAATACTAACTCTTGCTCTTTGTTTTTTTATGGAGCCTATTGCATGAGTGGCACTAGTGTAGGCATCATATTGGTATCACCTAAAAATGAATTTATCCCCTTATCATTCAAATTACAATTTGGTTGTACCAATAATACAACAAAGTATGAAGATTTAATCCTTGGGTTGCATGTAGCCTTAGCTTTATGAATTAAAGTCTTGTCGATCTTTGGGGTCTCTCAACTGGTGGTAAACCAAATTAATGAAGTGTACCAAACTTGTGATGAAAATATTTATCTCTATAAAGAACTTATTTTGAAACTAATATCTTTGTTCAAAAAAGTAATCATTAAGGCCATTTCGTGTTCTAGCAACCATTCTATAGATGCTATGGTGGCAGCCACTTTGTTAATTCCCTTGGAGTTGGAGGATGATCATGCCACCATAATCATTCAACAACTCTAAGAGCTCGATTTGCTAGAGTCTAGTCTCACACCCCTAGATATCTTTGCAATTGAAGATACACAACTAGAGCTCATGGTACATGGATATTCAAAATTTTCTTCAAAATGGTTCAATATCTAAGGTTTTAGACTGAAATAAGCATCAACTCTTGCATAAAATAGTCACCCAATTTTTTATCCTAGGAAATACCTTATATCAATGCTCTTTTGAGGGGATTATTTTAAGGTGTTTAAATATTTAAGATTCCAAAATTGCTCTCAATGAAGTTCACAAAGGTTCATGTGGAGGTCACTTCAGTGGTAGTACTATTTCTAAAAAGCTCCTTCAAATCAGCTATTATTGGCCCTCCATGGAAAAGGATGTCAATGATTTTATTCGTAAATACAACAAGTGTCAACGCCATGCAAATATCATTCATGCTCCTTCTCAAGAGCTTAGAATTATTCATCTCTTTGGACATTTTCCATGTGGGGCCTAGACATCATAGGAAAGATCAATTCCATATCTTCCAATGAGAACAAGTTCATACTCATAGCAATTGAGTACTTTACAATGTGGGCCAAAGCCATGCCATTAGCTTCTTGTATAGGGTTTCAATTCTCTAAATTTATTTTTAATCAAATCATATGTAGATTTGGAATCCCTTCAACCCTTGTTTTGGACAATGGAACTTGTTTCAAGAATAAGGATATCTGTAAATTATGCATAAAGTATAAGATCCAATATAAATGGTCTACTCCTTACTATCCTCAAGGCAATGGCCAATTAGAAGCATCTAACAAAATATTAATGAAAATCCTAAAAATATTGGTTAAATAATCAGGTCAAGACTAGCACATTCAACTATATCCAACCTTATGGGCATATAGGACCAATTTTCAAACCCCTACAGGTGCTTCTCCTTTTGTATTGGTTTATGGTACAAAAGCAGTATTTCCCTTTGAGATTGAAGTACCTTCTTTAAGGACTCTTCTTCAAGACACTAATGTATGATATGAATGTCATGTTGGATGCTTAAGTCAATTAGAAATTCTTGATGAAAAGTTTATGAATGCTTTAGAGCACCTTTACGCTTATCAAGAAAATCTTAAAAGGTCATATTCAAAGAAGATTCGTAGTCAATTTTTCAAGGTTGGTGATCTTGTTTTTAGATAAAATTAGATAAATACCAATGCTCAAAATAACCTCAAAGGAAAATTTCAACCAAATTGGTTGGGATCTTTTGTTGTAATTACTAAATCTGGATTAGGTGCATATCGTTTGGAAATATTAGAAGGTAAAGAACTTAAAGAGCCAATGAATATAATGCATCTAAAAAAATATTATGCATAATTCATATTACATAACTGTACATAAAAAATCTTTATACATTGTACATATATCATCATTTGTACATAAAACACTTTGCATAACTCATCTTATACATAGATCATTTTCTAGTTTTAAACTGCATTGCAAAATTATCATCTTGTATCTTATAATTTGCATTAGGCATCCTACAATTTTAGTTTACACCATGCATTATGATTAGCTTATTTGCTTGTATTATATAGTCATACTTGTCCATCATTCTTTTCTAATACAAGTGTTGACATGTTCATAGTTTATCTTGATCTTCTCAAGTGATTAAGACCCCATATTGAACCAATCAAATGATTCATATTTAATAGTATTTTTATTCTTGATATTGATTAAAAATATTTCTTTAACCAAAGCAGACTTATTTTTTTACTAAGAAAACATTTTGAGTTTTGGGACTTGATCATGCCACTTTTAAACCAAGAACTTATCACATTATTAATAAAATATTGCATTTGGGAAGATGATGCCATGATTGGAAAGAACCTCAAAGCAAACATTTATTCTTGCTTGTCCCATTATGCACATAGTCCAAAAATAAAAATAGATATACATACTTGCAAAACTTTACAAAAATAAAAAGAGTGTGTAATAAGGATAGGGCTACATTTTTGGTTAGATGGTTATGTAGTTTAAATCCCCAAATCTCTACTTTTCATAAAAAAAATATCAAAATAGTAAAATGAGTAGTAAGGATAGGATTACATTTCCATTCAGATGATTATATAGTCTAAATTCCCAAAGGTCTAACTCTACAAATAAATACACAACAACTAATAATAATTCTCTAGGTAGTAAGGATAGGGTAAAATTATCATAAAGACTTGATTCAAATGGTTGAGAACATGATTCCCCAAAGCTTGGAGACATTAATATTGGACTATAATCATGCATGGTGATACATCTCTCTTGAAGAGACCTCTGAATGCACATAAGGACAAGCTAGATTTTTGGTTCTCTCTATGATTTGTTTATTATTACCTTACTCAAGGTTGGTCAATGAATTTATTTGCACATATATTGGTTCTTGATTGGCTTGAGTTGGTACCTTACTTAAAATTTGTAAATGAATTTCACAACCACACACATTGGTTCTTGAAAAATTTGCATCATAATCAAGTTTGAGATTAGAAAGAACTCATGGAGCACACATTGGTTCTTGATAAGACTTGACTTCATTTTGAGAACATCCAAGATTTTTGATGAGCTTGAATAGACAATGTCATGATTTATTTATGGGTATGTATGACCATTCTCATAAGTTTTTGTCACCAAATAAATAATTAGTCTTGAATTTCATAATCATCTCCATTACATATAGAAATCATTTTATGATTTCTTAGTCATATTGCATAATAGCCTATGAGGGTTTACACATTTCACATACCTTGCATATCCATTGTTTGACCATATAGTTGCATAAATACTTTGTAATGATAGCATGAGACGATACCTAGTTGGTTCTTTTTATCATATAAAATTTATTTCATGATACGAGTGTTATGCCTAGCACAAGTCCTCTACCTAAGGACAAATTGTGTACTTCATGCCAAGTCATTTACATTATTTTTCACACCTTTAATTTTTGATCAAAATTACTTTTAAGGGTAACATTGTCATCTTCCACAATATCATTTTGACCATAAAAGTTTAATCATATTTTGGGTCATATGCCTATGATGTCAGCATAACAACATCCCTCATATAGGATTTTCTTCATGATCACAAGTAAGGAGTAACCTCTAATTAGGTCTAATGCAAGCACACATCCTCAAGAGTTATTGTTGAAAGCTCATAATCACAAGGATATGACACCCAATACACCATCCTTATAATATCCATTGCAATTCATGAAATCACATTTCATTTTTGTGGATCAAATTTAGACAAGCATGATAGATATGCATGTGAAATCATCAAACATAATTATAAGCATTCTAATATGCATCTATTTAGGCCATTTACAATAATTATTCATAAAATATCAAAAACAACAAAAACATTCATGTCAATCTTAACACAAATCATAAATACAAAATGAAGTATGGTATTATATATTGAGAAAAAATACATCTATATAAGTTGATTGGTATACCACAATCAAAAAATTGGCATACTCAGTCACTAAGAAAGTATACCACAAAAGAAGAAAATCTAGAATATAATTCCCTAGAAACCTGACCCTCACTCATATCCCTCAGTGGCCTCGATGGAAGCGTGTTCACAGATTGAGTCATTATCCATGAACTAGTTTGTATTCCACTCTAACTCCAAATTGAAGCTATATCTATTAGCAAAGGTACCCTTTGTTCCTCTAGAACTACCTAGTAGTATAGTCCTTGATAGAATAACTCTTGCCGATAGGCTCTAACTACCTTATCCTATTGGTGATGTGGTGATGTAGCATACTGCTGCTACTCGAATGCACTAGCCTACTTGAAGAAGGTGTAGCCCTTGCTTGTTATTGTATTTGTGCTTACACATATCATAATTGAGCATCAATCAATTGGATGTGCCCTACCTAAGTAGTTATCTATTGTACCTAGGACACTAGATAAGTCCTTAAAGTGGCTATTTTAGTCCTCTGAGAAACTACCTCTACCTATAGCTCCACCACCCAATGATGATCTCCACCATATCCTTTACCATCCACCTCACTCATCTCTACATCACCCTGTGACTATTGTAGCATGTCATACTATGGCACATACTCCTACTGAGGTACCTCCTCTTATCAAGGTGCCTCCTCCTATTGAGATATATCCTACCTCAATACCATCCCATGCCTTGGTCCACCCATTCTACTCTAGCCGGATCTAGCAGTGAAGCTCCCCCCTCTAAACCTTGGTATTCCCTCTTGGTACTAGGCCTATTCACTCACTATTATATAGGTCTCATGATATCACCTTGCTAAGACTCCTCTCCATACTATGATCTAGCCTCCCTTTGCCAAGCAACCTCTTGAACCACTAGCTGCATCTAAACCACTGGTCATGTTGCCTCATGTGTAATCCTCATCTGTCTAAGGCTCTCATACAACTAGATACACCTAGCTTCCACTCCTACATCATCCTCCCTTAGTAGTAACAATACAAGATCATCCCCATCAGGCTCAAGAAACCTGATAACATTAGCCTCACTAGCCACAAATAGTGGATCCCTCAACACCCACTTATACCAGATATTTACTAACACAAGTATACCCTACACCAAGACAAACTAATATTGCACTTAATAAAAATGGTAAAACTCCATCTCTCCCTTCTTCAACCATAGCCACCATATCTATCACATCCACACCAACTCTATCCTATCATCATCCTAGCTTGGATGTCTTAGCTAGGGTCTCTATATGATCCAACAAGGAAGCAAATCATATACCATACATTTAGTAGCATTCAATCCATTGTATAGCTCTTTGTGACCTCCTCTAATGGGAGCCCATTGGTATACAAATGAGCATCACTCATTTATCTACTAATATGATAATCCATTGGGTCTTCTAATTGTTATATATTTCTAAATCCACACTTGAAGTAGAATAGTGATAACAAGGCCACACTCACGTTTATACATGATATTATATAATGTCCTATATAAATAATATAGTACAAATAGATACCATGAAAATTACCTTTCTCTATCTCTCATATTTGCTACTATCCCTATGATACCCCATGGAAGATGTCACCCGCTCTTATGGTAGAATAGTAAACTGGTGACCACCCTACACAACACCACTATCAAGGTAGAGATGCCCTCTCTTCATACCATCCCCTCCAAGCTAATACCACTCTAATCAACCAAAAACTTTGAATATCCAATAGACTACTCAAGCTCCCTCACCTGTATCATTAACTGATACACAAATTGGCCCTTGGTTAAATTTCAAAGGATCCTCCATACATCCTCCAAATTCATGATCATCTTCCATGTGGGTAACTAGAATATTGAAGATTCTAGATACCACCTCTCTGCCAAGGTAGTTAGTAGAGCATAATCTACATCTACTCTAGGCATATTTGCTATGTCAAGAAGCCCCACCCACTCCATCACTCTTCTCTTTGTTCAACAAGACTCTTCACCTGGTCATCCAAATCTCCATATCACCACTCTCAATTCCTAATATTACCATACTACAATAAAACACATTAAATATTACACATCATTAGTCACCAATTTAGTAAAATAAACAAAAAAAAGTCAATCAAATCGAGATAAAAATTACAAAGTAATAGCATCAAAAATGCAAATTTGGGGCATCTTTGTGAATTTTTCAAGGTTCAAAAATTTGGCAACCCTATTGACACAAATTTTGGAGGACCGAATTTGTCATGAGATTTGAATTCGCTTTGACGGTCATGCAATGCAAAATTCAGTGAGAAATATAGATGAAAATGCAAAAATTAAAAAATGAAATGCAAAATAAGGATAAAAAGTGATTTTGTCCTTACCTAGATTCTCACTTCTTCGTTGCCACCCATTTAAATATATTCAGCCCTATGAGTCGGTAAACCCATTATCTCCAGATCCCTAAGCCAAGTTCTTGCATGGTAAAAATGAATTAGAGTTTTACCCTAAAACCCACCTTTTTTAATCCCCTCCCTTTCTATTTCCATTTTTGCATTTCCCATTTTCTATATATAATTTCAAGTTCCATGAAGAATGTTATATTCCTTGAAATTTGAGGGGGCACCCTACTCAAAAAATTAAATTCTAAAAAAAAAAAAAAACAATTGTGCCTTGATTTGCATGTAAAAAATAATAATTATATAATAAAAAATAAAAATAAAAATTTCTTTTTTCTAACAATATTAATCATGCTAACATTCCATCTAAAATTGCCCATCCCTTTTTTCCCATGAATTTTTCTATCATTTCCATCCAAGTAGCTACATATTTCTTTGATGTATTTATTGTTCATAAATGCACCAAAGAGGAGGCAAAATGTAGCCATGGAATTTTGACCCATTTCAAAATTCCTAACCTCCCCCTAGCATACGTAAACTTCACCCTTCATCTGCCTACCTTTTTTTTGCACCCTAGTAACCATTTCCTAACTCCCATGTGTGTCTTTTGTCATCTTTAGCGAATTTAAAATTGGTAAAATTAGCTGATGAATTTTCTAAAATAAAGTGCCAACCTGTGTCGATGGGTGACCATTTGGATTTCATCCAAATTTGGTTTACACCAAATATTATGTGAATTCAGAGGCTCAAAAATTATATTTCAAATTTACCTAAATTGGTTGTTTTCCAAATTTACCCTAACTATCCTAATTCAAACCTTTTAACCCTACAAGTTATGGATTTGCCAATCTTTAAAAATAATGATATTCCCCTTGAAAAGGCTAATGATGATTTGAGCAATGTTATGTTGAATGGTGAGAGCTTGTGAATTGATAATTTCTATTGCAAGTTGGAAATAATTAATCCATTTTTTGAAGGCTTAAGAATACCTTTGAGCTCATATTGGAGTTAAGGGGTGTCATACTTCTTCAATCAATACAAGATCAGACAAAGTTTACATTACCATCATCATTCTAGTAGCATCAGATGATCAAATCTAGTATACCATCACTGTAATAAATATTTAATATTTTTATATATCGCTTCTACATCTATAGTTTCCTATTTACACACATCTAGCAAATTTAGAAGTAGATTTATGAATCTGCAACAAGACCTAAATTCGTTTTCTAGTTTTAAATTCACATAGGAAGAAGCTAGGGGTAAATATTTGCTCCTATATTCATTATCATATATTTCCCTATATATTTTGGTTATTTAAATAGGTATTGCATTTCATATTCTACATTGTTCCATTATTTCCTTTTAGTCTCCCATCTATTTGCAATAAATTTATAATTTCCTTATTTTCATGCAAGGTTTGCTAAAAGAACCTAGGGGGTATGACTGCCACACCACCAAGATTTACTTGAAAATGGCCTAGGAAAATCCCCAATCACTGATAATAATTTTAGTGCCTTGTGTGATTGTTTGCAGGTATTTTTTGAATTTAGGTTCAAAGCTCACAATTGCTGAATTTGCTCATAGCTACCAAATTTGCAAAGAGGTTATGAATTCACCTGCAATAATCATCCAGTTCAGGTAAGTGCACCCCTCTAGTTTTTTTTTTTTGTTTCATTGTTTTATTTTTCATTAATATTGATCTATTTTTGCTTTAATTTCTACATAAGAGCATAAAAAATATCAAAAGAAAGAAAGGGGGAAGATAACAAATTGTATTTAACCTAGAAGTATTGCATTCACTATGTGTTATTTTCAAATAAATATGAATTGCATATAGCCTAGGTTTTTAGCTGCATTTTATCCTTAATATAGGTGCATATTGAATAAAAAATACATCAAACACTTCCCACTACATAGACGTAGAAACCATATTTAAATATTTCTTGGTGAACCCTATTGGAAATATTGAGTTGTCATTGATGTCAAAGGCAAAAATATCTTCAAGGATGAAATGTTGATGTCAAAGGCATAAATATCTTCAAGGTTGAAATGATGAGTTATCATTGAAGTTCAAGGTAGATATCTTCAAATATGATTTAATTTTGTCAAAGCAAAAGTGATCTTATATGCTTTAATATTTAAATATTAAATAAGGAGGTTTATATTTAAATCAAAGGATTTAAATATAGTGTAAAAGTTTAAATATTTAAATGTTTTAAAATTCAAATTATGGGTGACCTCATTAAGAGTGCCATGCAAAAGGGAATTAAACATTATGGGTCGACCATGCAAAATGTTGAAATTTTGAATATTCAAAAATACTGGGTCAACGTCATTGGGCATGCATGAAGAAGCATATAAATATGAGCTCCTAATTTCACTTTAAAAAATGCAAAGTAATTTGAATAAGATCGATCGAATGGAGAACATTAGCGAGAAGAAGGAGGGAGGAGAGGAGCACATGTTTTAGCAGTGTTGCAGTGGAAATAAAACTTTAAATATTGGTTCATGCCACTTCTATCTCAAATGAGTGGTTAGACCAGTTGGTAGCCTAGCTCATGCTAGGGCACTCTGTTGCAAGAGGTTAAGGGGTCAAATCTCTTCAATGCCATTTTACTAAAGTGTTGAATACATAGCAAAGAAGGATTTAAATATTATTTTTGCACCTTTGGTTCCATCCACTAGGGTAGCCTAGTCGATTTCCTAGCTTGTGTGGAGAGCTGCTGTGCAAGAGGTAAGGGGTCAAATTTCTTCAACATCATTTTTTTGAATAATTAAAAATTGAGTGCCAAAGGAATCAAATATTATTTTACACCTTTTGGTTTCATGTGCTGCATTAGCGCAGCTGGTCACTAGCCCAAGTTAGGGCACTACACTTCTAGAGGTCAAGCGATCAAATACCATCCAAAAATGTGCAAGGAATTAATTATTTTGTTTTATTAAATTTGATAACAAGGGAGATATAAGGTATAGTTTTGGGATTTGATTTTTGCAAATGATAAAAGGGGAGATATAAGGTATTGTATTGTGATTTTATTTTTGCAAATTATAAAATGGGAATATAAGGTGTAATTATGATTTGATTTTTGTAAATTATAAAAGGGGAGATATAATGTGTAATGTTGTGATTTCATTTTTTCAAAGGGAGAAGTTGTTAGTATAAGGTTCTATTCTTTGTAAATCATAAAAAGAGATATACAAGAAGTGTTGTTGAAATAAAGCTTTATATTGTAAGTTTTGAAAGGG
Organism: Wollemia nobilis; assembly: GCA_028583015.1. Lineage (NCBI taxonomy): Eukaryota > Viridiplantae > Streptophyta > Pinopsida > Araucariales > Araucariaceae > Wollemia > Wollemia nobilis. The sequence continues at coordinate 1,292,465 of JAQPPZ010016675.1, forward strand.
AGATATAAGGAGTTATTTTTAAGGTTTATTGTGTATATTTTGAAATAAGTGATAAGGATTTAAAGTGGTTGATTTGATATTTAAGCAAGAAAATAAAAAAAGAATTTTTGACCATATTTGAAAGGCACATACAAAAGGAAAAATCATTTTTATCAAGGCGGGTTTGGAAAGCTCATGCAAAAATAAGATCATCATAATTGAGGTAGATTTAGAGGTTTGGATTAAATTTGAGCAGGCTTTGTGAGTAGTTCTGGAGCATATTTGAGCAGTTTTTGTGAGTAGCGTTGGAGCATATATGAGTAGATTTTGGAGAATATTTGAGCAGGTTTTGAATGCAGGTTTTGGAGCATAATTGAGTAGGCTTTGTGAGTAGGTATTTGAGAAAACTTGGGAATAGGAGATTGGTGTCTCCTATGGGTTGGTGCCCAAAAATATTATAATAGGGGATTGGTGTCTCCTGTGGGTTGGTTCCCATAAACATTATAATAGGGGATTGGTGTCTCCTATGGGTTGGTGTCCATGAAATTTATTGAAGAAATTTATAAGCAATATTTTATCGTGGTTTTCTCCTAAGAGGGTTTTTCCATGTAAAATCTGTGTCTCTTATGTGTGTGGTGATTTATACATTATTTCATTATTACAATTGATAATATTTGAAGTTATTGCTTTGGAAAGAAAAGTAAAAATTTTATCTTATACTTTTCACCCCCCTCTTAGTATAAGCTTGTGTTCTTTAATTGGTATTAGAGTAGGTTCCTTTGTGAAAGCCTAACCACTTAAAGGAATATCTTACAAGAACACACATGGCTATTGAGGTGAAAGAATATGCCCCTATGGTTTAAATCAAAGAGAGAGATCCAAAAAAATGAGAGGAAGCCATGGTTGACGTATAAGAGGAATTTATTGGTGCTCTTGAAGAATTGAAAAGGGTTAGAAATAAGATTCAAGATTGAAGGCTCAAGTACAAGAGCATGAGGAAATAAATATAAAGCTTCTATAAGATCTGATTGATAAAAAAATTAAGGTTGAAGAGGCAAAGAGAATTGAATAAGTTATGGTTGAGCAATTAAAGACAAAGGATATGGAATGTGAAAAATTGGAATACGAGGTTGTATCTATAAGAAAGGAAGTGAAAAAATATAAGGATAAGTTACAGAAAAATATGAGGTTTGAGAAAAGCACAGAAATATTGGATGATATTATCAAAGCACAAAGACTTTCAGGTATAAAGACTAGACTTGGTTTTGAAGAAGGTCAAGAGAAACAAAAAGAGGATTCAATATCAAAAGGAACAAAGACATCAAAAAACTAATTAAAGAATATCCCATGACCTACGCTTATGTATTGAAAATTGAAAGAATCAAGGAGGAAGAAAAAATAATTATCATGGATAGAAGTCAATCACTAAAACTGCAATGAAAGAACCATGCAATCATATCATCCAAGGCAATCAAACAAGTTTCAATATTTATTCCATGGTTATTATTTTTCATGTAACAAATATGGTCATAAAGTTGTACATTGCATGGTCCGTGTAAAAAAATATGTTATCTTCATAAATAGAAATTTCAATTCATTTGCACCTTTCATGGATTGCAATATAATTTATTATAAATGTGAAAATTTTGGGCATAAAGATAAATGGTGTAGAACAGTGTTTCCTAAACTTCCTAAATCAAGCAAGAAGGAGGAAGGTCAAATATTTCAAAAGGATATGTCCTTTAAAAATTTGGAAAAAGAAAAAAGAACAAGAAAAAGAAAAATCCATGTTGGTACATATGAATCTTCATGTGCAAAATGAAGGAAATCAGTGGTACGTTGAAAGTGGTTGTTCAAGTCATGATAGGTGACAAAAGCAAATTTATCTCTCTCAAGGCAATAAATGGAGGAAAAGTGAAATTTTGTGATAATGATTCTACCAAAATAATTGGAAAAAGGACTTTGAGTTTGGATAATGGAAGATCAAGGACAAAAAATGTATTATATGTTGAAGGATTGAAGCACAATCTACTCAGTGTAAGTCAACTATGTGATCAAGGGCACACACTCACATTTCACCCAAATGGATGTGAGATCAAGAAAACCAAGATAAGAAAGCTTATTATAGATTCTAGTAGAACTGTAAACATGATATTGTTGAAATCTCATAGTCACAAGGATATGCCACCCTATGCATCATCCTTATAATGTCCATTGCAATTCATGAAATCACATTTCATTTCCATGGATCAAATTTAGACAAGCACGATAGATTTGCATGTGAAATCATAAAATATAATTATAAGCATTCTAATATGCATCTATTTAGGTCATTTAAAACAATTATTCATAAAAAATCATAAACAACAAAAACATTCATGTCAATCATAACATAAATCATAAATACAAAATGAAGTATGGTGTTATATCTTTATAAAAAGATATATATTTATAAGTCGAATGGTATACCACAATAAAAAATTGGCATACTTAGTAATTAAGGAAGTATACCACAAAAGAAGAAAATTTGGAACATCATCCCCTAGAACCCTAACCCTCACCCATATATCTTAGTGGCCTCAATGGAAGCATGTTCATGGATTTATTTATAATCCATGAACTAGTTTGTGTTCCACTTTGACTCCAACTCGGAGCTATATCTACTGGAACATGCACCCTTTGTTCCTATAAAACTACCTGGTAGTATAGTACATGATAGAATTCCTCTTCCTAATAGACTCTCACCAGCTCATCCTATTGGTTATATAGCATACTACTTCTACCTGAATGCACTGGCCTACTTAAATGTGTTGCCCTCACTTGTTACTATAGTTGTTCTTGTACCTATGATAATTGAGCCTCAATATTTTAGATGTGTCCTACCTAAGTAGCTATCTACTGTACCTAGGATACTAGTTGAATCTCCAAAGTGGCTATCTTAGTCCTTTGAGCAACTACCTCTACCTATAGCTCTACCACCCATTTATGGTCCCCACCATATCCTTTACCACCCACCTCACTCATCTCTACATCACCCTGTGACTATTTTAGCATGTCCTACTATGGCACATCCTCCTACTGAGGTACCTCCTCCTATCGAGGTGCCTCCTCCTATCAAGGTATCTTCTACCTCAATGCCATCCCATGCCTTGGTCCATCCACGCTACTCTAACCAAATCCAGATGTGAAGCTCCCCCCTCTAAAACTTGGTCTCCCCTCTTAGTCCTAGGTCTAGTCACTCACTATTATATAGGTCTCACCATATCACCTTGCTAAGACTCCTCTCCATACTATGATCTAGCCTCCCTTTGCCAAGTGTAGTGACCTTGAGGAAGTAGTGCACCGTCCACTAACTACTCTACTTGCAATTTAATTGAATCCTTTAATGTTAATCATACAATAAATGAAAGGCATAAAGTAGATATAACAAGAATACGAAGAAATAAATGAATGAATACTTTTTGTATTGATATTTCCAAGATCCGATTACATATGAATCCCTCTAAGGGATACCCTTCATTTGATACATGATTTTACATATAGAGGGTAGCAGGTGTATAAAATATCCCATCGCACAAGGGGTATGCTTTATCAGGCTTATCGATGACACACATGGAAATATATGAGGGTTTATAGATGCCTCCCTCTCTAGGTCTAATTGCTAGATGGATCCTCTTGATCTCGTATGTTATGGATTTTATCGATGAACCTATAGCCATGTAAGCAATGAAACAACACACACACTTAGATGTTTGAGATTGCCTCCACAGATGAGGATTTTAGCAATGAATGAGCTTAATGCAAGTACAATGAATTAATGCTATGAAATCAAGTAAATATATGCTAATAATATGAAGACATGAAGAAAGAAGAATAAAAGAAACTAGTGTCTACACCCTAAGTTAGTCCTGTGGGCCACTGTCCAAGACAATGGCCACTAAAGTGGAACTTGTCTTCTTTGCTCCAAGGCTATGGATCAAAGCCTGTATTCGATGTTGAAATGGTGGTTGATTTGCTTGATGTGTTGAATATCTTGTGTGTGTTAAATCCTTGATCGGATATTGCTTTGTTGCTCCTCAAATATGCTCCAATATGCTCTCCAATTCGATAGAGCTTCGCTACAAAAGTGATCTCCAAGGGAAGCTCTCTAAATATTAAAAGCTCTCCTCAATGACCTATTCTATTCAATTCATGATTTTGGATATGTGATCTCTCTATTGGTGCTATTAGGTTTACACCTTTTAAAGTGTGTGAAGCCCTAGGTCTATGTTCAAAACCCTAGGACTGAATCCCTTATGCGTACTAGGTGTTAGCATGAGATTTTTTTTGTTTTTCTATATTTAACTGAAGTCTAAATTTGGACTTGAGTCTCCTATGTGAATTGGTCATGAAATAGGAATGCAAAGTTGTCCCCACTGACCTTTATTGCATGTAAACTACCACTTCCACTCGTTAATGGACCAATTTGTCAACAATTTGCTTTTATGGCTTAGTCACTATCATCTACAGTGATTAGGGTTTGGCCATTGTCATTTTCAATGGCTAAGGTCTCGCCACTATGATATTGAGTGGCCAGGATCTAGACACTCTGGTTTATTGTAGCCAAGCTTGGATGGGCTAAGACTGCCCCAGATGAATGGTGAGAACCACTTTTGATACTTGGAAAGTCCAAGTTTTAGTCACATGGCCTATGATTGTACCTATGTAAGTAGTTATCCTAAAAATGACATGTTTTAGGTGTCTACAGATGCCCCTTTTTGTGACACACTATGTGGAAAAACACAACACTGAGCAAAAATGTAGACTGATATATCTGTAAGGTGTATGATGATCATTGGTTTGATCAATGTTGGATGTCCCAATCATGCAAGATGGCATGCATCATTGAATCATTGCTTCAACATTTGTAAGGCCTAACTTAGCATATGGCTTGCTCATGTTCAATCTCAATCATTCCTAAGACACAATCGAGTAGCTTCTACTGCTACAATCAGATCCGACCGGTAGGAGAGCTACAAACTAATAATGTCATAGTTTTTTTATGACCCCAAAAAACAAGGGAAACTTTGTAGTTGTTGTGTGTAATGATTCGTAGGATGAACACAATATTTATATTATCGAGTGATATTTTGTTGATTTTGATTATGATGATTTGAAGATTTGAACTACCCCCTCACACAATGAATTGGTGAGGGAAGGGCAATGAATGAAGCAATGAGTCACTTGACCAAATATGACTAGTTTTGGTTTCTTTCTAGTATTTGTTCTCTTAATGGGCAAACCCCCATCCAAGTGTGATTTCAATTATTTATGATAATCATTCATCCCTATCCTGGGGAGTGGTCCAGCCGTAAATAGCCTTCTTAGAGAATTGGGATGAGTGATTCTATGTATGCTTGTATTAGCTTAGTTTTTTTGTGTCATAGAGGAATTAGGATGATTCTTTCATACCTATGGAGCAGTCCGACCATCTTGGTATTCTTCGAGATTGAAGGAGACACATCGTAATTCTAAAATGCATGTTTTTCCCCAAGTAGCCTTATTGTAACTCACTCATATCGTTGAATTGCATGGAGTGCAAATCACTGCAATTGTTGAGTTGATATAGTAATTCACTTGATACGAGGTTTACTTGAGATATGTTTTTATGTGATTGTTTTGTTATTTTGAACATTATGATGACCACGAGTCATAAAAATATGTTTATTTAATGTTTTTGCTACTTCTCATGGAGGGAATTCCTCATGTTCTTACTTATTTTGTTGGTCGCTATTAGATCCAATGACCCTAAAATGCCTTCTTGAGGTCACTCTAGTCCTGAGCAGCCAAGAAGTTTAGGCTACAAAAAACAACGGCCAAGGCATAATTCAAAAATATAAAAAGTACTTTAGGGTTTTGAATTTTCACTTTTGTCCAGTTGGCGATTCGTTTTTCACTTTTTTAGAGCTCTGCAGTGAAAGTGACTTCTACGATTTGGAGTGTTTTTGTGGTTTGGACGATCGTGGTTGCATGGAGTGAGGCATCATTGAATGGAGTCGGAGCTTCTCGACTACTCTTCAAAATATTTAACCCTGCTCACTTTTTAGTAAAATGAACCACATTAAGTAATCGATAAATGAACCTCATTAAGCTTACTGGCAATGAACCAAACTCGTAGTTAGGTTTAGTTTAGGATTTGTTTTGGTGGGCTTGCCCCCATTTTGTTATTATTTTTTTTTTTTGTATTTTTGGCCTAGGGTAGACATGTCTTCTGCATCGCCTATTGTCCGCTGCTGCTCAAAGTGGCTATCTTGGACTATAATTTGGCTGCTATTGACGGTAGTGGTCGATTTGAATTTCAACGGTCGAAAATCTGACTGTTGGCGGCTTGGCCACTTCCTGCTTCAACAATCTATTTCTGGCTGCTGTAGGCGACAATGACTAAGAACACTTAGGCAATGTTTTGATTTTTTTTGCATTTTTGAAGTGATTAATTGAATTTTTTTTTTAATTTTGAAATTTTGAAATTTGTTGCATGGTTAGGTGCATTTATTATTATTTTCTCCTAGACTTTAAAATACCTTTTTTTTTATGCATCATTTTTCATGCTTTACTATGATTTATGCCTTAGATGCATTGTAGTTATGCTTTGCTTTATTTTTCTCTTAGATTTTGGATCCTCTTTAATAGAGTTTCCATTATCTCTTCGGCCACTAATGATCGTGATGTTATATTTCTTCGGGTGTTTAGAAGGTATGTTGTAGATACCTTTAAGAACACCAAATATAGTAGTGTATCTATTATGCATTGGTATCGAAAGAGAATCTTCTTTGAGAGGCATGTAGTATTGTTAATGGTTGTCAAAAACATTCTCATTCCATATTGCTCAGAATTGAGGTTCCCGTGGAACCTCCTTATGATGGTCCAAGATTTGATGGAAAATTAGGAGCCCATTATTTATGCATGGGGGAGGTCCTTATTAGTCTAGTATTATGACAAGTTGTATCGCATCTGTCGGTGGGGTTGCATTGGCATTACTTGTAGCTTACTCCTATAGGTTTAGGGATGGGAGCACATCAAGGTAGATCATCCTAGAGGGCTTCCTATCGAGATTATAGTCATCAAGGAGTGGACGTAGTGCTATGCTGCTAGATGGGCTTAAGGTAAAAAGGAGCGCAAGATCTATCTTCATGTGGGGAAGATCTCTCATTACACTGCTACTTTTACTGGGCTGAAGACCAAAGATATCATGTGGCATCCGTATCACAAGTGCCCGACTTGGGATGACCTGACTAGTTTTACATCTAGGATGTAGCATAATCAATGGCTCATTGGCCATAAGGTTGGCATCAGGGAGTATTTCTTCTACTCAGGTTCTTTTTTCAGTACGGGCTACAACAGGATGTGCCACTAGTTCCATTTTTGTACAGGTGCCTTGCAGTAGAGAGAGACCTTACCCCACTATGGATCACAGAGATTTCCAATGAGGAAGATGCTCTAGTAGTTGACCCAGGAGTCACTGGGAGAGTCATAGATGCATTTATTCAATGGTGGATGGATATGATGTGGCATGGTTATGGTAGCCTGGGCCACGAGGATGATGGTGCAGATACGATAGGGTGCAAAGTTTGAGCTAGGACTAAGGTATGGGGCTAGCTAGTAGAGCAGGTGGTAGCGAAGGAGCAGGAGGCTCCTAAGGAGGATGAGGAGGAGCTAGAGCCTAAGGAGAGAGATTCTCCTTTGAGAGCATAGTTGCATGAGGTCGAGGCTGAGCTCCAGTCGACCAAGATCCATGTACAGTAGTGAGATGCTACTATATCCCATAGAGATGCTACTATAGAGCATCTCATGCTAAATATATATGTTTTATAGGCTACTATCAAGGGTGGTGCCACTAGGATGCAGTTTGTTATTCCTCCTTCTACACCATAGAGTGATACCGAGGTAGATCCTGGGGCAGGCATAGGGGCAGAGGTTCTACACCTATAGTCATTGCTATATGAATATGAGAAGTATATCCATGGGTATGTCTCCCATAGAGCCTATCTTTATATGCATATTAGGAGGTAAAGAGTTGTCCCTAGGGAGGCACCAGGAGCAGGTGGCTCACAGGTCAGCAGGTGCTCCACCTTTGGATAGTCCTCCGTTCATCCTATCCAAAGGACTCAGACTCACACAAGGGTCACATCACTCTACATATGACACAACCATAGGGGAGGTGATGTTGGGAGTACAAGCCTCGTGTTTTACTGATGATGCACTTGGATTTCATTTATGATGTCTGCTTGACCTATATGATTGTAGCCCATGGGTAACTTTGTTCACCCATGTTTTTTACATACACATTTATATGATATCTTTGCATTATGACTCATTATGTGTATTGCTTATTGCTCATGTTTTTATTTTATTTTGTTTTATTATGTGATGTGATGATGGCATTATAACGATTTTATGTATGTGTTAGATGATAAGTAATATTTATGATGTTGTGGATGTTTAGATGGATGTTTATGTAGGTGCGATATGATTTAATTGTTGTGACATGATGTGATGTATCATGTGTTGGATTAATGATGGATTTATGATTGTATTCATAGGTGGATTATGATGTGATTTTTGATGTAAATGGATGATTTATGAACTATGTGTGTATGGATGTAATTTTTATTGTTATAATGCATGTTTGATTTTGATTTCAACATGTGCATCTAACTCATGCTATGATATGGTGAATGCAGCATGTAATCTAATGTGAATGAAATTGTATTTTTTAATCACTTTAAAACATAATGGATGCATATGCTATGATGTTGAAAATATACTAGGTGATACCACAAAATTATAACAACCATGAATGTTTAATAATAATTTTAATCATAAGAAATAATTATTCAAACCATCCATATGTGCAATGTAATGATGTGGAATGTATGTATTTTATAGATAATCTTCTGTAATTTAAAGGATATAAAATAATCATTGGCCATCTAGATATCATTTCTAACATATATCCAATATCTATTTTATTTATTAATACCCCCTAATTTATAGAATCTTATGAAGAAATTTTATGATGTGATTGATGATATGATTTTTTTCTATGTAGGAATTTTTAAGGTTCTTCTTGAGACTTCAAACACTCTTACCCTATCAATAGCTATGTACTATCCATACAAGACTTTTGAAAAGCAAGGCTTCCACCATGTTATTCGATATTCATTATCTCTATGTGTGCAAATGAATATATATTTTGAGATAGATTCAAGCATTTCCTCTGATGTTAGACAAGATTATTTCAACCCATTTCTAAGATTAGGTATCCTCAAGAGTTCATCTCATCCTTATGTTGGACTTAGTTGGACTAACCCACTAGGCAGTATTGGGTTACCTAAAGCTAGCTCATCCACATGCAAACATTGGTCTATACAAATTCTAGAAGCAATTGTAATAGACATATCATCATGCATAAGAATATATCCTTTCAGTTCTATACAATGATGAGAATTCCAAGGATTCAATATCCATTCCCTTCTTTTCTTCATTTTATTTGGGATACTTGCTCATGTGTAGTGATGAGAATCACTATTTATTTTGATTGACTTTTTTTTTCTGAGAAAGGGACCTATGTAGTGACGATAATCACTCTTTGCTTTATTTTTGCATTCTTTGAACTATGAATCTGAAAACTAGGGTTTTGAATTTGTGCTTTGTTTAGGATTTTTGCTTTTGTATACGAAAGCAAGGGATTTATGTAGTGATGATAATCACTCATTTTTGGGTAGGGCAGAACTTTTCCTTTTGCCAATTCTTAGCACCTTTAAACCAGTTGCACAAGGGGATAAGCAAGGAAGATCCTTTTTGCTTAAGGTAACCTAGACCACTTTTGTAGTTTTCATATTTCCCTTGTACCAACTAGGATTTTAATGTTTCAATTAGTGATGGGATCCTGAATATCCAAGGTATTATCACAACTAGACCATGCCCTCTACTAATCAAGGTGGAATTCTACAAAAGCTAATAATACCACTAGATATGGTTGAAAGACTAGGAAACCTTAGTATATTTTGTATAGCAACATGAAATGGTTGTGTTGAAAAATATAGTTACACACATGGATGCATGGATGAATATGGATTTGAATATTGTGATTGTCATACAACTGTGGCATCATTTGTGATAATGTGATCGTAACATATGTGAATGCTATGGATATGTATGTCATAATGAAATGCAACTATGTGGATGCATATGTAAGATGCAAATGTTTTTGTATTTTTTATTTTTGCATTGTTTTTTTTGTATTTTTGCTTTTGACCAAAGGGCTTTAAAGTGCCTTTGGTGCTTTTTGTGACTTTATTTGACCAAAGGGATTTAATATGCCTTTGGAGAATTTTTGTGATGATTTCACCAAAGGGCTTTAAGATGCCTTTGGAGCATTTTGGTGATGATTTGACCAAAGGGCTTTAAGATGCCTTTGGAGCGTTTTGTGATGATTTGACCAAAGGGCTTAAAGATGCATTTGGAGCAATTTTGTGATGATTTGACCAAAGGGATTTAAGATTATTTTGGAGCATTGTTGTGATGATTTGACCAAAGGGATTTAAGATGCCTTTGGAGCATTTTTGTGATGATTTGACTAAAGGGCTTTAAGATGCCTTTCGAGCATTTTGTGATGATTTGACCAAATGGATTTAAGATACCTTTGGAGCCTTTTTGTGATGATTTGACAAAAGGTCTTTAAGATGCCTTTGGAGAGTTTTTGATGAAGGTGACCATATTTTTTATTTTTATGTATTTGAATGTTTTTGATTTTTATGTATTTGAATGTTTTTTATTTTTATGTATTTAAATGTTTTTTATTTTTATGTATGAAAAGCCTTCAAATGAATTATGTTGAGAGGTTCAGGATATTCAACACCATCCAATGATGTAATGTGATATGTTCTAGACCCAATACTTTCTGAAATCATGTAGGGGCCTATCCAGTTTACTGTAAATTTGTCTTGCGGGTGGGGCAACAGATTTGATGTTTTTTTGGTTTTCTTTGAGCACAAGATCCCCAAATTTGAATTCCTTCAAATGAAATTTACTATTGTATGCTTGTGCAAGGTGATTCTTATAAATACGAAGATGCTCCAAGGCATTGAATTGGCATTCATTTATCAGTTGTAGAGCTTACATTTAATTTTATCAATATGAGGGAAATAAAGGTCAGATTTAAAGAGTAACAATCCAATATAGATTATATCGTAGGAGTTAATACTAAGCTTAGCTCAAGTTTTTTTTCAGGATTCACGTGTACATAAAATTAAATGAATAGAATTAAATTTGTTCAAAAATGAATGATGCATGATATGATGAATGAATGCAATTATGTTTTACTTTTATTGATGAATTGATTTACTGATGCACTTAATTACTGATGAATCGATTTACTAATGCACTTAATTACTATAAACATGATTTAATTTATTTGTGAGGATCCTCATGCAATCTATTTTATTTTATATAATTTGAAATGCAATTCTAACTAATCCTAACCTAATGTAGGGGTGAGAGCTCAGGGACTGTCTATTAGGAGTGGGCCTTGCCTCCTAAAGGGTAGTGTAAGAATTTCTCCCCTAATTTACCTTATCTTTGTAACTAGATTTTATATCTCATACTAATATTTATGCATATTCTGTGAATGTAGGTAATAAATACACAACTTACAAAACAAAATTCAAACAATCCATAGAATTGATACAGATTACCATATTTGAAGAACAAAGTATTGTTTTATTACTGGAGCTTCAACTGTACATGCTTCCTCAGAATTGTAACTTAGAAAAAACTGTAATGTAACGGTATCAAGCAATGTCATTAGAGTGTAAAGTCCAACATCTAGACCTCTTTCCAGGTCTTCTATGTAATTTATATTGTAACTAATATAATTCTAAACAATATTCTCCATGTATTTGTCATGCAGATTTTGTGGACTGATGATTGTACATTAATCAAAATAATCTAAAACCTAACATAATACGTAATCCTTCTTGGACTTATAACTATTTTGACTGGTCCAAGTGGCATCCTACACATAATCCTAACAAGACAACACTTATTTAACTGACTCACAAGATATACATTAGGACTTTTATGTCCTTTATTCTAGGAAAGTCTAACAATATTTTGCGTTTATGTCTCAAACTTCCCAAAATAAATTTATTACAATCTTTATGGAACAAATAATAACTTTTTCAACTTGAGATATTCCCACAAATAGTATGTAAGAAACAAAATATTTTGAAAAGCAAAAATATTTGTTGCTGTCCATTTTGATATGTCATCCATATTAATGTGCCATCCAAATATGATGTGACATGCTGAAGTCAACAAAATTTATTATCCTTTAGTAACTATCTTTAGTAATTACCTTCAGTAGTTACCTTCAGTAATTACCTTCAGTACTTACTTTTAGTAATTACCTTCAGTAACATACTTCAGTAATCAACATCTATAACCAGATCAATTACTGTTATCACCAAAATCTATTGGTTCTTCTTCTCATTCGAGGTGCACTCCAAAAGCTTTGCAATCTCTTTATCAATCATCCATACTTTTTCTTGCATTTTTCTTAGAACTCGGACAAAGTTGATATAAATAAAACACTTATGTTAGATTACTATAATTAATCATATTTACTAATAAATCACATTTTATTAATAATAATTTATATAAAACATATCAATTAATCATATAAATAAAACAATTTTGGTACAAAAATATGTGGCAAATAGCCACTCATCATTCCCCCAAACTGAAGTTCATGCATGTCCTCATGCATGCATAAAAATCAAATGAAAGGGAAATATCAGTCCTATGCATGCATAAAATATAGAAAAAATAACATTATAATCAGAATTCCAATGAATATTTTCATAAAATTTATAAAACATGCACATAACTTTTGTCAGAATTCTTTCAAAGCAGTTTAAATACAAATATTTTTAACAAAACTGTACTAAGCTTCTTCTGGAAAACTAAACATAATAAAATAATTCATTTATCAAAAATTACAAAGTTCATAAAACTAAGAAACAAAACAGTTTATACTAGCAATAATATTTCAAATATTATTTGTACAAATCATATATAAAACAGATATAATACAATCTATATTAGTAAACATATTTTTTTAGAAAGAAAAAAATGTTTCTAACCATTGCAAATACTAACTGTACATATTACTTAAATGGTGCAAATACTAATTGTACATCAACTTATAAAAATATACAGATAAAAATGTTTCCAATACTGCCTGTACACATGCCATACAAATAAGATACAAAAAAATATAAGTCTGAATATTTTAATGAAAATATTTAGTCACTTGTTCATTAATTATGAGCCTATTGAGATAAGATTCGAGAAGATATTTGAGATGATCGTGGTCTTGCTCCTGGTAGTCTTCGTTCCTTTTTAACTTTCTATACCTACTCCTTAGCCTTCTGATCTGTAGATGTTGCGGCTATTGCAACTAGTGTTTCCACCATAACCGTCTTAATATGCTCAACCTCTTGAGCACTTCCTTTCTACTCTGTATCCTTTGTCTATGAAGGATGAAGTTCCTCATTGTTAATCTTTGGATCAGGCTCTAAAGGCATCCCTACATCCAAGACAAGACTTTTTAATGCATTTCCTTCCTTGGCGGGCAGATCCAATTTTGTAGGTTGATTTTTTTGCGTAATACTAAGAATTTTTTGGGAATTATCCTCCTCGAGGATCTTTGAAAAGTCAATTGGTTTATCAATGTAAAATTTTTTGCTAAATTTTACTGATTTTTGAGGCTTTTTACCCGAAGTAGAGCTCTTATGTGGGGAGACTTCAACAGGTGGTGATCGGTTGACATAGTCCATAGGCTTTGGTGTCTTATCCATAGAAAGTTGCTTAATTAATTCAATATGAACAATAAGGGCTCCCTAGATAATTTTAGATTTTTCTATAAAATCCTCTCTTAGCCTATCAATTTTCATTTCTAGTACTGTATTTTGTGCACGAATATAGGACAGGGTCTCTATAGTAGACTCGTTTATAGGTAGTTCTTGTTCAGGCCCTTGTTCATCTTCTTGTTCAAAATTTTCTACAATTTTCTTCTTTCTTTTGATATCTAGTCAGGATTTATATTTACTAGGTTTACATTTTCGTTGTGGGCTTTCAGGCTCTTCATCCTAGATATCAGAGTCATGCTCTTCCTCTGTTGACTGTTTTCCCTCAGACTCAGTGGATTCTAAACACTTAGGCACGTTGAATTCTTCTACGATCCGATTCTAAGACACTTTCATTTCATGAGCCTTTTTCAAAATAATTAATTTAATTAAGCCATGGTGAGCAATTAGGTGTGGCTTAGATTTTTCTCAAGAACTTCTAGGTTTTACTCTTAAAACAATTGACTTCAAATATTGGAACATAAAATAAGGGAGGTTGATAACATAGTCAGTTTTATCTGGATATTTCAAATTTATTAACATCCGAATGTGATAGGCTGATAAAATAGACATTCATCCCTCAAGAGTGAAAAATTTAATGATAAGGACATTGGCATATTTCCATAGAAAGAGGAGTTTAGAGGTTGAAACTCCTTTGATTGAACCTTCCTTATCTCTCAAAATTATACATTTCTCACCGAATTTGGTCACCAGCTGGGTGACACTTTTCAATTTTTTGTAGAAAGGTAAACCAACCTTAGGTAAACCTAATATTTTAGAAATCAGACTTGGGTTTAATTCTAACTACAAACCTCCAACATGGGTGAGCATAGTTTCAGGGTTACAGTTTAATATAAATTGTCTTGCCACCCCTAAGTCATGGCCTCTAAATTTTGTCATTGCCTCCCACCATCAAGCATTTTCAAACAATTCAATTACAAAGTCGCTCGGGTTTTGTGTGTCGACGGATGATGGCTCACTATGCTTTTGGAAGATAGGTTTAGGCATGGTGATGGCTGAGGGTTGAGCAAAGTTGATTTTTCACCAAGAACCCTGCATGTTATATATAAACAGAAGTATTGTTTAGAAGTCGGCAAAACCCTTAAAAACTTATTGTCTTGTTTTTTTTTATTATATTTTTAATTATTTAGAATGTTTTATTTATTTTACCACAAAAATAAAATACAATATATTCATTCTTAAACAGAGAAAAACATAAATATTGAGCATATATATTTAAACAAACAAAAATGTAAAAATTTATAACACACAAGACCTTTTTATTTTTTTAAAATCCTACTGATACTAGATCAAAAAATGTAAATCTTATAATACAAAAATGTTTTTCTTTTAAAACAAAGTCTTACTGTTATAACATCAAAAAACATAAAAATTTAAGATACAAAATCCTACTTATAAAAAACAAAATCCCTAATTTATATGAATTGTACATGTAATGCTCATATATCAAAAAATCCCTAATTTATACAACGTTCTGGTGTAATTTACCAGACAGTCTTCATGATTCGAGAAAATATAAGAGATTTCTTAAGACAAAAGATAATCGCTACAATTTTACCAAATAATTTCAAGGAATTTTACAAAATAAAATATTTCCTACAAAGAAAAATAATTTCGGTAACAAGAATCACTACAAATTAACGCAATTTGGCCCTATAATCAAATTGTATCATTTTCCCCAAATTTACCCTAAAATACAGTCTCAAATTTTTGTCGAATTCTATCTTAAAATGGAATTTCACATACTTCCCTAATGTTACCCTAAAATATAGCTTCAAAGTTTTTCCTAATTTTAACTTAGAATGAAATTTCGTGTATTTCCCTACTGTTACCCTAAAACTAATTTTCATAATTATAATCAAATTTCCACCTAATTTCAAAAAAAAATCCTTAATCTCTCCAACTCCAAGATTAGCCCTAATTTCTATCTAATTGTAAAATTTTAAAATATTTTATTCGTATGTACAGAGAAAAGGAATCAAAAAAGAGGAAAAGAAAAAGAAAAAGGTCTTTACCTATCGCTTTCGCTAAAACTTGGCCACCTTTCGACATCGTCAACACTTTCTTCCTCCAAAAATTATCCGAATTCAACACTAAAATCTCTCAAAATCACGTATTTTTGCCTTTCACTCAAACAATGTCTGCAATTATACAAACCCTCATGATTCTATTATAGTTCGCGATGGAATTCGACATGGTGTTTGAATTTTTCCCTCTGCATGGTTGCATGCAGCGTCGGTAGATAAAGCTTTTACTCGATGGTAGAAATGTCACCCTAAACTCATCTACGATAGATAGAAACTCATCTACGATGGAGAAAAATTACCCTAACATCATCGACGACAGATAAATATTGAGAATCTATCGACGACGATGGTATTTACCCTAAAATCTACGATGATTAGGGTTTTTAAGTGTCGAGGCAATGTCATTCGTCGATCCTATGTTAATCGACGATGGTAATTAAATAGTGCATGCTCGTCGCTTGATTGGACAAGAAAGGGGCACGTGTCATTGAGCGATCGCAAACACAATCGTGATACCCATGTTTTTCCTCCTTTCCTTAGCCCTTAATCGTGTGTTAATCGATGACAAAAAACTTTGATCCATGTCATTTCTCCTGATTGGTCGGGCAGAGTCACGTGTCCTGCTAATGTAACACCTCGCATGGCTGGAGTGAGAAAGTGTCACACTTTGATTGGTTTGGGTGACGGTTTATCATAGATGTCGCGCTTCCTTATGTTGTATTCATGGCATATGAAAAAGGCCCACAACAATACGTTATAGTCATATATTGTATCATATAGTTTTAATTTTATTATTAATATTATTATATTATAGCTTAATACATTGTATTATATATATGTTATTATATTTTTATTTATTTTTAATGTTTTAAGGTATATATGGTAAAGTTATAATATATTTATTATTATTATTACAATATATAGTATTATTATATATTACAAGTATTATTATTTATAATATTATTTCATATTCTAATTTTAAATATATTTTATTTTAATTATTATTTTTTGATTGGTAGAAAGGGTGTTGAAAGGTCCCTGAACCTTGTACAAGAGAGATTACAAGAATTCCATATCGACCGAGGTGGTCCAAGAAGAAAGGAATAGAGAGCGGGCAAACCTCCACACTAGGGAAGGTGTCACGAAATCGCGACCAAATTGGTGATGTCGCGAAATCGTGACAAGTTGCGCCGTTGATGCCAATAGAAGAAAGGAAGTCACGAAATCACGACAAGAAGCGCCAACGGAGCCGAAGAAGGGAAGAAGTCGTGATATCGCGACATGTTGCAAAGTGTCGTGATATCGCGACAAGTTGCTAGGTTGGAGCCGGACGAGAAGAAGAGTCACGAAATCGTGACATGAAAGAAGACCGTGCCCGGGAAAAAAAGGAGTCGCGAAATCGCTACAAGAAGTAAGAACGCTGTCGAAGAGAAAGGGTGTCACGAAATCATGACAAAAATGAAGACCGCAGCCGAATAGAAAATGAGTCACGAAATCGCGACGAAAGTGGAAGCCTGCTGCCAAGAAGAAAATGTGTCGCGAAATCGCGACAAGATGGAAGACCGCTGTCGAAGAGAAAAATTGTCGCGATATCACGACAAATTGGAAGACCGCTGCCAAGACGAAAAAGTGTCACGAAATCGCGACAATCTGGAGGACCGCAGCCGAAGACAAAAAGTGCCGCGAAATCGTGACAATCTGGAAGTCCGCAGCCGAGGAGAAAAAGTGTCACGAAATCGCGACAAGAAGGAAGACCGTCGTTGGAGAGAAAAGATGTCGCGATATCGCGACAAAAAAGAAGACCGCCGTTGGAGAGAAAAAATGTCGCGATATCGCGACAAAAAAGAAGACCGCCGTTGGAGAGAAAAAATGTCGCGATATCGCGACAGAATGGAAGACCGCCGTTGGAGAGAGAAAAAATGTCGCGATATCGCGACAAAAATGGAAGACCGCCGTTGGAGAGAAAAAATGTCGCGATATCGCGACAGAATGGAGGACCGCCATTGGAGAGAGAAAAAATGTCGCGATATTGCGACAAAAAGAAGACCGCCGTTGGAGAGAGAAAAAATGTCGCGATATCGCGACAAAAAAGACCGCCGTTGGAGAGAAAAAATGTCGCGATATCGCGACATGAAGCAAGAAAGCGCCTGAAGGACAAAAGTGTCACGATATCACGACAAGTTTGCAAAAGAGCACCCGGAGAGAAAAAGTGTCGTGATATCACGACAAGTTGGAAGACCACACCAGAAGGAGAGAAAAGTGTCGCGATATCGCGACAAGAAGCAACCTCACGGCCGGAGCAAAAAGGAATGTCGCGATATCGCGACAAGCTGAGATTTTGCAACCAACTGTGAAAAGTGACGCGAAAACGCTCCAAGATGCCAAAACGCAGCCAAAGGGGAAAAACCCGGAGCCCAGTAACCCACTCACATTGTGCAAACATTGGAACTTGAAGAAGCATCCCTTAGGCCGATTGGGAAGGAATCTCTCCAAACCTGAAAGTCTGTTGCATCAACTCCCTTGTTAGCAAGCCAGTCCACAACTTTGTTTCCTTCCCGATATTGATGTTGAATGATTAATTCTGGGTAAAGGCCAATTAGTGCCTTGCATTCTTCGAAGATGGAAACAAGGGCCCAGGGAGGCACAGAGGTTCCTTTGAGCCAGTTGATGCAATGCAATGAGTCTCCTTCTATGATGAGTTTATTGATAGTCAAGCCTTCCAAGAGAATCAAGCTTTGGAGCAAGGCCCGAGCCTCGGCCATATTGTTAGACTGAATTCCCAAGTTCTGAGCAAAGGCCAAAATTATTTCTCCTCTGTGATTTCTGAGAATTCCACCTCCGCCAGCCGCTCCAGGGTTGCCTTTGGCTGTGCCATCGAAGTTAAGCTTGTGCCACCCAGAAGGAGGTAAGACCCACTTGATAACAGACTTATCAACAGAAGTACGAGGTGTTGCAAAAAAATTGGAAAGATTGAAATGATTTGTTAGATCCAATTCAAGGCCAGGAGGGGGGGGTTTGGAAGATGAGACAAGAGAGGCATTCTCTGCAACAAGGGCCAAGATTTTGGCAACAACAATCTTCTTATCCGTGGCAAGGTTTTTGAAAATTTTGGCATTTCTCTCGAGCCAAATCTGCCACAGGAAAATGTGAAGGCAAGCTTGCCACATGAATTTGAGTTGACTGCTCTTGAAATGTCGGGGCCATTGTTGAAAAAGGAGGGGAATGGAATGAGGGAGGGCTACGGAGATGGCGAATGTGTTGAAAACCTGGTTGAGCACTGCAAGGGAGAAGGGACATTCCAAAAAAACATGCGCAGTAGACTCACAGGCATTTTTACACAGGATGCACCAATTGGGGATGAGAAGCCCTCTGGTTATCAAATTGTCAGTGGTGAGGATTCTATTTTGGATGGCCAACCAACAGAAGAATTTGACCTTGGGAATGATCTTGGGAACCCAAACCAGATTAGATAAGTCACGGCCATCACTGGAAGCTTCTTGGCTGTAGTAGGCAGATTTAACAATAAAATGCCTTGAATCTTCAAGGTTCCAAACCATGGAGTCTTCTTTGTGAGAGCTGGGGATTATGCAACTCCTCAGTAAGTTTTGCAACCACCTAAGCACCTCGGTGATATGTCTAGGCCCATTCAGATCCAGGTGTTTCCAATCGGGTCTTGTAATACCTGGGTTAATGAAATGACACACCTTATCTCCAAAGGTGGCTTCGGTCACCGTCTTGAGCACAACAAGATGAGGATCTTGGCTGAGAGGTTTGTCACGGATCCAAGGGTCGTCCCAGAAATGAATGGTCAATCCATTTCCAAGACACCACCTTAAGCCTTCCATGATGATCTTCCTTGTTTTAGTGACACCATTCCAGAAATGAGATCCGCTAGGAAGGTTGTGCTCTCCAAGAAAGGGAACCTGATGAAGGTACTTAGCTTTGATGATGTCAATCCAGGTGGCTTTTTCATTGATGGAAAGTCTCCAGGACTGCTTGGCAATGAGAGCCATGTTCATCCGCTTGATGTCCCCTGAAGCCGAGACCTCCATCCTTTTTCTTGGAACAAACCTTGTCCCAGGCAACAAGGGAAAATTTGTTCTTGTTTTCGTTTCCCGCCCAAAGGAATCTGCGTTGAATTTGCTCGATTCTTTGGTAGATGGAAGTCGGAGCTTTGAAGATAGATAAGAAAAAAATAGGAATACTTTGCGTGCAAGCCTGGACCAGAGTGGCTTTGGCTGCCTAATTGAGCAATGAACTTTTCCACTGCAAGTTTCTTGTTGAGACGATCTAGAACAGGGTTCCACATAGCCGAGACCGATTTGCCATGGAAAAGCGGTAATCCGAGATAAGTAGTTGGAAGGCTCCCAATGATACACCCAAGGATCTCAGCAATCCTGTTTTGCCTGTGGATGGGAGTATTGAGGAAGTATAGCTTGCTTTTGCGGTAATTGACTTTCTGGCCAGCCGCCTCTTCATAAGAGTCAAGGATGCTCTTAATGATTTTTGCTTCGGGGACAGAAGCATGAGAGGAAAGAATAGTATCATCCACAAACTGTTGATGGGAAATGGCATTGGTTGTTGAGGCTGGTTTGATCCCAGAGACGAGTCCACTGTTGCAAGCAGTAGTAAGGGTTCTTCCAAGGGTTTCGGCCAAAATGATGAAGAGGAAGGGTGACAGAGGGTCCCCTTGACGAATGCCTTTAAAACTTGGAAAAAATCCAGCAGGTGAACCATTGATAAGAACAGAGAACCAAGTAGTAGAGATACATTCTCGAACCATCTTAACCCATTCTTTGTGAAACCCAAACTTCTCAAGGACCTCGAACAGGAATTTCCATGAAACCCGATCAAAAGCCTTGTTCATGTCAAGCTTAAGGAACATACTGGGTTTTTTGTTTTTAGATGCCGAATGAGCCAACTCGTGGATGGTTATCACTCCATCAGCAATGAATCTGCCTTTGACCGAGCTGCCTTGGCACTGGTCGATGATGGAGGGAAGGATGTCTTTTAGCCTGTTTGCCATAACTTTGGTGATAAGTTTGTAGATGACACTACAGAGACTTATAGGTCTGAAGTCGGAGAGGGAAGCACGATCATTAGACTTGGGAATTAAAACAATGAAGGTGGAATTGGCTTCTCTCAGCATATTTTTGGCTCTCTGGAAGAATTTAACCGTAGCAACAACATCAGGGCCCACAATATCCCAAAAGTGTTGAAAAAACCGGGGTGGAAAGCCATCAGGTCCAGGGGCCTTGTCAGGTTCCATTGCAAACAGAGCATCTTTGATCTCCTCTTCAGTGTAGGATTGGAGCAATTTCTCATTATCATCATTAGACACCATCATTGGAATGTTCTAAAGTAGAGAACTTGTTGTGCGGGGGTGGCAGTCAACACTTGGACCTAAGATTTCCCGGAAGTGGTGCACGACTTCCGTCTCGATGGCATGGATATCAGAGACAATGGTACCATCAGCCTTGGTCAACTCAGAGATTTTATTTGAACCTCCGTGGCGCAAGGTGGAAGCATGGAAAAACTTCGTGTTGGTGTCTCCTTCTTTGAGCCAGAGGCTTCTGGATTTTTGCCTCCAGTAGGACTCTTCCTTAGCCAAAACATTGTGAAGGTTTGAAAGGAGGCATTTTTCTTCCATGAAAGTTTCAACCCTCTGATCCCCTCCCTGAATCAGATTTTCCACCCTTTTGAGCTCATCCAGCAGAAGCTTTTTTTCACTAAAGAGGTTGCCGAAAACCTCCCTATTCCAGCATTTCAGCTTGAGTTTGACTGCTTTGAGTTTGAGGAATAGATTCGAGAGAGGGTTTGGACAAAGGTTTTGCTGCCACCATTGTCGAATACACCGACCTAAATCTGGATGAGTGAGCCACATCTTTTCAAACCTGAAAGGGGTTTTAAAGGTTTTCTGGGGTCGGGAACAATCCATAATTATAGGGTTGTGATCAGATCCAATTTTTGGGTGGCTATGAAGCCTGGCATCGCCAAAAATAGGAATGAGTTCTTTGGACAAGAGAAATCTATCAAGCCAAATTTGGATGTGATGAATGCCCGCCCATCTGTTGCTCCATGTATAGTTGGATCCTTGGAGCGGTAAGTCCATAAGCTCGTTGAGGTTGAAAAATTTGCTGAAATCTTCAATGCAGCGGCTAGTGATCGGATTGCCTCCTTGCTTGTCAAACAGGTGAAGGGGAGTATTGAAGTCACCACAGAGCATCCAAGGAAAGTCAGGAAAGTTATTGCGCATTGCGGTAATGTTATCCCACAACAATCTTCTGTTGACAGGACTATTTGGTCCATAAACATTGGTGGCAATCCATTGAAGGTTGGTGGCTTTATTAGTGAACAAAATGTTGATGGTTCTGTCAGAGACAGAAAGAACTCTCCCCTCAATAGTTGTCGGATCCCACAAACAAAGGAGACCCCCGGATGCCCCTGAGGAGGGGCAAAAGGCAAAATTGCTATTTTCCCAAATTAGCTTGCAAACTTGATTGCTGCTATTCTCATCCAGTTTAGATTCTTGAAGAAACATGATATTTGGTTTTAGATTTTTTCTCACCGACTTGACAGTCCTCTGTTTGGCAGTTCCATTGAGGCCTCTGACATTCCAGGAGACAAACTTCATCGATTTGACTTGGGATTTGCTTTGCAACCTCTGCCTCTCCCTTGAGACGGAGTAAGTTTAGGTCTATCCTCATCCAAAACTTGATGGGTGGGTTGTTCGGAAGTAGGGCCCAAGGAGGTAGGCATAGATCCATCAGCCGCTTCAAACTCAGCTGCTTTGGCAAGCTTTTCTGCATTGGACGGTCTTCCCCTTCTCTGCTCTTTGTTGACATCAGCTTTGGGGGCGGGAATGGGAGATTTTAGAGGGTTGGATGATTGAAGAATGTCGATGGTGTTAGTCCCAGGAACAGGCCTATGGGGGGATGGAGAGCGGGGAGACTGGCACAGGGCAACAGACTCAGGGGAGAGGGTAAGAGGACGGTTCTGAGTCGGGGGAAGGGGTGGGAAGGGAAGAGGAAGGTGAGAGGGACCAGAATCTGAGGGTGAGTTTGGGGAGGTCATTGCAGCCTTACCCTTGGACAAGGGAGACTGAATCGCAGTGGGTGTGGATGAGATGTTTGGATCTATGGGGAGGTCATCGGAGTTGTCCTCACTAGTTTGAAGATTATTTAAAGGGGCGAAATGATTGGAACGAGAAGGCAAAGCACTTACATTGTTGGGAGCAGATGTTTTAGGGGGGCCTACAGAACGGCCACGACCCCTGCCAGGAGCCTTTTTCTGAATGTTGGGGATCTGGGAATCCTTCTTCCTACCTGAATCGCTGGGGATATATTTTTTTCGGGAAGGGCATTGAGTAGCCAAGTGGCCCTGAGTGTTGCACTCCAAACAAAAAGTGGGCTTGTTCTCGTACTCAACTCCTTGACGTCTTCTAAAGCTCCCAACGTTGATGCCGATGCAGGTAGGCAGAGCCGAATCCAGATTAGCCATGACACAGACACGAGCATAGGTCATTCTAGTTCTTGCTCTGGTAGCAGGGTCGATGGCGACTAAATCTCCAATCGGTTGAGTGATGCCTTTGAGAGCATCATTATAGAAGAACTATGGGGGAAGCCCATGGAGTTTGATCCAAATCAGAGCGATGTTGATAGACTGAGTTTCAGGGTCAAAATCTTCCCCCCATCTTCGTAGAAACAGGCTTCGACGATTGAAAAACCAAGGTCCACCAGTGAGAATGCGTTGGGTGTCAAGGGCATTGTTTAGCCTTATCATAAAGAACCCCCTAGGAAAGGCCACGAGCTCCATGCTCTGCATGACACCGCCATTTGGAAAGGGCCCATTCGCGGATAGTTTCCATATCAGGTCGGGCATCGACAAATTTCCCAACCAGAGAGAGGGACTCTTGAAAAATTAGTGGCTCCATAGCCTCGCTTGGAAACGAAACTTCAATGCCCGAAATAGAGAAGGGCAAAGGAGTTTGAAAGGAGAACGCTCCAGTCGAGGTCCTAACTTTATCCGCAAAGGACAAAGACCAAGGTCGTGCTTTGGAAGGAGAGGAGGGTGAAACCCTACCGTTAACAGATGCCTGTTTCACCACGTCGTTTGGGTCTTCACCATGACAAATGCTGAGTGGGCCTGCAGTAGGCCCAACACCAACTGTAGGGCCCGAGGACAAAGCTGCTAGACCAGCATTCTCCATCGACCCACCGTTCCCGCCATCTCCATCACCATCGTCCATAGATGCACCTGGTCCCACTCCCATTCCTGCCATTGTCCACAGAGGTCATGATTCCTTATTTTAATTATTATTATTAATATATATTTTAATTATTATATAAATATATATATATATATATATATATATTTAGACTTTGCTATTTTTACGGATGATAACTACAGAAGGGTATTATAGAATAGTATTACTGATAATGGTATTACGGAAGCTTGTATAAAAAATATTTACAAAAATTATCTACAAAATATTCTTACGAAAACTGCTTACAGAAACTACTTACGGAAGATGCTTACGAAAGCTACTTATGGAAGACACTTACGAAAGATACTTACGAAAGACACTTACGGAAGATACTTATGGAAGACACTTACAAAAGACATCTACCAAAACCATTATAAGAGTTAAGAAAATACTTTACCTGTTTTCTTCCCCCAAATTATGAGCTATATATGCCTTTATCTATCCTCCCCCCAAACTGTAATTTTGGCTATATAGCCAAAACAAAAAGAAGGATACTTATTTATTTTGTATGGATAATATAATAATGATTTTAAATATGGGGGTTGATTTATAATTTTAATGAGTATGCTTCTTGTATGTCATTAAGAAGTTTCCAAAGATAGAAAAATATGTTATATAAAGTTTGATTTCAGCCTTCTAGGAGACCTGAATTTATAGGAAAAAGGAAAATGGATATGAAGATGGCTTTCTTCTAAAGGATAAAATGTGATGGACACAAGCCATGGTTTTGTAGAAAATATTGAAATCATAGTACTTTCATGAGGATGTACTTTGAACTCTTAGCTGCATATGATATTCTAGGGTTATTCTTCAAAGACATCAAAAATCCTAGCAATTTTGAACAACTTCAATTACTTCTTTCACAAATTAATATAGTCTTAAAGTTGTCCTAGTAGTTTCAAGCCTCTTGCAAGACCAACTGTGTGTGTAGTGAAGATTCATTTCCCATTATGAGTAAGGATTGAAAAACAACAAGAGTTATATATGCCAAAAAACTAGCTAATCTTATAAGCATCTAAAGGTCTTATCTAGACTTACTGCTAATACGAAAGGATACCTTAAGAAAGAATACCCCATGGTGTTTGAAATACTAGAAATTCCAAGGATTCAAGCTCTTTTTGCCCTTTTTGCTTTATGCTTTATTTGGGATACTTGCTTAGCAAGGGATTTTTAGTGCTTTGTGAGGTTCTTGCTTATTTTGAGAAGCAAGAAAATTTTCTTAACTTTTTGGGGTTCTTGCTTATTTTAAGGAGAAGCAAGAATTTATTAGGATACTTGCTCGATTAGATAAGGAGCAAGGGATTTTTTTTTTGAAGGGTGAAGGGTGAGCTTGTCCTTTTGCCAATTCATTAGTACTCTAGACCATGCGAAAAAATAGATAAGCAAGGAAAACTTTTTTCACTTATGGCAAAAATAACATATGAGTTAATTTTTCCAAAAATTCACAATGTTTTTAAATATGTAATTGTGTGTGGTCAATAAATAAACTTGAAGGTCTGAGGTGTAGACCAATTGGTTCATCCAAACCCCATAAGGGGGCGGAGGTCCAAGGTTCAAATCTCGGGCCTCGTCGGACTGAACGCTTGTCCCTTTCCTAGTGCTTTCAGCGGCGTAAAAGGTTTAAAATGATTGTGGCATGGTGGTTATAGGGGCGGACTGCACAAAGATCTATGTGGTGGCTTCTGGGGTGGATAGCATAGAATACTATGGTGGCCATAAAATCTAGACAGCCTGCCCAAAATCGTGGCGGCTACCGATTCCACCATGTAAATTAAAAAAAAAACAAAAATAAAATAAAATAAAATAAATAAACTTGATCAAATAGGGGTCACTTACAACATTTTAAAATATTTGCTTTAGTTCCAATGAAAATTTTACCCAAAATACTAGATATAGTTTGAGTATTTGAAAAATACTTAGATTTCATCAAGCAACAGGGTACTATGTGTCATGTGATAATCATTTTTCTACAAAGTTTGAAAGAAAGAATTTTTTTTCTTGAGCTATTTTTTAAAAGCTTTAAGACTAAAAATGGAAACAAATATAGATACTTCATGATGAAATAAAGGAAGCATAATCATTTTTATGTTTATATATATATATATATATATTTCAATTTTTTTATATATATAGATATATAATTATATTATTATAATAATATTTTTTTTTCTTTTCAAAGAGAGAGTTTATTGAATAGTAACTGATTGCAGTTCAAAAATACACTGCAAATCAGTGTGCTTTCTAAACTGATGTATGAATTCTTCCTTAGATAATGGATTCTTATAAAGTTTAAGCCTATGTCCATTTACTAATAATTTTCTTGTTGAATCATCTATAGGCTTAAGCTTGACTATACTGTTTCCAAATATTTCCTTAATTTCATAGGGTCCTAGCCATATTGTTCTTAATTTACCTTGAAAATATTGGTAATGAGAGTCAAATAACAAGGCCCAATCTCATAATTGAAATTTATGCGGTACAATGTGTTTATCATGACATTTATTTCATTTTTTTGAGTTATTTTAGTTCTATGTAATGCTTCTAACCTTCACTCATCCAGAATATTTAATTTTTCCAACCGTTCTTTTTGTGCATTATCCAAATTCATGTTAAGTTGTACCGATGTGCATAAGGTTTCTATCTCAAATTCAATGGGAATGATGGATTTTTTTCCATAATCCATTTCATATGGTGATAAACCTATGGTAATTTTCCAAGTTGTATTATATTCCCATACAACTTCTTTTAATCTCTTAGACCAATCACCCCTATTAATAGTTATAGTTTTTGTGATAATCTTTTCAAGCTCTCTATTTGTAACTTCTACTTGTCCATTAGCCTGAGGGTGATATGGTGAGGTTTTCTTATGTTTTATCTGATATATTTTGAAAAAATGATTAATCACATTGGAAGTAAATTTAGGTGCATGATCTGAAACTAATTCTCTTGGTGCTCCAAAGGGTTGCATTATATTTTCATATATAAAATTAGCTACTGGTTTAGCTTGAGCTTGAGGAAGAGATTTAACTTCAGCCCACTTGGTAACATAATCTGTACATACAAGTATGTGTTTATTACCATCACTTGGAGGGTCTATTGGTCCAACAAAGTCAATTCCCCATTTTTCAAATGGTTCAAGAGCTATCTATGGAACCAAAGGCATTTCCATAGAAGGTGTAAGCTTGCTAGTTATTTGACAAGCATCACATCTATCAATAAATTGATGAGCATATTTAGTCATAGTAGGCCAAAAGTATCCAGTTTGAACTATTTTTATAACTATTATTTGAGTGGCATAATGACCTCCACAAGGTTCTTCATGTGCTGCCCTGATAATGTCATATACATCATTTTCTTGCACACATCTTCTGATAATTTGGTCAAGAAAGTTTTTAAACAAAATTCCATGAATCCACGTAAAAGGAATACTTTGATGTATTAATTTCCTATGCTCATGCGGTGTAAAATTTTGAGGCATTTTTCCTGTTACTAAATAATTTACAATATCAGCATACCAAGGGGTAAAAATAGAAATAGCAAACAAGTGCTCATCTAGAAAATTATCAGGAATTAACTCGTTATCATCAAAAATCTGCATGCGAGATAAGTGATATGCAATAAGATTATCTTTTCTTGCCTTATGTATAATTGTGACATTGACTTCTTGTAGTAAAATAAGCTATCTAATCACTCTACCACCCACTGTTGATTTGTTCATTAAGTATCTAATGGCATAATGATTAGTGTGAACAAATACTTCATACCCTATTATGTAATGTTTAAATTTATTGAGAGCATGAATTACAACTAAAAAATATTTTTCTGTAACAGTGTAGTTAAGCTCAGCTCCATGTAAATTGTTGCTTACATAATAGATAGCATAAGGTATTTTATTTTCTATTTGTTGCAATACTTCTCCTATTGCATAACCTAAAGCATCACAATAAATATGGAATGGTAATTCCCAATTTGGTCCTTTCAAGATTGGATCAGTAGTCAATTTCTCTTTTATTTCCTCAAAGGCTTCTTGACATGCGTTTGTCCAATTGAATTCACTATCTTTAGTTAAGAGATTAAGCATGGGGGTAGCAAATTTACTGAAATATTTAATGAACCTATGGTAGTATCATGTGTGTCCTAAAAAAATTCTCACCTCCATTTGTATTTTTGGAGGTTGAAGGGTTTGAATAACTTTTATATTTGCAAGGTCTACTTTAAATACGTATTATGATATATAATGGACTAGAACAATGCCTCCTTTCATCATCATAAAGCACTTTTCATGACTTAGAGAAAGTTTTTTCTCTTGACATCTTACCAAAACTTTTTGCAAGCTTGATAATGTTTCTTCAAATGTAGTACCGTATACTGTGAGTTCATCCATATAAACTTCCACACATTCATTAGTTAAATCAGCAAATATAGCCAATACAACTCTTTGAAAAGTTGTAGGTGCATTACATAGTCCAAAAGGTAGAACATTATAAGCATAGGTTCCTGCAAGACATGTGAAGGTTGTTTTTTCTTGATATTCTTCAGCTATGGAGATTTTATTATATCCACTAAAACCATCTAAAAAGCAAAAATATTTCTTTCTAGTCAATGTATCTAAGACTTGATCAATGAATGGTAGGGAAAAATAATATTTCCTGGTTAATTTATTTAATTCCCTATAATCAACACAAATTCTCCATTTACCATTCTTTTTAGGGACTATCACCAAAGGTGATACCCATTGGTCGTTAGAAATTAGGATATAAATCCTGCATTTAAGAGTTTAATGATTTCCTATTTAACTATTTCTTTCATAGCTAGATTTAATCATCTTTGGGGTTGTCTTACTGGATTACAACCTTATTGAATAAATATGCGATGGGTACAAACATTTGGATGAATACCTGTCATATCCTCATAGTTCCATGCAAATGCGGACTGATGTTTTCTAAGCACATATACTAATTGAGATTCTTGCATGCCTGTGAATTCATTACTAATGTTAAGATTTTTTCCAGATATAATATCTATTTGTTTACATTTTTTGTATTTGCATCTATCCCATTTATATCATGTTCAAAAATATTAAAATCATAATATGGTTCCATTTGAGATTGACTTGTGCTTGCCTCATAAATGGAAGATTGTGATGAACAACTACTGTCTTGACCTTGATTCTCTTGTTGATTTTCTAACAATAATGGTAGGGATCCCTCAATATCTTGTTCAAGTTGTTCAATTAGAACATTAACTGATAAGGTTTGGATATCATCATATTCATGAGGAAAATCATACCATAACTACTTTGGAAATTCTTCTTCTATTGGTGATTCATGGAATAAACTAAGATCTTTTGTATTATTGCCAATAGAGATAGTCATATTTCCTGATCTACAGCTAATGTAAGCATCGAATATTGCAAGCCATGGGCATCATAGTATTAAGGGATGTCCCCCTAATTTCTTTTTGGGTTGTAATACTATAAAGTATATAGGGTATTCCCATGAACTTATTGAGACCATAATGTCTTCTAACTTTTCTTATGGTTTAATAGTAGATCTATCAGTGAGTTGAAGCATAATAGAAGTTAATTGTAGTTTATGCATCCCTAAGGATTTTGTTGTTTCTTTGGCCATGACATTAATAGCGACTCCTAAATCAATCAAAACATTTTGTAATGTTATATCTCCAATATGTACTGTGAGTATAGGTATTCCAAGATCTGTATATTTTGGTAATGACCTATCTCCTATCATTATTTCAGATAATTTTCCAATGACTTGAATGGTTTGAAATTCATTCTTCTTTTTCTTTCCTGAACATATATTTTTAATAAGCTTGGAATAGATGGGTATATCCTTGATAGATTGTAATAAAGAAATTTTAATAGTAACGCCTTCTATTTCTTGAAGGAAGTTAAAGGCTGGCTTAGATGGTTCTTTTGGTATTTCTAGTCTTTGAGGGAATGGTACTTCTACTTCCTTCCTTATTTGGATTTATGGTTGCTTTGTTGAAATATTTTCTAGTTGGTTTTTTGTTTCCTTTTTGTTGCTATCTTCTCTTTCAACCAAATATGGAATAGGGTCATCAAGTCCTATAATATTGACATTATTTTCCAACACCTTTCTTGATCTTAATTGAATCTGTTGACATGGTGCTACAGATATAGAACATGTTTCATTAGTCTCATAAACTTGTTGGACATTTTTATTGTTGTTGGGGTTAGGAATTGGTTGAGCTGGAAGAGGTGGTTGCTTAGGAGGATTTTTATTATTGTTCGGAGGTGGTAGAAGTCTATTTTGAGGTGGATTTTGAGTGTTTTGTCCCCTAAATTTATTTTGAATATTTGGTTGTTACATTGTATTTGGGGACCAATTGGTGCCACCTTGATTATGTTGGCCACTATTATTCCAAATAGGTACGTTTTGATTTTGTGTCCCTTGATTCCATGGGGGTTGTCGTCCATAAGAGTTAGCCATAAATCGAGCCCATGGGGGTATGTTCCAGTATTGGTTGTAAGAATTCCAATTTGTCCAATTTGGTGCATTAGACCATTGATTAGGCCTTTGTTGGTTGGGATAATTAGGATTTGACCAATTTGGTGGGCCATTAAATGGACCATTTCATATTTGAGTGATAAAATAAACATCTACTTTTTCCACTTCAGGTTCTTTTATGGCAGCTTTAACAACGAAGATATACTTGTAGTTTTTAATTTTATGATTCTTATCACAAATTTGACAACAAGCAGAAATATTGGAGATATTTGTTATGTTGAGAGGACATTATCTCATATTGTTCTTTTTACTACATCTATGGCAGTAAATTTCTTCACTATATTTTGATTTTTTATCCATTAAGTCCAAATATGAGGTAAAATTACTCAACAAATCGATTTTTAAACCTTCCAACATATTTCCAATTTCAG
Organism: Wollemia nobilis; assembly: GCA_028583015.1. Lineage (NCBI taxonomy): Eukaryota > Viridiplantae > Streptophyta > Pinopsida > Araucariales > Araucariaceae > Wollemia > Wollemia nobilis. The sequence continues at coordinate 1,323,629 of JAQPPZ010016675.1, forward strand.
CTCTTGTCACTCCTCCTATGGATGTATATTTATTACTTCTGAGAGGTTTATTTCTTGAATAATTTCTACAAAGGTTTATAATCTCCTCAAGTGATATAATATGAATGTCTCCTTTTGCCATAATATTTAAAATCTCAAGAACATCTTCCTTCAACCCTTTCAAGAAAATTTCTTTTAGGATTTCTTCTTCAAGGTCTATATTTACTCTAGATCCTACAAATTGAAATTGTTCGAGATAATCCTCCAAATATTCTTCTTATTTTTTATTCATACAAAAAATCTCAAATTTCTTATCCCTAACTCTAAAATAATCTTGATATCTTTCAAGGAATAGTTGTTTTAATCCATTTTCTCCATCCCAATGATTACAAACTCCTTCTCCTAGACCCATAAACCATCTTAAAGCTACATCTTTAAGAGTAGATGGAAATAATCTTAGATTTTGCTCATTGGTGGTGTAAAAATAAGCTTGACATACTACTTCAAATTCGAAAAGAAAAGCATCAGGATCTTCATAGGGTTTTCCATGAAAGGTAGGCAATATAGAAACAAAAACTGATTTAGGTTCTCTTGTTGTCCCTTTTGTATGTAATATTGGGAAAGGGAATATTTTTCTTTGTCTGTTCTCTCTTTGATCTCTCTCTTGCCTTTGTCTCCCATTTCCATAGTTTTCTCCTATCTCTCCTAGATCACTTTGCTCATCAGCCATACCTGAATATAAGAATTCAAGAATTGGTTCAGGTATAGGTTTGGTAAAGATAGAAGAGGGATCTACACAGTTGTCAAATTTTTGATTGGACAATAAATATGAATTGGGATCTTGATCTAGGATTTAAGCTTGATTGGTTGATGTTGTGGCCTCATTTTTTACTAGTTTATAAATCCCAGGTGTTCTAAAGTCTCTTGGGAATTTTTCTTATGTTTTGTTAGTTTTTATGAATCTTCCTTTAGAGTCTCTAGGTTTGCTCATGAATGTTCTAAATTTTTTTGTTTTTTTATTTATTTTTTATTTTTATATAGTAATATGTCTAATCTTATTTAAATAATTTATGAATATCATTGATTGGATCAAGTTGGTCTAGTGTCATAAAATGCTCCTCTTCAAAATTAAAATAGTCTATCAACAATTGAATCAATTGAACAAGATAAGCTTTAGTTGCAATCGGATCAAGAATTCCAAATTGTGGCTCATAACGCAACTCTTGGCATAATTATCTAAAATGTATAGTTATAGGAATTCTACAATATATCTTATTGTATTGTAGGGCTAATTCTTTCCTTTTTATATCTACAAGGAAGTTATGAACAATGATGGAATCCTCTAGGTATTGATTCCAATGATAAATTACTAGATTTACTATTGTTCTCCTATCCCACAGCCAATTTTCACAACTTCTTCCAAGATCTTGATAAGGTGAATAATGATTTACTCGTAAAGATCTTGTTATATCTATCCTTTTGATTTTCTTTAGTTCATCTAATATTTCATTGATAGAATCAATGTGTTCACACAATGCTTCCCATTCTGGTTTGATTGTTTTGTATCCTTGGTAAAAATAAGATTAACCTCTTGTTGTATTAGTAATTTTCTAAGTTCTACAAATTTAGTTTGACTGCTTTCAACCATTTGGTAATTTTTATTTATTTTCTCTTTGATTTTTGTGTTTTTTTCTATTTGGCTTTGGATTTTCTTTTCTATTTCAATCCTACTGTTTGCTAAGCATAATATAAAATTTAGAACTTATAAATGCTCTTAACACAGTAGAAAAGAAATATATTTAAATTACTAAGCAGTCCTAATGCTACTAAAATTAGATGCATCATACAACTAATTTCAGCATAATTAGGGAAAAATAAAAGTACTTGGAAAGTAAAGTTTTATTGAAAATAAAATTGCTGAAGTAAAAGGTAAATTACTATTATTCTTTGACTATTAGGAGGGATTTCATTACAGTTGTGTCACTCAACCTAACTACTTCCTGTAAAACAAAAACAGGATCCTAAAATAATATTAGGTTGTTTTCAGTGTTCACTTACTTCCTATTTTTTCATAGTTCCTAAATTAAATTAACAATAGTAATTACCCAAAGCAAAGAAATTGGCTAGAATTGAAATTTACAAGAATTTAAATTTGCAAGAAATAAAGTTTTAATCTAGGAAAGTGGTAAAAATGAAACCCTTATGAAAAATGAACATGGCAACATCGAAATGCGAAGTTTGTTGGAACCATCTACGGGCCACTCTGACTCATATGCATACAAAGGTCTCGTACGTACCCCTTTTCACATACAAGTAAGTCCTCTCGCTTTGCACTGCCAAACAACTTTTTTGACTAACCACTATGATGCTACTCTCCCTAGAAACGATGCCAAAATGATCGGCTATAGAGCTTACATTTAATTTTATCAATCTAAGGGAAATCAAGGTTAGATTTAAAGAGTAATAATCTAGTATAGATTATATTGTAGGAGTTAATACTAAGCTTAGCTCAAGTTTATTTTTTAGGATTTACGTGTACATAAAAGTAAATGAACAAAATTAAATTTGTGCATAAATGAACGATGCAGGATATGATGAATGAATGTAATTATGTTTTACTTTTACTGATGAATTGATTTACTGATGCACTTAATTACTGATGAATCAATTTACTAATGCACTTAATTACTGTAAACATGATTTAATTTATTTGTGAGGATCCTCGTGCAATCTATTTTATTTTATATAATTTGAAATTCAATTCTAACTAATCCTAACCTAATGCAAGGGTAAGAGCTCGGGGACTATCTATATTAGGAGTGGGTCTTGCCTCCTAAATGGTAGTGTAACTATATTACCTTATATTTGTAACTATATTTTATATCTCATACTAATATTTATGCATATTTTGTGAATGCAGGTAATAAATACACAACTTACAAAATAGAATTCAAACAATCCATAGAATTGATACATATTACCATATTTAAAGAACAAAGTGTTGTTTTATTATTGGAGCTTCAATTGTATATGCTTCCTCAGAATTGTAACTTAGAACAAATTGTAATGTAATGGTAGCAAGCAATGTTTTTAGAGTGTAAAGTCCAACATCTAGACCTCTTTCTAGGTGTTCTATGTAATTTATACTGTAACTAATATAATTCTAAATAATCTTCTCCATGTATTTGTCATGTGGATTTTGTGGACTGATGACTGTACATTAATCAAAATAATCTAAAACCTAACATAATATGTAATCCTTCTTAGACTTATAACTATTTTTACTGGTCCAAGTGGCATCCTACACATAATCCTAACAAGACAACACTTATTTAACTAACTCACAAGATATACATTAGGACTTTTATGTCCTTTATTCCAAGAAATTCTAACAATATTTTGCGTTTATGTCTCAAACTTCCCAAAATAAACTGATTACAATCTTTATGGAACAAATAATAACTTTGTCAACTTGAGATATTCCCGCAGATAGTATGCGAGAAACAAAATATTTTGAAAAGTAAAAATATCTATTGCCATCCATTTTGATGTGCCATCCATATTAATGTGCCATCCAAATCTGATGTGGAATGTTGAAGTCAATAAAATTTATTATCCTTTAGTAACTACTAGTAAAATAATCTTCAGTAACTATCTTCAGTAATTACCTTCAATAGTTACCTTCAGTAATTACCTTCAATAGTTACTTTTAGTAATTACCTTAAGTAACATACTTCAGTAATTAACATCTATAACCAGATGAATTACTGTTGTCACCAAACTCTTTTGGTTCTTCTTCTCATTCGAGATGCACTCCAAAAGCTCTGCAATATCTTTATCAATCATCCATAATTTTTCTTGCATTTTTCTCATAACTCAAAAAAAGTTGATATAAATCAAACACTTATGTTAGATTACTATAGTTAATCATATTTACTAATAAATCAAATTTTATTAATAAAAATTTATATAAAAAATATTAATTAATCATATAAATGAAACAATTCTAGTACAAAAATATATGGTAAATAGCCACTCATCATTCATCAAGAAGTGTCAAATGATCAAGGCGGTCTTGTCGTGCGGTGTAATTATCTATGAAGTCCTTCAATGATACTCACAAGGTAGGAATATCCAACTCTAGGGGCATGATGGCATTAGTGTCGTATACAAGTAAAAATAGAGTTGCCCTAGTGGGCATCCACACACTAGTCCTGTATGCCTATAATGCAAGAGGCAATTGCAAATGCCAATCCTTATGATTATCTTTAACCATCTTCCTCAAGATGGAGATGATTATTTTTTTGAGGCTTCTGCTTGCCCATTTTCTTGTAGATAATAGGGTATTGAAAAATTATGCTAGATGTGGTATTTTTTCATTAAAGCACACATATTTTTTTTCTTGAAAGATGGCCCTTTATTTGATATAATATTCGAAGGGACCCCAAAATGACTTATGATATTGTGGAGTATAAACTTCACAATCCGTGGTCTAGTTTTTGATGTTAAGGGGATCGCATCGACCCATGAAGTACTCAGTGGATGTTATTATGAACGTGTTTTAGCCAAAATATGGAGGGGAGATCTTCTCAATCAAGTCTAATCCCCACTGTGAGAAGGGCCATGCTGCCTGGATGGGTTGCAAGGCTTGTGATGGCAAGTGGGTGAGTTTTGCATGATGTTGGGACTTGACTAATTTCTTGACATACTCACAATAGTATTTTTCCATAGTGTTCCAATAGTAACCCATTCTCAATATGTGCTTAATTATGGCCATGCCACTGAAGTGACCACCACACATACCATCGTGATCTTGTAAAATTGCCCAAGATGCTTCCTGGGGCTCAATACAATGAAGGAGCATTCCATCATAGCCTTTTTTGTATATTATCTCTCCTATCAAGATATATCTTGTCACATTTTATTTAAAGGTTCGTATTTCAACATGTGATAGGTCTTGCGATGCCATTCCTAGCTTCAGGAAATATCGCACTTGGGAAAACCAACCCTGATAGGCCATAACTTCTATGGATAACACGACATGTTCCTCTTATGATCCAGCATTTGTGAACATATATTGGAAAACAATCCTATGATGAATGGTGTTTCCACACTCCGTAGGACCTTGAGAGATCAAATGTTCCCAAGGTGTTGTTCACAATAAAGCTCTAACTTTGAAGGACCAATCCTAACTTGGTTTAGTTTTGATCATGTTGACTAGCTCTTTATTTTCCATAGCTTCGAATTGTATTTTTGAGTGCACAAGCACCTTCATATTAACGGTTATGAAATTAGTAGATAGATTCTAAGGGATTAAGGATCCCAAAGATGCCATGGTGTCTTCAAATATATTTGACGTATGAGGGATTGCCTCAATGTCATACCATTCTAGTTAGGCTAGGTAATTGTCAACAAGATCCTTGTAAGATTTTAAGAGTGGGCACCTACATTGGAACAATCCTTTGACTTAGTTAACTATGAGCAAGGAGTCACCAAATATATTCAATCTTTTAATGCCCATTGCTATGGTTGTTTGAAGTCCCAAGATCAGGGCCTCATACTCTGTGTTATTTTTCATGCAAGGTAAGTCTATCTTGAATGATAACGGTAATGGAGCACCATGCGATGTGATAAATACTATCCCTGCTCCACCCCCTTGCTCGTACTTTGAACCATCGAAGAACAATTCCATGTCTCTTTATTTTTTATGCTCTTCGATTTCTGATGGATCTGATAATGCAAAGACTGCATCATCAGGAAACTCTATGGTGAGAGGCTTGCTATCTTGAAGAGGTGCCTCTACTAATTGATCTGCTATGGCTTGGACCTTAATGGATTTTTGGCTTATGAACTCTAGATAAAATTCTATTAATAGCATAATCCACTTTGTATTACGTGTATTGTGATAGGTCTTGCTCATCATATACTGCAAAGGATTATGTTTTGATATAACGTAAGTCATATGGCTCAACATGTAGTGTCATAATTTTTTGGTTGCAAAGACCACTGCTAAGCATAACTTCTCTACATACACATATCCTAGCTCATAACTCACCAAGGTGTGACTAATGTAATATACAACTTGCTCTTTATCTTGTGCATTATTTTGGGCCAACATGGTGCCAAAAGAAAAATTAGTAGCCGATATGTATAGCAAAAATGGTATGTTTGGCCTTGGTGGAGCCAACACTGGTGGGGTTGCTAGGTATGTTTAGATCTATGTAAAGGCTCATTGGAACTATTCATCCCAATGAAATGGGACATCCTTGCATAGGAACCAGTTCATGGGTCAACATTTGTCTAAATATTGAGTGATGAACCATTTGATGGATGCTACCTTACCCTGTAGGCTTCTCAACTCCCTAATGTTGATAGGGGCAGCCATTTCCATTATAGCTTCTAGTTTTATAGGATCAACTTCAATGCCTCTCTTGGAAATAATGAAAACTAAGAGCTTACCAGAAGTTACACCAAACCCGCACTTCTTAGGGTTCAATCTGATGTTATGCTCTATGAGGCGATCGAAGACTTTCATAAGGATCTCAACATGCTCTTGTTGTACTAAATATTTTTCCAGCAAGTCATCCATGTATTCTTCCAAGATTGTGTGCATGTAGTCATGAAATATGTATGTCATGGCCCGTTGGTATGTGGCACCAGTATTCTTTAGGCCAAATGGCATCACTTTGTAATAGAATGTCCCCCATGGAGTAATGAAAGCAGTATTATGTTGGTCTTCGGGTTTGATCCAGATTTGATTGTATCCAAAAAACCATCCATTAGGGAGAGCATCTCATGACATGCGGTGGCATCAACAAGAGCGTCTATTTTTGGCAATGGGAATGAATCCTTTGGAGTTTCCCTATTGAAGCCTCTAAAATCCATGCAAATGTGCACTCTTCCATTTGATTTTCCTATGGGCACCATGTTTGATACCCATTTAGGATAGTCAATAGGAACTATGAAAATCACATCCAATAGTTTTTGCAACTCGTTCTTCACCATCAAAGCTACGGTTGGATGCATCTTCCTCAATTTTTGCTTGATTAGCTTCTTCATGGGATCCAATGAAAGGTTTGAACAACTAACTTTGGATCGATCATTGGCATTTCTTTGTAAGTCCAAGAAAAAATATTTGGCCTCTCTTTAAGGAGGAGAATTATGATGGCTTGTTCCTCTGGAGAAAAAATTTCTTTGAACTTGACTTTCTTTTTTTGGGTAGGATCATCACTAATGTCCACCTTGAAAGTTACTTCTATAGCCATATGTGACCCATATTCCAACTGGTGAGGCATGGGTATCATATGAATATCAATGGTAGGATTTACAAGTCCTACTAACTCAGGATCCAAACCATCATGGAACACATAATAAAAATAGCCTGATGCAAAATGGTCTGGTTGTAACATATCTTCATTAGAGAAAATATCCTCAGGCTCTATGGATGAATCAGTGCGATACCAATCAATAGCTTCCATATCAAGACATAAAGGTTTAGTGGGATCTATTGGGTTATGAAGCAGAGTGGTCAAATCAATGGATATTGTATTTATGGATGAGATGAAATCTCTAGAACCATAAGGGTGAAATCCTGCCTTAGATGTTTCCCTCCCATACTCGTGATGAGGCTCTGGAGGAAAAGGAATCTTTGGATCTGGCCCATGAGCAGGACAGATAATAGGATCATTGGGCTCTAAGAGTTCCATGAATGTAGGTGGAGGAGGATTTACCATGTGATGAATGACATTTAAGTCGATAGGTCTCCCTAAAAACCACAATATAGGGTCTATGGCATGAAGTACCACTTCTATTTCTACCAATATGTTGACCTACCACAAGTGGAGAGGTCCAAGATAAGCCATCTTAGTCTCATCATCAAAATCATCATCACTTATACAAAAACCATTAGCATTGGTATGTGTCCCCAAGGTAATGGGCACATCTCTTGGCCCTAAGTAGGCCATCTCTGTCTCATACTCATATTCTTCATCAATTATGAAGAGGCCATTTGCATTAGTATATTAACCCAAGTCAAGGGTCCATTGCCTTGTTCCTAGGTAGACTCTCTCTATTGAGTCCTCTGACTCATAGCCACTTTCATCCAATATGTACCCACTCTAATTGTGGCTAGACCAGGCAAGGATTTGTAAATAGCGAGGCCTATTATGGGCTAAGTTGGTCTGTGCTTCATCATAATTTAACTTGTACTTATTTCCCTCTCATTACTCATCCCATGGGTTACAACCTATTGGGATGGTATCAATTGTAAAGATTGGATGATAAGTCTCGGGAGGTGGTATGTTTACCACAACCACTTTTTTGTTACTCAAATATCTTGTACTTGGTGGGTGATAAGGAATAAAATCAATGTCTTCTCCTTACCCCAAGCTCAATCTATCCAAGGTTGTTACTAGAGAGTCGTAATGCCCTCTAATGTGATAACATAACCCAAACCTACCAGTGGGAAGTTAGTATTGTGGCTTGAATGGTCATCTACACCCTTGATCATAAATACCAAGACCATAACTATGCCAATGGCAACGTTCAAAGTAGTTTAGAGAAAAATCAAGATTAGAGAGGTAACACACATTAATAGTGAATAGTTTATTATTGTCCTCTTCTTCATTGATAGACTTATAGATGCAATCTAGTCCAACATAGACAAAGTTTGTCTTGTTGGGAGGGATTCCAAGTGGAACCATTATTCCTACTGGTGGTCTTAAGTATTTTGGTCATCCCAGGTCTTATGCGGACTCTATGATGGGTGTGAATGTTATGTTCTACACAAGATACTCTCCTATACTTGTACTCACCAAGTATATAGTTGCATGTAATGTGGATGATCCTACAGATGACATTGGTGAAGTGGGTTCTAGTATCTCCTTAGCTTGATCCTGGAGATCTTCTTCTTCCATGGGACTTGGAATTTTCTCAATGGCTATGGTTAGTGCTTTCTTTCCTCAACTAAAGGCACATTTAGCTTCTGATTATATTTTGGTTTAGACATTGATGATCTCTTAGAAGCATTATTCAAGTTGGGCACTAGATGAGGTGTTGATGCAGATGGGTCTTTTTGTATCCCTTTGTATTTATTATTCAGTTGTATAGTTGGAGATGAAGGTCCTACATACAAGTGGGTAGAAGGAATCATAAATTATCCTAGACAATCCACCTGATGGACATATTTGAATGGCTCTTCATCAGCCAACACCATGTAGACTTTGTTATCATGCACATACTTGACACATTGGTGTAAGATCGAAGGAACACATTTCATATCCCTTATCAAAGGTCTCCCTAGGAAGATGTTGTACTGCACGGCCCCTTCCAAGACATGACACATCACGGGTATGGTATTATGCCCCACCTTGATAGGTAGGACTATCATTTCCACAATATTTCATAAAGCATCATTGAAAGCCCTTAATGTATAGGCTCCCAGAATGATATTAGACTTTGGAATCTTAAGGTGTTCTATCATTGTTGTTGTGATGATGTTGATTGATGAACCTGTATCGATCAAGATCAATTTAAAAGGTAAATTATTGACTAACACTATAGTGTGCAACGAAGGGTATGGTAAGGTAGTAGGTACTGTCTTAATATCATAATCATAGAATCAAATTATAGGTTCTTGCATTCTTGTACTTGTCCCACAAAATGGGTGAATGCATTTGGATCTTGTGGTTGGAGTTCAATCGACCTTAAAATCTCCATCAAGGTCTTCCTGTGCCTTAGGGACTATTGTATGAGCTCATATATAGATAACTTGTCCAAAGTCATTTGTAATTTTTGCTCAAGTCTACTCCGAATAATTACCACAGGTTGGGTTGGTGGACCTGGAAGGTTGTTTTACCCCTACCTCTGCCTAGGTGCAGCGGGGATGTTAATGGGAGCTACAGGAGATTGCGATTGACCATACTGTCTACTTATGGTTGCCATATTGACAATTTCAACCATCTCAACACACCCGTGGGTAGGTGTATTAATTTAAAATTGATTGACTTGTGCACCCTTCCCTCTAGGAGCCTCATGGTTTGGCAACATGTTTTTGTAGATGTCCATATATCTGTTGTCAAGATCCAGTGGGTTGTCAACTTTAAGTTCTCTCACCTCAATCATGTTTTGCACCTGGTGCTTGTAACTAATGCAAACCTCAATGTTATGCCCCAGTATTCTATGATAAGGGAAAATTGATCTTCCCTATATATTTTTTGCTTAGTATGGTTGGGATCTATAATAGGTATATCAAGGAACCTAATATTTCCTACCTCACTCAATTGGTTGAAGATTGATTGCATTGATTATGTAAATGGTGTGAAATAGCGAGGGGGTTTATATTCTTTGTTTCACCCTTGATTGTACTTTTGATCATAATTGACTGGTGGGGGTTGTGCTTGATAATTTTGGGGTTGGTGTGCAGCCCCATCCTTAGGTGCATCCAATACCACTTGATTAACTGGAGCAGGTTTTACCCAATTCTACTTGTATTTGTCATTTTGTCATTTTTGTTCCACTCCTTCTTGGTTCAGAGTTTGATGGTTCTCTCATATACTTTTATGTCCTTGCTGAGTTTGGCCTGTGCTAATTCTTCCTCAAATTAGGGGTATTTTTGAAGTTTTAGCAAGAGAGAAATGTGTTTGGAACAACACTTGGTGAATATCTGGATAATCTCTTATGTGGGTATGGAGAATGATAATTTTGCCATGAATTTTCTCCATCTATTCTTGTAATCCATTACTAGCTCATCATCATAATGTTTCAAATTGGCCAGGTATAAAAGGTTTACCTTAATATTAGCACCAAAAGAGAAATGCTTTAGGAAAGCGTTCACTAGTTGTTCAAAATTGAATATTGTATGCTTGGACAGCTAGTTGAACCATTGAGTGGTGGTGCCCAAAAATGTCATTATGAATGTCCTTAGCATAAGAGCATCATTGTCTTCAAGATGAAAACATGAATTGATAAAATTGGTAACATGCTATTGTGCATCCTCTTCACCCTTAAAATTTTCCAACCTAGGCATCTCAAAATGCTTAGGGTATGCGAGGCTAGGGACAGATGGACATAATGGTTGTTTATGTATTTTGCTTAATGTTGATTGGTTCCCAACCATCTCTTGTTTTTCAAAGGACTTCATATTTTCAATGAGTGCTTGGAATTCCTTTGAGGCGAGGATTTCCTCCTCTTGCACCCCACCATGGTGGTGGTGGAGGTAACCCTCTATCCATTTGATTTGTTCTATTTTCTTCCCTCCTATGAGGGGATTCAGGATGTGTCTGATCCTGCTCTATCAAGCTATCAAGTTTACCTTTTCCCCACCAGTTGGATTTTTCTCATGATTTAGAGGGTGGTTTTGTTGCAGGTTTCCTTCTTGTCTAGTGTGCTCCTCTCTTGGTGAGTCAGCGTTTTGATCTCTTTGATGATCATTCATATTTTCTTGTTGGTTGTTATGATCTAGCTACTCAGCTTGCTCTCTTAACCATTGATCATGTTGACACAAAAGTCATTCTCTTAATTTATCATGTTTGAGAGCTTCTACAAGCTCTTGCTCTTTGCACAAGGCATTTTATAACCATCGCATGTAGTTATCTTACACTATCATAGAATACTCATGCTTATCTGAACCTGTTCTAGTGGTTTTGATTAATAGATTTCTTGAAGAGGTTTCTACAATTTCCTTGCTCTTGCTAGCTAATGTAACTTTTTCAATGTATTATTGAGTGTCTCTGTGATTAGACTCTATATGTTTACTATGGGGTCACCCTGAGGCACCTCCAGTTTGAGAAGTGGGCTTGGAAGTCATGGTTCATGAACTTCCAAATGCAAAATTCTCCATAGCTACAATTTTAGGAGGTGGTCTCGAATAAATATGATCCAACTCATCTAACTATCTTGTTTTCCATGGCTGATCCTATGGGGTGCGATTTACTCCAATGAGGTTATAGTATATTGGAATCCTTCCTCTTATGTGAAGGATATATTTTGTTTGATGTCTATGACTGGATGTATCTCTATTTTCATGCCCATTAGTGGGCTGATTTGTTCTAAATGTCTCATGTGAATGTTGGGATGTTGTAACCCCTGTGTTTCCTTTTGATGCTAAAGGCTTTGTCGTCACCCTCATTCTCCATGATAATGGAGGTATGGCTACCTTATCATCTTTGTGTGAAGAATAATTTTTAGAACCTCTCTCATGTCCATGTGGGGAGGAAGCTCTTGAAGCCTCCTAATGTCTCTGAGAAGTTTTTGTGTTCAGAGGAAGCCCTTAAGGTTTCCTCATGTCTCCTTGATGATTATGGTTGTGAGGTCTTTTTGTGTTTATGTGATGTAGTTTCATAATGTGGTTCCTTGTTTTGGGTTTCTCGAGGAGAACCCCCAAGGGTTTATTTATCACCCCTTAGACTTGTAGAACTACATCTCACGATCTTATGAGTAGGTCTTTCAATGTTACTACGACTTCACCTTAGGGTATGTGTTGCTTTAGATTCTCCCTCAATATCAGATCGAGGATGTTTACTTCTTGTTTTGACCATTGTTTTTGGGAATTTAGCTTTTTTGTTGCACTTAAATATAACCAAACAATATCAAGCAAATGTTTATCTTGATTACCAATTTAAGTGTGCCCTAAATTGTTTGTTGTATTTTGATGTTTTGTTGTTTCTTGTTTCTTGTTTCTTGTTCTTGCTTTGGATTGAGAATGAGAAGACTCGTCCATAGTGATAATCAAGAACACTCATGCCAAACATGATTTCTTAAAAGAGGCTAGGGTACACTACTTAAATCCCAGTGGGGGGTTTGCTTAGCTCTTCCACTCTAAACCAATGATTATTCCAATAGTGGGAGACAATTTGAACATAAGTAACTTAGTACCACTATAATTAAGTTCCTCAATCCATTTCTAAGAAGCTATAGGGGGTAAACCGGTGGAAGGAGATGAATACCAACATCACTAGACTGATTTGAGGGTTGGTGATAAAATCTAACTCCCCAATGTTTAAAATATGCATGTGTGTGTGGGGTTCATTTTATGTTTGAATGAATAATAATGCATCATACAACAACAATGAATCTTTTCTATATGCCTAATGCAAAATACATTTCAATTTTTAGAAATATGCATAGCTACTATGATATTAATGGATGCACTCTATTAGGTGCAAGTATGGCCTTTAGAAAGGCCTCAAAGTAATCAAACCAACACACAATTTCTAGCATGTTGGATTCTATGGCAAACTTTACAAAAAGAAGTCGTTGTTCCTAGCAATGCCTAGTGGAAAATCTAAAAAGAAACCTAAGATGTGCAGGATGCAAGTTCTTTATTTTTAATTATTTCAATTTTTCAAATCAAAATATGACTTAATTATCACTATTTTTAAGGAAATAGAAGCATAAAAAAAACCATAAAGTACCAAAAGAGTTGTACCAACCTTTAATCTAGCTCAGAGAACAAAGGATATGTCCTTTGCTGCACTCCAGTTCCATCCACTGTAGACCAGAGCGGCTGACTCCTGGCCACTATAGACCAAAGTGGCTGATTACTAGCTACTTTAGATTAGAGCGGCTAAACCTACACACAAAACCCGAATAAGAAAAGTGGAATAAAATGAATCCCTATAAGGGATACCCTTAATTTGATACATGATTTTACACACAAAGAGGGCAGCAGGTGTATAAAATATCCCCTCGCATAGGGGGTGTGCTTTATCAGGCTTCTCGATGATGCACATGGAAATATATGAGGGCTTATAGATGCCTAATTCTCTAGGTTTGATTGCTAGAGGTATCCTCTTTCTCTCATATTTTGTGGATTTACCCGATGAACCTATAGCCCTATAAGCAATGAAACAATGCCACACACTCAGATATCCGAGATTGCCTCCTTGTATGAGGCTGTTAGCAATGAATGAGCTTAATGCAAGTACAATGAACTAATGCTATAAAATCAAGTAAATCTATGCTAATAATATGAAGACATGAAGAAATAAAAATAAAATAAATTAGTGTCTGCACCCTAAGTTAGACCTATGAGCCACTGTCCAAGATAGCAGTCGCTAAAGTGAAATTTGTCTTCTTTTCTCCAAGGCTATGGACCAAAGCTTGTATCCGATGTTGAAATGGTGGTTGATTTGCTTTAAGTGTTGAATATCCTATGTGTTTTAAATCCTTGATTAGCTAGCACTTTATTGCTCCTCAAGGATGCTCCAATATGCTCTCAAATTTGATAGGGCTTCACTACAAACGTGATCTCCAAGGGAAGATCTCTAAATCTCAAAAGCTCTCATCAATTACCTATTCTATTCAATTCATGATTTTGGATATGTGATCTATCTCTTGTTTCTCTTAGGTTTGCACCTTTTAAAGTGTGTGAAGCCCTAGGTATATGTTCAAAACCCTAGGACTTAATCCCTCATGCGTACTAGGTGTTAGCATGAGAAGCTTTTTTTTTCTATGTTTAACTAAAGTCTAAATTTGGACTTGAGTCTCCTATGTGAAATGGTCATGGAAGATAAATGCAAAGTTATCCCCACTAACCTTTATGCATGTAGACTGCCACTTATGCCCGTGAATGGACTGATTTGTTGGTAATTTGCTTTTATGGCTTAGTCATTGTTGTCTACAGTGACTAGGGTTTGGCCACTATCATATTTAGTGGCTAAGGTCTGGTCATTCTGATCTTGAGCAACCAGGATCTAGCCACTCTAGTTTATATAAGCTAATATTGTATGGGCTAATACTCCTCCAGATGAGTGGTGAGAACCACTTTTGATACTTGGAAATTCCAAGGTTTAGTCACATGGCCTATGAATGTGCCTATGTAAGTAGTTATCCTAAACATGACATGTTTTAGATGTCTACACCAAGAAACCTTCTGAACCACTATTCATGTTGTCTCAAGGATCCTCCATACATCCTCTAAAATCATGATCATTTCCCATGTGGGTAACTAGAATATTGAAGATTCTAGATACCACCTCTCTGCCAAGGTAGTTAGAAATGCATAATATAAATCTACTCTAGGCATATTTGCTACATCAAGAAGTCCCATGTGCTCCATCACTCTCCTCTTTGTTGCACCAAGACTCTTCACCTGGTCATCCAAATCTCCATATCACCACTCTCAATTCCTAATATTATCATACAACAATAAAACACATTAAACATTACACATCATTAGTCACAAATTTAGTGAAATAAATAAAAAAATTCAATCAACTCAAGATAAAAATTACAAGGTAATAGCATTAAAAATACAAATTTAGGGTTTCTTTGTGAATCCATCAAGGTTCAAAAATTTGGTAACCCTATTGACACAAATTTGGGAGGACCAAATTCGTCATGAGATTTGAATTTGCTTTGATGGTCATGCGATGCAAAAATCAAAAAATGAAATGCAAAATAAGCTAAAATTTGATTTTGTGCTTACCTAGATCCTTGCTTCTTTGTTACCACCCATTCTAATATATCTAGCACTATGAGTCGGTAAACCTATTTTCTCTAGATTACTAAGCCATGTGCACGATAAAAAAGAATTAGGGTTTTACCCTAAATCCCCCATTTTTAACCCCATCCATTTATATTTCCATTTTTTAATTTCCTCTTTTCTATCCGTAATTTCAAGTTCCTTGAAGAATGTTACATTCCATGAAACTTGAGGGGGCACCCTACTCAAAAAATTAAATTCTAAAAAACAAAAAAAAAAAAAATTGTGCCTCGATTTGCATGCAAATAATAATAATAATAATATAACAAAAAAAATAAAAAATTATTTTTCTAATGATATTTTTCATGCTAACATTCCATCTAAAATTGTCCATCCCTTTTTTCCCATGATTTTTTCTATCATTTCCATCCAAGTAGCTACATCTTTCTTTGATGCATTTATTATTGATAAATGCACCAAAGAGGGGGCAAAATGTAGCCATGGAATTTTGACCCATTTCAAAATTCCTAATATTCCCTTCGCATATTTAAACTTCACCCTTCATCTGCCTACCCTTTTTCTGCACCCTGTTAACCATTTCCTAACTCCCATGTGTGTATTTCATAATTTTTAGTGAATTTGAAATTGGTAAAATCAGCTGCTGAATTTGCTAAAATAGAGTGCCAACCTATGTCAGTGGGTGACCATTTATATTTCATCCAAATTTGGTTTACACCAAATATTCTATGAATCCAGAGGCTCATAAATTAGATTTCAAATTTGCCTAAATTGGTTGTTTTCCCAATTTATCCTGTCCTAATTCGGCCCCTTTAACCCTACAAGTTATGGATTTGCCAAAATTTTAAAACAATGATATACCCCTTGAAAAGGCTAATGGTGATTTGAGTAATGTTATGTTGAATTGCGAGAGCTTGTGAATTGAAAATTTCTATTGTAGGTTGGATATAATTAACCATTTTTTTGTAGGCTTAAGAATACCTTTGAGATCATATTGTAGGTAAGGGGTGTCATACTTCTTCAATCAATACAAGATCAGGAAAATTTTACATTACCATCATCATTCTAGTAGCATTAGATGATCAGATGTAGTATACCATCACTGTAAGCAATATTCAGCATTTTTATATATCACTTTTGCATTTGTAGTTTCCTATTTACACACATCTAGCAAACTCAAAAGTAGATTCCTGAATCCGCAACAAGACCTGAATTCGCTTACTAGTTCTAAATTTGCATAGGAAGAAGCTAGGGGTAAATAGTTGTTCCTAGATTCATTATCATATCTTGCACTCTACATTTTGGTCATTTACATAGGCATTGCACTCTACATTCTACATTGTTCCATTATTTCCTCTCGATCTCCCATCTATTTACAATAAATTTATAATTGCCTTATTTTCATGCAAGGTTTGCTAAAAGAACCTAGGGTGTATGACTGCCATGCCACCAAAATTTACTTGAAAATGGCCTAATAAGATCCCCAATTACTAATAACAATTTTAGTGCCCTTTGTGATTAGTTGCAGGTCTTTTGTGAATCCAGGTTCAGAGCTCACAATTACTAAATTTTCTCATAGCTACTAAATTTGCAAATATGTCATGAATTCACCCACAGTAATATTTTGGTTCGGGTAAATGCAACCCCTCTAGTTTATTTTGTTTCATTGTTTTCTTTTTCATTAATATTGATCTATTTTTGCTTTAATTTCTACATAAGAGCATCAAAAATATCAAAAGAAAAAAGGGGGAAGATAACAAATTGTATTTAGCCTAGAAGTATTGCAGTCACTATGTGCTATTTTCAAAGTAATATGAATTGCATATAGCCTAGGTTTTTGGCTTCATTTTACCCTTAACATAGGTGAATTTTGAATAAAGAATACATCAAACACTTCCCACTACATAGACATAGAAACCATCTTTAATATTTCTTGGTGAACCCTGTTGGAAATATTGAGTTATCATTGATGTCAAAGGTAGAAATATCTTCAAAGATGAAATTTTGATGTCAAAGGTAGAAATATCTTCAAGGTTGAAATTATAAGATATCATTGAAGTGCAAGGAAGATATATTCAAATATGATTTAATATTCTCAAAGCAAAAGTTATCTTATATGCTTTAATATTTAAATAAATATTTAAATATTAAAGGAGGTTTATATTTGTAACAACCCTAATTGTTACTACTCATCCACTAATTTTTTTTTGTACCTATAATAATATTTTTACACCTTTAAATGATTCAAGAGTATAATAATGATCTAATACAAGAATATATCAAATGAAAAGTAAGTAATCCAAGTCACAAAATATTAATCCAATGTCACATTTAAGTAGAAGTATTAACTTATACAATTCATTCAAAGTCATTCACAAATAGGAGCGCCAACTCCTACAATTCCATCATACATCACCAAATGGTTATGAGTATAATACAATGGCTATGTCCTTCATGAGGACATCTCAATGGTTATACCATTAATTAGGAGTTTTACCCAATGGAATTCATCCCCTTCTCTCCATACTATCCATGAAGACTAGTATTAAGGAGAGAGTCATTAATCTTGTTATTTCTCGTGAAAACGTACAAGTGACTTGGAATATTGTTTTATGCACCATTATATAATTTACTCATTTACTAGGTGTGATGGTGTTGGTGATTATTTGTCTTATCCGTTTGCATGGAGTGAATGGTTTGCTTATAGCTATCTTAGGTGGATGGTGTAGATATTGTTTTACCTCATATTATTACGGAGATTATCATGAATTTTTGTCTAAACTATTATATTCCTTGAGAGAAAATTTAAATACATCCATCTAATCTACTATAGCAACATAAATCTCAATGCCATACACTTGAAAATGTGCAATATCCAAAGTAGCTCCAATACTTGCTCATATTCCAAAATATATATCATCTAATATTTATTAGAGGTGAATACTACAATATGAAGTATTTATCTCTAATTTACAAAGGTTGTAATCAAATATACAAAAAATTACAAGTCATAGCTGATTTTACATAAATTATTTAATCCTTGCATAATTACATTGAATCTATATCAATACAAGCTTGTACATGATGAACATTGTAATTTTCTTCAAAAAGTCTTGTCCGTATCTTCTCTCAAATATATCGAGTTTTTCATGGTTGGAAGAGATGATAGTGAAGAGATCAGAACAACTCGGATGCAAGGTATGCCAAATGCATTACAAGTAAGTCATGATTATTAATTTTGAATGTAATCATGCATCACACATTTACCAAATGTATATCACATATAGAGAAATCATCAACCATGAATTTCATATTCATCCATATTTAATATTTTCATAACAAGGATTAATTCTTAATCCCATCCATCATTCATTTGGATTACCACCAAACATAAGGAAGAGTCCCATATCTCTTTCCATAGAATGTACACCAATCCATTCCTTCCCAAAAACTAGAAAATATTCCATCCTTCTAGTTGAGATATATTTATTTACAAAATTTATCAAATACATAATAGTTTATTGTTTTTTTTCTAGAATTATACAAAGACTATGATTTCACTTGTTCATTCTACTATATCTCAAATCATAGTTGTTTTTCTTATTTTATAATCCATACAAATTTTAATAAAACTAAACCAATATTTACAAATCTAATTGATTCCAATTTGATTTTCCAGTAATTCCAAAAATAAAGGAAACTGCTTTAATTTTTAAAGTCATCATATTTAATTTAAATTAAAATAAACCAATTAACACTAGTCTCCTTATGAAAATATAATACAATAATTATTCTTAAATTCAATTTTGTTATATATATATTTTTTGGTAAGTAGTGTTTGTATTTAGGTTTTAACAAGGATCCCAAAACCTGATTACATAAGCAATGGGCCTAGGGCATCAATCCCTTGAAACTGAACACCAAAATAGAAATCCCGCCCAGTGATAACAATAAGCATGAAACAATCCCTCTCAGTGGGAAACAAAAAAATAAGAAAGAAAGTAGTTTTGGAGATCCCGCCCAGCGGGGAGTAGCCAAAAACCACCATCGAGAAGATCCCGCCCAGCAAGAAGCAAAGAAAAACCGTTACAATAAAATCTTGCCACGTGGGAAGTAGTCAAAACCACCACAAACAGTTTCGCCTAGCGGGAAGCAATAGGGAAATCCTGCCATCCGAGAAACTAGCAGAAAAGAAAAGATCCCACCTCGCGGGAAAACCGACGGATTTGGTAGATCCCACCCTGTGGAGAAACCAGTCGCCCATCGGGAAAACATTCCGTTCAGCGAGAGCCATATTGTAGGAAGCCGATAGCCAGCACAGAGAGGATCCAGCCTATCAGGAAGTGACCAAAGAGTTGTACCACAAGGAACCCGCCCTGAGAAAACAAAAGAGGATCCCAGCAGCAGGGACCAAGAATCTTGTCCAAGCACAGAGCCCATCGAGGATTCACAAGAAAAAGGGGGAAGTTGTCCAAACCCTAAACCGTCACCTCCACCGCACCGAGAAACACAGGGGACCAGATCCACGTGAATAACCTACAAAAAAACCCTAGGGGGAAACCTGAGGGAAAAAGGGAAGGGATCCCCAACCAAACAGGGATCCCTGGGAAGCACCAGTCCGAAAAAACAACCAAGGAAACCCTAGCCGACCGGGAGGGGCGCAGATAGTGGAGAAGGATCTCCCCCCAGGAGATCATCTGCAAACAACCACTCCCAGGGAGGGATGACCTGGGTTGAGCCAGGGACTGGGCAGGAACCAGGAACCATGGGAGGGGAAGCAGGGGAGGGACCAGAGCCCTCCCATCTCTACTTTCTTCCCTCGGTTTTGTTATATATTATGACAAACTAAGATTTACAATACTCTCCATATAACTAAACATGTATATTCTAAACTTAAAGGAGATTTATTTTAATCAAGATTTCATAAATATAAGTAATACAAACTATTTAAAATATCGATATATTATATAATTTTATTGTCCTTAGCATAGTTTCATTTTATAAAATCACTCATACATTTTAAAATATCATTATTTAATTCAATTGATAAAATTTGAAAACATTCCAATTTAAAAAAAAAACTATCGAGGCTAATTATTGATAACTACAAATGGTGGAAATATGACATAGTCTGCATAACACAGATTCAATGCTTTGTATTGGTGCTCAATGAAATCAACCAATCCAATTTTATTTTTGTAGGATAGATTGGGAGGAGGGTTTCAAGATGTGTATTTCTATTTCAATGCACACTGATATAAAGAGAATAAGGCTTGAACAATACATAATAGCTTGCACAGTCATAATGATTGTTTGCCTAAGTGACAAGAGATCGTTTCTAGAAGTACCAAAGTACTATTAAACAAATTTTATGGTTGTTGGTCTTTGTAATAGACAATCCATTAACAGTTTGGCAGTCCATTTTTAGGAAATTAAATCAAGGATTCAACCATTGGTAGACAATAATAATGGTTCTAATTTAGAAATGAACAAAGGACTAAATTCGGTAGATCTATATTAATGGAAATCAAAAAATACATGGGAGAATTTTAACCATAGCTATATGGAAAATATTTTTACATTGCACAGCCTAGCCAAAGCTATATTACACAACGCATTACCATCACATCATTATGTAGTTTCCAAAAGCCATTCTATATCATAGACGCCCAATAGGATTATATATAAGCTAATAAAAGTACATAAGGCTAATTAAATATCAGCTCTATAAAATTTAAATGACTCCCCTTTCACTAAGTATCCACAAAGGATATCCGAGTTAGACCTAAAGTCATCAAAGGCTTCTCTTCTACGTGTTTAAGCATGATTGTATTCTAGATAATCAATGGGAAAGAGGCTAATATATGAATGTTTCTACTTAAAAGTTGAAGGAATATTATATTTTAAAGAATTATATATAATATAAGCATATGGATAAAGTAAAACATTCAACACATATAACTAGATTTTAATTCATTCTAGCATGCATTAAAATAAAATACAGCGAACAGATACAAACTGGAATTCTCCAGCAGTTGAATACTTCCCAAATATTGTAAATCCCTTCTCCTTCCTTCTTCAGTTCAACATAACATAGTATAATATAACATGTTTCTTTTTCTCAACCATAATTACAATTTATAGCTTTCTTTCTTTTAGAAAAAATGCTTCTAAATATATATTGTTTTTTATCTTTCTTTCTTTCAAAAAATATGCTTCTAAATATATTTTATTTATTTATTTTTATCTTATTTTTCTCACCCCATGTGAAGGCTTCCTTTAATATATATTATTTTAATGGAAATAGAATCCATAGAGATAAGATAAGAATCTTATCCACCATTTCAACCTTCCTAAAGTAGCCATGTGTAGGAAAGATTAATTTTTTTAAATCTACAAGGTATTTTTTTTTTTCATTTTTGGTCCAATCAAAATTGAACAAGTTCATAAAAAAACAAACTACCTAATTTCCTTCTAAAATAGGATCAACTAGATCAAATAAGCATGCTCAAAAAAATAAATCCTTTACTTTAAAAATTGCTCAATTTAAAGATTTCACAAAATCATAATAAATTGCATGATATTCTTTTCAATATTTTCTAGAATAATTTTTAAAATGCAAAACATTATTAATATGCATTTTCAAAGCATAATTTAACTAAACCAATCTTATGTAAATTAATCATGAAATCAAATATAAATCACACACAAATGGTATACAATCACTTAATGCATGTGCTCAGTATTCCCCATCATCGTTTTTCATTTGATTGAGCGAGACTTTTAGAGTAATACTCAAGTAACACCACCATTAGAGAGGTAACTTGTGATGATAGGAATATAAGCTTTACCTATTTATTTGTCATAGTCATCATTTCCCTTCTCATATCTTGGTGTTCAATCTTCCACCTATGAGAATAAATGTTCCTGCAATCAAGCAACACAACATCATTTTATTTTAATAGAAATAAATACAATGCAAATATATTAAGCATTAAAACCAGATATCATTACACAAATAACATCTTAAAAATAGTCCTCCAAGGTGGGATATGACATACTTCCCCCCTTACATTAAACATAGTCCTCTATGTTTTCCTGCAATATTACATAACAATCAATAAAACATAGTTTGGTATAGCTTACTTAAGTGGTCCATAGTTCAACTTGTATTATTACATAGCATCATTAAATAAATAAGGAAAGTGTATTTTCATATCTTCCACTTTTTTCCAAGTGGAATTATTTTCAAAATACTGGTCCCACTGGACCTTACACTGATCAATATTATGCTTCCTCATATTCTTAGAATAAAATTTCAAGATCTTCACTGGTCTCACTTCAAAGGTTGTTGGATCTACCATCTATAAATTAGAAACATCTAACACATGATTAGGATCAGAAATATATCTCCTAAGTAGGGATACATGAAACTTATTATGGATATTTGATAGGTTGGGTGGTAAGTCAATCCGATAGGCTATAGAATTTATCTTCTCCATAATATCAAATGGACCAACAAATCTAGGATCCAATTTTGGTGATTTAGTGGCACTCTTCTTAGGCTTTACCCTTAGAAACACTTTTTCACCTATGAAGAATTATATAGGTGTTCGTTTCAAATATATATAACTCTTATGTCTATCCATGGCTTGAGCTTTTGATGGATTAATCCTAGCTGCTATTCCATTATTTTGACCATTTTTGGTCCAATGACAACCCGATCCTTGGGATTATCCCATGATAATGGAGTTCTGCATCGTCTACCATACAAAGCTTTGAAAGGGTCCATATTCAAGGAAGAATTATAACTATTATTATAAGAAAACTCAACCATATACAAATAGTCTTCCCAACGAGACTTCTGGTCCATGTAATACATGCGTAACATATCTTCTAGAACTTGGTTAGCCCTTTTTTTCTATCCATCCATTTTAGGATGATATGTAGAACTGATATTCAAAGTTTTTACAATTGCATGATGGAGAGCCTACTAGAACTTAGAAGTAAACCTAGAATCCCTATTAGATATAATCATCTCTAGAAATCAATACAACCTAAAAATTTCTTTTACAAATTTATTAGCAACAACTACATCATCTTTAGTACATCCTGGTATGAAATGTGCAATCTTAGTGAGTTTATCTACTATAAAAATATTGTATCATGATAATATTTTGTCTTTGGAAAATTGATAATAAAATCCATTGATATTACTTGCCATTTGTGAGTGGGTATAGCATGTGAAAACAATTTTCCTGTTGGATGTTGATGTTCAACTTTCACCTTCTGACACTGTAAACATCATGCCACAAAATTAGTGATATATTTCTTCATGCCAGACCATTAAAAGGTCTTTTTCATATTTTCCCTCATATTGGCTCCTCCAAGATGAGTGAAATAAGGAGAATTATGAGCTTCACACATGATAATTCTCCTCAAATCACCCATTCTAGGTATGACTACTTTGTCTCTAAAGCATAAAAGTCCATCTTTCATTCTAAAATATTGGTTTTCATTCAAGTTTTGCTCTATATTAACCTAAATTTCATTACATTTAGGATCTTGACACTGCATCTTTTTTACTTGCCCCATTAAATCCACATGACTATGAGTCAATGCAGCTATGTACTTCCTCCTACTTAAGGCATCAATGACTTTATTTTATTTTCCTTTGATATACTCAATACCAAAATTATATTATGCTAAGAACTCTATCCACCTTCTTTGTCTATAATTTAGAAATGGTTGAGTGAAGACATACTTCAAACTCTAGTGATCGGTTCTTAACTCAAATGGTCTACCAACCAGATAATATTGTCAAATTTTCAAGGCATGCACAACTGCAACAAGTTCTAAATCATGAGTAGCATAGTTAACTTTATGCGTTTTGATTTTCCTAGACTCATATGCTACTACAAAATCATCTTGGGATAGGACTCCTCCTAATACTTCTAAAGAGACATCAGTGTAAACTAAAAAATTTCCTATGGGATCTGAAATCTTTAGAATAGGAGTTGAGGTTAGAATCTGTTTAAGAAAATTAAATGATTCTTTACACTTTTTTGTCCATTTAAAATCCTTCCCTTTATTCTGGAGGTTGGTTATTGGATAAGAAATCTTAGAGTAGTCTTTAGAAAACCTCCTATAATATCCTAACAAACCCATGAAGCTTATTAATTTTTCACATTTGTTGGATGTGGCCAATTCAAATTTTCTTATATTTTCTTTGGATCGACAACAATCCCATCCACTGATATAATATGTCCCAAGTAATGCACTTGTGGAACATAGAATTCACATTTAGATAAATTCTTGTAGAGTTAGTTATTCCTTAAAATTTCTAGCACTATCCTCAAGTGCTTATCATGTTCCTATCTATTATGATAATATATAAAAATGTCATCCAATAATATCAACACAAATCGATCCAAATAAATTTTAAACACACTATTCATCAAATTAATGAAATTTGTTGGTGCATTAGTCAATCCAAATGGTAGGACTATAAATTCATAGTGACCATATCTATTCTTGAACATGGTTTTATATGTCTTCTTCTCAGATTCTCAGTTTATGATATCCGAATTTTAGATCAATCTTTGTGAAAATGGTGGCATCTTTTAGTTGATAAAATAAATCTTCTATCCTTGGCAATGGATATTTGTTCTTAACAATTGCCTTGTTTAGAATTCTATAATATAGGAATAAGCCTTAATGAACCATATTTCTTCTTCACAAATAAAAAAGGTGCACCCCAAGGTGATACACTTAGTTTTATCAACCCTTTTTCTAGAAACTCTTGAAGTTGCACTTTCAATTCCTGCATCTCGATGGGGTTCATTCTATAAGAAGATTTATGGATAGGTTAAGTACCTAGCATCAATTATATGGTGAAATAAAATTCATATTTAGGTAGAAATCTAGGTATCTCATCAACAAAATTATCCTAAAATTCCTGCAACAGTGGAAATTTTCCAATAATTTCTTCCTTTGGAATTTCCTCATTTTCCTTGAGTTTAACTACATAAACCAATCCTCTTTTTCTAATATTTTTCTTCACTTGCATTGCTAAAATTAGCATTGGTTGAAATTCTCTTGATTCACTATACATCCTTTACCTTTTTTTATCTTCGTTGGTAAACTCAATTCTGTAGGCAGCAAATCCACCTCCCAGAAGAAGAAAAAGTGATTTGCTAGATTTTGATAGTTTTGGAAATAATTTTCTCAAGTTTTGTAAAATCGTATAGTTGGAGAAAATCATATAGTGGTAGGAAAAATAATATATCTGGATTGGTAAACCATAAAGAGCAGTATCAAATCATACAAGGTGCATCGAAATTCACTCAAATGCAAAGGAAATATAATTTCAGAAGGAAATGTCGCATGGATTTGCTAAGCTAAGGTGTAAACTTAGGAAAATGCCAAAATAATGTATTCAATTATAGATGGGTAGTTTTGAATAATGGATTTTCTTAGGAAATACTTTGTAACGGCCTAGGAAATGTTATATAAGGCCCCATTTTTGAATTTGTATGTCTGGCTACTAGTTTACTGGTTATTAGTTGCTAGAATAGAGATATAGACATATTTATGAGTTATTGCAATTACCTTGAAAGATTTTTCCACATTGTAACTGAATTGACAGTTATTAATGAGAATAACAGACATTATGGATTATATTTTGTAGTCTTGTTGTGAATGGATAATGCATTGTGGATTAACATTGTGTAATTGAGTTTCTACCTTACTATTATATGTTAGTTTTAGCCTTGTTGCAACTTTGTGGAGAATATGATCACTGGTGAATCATGGGGAATGATTTAGGAGTTTAATGACATTGGTAAAGATGTTTTGAAGAAGACTGTATGATTCTTGGATGGAATTACTTGTATAGAATCTCTCACCAACCCAGTTTGAATGCTTTGTTTGTGAAAGATATTGTCTTGTTTAGGCTGTTAAACCTTTACAAAATATCCCAGAGAGATATTGGCATAGAAAAGTATAAAAACTAACACCTTGATGTACCTATAGTTCATATAGATCGTACATCATACATCGTACAAATTGTACAAATAGTTGTTACCCGATTTGGTAAAACAGGTGATTGACAAGAATTTACCCGATTTGGCAATTTTGGTGAATCGGCTTGAACGATTACAAAACTGTGTACAACAGCCCCCAAAATAAAATATGTTAGTTTTTTGAGTATAATATCATACCATATTGTCCACCGTATGATCTGATATCATACAATATGTGTAATTAGAGTTCATACAAGGAATTGATAGTTCGTACAAGGGTAGTTCGGGTGATTAGAAGACTGTCCGTTTTGGTCATTAAGATAAGCTTGGCTAAGGAATCATTCTTGAATCTAGAAAACACATACCCATTGGGAATACTTCACCCTTGTGTTACAAATTCATATCTCCTAGAAATTTACCAAGGCTTCATGAGCCTTCAATTAGTCTATTCCTAGGATGATGTCAAAAGCATGTAGGGGTGCTACATTCAAATACCACCTAGTAAAGCCATTGGGTAGAGTAATTTGAGTTAAGGAAAAATATTGATTAACATGATAAGTTTACCCTAATCCATACTCAACCTTCCACCCTTGTGCCAAAGACCCTGACTTTTTTGGCATATCCCTTACTAGGTTACTAGAAATAAAACTATCGATAGCCCCACTATCAATTAAAATGCTAACTTCTTTATCAAAAAATTTACCATTTAGTAGTATTTATGTAGCTTGTCCATCCAATTTTTATGTTTTTATTTCTATATAGATATTATTATTTGTCTTGTCAGAGCTAGTGCTTGCACATTGTGGGTAGTTAATGGCAAAATGTGAACCTCCAAACTTGAAGCACTTTATCCTTGAGTTTGAATCTCCTTGAACCTGTTTTCTTGTATCCACTTATTATAATGGAACTATCTACTTAGGAGTCTAGAAATCCCTATTGTTGTTGTTGGAGTAATTTTTATTCTTGTGGCAAAATTCTTTCTTGAAATTCTTCTTACCACCATTGTCGAGGTTCTCAAATTATAGATTTCCTTTGTTCTTCTAATTTTGTCCATTATCCCACTTTCTCTTTTTCTAAAAATTTTATCCCTTATTTGACCATTTTGTGGAACTATTGTGAGTTTCATTAGTATTCTAAGTAGACTCTATCCTTTGAGCCATATCATAAGCTTCTTGCATAGTTTTATGAATATGTACGCTTACCCTATATCTGATCCAAGGCTTTATTCCTAGGATAAATTTATGTTTTTTCATATCATTATTCTTATTATAGGATGACACATATTTAAGGAGTATCACAAACTATTCACAGTATTCCTCCATAGATCTTTATCCTTGTTTAAATGCAAAGAATTACTTAAATTTATTCAAATAAAATTGCTTGTTAAGGAATCTATCCTTAAAATCTTCCATAAAAACTTCCCACTTCAACTTGTTAGGTGAGATACTATGTTCATATTTATAAGCATTCCACCAATCAATTCTTATTCCTCCTAGATAATAAAGATAAAATGCCATATTAGTTTCATAGGAATAGTTTCTCATGGAGAAATGAAATTCCAGTTTATCTAACCACGACTCAGCTACATCTTCTCCTCCTTTTCCTATGAAATTAGTCACTTTAATATGCTTTATGTCATTGCCCATTTCTTTCTTCATGTGGGAATTATTTTCATGCTCTTCAGGATCTTCATCCTCTCTAATATCAACTTCTAGATTTTCCATCTCATAATTATTGTTGTGGTGATGTTATGAATTTATAGCTTGCAAAATTTGTTGAATTTGATCTTACATTATGGAAACCGTGGTAGTAAGGATCTTCATATATCTATCTAAATTCCTAAAAATTTCTCCTATCTATATGGATTTAGGACTACCAAGACTAGCTTTTTGTAAGATTCCTTTATTTTTAATTCTCAAGCTTGTCACCATGTTTACATGGAGTAAAAAGTTATATTAATTCTCACTGATTTTTGTAGTTGAAATTCTAGACAACTAGATTTTATCATAATTTCTTAAGTAATCTATTACTACTAGGTTCATTCCCTAGTTTAGTCCATTAACTCTGTTGTTTTTCATACACAATTGAGAATAAATATTAAGTCAAAATATATAGATGTCGAGTAATTTTCCAAAAGAGTCTAATGTACACCGCTTAAAACCCATTTCACTTAGCTCTTCCACTTTTGAATGATTGTGGATCTATTCATGGGGGATAGGAACTCAAACATCGATAATATCAAGTACTGACCCTGTACTTACCAAGTGTGAATCATTTAGAGTTATGGAACTTATGTTTGAGTTGTTTTATTTCATGCCCAAATATTTTTCTAACCTAGACCTAGCTAGAATCCACTAGTTATCCTTGGCTCTGATACCAACTATAACAACCCCAATTGTTACTACTCATCCACTAATTTTTTTTTGTACCTATAATAATATTTTTCCACATTTCAATGAGTCAAGAGTATAATAATGATCTAAGACAAGGATATCCCAAATGAAAAGTAAGTAATCCGAGACACAAAATATTAATCCAAAGTCACATTTAAGTAGAAGTACCAACTTCTACAATTCATTCAAATCCATTCACAAATAGAAGCACCAACTCCTACAATTCCATCATACCATCACCAAGTGGTTATGAGGATAATACAATGGCTATGTCCTTCATGAGGACATCTCAATGGTTATACCATTAATTGGGAGTTTTACCTAGTGGAATTCATCCCCTCCTCTCCATACTATCCATTAAGACCAGTATTAAGGAGACAGCCATTAATATTGTTATTTCTCATGAAAACTTATAAGTGACTTGGAATATTGTCTTATGCACCATTATAGAATTTACTCATTAACTAGATTTTATGGTGTTGGTGATTATCTATCTTATATGTTTGCATGGAGTGAATGGTTTACTTCTAGCTATCTTAGGTGAATGGTGTAGATATTGTTTTATCTCATATTATTATGGATATTATAATGAATTTTCTTCTACAATATTATAGTCCTTGAGATAAAATTTAAATACATCCATCTAATCTACTAGAGCAACATAAATCTCAATGCCATACATTTGACAATGTGCAATATCCAAAGTAGTATTCCAAAATATATATCACCTAACATTTATTAGAGGTGAATACTACAATATGAAGTATTTATCTCTAATTTATAAATATTGTAATCAAATACACAAAAAATTACAAGTCATAGCTGATTTTACATAAATTATATCAGCCCTGCATAATTACATTGGATCTATATCAATACAAGCTTGTACATGATGAACATTGCAATAGTCTTCAAAAAGTGTTGTTTGACTCTTCTCTAAAATATCTCAAGTTCTTCATGGTTGGAAGATATGATAGTGAAGGTATCAAGATAAATCTGATGCAAAGTATGCCAAATACATTACAATTAAGCCATGCTTATCAATTTTGAACGCAATCATGCATCACACATTTGCCAAATGTGTATCACATATAGAGAAATCATCAAGCATGAATTTAAGATTCATTCATCTAATATTTTCATAACAAGGATTAATTATTTATCCCATTCATCATTCATTTGAACTACCACCAAACATAAGGAATAGTCCCATACCTCTTTCCAAAGAATGGACACCAATCCATTCCTTCCCCAAAACTAGAAAATATTCCATCCTTCTAGTTGATATATATTTATTTATAAAATTTATCAAACACATAATAGTTTACTATTTTTTTTCTAGAATTATACAAATACTATGATTTAACTTATTCATTATACTAGACCTCAAATCATAGTAGTTTTTATTATTTTATAATCCATTAAAAATTTAATAAAACAAAATCAATATTTTCAAATATAATTGATTCCATTTTTATTTTCCAGTCGTTCCAAAAATAAAGGAAATTGCTTTAATTTTTAAAGTCATCATATTTAATTTAAATTAAAATAAACCAATTAACACTAGTCTCATTATGAAAATATAATACAATCATAATTATTCAATTCAATTTTGTCATATATTATGACAGATTAAGATTTGCAACATTCTCCATATAACTAAACATGTATATTCTAAACTAAAGGAGATTTATTTTAATCAGGATTTCATAAAGATAAGTAATACAACCTATTTAAAATATTAATATATTATATGATTTTATTGTCCTTAGCATAGTTTCATTTGATAAAATTACTCATACATTTTAAAATATCATGCTTTAATTCAATTGATAAAATTTGAAAGCATTCTAATTTTAAAAAAAAAATTGTCAAGGCTAATTATTGATAACTACAAATGGTGGAAATATGACGCAGTCTGCATAACACAAGTTCATTGCTTTGTATTGGTGCTCAATGAAATCAACAAAGCCAATATTATTTTTGTAGAACATATTGGGAGGAGGGTTTCAAGATGTGTATTTCTAATTCAATGCACACAAACGTAAATAGAACAAGGCCTGAACAATACATAATAGCTTGCACAGTCGTAATGACTATTTTTCTAAGTGACAAGAGATCATTCCTAGAAGTACCAATGTACTATTAAAAAAATTTGGTGATTGTTGGGCTTTGTAATAGATAATCCAGTAATAGTTCGACAATCCATTTTTGGGAAATAAAATCAAGGATTTGGCCATTGGTAGATAATAATAATGGTTCTATTTTAGAAATGAACAATGAATCCGATAGATCTCTATTAATGGAAATCAAAATATACATGGGAGGATTTTAACCATAGCTATATGGAAAATATTTTAACATTGCATAGCATAGCCAAAGCTATATTACACAACGCATTACCAGCACATCATTATGGAGTTTCCAAAATCCTTTCTATATATAGATGCCCAATAATATTGTATATAAGCTACTAAAAGCACATAAGTCTAATTAAATATCAGATCTATAAAATTTACACAACTCCCCTTTCACAGAGTATGCACAAAGAATATCTGAGTTGGACCTAAAGTCATCAGAGGCTTCTATTCTACATGTTTAAGCATGACCGTATTCTATCCAATCAATGGGAAAGAGGCTAATATATGAAGGTTTCTACTTAAAATTTAAATGAATATTATATATTATACCATTATATATAAGAGAAGCATCTGAATAAAGTAAAACATTCAACACATATAACTAGATTTCAATTCATTTTGGCATACATTAAAATAAAATACATTGAACATATCCAACCTGGAATTCTACAGCAGTTGAATGCTTCCCAAATCTTGTAAATCCCTTCTCCTCCCTTATTTAGTTCATCATAACATAGTATAATATAACATGATTATTTTTCTCAACCACAATGGCAATTTATAGCTTTTTTTCTTTCAAAAAAAGCTTCTAAATATATTTTTTTAGCTTTCTTTCTTTCAAAAAAGAATGCTTATAAATATATTTTACTTATTTATTTATTTCTCTTCTTTTTATGACCCCATGTGAAGGATTCCTTTAATATTTATTATTTTAATGGAAATGTAATCCATAGATATAAGAGAAGAATCTTATCCACCATTTCAACCTTCCCAAAGTAGCCATGTGTAGGAAATTTTTTTTTTTTTCGATGAGGAACCCTTTTATGTACAACATATCCGCAGCATGTGAGGGGAGAGATTTGAACCTGGGCCTCTTGATAACTGGAGATTTTTAACTACCCACTTGCTCTCCAACTCCTCTACATGAGCGGATAATTATTATTATTTTTTTAAATCTACAAGGTAGTTTTTTTTTCATGTTTTGGTCCAATCAAAATTGAAAAAGTTCATAAAAAAACAAACTACCTAATTTCCTTCTAAAATAGTATCAAATAATCATTCTCAACAAAATAAATCCTTTACTTTAAAAATTGCTCAATTTAAAGATTTCACAAAATCATAATAAATTGCATGATATTCTTTTCAATATTTTCTAGAATAATTTGTAAAATGCAAAACATTATTAATGTGCATTTTAAAAGTATAATTCAATTAAACCAATAATATGCAAATTAATCATGAAATAAAATATAAATCACACACAAATGGCATACAAGCACTCGATGCATGTGCTCAGTATCCCCCACCATCATTTTTCCTTTGATTGGGTGGGACTTTTAGAGTAATACTCAAGTAACACCACCATCAGGGAGGTAACTAGTGATGATAAGAATATGAGATTTACCTCTTGATTTGTCATAGTCATAATTTCTCTTCTCATCTCTTGGTGGTCAGTATTCCACCTACGAGAATAAATGTTCCCGCAATCAAGCAACACAACATCATTTTCTTTTAACAAAAATAAATACAATGTAAATATATTAAGCATTAAAACCAACTATCATTACACATAGCATCTTAAAAATAGTCCTCCGAGGTGGGATGTGACAATAGTTAAATCAAAGGATTATTTATAATGTAAAATTTTAAATATTTAAATATTTTAAAATTTGAATGATGGGTCACCGGACTGAACACTTGTCCCTTTCCTGGTGCTTTTTGTGGCATAAAAAGTTTAAAATGATTGTGGCATGGTGGTTATAGGAGAGGACTGTACGAAGATATATGTGGTGGCTTCCAATGTAGAAATAACATAATACTATGGTGGCCATAAAAGCTATACAACCTACTCATATTTGTGGTGACTACCGATTCCACCATTTAAATGAAATAAATAAATAAATAAATAAATTCAAATGATGGGCAACCTGCTTAAGAGCACCATGTAAAACAAAATTAAATATTATGGGATAACCATGCAAAAGGTTAAAAATTCAAATATTAAAAAATTTTGGGTCGACTTCATTGGGGATGCATAAAGAAGCATATAAATATGAGCTCCTAAGTTCACTTAAAAAAATGCCAAGTAATTTGAAGAAGATTGATCGAGCGGAGAACGACAGTAATGAGAAGGAGGGAGGAGTCACAGTGGAAAGAAAACTTTAAACATTGGTTCATGCCACTTTCTCAATCGAGTGGTTAGACTAGTTGGTAGCCTAGCTCACGCTAGGATGCTATGTTGCAAGAGGTTAAGGGGTTGAATCTCTTCAATGCCATTTTACTAAAATGTTGAAGACAGAGCTATGAAGGATTTAAATATTATTTGTGCACCTTTGGTTCCATCTACTGGGGTAGCCTAGTCAGCTTCCTAGATTACATAGAGCATTTTTGTGCAAGAGGTTAAGGGGTCAAATCTCTTCAATGTCATTTTACTGAAGAATTGAAAACAGAGCATCGAAGGAATTAAATATTGTTTTGTGCCTTTTGGTTTCATGTGTTGCATTAGTGCAACTAGTCACTAGCCCAAGTTAGGGTGTTGCACTTCTAGAGGTCAAGAAATAAAATACCATCCATGAATGTGTAAGGTATTTATAAATTTTGTTTTATTGAATTTGATAAAAAGGGAGATATAAGGCATAGTATTGGGATTTGAGTTTTGCAAATGATAAAAGGGGATATATAAGGCATAGTATTGTGATTTTATTTTTTCAAATTATAAAAGGGGAAATATAGGGTGTAATGTTGTGATTTTATTTTTGCAAAATATAAAAGGGGAGATATAAGGTGTAATGTTGTGATTTTATTTTTGAAAAGGGGGAAGTTGTTAGTATAAGGTTCTATTATGTGCAAATCATAAAAAGAGATATATAGGAAATCTTGTTAAAATAAATATTTGTATTGTAAGTTTTAAAAGGGAGGTATAAGGAGTTATTTTTAAGTTTTATTGTGTATGTTTTGAAAGAAGTTATAAGGGTTTAAAGTGGTTGATTTGATATTTAAGCATGAAAAGAAAAAGAGAATTTTTGACCAGATTTGAAAGGCACATACAAAAGAAAAAAATATTTTTATCAAGGTAGGCTTGGAAAGTCATGCAAAAAGATCATCATAATTGAGGTAGATTTAGAGATTTGGAGTAAATTTGAGCAGGTTTTGTGAGAAAGTTTAGAGCATCTTTGAGCAATTCTTGTGAGCAGGGTTGGAGTAGATGTGAGAAAATTTGAGCAGGTTTTGAAAGTAATTTTTGGAGCAAAATTGAGTAAGCTTTGTGAGCAGCTCTTTGAGTGAACTTGAGCATATGGGATTGGTGTCTCCTATGTATTGGTGCCCATAAATATTGTAATAGGGGATTGGTGTCTCCTATGAGTTGGTTCCCACAAAATTTATTGAAGAAATTTATCAGCAATATTTTGTCGTGGTTTTCTCTCGAAAGGGTGTTTCCACATAAAATATGTGTCTCTTATGTGTGTCATGATTTATGCATTGTTTCATTATTGTAATTGATAATATTTGAAGTTATTGCTTTGGAAAGAAAAGTAAAATTTTTATCTTATACTGTTCACCCCCCTCTCAATATAAGATTGTGTTCTTCAATTAATATTCAAGCAGGATCCTTTATGAAAGCCTAACCGCTTGAAGGAATATCTTAAAAGAAAACACATGGCTACTGATGTGAAATAAGATACCCCTATGGTTAAAATCAAAGAGAGAGATCTAGAAAATGGAGAGGAATCCATGGTTGACATAGAAGAGGAACTTATTATTACTCTTGAAGAATTGAAAAGGATTAGAAGAAGAATTCAAGAAGGCTCAAGTATAAGAGGATGAGAAAACAAAGACAAATCTTCTACAATATATCATCGATTTAAAAGTGAAGGTTTAATATGCAAAGAGAATTGAAGAATTTATGGTTGATAAATTAAAGGTAAAGTATATGGAATGTGAAAATTGGAATATGAGGTTGTCTCTCT
Source organism: Wollemia nobilis (assembly GCA_028583015.1). Lineage (NCBI taxonomy): Eukaryota > Viridiplantae > Streptophyta > Pinopsida > Araucariales > Araucariaceae > Wollemia > Wollemia nobilis. Next base: position 1,358,795 of record JAQPPZ010016675.1, read on the forward strand.
AAGAAAGAAAGTGGAAAAATCTAAGGATAAGTTACAACAAAAAAAGTAGCAAAAAAAATCTAGAATCAAGGGGAGATGGTTTGCAAATAATCTAGAGGAGCGTCTAGAGGCCTTATGACTTTATGGGATCCCAGGATAGTAGAAGGCACCATTATTTAGAAATATGACAAGGTTCTTAGTGTTTTATTTAAGTAAATAAACAACAACAGGTCGTGGATCCTTTCAAATATTTATATCTCGACTTCAATTCAAGGGATATCTTTAATATGGGAGTACTTAGGCAATTTGAGTGAAATCTTCCATAATGTCCCCTGGATTTTGGCTAGGAATTTTAACACTCCTCTTTATCCTTCAAACAAAATGGGTGGAAATGGACCACCTATCAGGAGCATGGATGAGTTCAATGACTTTGTGAACTCCAACATGTTGATGGATGTAAAACTTAGAGGAGTAAATTATACCTGGAGCAATTGGTGGATAGGGTGTCATCTAATTCAAGAAAGGCTTGACATGTTTTTTCTATTAAAGGAGGCTACAACTCTGTTTGGTGATTCTACCCTACAAGCCCTTCCTAAAATTGCCTCTGATCATAATCTCATTTTTTTGGAGATACCTAACTCTCTGTCCTTCAAGAAACCTTTTAGATTTTAATCTATGTGGATCAAACATTCTAGTTTCAGAGGTAACTTAATTCAGTGGTGGCAGCAGCCTGTCAGGGGTAGTGCAGCTTTTAAACTTGCTGGAAAATTAAATTTTGTTAAGGAAAAGCTTCGAATTTGGAACAAAGAGGTCTTTGGGAACCTATTTGAAAATTAAAAATAGGTTGTTGCAAGTTTTAAGATAATTGATCAAATGATTCAACATGGTGATGCTGATGAAACTATTAGGCAGGAAGAACGGATAAAACTAGCAAAGTTTCATAACATTTTGGCTTGTGAGGAAATCTATTGGAAGCAAAAATCAAGGGCTATTTGGTTGAAATATGGAGATTCAAATTCTAAATTTTTTCACATCACCACGCTTAGAAACATAAGCAATAACAATATAATTTCTTAAAAAAAGCAGATGGTTCTATTACTCAGGACTTAACAGAAATCAGAAAGGAGGTAGTAACTTATTTCAATTCTATCCTTGGTAAAGAATCATAGTGCAATGAGGAGGTCAAAGATAATCTCTTGCAATCCATTCCTAGCATAATAAATGAGGATATAAACCTTAAGCTTTTAGCTCCCTTTTTTGATGAGGAAATTAAGGAAGTCTTGTTTAGCATGGAGCCAGACAAAGCCCCGGGACCCGATGGATTTCCCCCTCATTTTTATCAAGATTTTTAGGACATCGTAAGTGAGGATGTAATTTATACTATCAAAGAATTCCAAGCAAGCAATCATATCCCAAAAGGTCTCAACTCTACTTTTATTTCTCTAATTCCTAAGAAGCAAACCCCTAAATCTATGGCTGACTTCAGGCCAATCAGTTTGTGTAATGTTTCTTACAAAATCCTAACTAAAGCCATTGCAAATAGAATGAGATATTTTCTGCCTCACATCATAGATTTGTGCTAGGGAAGCTCTATCCAGGGTAAGTCAATCTTGGATGGAGTTATCATAGTTCATGAAGCTCTACACTCTACTCATAAGACTAATAGGTCTATTTTTGCCCTCAAGCTTGATATGAACAAAGCATTTGACATGCTAAATTAGGACTTTTTGATTGTTTTCCTCCTTAAGTTTGGTTTTCACCACCAATGGGTTAAATTTGATCAAAGAATGCATTTCTAAATCATGGTTATCAATTATAGTTAATGGAAAAATTATTGGTTACTTTCAAAGTCATAGAGGAATTCGGCAGGGGGACCCTATCAGCCCCATGTTATTCATCATTATGGCAAAATATTTAGGTAGAACCATAAAAAATGCTTGTAGTTCAAGGCTAATATCAGGAATCAAGGCAACATATCTCACTAGGGTCACAAATAATTCATCAATGATACCCTTCTATTGACTAAGGCATCGATGGTTGAGGTCAAAAGAATTAAATACATCCTGCAACTCTATGAGGACGCTGCTAGTCAGAAAGTTAATTTCAGTATAAGCAAGTTATATTTCTTGAAAACCCCCATTCAGAGGCAAGGAAGGATTGTATAAATTTTAGGGTGTGATATAGAAAACCTCCCCACTTCGTATCTTGGTCTCCCTCTTTTTATTGGTTCTTTGAGAGAGCCAATGTGGAACAGGATTATTGAAATAATTAAAAAAAAACTTGTTGGATGGAAAGGTCATATTCTATCTCAAGTAGGAAAGCTAACCCTCATTAAGGCCTCTCTTTAGATAATTCTAGTCTATTTCCTCTATGTTTTCAAAGCCCCTATGAAGGTTTTACAAAAAATTGAGAAACTTCAAAAATAATTTTTATGGACTGGATCAGAGGAGAAAAAAAGGATACATCTTGTAGGATGGACCAAAGTGTGCAGACCTAGGGAAATTAGGGGCTTAGTTCTGAGGAGAATTGCTCATATTAATTTAGCTTTACTATCTAAGAATGCATGGTGCCTCATTTTTTGTTAATAAAATGAATGGACAACTATCATAAAATGAAAGTATCTTCAAAATATGGATTTTCTAAGTGACTCAGTTCCAATCAGAGGTTTTGCTTTTTGGAAAGCAATTCTCAATTGTAAGGAAATCATCAAAAAGGTTTAAGATGGGTTTTAGGCAATGGTGAGAGGATAAATTGCTGGAATGATAGGTGGGATAAGGACGAACCACTAACACAATATCCTAACTTAGCCCAAATCAGAGATATCACATAAGAACTCATTGGAAAAAGAGTCTTCGATTATATGGTTGAGGACAAAGGTAGAATGAAGTGGAAACAAATAAGGATTCAAGGATTTCAAGTAGAATCAAATGATCTTTGTAACATTCTTGGGCAACAGTTTATCCCCATGAGACCCAAGGAATATCAAGTGACCTAGGCTCCTACGAGAAAACAAGGAATTCACTGTTAAATAACTTACAAGCTTCTGCTTGATGACGAGGATTTTGTCCTCCAAAAGGACTTAGTTTGGATAAAAAAATTAATTCCAAAAATTACAGTCTTTTCATGGTTGGTTATCTAAGCAATAATTCTAACCATTGATAATATGATGCGTAAAGGTATTTGTATCACTAATCATTGTTATCTGTGCAGGGCTAATTGAGAGACCATTTATCACATTTTCCTTGAGTACCCTTTTTCCTTGATTTTCCTAAGTGGGGTTTTTCAGGCCTTTAATATTTCTTGGATTAAACCAACCATCATACTTAATTTTTTCATCCAGTGGCCTTATCCATTTTCAAGACAAATACTTAGATACATGTGGAAAATTTGTCTTAATCACTATCTTTTGCAAGTGTGGTTAGAAAGGAACCATAAAGTATTTAATGATTCTATCCATGATCATCAAACTATCATTTCTAGGATCCTATCCTTTGCCAGTGAGAATGTGAAACTTATCCATTTTGGTAGTCGTAAACCTCATCTGTAGGAGACCACGATTTCTCAATATTTAAGCTTAACCTTGTTATATGAGTCTGTGCCTAGGGTAGTCAACCCCAGAGCCAATGTTAAGTGGTTCCCACCTCCTACGGGTTGGTTTAAGATTAATTTTGATGGAGTGGCTAAGGAAAATATTGGCAAAGTAGGCACTAGCGGCATTGTGCAAGATCATAATGGGAATATGATGCTTACATTTTCTGAATATTTTGGAACAAGGACAAAAAACAAAGCTGAAGCTAGAGCTATGTGGAGAGGCCTTCAAATGACTCAAGAATTAGAAGGCAATTTGATCATAGAAGGAGACTCTATGCATGTTATAAATCTCCTCAATAATTGGAAAACACCTCCTTGGAGGATTAAAATAGTTTTTGAAGAGGCTAGGATCATTTTCTAGGGAAGATAGGACAAAAAATCCCAACATGTCTTTCGAGAAGCTACCAAAGTTGCTGATAAGCTGGCCAATTTGGGTTTCGATGATGACAGACTTTTTAAATGGGAACATGGTGTCCCAAGCAAAGTAGAGGAGCTTATTCAAAAAGAATGCAAAGAATGATAGTCAAATTTACCAATAGGGAAGGCACTGTACTTTTTAAGGCTATGAGTATTCCCATCTCTTTTTTGAAATGGACTCACAATAAAAATTATCCGAGCTATCAGTCTTGGTGGATGCTACTTGGAAATACCATAAAGACTAATGGGTACAGTCACATGTTAGATAACATGGCTCCTAGTCATATTAGTAATTTGAGGTTGGTTTATAATCACAGGGCAGGAAAGAAACATCAATATAAGACTTCAAACTAGAGCCACATGGACCACCAGATAGCCACTACCATAAATCTAGTTAGCAAATTCACTTCTCTGAGGTTGATTTTCCAAGACAGTATGTGGTCCCAAAGCATGTCATATATGGAATAGAGTAATTACCAAATAATTATTAAGAGTAACTGTCAATACAGAGCTTGTGGGAGTTTTTTTAGTACTCTGCTATGTGTGTCTATAGATTTTTATTTCTCCACTATTTCAAGGAAGGGATTTGTGTCTATTTATTTTTTTGTAATTATGATGCAGGTGTGTTTTCTCGGGGTATACCCAAAATTTTGTATGGGAAGTTTATTTTTTATAATAGGCTATGTGCCTTGTTGGATGTAATGGCTTTGGCGGCATGTATATTTTACATATATAGGATCCTTAGTAAGGACATGTTCATCAACAACCTTGGGCTGATTTTTGTAAAAGGTTTTGGGTCAACCTGTAAAACCCGGTATTAATGCTATAGTATATTATCTACCAAACAATATGAGGTTTGAGAAAAGCACAGAAATATTGTATGATATTGTCAAAGCACGGAGACTTTCAAGTATAAATACTGGACTTGGTTTTGAAGAAGGTCAAGAGAAATAGAAATAGGATTCAAGCTCAAAAGGAACAAAGACATCAAAGAAAATAAGTAAAGAAGAGCCCATGACCTATGCTGATGTATTGAAAAGTGAAAGCATCAAGGAGGAAGAAAACAAAGAATCATCATGGACATAAGTCAATCATAGAAACCACAATGAAAGAACCATGTGATCATATCATCCAAGGCAATCAAACAGGTTTCAATATTTCTTCCATGGTTTTTTTTTTCATGTAACAAATATGGTCATAAAGTTGTACATTGCATGGTACATGTAAAAAATTATGTTGGCTTCATCAATAGAAATTTTAATTCATTTGCACCTCTTATGGATTACAATATCATTTGTTATAAATGTGATAATTTTAGGCACAAATCTAAATGGTGTAGAATGGTTTTTCCTAAACTTCCTAAATCAAGCAAGGAGGAAGGTCAAACAGTTCATAAGGAGATGTCCTCAAAAGTTTAGAAAAAGAAAAAGGAACAAGAAAATGAAAATTCCATGTTGGTACAAATGGATCTTCATGCAAAAAATGAAGGGAATCAATGGTACATTGATAGTGGCTATTCAAGCTATATGACAGGGGAGAAAAGTAAATTTCTCTCTCTCAAGGAAATAAATGGAGGAACAGTAAAATTTGTTGATAATGCTTCTACCAAAATTGTTGGAAAAGGGACTTTGAGTTTGGATAATGGAATATCAAGGATAAAAAATGTATTATATGTTGAAGTATTGAAGCACAATCTACTAAGTTTAATTCAACTATGTGATCAATGGCACACACTCACATTTCACCCAAATGGATGTGAGATCAGAAAATCCAAGATAGGAAAGCTTATTGTAGACGCCAGTAGAACTGTAAACATGTTGAGAAAAATTAAAAGAAAAGAACTATATTATATGTTGAAGGATTGAAGCACAATATACTAAGTGTAATTCAACTATGTGATCAAGGTCACACACTCATATTTCACCCAAATGTATGTGAGATCAGGAAATACAAGATAGGAAAGCTTATTGTAGATGCCAGTAGAACTATAAAAATGTTGAGCAAAATTAAGGGAGAAAAATGCTTTTTATCACAATAGGATGAGGGATGGTTATGGTATAAAATAATGGGTCACATGAACTTTGAAAACATAGTTAAAATAAGCTACAAATAGGAATTCAGAGATTTACCCAAAATAGAAAAATCCTCAAGCACGATTTATGCACAATTCTAGCATGGTAAGCAAACAAGATCAAGTTTCAAATCAAAGGAATTTTATTCATCCAAGCATTTGGAGCTAGTTCACACCAATCTATATGGTCCCACAAGGACAAAGAGTTTACAATGTGAGAATTACTTCATGCTATTTATTTATGATTTCTCTAGAATGACTTGGGTAACATTATTAAAAGAAAAATGAGAAGAATTTGAAAAGTTCAAGGCATTCAAGGCACTTGTAGAAAATGAAATAGACAAAAAGATCAAGTTTCTAATATCAGATAGAGGAGGTGAATTTACTTTGGGTGAATTTGTATAATTCTATGAATATCATGGAATCAAGAGAAAATACTCAGTAGTAAGAACTCCATAATAGAATGGAGTAGTCGAAAGGAAAAATATAATTATTCAGAGTATGGCTAGGGCTATGCTAAATGAATCTAATATTTTTTATGCTTTTTTGAGAGAGGCAATTCATACAGTTGTTTATATCATCAATAGAGCTCAAATAATAGTAAATCACCATAAAAACCCATATGATCTTTGGAAGGATAGACCGGCTACTGTGAAGTACTTCAAATTTTTTGGAATCAAATGCTACATTAGATGAGAAGAGAAAAATTTGGGTAAGTTTAATTCCATGTGTGATGAGGGTATCTTCCTTGGATACTCCACTAAGAGAAAAGCCTATAGATGCTACAATAAAAGATAACATACACTTGTGGAAAGTGCAAATGTAAGAGTTGATGAAGAAATAGATCTAAGAGAACTAGCTCAAGAGATTATGTATAAAGAAGGAGAAAGTTGCAAAGAAGAAGGTGAAGAAACTGAATAAGATGAGACACTCACAAGAAAGGCACCACCTAAGACACCATCCAAGGTATGTGCAAAATAACCATACAAGATAATTTATTATCGAAATCTAGATGAGATAAAAACAAGGAGGAAGATAATAGGAACAGGTGAACATGTAAATTTTTCTTTTCTATCTAAAGTTGAACCCAAGAATTTCAATGAAGCAAGTGAAGATAAATATTGGATTAAGGTAATGTAAGAAGAGTTAGACCAAATATCTTCAAGAATAGGGTTTTAGAAAAGGAATAGCTAATAGCAATTTGTACATAAAAAATGAAAGAAATGACTTGTTGATTGTAGTGGTCTATATAGATGATATCACTTTTAGAGGTCGTAATGACAAGATGTGTCAAAAATTTAGAAAGTGTATGCAAAATGAATTTGAGATGTCAATGCTTGGTGAGTTGTCTTTCTTTCTTGGTTTGTAAATTTCACAATCAGATAAAGGTATATTTCTCTCTCAGACCAAGTATGTAAAAGAAATGTTGAAAAATTTTAGGTTGGTCGATTGCAATCCTATGAGTACCCCCATGATTAAAGGATGTAAGTTGAGTAAATATGATGAGTCTCCTTGAAGCCAAATAGATGTAACTTAATTGCAATGCACTCACAAAGAGAGGAAAATAATAGAATTTAAAATATATTCTTGCCACTTTATGAGGGCTAATTCCTTCACCACTAAGGAGGTCTTAGTCCTTGTGAATATATAGATTTAATTAAATGATAAAAAATATGATTAAAACTAAATCATTCTACTCCTAATTATATCAATAAATCAATTATTAGGTTAAACTTAGAAATATAGTCGACTTGGCTATAACATGGCTCCCCCCCTCAAAAATATTTATCCTCAAATCTAGAAATGACTCAAAGATACTTTATATTTCCCATGTAGCATCTTCTATTGGTAAGTCCTACCATTTGATTAGAAATTATTTAATGTGCCAGGATCAAATAATATGTGATATGCTTTGCAATATTGCTTATGGCTGGAGATATATACATCCTTCTTCATCAAGTACTAAAAGTTCTAACTAAGAGTGTACTATTTTTCCTACCACCTTATTGAGACACAAAATATGAAATACTAGATGTATACGGGATGAGGGAGGAAGCTCTAGTTGATATGCCACTTTTCCTATGCTATGCACTATCTTGTAAGGACCATAAAATATTGGAGCCAACTTCTAACTAGTCTTGATCTTCAATGACAACTACTTGTAGGGTTACAGATGCAAGAAAACCATATCACCTATATTAAATTGTCTTTTGGAATAGTGTGAGTCTTGTTACTACTTCATGTGATTTTGTGCTTGGACCAAATTATATTTGAGAATGTTGAGCATTATCTATCGATGTTGGAACCAATACTCTACTTAAGCCACTTTGGAAGATTCTAGAAAATAATATGTTATTACTGGTTGTTTCACTCCATACAATGCTTCAAATGGGTACATCTTGATGGAATAATGACACAAAGTATTATACCACTATTTTTCTAATGAAATCCAATGACTCCATTGATACTACTTATTTTGAGAAAAACATCGTAGATAGGTTCCCAAACATTTTTTAACAATTTCAATTTGGCCATCTATTTGAGGATGGTATTCAGAAGACATATTTAATTTTGTATCACTTAGATAAAATAATTCCTGCCAAAAATTTCTAGTAAATATGGGATCACGATCACTTACAATAATTTTAGGTATTCCATGTGACTTGAAAATAGAGTCCATAAATACCTTAGCTACTTTGCTAGCTGAAAATGGGTGTTGTAGAGCATTAAAGTGGGCATACTTAGAGAGTCGATCCACTACTACAAAAATCATTGTTTGAGCTTCTTATTTAGGAAGACCTTCAATAAAAATCCATTGATATATGTTCCCATTGGAGGTCTAGAATTGGTAATGGTTGAATAAGTCCTAGATATTTGACTATTTCACCCTTATTGCATTGGCATATTTCACATTCTGCAACAAATATTTTGACATCAGATTTTAATCCTTTCCAATAAAAGGATTGTTTTACCCACATATATGTATTCAAAAAACTTGAGTGCCCTGCTACTAGAGAAGCATGTGATTACTCAAGAATCCTGGATTTGATATTAAAATTGTGCATAATGTAAACATGATTCTTTATTCTTAACACCTTATCATCATATGAAAAATGAGGATGCTTGGATGATCCTAGAATCAAATCTTGAATTATTTGAGTAGTTTCTGTGTTTGATAACCATTCTTCTTAGATCTGAGAAACCCATTGGGAACAGGGACCCAAAATGGTATTGATAACCACTTCATATTGATATTTATGAGATAATACATCTACTACAACATTTTATTTTCCTTTCTTATACTCAATAACAAAATAATATCCCAATAATTTTGTTAACCACTTGTTTTGCTCAGGATAAGAAAATCATTGTTCTAGAAAATGCTTGAGACTACTATGATCTATTTTTATGATGAAATGACTATTGATTAAGTAGTGTCTCCATTTATCCACTATATGTAGAATAGCCAACATCTCTTTCTCATATGTGGACCTTCCCAAATTCTTACCTATAAGCTTATTATTCTCAAATGCTAAGGGATGCCCTTCTTGCATTAATATTGCCCCAATACCTATTCCTGAGGCATCACATTCAATCACAAATGGTTTGTAAAAATCAAGGGTTACCAAAAATGGAGTAGTACAAATTGCTTCCTTGAGTGCCCTGAATGCTTGAGTGGCTACTTTCGACCAATGAAAAGCATAATTTTTTGTGAGGGCGGTGAGCGGGGCTGCAATTTTACCATAATTACAAAAAAACTTACGACAATAACCAATAAGACCCAAAAAACCATGAAGTTTATTGATTTTTTTAGGTAAAGGCCAATCCTAAATGGCCTTAATTTTATTAGGATCCACTTTAACACCTTCATGAGAAATGATATGACCCAAATATCAACTTATTGAACACCAAAAGAACACTTGGAGCATTTGACAAAAAGTTTTTCCTTATGTAATATATGAAGAACCTTTCCCACATCCATCAAATGATCCTTCCATATTTTACTGTATACTAGAATATCATCAAAGAAGACTAAGATAAATTTACGAAGGAATGGATGAAAGACATGGTTCATGAGAATTTGGAAGGTGGAGGGGGTATTAGTAAGACCAAAAGGTATGATTAAGAATTCATAATGACCTTCATAAGTATGAAAGGTAGTTTTGGGAATGTCCTCATATCTTACTCTGATTTGATGAAACCAGAACATAGATCCAATTTTGTGAAAAATTTTGCACCATGTAATTCATCTAATAAATAATCTATGACAGGGATAGGGAATTTATCCTTGATTGTGATTTTGTTGAGGAGAAAAAAATTAGGATACATACACCAAGAGTTATCCTTACGATGGGCCAAAACCACTAGTGAGGAGTAAGAACTAGTGCTATGACAAATGGCTCCATGTTCCAAGAGTTCTTGGACAATATTTTTAATTTATATTTTTTGAGATTGGGGGTAGCGATAAGGGAAGACATTAGGAGGAAGTCTTCCTAGAAAAATATGTCTGGCATGATCATGAGACCGTTTGGGAGGTAGTTATTTTGGTTATTTGAAAACTTCATCATAGTTAGTCATAATATCTTGAAGATCCTTTGGGCAAATTTTAGGAATATCCTATGATTTCACTTCCAAACAATTGATTTGAGCTATGAGTCCATATCCCCCTTTCCTTAATAATTTTTCCATATTGTGAGAACTCACTACCTTTGATGGTGGTTTTTGAAGTCCTTGGAAGTGAGTAGTCTTTCCATTTTATTTCCATTCTACAAATAGTTTTTTGAAATTAAAACTGACAGTTTCTAATTGTTCCAACCATTCAACTCCAAAAATAACCTCTAAATTTCCTAAAATCATGATAAAGAGAGTTCCATGCCAACTATAACTTCCCATTTGTATTGAAACTAGATATGTTCTAACAATACATTGTGCATTTCCTCCATTAGCAATTAAAACTTAAAACTTGTCTGTAGTGGAGGAGTTAATTTGCAAGTTCAATGCTTTAGTAGTTTTGAGATCAATAAAATTATGAGTACTACCTAAATCGATCAACATATTTATTATTTTCTACCTAATAAATCTTGGTACTTTAATTGTATCTTAATAAAATGTTACTTCATTATTATCTATTTATCTTCATACATAGGTGATTCTTGTTGATTGATATCCTCTGCTTCCTCTTCGTCTTCCTTATTATAATATTATATTTGGAAGTTTTGTCTTGGTACACATGCTTGATCTTCTAGATGATGATTGCGATATTTATAGCAATAATATCTTGATGGTTGGTAATTCCTATGAAAGGAATTATTATGATATTGAGGACGGTTATAGGAGTCACATTTAAAATATGTCAAATTTCACATCTTTTTCTCAACAAGCTTAGCAATCCTTATAGTTTCATCTAAGGAGTATGGATCATGTAAGTCTACTTCAATTTGAATATTCTCTTTCAAACCATGTCTAAAGGTAGAAACCACCACATCAGTTTGTACATCTCCTGTATAAGCAAGAAGATTTATGAATTTTGAAACATAATCTCTGAGAGACCTAGTTTGTTTAAGTGCCAATAGTCGAACGATGTAGGAAGAGGAACTACCCTCATCAAATATCTTGAGGAAAATATCCTTAAATTTATGCCATAATATGGGATGATTATGTTGATGTTTTTGCCAAGCGAACCATTGGAAAGATTTGGTACCTAATTTGGAAGAGGCATAAGAAACTATTTTGGCTTCAAGAACATAGTATAGGTGTAGGATCCTCAATTTTAGCTAACCAACCACATGGATCCCCACCCTCAAAAGTAGGCATATCAGCACGTGGAATATTAACACATGTAGACCATCTAGCATGTTGATAAACTTCCTCTGTATCTTTATCTACATTATCATTTTATCTACAGTAGTTATTTGAGGAAGGAGGATCTTCTTGGGTTTGTTTATTCACTATTCATCCAAGCATTACTGACATGTTGTTCATACTAGTCATTATTTGAGTCAATCATGCTTGTAAGTATTGGTTTTTTGTATTGGGTATTTCTATTTCCTCATGTGTGAGATTTTATTGGGATGAGTTGGGTGATTTGGAAGGAGCAATGGGGTTAATAATAGGGTGGTTGGGGTTAAAACTATTAATACGTAAAGGGAAGTTATACTACATACATTTATTTTGTGGAGGTCTTCTTGGTGGGATTATTGGTATTTCATTTGGAATATCTGCGCTATTTAGTCTTTTGTTTGGTCCATAATTCCACCCATCACTCATGCACTTGTTTTATAAAAAAATTAGAAAATTTTGGATCAAATTTTACCAAAAATATATTTATTTTCTGCAAAATATGTGGTTAATTCTAAAATATTTTATTAGTTTGATAAAATTCCTTTCTACAAAAAAAAATTGTTTTGTGATCCTTTAATTTGCTCCAACTATGAATTTTTTCGAATTTGAATTTGCAATAGCTAATAACTTTTCAATCCAACTTCTATAACTCACTTTGGGAAGCGGCTTAAATACACGATAATACAACTTTGCCTATTTCTCACTTTGGGATACAACATGGTAATCGAAGGGCAAGGAAATTTTAGGAGATAAAAAATGGAATGAATACAGATGAAATGGATGAACAAATGAACACATGGGTGGCTACGAGCAAACTAGTGACTTAGAGAATTACAAAAAAGGAGTATAATACATGTGGGAATAGGGAGACATCATGTAGATGTTAGAATACTCTAATGTGCACTATACCTTCACCTTGACACTTGTCAGTTTCCTTGACAAGTGTCATGTTTTTCTTATAGGCTCCTACCTATATATTGTAACTCATATATTGTATAATATATCTCATTAGTTTCTTCCCAACATTTGGTATCAAAGCTCCAGGCATTCACCTGCCCTTATGAGCTTGAGGTGGGATTTTCCTCATGGAAATCCCCCCCATTTTTTTCTCCTCCATTTTATTTCTTCAAGTCGAGGGAGTATGCTCTCCATTTTTAAATGGATACAAAACCAAATAGCTTGAGAAAACTCATGGATACCCCTAAAGCTTCATTTCTTAGATCCATGATATGTTGAGAGTGAAAAAATTTATTAACAATTTTTTCCTACCACCATAATTGTTTTCTACATGTTACAAGAATATCTGGTGGTGTATTTCTAAGTGGGTTGCAGATATGGTTTGTTATTCATGATATGCAATGTAGGCATGGTAGTTGTGTGAGAAAAAATAAGCCATTTTTGGTTTGGCATGCTTGTTGCACAAACAATGGTGAAATCTTGAGATCTATAGGAGAGCACATGGCATTGATCATGCATCATTATTTTGGGCTCATGATGCAGAGCTCTTGGGCAGCAAGACTCTACTCCATAAAACTTATGAATTTGAGAATCTACCACATCATTATGGATTTTGAAACCACAAATGCATGTTTGATAATTATCATCGGAGGGCATAATTTTTTTTTTAGTGAACCGATGGAGATTTTGTGAGTCAATATTCAAATATTGAGCGTTGGATTTGGTGTGCCCTCATCGTGTTGCTTCATTTTGGTGTAGTACATCCCATGGAGCATGAATATCACTAGATTTGGTGAACTAGAGAGCATGCTATTTTCTACAAGACTACATGTATTTTTTGTAATGTTGCATTGGAGCCAGGAGTAGTTTGCATTGATGGCCATTATGTGTGCACTTGGTGCATGATGTTCTTGTGATCGAAGGTTTACAATAGGTATTCAAGAAATATGTAATTCAAATTGAACATTGAAATGTGTTGAGACAATCTCAAAAAACATAAAAAATCAACTCCCCACTATGTCAAAGCCTACGAGATATGGATGCGCATTAGTTTTCTGATGTATTTCACGGTGAATTATTTTATGTCAAAGTTCACGATGGGAGTTCCATGGAGCATGCCAAAAACTATGCGGGAGCTGAAGGCAGCTCTATTTGATGACAAAAACTCCATGTGAAATTTTTTTGATGACCGACAAGACAAAGCCACCCATTAGAAATTTTTTTGTTTTGGAGATTGTGCCAAAGCTGCTGACTATTTTGGTATGTCCAATGAAAGAAAATTTTGTGCGTAATTTTTGTTTTTATTCATCTTGGTGAGATGAAAATATTACCTCACTACTACTGTGTAGGAGAGGGGGTGATAGTTAATAGCAGTAGTTTTGTTCTAAAGATTGTTGGAGATCGTGCAACTTGTTGATTTTACCATAATGTACACCAGCACACAGAGATTGCTTGGAGTAGTGGAGTGATGCAATTTTGATGTGTAGTTTTGAAGTAGTTGTGATGTGTAGTTTGATAATGATAATGGCAAAGTGAAAGAAGAAATTGAAGACTCTCTCAATGTTCTCTCAAGTACAATAGTGGAAATAGCTCAAATATGGATGTGTGGTTTGACCACTATCAGATACTCTTCCATGGCTCTCCTATGTGCGAAAATGAAGATGAGCACAAATTTGGTCAATAATGCACTTTGGAGTCCCCATGTTAATGTACCTTGGTATAGAGGAGATGCGCAAAATTTTGATGCATGATCTCAACTCTTCGATAGAGAAAATTATGCTCATTATAAAAATAATGAAAAAACCACTGCCTACATAGTTCAAGGAGACATTCCAGAGTTAATTGTGAGTGGCTATGAGATGTACATTTTTTGCCTAATTTGTATGCACCAAAACCAATACGTATTGTAGATCACCAATGGATGAGTCATTACTAATTATTCATGATTTACGGGAGTGTCTCTATAGGCTATGTGGATATTTCAACATAGAATGAGCGATCTAGGATGGTCATCAATTCAGTTCTATGATATTTTACTAATGGTACCTAAAGACAGTCTAGTTGTAATTCCCATGAGTGAAATTTGGAGGAGTGTAGAGCATATCATTTTGGTGGGTGATATCTGGTTTGTTGAAGTAATCATTTTGATGAATGCACTTGCTCACTAAAGTTTTTTTAGGATGATCTCCGATGAATGCATCTTTCTCACTAAATTATTTTTGCAGACATGGATGTTGTTGAAGACCAAGGCTCATGAGGAGATCAAACAAAGATAGTTGATCTACTAAATTTATTTATTTTTTATCACTGATCAAGTTTTTTTTGGGTGTTCATTGTTTAACTAGAGGAGGTCTGTGCACATACTATCCGTAGCAACCATGTTGGCATTGATTGCAGTTGTGGGTATAGATAATTTGTGATTTGTAGCAGTGAATGCAAATTTCTTGGCATTTTTTTGCTCATCCTTGATGAGCCACATAATTTATCATTTTTTGTACTCTTTTCCCCATAATGTGTGGCATATATTCTTGTAGATATAAATTTTTTATGGAAATTATATATATATATATATATAATTGATAGTTTATTTTGCATTTTCTCTAATATTTGTCTTTAAGTATAATTTATGTAGATTTAATGGAAATTATTGCATTTTGGCATGTTTTTTTCAAGGTCCAACTCAGACCTGGCACTTACAACTAAATGAAGGGAAAACATCTATAGAATATCGGTAAAGAGACACAAAGTCAAACGTCCAAGTTCTTTGAAGTTCCTAACTTCCGTTAGACACCTAACTAATAGGTGCCTAATTTTCGTTAGGCACCTGCTTCCTATTATATGGTGGAAGGCACCTAATTCGCATTGTATAGTGGAAGGCACCTGCTTCTCATTATGTGAATGAAAGGTGCCTGCTTCTCAACTTCTTCAACCACGATGCCTGATTCATGTTAGTGTCAAACTTCAGCATGGCTCTATGGTCAATAGAACTGAGAAAACACGTTGGCAACCAGCATGAAAGGATTTCTAGAATCATAACCAAACATGGGATAATGTCAAAAGTGATTTTTCACCTATTTTTTAGTTGTTACATAAATTAATTCTATAAGTCGGGCACATCAAATATCAGCATATTTTGGAAATAGAATACACTAAAAAATCATGATATTTTTCTTGACTCAAGTAACCAGTTGTAATAGTGAATCAAATGTTGATTTATTCTAAAAGTTGTAACAGGGCTAACCACATACTTTATAAATTTTTAGGCCAACCTTGAAGAAGACCCCTTGAAATTTTTATGTATTTTTCTCAACTGTAAACTATTAATAAAAATCTCTGCATTGTTCTTGTAAAAAGCATTTTGTAAGAATACGAATAACATTCTACTATGAGCAGAACCTACTGGAAGCATGGACCCACTTACAACATATTTCTTCCCTATTTCTCTTGTTTTCTATAATTATTTTAACAGATTAATTTATTTCCAACACTTTCCCTATTCTTCTGTAATTTCCAACAAGGTAGTTATTTAGAGTTTTAATGTTTTCAGTCCTATTTCTTAGACTTAGTATAGGATTATTGGTTTAAACATAAACTTCAACAAAAATTAAACACCTCCCAAATAATAATCTAAGGGACTCATCTTCGAAGGAGAAATTATAAGCATAGATTTTGCACGACTGCTCACAAGACTACGAGCTACATCGGGTTGAAAATTAAATGGAGGAAATTAATTGAACTGTAGGAAACTAACCAATGTTTTACCCAAAATTTTGGCACCATTTTTGGTAAGTAGCCATTGTAATTTCCTATTATGAAGAAAGCATATTTATATTACTCTAGAGTTTTTTCTTCAGAAACCTTCATCTGAAACTTTGTATGATTCCACCTAAGAACAGGGGATCAGATGGTCATTTTGTCAAAAATAAAGTTGTTTCTAAAAATCCTCTGCTTCAATATAACCTCAACCTGATACTAAACTCTCACCATATCAATATCCACCTATACATTGGTGTAAACGCCCACTATTTGCATAGGATCCCTCTAAAATAATTCAGTAGAATTCTAGAGCAGGATCAGAGATAAGTAGAGTTCAATATGAGGAGGTTCTACTGAATGTTGAACGTTGGCAAGTAGTGTTAGACAAAACTATCTAAAACATTGACTTATCCATCCTTATAAATGATAAAAGAATCAATTAGAAACATTGCCAACTGCTTTGAATGAAGCAGGGGTAGAAACACTGGTAGTAGGTAGAATGGAAAAAAAATCTAGAGGAAACATCTACTAGTTTTAGTTTTCCAATAGGAGAGGTAGGAGGATATCACAAGATGAAACACATCTACTACCCACCTTCCAAATTTTAGAGGACTGCCAATAGAATATCTAGACCTATTTCTATTCAAATTTGATGTTTTATGTAGATCTGTGGATTACACCATAGATCTTCAAAAACTAAAATTATTCCCTTCCACCCTTGATGATTCAACTTTGCGTTGGTTCATCAACTTGGGGGATAAATGGATAACTACCTGGGAACAATTGAAGAAAATTTTATTGGATTAGTATCAGGATTTTGGCAAAGCAAGAGATGCAAGAGAGGAAGTCCTAGATATGACCCAAAAGGAAGGGGAATCCATGGAAGAATACTGGAATAGGTTTAGCTTCAATTTGCAAAGATCACCACATTCAAAACTAGGAGATAGGTCCCTAAGAAGAATTTTTTGAAAGGACTAACAAATAAATATTTGGAAGCTTTAAACATGATCTATGGGGGAGACATTTACCAACACCAAATGGATGATATTTAGCAATTGTGTCGAAATTTCTCAAGAAGAAAGGGTAAATTAACCACTGTCACTAAAATAGAAATAGGCAACATGTTAGAAGATATTAAGAGTGATATGTTATCATATCCACCTCTTCAAATGGATACTCTTTTGAAAAATGCTATATTTAGCCTTTAAAAAAATTATAGTGGGGGTGCTTTTAAATATATGGTCTTATTAGCCAAGCCCAAGTGGGGCGTATGATGGGGTCCATAGAGGGCATAAAATTGGCAAATTTTTTTTATTATTTCTAAAAATATTTGAAGATGGCCCATGAATTTTAAACAATGATGGATATTGGCTGAGAATATGGACATTTTTGGGTATTTTTTTCTAGGAAGGCATGTTGTTTTTTCACATTATGAAGACCCCATTGAAATCCAAGTATAGCAGTATTTATAGTCATCGAAAATATTTTCTTAGACGGACACATTGGTGGTGTCCAACTTTAATTTTGATGCTATTTCAATTGTATTTTTAGCCTCAAAGTTTTGTACCTTGGAGTGCACTCTCGATTGTACCTGACACTCCCAAGGTAAATTTGTGTGTGATCCTTGTGTGTGACCTTGATAAGCATGCAACCCAATTGCCCTACTTGCAATATTGATTTATTATGTATGCTATCACTTGCATAATATGAAAATACTGAAAGCACATGCAACAAAAATAATAAGAAACAAATAAATATGCTTTATTTATTGATATCTTGGATCCTCAGTTACAAGTTCGTCCCTCTAAGGGATACCCATAATTTTGATATAAATATTTACACAAATATAGAGTAGTGATCGGATATATTCCCCACAAGGGAATAGTGAATCTACGCAGGCTTTCTGGTCCTTGTTGGAACAAAATCCCTTTGGTTAATAGTGTTGTGCCTTAGACTTTGCCAACATTGAATAGATAGATCTAACTTGGGACTATCCATTTAATCTCCAGAGAAGGCTGGTCCCTTTGGGTTTTTAGAGAAAAGGGGAACAAGAAAGAAGGGAAATATAACTGAAGCTAGAACTTTTCTCATGGTATAGATTAGACAATAACTAAAAATAAATGCATATATCACTATCTACAAGCTTCCTTTATACCCTCACATAGAAATCATGAATTCCTAAGTATGATTTAGGCATTCATCTAACACATGTAAGCATTCCTTAATATTTAACTCCAGGAACAAGATTCATATATGAACAATTCAAATTCCAGAATAGATACAATATAAACTTAAAGTGAATAGAAGTCAAAAAACTAGATACATACACTTGCACATAGAAAATCAGAAGCCAGAAGGAGGATTATCTTTATTGCTTGTATTCCAAAAAAATGTACATACATTTTGTAAACGTCTAAGAGCTGACCCTTTTTTTCATGGATCGTTCACCCATATATATACCCTAAAAAGACCATATTTCTACTATGTACATTTTTATCATCTAATAAATTACAAGCAATTTGTTTGTAGTTTCTAAAAATCTACAAAAGATCCTTTGCAATTTATATTTTAGATGAGCTTGTCATATTACAATTATCTAGCGAGCCTACCACATTACAATCATCTAGCCTTTCCCAGGAATCAAAAATTTGGTGTCAGTGCATGTCTCAGTTACCAAAAATACCTTTTATATCATTACAGCTGGCATATCATGAAATCTCAACATTCTGCCTTTGCGAAGCTTCTTTTTCTTTCTCCTAGAGAAAATGGAACATGTCGTGAAATCATGACATTTTTATCCCTTTTGCTTTGTCTCCTCTTTTAGGTTGTGAAAATTTTACATGTCGCAAAATCATGACACCTTCATCTCTTCAGCTCTATTATTTATCTTTGACCACGAAACTAAGACATATCACAAAATTGTGATGTTTCTGCTTCTTTGGTTCACCTTGCCGCTTTCAGCTACAAAAACACATGTGAAATCACGACATTCTTCGTCTCTTCCATTTGGATTTTCTTTTGGAGAAAATGAAACATGTCACAAAATTTTGACACTCTCCTTGACTTGGGCTCCTTCATTAGTGGACTTGGAAAAAATGTACAACGTCACTAAATCGTGACTTTTTCCTCCGTTTGGCCTCCTTGCTATTTTTCACTGTGAAAACCCAACATGTTGCGATTTTGTGACACCTTCTTTCCTTAGTGTATTTTTCTTTCTTATTTCTCCTTCAAAAGTAGGCTGCTTCAGTCTTCTTCAAATAGCACTTCTACTATGTTTAATTTTTCTTTGTAATTTGTTGCCTCACTTGCAGCAACGCTGAATTTATCTTCCCATTTTTTGGCTTCTAGAGTTAAAGTTTTTTTTGCTGTTTTCTTCTCCTTCACCACAGACTCTAACTCTTTGCTTTTCTCTTTTTCTCTCAAAAAAATTATTTATAATGCCCTCCATGCAAGTATATAGTCCCCAAATGTGCTTGAGCCTTTCCCCACTCATATTGCATGGACAACTGGGAGATATCTTCATTTATTTCTTTAGCCTGATAATCTGTCATAGTCATTTCTTCCTTAGATTTCTTGGTAATGGGATTCAATTTAAATTTCTTCCTTTGCATGTTGGCTGGGTCCAAAGAAATAATATCTCATACACTTGCAGGTGCTTTTGGATCCTCACTAAGTGGGAAGTCCACCAATCCAGGGCATTCTTGCTAACCTTCTATAAATTTTCAATTTTTACCATTGTTGGATGCGAGTCAGTCCCCTGAGAAGATGCAACTCCAATTACTGGGATACTGATGTTAGGAAAAAAATGGATGGGAGCCAATGTAGAGCTGACATTAAGGAAATATTAGGAAGATGTTGCCATATCTGGGGGAACAAACCAATTTTTTTATAAGGATGTTATATTTTTGTTTACTTTAGAAAGGGAAGGAGAATTACAATGGGAATGAGTAGAAGAAATAGAAGGGGATAGTGAAGAAAACATACCTGCTCTTGGTTGAATCTGTTGTTGGTATCCTTCCTCCTCTTCTTGCTCACTAGTAACATTTTTTTTTATATTGAATATTGCCCTCATTAGGAGCTTCAACATCTTTTTTTTGTCCATATTCCTAATCGCTTGCATCAAGATTTATTATTTGTTCATATTAGGGGATCCTCCCTATTGTTGTCCTTCATATCTAATTTCTTGTTTAACAAGAAGTTGTTTTTCAATTTCAATATTTTGGCTCTCTTAAGCCGAACTGGGTAGGCCACGTGAGACATCTCTCTAAGAATCTTCATGCTCAGCTTCCTGAGCATCTGCATCATCATTTTCTTCATTTTTTTGGTCTTATCCATCTACTTTAGCCTCTCCACCTAGATTGTCCTATGCATCTTGAGGTCCTTGTTCGTTAGGAGAGTCTTGGAAAAAATTCTTGTCTTTTCTCTGATCAGCTATAATTTTTGATTTTTTCATCCTTTCACCTATAGGTTCTTCATCAGACTCTATAGTCGAATTGACAAGAGGTTTTCACAACCCTTGAAGAATAATTTTTTGCAACCAAAGTATTTTCCCCAAGCGCTAAATGCTTCTCCCTTTTGGTTACCTGAATGGGCTCAACTATGTCCTATTCTTTTCCCAGCCCTTTTACTTCATAGCCCATTTTTAACATCATTTGGGCAACCTTCTGACTATAAGTTTCCTCATGTTATTTAGTAAAAAATTCCTCTATTGATATTTTCCTTGATATCCTAGGTTTTTTCTAAACCAGAGGAGGGTTCTGGGCTACTATCACTTTCTTGCCCTTATCAGATTTATGTTGTTGAGGTGCTTCTGGGCTAGATAAATGACTGCCTCCAATACTAGGAGGGATCCTAACATGAAAATTGTCGACCCATGACTCATGATTGGCATCATACCTAGGGTCAAATTTATTGTCATCCTTGGTGGGGTATATAGATGAAATTTTGTTAGTCTACACTCTCATTAACCACCATTCTCGAATTTTTGCCAGAGTCCAATCCAATCAATTTTTTAGTATTCTATTAATTATGTCATTTGTCAATTGATGGGCCTTTACATTTTCAAGATCATATTGGACCACCACTTCATAGAAGTCATGCCAGGGGGTCAGAGGCTCCATCCTCTCTATATGCCACTCCATGGGTTCATATTCACCATTATTTCTACTTTCTTCAATATCTTCCCTGATTTTAACATGATAATACTTTATCTAGGTTTTATTCAAAATAGCTTGCCTCTCAGCAAACCTATTCAAGGGATCATATTTCCACCTCTGTGCAATCTCAATAACCCTCAATTCTCTTAAATACTCTATTATTTTATCATTTTGCCCTTTTTTTGTCATAGTAATTCCTTCAAATTTGAATGGCATGTTGTAGGTACTGGTTTTTTGAATTCCAATGCTGAATTTCATATTTATTGTTTCCATATGTCTAACATACTCTAAAGAAAATAACCTATCAGTGAAATAATGGGGGAGTAAAAAGGGTTTCTCTGTGAACCCATATAATCTGATACATACTCCTTGGGTCAAAATGAACCAATCTCCCTCCTCAGCATATTTGGTCTACAAGACTTTTTATGCTTTGGGGGTCAACCTTCTAATCTGTACATACATAATTTTCAAAGCAAGGCCTAAGAATTCCCTTTTGAAATCATAGTAGGACTCTGACTTATGCAGCACATTGGTCCATTCATAGACTGGCAAAACTCTCCTCTTTTCATCTCTATCATTTATTGCTATAAATTCTAATTCTTGAGACATGAAATAAAAGAATAACCAAACCAGATAAGAAGTGTAGCAGAAAGAAAATTGGGTCCCTACTTTCAAAGCTACCAAACCCTCATGAATTTTGAACTTAAGAACTCGGGTCAGTCGAATAAAATTGGCCTTATATTTTTATTCATGACAGCATAGTCATACATCTTAGGGTTTGACAAACACTCTACCACCGCTACTTACCATTTTTTAACCCTTTCATCAATTTTGAGCCTGAAAACCATGGCTAGGATGGAATATAGTTCAGGGTCCTTAAAAGCTATAATCTCTATGGGAGGTTCTAGTGGATTCACTCCCTCAGGAAGGTCTTTTAGCTAAGTAGCTAGGAAATTCCTCATTTTCTCAGATGAACCAAAATATGTAGCCTATTGTAAAGGATCAAAGGTTTTTGGCTCTAAATAAGGGACATGGATCGTAGCAAAAGTAGAGATAAACGCATCCTTTGACAGAGAAAATAAAACCCTTCCCAAATAATCCCTAATTTTTCTCTATATTTTATCGTAAAAATTGGAAATTGCCCTTACTAATTCTGGGAAAGGATGAACATGGATATATACATACTAGTATAGGAAAGAGTGGTATGCAAACGTGGAAGGAGAGAACACCGAAACCCTGGTTGCTACCTAGTTCTTTATATTGCTTTGAATCTTCGCTAGGTATTTTCATGTCACAATTGTGTCTACAATTCGGGCATCTTTATCAATAAATATGGAACTAATATCCTCCCTTCTCCTTACTACCGAAGTGGTCGGGGGCAACGAATTCGATGCTTCCTACTTCTTCATTTTTTGTTGAGCCATTAGGAATTCTCAAGTATATGGGCACTAAATTTTTTTCTACAAATACTTCCCAATTCCTTATTTCTTACTAAGTTATAGTGTCACAGTATGGGGATAGCAAAAATATTTTAGTCTTTGATTATTACAGTGATAGTATTCACTCTTTTCTCTCTATGGGAGATTAACGATTTGCAAATGACAAAATACCTTTCCATTATTTCAAATTTTACTTTCACATAGATTGGGAGGACATGCAAAATTAATGCATTAATGATGGTTGGTAGATTTGATTTCTTCATATTTTCTTTGTTTTTCATTTTTTCCACCTTCTTTAGAAATTAAAAAAAAAAAAAATTGCCAGCTCATTAAATTTTGTGTGGGAAATAGGAAACTACCTCATACCAAAAATTATGCCACCTGGATGATTAATTATTCTTCCACCCGCTTATCCCTTGGCACGTGGCCACTTCAAACAAGGCTTCGACTACTAACCTTAGAAATATTTCTTGGGAAGAGTATATAACATTTTTTTATGAGTCCGTTTAATTATTCCTGCTCGCCAGCTCTTAGAGGACCACGTGGTAGCTCTGGATTTGAAATTATAAGACAACAAAGGTGAACTTTTCCCCTTAAATTTATTCAAAAAATGCCAAGCTCTGATTGGCTACAAAAAAAATCTTACTAAGCCACAAAAAACAACAATATTTACAAACTTTCAAAATACTTATATTATATTATACATATAATCTTTTTTCTTTACTTTTTACTAGAAGTATAATTTTAGGTGAAATGCATTCACCGTGATAGGAATAATCCACCCATCTTGATCCTTCAGCTGAAAAGCATTGAAGGCCAATAGCATCCAACTCTAAGGATATTCAAAGCTATTGTTCAGCCTGCATAATGTCCACTTCAGAGGCCTCCATGAAATTCATCTAATACTCTCTATTTTTTATTATCGAAAATGCATTTCAAAAATACACCATTGATATTTACTCTATACAACCCTTCTGTTCGAAGGGTATATTTTAAAGCTTGGGTTCTAAACCTTCTTATTTTGGAAGAATTCAAATTTTTAGGGCACAACCCAGTTTGAAAATACTTTACAAAGTTGTCTATCCAATCTATACTCTCTCTGGCTTGATGTTGCTCAGTATTTGCCATCACTAGCTGGATTTCCCCATTTCCACTTGTTGCTTGTCTAGCTAATTCCAGGCATAAAGCTCTACCTCTGAATATTTTAGTTGGATGTATTTCTACATCATACTCTTGTATGCGGGTCACCCACCCAACTCTTTTTTCACCCAGTTCCCCTTGTATTATAAAATTTCTTACATCAGGGTGAATCACATAAATAATGGTTTGACTTTGGGATAAAAAGTGCTTCAATTTATTCAATTATTTCATAATTGCATACGCTTGTTTCTATATAAAATTGTACCTCTCCTCATGCCTGTGCATGGTAGAACTCAAAAATGCTATTGGTATTTCTTCATCATCTGCTCCCTTCTAAGTGAGAACTGTAGCATAGCTATCTTGCTATCCGATAGCATATAGAATGAAAATTTTAGAATAGTTAGGGTTGACAAGTACATGGGCTTGAGCTATGGATTCCAAAATTTTCTTGAAATATTCTTTTCTTGGCATGCTCCATTTGAATGGAGCATCATTTTTCAACAGTTCAATAATTGGCTTAACTGTTTGGGCAAAATCGGCAATGAATTTTTTGATAAAATTTATTTTTCCAAAGAAAGACTGCAAACCTTTCTTATTAACTGGAAGTGATAGCTCCATAAGTGCTTTCACTCTATCAGGATCAATGGACAACCCAATTTTGGAAATAACATGCCCAAGGAGTATTCCTTCTTCTACAACAAATATAGATTTCTTAGGATTTAGGGATATCCCAAATTCTCTGCACTTTTCAAATATCTATCGCAGATGGTTGGCATGGTCTCTTTTGTCATGAGAAAATATAGTCATGTCATCTAAATAGACAACAATGATCTTATTTGCAAGCTCTCCAAAAGCTACATTTATAGCTCTTTGAAAAGTTGCTCCTATGTTAGATAATCTGAAGGGCATCCTTTGGTATGCAAATTTTTCCCACTTAGTGATGAATGCAGTCTTATATTGATCCTCATTTCTTACCCAGACTTGATTGTAGCTAGAAAGGGCATCTAACAGGGAAAACCTTTCTACTCCTGCCATCGTGTGAAGGATTGGGTTGATTTGGGGTAAAGGATAGTGATCCTTTAAAGAGGATCTGTTCAAATTTCTAAAATCGATGCATAGTCTGATCTCACCGTTATTTTTTTGGACTGGGACTAAATTGGCCACCCAGGTAGAGTGCTTGATTGGGTATATTATCTTGGCTTGTAGGAGTTTTAACAACTCCTGTTTCATCAAAGCTTCAATCTTTAGATTCACTAGCCTTTGCCTCTACTGAAAAGGTTTAGCTCCTTCCTCTAGTTCGATGGTATGCTGAATAACTTCCTTATTGTACACTCTTAAATCACTATAAGTCTAGGCTTTTATGTCTAGATATTCTACATAACTGCTTTATTTTTTCTAGTTTTGTTATTGTACAATTAGTACCTAATTTTATCATTTTACCTAGATCTAATTCTACCTCCTTGTACCGACGTTTATCCACCTTAATATTTTGACCTATAGTTCTGTCATTATTGTCGAAAATACTCTCAAGGGTGATTAGTCCCTTGGGAATATAGTTGTTTCTTAACTAAATCGGGCTCTCTCCGTGCTCTTCTTGTAGCACTCTATCATTAGAGAAATTCACCTCATGGATCATAAAATCCAATATTTGTTCATCATTCTTGAATACTTGCCAGGAAATGTCTTTATCAGGCATATAAGGCCTGAAAATTAGTCTCACTGTTTTAGACATCTCGATAACATTGCTACTAGGCAAAATTTAGATCCAACTGATGCCAACAAGTCTACATGAGTGTTGCTTTCCTTTGAAATAGATTGCATGTTCATAGATTCAAAATATTCCAAGAGATATAACACTTTATTCTTGTAATCCCTTAGGTAATTTTTCTTACAAATGCATTTTCCAGTAACCTGCTTCATTATAAGTTTTGAATCTCTAAAAATCAGCAATTATTTTGCACCTAGCTTTTCAGCTTTTCTAAGTCCTAAGCACAATGCTTCGTAATCAACTACATTGTTGGTGCAACTCCATGTCAACCTATATGAAAAGACCTTTTAGTTTCCAGTAGGATAAATCAAAACAATCCCAACACCTACTTCGTTCTTGCATCTCGAACCATCAAAATATAGTTTCCAGTGCTGGCTGGCAGAATCATCTTTTTTAGGGATAGAAATAGGTAGCTTTTTTAGCTTCTCAATGGAATAGCTCCCTATTTCTATTTCTACCATGGCATTAAAATATTTTAATGAAAAATTATCCTTGGATTGGAGTTCTTCCAATGTCTCTTCCATTAAATCTATGTCCTCTAAATCTTTGGATAGCATGTTGACAGTGATTGTCTCTTCCAGTATTTCTATGTGAAAGGTAGATGGTTTTTCATTGAATATATTGAATCTTCTACCTTTGAACGGTACCTCCAAAGGTGAATAATCTAGAGATAAATAACCTCCCACTTTTTCCGTGAATTATCTAGACAAAACATACCAAAGTATGGTTCTAAATCCACAAAAACTACTTCTTGTATGACAACTACTTGGGGCATCCTGTGGAGCTGAATGGGGATGTCTTTGATCACCTCGATATATTTCACTAGGGTGCCATATAATTGCAACACACCAGGATAGCTTCTGGTATATTCCATTCCCATTATATCGCACACTACTTTGGGCATCACCGTAGTTGTTGCCCCTGAGTCAATCATGCAGTTGTGGACTATCCACCCCTCCATTTACAAGGATAAATAGAATGAAGGTGGTCTATATTTCCTAGTAGCTGATATAATATTTGCTTGTATAAAATTTAATAAGGAGATATTTTTGCTCTTACCTTTAGTCAACTTCAGATATTCTTGGAGGAGGTCAATATGACCTAGAATTTGTAGGGTGTCATACATGCTCATTTTCAAGGGAGTCTTCTTCATCTCCTCTACAATGTTGAACGAAGGAGTTGTAGATGAGGGTGCCTTGGAATTTTTCTCCCTTCCACTAGTTGACGCATCATATCTATCTCTGTAGCCCTGAGTGTCTTTTTTCCTTTATATTTTGGTTAATGAAGGAAATCTGAGTTTCTCCTTCGCTTGATCTTAAGTTTCATCTCCCTTTCTAGGAGGAAAATCTTTCCTTGGTGTTGGAATAGAAGTTCGAGGAGGGTTAGAGAGTCCTTTTTCATTTGACTGATCCTTCTGAGGAGTAGCCCTGGGAACAGGAGGAAAATTTAATGGCTGGAGTTCCTTCGAATCGACTTGTAACAACTTTTTTCTTGATCTTGTTAGGACTACAACTTGCTCGACTGAAGGCATTGCCAAGTTCTGGTGAACTTCTCTGATTATGTTCACTTGACCTTTCCTAGTTTCTTTAGCTCTTTCATTTATCACACTTTGTACATGGTGTTTATGAATCATGCATGAATCCTCTCCATGAGGATCATTGCACGTAGAACACCAATAATCAGCATTGGTGGGTTCTCCATTATCTCTTTATTCATTAACATACACAAATTTTTTTCTTTCTTGTCCTCTATCACTTGTTGAAGCCCCGTATATTTGTATCTGTGGAAATATCTTTGGTTGGAATTTTTTTTTTAGCTTCTCTCTTCTTCATGGATGACATTTCATTTGACAATGTCTTCATTGTATCAACTATGGTTATCAGATGGTTATTTGGGTAAGCTAATGTGAGGGGTGGAACAGGTAGTGCAAGAGGTATAGGAGGTGTGGCTATAAACAGGGACAACCCATGTTGATGGGAGTGTAGGGATATTAGGACCTAAGTCTATGGAAAGCTCTGGTGCAGGTCTTTGAGGGATATTTCTTAGTGGTGATGATATTGGCTTCTCCTTTGGCTGCTTCTAGATAGATAGTAGTGAAAGTGTTTACACGAGATTGATTTATAATTATACTGAGATCTGAATCAAAAGCCCTTAGATAGTAGCATATAATTTGGTCTTCAGTGGGCTTTAGACCCTGGGGCACTCTGTCTTGAGTTCATGTGAATATGATGTTGAAATCCTAGATTTCCTCTTGTGGATGCCTCTCGATGACAATGAATTGATTTAGTAATGTGAATGGATCTACATGTATATTGAATTCATTGGCTAAACAGCCTACAAGTGCTGCCTAAGAAGTAATGGATCTAGCAGGAAGCGCTCTGTACCAATAGAGTATCTTCTCTTTCAAAGATATGACCAGCAATCTGACCATTACATCTTTTTGGGTAATATTGTAAATGGTTGCTAACAATGAAACATCCAGATAATGTTCCTCCGCTATATTTTCTATGCCATAAAAAGTTGGCAATGCCTTTAGTGTAGCCTGGGGAGTTTTATTCTAAGCTCCTAATTTCAAAGGACCAGTTTGGTTCCATACAATATGGGCTAGGACGAGAGGAGCAGCCATGATTGCTAGTGTATTTACAGTTACTATAGGGCTATTTGTAGATGTCCCTATAGTAGGTACTAGAGAACTATCACTAGTACCAGGTGGATTAGATCGTGTGGCTAGCATGGGATGTGCTTTCAATCTTTCGAGGTGTAACTCAAAGAACTCAATGGGTTCTTCAGATTTTCTAGTTTGGGATCTGGTTA
This sequence comes from Wollemia nobilis, assembly GCA_028583015.1. NCBI lineage: Eukaryota > Viridiplantae > Streptophyta > Pinopsida > Araucariales > Araucariaceae > Wollemia > Wollemia nobilis. The sequence goes on from JAQPPZ010016675.1 coordinate 1,387,724, forward strand.
TCATATGACTTTATAACCAGATGTTTTTAGACAAGGTTTTTCTTTCGGTCTAAACCCTCTTGAACGGAGTCACCAAGTTTTTTTTTCTTGATAATTTTCACAAAAGGATTTGAAGCAAAACACTAAAACTTTATAAAATAATATGGGATTTTTAGGTCCCACCGGGTGTGCCAAAAACTGTTGGAACAAAATCTGCCTTCGGTTAATAGTGTTGTGGCTTAGACTTTGTCAACATTGAATAGACGAATATAACTTGGGATTATCCATTTAATCTCCAGAGAAGGCTAGTTCCTTTAGGTTTTTAGAGAAAAGGGAACAAGAAATAAGGGAAATATAGCCGAACCTAGAACTTTTCTCACGGTACATATTAGACAACAACTAGAAATAAATGCACATATCACTGTCTACAAGCTTCATTTATACCCTCACGTAGAAATCATGAATACCTAAGTATGATTTAGACATTCATCTAACACATGTAATAATTCCTTAATATTTAACTCCAGGAACAAGATTCATATATGCACAGTTCAAATTTTAGAACAGATACAATATAAACTAAAAATGAATAGAATTCAAAAAACCAGATACATACACTTGCACATAGAAAATCAGAAGCCAGAAGGAGGATTATCTTTATTGCTTGTATTCCAACAAAATGTACATATAGTCTGTAAACATCCAAAAGCTGACCCTTTTTTCATGGGTCGCTCACCCATATATATACCCTAAAAAGAGCATCTTTCTATTGTGTACATTTTGATCACCTAATCAATTACAAGCAATTTGTTTGCAATTTCTAAAAATCTATAAAAGATCCTCTTCAAATTAGATTTTAGATGATCTTGTCATATTACAATTATCTAGAGAGCCTACCACATTACAATCATCTGGCCTTTCCCAAGAATAAAAAATTTGGTGTCAATGCATGTCTCAGTTGCCAAAAATACCTTTTATGCCATTCAACTGGCATGTCATAAAATCGTGACATTCTGCATTTGCGAAGCTTATTTTTCTTTCTCCTAGCGAAAATGGAACATGTCACAAAATCACAACATTTTCGTCCATTTTGCTTTATCTCCTCTTTTAGGTTGCAAAAACGTGACATGTAACGAAATCACGATGCCTTCATCTCTTCAGCTCTATTCTTTATCTTTGACTGCAAAACTAAGACATATCACGAAATCATTATGTTTCTACTTCTTTGGTTCATCTCGCCGCTTTCGGTCGTGAAAACATGACATGTCATAAAATCGTGACATTCTTCATCTCTTTAGTCCCTTTGGATTTTCTTCTGGAAAAAATGAAACATGTCGCGAAATTTTGACATTCTCCTTGACTTGGGATCCTTCATTGGTGGACTTGGTGAAAATGTGCAATGTCGCAAAATCATGAATTTTTCCTTTGTTTGGCCTCCTTGCTATTTTTTGCTACAAAAACATAACATGTCACAATTTTGTGACACCTTATTTCCTTAGTGTATTTTTATTTCTTATTGCTCCTTCAAAAGTAGGTCACTTCGGTCTTCTTCAAAAAGTGCTCAAAAAGTGCTTCAGCCATTTTTGAGGTTAGTCATATTTTGACTAACAGTCCCACACATGAAACTGTACAAGGGCTTAAAAATACCTCCTTTCTTCAGATCTGGTCCTGGAGGGATCTTTATGCTCCTATTGCTTCAATCCAGTCCTGATGATCTGCACCTGTGTTCATGAAAACAATAAAACATGCTCAGTAGGATGGGCTGCCTCTCTGGGTGAGGTCTTTGTTAGTGGATCTAAATACTCATGATACTAATAATGAAATATAAGCATGAATAGAAAAAGAAATGTGTGATAAGTTAAGGAAATATAGAATAGAAGCATAAATGAAACCAGACCTAACCTATGATCAAGCCATAAATCAAGCCATAATAAATCTAAACTAACATAAAGAGGAAATAATACTTATGCCTAATATGTGCCTATGGACCATTGTCCGAGATAGCGGCCATGATGTGAAGCTCCCCTCCTTGTGATCCAGGGATTTATGTGTTATCCTCTTTGCCAAAATTGATGTTCAAGGGTCGTAAAATGTATCTCCTATACTGATTGGTAGTTGAGAATGGTGTATCTAACAATTGATGCGTGGGTATAGCTCCATCGAATGACACTCTAATGCTCCTCAAAGTGTTAAATATGTATCCTCTATTTTGATAGGGCTTCATTGCTTAACTCTAAAACTTCATGAATCCTTTGATTTTTGTGGGAGAGTATATATGTAGAATTCCTTCTCAGATATAGAACTTGGCTTCCTAGAGAAGCTTATCTCTGAATTGCATATGACTGGTTGTTTTTAGTGGGAAGCATTAGTCACACACTTGCATTGAAGGGGTAGTTATGAGGGACTCAGGAAGTTCCTCACCAAAATTTTCCCAAAATCCATGCATAAGTGTAGTCGAACTGCATGATCTGGGCTCGTATTCATGGCCAGACTATTTTTTATTCTAGTCGTTATCTAGTCTAGTGGTCAGGTCTAGCCATTGTAGTCTCCAATGGCCAGCTATTTTGGCTGCTCTTCTTAAGAGCACCCAAGCCTAGAGGGGCTAGAACTACCCTACCTGAGTGGTTAGGACCACTATTTACTCTTGGAGATATCGAAGAGGGTTCATATGGTTTGCGAATGTTCCCACATGGGTAGTTTCCTAAACATGACACATTTTAGGTGTCTACAGATGCCTCTTTTTGGAATGCACGGTGAGCAAAACACAACACAAAGAAAAAAAGTAGACCACCTAGGGCCATATTGTAGGTTGGATGATGATCATTTGATATTATCAACATAGGATGCCCTAATCATGCCAGAGGTCATGAATCCTAGAATTATTACTTCCAATAGAATGGAAGGCTTAAATGTGTGGGAGTTTGCACTCGCTCATCAAGCAATCAGGTAGCTTCAATACTACTATAGATCCGAAGGGAGGGGAGCTACGAACGTAACTGTTATGTTTGCTTTTTACCCTAACAAAGGGTAATATTATTATAGTTGTTGGCAATGATTCGTAATATAAATGCAACTTTGACATGATCAAGATGATCTTTTGCTAATTTTGATTATGATTGTTTGAAAATTTTGACTACCCCCTCAAGCGACGAGTCAATGAGGAAAGGATAATTAATAAAGTGACAAGTAACTTGACCAAAATGAATGATTTGGATCTCCTTAGAGGTTTGTTTTTATTTTTATAGAGCAGTTCTCACATAGGTGCAATTTCAACCCTATTTTGTAATTGCACACCTTTATCCCATCAGGCAGTCTGGCTGCAATGGCCTTCTTAGAGAATCAAGGCATTAACAATTCTATTGTAGCTTATGCTAAAACACTATTATTAATAGGAATAATGAGAAGGTTTCTCACTCATGTGGGGCAATCCAATTGTCATGGCCTTCTTCAGGTTTGAGGTGAAGCATCTCAATTCTACCATAACTATCTTGCCCCAAGTGGCCTTATGGTTACTTGTTCATCTTGCTGAGTTGCATGGAGTGCTTTTCACTGTAATCACCACGTGTATAAAGAAAATTATTGGGTATGAGGCTAATTTGGGTTTTTTTTGGTTGTTTGATTTTTATTTTTGACTTTTATGATGTTTTTTTAGACTTTTTTTGGGTATTTGCTTTAGATTTTACATGCTCTGAACCAATAAGTGTTTTTTATGGCCTATTTTGAAGTGCTCTATGGTGACAATTTGGTAAAAATATTCCTCATTTTTTAGCCATTTTTAGTACCAGTGGCTCTCAATTATCGTATGTGGATGATGTCAGGTCCAGCAACTAAGAATTTTGGGCCACTGATGTAGGAAGCGACCAAGGTGAAATTTGGAAAAACAAAAGAAATTTAGGGTTTTGTGCTGTCATTTTTACCAGTTGTCAATTTGATTTTGGAGCTCTGAGGTGGATGAGACTACTCTGACTAAAATGTTGTCTATTGGACACCATGGCTGAGTAGGGTGAGGCTTCGACAATCGAAGAAGCCAGATCTTCACGAGTACCTTTCAAACCCTAACATCCTTTGTTATTCTTGGTAAAATGAACCTCATTAAGTTTCTTGGTAAATGAACCTCACTAACCATGTTGGTAATGAAATTCACTTGTAGTTAGGTTTCATTTGTGTTTCAGACAAATGGGTTCCCTTCCATTTTGTATTTTTACAATTTTTTTGTTGTTTTTAGGCTTGGGAGGAACGCTGTTGGCATGTCGCCCACTAGACGTTGCCACCCAAAGCGGCTAACTTGTATTGTGGTTGGTCCTTGCTACTATCAATGGCCAGTTTGAAACTCCAATGGTTAAAGTTTTTACCGTTGGGAGTAGGCCACTACCAGATTTAGTGATCGGGTTGTGGCCGCTCCTGGCATGAGAAACCAAGAGACTTTAGCATATTATATATATATATATATATATATATTGTTGAATTTTTTGAGTTGCTTTATGAAAATTTTTGCACGATTATGTGGCATTTATTTGTTGCTCATGTAGTATTAACATAGTTTGATCATATTTACACCTATTCAACATGTTTATTGCATTGATATAGTTGCAGTGCATTGATTTAAGCTTTATTTTGTACTTTTAGATTTTTTTTGCTCAAGCTCGGGATCCAAATCTACTCTATGATCTCTTGCACGAGATGCCTGACATGAAGTGGGATTTTCTCTAGGCTCTTGGGCTCTAGTACGTCACTAGTCTACCCATGATTATGTCAGATCAAGCCTATTTTATGGTCCTAGCCCATCTATGGGACCCTAGGACCAACACCTTCCATATTCCTATCAGTGAGATGACCATCACATCGGAGGATGTCTACAGGATTATCATGGTACCTTTTGATAGAGTGCCCATTGTTTCTTCCTCTATTACTACACGGGGTATTGTATTTTTGAGGGTCTTTGGGGAGCATGCTACTGCTACCTCCAAGGATAATCACTTGGGGGGGATATCCATTTCTCGTTGATATGAGGTGGATGTATTTTATCGACTACACACTATGTTTTTGATGGTTATGTGCAATAACCTTATACTTGACTACTCTAGATTGAGGTTCCCATAAAACCTCTTAGCGATGGTATAGGACCTGATTGACAGTAATCAACCCATCATTTATGCCTAGGGTAGTACACTACTGGCATAGTGCTATGATGAGTTGTACCATATTCATTGCTATGAATGGGTCAGTATTACATGTAGCTTGTTCCTTCAGGTTTGGGTATGGGATCACATCAGGATTGACCACCTAAGAGGACTTCCAGTGAATATTACTAATTTGGATAGGGATGTACAGTGTTACAACACTAGGTGGCCTAGGGTGCTCGAGGAGTGCAAGAGCCAATATCATGCAGGGGAGCTTTCTCATTATAGGGCATCTCGAACAGGTTTACAGGCTGTTAATATCATATGGAGACCATATCATGAGTGTTCCACTTGGGATGATCCTTCTAGTTTTACAACGAGGACTTACCATGATCAATGGCTAATTAACCATAAGGTCAGCATCAGTGAGTTCTTTTATTATTCTAGGGTGCTATGATAGTATGGTATCTAGTAGGATGTTCCTCTCGAGATGGTTGTCTATCGCCAAATTTCTTTGAGAAGAACCTTCCACCACCCCAGGTTATAGTAGTGCTCAAGGAGGATTACCCTCTCGTAGTTGATCCTGGTATGGTTGATGCTGGAGTGATAGAGGTGTACACCCTCTAGTGGGGTACACTACTATGGAATGGAGATGGTCATCTAGGGTGGTCTCTGGAGGAGGAAAATATAGAGAATATTGATAGGAACTGAGTGTGGGCGCGAACAAATGAGTGGGGGTAGATAGGGCAACAGGCATAGGCGATAGTGGAGCAAGCTGAAGAGGATCAAGTTGAACCTAAAGAGGAAGAGGAGTTAGCTCATGAGGAGCAGGATTCTACCCTCTAGGCTTAGTTGCATTAGGTTGAGTTTGAGCTTCAGATATCCCAAATTTAGATTTTGTAGTAGGATGCCACTATTGTAGATCTTTGGAAACAACTTGCCCATGTTACCAATGAGTTTGATGAGGCTCATAGATATATTGCACCACCTCCTATAGTACCACAAGGTATTAGTGGTATAGATATATGTGTAGAGATCCAACACTTACATGGATTTATGGTAGATGATTTTATGGAGTGCACCCGAGATGCTGCCTATATCCTAGCATTAGAGCGTGAGGTCAAGCTTCGGGGAGGCTGTCTACCAGAGAGGATCAGAGCAAGAGCGTCCTATAGGACCGATCGAAGCTCCTCATGATAGTCATTGGCTCAGTAAAGCCACAAGACCAATTCTAGGATAGTGCAGACTGGGGGTGCTAGCTCCATGATGCCTCCCAGAGGGGGAGGCAAGGATAGAGGTGACACCAGTGGTGCAGGCCACTCCTGAGCATTATGGCTTCCCAAATACTTGGTACTTCTTTTTGGGTGTAAGGTCAGCCAACCTACATAGTTGTAGCATTATTGGCACCTTTTATACCATGCATGTATTTATTTGGATACACTTTTATATGATATCTAGACCTTGAGACTCACCATGTGTGTATTTATTATTATTATATTTTTATGTTTATGGATGTAGTATATAATTTTATGTGATATGATGTTATGTGATGCTTTAGATGTTATGATGTGTACATGTAGATAATAATTTTATGATTTAATGCTATGTGGATTCTATGACTTATGTTTTATGATGTGTGGATGCGTAGATGGCATGATCTAGATGATGATGATGGATGCACATATGGATGCAATGCTTGTTGTTACATGCATGTTTGCTTTTGATGTGTTTGTATGCATCTAACCTTATGATGTTTATGATATGGAAAATGGAATGTTTTGCATTATGCTGATGATCTGATGGAATGAACCAGTATGCTTTAACCACTTTAAAACATCATGTATGTATGTGATATGAGCTTAAAAATCTAATGGGCAACACCATAGAATGTAAATCCATTGTGAATAAATAACAACTCTTACAATAAGAATTAATAATTTAAGCAACAAGTGTGAGGTGAGATGATGGGTTTCTTTATAGGTTGTTATAGATATGCAAGAATAGTCAGTGGTCGTTTTACTGTTATTTCTAACACTTATCTAGTATCTATCTTATTCTATGCATTCGTTTAGCATACAATACCTCATAAAGAAAGTTTTTTTATGTGACTGATGATATGGCCTATTGCTATTATAGGATTTTTGGGGTTTTCCATGAGACTCAAAACACCCTAGTTGCTTCATCAAATGTTTGTATACTGGTCATACAGAGCCTCTGAAGGATAAAGCTTTGTTATGCAGACCTAGATACTCATTATCCCTGTGTGTGCAAATGAATATATTAGATAGAACATAAGCATACCCTAGTTCTAGGTGGGATTCATTCAGCCCATTGTTGTATTAGGGATCCACAAATGTTTATCCTGATCCTAAGCTAGACTCAGTTGGATTAGACCACTAGGAAATATAGGACACCTAAGGCTAGCTCCTCCACATGCAAATATTGGTCTATTTAAAAGTGATATGCTAATGTGACAGACATATCATCGTGCATAAGGCTTGTTTATGCTGATAATTCCAGGGATTCAAGCTCTATTCCCTTATTTTCTTAATATTTATCTAGGATACTTTTTCATGATTTAGTGGTGAAAACCACTATTTATTTTAAATTTTTGTCTTTCTTTTGAGCAAGGGATTTATGTAGTGATTATTATCACTATTTATTTTATGTTTTGAATTCTTTTGATCTTTGGAATTTGCTTTTTTTGGGGGTTTTTGTAGTGATGACAATCACTTGTTTGCTTTGCTTGTGAGTTTTTCTTTGTACAATATTTTGCTTGCTTTTGTTAAAGCAAGGGATTTCTTTGGGTAGGGCTGAAATTGTCCTTTTGCTAATTATCAATATTTTTGAGCTAGTCACATAGGGGGATGAGCAAGATAAACCTTTTTCACCTAAGGATACCTAATACTACTTTGTAGTGTTCATATTTCCCTTGTTTCAACTAGGATTTTAGTGTTTTGATTAGTGATGGGATTCTAAAATATACTAGGTGCTATAAAAACTAAACCTCACCTATCAACAACAAAGATAGATTTCTACACAGTTTGCTAAAAACACTAGGCATGGCTGAGTAACTGAGAAACCCTAGTATATTCCTTATAGCAACAGGGGGGATTGTGTTGAAAAACACAGTTACACACATGGGTTATGAATGATGATGGATTTTGATGATGCATGATAAATGTACAAATGTGGTGTCACTTGTAAGATTGTGCACACTTATGTATCTAAATGTAAATGCAATGGATGTAACGTGCCTAATGCAATGCATCTATATGGGTGCGAGTGTGAATGCATAATGCAAATATTTTGTATCTTTGATATTTTTAATTGTTTTTTAGCTTTTGATAATTTTGAATGTTTTTGATATTTTGATTTTAAATTGTTTTTGTGCTTTTGATTATTTTGAATGTTGACCAAAGGGCTTATTGTACCTTTGGTGCTTTTTGTGATTTTACCAAAGGGCTTTAAGATGCCTTTGGGGCTTTTGTGACTTGACCAATGGGATTTAATATGCCATTGGAGCCTTTTGTGATTTGACCAAAGTACTTTAATATACCTTTGGAGCCTTTTGTGATTTGACCAAAGGACTTTAAGATGCCTTTGGAGCTTTTTGTTTTTGCTTTTAATGTTTTCTAATTTGTTTGGATTTTATGATTTCTATTGTTTTTGGAATTTTGGAACTATTGGAATATTTTTGATATTTTGTTGGTTTATGCATGAAATGCCTTCAGATGAATGATATTGAGGGGATATAGCTCCTCAACACCCTCTAGCATTGCTAGGCGATATGCCCTAGTCCCCATATTCTCCAAGATGATATAGGGACCTATCCAATTAGCCATAAATTTATCTCATAGATGCGATGGTATATTTGAGTTCTACTAGTTTTATTTTAGCAAAAGATTCCCAACTTTATAGTCTTTCAGCTGGACTCTACTATTATAAGATCATGTTAGATGGTCTTGGTAAATATGAAGGTGCTCAAGGGCATTCACTCATCGTTCATCTAGGAGGGTCAATTGATCTAGGCAAGCTTGTCATGCAGTGTCATCATTGATGAACTCTCTCAATGTGATGTGCAATATCAAAATCTCCAAATATAAGGGCATAATGTCCTCAGTGCCATATATAAGTGAAAATGATGTTGCCCTAGTGGATATTCGTATACTAGTCCTATAAGCCCATAATGCTAAAAGCAATTGTAGATGCCAATCCTTATGATTTTCTTTCACATTATTCTTTAATATGGCTACTCTTATCTTGTTTGAGGATTTTGCTTATCTATTTGCCTATGAATAGTATGGTGTCATAAAATTATGCTAAATATTGTATCTTTTTGTTAGAGCTTACACATTTTTGTTTTTGAATGAAGGACCATTATCCAAAATTATATTGAAAGGTACCCCAAAATGACAAATGATATTGTGAAATATGAACTCCACAATATGAGGACCAATTGTTGAGGTTAAGGGGACTGCTTCCACCCACTTGGTAAAGTACTTAGTGGTCATTAAGATGAACGTGTGTTGGCTCAAATATGGGGGAGACATATTTCCAATCAGATCAAAACCCCACTGATAAAATGGCCAAGATGCCTGAATGGGCTATAAGGCCTGATATGGCAAGTGTGTTAGGTTTGCATGATGAAATTTAACACATTTCATAACATACTCACAAAAATCCTTCTCCATGGTGGTCCAGTAGTATCCCATTCAAAGGATTCACTTGGTAATGACCATGTCATTGAAATGGCCATCGCACGTACCATCATGAGCTTGTGAAATCACCCAAGCTTATTATTAGGGCTCTAAGAAATGTAGGAGAACTCCATCATAGCTTCAATGATACAATATGCCTCCTAGAAAGACATATCTAGTTACTTTCTACTTGAATTCTCATCTCTCGGCATGTGATAGTCCTTGTGGGACAACTCCCAGTCTAAGGAAATCTTGCAATTGGGATAGCCAATCCTGATAGGCTACAACCTTGATAGCTAAAATGACTTGTTCTTATTATAACTTGATTTGCACAAATATAGATTGATTAACAAGCTTATGGTGAATAGAGGTACCATTCCCCATAGGACCCTGAGAGATCAAGGACCCCCAAGGTACCTTCTTCAAGAAGTATTTAGCTCTACAGAACCAGTCATGGTCTGGCTCTATATGGATCATGTTGATTTATTCCTTATTATCAAAGGCCTCCCAGTGGATCGCTAAATGCGAGAGCATTTTGATGTGAATGGTAGTGAAATTTGCAGACATATTCTAAGGGATCAAGGATCCCAAATATTCCATGGTATCTACAAATTTTTTTGATGAATGAGGTATTGCCTTGATGTTGTACCATTCTAATTTATCCAGATACATGTCAACAAGGTCCTTATAAGCTTTCAGAATTGGATCTCGACATTGAAACAATTCTTTGACTTAGTTGACTATGAGGAGGGAGTCACCAAATATATTTAGCCTCTTGATTTTCATGGTGATGGCTGTTATAGTCTTCCAAAATTATGTGCATGTAGTCATGGAAAATGTATGTCATAGCCCATTGATATGTCGTACTAGTATTTTTAATACCAAATGACATTACTTCATAATGTCCCCCATGGAGTAGTGAACGTGGTTTATGCTAGTATTTGGGTTTAATACGAATCTAATTGCAACCAAAAAAACCATCCATTAGGGAGAGTATCTAATGACCTACAATTGCATCCACAAGTGCATCTATGTTGGGAAATGGGAATGAATCCTTTGGGGTTGACTTGTTGAGATCCTTGAAGTCCATGCAAATGCGGGTTCTTCTATTAGGTTTTCCTATGGGCACCATGTTTGATACCCACTCTAGATAGTCTATGGGAACAATAAAGACTACATCCAAAAATTTTTACAACTCATTTTTAACCATCAAAGTGACAGTTGGATGTATCTTTCTAAGATTTTTCTTGACCGACTTCTTCACGGGGTCTATCGATAGGTTGTGGACAACCAACTTCAGATCTATCCTCAGCATGTCTTTGTAGCTCCAAGAAAAGATATTTGGTCTCTCTCAGTAGAGGAATTATGATGGCCTATTCTTCTGGAGATAGGCTTTCTTTGAACTTGAATTTCTTTGGTTGAGAGGGATCATTGCTGATGTCTACCTTGAAAGTATTCTCTATTGCCATATGGGACCCATCCTCAAGATGGTGAGGAGTGGGGATTAAATGAATTTCATATACTGGATTTATAGTTCCCACTACCTCAGGGTCGAGACCAGTGTGATAGACATCATGGGGACATCCTGATGCAAAATGGAATGGTTGCAAAATATCTTCATTTGGAAATAAATCCTCAAGCTCTAGGGGTAAATCAATATGATCCCAATCAATAGAGACTATATTAAGACACAATGGTTTTTCAGGATCTACTGGGTTATGGAGTGGAGTGATAAAATAAATGGAGATCATGTTGATGGACAAAATGGTATCTCCAGGACCATGTAGGTGGAACTCTATATCCTGGGTGTGCCTTCTATACTTATGATGAGGATATGTGGGTATAGGGATCTAAGGATCTGGTTTGTGGATAGATAAGATGATGGGATCATTTGGTAGTAGTTGTTATTTGAAGTTGGGTGGATTCAGGTTGACCATGCAATGGATGACATCCAAGTTTACTAGTCTCCTTAGGAAGCAAAGTTTGTGATCTATGGTGTAAAGTAACACTTCTCATTCAACATGTATATTAACTTGTTGGATGTGAAGCTCAAGGTAGGCCCTTTTGGCTTCACTCCTAGGGTCGTCATTGCTTGTGGGAGAATCCTCATTCATGATTGTGGGGGTTGGGTGTTGATTTGCCTATTGATGCCTAAGATAGGTTGTTTTGATTTCATATTCAAAGTCATCATCACTTATCCAAAAGCCATTGGCATTGGTTTTTGGTCCTAGGATGGGCTAGTGGTTGTCTTGTTGATGCCCTAGGTAGGCCATATCATTCTTGTATTCATAGTTATCATTAATTATGAAGAAAATTTTGGATTTTACTATGTGCCCTACCACTTGGCATGCATGTCTTATGAAGACCATCTCAGTTTAATCTTTTGTATCATAGCCACTCTCATTCAAAATGCATCCACCCTCATTTGATATGCATTCAATTTCATCTGATATATAACCACTTTTTGTGTGGCTTGTACAAATAATGTTTTGCACATACCGAGGCCCATGGTAGGCCAAGATGGTCCCATATTTTTCCCCACTTGGAACATAATCAGACTCCTCCTACTCATAGCCATGCATTGGATTCTTCTCCCACAAGATGACTCCTGAAGGGCGTTCTTTCAAAGAAGATTCAGGGTGGTATACCTCTGGTGGTGTGATATTGACCACTGACACCCATTCATCACCCCAAATTTTTCTATGTGGGGGATGATAGGGCTTCCAATCGATGTCCTCTTTGAACCCAATGCTTAGCTTGTCTAAGGCTGCTTCTAGAGAATCATCATGGCTCTGCATTCGATAGCCCAAACCACACCTATCATTAGGTAGTTAGTATTGTGGATGGAAGTACAATCATTGCCCTTGCTTATATAGGCCTAAGCCATAGCTTTTCCATTGGAACTACTCAAAATACCTTAGAGCATACTCCAAATTTTATAGGTAATGAACATTTGTGGTGAAAGGCTCATCCTCATTCTTTTCTAGATCAAGAGCGATGTGGGCATAATATAGCCTAATATATATGAAGTTAGTCTGGTTGGGTGGCATTCCCAAGGGAACCACTATTCCTACTAGTAGAATAGGGACTCTTGGTTGTTCCATGTCTTGTGTAGACTCAATGATCGACGTGAACATTACATTCTGCATAATATATTCACCTTGTGTTATGTTGGCTAGGTGAATTGTCACCTATGGTGCAGATGATGGTGTTTATGATGTAGGTGAGGTAGGCTAAGGTACCTCCTTGGTGGTTTATTTGGAGTGATCCTCCTCCATGATAGTAGGGATCCCTATAGTTGCTATGGTCATAATTTCATTGGGTCCTTCCTACACCAGGGATGCCTTCAAATTCTATTTGTCCTTTGCCTTATCTATAGAAGGATTTTCATAAGTGCTAGTAGCTTTGGACATAGGCAGTGGTGCCAAAGTGGAGGGGTCACATCACACTAACTTATTTTTCTACCTGGATGCATGGTAGAGGATGAAGGCCTTATGTATAGGTGTATTGATGGAAGGATAAAATCCCTTATCAAGTTGAATTGATGCACGTACTTAAATGGCTCTTCATCAGATGGCACCATGTGGACTTGTCCTCATGCACATACTTTATGTATTGGTGCAATATTGAGGGTACACACTACATGTCTCTAATATAGGGATGTCCCAGAAGGATGTTATATTGCATCGCCCCTTCTAGTACATGACACATCATGGGGATGGTCTTATGTCCTACTTTTACCAATAGAATGACTATACCTATGGTGGAGCACATCGCATTATTGAAATCCCTGAGTGTGTAAGAGGTTAGGACAATGTTGGATTTAGGGATATTCAAGTTCCCTATAGCCTTGGTAGTGATGATGTTGATCAAAGAGATCATGTCGATCAGAACCTTCTTGAATGGAATATCATTGATTGATGAAATAATGTGCAAAGGCGGATCTATTGAGGCAGTAGGGATTGCCTTAATTTTATGATTGTAGAAATGAATCACAGGCTCTTGGTACTATTGAAATTACCCCATAAAAAGTGTGAACGCTTCTAGGTTTTGTGGCTAGAGCTTGATTGATCTCAAAATCTCCATTAAAATCTCCCTGTGCCTAGTGGACTATTGTATGAACTCATAAATGGATAAATTAGCTAGATTTTTCTATATATTTTTGTTCTAATCTACTCCAAATAGTCACCATAGGTCTCACTGGTGGACCTAGAAGATTTTCATGCACCTGCCTCTACTGAGGTGCAACTGGAATATTGATGAGAGCTACTAGAGGCTATGGTTACCTATATCTCTAACTCCTAGTTACCATATTAACCAATTCGACCATTCTGATGCATCGTTGAATAGGTGGGTCAACCTGACTTGGTTAACTTGGGGATCCTAATCTCTAGGGGCCTCATGATTTGGCAATGGTTTTGGGTATATACCCATATCTATGTTATTGGGAGCTAGCATGTTGTCAACTTTTAGCTCTTCCTTCTTGATCATTTTTTGCAAAACATTCTTGAATCTGATGTAATTATTGATGTCATACCATTTTCTTCTATGGTATGGGAAATGGTGATATTCCCTATATCCCCTTGGATTGGTATAGTTAGGATCAAGTAGTTGTATATTAGGAAATCTTATCCTCTATGCCTTGTTTAATTGGTTGAATATCGACTACATTGATTCATTTAGGGGTGTGAAATAATGAGGTAGGTGGCATTCCCTATTTCATCTCTAGTTGTCCTTGGGATCATAGTTAACTGGTAGGGATTGCACTTGATAGTTCTCGGGTTACTATCCATTCCCCCTTGTGGTGTGGCTAACACAACCTGATTAACTTGAGTAGGCTTGGCCTGCTTCTGTTTGTTCTTGTTTTTCTGATTGTTATTGCTTCTTTCTTTCTTGTTATGGAGCTTAAAGTCTCCCTCATTGACCTTAATGTCTTCAACAAGCTTGGCTTAGGCCAAGGCTTATTCGAATGATTCATATTGTTGCAGCTGTAATATCAAAGAAATGTGATTTGTGCAACTCTTTATGAACATCCATACAAGTTCCTTTGTGGGGACAAAGAATGGTAGTTTTGTCATGATATTTCTCCGCTTGTCCCCATAGTCCATCACTAGCTCATAATCGTATTGTTTCAAATTATCTAGGTCAGACAAGTTCACCTTCTTCTTAGCACCAAAGGAGAAATGTTCTAGGAATGCATTTGCCAACTACTCAAAGTCGATGATGCTATGTTTGAGCAATTGGTTGAACCATTGCGTTACTGCACCTGAGAATGTCATGATGAATGTTTTTAGAATTAGGGCATCATATTTGTTAAGGTGGAAGAATGCATTCATGAAGTTGATCACATGTTTTTGCATGTCTCCCTCTCACTTAAACTTATCCAGTCTAGGCATCTAAAAGTTCCTAGGATATGCGAGACTTGGTACTGATGGGCATAAAGGTTGGTTGTGTATCTTGTCTAATGTTGGATTTTGTCCACTTATGTCCTTCTCAAGATATTTGACTCTCTCAATGAGTGTTTAGTACAACTTAAAGAAAATAATCTCATGCTCTTGAAGGTTTTCCTACGATGGTAATGGAGGTAGCCCAATGTTTACCTCGATCGAGCATCCACACTCATCTCCTATGACCATGTTTGGAGGTTCAATATGGATTTGTTCCTGATCCTCCATCCTAGTCTGGTCCTCATTGCATTGCATTTTCTTGGGTTCTAGGTGTTTTTGATGTTGTGGAGCATGGTGGGTGTGTTCATATATTTTCCTGGCACCTCTCTCTTATGGATAATCAACACACCTTCCATGTTGATACCTCTCACTAGCTATGTGTTCATCTATTCGAGATAGCCTTTATGTTAGCACATCACGCTCCTCTATTTCTTCTCTTGATATTTGATCTTGTAAGCATAGGCACATTTTCCTACACTCTTCTTGCTCAAGATATTCCATGCATTCTTGCTCAAGATATTCCATGCATTCTTGCACATTTTCCTTTTTGCTAGGGTGATTTTCTCTATGTACTATGTTAAGGGTTGAGTACACTCATGATCTGAAGTAGTGTATGTGTTTTTGGGTCACTCTAAAGCTTCCCTTGGTTCATCGGTGTGTCTAGTGGCTACATTACATGAAATTACTGAAGCAGAACATGCGGTAGTGATACTTCTTGAAGCTTATCTTGAGGGAACTCGATCCAATTCATCAATTTATCAGGTTCTCAATGGCTAATCCTATGGAGTACCATTGGCAATAATGATATCATGGTCTAAAGGCACTCTCCCATCTGCGGGGAGGCTTTATGATGTTTGGGGTCTACGACTAGGTGTAGCCCTATGGTCTTGTCCCTTAGTGGGTGGATTTGTCCTATGTGTTTCCTGTGAAGCTTGGGGTCTTGTAGCCCCTACATGCCTATTTTATGAGGATGGTCTTTATGACTACTCATGCTAGTACAACAACAGAGGTCTTGCAACCTCTACATGTCTAGGATATGAGAGAGGTAGAGATACCTTTGTATGTCAGTGTGAAGAGGGGGATCATGATACCCCTTCTTGTCTATATTATGAGAGGAACCATGAATACTCCTTGTACCTATGCATAGAGGAGGGCCTTGAGGCCTCCTAATGTCTAAGATATGTATATCTTGTTGGGGTTTCTCATGGAGTTCCACCAAAGGTGGAATTGTTGCCCCTAAGGCTTGTTGAACTTTATCTAGCTATACTACGGGTGGGCGGATCCACACTAGTGTGACTATGAATGTTATGAGAATTAGTCTCCCCTTGGTGTTGTACTGGGGATGAATACTCTGTGTGTTCACCGTTCTAATTATGTTCCATTTTTTATTAGTTTCCAAATTACACAAACAAAACAAGCAAGTTTTTATATCTTTTAAGGATTTTGTGTGTTCCCTAAATTGTTTGGTGTGTTTGGATTTGTTGTTGATCTTGAATTTTTTTTTTGTATTGTGTATTTAGAATAAGGGAACTTAATCAAAGTGAAGGCTATGAACACTAGTTCCATATATGATTTCTCAAAAAAGTCTAGGGTGCACCACTTAAATCCTAGTGGGGGGTTCACCTAGCTCTTCCACTATGAAATAGTGGGAGATAGTTTGAACACAAGTGAACAATTCCCATTAAAGAGGAGATCTCTATTCTATATAAGGACATCTAGGGGGTAAGCCGGTGGTAGAAGATGAATTCCAACATCACCATTCTAGATTGGGGGTCTGTGATGAAATCCAACCTTACCAATGTTATTATGGAATGTGAAAGTGTGTGGGGTTCTTTTTAAACTTTGAAATGTAAAATGATGCATCAACTAGCATGAATTATTTTCCTCACCACATGCCTAAAAATAATATTTTTCTTTAATTTATATGCATATCTAATATATTCTAGATTATTTTCATGCAATGCACCTCCTACTTTATGAATGGGTGGCCTAAAAATTGGACCACATGCAAGCAGACTGATCACACAGAAGCCAAGCATACTGGTGACTAGGGTATACCTTACAAGTAGATTCCCACTATTCATAGCAATGACTAGAGAAAACTAGAGAAATCTAAGAAATGTACAATGTAGTTTTATTTTCATTTTCTTTGCTCCTACGTAGACTATGTTTTTGCTTGCTATTTTTGGACAATAAATGCAGATAGAAAATCAAAGAGAATTAGAAATGTGTACCCACCTAAATTCCTTACCTGATGATGACCTGAATGACCTCTATCTCTATTTTCCTACTAGATACTATTGACCAAAGCAGTTGATTCTAGCCACTCTTAGCTATAGTGGCTAAGCTCTGTTGATCGTTGTTGATAAAAGAGGCTAGGCCTACAAAAATAAAAATGCTTGAATCATTAGTAAATTGGTTGAAAAAAAAAACTTGGTGGGTGTCCCATTGTGATCACCATCTATACGATCCTAGGAAGTGCACACCCCAGTTGCCCTACTTGCAATATTGATTTATTATGTATGCTACTACTTGCACAATATGAAAATACTAAAAGCACATGCAATACAAAGAATAAGAAACAAATAAATATGCTTTATTTATTGATATCTTGGATCCCTAGTTACAATTTCATCCCTATGAGGGATACCCATCATTTGGATACAAATATTTACACAAATATAGAGTAGCGATCGGATATATTCCTCATAAGGGAACGGTGCATCTACGTAGGCCTCCTGGTTCTGCACATGAAATTGTATGAGGGCTTATAGATGGGTCCTTTCTCCAAATCTGGTCTTGGAGGGATATTTATGCTCCTACTGCTTCAATATAGTCCTAATGATCTGCACCTACATTCATGAAAATAACAAAACATGCTCAGTAGGATGGGCCGCCTATTTGGATGAGGCCTTTGTTAGCGGATCTGAATACTCATGATACTAATAATGAAATATAAGTAGGAAAAAAATAAGAAATGTGTGATAAGCTAAGGAAATATGGAATAGAAGCATAAATGAAACCAGACCTAAACTATGATCAAGCCATAAATCAAGCCATAATAAATCTAAGCTAATAGAAAGAGGAAATAATGCTTATGCCCTAATATATGCCTGTAGGCCACTATCTGAGATAGTGGTCATGATGTGAAGCTCCCCTCCTTGTGATTCAGGGATTTATGTGTTATCATATTTGCCAAAATTGATGTTCAAGTATCACCAAATGTATCTCCTATACTAATTGGTGGTTGATAATGGTGAATTTGGCAACTGATGCATGGGCGTAGCTCCACCGAATGGTGCTCCAATGCTCCTAAAAGTGCTAGATATTGGTCCTCAATTTTGACATGGTTTTGCTTCTTAACTATAAAACTTCACAGATCCTTTGCTTTTTATGGGAGATTCTATATGTATAATTCCCTCTCAAATCTAGAACTTGGCTTATTGGATAAGCTTCTTTCGGGTGGGAAGCATTAGTCACACACTTGTATTGAAGGGGCAGTTAGGAGGGACTCAGGGAGTTCCTCACCAAAATCCACCATAGGTGCAGTTAGACTACATGATCTGGGCTCGTATTCATAGCTAGACTGTCTATGATTCTGGATACTATCCAGTCTAGCGGCCAATTGTTCTGGCCACTCTTCTTAAGAGTGGCCAAGCCTAGAGGGGCCAAAAATGCCCTACCTGAGTGGTTAGGAACACTATTTGTTTTGAATTTTTGTCTTTCTTTTGAGCAAGGTATTAATGTAGTGATGATTATAACTATTTATTTTGTGTTTTGAATTCTTTTGAGATTTGGAATTTGCTTTGTTTGGGGACTTTTTTAGTGATGACAATCACTTGTTTGCTTTTCTTGTGACTTTTTCTTTGTACAATATTTTGCTTGCTTTGATTAAAGCAAAGGATTTCTTTGGGTAGGGCTGAACTTGTCCTTCTACCAATTATCAATATTTCTAAGCTGATCACACAGGGGGATGAGCGAGATAAACCTTTTTCACCTCAAGATACATAATACTACTTTGTAGTGTTTATATTTCCCTTATTTCAATTGGGATTTTAGTATTTTTATTAGTGATGGGATTCTGAAATATACCAGGTGATATCAAAACTAAACCTCACCTTTCAAAGCAAATATAGCTTTTGACATAGTTTTCTAAAACCACTAGGTATGGTTGAGTGACCAAGAAACCCTAGTATATTCCTTATAGAAACAAGAGGGGTTGTGTTGAAAAATACTATTACACACACGAGTGATGAATGATGATGGATTTTGATGATGCATGATAAATGTACAAATGTGGTGTTATTTGTAAGATTGTGCACACTTATGTATCTAAATGTAAATTCAACGGATGCAACATGCCTAATGAAATGCATCTATATGGGTGTGAGTGTGAATGCATAATGCAAATTTTTTTGTATTTTTGATACTTTTAATTTTTTTGAGCTTTTGATCATTTTGAATGTTTTTGATATTTTGATTTTAAATTGTTTTTGTTCTTTTGATTATTTTTCATGTTGACCAAAGGACTTATGGTGCCTTTTAGGCTTTTTGTGATTTGACCAAAGGGATTTAAGATGCCTTTGGGGATTTTTTGAATTGACCAACGGGATTTAAGATGCCATTGGAGCCTTTTGTGATTTGACCAAAGGGCTTTAAGATGCCTTTGGAGCCTTTTGTGATTTGACCAAAGGGCTTTAATATGCTTTTGGAGCTTTTTTTTTTCCTTTTAATGTTTTACGATTTATTTGGATTTTATGATTTCTATTAGTTTTGGAATTTTGGCCCCTCTAGGCTTGGCTGCTCTTAAGAAGAGCGACCAGAATAGCTAGACATTGGAGACTACAGTGGCTAGACCTAGCTGCTATACTAAATATTGGATAGAATCACAAACAATATGGTCGTGAATATAGGCCCATATCGTGCAGTCGACTACACCTATGCATGGATTTTGGGTAGATTTTTGTGAGGAACTCCCTGAGTCCCTCTTAACTACCCCTTAAATGCAAGTGTGTGACCAATACTTTATAGCATCCAAGTCTAGCTATTGTAGTCTATAGTGGCAAATTATTATGGCCAATCTTCTTAAGAGTGACCAAGCCTAGAGGGGCTAGAACTGTCCTACCTGAGTGGTTATGACCACAATTTACTCTTGGAGAGATCAAAGAGGGTTCATATGGTTTGCGAATGTGCCCATATGGGTAGTCTCCTAAAAATTATGTGTTTTAGGTATCTACACCTTGTACCTAGTGTATTGCTCCAAATTTTTCACATCCCTACCTTCAGGCTATAGGATCCATGCTTGGAAGGAGGATGGGAAAAGGATGGCACGATACCTCAGACTGAGAGGCCTTGCAAAGGTCCTGCCTCTCGAGAGAGGTGTATTATGGTGATTTTTCGATGGATGGTGGGTTTACCAGGAAAATTTTAATGGCAATTTCCATGCCTAGGTTGGGAATGTGTTTTATGTGTTCAGTTTTAGCCTTAATCATCCATATCCTAGGTTTGGCTAAAATGCGTCTAAGATATTCTATATGAAGATGCAAATTAAATGAATACAGAAGAAAAAAATTAAACAAAAAATAGAGAGAATAATATGGATTAAATATCAATACCAAATCCAGATGTCTGATGAAGATTCTAATTTTTGAAGCAGTCAGGATCGCCTCTGATTTGACAGGATCGTCTGCTATCAGACAAGATCGTCTGAGATCTGACGAATTCATCAGAGACCTACAAATAGAGAAATAGGTGCAAAACACAGAAAATACAACAATGCTAACATAGGGAAACAATGTAAAATGACAATAACAATATCAAACTAAAAATTATAAATAGAAAAATGAATGCATTATACTAATTTAATGACAATTATAACTTAATTATGCATTTGATCTAGATGGGTGAACTCCAAAATGTAGAATAATAAGAAATAAACTTATATTTAACTAAATGCAGAACAATGTAGCAGAAAAGGGATGAAGAAATGCAAACTCTGGGCACTGATTGCCCCAATGTTGACTGTAGTCAAAATCATCTCGCATTGGTACAAAATTGTCTCTGATTTGATAGGATCGCCTCCGATCTAAACAGGATCATCTGCGACGATGTAAGCTTGCTCCGACTGAAAAATACTAAGGTACCTAAAACAAAATTTGGATAGAACTAATGCAAATAGCAATTTAGGATGTCTTAATGCATGTGAAGTCAAGTTACAGGAAATATCAGCCATGGGGATGCTAAGGGGAGGGCTTAGGATTAAATAGGCTTAGGAGGGAAGTTAGGAGGTTGGAGATTATCCCTTTTTGGGAGATCTCCAATGGGGAGGGTCTCTAACGACACAGACATGCTTCTGCCCGGATTAGAGACGTCATTGGAATAGAGACTAATTGTGCAAAATAATTTTTGGGATAAGATCATCTGGACGTCCTAGCCTAGAAAAAATCGTCCGATCTGAGGTGATATCGTCTGATCGGCGACGATATCGTCAAACAGTCAAAACAACCTCTAAAAATGACGTAGGAAAGGTGAAAACGGATTAAGCGACGATTTGGGAGTGGTTTTGGAGGTTAAAATTTGAATTTGAATTATTTACTAGAGTGATGTAATTACTAAGGTTTTACTGCGCCAATTTTAGGGTGCTACATTTTGCCCCCTCTTTAGAAAATTTTCCAAAGAAAATGCGTTAAAGATGAGTTCTTCTCGATCTACGAGAAAGCAAAAATTATTCCCATTTTTAGGCGACGATTCTTGGTCGAATCGTACGACAACTTACTATGGTGCCCCCTCCGTGTTTTTACCCAAATCGAACGTTTGAGGTAAAAACACGAAAAAGCAAAATTTTAAAATGTTTTTAATTATGTTTTGAATAAAATTAAGAAAAATAGGGTAAAACCCTAATTCATTTTTACTGTTCATTTTTCTGGTTTTTAGAGCTCTACAAGCAAAAATGGTGGAGATAGCGCACAGATCGACAGAGGTCTAGCGCGGGCTACGGGTAAGAGTCTAAAATTAGTTTAGAATGCTTTAAGTTGAATTTACATGCTTTTTTAGGTGAATTTTAAATAAATTTTGAGCATCACAGTCATTTTTGGGCCGTCGACGTCGTCGAGACGAAATCGTCTCGATTTCGACGAAATCGTCTCAAGTTTTTCGATTTCTTCGAAGGGCGAAATCGACGAAAGGGGGACGATTTCATCAAATTAGGGACGATTTCAGCTTGTGAAATAGGAGATGATTTTGCTCAAATTTGGGATGATATCATACAATAGTGGACGATATCATCATTTGTAAAATTAGACTTATTTTAACTTGCATTATTGATCACTTGAGTTTGTTATTAATGATTTGTTTTTTATTGTTGTTTTTATGTTGCAGAGAGGATTACTGAAGAGCAGAGAATAGAAATACAGCGGGTTGAGAGATGACTTGGTCGCTCTATCACAGGCAGAGCGGGATCAGCTGGCTCAGGCCAGATTACAGCATGTGGCAAAAATGCCACAAGTTTCTACAGACATGGGGCTACTAAAAGCCCTAGCAGAAAGGTGGTATCCAGGTTATTCCTATTTTTGGTTACCCACAGGGGAGATGACTCCCACATTGGAGGATGTATGGAGGATTCTGAGGATCCCCATACAAGGACGTTTTATCACTCCTGTGGCCAATCAGGGCCATGCTATGATGCGGTAGGGAAAGGGATTTTATTGCTTTTGCTTTTGCTTTCATTTCTTTCTTTTGCTTTCTTTTGTATTTTTTGCTTGATAATGTTGTAATGATAAAAATAATATTTTTATTTTTTTCTTTTTTTCTTGAACTTTGCTTTTTCTTTTTGTTCTAGGGATACTTGCTCGGATTAGCTGTAGAGCAAGGGAGTTTTATTCTGGGTAGGTGTGAGCTTGTATTTTTGCCAATTCTCAAAGATTCTAGACCATGTGCATGATAGGATAGCAAGGGAAAATTTTCGCTGAAGAAACCACTTCTACTATGTAGCAAAGCATGGAGATTACAAATATAATCATTTTATTGTGAAAATATGTGCTTGGTTTAAGTAAATAACAAGATCAGTTCTCTGTGCTCAAACTTTATTTAATTGAATTTTGTGAACTTTGATATAAGAGAGATTAGTAATCATGCCAGATAAAATCAAGATATTTATTTTTGTGAGTATGAAAGTGAGGGATTACAAATAAATGCTAATTTATCCAAAATAATTTGAAACATATAACTACAATATTTGTAAGAAGATATATATAAATACTTTTTGAAAAGTTTTGAGAATGTTGACTCTTTCTTTCTTCTTTATGTTGTTTTGGTTTCGAAAGAGTCAAGAATATTGCTGTTTTTTTTATTTTCATTATTATTTTTTTGTTTTTTGAAAGAATTAACAAGTGCCATAAATAAATGCAACAAATAGTTTTGAAGATTTTTATGATTATGAATGTTTTTGGTGTTTTTGAATTTATAAATTGAAAGAAATACAAAATAGTGATGTTGAAATATTTTAAACAAATATATACAAGGATGAAATGACCAAATTTACACATAGTAACATTTAAAATGCAAAATGTTCATGGGTTATTTAAGTTCTTTACCATCTAAGGTAGATAATTTGTATGCTCTTGATTCAAATTTAGCAGTGATAATGTATGGTCCTGTTGGTCACGAATCTACCACAGGAAAGGATTTCACAAGTGTGCCCTAGACCCGGCCAACATTGAAAGGCTGGAAGCAAGAAATGGCTTCCAGACCAATCTCCAGAGTGGGCTGGTTCCCTTTACTATTCTAAATTTTTGGTTAAAGATAAGGGTTGCTGGAAAGAAATCAAAAGTTGTAGAAAGGAATGGGAAATATAGCCACAGGCCGAAGTGATGGGATCGAAAGATAACAGCAGGAAACTTAAAAATGCGACAACAGCAAGTAACATAAGATGTCAGCTCAATTCTCACACAACTGTATGTAGAAAATCTCTCCAATATTACACTCCAAAAATCATACTCTCACGGCAGCACTTAAATCCAAGATGCAGAATTTAAATACAACAACCATTAAGAAATACGAATACTATAAGAAATGCAACCTGACAGAAAAGAAAATCACTCATACAACCGTTGCTGAAAATTTGAAGCCAATACTTTTATTCCTGCAGATACAATTCCAGTTTCTAGCAGAGAACTCTCCAACCACTGCAAATGAGGTTTACATTGGTTTTTATAGAGGGCCATCCTCTTTGCAGCATTTAATATTTTCCACCAAATTTTTTGTGATCTACAATTATGCCTTGGAAACCAAGAACACAATTCCCTTAATTACAGTGTTAAAGAAGCAAAAATTAAATGCAATGAAATGTTCGCGGTCGCCTTCATTAAATTTTGCTTTGAACATGTGCATGAAACCGTTGAAACAACCCACGAACAGTAGCTTCGAATAAATAAAACTTTAATTTTGGTGGCCTGGGCGCTTCTTCGACCTTGACTGCCTTGGAAATCTATGAATCATTTAATTCGGGGCAGCATTTAATCTTCGAAAATCGAAAAAACCTTCTTGGCCGTTCATACTGCACTTTGGCGGGAAACTGTCGCAGGTCGCGAAAATCCTCCCTGTCGCGATATCGCTGCATCTTCAGCTTCAATGTCTCCATCACTAGCTTGTTCCATGAAAACGGAACATGTAGCGATATCGCTACATATTTCGGGCACTCTGTACGGTCTTGCTGATAAACCACAAAAATGCGACGTCTTTGCCCTTTGAAGGACCCTTTTCAAAAAATGTGCAGCGCATCGCTACACTTTTAGCACTTAGACTCTTTACAACCATCGAAATTACGAAAATGTGACAACCTTCACCTTGTGGGAATCCTTTCTAAAAAAGGTGCAGCGAATCGCTACCATCCTCACCTCTTAGACTTTTTCAAAAAAAACAACGCATCGTTGTCATTCTTACCCCTTGGACTCTCTTCAACAATCGGTCGTCGCGAAAATGCTATGACTTTGATCTTTGCTTCGTGTGTTCCCTTTTAAGAGTGCAGCGAATCGCTGCAACATTTGAACTCTGGAGCCTTTGAAACCGCCATCTCAACAAACATACAGTGCATCATTGCAAGTTTTCCTTTGGAATCCCTACTCCGCCAACTGCCGCGATTCTGAGACATCAGCGCATCGCTGCACTTTTTTGGGTTAAGTCGTCGGCTGAGTTTTTGGTCGCGATTCGCTGACAATTTTTGGACTATTCCTCTTTTGCTTCCTCAAACTCGTAAAAATGGAACACGTCGTGATATCGTGATAGTTCCACCAAAGCTACATGCATTGACCGTGTTGACCATGATTTTGGAACATGTCAGCGAATCGCTGCAGTTTTTGGACTTAGTTATTTGTTGCTCATTTTTTTCTCAAAACCGCATCAAAGCCAAAATCAAAGTTAGATTTGCAATAATTTACACATTAGTACTTCAATCAAAATAAATTTGGCAAAAATGCCAACATTATTGGTGGCTCACGGGGTATACAGCTCGTTGTATGCAAGAATCCAGGCCTGAATCCATTGGGCACAGAGTCATATTAGATCAGAAAGTTGGCCGCTGTGGTGCATATCTCAGGGGACTGCTGCAATGATCTTCTGCTAAAAAAGCTGGAACTGGAAGAACCTGCATATAACGGATTATGAAATGCGACAAATGGAATGCGATAGTGGAGTGAGCTCCTGCGATTGCGCAAGCGGTGACTGCAATGGAATGATGATTATGATGGGATGACGGAGTGAGCAAGTGATGTAGTAGACATAGCAACAGAATGCTACTATACTACCATCTGCAATGGATGGAATGAAAGTGAATGAATGGATGGAATGGAAATGGAAGTATGAAGGCTATGAATAGAAATGAGCTAGACTGCAAATTAAATACGTAACAGGACAAAACCTAGAGGAAAGGGAAAAGAAGGAACGAAAACAATGAGAATGGGAAAAAGAAACAACAGCCGTGGCTCTTTTTTTTTTTTTTTTTTCACTGCGGAAGAAAAAGAAGAAAGAAATAAGAGGATGAAGAAAGGAAAGAGGGGAAAAAAGGAAGGGAAAAGAAGAATTTCCTAGAAAGCCAACGACTGTTGGGAAAAGAAAAACAAAAGAAAAACAAGCATCTATGGCTCGCAGGCAACAAGAGCCGAGATGAATAAAAAAACAATACTTTTTTTTTTTTTTCTCTTCTCTTTCTATTTTTTTTTTTTTAAATACTATATACAATAGTTCACGACATGATTGGCATGTCGCCACCAGAAACCCGGTCTCAAGGATTTATCCGATAAATCTGCAATGTCCCGACCAGATTTGATCATACTTAAGTCGGTCCTTGAAATTGGGCTGGCTTCTTCCTGAAGTTCTCCATGTTTCAGACACTGGCAAGTTATCATGCATGCCAGTACCCACACAATTGACAAATAATGTAGAAAAGAAACCCCACCATCTTGAAGAGTTCTCTGATTGTGAACTGAGAACAGGTTCCTCCAATTTCTGGATCCGAGCATAGGAATTGTCCAGCAACAGTTCTTTCTTCAGGATCTCTTCAGACTCTACCTGTTGATCTGACATATTTAACAGGTTCTGACTAAATGCTTGTGTGTCATGCACAGCTATGCCTTCTTGGTGCTCAGGTTCTGCCACTTGAGTCTGTTCTTCTTCTTTGCTTATATCCTCTGGATCCATCTCCTTATGAAAACTGCAAGCAACCATATTGTTCATTGCCGATCCTTGGCTTTGGATGAGATCTATCCCTTGAGCTCCACACAACTGCATCTCAGGTTTCTGCTCAGTATACGAGATCTGGCATGAAAAATACTACGCGGGATGGACAGGAGCAGCAACTATCGAAGAAAGTGATGGAGTTTCTCCCCACGGTAATTTTCCTGATAAGAGCAAGAGTTGTTCCGCTCGCACTGCTTCCTCAAAGATTTGCGGGAACCTTTGTTCACCTGATTGCAGCAAGAGGAGACCTATGTCAGAATGGAAAGCTCAAACATAGAAGAGGTGGGCTTGGGTGGGTGATGGTCGGATCTTTTTTGGAATTCTCTTCCAGCTTCTCAAGAATCGGACATTGAAGTCCATGATGCTCTCTAGAGGTGCTCGCTTGATGTACATTAAAAACTGATAGATATCAAAAGAACTATAAAAGGGATCTTCGTCAAATCTTCTGATTAATGCTCCCGCTAGATCATCCCATGAGTTGATGCTTTGACGCTTGAGCAATCTGTACCACTGCAACGCCCTTCCTTCCAAAGACTGAACCAGAAGTCTGATCATGACATCCTCATGATTTATGACATGGATCATTGACAAAGTAGCAATATCTTCAACATGTGCCAGAGCCATGCCTTCGGTACCATCATATTTTGCCAGGGCCTTCAGGGCACCTTCGGGAATTTCATGCCGGATTTGGAGATTCAGAGGGCCAGGATCATCCCATCTAGAAAAAACCCTCGTCTTTGTGGCAGTTTTCTGTGGGATCACAGATATCGCCATTAAGTCAGAGTCTCCAGATGAACATTCTTTGAACTTAAAAAAAAAAAAAAAAACAGGCGTCCATGATCAAGAAATTCAGATCTTCAACTCAGAAAAGTCGCCAGATGAACTTACAAATCTCCGCTATGAGGCCAAGACAGCTCATCAAAATCTTGAGACCTTCGGGTGTTAAACAATAAAACTTATGGATCTTTTGAGACAGAAGAAGTCTGTCCCACCGGGCGTGCCAAAAACTGTTGGCACCGGTGGGTTTATCACTTTGGAAAATTATGCTTATCCCACCGATTATGAATTCTTGGAGACAAAACTTGTCTGTCCCACCGGGCGTGCCAAAAATTGTTGGTCACGAATCTGCCACAGGAAAGGATTTTACAAGTGCGCCCTAGACCCGACCAACATTGAAAGGCTGGAAGCAAGAAATGGCTCCCAGACCAATCTCCAGAGTGGGCTGGTTCCCTTTACTATTCTAAATTTCTGGTTAAAGATAAGGGTTGCTGGAAAGAAATCAAAAGTTGCAGAAAGGAATGGGAAATATAGCCACAGGCCGAAGTGATGGGATCGAAAGATAACAGCAGGAAACTTAAAAATGCGACAACAACAAGTAACATAAGATGTCAGCTCAATTCTCACACAACTGTATGTAGCAAATCTCTCCAATATTACACTCCATAAATCATACTCTCACGGAAGCACTTAAATCCAAGATGCAGAATTTAAATACAACAACCATTAAGAAATACGAATACTATAAGAAATGCAACCTGACAGAAAAGAAAATCACTCATACAACCGTTGCTGAAAATTTGAAGCCAATACTTTTATTCCTGCAGATACAATTCCAGTTTCTAGCAGAGAACTCTCCAACCACTGCAAATGAGGTTTACATTGGTTTTTATAGAGGGCCGTCCTCTTTGCAGCATTTAATATTTGCCACCAACTTTTTTGTGATCTATAATTATGCCTTGGAAACCAAGAACATGATCCCCTTAATTGCAGCGTTAAAGAAGCAAAAATTAAATGCAATGAAACGTTCACGGTCGCCTTCATTAAATTTGGCTTTGAACATGTGCATGAAACCGTTGAAACAACCCACGAACAGCAGCTTCGAATAAATAAAACTTTAATTTTGGTGGCCTGGGCGCTTCTTCGACCTTGACAGCCTTGGAAATCTGTGAATCATTTAATTTGGGGCAACATTTAATCTTCGAAAATCAAAAAAACCTTCTCGGACGTTCATACTGTGCTTTGGCGGGAAACTGTCGTAGGTCGCGAAAATCCTCCCTGTCGCGATATCGCTGCATCTTCGGCTTCAATGTCTCCATCGCTAGCTTGTTTCGTGAAAATAGAACATGTAGCGATATCGCTACATATTTCGGGCACTCTGTACGGTCTTGCTGATAAACCATGAAAATGCGACGTCTTTGCCCTTTGAAGGACCCTTTTCAAAAAACGTGCAGCGCATCGCTACACTTTTAGCACTTAGACTCTTTGCAACCATCGGCATTACGAAAATGTGACAACCTTCACCTTGTGGGAATCCTTTCTAAAAAGGTGTAGCGAATCGCTACCATCCTCACCTCTTAGACCTTTTCAAAAAAAATAGCGCATCACTGTCATTCTTACCCCTTGGACTCTCTTCAACAATCGGTCATCGCGAAAATGCTAGGACTTTGATCCTTGCTTGGTGTGTTCCCTTTTAAGAGCGCAGCGAATCGCTGCAACCTTTGAACTCTGGAGCCTTTGAAACCGCCATCTCAACAAACATACAGCGCATCACTGCAAGTTTTCCTTTGGACTCCCTACTCCACCAACCGTCACGATTCTGACACGTCAGCGCATCGCTGCACTTTTTCAGGTTAAGTTGTCGGCTGAGTTTTTGGTCGCGATTCGTTGACAATTTTTGGACTGTTCCTCTTTTGATTCCTCAAACCCACGAAAATGGAACACGTCGCAATATCGTGACGGTTCCGCCAAAGCTGCATGCATTGACCGCGTTGACCGTGATTTTGGAACATGTCAGCGAATCGCTATAGTTTCTGGACTTAGTTATTTGTTGCTCCTTTTTTGCTCAAAACCGCATCAAAGCCAAAATCAAAGTTATATTTGCAACAATTTACACGTTAGTACTTCAATCAAAATCAATGTGGCAAAAATGCCAACAGGTCCAAGCCAGTTGGGCTCAAATTTACCTTTAAGGTCCTTAGTTGCATCAGTATTTTTTGGAAGATTTTGAGGATTTTGATTTTTTTTTTTTTTTGTATTTTGATTTTAATTTATGAATTGAAATTGGTGATATATACAAGATTATCTATATACACTATACAAGGTTTTTTTAGTATAGCATGTCTAAGGTTGCTTCAAAATCAAAGGAGGTTTTAAAGGGTAATTTGGTTGAGGTGAAGGTAAGCACAAAAGGTGATGAATAAAAGGTAGTGATAACCAAAGCTTTGTTATAATGTAGAATAATGTAGCAAAAGATTTAACTTTTATATGTGTAAAATTGATCGTGTTACAAAATAAAATGTAAGAAGGATAAGAAAGTTCTTCATTCTTATCACTATCTTGCAAGTCTTGATAAGATGGATGGAGCATATGTAATATATATGCATGGGTGTTATTTGGTAAACGAGGATGATCATATATGAATGAAGAAAAGTGATGGATAGCAAATAATTGTGACAATAGAGAATGTATAGAACTTGATGTTTCAACCATTAAATATTCTTCAAATGGTGTTGGGTCACCATGTATGGTAACAATTTTATTTGCAAGTTCAAACTTTAAACATTGGTGAAGAGTGGAAGGGACAACCCACATCGTATGAATCCAAGGACTTCTGAGAAGTAGGTTGTAAGGTGAAGGGCAATATGCCACAAAAAATAGAGTATCCAAGATCTTGGATCCAATATTGAGGGGAAAAATTATAGTACCTTGCACTTCTTGAATTTCATTGTTAGAAGATTTTATAATAACATTTGATTCATTAATATCTTGTTCCTTTGTTTTGAGTTTTTGGAATAATTGATAAGTGCATAAATTAAGAGAGGAGCCATTATCTACCATGATAGTTTTAACAGGTGTTTCTTTACTAGATCCTATAATGTAAAGATAATAGTCTTCTTGTGGAGTAGAGGAAGGAATATCCTCATCATAGAATGAAATATGGTTAACCTCAAGAGGGTTTATACCATTAATTATGTTCTTAGAGAAAATATGATGAGGAACAAATTGTTGGCTAGGTATTTTGAACAAAGTTTCCTTATGAGAACTTTGTAATACTTCCAAAAGGGATATCTTTTCTTGAGGATTAATCACTTGTTGTTGGTTATCAAAGTGGATTTTAGATTGAGATTTTGATTCTAAAAATGAGCTTTCTATGCTTACATTCCATTTTGGATCATTCTATAGAGCCAAAGATAGTTTTGAAGGTTGGTCAAATGAGGAATCCATATCTTGAATATCAGATTGAGTTGATTGAACTTGAGGTTGCTCATCTGTAGTTTCTGTTACAATATTAGTAATATCATCATGAAGGGACACATTAACATGCAATATTTGGTTTGTTTCTTGTTGTTGATAATTGAATAGGGGTTCTTGGGAGATCCCCATGTCTTGATTGATTATTGGTATTTGTTGTGTAGGAGTTTGATTGTTTATTGAAGATTTATAATCAGTTGTAGATTGTAATTCCTTTATATTAAAAAGACCCTTATTAATCAAATCTTGAATTGCACATCTTAAATATTTACAATTTTGTGTCATATGTCCATCTACTCTATGATATTCACAATGTAGCTCAGGTTTAAACCAATCTTTTGTGGTATCAGGTTGTCTTATGGAAGGTAGTTCAATCCTATTTGTATCAAGTAAATGCTTGAGAATTATATCCATTGGTTGATTGAGCTTTGCAAATGTACGTGATGAAGGTTTTCGAGAGGTTTTTGATATGTGCCTTAGGAGTTCAGTCATAAAAGGACCTAATGGTTTCTCACCTCTGCTTTCTTTATTATGGGTAGAATGATGATAGGAATATTGCGAAGTATGAGGTGAGTGTATGGTAGAATTGGAAGAATAAGTATTTTCTTGTTGAAATGGATGTGTTGTATTGAAAGAAGAGTATTGAAAAGGTGGTGGAGGATTATATGTGGATTGATAGACATAATATAGATGTATGGGAGAATAGATAATATCCTTATGAAGAGGATTGGAAAAGGGATTGTTTTGTTGGGTTATGGATGAAAAATAAGAAGAGTGTGATGGAGGTGGTGTTGAATAGGGATGAGGTTGGTCATAATCAACAAATGTATTTGGCTGAATTCTTCCAACATTACTAATGGGCTCATATTGATTTGAGTAAAAACTCATGATTTCTTTAGTACTTCTAAAAGTAATATTTAGCATTTACTATTTAGAATTGAATCTAAAACATATAAACTTGAAATGATGATTTTGTTATATATATATTTTTCTTGTATACATATATATATATATATATATATATATATATATATATATTGTTTTTTTTGTTTTCAAAAGGTTTGAAATGCATTCATGTCAGGTTCACCAAAATGTATCGCTCCAAATTTTTCACATCCCTACCTTCAGGCTATAGGATCCATGCCCGGAAGGAGGATGGGAAAATGATGGCGCGGTACCTCGGACTAAGAGGCCTTGCGAAGGTCCCGCCTCTCAAGGGAGGTGTATTATGGTGATTTTTTGATAGATGGTGGGTTCACTAGGAAACATTTAGTGGCAGTTTCCACACCTAGGTTGGGAATGTGTTTTGTGTGTTTAATTTTATCCTTAAACATTCAAATCCTAGGTTTGGCCAAAATGTGTCTAAGCTATTCTATATGAAGATGTAGATTTAAATGAATACAGAAAACAAAATTAGACAAAAAATAGAGAGAATAATATGGATTAAAAAGTCATACCTGATCCGAATGTTTGATGAAGATTCTAATTTTTGAAGCAGTCAGGATCACCTCTGATTTGACAGGATCGTCTGCTATCAGACAGGATCATCTACAATCTGATGAATTCATCAGACAAATTCGTTAGAGACCTGCAAACAGAGAAATAGGTGCAAAACACAGAAAACACAACAATGCTAAAATAGGGAAACAATGTAAAATGACAATAACAATATCAAACTAAAAATTATAAACAAAAACATGAATGCATTATACTGATTTAATGACAATTATAACTTAATTATGCATTTGATCTAGATGGGTGAACTCCAAGATGCAAGATAGCATGAAATAGTAAATAAACTAGCTAATTGCAGAATAAAACAACAGAGAAAAGATGAAGAAATGCAAACTCTGGGCACTGATTGCCCCAATGTTGACTGCAGTCAAAATCATCTCGCATTGGTACGAAATCGTCTCTGATTCGATAGGATCACCTCCGATCTGAACAAGATCGTCTACGACGATGTAAGCTTGCTCCGGCTAAAAAATACTAAGGTACCTACAACAAAATTTGGATAGAACTAATGCAAATAGCAATTTAGGATGTCTTAATGTGTGTGAAGTCAAGTTACAAGAATTATCAGCCAGGGGGATGCTAAGGGGAGGGTCTAGGATTAAATAGGCTTAGGAGGGAGGTTAGGAGGTTGGAGATCATCCCTATTTGGGAGATCTCCAACGGGGAGGGTCTCTAATGGCACAAACACATTTCTGCTTAGATTAGAGATGTCGTTGGAACAGAGACTAATTATGCAAAATCAGTTTTGGGACAAGATCATCTGGACGTCCTAACCTAGAAGAAATTGTCCAATCTGAGGTGATATCGTCTGATCGACGAAAATATTGTAAAACGGTCAAAACAACCTCTAAAAATGGCATGGGAAAGGAGGAAACGGATTAAGCAGCGGTTTGGGAGTAGTTTTGGAGATTAAAATTTGAATTTGAATTATTTACTAGAGTGAATGTAATTACTAAGATTTTACTGCGCCAATTTTAGGGTGCTACATTTTGCCCCCTCTTTAGCAAATTTTTTGAAGAAAATGCATTAAATATGAGTTCTTCTCGATCTACAAGAAAGCAAAAATTATTCCCATTTTTAGGCGACAATTCTTGGTCGAATCGTACGACAGCTGACTATGGTGCCCCCTCCGTGTTTTTACCCAAATCGAACGTTTGAGGTAAAAATGCGGAAAAGTAAAATTTTAATTTTTTTTAATTGTATTTTGAATAAAATTAAGAAAAATAGGGTAAAACCGTAATTCATTTTTACTATTCATTTTTTTAGTTTTTGGAGCTCTGGAAGCAAAAATGGTGGAGACAGCGCACAGATCGACAGAGGTCCAGTGCGGGCTACGGGTAAGAGTCTAAACTTAGCTTAGAATGCTTTAAGTTGAATTTACATGCTTTTTAGGTGAATTTTAAATAAATTTTGAGCATCACGACCATTTTTGGGTCGTCGACGTCGTCGGGACGAAATCGTCTCGATTTTGATGAAATTGTCTCAAGTTCGCTGATTTCGTCGAATGGTGAAATCGGTGAAATGGGGACAATTTTGTCAAATAAGAGATGATTTAGGCTTGCAAAATCGAATATGATTCTACTCAAATGTGAGACGATATCGTCCAATAGTGGATGATATCATCATTTGTAAAATTGGACTTATTTTAACTTGCATTATTGATCACTTGAGTTTGTTATTAATGATTTGTTGTTTATTGTGTTGTTGTTTATGTTGCAGAGAGGCTTACTAAAAAGTAGAGAATGGAAATATGGTAGGTTGAGAGATGACTTGGCCACTCTATCATAGGTAGAGCAGGATCAGTTGGCTCAGGCTGGCTTACAGCATGTGGCAGAGATGCCACAGGTTTCTACAGACATGGGGCTACTGACAGCCCTGGCAGAGAGGTGGTATCCGGGTTCTTCCTATTTTTGGTTACCCATAGGGGATATGACTCCCACATTGGAGGATGTATGGAGGATTCTGAGGATCCCCATACAAGGACGG
This sequence comes from Wollemia nobilis, assembly GCA_028583015.1. NCBI lineage: Eukaryota > Viridiplantae > Streptophyta > Pinopsida > Araucariales > Araucariaceae > Wollemia > Wollemia nobilis. The sequence continues at coordinate 1,422,452 of JAQPPZ010016675.1, forward strand.
TTGATCACTCCTATGACCAATCAGGGCCATGCTATGATGCAGCTGTGTGGCGATCTGAGCTTCACCCTGGAGAAGGGCAGAGTGAACATCGAGGTGCTACGTCAGATGCTTGGGGCATCCAAACTCACACAGGTTTTGGCCGGAGTGGTGGGTGGACTTCTGCTATGCCACCAAAGTGGGTGCAGGGTACCATGGGTGCTAGCAGATGTGATCTACGATATGCGAGACCATGGTTACAGGTTTTCTTGGGGCAATTTTGTGCTATGTCGGTTGTATAAGATATTGCATGGGGTCATGTACAAGAGCGGCCGATGTCTGGTTATGACATAACTTCTACTGGTTTGGTGCTGGGAGCACATTGTAGTGCAGAGGTCGATAGGGCTTCCTTTGATAGGGATTGATGGGGAGAGGCCCCAAGTTTTCTTTTGGTGGCTCTAGAGATGGTCACAATGACGGATTGATCTATCAATGTCCCAGATACTGCTAGATGACCTTGTCCCCAACCAGATCACCTGGAGGCCATGGCGAGAGCACCCAGGGTGGGCCGAGGATGGACAAGAGCTGGCTCACATCAGGCGAGTCTACTGGCTATGGATGGAGAGAGGAGAGGTGGAGCTCCACCGCTATGACCGAGTTTTGTGATAGTTTAGTCTACAGCAGGGGATCCCATCTCTTAGGGATTATAATTTTTCTTAGACTATCTAGGATAACACTACAGTGAGTGGGGCTCCAGATATGCAACTCTTCTAGAGTCAGGACGTAGATGATGCCCCCATCCAGCTAGTGGATGGTGATGACGTAGGGGTAGCAGACGGCTACGATGCCTGGTACGTAGGCATTCACCCTCCTCGAATGAAGAGGGCTCAGGGTTTGATTCATGCAGTTGTGTGTCAGATGGGGAGGTGGCGCTAGGCAGCTATGGAGGCAGCCCAAGGTCGCAAAGGGAGAGAGCTGAGGAGAGCACAGGTGCAGCATAGGCCACGATAGTGAGAGAGGAGGGAGGAGAGACCCCCTTCTCCATAGAGAGAGAGGCCACCATCACCCGATAAGGGCAAAGGTGTTGACACTAGGGAGAGCAGTGAGACAAAGACTCTCTGAGTAGAGACAGTCTGTCTCTAGGCATAGGTGCAAACCCTATAGGAGGAGGCTGCATGACACTGAGTTGAGGTGACACAGCTCAAAGACGAGATTGCATGCCTCAAAGCATAGGGAGGAGGGGTGAGCACTCAGGAACTAGCACAGGCGATTGCCCAAATCACTTTTTATCAGATATTATACCACCATATGGTGCCATAGGAGGAGAGATTACCACTGTCAGTTGCCATCACGGATTCAATCAGGATGGGGTCGTCAAGGACTTCATCCTAATCCATGACTAGGACTTGTAGTACCACACATACTGTGATGGGGCCACCTCGTCCACCTCAGGGCAAGGGAGGAGATGAGGCTGAGAGCTCGAGGGGTTCTCGAGGCTAGACTACTACACTACACTATATAGATTGAGACATAGTTTTTATTATTTTTTGAGAGATGATTGAGTATGTCGAGGTATAGATTGTGGCATACCGATCCAGTTTTGATATGATGTATATATATTTGTGATATATATAGATGAGATATTTTTGATCATATGACTTGTCTTATGTATTTTTATGATGCTTTAAAATGTTTTGATTGATTGATTTGATGATTCATGTAATTATGTCATTGGAAATATTATGGTTTGAATGTCATGCTATAAGATTTTAAATGAAATAATCTGATGTAACAAATTGGTTGTTTGTGATGTGATGTGATAAAAGATAAAAGGGGACTTTTAACAATAATTTCAAAGGACATTGTCGCTATTATAGACCATTTCATGGAGTCGTCGCTCACTCGGTCGTCAAGCTAATCCCAGTATAGAAATATTGTGAAAAGTAAAAGAGTGCTTAAGAGACTGTCTTAAGACTTTGGTGCAATGGTGCAAATGATGATGATGATGATTTGTTTTCAGATTTTCATAAAAATAGTGATAATTTGTATGCTCCTGATTCAAATTTAGCAGTGATAATGTATGGTCCAAGCCATTTGGGCTCAAATTTACCTTTAAGGTCCTTAGTTGCATCAGTATTTTTTTGAAGATTTTGAGGATTTTGTTATATATATATTTTTTTCTTGTATACATATATATTTATATATATATATTGTTTTTTTTGTTTTCAAAATATTTGAAATGCATTCATGTCGGGTTCACCAAAATGTATCGCTCCAAATTTTTCACATCCCTACCTTCAGGCTATAGGATCCATGCCTGGAAGGAGGATGGGAAAAGGATGGCATGGTACCTCAAACTAAGAGGCCTTGCGAAGGTCCCGCCTCTCGAGGGAGGTGTATTATGGTGATTTTTCGATGGATGGTGGGTTCACCAGGAAACTTTTAATGGTAGTTTCCATGCCTAGGTTGGGAATGTGTTTTATGTGTTCAGTTTTAGCCTTAATAATCCATATCCTAGGTTTGGCCAAAATGCGTCTAAGCTATTCTATATGAAGATGCAAATTAAATGAATACAGAAGAACAAAATTAAACATAAAATAGAGAGAATAATATGGATTAAATATCAATACCTGATTCAGATGTCTGATGAAGATTCTGATTTTTGAAGCAGTCAGGATCGCCTCTGATTTGATAGGATCGTCTGCTATCAGACAAGATCATCTGAGATCTGACGAATTTGTCATACGAATTCGTCAGAGACCTACAAATAGATAAATAGGTGCAAAACACAGAAAATACAACAATGCTAACATAGGAAAACAATGTAAAATGACAATAACAATATCAAACTAAAAATTATAAATAGAAACATGAATGCATTATACCGATTTAATGACAATTATAACTTAATTATGCATTTGATCTAGATGGGTGAACTCCAAAATGAAGAATAATAAGAAATAAACTTAGATTTAACTAAATGCAAAACAATGTAGCAGAAAAGGGATGAAGAAATGCAAACTCTGGGCACTGATTGCCCCAATGTTGATTGCAGTCGAAATCGTCTCGCATTGGTACGAAATCGTCTCTAATTTGACAGGATCACCTTCGATTTGAACAGGATCATCTACGACGATGTAAGCTTGCTCCAGTTGAAAAATAGCAATTTAGGATAGAACTAATGCAAATAGCAATTTAGGATGTCTTAATGCATGTGAAGTCAAGTTACAGGAAATATCAGCCAGGGGGATGCTAAGGGGAGGGCTTAGGATTAAATAGGCTTAGGAGGGAAGTTAGGAGGTTGGAGATCATCCTTTTTTGGGAGATCTCCAACAGGGAGGGTCTCTAACGGCACAGACACGCTTCTGCCCAAATTAGAGATGCCGTTGGAACAGAGACTAATTGTGCAAAATAAATTTTGGGACAAGATCATCTGGACATCCTAGCCTAGATGAAATCATCCGATCTAAGGTGATATCGTCTGATCGGTGATGATATCGTCAAACGGTCAAAACAACCTCTAAAAATGGTGTGGAAAAGGAGGAAACGGATTAAGCGGCGGTTTGGGAGCAGTTTTGGAGGTTAAAATTTGAATTTGAATTATTTACTAGAGTGATGTAATTACTAAGGTTTTACTGTGCCAATTTTAGGGTGCTACACCTAATAACCTTCTCTATAGACCTAGCAGATGCAGTGGCTGGTTTCCCATGCACTCTAGTGGGATGAAAGGTCACCATAAGGACACCTACACTAGGGATGATAGGCATAGACACCTTAGACTTCTATCTGAGGACCTTTTTGGATAAAATTTTGAGGACTACAAATGAAGACACTTTAAAATATTCTATTCTCTTCTTTCTACTTCTCCTTTATATTTGGCTTCTATGGCTCATTATATTATATTTTTTTAGTGTATTTTTGGTAGATACTGACACTCTTACATGGATCATATTTATTTTGTATTAAGCTGTATTTTTGGTAGATATCGACACCTTATAGATTGAGTTCACCATGAGGGGGGATGATATTCATGGTGAATCTAGTCAAAGACCTATGAGAAGCAAAATACTTGGAGGATGACTTGTAGAGGCAACAGACCTAGTAGTGGCTGACCCTGAGGTACTTAGATGACTGACTCAAAGGAAATAGACCTATGAAAGTGGCTGACCCTATGGTAATAGATCGATATGTATACACCATTGATCTAGCATTATTCATATTTTAATATCCAAGTGCAAATGGCACGAGCCTAGAACAAATCAACAATAAAGGAGGATGATAGGGTTATTTTATAGAATTCAACATTAAGGGGGAATGTTACCTAATGTTGAATTTTTTTCTTTTATAGTTAGGATAGTGCACATTAAGGAGGAATTTTAGAATATTCTAATGTGCACTATGCCTTCACCTTGACACTTATCAATTTTCTTGACAAGTGTTATTTTTTATTAAGATTGAACCTTCCCTCTAGGACAGTTAGTTGGCATGCAAATCTAGAGCTTGGCTTCCCTAGGAAGCCAAGCCCTAGATCTAGATCTAAAACCTAGAAGGCTATATATGTAGACTTCCAAGAAGGCAAAGAGATATAGAGAGTTCAAATTGTGTATAGTGGAGCCCTATTAAAATGGAGAGCCAATCTATGCCCCTTTGAGGAGCATTGGAGCACCACCCAACTGAGTCACATCCATACATAAATATTTAGATCCATCATTCCCAATCACCAATTAGTGTAGGAGACACACCCGGTGACCCTTGAACATCAATTCAAGCAATGGATCAACTACCATAGCATATAAGACCTGAGATAACCTTTAAGTCAGAGGTCACTATCTTTGACAATGGCCCATAGTCATAGCTAGGTTTTAAAATGGTCGATTCCTTTATTCTAAGTAATAGATCTTTATTTCATTATTTCATTTACACAACTTTAGTATAGATCTAAATATTTCATTGCATTTAGATTAATATTTCTTATTTTCATATGCATATTGCTTAGATCTAGTATATTTCAATGTACATTATGCTTATTTATGCATATTATCATATTTGCTAACAAAAGGCCTCATCTAGGGAGGCTGCCCATTATAATTATTATGATCTATTGTTTCCATGAATGTAGATATAGGTTCACAGGATCTATTCCAGGTATTCAGAGCATGAGATCCCTCTAGGATAAAATTAGGATGCATCTGTAAGCCATCAAATAGTTTGGTGTGCAATATCGAGAGGTCTACGAAGGTGAACCATCACCTTGTGGGGGATACATTCACCATTGCCCCACCTATAATATATTGTATCAAAAAGAGTATCTCTCATAGGGACATACATGTAACCGAGATTTGGAAGCATCAATAAAAGAGTCCTTTTGTGTTTGTTATTTTTTCATTATATGTGCTTGTGTGCTTTATTTACTTTCATTTGATATAATAATAGATACATTGCAGGTAGGGTTAGTTGTGGTGCATGCTTCCCAAGGTTGCACAAATGGTGATCATGGTGGGACCCCCACCAAGTTTTTATTTTTTGTCATTTTACTAATGTTTTTGGTATTTTTATGTATGCAGGTTTGGTCACTCTAGTTGATAGTGACCAACAAAGCTTAGCCGCTCCTGCAGTCACTGACCAATAGTAGCCACTCTGGTCGATAGTGACCAGTAGACAAAAATTACTTTTTGAAGTCAACGGCCACTAACAACCGCTCTGGTCGACAACGGTTGAGAGAAAATTACCATAGACGTCATCTTGGGCTTCATCAAACATGGATTTTAGGTTGGGGTAACTCTCTACTTTTTTCTCTCTGTTTGTGTTTTTTGTCAAAATACAGTAGAGAAAATTTGCATTTAATTAGGAAAATATAAAGAAAAATGGAAAAAGAAAATTTGCATTAAGGAAGAATTTTACCTAATGTTGAATTTTTTTTCTATAGTTAGGATAGTGCACATTAAGGGGAATGTTAAAATATTCTAATGTGCACTATGCCTTCACCTTGACACTTATCAGTTTCCTTGACAAGTGTCATGTTTTTCTTATAGGCTCCTGCCTATATATTGTAACTCATCTATTGTATAATATAAAAAAAATCTTAACAAAAAACAAATCTAATGTTTGGAATGAAACTAATGAGATATATTATACAATAGATGAGTTACAATATATAGGCAGGATCCTATAAGAAAAACATGACATTTGTCAAGGAAACTAACAAGTGTCAAGGTAAAGGCATAGTGCACATTAGAATATTCTAGAATTCCCCTTAATGTGCACTATCCTAACTATAGAAAAAAACAAGTCAACATTAGATAACAGTAGGAACGTGAGGTTACAACAACCAATTGGAAGTAAGATAACAAACAAAGCAAGAAAAACTAAAAATTTACATGCAAGATGGACTGGAACATGTGGTTTAATCCAATGATATTTGGCATTATTAAATAGTGTGGTGACTACCACACTAAAGATGTGGGATGAAAAATTCCCACTTAAAATAAAAAATGTACATCAAACTTTATATTTACATAAAATATTTTGTACCTGATGTTGCTCATAATGATATATGGTTTTACCTTTGATATTTTATTTAAATATTTTTATGTGGATGTTGTTCCTTAATGAGGAATATTATTTTATCCCTTTTGAATGTCTTAAGTCGGATACAAACTTCTTATGTGATGCTTTCATACACTACTTAGAACATCTAAATTTGAAGCCACTTGAAGCCTTTCTAATCAATGATATATCATGATATTTATTGTGAAAATGGATCGATAAATTATATTTTGTAATTAAATATTTAAACTGAGTGGATAATCGGTTACCTCCTCTAGGATTTGATTGGAAATTATCCAAATTAACATGAACCTTGGTGCTCTATTAAATTCCTTAACTACCATATTTTCTGAGTTCGGTACCTATTGTTGCTCTTATCTGAATTTTTATATAACACTAAATTTACCCAAATTATTCTTCTTGCATTCCTTATACTACCAACATAAATTTTACCAATTTTTTTGTAATTAATATATGTCTTCCTCTTGTACGCCTGCAATTGACTAAATAGAGTCCTTTATGCACCTTTGTTGGTATGACAACATGTCGAAATCCAATCAGTGCATTTCTGTTAAGTTGATAGGAAATTAAAAAAAATTCCTTAGAGCCTGAAGGATGTGGGTATGATGTTTTATTTGATTTTAGGGTTTTGAGTGATTATTATTCATTCACTATGTAGACACCTAAAATACGTCATGTTTAGGAGACTACTCATATGGGCACATTCACAAACTGTATGATTGATCTTGGACCTTTTAAGAGCTAGCAGTGGTCCTAACCACTCAAAACGGGTAGTTCTAGCCCATTTAGGCTTGGCTACTATCGGTCAGAGTAGCCACCAATCCTGGCTACTCAATCTGATATCAGCCATAGCTAGTCATTGTTAATGATAGTATCTAGCACTAAAATATGAACTGCTATGAGGGATTACCCAAATCATGGGCGGTAATGGAAGTGTGCATGCATTTTGAAGGGATCTCAATGAGGAACTCCCAAATTTCCTTTTGACTACTCCTTCTATGCCAAGTCAAGACTGAACCTTCCCTTTGGGACTATCAATTGGCATGCAAATCTGGAGCTTGGCTTCCCTAGGAAACCAAGCCCTAGATCTAGATCTAAAACCTAGAAGGCTACATATGCAGACTTCTAGGAAGGCAAAGAAATATAGAGAGTTAAAATTGTGTGTAGTGAAGCCCTATAAAAATGGAGAGCCAATCTATGCCCCTTTTAGGAGCATTGGAGCACCACCCAACTGAGCCACATTTATGCATCAGTATTCAAATCCATCATCCCAATCATCAATCAGTGTTGGAGACAAACCTGGTGACCCATGAACATCAATTTGAGCAAAGTATTGACTACCATAGCCTATAAGACCTAATGTAACCTTTAAGTCAGAGGTCACTATCTTTGATAGTGGTCCATAGTCATAACCAAGTTTTAAAATGGTCAATTCCTTTATTCTAAGTAATATATATTTATTTCATTATTCCATTTACACAATTTTAGCATAGATCTAAATCTTTCATTGTATTTAGATTAATATTTCTAATTTTCATATGCATATTGCTTAGATCTAGTATATTTCAATGCACATTATGCTTATTTATCCAGATTATCGTATTTGCTAACAAAAGGCCTCATCTAGGGAGGTTGCCCATTATACTTATTATGTTTTGTTGTTTCCATGCATGCAAATACAGATTCATAGAATCCATTCCAGGTATCCAGAGCATGAGAGCCCTCCAAGATAAAATTAGGAGAAGGAGGCATCTGTAATCCCTAAAATAGTTTGGTGTGCAAGATCAGGGGCCTACGAAGGTGCACCATCCCCTTGCGGGGGATACATTCACCATTGCTCCACCTATAATTTATTGTATCAAAAAAAGTATCTCTAAGAGGGACATACATGTAACTGATATCTGGAAGCATCAATAAAAGAGTCCTTTGTTTGTTATTTTCTCGTTATATGTGCTTGTGTGCTTTATTTACTTTCATTCGATATAATAATAGATACATTGCAAGTAGGGTTAGTTATGGTGCACATTTTTCAAGGTCTCAAAAATGGTAATCACGATGGGACCCCCACCAAGTTTTTATTTTCAATCATTTTACTAATGTTTTGGGTATTTTTTCTATGCAGGTTTGGTCACTCTAGTTGATAGCGACCAAAAGATCTTAGCCACTCCTATAGTCAGTGACTAGTAGTAGCCACTCTAGTTGATAGCGGCCAGTAGACAAAAATTACTTTTGAAGTCAATGGCCATAAAAAACCACTCTGGTCAATAGCGGTCGAGAGAAAAGTGCCACAGACATTAGCTTGGATTCATCAAACATGGATTTTAGGTTGGGGTAACTACCTAATTTTTTTTCTTTGTGTCTGTATTTTTTGTCAGAATACAGTAGATAAAGTTTACATTTAATTAAGAAAATATAAAGAAAAATGGAAAAATGAAATGCATTGGATATTTCTTAGGATTTTCTTTAGTTTTATCTAGGCGCAACTAGGAACAGTGAGCCTCTTCTTGTAAGGTCTACCCTAGTATCCAACATGCTAGGCTTTTATGTTTTTAGTTTGCTTGCATGCGGCCTAGCCAGTGGCCATTAATTCATGAAATAGAGTGCATCCTTTGAAGTTCATATAAGCTGAATACATGTATTTTTTTGAAATGAAATGTCTTTTATCTTAGGCATATAGGAAATATCATGTTTTCCTGGTGATGCATTTTTTTACATGCAAAGTTAAAAATAACTCCACACACTTGCACATATTACAATAACATTGGTAAGGTTGGATTTCTTCACCAAACCCCAATTCAGACCGGTGATGTTGGAATTCACCTCCTTCCACCGACTTGCCCCCTAGATATGAAGGAGATGAGTAGAATTTTGGTGTGTGATCTCAACTCGTCGATGGATAAAATGATGCTCATTATGAAAATGCCAAAAAATACACTGCCTACATAGTTCAAGGAGATATTCCAAAGTTAATGGTAAGTGGCTATGAGATTTTTTTTGTTTCTGCCTAGTCCGTATGCACAAAAACTTGTACGTGTTTTAGATCACCATAGGATGAGTTATTTCTAGTTATTTGTGATTTGCGGGAGTGTCTTTGTAGGCTATGTGGATATTTCAACATAGAATGAGCGATCTAGAGTGGTTTTCAATTTGGTTTTGTGATGTTTTACTAATGGTGCCCAAAGAGAGCCTGGTTGTAATGCCCATGAGTGAATTTTGGAGGAGTGCAGACCATATCATTTCAATGGGTGATATCTGGTTTATTTAAGTAATCATTTTGATTAATATACTTGCTCACTAAATTTTTTTTTTGATGACCTCCATCGAACACAACTTGCTCACTAAATTATTTTTCTGGATGTGGATGTCATCGAAGACCAAGGCTCACGGGGAGATCAAAAAAAGATAGTTGAATTGCTAATTTTTTTTATCACTGACAAAAGTATTTTTTGGGTGTTCGTTGTTTAATTAGAGGAGGTCTATGTACATACTATCTGTAGCAACCACGCTAGCATTGATTGTAGTTGTGCGTGCATATCATTTGTGATTTGCAGTAGTGGATTCAAATTACCTGGAATTTATTTTCTCATCCTTGATGAGCCATAGAATTGCTCATTTTTTGTACTCTTTTCCCATAATGTGCAGCATATATTCTTTTAGATATAAATGTTTTATGGAAATTATATATAATTGACAGTTTATTTTGCATGTTCTCTAATTTTTTTTTAAGTGTAATTTATGTAGATTTAATGGAAATCATTGCATTTTGGTATGTTTTAATCAAATTCCAAGTCAGACCTGGCACTTACAACTAAATGAAGGCAAAACATATATATAATATCAGTAAAGAGGCACGAAGTGAGATGCCCAAGTTATTTGAAGCACCTGAGTTTTGTTCAACACCTAATTGATAAGTGCCTAATTTTTGTTAGGTGTCTACTTTCCATTATACAGTGGAAGGCACCTTCTTCCTATTGTACATTGGAAGGTGCCTGATTCCCGACTTCTTCAACCAGGACACCTAATTCTTGTTAGCATCAAACTTTAGTATAGTTCTATGGTCGAAAAAACACAGCAAACACGTCGATAGCTAGCATGAAAGGATTTCTAGCATAATAAATGAACATGGGATAATTTCAAAGGTTATTTATCACCTATTTTTTAGCTATTACATAAATTAATTCTATAAGTCAAGAAAATCAAATTTTAGCATTCTGAAAACATAATACGCTAAAAAAATCATGATATTTTGTCTGATTCAAGCAACCAAATGTAATAGTGAATCACATATTTACTCATTCTAAAATTTGTAATAGGGCTGGCTGAATACTTTATAAATATGCAGGCCACCACTGAAGAAGACCCCCTGGAATTTTTATGTATTTTTCTCAGATGTAAACTATTAATAAAAATCTCTATATTATTCTTGTAAAAACCATTTTCTAAGCGTTCGACAAATATTCTACCATTAGAATAACCTAATGGAAGTGTGGGCCCACTTACAATAGATTTATTCCCTATTTCCCTTTTTTTCTATAATTATTTTAATAGATTAATTTATTTCCAGCACTTTCCCTATTCTTCTGTAATTTCTAGCAAGGTAGTTATCTATATTTTTAATGTTTTTAGTCATTTTTCTTAGACTTAGCATAGGATTATTGGTTTAAACATAAACTTCAATGAACATTAAACACCCCTTAAACTATAATCTAAGGGAATCATCTCCAAAGGAGATACAAACATGGATTTTGGACGACTACTTACAAGACTACAAGCTACCCCAGGTTGACAATTAAATGGAGGCAATTAATTGAATTGTAGAAAACTAATCAATGTTTTGCCTAAGATTTTGGTGCCATTTTTGGGGATTAGCCATTGTAATTTATTGTTCTAAATAAAGTATAGTTACATTAGTCTAGAGTGTTTTCTTAATAAACCTTCATCTAAAACTTTGTATGAGTCCACCTAAGAACAAGGGACCAAATGATCATTTTGTCAAAAATAAAGAAGTTGTTTTTTAAAATCCTTCTACTTCAGTAGAACCTTAACCTAATACTGAACTCTCAACATCTCAATATCCACCTGTGCATTGGCATCAACACCCACTATTTGCATAGGATCCCTATAAAACAATTCATCAGAATCCTAGAGCAAGATCAGAGATAAGTAGAGTTCAATATGAGGAGGATATACTGAATGTTGAATGTTGGAAAGTAGTGTTATATATAACTATCTCAAACACTAACTTATCCCTCCTTATGAAGGATCAAATAAACAAATTAGAAGCATTGACAACTACTTTGAATGAAACAGAGGTAGAAACACCAGTAGTAGGTAAAATGGAAAAAAATCTAGAGGAAACATCTACTAGTTTTAGTTTTCCAATAGGAGAGGTAGGAGGAGATCACAAGATGAAATACATATCTCTTGCCCACCTTACAACTTATAGAGGACTACCAACAGAAGATCCAAACCTATTCTTGTTCAAATTTGATTTTTTATGTAGATCTATGGATTACACAACAGATCCTAAAAAACTAAAATTATTCCCTTCCATCCTTGATGATCCAACTTTGCGTTGGTTCATCAACTTGGGGGATAAACAAATAACTACCTGGGAACAATTGAAGAAACATTTCTAGATCAGTATCAGGATTTTGGTAGAGCAAGAAATGCAAGAGAGGAATTCCTAGATATGACCCAAAATGAAGGGGAATCTATGGAAGAATAATGGGATAGGTTTAGCTTCAATTTGCAAATATCACCCCATTCAAAACTAGGAGATAGATCCCTAAGAAGATTTTTTCTGAAAGGACAAATAAATGAATCCTTACAAGATTTAAACATGATCTATGGGGGATACATTTACCAATGCCAAATAGATGATATTCAAAAATTGTGTTGAAATTTCTTAAGAAGAAAGGGTAAATTAACCTTTAGAAATGTTAAGTAGTCAGCCACTATCACTAAAACAAAAATAGGAAATATGTTAGAAGACCTTAAGAGTGATATGTTATCATATCTGGTTCTTCAAATGGATACTCTTCTACTTCAGAGAAAGAAGCAAGAGAATGAGGCATCATTGGCCTACTTCTGTCCTAAATGCAGAGGCAAACACCCAAAAATGAGTGACAAAAAAAAGTTCGTGTATGTCCTATTTGTAAGAAGGATCATAAAATGAAGTTGTATCCACAATTAATGAAATCTAAAGAGGAACTTGAAGTAGTCAAGGTATACTTCATGGTTAAAAGAAGGAACTGGAAATAGTCTCTTATGGGTAACAATATGCAATAAGGAATATCATCCTATGAGGGCATTAATTACTAGAATCAAGGTCAAACCTAGCCACCCAACATGGGTTAGTATGGTCAACAACCTTGGAATACATTTCCCCAAGGAGAAAATACTTACAACCTCTATCCTTGGAACCAATATCAACAGCCTAGGAAGCAGTGGAGAAATAAAAATGCTTGGAACCAGTATCCATAGCATACTGCTCTAGCTTCCCTACAACCAAGTCTGCCAACTTTACCTACTCCAAGGACTCCTCAATTACTAGTATAGCCAACACCAAACCCAAACAACAAGTAGCCAACCTATTAAATGGAAAACAAGATGTACCCTATGTATAATATCAAGGTATATTATGATCCTATCTAGTTAAGGTTAGGAAAACAAGTAGGTGTAGAAGTCACTCCTCTTGTAGAAGAAGAGGAACCAGTAGAAATAGAGAAATGGGAATCACCCCTTATAGAAGAGGTAGAAGAAGAATCAACACTTGTACATAACAAATATGAGATTCCACATTTTCCACAAAGGTTGTAGGAACCCAAGAAATAAATACAAATAGATTTTGATATCCTATCTAGTTTAAAGAACTTAACAGTCATAATTCCTCTCTTTCAGGCCATTAGGGACATACCTATATATGAAAAGGCCATAAGAGAGTTGTGCCTCAAGAAACCAAGGAGGAAACTAGATAAATAAATCAATTTGGTAGGTTAGTTAGCTTACCTTATTCTAGGGAATACCTACAACAAGAAGTATTCAAATATAGGAAGCCCTATGTTGACTGTAAAAATAGAGGGTTGTATTTTACCCAATACACTAGTAGATTTGGGGGCTTCCATCAATGTCATGCCCCATAAAACCATGCAAAAATTAAAATTGACCAACCTGAAGCCCACTAAAACTTTGCTACAGTTGAAAAATAGGTCTACAGTACTTTCTGACGGAATATTGGAAAATATCATTGTTATAGTAAATGCATGGGAGTATCCAACAGATTTTTTAGTATTGAAATATAAGTCTGGACTAGGTGGATACCCATTAATCTTAGGTAGAACTTGGTTGGCAACAATTGATACCTACATAATCTGTAGAGATGGAAAAATAACTATTTCAGATGGCCATGATATAAAGAAACTAATTATACATCCACCTGCACAGTCTACATCTTTGTTGGGAGAACCTGATAATAAAAATAAAAATGTTGATGGTCTATCAATGCTCCAAACTATGATGATACTTGAGGATTTGGAAGATGAAAATGATGAGGCTAAGATGATATTCCAATATTTTTATGGAGAAGCTTCCTATCCTCCTCCTAAGTTGTTATTAGTAGGATTGAAAGAGCACCATATTCAACAAATAGAAGTTGCACTTGGTATAATGTTGAATGTAGATAACAAGTTGACAACCAAACAATAGAACAAACTGAAACAACATTGGAAAAATATCAAGATGCCTTTGCTTGGGAGTATTCTGACATGAGAGGAATAGCTCCTAAGACCTATACACAAAATATATTTGGAAGAACATGTCAGAACAGTAAGACAACCATAGAGAAGAGGCCTATACAATACACCTGCCACCTTTCAGATGGCAATTCTTAGCATTTTTTTAGATATGATTGGAGAGACAGTGGAAGTATACATGGATGATTTCACTGTATATGGTGAGACTTTTGAAATTTCCATAGAAAATTTAGAAAATACACTTAAAAATTATGAGGAACCTAACCTATCCTTAAGCAATGAGAAATGCTATATGTCAATGCAGGATGGGATAGTTTTAGGATATCACCTTTTCTGTAGATGGGATAAAAGTAGACAGAAATAAAATTGAAGTCATCCAAACTCTGCCTACTCCCAAAACATAAAATAACATCTGTAGTTTAGTAGGATCAGTTATTTATTATAGGAGTTTTATATAAAACTTTAGAAAAACTAATAAACCTCTTACCACATTGTTAACCAAAGATGCAGAGTTATTTTGGACTAAAGAATGTGAACAAGCATTCAACATCCTAAAGGAAAAATTGATTATTGGTCCAGTGCTGAGAGGTCCAAATTGGACCATAACTTTTCACATATATACTGATGCATCTAACAATGCAATAGGCTTAATACTGGGACAAAAATATGGTGATGATTTTTATGCCATATATTATATTAGTAAAAACCTTATAGGTGTTGAACTTAATTATACTATCATAAAGAAAGAGTTTCTTGCAGTAATACATGCTCTTAACAAATTTTGTCATTATATTACAGGTTATCAGGTATTTTTACACACTGACCACTCAGTAATTAGAAACTTGACAAAAAAACCTAGGATTAGTGGTAGAATTATCATATGGCTATTGCTTTTGCAAGAATTTGATGTGACAATAGTAGAAAAGCCAAGAAAAGACAATGTGGTAGCTAATTTTTTTTCCAAATTGACACCTCTAGACTATGCAGCTATAGAAGATCAATTTCCAGATGAGCATTTTTTCTCTCTAAATGATTAGATACCTTGGTAAGTATATATAGCTAATTATTTAGCCACTAGTAGAGTATCCCCTACACTTTTACCTAATGAAAAACAAACTTTAATGGAGAAAACTATAGGTTTCTCATGGATTGATGGGTGCCTATTTAAAACAGGACCTAATAAAATCATGAGGAAATGTATTTTTGGAGAAGAAAAAATTGAAATACTAAAGGCTTGTCATGATGAACCTTGTGGTGGCCATTTTGTAGGAAAAATGACTACATATAAAGTGTTGCAGGCTAGTTATTACTAGCCTTCACTATTCAAATATGCAACCAAGAAAGTGAGTCAGTGTGATCAATGTTAGAGGATGGGTAGACCTACTCTTAGATATGATATGTCACTCCAACCACATATTCACATTGAACCATTTGATAAATGGGGGATGGAATTTGTAGGACCTATTAATCCACAATTAGGAGATAAAAGGTATATCCTAGTTTGTACTGACTATGTGACAAAGTGGGTTGAAGTACATGATTTGCATGATTCAAAGGAGAAAATTGTAGCAGACTTCTTGTATTTAGTAATTTTTACAAGATTTTGGGTCCCAAGGTAGATCACAATAGATCAAGGAACTCATTTTACTTCAAATATGATCCAAGAACTCATGCAACAATATAAAATTAGGTATAACAAAACCACTCCCTACCATCCATAAAAAAATGGGCAAGTTGAGGTGACCAATAGAGAATTGAATAATATCTTGACAAAGACAGTACAACAACATAGAAAGGACTGGGCTACTAGATTACCAGAAGTAGTGTGGGCCTATAGGACCACCTGGAAGACTACTACTGGTTTCACACCATTGAAGTTAAAACACCTAGAACTGCTATAGAATTGAATATTAATCTAGATGATGAAAAAAAAGATAAAATTCAGCAGCTTAATCAGTTGGATGAATACTGCCTTTAAGATCTACAGAAAATAGAGATCATTCAAAAATAAAGGGCCAAGTGGCATGACCACCACACCAGGCCAAAGTGGCTTAAAGTGGGAGAATGAACATTACTTTATGATTCCTGATTCCAGGAAAGGAAGGGTAAGCTCATGCAATGTTGGATGGGGCCATATGAAGTAATTGAAATCATCAATAATGGGGTTGTAAGAGTGAGAATAATATATGGCAGTAACATTACATTAACAGTCAATGGCCACCATCTGCATCCAAACTATGTTTCTGAAGCATACATGATTGAGTCTAGATTAGGCATGGGAGAGACCCCAGTTGATTTTGATTTTATCTTGAATTAATGATATGTGGTCCTAGTCCACATAGTCCCAAATACAATTATTCTTTTAAAAAAAATTCTCTTTTTTAGTTGTGTTTTTATTTTTTAGGTACAATACCCTTTGTGCAACTATTAGGTAGCCTAGGAGACCTAGGCCTAACAAGAATGCGATCCATGAACTTGTGATTTCCAAGCTTTCTAGGATAATTTTCTTGTAGTAGGAGTAGTTAGTACCCATTTAGAAAGGATAATACTAAACCTGAACCTACACAAGAGTGTTTAGATTGGTATTTTTTGGACAATAAAACACTCAACTACTGGTTCAGGGGAAGATGTTGATCCTGTACCTATTTTTCAATTAGAAGCATTGAAAAGGCCTGATCAACCTAACAAAGCATACAAAAGGACAAGTTAGCACCTATTGAATAAAATAAAAGTGCCATGTGTTTATATTTTATGGGGGGCACCTCCTAGTTATCAGAAAAGGTGCATTCTTCCCATTGTATAATGGAAGTCACCTGCTTCCCATTGTACGATGGAAGGCATCTGCTTCTTGTTGTATGATGAAAGACACATGTTTCTCATTATACAATAGAAAGTCCCTACTTCCAATTGTATGCTTCATGGTGCCTGACTTCCAGTATGTTATGAAGATGGTGCCTACATCTCGTTTACTGATAGTTCAATGCTTGACTCCCAATTTTTTAGGAGAATGACTGACTGCTATTTTTTTGGAAATTGACACTAAATCTTCTTAGCATACATAAAAAAAAGTTTGTATAAAGTTTGTTTTATAAGTACAACACCCAAAAATTAGAAATAAGGTGCATTATTTTCATGTTAAGTAGAGTGCCTGACTACTAAGGCACATGCTTCCCAATTAATTAAAGCACCTAATTCCTATGGTGCCTATTTCCTTTTTACAAGGTACCTACGCATTATAACTTGAAAAGAAGGTGTCTAATTTCCATACAAAAAATATGTCTAATTTCTATTGATTACGACCATGTTTTGCCTTTGCAGAATAACACGTAAGCCTTGGGATGTGGACTGAGCCACGTTAGTACCCCCTATACATGCAAAGTCAACTCCACCACAAAAAAAGTTAAAATTTTACATCAACCAATTTGCAAGGAGGTGATGTTTGTTGTCCCAAGGTGCTACTTTTTTCTAATTTTAATTTTTAATTTTTGTAGGTTTTATTGAATAACCCACAGGGCGGCTACCAAGAACCAATCACATCCAAGGAAATTCATTGCATGGGAACCATGGCCATCATTGTTTTTTGTAGTTTGACCCATCATCAAAATCCTACCAATAGCAATGCACCATGAACATTTGCACATATTCACCCATGGAATAAATTTAGGTGCATATTTAAATTTTCTATTTCTTGTCTATATTATTTTCATGAACATGTGTATATATGGAAATGTGTCAGCACAACCCCCCATTATTACCTTAACCACTTGAAAAAATCCACCTAGCATAATATTGCATGGCACACCTTTGATTAGTCAACAGTTTATGGTTATCATATTCGCACAATCGGGCACATGCTCGAAGTAAATTTACTACATATAACCATAATAACTATTGATTACAGTAATTAACCACTTGCATGCATAAATTCAGTTGTTTTAAAAGTTGTTTACCAACTACTATGTAGCTAACTTCAGTAAGAAAATATAGAACAGTGAGGCACAATGGTAATTCGAATGGGAGACAGTAATATTGTTGAGTGAATTATGAATTAGAGGCAAAGCATGGGGGGAAAGTAAAAAAATCATAACCTTAAGAAGAGTAAGCTGATCAATTATTTAGGCCAAGGAGGTCATGTGCATATGAGGGCTGGAGATCCCAATCACTGAGGACTACATCACCAGAGTTATGAGCCTCCATATTACAGGG
This sequence comes from Wollemia nobilis, assembly GCA_028583015.1. Lineage (NCBI taxonomy): Eukaryota > Viridiplantae > Streptophyta > Pinopsida > Araucariales > Araucariaceae > Wollemia > Wollemia nobilis. The sequence goes on from JAQPPZ010016675.1 coordinate 1,440,955, forward strand.
GAGTGCATGTACAAAGAGGATAACCTTTCCCTCTATGCACAAATATTTTTTGGAGCACCAAGTAGAATACTTGATGTACATTGTATTACCAAAATGGCACATCCCCAAGCTCTAGAGGGTCATTTTTGAATAGATCATCCATTTATTCACATGCTCTAGTAGGTACTCCCACATGAATGCCAAAAACTTTTATTTCCTCAATCATATTTTTCATGGGGATAAAATCAATGTCCCCCATTACCTTACATGCATCTTGAAAGATGAGGCTAGGCAATACCAGGAAGGTACCATCTCTATCTTGGCTCACCATGGCCTAATTTTTGCCTTGGTGAGATATGTAGAGTCACATAGAAATGTGACAATTGAGGAAGCTGCAGGCACTAGTGCAGGAGTAGGGGCATAAGAAGAGGAAGAGGTTCTCATTAAAAATGAATAGTTGGCCTAGGTGGTGATAGAACAAGAAATGATGGTACCTACATCCTATCTTGTAGGAAATATAGGGGAAGTAGGACAAACCTCATTCCCTAATTTTTCCCAATTTGGGGAGGAAATAAGATAGGCTCCGTCCCCTTTTGCACCCCAATTTAAGGATGAGACAGTGTAATATTCCATGCCTATATCCACTAGGATGCAAGGTAGAAGGAGGGTGTCAAGGTTGGTTTCAAGCTCATACAATGAGGAGACACCCATTTATGAGCTCAATAGGAAGGAGTATTTGGCCCATATTTTATAGGAAATTTCCTATGAGCCAACTCCTCAATAGGAGGCAACCATGATAGATGCACCACCAGAGGGCCAGGCAGAGGATCTACAGTAGTAGCTATAGGTTATGAAAGAGAAAGCTTCCACTTGGAAAGCCAAATTCAAAGAGGAATGGGCTCTGTTTGAAGATTCTAGAAAGGAGGTCACCCTAAAAATGCATGAATTATATCAAATAATTCAACTACAAAGATAATTGTAGTTGTAATGCAAACCAGAAGGATCTGAGCAGCTAGCCAAGGTTGATGTAGTAGTGCAGACCAATGGGGCAATAGAAGTACCCCCTGCTGATAAGAAAACAAAATAGGGAGATATTACTACAATAGAACTAGAGCAGCCCTACTCTATGTCCCCCTATGCAAAGCAGATAATTCAGGAGGATGAGGTCAAAACTAAAGAACCTCCAAATGCAGACTAACCTAAAAAGGGGGAATAATATGGATAAAAGGAGATGGAGGTCGAAGAGCCTCAAATTATAGGTAGAGAAATTTCCAATTAATATAGGGGTAGCTCAGCCTCAAGAATAAGCAACAATCCTTGAAGTGTAGTAAGAAGCTAGAGAGAAAAAATAAAGAGTCCCTGATGTGCAACAAGTAGCTATAGAGGACCAGGAGGCTCAACAACTTGGATCCCCTATACACCAGAAAACAACAGTTGCACCAACATAACCTGGGGTACAAAGTATTAATATGAGATCAAAATTAAAATTTGTAAGGCCATCTCAGTGCTGACCCAGAACCAAAGCAAGAGTTGTAGAGTTGAAGGCCCTAGGCATTGAATCCAAGAAATAATTAGAGCTAGATTCTGATGAGTAATGGGAGGCATCAAAGAATTTTTTTCTACCCAAAAATATAAATTTGAGGAGCTCAAGGACGAAATTAAGGTAAAAAAGAAAAACTGGAGGAAGGCCTCCAAGAAAGCCCTCAAGGAAGTAGAAAAGGAGGCTAGAAAACAATATGGCAGACCTCAAAAGAATATTCCAGTTGCTCAACTTGAGTAGTTCTAGTATTTATATGGATCAAAATATGGAAATCCTTTGAGGATGCACGCATATTTTAAGCAGATGGGATTTATAGGCCCTGTACAGAAAGAGGATCTGGCATCAAGTAGTAGAACTCTCCCTATGTCAAAAATAGAGGTTAAATCTAAACCTGACCTTGACCCAATAGGGGGATATTTACCCATAGCTAGGGTTGCTAAGGAATATAGCATCCCATTTGGAGACAAGGAATCAATGCCTGTGAGTGATAAGTTGCCACTTCACTATGAGTACTAGAAAATGGTTGAGCCTACATTCTAGAAGGATGCCATCAGTTTCACTGGTTTTTAAATGAATGTTTATAAATGCAAGGTGGCCTAGACCAGAGAACCACCCAAGAAGAGGGTAGGGCCAAGTGAACCACTTTGGCACAATAAAATATAGAAGCAATAGGGACAATAGATAGTAGCTCCCACAACACCAAAGGGATGAAAGCCCTGGGATAAAGAGAAAGCCAAGGCCACTAAGAGAAAGAGGACACAAACCAATCGAGCCTATTGGGATGAGGTAAACAGACTGGTAATTACCAATTCAAAATGGTATAGGGACATGCCACCCCTTAAGCATGGGGGGATGATGAGCTACAAAATTGTTCATTTTTTGTACTTTTTTCCCCATAATGTGTGGCATATATTCTTGTAGATATAAATATTTTATGGAAATTATATATAGTTGATTGTTTATTTTGCATGTTCTCTAATATTTGTCTTTAAGTGTAATTTGTGTATATTTAATGGAAATCATTGTATTTTGACATGTTTTCATCAAGGTCCAACTCAGAATTGGCACTTAGGTACTTGACCCTTCGATAGAGGGTAGGTAGTAAATGAAGAGAAAAAATTTGTAAAATATTGGTAAAGAGGCACAAAGTCAGGCACCCAAGTTCTTTGAAGTGCCTGACTTCCATTCGACACCTAATTGATAGGTGTTTAATTTCTATTAGGTGCCTACTTTACATTATACAGTGGAATGTGACTGCTTCCCATTGCACGGTGGAAGGTTCCTGCTTCCCGTTATGTGAACGAATGGCACCTTCTTCCTAAATTGTTCAACCATGGTGCATGATTCCCGTTAGCGTCAAAATTTAGCACAACTCTGTGGTTAGTAGAATAGAGAAAACACGTATACAACTAGCATGAAAGGATTTATAGCATCATAACCGAACATGGGATAATTTCAAAGGTGATTTGTCACCTATTTTTTAGCTTTTACATAAATTAATTCTATAAGTCGAGCACATCAAATATCAACATATTTTGTAAACAGAATACGCTGAAAAATCATGATATTTTTCCTGATTCAAGAAACTAGATGTAACAGTGAATCACATATTGATTCATTCTAAATTTTGTAACAAGGCTAGCTACATACTTTATAAATATACATGCCTCCCTTGAAGAAGATCCCCTAGAATTTTTATGTATTTTTCTCAGTTGTAAACTGTTAATAAAAATCTCTGCATTGTTCTTGTAAAAAGTATTTTCTAAGCATTCGAAGAACATTCTACAATGGAAAAAACCTACTGGAAGCATGGGCCCACTTACAAAAAAATTCTTCCCTATTTTCCTTGTTTTCTATAATTATTTTAATAGATTAATTTATTTCCAGCATTTTCCCTATTCTTCTGTAATTTCCAGCAAGGTAGTTATCTAGAGTTTTAATATTTTCAGCCATGTTTCTTAGATTTAGCATAGGATTATTGGTTTAAATATAAACTTCAATGAACATTAAACAACCCCAAAACCATAATATAAGGGACTCATCTATGAAGGAGAAATTATAAGCATAGATTTTGCACGGATACTTACAAGACTACGAGCTACCCTAGGTTGACAATTAAATGGAGGTAATTAATTGAACTATAGAAAACTAACCAATATTTTGTAGGGTAGTAGCCATTGTAATTTCTTGTTTTGAAGAAAGCATAGTTACAATATTCTAGAGTGTTTTCTTCATAAACCTTCATCTAAAACTTTGTATGAGTCCACCTAAGAACAGGGGACGATACAATCATTTTGTCAAAAATAAAAAAGTTGTTTTTCAAAATCCTTCTACTTCAGTAGAACCTCAATCTAATACTGAACTCACACCATCTCAATATCCACCTGTTCATTGGTGGCAGCACCCACTATTTGCATAGGATCCCTCTAAAACAATTTAGTAGAATCCTAGAGCAAGATCAGAGATAAGTAGTTAATCTGAGGAGGATCTACTAAATATTTAATAGGTAAGCAGTGTTAGATAGGACTATCTCAAGTGCTAACTTATCCCTCCTTATGAAGGATAAAAGAAATGAATTATAAGAATTTATATATTCTTTGAATGAAGCAAGGGTAGAAACACTAGTAGTAGGCAGAATGGCAAAAAATCTAGAGGAAACATCTACTAGTTTTAGTATTCCAATAGGAGAGATAGGAGGAGATCACAAGATGAAACACATCTCTCCTGCCCACCTTCCAAATTTTAGAGGACAACCAATAGAAGATCCAGACCTATTTCTATTCAAATTTGATGTTTTATGTCGATCTATGGATTATATCATAGATTCTCATAAACTAAAATTATTCCCTTCCACCCTTGATGATTTAGCTTTGTGCTGGTTCATCAGCTTGGAGGATAAATGGATAACTACCTGGGAATAGTTGAAGAAAGTTTTCCTATATTAGTATCAATATTTTGGTATAGTAAGAGATGCAAGAGAGGAAGTCCTAACTATGACCCAAAAGGAAGGGGAATCCATGGAAGAATACTGGGATAGGTTTAGCTTCAATTTGCAAATATCACCCCATTCAAAACTAGGATATAGGTCCCTAAGAAGTATTTTTATGAAAGGACTGATAAATTTATCCTTGGAATATTTAAACATGATCTCTGGGGGAGACATTTACCAACACCAAATGGATGATATTCAACAATTGTGTCAAAATTTCTCAAGAAGAAAGGGTAAAATAACCTCTAGAAATGTTAAGTAGTCAGCCACTATCACTAAAATAGAAATAGGCAATATGTTAGAAGACCTTAAGAATGAGATGTTATCATCTCTAGCTCTTCAAATGGATACTCTTCTAGGAAAGGCTATCTTTAGCCTTTAAAAAAAATCATAGTGGGGTGCTTTTAAATATATGGTCTTATTGGCCAAGCCCAAGTGGGGCATATGATGGGGTCCATAAAGGGCATAAAACTGCCCAAATTTTTTTATTATTTCTAAAAATATTTGAAGATGGCCCATGAATTTTAAATCATGATGGATATTAGCTGATAATATGGCCATTTTTGGGCATTTGTTTTTCTAGGAAGGCATGTTGTTTTTCCACATTATGAAGACCCTATTGAAATCCAAGTATAGTAGTATTTATAGTCATCAGAAAGGTTTTTCTAAGATGGACACATTGGTGGTGTCCAATTTTAATTTTGATGCTATTTCATTTATCTTTTTTAGCCTCAAAGTTTTATACCTTGGAGTGCACTCTCAATTGTACCTAACACTCCTAAGGTAAATTTGTATGTAATCCTTGTACCTAGTAACCTTCTCTATAGACCTAGTGGATGTAGTGTATGGTTACCCATGCACTTCGGTGGGATGAAAGTTCATCATAAGGACACCTACTCTAGGGATGATATATATAGAAACCCTAGACTTCTATCTAAGGAATTTTCTAGATCAACTTCTGAAAATTATAGATGAAGATACTTCTATCTTCTTTCTTCTTCTCCTTCATATTTGGATTCTATGGCTCATTGTATTGTATTTTTTGAGTGCATGTTTGGTAGAGACCGACACTCTTATATGGCTAATATTTATTTTCTATTAAGATGCATTTTCGGTAGAGACTGACACCTTCTATATTGAGTTCACCATGAGGGAGGGTGATATTCATGGTGAATCTAGTTAGTGACCTATGAGAGGAAACATATCTAGAGGATTACGTATAGAGGCAATAGACCTAGCAGTGGTTGATCCTGAGGCACACAAGATGAATTTGAGGTATGTAGATGGCTGACCTAGAGGTAACAAACTCATGGAATTGGTTGAACCTGTGGCAAAAAATCAAGATGTATACACTGTTGATCTAGCATTATTCATAGTTGGAGAGCCAAGTGCAAAGAGCACGAGCCTAGACCAAATCAAAAATAAAGGAGGATAGGGTTCTATTAGAGAAGTCAACATTAAGAAGGAATGTTACCTAATGTTGACTTGTTTTTTTTCTATAGGTAGGATAGTGCACATTAAGGGGGAATGTTAGAATATTCTAATGTGTACTATACCTTCACCTTGACACTTGTCAGTTTCCATGAAAAGTTTCATGTTTTTATTATAGGATCCTGCCTATATATTGTAACTCATATATTGTATAATATAAAAAAAAAAATCTTAACAAAAAAAAATAACATTGGGAATGAAAATCATGAGATATATTATACAATAGATGAGTTACAATATATAGGCAGGAGCCTATAAGAAAAACATGATACTTGTCAAGTAAACTAACAAGTTTCAAGGTGAAGGCATAGTGTACATTAGAATATTCTAGCATTCCCCCTTAATGTACACTATCCTAACTATAGAAAAAAACAAGTCAAAGTTAGGTAACAGTAGGAACACGAGGTGACAACAACCAATCGAAATTAAGATAACAAACGAAGAAAGAAAAACTAACAACGGACACACAAGATGGACTGGAATATGTGGTCAAAGCCAGTGATGTTTGGAATTACTAAATAGTGCGGTGACTACCACAATAATTATATGGGATGAAAAATTCCCACATAAAATAAAAAAAGTACATCCAACTTTATATTTATGTAAAATATTTTGTACCTGATGTTTCTCATAATGATCTATGGTTTTGCCTTTGATAGTGTATTTAAATATTTTCACGTGAACACTATTCCTTAAGGAGGAATATTATTTTCTCCCTTTCAGATATCTTCTATTGGATAAAAAATTCTTATGTGATGCTTTCATACACTACTTTGAACATCAAAATTTGAAGCCACTTGAAGCCTTTCTAATCAATAATATATCATGACAGCTATTGTGCATATGGTTCGATCAATTATATTTTGTAATTATATATTTAAATTGAGTAGATAATTGGTTACCTCCTCCATGATTTGATTGGACGTTATCCAAATTGACATGAACCTTGGTGCTCTATTAACTTCATTAACTGGCATATTTTCTTAGTTCGATGCCTATTATTGCTCTTATCTGAAGCTTTATATAACACTAAATTTACCCAAATCATTATTCTTACATTCATTATACTACCAACACAAATTTAAACAATTTTTTTTGTAATTTTGTACCTATTAATATATGTCTTCCTCTTGTATGTCTGTTATTGATTAACTAGAGTTCTTTATGCATCTTTATTGGTATGGTGATGTGTCAAAATCCAAACAGTACATTTATGTTAAGTTGATAGGAAATTAATTTTTTTTCCTTGGAGCTTTAAGGATGTGGGTATGATGTTTTATTTGATTTTAGGGTTTTGATTTATTATTATTCATTCACTATGTAGACACCTAAAATGCATCATGTTTAGGAGACTACTCATATGGGCACATACGCAGACCGTATGACTGATCTTGGGCCTTTCCAAGAGCTAGAAATGGTCCTAACCACTCAAAAGAGGTAGTTCTAGCCCATTTAGACTTGGTTGCTATTGACTAGAGTGATCACCAATCCTGGTCGCTCAAGCTAAGAGTGGCCATAGCTAATCGCTACTGATGATAGTGGCTAGTACTAAAACATGAAATATTGTGAGGGATTGCCCAAATTATGAGTGGTAATGGTAGTTTGCATCTATTTCAAAGGGATATCAGTGAGGAACTCCTAGATTTGCTCCTGACTACTTCCATGCCAATTCAAGACTGAACCTTCCCTCTAGGATAGTTAGTTGGAATGCAGATCTGGATCCTGGATTCCCTAGGAAGAAAAGCTCTAGATATAGATCTAAAACCTAGAAGGATACATATGCAGACTTCTAGGAAGGCAAATAGATATAGAGAGTTCAAATTGTGTGCAGTGGAGCCATATCAAAATGGAGAGTTAATATATGCCCCTTTGAGGAGCATTGGAGCACTGATCTACTAAGCCACGTCCACACATCATTATTTAGATCCATATTTTCCAATCACCAATCAATGTAGGAGACACACCTAGAGACCTTTGAACATCAATTCGATTAAGGGATCGACTACCATAGCCTATAAGATCTGAGGTAACCTTTAAGTTAGAGGTTGCTATCTTTGATAGTGGTCCAGTCAGAGCTAGGTTTTAAAATGGTCGATTCCTTTGTTCTAAGTAATAGATATTTATTTATCATTATTCCATTTACATGACTTTAGCATAGATCTAAATATTTCATTACATTTAGATTAATATTTTTGATTTTCATATGCATATTTCTTAGATCTAGTATATTTCAATGCACATTATGCTTATTTATCTAAATTATCATATTTTCTAACAAAATACCTCATATAGGGAGGTTTCCTATTCTAATTATTGTGCTATATTATTTCCATGCATGCAAATGTAGGTTCATAGGATTTGTTCCAGGTATCTAGAGCACGAGATCCCTCCAAGAAAAAATTGGGAGAAGAAGCATTTGTAAGCCCTCGGACAGTTTGGTGTGCAAGATCAGGAGGCCTATGAAGGTGCACCATCCCATTGTGGGGGATACATTCATCATTGCCCCACCTGTAATATATTGTATCAAAAAGAGTATCCCTCAAAGGGACATACATGTAACCAAGATCTAAAAGAATTAATAAAAGAGTCATTGTTTGTTTGTTATTTTCTCGTTATATGTGCTTGTGTGCTTTATTTACTTTCATTTTATATAATAATAGATACACTACAAGTAGGGTTAGTTGTGGTGCACACTTTCTAGGATCGAACAGATGGCGATCATGGTGGGACCCCACCAAGTTTTTATTTTTGGTCATTTTACTAATGTTTTAGGTATTTTTCTATGTGTAGGTTTGGTTTCTCTAGTTTATAGTGACCAACAGATCTTAGTCTCTCTTGTAGTCAGTAGACAATAGTAGCCACTCTAGTCGATAGTGGCTAGCAGTCAAAAATTGCTTTTGAAGTTAGCAACCAGAAACAACTGCTATGGTCGATAGTGGTCAGGAGAAAAGTACCATAGATGTCAGATTGGGCTTCATCAAACATGGATTTTAGATTGGGGTAAATCTTTACTTTTTTTCTATTTTTCTATATTTTTTGTTAGAATACATTAGAGAAAATTTGCATTTAATTAGGAAAATATAAAGAAAAATTGAAAAAAAATACATTGGATGTTTCTTAGGATTTTCTTTGGTTTTCTCTATGTGCTATTAGGAAAAATGGGCCTCTGCTTGTAAGGTCCACCCTAGTCTCCAGCATGCTAGGCTTCTGTGTGTTTAGTTTGCTAGCATGCGGCCTATCCAGTGGCTATTAATTCATGAAATAGAGTGCATCCTCTAAAGTTCATATAAGCTGAATACATGATTTTTTTTGAAATGAAATGTATTTTATCTTAGGCATATAGGAAAGATCATGTTTGCTTGGTGATGCATTTTTTTAAATGCAAGGTTAAAAATAACCCCACACACTTGTATGTATTATAATAACATTGGTAAGGTTGGATTTCATCACCAACCCCCAATTCAGACCGATGATGTTGGAATTCACCTCCTTCCACCAGCTTGCCACCTAGATATCCTTAGACAGAATAAGAAACTCCTTTAAGTTGGTGTAGGGCACTTGTGTTTAAACTATCTCCCACTATTGGAGCAATTATTTATTCATAGTGGAAGAGCTAGGCAAACCCTCCACTAGGTTTTAAGCGGTGTACCCTAGAATATTTTGAGAAATCATGTTTGGCTCTAGTGTTTCTAGTCACCACTATGGTTGAGTTCCCTCATTCTAAGTCCAAAACATGAACAAGAAATCAATAGCAACAACACATTTGAAACACAATAAAACTGACACACATCTAATTTGTAAAAGAGATAATCATATTGTCTGCTTTGTGTGTTTCTTTATTGTTGGATAATTACCCTAAAATCCTTGATCTGGGACCAAATCCTAACCCTAATTTTTTAAGAAAATTTATTGAAAAAAAAATCTAGTTTTTGATTCTACATCGAATGGATTGAGAATCTTGCAAATTGGAGCTATAATGAAAAAGTTATTTTGGTTTTATGATTACTCTATTTTTTAATCCAAAAATAGGGAAAAATTGCACTAAAATAGTCATAAAATGGGCTAGACAACTCCAAAAGTTGCCAAATTTGTTTTTTTTTTGTCTTAGTTAGCCCCTTTTACACCTCTCAAAAAAATTGAGTCCTAACTCATCATGCTTAAAAATTTCCTAAAAATTCCTAAAATTGGGCATTTCCCCACGAGCCTCGGTTGGCCAATTATTTCAAAAATACAAATTTTTATCCTGGAAATCACTTTTTGAAGTCATATCCCATTGTGATCAGCTCGTCACACTAATCATTTTGGTATATGACACTTACAACATTTTTTTGGAAGTCAAAATTTTTTATAAAAAATTATGGTCGGGAGACCTCCCATGATGAGCAAGACCTCTAATCTAGAGAAGAATCAGGTTCCACAACCACTAAACATATCCAAATAAATCTAGAGGACATTTCCATCCCTAAATGGCATACCAAGTCTTATTATAACATCAATATCATCCATAGGGAGTCAAACCTTCAAGATATCCCTATTAGGGAGGCACCCATAGATCCTCCAGGAAACCTTCCTGACTTGAACACCTTGATAGAATTCTATATGAGGAAAAATACACCCATTGAGGGGCCTAGTAGGTCAATATCACAATATCACATCCCAAATTTCTCTATACATCAATAATAATATGAAAACAAGAGCACACCATGGCCTAGTCTAGAATAACAAACCATCCCATTTGATCAAGAAAGTCATCCCCCTAGTCCTCATAGAGAGCATTATGCATATACACATTGTGATTCTGTGCAGTTTGAATATTCAGATATTATATCTAATATTGAATATGCATCATGAAGAGAACCCAAGTCATCTTCCTAATCCTCATGAAGAGTATGTGGGGTAGTCATGTTGCATATCTGCATCGTTAGACTATACAGAGCCAATTCATAAACCAGAGTATCAGGTTAATGCAACCTTTAAGGAGCATGGAAAACAAGTTATAGATCCTACTAGGGGGAAAATACATGACAAAACCATTCATGTATCTAATACAAGGGTACATAGCCCCCATAAAACTAAACAACATGATCATACACATTAGGGACTAAGGCCACAACTTAATCAACAACAACATACAGATCAACTCTAGTTAGATCAAAAACAATTAAATCAACAAGGGGTGGACTCACAATGATCACACCTACAAAGGTTGTATCAATGAAATATACAAAAATAAAAAATAATGCAACAAGAGCAAGTGCCAAATACGTTACATAAAGTGGTGCTTACACCTAGCACCCAGAGGATGCAACAACACATAAGGTGTCCAATGAAATATTGAGGTCCTTCCTCTTGGACACACCAAAATCATGTTCAACATCAAAGGCCATTATCTGGTTATTGTCAAGAACCTCATACTCCTCAACAGAACCAAGATCAATCTGATGAGGAATCATATGAAGAGTCCCAATGGGAACATCAGGAAGAAGTGGATGCTTACATTGGATCCATTTATGATGAGGTACGTAATGATTACATTTATAATCAACCTCAACATCAAAAATTTCCTCCTTTACCTAATTAAGGGTGAAAAAAGGAAGATCATAGATGATCAGATAAATTCACTCAAGAAATAAAATCAAAGGTTGGTTTATCAAAAACCTATACTAAAGCAGCTTAGCAATCAACCTTTGCATCCATCAATGTCATCCTGACATATCCATTGAATTTCAAGATGCCTACACTTGAAAATTTCAAATATGATGTACTTCCATTTTCAATACAATAACCCCTTGTTTTTTAGAATATTTCTTACAACACTAGATGGATATGCTTTAGAATGGTATAATCACCTACCACACCATAGCATGTACACATTTGAGCAATTAGCCAATGCATTCCTACAATGTTTTATCTCTAGTGCTAAGAAAATTATAAACTTGACTGACTTGGCTAGCCTTCATCAACTTGACGATGAGCTAGTCATTGAGTATGAAAATAAGTAGAGGAAGGTGATGTTAAAATTACCTTTCACGCTAACCACAATAGATCTCATTCGAATGTTTACGAGAAGTTATTCAAAATAATTCTTGCTTCTCTTACAATTGTAGCAGTATCAAACATTTGAGGAGGCCTTAGAACAAGTTGAGTTCATTGAGGCAATCAATATTTAGGAAGATGATATTCAACTCCACAAAAGGGAATGGCCAAGCAAGAATATTATAGGTGGAAACACTCAATAAAAGGTGGCCCCAGTCAATCAAGTTGTTTTGAGTATCTCGAAACCCTCAAATTAGGTCGTACCACCTTTACCATTGTGATATAATTACCAAGATCAACCTCCTATGGCCCAAAATCATATGCAATAGAATCAAATACAGGTCCAACAACATTGGCCACAATGAGAATATACTAATTTACTAGAAACATTAGAATCACTCTTTGATTGATTATATGAGGTATGAAGAATCAATCTTCTAGATATCTGTCCATGGAAACCTAACAAGCATAGATTAAAAGCACACAAAGAAAAAATATATTGTGTGTACCATCAAAAAATGGGTCATGACATTCAGACATGTCATCCCTTTAGATATTTATTGTAGTAGATGATCGAGAGGCAAGAGATTTAGATAAGAGTCTTCCAAGACCCCTTGCCTACACATGAAGCAAACATAGCATCCAAAAATTAAGTTGAGCACATCAATGATGTGTGCATAGATCCAGATCCACCTGATGAGGGTTTTACCAGTATGATAAATACTACAATACGAAGTTAAAGATACCTTGATCAACCCAGAATACCAAAAAATTCAACTAAAGATAATAATCTATCACGGTCCACACCAACAATGAATTCAATTCACTTACAAAAGGACCTTGTGATTACCTTTTGTAGATAAGAGATTAAGCCAATATCTACGAATGAATCTAATCCTCTATTACACATCATATCAAGCATCAATCATATTTTATACAAGAGATTCTTGATTGACACTGGGTCAACTATCAACATCATCACGACTGTAGCTTTGAAGCATTTAAATTTACCACCTTCACGTATTAAGGACTCAACATTCACTTTGATAGCCTTCAATGATGCCACTTACCAAACAATTGGTATAGTAATCCTACCTATACAGGTTGGGATAAATATGATACCTACATTGTGCCATATCTTGGGGGTGAGAGGCAGTATAAAATATTACTAGGAAGACCATGGATAAGGGATATGGAATGTGTGCCCTCCATAGTGCACCAAAATCTAAATTTCATACACCAAGGACAAGTGTATGTGGTCCTCCATGATCTTGAGCCATTCAAGTATTACAAGAAGTTCAATGAGCCATAAGAAAATCTAGTGGCATGCAAGCCTCCATACATTCAGTCAGATAAAATCACCAAAAATTTGATTGAGGGTTGCACCAAGAAGTCGCTACATTTTCCCATAACAAAAAATTATGATATCATATTACTTTATGAGGAGAAGAAAACATCAGTTAATATGACTAGAGAACCTTTAACTGGACCAAAAGCCAAAGAACCTTCTCAAGAGTTTGTGGCAATGGTTAACATTAAGTTAGAATACCAAGTGACTCTAAGGTAGATAAAACAAGATATGGTGCAATTAGAAATTGTTGCCATATTAAAGGGGTCAAAACCATTAGCATTAGGCACCTCTAACTCATTTCTCATGGTGCCTCCTAAAGAACAAAAATAGGTGTTTCCCTCACATCAGACTAGGGATACCAAATCTAACACATTTCAACACCACAAAGTGAAATAGAAACATAAAATGAGTCATAAACATGAGCATGTGGATACCACTATCAAAGTGGATCATCATGAAGCCTCCACATCGACTTAAATGAATGAAATGGGTGATTTACAGTTACCTAGTGGATATTTAGCACCCACTCTTTCACCTCCTTTAGTAGAAAATAGTATTTCAAACAAATAACTAGAAATACACATGAGAGCCTTATCAGTATTGAAGCATATGTAAAATCACCTCTATAATATAGAGGCACAAATAGAGCAAAAAAATGATGCATTACACTTTATCATGAACCAGCTTGAGAACCAGGAGATACAAAAGCAACCCTCATCTAAGGTCAAACTATCCCATGTGAAGGCATAGGAAAAGCCTCAACCAAAGTAGGCTTAAACTTGACCGCCTCAGCAACCTGGCAAGCATCCCTCATTGCTTGAGCCTACGATATTAGTTTTCAATCGATTATGTGCCGCAAATGCTATCATATTACCTGAGATTCACCATTTGAACCCATATCATCCAAGACCACAAGGGTATGAGGAAGATATGCATTGTCTATATCATAGAAAAAATGGCTATGATATTCAATAATGTCAAATATTTCGAGCCATAGTATATAATATGCTTGAAAAGAAGTAGCTTCAAGTTGTCAACCAACATATGATCTTAGGCTACAATCCATTCCTTGCATCCAAAATACAAGGGGATCCCCCTAAGCAAGCAAGTGACATACCTAGGGCTCAAACTGGTCCTCAAACCAGGACAATGCATGTTGCACGCTTGAAGCATCTGCAATGAATTTGGAATCCTTTAAATGAGCCCATGTTAGACATATTTCAAATTTTATAGGAAGCTAAGGTCATCGCCTTACTAGAAATCATCCCTTTAGAAATAAATAGAGCTAAACCTAAGGGTTATAGGGAGGACCATTACTATCTCTATCATTGAATAAAGGACCATGGCATTTGCAATTGTTACGGATTCAAGAATATGATTTATAATATCATAGATAGTGGGGATTTTCCCATATATGACTTATTCATAGTACCTCCACCTACCAAAATAGAGGCTCCATCATCCCATTTGTGATCTCAAGGTTAGTCATAACCTCGTAGGTAAAACATGATACCTTAGTGAGTGGTCACATTCGAAATTACTACTGTAACTTTATTACAAAATTTGTATGAGGTAAATGCATCTGTGTTGCCCGAGGTCAAGCAAAAAGAGCCCAATCATGGGTCCACTTATGAAAGCCTCTTTTGTATGTATCATTGTATACAGGGGCATGACATTCCTAGCTTTCAATCATTCTTTAAAGTGGTCCAAAATCTATTAGAACAAAATGAGCTTCATGAAGATGGTTCACTCATTTCTCCCACCAAGACAAGGGCACCTTGCAAAGGTCCATGGCCCAATTGGAAGAACTAATTTCTGTCACTCTTCCTAAGAAATATGAGTACATTATAGTAGGTAACATGCACACTGGGGGTACCTAAGGTATCATACCTTCCCCCTATAAAAAAAAAAAAACCCAAAAATATTTAAAATTTTCAAAATCACAAAAACAATAGAAAACTTTAAAAACAAAATGCCCCAAAGGCATCTTAAAGCCCTTTGGTCAAATTACAAAAATCTCCAAAGGCATCATAAAGCCCTTTGGTCAATTCAAAAAATTCTCCAAAGGCATCATAAGCCCTTTGGTCAACTCACAAAAAATCCCAAAAGGCACCATAAGCCCTTTGGTCAAAATCAAAACACCAAAGCACAAAAATAATTTAAAATCAAAAAGTTCAAAAATATTCATAATAATAAAAACTCAAAAATAATGGAAAGCATCAAAAATACAAAAACATTTGCATTATTCATTCATAATTGCATCCATATAGTAGCATTTCATTATGAATTCGCATCCATTGCATTTGCATTTAGTAGGTTGTGTCCACAATCTTACAAATGACACCACATTTGTACATCAATCATGCATCTTCAAAATCCATCATCATCCATAACACATGTATGTAATTGTGTTTTTCAAAACAACCCCTCCATGTTGCTATAAGAAATATACTAGGGTTTTCTAGTCACTCAACCATACCTAGTGGTTTTATTAGACTTTGTAGAAAGTTATATTTGCTTTTAATAGATGAGGTTTGGTTTTGATAGCACCTTGTATATTTCAAAATCCTATCACTAATCAAAACACTAAAATCCTAGTTGGAACAAGGGAAATATGAACGTTGTAAAGTGGTACTAGGCATACTTAAGTGAAAAGTTTATCTTGCTCATCCCCCTATGTGATTGGTTCAAAAATACTAAGAATTGGCAAAAGGAAAAATTCACCCCTACCCAAAGAAATCCCTTGTTTTGATCAAAACAAGAAAAAATCCTGAACAAAGCAAAAATTCAAAAACAAAATAAATAGTGATTATCATCACTACATAAATTCCTTGCTCAAACGAAAAAAATAAAAATTCAAAAAAATCAGTGATTTTCATCACTAAGTATGAGCAAGTATCCCAAATAAATATGAATAAAAGAAGGGAGTATTGAACTTGAATCCCTATATTTCTTAGCATTAATGAACCGTAAGGTGATCCTCATTACAGATTTAGTGGCATCAAGCCTTCCTAGCAATGGTGGTATTCTTGTGCATGAGGATATGTCTATTACATTAGCATCCTGATTTTGTATAGACTAATGTTTGCATGTGGAAGGGCTAGCTTAAGGTGTCCTACATCACCTAGTGGTCTAATCCAACTAATTTCAACTTAGGATTAGTATGAACATTTGAGGATCCCCAATACAACAATGGGATAAATGAATCCCGCCTAGCACTGGGGTATGCTTATATTTATGTAATATATTCATTTGCACAAAGATGGATAATGAGTATCTAGGTCTTCATAACAAGAAATTTATCCTTCAGAAGCTCTGTATGGTTAGTATACAACTTTTGGTTGAGTAACTAAGATGTTTGAGTCTCATGGAAAACCTCAAAAATCCCCTTATAGTAACAAATCATTCCATTAGTTAAATCATCAACTTTATTTATGAGGTTTTGTTCATTAAAGGGTGTTCATAAAATAGGATAGATACCGAATGAATGTTAGCAATGACATTTAGATTTCCACTAACTATTTTGGGGATATATTTTAATTTACATAAGATTATAAAGAAAGTACATACATATCACATCATCTCATCTCACATTTGGATGTGTAAATTTTTTTTCTTATGTAATATATGAAGAACCTTTCCCACATGCATCAAATTATTTCCATGTTTTACTGTATACTAGAATGTCATCGAAGAAGACTAAGATAAATTTATGAAGGAATGGATGAAAGACATTGTTCATGAGACTTTGGAAGGTGGAGGAATTAGTAAGACCAAAAGATATGACTAAGAATTCATAATGACCTTCATTATTATGAAATGCATTCTTGGGAATGTCCTTATTTCTTACTCTGATTTGATGAAAACCAGAACGTAGATCCAAATTTGTGAAAAAATTTACACCATGTAATTTATCTAATAAATCATCTATCACAGGGATAGGGAATTTATCCTTGATTGTGATTTTTTTGAGGGGACAAAAATTAGGATACATACACCAAGAGTTATCATTACGATGGGCCAAAACCACTGGTGAGGAGTAAGAACTAGTGCTATGATGAATGACTCCATGTTCTAAGATTTCTTGGATAATCTTTTCAATTTCTATTTTTTGAGGTTGGGGGTAGTGATAAGGGCAAAAATTAGAGGAAGCCTTCCTAGAACAAGATGTATGGCATTATCATGAGACTTTTTGGGAGGTAGTCATTTTTGTTCTTTGAAAACTTCATCATAGTTAGCCATAATATCTTGAATATCCTTTGGGTTAATTTTAGGAATATCCTATGGTTTCACTTCCAAACAATTAATTTGAGCTATGAGTCCATATCCTCCTTTCATTAATATTTTTCCATACTGTGATAACTCACTACCTTTGATGGTGGTGTTTGAAGTCCTTGGAGGTGAATAGTCTTTCCATTTTATTTCTATTCTACAAATAGTTTTTTAAAATTAAAACTAATAGTGTCTAATTGTTCCAACCATTCAACTTCCAAAATAACCTCTGAATTTCCTAAACTCATGACAAAGAGAGTTCCATGCCAAGTATAAATTTCCATTTGTATTGAAACTTAAGATGTTCTACCAATACATTATGCATTTCCTCCATTTGCAATTAAAACTTGAAACTTATCTTTATTGGAGGATTTAACGTGCAAGTTCAATGCTTTAGCAGTTTTGAGGTCAATAAAATTATGAGTACTACCTAAATCGATCAACATATTTATCCTTTTTTGCCTAATAAATCCTGGTAATTTAATTGTATAGTGAGTTGTTAATCCCATAAGAGCATGTACTGAAATAGCCATAGTATCTTCATCAAATTTTGCTTTAATATTACCTATTTTTTCTTCATATATAGGTGATTCTTGTTTATTGATATCCTCTACTTCCTCTTTGTCTTTCTTATTATCATATTATATTTGGAATTTTTGTCTTGGTACACATGCTTTATCTTTTAGATGATGATTGGGATATTTATAACAATAATATCTTGATGGTTGGTCATTCCTATTAAAAAAATTATTATGATATTGAGGACAGTTATAGGAGTCACGTTTAAAAGATGTCAAATTTCACATCTTTTTCTCAGCAAGCTTAGCAATATTTATAGTTTCATCCAAGGAGTATGGATCATGTAAGTCTTCTTCAATTTGAATATTCTCTTT
This sequence comes from Wollemia nobilis, assembly GCA_028583015.1. Classification (NCBI taxonomy): domain Eukaryota; kingdom Viridiplantae; phylum Streptophyta; class Pinopsida; order Araucariales; family Araucariaceae; genus Wollemia; species Wollemia nobilis. The sequence goes on from JAQPPZ010016675.1 coordinate 1,459,506, forward strand.
CAAACCATGTCTAAAGTTAGAAACCATCACATTAGTTTGTACATCTCCTGTATAAGAAATAATACTTATGAATTTTTAAACATAATCTCTGACAAACCTAGTTTGTTTAAGTGCCAATATTCGAACGATGTAGGAAGAGGAACTACCCTCATCAAATATTTTAAGGAAAATATCCTTAAATTTAGGCTATAATATGGGATGATTATGTTGACATTTTTGACAATCGAACCATTGGTAAGATTTGGTGCCTAATTTGGAAGAAGCATAAGAAACTATTTTGGCTTCAGGAACACAGTATAGGTGTAGGATACCCTCCATTTTAGCTAACCAACCATGTGGATCTCCACCCTCAAAACTAGTCATATCAGCACATGGAATATTAACACATGTAGGCCATCTAGCATGCTGATAAAATTTCTCTGTATCTTGATCTGCATTATCATTTTGTCTATGGTAGTTATTTGAGGAAGAAGGAGCTTCTTGGTTTTTTTTATTCACTATTAATCCAAGCATTATTGACATGTTGTTCATACTAGTCATTATTTGAGTCAAACATGCTTGTAAGTCTTGGTTTCTTGTATTGGGGATTTCTATTTCCACATGTGTGAGATTTTATTGGGATGATTTGGGTGAGTTGGAAGGATCCATGGGGTTAATAATAGGGTGGTTGGGGTTAAAATTATTAATAAATAAATGGGAGTTATGCTACATACCTTTCTTTTGTGGAGGTCTTCTTGGTGGGATTATTGGTCCTTCATTTGGAAAATATGTGCTATTCAGTATTCTATTTGGTCCTCGATTCCACCTATCACTCATGCACTTGTTTTATAAAATTTTTGGATCAAATTTGACCAAAAATGTATTTATTTTCTGCAAAATATGTGGTTAATTCTAAAATATTTTATTAGTTTGATAAAATTCCTTTCCACCAAAAAAAAATGTTTTGTGATCCTTTAATTCGCTCCAACTATGAATTTTTTCGAAATTGAATTTTTAAAAGCTAATAACTTTTTAATCCAACTGCTATAACTCACTTTGGAAAGTAGCTTATATACACAACAATACAACTTTAGCTATATCTCACTTTGGGAGACGACATGGTAATCAAAGGGTGAGGAACTTTTAGGAGACAATAGATGAAATGAATATGGATGAAATGGGCTGAAAAAATGAACACATGGGTGGATCTGCTTGTTGTGGTGTAGTGGTAAATGCCCTAGGTGCTGGTAGAGGCTGACCCAAGTTCTATTCCCATTGTCTCCATCCTACAGATATATGGTATAGTTAGGAATGTCCTATGTGCGAGTAGAGGTCGACAAGGCTCCATTCCTCCTATGCCCAACCTGTTGAAAGTGGCACCTCGAAAGGGGTGTTTTCCACTATAAATTAGTTTTACCCAGGTGTTGTAGGTGATTTGGAGAGGAGAGGGCAATCCTCCAAGGGAGGTCCCAGGTTTGAATATCCACCCTACCAAAAAGTTGAATTGGGTACCAAAAATACAATTGATAATGTTGGTGAGGGCAGGGTTGGGTGCAACTCCCGGGTGACTTTGACGGTGTAGAACCCCCTGTTCATGGTCTCTCAGACCAAGGCAGCCCCGTAAGGGGTTTTTCACTTTAAAAAAATGAACACATGGGTGGCTATGAGCAGACTAGTGACTTAGAGAATTACAACAAAGGAGTATAATATGCATGGGAATAGGGAGATATACCACGTAGGTGTTAGAATATTCTAATGTGCACTATGACTTCAACTTGAAACTTGTTAGTTTCCTTGACAAGTGTCATGTTTTTCTTATAGAATCCTACCTATATATTGTAACTCATCTATTGTATAATATATCTCATCAGTTTCATTCTCAACATTTGGTATCAAAGCTCTAGGCGTTCACCTACCCTTGTGAGCTTGAGGGGGGATTTTCCTCATGGAAATCCCCTCCATTTTTTTTCTCCTCCATTTTATTTCTTCAAGCCAAGGCAATATGCTCTCCATTTTTAAATGGATCAGAAACCAAATAGATTTAGAAAACTCATGGCTGCCCCTGAAGCTTCATTGCTTGGAGCCATGAGATTTTGAGAGAAATTTTTTATTAACAATTTTTTTCTGCCGCCATAATTTTTTTTCTATAGGTTACAAGTATATCTAGTGGTGTATTCCTAAGAGGGTTGCAGATAGGGTTTGATGTTCATGATATGTAGTGTAGGCATGGTATTTGTGCAAGCAAAAATGAGCCATTTCTAGTTTGGTATGCTTGTTGCACAAATAATGGTGAAATCCTAAGATCTATAGGAGAGCACATGGTGCTAATAGTGCATTTATTTTTTGGGCTCATGACATAGAGATCTTGGGTAGCAAGAATCTGCTCCATAAAACTAATTATTTTGAGCACCAGCCATACAATTGTGAATGTTAAATCCAAAAATGCACATTTGATAATTGCCATCGAAGGGCATAATTTTTTTTTTTAGTGAACTGATAGAGATTTTGTGGGTCAATGTTCAGCTATTGAGTGCTGCATTTGGTGTGCCTTCATCATGCTACTCCATTTTGGTGTAGTGCAACCCATGGAGCATGGATATCACTAGATTTGGTAGGTTGGAGAGCATGTTATTTTCCACAAGGTTACATGGATTTTTTGTAATGTTACATTGGAGCCAAGAGTAGTTTGTATTGATGGCCATTATGTGTGAACTTGGTGCATGATTTTCTTGTGGTTGAAGGTTTACAGAAGGCATTCAAGAAATATGCAATTCAAATTGAACACCAAAATGTGTTGAGACAAGCTTATAAAACATAAAAAATCAACTCCCCACTATGTTAAGGCCTATGAGACATGGATGCACATTTTTTTGCTGATGTGTTTCATGGTGAATTTATTTTATGTCAAATTTCATGGTGGGAGTTCCATAAAATTTTATCTAATTTTACCTACCTTTCATGGAGCGCACCAAAAACTATGCGAGAGCTGAAGGCAGCTCTATTTGATATTAAAAACTCCATGTGCAAATTTTTTGGCAATCGACAAGACAGAGCCACCCATTAGGAAATTTTCTATTTTGTCAATTGCATCAAAGCTACTGACCATTTTGGGATGTCCAGTGAAAGAAATTTTTGTGCGTAATTTTTGTTTTTATTCATCTTGGTGAGATGGAAATATTACCTCACTACCACTGTGCAGGAGGGGGTGATAGTTAATAGCAATAGTTCTATTCTATAGATTGATGGAGATCATGCAACTTTTTTATTTTACCACAATGTACACCAACACATAGATATTGCTTGGAATAGTAGAGTGATGCAGTTCTGAATCAGTTGTGATGTGTAGTTCAATAATGATAATGGTAAAGTGAAAGAATCAATTTAAGACTATCTCAATGTTCTCTTGAGTATGGCAGTGGAAATGGCTCAAATTTGGATGTGTGGTTTGACCACTATTGAGTACTCTTCAGTGGCTCTCCTGCGTGTGATAGTGAATATGAGCACAAATCTGGTCAACAATGTGCTTTGGAGTCCCCGTGGCAATGCACCTTGATATGGAGGAGATGAGCAGAATTTTGATGCGTGATCTTAACTCTTTAGTGGAGAAAATGATGCTCATTATAAAAATGCCCAAAAAACCACTACCTATGTAGTTCAAGAATATATTCCAGAGTTAATGGTGAGTGGTTATGATATGTTGTTAATTTTTGCCTAGTCTGTATGCACTCGAATCTGTACGTGTTGTAGATCACCAGAAGATGAGTCATTGCTGATTATTCATGCTTTACAAGAGTGTCTCTATAGGCTACATGGATATTTCAACATAGAATGAGTTATCTAGAGTGGTCATCAATTCAGTTCTATGATGTTTTACTGATGGTACCCAAAGATATCCTGGTTGTAATGCCCACAGGTGAAGTTTGGAGGAGTGTGGACCATATCATTTTTGTGGGCTATATTTGGTTTGTTGAAGTAATCATTTCAGTGAATGCACTTGCTCATTAAAGTTTTTTCAATGACCTCCAATGAACACAACTTTCTCACTAATTTTTTTTGTAGACATGGACGTTGTCAAAGACCAACGCTCACGAGGAGATCAAATAGAGATAGTTGATCTGCTAATTTTTTTTTTATCATTGATGAAAGTTTTTTTGGGTGTTTGTTATTTAATTAGAGGAGTTTTATGTGTATACTATTTGCAGCAACCATGTTGGCATTGATTACAATTGTGGGTGCATATAATTTGTAATTTGTAGTAGTGGGTTTAAATTTCTTGGTGTTTATTTGCTCATCCTCGCCATGATGGAAAATAAATCCAGGACTGGAAACGAGAATGTGTGACATTGAATTTTTTTCATTTGAAGTGTGATAGTTTGACTATGAGAATATGGACCACTACCACTGGCTAAAAATACATACTTTTAGATCACCAAATGTAGTTAGATGTCTAATTGCTCACAGTGCTAGTCTATTTGCTAGTATTCTACAAGAAAAATGAATTTCTGAGCAACATCAGATTGACTGCAATTTCTATGAGAAAAACTAGCTTTATCTTTTCTTGTTCAATTTGAGTTCATGTCCTTTGATATTGGCTACCATAATGTGATGTCAAGGAGCAACCAATTTACTAAAAAAACCAGGTGGATACACGATGAGTTTCTTCATATTTTTTTATGTTGTTAAACGATCGAGCTCATGCTAGGGTTAGTAGCGAGCGAGAAGGTATTTTTGTGGGTTCTTCTAAATAAATCAAAATATACTAATTTTATTATGCACAATGACATTGGAGTGACGTGCCGACCAGTGTGCACCTATGCTCAAAATTTATTGTTACCCACCACTGCCAATCAAAAATTGGTTCTTCTATTGTTCTGAGGTGTTGACCATGCATGAGTTTTGAACTATGGTTCCCTATTTGGTAAATCCATTTTCTCTTTTTAATATCATGCATGGGGCTTATTTAATTATGGGAGCATATTTCTGGGAAAGGCTATCTTTAGCCTTTAAAAATCATAGTGGGGGTGCTTTTAAATATATGGCTTAGTGGCCAAGCCCAAATGGGGTGTATGATGGTCCATAGAGGGCATAAAACTACCTAAATTTTTTTATTGTTTCTAAAAATATTTGAAGATGGCCCATGAATTTTAAATCATGATGGATATTGGCCGAGAATATGGCCATTTTTGGGCATTTTTTTTTCTAGGAAGGCATGTTGTTTTTCCACATTATGAAGACCCCATTGAAATCTAAGTATAGGAGTATTTATAGTCATCAAAAAGGATTTTCCAATATGAACACATTGGTGGTGTCCAATTTTAATTTTGAGGCTATTTCATTTGTCATTTTTAGCTTCAAAATTTTGTACCTTGGAGTTCACTCTCAATTGTACTTGACACTCCCAAGGTAAATTTGTATGTGATCCTTGTACCTAGTAACCTTCTCTATAGACCTAGTGGATGCAGTGGTTGGTTACCCATGCACTCTAGTGGGATGAAAGGTCACCATAAGGACACCTACTCTAGGGACTACAAACATAGACACCCTAGACTCTATCTGAGGATTTTTTTGGATCAACTTGTGAAGACTACAGATGAAGACACTTCAAAAGATTTTCTTTATTCTTATCCTCATATTTGGTTTCTATGGCTCATTATATTGTATTTTTTGAGTGCATTTTTTGTAGAGATAGACACTCTTACATAGCTCATATTTCTTTTGTATTAAGGTACATTTTTGATAGATATTAACACCTTCTATATTGAGTTCACCATGAGGGGGATGATATTCATGGTGAATCTAGTTAGTGACCTACGAGAGGCAATATACCTAGAGGATGACCTACAAAGGCAAAAAAACTAGCAGTGGATGACCCTGAGGCACATGAGATGACCCTGAGGCACTTAGATGACTGATCTAGAGGCAACATACCCATGGAAGTGGTTGAACCTATGGCAACAGACCAAGATGTATACACCATTGATCTATAATTATTCACAGTTGGAGAGCCAAGCACAAAGAGCATGATCCTAGACCAAATCAGCAATAAAGGAGGATGATAGGGTTCTTTTAGATAAGTCAACATTAAGGGGGAATGTTACCTAATGTTGACTTATTTTTTTCTATAGTTAGGATAGTGCACATTAAGGGGGAATGTTAGAATATTCTAATGTGCACTATGCCTTCACCTTGACACTTGTCAGTTTCCTTGACAAGTTTCATGTTTTTCTTATAGGCTCCTGCCTATATATTGTAACTCATCTATTGTATAATATAAAAAAAAAATCTTAACAAAAAAATAAAATAAATAATGTTGGGAATGACACTGATGAGATATATTATACAATAGATGAGTTAAAATATATAGGTAAGAGCCTATAAGAAAAAAATAACACTTGTCAAGGAATCTAAAAAGTGTCAAGGTGAAGGCATAGTGCACATTAGAATATTCTAACATTCCCCCTTAATGTGCACTATCCTAACTATAGAAAAAAAAACAAGTCAACATTAGGTAATAGTAGGAACACGAGGTGATAGCAACCAATCTAAAGTAAGATAACAAACAAAGCAAGAACAACTAACAGCAAACAGGCAAGATGGACTCATGTGGTCAAAACCAGTTATGTTTGGCATTATTAAATAGTGCGGTGACTACCACACTAAAGATATGGGATGAAAAATTCCCACATAAAATAAAAAAATGTACATCCAACTTTATATTTATGTAAAATATTTTGTACTTGATGTTGCTCACAACGATTTGTGGTTTTTCCTTTAATAGTGTATTTAAATATTTTCACGGGGATGCTATTCCTTAAGGACGAATATTATTTTCTCCCTTTTGAATATCTTATTTCGGATACAAACTTCTTATGTGATGCTTTCATACACTACTTTGAACATCTAAATTTGAAGCCACTTGAAGCCTTTCTAATCAATGATATATCACGATAGCTATCATGCAAATGAATCGATCAATTATATTTTATAATTAAATATTTAAACTGAGTGGATAATTGATTACCTCCTCTATTTGATTAGATATTATCCAAATTGACGTGAACCTTGGTGATCTATTGTTGTCTATTGTTGGTCTTATATGAAACCTTATATAACACTAAATTTACCCAAATCATTCTTCTTACATTCATTATACTACCAACATAAATTTAACTTAATGTTTTGTAATTTTATACCTGTTAATATATGTATTCCTCCTATATGCCTATGATTGACTAACTAGAGTCCTTTATGCACCTTTGTTGGCATGGTGACGTGTCAAAATCTAGACAACATATTTCTATTAAGTTGATAGGAAATTTAAAAAAATTTCTTGGAGACTAAAGGATGTGGGTACGATGGTTTATTTAATTTTAAGGTTTCAAGTGATTATTATTCATTCACTATGTAGACACCTAAAACATGTTATGTCTAGGAGACTACTCATATGGGCACATCTACATACCATATCACTGATATTGGACCTTTCCAAGAGCTAGAAGTGGTCCTAACCACTCAAAAGGGGTAGTTATAGCCCATTTAGGCTTTTTTGCTATTGACCAAAGTGATCGCCAATCCTAGTTAAGAGCGATCACAACTAGTTTCTATTGATGACATCGGCTAGCATTAAAACATGAACTATCATGAGGGATTTCCAAAATCATGGGTGATAATGGTAGTTTGCATGCATTTCGAAGGGATCTTGATGAGGAAATCCCAAAGTTCCTCCTAAATACCCCTTCTATGCCAAGTCAATACTAAACCTTCCTTCTAGGATATCAAATTGGCATGCATATCTAGAGCTTGGCTTCCCCAAGAATCCAAGCCCTAGATCTAGATCTAAAATATAGAAGGCTACATATTCAGACTTCCAAGAAGGTAAAGAGATATAGGGAGTTCAAATTGTGTGTAGCGGAGACCTATCGAAATAGAAAGCCAATCTACACCCCTTTGAGGAGCATTTGAGCACATCACTATTTAGATCCATCATTCCTAATTGTCATTCAGTGTAGGAGACACACCTGGTGACCCTTGAACATCAATTCAAGCAAGGGATCAACTACCATAATATATAATACCTGAGGTAACCTTTAAGTCAAAGGTCATTGTCTTTGATAGCAGCCCATAGTCATAGCCAAGTTTTAAAATGTTTGATTCCTTTATTCTAAGTAATAGATATTTATTTATCATTATTCTATTTACACGTCTTTAGCATAGATCTAAATATTTAATTGCATTTAGATTAATATTTTTTATTTTCATATGCATATTTATTAGATCTAGTATATTTCAATGTACATCATGCTTATTTATTTGGATTATTATATTTTCTAACAAAAGGCCTCATCTACGGAGGCTTCCTATTCTACTTATTGTGCTTTTTTGTTTCCATGCACACAGATATAGGTTCACAGGATCCGTTCCAAGTATCTAGAGCATGAGATCCCTCCAGGATAAAATTAGGAGAAGGAGGCATCTCTAAGCCCTCAAAAATTTTGGTGTGCAATATTGGGAGGCCTCCAAAAGTGCATCGTCCCCTTATATACATTCACCATTGCCCCACCTGTAATAGATTGGACATACATGTAACTGAGATCTGGAAGCATCAATAAAAGTGTCATTTTTATTTTATTTTATCATTATATGTGCTTGTGTGCTTTATTTACTTTCATTTGATATAATAATATATACATTGCAAGTAGGATCAGTTGTGGTGCACACTTATCGAGGTCATACAAATGGCGATCAAGGTGGGACCCCCACCAAGTTTTTATTTTTAACCATTTTACTAATATTTTAGGAATTTTTCTATGTGCATGTTTGGATGCTCTGGTCGATAGCAACCAATAGAGCTTATCCACTCCTCCAGTCAGTGGCCAATAGTAGGTACTCTAGTTGATAGTGGCCAGTACACAAAAAATGCTTTTGAAGTTAGTGATTAGTAGCAACCGCTCTGGTCAACAACAATTAAGAGATAAGTGCCATAGATGTTAGCCTAGGATTCATCAAACCTAGATTTTAGGTTGGGGTAACTCTCTATTTTTTTCTCTTTGTCTATGTTTTTCTATCAGAATATAGTAGAGAAAATTTACATTTAATTAGGAAAATATAAAAAAAAATGGAAAAATAAAATGCAATGGATGTTTCTTAGAATTTTCTTTAGTTTTCTCTAGGTGCTACTAGGAACAATGGGCCTCCGCTTGTAAGGTCCACCCTAGTATCCAGTGTTTTAGGCTTCTATGTTTTTAGTTTGCTTGCATGCGACCGAACTAGTGGCCATTAATTCATGAAATAGAGTGCATCCTCTGAAGTTCATATAAGCTGAATACATGTATTTTTTTGAAATGAAATATCTTTTATCTTAGGCATATAGGAAAGATCATGTTTTATTGGTGATGCATTTTGTTTACATGCAAGGTTAAAAATAACCCCACACACTTGCACGTATTACAATAACATTAGTAAGGTTGGATTTCATCACCAACTCCCAATTCAGATTGGTGATGTTGGAATTCACCTCCATCCACTAGATTTCCCCCTAGATACCCTTAGACAAAATAGGGAACTCCTTTAAGTTGGTGTAGACCACTTGTGTTAAAACTGTCTCCCACCACTAGAGCAATTATTGATTCAAAGTGGAAGAACTAGGCGAACCCTCCACTCGGTTTTAAGCGGTGTACCCTAGACTCTTTTGAGAATTCATGTTTGGCACTAGTGTTCCTAGTCACCACTACGGTTGAGTTCCCTCATTCTAAGTCCAAAACACGAATAATAAATCAAGAGCAAAAACACATATGAAACACACTAAAACCAATTTTAGGACACACATATAATCTATAAAAGAGATAATCATATTGTCTACTTTGTGTGTTTCTTTATTGTTGGGTAATTACCCTAAGATCCTTGATCTAGGACCAAACCCTAACCCTAATTGTTTAAGAAAATTTATTGAAAAAAATACTTTTTGATTCTGCATCTAATGGATTGATAATTATGCAAATCTGATCTATAACAAAAAATTATTTTGGGTTTATGATTACTCTATTTTCAAAGTCGAAAATAGGGAAAAACTGCACTAAAATAGTCATAAAATTGGATAGACAACGCAAAAATTTGCCAAATCTATTTTGTTGCCTTAGTTAGCCTATTGTGCACCTCTCACAAACATTTTGAGTCCTAACTCATCATGCTTCAAAATTTCCTTAAAAAACCTAAAAGTGGGCATTTCCCCATGAACCCCGGTTGGCCAATTATTTCAAAAATACAAATTTTTGACCCGAAAGTCACTTTTTGGAGTCATAGCCCATTGTGATCAGCTTGTCACACTAATAATTTTTGTATATGACACAACTTTTTTTTAGAATTCAAATTTTTATAACAAAATTTATTGTTGGGAGACCTCCCATGATGAGTAAGACCTCCAATCTAGAGAGGGAATCAGGTTCCATAACCACTAAACATATCAAAATGTCTAGAGGACATAGCCATCCCTGAATGGCATCTCAGATATTATCATAACATCAATACCATCCAGATTCAAACCTTCAAGATACCCCTATTAGGGAGGAACCCATAGGTCCTCCAGGAAACTTTCTTGACTTGAACACCTTGATAGAATTTTATATGAGGAACAATCCACCCACTGAGGGGCCTAGTAGATCAATATCACAAGATCACATCCCAACTTGATCTATACATCAATCAGAAGATGAAATGAGAGTGTACCATGGACTAGTCTGTATGAAGAAACCACCCCATTTATTGAGAAAGTCATCCCCCTACTTCTCACAGAGAGCATTATGCATATACACATTTTTCTTCTATGTAGTCTGAATATATAGATATTATATCTAATATTGAATATGCATAATTCCTCATATATGAGGAAGAGGACCCAAGTCATCTTTCTACTCCTCATGAAGAGTACGTGGGGCAACCATATTGCATATCTGCATTGTTAGACTATACAAAGCCAATTCATAAACCAGAGTATCTGGTCAATGTAACCTTTAAGGAGTATTTGAAACAACTGATAGATCCTACTATGGTGAAAGACATGACAAACACATTCATGTATCCAATACAAGGGTATATAGCCCCCATACAACTGAATAATGAGATCATACATAGTAGGAACTGAGGCCACATCTTAATCAACAACAACAATATAAATATCAACTCTAGTTAGATCAACAAAAATTAAATCAACAAGGGGTGGAGTCACAACGAGCACACATACAAAAGTTGTATCAATGAAAGATACAAGAACAACAAAAGATACAAGAGCAAGTACAAAATGCATTACATAAAGTGGTGTTTACACCTAGAACCTAGATGATGCAACAACACATAAGGAATCTAGTGAAATCTCAAGTTCCTTCCTCTTGGACACACCAAAATAATGTTCAACATCAAAGGCAATTATTTGGTTATCGTCAAGAACCTCATACTCCTCAAAAGTACCAATATCAATAGGATGAGGAATCATATGAAGAGTCCCAATGGGAATATCAAGAAGAAGTGGATGCTTACCCTAAATCCATTTATGATGAGGTACCTAATGATTACATTTATCATCAACCTCAACATCAAAAGTGGCCTCCTCTACCTAAGCAAGGATGACAAAAGAAATATCATACCATTTTGTCATGGCCATACAAAGTGCTAGCTGATCAAATAAATTCATTCGAGAAACAAAATCAAAAGTTGGTTTATTAAAAACCTACTAATGCAGCTTAACAATCAACCTTTGCATCCATTAGTGTCATCCCTGATATATCCATCGAATTTCAAGATGCCTACACTTGAAAAGTTCAAATATGATGAAGATGCACAAGAGAACATGATAATATTCATCAATACATGCTTCCATTTTCAATATAATGACTCCTTATTGTTGATAATATTTCTTAAAACACTAGCTAGATATGCTTTAGAATGGTATAATAACCTACCACACCATAGCATATACACCTTTGAGCAATTAACCGATGCATTCCTACAACATTTTCCTCTAGTGCTAAGAAAATGATAAACTTGATTGACTTGGCTAGACTTCATCAACTTGATGATGAGCCAGTCATTAAGTATAGAAATAAGTGAGGAAGGTGATGTAAAAATTACCTTTTACCCTACCCAAAATAGAGCTTGTTCGAATGTTTACGAGAAGTTGTTCAAAAAAAATCTCACTTCTCTTACAATTACAATAGTATCATACATTTGAGGCCTTATAACAAGCTGAGTTCATTGAGGCAATCAAGATCGAGGAAGGTGATATTCAAAACCATAGAATGGAATGGCCAAGGAAAAATATTACAGGTGGCAACATGCAACAAAAGGCAGCCCCAGTCAATAAAGTTGTTTTGAGTATCTCAAAACCCTCAAATCAGGTCATACCACCTCTACTAGTCGAATATAATTACCAAGCTCAACCTCCTCTGGCCCAAAATCATATGCAAAAGAATAAGACATAGGGCCAACAATGTCAACCACAATAATAATATACTGATTTACCAGAAACATTAGAATCACTCTTTGATCTATTATATAAGGTACAAAGAATCAATCTTCCATATATCCATCCATGGAATCCTAATAAACATAGATCAAAATCACACAAAGAAAATCTATATTGTGTGTACCATCAATAAAGGGGTCATGACATTCAAACATGTCATCCCTTTAGATATTTAGTGTATGATATGATCAAGAGGCAATAGCTTTAGATAAGAGTATTCCAAGATCCCTTCCCTACACATGAAGCAAACATAGCACCTGACAATCAAGTTGAGAATGTTAATGAGGTGTGCATAGCTCCACCTAATGAGGGATTTATCGGTATGATCAATACTACAATAGGAAGTGAAAGATACCTTGATCAACCCAACATATCAAAAAATTCAACTAAAGATAATAATCTATCATGGTCCACACCAACAATGAATTCAATTCACTTACAAAATGACCCTATGATTACCTTTTGTATATAGGATATTAAGCCAATATCTACGGATGAATCCGATCCTCCACTACACATCATATCAAGCATAGATCAAATTATGTACAATACAATCTTGATTGACACTGGTTCAACTATCAACATCATCATAGTTGCAACTTTGAAGCATTTAAATTTACTGCCTTCACACATTAAGGACTCAAAATTCACATTGAGAGCCTTCAATATTGCCACTTCCCCAATAATTGGTATAGTAATCCTACCTATATACATTGGGATAAATATGATACCTACATTATGCCATATCTTGGGGAGTGAGAGGTAGTATAACATATTGCTAGGCAGACCATGGATAAGGGATATGGAATGTGTACCCTTCATAGTGCACCAAAATATAAAGTTCATAGACCAAGGACAAGTGTATGTGGTCCCCCATGATCCTGAGCCATTCAAGTATTACAAGAAGTTCGATGAGCCACAAGAAAATATGGTGTCATGCAGGCCTCCAAACATTCAGTTGGATAAAATCACCAAACATTCGACTGAGTCTTGCACCAAGAATTTGTTACCTTTTACCATCACCAAAAATCACAATATCATATTACCTGATGATGAGAAGAATACATCAGTTAACATGACTAGAGTACCTTCAACTGGTCCAAAAGCTAAAACACCTTCTCAAGAGTTCGTGGTAATGGTTAACATTAAGTTAGAATACCAAGTGACTCTAAGGCAGATAAAACAAAATATGGTGCAATCAGACATTGCTACCACATTGAAGGGGTCAAAACCATTAGAATTAGGTATCCTTGACTCACTTCTCATGGTGCTTCCTCAATAACAAGAATGGGTGTTTCCCTCACATCAAAATAGAGGTACCAAATCTGACACAGTTCGACACCACAAAGTGAAATAAAAACATAAAATGAGTCATAAACATGAGCATGTGGATACTACTATCAAAGTGGATCATCATGAAGCCTCCACATTGACTCAAATGAATTAAATGGGTGATTTAAAGTTATCTAGTGGATCTTTAGCACCCACTCTTTCACCTCCTTCTATATAAAATGGCATTTTGAACCAATCACTAGAAATACACATGATAGCCTTATCAGTATTGGATCATATGCAAAATTACCTTTATAATATAGAGGCACAAATGGAGCAAAAAAATGATACATTACACTTTATCATGAACCATATTTAGAACCAAGAGATACAAAATCAACCCTCATCTAAGGTCAAACTATCCCCTATAAAGGCACAGGAAAATTCTCAACCAGAGCAAGCACCAAATTGACTGCCTCAGCAACCTAGCAAGCATCCCTCATTGCTTGAGCTTACGGTATCAATTTTCAATCAATTATGTGCTGCAAATGCTATCATATTACCTGAGATTCACCATTTTAACCTAGATCATCCAATACCACAAGGTTATGAGGAAGAGTTGCACTATCTATATCATAGACAAAATGTTCATGATATTCAATAATGTCAAAAAATTTGAGCCATAGCATATAACATGCTTGAAAAGAAGCAACTTCAAGTTTTCAACCAGCATATGGTCTTAGGCTACATTCCATACCTTGCATCCAAAATGCAAGGGTATCCCCCTAAGAAATCAAGTGACATACCTAGGACTCAAATTGGTCCTCAAACCAGGCCAATGCATGTTGCAGGCTTGAAGCATCTATAACACATTTGGACTCCTTTAAATGAGTCCATGTTCGACATATTTTAAAAGTTATAGGAATCTAAGGTTATAACCTTACCAGACATCATCCCTTTAGACCCAAATAGAGCTAAACCTAAGGGTTACAAGTAGGACCATTACTATCTCTATCATCGAATAGAGGGCCATGGTATTTGCAATTGTCCAAGATTCAAGAATGTGGTTTAGAATATCATAGATAGTGGGGATTTTCCCATAGATGACTTATCCATAGTACCTCCACCTACCAAAAAAGAGGCTACATCATCCTAGTTGTGATCTCAAGGTTATTCATAGCCTCGTAGGCCAAACAAGCCACCTCAATGAGTGGTCACATTTGAAATGACTACTGCAAATTTATTTAGAAAGTTGTACAAGGCAAATGCATTTGTGTTGCCTGAGGTCAAGCAAAGATATCCGAATAATGGATCCACTAATGAAAGCCTATTTTGCATGTATCATAGTATATAGGGGCATGACATCCATAGCTATCAATCATTATGGAAGGTGGTCCAAAACCTATTAGAACAAAATAAGCTCTGTGAAGATGGTTCACTCATTTCTCCCCACCAAGACAAGGGCACCTTGTAGAGGTTCATGCTCTAATTAAGAGAGCTAATTTCTATCACTCTTCCTAAGTAAGATTACTACATTATGTAGTAACCTTGAGAATGCACACACTAGTCCCTTTTCTAAAACCCTACTTGCAATGCTATTTCAAATATCCCAGATGAAATGGAAAGACAAGAGGAAAAAACATATAACATGAAATAACAAAAGATAGATCTCTTTATTGATATTGAAGCTCGATTACATGTCGGTCCCTCTTAGGGATACCCATTTTGATATTATAAATTACAAATAGACAAGGAGTGCCCCTTTCATGAAGAGGTGGTGTGCTTATAAAATCTTCTTGATTATGCACACGGAAATGTATGAGGGCTTACAGATGCCTCCTTATCCAGGTCTGTTTCCTATAGGGATCCCTTTTGCTCTTGTATGTTGTAATATTTTTTTGATGTACCTGTGGCCTTGCAAGAAATGAAACAACACACATTTAGGTGTCCAAGATTGCCTCCCCGGATGAGGTTGTTAGTAATCAAATAATGTAACAAAAATATGATAAAACTATGCCATGAAATCATGTAAATATATGCTAATGATATAAGAACATAAATAAACAGAATAAAATATGCTATGTCTATCTAAGCTAAGCCTGCGGGCCACTGTCCAAGATAGCGACCACTAAAGTAAACCTTACCCTCTTTGCCCCAAAGCTATGGGTCAAAGATTATAATCCGATGTTGAAATAGTAGGTGTTATGCTCTTCAATTCGTTAGAGCTCCACCGTACACGTGATCTCAAAGAGAACTCTCTAAGTCTCGAAAGCTCTCCTCAAAAATATATCTCTCTCTTTGATATGATCTCCTGTATGTCTCTCTTTGTGCTCTTAGACTTGCACCTTTTATAGTGTGAAACCCTAGATCTATGTCCAAGCCCTAGAAATTAATTTCTTATATGTAATGCAAGTTAGCATGAGAAGCTTTTGTCCATTGTCTATATTTCAAGGCTAGTTAACTTAAATCTAACTGCCCACTTGAGTCTTCTATGTGAACAAGTCATTAGCATGAGAAGATTTTGTCCTTTTTTTATGCTTGGAGGTTAGTTAACTTAAGTCTAAATGAAAACTCAAACCTCCCATGTGAACTGGTCATGAAAAGAAATGCAAAGTCACTCCCGCTCACCTTTATTACATGCAGAATACCACTTCTACCTATGATTAGGTCTTTTTATCAATAAACCACTTCTTATGGCTTAGCCGTTATCATCTACAATGGCTAATATCTGGCTGCTATAGTTTGTAGTGGCTAAAATATGGCCTCTCTAGGCTTGAGCAGCTAGGATTTGGTCACTCTTGGATTGAACGGCCAAGCTTGAATGGCTTAAAAAGGTACCAAATGAGTGGTGAGAACCATTTTTGATGCTTGGAAAGTCCAATATTATGTCTTATGATCTTATGAGTGTGTCTATGTAAGTATCTCCCCTAATAATGACATGATTTAGGTGTCTATAGATGCCCATTTTTGTGATGCGTTGTGTGGAAAACACAATGTTGAGCAAAAACATAGACTGATCTGTTTGTAGGGTGTATGGTGATCAATGGTCTGATCAATTCTAGATGGCCCAATCATGCAAGATGGTGCACATCCCTTGAATCATTGCCTCAACATTCAAAGGACTTAGCCCAGTGGATTTTGCATGTTAAATTGCACTCATTCCTCAAACTCAAATGGGTAGCTTCAGCTACTACAACAATTTCGATCGGTAGGAGAGCTACAATTAAATATGTCATGTCTACTTATGTTCCCAGCAAACAAGGGAAATTTGTGATTGTTGTATGCAATGATTCGTAGGATGAACATGATTTTGTTATGATCGAGTGATATTTTGTTGATTTTGATTATGATTATGTTGAAGTTTTGAACTACCTCTTCACACAATGAGTTGGTGAATAAATGACAATGAATGAAGTGACGAGTTGCTTGACCAATATGACTAATCTGGTTCCTTTCTAGAATTTACTACTTTTAATGGGAAATCCCACATCCAAGTGTGATTCTAATTGCTTATGATAATCATCCATCCTTATTTTGAGGAGCGGTTCGACTATCAATAGCATTCTTAGGGACTTAGGATGAGTGATTCTGTTTATGCCTAGATTGTATCACTTTGACTTAATGTTTTTGATGTCATAGGAGAATTAGAATGACCTCTTCACACCCTAGAGTAGTTCAACCATCTTGATATTCTTCGGGTTTTAAGGGTGACATCATAATTAAAAAATGAGTTGTTTTTGCCCCAAGTGGCCTTATGGTTGCCTACTCATCTCATCGATATACATGGAGCACAAATCTGGTAACTGGATACGAGGCCTACTTGAGATTGTGATTTTATGTAATTTTTTTGTTTTTTTGTCATTATGGTGATTTGAAACCACCAAAGTGTGTTTATTTGTTGTTTTTGTTATTCCCTCATGGAAGGAACTACTTTACTTTGATCTGTGGACCTGGCCACTATCAGGTCTAGTGGCCTCTGAGTTCCTACCTATGGTCGCTGTCACCTTGAGCGGCCAAGAAGTTTGGGTTACTGATGTCAGCATTGGCCAAGGCATAATTAAGGAAATATAAAATTTGCAATTTCTAGGGTTTGACCTGTCATTTTCACTATTGAAGATTCATTTTTAGAGCTCTGGTGTGACTGTGACGGTTGTGAATTTGGATCTTGCTGGTGTTGAGGACATGGCTACATGGGGTGAGACATCATCTGTTGGAGGAGTCAGAGCTTCTCAGGTATTCCTCTCTTCAAAACCCTAGCTCTCTTTTCTTTGTCTAAGTAAAATTTAACCTCACTAAGTAATGAGAAAAATGAACCTCACTAAACCTTCTAGCAATGAAAAAACTCCATAATTAGGTTTAGGTTCCCTTTTGCTATGGTGGGTTAGTCCCCAATTTTGCTATCTATCAATGGCTTCAACCTAGGTTTTTTCAAAATTTTCAATTATTCACCTGTTGCTGCCATTTTGGGCATTCTAAAACTTAGCTTAGTTTTGATTCTTGGGTAGGAACATTTGCCTTCCAATTTGTTTGCTTTCCCTCCCTATGGTATGTTTTTTGAAATTATTTTGTTAGTTTTGTAATTTTTTTTTATTTTCTGGCCAAGGGTTCATGGGTTTGCCATGCCGCACCTTGGCCGCTATTGCTCAAAGCGGTAGGCTCTGAGCTTCTGTCGCTCAAAGTGGCCAAGATTGAATCCCAATGGTCAAAAATTTGACCATTGGGCCTTGGTCGCTATTACCTCCAACAGCCAGTTTTCATCCACTGTAGGCGACATTGGCTAAAGCTTGAGCCTTGTTTTTTTGTTTGTTTGTTAATTTTTATGATTTTTTTTTTTACTTTTGAATTTTTGCTTTGCTTGATTAGGTGCAATTTATTCTTATTTTTCTTAGATTTAGAGTAACTCATACTCTTTTGCACTTTTTTCATGTTTATTGTGAATTATGCCTTAGATGCATTGTAGTTATGTTTTGTCTTTCTTTTGCTTTGCTTAGATCCTCACTGCTCGGGCTCGGGACCCAAAGCTCCTGCTTGACTTGCTTCTTGGATTTGGTAACACTAACTGGGAGTGGTTTAAGGCCCATGGGCTATATTACATCATCAAGTTGCTCCATATTATGGTCGACCAGGCCTATATTATGACCTTAGCCTACCATTGGAACCCACAGACCAACATCTTCCACCTTCCACCTAATGAGATGATTATCACATTGAAGGACATTTACAGGATATTTCAGATCCCATTTGATGGGGTGCCCATTGTTTCATCGACCACTAATTATCAAGTGGCCATCTATGCTCGGGTGTTTTGAGCATGTTCTGCATAGGCCATTTGGGATACTGGGTTTGAGGGAGTATCTATCAAAGCTTGGTATGATTCTCATGTTTTCATAGTGAGGCATGTCGTGTTGCTGATGGTGATCAGCAATGTTCTTATCCTAGATTGCTCGAGTTTGAGGTTCCCTTTGAACCTTCTGGTGATGGTGCAGGACCTACTAGATAGCAAGGAGCCTATCATATATGCATGGGGTAGATCACTATTGGATCAATGTTACAATGAGTTATACCACATACATTGGTGGGGATGCATCAGCATTGCATGTAGCTTGCTCCTATATGTTTGGGGATGGGAGCACATTAAGGTAAATCACCCTAAGGGGCTCTCTATTTATATTATAGCTATTGAGGCTTGGATATAGTGCTATGCTTCCAGATGGGCTCGAGAGCACGAGGGGCATAAGAGCCACACTTTTGTAAGGGAATTGTCCCACTATACTAATTATTTCACCAGACTGTTGGCTGGAGATGTCATGTGGCAACCTTACTATGAGTTCCTTGCTTGGGATGATCTAGCTAGTTTTACTACTAGGACACAACATGAGCGATGGCTCGTTGGCCGTAAGATTTTCATTCGATAGTATTTCTTCTACTCTCGGGTTCTTCGTTAGTATAGATTGCATAAGGATGTGCCCTTGATACCGTTCTTGTACCAATGCCTCAAAGCAGAGAAGGACCTACCTCCACGATAGATCATAGAGCTTTTAGATGGGGAGGATGACCCAACTATGGACCCTACAGTGGTTGGGGGAGTTACAGAGGCCTACTCTTAATGGTGGGGTGATCGGATGTGGTATGGCATTGGCAGCCTAGGGCATGAGGATGATGGCGGGGGTGATGGCATAGATTTGATAGGATGCAGGGTTCAAGCTAGGACCGAGGTATGGGGTTAGCCAATAGAGTAGGTGGTAGCAAAGGATCCTGATGTTCTTGAGGAGGAGGAGAAGTTAGAGCCCAAGGAGAGAGACTCTCCTCTAAGAGCACAGTTGCATGAGGTCTAGGCTAAGCTTCAGACCACTAAGATCTAGGTACAGTGGTGAGATGCTACCATTGAGCATCTCTCAGCATAGATACAGGCTCTACAGGCTACTATTGGGGGTGGCAATGTTAGGATGCAGTTTGTTTTCCTTCTACACCACAGGATGCTACTATTGGGGGTGGCATTTTATGATAGATTTGCTTTTTATGACTCATTATGTGTCATTTATTGCTTTATATTTTTTATTTTATTTTATTTTATGATATGATGCGATGATGGTATTATGATGATTTGATGAATATGCTAGATGATAGATGATATTTGAAGATGCTTAGATGGATGTGTAGATGCTTATATGTTTTGATGATATGATGCGATGTATTTTGATGATGAATGATGAATTTATGATTTGGTATGCAAATGGATATTGCCTATATGTTTTATGATGTGGTTTATGGATGATTAATGACTTGTTTTTGTGGATGCAAATGTTATTGTTACAATGCATGTTTAATTTTTGCTTTAATTATATGCATCTAACTTATGTGATGGAATGGTATAAATGAACCTGTATGCTCTAATCACTTAAAACATATGAAATGCATATGACATTGACAATCTTAATGGGTGATACCACAGAAAGTAAAAAAATAATCATGAATTTAAATAATCACTCTTAATCACTCCTATCATAAGAATTGATTAAGTATTCATATATGAGATGTAATGGTGTGTAATGTATTTTCTTAATAAGTTTCTATAAATTAAAAGATATAAAGTAGTCAGTGGTCATCTATATACTATTTCTAATATATATGTGGTATCTGTCCTACTATGTTGATACCCCCTAATTTATAGAATCTTATAAAGAAAGTGATGGTGTGAATGATGTTATGATTTGTTGCTATGTAAGAATTTTTGGGGCTTTTCGGAGATTCAAACACTCTAGTTCCCCTATCAATAGCTGTCTACTTACCACTTAGACTTTTGAAAAGTAAGGCTTTTACCATGGACCTGGTTTTTCATGATCTTTGTGTGTGCATGTGATTGTATATTTTGAGGTAGAACTCAAGCATTTCCTTTGATGTCAGGCGGGATTCTTTCAGCCCATTGCTAAGATCAGGGATCCTCAAGTGTTCATCTCATCCTTATGTTGGACTTAGTTGGACTATACCACTAGGCAATATTTGGTTACCTAAGCTAGCTCATCCACATTCAAACATTGGTCTACACAAATGCATGAAGCAATTGTGGTAGACATATCATCATGCGTAAGGATTTCTCCTTCCAGTTTTGTACAATGCTGAGAATTCTAGGGATTCAAGCTTTATTCCCTTCTTTTTGGCTTTGGATATTTGCTCATATGTAGTGATGAAAATCATTGTTTATTTATTTGATTTTTTGTTTTTGATTTTTTTCTTTGAGCGGGGATTTTTTTGTAGTGATGATAATCACTGTTTATTTTGCTCATACGTAGTGATGAAAATCACTATTTATTTTTTATTGATTTTTGAGCTTGATTTTTTTTTGTTTGAATTTTGAATATATGATTTGTGTATCGGATTATTGCTTTGAAATCTGGACTGTATGCTTGGCCTTTTGAATATGTACTTTGCTTTGGGATTTTGCTTATTTTGATTTAAGCAAGGGATTTTGATAGGGTAAAGCTTGTCCTTTTGCCAATTCTCAGCACCTTTAAACCGGTTGCATAGGGGGATAAGCAAGGAAGATCCTTTTCGCTTAAGGTAACCTAGACCGCTTTGCAGCTTTCATATTTTCCTTGTACCAGCTAGGATTTTAGTGTTTCAATTAGTGATGGGATCTTGAATATCCAAGGATTTATCACAGCTAGGCCTTACCTTCTACTAATCAAAGTTGTTTTCCTCAAAAGTTGATAAGATCACTAGGTGTGGTTGATTAACCAAAAACCTTAGTATATTATGTATAGCAACAAATAATGGTTGTGTTGAAAAACACAATTACACACATGTGGATGGAGGTATGGATATGAATGACTTGTGTGACAAACTGTGGTATCACTTTTAAGGCTCTCATGACATATACAATTGTAATGTATGTGAAAATGTAATGCAATGATGTGGATGCAAAATGTGAGATGCAATTGTTTTTGTATTTTTGATTAATTTGACCAAAAGGCTTATTATGCCTTTGGGGATTTTGTTGTTGATTCTGACCAAGCGGTTTGAATACCCTTGGGGCTTTTGATTTGATGTTTGACCAAGTGGTATGAATTACCCTTGGAGCCTTTGATTGATTGGATTTGACCAAGCGGTTTGAATTACCCTTGGAGCCTTTGAATTGATTTTTGACCAAGCGGCTTGAATGCCCTTGGAGCCTTTTGAATTGATTTTGACCAAGTGGTATGAATTACCCTTGGAGCCTTTGAATTGATTTTGACCAAGCGGTATGAATTACCCTTGGAGCATTTTTGAATTGATTTTGACCAAGCGGTATGAATTACCCTTGGAGCCTTTTGAATTGATTTTGACCAAGCGTTGAATTACCCTTGGAGCCTTTGATTTATTTTGACCATTACCACTTTTACATTACCTTTGGATCTTTGATTGTATTTTTGGAATTTTATGTTTTTATGATTTATTTGTATTTTTCACATATTTGAATGTTTTTGGATTTTATGAACATATTTGAATGTTTTTTATTTTATGACATATTTGAATGTTTTTGGAATTTATGACATATTTGAATGTTTTTGTGTTTTATGACATATTTGAATATATTTTTTTATGTGTAAAATACCTTTAAGTGAATGATATTTGAGAGGTTCAGGATCTTCAACACCATCTAATGATATAAGGCGATATGCTCCAGGCCCAACTCTCTGTGAAATCATGTATGGACCTATCTAGTTTACTGTGAACTTATCTCGTAGATGTGGCAATAGATTCGAATTCTGCTAGTTTTCTTTGAGCACTAGATCTCCAACCTTGAATTCCCTTAGGTGGACTTTACTATTGTAAGCTCACGCAAGGAGATCTTGGTAAACATGAAGATGCTCTAAAGCATTGACTCGGTATTCATCAAGAAGCATCAACTGATCAAGGTGGCCTTGTCGCGTAGCTTCATCATCTATGAAGTCCTTTAATGCTATGCGTAGAGTCGGGATTTCCAACTCTAGAGGCATGATGGCTTTAGTGCCATATACTAGTGAAAATGGTGTTGCCCCAGTGGGCGTCCGTATACTAGTCCTGTATGCCCATAGTGCAAGAGGCAACTACATGTGCCAATCCTTGTGATTTTCTTACACTGTCTTCCTTAAAATGGAGACTATTATTTTGTTTGAGGCTTCTCCGTTTTCTTGTGGATAGTAAAGCGTTGAAAATATATGCTAAATGTGGTATTTTTTCATTAAAGCATGCACATTTTTATTCCTAAAATATGGCCCATTATTCGATATTATCTTAGAACGGACCCCAAAATGACTTATGATATCATGGAGTATAAAATTTGTAATCCTTGGTCCAGTTATTGATGTTAAGGGGATCACTTCTACCCATTTAGTGAAGTATTCTATGGCCGTTATGATGAATGTGTGTCGATCTGAGGATGGAGGTGAGATTTTCCCAATCAAGTCTAGTACCCATTGCAAGAATGACCATGCTGCCTGGATGGGCTGCAAATCTTTATGTAAGCATAGCAGCCATTCGAATTTTATCAAAGACCCCATACACCACTGTTCTGGTAAAACTCCCCATTATGAGGGATTAAGGATCCTAAAGAGGCCATGGTGTCTACAAATCTATTCAACATATGAGATATTGCCTCGATGTCGTACCATTCTAGCTAGGCTAAGTAGGTGTCAACAAGTTCCTTGTAAGTCTTCAGGAGTGGGCACCTGCATTGGAATAGTCCTTTGACCTGGTTTACTATGAGCAAGGAGTCACCAAAGATATTCAATATTTTAATGCCCATTTCTACTATTTGGAGTCCCAGGATCAATGCTTCATATTTTGTATTGTTGTTTGTGCATGGAAGTCTAGTTTGAATGATAAGGGCAATGGAGTGCCCTATGGTGTGATAAAGACAATCCCTGCTCTACCTCCTTGTTCACACTTTGAACCATCGAAGAACAATGACATGTCTCTTTCTTTCTTAGGTTCTTCGAGTTCTAGAGGATCTGATAATGCAAAGACCGCATCATCGAGCAATTCTATGGTGAGAGGCTTGTTATCCTGAAGAGGCACCTCTGCTAATTGATCTGCTATGACTTGTCCCTTGATGGACTTTTGGCTTATGAACTCTAGATCAAATTCTATCAATAGCATGATCCACTTTGTGGTACGTGTATTGTGATATGTCTTGCTCATCATGTACTACAAAGGATTTTGTTTTGATATGACGTAGGTCGTATGGCTCAACATGTAGTGTCGCAACTTTTGAGTTGCAAAGACCATTGCTAAACACAACTTTTTGACATACGCATATCCTAGCTCATAGCTCACCAAGGTGCGACTAATGTAATATATGGCTTGCTCTTTGTCTTGTGCATTCTTTTGGGCTAACATGGTGCCCAATGTAAAATCAGTAGCCGATATATATAGTAAAAATGGTATGTCTGGCCTTGGTGGAGCCAATACTGGTGGTGTTGCCAGATAAGTTTTGATCTCTGCAAAGGCTTGATGGCATTCTTCATCCCAATGAAAGGGGACTTCCTTGCATAGCAACCTATTCATAGGTCTGCATTTGTCTGATAATTGCATGATGAATCTTTTGATGGATGCTATCTTGCCTTGTAGGCTCCTCAACTCCCTAATGTTGGTAGGGGCGGCCATTTCCAGTATAGCCTTTACCTTTGCAGGATCTACTTCGATGCCTCTCTTGGATACGATGAATCCCAAAAGCTTGCCAGAAGTTACGCCAAATACGCACTTCTTAGGATTCAATCGGACATTGTGTTCTATGAGGTGATCGAAGACTTGTCTAAGGACTTCGGCATGCTCTTGCCGCAATAGGGACTTGGCTAGTAAGTCATCCATGTAATCTTCCAAGATCTTATGCATATAGTCATGGAATATGTATGTCATGGCCCGTTGATATGTGGCACCAACATTTTTGAGACCGAATGGCATCACTTTGTAATAGAATGTTCCCCATGGAGTAATGAAAGCAGTTTTATGTTGATCTTCGAGCTTAATCCAGATTTGGTTGTATCCAAAAAAACCATCCATTAGGGAGAGCATTTCATGACCTACGGTTGCATCTACAAGAGCATCTATGTTTGGCAATGAGAATGAATCCTTTGGTGTTGCCCTATTTAAATCTCTGAAATCCATGCAGATATGGACTCTTCCATCAAGTTTCCCTATGGGTACCATGTTTGACACCCACTCAGGGTAGTCGATAGGAACTATGAATACTGCATCCAATAGTTTTTGCAATTCATTCTTCACCATCAAAGCGATGGTTGGATGCATTTTCCTCAGTTTTTGCTTGACTGGCTTCTTCATGGGATCCAATGAAAGGTTGTGAATGACTAACTTTGGATCTATCCCTGGCATGTCTTTGTAAGTCCAAGCAAAAATATTTGGCCTCTCCTTGAGGAGAGGAATTAGGATGGCTTGTTCCTCTGGAGATAGACTTTCTCCGAACTTGACTTTCCTTGGTTGGGTAGGATCATCACTGATGTCCACCTCGAAAGTCGCTTCTATAGCCATATGTGACCCATCCTCTAGCTGATGAGGCATGGGTATCAAATGAATGTCATCGATGGGATTCACAGGACCTACTGACTCAGGTTCCAAACCAACATGGAAGATGTCATACGCACAACCTGATGCGAAATGGAATGGTTGTAACATCTCTTCATTGGGGAAGAGGTCTTCTAGCTCTATGGGTGAACTAGCATGATCCCAATCAATAGCCTCTACATCAAGATGCAATGATTTGGTAGGATCTACTGGATTATGAAGTGGAGTGGTCAAATCAATGGAGATCATGTTGATGGATGGGATGAAATCTCCAGGACCACATGGGTGCAATCTTGTCTCAGGGGTTTCCCTTCCATACTCGCGATGAGGTTCTGGAGGAATGGGAATTTTTGGATCTGGCCCATGAGCAGGGTGGACAATAGGATCATTGGGCTCTAACTGCTCTCTGAATGTAGGCGGAGGGGGATTGACCATCCGATGAATGGCAGCTAGGTCAATAGGTCTCCCCAAAAATTAGAGATGAGGGTCTATGGCATGAAGTGCCGCCTCTCTCTCTACTAGCTCGTTGACTTGCCGCAAGTGGTGAGGTCCAAGATAAGCCATCTCGGTCTCATCCTCAAAGTCATCATCACTTATCCAGAAACCATTAGCATTGGTATGCGGCCCTAAGACAAGGGGCTCATGTCTTGGCCCCAAGTAGGCCATCTCTATTTCATCTTCATATTCTTCATCACTTATGAAGAATCCATTTGCATTTGTCTCTTGCCCCAAAGTCAGGGGTTGATGGCTTAGGCCTAAGTAAGCTCTTTCTATTGAGTCTTCTGATTCATAGTCACTTTCATCTGATGTATATCCAATCTCATCATGGATGGACCATGTGAATCTTTGCAAATAGTGAGGCCCTTGATAGGCTAAGCCAAGTTGTGCCTCATCATCACTTGCTTCATATCCATTCTCCTCATCCCATGAGTTGTACCCTATTGGGGTGGAATCAATTGAGGTGTTTGGATGATAAGTTTTTGGAGGTGGTATGTTTACCGTGGCCACTTGTCTATTGCTCAAATTTTCTATTCTTAAGGGGTGATAAGGAATGAAATCAATGTCTTCTCCCAACCCTATGCTTAATATTTCCAATGCTGCTACAAGAGAGTCATCTCGACCTCCGCTATAATAGCCTAAGCCAAATATATCGGAGGGAAGCTGATATAGTGGCTCGTAAGGCCTCCTATGCCCCTGCTCATATACGCCAAGGCCATAGCCATGCCAATGGCAATGCTCAAAGTAGCTTAGAGAAAACTCAGGATTAGAGAGGTAACGAACATTGACTATGAATAATTCATCACCATCCTCTTCTATATCTGAAGACTTATGAGCATAGTCCAGGCCGACATAGACAAAATTGGTTTGGTTGGGAGGGATTCCAAGTGGAACCACTATTCCTACTAGTGGCCTCAAGTCTTTAGGCCTCCCTATGTCTTGTGCAGACTCAATGATAGGTGTAAAGGTGATGTTCTACACAAGGTACTCCCCTATGCCTATGCTTGCCAAGTGTATTGATGCATGCGATGTGGATGACCCCACGGATGATACTGGTGAAGCAGGGTGATAATCACTATCTTCATCTTGATCTTGAGGATCTTCCTCTTCCATAGGACTTGGCATTTCAGCAATGGCTATAGTTGGCACTTCTTTGGGCCTTTCTTCCTTAACTAAGGGTGCCTTTAGCTTCTGATTGTCTTTTGGTTTTGACGTTGATGGTACTTTAGAAGCATTGACTATCTTGAGTGCACTAGGAGGTGTTGATGTGCATGGGTCTTTTCTTACCCCTTTGTCTTTGTTATCCACTTGTGTGGTTGGGGATGAAGGTGCCACGTATAGGTGAGTAGAAGGGATCATGAATTCTCCTAGAATGTCCACCTGATTGACGTATTTAAAAGGCTCTTCATCGGCCAGAACCACATAGACTTTGTTTTCATGCACATACTTGACACACTGGTGCAAGATCGAAGGCACACACTTCATGGCCCTTATCCAAGGGTGCCCTAAGAGGATGTTATATTGCATAGCTCCTTCCAAGACATGACACATCATGGGGATGGTCTTGTGCCCCACCTTGATGGGTAGGACTATCATTCCCATAGTATTGCATAAAGCATCATTAAAAGCTCTCAATGTGTAAGCTCCTGGAATGATATTGGTCTTGGGTATCTTGAGGTGCTCTATTGCAGTTGTTGTGATGATGTTTATCGATGAACCTGTATCGACCAAAACCCTCTTGAAAGGTAAGTCATTGATGGCCACTACAATGTTTAGCGGAGGGTCTGGTAAGGCAGCAGAAACTATCTTAATCTCATGATCATAGAATCGGATTACAGGTTCCTGGCATTCTTGCACTTGTCCCACAAAGTGAGTGAATGCATTCGCATCTTGTGGTTGAAGCTCAATTGTTCTTAAAATCTCCATTAGAGTCTCCCTATGCTTTGGGGACTATTGTATGAGCTCATAGATGGATAACTTAGCTGGAGTCATCTATAGGTTTTGCTCCAATCTACTCCGAATAGTTACCATAGGTCTCATTGGTGGACCTGGAAGGTTGTCTTGCCTTTGCCTAGGGGTAGTTGGGATGTTCATGGGAGCTGTAGGTGGTTGTGGTTGACCATACCGCCTAGTCCTTGTTGCTATGTTAACAATCTCAACCATCCCAATGCATCCATGGGTAGGTATGTCAGCTCGAACCTGATTGACTTGGGCCCCTTGCTCTCGAGGGGCCTCATGATTGGGCAATGGGTTTCTGTATATGCCCATGTCTCTATTATCGGGAGCCAGTGGGTTGTCAACTTTGAGTTCTCCCACCTCAATCATGTTTTGCACTTGATGCTTAAACCCGATGCAAGCCTCAATGTCATGCCCCAGTATCCTATGATAAGGGAAAAATTGATCTTCCCTATATCCTTTTGGCTTAGGATGGTTGGGATCTATAAGAGGTATATCAAGAAATCTGATCCTCCTAGCCTCGCTCAACTGATTAAATATTGATTGCATTGATTCTATCAGAGGCATGAAATAACGAGGTGGCTTGCATTCTCGATTTCTTCCCTGATTGTTCTTTTGGTCATAGTTGGTTGGTGAGGGATGTGCTTGATAGTTCTATGGTTGTTGTGCACCCCCATCCTTGGGTGTAGCCAATACGACTTGATTGACTAGAGTAGGGTTGCCCTGCTTCTGCTTGTACTTGTCATTCTTACCATTCTTGTTCCACTCCTTTTTGTTTTGGAGCTTAATGGTTCCCTCATCTACTTTTATCTCTTCGATGAGCTTGGCCTATGCCAAAGCTTCCTCAAATGAAGGATACTATTGGAGTTGTAGCAAGAGGGAGATATGTTTAGAACAAATTTTGGTGAACATGTGAATGATCTCTTCTGTGGGAATGGAGAATGATAATTTTACCATGATTTTTCTCCATCTATTCCCATAATCCATTACTGGCTCATCATCATACTATTTCAAGTTAGCCAGGTCTGAAAGGTTCACCTTCTTCTTAGCACCAAAGGAGAAATGCTTCAAGAATGCATTTACTAGTTGTTCAAAGTTGGTTATGCTATGCTTAGGTAGTTGGTTGAACCATTGAGTGGCAACACCTAAAAATGTCATTATGAATGTTCTTAGCATGAGAGCATCATTGTCTTCAAGATGAAAATAGGCATTGATAAAATTGGTGACATGCTCTTGTGCATCCTCTTCACCTTTAAACTTTTCTAACCTAGGCATCTCAAAGTGCTTAGGATATGGAGGGCTAGGGATTGATGGGCACAATGGTTGATTGTGTATCTTGCTCAATGTTGGTGAGTTCCTAGCTGCCTCTTGTTTCTCAAAGGTTTTCATCTTTTCAGCAAGCTCTTGAAATGCCTTTGATGCATGGATTTCCTCCTCTTGTAAGCCTATTCGCATTGGCAATGGAGGTAACTCTCTATCCATTTGATTTGTTCCATTTTCCTCCCTCCTACGAGGGGACTCAGGATTGTGATCTTGGTTTGTTATGTTTGCCCTCCCCCATTAGTTGGATTTCATTCATGATTTGGTGGGGGGTTTCATTGTGGGCTATCTTGTCTAGTGCGCCTCTCCTTAGGTGAGTCAGCGTGTCTTGTTCTTTGGTGGTCACCACTATTTGTCTATAAATTGTTAAGAGCTAGCCGCTCAGCTTGCTCTCTTAAATGTTGCTCATGTTGGTGCAAGAGTCTTTCTCTTTGTTTCTCTTGTTCGAGAGCTTCCACTAGCTCTCGCTCCTTACGTAATGCATTTTCTAACCACCTCATTCGGTCAGTTTGTGCTGTCATAGAAGACTCATGTTTATCTGACTCTGTTCTTGTTGTCTTGACTCACAGATTCCTCGAGGGGGTTTCTATTGTATCTGTACTCTTGCTAGTTAATGTGACTTGTTTAGTGTACTATTGAGTATCCCTATGATCAGACTCCATGCATCTTCTATGGGGTCACTCTGAGGTACCCCCAGACTGGGAGGTATGTTTAGAAGTCATAGTTCATGAGCTTCCAGATGTAGAGTTCTCAGTAGCTATAGTTCTTTGAGTTGGTTGAGTAGGAAATCGATCC
Source organism: Wollemia nobilis (assembly GCA_028583015.1). Lineage (NCBI taxonomy): Eukaryota > Viridiplantae > Streptophyta > Pinopsida > Araucariales > Araucariaceae > Wollemia > Wollemia nobilis. Next base: position 1,489,879 of record JAQPPZ010016675.1, read on the forward strand.
AACCCATCTAGCTGTCTTGTTTTCCATGGCTGGTCCCATGGGGTGCCATTTACTCCTATGAGGTCATAGTCTATGGGAATATTTCCTTTTGTGTGAAGGGTTTCTTCTATATGATTCCCATGACTAGATGTAGCTCTAGTTTCCTGCCCTTCAATGGGCAGACCTATTTCATATGTTTCTTGTGAGTCTTGAGGTGTTGCAATTCTTGTTTGCCTTCTTGATGAAGAGGGCTTGGTGGTAACATGCTTCCTCCATGTGGATGGAGATGTGGCAGTCTCATCATCCCTATGTGAAGAATGAGTCTTAGAACCTTCTTTATGTCCATGTGAGGAGGAAGCCCTTGAAGCTTCCTCATGTCTTTGAGATGTTTCTGTGTGTTTAGAGGAGGCCCTTGAGGTCTCCTCATGTCTCCTTGATGAGGATGGCTATGAAGCCTCTTTTTGTTTATGTGACTTTGTTCCATGATGTGGTTCCTTACTTGGGGTTTCTCGAGGAGATCCCCCAAGGGTTGAGTTATCACCCCTTAGGCTCATGGAGCTACGTCTCATGGTCTTACGGGTAGGTCATTCAATGTTACTATGACTCCGCCTATGGGCATGAATTGCTTCTGTCTCTCCCTCGATATCAGACCGAGGGTGCTTACTTCTTGTTTTGACCATGTTGTTTTATGACTTGATCTTTTGAGTTGCAATTTAGGAATGACCACACAATACCAAACAAATGTTTATCTTGATTACCGATTTGAGTGTGCCCTAAACTGTTTGGTGTGTTTTGATGTGTTGTTCTTTCGATTTCTTTGCTCTTGTTCTTGGATTAAGAATGAGAAGACTCATCCATAGTGACAATCAAGTACACTCATGCCAAACATGATTTTCTCAAAAGAAGCTAGGGTACACCACTGAAGACCCAATGGAGGGTTCGCCTAGCTCTTCCACTCTAAACCAATGATTGTTCCAATAGTGGGAGATAGTTTGAACACAAGTAACTTAGTGTCACTATAAGTAAGTTTCTCAATCTATTTCTAGGAAGCTCTAGGGGGTAAACTAGTGGAAGGAGATGAATTCCAATGTCACTGGACTGAATTGAAGGTTGGTGATGAAATCCAACTCTCCAATGTTTAAATGAGATGTGCATGTGTGGTGTTCATTTTAAGCTTGCGTAACATAAAGTGCATCATATAGCAGCAATGAATCTTTCCTATATGCCTAAGTGCAAAAATACATTTCAATATTCAGAAAGATGCATGAACTACTATGATTTGTATGAGCGCACTTTATCTCGTGCAACTATGGCCTCTAGCAGGGCCTCAAAGCAAGCAAACAACATACAATGTCTAGCACATTGGATTCTAGGGTGAAATTTTTAGGCATAAGCCATTGTTCCTAGCAATGCCTAGTGGAAAATTTAAAAGAAGATCTAAGATATGCGAAATGCTTAATTCTTTCTTCTTTTATTATTTCAATTTCCAAACATAAATGTGCTTTAAGTTCTCTATTTTAAACACACAGAAGTAGACAGAAAGCTATAAAATATCAGAGAAGCTATACCAACCTTTGATCCAATCTTAGAGAGTCGATATTTTGACCTCTACTGCACTCAAGTTCTAGCCATTGTTGACCAGTAGCGGTTCTTGGCCACTGTAGCTCGAGCGGCTAAGTTCTATTGGCCATTGTAGCTCAGAGCGGCTAGTTTTTGGCCATTGTAGCTCAGAGCGGCTAGACCTACACACAAAATTAAGTTAGTATTCTAACAAAAAATGAAAAATTAGTGGTGGTCCCACCATGATCGCCATCTGTAGTGACCCCGAGAATGCATGCACCGGTCCCTTTTCTAAAACCCTACTTGCAATGCTTATTTAAAATACCAAATATAAAATGGAAAGACAAGAGGAAAAAGCATATAACATGAAATAACAAAATATGGATCTCTTTATTGATATTGAAGCTCGGTTACATGTCGGTCCCTCTTAGGGATACCCATTTTGATACTATAAATTACAAATAGGCAAGGAGTGCCCCTTCCATGAAGAGGTGGTGCACTTATAAAAGCTTCCCGATTCCGCACATGGAAATGTATGAGGGCTTACAGATGCCTCCTTCTCTAGGTCTATTTCCTAGAGGGATCCCTTTTGCTCTCGTATGTTGTAATCTTCATCCGATGTACCTGTGGCCCTGCAAGCAATGAAACAACAACACACATTTAGGTGTCCGAGATTGCCTCCTCGGATGAGGTTGTTAGTAATCAAAGAATGTAACGGAAATATGATAAAACTATGCCATGAAATCATGTAAATCTATGCTAATGATATAAGAACATAAAGAAATAGAATAAAAGATGCTATGTCTATCTAAGCTAAGCCTATGGGCCACTGTCCAAGACAACGACCGCTAAAGTAAACCTTACCCTCTTTGCCCCAAAGCTATGGGTCAAAGACTATAATCTGATGTTGAAATAGTAGGTGTTATGCTCTTCGATTCGTCAAAGCTCCACCATACACGTGATCTCAAAGAGAACTCTCCAAGTCTCGAAAGCTCTCCTCAAAAATATGTCTCTCTCTGATATGATCTCTTATGTCTCTTGGTGCTCTTAGGCTTGCACCTTTTATAGTGTGAAACCCTAGGTCTATGTCCAAGCCCTAGAAATGAATTTCTCATGCGTAGTGCAAGTTAGCATGAGAAGCTTTTGTCCATTGTCTATATTTGAAGGCCAGTTAACTAAAATCTAACTGCCCACTTGAGTCTTCTATGCGAACTGGTCATTAGCATGAGAAGATTTTGTCCTTTGTTTATGCTTGGAGGTCAGTTAACTTAAGTCTAAATGCAAACTCAAGCCTCCCATGTGAACTGGTCATGAAAAGGAATGCAAAGTCACTCCCGCTCACCTTTATTGCATGCAGACTACCACTTCCACCCGAGATTGGGCCTGTTTGTCGGCAAACCGCTTCTTATGGCTTAGCCACTGTCATCTGCAGTGGCTAAGATCTGGCCACTGTCGTCTACAGTGGCTAAGGTCTGGCCGCTCTAGGCTTGAGCGGCTAGGATCTGGTCGCTCTTGGCTTGAGCGGCCAAGCTTGGATGGCTTGAAAAGGCCCCAAATGAGTGGTGAGAACCACTGTTGATGCTTGGAAAGTCCAATATTATGTCTTATGATCTTATGAGTGTGTCTATGTAAGTAGCTCCCCTAAGCATGACATGATTTAGGTGTCTACACATTAGTAGGTAACATGCACACTGGGGGTACCTAAGGTATCATACCTTCCCCTTGTAAAAAAAATAAAACCCAAAAACATTCAAAATTTTAAAAATCACAAAAATAATAGAAAACTTTAAAAATAAAAGGCTTGAAAGGCATCTTAAATCCCTTTGGTCAAATCACAAAAATATCCAAATGTATATTAAAGCCCTTTGGTCAATTCACAAAAGGCTTCAAAGGTATCATAAGCTCTTTAGTCAACTCACAAAAATCCCCAAAGGCAACATAAGCCAAAATCAAAACACAAAAGCATGAAAACAATTTAAAATCAAAAAGTTCAAAAATATTCATGTTAATAAAAACTTAAAAACAATGGAAAGCATAAAAAATACAAAAAAAATACATTATGCATTCGCAATTGCATCCATATAGTAGCATTGCATTAGGAATTTGCATCCATTGCATTTGCATTTAGTAGGTTGTGTCCAAAATCTTATAAATGACACCACATTTGCACATCAATCATGCATCTTCAAAATCCATCTTCATCCATAACCCATGTATGTAATTGTGTTTTTCAACACAACCCCTCCATGTTGCTATAAGAAATATACTAGGGTTTTCTAGTCACTTAGCCATACCTAGTGGTTTTATCAGACTTTATAGAAAGTTATCTTTGCTTTTAATAGATGAGGTTTGGTTTTGATAGCACCTAGTATATTTCAAAATCCTATCACTAATCAAAACACTAAAATCCTAGTTGGAACAAGGGAAATATGAATGTTGCGAAGTGGTACTAGGTATACTTAAGTGAAATTTTTATCTTTCTCATCCCCCTATGTGATCAATTCAAAAATTTTGAGAATTGGAAAAAGGACAAATTCACCCCTACCCAAAGAAATCCCTTTTTTTGATCAAAACAAGCAAAAATCCTGAACAAAGCAAAAATTCAAAAACAAAATAAATAGTGATTATAATCACTACATAAATACCTTGCTCAAAATAAAAAAATAAAAATTCAAAACAAACAGTTATTTTCATCACTAAGTATGAGAAAGTATCCCAAATAAATATGAAGAAAATAAGGGAGTATTGAACTTGAATCCCTGGAGTTCTCAGCATTGACGAACTGTAAGGTGATCCTCATTACAAATTTGGTGTCATCAAGCCTTCCTAGCAATGGTGGTATCCTTGTGCATGATGATATGTCTATCACATTAACATCCTACTTTTGTATAGACTAATGTTTGCATGTGGAAGGGCTAGCTTAAGGTGTCCTATATCACCTAGTGGTCTAATACAATTAAGTCCAACTTAGGATCAGGATGAACATTTGAGGATCCTCAATACAATAATGGGTTGCATGAATCCTACCTCGCACTGGATTATTCTTATATTTATGTAATATATTCATTTGCACAAAGAGGGATAATGAGTATATAGGTCTTCATAACAATAAATTTATCCTTCAAAAGCTCTATATGGTCAGTATACAACTTTTGGTTGAGTAAGTAAGGTGTTTGAGTCTCATGGAAAACCTCAAAAATACCCTCATAGTAACAAATAATTCCATTAGTATAATCATCAACTTTATTTATGAGGTTTTTTTCATTAAAGGGTGTTCATAAAATAGGATAGATACTGAATGAATTTTAGCAATTACATTTAGATTTCCACTGACTATTTTGGGGATATCTTTTAATTTACATAAGCTTATAAAGAAAGTACATACATATCACATCATCTCATCTCACATTTGGATGCGTAAATGATTAATTATTATTTTAATATTTGTTATTTACATTCATGATTGCTATACATTTTGTGGTGTCATCCATTATATTTTCAAAACCCATATCACATCACACCATATGTTTTAAGTGATTAAAGCATATATTAGATCACCATCATATAAAATGCATTGCACACATTGCATCCATCATATCATAACATAAATTGAATGCATACAATTCAATCAAAATTAAATATACATTTAACAATAATCACTACATCCATAAATGCATACATCATAATTATTCCATCTACATCTAATTCACAACATCTAATCATACATCCATCATCTAGCTAGTGCATGTCAATACATCACATCACATAGCAATAATCAATTCATGTAAGCATTGCATCCATATATGCATCCATCATCATAGTGCATCTATACATATAGATCATAACATCTAAGCATACATATATCATATACCTAGCACATGTCATTAGTACATTGCATACATATAGCATTATCACATCATTATCTAGGCATTGCATTCATCATTACATCCATCAATCACACAAATATTTCTAAACATCAACTAGGGCATTATTTGTATCATACCTTCCTTAATCAGCAATCAACCTCAAAATGCTCCAAAGGTATTCATAAACCCTTTGGTCAACTCACAAAAGTCTCCAAAGGCATCATAACCCCTTTTGGTCAACTCACAAAAGGCTTCAAAGGTATCATAAAACCTTTGGTCACTCACAAAAGGATCCAAAGGCATCATAAACCCCTTTGGTCAACTCACAAAAGGCTCCAAAGGTATCATAACCCCCTTTGGTCAACTCACAAAAGGCTCCAAAGGCATCATAAACCCCTTTGGTCAACTCACAAAAGGCTCCAAAGGCATCATAACCCCCTTTGGTCAACTCACAAAAGGCTCCAAAGGCATCACAAAAGTCCCAAAGGTATCCATAAACCCTTTGGCCACCCAAAAGACCCCAAAGGTATCCATAATCCCTTTGGTCAACCCAAAAAGCCCCAAAGGTATCCATAAACCCTTTGGTCAACCCAAAAAGTTCCAAAGGTATCCATAAACCCTTTGGTCACTCAAAATTCCTCAAAGGTATCCATAAACTCTTTTTGTCACCCAAAATGTCCCAATGGCATTTTCTAACACCATTTTTCATAATACCAACATGTATAATCCAAATCAACAATCAAACACTTAATCATAGCTAAGTGCATTCATTCAAGAATTATTTCTGAAGACAATCATGCACTTCCTTGCCTGGGGCAAATAAACAAAATATCACAAGAAAATTCAAGCAAGCCAGACAACTAGTCTCCTAATTGTCATCAAGGCTAGGATTTTATTTAAGCTTATCTCCTAATTGCTGCCAAGGCTAGGATTAGACTTAAGCTTATCTTCTAATTGCTGCCAAGGCTAGGATTAGACTTAAGATTATCTCCTAATTACCACCAAGGCTAGGATTAGACTTAAGCTTGTCTCCTAATTACCACCAAGGCTAGGATTAGACTTAATATTATCTCCTAATTGCCACCAAGGCTAGGATTAGACTTAATATTATCTCCTAATTGCCTCCAAGGCTAGGATTAGAATTAAGCTTATCTCCTAATTGCCTCCAAGACTAGGATTAGACTTAAGCTTATCTCCTAATTTTTGCCAAGGCTAGGATTAGACTTAAGCTTATCTCCTAATTGCTACCAAGGCTAGGATTAGACTTAAGCTTGTCTCCTAATTATTACCAAGGCTAGGATTAGACTTAAGCTTGTATCCTAATTGCCTCCAAGGCTAGTATTTGACTTAAACTTATCTTCTAATTGCCACCAAGGCTAGGATTATACTTAATCTTGTCTTCTAATTGCTGCCAAGGCTAGGATTTTGAATTAAGCTTACCAAAATCAAGTTCTTCAACTCATTTAAGGTAATGATTCAATGATGTATGCTCTTTCCATGATTGGGGCATCTAACATTGAACAAATCATCAAAGAAACCCTATAAAGGGGTCCAAATCATTCATCTTGGTCAAGCAACTCATCACTTTATTAAATGTCCTTTCCTCATTGACTCGTCACTTGAGGGGGTAGTCAAAATTTTCAAACAATCATAATCAAAGTCAACAAAAGATCAACCAATCATGTTGAATTACGTTCATCCTATGAATCATTGCCAACAACTATCATAAGCTTATGCTTTATTGGGGTAAAAAGCAAATATGATAGTTAAGTTTGTAGCTCTCTTCCTTTCGGACCTATAGTAGTACTAAAGCTACCTGATCGCTTGATGAACGAGTGCAAACTTCCATAAATTTAAGCCTTCCATTCTATTGGAAATAATAATTATAGAATGCATGCCCTTTATAATGACTGGGGCATCCAATTTTGATCAGATCAATGATCATCATACACCCTACAATGTGGCCTTACGTGGTCTATTTTTTATCTGTGTTGTTTTTTCCCATAATGCATCCCAAAAAGGGACATCTGTAGACACCTAAAACACATCATGTTTAGGATACTACTCATATGGTCACATCTATAGACCATATGACTGATTTTGGACCTGTCCAAGAGCTAGTAATAGTCCTAACAACTCAAAAGGGGTAGTTCTAGCCCATTTAGGCTTAACTGCTATCAACCAGAGCGACCACCAATCCTAGCTTCCAAAACTGAGAGTAGCCATAGCTAGCCATTACTTATGACAATAGCTAGAACTAAAATGTGAACTATCATGAGGGATTACCCAAATCATGGGTGGTAATGGTAGTTTACATGCATTTTGAATGGATATCGATGATGAACTCCTAGAGTTACTCCTGACTACCCATTTTATGCTAAGTTAAGACTGAAACTTCCCTCTAGGACAATCATTTGGCATGCAGATCTAGACCTTGGATTCCCCAAGAAGCCAAGATCTATATCTAGATATGAAACCTAGAAGGCTACATATGCAGACTTCCAGTAAGGCAAAGAGATATAGAGAGTTCAAATTCTATATAGTGGAGCCCTATCGAAATGGAGATCCAATCTAAGCCCCTTTGAGGAGCACTGGAGCACCACCCAACTGAGACACATCCATGCATCAATATTTAGATCTATTGTTCCCAACCACCAATTAGTGTAGGAGACACACCTAGCGACCCTTTAACATCATTTCAATCAAGGGATCGATTTCCATAGCCTATAATACTTGAGGTAACCTTTAAGTTAGAGGCTACTGTATTTGATAGTGGACCATAGTCATAGCTAGGTTTAAAAATTGTTTATTCCTTTGTTCTAAGTAATAGATCTTTATTTATTATATTCCATTTACACGGATTTAGCATAGATCTAAATCTTTCATTGCATTTAGATTAATATTTTTGATTTTCATATACATATTGCTTAGATATGGTATATTTCAATGCACATTATGCTTATTTATCTGGATTATCATATTTTCTAATAAAAGGTCTCATCTAGGGAGGTTGCCCATTCTACTTATTATACTCTATTTTTTCCATGCACATAGATTCAGGTTCACAGGATCTGTTCTAGGTATCTAGAGCATGAGATCCCTCTAGGATAAAATTAGGAGGAGGCATTTGTAATACCTTAGATAGTTTGGTGTGCAAGATCGAGAGGCCTTTGAAGGCGCACCATCCCCTTGATGGGGATACATTCACCATTGGCCCACCTATAATCGATTGTATCAAAAAGAGTATCCCTCATAGGGACATACATGTAACTAAGATCTGGAAGCATCAATAAAAGAGTTTTTTTTTTGTTATTTTCTTGTTGTGCTTGTGTGCTTTATTTATTTTCATTTGATATAATAATAGATACATTGTAAATAGTATTAGTTGTGGTGCATGCTTCTTAGGGTCACACACTGAGCTCCTTCTTTTGTGAGTCAAAAATTTTGGTTTCTCAATGCTAGTTGGGATAGCTAGCTATGAGGAAAATGAATATTGGCTAGGTGAGATAGGCTTGGGAGGATAACAAAAGTGGTATTATGAAGCAAATTTTTGGAATGTGAATTGTATCCTTTGAACTTCTAATGTCTACCTATGATCTATAAATAGTACCTTACTAATTGTGCACCTTGTCAGATCAAAAAAAATACTTGAGTTGGCTTGGTTTCTGCACAAAGTACTTTTGACACCATTTGTCTATGAGCTTGACCAAAAAAAATAAAAAAATAATTTGCGTGATTCTAGGCTACCATAAATGAATTTATTTTAAACAATTATTCCTATGATTTCTAGGAAGGTAGATCTTATACCACTTGAAGCCAAATGAATGTAGCTTAATTGCAATGCACTCACAAAGAGAGGAAAAAAATAGAATTCAAAATATATTCTTACCACTTTAGGAGGACTAATTCCACCACTAAGGAGGGCTTAGTCCTTGTGAATACATAGATTTAATTCAATGATAAAAAATATGATTAAAACTAAATCATTATACTCCTACTTATATCAATAAATCAATGATTAGGTTAAACTTGGAAATATAGCCTACTTGGTTATATTGGTGTTGTAACACTCTTGAGGTAAATCAAACATTGCATAGATCCATGATTGGAATTTTACTGTATGTCACAACTACAAGGTCAGACATAATGTAGGAAGTCATATTTGTGGTAAGATTTCAAGCTACAACAAAAGAAACACTTGTACATGCAATAAAAATAATTTTTAAGTATTTGAAAGGAACTATGAAATTTGGACTATGGTATCCTAGATGCAATAATTTCACTCTCATTATATATACATATACGGATTGGGCAGGTAGTGTTGATGATAATGAAGAACACAAGCTTATACTGAGAGGGGGGTGAACAGTATAAGACCACTTTTTACTTTTCTTTCCCAATCAATATTATGCAATGTAAAGATAGCAATATCAATAGCAGTAATCAAAGCAATGCACAAATCACCACACACAATAGAGACACCAAATTTACGTGGTTCACCCAATGTGGGCTACTCCACGGAGAAAATATTTTACTAAAACTTTCTCAATCAATCTCTTGGGAATCCTTTCCCTATTACAATGTTTATGGACCTCTGTCCAAAGGAGACACCAATCCCCTAATCAAGTTCATGGATCTCTATCCACAAGAGACACCAATCTCCTATCTCTGCTCTGGCTGGTGATCCTCTAGAAGACCTCTGCCTCCACTGCCCTTAGCAAATGGAACTCTATCCATAGAAGACACCTGTCCTCCCTGCTCTAGATGGAGATCTCTATCCTCAACTCTATCACCTCCAAAGCTCTATCTCAAATCTGTACTAAACATAGTCCTTCGGTCTAGCACAAATCTATCCTCAATATTTGTCTCAGGTCTGGCACAAACCTATCCTCAAATCTGCACCAAAATCTATCCTCGAATCTGTACTAAACATAGTCCTTCGGTCTAGCACAAATCTATCCTCAATATCTGTCCTCAAGCCTTAACTCAAAGCTTGACTCAATCTCAAATCAACTCTGCTAGATCTGCCCCAAACCTTAACTCAAGGTTTGAACAAATCAATCAATCAACTCTGCTCTCAAGTCTTCTCAAAGACTTGTCTCAAATCTGCTTTGTAAGCTTCCACAAAAGCTCACACCAATCTATCCTCAAGTCCTCTCTAGAACTTGTCCAATCTGCTCAATAAGTTCTCACAAGAACTTATCCAAATCTGCTCTCAATATGTATTGTAAGCTTCCACAAAAGCTTACCCAAATCTGTCCACAAGTCTTCTCAAAGACTTGCCTCAAATCTGCTCAACAAGTCCACACTAGAACTTGTCCAATCTCATAGAAACATAAAGAGAATTGTTAGAGACTCAATATGCTCTATACTCATCACAATGCTTAATCACTCTTTTAGAAACATACAGAGAATTGTTAGAGACTCAATATGCTTCACATTCACCTCAATACTCAATCACTTCCAATCACCCTTTTAGAAACATACAAAGAATTGTTAGAGACTCAATATGCTTCAAATTCAACTCAATACTCAATCACTTTCTCAAATCAATTCAGAATATAGAATAGTTTGTTTTATGGAACTTGAACAATCACTTCACACATCCACTTGACTAGGCTCAACCAACTCTACTCAACCAATCACTCAATGAAACAATCCTTGCTTACAAACCCTAGTCCAAGCATATGATCCTTCACTCAAAATGTTTCCAACAATGCTTATCAACCAATCTCACATAACAATGATACTCATGTTCTTTTCAAACCCTAGTTCAAGTTCTTCACTCAACAACTCACTTCAAAAACAATGCTTATAAGACAATCTTCACATAACAATGATACTCATGTTCTTTTCAAACCCTAGTTCAAGTTCTTCACTCAACCAATGGCTTCAACAACAATGCTTATAAAACAAGGTTTTAACAACAACTCTTTATTCCAGAAAACCTTGAAGCATTAACTCAACACACTCAATAAGGAAACCCTAATCAAGTCCTTTTCACTCCAAACTTATTTTCCAGAAAACCAACCAATCAACTCAACTATGGAAGAATGTGCTCATACCTTTTTCTTGTTGATGAAGGAACCTCAAACATCTGCCACAACCACAAACACTTCTTTGCCAAGCTCAAAGGAAGGTTAGAAGATGATAAAACTCTCTCTCAAGATTACAATGCAAATATCAAAACATACATACACCTTATTACTCCATCTTGAAGAAGGCATCCATCAACATATACAAAAATCAATTGACCATTTACACCTTATGATCTCCCAATTAAAAATAATATTTACCACTAAAAATAATGTCAACAATGTCACCTTCAAATAAGAAGTCCTCTCAAATTTAATCACTCTTCAATTCACCTTTTGATAAATAAAAAATGTCACAATAACTTTATTTAAAATAAATTTTAACACCTTATACCTTCATTTAGTCAAAAATTAATAATTAAAATAAGCACCTTTTCATAACCCCTTATAGCTCCCTAAACCTTATGTTTACACCTTAGGCAATTAAAATTAATGCAAAATTTATTACCTTCACCTAGGTGAGACTCGAACCCTCGATGCCTCCTCCTCGTGCATCCTAGCCGTGGCCTCGATTGCCGCGAGTGCTAGGTGCTCGTTTGAAAACCAAAGAGCACCACGTGCTCTATATCCTCTTCGTTGGTGCCCAATCAAAAATAAAAACATGCATCCTTCCTCGATGCTTCAACCTTAACACTGCCAAAATGCTCTTGCCATGAATCGAACGCGGACCACTCTGCACCCAAGCGCCTTAACTCGCGACCACTTGCCACTAGGCCACGCTGCCTGGTTGGTTATTGAATTTTGGCCCTCGACAACTTTATCCCTTTTTCGTTGGTGCTTAAGACAAGAAACTTGTCTTCTTCTTCGCATGAATTCTCACAACACAACACTTGCCTCTTTTATTTGTTCGAACGAAGGATGATTTAAATGCCACTAAGGCATATAGTTTATATACCAATTACCTCCTTTAAACTTGAACGTCGGCGCCTTCAAAATTTGAATAATTAATTTATAAATTATTTAAATTCTTTAGAATTTAAATATTATAAATTAACTTTTAAATCCTTTTGGCTTTATTAAAGCCTTCTTTGATTTTACCACTTTGTATAAATAATATTTATTTATAAAATTTAAATTCAATTTGAATTTAAATATTTTATAAAATAAATATTAAAACTTCCTTGGGCTTTTATGAAAAACCTTTTATTTTTGCTCATCCATGGTTTTAATAAAAACCCTCCTACTTATGCTTCCACATAATATTAAAAATATTATGAAGCTCTTTTGCCATTAACCTTTGCATTGTTCCTTTTGACCTTTTTACATCAACGGTAGCTTATTCCTTGACATCAATGACAACTTCGTTCCTTGACATCAATGACAACTTTGACTCAAAATGTCCAACAATCTCCCCCTTTGTCATTGATGGCAACCCAAATTCTATTTACCAAAAACTTAACCTTTTCTTTGTTCTTCTCCCCTTGGGACATTGCTCCCCCTGGCTCAATGCTCTTTTCAAATCTCTCCTCTTTACTCAAATACCAAATCTCTCCCCCTTACTCAAATCTCTCCCCCTTTGACATCAATGGCAAAGGGTCACCTTTGGGGCTCGGGGCTAAGAATGATTCTCTTAGCTTAGCCCCTCCCCCACCTCTTCTTGAGGTGGTTAATTTTGGGGTGGGAGTATTTCTACTCCCAGCAAGCACTGGTCTTTACCTTTATCCTCTTTTCTTCTTATCTGATCCTTCTGATTCCTCTGATTGTTCCTTTCCATGTCCATGTTCCTGTTCATGTCCATATTCTTATTCTTGTTCCTGTTCCTATTCTTGTTCATGTTCATATCCATGTTCCTGTTCTTGTTCCTGTTCATATCCATATCCCTTTTCCTGTTCCTGTTCCTGTTCATACTTGATTCTGGAATGTCTGCTCTACACCACTTTGTTGTGTGACCATCATTATTGCACTTATAACACTTAATGTTATTATTCCTTGGAGGTGCAAATGTCTTAGGATTTCTCCTAGTGAAGCCATATCCTTTTCTATCATGAACCCTGCAATTCATTGCCTTGTGACCAAACTGATTACATGAGTAGCAATACCCATGGAAAAGTTGTCTGTTCCCATATTCTTATCTTTCATGTGTCCTGCACTGTGAAGCCATGTGTCCAAACCTGTGACATGAAAAACATCTTCCATTGAAGTTCCCTTGTCTTGACCTCATTGGTCTCTTAGTCTCTCTTGACCTATTTTGATTGTTGTTCCATATATTTCTTCTTTGTGCATTATTCCTATCCTTGTTGAACTTTCTGTTGTCCAACTCATCCTCAGATGTCTCACTTTCTCTTACACTATCTTCTTCTGAAGTTTCTTCCCCTTCAGAGCTTGAGGTTGAATTCTCTTCCCATTTCTTTTGTTCTTGTTCAAATCCAAGACCTATCTTGCTTGATGTAGGCTTTTGTATCTTGATGAACTTATCTAAGTTCTTTGAGCTATTTTTGAACCCTTGTAGCTTGACTTTGGAGTTTTTGACTTCCATATTTAATGAAGCTACCTCTTGTTCTAGCCTTTCACATTCTAAGACCTTTGCTTCTAACTTATCCTTGAACTTATTTGTCTTAGCCTTTGATTTGTCTAGATCCTCTATAAGCATTTTTCTCTCTTCATCACATTCTTGAAACTGAAACTCAAGTTTAGAGTTTTGCTTTCTTACCTTCTTTACTATGTCAAGAGCATAAATAAGTTCTCCCTTGAGATCATATCCTTATTTATCTGATTCTTCCTCTATTTTTTTGCCTTTGTCCACATCTTCATTTTATTTTGACTTGTCTTCTATAGGATCACTTTCTTCTTTCTCTAGAGCCATTAGAATATTCTCTTCTGGTCCTTCAAGTGTATCTTCATATTCATCATCACTAAAACTGAAACCATTTCTTGTACAACTATCTTCAAGATGTCCAAAGTTACCACATCTAAAACACTTGAGAATTATTGGTGACCTTTTCTTGACTTCTTTTTCTTCAATCATAAATAGGACTTCATCTTTATCATTATCTAAAAAATTATTATCACTATCACTTGAGTACTTACTTGCCTTGTCTGCATAGTAGCTCCTCTTTTGCCTTTGAAAGAACTTCTTTCCTTGTCTGCTTTGTCCATCCTTGCTTTTATTTTTATGCTTGTATCTTTTTGATTCCCTGTTTCTATGATCCTATTTTTCTTCATCATTGTTATTCTTAGCTTCTTGACAATCAGTTGCATAATGACCATACTTTCCACAATTGAAACATCTAATAGATTTTGCATATCTAGATCTTCTTGAATCCTTATTCCTTTTGCCATAATTAGCTTCTTCATCACTGGATGACTCATTGCTTGATTTTGACTTCTTACCCTTTGTCTTCTTGATTTCTTTGAAGGTTGCTTCCTTCTGGGGATTAGGTTCTTTTGTTCTCAACTCAAAAGTTGTAAGAATACCAAGCAACATATCTCTTGTCAAAGAATCACCATCCTTTGATTCTTCTATAGCAGAAATATTTTCACTAAATATTTTGGGAAGAGATCTTAAGACCTTATCACAAACATCTGATTCTTCAACCTTAAGTCCAAGTCCTTGCATAGCATTAACAACCTCATCAATTCGAAGTAGATAAGTACTAATTTTTTCCTCATCCTTCATTCTTAACTCTTCAAATTGTCCTTTGAGGTTTTGTATCTTTGCTTTCTTGACACCTTTATCTCCTTCATATATATTTTGCAACTTATCCCACATTCCTTTTGCATCTTGACAATGCATAACTTTTATGGACTCTGTTCTATGCAAACCTCTCAAAATTACATTCATTGCTTTTGAATTGTAATGTTGTAGTAGCTTACCTTCCTTATCTATAGGTGGATCAACTGAGGGTACGTATCCATTTTCAACTACTTCCCAAATCTCATTGCCAAGTGCCATCAGGTAAATCTTCATTCTCATACTCCAATATATATAATCACTTCCATCAAATATTGGTGCTAAATTATCTGATGATCCATTCTTAGAATCCATTGTGTTCTTGTAAGATTTTCCTTCAAGTTGTTAAACTCTTCCGAAGGAACCCTCTCTGATACCAATTGAAGAACACAAGCTTATACTGAGAGGGAGGGTGAACAGTATAAGACCACTTTTTACTTTTCTTTCCCAATCAATATTATGCAATGTAAAGATAGCAATATCAATAGCAGTAATCAAAGCAATGCACAAATCACCACACACAATAGAGACACCAAATTTACGTGGTTCACCCAATGTGGGCTACTCCACGGAGAAAATATTTTACTAAAACTTTCTCAATCAATATCTTGGGAATCCTTTCCCTATTACAATGTTTATGGACCTCTTTCCAAAGGAGACACCAATCCCCTAATCAAGTTCGTGGATCTCTATCCATAGGAGACACCAATATCCTATCTCTGCTATGGTTGGTGATCCTCTAGAAGACCTCTACCTCCAATACCCTTAGCAAATGGAACTCTATCCATAGAAGACACCTATCCTCCCTACTCTGGATAGATATCTCTATCCTCAACTCTATCACCTCCAAAGCTCTATCTCAAATCTGTACTAAACATAGTCCTTTGGTCTAGCACAAATCTATCCTCAATATCTATCTCAAGTCTAGCACAAACCTATCCTCAAATCTGCACCAAACTTTGTCCTTGAATCTATACTAAATATAGTCCTTTAGTCTAGCACAAATATGTCCTCAATCTCTATCCTCAAGCCTTAACTCAAAGCTTGACTCAATCTCAAATAAACTCTGTTGGATCTACCCCAAACCTTAACTCAAGGTTTGAACAAATCAATCAATCTGTAATGGGTTAAAAATGACACATATCATTTTACCTAAAGTTAAAAAGGACACATTATTTTACCTAAAGTTAAAATATTCAAAAATCAATCAAAATCAACCAAAATTAAATGAAAAACAACCTAAAACTACCCACCTCAATTTTTGTGCCAAAAATACAAGTTGTTGCAATGACGTGATGATATCATCTTCGATTGGATGATATCATCCCTAATTGTTTGAAATCATCCAACATTTCTAGACAAAATCGTCTGGATGATTTTGTTCAAAACCAAATTTTGCCCAGATAGAAACAGGACAAAATTAGCTCCAACGACCTTGCTTATCTTAGGATAAGCATGTGGGCATTAGAATTCTACAACCTACTAGATATTCCAAGTTGGGAAGGATCCCAAACCCCCTAAAAAACTTCCTAAGCCTATTTAAACTATGATTTTTCATAGAATTCCCTTTGACTGGCTAACTAACTGACTAATTAACTCCTTGACTGACTCTCTGACTGACTGCTTGGCTTACTGGATGATTGAAATATCTACACCCCTAATAACATTAGTTTTTTAAGCTTAAGGAGCACTATATTTTGCATTTGTTTTCATTATTTTATTGCAGGTTATCACTATGCATCGGTTAGGAATGAACGAAATCGTCTGAGATGATTTCATCCAAATTGGAGATGATTTTGTCCGATTGGAGATGATCCTATCAGTAGCTCACTTGGGGGTAATTGTAGAGCCTTGTTTGCACTCTCTTTCCCTGATCTCAGTTGGAATTTTATTTAATTCTTTTGTTTGTTTACTGCATCTGGTGTTCACCATCATTTTGTTTAGATTTTGCATAATATTGTCATTTGGAAAGTAGGATAATGCATTTATCTTGATTAAATCCATCTTAAATCAGTTTGTGAAGCATTATATGTAAGCATTGCATGTTTTTATTCATATCTAGAATCAAAAATTTGCATTTTCTATCCATTCTGGTATCAAATTGTGTTGTTGCAGATCTTTGAAGAAATCATCTCAGACGATTTCATCTAATTGCAGATGATTCTATCCAATTTTGGATGATTCTATGCAATTACAGATGATTCTGCATAATTGCAGATGATTCTATCTGATTGCAGGTGATTTCATCAGATTACAGATGATCTGGACTGCAACAAATGGTAGAATCTTCATCAGACATCCAGATCAGGTGCACGTTTGCATTCCTTTTTGAATTAGACTTTAATACTACATTAGTATTTTGTTTTCATGTCTGTTGTTTTCATATAAATCAAAAATTGCATATAGATTTAGATTAGTAGCATTTTGTCAAAACCTAGGTGTATGTATGATTTGAATTAAAAAAAAGAACTCATCTAAACAAATCCTAAAACCTAGGCTCGAAAACTGCCACAAATGTTTCCTGGTGAACCCAAAACCAATTCGTCAAAAAATCACCATATATAGAAAGTACGATTAAGTACTTCTCGTTTTGAGGTGTAGACCACCTATTCCCCCATTCCCCTCTGAGGCGTGGATCCATTTGCCTAGAGGAAAGGAGTGTGAGAATTTTTGGGCTACATTCTTTGGTGAACCCGACGTGAATACATAGGCATTTCTTATGATTTCAAAAATAAATAAATAAACAAATATATATATACAAGAAAAACAACAAAAAAATCATCATTTCAAATTTGTATGTTTTAGATTCAATTCTAAATTTTAGATACCAAATATTACTTTTATAAGTACTAAAGAAACCATGAGTCTTAACTCAAATCAATATGAGCCCATCAATAATGTTGGGAAAATTCTGCCAAATACATTTGTTGATTATGACCAACCTCATCCATATTCAACATCACCTTTATCACACTTTTCTCATTTTTCATCCTTACCACAACAAGACAATCCCTTTTCTAATCCTCTTCATAACGATATTATCTTTTCTCCCACATATCCATATTATGTCTATCGATCCACATACAATCCTTCTCCACCATTTCAACATTCTTCTTTCAATACAACACATCCATTTCAACAAGAAAATACTTCTTCATCCAATCCTACCATGCACTCACATCATACTTCACAATATTCCTATCATCATTCTACCCATAATAAAGAAAAAAGAGGTAATAAACCATTAAGTCCTTTTATGGCTGAAGTCCTAAGCCTATTATCAAAAGCCTCTCGAAAACCTTCACCACGTAAATTTACTAAGCTCAATCAACCAATGGATATAATTCTCAAGCATTTACTTGATACAAATAGGATTGAATTCCCTCCCATAAGACAACCTGATACCACAACATATTGGTATAAACTTGAGCTACATTGTGAATATCATAGAATGGATGGACATATGACACAAAAATGTAGAAGTTTAAGATGTGCAATTCAATATTTGATTGATGAGGGTCTTTTTACTATAAAGGAATTACAATCTACAACTGATTATAAATCTCCAATAAACAATCAAACTCCTACACAACAAATACCCATAATCAATCAAGACATAGGGATCTCCCAAGAACCCTTATTCAATCATCAACAATAGGAAACCAATAAAATATTGCATCTTAATATGTCCCATCACAATGATATCACTAATATTGTAATAGAAACTACAAATGAGCAACCTCAAGTTCAATCAACTCAATTTGATATTCAAGAGATGGATTCCTCATTTGACCAACCTTCAAAACTATCTTTGGCTCTAGAGAATGATCCAAAATGGAATGTAAGTATAGAAAGCCCATATTTAGCATCAAAATCTCAATCTGAAATCCACTTTGATAGCCAACAACAAGTGATTAATCCTCAAGAAAAGATATCCCTTTTAGAAGTATTACAAAGTTCTCATGTTCATAGGGAAACTTTGTTCAAGATACTTAGCCAACAATTTGTTCCTCATGATCTTTTCCCTAAGAACACAATTAATGGTGTAAGCCCTCTTGAGGTTAACCATATTTCATTCTATGATGAGGAGATTCCTTCCTCTACTCCACAAGAAGACTCCTCTCTTTACATTACAGGATTTATTAAAGAAACATCTATTAAAACTATCATGGTAGATAATGGCTCCTCTCTTAATTTATGCACTTATCAATTATTCCAAAAACTCAGATTAAAGGAAGAAGATCTCAATGAATCAAATGTTATTATAAAATATTTTAACAATGAAATTCAAGAAGCTCGAGGCACTATAATTCTTCCCCTTAAGAGTGGACCCAAGATCCTGGATACTTTTTTTTATGTAGCATCTTGCCCTTCACCTTACAACCTACTTCTCAGAAGTCCTTGGATTCATACGATGAGGGTTGTCCCTTCCACTCTTCATCAATATTTGAAGTTTAAACTTGCAAATAAAATTGTTACCATACATGGTGATCCAACACCATTTGAAGAATCTTTAACGGTTGAAACATCAAGTTCTATACATTCTCCATTGTCACAACTACCTCCTATCAATCACTTTTCTTCATCTATATCTGATCATCATCCTCCATCACAACAATCTCAACTATCAACCAATCAACTTCAATCACATACACTACAACCAAATTATCCTTCAAAACCTCTTTTGATTTTGAAGCCACCTTAGACATGCTATACACAAATCATCTCATATAGTGTATATAGATCATATTGTATATACCACCAATTCCATCATCAAAAGTAAAAAATAAAAAAAAAAAATCAAATAAAACAACTAAAAAATAAAAAAGTATCAAAATCTCAAAATTATTTCAAATCATTCTGCATTGTTATTTATTGTTGTATTTCAAAATTTTGAAGCTATATTTTCCTTTATTTCAGATTAATTCAAAAGTTATCTTGAACCATACACTTAATTTCACATAATTAATTATTTTGATTTTATCACTATGATTATAAATCTCTCTTGTATCGAAGATCACTATTTCACTAAATAATATTTTGAGTTTTGGGAAATGATCTTGCTACTTCTTGAACCAAGTACACTTTTACACATTAAAATGATTTGTTGCAAATTCAAAAAATGATACTACATAGTAGTCTTAGTCTCTTGAGCGAAAAGTTTCCCCTGCTATCCTATCATGCGCATGGTCTAGAATTTTTGAGAATTGGCAAAAGGACAAGCTCACCCCTTCCCGAATAAAAATCCCTTGCTCTACAACCAATCCGAGCAAGTATCCCAAAAGAAAAATCAAGAAAAGAAAAAGTCAAAAATCAAAAGAGAAAAAAATCAAAAAGAGAACGAAAAGAGAAAAATAAAAGCAATAAAATCCCCTTGTTCAAAACAAAATGAACAAAATCCCTACCCCTTGAAAGTGAAGAAAAGAAGGGTGAATGAGCTTGAATCCTTGGAATTCTTAGTTATTCAAAAATCATGAGGTAAGTCCCATAATAGGTGATTTGTGCCCAACTTGCTTGGCCTTGGGTAATTCCTTTTCATGTGGCGACATGTCTGTCACATTAGCGACCTTCTTTTGTACAGACCTATGTCCACTTGTGGATTAGCTAGCTTTTGATGACTTGACTTACATAGTAGTCTGGTACGGTTTCATGCACAAAAATCATGGTTAATGAACCCTTCACTTGCACACACATTGGTTCATTCAAGTTTGCTTGCATCACTACCTTACTCAAAATTGGTAAATGAACATTACAAAGCACACACATTTGATCCTTGAGATATTTTGTGTCATTATGATGAATCAAAATGGATGATGAACTCACACAATCACACACTGGGTTCTTGATAAATTTGACTTTATCCTTGAAATAATTTAAAATATTTCTTTGATTTTTGCTATAAAACATAAGTTTGTAACCATTTGCATTAATCCCCACAACTCACTTCATTTTAGCACATACAATATATATATTATCTTCAAAATTTTCCAACATGCGACACAATGATTTATTTTACATTACTTTGCATTTTAAAAAGAATAAATAATTTCATATCATCATGCATTTCATTTTGATTTTCATGATGATGGTATAATTCCTAAGTAATTATTTCATATAATTTCACACTTAGGAATTATATGCTTAGTGCAAATCATCTTTCAAAATTTTCATGCTTAAATTCATACATTTTCACAACATCTATCAAACATCTTGTCTCAAAACAACATCAAACATTTCTTTCTCATCTTAAAGCCTTAATATTATTCTTAAGCACACAATATTTTGGTATTAGCAATACAAAACTTCCTCATAACAGGATCCGCTTCATGACCTAGCGAGCATTGATCTCCACCAACGGTCATATAACAACACAACATCCTTCGAGGTTCATTGTTAATCCATCTATTTTATCACCATACAAAACATCTTTCTCAAAACACACTTTACAAAATCAGTTTCCTTTTATGTTAAGCATGATCAAAATGTTCAAAAATCAAAGCATGACTACAAGAAATTATGTAACACAACCATCATAAGAAAATGTAATAAATCATCCAATAAACCATACGAAGTCACATGAAACAAAGAAGATCAATATATATATCATAAAATTTCGAGTTTTCCACCAAACATAGAATTTGGTGTAAAAAACTCGAAGGGGGCACCATATACAAAAAATTTAACAACCCAACTTAAAATCACCAACAAAAGTTACAATAATTTTTTTGCTTTCTCGAAAAGCGTGCCAATATTTTCT
Organism: Wollemia nobilis; assembly: GCA_028583015.1. Classification (NCBI taxonomy): domain Eukaryota; kingdom Viridiplantae; phylum Streptophyta; class Pinopsida; order Araucariales; family Araucariaceae; genus Wollemia; species Wollemia nobilis. Next base: position 1,511,806 of record JAQPPZ010016675.1, read on the forward strand.
TTAACGCATTTTCCTTTGGAAAATTTGCTAAAGAGGGGGCAAAATGTAACGGGTTAAAAATGACACACATAATTTTACCTTAAGTTAAAAAGGACACATTATTTTACCTAAAGTTAAAATATTCAAAAATCAATCAAAATCAACCAAAATTAAATGAAAAAACAACCTAAAACTACCCACCTCGATTTTCATGCCAAAAATACAAGTTGTTGCAACAGCACGATGATATCATCTTTGATTGGACAATATCATCCCTAATTGTTTGAAATAATCCAAGACGAAATCGTTTGGATGATTTTGTTCAAAACCAAATTTTGCCCAGATAGAAACAGGACAAAATCAGCTCCAACGACCCTGCTTATCTTAGGATAAGCATGTGGGCATTAGAATTCTGCAACCTACTAGATATTCCAAGTTGGGAAGGATCCCAAACCCCCTAAAAAACTTCCTAAGCCTATTTAAACTATGAGTTTTCATAGAATTCCCCCCCCTCGACTCCTAACTACTTGGTTGGTCGGCTGATTGAAATCTCTGCACCCCTGATAGCATTAGTTTGTGAAGCTTGAGAAGCATTATATTTTGCATTGGTTTTCATTATTTTATTGCAGGTTATCACTGTGCATCGATTGGGAATGAACGGAATCATCTAAGATGATTTTGTCCAAATTGGAGACGATTTTGTCCGATTGGAGACGATCTTGTCAGCAGCTCACTTGGGGGTAATTGCAGAGCCTTGTTTGCACTCTCTTTCCCTGATCTCAGTTGGCATTTTATTTAATTCTTTTGTTTATTTACTACATCTGGTGTTCACCATCATTTTGTTTAGATTTTGCATAATATTATCATTTGGAAAGTAGGATAATGCATTTATCTTGATTAAATCCATCTTAAATCAATTTGTGAAGTATTATATGTAAGCATTTCATGTTTTTATTCATATCTAGAATCATAATTTTGCATTTTCTATCCATTCTGGTATCAAATTGTGTTGTTGCAGGTTTTTGACGAAATCATCTTCAACGATTTCATCTAATTGTAGATGATTCTGTCCAATTTTGGACGATTATGTGCAATTACAGATGATTCTACACAATTGTAGATGATTCTATCTGATTGCAGGTAATTTCATCAGATTACAAATGATCTGGACTACAACAAATGGTAGAATCTTCATCAGACATCCAGATTAGGTGCATGTTTGCATTCCTTTCTGAATTAGGCTTAAATACTGCATTAGCATTTTATTTTCTTGTTTGTTGTCTTCATATAAATCAAAAATTGCATATAGATTTAGATTAGTAGCATTTGGCCAAAACCTAGGTGTATGTATGATTTGAATTAAAAAAAGAACTCATCTAAACAAATCCTAAAACCTAGGCTCGAAAACTACCACAAATGTTTCCTGGTGAACCCAAAACCAATTCATCAAAAAATCACCATATATAGAAAGTACGATTAAGTACTTCTCATTTCGAGGTGTAGACCACCTATTCCCCCATTCCCATCTAAGGTGCGGATCCATTTACCTAGAGGAAAGGAGTGCAAGAATTTTTGGGCTACATAATCAACTCTGCTCTCAAGTATTCTTAAAGACTTATCTCAAATCTACTTTGTAAGCTTCCACAAAAGCTCACACCAATTTGTCCTCAAGTTCTCTCTAGAACTTGTCCAATATACTCAATAAGTTCTCATAAGAACTTATCCAAATATTCTCTCAATATGTATTGTAAGCTTCCACAAAATCTTACCCAAATCTGTCCAAAAGTCTTCTCAAAGACTTACCTCAAATCTACTCAACAAGTCCACACTAGAACTTATCCAATATCATAGAAATATAAAGAGAATTGTTAGAGACTCAATATACTCTATACTCATCACAATGCTTAATCACTATTTTAGAAACATACAAAGAATTGTTAGAGACTCAATATGCTTCACATTCACTTCAATACTCAATCACTTCCAATCACCCTTTCAGAAACATATAGAAAATTGTTAGAGACTCAATATGCTTCAAATTCAACTTAATACTCAATCACTTTCTCAAATAAATTAATAATATAGAATAGTTTATTTTATCCAACTTGAAAAATCACTTCACACATCCACTTGACTAGTCTTCAACCAACTCTACTCAACCAATAACTCAATGAAACAATCCTTGATTACAAACCCTAGTCCAAGCATATGATCCTTCACTCAAAATGTTTCCAATAATGCTTATCAACCAATTTCACATAACAATGATACTCATGTTCTTTTCAAACCCTAGTTCAAGTTCTTCACTCAACAACTCACTTCAAAAACAATGCTTATAAGACAATCTTCACATAACAATTTTACTCATGTTCTTTTCAAACCTTAGTTCAAGTTCTTCACTTAACCAATGGCTTCAACAACAATGCTTATAAAACAAGGTTTTAACAACTCTTTATTCCAAAAAATATTGAAGCATTAACTTAAAAAACTCAATAAGGAAACCCCAATCAAGTCCTTTTCACTCTAAACTTATTTTCCATAAAACCAACCAATCAACTCAACTATGGAAGAATGTGCTCATACTTTTTTCTTGTTGATGAAGGAACCTCAAACATCTACCACAACCGCAAACACTTCTTTCCCGAGCTCAAAGGAAGGTTAGAAGATGATAAAACTCTCTCTCAAGATTACAATGCAAATTACAAAACATGCACACACCTTATTACTCCATCTTGAAGAAGGCATCCATCAACATATACAAAAATCAATTGACCATTTACACCTTATGATCTCCCAATTAAAAATAATATTTACCACTAAAAATAATGTCAACAATGTCATATTAAAATAAGAAGTCCTATCAAATTTAATCACTCTTCAATTCACCTTTTGATAAATAAAAAATGTTACAATAACTTTATTTAAAATAAAGTTTAACACCTTATGCCTTCATTTAGTCAAAAATTAATAATTAAAATAAGCACCTTTTCATAACCCCTTATAGCTCCCTAAACCTTATGTTTACACCTTAGGAAATTAAAATTAATGCAAATTTTATTACCTTCACCTAGGTGAGACTCGAACCCTCGATGCCTCCTCCTCGTGCATCCTAGCTATAGCCTCAGCTATCACAAGTGCTAGGCACTCGTTTGAAAACCAAAGAGCACCACATGCTCTATATCCTCTTCGCTGGTGCCCAATCAAAAGTAAAAACATGCATCCTTCCTCATCGCTTCAACCTTAACACTGCCAAAAATCTCTTGTCGTGAATCGAACATAGACCACTCTGTACCCAAGTGCCTTAAATCGTGACCACTTGCTAGTAGGCCACGCTGCCTAGCTGGTTATTGAATTTTAGCCCGCAAAAATTTTATCCCTTTTTCATTGGTGCTTAAGACAAGAAACTTGTCTTCTTATTCACACGAATTCTCACAACATAAAACTTACCTCTTTAATTTGTTCGAATGAAGGATTATTTAAATGCCACTAAGGCATATATTTTAAATACCAATTGCCTCCTTTAAACTTGAACATAGATGCATTTGAAATTTGAATAATTAATTTATAAATTATTTAAATTCTTTAGAATTTAAATATTATAAATTAATTTTTAAATCCTTTTGGCTTTATTAAAGCCTTCTTTTATTTTACCACTTTGTATAAATAATATTTATTTATAAAATTTAAATTCAATTTGAATTTAAAATATTTTATAAAATAAATATTAAAACTTCCTTTGGATTTTATGAAAAAGCTTTTATTTTTCTCATCCATGGTTTTAATAAAAACCCTCCTACTTATGCTTCCACATAATATTAAAAATATTATGAAGCTCTTTTTCCATTAACCTTTGCATTGTTCCTTTTGACCTTTTTACATCAACGGTAGCTTATTCCTTGACATCAATAACAACTTTGTTCCTTGAAATCAATGACAACTTTGACTCAAAATGTCCAACAGATAAAAAAAGCACAAGTGGAGTATTTTTTCTTAGAGATTGCTTGGTCTCTTGGCTAAGTAAGAAACAAGAATCTGTATCCTTATCTACTGTAGAGTCATAGGACATTGCAACAGTTTCCTGTTGCACATAGATTTTATAGATGAAACAAACTTTAAGTGATTTCAAAATTAAGCATGAGAATCCAATCTCCATACTTTGTGATAATACAAGTTCCATAAATATTTCAAAGAATCTAGTGATGCATTCAAGGACCAAGCATATTCCAATCAAATATTATTTTTTGAGAGAGCAAGTGGTTGATCAACAAGTTAGGTTGGAATATGTTGCTACAAACGAACATATTGCTAACATCTTTACAAAACCACTACCAAAGGAGACTTTTGAGTATCTCAGAAGTAAGTTGGGAGTAGTTTTACTTCCATATCAAAATTGAACACCTCAAGAAAAGGATATGGAAATAGGGTTGTGTTAAGTATCTTATTTTTAGTCCTAAGGAGCCTTTGCCATTGATGTCAAAGGAGGAGATTTTTTAGTAAGGGGGAGTAGCTAGTTAGGGGGAGTAGCTTGTGATCCTATTCAGTAAATGTTAGTTTCATTATAGGGTTACCATCAATGAAAAATGAGAATATTGTTGGAAATATTGAGTTATCATTGATGTCAAAGGTAGAAATATCTTTAAGGATGAAATGTTGATCTCAAAGGCAAAAATATCTTCAAGGTTGAAATGATGAGTTATAATTGAAGTGCAAGGAAAATATCTTCAAAGATGATTTAATATTGTCAAAGCAAAAGTGATCTTATATGCTTTAATATTTAAATAATTATTTAAATATTAAAGAAGGAGGTTTATATTTAAATCAAAGGATTTAAGTGTAATGTAAAAGTTTAAATATTTAAATGTTTTAAAATTCAAATGATGGGTGACCTCCTTAAGAGCACCATGCAAAAGAGAATTAAATATTATGGGCCGACCATGCAAAATGTTGAATATTCAAATATTCAAAAAATTTGGGCCAAATTCATTGGGCATGCATGAATAAGCATATAAATATGAGCGCCTAAGTTCACCTTAAAAAATGCCAATTAATTCGAAGAAGATTGATCGAGCGAAGAACAACAATGAGAAGAACGAGAGAGGAGAGGATCATAGGTTTTGGTAATGTCGTAGTGGAAATAAAACTTTAAACATTGGTTCATGCCACTTCTATCTCAACCGAGTGGTTAGAACAGTTGGTAGCCTAGCTTGTGCTAGGATACTATGTTGCAAGATGTTAAGGGGTCGAATCTCTTCGATGTCATTTTGCTAAAGTGTTGAAGACAGAGCTACGAAGGATTTAAATATTATTTTTTTACCTTTGTTTCCATCCACTAGGGTAGCCCAGTTTGTTGCCTACCTTGCGTGGAGAACTACTATGTAGGAGGTTAAGGAGTTGAAATTCTTCAATGTCATTTTGTTGAAGAATTAAAAATAGAGAATCGAAGGACTTAAATATTATTTTGCACCTTTTTTTTTTCATGTGTTGCATTAGCACAACTAGTCACTAGGCCAAGTTAGGGCACTAAAATTCTAGATGTCAAACAATAAAATTCCATCCATGGTAGTGCAAGGTTTTTATAAATTTTGTTTTATTAAATTTGATAAAAAGGGATATGTAAGGTATAATATTGGGATTTGATTTTTGCAAATGATAAAAGGGGAGATATAAGGCATAGTATTGTGATTTGATTTTTGCAAATTATAAAAGGGGAAATATAAGGTGTAATGTTGTGATTTCATTTTTTCAAATTATAAAAATGGAGATATAAGGTGTAATGTTGTCATTTCATTTTTGCAAAGGGAGAAGTTATTAGTATAAGGTTCTATTCTTTCCAAATCATCAAAAGAGATATACAAGAAATGTTGTTAAAATAAAGCTTTATATTGTAAGTTTTAAAAGGGAGATATAAGGAGTTATTTATAAGGTTTATTGTCTATGTTTTGAAAGAATTTAAAAGGGTTTAAAGTTGTTGATTTGATATTTAAGCAAGAAAAGAAAAAGAGAATTATTGACCAGATTTGAAAGGCACATACAAAAGGAGAAATTATTTTTATCAAGGCAAGTTTGGAAAGCTCATGCAAAAAGAAGATCATCATAATTGAGGAAAATTTAAAGGTTTGGAATAAATTTGAGTAGGTTTTATGAGTAGGTTTGGAGCAGATTTGAGCAGTTTTTGTGAGTGGGGTTGGAGCAGATGTGAGCATATTTTGGAGAAGATTTGAGTAGGCTTTCAAAGTGGGTTTTGGAGCAGAATTGATCGGGATTTGTGAGAAGGTCTTTGAGTAAACTTGAGCATAGGGGATTGGTGTCTCCTATGTATTGGTGCCCATAAATATTGTAATAGGGGATTGGTGTCTCCTATGAGTTGGTTCCCACAAAATTTATTGAAGAAATTTATCAGCAATATTTTGTCGTGGTTTTCTCTCAAAAGGGTGTTTCCACATAAAATATGTGTCTCTTATGTGTGTCGTGATTTATGCATTGTTTCATTATTGTAATTGATAATATTTGAAGTTATTGCTTTGGAAAGAAAAGTAAATTTTTTATCTTATATTGTTCACCCCCCTCTCAGTATGAGCTTGTGTTCTTCAAACCCACCAAATTTATCAACAATCATCAAAGGAGGTATGACACCAAGTGTCCCTCATATTGAGGTGTGGGCCCTTGATTTCCCATCCCTCTTCTAGACACATATCCATTATCCTAAAGGAAAGGGATGCAAAAATTTTGGTCCATAAGAACTATAGCCATCTTGTAGGCTATTTAAGGTAATCTACAATCACTTTTTTGAGAAGTTTCCCAAAGGAAACATTGTTTCTTAGCAGTAGCAAGCATATTCCAAATAGAAAATGGAGGAGAATACATCCTTTACCCCATCCTCAAGTTATCATGGTTCCAAGAAGAGTAAAGCAAAAGGAATATCCTTGGACACTATGAAATTTGTAAGAAAAAAGTTCAAGGTGGAGGATTGATCCACCCCAACAAGAAGCTCCCAATGCTTAAAGGACAAATTTATTCAAAATAAAGAAAAAATGCATGGTTCCACTGAGGATGAGTTCGAGGATCCTGTGGTCAAGATACTTCAAGAATACATCATAAAGACTACTTTTTCTAACATAGCCCAAATGGAAAATGTTGTAATTATGAGCATGTCAGCTATTGTCCAGATGAAGGAGCATAGAAATGCTCTAAACTTGTTGTTTTTATATGATAATTTCTTTGAGGATCACCCAAAAAAGAACACTGTAGGATCCAATGCTAGTGTCAAGGAGGACGACATGGTGGAAATCATCAAGGAGGTGTTCAAGAAAACTCCTAAGGATGACACCAAGAATTCTGCTAATGTGTAATTATTTGCAGTTTATTTGTTATTTCTAGATTTTTTCTTGATGGGATGTTTTGTTTCCTATTTTTTCCTTTTGGTTTGTTTCTGGTTTATCTAAAATTCTTAGGATTTTTGTGGATACCATGAGGTTTTTATGGATTTTACATCCTTTAATCCTAATTTTTCACTAAGGCATTAGGGTGCCTTTCAAATGCCCTCATCAATACAATTTTGTTAACTTACCAAAAAAGAATATATGCACAACCTCCAAATTTTGTAGCAATTATTTGATATTTTTATAGACTTTCTCTTCTAACCCATAATGCCTAGAATGTATTTTAGAAATATCAAACTAGTGCATAGGGCCTAGTTCATTAATGATAATTTAGTTATAGTTATAGTAGAGAGGATGTATTCCTTGTTTGTGCATGCATGGGAGAACAAAGGTCCATATTTGCCATTGTCGACATGACATGGTGTACCTTTGAATAGGAAAAATCATTTTCTAGTTTCCCTCCCAAAACACTACATGCCATATTTGCAATAAATAACTAGGATTACTTTCTCATGGAGTATTATCTTCATAATATAGCCATAGTAATGTGACTCTTCCAGTACATGACTATTGATCTCCATATGACAAGTCTCATGACTATTGGCTTATCATCTTACCACTTGTATACACGACTCTTCATGGATACTTGACTCTAACATGATACTTGTGCATTTCTTTCACACTGCACTCTTACTTGACACTTGTACATTTATTATAGATTGACACTTACTTAAAAGGGAAAATATAAATCTTACTCTAAAATATAGACTCAACCCTAATTTATTACATATTTACAATTATACGATGAAGGTACCTTGGGGGTACATTAGCATGTACCAAATAATGTAATATACCTCAATAAACCATCATACTAAATTCCTATTGATAGATTGAATGTTGAAAGTTACAGAAGGAAAGTAACACAAGGTTGGTAGATTCAAAATTGGAAAGGAAGTAACAATCAATTTCCATAATTTGAAAAGGTGTAACAAAAGTATTTCCTTAATGCTTACCTAGCATAGAAGAGTTCATTCTATTTGAAAGAGAATCAAAGTACTTATTGCTTACCTGGCATAGTCTCATCTGAAGAAGAATATAATATGTGCCACATATATGTAGCCTATCTAGAAATGAAATATTAGCAAGGTAGTTTGAAGGTTTGATGCTAGTAATGTATGGGAAAATATATTATATTCAGACCATGTGAGCTTTTTTACAACTCATATTTGTAGTGTTGAACAAAGATAGGGTGCATGCATGTTATTCAAAGGTAAACTCAAGTAAATTAGGTTTATTTAATTTATGCCATAGGAGTGATAAGGTAGTCTTTTATTAAGGTTTGAATATTTTATTAAAGCTTATTTTGGAGTGATAAGATTAGGAATTTTAGGAGTGATAAGTTAATTTATTTTATTGGAGTGATAAGGTTTATTTAAAGTATTTTAGTTCTTTGATAAATTAAAGTTAATTTTGAAATTTGGTTTATTTTAAAAGTTGGAGTTATAAGGTTTATTAATAGTTTTTTGAAATTTATTTAAATATTTTTTGAAATAAAAGATTATTGCAAATTTAGTTATTTGGGAGTCAAAAGGAGTTCTACTTCAAACTTAGAAAAAATTAAATTTGCAAAATTCATTCTTTAGTTTCTAAAATTTTTGGAGACACAAGGATGACTACTTCATAGCTATTTATTTTAGAAACTTTGAAATTCTTGAACTATTTAAACCTATGAAAATTTGGGAAATAATTGAACAAATTCAAAGGAACTTCCTATGGACTGGAATGAAGAAGAAAATAATATCTCTTGTTGCTTGGGATAAGGTTTGTTCTATAAATGAGGTAGGAGGCCTAGGTTTTAGGAAATTAAAACAAATGAACAAAACTCTCATGGGAAAGTAGGGGTGGAAAATAGTTACAGATGAAAAAGTAGGATGGATTCAGATCTTGAAAGCAAAGTATATGAGAAATAAAAATAAATTTTTGGTAGAAGAGAATGTAATAAAAGGATATTTCTTTTGGAATAATATTCAAAAAACTAAACCTCTTCTTCAAGAGGGGTTAAGATGGCAGATTGGAAATGGAAGAAAAGTAAACTTTTGGAGAGATATATGGATCAAAAATATCCCTTTGTGTGAAGATCCTGAATTTGCAGAACTAGAACAAGAAATTTCTTATCAATATGGAAAATGGGTTCACAATTTTATCATTGTAGATACTAATAAAAAATATGGAAATATATATGTTGAGGGTATGAATGATAGAAAAAGATAATCAGTAAAGAAACTAAATAGAATATTGCAAGTATATTTTCTAAATCAAGATAGACTAGAGGATTCTCCAATTTGGAAATGTAGGAAATATGGGAAGTACTCTGTAAAATTTGGGTACTTTCTCTTGGAAGATGTAGGATCGGGATGGCTACCAGTAAGAAAAATTTGGCTAAAATATCTAACTCCAAAAGTGGCCTTCTTCTCTTGGCTTGCAATTCAAAAAAAATTCTCACAATGGACAATTTGCTTAAGAGAGGTCTATAGATCCCTAACAAATGCCCATTATGTGAAAGGGATTGGGAGGAGGTATGACATTTGTTTTTTGGATGTTCATTTTCAAATGAGGTGTTTAACAACATCCTTGAAAAATTTTGTACAACATGGATCTTGCCAAATTCTATTGTTGATTTATACTCAAGTTGGGAATCACCTTTTAGGAGCAAAATATTGAGTACTTTATGGAACTTTTTTTTACCTCACTTTATGTGGGGTATTTGGAAAGAATGAAATAATAGATTTTTTAAAGGATGCAAGAAATATGTGATGTCTACAATGATCAGGATCTACAATGCTATGAAGGAGAATATTTTGATAATCAATTTCAAGGACTCATGGGAAGATGATGATGAAAAATTTATTGCAAATAGTTGGGGGTTGGATTATTGTAATTTTTAGCCATTAATTTCTTCCAAGCTTAAAAGACTTCAAACAAAATGGGAGCCTCCACCACAAGGTTGGTTAAAATTAAATTTTGATGGTGCTTCAAAAGGGAATCTAGGTATAGCAAGTGCTAGTGGTATTTTTTGAAATGAAAGAGGAGAAGTGGTATTATTGTATGCTGAGAATCTTTATATTCAATCTAATCATTTTGCTAAAACTAGAGCTCTATTCCTAGGCATTAGGTTGATTGATAGAATTGGAGTTAAAAATATCATCATAGAAGGAGATTCATTAAATATTATCAACCTAATCAAGGGTAATTAGGATTCAATTTGGGACATAAATGATATGATTCAAGAGGTTAGACTACAAATTAGGAATTTGGAAAATGTGCAAATTGTACATATCTATTGAGAAGGCAATAGGGCTGCAGATTGGGTAGCCAATTGGGGAATTCAGAATGAAGGATATGTAATATTGGAAGATAATTTTCCATAAGAAATTATGGAAATTAGAAATAATGAATTTCAAAATGTAGTTATTTGATATAAGGATTAGGAAAAGGGATTCACAAATGCAGGATAGTAGAGAATGTAAAAGAAACAATTGTTAAGTATTTGTGCCAGTGTTGTGTTTCTATTGTTAAGTTTTTGATTAGGTTTTCTATATTATAAGCTAATATAGAGTATGTGGGCTTTATTTTAAAATTGGTGACTCACTTTATGTCACATATTGAGCTTTGTATCATAGTATCATGTTTTTTTATGAAAATGTAAAATGCTTGGGCCCTTTCAAAAATCCCTTCATCCAAAATAATAAAAAAAACTATCTGCATGAGTGTGGTCTACTAGCAAGGATGCCACTTGAATTATTGGTAATGTGATCCTGGGTTCAATCCCCACAATGGATGTTTATAATAATTATTATTTCAAAAAAAAAACTAGGGAGTCACAAGGATGTCTACTTCAAAATATAACAATATGGAGTTCATGATTAAAAACAAAAAAGTAGAAGTTATAAAATTTGGAATCAAGAATTTTATTGAAATTCTAATATAAAGATAGATCTAGTCTCAAAGTTAATCTATAGTGAAGCTATAGATGAAAATTTTGAAACATATGAATACTAGTTACACACAATAATTGTTGAAGCAATTGATGATATAAATGATAGCATTATTATACCTTTAGATATTGGTAGCATAATGTATATGGCATTGCTTACACTTATGTTTCATAAAGAAGAAAATATGAAACAAAAATAATTGATTGAATCCTTTAAGAAGAAATTGAAAATAGATGAATCATTTTTGGAAAAGATATCTCATTCTTCTTGTAGTATTTATATTCCAAGTTCGTCTAACTCAAGAACTTATTGTGATGCTTCAAGTATGTTTTTATAATCCTCTATTTAAGAAAATAAAGGATCATACTATTATAAGGATAAAGGCAAAGGAAATATTATTATACAAGAATATAAAGACAATAAGAAAGGACAAGAGATTTGTAATCTTGAAGCTATAAATATTGGTGAAAATGAATCTAATTCTAAAGATGAAGTCAAACAAGAAGAAGAACTTGATGGTGGTCAAGATGAAGATCAAATGCATTGCAAAGTCACTTGAAGGATAAAAATCATGATTGAAGACTAAAGTTTTCAATAACCAAATAATGTAATACAAGGGGGTGTTGGAGTATATTACATTATTTGGTACATGCTAATGTATACCTATGGTACCTTCATGGTACATCTTGTAAATATTATATTAGGTTTGAGTCTTAGTTTAGAGTGTGGGTAAATGTAATGTTGTAAAGTGCAAGAAATGCACAAGTGTTATGTGTGTATGTGCAAGAAATTCCCAAGTGTCATATAAGTGTGCAAGTGTAATGTTAATTTATGTGCACAAGTATCCCTAGATTATAGTGTACCAAGTGAAGAGTCATGTGTGTGCAAGTGTCAAGTAGAGAAGCCAAGAGTCATGAGACTTGGCATATGGAAAGGAATAGTCAAGTATCCAAAGATTCATTCTACTATGGCTATATAACACTCCATAGAGAAGCACTAGATACATTCAATCAATAATACAATTATCAAGTGTAGAGAGTCAAGTGTTATATTTGTAAGAGAAAGAGTAATAAAGATTGCATATATTTTGAGAAATTAATATTGTAAGTTGTGCTACATGATTTATACATGTATGATTTAGGCTATTACATTCATATTATTTTTTATTAATGAATGTTAGTTGATATATTATAAGCCTTGATTTACATATTAATTTGCTCATATTATCCTACTTACATCATTATCTTGATCTTACTATTTTGTGGCTATCTAATATTTGATCATGTGGAATTTATTTTGTGAGTTTTATATTAATATTAAGGCTTAAAAATCCATCACATTAGTCTTCATTATCTTTTGGTTTGCTTTACATTTTTTTATTTTGTAGGATTTCTTAGCACTTGTGATAGTAGAGTAAAAATAGTTACAATATGGGTTCACAGATCTAACAACAAATTTAAAATAAGATATAAGCAAGTTCTTTTTTACCTAAATATTTATTTCTATTTCAATAATATGATCTATCTACTATTGTTTGTAATTTAGGATTTATCCTCTATTTTATCATTATTCAATTAAAAAAACATAAATCTATCATTTTTCTTAGGTGATAAAGGTGTTATGCACGTAGTTGCACCTAGGCTAGATTATCTACTTGCATGAATATTTTATGTATTTTATCTTTTAAAAAATGAAAACATATATTACATTATATATCATTTAGAAAAAAATATCACTTAGCATAGTATTACTTTTATGTATTCTTGTATTTCTACATATTCTATATTTTCTACTTTTTTTATCAATATTAGGCTTATATAAGATTTTAGATCATGGATTCGGTAACAACCCAAAAACTAACCAACCTGAGAGAGAGGATTTTTTTTAAAAGTTTACAATGAGTATACATGGAATATACTTAACTAGTCATAATGATATTTTGAGTCCATGACACTACAAATGTCTCTCGAGTGGACAAGAGAGGCTAGCCTCTCATAGGCACTAGGGTTTACCTTGTATACCTCCTTGACATAAAGGATGCCTTAGATGGTCAACCCACATTTTTACAATTATCCATGAATGAATTATTCTTGACCATAGTGTTGTGATTATCCATTCTCAATATTTCAAGAAGGGGGAATGCAATTTCCCTCTACAAAACATGTCTTATGTTGGGTCCTTTTTTGACACAGGAAAACCAAGTGTTGCATCCTTACAACTACCTCAAGTTTGAGTTAAGAAGACAAAATTTAGTTAATATTACATTAGATTAACCCATTCCAAAAAAATCCAAACCATAAATATAACTCTCCATATCTATATCTCTCTAACAAGGATATAGCATGCTATAAGAATAATAATAATAAAGAAACAATTACTTTTTATCTAAGTTGCAATGAAGAATGCAAATAAACTAGGGATATTATTTTAACCCAAGCATTGGTTCTAATAGCATTGCTACAACATAAATAAGAGCCATGAATAAAATACCATTAACATAATCCATAGAACCAAGCATAATCATTCTTTAAATTATATATATGAAAAGTCTTTGCTTCTATTACAATAAGTCCTCTTTCACTGAGTGATTTCCAACTTAATCCTTCCACAGGATCCCATAGAACAATTGAAGAATCTACTATCATGATCTGATTGAACAAATATTATGTCTTCTTCTTCCCTTGACCTCAATGGTAGAAATATAGGTAGGTAAGGATCAATAAATCTCTATATGATAATATGAATACAATTTTATATGATTCTTTTTCAATAATGTAAAACACCTTTCACAATCAAGTACAAAGAAGCCCATACTTCTTCCTATTATTTTCTCAATAAAACAAAACTATAAATTCAAGTACCATAAATAATTTACTTAAGAACCTATAATTCCTAAACCAAAGTAAAATTCTAAAGGAACCCCTATAAATTCCTTCCAATTTAAAAACCATAAAAGAATCCATAAATTATTTTAAAACAAACCATAAAGGAACTCCATAATTCCTTCCAATTCAATAATTACTTTAATAAAGCAACCATTGTCAAGCACAATGACCATAAATCAATAGCACTTGCCTAAAACTATAATACAATTACCTATTTAAAAATTAAAAGCACTTTAATAGTCTTTAATCAAAGTACACTAATCTAATGTACTTTAATAAACTTTAAATCAAGGTACATTAATTAAAATCTAATAGACTTTAATAAAATTTAATCACAGACCCGAGATGTAGATCAATTGGTTCAACCAAATCCCGTAATGGGGGTGGAGGTCCAAGGTTCAAATATTGGGCCTCATCGGACTGAATGCTTGTCCCTTTCCTGAAGCTTTTAGTGACGTAAAAGGTTTAAAATTATTGTGGCATGGTGGTTATAGGGGCGGACTGCATGAAAATTTATGTGGCGGCTTCTAGGGTAGACAACATAGAATACTATGGGGGCCATAAAATCTGGAAAGCTTGCCCAAATTTATGGTGGCTACCGATTCCACCATTTAAATTCAAAAAAAAAATTTAATCATAGTACATTAATTTAAATCCAAAAGCACTTGTAATAAAACTTTAATCAAGTGCATCAAAAAATAAGCCACAAAAACCCTAAGTGATGCTTTGATGAGGACAAGCATTCAATCCAGGTTACACAATCAATAGAGAAGAAGGGATCTACTCTCTACCTAAGAACAACATCGAGCCATGCTTGAATAGCTTAGGACACTTGGTGAAACACCACCAAGGATAACCAATAAAAAGGACAACAAGGATGCACTTCTCAACGTTGGCTCAAAATTGAAATGCTACAAAGATCGACATAGGCTAACAAAAATAGGGTCAAAAAACATGCTACAACAAAAAAACTCAATATCACCTTAAGGAAGGTGAAGGTGAATGGTAGGAACCAAGGGTTCCTAGCAGTATATAAAATAGAGATGAGAGAAATGAATATTTGAATCACCTTTTAACTAGAATCATTGTTTCAATGTTGGTAGAACCAAACAATGGATTTAAATTGTATTTCTTCGATGGATGCTTTTAAGACACCCAAGGAATGCATATATAAACCTATCTAGAGTTGTGATTTAGTGAACGAACATGTTGGTCCATAAATGCATTTAATGAATTAAGTAATGTGAAAGGGTAGGATTAGAGTCCTAACATGCCACCCTCCTTAAAATAGCTTTGTCCTCAAAGCTGGAATTGAGAAAATTGCTACTGGATATGATGAAGTGTCTCCCATGTGGCATCTTCCAAAGGTAGACCTTTCCATTGAATCAAAACTTCGGTGATAGTGTGATTGTGAAGGTGGCGAATGCGACGATCTAGGACAACTTCGGGTTCAACCATGAGTGCTCCATCTTTAGTAAACTCAGAGAGTTGAGTTTGTGTAGTGATGTGTGCACCTACTACTGGTTTAAGGTAGGAGACATGGAACACTAGATGAATTTTGGATGACTTGGGCAACTCAAGTTTATAAGCAATTGGCCCAATACATTGTAGAACTTTATATGGTCCATAAAATTTGGGGGCTAACTTTTGATAACCCTTGAGTTTTAGAGAAGTTTGGTGATATGGTTGAAGGTGAAGGAATACCATATCCCCTTCTTGAAAAATACACTCTATTCGATGTTGGTCCACCTGTTGCTTCATACGGTGTTGGGTTGTGTGTAAATTTTCTTTGAGAATGTGAAGAATGTTATCTCGAGTAGAAAGTTCCATCTCCACTACTAGCACATTTGTACTTCCCAAAATATAAGAGGTAAGGGATGGTGGTGTTTGGCCATATAAAGCTTCATATGGGGTCATCTTAATGGCAGTGTGATATGAGGTGTTATACCACCATTCGGCTAATGGAAGCCATTTAACCCAGTGAAGAGGTTGAGTAGAGATAAAGCAATGGAGGTAGGTTTCCAAACATTTATTAACAACTTTGGTTTGACCATCCATTTGGGGATGGTAAGCGGAGCTCATACGAAGTTGAGTGCCTTGGAGTTTAAATAATTCTTTCCAAAAATTGCTAGTGAAAGTGGGATCACGATCACTAACTATAGTGGAAGGCATGCCATGTAATTTAAAGATATTATCAAGAAAAATTTGAGTGATGGTACTAGTTGTATAAGGGTGGGCCATAGGGCAAAAATGGGTATATTTAGATAAATGATCCACCACAACTAGAATAGTTTTTTTTCCTACAGATTTTGGAAGGCCTTCAATAAAATCCATGGAGATATCAATCCATATTTTTTTTGGAATGGGAAGAGGTTGTAGAAGACCCAGAGTACCCACTATCTCTCATTTTTTTCGTTGGCAGGTCTCACATTCCTTCACGAATTTCTTGATATTGTTTTTCATGCCTACCCAGTAAAAATATCTAGTCACTCTTTTATAAGTCTTTAGAAATCCAGAGTGTCCTATAGTGGGTGTGGCATGTAGCTCATGGAGAAGCTTTGCATGATAGGAGGATGTGGGGGAGAGGACAATACACCCTTTATACCTTAGTATGTTATCTCACCAAGAATAATGAGGTTTACTAGTGGAGTTTTGTTGAAGTTGTTGAATTAATGTATGTGTGGTCGGGTCATTAAACCATTCCTCATTGACTTGGTCTAACCATTTAGGAATAGGAGAGGAAAAAACATGTAATTGGGGTATGTCTTCAAAATTTCTTGAAAGAGCATCAACAACCATGTTATCTTTCCCTTTTTTATATATGATCTCATAATCATATCCTAGTAGTTTTGTAACCCACTTTTGTTGTTCTGGGGTGGTTATGTGTTTCTCAAGAAGGTACTTTAGACTATGGTGGTCGGTGTGAATAATGAAACATTGGCCGATAAGGTAAGGTCTCCAATGTTGGATAGCATGAACAATGGCTAACATTTCTTTTTCATATGTGGATCGTGCTAAATTATTTTTAGAGAATGCCTTGCTAGTGAAGGCCAAGGTTTTTCATTTTGCATGAGCACAACCCCTATTCCCACTCCTAAAGCATCACTCTCAATAATAAATGGTTTAGAAAAATTGGGCATGGCTAAAATAGGGGTGGTACACATTGCATTTTTTAAAGTGATAAAGGCTTCATCAGCTTTTGAAGACCATAGAAAAGCATTCTTCTTAAGTAGTGTTGTTAAGGGGGCTACAATTTTACCATAATATTTGATAAATTTGTGATAGTAGCCTGTTAATCCTAAAAACCCATGCAAACCCTTCAAGGTTTTTGGAATAGGCCAATTTTTCACATCTTCAATTTTACGAGGGTCTACCTTAACTCCTTTAGAAACAATATGTCCAAGGTATTCAATTTCTTGTTTTCCAAAGGAACATTTTGATCTTTTAGCATATAATTGATTGTCCTCCAAGGTCTTTAATGCTTGATCTATATGGTTTAAGTGATCATCCCATGTTTTACTGTAAATCAAAATGTCATCAAAGAAAACTAAAATAAAATTTCAAAGGAAAGGGTGAAATACCTTGTTCATTAAACTTTGAAATGTGGAAGGGGCGTTGGTAAGACCAAATGGCATCACCATGAATTCATAATTCCCTTCATGAGTGTGAAAGGCCATTTTTGGAATGTCACTTTCTTTAACTCGAATTTGGTGGTAGCTTGATCGTAAATCTAATTTGGAGAAATATGCAGCCCCATGAAGTTCATCTAGTAATTCATCTATGACTGGAATAGGAAATTTATCCTTGATAGTTATTTTATTAAGGGTGAAAAATTCAACACATAAGCACCATGATCCATCCTTCTTCCTCACTAATATAACAAGAGAAGAGTAAGGGCTTACACTAGGTCTAATGACCCCTGCCTTGAGTAGTTCTTGTACTAGTTTTTCTATTTTTGTCTTTTGTAGATATGGATATCGATAAGGTCGAATATTAGGGGGTTGGTGCCCCAGAAGTAGTTGAATGGTATGATCATGGCTTCATTGAGGAGGCAATCCTTTTGGTTCATTGAATACTTTATCATGGCATTCTAGGAGTTTTTGTAGTTCAGGTGCCATTGGTTGTTCTTCATTAGTGGGTTGAATGGAAAATAGTTGTGCGACCATACCTTTACCTCCTCTATGCAAATAATATTTTCCATTCTATGGGAACTTATGATTTGTGAAGGGCCTGATTTTAACCCTTTAATAGTGTATGTTTGGTCTTTTTGTGTGAATTTCATCCATAATTCTTCAAAGTCCCATTGAATTGTGTTGAGTGTCCATAGCCATTGCACTCCTAAAATTATGTCGCATCCTCCTAAGGGTAGTACATACATGTCCCCCTTCATGTTATAATCTCCCATAGTTAATAATTTTGGCACTTTCCCTTGCATGCAATTCTTCCTCCATTTCCAATCATGACTTCAAAATTATTACAAGGATGTATAAAGCAGTTAGCTTGTTTTGCCACCTTTGGGTCTATAAAATTATGTGTGCTTCTAGAGTCTAGGATCACAATAGGGTTTTGTTTCTTAAAATACCCCTTAACTTTCATAGTTTGTGGGGCAAAAAATCCTGCAAGGGCGTTAAAGGATATTTTTGTTTTATCCTCATTATTTTCTTCTTGAATATCCATTACTACTTCTACTTCGATATCCTCTTCTTCTTTTGGAGTGAAATCTTCAATTGTATCCAAAATATATAATTTTGGTGTAATGCATTTGTGATTAGGGGTGAATTTCTCATCACAATGAAAACAAAGGCCCTTTTCTCTTCTTTCTTTCATTTCTTCAGGGCTAATTCATTTAATTGGCATGAATCTATTTAGTTTTTGGCTGGTGTAGGTGTTTTATGGTTTCCCTATTGATAGTCTTCCTATTCATTATTGGTTATTGATCTTATCTTCCACCATTTGTGCTAATGCAACAGCGTGCATCATATCAATAGGATTGAGTATTTGTACTTCTAATCAAATTTCTTCTTTTAGGCCACTAATGAAGCAACTTTGAAAGAATGATGCATTGAGTCCTGATGTAAGGTTTTCCAACTTCTTGAATTGAGCCTGGTATTCTCATATTGTAGATGTTTGGTAGAGTTTGGTAAGAGCCCCTATGAAATCTTCAAATTTTCTTGGGTCAAATCGTATCATTAGATTTTTTGTAAATTCGGTCCATGTGGGAGTACCTTTTATCTTTTCATACCATTGGTACCATTGAGTAGCGATTTTTTCTAGGTGAAAATATGTGATGCAGAACTTTTGAGTCTTTGGAATTTGATATAGGGAGAAATATTGGTCGGCCCAATATATCCAATTTGTGGGGTCGCCTCCATCAAATTTTGGGAAATCCAATTTTGTGGTTCGAGGTAGGATTGATGTGTGTGGTCCCCCTAGTAATGCTTGTTGTGGGGGTGTTGTGATCGGTTGGTCGACTTGCATTAATGCCATATTTTGGTGTACCAAGCCCACAGAGTGATTAGTGGCGTCTATTTTTTATGTTAACTATGCATTAGTGGCATCTATTTTTAGGGTTAATTCTATGATTTTTGTCGCTATTTTTGTTTCAAAATCATCTTGCCATTTAGCCAACCCTTGTAGAAATTCTTTTGAAACTTCCTTCGGAAGGTCTTGTGATCTTCTCCCATCTGCCATAGTATGAATTTTGCATGTTTATGACTCCTTGGGTTTGTTTTGCAAAATATTGCAAATTTTAGCAAAAAATGCAAAAATTGCTAAAAGTTGTTAGCAACTTTGAAAATTTTTTTTCCAAAATCGCTTCGCAATATTTTGAGAAACAATTTTGCAAAATTTTGCTTCAAATTTTTGGCAAAATTTACAAAAATTGCTTTACAATATTGAGCAACAATTTGGCAAAAAAAAAAATTCAATTTATGACAACAATTTATTTTTCAATTTTTAAGCTCAAAATTTGTTTTATCAGCAGAGCGACGGCTGAAGAAGGGTGGAGGCAGAGTGGAGTGAGGGTTAGGTAGAGCAAAGTGGCAAGTGCTAATGGGAGATGATGTTTGAGGTGGATCAGAGTGATGGCTAGGTGGAATGAGGTGCGAGGGTTAAGGTGAAGTGGATCAAGGGCTAGGTGGAGGTGAAACGAGAGTCAATGATCAGCAAGAGACATGTGCCAACCATCGATACCAATGTGTGTGTGTGTGTGAGATGTCTAGCCAATATAGATAAGTAACAAGATACATGTGACATATTATAAATATCCTTTGGTTCCTTTTTTGAACCAATGTGGGATATTAGGTATGCATCCCCTATCTTCTTGGTTTTAATTTTGATGTCGGGTTTTCACTATCAATGATCAAAAAAATTAAAAATTTAAATTATAAAATTTAAACTTATAAATATATGCTAGAAACCTTTAACTTTTTCTAGGAAACACAAACTTTGTGCTAGGGATTAAATTTTTGGGTAAATATTGAGGTTTCTTTTCAATCCTTTGCTTGGTCTAAGTGCAAAAGCGATTGGTAATGTTTTTTGAAGAATTTAATCAAATTATTTAAGATTTATTTTTTATTTTTGCCTCTACAATTATGTTTTTTATTTGTGCTATTATCTTTTGTTCATTATCCATTGGGATTCCTGGGCAAGAAGCACTATCACCAAGGAGAACCGAATGATGTGGGAGTTTTTAAATTTCTGCCAGCACCTTGGAATATCTTCTATAGTTATGCTATGATTTGGAAATTATCTATGAACAAGACTACACTGCAATAAATCGATCAGGATTCAGAGTTGCCAAAGGATATTTTTTATTTTTTAAGTGAGATTGGTGAGGTTCTAATCTCTAGAAATAACTGCTCTAATACCAGTTGGTAGGAACTAACGTTTCTTAGAAGTATAAAAAATAGAAATGAAAGAGAAATGAATATTTGAATCACCTTTTAATTAGAATCACTATTTCACTATTGGGAGAACCAAACAATGGATTTAAATTGTATTTCTTCGATGGATGCTTTTAAGACACCCAAGGAATGCATATATAAACCTATCTAGAGTTGTGATTTAGTGAACGGACATTTTGGTCCATAATTACATTTAATGAATTAAGTAATATGAAAGGTTAGTATTAGAGTCCTAATAGTGAAGCTCCCAACTTCAATGTATGTATACATAAAAAAAACCAAGACACCAACAAGAGGTGCACCACACAAGAAAAAATTGGCATCATATGACACCTACATAAATCACAATGCAAATGCCTACACACATCCAAGCTTAACAATGTGGGTCAACCATGTAGACCGAGGTGAAATAATCATGGTAGAAATAATAGGTTCTTGATGAACATTGTTTAATCCATTGAAGCACATGTGAGCAGGGGATCTAAAGCATCAATCAAAATAAAGCAATGCAATAGAGACCCATTCAAGCTATTTTCTACATGGTAATATTGGATCAAGGAACACTCAAAATATGCAGCATAAATCTTGGGTATGCCTCCATAGAACCATCCAACATTCTCTAAAACACTCCAAAATTCTAATATAAGAAAAAGGAGGACCAATTTTTTTTTCCCATTACAAATAGAATAATTAAAACATATAAAAACAAATACTAATCATGGTTTAAGACTTACTCAAAACCAATCTTAGACTTATTCAAATATTAACATAAAAATTTGATTTAATACTTCAAGCATTAAAGAAAGAATCAATCCATATCTATCATGCCATAATCACAAACAAATGCATTTCCCTCAATGTTCTACACCATTGTCTTATCCTTAAGTGGATGGCATATTTTAAGATAGACTATGTTATCATTGACTTACTTTAAAGACTCATTGTCTAGATACCTAAAATACATCATCTTAAGGAGACTCTCCAAAAATCATCACTTCTACCCCCTCCACAATCCACCTTGGGTAGCCTTAGGGCCAATTTAGTGGTTTTCACCACTAGTAGGCACTTTTTCCTATAGGAATCATAACCATATTGACCCAAGATGGTCACATGATCGTGGCCATATCGACCCAAGATGATCATGAAAAAATAATAATAATAATAATAAAATCTTAATTGGAAATTAAAATTGTCCGTTAACCCTGTGCATGATTTTTCACCGATGTTGAACACCCTACATGAGCTAATTTTATCAAATTACATGTAATAAATTATTTTGGAATATGCATCTATATTTTCAATGAAGACTACCCATTTAATTTTTTATGTAGAATACCCTTGCCACATTTAGACTCTAGACAAGAGATCTATAAATTGGTACTCATCTCTCAGTTTTAAAGATCCTAATTTTGAATTCTCAATCAACGAAGTGCTACTGAAATAAATCCACCATGTTTTCTCATTGCCAAGACTATGCTTCTAAACTACCATTTAAGATTAAAAATTGTGCTTCCCTACCTCACATAACTCATACCCTCATTCTAGTGATTATTAAAACCCATTAACTCACCTCCCCACCATAATAATCCATTGAAAACACACCCTAGGTCATGTCAAATGCCACCCAAACTTGGTTACACACAAAAGTAGACCTATAATAGAAATCATCTAGCCTCGAGACGATTCATAGATGAAATTATATCGACCATTGGTTTCCTAATTTTTGTTAATTTTAGCTTAGATATACATTTTTTGGTTTCCACACTAGATTATATTTTAATTTATACATGCATGCATCTATCGTTTCCTTTGTTTATCATTTTTATATTCAATATGGGTCCAACCTTGGTGGGCCCCTCATATGCTATTAATACACTTTTTGTTTTCATTGTGTACAGGCAACAAGTCTCAAGGATGGAAAAAGACTTTATATCCACATTAGATTCAAAGTTGTGGTCTTGGAAAACCCACTCCTCTACAAACTACAATAGCAAAGATATTTTTGATATTGCACCTACAGATCTCATTTTGATATATTGTATCATTGGTAGCATCCCCTAAGAAGGGATATTATTGTCACACCTTGAAAAGGATGAGAATAAATATATAAAAGGATCCATATTATATTATCTTATTCGATCATTGTATTTCATTGTTGCTTTTTCTTTTTATGGTGCAAATTGTTTACTTTCAAATTATGAACATGGTGGGACCTAGTCCCTATTTTTTTAAATGCAAGTTTTATGACTAATTGATTGTTTGTTTCTATGATTTTTAGGTATTCAAACGTAATAATATCGAGTCAAGATGGTCATTGTGTCACAACCATATTAGGTTAAGATGATCTTGATCAGAGGTCGAACATTAGCTGATCTACAAAAATCCATCAAACTTAGGCTTTCAAGGTTAGAATTTTGTATTTTTATTTCCTGTTCCTAAAAATAAAGAAAATAATTATTTAGAGCATACTTGTAGAAGTTTTTAGCTTTAATTCAGTCATACTATGACCATCTCAAGTTGATATGATCCATGTTTGTGATCATATTAGGTCGAGATAGTCTCTGTCTAGCAAGATATGATCTCTATATTCTTTGTTGTTTGCATGTATTACTACCTATTCAAGGTATATTATAATATAGAGAAATAAAATGCATTAAAGATTAAAATTTTTATGTTATATTTTGCATTAGCGAATATCATCGAGTTTTTTTTTCTTTCATTTTTACAAAAATAAAAAGAACCTACACACTCACAAGGTATCTAAAACATTGATTAATTGGATTTCAACACCAATGGCTTATAGCAATCACATGATGTGGGCATTTATCTCCCACCATAGATTACCCACCTACACACCATAGTAGCCCCACAAGTAGCTTTTTTGACTTCATCACTAAAAAATAATCTACTTTTGGATGCATCCTAAAGTAGGATAGGTTTATATGCCCTTTATTCCTAGGATTTAATAACTTGTGGAATCATAGCTATCATTTATGTCCAAGCTCACATGAGGGTGAAGTGAAATCCCATATGGGCTTGTATCAAGGCACTAGATAGCATGGCTCATTTTAAGGGTATCTTTACTATAAGGTTACCATAAGCTACATCCATTTAGGAAGCCATTTTCAGCTATTTTTATATCACTTCTTGTCAAATATATGGATATCAACACACCCAATTAGTTGCATTCAATAATCCCATCTATAGTTCTAGGATTAGGTTCATCAAAACACACAAAATAAATTAAAAAAAAAAAAGAATATTGCTTTGTTTTTGTAGTTAGAACATATGGATAACCTCAATAAATAAAAATAAAATCATTTATTTTTTTTGTTTTCTTTGTTTGTGTAGTTAGAACATATACACCATATTCTAAAATTATGGTGGAGATATGTAGTCAAGCTCAATCATGAGAGAACACTACTAAATCAATAAAAGGAAACATGGATCATTTTCAAGTTAATCCAAAAGAACTTCTCATACCTAAGTAGCAATGTGATCCTCAGGAATCAAAAATTGCTAATCACCCCACTAGCCCTAAAATGTCAAGGGTTACTACTTAGAATCAACCTATAGGTCCTGACTACAATCAATAAATAGATTATTTAAATCAAGACACCTTGCATGCTATGAATAGGGAAAACTACCTTCAATCTTAAATATCTAGGAAGTCCCAACCATGCATTCAAATCTCAAATTAGCCTACAACTCCCCTAGATCAAAATTAGGAGTACCTTCCCCAATAGGATAGGGATTTTCAAGCTACCTCGATTGATTTTCCATGGATGAGTTATAATTATAATTATCTGAACATATACATCACTCAATATCATAATAAAACTACCATATTGTCTCATACATTTGTCATATTAGCTCATGGATCCAAGGATGGTGATCTTAATCCTCCCTCTATGCCTTATTATAGATAGTATGATCAAGTACAATATGTTTTTGTACCTCTTGATTACACATAACCCATCCTAAAACACCCATATCAAGTAAATTCCACCTCTTATGACCATGGAAAGTAAGTCATCGATCTTTCCAAGGTTGAAGTGCAATCCACACCTATCCACATAACCAATACATGTGCTCACATGATATATTAGGTGAATAGATCTCATCAGGTCCCTAGACCAAATCTTGAGTACCAATAGTAGTTGTAGAGGATAATGCACCAAATATTACCTATGTCTACACATCAAAAGCAACAAATTCAACATCATCCAAAATATAAAAATAAACATCATAATCTTCCACTGTATCCAAATCAGAACCTTCCACATCATCCATGCAAAAATCACATTCAACATCATAGCCCACCACCAATTCATCATCAAAAACCTCAACAATACCAATATAAATAGGAATATGAACTCTATGAAGAACTCGAACAAGAATATCAAGAATAAGTTGATACCTATCCTAAATCAAATTATGGTGAAGTGTCTATTGATAACACCTATCACCCACCACCTCAATATCAAAACCCATAACCTCCACCTAATAAAGGACAACTATGGGTGAATTATATAATCTCATAAAATGTATACAAATTGTTGACTGACCAAATAAATTCATTAGAAAAATAAGCTCATGGCTTGGGTTACCAAAAATCCACATTAAGGTAGCTCAAAAATCAATATCTCCATCCATTAGTGCCATCACCACCATATCCATCATATTTTAAGATACCTGAACTTGAAAATTTCAAAGGTGATGAATATGCGTAAGAGCATGTGACTAGATTCATGAATATTTGATTTTATCTTCAATATAATGACCCCTTAATGTTAAGAATATTTCTAATAACATTAGTAGAGGGTGTTTTTAAGTGGTACAACCATATACCATGACATAGCATTTACACCTTTGAAAATTAGCAAATGTATTTTTGGAACGTTTCACCTTTAGTGTTAGGAAAAGGCTATATTGACTTATTTGTATAACCTTCATCAATTTGAAGATGAGCCAATAATAGAATATGGGAATAGAAGGAGATTAGTAATTACAAAACTACTCTTCACACTACCCATAATGGAGCTTACTCGACTATTTACTCATGGTTGTTCAAAATAGAATTCACTCTTTTTGTAACTATGATAGTATAGGACTTTTAAGGAGGCCTTAGCCTAAACCAAGGTAATTGAGGACATCAAGATTTTAGAAGGAGAAATTAAGATCTAAAAGAAAGAATGGCTTAGGTCAAAAAAACAAAAATAGGTGGTTCCAATGAACTAATTTAGTTTGAGTACCCCTAGGTCCTCAAATAAAAACCTACCTCAACCACAAAATTATCAAGCCCAACCACCACCTGTGCAATATCACACTTAACCAGCCTAGCAACTCCAACAAAACCAACAACCCACTTAACCAAGACATCCACTATGCCAATACACACCATTATCAGAACCCTTGGCAATAATATTTCATCAATTGTGTGAGGTGCAAGCAATCAGTCTCCATGATATTCACCCTCTAGACCTAAATTGTTCTAAATATAAAAATTACAAGAATCGATACTAAATATACCATAGATAAAAGGGTCATGATATTCAATCATGCTACAACTTAAAAAACCTAGTGCAAGACATAATTGAAAGGTAAGAAATACAAATCAACAATCCTCTTGCCATAAATAATCAAAATATGGGGGTATATCAAGACCCTCTACCTCAACATGGACCAAATATAGCATTTTTTATTATAGCAAAGCAACCAAAACTAGTCAATTATATCCACGTCACCTCATCTAACCAAGATTTTGTGGAGATGATTAACATAGTGACCAGGAATAGAATATACCCAATGCAACCCATGCACACTATGGACCCCTCAAATATTCCTTCAACATCGCAAGAACCACCATAACCAATTCTAATCATACCTTCTCTACATCACCTGATGCTTACACTACAAAGTAGACTTACTCAAAGCCTTAAAATGGCATCGATAAAACCCTTTATTTATGAGCTTATACAACAATCAACCCTACATCAAGAAACTTTGATGGATATTTTAAAATTGATTGAAATATAACCCCAAGATCCCAATTCTTTCATCAAATTTGTGGGGCATGTTCAAACTTGCAAAGAGCCTATGATAACATTCCATGATCACAAAATCAATACCATACTAGTCAAAATAGTAGATCCACCACTACACATTATTACTGGTGTAGATAGGATCCATTACAAACATATCTTGATATATACAAGCTCCTCAATTAACATCATCACCACCACAACCCTACAAACTCTTAATATACTACCATCCCACATTGCATCTTCCACTTTCACCCTTCACAACTTCAATGATGCATTGTGTTCTACCATTGGCATAGTCATCCTCCTATGCAAGTTGGACTAAAGACTATTCATACATTATGCTATATATTTGAGGGTGCTAAGGAATACAACATGTTACTTAGTAGACCTTGGATTCAAGACATGAAATGTGTGCCTTCCATATTTCACCAATGCATAAAGTATATACATGTAGTTCAAGTTCATTGCATCCTCACATACTTGAAGTCCTTCAAATTTTACAATGTGGTCCAACATCCATAGGAGTCTACCTTACCTTCAAACCATCTAGATATTTGCCCTAATAATCTCATCCAACCTCAAAATTCCACATCACAACCATCCATCACTTCATCACCACCACCTCCATCCCAATATTTTTCATTGATTTCCTTGGAAGTTACTTCTCAATCCATTGAATTAGATCCCCTAACTCAAAAATCATCAAAGGCACCTATCTTCTCACCTCTAAATATGACACCACCATCCATTGCATCCACACAAAAATCACCTAGACCACCTTCTCCACCTTAAATATCAACAATTTCTAATTTTCTACCACATCCATTAATAAATCCCCTACAAGAGAACCACCATTCATTACAAATCCTCCATCATAACCTATTTTTCCATCATCATAATCTACCCCTTCACAAGTCATTATCCACATGAGCAACCCATAATTTGGTGAGTATTTAGTATAAAATTTCATTTTTACTCCTCTTATTGAGTCATTTAGAGACTTGGGTTGACCTCATAGCAGGTTGTTACCTATTGAAACCCTTGTTTCCCTTGGGATTCCCCCAAACTAAACAAACTTTATTTATGGGAGTATTGATGTGTCCATCGAAAAACCTCTCACACTAGAAGAAGAGGATGAATAATTTCAAGCAAATATTGATTATATGTCAAACCCATCCTTTTCATTATGATACTTTTAATATTACCATTGGCACAAGAATGGCTTGGGTTGGCATGAACAAGGACTCTGGATCTCTTTAGAGCCAAGATATCAATTTCCCTTGAAAAAAATTGGATTATGATACTCTATATGTATGCCTAACTAGCTACTTGTATATTCTCTCTAATGCATTACCCTAGCCTTTAGGGAGGATATCAACATTAATGAGTATGCTAATCCTAGATATACTCATTTGCTTCATGACTATTTACAAATCGCTACGCTATCAATGTATCATATTGATCTATCATATGATGAGTATGAAAATGATTTCATTTCATTAGATGAGGAGCATGAAAATGATTTCATTTCATTATATGAGGAGTATGAAAATGATTTCATTTCATTATATGAGGAGTATGAAAATGATTTCATTTCATTATATGAGGAGTACGAAAATGATTTCATTTCATTAGATGACAAGTATGCGGATGATTCCATTGGTTCATCAGATGAAGAGTATGATGTTGGTTTCATTGAATATCTATCCATCACTTCAGATAATTCAAAGGAGGAATCTTCCCCCATTGTCCTAATCATGATAGTAGATGAGTTTTATCTTCATATTTTCCCTATGCATTAATCCATTTGGATGTAACTATTTTTTCTAGAGGATTTGGTTATCCTTGTTGCACCTCATGCCCACACGGTCATCCTAATTACACCCAAATCATCTCTTGTGCATTTATGCCTACCAATCACCAATCACCTATTATCACTTGAGCATGGAGTTCATACATCATCCATCAACATGATATCCATTAACCTCACCACACCACTCTATTATATAGGGAAAACTTTGCAATCTTTACATCCCAGTCTTGAGGCCATTGATTTTTATTGCACTACATTTCTACCATCATCGTCTAAGTTACTATCATATGAGGATATGTTACTATAGACACCCA
Organism: Wollemia nobilis; assembly: GCA_028583015.1. Taxonomy (NCBI): domain Eukaryota; kingdom Viridiplantae; phylum Streptophyta; class Pinopsida; order Araucariales; family Araucariaceae; genus Wollemia; species Wollemia nobilis. Next base: position 1,541,123 of record JAQPPZ010016675.1, read on the forward strand.
AAAGTCACATATTGCTACTTCTGTGTATCCATAGGTGATTCTAGACATACCTATGCTCTTGTAGGCTATCATAGTCATGTGTAGTCAGACATAGTTTTCCATAGTTTTCCATAGCAATATGTAGACTTCCATATACTACTTCATCAAATTTCAGGTCCAAAACCCTAATAAGCCTTCCAAATCACATCTAGTGCATTGGGATATCATCCGACAGCTTATTTGCATTCAATTGAGGCCCCCACGGGGTATTAGTTGACCAAAAAAATTAACAAGTCAATACCTAAAATCTAATTTAATGTTGACTTCACTTAAGTCACATTTTTAGGGAAAATTTGATTAAAATAACCCTTAATATTGATTAACACTAATTACATCCTCCCACATGTGTGTAGTTAGGGTTTTTTAGGATAGTTCTTTAATAATGTCCTAAATTGACTTAAACACCTCCTAATCAGGATTAGCCCTAATCCATCCTCACACATGTGTGAGTGTTGGCAATTTTGGGTACTTTGGGTACATTGCCTTTGCTCAAGTATATAAGTTGTCATTGATGTCAAGAAGCTTTTGAAGGAATTTGATTTGATTTGTTTTGATGAAGGTTATGGCATGACAGTTTCAAAGGTCTTTTGCAAACCCCAAGCTGATAGGTTCAATAGAAAGAGCTCGCAGTGAAAAAGTGTCACGATATAGCGACATGTTGGGTTTTCGCGACCCGAAGAACAGAAAAGAGCTAAGGAGGAAAAGTGTCACGATATCGCGACATGTCACATTTTCGTTACTTCAGTAGGAGAGAGAAAGAAAGTTAGAAAAGTGTCGTGATATTACGACATGTCACATTTTCGTGACTTAAGCAAGAGAGAGAAAGTAAGTTAGAAAAGTATCGCGACATGTCACATTTTCGTGACTTAAGCAGAAGAGAGAAAGAAAGTTAGAAAAGTGTCACGATATCGTGACATGTCACAATTTTGTGACTCAAAGAGTAAAGAAAACATAATAAAGTTGAAAGCGTCACGATTTCATGACAGGTTACAAGGAAAGGGTACAGAATTTGAAAGTGTCGTGATTTCGCGATGGGTTGCAAAGAATGTGTACGAATGCAGAAAGTGTCATGATTTTGTGACAGGCAGAAAAGAAAGTAGATAGAAGCAGAAGTGTCATGATTTCATGACAGAAACTGAAATTAGGTCTTCTATAGGAGAAGTGTCATGATTTCACGACAAAAGCAAAGAGGAAGGCTATGAAGACAGAAGTGTCACGATATCATGATAGAAGTGAAGACGAAGTCTGCAGAGGCAGAAATGTCACAATTTTGTGACAAAAGCAAAAAGGAGGTCGATGAAGGGAGAAGTGTCATGATATCATGACAAAAGCAAATTTGATGCTGACAAAGACAGAAGTGTCGCAATATCATGACAAGAGCTTAGTTGAAGTTGACAAAGGCTGAAGTGTCGCGATATCGTGACAAAAGCCAAAAGAAAGTGTACGGTTGCAAAGGTGTCACGATATCATGACATGTTGTAGTTTCATGGCAAAAGCTATAGAAGAGTTACAGAGGCAGTTGAAGCCGACAAAGTTAAATGTGAGCCGACAAATATTAGGGTTTGTAGCCGATGAATTTTAGGGTTGTGCAGTCGACTAAAGATTAGGGTTACAGCCAACTAAGATTAAGGTTTTGATCTTGAAAGTGTTATTAAAAAAGGTAGGTTGTTTTGAAGAGTTGGTGTTGTTGTTAGCTGTGACGTTCATAGATAGAGTGCAGAGTGAGAAGTTCGATCACCAAGAGTAGAGTGTAAAATTCAATCGAAGTGTGCAAAGTGTGCAAAGATAGTTTAGAGTGTGTGCAGAGAGATGACTAAGAGAAGACAAAGTGCAGATGTAAGAGCGTAGATGTGTATGTTTCTTGAGTAGATTTGGATATGTCCTAGCAGAGGACTTGTGAGCTGAGTTTGATAGTTCTATAAGAGAACTTGAGGATAGAGGTGCATTGGTTCTTTGAGAAGAACTTGAGGACAGATTATGGTAAGTCTTTGAGAAGGCTTGTGTGTAGAGGATTGATTTGTTCAAGTGTTGGACAGATCTGACAGATAGAGGAAGACTTTTACTAGACTGACTGACTGTGTTTGGTATAGGTTGTTGAGCTACTGTGGATGTGATCATAGAAGGTAGAGGTCTCTTAGGCTAAGCATTAAGGATAGGAGGTCTTCGGTGGAAAGGAGTTCCACGTGCTGGCAAGAGGTAGAGGCAGTTGATCTTCTGAGGGATCATTTCCAGAGCAGAGGGGAAGGTATCTCCTTTGGGACGAGGCTCATAAACATTATAATTGGGAAGGATTCCCAAAGAACTTTGAGATAACTTTTAGAGAAAAAAATTTGTGGACGTAGCCCAACCATTTTGGGTGAACCACGTTAAAAATGGGTCTTCAATGTGTGATGCTTTCTATCTTGATTAATTTTGTGTTGATGCCACTGCTATCTAAAGTTAAAATTATTAATTGGTTAAGTCTTATATTGTTCACCCCCCCTCTCAGTATAAGCTTGTGTTCTTCAATTGGTATCAGAGCGGGTCTCTCTAGAAAGAGCCTAATATCTTGGAGAAGGATCTATCAAAGGAACATATAGATTCAGAAAGAGATGAAGAGGTTGAGTTCGATCTCAAAGGTGAATTCTTCTTGGCTTTAAGAAAGCTTGAGAAATTTAGGGAAGAGAATTCGGTTCTCAAGCATCAATGTCAGGAAGAAGAGATAGCAAGATCAGAATTGTCTCAAAGTGTTATAGACTTCAAAATTTTAGCTAAAGAAGGGAAGAAGGTTGAACAGATTCTGACAGAGGCTCTAAAAGGAAAGGAAGTTGATTGCAAGAAACTAGAAGAAGAGGTTATGTCTCTTAGAGTGAAGTTGGAGCAGTTGGCTCTCAAACAGAATACTCCGTGTGAAAAGCAAAAGAAGGATGGTATCACCATTCATGAAATAGGGTCTTCGAGCAAGATCAATCCTCATCCTAAAGAGTGGTGGATTCCAGTTGGTCATAAGAAGAAAAATCATCCAAGGCATCAAAACAGGTTACATAATACTTTCCATGGCTATTGTTTTTCCTGCAAGAAATTTGGTCACAAAGCTATGCATTGCAATAAGTCTTTGAATAGCCATAGTAAGGAAAATGTTAACTCTTTTGCACCTCTTATGAATAAAAATTTCATGTGTTACAAGTGCAAGAATTTTGGGCATATAGCAAGGATGTGTAGTTTGGATAGATCTAGCCTTGAGTTCACTAAAAAGAGAAATGAGATCAAATCTAAGTCAATGATAGTTCAAACTACTTTTCATGCTCAAGAAAAAATAGAAAAATGGTATCTTGATAGTGGTTGTTCAAAACATATGACTAGTGAAAAGGAAAAGTTTTTGGTCTTAAAATAAACAAACAGAGGAACAGTCAATTTTGGAGATAATAGGTCAGCTAAAATCTGTGGTAAAGGGACTCTTAGTTTGGATGGGAAATCCAAAATAGAAAATGTGCTTTATGTAGAAGGCCTAAGACATAATCTTCTAAGTGTGAGTCAACTTTGTGATCAAGGGCACATAGTATCTTTCTTTTTAGATAGATGTGAGATAAGTAAAGAAAAAAATGGAAAACTCATTACGAGTGCTACAAGGACTCCAAACAATCTTTACATGCTAAGTGAGATAAAAAGGAAAAAGTGTTTTATAACTCAAGAAGATGAGAGTTGGCTATGGCATAAAATTTTGGGGTATTTGAGCTTTGATAATCTTTTCAATATTAGTAACAAGGAAGTAGTTAGAGACTTGCCCAAAATAAAAAGGCCCCATAACATCATTTGCGGTCCTTGTCAACATGGAAAATAGGCCAGAACCAGTTTCAAATAAAAAGGGTATAATTATTCAAAACCATTGGATCTTATTCATACTGATTTATGTGGCCCTACCAAAACTCAGAGCATTTAGGGAGAAAGCTACTTCATGTTGTTTATAGATGATTATTCTAGAATGACTTGGGTTACTTTTCTCAAAGAAAAATCTGAAGCTTTTGAAAAATTTAAAGCTTTCAAAGAAATGATTGAAAATGATACTGACAAGAGAATCAAATGCTTAAGATCAGATAGAGGAGGAGAATTCACTTCAAATGAATTTGTGGAATACTGTGAACAACAAGGAATAAAAAGAGAATATTTAGCAGCAAGAACTCCTCAACAAAATGGAGTATTTTAAAGGAAAAATAGAACTATTGAAAATATGGCTAGAGCTATGTTAAATGAGTCAAAAATTTTAGATGGTTTTTGGAAAGAGGCAGTCAGTACAACAGTCTACATTATCACCAGGGAAAAACTTAGAATCAATCATCATAAAACTCCTTGAGTTGTGGAAAGGAAGACCAGCTACAGTAAAATACTTCAAAGTGTTTGGGATTAAGTGCTTCATCAAAAGGGGAGATCAGAATTTGGGTAAGTTTGATCCTAGGTGTGATGAGGGAATCTTTCTTGGATATTCTAGCAGAAGCAAGGCCTATAGATTCTTCAACAAAAGAACTCATATAGTTGTAGAGAGCATAAATGTAACAGTTGATGAAAAGACAGGGATAAGAGAACCAATAAAGGAACTCAGTGATGAAATTTGTCAAGAAGAGGTCATAGAGGTTTCAAATGAAGAAGAGGAAAGACAACAACTGCTTCCCAAAACTCCTTCACAATATTTTCAGAAACATCATCCCAAAGATTTGATCATTGGTGATCCAAATAGCAGGCAAACAAGAAGAAGAGTCATTCCTTCACATGATTTTGCAAATGTTTCATTATTATCTCATATTGAGCCAAAATATTTCAGTGAAGCATGTGTAGATAAGTTTTGGGTAAAAGCAATGGATGAAGAGCTAAATCAAATAGAGAAAAGTGAAACTTGGGAATTGGTTCCAAGACCTAAGGACAAGAATGTCATTGGCACAAAATGGATATTCAGAAATAAACTCAATGAGGATGGAAAGATTATCAAAACAAAGCTAGGTTAGTCTGCAAAGGTTATGCTCAAGTAGAAGGTGTTTATTTCGAAGAGACGTTTGCTCCTGTTGCTTGTCTTGAAGCAATCAGAATGTTTTTGGCCCTTTCAAGCTTCAAATATTTCAAGGTATATCAAATCGATGTAAAGTCAACTTTTCTAAATGGGGTGTTGGTAGAAGAAGTCTACATAGAATAGCCAGGAGGACTGTCTCTCTTAGAATAGTCAGACTATGTGTGTAAACTGAAAAAGGCCTTGTATGGGTTAAAGCAAGCACCTAGGGATTGGTACTCAAGACTTGACAGGTATCTTCATGAGCAATGTTTCAAGAAATGTGTGGTAGATAGCAATTTGTATATTAAGGATGAAGGTGATGATATGTTGATTATGGTTGTCTATGTTGATGATATTATTTTTGGGGGAAATAATACTCAAATGTGCAAAGATTTTTCTAACACCATGCAAAAGGAATTTGAGATGTCTATGATTGGAGAGCTATCATTATTTTTAGGTCTTCATATTGCTCAATCAAAATATGGTGTATTTCTCTCTCAAGGGAAGTATATCAAAGAAATGTTGAAAAAATTTGGGATGATGGACAGCAAACCAGTATGTACTCCAATGATTACAGGGTGCAAGATGAGTAAAGATGATGAATCTCCAGTGGTAGATCAAAATTTGTATAGATCAATGATTGGTAGTTTATTATATGTTACAGCTACTAGAACATATATCATGCAGGTAGTTGGGTTAGTAGCAAGATTTCAGGAAGCTCAAAAAGATTCCCATGTTATAGCAGTTAAGAGAATATTCAGATATCTGAATGGCACTATGGAATTTGGGCTTTGGTATCCCAAAGGTAATTATTTCACCCTCACAGCTTATACAGATGCAGATTGGGCAGGCGGTATTGATGATAGGAAAAGCACTAGTGGTGGAGCATTATTTCTGGGAAAGAGTTTGGTTTCTTGTCTAAGTAAGAAAAAACCTTCAGTTTCTTTATCTACAGTTGAGGCTGAATACATAGTAGCAGTGGCTAGGTGTACATAGGTTTTATGGATGAAAACCACCTTGGAGGATTTCAAAGTCAAGCATGAACAACCCATATCCATACTTTGTGATAATACAAGTGCCATAATTATTTCCAAAAATCCGGTAATGCACTCAAGGACAAAGCATATTTCCATCAAGTATCACTTTCTAAGGGAGAAAGTGCAAGACAAGCAGGTCAAGCTAGATTATGTGTCTACTAAAGAGCAGATTGCAGATATCTTCACCAAACCTCTTCCAAGAGATACGTTTGAGTATCTAAGGGAGAAATTGGGAGTTGTACTCCCACCCTAGAATTAATCACCTCATCAGGAGGTGGGGGAGGGACCAAGCTAAGAGGCTCATTCTTAGTCCCGATCCCCAAAGGTGACCCTTTGCCATTGATGACAAAGGGGGAGAGATATGAGTAAGGGTGAGAGCTTCAAAGTGAAGAGGAAAGATTCAATTCGGGGGGAGCAAAACTTCAAAGGAAGATTCTAAGTTTTTAGCACAATTGGTTTCAGTTTTGGCTCTTGAGAAGTGTTTTTAGTAAAGGTTTGTCATCAATGACAAAGGGGGAGATTGTTGGCAATTTTGGGTACTTTGGGTACATTGCCTTTGCTCAAGTATATAAGTTGTCATTGATGTCAAGAAGATTTTGAAGTAATTTGATTTGATTTGTTTTGATGAAGGTTACAGCATGATAGTTTCAAAGGTCTTTTGCAAACCCCAAGCTGATAGGTTTGAAAGAAAGATCTCGCAGTGAAAAAGTATCACGATATCATGACATGTCGGGTTTACATGACCCAAAGAACAGAAAAGAGCTAAGGAGGAAAAGTGGCATGATATCATGACATGTTGCATTTTCATGACTTAAGCAGGAGAGAGAAAGCAAGTTAGAAAAGTGTTGCGATATCGCGACATGTCACATTTTTGCGACTTAAGTAGGAGAGAGAAAGCAAGTTAGAAAAGTGTCACGATATCATGACATGTCGCATTTTCGTGACTTAAGCAAGAGAGAGAAATCAAGTTAGAAAAGTGTCACGATATCGCGACATGTCACAATTTCATGACTCAAAGAGCAAAGAAAATGTACGGAAGCTGAAAGCATCATGATTTCACAATAGGTTACAGGGAAAGTGTATGAAAGCTGAAAGCGTCATGATTTCATGACGGGTTGCAAAGAATGTGTACAGATGCAGAAAGTGTCACGATTTCATGATAGGTAGAAAAGAAAGCATACGAAAGCAGAAGTGTCGTGATTTCATGATAGAAACTGAAAGTAGGTCTTCTATAGGAGAAGTGTCATGATTTTGCAACAAAAGTAGAGAGGAAGGCTATGAAGATAGAAGTGTTGTGATATCATGACAAAAGTGAAGATGAAGTCTACAGAGGCAAAAGTGTCACGATTTTGCAACAAAAGTAGAAAGGATGTCGATGAAGAGAGAAGTGTCACGATATCATGACAAAAGCAAAGTTGATGCTGACAAAGATAGAAGTGTCGTGATATCACGACAAGAGCTTAGTTGAAGTCGAAAAAGGCTGAAGTGTCGTGATATCGTGACAAAAGCCAAAAGAAAGTGTACTATTGCAAAGGTGTCACGATATCGTGACATGTTGTAGTTTCATGACAAAAGCTACAGAAGAGTTATAGAGGTAGTTGAAGCCGACAAAGTTAAATGTGAGTCAACAAAGATTAGGGTTTGCAGTCGACAAAGTTTAGGGTTGTGCAACCGACTAAATATTAGGGTTACAGCTGACTAAGATTAAGGTTTTGATCTTGAAAGTGTTATTATAAAAGGTAGGCTATTTTGAAGAGTTGGTGTTGTTGTTAGTTGCGATGTTCGCAGATAGAGTGCAGAGTGAGAAGTTCGATCACTGAGAGTAGAGTGCAAAATTTGATCAAAGTGCGTAGAGTGTGTGAAGATAGTGTAGAGTGTGTGTAGAGAGATGACTGAGAGAAGACGAAGTGTGGCTGTAAGAGCACAGAAGATGTGTATGTTTCTTGAGCAGATTTGGACAAGTCCTAGCAGAGGACTTACGAGCTGAGTTTGATAGTTCTATCAGAGAAATTGAGGACAGAGATGCATTGGTTCTTTGAGAAGAACCTAAGGATAGATTATGGCAAGTCTTTTAGAAGGCTTGTGTGTAGAGGATTGATTTTTTCAAGTGTTGGATAGATCTGACAAACAGAGGAAGACTTGTACTAGACCAACTGACTGTGTTTGATACAAGTTGCTGAGCTACTATGGACATGATCATAGAAGGTAGAGGTCTCTTAGGCTAAGCATTGAGGATAGGAGGTCTTCGGTGGAAAGGAGTTCCATGTGCTGGCAAGAGGTAGAGGCAGTTGATCTTCTGAGGGATCATTTTCAGAGCAGAGGGGAAGGTATCTCCTTTGGGACGAGGCTCATAAACATTGTAATTGGGAAGGATTCCCAAATAACTTTGAGATCGATTTTAGAGAAAAGTTTTTGTAGACGTAGCCCAACCATTTTGGGTGAACCACGTTAAAAATGGGTCTTCAATGTGTGATGCTTTCTATCTTGATTAATGTTGTGTCGATGCCACTGCTATCTAAAGTTAAAATTATTAATTGGATAAGTCTTATACTGTTCAACCCCCCATCTTAGTATAAGCTTGTGTTCTTCAGTGAGGATGAGATATTTGCCACATTACATTTCCTAACCTAACCCTAGTCAGAATTCAACCTAGGTTTAGTCTATCTAAATCCCCCCTTGCACCTTGCCATTGCATATAAATAATGGGTTCTAAACCCCTAATTACTATCTCTCCCAAATTAAAAAAAAGCACAAAACTCTACATAAATGGACAGTGAATATTGAACAGCCAGTTCTAAGAGCATAAACAACAAATCCAAACCTGCACATCAGCATTACAACACCTTATTAGCATCTCCATCAAAGTATTTTTGGAGAATCATGCTCTAGGTATGATTCACCCCTCGCCCCATGAATCTGGCACCAATTCGCCCCTTGGGGGGCGAAGTGGATCTACAGGCCCCAAATCACCTCAAATTTGGGAGGAAAGGTCCATTTTGCCATATTATCAGCTTCTGCATAGTTTATTTCAATTTTTATTATGTTTTCATGGTCATTTCATCTTCCTAAATATGGGGCCTGACTAAGGCAAGCCCCCCATCACATTGACCCCCTTTTGTAGGTTCTTCATAGGTTATTTAGCAGATCTGAAGAGGAAGAACAACATCAAACAAACAACAACCCGATGGTGGCCCACATACAAATAAGCCCACCTACACTGAGGGATGATTGAAGAAGACATCAAATTGATTGTAACATTGTTAGGAAAATAAATGGATAAAGGGCATCATGTCCCTCTTGTAACACGTATCTCTTAATATCAATGAAATTACAGTTTCTTTGTTTAATGCATCATTGTGTTTTGTGTTAAATTATCAAATGTCATTTTCTACCCGTTTCATTCTGGCACGCCGGTGGGACCCCCACAAGGGATAGTGTTAGGTTAACTTTTTTTGATAAATCTGATATTATCCTATATTTCTTTGTGTTGCAGGTACTGAATCTGACCTTCACAAGGATTTTTCAAGCCTTGGGAACCTTCTCAAGCCCTCAGAATAGATATTTGAGGCCTCTAGACCCAATTCACCCCTCGGGGGGTGAAGTGAACCAGATAGCCTCAAAACCCCCCAAAATTGTAGGGGTGAGTAGCATATGACCTACTCAGACTATCTATAGCATCATATTGTAGGTATTGCCCATTTTTTACCCCTCTGTTGCTTAAAATTTGGAAGCAAAAAAAAGCATGCACTAGTCGAATAACAATTCCTAGGTGTAGATTTGCTTTCATTTCAAGTTAGTAGGATTATTAAATTTCTCTGAAGTTTTAGAACCTGCAACTTTCTAGAAACTTTCTCAAATTTATTTTTCAAATAAATTTACATTTCCCTTTGTTTTTTGCATGTAGTACAAGCCTACATTGTTTCCCCTTTTGTTTATAGCATCTAATGCTAAAAGAAGTGTACATTCTAATGGTTCAAATTAGGGTTTCCTAATCCCCTTCTTCCATGTCATCTAATTTTTGAAGCATGTTGTAATCTATAGCTTAAATCAGGGTTTCCTAATCCCATTTTACTTCACACACTTGGATTGCATGTTTCCATGCTTTGCAAAGTAGATTAATTTGTTTTATAAAGGCATTTAGGACTAGACCATTTCTTTGCAAAGAATACAAGTTATCTAATCATTTGCTTTTGAAAAGGCATTAGGATTAGTTTTCTTTTGAAAAGGCAACTAGTTAGTTTCTTACCTTGCATACACCATTAGCAAAACACAAACCCACACACACTCACATGGTATTTAAACAAGTGGTGAGATTGGACTTCATCCCCAATCCATCACTCGAGACTGGTGTGGATCGAGTTTCACTCTCCATCAGCTCACCCCCTAGACACCTAGCAACCCCACAAGAGTGGTTTTCTGGATTTCATCACTAGAAAATCCCCCACTTTTATGACTGGGCCCTAGATTTCATCACCAGTGGTTACCTGCAGAGTGGGATAGGATTAGACGCCTTCATCCACAAGGCTAATATAATTCATGGACATGATAACTATCATTCTTGACTAAGCCCACCCAAGGGTGAAGCGAAAGCATGGGTATTCTAGTAGCAAGTCTCAGACAGTGCCACCTCTTTTCATGAGAGGAAATAGTGAACTCACTTCAGCATAGTGGGTTCTCCCCCTTTAGGATATCATTTTACCATACCTTCCATACAAGTCACCATTTGCACATTGTGATACCATTCTATTTTGTGCATCTTTGGGTGTTGCAGGAGGTTTGATATTGATGATATTCCTAATTTGCTAGAGTATCCACTCCATTACCCTTGATTCTACCTAGGGAGTATCAACATTACAACACACAAAATAAATAAAACACTTTTACTTTATCAGCATTTAGAATTGATTCTGGTCTACCATTGTTTGCATGATCACGGACCGATCTCAACACATTACACTATATATTATTTTGCTACACACAACATGTCACTTACTTCACACTTACATTAGACACAGTTGAGTCTATATCACACAGGGTTTATTCCTAAAACCTTTTTTACACATGCCACTATGCCTGTGGTCACACGTAGTAGAGCGCATGAGCAAGCACACTTCATAGAGGAATGGCCTCCCCCTTCCTCTAGTCAGTCCACTCTTACTCCTTCGATCATGAAGGGGAAGACCATAGACACATTTGATTCACGCATAGAATTCGATGTACAACTCACACACATGATGCCTCATGATGAGACGTCAACCTTGAGTGAAGCCCTTGCTACTTCACTCATAGAGGATTACCCACTCCTTTCAGCCCCATCCTCACCTAATCCACTGACCACATTCTATGACCATGTAATATACATAGCACCAGGACAACCTCCTCCATTCTTTACCATAGATGAGGAGGTCATGCCTACTTCACCCACATTTGCACATCCCTTCTTCCAAAATCTATCTCAATCCCTTTTTGAGAATGACTCCTCCCTCCTAAACCGTACCCGTCATGAGGTCGCATCATTCACCCCTACCGTAGGAATGGTGTCTGACCCATCCTCCTCCACTACAGGAAGCCAGAAGCCATCCTTCCAAACTGCACAACAGATCCCTTCCCAGTAGGAACTGCAAGCATTCCCTCAAACCTCACACCCATACTCTTCACAAGAGTACCAACCATCATCTTCCCAAGAGCCATTCTTCACCATATATGAAGGTACCTCCCAGAAGCCCCTTTAGATACAAGATGCACAAACCCAAGTGGGAGTGTACACATATACTTTCCCCTCAACCCAAGCTCCTACCTCGATAGCTTATCCCACATTTTTGATAGCTTTCCCTCCTATCTCCTAGGTATCCGAAGTGTATGATACCCAACCTTTAGAGCCACATTTGCCTATGATGACCTTTAGGATACCGCCACCTCCTCCTTTTTAGGCTCCTACTACCAATCTCCATCCTACCTATGGACCGATACCGATAGCTTACCCACCCACTCAGCCAAGCTATTCCACATAGTTTAGCTTCCCTACTTCCTACCCTCCAGGATAGAGATAGATCCCATCCTTTGATACCTCATCTCGACCACCCCTAGTACCGGTAGCTCCAACACCTACACTACCACTAGCTACACCTAGCTTCTTTACATCTCCTCCAGCTTGGTCATCACCACCTACAGCCCAACCATTACAGCAGGCTCCAACCCAACAAGTACCTATGCCACAACCACATGTTTCCTAGGCACAATACTATTACCCACAATAGACACCTACCCCACAACCTAGTGTGCCTATAGATACGATAGCACATGTCGCCCAATACCCACCTTATCAAGATCAAGAACAATAGTACTCTTCATAATATTAGGAAGAACAACAATACCAATATCCACCACATCCACAGGGTCAACCTACCATAGCTCAGTCCCCCACTTCTATGACACCCAAACTTCAACTCTTATGAGATGAAGTTAAAAGGCTAAACGTGCGTATCACAAGCTACGAACAACAAATTCCAACCTATGATACATTCTACAATGATCCAGGTCATACTAATATACCTCCTCCAACACAAAAATTATATCATACTAATGCACCCCCTCCATCCAAACCGCAATGAGCCCGTGGTCCCCATCCTCCATGTCGACATCATAATTGGACTCCACTTTCTAAGCCTCTTCCTACTTTATTCCAGAGGCTATTCGAGGCTAGCCATGTTACATTACCAGACATTCAACCCATCAATCCAAATTGACCCAACCCTCATGGGCACATCAAACATACCTTTTGTGTTTATCATCGCTAGCCAGGTCACGATGTCCATTCTTGTCGCACCTTTCATGATTTAGTTGAGGACCTTATCGATAATGGTACCATTCTAGTTTCAAACCTTGTCACACAAAAGGGTCAAAATTTTCAAAAGGTTACACCCCTTGCCTTACCTTCATCATAGTTTTTTTCCAACCTAGGTTTTTCCAAAATCCTCAGCTAAAATTTTGGAACATTCTTTTTAGGATCTTTTAGCAACTTAGGTTTTTCCAAAATCCTCAGCTAAAATTTTGGAACATTCTTTTTAGAATCTCTTAGCACCTCAGGTTTTTCCAAAATCCTCAGCTAAAATTTTGGAACATTATTTTTAGAATCCCTTAGCAACTCAGGTTTTTCCAAAATCCTCAGCTAAAATTTTGGAACATTCTTTTTAGAATCCCTTAGCAACCTAGGTTCACCCAAAAAACCTCAGTAAAACTTTGGATAGGTTTCTCCAAAAACCTTAGCAAAAATCTGGATAGGTTTGTCCTAAAAACCTTAGCAAAAATAGCCTAGCCTAGCCTAGCATAGGTATAGCACACTCACAACCTAGCACATGCATAACATTCACATACACCACTACATGTTAAACCACACAACTTTTGTCATCACCCAAGATAATCCCCTTTGGTACATGATGAACAAGAGTTATCATAATTCATGCACAACCAAATGGATCATGCTCCTAACTGAATTTGACCTAGAATTCATCTCCCAAAAATCCATCAAAGGGTAAGTCATCACCGACCAACTGGCCGAAGCCCCTCTAACTGAAAATCAACCCCTTATCATCCAACTTCCTGATGATTCTATATTTCACATAACAGAAGTCGAAGAATATGTCGAACCAGAAGTCGAAGCCGACCTCACCATGTTCTTCGATGGTTCTAGATGTCTCCATGCTGGGGGTGGAGGCATTGTTTCCTTCACACCTGAAGGAGAACCACTCCCCTTATCATTCAAACTTGACTTCCCTTGTACTAACAACAATGTAGAATATGAAGCCCTAATCCTAGGACTAAAACAAGCACACTCCATGCATATAAAATGCCTCCACATCATAGGTGATTCACTCCTCATAGTCAATCAAGTGTAGGAACTCTGGCTATGCAACTACCCAGTCCTCCAGTAGTACAAGAAAATTGCACAACAACTCCTATCCCAATTTGAGTGGTATGACCTCGAAGCCGCTCCACGATCATCAAACCATTTTGCAGACACTATGGCCTCCTTAGGGTCCCTCATCCCACAAAACCCAACATTGAACACAACATCTGTATCCATTCATACACTTACGCAATCTGCTATATCACCCACACCTCCCATAGATGATGGTGGTGTGTATGTGGTAAACACCGAACCTCACGACCCATGGTTCTCATAGATCAAAGAGTACATCAAACTAGGTTTCCTACCATGTGATTTACCCCACGCCCAATGTCGAACCTTTAAACAAAGAGCGATCCGCTACACCTTTCTAGGGGACATCCTTTACCACCACAACTATGATGGCATGCTCATGCATTGCCTAGAACCACAAGAATCACAATGGGTTGTACAAGAAACCCATGATGGTACTTGTGGTGGCCATTTTAGTGGCATGGCAATCACCAAACGCATCCTCTATATGGGCTACTACTAGCCCAAAATGGAGCAAGACTATTGCGAGTATGTCAAACATTGCATCAAATGCCAACAACATGCCAACCTAACACATCTTCCATCCCAAGCACTTCAACCTATCTAGTCCATGTGGCATTTCTCCCAATGGGGCCTAGATCTAATTGGACAGATTACACCAGATTCCTCAAGCAATCATAAGTTCATCATCACTACCATAGAATATTTTACCAAGTGGGTCAAAGCCATCCCATTGGTCCAAACCACAGGAGCCAAAATAGCAACATTCATCACAGAGCATATCATATGCCACTTTGGAATTCCCTCCCAAATCATTTATGATAATTGGAAATCCTTTAAAAACAAGATTGTTTAAGCCCTATGTGATAGATTCCACATACACCATAGCTTTTCTACCCCATATTACCCTCAAGGTAATGGCCAGGTAGAAGCCATGAACAAAACCATCTGTTCCATTCTCTATAAAACTATAGCAGAGTCTCACTAGGACTGGCATAATCAAATACCCCTAGCATTGTGGGCATATCATACGAGCATCCATACCCCTACTAGGGCAACACCTTTTTCACTTGTATATGGGGTAGAAGCTATCATGCCCCTTGAGCTTGAGATACCCTCCTTAAGGATATCTATGAAATATTTCATTGATGATGACACCGCTCGCCAAGCTCATTTAGATCAACTAACACTTCTCGATGAGCATCGCATCCATGCCATCGAGCACACATGAGTCTATCAAGATCACCTTCATCATGCCTACAATAGTAAGGTACATCAACATGAGTTCAAAATTGGTGACCTAGTTCTCAAAGAGAACCAACAAATCACAAGTCAACCTCACCAGAAGCATGATAAATTTACCCCAAACTGGTTAGGCCCATTCATTATCACACACAAATACGGCTCAAGAGCATATCGTCTAGCCAATATTGAAGGCCTTAACGAACCTGAACCCATCAACATCTTACACCTTCATGCATTCAATGCATGATGCACAAACACATTCACCATCACGAGTGCCACACATCATTAGTAATAAATCACTAAGCACATCACCATGTAGATATGTTATTTTGCTTTATTATTTCACTATACATGTACTTTCACCTTTCTACCATTTTTATGCTATAGGTATTTGTTTTTCCTTTTGCAGGATTCACATCATCAGTAGGAGAGTACTACAGCATCCTCACTCACCACCATGCAGGACCATCCATAGCCACAATAGATACCCATCACACTGGCTGATCTAGCCTGACCACCAATTGCCCTTCACACTAGGTGCTCTCTACATTCATCCCATTCAGGTCATCATACCTCACCTCGACACCATTCCCCTCACTAGCGAGGTTCATCCTATTCACCACACTCTGGAGACAACCAGATCACCATGTCCTCTTTTGATGAAAAGGAGGAATCAGCCCAACCCCAAGAATGGGGGTCACCATCTCACCCATCTGAAGATCTCAAACATCACTATTCACCCACAAATCACCCCCATCATCCCATAGGAGCCTATCACCCACCTAATAGGGAGGATACACCCATCATCCAACTCATCCATCATGCCTACCCACTCCACTTCCCAATGGAGATTCCACATACTCCCAAGCCTTACAAGCCCATGCTACCCATGAAGCACAAGCTACTTCCTCCCATATGTTGTCTTCCTAGACCCATCGGCACCCAGGACCATCTCCTATATTGCCTATTTTGTAGACCCCACCCTCACAATTTCAAGGTTTACTATCACAACGAGCCTCATAGCCTCATAGATCATTTCATCCCACTACTTCCTTATTCCAACCCCTCTCCATCTCTCCATGCATACCAAGCCATGCCATCCACACATCTCGAGCCTCCATCACCACCATCACCACCAATCTCACCCCAATACGAGATACAACATCTTACTTCTCATATTGAAGCTCTAGAGCTACATATGAGCCACTACCATTACCATGTTACACCTCTCCACCTAACCCAACACCTCCTTACCTTACCACCACTTCACTGGTCCATTCCCCATCCTCAGGTCTAAACCACTTCAGACTCTCGATCCACACCCAATCCACCAGATTTCACTCCACCCTGCACTCGCTCATCTTAGAGAGAGATATACATACCCCATGACATCCCCACTAACCCCATTATCAAAAATATTTTACCACCTAATGCACCAAGGCCACTTGACTCTACCAAAGACCCGACCTATCGATACCTCATGCCCTAAACCGCATAACTATCATGCGAGTGAATACTGCATCTACCATCGCCGACCAAGCCATGATATTGAAGAGTGTAGAAGATTCAAAAACCTAGTGAACAACATGCTACATGGTAACCGCACCATCACATCACCTTCTCATACACGTCCTGACTCACACAGTTTTGCCCACTAGTAGGCCTTCTTATATCCTTCTTCCACTTCCTCATCCATATTTCTTCTAATTTCCTCACGTAGCTACATGGCCCCCCTTTGAGCAATCGCATACCTATGTTAATTCACTCTCCTCTTCTATCATATTTTGGACTTTGGTAATCCCCTCTTCTTGTTGGTTACCAAAGTCTATTTCTTCTCACTTCTTCCATCTGTACATTCTACTCTTACATCTTCCCTCGTTCGATGACTATTACACACATTTTTGTAGCTCATAGCTTGTACACCCACTACACACACACCCCACACACTGGGGCAACCATGATCATAGCATCATGCTTTTTTTCATCATAACACACACTACTCATCTGTAGATAAATTCACCACAAAATTCTTCATCTTCATGTTACAAAATTCCTCTTGTAGATATTGCATTCCCCCACTTGCATCATTTACATTTACATCCATTGCACATATTCATATGCTTTACATTTAGACTTTTAATTCATGTTTGTACATTCTTTCCCAAAATGTGCCTTAGTAGGAGTAACAAACGCACTTGTTAGCATCACCACCTAGATGTCCATTCCTCCTTTTCAGGGTCAGGATATACATAGGTGTCGTGTTTGACTTTGACTACTCTTTAGTTCAGTCAATCTAGTGTCACCCATAGCTACCAAGGCTTGTACATTCTTCTTATGGATCTTTAGGCTGGTTCAACTTCTCTCATGGACCATACACAAATAGGTCATACATTAAACAATTTTGAGTCCAGGAAAGAGGACATCTTGAGTAGATATCACCATCTAGCGAACGGTATCCCCTGCTCACCCTATCACTTGCATGGTCAACATACGACCTGGGGATAAACAAAGGGATCAAGCATAAGAAAAAATAAATGATTGGGTAGAAAATAAACTTCATCACCCATACAAAAAGAGCACCACAAGAAAATACAAAAAGAGCACCACCAATCAAAAAAAAAAAAAAAAAAAAAAGAGCACCACAATCATTAGGTCAACACTAGAAGAGGGGCAAAAAACAAAAGGAAATGCCTCTTGATATCACCCATGTTATGCTTATCGCCTTTGGTCCTTAGGTTCAACATAACACCATGGGATGATTTCCATCGCTAGAAATAGGCTCCAAGAGCCTGCCTACCAGTGGAATAGTCTTACAGGTGGCAACACATCTGTAACATTAGCATCTCGCTTTTGTATAGATCACTATTGCAGATGGATGAGCTAGCTAGTCTGGTAGCGTCTACAATGGGTTAATCCTACCTCCCTCAAAATGGATAAATGAACCTTACACATGCACACACATAGGTCCATGATAGATTTTGAACCAGCCCGATTAATTATAAGTTGCCATAATACTTGTATAGCTAAGGGTCTGAGATTTGATTGTCACAACTATGTTAGTCAAAGCCATTACACATGCTTTACATTATCCAACTTCCCTAAAATCATGGGATGGATCGCATCCATACAGGTAAATGTCATGATACAAGTGCTTCCTTGGTGCATTTCAGTAAGTCCATACATGCATCCATGCATCTATGTCATACACACTTAGTATACATTACAACTATGCATTCATCCTACATGCATTTAAAATAGCAAATCACATTATTGCATTCATCTTACATGAATTCCAATATCAAATTACATCATTGCATTCATCCTACATGCATTCGATATCACATCACACTGCATTCAAAACACAATCATGCATACTACTCTACAATTCATTCATACGAAAGAATGATAATAGATCTAAACCATTCACACATATGCATCTATTTATCATACATACCTACAGATTATGTTGTACTACCTATGCAAACATAAAAACAATACATTTCAAAACATCAAAATGACACATGTATATATAACAGCCAAAATCAAGGTATATATATATCATCCATACAAAATGTCTGAAGGCTACAATCTGGGACCATACCCATCATCTAGCATCCAAAATACCCATAGGCTACAATCATGTATATGAATCCTAACTACCACCACGAGCCTCCTCGCGTCCCTCTCGGCTTGCTCGCATCTCCGTAGCCCTACTCGACTCTGCCATAAACTCCAGAATAGGATCTACAGTAGGCTGCTCCATAGTAGGTAGATCCTACACCTCAACCCTAGCACCAACCTATGCTACTGGGGAAACACTATGCTGACTCTAATGAGAAGGTGCCCAAACTCATGAATGTGTCCTAGACTATGACACCACCTGATCATAATCAGGTAATGGGATACCGTGCACTGTCAGAACAGTCTCACACAAAACCTTCTTCGCAGACTCCATAGCTAGCTGACTAGTCAGCCTCCCAATAGCCTACTCCTTCCTAGCCATCTCAGCCCTCAACTGCTCCACCTCAGTCCCCTACCTAGCCATCCCAGCCCTCAGCTACTCTACCTCAGCCTCCAACTACTGGACTCTATCCTGTAGCACCTGTGTCTCCTCCTCTGCATCCTATCTCATCGAGATATTAACAGGAATCTATGGTGCCATACCAACGAATGCACCAATATCAATGGTGTCATCAATGTCACCCAAAATAGTAGCCCTGCCTCTTCCCTCCTCTCCTCCAGCAGCCTTCCCCATATCCACATCGACATCTATAGGCACCTGCTCCACCCTCACGCCTTGGGTGCTCGCTCCACCACCCAAGTGACACCATGACCATCATAGAGGAACCTCCTCCTCATCACCAGCCACACCCTCTACCCTAGCTCGAGCTCCCCTACTAGCTCTCCCCTCTGGTGGAGGCACCCCAACATTAGGTGCCACCCATCGGTCAATCACGCCTCTGCCAGGCTCCCAACTCTGCCATGCTCACCAGGCCTCAAACTCTAGAGTAGTCCTGACATTCTCCACATCCATAATATCCATAGGAGGATCCCTCTCCCCAACTCGAGACTACACCTCAACCTCATTACATCATAATCAATCGATAGGCTCAACAGGTTGCATCCTTTACCTCATATTCATCAAAATCAAATCAATTACTAGGTTCAAAAGGTTGCACCCTTTGCCTTACATTTTATCACAAATATTCTTTTTAGAGTCTTAGCACACTAGGTTTTCTCCAAAATCCTTAGCAAAAATTTTGGAACATTCTTTTTAAAAGCTCTTAGCAAATTAGGTTCCCCAAAAACCTCAGTAAAACTTTGGATAGGTTTCCCCAAAAACCTCAGTAAAACTTTGGATAGGTTTCCCCAAAAACCTCAGTAAAAATTTGGATAGGTTTATCCCAAAACCTTAGAAAAAATAGCATAGCATAGCCTAGCATACATAGCCTAGCATTGCCTAGCATAGCACAACAATTTTTCACCTCTTTGTCCTCACAAATATTTTGCTTCCATGCACACCCTTCACAAGGCTTGAAATTGTGCATTCATTACTTCTAAAAGTAGGGTCATCTTTGGTCTAACTTTTCACCTATCAAATCATCTCCACATTTCCTAAAACTTTCACCATTGTATCGGGCTTAGAAAGAGCTTTCCAACAGTATAATATTTGTCCAATTTTGACATCGTTTGGTTCCCCAAACTACCAAAATACTACACATGTGTCAAATAGTTCAAAACCCTAATTCACCCCTCGGGTGGCGATTTAGGTCAAAATCACCCCTGGGTGGTGAACTCAGCTCAGACCTTCCAAAATCAACCAAGTTGCCCCCAAAACCCTAGGAAATCATGCAAATTTCTTCTAAAACCCTAGGAACTTCCCAAAACACTCTTCTAATTTGTTTTTTGTCATCATAATCATCATGCATTGGTATCTTATCAATCGCTGCATCATCAACTCATCGCATTCCATTCACCTCATTGTTGATTCCTCATTTGAGGGGGTATTCATATCCAATGTCAGCTTTGCATGCAATCACAACATCAAAAATCCAAAAGTGTGATTAGCACATTTGTCTACAAATTTTTTGCTGAATATTATCATACGAAATAATCTCAATCCCAACTAGGCATGGGTTATATCACGAGAGTTATGCATAACAATGGAAAGGTCACCTTAGCATTCATGGAGCACAATGAATGACATGGGTGACTAATTCAGCACAACATTTGGAAGACTTCACTCTAGAATTCATGGAGCACAATGAATGACATGTTTGAATAATTCAAATGTTAACTAACTCAAATGGTTTGACACTTGTCACCATGTTCTCATCAATCAATCAACAACAAAGATTTAGTTAGGATTTTGTCCTAATCATACTTTTGGACCACGTTGATCTGGTCGCAAAAGCAAAGCAATCAAAAGTTGTCATTCTCAAGCAACTAGTATGGCATCGTGAATGTCATACGGACTCAGCAAAATCACATCATTGCATCCACAATCATCCATTTCCTTTTTTAGCATTGTTTTTATTTCTTTCCTCTTCTCCTTCTTTTCTTCTTCTCTTCTTTCCCTTGGACATCTCATTAATTTTTATGGTCACGCTTCGAGCGGCTACATACTATTTTATTGGATTCCATTCCCCTTCTATCCCTTTTCCTTCTGCACAAACCCTTCACATTTTTGTATTAAACTATGTTCTACATAGTATAGTACAAAAAGGGGCAAATGTAGACACCCAAAAGTCGCACATTGCTACTTATGTGTATCCATAGGTGATTCCAAACATCCCTAGGCTATTGTAGGCTATCATAGTCATGCGTAGTCATGTGTAGTCATGCGTAGTCATGCGTAGATTGCCATAGTTTGCCATAGCAATATGTAGACTTCCATATACCACTCCATCGGCTTTCAGGTCCTAAACCCTCATAAGCCTTCAAAATCACATCCCATGCATTGGGATATCCTCCAATAGCCTATTTGCACTCAATTGAGGCCCCCAAGGGGTATTAGTTGACCAAAACAATTAACAAGTCAATACCTAAAATCTAATTTAATGTTGACTTCACTTAAGTCACCTTTTTAGGGAAAAATTGATTAAAAGAACCCTTAATCTTGATTAACACTAATTACATCCTCCCACATGTGTGAAATTAGGGTTTGTTAGGATATTTCTTTAATCATGTCCTAAATTGACTTAAAGACCTCCTAATCAAGATTAGCCCTAATCCATCCTCACACATGTGTGAGGATGAGATATTTCTCATAAGGAATGTGATGTTGCCACATTGCATTTCCTAACCTAACCCTAGTCAGAATTAAACCTAGGTTTAGTCTATCTAACTCCCCCCCTACACCTTGCCTTTGCCTATAAATAATGGGTCCTAAACCCCTAATTACTATATCTCCCAAATTCAACAAAGCACAAAAACTCTGCAAAAATGGAAAGTGAAGATTGAACAGCCAGTTCTCGGAGCATAAACAGTAGATCCA
Source organism: Wollemia nobilis (assembly GCA_028583015.1). NCBI lineage: Eukaryota > Viridiplantae > Streptophyta > Pinopsida > Araucariales > Araucariaceae > Wollemia > Wollemia nobilis. The sequence goes on from JAQPPZ010016675.1 coordinate 1,563,397, forward strand.
GACCTGCACATCAGCATTACAACACCTGAGGAGCATCTCCATCAAAGGATTTTTGCAGAATCATGCTCTAGGTCTGATTCACCCTCGTTTGCCCCATGAATCTGGCACCAATTCACCCCTTGGATCTACAAGCCCCAAATCACCTCAAATTTGGGAGGTAAGGTCTGTTTTTCCATATTATCACCTTTTGCATAGTTTATTTCAATTTTTATTATGTTTTTATAGTCATTTCATCTTCCTAAATATGGGGCCTGACTAAGGCAAACCCCCCATCACACTAACCCTCTTTTGCAGGTTCTTCACAGGTTATTTAGCAAATCTGAAGAGGAAGAACAACATCAAACAAACAACAACCCGACGGTGGCCCACATACAAAGAAGCCCACCTATACTGAGGGACGATTGAAGAAGACATCAAATTGATTGTAACATTGTTAGGAAAATAAATGGATAAAGGGCATCATGTCCCTCTTGTAACACGTATCTTTTAATATCAATGAAATTATAGTTTCTTTGTTTAATGCATCATTGTGTTTTGTGTTAAATTATCAAATGTCATTTTCTACTCGTTTCAAGTTACAACCATTTCATTTTTCCTCACATTTGTTTGAATATGTTCTTCAAGCTGAGATAGAGCCTAATGAAACATTTGATTCTCCTAATCCAGATGATGACATTCACTTGATCCCTACTCATCAATTGTAGGTAGGATCCCATATGTCAATTGAAGAAATAATTGATGTTGATATCATGACTGATCCTAAAAATATTATATCATCATATTGAGACAAAGCCACTCAACTATAAAAAGTGTTAATTTCATCTCTTCCCTAATAAAATATAAGAGGGCTTTTTCTTGGTCATACAAAGACATGTTAGGTCTTGACCCAAATTTAGTTGTCCATAACTTAATGCTTAATCTAACAATCAAGTCAATCAAGTAGAAGCTTCAAAATATGCATCTAACAATAGCACTAATGGTCAAATATGTGTTGGATGTTGATTTCATTCAACCCATCTATTATCCTGAATGGGTATCCAACATGGTATCCATCGAGAAACCAAATGGGGGATTTGCATATGCATCAATTTTTGAGATCTTAACAAAGTGAGTCCTAAGGATAAATTTCTACTCCCAAACATCAATGCACTTATAGATACCTATAGACATGGAAAATTGACCCACTTGAGTGAGTCATTTTTTCTAGATCCTCAAAGGGACCCTTGAACTTGCCCTAAAATTTTTTTGGCCCCTCTTGCCTATTTTTCCCTCCATTTTTTTAAGCTAATAATAATTGTGGTCATCCCTTATGGGGCATGATTTTACCTTTCTAGGTTTCTCACTTTGGTTTTCATGTTTCTTAGCCTCAATAAAATTGTGGTCATCCTTTATAAGGTATGATTTTGCCTTTTTAGGTATTTTCCTAGGAGAAATCCTAGTTTCCTTGATCAACCCTTTTTTTCATCGGCCTTCCTTGTTTACTTGTCCATTCCTCCTTTAAAATCCCTTATAAATAGAGGTTTTGAAATCTTCTTTTCTCTTAATCAACCAATTTAATCAATAAAATTTTGAAAAGTGCAAAGTGATCTATTGAAGAGACATTCTATTGTATTTTTTACTGTGTTTGCTGCTCTTGGTGGATAGGTTTTAGATCTCTAATGAGAAATCTACTACTTGGAGGTCTCCATCCTTTCACCTACTTTTTTACTACCAGTAGGTTGATTTTTTCTCGTCTATATTTGCATATTAGTTAGGTTTGCAATGTGCATCACTTTTCTTGCATTATCTGTTGATTTCTTCTTCTACTGCAAAATCATACACAACAATTTTGGGGCATGATTTTTCTTGTTTACAAAGTCATGGTCGCTCTGTGAGGAGCATAATTTTTCCTAGGCTAGGCTTGGGGGAAATCTATTTTTGAGGCATGATTTTGCCTTGTTTGTAAAGTCATGGTCGCTCTGTGAGGGGCATGATTTTGCCTTATTTGCAAAGTCATGGTCACTCAGTGAGGGGCATGATTTTTTCTAGGCTAGGCTTGGGGGCAATATACTACCTCCAAACCCTTATTTTCTTTTCATATTGCATTATGATCATAATAGCATATTCTATTTTATATTTATCATACCATTTTTCTATATTATATCTTGCTTGTCCATATTCCAAATGCCATATTTCACTTTCATATTTAAAAATTCAGCTAAAATTACCTAAGGGGCTTGACTATTGCACCTTCGATCACTATCATACATTAGCCTAAGTAGGCCCCCTAATGTTGATCATATTTTTCAAGTATTTGTGAAGTCATTTTGTAGGAATAAGGATTGCAGGATATTGTTGGATGTAAGATAAATCTTGGATCAACCACCAGATGAGATAAGTACTTTGATAGATCTTTAGGTTGTTTGTTGTGTGATTTCTATTTTTTCAAAACCCTAGACCATAAATAAAAAGAAAAATAATTAATTGAGTTTCTAGGCATTTGAAAGGATAAAAGCATATAGTGTGCATCTAGGGTTTTAACATTGTTTGTGCATTTCCCTTGGACCCTTGCTCAAAGATTTCATTTTGCAATCCTAGGGTTAGAGATCATTCAAAGAAAATAATAATTCTAGGTTTAGCTCTTGTATTCTTGCATCTCGTGTATTCTTGCATTATATTTTGCTTTCATATTTTAGCTATAGAAAGGCTAAACATAGGTGAATGCTCAAAATGATACATCAAAACACATTTGAACCCAAAATTAGAGTGAGTCATAAATCCATTCTTAGTGAACCCTTCCTCCCACCACACTAAGTGTAGAGTTTTACAATACCCCCATGGTTCACCTTAGCTCCTTGTAGATCCAAATAATAATTGTACACGGTAGGGAAGTTTTATTCCTCTATATATTTGGTGAACTCAATGTGAAGATACATCTTAGTGTCCAAGATAGGAAGCCTCTTCCTTTTATTTTTGAAAACTTTTAAATAAGACCACTAATTTTTTTACCTAGAGTTAGAAGAATATTAAAGACATCTTAAGAACTTTCTTGTGTGTTTTTCGTTAGTTTTGTATTTTATCCTTTTTATTCTTCTAATGGATCCATTCCTTAGAATTCAATGAAAGAATATTGATTTTGATAATATTATCTAGGAATATGATCAGGTTGATAGAGAGAATCCTACCCTGAGCAAAAAAATATTGAAACTATACAAAACTATGATCGCTTTGAAGGTCCCAATGGTGGTTTTATTTTTTATATTATTTGAGCATGTTTGGGGTTTTGTGAAACATCATAAGAAAATTGTTTTGAAGGCTATGGAGTTGGAAGCCCTACTCAAAAGAGGTGAGGCTCCTCCTTCTCCTCTAATCATATCTCCTAGGCATGTCCATGATAATCCTATGTCATAATATTTGCATCATGATAATATTGCTCAACTATCTTATACCACTTCTATAACCACAAATGTTGGAAGGAGTCCACAAGTCCTTCCAACCAGTAGTGTCACTCAAAATTATGTTCAATTTCCTTCTCAATCTACTAATATCAACATTCTTGCTTCTGTTCCACCAAATATTAGGCATCCTATCCAACAAGGTACCATGTATCACAATAGTATCAATACCTCTACAATGGGCCAAGTACCTATTCAAAAACCTACCTATCCCTTAGGGAATCTAGGGGCATTACAAATTAGTAATCCTAAAGTGTAAAGTTGAATGAATATGGTGAGATAATTGGTTTCAAAAGTACAGATGATTCAACCTTCTAGTTTCACCTACGACTATAAATAAATGTGTAATCATCCCCTAGATCCTATTGTTTCTACCAGACCCTATCTTAGGCATTTTTCCATTCCAATTTTACCTATGTACAAGGGAACATAAGATCCAATTGAATATTTAAGGAGGTTCATAATAACTTGTCATGATATCATATATGATGACATGTTGATACTAAAGATATTTTTGAAGATTCTTGCTAGAATGGCATTAGAATGTTATTATCAGTTACCTAGCCATTCTTTGAAAATTTTTGAAGAGATAGCTGAATTATTTGTCCAAAACTTTGGTGCCTATGCTAAAAATATTGTGTCCATGAAATATGTTTATAATCTGAAGCAAGGTAAAGAAGAAAGTTTCTCAAAATTTCTATCTCATTGGAGGAGTCTAGTTGAATATTTGAGATATACCTTACCTCCTCAAGACATGCTTGAAATATTTATTGGAAATTTGTAAGAGCAATTATCTTATGCATTAGAAACAACTATCACATCTTTTGATAAAGCAATTGACCTAGAAATAAAATTGGAACATGCTCTTATTAGAAGAGGATAACTCAAAGTGAAAGAAGATAAAACCAATAAGTCACAACATAATAATAAGCATGTGGTAGGAGATGGTGCAGAATATAGTAGGCATGTTAAAAATATTGTTAACAACCTATAAAATATGATACTTCAAAAACATCCACAAAGTAATTTCAAAAGACTTAACATACCAATGGAAGTGGTCCTGAAATAGCTTTTGGAATCCAACATGATTGAGTTACCTCCAATAAGGTAACCATACACTACAACTAATCGGTATAAGGTATGAGAATACTATGCATATCATAGAGTGGAAGGACACTAAAAAATTCTTGCAAAAGGTTGAAACACATGGTTTAGAATTTTATTTATGTAGGACGTCTTGATATAGAAGGCTTGTAACCATAAAATAATCAACCTCCTACTCAACAAGTGCGTATGACTAATAAATATATGGAAATATTCCAAGATCCATTATCAAAGTATGTATAGGAGGTAGCTAATTAAGTGTATTATTAGAATGCATCACATATATATGATAATATGGTGTGTATGGTTGGATTAGCTACAAGGAAACAAGCCCAGTTGGCTCAGCAGCCTTAGCAGGAGAAAGAATATAGGAATAGGAACCCAACCTTTAGTGTTGAAACCTCAAGTTTCCTTTGATACTCAATAGTAGTTAGCTAGTACCCCATCCAATATTTCTATCTTATAACTCTTTCAAACTTTTTCTATTCATAGGGAGGCTTTGTTAGAACTTCTAAGACAATAATCTATCTCTCTAAACATTTCTCCTAGTGTCATGTTTAATGTTGTAGGTACTCTTGGGATACATCATATCTTATTATTGGATGATAATAAGCCCTCCTTAGACCTATGAGGGGATTATTACCTTTACATTACAACATTTATTGGGGAAAATTTTATCAAATGAATCTTGATTAACAATGGCTTTTCCCTTAATTTATGCACTTATTAATTTTTCCAAAAGTTTGTATTGAAAGAGGAAGACTTAACTAAATCTGAAATTATCATAAAAGCTTTCCAAAATGAGTCCCAAGAGGCTTGTGGTGTTATATCCCTGCCTATTAAGGTTGGACCCAATATCTTAGATACATTATTCTAAGTGGTACATTTCCCTACATCTTTTATTATTCTTCTCGAACATTTTTTAATCCATGTGATGAAGGGTATCTCTTCTATCTTTCATCAGTGTTTGAATTTTGAATTTAAGGAGCAATTTTTTACTATTATGGGTGACCCTCATCCATTTGAATACTATTTTATGGTTTAGAAATCTCAATTAGATCCCAACATTTGTCCTTCAGTCTCATCATTAGTCTCTCCATGTTCCTCATCTCAAATATATGAGCAACTCAAAAGTTTAAGAGTGAGTGAGGAACCTCAAATAAAATATTCATCATGGGATAAAGATAATAAGTTTCTTCAAGAACATCTTTTTTATATTTCCAAACTACTACCTTCACCAAGGATTATGATTTTACCTCTTAAGAAGGGTAAAGTTGTACACATTGGCATGTATACCTTTATCTTCATAGGAATGGCCTTCAAAGAAAAGATCCATGGTAGCAACCCCTCTCCTATTGAGTGTTCTTTTGCTCATTTCTACTTATCCAATTAAATAGATCCTATCTAGCATGAGATATGTAGGTAAAGTTTTGGGGCCATAGCAAAAAGGTATTCAAGAGCATTTGGATTTTGAGATCCAACCTGGGAGATGTTGTGTAGGCTACATACCTAACAAAAATAAACCTTTACCATTTGATGATGATGATCACCTTATTTCTTATGCTAAATATCTAGATTGTTAGAGGATGGAATGAAGTGATGAGGATGATGACCCACTTTATTCTTCTAACATTTTTTTTGTAATGTGATAGGTTTTGTGTGCTCTAAAGGTAATTCTTCTACTTCTAAATGGGATCCTACTTCGATGTCTTATAGATATCTTATGAATTTAGGGATTGACCCTCCTTATGTTAAGAAAAATGGCTTTGTCTAAAAATTTATTGATTATTTTGCTATGGATATCAAATAAAGAGCTATGAAGGAGCCTTTTCATGATTTTTATCATCAAGATGGTCCACTTTCTATATTTTCCTTTGATGGATCAATCCTTAGTATGCATATTTTTTTTGTTAAGATAGGAGGCATAATAATAATGTATGTTGACTATCATTCTACTTATAATTAATAAACTAAATAAATCATTAATTAGGAATGCATTTGCATTATCATTACATTGCATCCATTTTTTTCTCATATTGCATTTTTGCCTATCATAATATGCATGATTTGCTTAAAATTTTGTTCCACTTATATTTTTCTTGTCATTCTTGCATGGTTGCTTGTTCATGACTGCTTGATCATATAGATTTTTTGGGGATTTCATGAAAATGGTATGTGATGATACCTAGTTAGGTCATATATCACATGCATTGCACTTTCACTAGGTTTGTGATGCCTAGAAAAATCCTTGACCTATGGTTCCTCCTTTTTTTTCTTTTTTTTGCGTCTTGCTTTCTTATCTTCCTTGACCTTGAAAGTTTTGATCATGATCATAATTTTTCTCTCCAGGTCAAGGGAGGTGGCTCTTTTTTGGATATATCCTTATATTTTTTGTGTGTTTTTATTTTTTTTCATCATATAAGGATATACGTTCTTTGTTCTTTGCCTTTTTCACTATATTGCACACACACACTTTTTCTTCTCCTTGTCTTCTTCCTCTTTTTTTCTTCTAGCACATGCACACACTCACATATAATTTTCTTAGACTACTTTTTATTTTCACATATTACACACATCATATCCCTATCAGGGTAGCACTCACTGGTTAATTATGCACACATAACACACCCCATACAAGATAGCTTTATGGCAACACACAAGGGTCAGCCTCCATCTCAGCTATTTACAAGCATACATACTAATGGGTATATTTTGACCATCTATACATATTAGTGAGCATTGCACCCATAGTGGATCATGTTCCATTATTTTTATCCATATCAATGAGTACTACATCCACAGTAGGTACTACTCCACTTGTCCATATGCATGCATGATTTATTGTGTTTTATCACATTGATCTACTATGATCTACACTAAATCACACACCATACTTAAGCTCATATTTTATATTTGTGTCCTTTTATCCTTATTCCTCTTCTTCTTCTCCTTATTTTTTGTGTCTTCTACTTTATTTCTTCTTTTTTCAAAATCATACCCTATCTTTTAGAGTTGCAATTTTGTTTTACAACGATATCATGGTCCATTTTTCTAGGGCACAATTTTTCCTAGAGATGCATTTTCCCTTCCTTCTTATTTTTTGTTTTTTATTTCTTTCCCTTATTATCTTCCTCTATACTATATTATTTTATGATTCCTCATGTCTTGCTTCTACCTCATTTATGCATCCATTTATTTTCATTTATTTAGTGCATTTATGGTTAGATAATTTTAGATTCATTACATGCATCATCATTATAAAATCATTATAAAAGGAAATAAATACATAAGTACACAAGCACACACATTGCACTAATAAAACATGGTATTACTTGAGAGAAAAGAGAGATACATAGGTTTTATTAGTCGGTGTACCATAGTCTAGCCTCAGTACACTTGACCACCCCTAGGGATGCATAACACATTATAAAACTAGCATATCACCTCGATTATCTCCCTAGATATAGGAGCCTATCTCCTCAAATCCACCTTTAAAATATGGTCCTAGTGGGGGTATGTTCACAAATCATGAGATTTTCTATAACCTCAACCTCATTTGACTTAGTGTCTATAAGGAAGAACGTGGTGGAACTCACTACACCTTCAAAAATACCTAGTAGTACATAATATGGTAGAAGGTTACCCTCCATATGGCCACCTCCAAACTCGCACCTATTACAGTTCCATTTAGAGTATACAAATCCTATTGCTTGATTCACTACTACTAACCACAACCATCCCCTATACCTGAGCTTGTTGATTCTCCTCATCTAGTCGACTCATATCTCCCTAGATATGATTAGTATCTACTCATGTTGCATCCCTCTCTGCATTAGTATTTCCTAAGATACTTCTAAACCCCTCCATCCTCTTAGTCTTATCCTCTCAAATAATATCCATCTCCCTCTATAAATATTCTACCTATTCCTGTAGTGCCTCTATCCCCCTCCTTAGATCTCCCTAATCTATAGGCTCTATGTTTTGTTAGGGATAAACTTGTGATAGCTTTGGTTGCCTCTATGTTTGAGGAGTACTATTATATTTCCTCTTCTAGAATTTATTCTTGGAATTCCCTTGTTTTCCATAATTTTTCCTTTCAAAATTTAGATTTCATTTGATTTTATTGCTCTACTCTTAATCCCATTTCATAAAACTAGCACTTTTCCTTTTTCTCAATGCTTTTTGATCATCTTTTGATAATTCTGTATAGTTAAAGTAATTCTTGTACAACTACAAGTTGGACTCCTAATATCGAGCCAAGTCATAAAACTTATGTAATATCTTAGGCTTATACATGTTTACTACTGATATTATCTAAGGATCCATTCCCAAGATAATTTTATATACCTTTATAGTCTCATACTTCTCATAGAGTGGTACATACTTAAGCATTTTTTCAAACTTCTAATAGTAAATCTTCATTATCATTGTTCCTTGGAGAAGTGTGGATAATTCCTTTAATTTCTCCACATAGTGTTGTTCTATGAGGAACCTTTTCTTAAAGGCCTTCACAAAAACTTCCCATGATAGATTTATTACCTGAATTGTTTTATCTGGTATTAAATGTGTTCCACAATTCCAATCCTATCTCCTACAAATGAAGAGTGGCCCAAACTATCCAGGTCATTGGGGAGTAGTTTTTCATGGAGAAATATATCTCTAACTTATTCATCCAAGACTCAATTGAATAACCCCCATATTTTTTGGTGAATTTAGAGGTCTTTACATTCTTCAAATCCTTAGCTAGTTCTACCTCTATAAGATACCTAAATTCTTGCTCATTTGTAGGAGGATTTCCTTCCTATCTAACCTCAGTATTTCCATTATGTGAAATCTAAATACTATAGTTTCCAACAACTATTTTGGTTGGTCTATTTGATCCCTCTACTACTCTATTTTCTCTTGCAAAAGTGAGACAAAAACCATAAGGTTATCCACCTCTCTGATTGAATTCCCTAAACTTTCCCCTAGGGGTCTAGCCTTGGCACTATCCTACCTAGCCTATCTTGATGGTATGGATGATCATCTTCTTCCTCTAATCAATTTTTTTTCCATAGCTTCCTTGCCATATAAAAATACTAGTTTAGGTTGCAATTATCCTTCATGCTTGCCTACTAGTTAGTTATATCTTCCATATATACTAACAATTGAATACTATAATCCACAAATAGCATTAATGGACATTCTTAATTTACATAAAAAGCCATATCCCAAGAGAAGATATTTCTTTCCAAAAGTCACCCATCAAGTCAATTCATCTCTAAGTTCTTTCTAGTGAAGATTATATAACAACTATAACAACCCAAAAACTAACCAACTTGAGAGAGATTTTTTTAAAAGGTTCACAATGAGTATCCATGGAATATATTTAACTAGGAATAACCACATTTCAATTCCATGACACTGAAGATGTATCTCAAGTGGACAAGAGAGGCCAGACTCTTATAAGTATTAGGGTTTACTTTGTATACCTTTGTGGCATAAAGTATGCCTTATATGGTCACCTCACATTTCTAGCATTCTCCATGAATGCAGTCTTCTTGACCATAGTATTGGGATTATCCATTTTCAATTTTTCAATGAGGGGTAATGGAAATTCCCTCTACCAAACATAAGTCCTTATATGCTAGTTATTTTTAGTGTAATACCTTTATTTTAGTTAAATGCACCTTTATGGTGAACCACTAAACCTTAATACTTATATACCTCATCTCTGTGATGGGTGATAAAAGCATTGATTACTCTATATGATCATTTTATCATGGAAATAAGAAAACCAGGTGTTCCCCCCATGCAACTACCTCAAATTTAGATTAATAAGGGGAACTTTAATTAATTTTATATTATATTAATCCATTATAAAAGAAACCCCAAACCCTTAAATCAAACTCTCCCTCTCTCTCTAACAAGGATAAAGCATGCTAAAAGAATAATCATCAAATAGAAACAATTACTTCTTATCTAAGTTGCAATGAAGCATGTAAATAAACCAAAGATATTATTTTAACCCAAGCATTGATTCCAATAGTATTGCTACAACATAAATAATATCCATGAATAAAACACCATTAACATAAGACATAGAACCGATCATTATCATTATTTAAATTATATACATGAAAATTCTTTGCTTTTGAAGATATGAATAATTGACCCACTTTAGTGGGAAATATTCTATGAGTCCTCCTAGGATACCCCTTAGAATTTCTTATGGAAAGGGCTAGGTCTCTCCTTGCTTATTTTTGTTTTCCCTCCCTTTATGCAAAATAACAATCACCCTTGATAGGGCATGATTTCGCATAAGGTGAAATTGTGGTTGACCTTGATAGGGCATGATTTTGCATAAGGTGAAATTATGGTTGGCCCTTATGGAGCATGATTTTGCATTTTAGGTTTTTATCCTAAGGAAAACCTAATTTTTCAAATTTGGTGTGTTTTGCATTGGCTCTCCTTGGTTTTCTTACCCATTTTGCTTTCAAATCCACTTTATAAAGAGGATTTGAAATCATTTTGAGGGCACGAATGAATAAAAATGATGATAAGAAATAATACAAGTTATTCTAAAGTGATTACTAAGTGATCTACATCCTTCTTATTTTACAAGAAATATAACTCATAATTGTGAAGTGTAATCTATTTTCTATTGCATTGAATTATTTGTTGCTATTACTCTCTTTGGTGGATTTGTGTTGGAGCCCTAAGGAGAGATCAAATATTTGGGAGATCTCGACCTTTTTGTTTGCTCCTATGCTATATACTAGGTGATTTTTCTTTCTTTAATGAATGTATTAATTTTTTGGGTGATGTAATCAAGTTTTCACATATGTATTTTTTTTTTACATAGCTTTTGTGAAATCGTGCTTGGTCTCTGCAGGGTACAATTTTAATGGTATGCAAAATCATGGTCACCTATTGTGAGGTATGATTTTTCCTAGATCATGTCTGGGAGAAATTTGTTATCCCTAGACCCTAGATTTGTATTCCAAGATTCATATAGGACATACTATTGCACTCTATATTTAAATTTATCATTGTGTTCTACTATATTTTGTTATGCTTGTTCATCTTCCAAAGGTCAATTTTCACTTTTGTTTTCAAAAATTAGCTAAAAGGATCTAGGGGACTTGAATATTGTGTCTCAAAGTATTATCATATAGTGGCCTAAGTAGATCCCCTAATTCTAATCATATTTTTCAAGTGTTTGCCAAGGTATCTTGTAGGAATGAGAATTGTTGATATCACTGAACAAAAGGATAAAAGGAAAGGATCAACCACCAAATAAGATAAGTGATCTAGTTAATATTTAGACTATTTTTGAGTGTTTTTTAATTCTATTACAAGCTCTAGATATAATTTAAAAGGAATATATTTAGTTTATTTATGGGTATTAAAATATAAAAAACATATAGTGTGCACTTAGGGTTAATGTTGTTTGTGCATCTTCTCTTAAACCCTTGCTTGAATATTTTCTATCTTAGAACCCTAGGGTTAGAAAGCATTCAAAGAAATAATCATCCTATGGTAAGCTCTTATATTCTTGAATTATGCATTTTTGCATCGTCCTTTATCTTTCAAAGCATAGATCTAGAAAGGCCAAACATAGGTGATTGTATTGAATCGAATACATCAAAACTTATTGAAAACTAGAGGACTTAGAGTGAGTTATTAAACCATTACTTGGTGAACCCTTCCCCCATCCTTCACACCCGAGTGTAGAAAAAATGTAGACCCCATGGTTCACATCAAGGCTTTCTCTTGTATATCCAACCTTGATAAGCATACACGATAGGGTTTTTTTCCCCCTCTACATATTTGGTGAACTTGACATGAACACCTCTTTTTTATTTTAAAAATTTAAACAAGATCATTAATTTATTTGTTTGATTGTAGATCATTAATAACATATTTAAGAATATTTCTTTGTGTACTTGTTGTTAGTACCTTCTTCTATCCTTTCACTTCTTCTAATGGCTCCTTTCCTTAGAAGTCAATGAAATCACCTTGAATATGAGTATGTTCCCCTGGAAGATGATCAAATTGATAGAGAGGATCCTAACATAGATCCAAAATACTGAAGATCAATATAATGTTGAAACTAAGATGTGTTTTTATCCTTATGAAGGACCCAATGGTGGGTTCATCTTTCATTGTTTGAACATATTTTGAGTTTCATGAAAGCTAATAAAGACAAGATATTAGAGGGTATGGAATGAGAAGCTCATATTGAAAGAGGTGAGACTCCCCCACCTCCTCCCCGAATAAGCTCTCCTATGCTTGATCAAAATAATCCCTTGTCCAAATTAGTACATATATATAATTTAAGAAATAAAGTAACTTATGCCACTACTATAACCACCAACATTGGAAAAAATCTACAAGTTCCTCAAATTAGTAGTGCCACTCAAAATTATTTTTAATTTCCTTCTCAATATTCTAATCTCAACACTTTTGCTTCTTTCCCACCAAATATTGGCTATCCCTTTCCACAAGGCAACACATATAACAATAGTATCCATGCATCCAATCTAATCTAGGCACTCATTCCTCAACACACATATATCCCTCCTTTAGGGAGTTTAGGGACATTGCATAGTAGTTTTCCAAAAGTACAAAAATTAACAAATGTGGTAAATATTGGACATTTTGAGTCAAAGTTGTCATTGATGTCAAGAAACAAAGTTGTCATTGATATCCAGGAATAAGCCACCGATGATGTCAAAAGGTCAAGAGGAACAATGCAGAGATTAAAGGCAAAAGGGCTTCATAATATTTTTAATATTATGTGGAAGCATAAGTTAGAAGGTTTAAAATAAAAGGTTTTTCATAAAAACCCAAGGAAGCTTATTGCAAAGTTAAAGGAAGGTTTAATATTTATTTTATAAAACATTTAAATTCAAAGTGAATTTAAATTTTATAAATAAATATTATTTATACAAAGTTGTGCAATGAGAGAAGGCCTTAATAAAACCAAAGGGTTTTAAAGAATTAATTTATAAAATTTAAATTCAAAAGAATTTAAATAATTTATAAATTAATAAGTTTAAATCATAGTGCCGACGTCTAAAGTGTGAAGAATTTCGAAGCACCGACGTGTATGTGTGAAGGAGGAAATCAATATAAAAACCATGCCTTAAGAGGCATTAAAATTATCCTTTTGCTCGAACGTTAATGCGTGCAATTGTGTTGAGAGCTCGTGCAGAAAAAGAGAAGCAAATTTTTGTTTTATGTGCCAACGAATAGAGACAAATCGAAAAGCATCGAAAGTTGGAAGCCATCGTAGGAAACATGGCCTAGTGGCAAGAGGGTAGTGGTTAGAGTGTTTGGGCGCTAGGTGACCTACATTCAAAACATGGTGGCAACATGTTTTGGTGGTTGTGTTTGTGTTGGAAGCGCCAAAGGAAAAGGTGCACATTTTTCTAGGCAAAGCGGGGAGCTTCATAGAGCACGTGGTGCTCTCCACTCTCCAAGCGAGCGCCTAGCTCGTGCAGTGGTTGGAGCCATGGCTAGGGCATTGGTTGAGGCTGCGTCATGAGTTCGATTCCCACCAAGGCCAAGGTAATAAATTTTGATTATTATTTTTGTGTTGCCTAAAGTTTGACATGAGGTCTTAGGGAGTTAAAAGGGTTGCTTAAAAGGATTGTTAGTTGAATATTATTTTTGATAAGTTGGAGGTATAAGGAGTTAGATTTATCTTTGAATAAAGTGTTTGTGTCACATTGATTTGTTGAAGTTATAAAAGGATAAAGGGAACTTCTTGCATTGAGTTATTTTGAAAAGAAGAGTGCATTGAATATTATTTTAATTGGGAGATTATAAGGTGTAAGTGGTGAATTATTTTTGTAAATGTTGATGAATGTTTTCTTAAATATGGAGTGATAAGGTGTATGTGTGTCTTGATATTTATATTGTAATTTTTGAGGGAGTTTATCATCTTATAACTTCTTTGAGCTTGGCAAAGAAGTGTTTGTGGTTTTGGCAGATTTATGAGATTCCTTCATCATCAAGAAAAAGGTATGAGCACATTCTTCCATAGTTAAGTTGATTGGTTGGTTTTCTAGAAAATAAGTTTGGAGTGAAAAGGACTTGATTAGGGTTTCCTTATTGAGTGTGTTTGAGTTAATGCTTCAAGGTTTTCTAGAATAAAGAGTTGTTAAAACCTTGTTTTATAAGCATTGTTGTTGAAGCCATTGGTTGAGCAAAGAACTAGGGTTTGAAAAGAACATGAGTATCATTGTTATGTGAGAGTTGTTTTATGAGCATTGTTGTTGAAGTGAGTTGTTGAGCAAAGAACTTGAACTAGGGTTATCATTGTTATGTGAGATTTGTTGTTGAGCATTGTTGGAAATATTTTGAGTTGGTGTTTATATACTTGGACTAGGGTTTGTATGGAAGGATTGTTTCATTGAGTGATTGGTTGAGTAGAGTTGGTTGAGCCTAGTCAAGTGGATGTGTGAAGTGATTGTTCAAGTTCCATAAAACAAACTATTCTATATTCTGAATTGAATTGAGAAAGTGATTGAGTTGAAGCATATTGAGTCTCTAACAATTCTTTGTATGTTTTTGAAAGAGTGATTGAAATTGTTTGAGCATTGTGATGAGTATAGAGCATATTGAGTCTCTAACAATTCTCTTTATGTTTCTATGAGATTGGACAAGTTCTAGTGTGGACTTGTTGAGAAGATTTGAGGTAAGTCTTTGAGAAGACTTGTGGATAGATTTGAGTAAGCTTTTGTGGAAGCTTACAATACATATTGAGAGCAGATTTGGTTAAGTTCTTGAGAGGACTTATAATTAAGTTCTTGAGAGGACTTATTGAGCAGATTTGGTTAAGTTCTTGAGAGGACTTATTGAGCAGATTGGACAAGTTCTAGAGAGGACTTGTAGACTGATTGGTGTGAGATTTTGTGAAAGCTTACAAGGCAGATTTGAGATAAGTCTTTGAGAAGGCTTGAGAGCAGAGTTGATTGATTGATTTTTTCAAACCTTGAGTTAAGGTTTGGGGTAGATCCAATAGAGTTGATTTGAGATTGAGTCAAGCTTTGAGTTAAGGCTTGAGGATAGAGATTGAGAACTGATTTGTGCTAGATCGAGGGACTATGTTTAGTATAGATTCGAGGATAGAGTTTGGTGTAAATTTGAGGATAGATTTGTGCTAGACCAGAGATAGATATTGAGGATAGATTTGTGCTAGACTGATGGACTATGTTTAGTACAGATTTGAGATAGAGATGAGTGTAAGATTTGGAGGTGATAGAGTATAGAGGATGATAGTCTCTAGTGGATAGAGATCCATTAGCTAGGGTAGTGAGGATAGGTCTTCTGAGTGAGGACAAGAGTCTTCAATGGATAGAGATCCATTAGCTAGTGTAGTAGAGGTAATAGTTCTTCTAGAAGATCACCAACTAGAGCAAGAGGAGAAAGGAGTTCTCCTATGGATAGAGATCCATGAACTTGATTAAGGGGATTGGTATCTCCTTTGGATAGAGGTCCATAAACATTGTAATAGGGAAAGGATTCCCAAGAGATTGATTGAGAAAATTTTAGTGAAATATTTTCTCCATGGAGTAGCCCACATTGGGTGAACCACGTAAATTGTGGTGTCTCTATTGTGTGTGATGATTTATGCATTGCTTTGAATACTGCTATTGATATTGCTATATTTACATTGCATAATATTGATTGGGAAAGAAAAGTAAAAAGTGGTCTTATATTGTTCACCCCCCTCTCAGTATAAGCTTGTGTTCTTCAATTGGTATCAAAGCAGGTTCCTTCGAAATATTTTAACAACTTGAAGGAAAAGCTAACAAGAACACAATGGATTCTAAGAATGGATCTTCAGATAATTCAGTACCAGTATTTTATGGAAGTGATTATGTATATTGGAGTTTGAGAATGAAGATCTACTTGAAGGCACTTGGCAATGAAGTTTGGGAAGCAGTTGAAAATGGATACATACCACCAGTTGATCCACCTATAGATAAGGAAGGTAAGCTTCTACAACATTACAATTCAAAAGCAATGAATGCACTTTTGAGAGGTTTGCATAGAACAGAATCAATAAAAGTTATGCATTGTGAAAATGCAAAAGGAATGTGGGATAAGTTGCAAAATATATATGAAGGAGATAAAGGTGTCAAGAAAGCAAAGATACAAAATCTCAAAGGACAACTTGAAGAGTTAAGAATGAAGAATGAGGAAAACATTAGTACTTATCTACTTCGAGTTGATGAGGTTGTTAATGCTATGCAAGGACTTGGAATGAAGGTTGATGAATCAGATATTTGTGATAAGATCTTAAGGTCTCTTCCAACAAGGTTTAGTGAAAATATTTCAGCTATAGAAGAATCAAAGGATGGTGATTCTTTGACAAGAGATATGTTGCTTGGTATTCTTATAACTTTTGAGATGAGAACAAAAGAACCTATTCCCCAGAAGGAAGCAACCTTCAAAGCAATCAAAAATACAAAGGGTAAGAAGTCAGAATCAAGCAATGAGTCATCCAGTGATGAAGAAGCTAATTATGGTAGAAGGGATAAGGATTCTAGAAGATCTAGAGATCTAAAATATATTAAATATTTCAATTGTGGAAAGTATGGTCATTATGCAACAGATTGTCAAGAAGCTAAGAATAACAATGGTGAAGAGAAATAGGATCACAAAAATAGGGAATCAAAAAGATACAAGCACCAAAATAAAAGCAAGGATGGACAAAGCAGACAAGGAAAGAAGTTCTTTCAAAGGCAAAAGAGGAGCTACTATGCGGATAAGGCAAGTAAGTACTCAAGTGATAGTGATGCTAGTTTTTAGATAATGATAGAGATGAAGTCCTATTTATGATTGAAGAAAAAGAACAAGTTAAGAAAAGGACTCCAATAATTCTCAAATGTTTTAGATGTAGTAACTTTGGACATCTTGAAGATAGTTGTACAAGGAATGGTTATAGTTTCAGTGATGATGAATATGAGGATGCACTTGAAGGACCAGATGAAAACCTTCTAATGGTATTAGAAGAAGGAGTAGGTGATCCTATAGAAGACAAGCCAATAGAAAATGAAGATGTGGACAAAGGTAAACAAATAGAGGAATATTCAGAAAAGGATGGATATGATCTCAAGGGAGAACTTATCTATGCTCTTGAAATAGTAAAGAAGGTAAGAAAGCAAAACTCTAAACTTGAGTTTCAGTTTCAAGAATGTGATGAAGAGAGAAGACTGCTTATAGAGGATCTAGAAAAATCAAAGGCTAAGACAAAGAAATTCAAGGATAAGTTAGAAGCAAAGATCTTAGAATGTGAAAAGTTAGCACAAGAAGTGGCCCTACTAAGAGAAGATTTAGAAAACTCCAAGAGTAAGCTACACAAGTTTGAAAAGAGTTCAAATATTGTGGATAAGATGATCAAGGTACAAAGAAGGTCAACAAACAAAATAGGTCTTGGTTTTGAACAAGCTCAAAAGAAACAAGAAGATAAGTCAACCTCAAGTTTTGAGGAAACTTTAGAAGAAGAAACTACAGAAGAAGATAGTGTAAGAGAAAGTGAGACATCTGAGGATGAGTTGGACAACAGAAAGTTCAACAAGAATAGGAATAATGCACAAAGAAGATACAGATGGAACAACAATCAGAATAGGTCAAGAGAGACTAAGAGACCAATGAGGTCAAGACAAGGAAACTTCAATGGAAGATGTTTTTCATATCATAGGTTTGGGCACATGGCTTCATAGTGTAGGACACATGAAAGACAGGAATATGGGAACAAATAAATTTTCCATGGGTATTGCTACTCATGTAATCAGTTTGGTCACAAGGCAATGAATTGCAAGGTTCATGACAGAAGAGATATGGCTTCACTAGGAGAAATCCTAAGACATTTGCACCTCCAAGGAATAATAACATTAAGTGTTATAAGTGCAATAATGATGGTCACACAACAAAGTGGTGTAGAGCAGACATTCCAGAATCAAGTAGGAACAGGAACAAGAACATGGATATGAACAAGAACAGGAATAGGGACATGGATAGGAACATGGACATGGAAAGAAATAGTCAGAGGAATCAGAAGGATCAGATAAGAAGGAAAGAGGATAAAGGTAAAGAATAATGCTTTCTAGGAGTAGAAATACTCCCACCCCAGAATTAACCACCTCAAGAGGAGGTGGGGGAGGGGCTAAGCTAAGAGGCTCATTCTTAGCCCCGAGCCCCAAAGGTGACCCTTTGCCATTGATGTCAAAGGGGGAGAGATTTGTGTAAGGGGAGATATTTGGTATTTGAGTAAAAAGGAGAGAGCATTGAGCCAGGGGGAGCAATGTCCCAGGGGGAGCAGAACAAAGGAAAGGTCAGGTTTTCATGAAAAATAATTTGGGTTGCCATCAATGACAAAGGGGGAGATTGTTGGACATTTTGAGTCAAAGTTGTCATTGATGTCAAGAAACAAAGTTGTCATTGATATCCAGGAATAAGCCACCGATGATGTCAAAAGGTCAAGAGGAACAATGCAGAGATTAAAGGCAAAAGGGCTTCATAATATTTTTAATATTATGTGGAAGCATAAGTTAGAAGGTTTAAAATAAAAGGTTTTTCATAAAAACCCAAGGAAGCTTATTGCAAAGTTAAAGGAAGGTTTAATATTTATTTTATAAAACATTTAAATTCAAAGTGAATTTAAATTTTATAAATAAATATTATTTATACAAAGTTGTGCAATGAGAGAAGGCCTTAATAAAACCAAAGGGTTTTAAAGAATTAATTTATAAAATTTAAATTCAAAAGAATTTAAATAATTTATAAATTAATAAGTTTAAATCATAGTGCCGACGTCTAAAGTGTGAAGAATTTTGAAGCGTCGACGTGTATGTGTGAAGGAGGAAATCAATATAAAAACCATGCCTTAAGAGGCATTAAAATTATCCTTTTGCTCGAACGTTAATGCGTGCAATTGTGTTGAGAGCTCGTGCGGAAAAAGAGAAGCAAATTTTTGTTTTATGTGCCAGTGAATAGAGATAAATCGAAAAGCACCAAAAGTTGGAAGCCATCTGGGCAGCGTGGCCTAGTGGCAAGAGGGCAGTGGTTAGAGTGTTTGGGTGCTAGGTGACCTACGTTCGAAACATGGTGGCAGCATGTTTTGGTGGTTGTGTTTGTGTTGGAAGCGCCAAAGGAAAAGGTGCACATTTTTCTAGGCAAAGCGGGGAGCTTCATAGAGCACGTGGTGCTCTCCACTCTCCAAGCGAGCGCCTAGCTCGCGTGGTGGTTGGAGCCATGGCTAGGGCATTGGTTGAGGCTGCATCGTGAGTTTGATTCCCACCAAGGCCAAGGTAATAAATTTTGATTATTATTTTTGTGTTGCCTAAAGTTTGACATGAGGTCTTAGGGAGTTAAAAGGGTTGCTTAAAAGGATTGTTAGTTGAATATTATTTTTGATAAGTTGGAGGTATAAGGAGTTAGCTTTATCTTTGAATAAAGTGTTTGTGTCACATTGATTTGTTGAAGTTATAAAAGGATAAAGGGAACTTCTTGCATTGAGTTATTTTGAAAAGAAGAGTGCATTGAATATTATTTTAATTGGGAGATTATAAGGTGTAAGTGGTGAATTATTTTTGTAAATGTTAATGAATGTTTTCTTAAATATGGAGTGATAAGGTGTATGTGTGTCTTGATATTTATATTGTATTTTTGAGGGAGTTTATCATCTTATAACTTCTTTGAGCTTGGAAAAGAAGTGTTTGTGGTTTTGGCAGATTTATGAGATTCCTTCATCATCAAAGAAAAGGTATGAGCACATTCTTCCTGATCTAACCAAAAAGCGTGCACCCATCTACTGTATTATATCGTATTCATTCATTCAAAGCATAAAATAATGACAAGATTGCATAGATTCAACAAAATAAGTGTTTCTTGTATTAATATTTGCAAAGAATCCCCAATTACAATCATGCCCCTCTTAGGGTCACTCAAATGATGATACAATTAATACAATGCCAAAGCCCTCAATAGGGTAGGTGCACTAATGTTGCTTTTCAACTAGTCACAAACTGCTCTAGGGTGGAGTTGCCCTCTTCTTTGTGTTGGGGAAGGAACTTGATGGTTGAATCTCCTTCGAATCTGTTCCCTGTGATCAAGAAACAACATAAAAGTGTCAAAAAGATAGGCAACCTCTCATGATGAGGCCCTTTTGGAAAAAATGCATAAAGATACCATTAAGAATGTATAATCAAGAAAGCGTGAAAAGCATCTCTAAACTATGTTAATTGGATCAAGATTTATGGAAGGTTGCATAAAGAAAGATAGCAACTAAACAATGAATGGACTAATTACATGAAATAGAGCATGAAAGAACATAAAGAATCCATTAAAGCCTACTTAATGCAAATGCAATGAAACTATTCTAAACCTAATTCTACCAATCAAAAATCTTCTAAACTACAACATTTTTTATTTTAATTTTTATATTAATATTGAACCATAGAAATGACTAATCTAAACTATCTAGCTGGACATAAATAGAAACAATAAGGTGGTGATACCTCTATTGCAAACCATAGCTCTAGTGAGTGGTCTGCATTATAAACCATGGCTGAAAGCCATGGTTAGAAATCTGATAGGTTTACCCTCAATTTCAAGGGTAATGGGCTTGACCTCCTTGTCCAAATTGATGTTCAATGGTCACCTTCGGTGTCCTCAGACTGATTTGGTGGTTGATTCACTATGAGGGGCCTTCGTTTGCTTGAATATGCGCTTCTTGGCTCTCCTAGGCTCCTAGGGCATCCATAATGCAATTCATCATGAATCTTGGAAAGTAGGTAGGGGATAAGTGCAATAGCTCTCTCTCAGTATACTCGGTTGAGTGTACAATTTGATAGGGCTTCGCTGCTCAAATCTCCAATGCTCTCTCTGATAGTTTACCCTAATTCTAAGGGGTACTTATAGGACTACCCAAGGGCTAGGGGTGGCTTCATGGAGAAGCCAAGATCAAGAAGGGGTGGTTAGGATAGTTGGATTGGAAGCTTCCATCCTCTAACCACCATCTTCTAGATCAAATGGTCATTCAAACCGATTTGGCTTGGATGAAGGCCAACTAAACTTCAGTTAAGACTGCAGGTTACAACTGTGGTCTAGACTATAAACCGTAGGTCTCAGCCATGGTTCAGCCTATAGACCATAGGTCTGGGCTGTGGTTCAGATTGATTAGGCCAAGGAGCCCAAATTGAGTGGTTAGAACCATTGCTCTATCTTGGAGTCTATCCAAGATCCTCCATATGGTCTTGTAGCATGTCCATATGAGTAGTCACCCTCGACATGACGTGTTTTAGGTGTCTACAGATGCCCCTTTTGAGATGTGTTGTGAGATCGAACAATGCTGAGCAAAAATATACCTCCTAAAATGATGTCGAAGGTTCTATGATGATCATTAGTCAGATCAACATTAGATGCCTCTTGTCCAACAAAAGGATGTGCATCCTAGAATCATTGCTTCCAATTGGGTGAAAGGCTTATATTTGAAAAGCTTGTGCCCTTCTCATCTCATTCGGTGTAGCTATGCATTCCATAGGTATCTTCTGACCCATAGATCCGAAAGGAAGAGAACAACAAGCAAAGTCATATTTGCTATTTACCCCAAGCAAAGGGGTAAGCTTATGATAGTTATTGACAATGATTCGCAAGGACGAACGCAATTTTGACAAGATCAAGGGATCTACGATCTCCAAGATCTTCTATTGATTTTGATTATGATTTGATATTATGACTACCCCCTCAAGCGATGAGTCGATGAGGGTAATGACAATGATTAAAGTGACGATGTCGCTTGACCACCATGGATGATCTGAACAAATTTAGATTTGAGCATATTAATGCCTTGGCTAGGCCTAGTTCAACTTTTGATTCCAACTATTAATAGTGATTGCACATTCCTATCCCATGGAGAAGTCGGGCTACAATAGCCATCTTAGGGAATCGAAATGATACAAATCCAATTAGATTTGTGTTGAATCAAGTTATCGATGATTTGCTAAAAATATGTCATAGGAGACATGACATGAAACACCTCGTTCCCATGGAGAAGTCCAGCCGCGAAGGCCTTCTTAGGGATTGAAAAGAAGCATATCAGATCAACGATGACAATTTTACCCCAAATGTCCTTATGGTAATTTACTCATCTTGTCGGATTGCATGGAGCGCAAGTCGTTGCAACCGCCAAGTGTATAGGGTAAATTACTGAATACGAGGCACATTTGGTGTTTTTAATTATTTGATTTTTTTGTTAATTTTGATTTTTTTAATTGATCCTGGTGCTTTGAACATCACCAAATTTGCAACATTGATTGCTCTTTTTGAAAATTTGATCCAATGGGAGTCATTAATTTACCTTTTTAGACCTTCCCACGGTGGGTTTTGACTAAATTTGCTACCAGTTGCAAACCATGGCTAGGGTCTATGGTTCCCTATTGCAATTTTGGGAACCACGACTAGGGCCTGTGGTCCACGCGGAATAAGAAAAGCTTATAAAAGGCTCAATTTTCAAATTTATTTCATTATTCCTTGACAATGATTGGCAATTTCAGAGCTCTGATAGTGACAAGCTACCTGACCTGACCCTACCAAACTTTTACACCCACACCCTACACATCGCATGATGGTAGACCGTGGGCAAGCTTCATCTAGCCGAGGTAGAGGTGAGGGCAAGGTAATTCGAAATCGAGACCTCGCATCCATTACCAGTAAAATTAACCTCATTAAGAAATGGGCTAATTGAACCTAATTAAACTATTGGTAATGAACCTCATGTTAGATTAGGCTAGTGTAGGTATTATTTTTTTTATTTTTTTGTTTTTTTAGCCGGGGAAATGACCCCGGTAGGATCTCAGTTGGAGACCGTAGGTACCAGTTGTGGTTCCCAATTGATCAATTGGGGACTGTAGCTACCAACTACGGTCCGCATTTAAAATCCCAACGGTCAATTTTTGACCGCATGCGGACCGTAGGGTTGACCCGTGGTTCACAAACTTTAGGAAAAATTTATCAAATTTTTAATTTTTCCAAGGTTTAATAGGCAAATAATGTCATTTAATGCATTTTTGACTTGTCTAAGTGACATTTTTTATTTTTATGACTGCTTGATGACATGTTTTTGTATTTTTATCAGTTTTTAGATGTTTTTGATGCTTTTTAGGTCATTTTTAAATGTTTTTGCTTGTTTTTAGTTAGCTTTTTCCTTATACTATGCTTTTATTTCAGAGGTTGACCTCTAGAGCTTGCAAGCCCGACATCCTTAAGACTCTCCAAGGAGAGCTCACTCCTAGGGAGCGGAGATGGTTTAGAGCCATCGACTTTGGCTACGTCCTAGATCTACCCATGATTAGGGTGGATCAAGCTTACTTGACTACGTTGGCCCGACGTTGGAATGCGTGGACCAACACATTTCACCTACCTACAGGTGAAATGACTATGACCTTGGAGGACATCTATAGGATCTTCAGGATCCCCATTGATGGCGAGGCCATCATCTCTTCTACTTCTAGGGCTAAGGGGCCCATTTTTTATGCTATCTTCGATGATCGAAGCTAGGAGGCTCAGCGTAGTATCGATCATGGAGGAGTCCACATCGGATACTGGTAGGGGAAGAACATCTTCTCTATGTGGGAGGTCATATTTATGCACCTGGTGGTGCAAGTTGTTCTTCTAGACTCCTCGAGCATGAGGATTCCCTAGAACCTCTTAGCCACTATCCGAAGAGTGGTTCAGAGCTCAATGGATCAGCCACTATGACTGGCCTAGGGGAGCACCCTACTATGCTAGCTATATAGAGAGTTGTATCAGATTATTGATCGGAGCCATCGAGGCATCAGCTGCAGCCTACTACTTCAGATTTGGGGCTAGCAGCACATCAAGATAGAGCATCCTAGAGAGCTACCACTACACATCTCAGAGATTGATGATGACCACCAGTGCTATACCACCTACTAGCCTCATGAGGAGGAGGGGTTTAGGAGTAGGACCCATGCTGGTGACATCCAACATTACATTACATGGTTTGCATCACTCGACCCAGATGATATTGAGTGGTGATCATACATGGATTGCCCAGCATGGGCTGAGGTGGGTGAGTGGCTTCGATAGGCTCATAGAGATAGGTGGCTACTCGATTGGAAGGCCGATATTAGAGAGTATCAATTCTACTCTCACATCCTGCATCAGTTCAGCATAGTGCAGGACATCCTAGAGATCCCATTTGTGTATCGATGCTTGGCTTTAGAGTAGGATCTACCATGGATTCAACCTCCAGCTCTAGGGGATGAGCCAGATGACTTTCGAGAGTCTAGGGTTGATAGGGCTGCTACCACCCCAGCATATGATGGATGGTGGTCCATGCTTCGGTGGCATGGATCGAGGCCTCTAGGTAGAGTGCCAGACTAGGCAGAGGTAGAGGTGGATCCTGATGGGTGTAGGGTGCACCAATAGATAGAGGGTGGATGGGGCATAGAGGCCACCATCGAGGAGGCTCTTGAGGTTGACCCAGATGATGAGGCTCTAGAGGAGGGTGAGGTCCCTCTTGAAAGCATAGAGGGGCTGCTCTTAGCCCAAGTTGTTGACTTGTAGAGTCAGCTCGATAGATATGTTACACAATAGATGGAGCGAGACACCACTATTGCCACTCTAAGGGCATACTGACTGACAGAGATCATAGACTGACTTAGGTAGAGTAGTAGATTACTAGCCTGATAGCATGGGCCATGGTAGTAGAGGCCCAGGTCAGAGAGCTCACCAGTGCATATGACTTGGTACAGCCATAGCGGGGTGAGGCAGTAGTAGAGAGGGATCTTCTCAGAGCACATATGGGGGTTCCTCCACCCTCTCAAGTGGTCATGGGACCTCCAGCTATTCTATCAACTACATTTCTAGGAGGTGATGATCCTATGGTAGAGGTCGGTGGCTCACTTCCCTCATAGAGGAGGGAAATGACCTATGTGATGTGAGGGTAGCTCACATCTCCCAGTTGGAGGGCTACATCAGACTAAGGGGCTTAGAGGTACCTAAGGATAGACATGCTACTGGGTCTCAGAGGACCAGATCTAGGACTATAGGGTAGTCCATAACTAGCTCCAGCTAGAGGACTCATAGGATAGAGAGGATGCATAGGTCCTCCAGCACACATGGTGATAGCTCTCATAGGAGCCATAGGGAGACAGGTGTGACCTCGAGTCATAGGACTAGCCACCTAGACATACTAGTGTCCCATGTGCTAGGCCTCTTTAGGTTAGGTGGTACATAGGGCCCTCAATAGGGTGCACAATAGGCACCAGAGCTGACTATAGAGCAGGCTCTAGGTCATAGGGCTGAGGGAGGTGGTGAGAGCTCCAGTTCAAGGGGAGCAGGCTAGAGCTAGGGCTCTTATCAGATCATAGCTACATTTTTGCATATGTACCATTTTTGGTGTAAGGTCGAGGACCTACATGATTGTAGCCTACGAGTATTTTGTACTCTTCTAATGTACTTTGAGACACAAACAAGACACATATATATATATATGATCTGATCATTTATGGCTCATTATGTGTACTTGATTTATATATTTTAATTTTATATTTATTTTATGCACATGGATGCAATGCTTATGTTAATTTGATGCTATATGATGTGATGTATGGATGACATGCACTAGATAGCTATTTAATTTATGATGATGATTATATGCAATGATCTAGATGCTTAGATGTGTGATTTATGATGGATGCATATGGATGCAATGTTTTCTCTTAACGCATATTTGATATTGCTTTATTGTATGCATTAATGTATGTAATGATTTATTTACATGATGGTGATCTAATGTAAATGAACATGTATGCTTTAATCACTTAAAACATAAGGAATGAATGCAAATATGTTTATCAATCTAATGGATGACACCATAGAATGTATAAAAATCATGAATGTAATTGAAAATCCTTAAGATAAGAATTTAATCAATTAATCACCCATATATGAAATGCAATGAATGCAGTTGTATGATGCGAATGATATAATGTGTCATTCTATTTTCTTTTGCAAAATTTGAAAAATATGCATGATATAGTCAGTGGCCATCTAAATATTATTTCTAATATCCATCCGGTATCTATCCTATATTTTGATTGTGCTCTATATGATGATGTATCATGGACTCGATACTTTGCAATTTGATGATTTTATATGGTTTGCGATATTTGATATTTTGTTGCTATGAGAGAAATTTTTGAGGTTTTCCATGAGACTCAAACACCCTAATAGACTTATCAAAAGTTGCATACTAACCACACTAGACTTCTGAGATAAAAGGCTTTTGCTAGGATAGGCCCTAACTGTTCATTATCCCTGTGTGTGCACATGATTATTTTAAGATAAGACACGAGCGTTCCCCGATGTCAGATGGGATTCTTTCAGCCCATTGCTAAGATAGGGGTACCACAAATGTCTTATCCAATCCCAAGTTTAGATTTTAGTTGGACTAAGCCACTAGGCAATGCAGGACACCTGAAGCTAGCTCTTCCACATTCAAACATTGGTCTACCCACAAGCGAGATGCAAGTGTATCAGACATATCATCATGCGTAAGGTATAGTAGTGCCGACAATTCCAGGGATTCAGGCTCATTCCTTTCTATCCTTCAATTTTTGGGATACTTGCTCATATGTAGTGAAGCAAGGGAGTCGATTCCATCTTCATTTTGAACTATCTTTGGATCTTCATTTGATCTCTCTTCGAACTGGATTTTGGATCTTCATTTGATCTCCACTCAAACTTTTATTTATGATCTTCATTTGATCTTCACTTTGAACTTGATTTGAGCCTATTTTTTGATCTTCATTCGATCTTCACTTTTTGGCATTTACATTTGATAATTTTCTTCAAAAACTTTCCTTTGGGGGATTTACTTTGGGAAACTATTTTTGGTATATCGATTGAGAATATCGATCTTATGATATCAATATGGGATATCAATCTGGGAAGTCGATCTATGATATCGATCTAGGGTATCAATCATGAGGATTGATGTGGGATATCACTATGGGATATTGCTCATTTTATCATAAGCAAGGGATTCTGAATAGGGAACTAACCTATCCTTTTGCCAACTACCAACATTTCCCATACCGTTCGCATAGAGGGATAAGCAAGAATAACTCTTTTCACTTCAGGATACCCGGTCCTGCTTCATAGCTTTCATCTTCCCCTAGTCCTTGTTAGGATTGTTTAATTTGTTGATTAGTGATAGGCTTATGATATGCTAAGGGCTATACTAACTGAACCTTAGCTACAAAAGCAAAGCAAGCTTTCTACCAACTCTTGATAAGACCACTAGGTATGGTTGAGTGACCAGAAAACCCTAGTATATCTCCATAGCAACATTATAGGTTGTGTTGAAAAACACAATTACTCACATGAATGATGGATCATGATAAATGCAGAGATGCATGATTTAAACACAAACGTGGTGTCATTTGTAAGACTGACAAACATAATCCCTCCTACTATGGAATGCAATGGATGATGAATGCCTATATGCAATGCAGTAATGCAATGAATGCATGTGTGAATGCAAAATGAGAATGCAAAATTCAAATGCAAATGCAAATGTTTTTGGATTTTATGCTTTACCAATTTTTTTTGGATTTTATTGATTTTATAATTTTTATGAGTTTTGAGCCTCATATCTGACCAAACGGTGAGTACATGCCTCTGGAGCCTTTAGATTGACCAAGCGATTTTTTAGCAAAATCCTTGGAGCTTTTTAGGATGACCAAGTTTTAACAACCCTGGCAGCCTTTTAGGATGACCAAGCGATTATAAGCAAACCCTTGAGGCCTTTTGACATGACCAAGCAATTTTAAGAACCCTTGGAGCCTTTTGGGATGATCGAGTGGTTTTAAACAAACCCTCAGAGCTTTTTGAGGTTGACCAAAGGGCTTACAGATGCCTTTGGGGATTTTTGATTGACCAAACTACTTATGAGAGTGTTTGGAGCTTTTTAGGATGACCGAGCGATTACAAGCAACTCTCGGAGCCTTTTACTATGCTCTTCAAGCATAAAATGCCTTAATATGGATGATGTTGAGAGGTTCAGGCTCTTCAACACCCCCTAGCGATGTTAGGCGATAGGTACCTAGACCAATATTTTTAGATATGATGTAGGGTCCTAGCCAATTAGCCATGAATTTGTCTCGCATATCTAGCGGTAAATTAGAGTTCTATTGGTTCTCTTTCAAGACAAGATCCCCAAATTCAAAGTCTCTCTGGTGGACTTTGATATTGTAAGCTCATTTTAGTCACTCCTGATAAACATGGAGATGCTCCAAGGCATTCATGCGATGTTCATCAAGTAGCATCAATTGATCCAATCGAGCTTGTCGTGTAGTGTCATCATCGATGAACTCTTTCAATGTGATGTGCAGCATTGGAATTTCTAATTCCAAGGGCATAATGGCCTCAATGCCATATACTAGTGAGAATGGTATTGCCCTAGTGGGCATCCGAATACTAGTCCTATAAGCCCATAATGCAAGGGGTAGCTGGATATGCCAGTCTTTGTGGTTTTCTTGTACCATATTTTTCAAGATGGCCACCACTATCTTATTTGAAGCCTCAACCTACCCATTTGCTTGCGGATAGTATGGAGTCACAAAACTATGTTTGATTCTATATTTAGATGTCAAAGCTCTCACAATTTTGTTCTTGAAAGACGTTCCATTATCCGATATTATTTTGGATGGAATCCCAAAATGACTTATGATATGCTCCAGTATAAACTCTGCTATACGAGCTCCAGTTGTCATTGTTAAGGGTATTGCTTCCACCCACTTTGTAAAATACTCAGTAGCCATGATTATGAATGTATGTCGGCCCGATGATGGAGGAGAGATCTTGCCTATAAGATCTAATCCCCACTGAGCAAATGGCCAAGCCGCTTGGATGGGCTGTAAGGCCTATGATGGCAAGTGCGTAAGATTAGCATGATGCTGACATTTAATGCATTTCTTGACATACACATTGCACTCCTTCTCCATAGTGGGCCAATAGTAGCCCATTCAAAGGATGCACTTGATGATGGCCATGCCACTGAAATGGCCACCGCATGTACCATCATGAGCTTGCGAAATCACCCATGATGCCTCTTGGGGCTCTAAGAAATGAAGGAGAACTCCATCATAGCCTCATCGGTACAAGATGTCTCCTATTAAGACATATTTAGCCACTTTCTATTTAAATGTGTGCTTCATGGCATGCGGTAATCCCTCTAGGATTATACTAAGCTTCAGGAAGTCTTTAATTTGTGACATCCAATTTTGATAAGCCTCAACTTCGACTGCTAAGATGACTTGCTCCCCCTGCATATTTACCTTTGCAAATGCAGACTCGAAAACAACCCTGTGGTGAATGGTAGTACCACTCCCCATAGGACTCTGAGAGGTTAATGACCCCTAGGGTGCCTTCTTAAGAAAGTCTTTAGCTTTGTAGAACCATTCAACTTTTGGTTCTACACTGATCATGTTGACCGATTCTCTATTATCATAGGTTGCACGCTCTGCTACTGGATGTGAGAGCATCTTGACATGGATGGTAGTGAAATTAGTAGATAGATTCTAAGGGATTAAATATCCCAAAGATGCCATGGTATCTGCAAACCTATTTGATGATCGAGGGATTGCCTCAATGTCATACCATTCAAATTTAGCCAAATATGTGTCAACTAGATCTTTATAGGCTTTCAGTATGGGACATCGACACTGAAAAAGCCCCTTGACTTGATTTACTATGAGCAAGGAGTCACCAAAGATGTTCAATCTCTTAATATTCATGGTGACGACTATGTGGAGGCCCAATAGTAGGGCTTCATACTCAGCATTGTTGTTGGTGCATGGAAAATCCAACTTAAATGACAAGGGCATTGGAGCTCCTTGTGGCATGAAGAACACTATTCTAGCACCACCCCCTTGCTCACACTTCGAACCATCAAAGAACAGAGTCATATCAGCATTATTCTCTAGTTCTTCGAGTTTGGGAGCTTCAGATATGATGAAGACTGCATCATCCAAAAGCTCAATTGTTAGAGGCCTACTATTTGATAGTGGTGCCTCAACTAATTGATCTGCTATGACCTATCCCTTAATGGACTTCTGGCTTATGAATTCTAGATCAAATTCCATCAATAGCATGATCCACTTTATAGTACATGTATTGTGATAAGTCTTACTCATCATGTACTACAAAGGATTTTGTTTGGATATAACATATGTCGTATGACTTAACATATAGTGTCACAATTTCTTTGTAGTGAACACTACTACTAAACACAATTTTTCCACATATGCATACCCGAGCTCATAGCTCACCAAGGTTCGACTAATATAATATATGGCATATTCTTTGCCTTGCATATTCTTTTGGGCTAACATGGTTCCCAGTGCAAAGTCAGTTGTTGATATATATAGTAGAAAAGGCACCTCTAGCCTTGGTGGAGCTAGCACTAGTGGCATTGCTAGGTATTGCTTTATTTCAGTGAAGGTTGCCTTGCAGTCCTCATCCCAGTTGAATGGGACTCCCTTATGTAGCAGTCGATTCATGGGTCAACATTTATTCGATAGTTGGGTGATAAATCACTTTATCGAGGCTACCTTGCCCTGAAGGCTCCTTAATTCCTTAATATTGGTGGGAGGATGCATTTCCAAGATGGCCTTGACCTTCGTTGGGTCTACTTCGATGCCTCTCTTAGAGACGATGAATCCTAGTAATTTTCTAGAAGTTACGCCAAATACGCACTTCTTAGGATTCAGCCTGACATTGTGCTCTATCAAGTGATCGAAGACTTTTCTTAAGACCTCTGCATGCTCTTCTCATAGCAATGACTTGGCCAACAAGTCATCGATATAATCTTCTAGAATTTTGTGCATATAGTCATGAAAAATGTATGTCATGGCCCGCTGATATGTGGCACCAACATTTTTGAGGCCAAATGGCATAACTTTGTAGCAAAATGTTCCCCATGGCGTTATAAACATGGTTTTATGTTGGTCTTCGGGTTTAATCTGAATTTGATTGTAACCAGAAAAACCATCCATTAAGGAGAGCATTTCATGACCTGTAGTTGCATCTACGAGAGCATCAATATTGGGCAACGAAAATGAATCTTTGGGTGTTGCCTTATTTAGGTCTCTAAAATCCATGCAAATATGGATTCTTCCATCGGGTTTTCCCATGGGTACCATATTGGACACCCATTCTGGATAGTCGATGGAGATCACAAATTCCACATCCAACAACTTTTGTAGCTCATATTTCACCATTAAGGCTACTATTGGGTGCATTTTTCTAAGCTTTTGCTTGATCGACTTCTTTGTCAGATCTAGCGAAAGGTTATGCGTAACCAATTTTGGGTCTAGACCTGGCATATCCTTGTACGTCCAAGCAAACAAATTTGGTCTCTCTTTCAGCAGAGGGATGAGGGTGGCCCACTCATCTGGAGTGAGACTCTCTCCAAATTTAACCTTCTTTGCATTGGCGGGATCATTACTGATATCCACCTCAAAGGTTTCCTCTATTGACATATGTGATCCCTCCTCAAGCTGGTGAGGCGTAGGAATCAGATGGATGTCATCATCCAGGTTGATCGGTTCCATGTTGGAAGCATTTTTGGCATGATAAACATCATATGCATAGCCTGGCACAAAATGGAAAGGTTGCAACATTTCTTCATTAGGGAAGAAATCTTCAGGCTCAACGGGTGAATCAGCATGATCCCAGTCGATAGCATCTTTGTTAAGATACAATGGTTTGGATGGATCTACTGGATTGTGGAGTGGAGTGGTCAAATCAATGGAGACCATGTTTATGGAATGGAATTGATCTCCAAGACCACATGGACCGACTTCTACAAAATCTATGTAGTCCTCATACCCACGATCTGGCTCTAATGGCACAGGCACAAAGGGGTCTTCCCTATGAGGACTATGAACAACTGGATCCTCCCTATGCATTGACTACAAAATAGGATCATTTGGCTCATGGAGCTCCATGTAGGTTGGTGGAAGGGGATTAACCAACCGATGAATTTGATCCAAGTTTAACCGTCTTGCTCTCAGACGAGGACCAACACGTAACTGTCGATAGACCTCATCTATGTCGATGGGTTGATGATGGTAACACAAATAAGGAGGACCAAGGTAGGCCCTCTCTAACTCATCTTCTTCATCACTATCATAATAGAATCCTTCATTCACCCCTACTCCTAGGGGGTACTCTAGCAGGTGCGGCCCCATGAATCTGACTGCTTGATCATTGTCATCACTATCTAGATAAACCAGATAATTATATCATAAGTGTGACATCACCAAGAAATCTAGCTCTGCTTCTTCCCCTAAATGATCAACGTTGGGAAGGATCTCTTCGATAACCTGTATCGATTCAATAGGCAATAAATGATGTGCATGCCAGGGCCTCTCATAGGCACCTTCGACTTCATCCCTAGATTCATCATCATTTGAGGATTCCTCATCTGCATCATAACCTGGTCCACTCATATCGGAGGTGGACTCCACTCCATCTTCATTACAAAGATCTCCTAGCTCGAGATCGCATACAGTAATGGGGTTACACCCCTGCACATCTATGTCATCGACTGCATCATGGGTTTGGTGTCCTAGGTGATCTCTAGGGTTCAGTTCTATCTTAGTCTGCTCAAGGAGCCCTTCATGATGATCTTCGAGTGGCTCAATGGTGATGACAGATATCATAGGGTGATTCCTCCAGAATCTAGAAGGATCCAGATGATATGGATTAAAATCCACATCATCCACCATACTAAGGTACAGATGATCTAGGGATGCTATGAGCAAATCATCCTACCCCCATATCTATAACCCTAAACCGAACCTATCAGTGACTAACTGATAACGAGGTTCCAATGGAGTCCTCCATCCTTGTTCAAAGAGACCAAGGCCGTATCCATGCCAATGATACAACTCAAAGATACGCATGGCATACTCGGGATTGGATAGATAATGAACATTTACAATGAAAGGTTCATCGTCATCTTCATCCATGGGCTCTCACATTGGAAGTTGGTCTAGCCCCGCATAGATGAAGTTAGTCTGATTAGGTGGCTCTCCCAATGGAACCACCGATCCAACTGGGTAACGATGAGTGGATGGTCAGCCCATCTCTTGCATAGTCTTTAGAATCGGTTCGAAGGTTACATTCTGCACAAGGTACTCACCTAATCTGGTGTTGGTGAGATGTACTATCACCCATGGTGTGGATGACCCTACTGAAGATGTAGGTGAGGTAGGCTGAGGTGCCTCCTCGGCTTTGTCTTGGGGTTCCTCAACTTCCATAGGAGTGGGAATCTCCTCGATGATTGGCTTGGGCTCACGCTCCTCTTTCTCACCCATTTTTACCTTCAACTTCCTATCATCCCGATGCATGACTGATGTCGATGGTTTCAGGGAAGTGGTAGTGGTGTGCTCCGATCTATGTGACACAGATGGCATTGGTTGAGCATGTACTATTGGTTTACCTCCTGGTTTCTTTATCGATGATGATGACCGAACATCCAGGTGCATTGATGGGAGTATGAAACCCCTAGGCAAATCTGCTAGGTTCATGAACTTAAATGGTTCTTCATTCGATGCCACTACGTGAACCTATCCCTCATGAATATACTTCACACACTGATGCAATATCGAGGGAACGCAATGCATTTCATGAATCCAAGGCCTACCAAGTAATATGTTGTATTGCATGGCCCCTTCTATCACATGACACATCACAGAGATGGTCTTCAAGCCTACCTACATGGGTAGGATAATTGTGCCAATAGTCAAACATAGTGCATCGTTAAATGCTCTCAATGTAAATGTAGTGGGCACAATGTGTGATTTAGGTAGCTTCAAATGACTCAGTGCCTTGGTCATTATTATGTTGATCGATGAGCCGGTATCAATCAAGACCCTTTTAAATGGCATGTGATTAACACATGCGATTATGTGCAATGGTGGGTCAGTCATGGTTGTAGAAACCATCCTTATCTCATGATCATAAAATTGGATCATCGGTTCCTGACACTATTGTACATGTCCCACAAAATTAGTAAATGCCTGTGCATCCTGGGACTGTACTTCAATGGACCTCAAAATATCCATAAGAGTCTCCCTATGCCTTAGGGACTACTGTATTAGCTCATATATCGACAACTTCATAGGAGTTATCTACAGGTTTTGGACCAACCTGCTCCTTATGGTCACCACCGGTCTTGTTGGTGGGCCTGGAATATTCTGCATCGACCATTGATTCAGCATGGCTTGTATTTGAATGGGAGCATGAGGTTGATTCTATTGTTCATATCTCCCATGCCTAGTGACAATATTCACCATGCCTACGAACCCCTGGGTAGGTGGTTCGACTCGCACCTGGTTGACCTGGCCAACATTGTTGCGAGGCACCTCATGATTTGGCAAGGGGTTTTTGTAAATCCCCATATTCTGATTATCGGGTGCCTACGGGTTGTGCGACACTACAAGCTCACCTTTTTCAATCATATTTTGCACCATGTGTTTGAAAGTCTAGCACACCTCAATGTCATGGCCTTTCATTCGATGAAAAATGCAAAATAGATCTTCTTGGTACCCCTTTGATTTGGGTTGATTGGGGTCTACCATCTTAATTTTGGGTAATCTAATTGCCTTGGCCTCGCATAGTTGATGGAAAATTGATGTCAATGATTCTGTCAATGGTGTGAACTGGCGAGGTGGGCGTTGATATTTGTTCTTGCCCTTATAATTGTTGTTGCACTTGTCATATTGCGCAGGAGGAGGTTGGGCCTGATAATTCTATTTTTTTGCCCCTTGTTCTCCCTCTGGAGATTCAACACCACTTGATTCACATGGGCCTACTTGCCCTATTGTTTTGTGGTACTCTTCTTTTGTCCCTCTCTCCTATTCTTGAGCTTCAAGTTGCCTTCCTACAACTTGATGTCCTCAATCACTTTGGCTTGCGCCAAAGCCTCTTCGAATGTAGGATACTACTACAGCTGCAATAGTAATGAGATGTGCTTGGCACAACTCTTTGTAAACATTTAGGTTAACTCTATGGTAGGAATAGGGAATGGCAACTTCACCATTAGTCTCCTCCATATCTTTTTGTATTGCTCTATTGGCTCATCATCACGCTGAGCTAGCGCAGCCAGATCAAAAATATTGGCCTATTTCTTGATGCCAAAGGAATAGCATTCAAGAAAGGCATCAGCTAATTGCTCGAAACTAGTTATGCTATGTTTCTTTAGCTGATTGAACCACTCTCGGGCTAGACCAAAAAGTGTCATGATGAACGTACGCAACAACAATGCATCATTGCTTGCTATCTAAAAACAAGCATCCAGAAAGCTCGTGACATGTTCCTGTGCATCTTCATCACCCTTAAACTTGTCTAACCTGGGCATATCAAAATGCTCAGGGTAAGCCGGAGTAGGCACCGAAGGATCCAAAGGCTCATTATGAATTTTCCTTAATGTCAGCTTTTGAATAGTCGTGCCTTGTCTCTCGATGGCTTTGATCTTCTCGGCTAAGGCCTTATAGGCCTCCGAAGATAGAAATTCCTCCTCCCTAAGTTGATGTGGAGGTGGCTTAGGAGGTACTATCTTCCTCGTACGAGATGGAGGGCATTGCTCTTCCTCCTCCTCAGCTCGAGAGCTCTCAGGATATTCTTGCTCATATCCATCTCCCTCTTCTTCTTCATGCTGCCTTTGCCTCTGATTATCGAGCGATGGTGGTCGCTCCCTCTATTCGACACTAGCATGAGTACGAGCATCTCTTTGCTCTTGATGCATATCAGCTTGAGACAAAGCCTTCCTATATACATGCTCTCTATGCTCATCATGAGGATATAGGCTAGCCCTAGCTAACCTATCCTCCTACTCCATGCGCTCCTTCTAGGCAAGGATACACTCTTTGCGCATGCGCTGCTCATATAGCCTCTATCTAATGAGCCTCTATGCTTGAATATTCTCATATTCAATGCACTGCCTCTCTAGGTGAGCATCCTCCAATTGATCTTGGAGGAGTTGGCATTTTTTCTCCGATACCAGTCGATGTGATCTATCGATCTGATCGATCATGGGAGGCCTCTAGTATCCTTACTCTGTACGAGTGACCTTGTGGGTTCTGTA
This sequence comes from Wollemia nobilis, assembly GCA_028583015.1. Classification (NCBI taxonomy): domain Eukaryota; kingdom Viridiplantae; phylum Streptophyta; class Pinopsida; order Araucariales; family Araucariaceae; genus Wollemia; species Wollemia nobilis. The sequence continues at coordinate 1,600,120 of JAQPPZ010016675.1, forward strand.
CCCATCGAACTGATGTGTTGTGCCTTTACCTCTATCTATGAAGATGGCATTGGCATCCTGCTATGTCCTATACTATGAACCACCATGCGCAGATAGTGGGTGTGTGACATGAGGGTGCTTAGAAGCCTCTCCATGCTCTCTAGTAGTCCTGACGACACTCACGCTATGCTCACTCGGGGCACGAGTGGGTGGAGTGGAAGGCTTGTAGCCTAACTACTCTAAGACACTACCTAGACCCTCTAGCTATCTAGACCACCACCGCTCATGCGACGGTGTGCCATTAGCTCCCACCTTTGATATATCAATGGTGATCTTGCATGGTGGACCACGCATGGGAGTATGGTTAGACCTATGCTCGGTAGCGAGCCTGTCTACCTACCCCTGAATGGGTGGATCTCTAGTCCTTCTATACTCAGAAGGTGGAGGCATGGATCCTCCTATGGACTTAGTACGTAGGGGCACCAACCTGGTCCCCTGCACAACAAACTCTTTGGTCGATCCCATGGATGCACGTGCAGTGCGGTCTTGATAATGGCTCTCGAGTGGAGCACCCTCATGTTGAGAGGCTCCCTATTCTATCCTATGCCTAGAGGAGTGTACTAAAGCTCCTCTATCTAGGGTATGCTCTACAGGCTCCCCTCATGTCGAGTTATCTCCTCTAATGCTTGTCGAATGATGTTCGGTTCGCTCATGTGGTTGAGGAATTGACACGTGTTGCTGTGAATTGGTTAGGGGTTGGTCATCGATGTTAGGTTTAGACCTTTGTTGACCACCCTATGTATCCACCATTGTGTACCTAGCATCTAGATGTATCTTTTATTATTAAGAAAACAAGGTATACAATAATGATTATCTCATATTAAATTTTGAAAGTGAGTCCTAAACTATTTGATGTGTTTTCAAGATTTGTTGTATCAGTGTAGAAACTCTTATCATGTTTTGCAAAACTTGTTGGATTTTATTCTTAGTTTAATGGCTTTCACCTGTACGCTCATAGCTCGACAACTTGGCTATGAACTCCAAGTCACGTAATCCAACCTATAATGTGTGGTAATGAAGCCCACACATGGTCAAGGAGCACGGGTCCTCCCAGATCCTCACCCATTTTCCCTAAGTTAGTGTTATACCCTCCGAAGAGAATACATGCTAATTTTCTAGGGTACGAAAGGTTCTCGGATCTAGTATTGGTCTAGTATCCAAAAGGTTCATGGGATTTGGGCCAATGGATGGAAGTTACGCCCACCATCGTTGAACCCTACTAGTGGTTGGATGTCAAGCCCAACTCACTAGCGTTTAAGTGCCAAGTGGTGTGTGTGGTTCCTTTTAATTTGCATGAAAGAGAAATGCATAAGACAACATTCAAATGATTCTTCTCTATATGTAATGCAAGAAAAAAAGAACGTTTCACATTAAGAGAGTATGCATGATTAATTTCATATGATATTTAGACAATGCATACTAACTATGAAATGGCCACTGATCGAGCCTCAAGCAAGCAAACAGAATACAAAAGACATCCTAGCATGCTGGAGACTAGGGTGGACTACACTCAGAGGTCCGTTGTTCCTAGCAATGCCTAGTAAAAACCTAAAAATGAAAGACCTAAGGACTTATGCGCATATTTCCAATTATGTTGTCTTTCCTAATTAGTCAAATTTATTTTGCATTCTAGAATTTAATAGATAGTGAAAATAGATACAGAGAGTGATAGTGGGACCTACCTCAAGTCCTCATCCGAATAAGCTTTATCCCTCTACTATTTGTTGTGTCTATTGGAAACCGTAGGTCTGGTCTACGGTTCTGACTATGGCCCATGGGTTGAACCTATGGTTCAATTGTTGGCCCATAGCTGATAGCTATGGTCTGTACCTACAAGTTCAAAAACACAAGAAATGATAGTCAGATCGCTTGAATTGTGGAGTTCCACCATGATCGCCTTCTGATCTAACCAAAAAGTGTGCACCCATCTACTATATTATATCATATTCAATCATTCAAAGCATAAAATAATGACAAGATTGCATAGATTCAACAAAATAAGTGTTTCTTGTATTAATATTTGCAAAGAATCCCCAATTACAATCATGCCCCTCTTAGGGTCACTCAAATGATGATACAATTAATACAATGCCAAAGCCCTCAATAGGGTAGGCGCACTAATGTTGCTTTTCAACTAGTCACAAACTGCTCTAGGGTGGAGTTGCCCTCTTCTTCACGTTGAGGAAGGAACTTGATGGTTGAATCTCCTTCGAATCTATTCCCTGTGATCAAGAAACAACATAAAAGTATCAAAAATATAGGCAACCTCTCATGATGAGGCCCTTTTGGTAAAAATGCATAAAGATACCATTAAGAATGTATAATCAAGAAAGCATGAAAAGCATCTCTAAACTATGTTAATTGGATCAAGATTTATGGAATTGCATAAAGAAAGATAGCAGCTAAACAATGAATGGACCAATTACGTGAAATAGAGCATGAAAGCACATAAAGAATCCATTAAAGCCTACTTAATGCAAATGCAATGAAACTATTCTAAACCTAATTCTACCGGTCAAAAATCTTCTAAACTACAACTGAACCATAGAAATGACTAATCTAAACTATCTAGCTAGACAAAAATAGAAACAGTAAGGTGGTGATACCTCTATTGCAAACCATAGCTCTGGTGAGCGGTCTGCACTGTAAACCATGGCTGAAAGCCATGGTTAGCAATCTGATAGGTTTACCCTCAATTTCAAGGGTAGTGGGCTTGACCTCCTTGTCCAAATTGATGTTCAATGGTCGCCTTCGGTGTCCTCGGACTGATTTGGTGGTTGATTCACTGTGAGGGGCCTTCGTTTGCCCGAATATGTGCTTCTTGGCTCTCCTAGGCTCCTAGGGCATCCATAATGCAATTCATCATGAATCTTGGCAAGTAGGTAGGGGATAAGTGCAATAGCTCTCTCTCAGTATACTCGGTTGAGTGTACAATTCGATAGGGCTTCGTTGCTCAAATCTCCAATGCTCTCTCTGATAGTTTGCCCTAATTCTGAGGGGTACTTATAGGACTACCCAAGGGCTAGGGGTGGCTTCATGGAGAAGCCAAGATCAAGAAGGGGTGGTTAGGATAGTTGGATTGGAAGCTTCCATCCTCTAACCACCATCTTCTAGATCAAATGGTCATTCAAACCGATTTGGCTCGGATGAAGGCCAACTGAACTTTAGTTAAGACCATAGGTTACAGCTATGGTCTAGACTATAAACCATAGGTCTCAGCCATGGTTCAGCCTATAGACCATAGGTCTGGGCTGCGGTTCAGACTGATTAGGCCAAGGAGCCCAAATTGAGTGGTTAGAACCACTGCTCTATCTTGGAGTCTATCCAAGATCCTCCATATGGTCTTGTAGCATGTCCATATGAGTAGTCACCCTCGACATGACGTGTTTTAGGTGTCTACACTTCCATAGTTAAGTTGAGTGGTTGGTTTTCTAGAAAATAAGTTTGAAGTGAAAAGGACTTGATTAGGGTTTTCTTTTGAGTGTGTTGAGTTAATGCTTCAATGTTTTCTGGAATAAAGAGTTGTTAAAATCTTGTTTTATAAGCATTGTTGTTGAAGCCATTGGTTGAGCAAAGAACTAGGGTTTGAAAATAACATGAGTATCATTGTTATGTGAGAGTTGTTTTATAAGCATTGTTGTTGAAGCCATTGGTTGAGCAAAGAACTAGGGTTTGAAAAGAACATGAGTATCATTGTTATGTGAGAGTTGTTTTATGAGCATTATTGTTGAAATGAGTTTTTGAGCAAAGAAATCGAACTAGGTTTATCATTGGTATGTGAGATTTGTTATTTAGCATTATTGGAAATATTTTGAGTTGGTGTTTATATACTTGTATTAGGTTTGTATGGAAGGATTTTTCATTGAGTTATTGGTTGAGTAGAGTTGGTTGAGCCTAGTCAAGTGGATGTGTGAAGTGATTGTTCAAGTTCCATAAAACAAACTATTCTATATTTTGAATTGAATTGAGAAAGTGATTGAGTTGAAGCATATTGAGTCTCTAACAATTCTCTGTATGTTTTTGAAAGAGTGATTGAAATTGTTTGAGCATTGTAATTAGTATAGAGTATATTGAGTCTCTAACAATTCTCTTTATGTTTCTATGAGATTGGACAAGTTCTAGTGTGGACTTGTTGAGCATATTTGAGGTAAGTCTTTGAGAAGACTTATAGATAGATTTGGGTAAGCTTTTATGGAAGCTTACAATATAGATTGAGAGAAAATTTGGTTAAGTTCTTGAGAGGACTTATTGAGCAAATTTGATTAAGTTCTTGAGAGGACTTATTGAGTAGATTTGGTTAAGTTCTTGAGAGGACTTATTGAGCAGATTGGACAAGTTCTAGAGAGGACTTGTAGACTGATTAGTGTGAGATTTTGTGAAAGCTTACAAGGTAGATTTGAGACAAGTATTTGAGAAGGCTTGAGAGTAGATTTTATTGATTGATTTGTTGAAACCTTGAGTTAAGGTTTGTGGTAGATCCAGAGTTGATTTGATATTGAGTCATGCTTTGAGTTAAGGCTTGAAGATAGAGTTTGAGAAATGATTTGTGCTAGAATGAGGGACTATGTTTAGTATAGATTTAAGGACAGATTTGTGCCAAACCAAAGATGGATATTGAGGATAAATTTGTTCTAAACCAATGGACTATATTTAGTATAGATTTGAGATAGATCTAAGTGTAAGCTTTGGATGTGACAAAGCATAGAGGACGATAGTATCTAGTGGATAGAGATACATTAGCTAGGGCAATGAGGAAAAGTCTTCTAAGTGAGGACAAGAGTATTTAGTGGATAGAGATCCATTAGCCAATGTAGTAGAAGCAGTAGTTCTTCTAGAAGATCACCAACTAGAGCAAGAGTAGAAAGGATTTCTCTTGTGGATAGAGATCCATGAACTTGATTAAGGGGATTGGTAACTCCTTTGCATAGAGGTCCATAAACATTTTAATAGGGAAAGGATTCCTAAGAGATTGATTGAGAAAAATTTTAGTGAAATATTTTCTCCGTGGAGTAGCCCACATTGGGTGAACCACGTAAATTGTGGTGTCTCTATTATGTGTAATGATTTGTGCATTTATTTGAATAATGATATTGATTTTCCTATATTTACATTACATAATATTGATTGGGAAAGAAAAGTAAAAGGTGATCTTATATTGTTCATCCCCTATCAGTATAAGCTTGTGTTATTTAGTAAAGCAGTTTGTTTAAAAATTTGAGATGATTCAGCCTTCAAGATTTACCTACAGTTATAAGGATATGTGTAATCAGCCATTGGATCCTGTTGTTGTTGCAAGTTCATATCCTAAGCATTTTCCATGCTATTTTTGCCTATATATAAGGGGAAAAAAGATATGATAGAATATTTAAGAATATTTAGGACATGTCATAATATCATATATGATGACATGTTGTTGAAAATATTTCCTAAGAGTCTTGGTGGTATGGCATTAGAATGGTATTATTAGTTATCTAATTAATCCTTGAAGAAACAACAAAATTATTCGCTCAATAGTTTTTTGCCTATATTGAAAAGGAAGTAACAATGAAATATGTCTATAGTTTAAAACAAGATAAAGAAGAAATTTTTTAGAATTCTTGGCTCGTTGGAGGAGTTTAGTTGGACGTTTGAGATATAATTTACCTTTGAAATATATGCTTGAGATATTTATTGGTAATTTACAAGAACAATTATCTTATGCACTAGAAACTACTATTACATCCTTTTATCAAGAAAGGTAGAATAGGCTCTTATCAGAAGATGCAAACTCAAGGTTAAAGAAGATAAACCTACTAAGTCTCAACATAAGAATAGGTACATAGGAGGTGATAGTGGAATAATAGTAGGCATGTTAATAATATTACTAGAAACCTACAAAAGATAATACTTTAGAAACCTCCACAAAGTAATTTTACAAGGCTTAATATGTCTATGGAAGAAATTTTGAAATAACTTTTAGAAGCCAACACAATTGAGTTACCTCCCATAAGGCAATCAGATACTACAACTCATTGGTACAAGGTAGGTTAGCATTGTGCATATCATAGAGTGGAAGGACATTGGACAAACTCTTGTAAGAAGTTGAAACATGTGGTTCAATATTTGATCAATGTAGGATGTATTGATATAGATATTTCTTAGTAATCAAATAATCAGGTTCCTACCCAACAATTTTCAATAATAAATCAATATATGGGAATATTCAAGATCCATTGCCAAAACATAATCAACAAGCAGCTAATCAGGTGGCTTATCATAAGTAGCCTCCTCCCTATGGTAATATAGTTGACATAACTACAAGAAGGTAAGCTTAGATTTAGTCTACTTAGAATTCTTAGCAAAGATAAAGTTTTATATTGTAGCCCAATTCAATTTCAAATAATAATTAAAGAAAGGTTTTGGAGATAGGGACTCCACATTTAATATTGAAACCACAACCTAGAGTTTCATTTGATCTCCAAAAGTAGTTGTCCAATACTCTAGCTAAAATATCCATTTTAGAACTTATGCAAACTTCTCCCAACCATAGAGATGCTTCGATGGAATTTCTAAGGCAATAATCTATTTCTCTAGATATTTCTCCTAGCACCATAGTTGATGCCATAGATTATTTAGGATACATCACATCTCATTCTCGGATGATGATAAGCCTTCCTCAAAATTACAAGAAGATTCTTCACTTTACATCATTTCACTTATTAGAGATACCTTTATCAAGCAAATTCTTATTGATAATGGTTCTCCCCTCAATTTGTGTACATATCAATTATTTCAATATTTTAGATTAAAATAAGAAGATTTAACAAAGTCTTATATCATCGTAAAATATTTCAACAATGAGTCCGAAGAGGCCTGCATATGGGTGAAATTTTGTACCCTTCACCCACTCTTTCTTTCAAAGTGATCCCATTTTTTCAAGAGTACCAAATTTTGGAAACATCAATGGATGGGAAGAACATAAGTAGTGGCATTAGAAATAATGAGAAGATACAAGTGTCAAGTGGATGGTAGGTTGTTTAATCAATCAAGACATACAATAAAGTGGGTGGATGATCCACCCTTTGCTTTGGATGGATTTATCCAAAAGGTCCATACACCTATTGGGTGAACTCTCAAGTGGCCAAAAAGTTAGGATATATCATACACCCCCAACCTTAGGAAGAATAGAGGCTCCCAACCATACTCAGGTAGAACATTCAAGTACCAATTAGGAAAAACCCTCAACAAATAACCAACCTTCTTCCTGATGACTCTGTGGGTGGAAGGAAGGATAAATAATGCACTTTCCTTACACACAAAACTCCTACCATCACCTATAATTCAAATAGGAAGAATATTCATTGCTACAAAAATCCACGTACCAGGCGATCATACATAGAAGTGATTGATTAGAGGAGCATTTCTCCCAAGGTTATTAATACCAGTTATTCATCACATAACCAAGAGGATCATCAATTAAATAAAAATACAAGGTGGATGAAAATTAATGAATGGGGTAGAAAATGTAGTGGTTCCAAGGGTCTAGATTAGATTAGATGCATCTACCTCCTAGAAGATCATCACCATCCTGAGGAGCAGTGTACCAGTTGAGCTCTTGGCAGCTTCAAGTGTTGTCTTCCTACCTACTAGAATTAATGTTTGAATTTTAAATTTATTATAAAAGACCTATAAATAGTGTAATATTGGTCATTCCCAAGAGCAGCTCTTGAGGGTTTGTTATGGCATAATAAGAAGGTAAATTCTATGAACAAGAATATTGAATAATTTGAGATGCAAAATTGATTAGACGTTTTTCGCAGGACTGCCCAAACTGCCAAACTCGTTTTGGCCATATCTCACTCATCCGGACTCGGATTGAGCTAAAATTTTGAGGGTAGATGCCTGAAAAACCCTAGAACTGTCTCCACCAATTTTCATATCATTTGGAGCAACATAGATCCTAGCGCATCCCTATGTGTGAACGACATATTTGGCAAGCGGCTATGCGAGGGTTTCATCTGGGTTGAGTGCAAGCAGCTCTAGAGGTTGGTTTTTAGGGCCTTCGGGCCCTAGCGGCCAATATTTTTGTGGTTTATGCTCAATATTTTAGCAGGAAATGTTGCAGGGGATACAATATGGGTTAGAAATTTGTCTTTCAATAGATCATACTATGAACTTGAGTGACAACGGCTTCCAATTTGCTGCACAAAAGAAAAGTGAAAATCATACCTTTCCACGATGTCTAGGGCAAGGATTAAAGAGATCACGAAACAAGTTTCAAGTAGTTGATCAAAAAATGGCTCATATCTCAAGTGAATCTGGTGCTAAGGTGCACCCACAAAATAATTCTACTATGAAAACCCCTATCAAGGGTAAGAATTTCGAAGACTCAGTCCCAAAAATGAATTTTAGGGATGCCCTTCGTGGTGGACAGCCTCAGCCCAATGCTAATATCAATATTAGGGCTTCCCATAAACCTCTAAGAATGCCTAAGATTGATCCCAGGAAAATGGAGTCAGGATGTCTTAAAGCAGCTGATGGAACTCCTATTGTTAAGCTTGATATGGGTAACATTCAGACTGGCATTGAAGATTTGGAAAAAAGAGGACTAATTTGTCGGTTCATGGGTTTTCGTCCGAGTCTATCTAGCTTTCAAAGTCTCGGGCTGCAAAAATCTGGAAAACTAAAGGTGAGTTACAAATCTCTATTTATCCAAATGGTTATTTTCTTGTTTTATTTGCTAATAATGAAGATAGAGAGAAAACTTTTCAAGGGGGTCCTTGGTTTTTTGGAAGGGCAGGGCTTTTCATGAAGCCCTGGCATACTAAATTTAAAGTCGAAGAAGAGATGCCTTCTATAGCTCCCGTGTGGGTTAGACTCTTTGGCCTCCCTATTGAATTTTGGAATCCTACTATTTTTTCTTCAATTGGAAACTCTTTAGGAACTTTTATGATGACTCGCTGATTGTACTCAAAATTTTGAACATATTATTTATGCTCGGATTTGTGTTTTAATGGATTTTGACAAACCCCTACCTAAAAATATCACATTACAATTTGGGGAAGACACTTGGGAGCAAGTAGTGGACTATGAGAACATTCCTTTTCATTGTAGAATTTGCCATGAATATGGTCATTTGGCCAGTGCTTGCCCAAATAAAATTCCTGATCAAAAGAAAGAAGATATAAACTCAACAGGTTTCCAAATACCTAAGAAGAAGAACACTCAAAAAAACCAGTTATGAAGGATCAATCAAAGTCATCTGCTAATATGTTTGAAATCCTTTCCACAAATGATGTCCCAAGTGAGGAAGAGGAAATAATGGAAACTGAAATCTTAGAAACACAATTTAAATATGAAGGGAAGAACTCAGAGACAAACCAACAAATCAAAGGTTTTCAACAGAAAAAAAAGGAGAAAATTTACACAAGAAAAACAATATTTCAAATGTCAAAACTTCAAATAATGCAGGTCCCAATATAGACTCCATTGAACCATCTAGTAAAATTTTGGTCGTGTACGAGCATTCTTCAAGGTTAGAAGCCATCTCAGATTCAATTGGAATAAGTCAAGAAACAGGGAAAAAAAATTGAAGATGGATTCTAATCAAAAAGTAGGTCGCAAGACCAATCAATATCATATGGTAAAAGAAGGTGAAAAGCTTGTAGAGGAAGGTAAGATTAATGCCCTTCCCAAATTTTTTAGCCCTGGTATTAATGAAGATCATCACTTGGAATATTAGAGGACTCAAAGGGAGTCTTTCAAAACAAAATGAAATTAGAAGAATGATTCAGATAAATCATCCACATCTTGTTTTCCTTCAAGAAACAAAGATGTCAATGGAGGATATGGACTTAATTGCCAATAAAATTTGGCCAGCTGGAAAAGTGGTTTCCCTCAGTTCCCAAGGGACTTCGGGTGGCATTGCTTGTCTTTGGGATCCAAAAGAGGTAGTTATTCACCATATGGTTGGCAGTTGGGGTTTGTTGGCTATAGCTATTCAAAGTAGACATTCCAACCAGATTATGCTCTACATTACTGTTTATGCTTCGACTTCTTTGGAGGAAAAAAGAAGACAGTGGAAGGATATTACTCATATTATCTCTCATTTTCCTAAAGCTTGGATCTTGATCGGAGGAGATTTCAATACCATCCTCTCTCTGGATGAGAAAAGGGGGGGAAAGAGAAATTTGGACAAAAGCACTGACCTCATGAGCGAATATATTGCAAACCTCCATCTTGTGGATATCCAACCAGATAATGGCCTTATGACTTGGTCTAACAGAAGGCAAGGCTTAGCTTGTATAATGGAGAGATTGGATAGGTTTTTGCTCTCTAAAAATTTCTTAATCCATGGTCACATTCCTAAAGTGAAGACTCTTAATAATGTTGGTTCGGATCATTGGCCAGTCATGGTGGAAATGTGGAAAACCAATGTGAGTTTCTCTCCTTTTCATTTTCAATTAATGTGGCTTAGAGACATTTCCTTCAGACCTCGTGTGCAACAATGGTGGAAGGAAGGTAAACCTAGGCATGGGACTAAGATGTTCTGTTTTGCCAAAAGACTGCAATACATTAAATCCAAAATCAAGACTTGGAACTGGAAAGAGTTTGGGGATGTTCATAAAAAAAACATGAAGTTATTGCTCATCTTGAAAATTTGAATAAGAAAATCCATTTAGATGGCCTCACAGAGAAGAGAAGTGCAGATGAAATTAAACTCACAACTCAGTTAGAGGAATGGGAAAAAAGAGAAGAAATCTTATGGAAGCAAAAATCTAGAATTCAATGGCTCAAAGAAGGAGATCGAAACACAAATTTCTTCCACAAATATCTTCTAGCTCGAAGATCTCACAACTTTATTTCTTCCTTAAAATCAGATTCTGGAGATGTTGTTTATACTTGGGATGGCATGAACTCTATTGTTGTTGATTACTTTTCCAATATTTTTGTTGCTACTCCCCTTGACTCAGCTTCACAACATAATGTTCTTCAAGCAATCCCTTCTCTTATCACTTCTAGGAGAACTCTATTTTGACTGCTCCTGTTACTATCAATGAGCTTCAACAAGTAGTTTTTAAAATGCAAAAAGGGAAAACCCCAGGTCCTGATGGTTTTCCTATTGAGTTCTACCAAGAGTTCTGGGATATCCTTCATGTTGATTTATTAGAGGTGGTGGAAGAAGCCAGGAAAGCCAAAGAAATTTTGAAGGTTATAAATAAAACTTATATTACTCTTGTTCCAAAAGCTCAAGAGGTTGATCATATCTCAACTTTTAGACCTATTGCTTTATGTAATGTTCTTCTCAAAATCATTACTAAAATCATGGCAGAAAGGTTGAAGCCTCTTTTGCATAAGATTATTTCCCAGAGCAAGGGGGTTATGTGGAAGGACGTCAAATAGTAGATGAGATAGTTCTTGCTCAGGAAGCCATCCATTCCATGGATATGCAAAATTCTCCTTCCATGTTCATTCGGTTAGACTTATCCAAAGCTTATGACAAAGTGGATTGGCACTTCCTTATCAAAGTTTTGAGGCAATTTGGTTTCTCTAAGGATTGGATGGATTGGATTATGGGATGTATCTCTTTAGTTTCCTACTTAGTTCTTATCAATGGTAGGCCTTCTCAGTCTTTCCCAGCTTCCAGAGGTATTAGGCAAGGTGACCCGCTATCCCCTTATTTATTCATCATTCTTGCTGAATGCTTGGGTAGGACTATAACCAAAAAGAGGGAAAACAAAACCCTTGAGGGAGTTACCATTGCTCATGGAGCTAGACCTATCTCTCATCTTCAATTTGTGGATGACTCTACTCTTTTAGGTAAAGCTACAGTTAAGGAAGCTTCTAATATTAAGCAAATCATTAGCTATTTTTCTAAGGCTACTGGGCAGTTGATCAATGAAGACAAATCTAAAGTTATTTTCTTTCACTGCTCTGCTAGACAGGAATCCATGGTCTTGGATAAACTAAGATATAAGAAGACCTCTCTTCCAATCACTTATTTAGGTATTCCCATAAATATTCAAAGGCAAAAAAATAAATATTGGAATTGGTTGTTGGACAAAGTCAAGAAGAAAATTGGAAAGTGGACCAACAAGTGGCTTTCTTATGGGGGTAGAATCACCTTGGTAAAATCAGTCCTTCAAGCTATTCCTATTTATGTTTCTTCCATTTTGAATATCCCAAAGGCTGTTCTTCGAGAATTGGATCAAATCAGTCATCGTTTCCTTTGGAGTGGTACTAAGGAGAAAAGAAAATGGGCCTTGGTGAAATGGGATACTTTATGTCTTCCTAAGAGTGAAGGGGGGTTAGGATTATGGTCTTCAATTAATAACAACAAAGCTTTAGCTGCTAAATTATATTGGAGGATGTTGCATAACCCCAATGCTCTTTGGGCCAATAATCTCCATGCTAAATATGCTGAGAACAAAAGTCCTGAAGACCTTGTTCGCTATCAACTTCCTACCAAAGGTTCTCCCATTTTAGCAGTTCTTAAGACTGGTGAGGATTTGATAAAAAAAATTATTTTGGATCATTCATAATGGTCAACATGCAAATTTTTGGACAGATTCTTGGGATGGTCACAAGCCTTTGATAACTCAGTTTCCCGATTGGAGGCCTTGGATGGAGGAGCTTCACCGAGCTAATTGGATAAAGGTGGCTAATTACTATCGGTACCATACCGGTAATTCAAAGGTTGGTAGATATTGGATCCCTATTGAGGACTGGCCTATTCAAATCCCAGAAAGGCAAAGACAAGATATCCAAGGCATCCTTCATATGAGATCCCTCTCTTGGTCCCATGAAAAAGATTGTTTTGGATGGAACAACACTACTAAGGGTGAGTATTCAGTTGCTCAAGGTTATTTGACCTTATGCCATAATAATCCCAACCATTCTTCTGACATATTTTCTCGATTGTGGGCTCAAAAGCTCTGGCCTAAGGTGAGGTTCTTTAATTGGCTTTTATTGCATCGTAGGGTGCTTACTCGGTGAGCAACTTATGAAGCATGGTTTTCATGGCCCTTTTAGATGTGAAATGTGTGAAGAGAATGTAGAAAATATCAACCATATTTTTATTGAGTGTACTTTAGCCTCTGAGCTGTGGAGGAGAATGGCCACTTTACTTGGCTTACAGTGGTCCAATTTTTTTACTTTTGAACAACTTTGGAGGGATTGGCCTAATCAAGAGGGTGTTGATCATTTTATTAGGCAGTTAGTTTGGATGGGTTCTACCATTCTTCTTTGGAATATTTGGAATGAAAGGAACAACCAAATTTTTAATCAAGATAGGAAGGATATTCACTATATTTGGCAAAAGACCATAGCCAACTTAGTTGAATCAGTCCATCATCTCCTTAATCACCCCCAAAACTCCCACCAAAGATGGGATCAAGTGATGCAAATATTGAATATTAAACCTTCTAAGGGCAACCAACTTAAAGGGAATGTGAGTATTAGTAAGATGGATAGGAATAGAAATTGGCAACCTCCTCCTAAGGATTTTGGAAAAGTCAATACTGATGGAGCCTCTAGAGGGAACCCTGGAAAAGCCAGTGTGGGAGGAATTGGTAGACTTTCGGATGGCTCCCTGGTTTTTACTTTTGCTGAGAATTTGGGTATTCTTTCCAATAACCTTGAGGGGTATGGTATCCTCAGAGGCCTTCAGGAGGCTACTAAGGTTGGATGGGAAAAGGTGTTAGTTGAGTCTGACTCTCAACTTATGATTAATCTCTTGAAGAATCCTTCTAATAATCATAAGGTGGATTGGAGAATAAAAAGAATTATTGAGAAGATTCAGTTAATCCAGATGGGATTTTTGAAAGTTGATTACAATCATGTGGTCAGAGATCAAAACAAGAGTGTTGATGCTTTAGCTAATTGGGCTTTGGACAAAGGTGATCTTACTTGTTATGGCCACCCTCCTATATGGTGGGCTTCTCAAATTAGGGAAGCTCTTCTTTCTATCATTTCTTTGGATGGCTCCAGCTTCGAAGGTACCTAGTTTCTTCTTGTTTTTTTTTTTGCTTCTCTTTGGTTCATTCAGTTTTTTTTAGTTCCCTAGCTCATTCTATTCTTTATTTTGTTTCCTCTGTTGATTCTTGCCTTAATAGTCTTCTCGGTCTAGATAGGTCATTGTTTTGTTCATTTTTTATTTCTTTTTTCTTTTTTGTTTTTTTTGTTTAGTTTTTTAAGGTGGGTGGGTTTTTTTATTTTGTTTTGTTTTTGTGTTCTTTGTGTTGTTTTTTGTTGTTCTTGTGTTTTTGTTGTTTTGTTTTTTTTTTTTATGTTTTTTGTTATTGTTCTTGTGTTTTTTTTCGTTCTTGTTCTTGGGTTTCTCTTTGTTTGTGTTATTTTGTGTTTTTATGTGTGAGTGTTTTCTATGTTTTTTGTTTTTGTTTATTGTCTGTTGTTGGTTGTTTTTTATTTTTATTTTTATTTTTATTTTATTTTTTAATTTTTTAGGTTTTGGTTGTGTTTATTTTTCATGTTTTTTTTGGGTTATGTCTTTGTAGTGTTCTGTTGTTTTTGTCTTGTTTGTGTTTTGTTATGTGGTTCTTGTGTTTTTCTATGTGGTTTGTGTTGTGGTTTCTTTTATCTTATTGTGCGTGTTTGGTTGTGCTTTTGTTTTTGACACACTCAAGGAGCATGTTTTTTATTTTATTTTATTATTTTTGTTGTTATTTACTTATTTTTAAATTGGTTTTGTGTGTTTGTTTGCTCCTTGAGTATGTCAAAGGTGGTAGGCCAGGTCCGAGTCCTGGGCATTTTTGGCGGAATGGATACCCCCGCCTCCTTGGGTCTTACCCGAAAGTGGCATCCCTTTTGGGATGTTTTCCACAAAAAAAGAGAGCAGCTCTTTATCCATTACAATTCATGTAAGGTTTTTCACCACTATGTAAATATAGACTTGTTACTATTTGGTCTTTGATTTTTCCTTCATGTTTTTTATTGAATGTATGAATGTTTATTTTTGCTTTGGTCATTTAAGTGGTTTCATATAATTTTATAGTCTGGATCTCATGGGATTCACTTAGTGGCTATGGAATTCACATTTGTAATATGGGTTGGGGTTTTATTTATGTTAAAGCTGGTAGGATGGGAGCGCTCTAATTATGTATTATATATTTCACTCACCCATTCACCTATTCTAGAATTTGCTCTTTTCTCTTCACTTTGAAGTGACCATTGAAGGTGCCATTGGTATATCTATTAGGTGATAGGTCTATATTTTTACCTATGGTGTGATACTTGCACGTATTTTGATGTGGCTATACCCATCCTTGTGAGTTTTGGCTATGGCCATTTTCATATTTATTTCCCCCTTTTTTCATTTCCCAATTTTTAACATAGATAGCTAGAACCACCATATAGGAAATGTATTCCTTCAAATATTGACCATCCCATCCTAGCTCAATGGCCATTCAATATTAACACTAGTCCACCCTCACTCTCTATGCAGTTTTAGATCATCAACCAATAGTTTTTGGTGACTCTACTAGGGAACTCATTGCGTTTTCATGATTCAAGAAATCAAATTTTAGTGATACTTTAATTTACCCATATCCTCTCAAAATCACCTAGTGACTCCAACTATGCAACACTTCTATGTTGGAATATGTAATGCAACATTGTGTAAATTATTCTTAGACTAAAATATAAAGTCTAAATAATAATAGTTTAATTAGAAAATAATTCTATTTTATGTAAAAATATTCCCACCCAATTAATAAATAAAATAAGGGTGCTAGGAATATTTAATTTGTGGGAAAAAATTATTTCCCCTTTTCTAGCAAATATTAAAAAGTAACCAATCACTTTTTAATATTTGATAGATGCCACTTGTCACACATCTCAAGATAATATTGTGATAATATTAGGGTAATTTTAAGGTTGTAGTAGAAAAGCTTCTCTTTAAATAGGGGTGTTTTCTACTACATCTTGTTATATCATGTTGATGCATATTGTTGCATAACATTGAAGCATTCTTGTATTGTTGAATCATTGAGTAATATAGTGAACTTCATAGTGGATGTTTCCCTTCTTCATTTGAAGTAGGGTATTACCACTTAATATTGATGTTATGGATTTTCCTCTTTTGTATGTGATTGATCTTGTGGAGCATTCTTCGATCTTGGGGAGGCTTTGCTTGTCTCACATTTGGTATCAGAGCGGTTGGGATCTCCATCAAGTGTCTTCAATACTTTGAGGTGAAAAACCCATTAAGGTATATTTTTTTTTGTTTTAATGAATGCATTTGATATTTGGGTATTTTATGCATTTGATATTTGGGCAAACTTATTTTGCAAATCTGCCATTAGGGTTTATAGATTTATTGTATTTTTTAATTTTTAATCTAGTTGTTAGATATTTTGCGAATGGTATTTTCATTTTTAATCTATAAATTTTTGACATTGAGCTTTTGCTAGAAGGGTTTTGGAGCCAAACGGATCCCGTGGTAGCGTCCGGAATGCCCAAAAACCCTATTTCCATATATTATTTGTCCTATTTTTGTGAAAAATAAATCTGAGGCAATTTTTTTTATTTGGGGGCCAAATGGCCCCCCACCCATTTTGCTGTATAGTCTAAATTTTTTATTATTCTATTTTTTTAATAAAAAAAACAGTCATTTAATAAAAAAAATATTCATTTTTTATTATTCTATTTTTTTAATAAAAAAAAATAATCATTTAATAAAAAATAGTCATTTATTATTCTATTTTTTAATAAAAAAAATAGTCATTTATTTTATTTTAAGACCTAATAGTTATTTTTTTTGCATAAATTGAAATGCATTTTTTATTATTGTATAATGCAACTAGAATCCTTTTATGCAATTTTTGGCAAATTTTTAGTCAAATTGTCAAATAATTTAGACCTTATAGTCATTTTTTTTCTCACATTAACAATGGTTGTTTGTGAGTTTGCTTGTTTTGCAAGGTTATCCAAGTATGTTTTGGAGTATACAAGGCAATTTCGGATCAACTTTTTCACTCTCTTCCCCCTATTTTTATTAATTTCTTCTAATCTCTCTCAAGCATTTGATTGAAGCATAATGTAAATTAATGTAACGTGTATCTCTTATAATGAAATTAAAATAGAATGAAAGTGAGAGAGAGAAAGAGAGCGAGAGAGAGTGTATTTGTGTTTTGCCTATTTTGCATCTCAACTAATCTAACCACTAACTTACTAACTTGCTACTAAACAATCTACTAACCAACTAACTTGCAATTTACTAATTTTCATATTAATCAAGAAGGTTAAAAATGAATCAACTTACTAACCACAACTTTAGTATTTGATTAAAATTTACATAATCTTGCAACACATATTATATTTGCTAAACACCTATTGAATCCAAAAGAACTTGCTCTATCGGTAGCAAGTCATTTTGGGGTCATCGTACTTGTACCATTTTGGGTATCTTGGTTGACCTTGGGTGAGATGAATTGGAAATTAATTAGGCTATAGCAAAACCTCAAAATTAACACTAACTTACTAACTTATTGACTATCTAACATTTAACAAATATTTTATGATTCAATTCAAGTTAGTTTATTTTGTTGCAAGATGATTTTTATGGTTAGTTACCTTCTTATTGCAAGTTAATCTATTGCAAGTTGATCTTGGTTTATTTCCTTTATTCAATTACAATATGGTTATAGTTTTTTATTGCAAGATGGTTATAGTAGTTCATGATGATTTTGATTATCTTTCATGATGTTTATCTTTCATGATGATTATCTTTGATGATTGAAAAGTAGATTACTTGAAAGTTATGTTTTTTTAATATGCAAGTATGTTTATCTACTTTCTTATTGCATCATTTATTTCCTTTGTCAATGCATCTTATGTTTTGATTATGTTCACTTTCTAGAATGGCTGATCATGGAATCTCCTTCACACCTAAGCACATCCTTGATGGATCAAATTTTAGAATATGGGAACCAAGGATGAGGGCTGAATTTCAAGAAAGAAAGTTATGGCCCATTATGAATGGAGATGAAGCAATCCCAACCCAGGTAAGGGCACTTGAGACATACAACAACAAGATTCACCTTTCACTTTCCATGATTAACAATAGTGTGAGTGATGATATGTTGCTCACCATAAGCCATTGTGAGCATACTAAAGATGCATGGGATTTGCTAAAACAAGTCCATATAGGTTCCAACACATCAAGGAAATTCACTTTATTGTCCAAAATTCTTAGCACTATGAAAGGTGAAGAAGAAAGTGCCTTGATCTTCCTCTCAAATATGAAAGACATGAGAACTCAACTATTGGCTTGTAATTGTGATTGGATAAGTGAGAAGATCTTAAGTTTTATAATTTTGAGGAACTTGTCAAGCAAGTTCAATAATTTTATCACCATTATTGAGACTAGGCTAGAGCAAGAAGAGGATGGTATTCCTCTCAACACTCTTTCACAATTAGTGATTCAACATGAAGAGTCTCTCAATAGAGACAAAGTAAATGGTCAAGTTGTCAAGGAGAATAATGTTTCCTTGAGTGCCACTAAGGCTTCCTTCAAAAATAAATACAAGGGAAGGAAAAATCAAAATTTCCAACCCAACAAGCCTAAACTTGATTTCACTTGCAACTTTTGTGGCAAGAAAGGCCACAAGGAACAAAATTGTTTCAAGAAGAAGAATATTGCAGAAAAGGAAGAGCAAGAAAAGGCTAAGGTACAAGGACCTAAGAAATGGTTTGGCAAGGGAAAGAAAAATAACAACAATGTAAAGTAAAATTATAATAAAAATGCTTTTTTTTTTTGCCCTCTACTCCATTGACTCATCTACTTCTAATGAATGGGTGTTATATTATGGATGCACTAACCATATGTGTTTTGAAAAGGATAAGTTTGTGGACTTTCATAAGCACTCTTCAAATTCAGTTGTCATTGGTGATAATACTAGACTTCAAGTAGAAGGTGTTGGCAATGTTGTAATTGAAGGGAAATTACTTGATAATGTCCTATATGTGCCTAACCTTGGGAGAAATTTAATTTTAGTTTTTCAAGTTTCTAGAAGTGGTCACACTATTGAGTTCAATGCAACTTCATGGAGCATTAGGAAAGGCATGCTACCAATCATTACAGGTTATGTGAAGAATAATCTTTATGCGTTAGGTGATGCTCCTCATAAAGTGTGTTTAGCAACTAATGTTTCTCCTAGTAGCAAGCTTTGGAACTTAAGGTTAAGCCATACAAACTATAAAAATATTCAAATTATAAAGTCCAAAAATTTGGTTGAAGGCTTGCCTAACATTTCACCTATTCATGGTTTGTGTGACACATGCATCTTAGGCAATATGAGAAACCAAAATTTTGCAAAGGACAAGTCAACACGGACCACACAAATTCTTCAAATCATTCATACAGATATTATGGGTCCATTACATGTTAGATCACTTGGTGGTGCATCCTATATTCTCAACTTTATAGATTATTATTCAAGAATGATCTTTGGGTATCTACTTAAGAATAAATCATATTGTTTTGAGAAATTCAGGGAGTTTAAAGCTTTGGTAGAAAATCAAAAGGGAGCACAGATCAAAATTATTAGAAGTGACAATGGAGGGGAGTACAATAGCAATGATTTCAATGAGTTTTGTTCTTATCATGGGATTAAAAGGTAGTTTACTTGTCCATACACTCCTCAATAAAATGGTGTTGCAGAGAGGAAAAATAGGACAATCGTGGAGATGGTAAGATGCATGCTTGGTGACCACTTACCTAAATTTCTTTGGGGTGAAGCAGATAGTACAACAATCTAAATTCTTAACATGTGTCCTTCAAAATTAGTTGAGGGGAATACTCCTTATGAGGTTTGGAATGGTAAGAAGCCAAATTTGTCACACTTAAGAGTGTTTGGATGTGATGCATTTTCATATATTCCTCGAGAAAAGAGGAAGAAATTGGACAGAAGTCTTAAAAATGCACCTTTGTTGGCTATGATGAAAAACATAGGGCCTACAGGTTATACTCACCTTTTTCACGCATTGTATTTGTTTCAAGATATGTAAAATTCAATGAAGACCTTCTTGAGTTAGAAAAGGGTGGGTCTTGTGTCAAAAGGACCAAGAGGTTGGATCATTCTAGGGGTCCTAAAGAGAAAAATTTAGTTAGCCAAAGGATAACTTGAAGTATGACCCTTAACATGTCTCTTCTAGCTAAGATATAAAATTATCATGAGCCTACTTCTTACCAAGAAACTTCAAAACACTCTTGTTGGGTTGATGCCATGAAGGTTAAGATGGATTCTCTTCTAAAGAATAAAAATTGGGATCTAGTGCCTTATCCCAATAAGAGAAATGTTATTGGGAATAAGTGGGTCTATAGAATCAAGTACAATTCTAATGGAGAGATAGAAAAGTATAAGTCTATATTGGTTGCTAAGGTTTATGCTCAAAATCATGGCATTGACTATGATGAAACCTTTGCACCAGTTGCCAAAATTCACACCATTCAGCTTCTCATTTATATTGCTGCTGCTCAAGGTTGGTATATTTTGCAGCTTGATGTGAAAAGTACCTTTCTAAATGGTGATTTAGATGTGAATATCTATATGATTCAACCACAAGAATTTGTTGTACAAGGTAAGGAAACACTTGTGTGTAAACTAAAGAAAACCTTGTACGATCTGAAGCAAGCACCTAGAGCGTGGTACATAAATATTTCAGGTTACTTCTTATCTCTTAGTTTTGATAAATGCTATTTATATATAAATCTCTATGTTCTTAGGAAGGATAACTTGGTCATTTTAATTGCTCTATTTGTTTATGACCATGTTATGAATGGAAATGAGAATGAGGCCATTTTTTATTTCATCTCCAAATTAAATTCAGAGTATGAAATGACTGACCTTGGTCTTCTACGCTACCTTCTTGGCATGCAATTTTATCAGCATGAGGGTTGTACCTTTTTGATTCAATCCAAGTATATTGAATATCTTCTTAAGAGGTTTTATTTGGAGTATTGCAATCCTACTTCATTTCCTATTTCTAAAAGGGTTAAGTTGGAAGTAAGTACAAAATATCAGTTGGTTGATGCTACATTGTATAGGCAGCTCATTGGTAGTCTTCTTTATGTTACCATGACAAGGCCAGATATTGCTTTTGCAGTTGGTATGATGGCTAGGTTCATGCAAAAACCTTACATTGAGCACTTAAAAGCTACCAAGAAGATTTTGAAGTACCTTTTAGGTACTAGAGATTTTGCACTCAAGTATTCTAGGCTACCTTCCTTTACTCTTTTTGACTATGCTAATTCTGATTTTGGAGGGGATAGAATATACAAAAAGTCTACCACAACATATGTTTTTAGTATTGGGTCTGCAACTATCTCTTGGTATTCTAAGAAGTAAGATACAATTGCTCTTTCTACAATGGAAGCAGAGTATAAGGCTACAACAGTAGCTACACAGGAAGTGGTTTGGCTTCATACCCTCATGAATGAAATTGGCTTTGAGAAAATTGGTCCTTCATGTTTGCTCTTTGATAATAAATTAGCTATTGCCTTGGATAAAAATTATATAATGCATAAAATGACAAAGCATGTTGAAATCCAAGCCCACTTTATCAGAGAGAAGGTATTGTATGGGAATATTCAGTTGGAGTATTGTCCATCATCTTCTAATTCTGCTGATTTGTTCGCCAAACCTCTTTCCAAGGAGTAGTTTTGTAAGCTGAGGAACTCACTTGGTTTGGTGAAGTTGTTCTCAAGGGGGAATGAAGTGTAGTTACACTTGTGTGATGACAAATTCATCCTTATGAGGTGTTTTGTGCTATATATATGAGTTGATATTTGGTGGTATAATTTTTTTTTGCATCTCTTTTGAACATGGTACTTTCTTGTTTGCCTTGTGCAACTTTTGTACATGTTACTTTGTAGATGGCATTGTGCAATTATGGTATATGATGCAATTGCTTTATGCGAATCTTTTACATGGTACTTTCTTGTTGCCTTGTGCAAATTTGTACATGTTTTTATGTAGTTGAAATTATGCAATTGGTTTATCATGGTACTTTCTTGTTAGCATTTATCCTACTTTTGTACATGATATTTTATGGTTGGCTTTATGCAACCGGTGTGCACACTTTATTATTTTTATATACCTTATGCAACTCTTGTACATGGTATTTTAGATTTTGCATTATCATGGTACTCCTTGTTTGCTTTATGCAACTTTGGACATGATATTTTTTAATCAACTATATAGCACGTGACTATAAGTATGGCTTGGCATATTTTTGTGATGACTTATAGTTCACTATTTGTTAGATCAGTTTTGTTATCATCTTTGGATATTCATATATGTTGTGGTGAATATGTTTATGATGATGTATCTAACTGATCTTATGTTGAGCTGCTTGTAGCTTGCAAGTACTTCTATTTGGGGTTTTGTAGGCTTACTAAAGACACACTTGTGATGTTTTCTTCTTGTCATTTGCAACCACTTGTGGTTGATGGATGGCTTTATAAGCTGCTTGTATCTGAAGCTACTCCGTTAGGGGATTGCATTCTCTTTTTGGCCCATTTTGTATTGGTGCCTTATTGTAGACCATTCTTGGTCATAGAAGCTCATTGTAACTATATTACTCATTTTATTCTCATCCCCGTTTGTATATTTAGGGGGAGAATGTTTCTTTATTTCATAATTCCTTTCTCCAATATTGCATTAAGGGGGAGTGTTGGAATATGTAATGCAACATTGTGTAAATTATTCTTAGACTAAAATATAAAGTCTAAAGAATAATATTTGAATTAGAAAATAATTCTATTTTATGTAAAAATATTCCCACCCAATTAATAAATAAAATAAGGGTGCTAGAAATATTTAATTTGTGGGAAAATTTATTTCCCCTTATTTAGAAAATATTAAAAAGTAACCAATCACTTTTTAATATTTTATAGATGCCACTTGTCACACATCTCAATTTAATATTGTGATAATATTAAGGCAATTTTAAGGTTGTAGTGGAAAATCTTCTCTTTAAATAGGGGTGTTGTATACTACATCTTGTCATATCATGTTGATGCATATTGTTGCATAACATTAAAGCATTCTTGTATTGTTGAATCATTGAGTAATATAACGAGCATCATAGTGGATGTTTTCCTTCTTCATTTTAAGTAGGGTTTTACCACTTAATATTGGTGTTGTGGGTTTTCCTCTTTTGTGTGTGATTGATCTTGTGGAGCATTCTTCGATCTTGGGGAGACTTTGCTTGTATCACATTATAGATCATGAGATTAGTCACCTTCTTATGCTAAATATATAAACATATAGAAGGACTCAAGGTTCGATGAACAACCTTGACCTCACTACTAGAGATAGTATATTCATCTGATGACTTCATAATTGATCCTAACCTTGATAGGATATTTGAATACCAATGCCACCATGAATTTCTTACATTAAAATGATTCTAGTCCTCTCAATCTCCTTGATTAGAATGATATTCTAGAAGCCACATTCGATGCCCTAACAAAATATAATGATGTTTATGGAGCTATGAAGGAGTACCTTGAAAATATGGATTCTCTAGCCACCCTTCGTAATATCATGCATGAAGATGTAATGATTAGGTTTTTGGTCACTTCTCTTGAGGGTAAAGCATGGATTTGGTCTAAAACCTTATAGCCTAGGAGCATCTCTACATGGGTAGATCTGGTAGAGCCCCTCATGGATACATTTGGTGAACTAGAGGACCTCTTCCAGTCTCTAGATCAATTCACATTTATCAATAGGAGGCCTCTTGAGAGTGTGGTATACTTTAACATCTATTTTGAGAAAATTTGGAGGAGGATTCAATGACAAATCCTCCCAACCTCTGCCCAGGTGTATCTATTCTACATCTGAGCTTTCGACCATGACATTAGCTTCCTTTTGCACTAATCTAAGGAAACCATATATTTTCAAATTTATGAGAAATCCATCATAGTTGAGCAAGTACTGATGAGGAGGCTCCATCTAATCAATTATTTTTAGTATCTGGTGCCAGATCATGTAGCAAGCACACATCAAGAGTGAGTGTGCCATGATGACCACATCCATAAGGACAAAATAATAGATCAACCCTAGACTCAACTGAGTATAGGTGAGGATGTGGATGTCAATGAATGGTATAAGGGTCCCAAGGTGGATAAGGAGCCAACCACAAGATTGGCATAGCTAGCCAATCTTAAAAAATGATAGCATGAAAATATGGTCCCTGATAAATCACCACTCGAAAGATAGAATAAGGTGGTAAACATCATTGCCATATTAGTTTTCAAGGGCTTGAGTATCCAAGAGCTTAGGAAAAGCAATAATAATTATGATATTATCATAATTTTGAGCTAGTGTGGGCATTCCTAGATGCAATACAAGTGATGCCTCAAATACAATATAATCTGGTCTAGCCACTACATATTAACAGGGTGATTTTCATAAACATCCTGGCTTAGGTGTGCCTATCACACCATAATTTTGAGGCTGGTAAATAAATTTGTGAGCTATGCATCACCAATGTGATGGGGTATCATAAGTTTTTCTATGACCATTAGGGAAGAGAAACCTTATAAAAATTTACCACCTAGTTGGATTCCAAAAAACATCAGGGAAGGTTTCCCAGAATTTACCTTGGAAATATAACATTGTTCCTCCGTCTCCATGTTGTCCTAGTTTTTTTCTTCCATTTGTTGTTTTTGTAATCTCATATCCTAATGGATGCATCCAGCAATTATCAAGTCCTCTTACTACATCCTTGGGATATGCACTAAGAAGTCTAGAAACTTACAACCTGAAAGAGGCTTAAAAAGTCTAACAACTAGATAATATGCTATCAAAAGACAAGATCAATCAATTAACCAAGCATAAATAAGAGATAAAATAATGTGCCCATATTTATTAACAATTTTGAATCTCTTTACAACAAGGTTACAAGAACATCCCTCTTAGGAAGTTGACCATTTTGATACATATTACAATCCACAACTCATGTGGTAGATGCTTTCAATAGACTCTTAAGATCTTCAAAATTTGTGTGAGGGCTTACAAGGATGCCTCCTTCTCTAGTGTAAAGAGGAATTATCTTGAATGATGCTTTGTCCCTAGTGAGATCTATCACCTGTATGTAAGGAAACAACAAACACATCAATAGCACATGAAGCCTCTCATGATGAGGCTAATTTCCAAGGAAATATGTGAAACATAGCAAATGTATAAAGAAAGCATGAATCTACGTAAATATGCATAAATATGCTTAAGAAACTAATATTAAAGCATGAAGCATGGCTTAAATCATGTAAAGGAACCTAAGAATACACTTTATCTTATAAATTACACATAAATGAAACTAATGTATAAATCTTGTAAAGGAAAACATGAAGTGCATGAATGTAAGCAAAGATGACTATTAATCTGCTAATTAACCATGAAAATATCTATAATATAATTAATCTATGCCCAATTAATCTAAATGCATACTAAGAAATAAAAATCTAAAGTTAAAATGAAATATTAAGCTCATCAAATCCTAGACGATGTTGAGAGTCGTAACCAACTCTGTTAGCCACTGTTGACAACCACAACTAAGACTGTGGGCCACTATTAACAATAACGACCATAGGAAAAGTGTCCTTCTAAAATCAAGGTTGTGGATGCTCAATTATTCCATTGAATTTATGGTCAAGGATCACCTGTGTGTCTCAAAATTGATTTGCAATTGATTTTTTTTTAATTTATAGTGGATTTAAGTGAATTGTTAAGCTTGCTCCTCAAGCTATTTTAAACTCCATTGATATAGCAAAAATAGTTTTTCTCTAATTTGGCAACACCTTACTACTCCTAAAGGGTTGTAAAATTAGTTGTCAAACCAATAGAGCTTTGTTACAATGAATTCATTCTCAATTACCTCTTTGAGGGGTTTATAAATAGCCTACTCAAATCCCAATCTTGGCTTCTCAAGGGAGCCAAGATCAAGAATTTGTTGGCTTGGGAAATTGGGAAGAATCCTTTGGAAGGTTCCTCATCCAAAAATTATTGAAAAACATTGCAAGCTAGTTGTTGCAACTAATTTTACTCAGCTCTGGTAGCTCGAGTTTGTGATAGGGCTAGCCGTTGTTGCTCAATATGTCTAGGATCCTAGTTGCAGTTGTCAACCGTAGCTAAGATATTAGCTAAAGATGTCATCAGTGGCTAAGGCTAAAGAGGCCTAGACTATCTAAATGAGTGATTAGAATCATTGCTTAGCCTTGGAAAGGTCCAAGATCATTCATATGGTATGCAAAGGTGCCCATATGAGTAGGCTATTAAAAATGATATTTTTTAGGTGTCTACATATGCTCCTTTTGTGATATATTGTGGGAAACATGACACCGAGCAAAAATAGATCACCTAAAGCCATGTTGTATATTGCTTGCTGATCATTGATCTGATCAATGCTAGATACCCAAATCCTACAAAGGACACACATCTCAAAATAATTTCTTATAACAGGATGGAAGGATTAACTTGAGTAAATATTTGGATGGTCTCTACATGAAATCAAAACCGAATTACTAAAGAACATATTGCCAAATATTTAATCTGCTATGTTTGCTTTTTACTCCTATAAATAGGTTAAGCTTGTGATAGTTGTTAGCAATGATTCGTAAGGTGAACACAATTTACATGATCAAGTGATCCTTTTTTTATTTTGATTATGAATTTTATTATTATGACTACCCCCTCAAGCCATGAGTCAATGAGAAAAATATAAGTGATTAAAGCAACAAGTAACTTGACCAAGTTGAATAAATTGGATGATTAAATACTATTGTATTTTGTTATGTGGTAGGTCCAATTACAACTATGATTTCAATCGTTAATGGTAATTATACATCTCTATCCCATGGGGCAATCTAGCCACAATGGCATTATTATAAAATCAAGATGATATCAATTCCATTTAAGCTTGTGCTAAATCACTATGTTTGATGATCTATTGAATATATCATAGTAGAAATTAAATGAGTACTTCATTCTCATGGGGCAGTCTGACCATAATGGCCTTCTTCAGGATTGAAGTGAATACATTTCAATTCAATGATGAATAATTTACTCTAAATGGCCTTATAGTAATTTACTCATATTTCCATATTGCATGGAGCACAAGTCGCTGCAACCATGAAGTGTATAGAATGAATAACTAAATACAAGGCACATTGGAATTTTGATTTATGTGATTTTTTATTATTTTTGAAATTTTTGAGAATTTTGGACTAGTAGATAATTATTATTATCCATTTTGAAGCTCCTCATGGTGATAAAATGAGGGCATTTATTACTAGATGCTAGCCATGGTTGATAGCCATGGCTGGTTTTTGCAATTTTCCTAGTCATAGTTGATAGTCATGGCTAGAGTTACCCTAATCTATGCCCATAGCTAACATCAGTGGCTGAGGCATAAATGAATCATATAAAAGTAAAATTAGGGTTTTTACTTTTCATTATTTCTAGTTGGAAGAGAGTGAAAGTGAGAGCTCTGAGGGGAGAGAAAAAGTATTTGACATAGAATGTTGCCAAATTGACCACCTACCACCATGGTAGATCAGTCAAAGGTATCCACAAGTGGCAGAGCTAGAGCTCCTAAGGTAGATTATCTCTCTACTTCATGGTTTAAGCATAAAATGAACCTCATTAATTAATGGCTTTAAATTAACCTCATTAAACTACCAGTAACAAACCTCACCTTAGATTATATTTAGCTTTAGGATAGCTTAAGGAGAGGGTTCTAATATTTTAGGGCTATTTTGAGGTGGGAAACGACCTCAAAAAGGGTTTTTCCTGTAGTTGTGGTTGGCAACTATGGCTCACAATTTTCCAATTAGAGGCCATGGTTTCCAGCTATAGCTAGGTTTAAATACCAATGATCAAAAAATTAACCGTTGGTGCTAGTTACAGTTGACAACCACGACTGCAACGACAACTGCTATTGTCAAAAGCGACTAAGAAACTTTAGCCCAATTTTTTATTTTTTATTTTTAAGGTTGATATTTTGATTGATTTAATTTTTAAGGTTGATATTTTTATTTGTTTTATTTTTAAGGTTGATATTTTGATTTTTTTATTTTATTTTTAAGGTTGATATTTTTTTTTAAATTTTTTTTTTAAGGTTGATATTTTGATTGATTTTTTTAAGGTTAATTTTTTTTATTTTTTAACTATGCACCCTATTTTTCTTTCCATTAGACCCTGACTATGCAAGCACAAGAGCCTAAATTGTTGTGCGAGCTACTACCTAAGTTGGGCCATGTTGACTTGGACTGGTTTGGGGTCGTGGGCCTTGGATATGTTTTGATACTGCCTACCATTAGGGCATATTAGGCCTACCTTATGATGTTAAACCATCATTGGGATGTGAGGACTGACACTTTTCATATTATGAATAGGGAGATGACATTGACATTAGAGGATGTCTACCATATTTTTAGGATTCCTCTAGATAGATAGACTATCACCTCTTCAACTACCACAGTGAATATTGTTGTATTTTAAAGGGTTTTTGGTGATAGGACCGAGGAGGCCCTAGGGGATATAGAGCATGATGGAGTGCCAGTGGAGTGTTGGTACATGGTGGATGTATTTTCATTATGCAAGGCCATATTGATGTATATTATTTATAATGTGCTTCTCCCAAACACTTCAAGAGTGAGGTTCCCTTGGAACCTCTTGGCTATGGTGTAGGATTTACTTGGGAGCACCACTAATGAGCCACTCATCATGGCATGGGGGAATGACCTCATGGCCCAATTTTATGATGAGTTATATCGCATCACATAGAGGGGGAAAATAGGCATAGGATGCAGCTTGCTACTATAGATTTTGTCATGGGATCATATCAGCATAGAGTGCCTTGGAGGATTACCTCTAGGTATCACTACATTAGCACCAACTACTCAGTGCTATGGTGCATTTTGGCCACGAGAGTCAAATATCTATAGGAGGAGATCTCACATGGGGGATTTGCAACATTACATTGACCAACTGATAGGGCTACAGGGTAGCTATATTTATGATGTCCATACTTAGACTACCTAGCATGGGAGGAGGCTGATCAATACCTAATATGGGCTAGGCATGATTGTTGGGTGATTAGATGTAAGCTTGGGGTATGGGAGTTCTTCCACTTCTCTTGGGTGACTAGATAGTTTTGGCTCCAGTAGGACATACCATAGGAGCTAATCCTCTACCACCATCTTAATATGGAGATACAACTTATGTGGCCACATATCACAACTTTGATAGATGAGGATGATAAAAAAAGACATAGGGGTGGTAGATGTAGATACAAATCCTACTTATGATACATGGTGGACTACTAGACTATGGTAAGGTTGTGGTCCTCTAGCCAATATAGGGATGGTGATTCTATTGAGGTAGCATTTTATGATCCACATGTATTATGAGTGCGTAAGAGTATAGAAGGTGAGTGGGGTCAAGCGATCGCATAGGAGGAGGGTCCTAATGAGGAGGAGGGTGAGGAGGAGCTATATGATGAGGTGTCATAGCTATGAGCCTAGGTACCTAGTCTACAAGTACAACTATAGATAGCACAACACTAGATAATATATAGAGACACCTCTCTCGCTATAGTATATGCTTAGCTTAGTGTAGGATAGGTACATTGGTGGTGCTACGAGGAGGAGAGGACTACCCCCAAGCATAGGTTGACTCAGCCACCATTGAGATAGAGAATATCACCACATAGAAGGATATTCTACAGGTGCATATGGATATTATGATTGTTGATAGAGACAATCTTAAGGTTATGACAAGGGCTTCTACTACTTATCAGGCTACACCACCTACTCTTATTGCTTTGAGACCGATAGGGTTGTATGCAGATGCATATATCAGATGATGGAGGGGAATTATATTTGATGATACAACTCAATGAACAATAGATTATTCCTACATAATTTCTTTAGAGTTCAATATTAGGCTATGCAAAGGCACTCTATTGGCTAGGTCCATACTAGGGGGCTCCCATTGGAGTATGTAAAGTGAGTTAGGGTATCTATCAATGCATCCTATTCATAGGTCAAGGGATTGATCAAAATGATCAGGAGGTACTAGCTTTAGGCAACCTCACAGAGAGGGCATAGAGGGAGGAGGCAACTTAGGGGTCACATGCCATTCATGATGTGACATGCTATCATTGTATTATTTTTGAGTGTAAGTTCTGAGGATATAAACTATTGTAGCCTATAGGTATTTTGTACTCCTATGTACTTATTGACACACATACACATATATATATGATATACTAGTTTTATTATGGCTCATTATATATCTTATTTATTGCTTTTGTTCTTATGTTAAGCAAATGTGAATGCAATTTTTATATGATGTTAGGCTTATGTTGTATGGATATGATGCAATAATAACATGTACTAGCTATATGATATATGTGATGATATATGGATAGATGAACTATGATGTATGCATATATGGATGCAATGATTATTGTTAAATGTATGTTTAATTTATTTCAATTGTTTATGCATTTAATATATGTGATATGTGCTATGATATATGATTGATGTAATGCATTAATTACATGAGGATTATCTAATGCAAATGAACCTGTATGCTTTAATCACCTAAAACATAAGGAATGAATATAATTTATGTTTAACAAACTAATGGATGACACCACATAATGTATACAAATAATGAATGTATATGGTAAATATTATCATAATAATTAATCATTTAAGCATCCGTATGTGAAATGAGATGATGTGAAATGTATGGTGTTCCCTCAAGAGCTTATTTAAATTAAAAGATATGCACAAAATAGTCAGTGGTTGTCTCAATATCATTATTGATATCCATTCGGTATCTATCTTATTTCATGAACACCCTTTAATAAACAAAATTTCATAAGGAAAAATGTGTATGATTTATGAGATGATTTGTTGCTATAAGGGATTTTTGAGGTTTTCCATGAGACTCAAAAACCCTAGTTGATTAATAAAAAGTTGTATAATAATTATACAAGACACCTAAAATATAAAAAGTTTTGTTATGAAGACAAAAATATTCATTATCCCTGCATGTGCAAATGAATATATTAGATGAGACATAAGACTACCTCATTGCTAGGTAGAACTTATTCAGCCCATTGTTGTAATGAGGATTACCAAATGTTCATCATGATCCTAAGTTTGGACGTAGTTGGACTAGACTACTAGGTAATTCAAGCCACCTAAAGCTAGCCCATTTGTAAATTGCTTAGAAATACCCCAATGCTAGGTGGGATTCATTCATCCCATTTTTGTATTGGGAATCACTCAATGGTTTCAAAGACTGACCATTCCAAGGATTCAAGCTCTTCATCCCCTCCTTTTATTCACATTTATTGGGATACTTGCTCATGCTTAGTGATGAAAATCATTGTTTATTTTGCATTTTTTTGAGCAAGGGATTTTTATTTTGCTTTGATTTGGGAATTTGCTTATTTTGTATGAAATTAAAGGATTTATTTGGGTAGGGGGAGCTTGTCCTTTTATCAATGATTGAAATTCTAGATTGTGCACATCACAAAATGAGAAAATAAAAACCTTTCACTTAAGGTAACAAAGACCACTTTGTAGTGTTCATATTTCCTTGTCTAGACTCAGATTGTTAATGTTTAAATTGTGATGGGATTTTTATACATGCGAGGTTCTATCAAAACTAGACCTCATTTCCAAAATAAAATACAACTTTGTACAAAATTTGAGAATATAACTAGTTATGGTTGAATGACTAGAAAACCCTAGTATATACCTTCTAGCAACAAAAAGGGTTGTGTTGAAAAACATAATTACTCACAATGGTGATGGATGATGATGAAGGATGCATGATTGGCATATAAATGTGGTGTCATTTGTCAGATTGTAAACACAACATATCCTAATGCAAATGCAATGGATGAACATACTTAATGCAATGCAGTTAAGTGGATGCATATGCAAAATGAAAATGCATAATATAAACTTTTTTATGTTTTGATGCTTTGCAATGTTTTTGAATTTTATTGCTTCTTTATTTTTTTAAAGTTTTGTGTTTTAAATTGTTTTTGAATTTTTTATTTTATGTATGGAATGCCTTTAGATGAAGAATATTGATATTATCAGGCTCTTCAACATCTTCTAGAAATGTTAGGAAGTAAGTACCAATTCCTATCTTCTCTAAGATAATAAATGGACCTAACCAATTGGCTGCAAATTTGTCTCATAGATGCGGTGGCAGGTTTGAGTTATGTTGGTTCTCTTTTAGCACAATATCCCCAACTTTAAAGTCTCTCAAGTGGAATTTATTATTTTAAGCTCATTTTAGCCGATCTTGGTAAACTCAAAGATGCTCAAGAGAATTCACACGACATTCATCAAGAAGTGTCAATTGATATAGGTGAGCTTGTCACGTAGTGTCATAATTGATGAACTCTTTCAATATGATGTGCAATATTAGAATTTATAATTCCAATGGCATGATGGCCTCAGTTCCATATACTAGTGAGAATGGTGTTGCCCTATTGGGCATTCATATACTAGTTCTATAATCCCATAATGCAAGAGGTATCTAAATATGCCAATATTTATGGTTTTCTTGAACAATTTTCTTTAAGATTGCTATCTCTATTTTTTTCGAGGCCTCTGATTGCTCCTTTGCTTGTGGATAATATGGATTTGCAAAACCATGTTGAATATTGTACTTGTATGTTAAAGCCCTTATAGTTTTGTTTTTGAATGAAGTTCCATTATTTGATATTATCTTGGATGGTATTCCAAAATGACATTATATTATGGAGTATAAACTCCATAATATGTGCTCCTATAATTGTATTTAAAG
This sequence comes from Wollemia nobilis, assembly GCA_028583015.1. Lineage (NCBI taxonomy): Eukaryota > Viridiplantae > Streptophyta > Pinopsida > Araucariales > Araucariaceae > Wollemia > Wollemia nobilis. Next base: position 1,633,008 of record JAQPPZ010016675.1, read on the forward strand.
GGATTGCCTCTACCCATTTGGTGAAATACTCAATGGCCATTATGATAAACATATGTCAAACCAAATATAGGGGAGAGATCTTACCAATTAGATCAAAATCCCACTGATAAAATGACCAAGCCACTTGGATGGGTTGTAATACCTACAATGGTAGGTGCATAATATTATCATGATGCTGAAATTTGATGTATTTCCTAACATACACTATGCAATACTTCTCCATAGTGGGCCAATAGTAATACATTCAAAGGATGTGCTTGACAATGGCCATGCCACTAAAATTACCATTACATGTACCATCATGAGCTTGTGAAATCACCCAAGATGATTCTTGGAACTCAAGGTAATGAAGGAGAATCCCATCATAGCTGCAATGATATATAATGTCTCCTAACAAGATATATCTAGTCACTTTTTGTTTAAATGCTCTTTTTGCGGCATACAAAAATCCCTACAGGATTACTTTAAGTTTAAGGAAATCATGTAATTGCGATAATCAATCTTGATAAGCAATAGCCTTAACTAATTGAATGATGTGTTCCTGCTACAATTCAACTTGCACAAACATATATTGGAAAACAACCTTATGGATAATAGTAGTACCATTCTTTTTAGGACCCTATGAGAGCAAAGATCCTAAGGTACCTTCTTCAGAAAGTCTCTAGCTCTATAGAACCACTCATGGTTTGGTTCAATCTAAATCATGTGGACTGATTCTTGATTGTTTTTTGCCTCATATAATATCATAGATTGTGATAGAATTTTTAATTGTATAGTAGTGAAGTCAGCATATGGGCTATGAGGGATTAAATATCCCAAAGATTCTATAGTGTTTACAAATCTGTTGGATGTTTGAGGGATTGCCTCAATGTCATACCACTCCAGTTGGGCTAGGAATATTTCCACAAGTTCTTTGTATGCTTTCAATATGGGACATCTACACTGATAGATCCCCTTAACTTGATTTACAATGAGAAAGGAGTCACCAAAGATATTTAGCTTTTTGATCTTCATGGTGAGCGATGTTTGGAGACCCAAGAAAAAGACCTCATATTCAGCATTGTTGTTGGTGCAAGGGAAGTTGAGTTTAAATGACAAGGTCATTAGAGCACCTTGTGGAATGAAAATTATAATCCCTATGTCACCCCCTTGCTCGTATTTTGAACCATCAAAGAACAAAGAAATGTTAGCTTTATTATCTAGTTCTTCAGGTTCAGGCAACTCCAATAATGCAAATATTGCATCATAGGAAAGATCTATGACAAGAGATATATGATCCTGAAGAGGAGCCTCTTCTAGTTGATTTGTTATGACTTGTTCCTTGATAGAATTTTGACTGATGAATTCTAGGTTGAATTCTATCAATAGCATGATCCACTTTGCAGTATGTGTGTTATGATATGTCTTGCTCATCATATACTACAAAGGATTTTGTTTTGATATTACATATGTCGTATGGCTCAACATGTAGTGGTACAACTTCTTCATCATAAAGACCACTGCTAAGCACAAATTTTCTACATATGTATATCATAGCTCATAACTAAACAAGGTTTGACTAATGTAATATATCACCTACTCTTTATTTTGTGTATTATTCTGGGCTATCATTGTTCCTAGTGCAAAGTTTGTGGTAGATATATATAGAAAAAATGGTATATCTAGTCTAGGTGGAGCTAATACTGGCAGTGATACCAGATATTGTTTGATCTCAATGAAGGGTTTCTGATAGTCTTCATCCTAGTTAAATGGGACCCCCTTATGTAGCAGTCGATTCATGGATGGACATTTATTTGATAACTACATAATGAAGTGCTTTATGGATGCTACCTTGCCCTATGGACTTCTTAATTATTTGATTTTTGTGGGGGGACATATTTCTAAAATAGCCTTGACATTCATTGGGTCAAATTTGATCCCTCATTTAGAAATGATGAATCCAAGATTTTACCTAAATTTATGCCAAAGACGCATATCTTAGGGTTCAACCTGACATTGTACTCTATCACGTGATTGAATACTTTCCTTAGGACCTCAAGATGCTCTTCATGCAACAATGACTTGGCCAATAAGTCATCGATATAATCTTCTAAGATATTATTCATTTAGTCATGGAAAATATATGTCATAGCCTACTGATATGTAGCACCAATATTTTTGAGTCCAAATATCATAACTTTGTAGCAAAATATTCCCCATGGAGTGGTAAAAGTAGTTTTGTGTTGATATTCTGGTATAATCCAAATTTAGTTGTAACCAAAAAATTATCGATGAGAGAAATCATTTCCTGACCTACAGTTGCATCTACAAGAGCATCAATATTAGGCAATGGAAATGAATCCTTGGGTTTTGCATTATTAAGGTCCCTAAAATCTATGCATATGCAGATTATTCCATTAGGTTTTCCTATGGGTACCATGTTTGATACCCATTATAGATAGTCAATGGTAATTATGAAATCTACATCCAACAACTTTTTTAGCTCATCTTTAACCATCAAGGTGATGGTTGGATGCATCTTCCTGAGTTTCTACTTGACTATTTTATTGCTAGGGTCCAACGAAAGGTTATGAGTAACCAATTTTAGATGTAGATCCAACATATCTTTATAGGTCCAAGAAAAGAGATCAAGTCTCTCTTTTAATATAGGAATGAGGATGGCATACTCCTTAGGAGATAATATTTCTCTAAATTTAACCTTCTTTGGATTTGTGGGATCATTATTGATATCCACTTCAAAGGTTTCCTCTATTGACATATGTGACCCCTCCTCAAGTTGGTGAGGCATAGGGATAAAATGGATATCATATGCTAGGTTTAAAGGTTCCACCAAATCAGGATTACCCTCAGCATGATAGACATCATATGCACAACCTAGTGTAAAATGGAATGGCTGTAACATTTCTTCATTGGGGAAGAAATATTTAGGCTCTAGGGGTGAATCAACACGATCAAAATAAATGACCTCAGGATTGAGGTACAAATATTTTTATGGGTAGGATGGATTATGAAGTGGATTGGTCAGATCGATGGAGACCATGTTGACGGAATGAAAGAAATATCCAGGACCACACAAGTGAAAATCACTAACTCTAGTTTGCTTTCCATGCTCAAGATGAGGCTCAGGTGGAATAGGGATCACCGAGTCTAATTTGGGAATAGATGCAAAAATTGGATCCTCAGGGGAAATTAATTACCTTAAATTGGAAGGACCAAGAAAATCCATATGATATATCTCTTCTAGATTCATTGGCCTTCTTTGGACGAGAGGACCTAAGAATACTGCATGATAAATTGGTTCCATGTCCACAGGTTCCTTAAGATTATGTATATGATGAAACCCCAAATAGGCCATCTCTTTTCTATATTCATACTCATTGTCATCATTGAAATACTCACTCTCATCATATTTAGAATTGTATTCTAGATTTTCCTCCTCAGTAATGAATTCTACTTCAGATATTTCTAAGGAGAGACTTGGATGATAAACCAAAGGTGGTTCTTCTATAACCATAGTCACAGGAAAATTACCCCTCCATGAGTGTGAAGGTTTTGGATTATAGGGGTTCCAATCAACATCATTCCCCAAGATAAGGTTAAGGTAATCTAGAGATATAGCTAATAATTCATCTTAACCTCTAATATGATAACCTAGTTCAAACCAATCAGTCATAAATTGGTATTGTGACTGATATAGAGTTTGATGCCCTTGCTAAAATAAACCCAAACCATAACCATGCCAATGGTACCTATTAAAATAATTAAGGGTGTACTCTAGGTTTGATAGATAATGAATATTTATAGCAAAAGGTTCATCATCCTCTTCTTCTATGGGTGAACGATGTGCGAGTTGATCCAAACCTCCATGGATGAAACTTTTTTGATTGGGTGGCATCCCTAGTGGTACCACCGTCCCAACAAGAAATTTATGAGCTTGAGGTCTACCCATATCCTGTGCAAATTCTATTTTAAGTGTAAAAGTTATGTTCTGCACTAGGTACTCAACTAATCTGAGGTTGACTAGGTAAATCATCATCTATGGTGTAGATGACATTGTTGATGACATAGGTGAGACAAGTTGAGGTACCTCCTCAACTATATTTTATAATTTTTCCTCCGCCATAAGAGTTGGAATCTTGGCTATTGATATGTTGGGGATTTCTCTAGACTCTTTTTCACCTAATACTACCTTTAGCTTTTGGTTATTCCTAAACTTTATCGACATCAAAGGCTTCTTAGAAGCAATCATTATATTTGAGGTTAGATGTGGTGCTAATGTTGAAGGACTGATGCACACTACCTTTGACTTACCCATTGCTTGTTTGATAGGATATGTTGATCTAATATCTAAGTATATGGGACGATGAAATATCTTGGTAAGTCAACTTGATTGACATATTTGAATGACTCTTCATCTAAAGGGACCACATGCACTTGCCCCTCATGCACATATTTAATGCATTGGTGCAAAATCAATGGGGTGCAATGCATGTCCCTTATCCAAGGATGACCTAGAAGAATGTTATATTGCATAGCGCCTTCAAGCACATGCCACATTATAGGGATGGTTTTAGTCCAACCTAAATATAAAGCACTATAGTACCTACTATCAAGCACAACACATCATTGAAATATCACAATATGAAATTTGAAGGTATTGTAGCGACCCCAGGATGCACACACCACTTTACTCTACTTGCAATATTATACCAAAATGAAATGAAAGACCATGAAATACATATAATATGGAAATAACAAAGAGAGATCATTTTATTGATATTGAAACCCGGTTACATGTCGGTCCCTCTAAGGGATACCCATTTTGATACAATGAATTACAAGTGGGTAAGATGTCCCCTTGCAAGGGGTGGTGCACTTTTAAAGGCTTCCCGGTTCTACACATGGAAATGTATGAGGGATTACAGATGCCTCCTTCTCCAAGTCTGATTCCTAGAGGGATATTTGTGCTTTTGAATGTTGTTAATCCATCTGATGAACCTATATTCCTGTGAGCAATGAAAACAACAACACACGCTTAGTTGTCCGAGATTGCCTCCCTGGATGAGGCTGTTAGTGATAAATCTGATAATAAAAGGAAATATGCTCAATGAATGAAACTAGTTCTATGAATGTGAATGAATGAAGTAAATTCTATGCTAATGATATGAAATATAAAGAAATTAGAATAAGAGAAACTAACACCTAAACCCTAGACTAGGTTTGTGGGCCACTATCCAGGACAATGATCGCTAAGATGAAATCCCTCTCTATTGACCCAAATAATATGGTATTAAGTTGCTACTAATATTAAATAATTGTCATAGGTTTATGTATGATCACCTCTCAGTTGGCTAGCACTTTGTTTCTTCTCAAGGGTGATCAGATCTACTCTCCAATCTAATAGGGCTTCGTTGTGTATGCTCTCCAAGAAAAAGCTCTCTCAAAGAAGTCTGCTAAAAGATCATCCTTGGTCTCAAAATTGATATCTGATCCTCTTCTATCCCTTTGGTGCTCTCAGGCTTACACCTTTTAAATATGTGTGAAACCCTAAAGTCTATGTTCAAAACCCTAGGATTGAATCCCTCATGCATACTAGATGTTAGCATGATAAGTTTATATTTTTCTATGCTTTGGAGGCCAGTTAACTGAAGTCTAAATTTGGACTTGAGTCTCCCATGTAAACCGGTCGTTAGCATGAGAAGTTTTGTCATTGTCTATGTTTGAAGGCCAGTTAACTGAAGTCTAACTTTGGACTTGAGTCTCCCATGTAAACTGGTCGTTAGCATGAGAAGTTTTGTCTTTGTCTATGTTTGAAGGCTAGTTAACTGAAGTCTAACTTTAGACTTGAGTCTCCCATGTGAAATGGTCATGAAGGGGAATGCAAAGTTACTCCCGCTCACCTTTATTGCATGCAAACTACCACTTTTACTCATGATTAGGTCTTTTTGTCAAAAAAATTCTTTATATGGATTATCCACTATCATCTATAGCAGTAAATATTTGGCCACTATCATCTACAGTGGCTAAGGTCTGGCCACTCTAGGCTTGAGCGGATAAGGTCTGGCCACTCTAGGCTTGAGAAGCTAGGCTTGGATGGGCTAAGAATACCCCATATGAGTGGTGAGAACCACTTGTGATACTTGGAAAGTCCAAGGTTTAGTCATATGGTCTAGGAATGCGCCTATGTGGGTAGTTCTCCTAAAAATGATATATTTTAGGTGTCTATAGATGCCCCTTTTTGCGATGCATTATGTAAAAAACACAAGGTTGAGCAAAAACGTAGACTGATATGTTTACGGGGTGTATGATTATCATTTATCTAATCAACATTGGATTCCCTAGTCACGCAATATGGTGTGTATCCTATGACCAAAGGCATTAAGGTGCCATTGGAGCCTTTTGTTATTTGACCAAAGGTATTAAGGTACCTTTGGAGCCTTTTGTGAAGTGATTAGGAGATAAGCTTAAGTCAAATCCTAGCCTTGGTGGCAATTAGGAGACAATATTAAGTCCAATCCTAGCCTTTGTGGCGCTTAGGAGACAAGCTATGTCTAATCCTAGCCTTGGTGGCAATTAGGAGACTTTGTTTAAGTCAAATCCTAGCCTAGGTGGAAATTAGGAGACTTGGTTTAAGTCAAATCCTAGCCTAGGTGGAAATTAGGAGACTTGGTTTAAGTCAAATCCTAGCCTTGATGGCAATTGAAAATGAAATGATTTGTGTCTGTTCTTTGTCCTTAACAGAAAAAGAGGATTTTTGCCAATGTGGATGGTATGAATGCAAGGCAAAGGGTGCAACCTTTGACAAAATAACACAGTCTTTTGAACCTAGCAATTGATGTGGATGATGTGAATGCAAGGTAAAGGGCACAACCTTTGATAAAAGAACACAGTCTTTTGAACCTAGCAATTTGACCTATTGATGAGGTGATGTGATGTGTTACGAGTTTATTTGATGATGGATTCCTTATCATGTGCATAAGATGTATGTTCATATGGGTGTTTACATGATTTTATTATTGCGACATGAAGTCAAATCCTAGCCTTGATGGCGATAGGAGACAAGCTTACTGGTTTGCTTGAATTTTCTTTTGATATTTTGCTTATTTACCCCAAGAAAATGGGTGCATTATTATATTTGGTAATGACTTTTGAATAAGTGCACTTAGCAATGATTTAGCATTTGATTGTTGATTTTGATTGTGCATGTTGTTATTATGACCAATGGACTTAGCAAATGCCATTGGGGAATTTTGGGTGGCCAAAGCATTTATGGATGCCTTTGGAGCATTTTTTATTTTGAATTTGACCAAGTGGCATGAAGATACCCTTGGAGTATTTTGATTAATTTTGACCAAGCGACATAAATATGCGCTTGGATGCTTTTAGTGATTTGACCAAGTAGCTTGAAGATGCCCTTGGAGATTTTTGTGATTTTGACCAAAGGGCTTATGATGCCTTTGGAGCTTTTTGTGATTTTGACCAAAGGGCTTATGATGCCTTTGGGGCTTTTTGTGATTTTGACCAAAGGGCTTATGATGCCTTTGGGGCTTTTTGTGATTGATTGCTTAATTGTTTGATTGCTAATTAAGGGAGGTATGATACCAACAATACCCCAGTTGATGTTTAGAAAATGTATATTTTTGGATGCAATTATGATTTTATGATATATGATGTTGATGATATAATGATGATGATGTGATGCTTAGATGGATGCTTATGTAGATGCTTGTATGATCTGATTATTGTGACATGATGTGATGTACCATGAGTTGATTTAATGATGGATTTATGATTATATGCGTAGGTAGATTATGATGTGATATTGAATGTGAACAAGTGAGTTATGAACTATGTTTTTATGGATGCAATGTTTATTATTAAATGCATGTTTGATTTTGGTTTAATTGTATGCATCTAAATTATGCTATGATATGGTAAATGCAATGCGTAATGTTTTATGTATAGTGTTTAATCTAATGTGAATGAACCTATATGCTTTAATCACTTAAAACATAAGGAATGCATATGATATGACTCTAACAATCTATTGGGTGATACCATAGAAAGTATAACAACCATGAATATCAACAATAATTCTTATCACAAGAATTAATTATTTAAACTATCCATATATGAAGTGCAATGGCATGGAATGTATGTACTTTATTGATAAGATTCTATAATTTAAAGGATTCAAAATAGTCAATGGTCTTGTAAACATCATTTTTGACATTTATCCGGTATCTAACCTACCTTGTTAATACCCCTTAATTCACAAAACCTCATAAATAAAATTGATGATGTGATTTATGATATGATTTGTTGCTATGTAGGAATTTTTGAGGTTTTTCTTGAGACTTCAAACACTCTAGTTACCCTATCAACAACTATGTACTGACCATGCAAGACTTTTGAAAGATAAGGCTTTCTTTATGAAGACCTAGATACTCATTATCCCTATGTGTGCAAGTGAATATATTTATATAGAACTCAAGCATTTCCTTCGATGTTAGGAAGGATTATTTCAACCCATTGCTAATATTAGGGATTCTCATGTGTTCCTCTCATCCTTGTGTTGGACTTAATTGGACTATACCACTAGGCATTATTGGGTTACCTAAGCTAGCTCATCCACATTCAAACATTGGTCTACACAAATTCCAGAAGCTAATGTAATAGACATATCATCATGTGTAAGGATTTCTCCTTCCAATTTTGTACAATGCTAAGAATTCCAGGGATTCAAGCTCCATTCCCTTATTTTCTTAATTTTATTTGGGATACTTGCTCATTTTTAGTGATGCAAATCACTGTTTATTTTTTATTGGTTTTTTTATTTTTGAACAAGGGATTCTTGTAGTGATAGTAATCACTATTTTCTTTGTTTTTTTTCTTTTGAGTACTTTGAATTTGTGCTTTTGGGATCTTGAATTTGCACTTTGTTTTGGGATTTTTTCTTTTTTTGATTTAAGCAAGGGATTTAATTGGGTAGGGAAAAGCTTGTCCTTTTTCCAATTCTCAGCACCTTTGAATCGGTCACACAGGGGGATAAGCAAGGAAGATCCTTTTCACTTAAGGTAACTAGACCACTTTTGCAGTTTTCATTTTTCCCTTGTACCAGCTAGGATTTTAGTGTTTCAATTAGTGACGGGATCCTAAATATCCAAGGCATTATCACAACTAGACCTTACCCTCTACTAATCAATGTGGATTTCTACAAAAGTTTATAAGACCATTGGATATGGTTGAGTGACTAGGAAACCTTAGTATATTCCTCATAGCAACATGAAATGATTGTGTTGAAAAACATAGTTACACACATGGAGGCATGGATGAAGGTGGACTTGAATATTGTGATTGTGATACAAACTATGGCATCATTTGCAATATTGTGGTGTTAACATATGCAAATGTAATGGATGTAATGCAACTATTTTAATTGTGAGACAAGCAAAGTATCCCCAAGATCGAAGAATGCTCCACAATATCAATCACACACAAAAGAGGAAAACCCACAACACCAATATTAAGTGGTAAAACCCTACTTCAAATAAAGAAGGGAAACATCCACTATGAAGCTCACTATATTACTCAATGATTCAACAATACAATAATGCTTCAATGTTATGCAACAATATGCATCAACATGATATGACAAGATGTAGTAGACAACACCCCTATTTAAAGAGAAGATTTTCTACTACAACCCTAAAATTACCCTAATATTATCACAATCTTATCTTGAGATGTGTGAGAAATCTTATCACAATATTATCTTGAGATGTTTGACAAGTGGCATCTATCAAATATTAAAAAGTGATTGGTTACTTTTTAATATTTTCTAGAAAAGTGGAAATAAATTTTTCCCACAAATTAAATATTCCTAGCACCCTTATTTTATTTATTAATTGGGTGGGAATATTTTTACATAAAATAGAATTATTTTCTAATTCAAATATTATTCTTTAGACTTTATATTTTAGTCTAAGAATAATTTACACAATGTTGCATTACATATTCCAACAGTTCCCCTTAATGCAATATTGGGGAAAGGAATTATGAAACAAAGAAACATTTTCCCCCTAAAGATACATATCGGGATGAGAATAAAATGAGTAATATAGTTACAATGAGCTTCTATGACCAAGAATGGTCTACAATAAGGTACCAATACAAAATGGGACAAAATGATACTACAAGCCCCAAACGGAGTAGCTTCAGATATAAGCAACTTATAAAGACATCCATCAACCACAAGTGGTTGCAAATGACAAGAAGAAAAAATCACGAGGGTGTCTTCAGTAAGCCTGTAAAACCCCAAATGGAAGTACCTGCAAGCTACAAGCAGCTCAACATAAGATCATTTAGATACATCATCATAAATATATTCACCACAACATATATGAATATCCAAAGGTGATAACAAAATTGATCTAACAAATAGTGAACTATAAGTCATCACAAAAATATGCCAAGCCATATTTATAGTCACGTGCTATATAGTTGATAAAAAAATATCATGTACAAAGTTACATAAAGTAAACAAGGAGTACCATGATAATGCAGACTCTAAAGTAACATGTACAAAAGTAGCACAAGGCTAAAAAAAAAGTACCATGTACAAGATTTGCATAAGGTATATGAAAATAATAAAGTGTGCACACCGGTTGCATAAAGCCAACCATAAAATATCATGTACAAAAGTAACATAAATGCTAACAAGAAAGTACCATGATAAACCAATTGCATAATTCCAACTACATAAAAATATGTACAAAGTTGCACAAGGCAACAAGAAAGTACCATGTAAAAGAGTCGCATAAAGCAATTGCATCATATACCATAATTGCATAATGCCATCTACAAAGTAACATGTATAAAAGTTGCACAAGGCAAACAAGAAAGTACCATGTTCAAAAGAGATGTAAAAAGCAATTATACCACCAAATATCAACTCATATATATATCACAAAACACCTCATCAGGATGAATTTGTCATCACATAAGTGTAACTACACTTCATCCCCCCTTGATGACAACTTCACCAAACCAAGTGAGTCCCTCAACATACAAAACTACTCCTTGGGAAGAGGTTTGGTGAACAAATCAACAGAATTAGAATATGATGGGCAATACTCCAACTAAATAGTCCCATCCAATACCTTCTCTTTGATAAAGTGGGCTTGGATTTCAACATGCTTTGTCCTTTGATGCATTACAGGATTTTTAGCCAAGGCAATAGCTGATTTATTATCGGAGAGCAAACTTGAAGGACCAAATTGCTCAAAGCCAATTTCCTTCATGAGGGTACGAAGCCAAACCGCTTCCTGTGCAGCTACTATCATAGCCTTATACTCTACTTCCATTTTAGAAAGAGCAATTGTATCTTGCTTCTTGTAAGACAAAGAGATAGTTGTATACCCAATACTAAAAACATATGCTATGGTATACTTTCTATCTATTCTATGCCCTCCAAAATTAGAATTAGAGTAGCCAAAAAGAGCAAAGGAAGGAAGCCTAAAATACTTGAGTGCCAAGTATCTAGTGCCTAAAAGGTACTTCAGAATATTCTTGGTAGCTTGTAAGTGCTCAATATAAGGTTTTTGCATGAACCTAGCCATCATACCAATTGCAAAAGCAATATCTAGCCTTATGATGGTAACATAAAGAAGACTACCAATGAGTTGCCTATACAATGTAGCATCAACCAACTAAGATTTTGTACTTACTTTCAACTTAACCCCTATAGAAATAGGAATGGAAGTAGGATTTCCATCCTCCAAATCAAACCTCTTAATAAGATCTTCAATATACTTGGATTGAATCAAAAAGGTACAATCCTCATGCTGATAAACTTACATGCCAAGATAGTATTGTAGAAGACCAAGGTCAGTCATTTCATACTCTAACTTTAATTTGGAGATGAAATAAAAAATGGCCTCATTCTCATTTCTAGTCATAAGAAGGTCATAAACAAATAGAGCAATTAAAATGACCAAGTTATCCTTCCTAAGCACATAGAGATATGTATCTGAATAGCATTTATCAAAACCAAGAGACAAGAAGTAACCTAAAATATTCATGTACCATGCTCTAGGTGCTTGCTTTAGACCGTACAATATTTTCTTTAGTTTACACACAAGTGTTTCCTTACCTTGTACAACCAATCCTTGTGGTTGACTCATGTAGATATCCACATCCAAATCGTCATTTAGAAAGGCATTTTTCACATCAAGCTAAAAAATCTTCCAACCTTGAGCAGCAGCAATAGAAATGAGAAGCTGAATGGTGGCCATTTTGGCAACTGGTACAAAGGTTTCATCATATTCAATGCCATGTTTTGGATCATAACCCTTAGCAACCAATCTAGCCTTATACTTTTCTATCTCTCCATTAGAATTGTACTTGATTCCATAGACCCACTTGTTCCCAATAACATTTCTCTTATTAGGATAAGGCACTAGATCCCAAGTTTTATTCTTTAGAAGAGAATCCATCTCAACCTTCATGGCATCATCCCAAAAAGAGTGTTGTGAAGCTTCTTGGTAAGAATTAGGCTCATGATCATTCTCTATCTTAGCTTGAAGAGACATGTTAAGGGTCATACTTCTAGTTATCCTTTGTCTAACTAAATTTTACTCTTTAGGACCCTTAGAATGATCCAACCACTTGGTCCTTTTGACACAAGGCCCACCCTTTTCTAACTCAAGAAGGTATTCATTGAATTTGACATCTCTTGAAACAAATACAATGCATGAAGAAGGTGAGTATAACCTGTAGCCCCTATGTTTTGCATCATAGCTAAAAAAGGTGCATTTTTATGACTTTTGTCCAATTTCTTCCTCTTTGGAGGAATATATGAAAATGCATCACATCCAAACACTCTTAAGTGTGATAAATTTGGCTTCTTACCATTCCAAACCTCATAAGGAGTCTTCCACTCAACTAATTTTGAAGGACACCTATTAAGAATGTAGATTGTTGTACGGGTTTCTTCACCCCAAATAAATTGAGGTAAGTGGTCACCAAGAATGCATCTTACCATCTCCATGATTGTCCTATTTTTCCTCTCAGAAACACCATTTTATTGAGGAGTGTATGGACAAGTAAGCTACCTTTTGATACCATGAGAAGAAAAAAACTCATTGAAATAATTGCTATTGTACTCCCCTCCATTGTGACTTCTAATCATTTTGATATTTGCTCCATTTTGATTTTCCACCAAAGATTTGAACTCCTTGAATGTCTCAAAAAAATCTAATTTAAACTTAAGTAGATACCTAAAGAACATTATTGAATAATCATCTATAAATGTGAGAATATAGGATGCACCACTAAGTGATCTAACATGTAATTGAACCATAATATCTGTATGAATGAGTTGAATAATTTGTGTGGCCCTTGTTGACTTGTCCTTTGCAAACTTTTGTTTGCTCATCTTGCCTAAGATGCATGTTTCACACAAACCATGAATAGGTGAAATGTTAGGCAAGCATTCAACCAAATTTTTTGACTTCATCAATTGAATATTTTTATAGTTTGTATGGCCTAACCTTAAGTGCCAAATCTTGCTACTAGGAGAAACATTAGTTTCTAAACACACTTTAGGAGGAGCATCACCTAACACATAAATATTATTCTTCACATAACCTGTAATGATTGGTAGCATGCCTTTCCTAATGCTCCATGAAGTTGCATTGAACTCAATAGAGTGAAATTAAATTTCTCCTAAGGTTAGGCACATATAGTACATTATCAAGTAATTTCCCTTCAATTACAACATTGCCAACACCTTCTACTTGAAGTCTAGCATTATCACCAATGACAACTAAATATGAAGAGTGCTTATGAAAGTCCACAAACTTATCCTTTTCAAAATAGATATGGTTAGTGCATCCAGAATCTAACACCCATTCATTAGAAGTAGATGAGTCAATGGAGTAGAGGGCACAAACAAAGGCATTTTTATTATAATTTTGTTTTACATTGTTGTTCTTTTTATTTCCCTTGCCAAGTCATTTCTTAGGTCCTCGTCCCTTAGCTTTTTCTTACTCTTCATTTTATGTAATCTTCTTCTTCTTGAAACAATTTTGTTCCTTGTGGCCTTTCTTGCCACAAAATTTTCAAGTGAAATCAACTCTAGGCTTGTTGAGTTGGAAATTTTGATTTTTCCCTCCCTTGTATTTCTTCTTGAAGGAAGCCTTAGTGGCACTCAAGGCAACATTCTTCTCCTTGACAACTTGACCATTCACTTTGTCTCTATTAAGAGACTCTTCATGTTAAATCAATAATTGTGAAAGAGTGTTGAGAGGAATGCCATCCTCTTCTTTCTCTAGCCTAGTCTCAATAATGGTGAAAAAATTCTTGAACTTGCTTGACAAGTTCCTAAAAATGATAAAGCTTAATAGCTTCTCACTTATCCAATCACAATTACAAGCCAGTAGTTGAGTTCTCATGTCTTTCATCTTTGAGAGGAAGATCAAGGCACTTTCTTCTTCACCTTGCATAGTGCTAAGAATTTTGGACAATAAAGTGAATTTCCTTGATGTGTTGGACCCTAGATGGACTTTTTTTAGCAAATCCCATGCATCTTTAGCATGATCACAATGGCTTATAGTGAGAAATATCTCATCACTCACACTATTGATAATCATGGAAAGTGCAAGGTGACTCTTGTTGTTGTATGTCTCAAGTGCCTTGCCTGGGTTGGGATTGCTTCATCTCCATTCACAATGGGCCATAACTTTCTTGCTTGAAATTCAGCCCTCACCCTTGGTTACCATATTCCAAAATTTGATCCATGAAGGATGTGCTTAGGTGTGAAGGAGATTCCATGATCAACCATTCTATAAAGTGAACATAATCAAAACATAATATGCATTGACAAAGGAAATAAATGATGCAATAATAAAGTAGATAAACATACTTGCATATAAAAAAAAACATAACTTTCAAGTAATATACTTTTCAATCATCAAATATAATCATCATGAAAGATAAACATCATGAAAGATAATCAAAATCATCATGAACTACTATAACCATCTTGCAATAAACAACTATAACCATATTGTAATTGAATAAAGGAAATAAACCAAGATCAACTTGCAATAGATTAACTTGCAATAAGAAGATAACTAACCATAACAATCAACTTGCAACAAAATAAACTAACTTGATTGAACCATAAAACATGTGTTAAATGTTAGATAGTCAATAAGTTAGTATGTTAGTGTTCATTTTAAGGTTTTGCTATAGCCTAATGAATTGCCAATTCATCTCACCCAAGGTCAACCAAGCTACCCAAAAGGGTATGGGTACGAGGACTTGAAAAGGACTTGCTATCAATAGAGTGGATTCTTTTGGGTTCAATAGGTATTTAGCAAATATAAACTGTATTGTAAGATTAAGTAAATTTTAATCAAATAGTTAGTAAGTTGATTCATTTTTAACCTTCTTGATTAATATGAAAATTAATAAATTGCAAGTTAGTTGGTTAGTAGATTGTTTTGTTTAAAGTTAGTAAGTTAGTAGTTAGATTAGTTCAGATGCAAATAAGCAAAACATAAATACACACACACTCTCTCTCTCTCTTTATCTCTCTCACTTTCATTCTCTTTTACTTTCATTATGAGAGATACAAGTTACATTTCTACATTATGCTTCTAGCAAATGTTTGAGAGAGATTAGAAGAAATTAATAAAATTAGGGGGAAGAGAGTGAAAAATTTGATCCGAAATTGCCTTGTATACTCCAATACATACTTGGATAACTTGCAAAACAAGCAAACTCTCAAACAACCATTGTTAATGTGAGAAAAAAATGACTAAAAGGTCTAAATTATTTGACAATTTGACTAAAAATTTGCCAAAAAATGCATAAAAGGATTCTAGTTGCATTATACAATAATAAAAAATGCATTTCAATTTATGCAAAAAAAAATGACTATTAGGTCTTAAAATAAAATAAATGACTATTTTTTTTATTAAAAAATAGAATAATAAATGACTGCTTTTTTTATTAAAAAATAGAATAATAAAAAATTATTGTTTTTTATTAAATGACTATTTTTTAAATTAAAAAACAGAATAATAAAAAATGATTGTTTTTTTATTAAATGATTATTTTTTTATTAAAAAAACAGAATAATAATAAAAAATGACCGTTTTTTTATTAAATGACTTCTTTTTTTATTAAAAAATAGAATAATAAAAACTGACTTATTTTTTTATTAAATGACTATTTTTTTTTATTAAAAAATAGAATAATAAAAAATGACTGTTTTTTTTATTAAATGACAGTTTTTTATTAAAAAAATAGAATAAAAAAAAATGACTGTTTTTTTTATTAAATGACTATTTTTTTTTATTAAAAAACAGAATAATAAAAAAAATTCAGACTGTACAACAAAATGGGTGGGGGGGCCATTTAGCCGCCAAATAAATTTTTTTTTGCCTTAGATTTATTTTTCACCAAAATAGGGCAAATAATATATGGAAATAAGGTTTTTGGGCTTTTCAGACGCAACCATGGGGTCCGTTTGGCTCCAAAACCCTTCCAGCAAAAGATCGATGCCAAAAATTTATAGATTTAAAATGAAAACACCATTTGCAAAAGATCTAACAACTAGATAATAAAAAAACACAATAAATCTATAAACCCTAATGACAGATTTGCAAAATAAGTTTACCTAAATATCAAATGCATAAAATACCCAAATATCAAATATTATTCTTTAGACTTTATATTTTAGTCTAAGAATAATTTACACAATGTTGCATTACATATTCAAACATGAATGTAGATGGAATATGTAAATGTTTTTGTATTTTTTATTTTTGCATTATTTTTGTGTTTTTGATTTTATGTTGACCAAAGGGATTATTGTGCCCTTGGGGATTTTGATTGATCTTGACCAAGTGGATTGGATACCCTTGGAGTATTTTTTTATTGATTTGACCAAGCGGCTTAGAGATGCCCTTGGTGCCTTTTGATGATATTTGACCAAGCGGCTTAGAGATGCCCCTGGTGCCTTTTGATGAGATTTGACCAAGCAACTTAGAGATGCCCCTAGTGCCTTTTTATGATATTTGACCAAGAAACTTAGAGATGCCCCTGGTGCCTTTTGTTTTTTATTTTACTGCTTTTTGATTTGTTTGTATTTCTATGTTTTATATTGTTTTTGTATTTTGATATATTTGAATGTTTTTGTATTTTGATATATTTGAATGTTTTGAAAAAGGGGGAAGGTATGATACCTTAGGTATCCCCTGTGTGCATGTTGTCTACTACAATGCAGTCAGTAGGCTTAGGAAGAGTGACAGAAATCAACTCTCCCAATTGGGGCATGACAAAAATCAACTGGGTGTCCCTATTTGGATGGGGAGGAATGAGTGAACCGTCTGGATGGAGCTCATTTCACTCTAATAGGTCTTGGACCATATTCTTGAATCTATGGCAATTGCAAATTTCATGGCCCTCTATTCGATGATAGAGATAGTGTTGATCCTTCCTATAACTCCTAGGTTTAGGCCTATCTAGATCTAGATGTTGCACGTCAGGTAATGTTAAGACCTTAGTCTCTTGGAATATGATAGACATAGGCTTGTTTAAAGGAGTCTAGACACGCTTCTATTTTGAGCATTTAGCATGCTTTGGTTTGGTATGAGGACTAGGTTGAGCCCTAGGTATGTCACTTACTAGCTTAGAGGGATCCCCTTGTATTTCCAATGCAAGGGATAGATCACTGGCTAAGATCATTTGTTGGTCAACAACTTGAAGTTGCTTCTTTCTAAGCATGTTGTATACTATGGCTTTGAAACCCCAACATGATTGAATATCATGACCATTTTTTCTATGGTATAGACAATGTAGCTCTTCGTCATACCCTCGAGGTTTTGGATGATTTGGATCTAACTAGCCAACCTTAGGTAATATGATAGCATTTGCAACATATAAGCGATTGAAACCCACTACCACAGGCTCAGGCAATAGGGAATGCTTGTTCAAATTTTGAGGCGACCAAATTGGTGTTTGCTTTGGCTAAGGATTTTCTTATGGCTACACAAGGGACAATTTGAATTCATATGAGGGTTGCTCTTGTAGCTCTTTGTTCTTGATATATTGCAATGCCTCATTTTGGTCATTCACTTGGCACTCCATTCTATCTAGACAATCCATGATGGAATGCATGACTGGCAAAGATTTAATGTGCACCTCTAGCAATGAGATTGGAATATCATCACAAATTGACTTGGGTGAAAGAGTTGATGTTAAAGATTCACAATTTGAATGTAAATCATCCCTTTCATTCATTTGAGCTTATGTGGATGCTTCATGATGATGCACTTTTCTAGTGGCATCAGCAAGCTCTTGATGACTAGCTTGAATACCCTCAATATGATGCAGGGAAAATGCTTGATCTTGCTCTTGAGGAGGCCCTATGAAGAATGAGTTTGGGGTAACTAAAGCCAATGGTTTTGACCCCTTTACCATATAAGCAACCTTTGATTGCACCATATCTTGTCTTGTCTACTTTAGAGTCATTTTATCATCTGACGTAACATCAACCATTGCCACGAACTCTTGAGAAGGTGTTTTATATTTTGGACTAGTTGAAGGTGCTTTAATCATGTTAACTGATGTTCTCTTCTCCTCATCAAGTAATATGATATCATGATCTTTTATTATGAGAGGAGGTAACAAATTCTCAATGCAAGCCTCCATTGAATTTTTGGCGATTTTATCCTCATGAATTTTTGGAGTCTCGCATATCACCAGAGCTTCTTGGGGCTCATCAAAATTCTTGTATTACTTGAATGGCTTAGGATCTTGGGGGACTATGTACACTTGTCCTTGGTGTATGAATTTTAGATTTTGGTGCACTATGGAAGGCACACATTCCATATCTCTCATCCATGGTTTGCCTAGCAATATGTTATACTGCTTCTCACCCCCCAATAAATGGCACAATGTAGGTATCATCTTCATCCCAACTAGTATAGGTAATATTATTGTGTCAATTATTGAGGAAGTGGCATCATTGAAGGCTCTCAATGTGAATTTTGTATCCTTAATGCGCGAAGGTGGTAGATTTAAATACTTCAAAGCTATAGTTGTGATGATTTTGATACTTGATCCAGTATCAATAAATACTCTTTTGTATGAAATTTGATTGATGCTTGCTATGATGTGTAGTGGAGGATCGGGTCCATATTTAGAGATTGGCTCAACCTCCTGTTTGTAAAAAGCAATCACAGGGTCCATTTTTAAGTGAATTGAATTGATTGTTGGTGTAGATCGTGATAGATTATTGTATTCAGTTGAATTTTTTGGTATGTTGTATTGATCAAGGTATATTTTGCTTCCTATTGTGGTATTGATCATACCAATAAAACCCTCATCAAGTTGGGATATGTGCACCTTATTTACATGCTCAACTTGATTGTTAGGTGCTATGTTTGTTTCATGTGTAGGCAAGGGGTATTGGAGAAGTCTTATCTAAAGCTCTTGCCTCTCAATCATATATTGCACTAAATATCTAAAGGGGTGACATGTCTGGATGTCATGCCCATTTTATTGATGGTACACACAAAATAGCTCTTCTTTGTGTGCCTTTGATCTATGCTTATTAGGCTTAAGTGGATGGATTTCTAGAAGCTTAATTCTTCACGCCTCACACAATCAATCAAAGAGTGATGCTAATGTCCCTGTAAGATCAGTATATTGTTATTATGGCCTACGTTGTTGGCCTTGTATATAATTTTTTTGCATATGATCTTGGGCCACAACTGAGCTTGGTAATTATGCCCCACTGTTAGAGGTGGTGCCACCTAATTTGAGGTTTCTGAGATACTCAAAATAACTTGATTAACTAAGGCTACATTTTGTTGGTTTTTTTCACCTTTTATATTCTTTTTTGATCATTACCCCTTGTGGAGTTCACTCTCCTCTATCTTGATGTCTTCAATGACCTTGGATTGTGTCAAGGCCTTCTCAAATTTTTGATACTATTGTAATTGTAGGAGAAGCGAGATTTATTTTGAGCAATTTCTAGTAAACATCTGAATGAGCTCTGTTGTTGGTATGGTAAAAGGTAGTTTTGACATCATCTTTCTCCATTTCTTTCCATACTCCATTATTGGCTCATTATCAAGTTGAAGAAGGCTTTCCAAGTCAGTAAAGTTTATCGTTTTCTCAGCACTAGAGGAAAAACGTTCCAGAAATAACTTAGCAAGTTGCTCAAAGGTGTTTATGCTATGATGGGATAGATGATTATACCATTCCAAATCATTCCCAACTAGCATTTTAAGAAAAAATCTCAGTATCAAGGGGTCATTGTATTGAAATTAGAAGCATGTATTGATGAATATTGTCACGTGCTCTTGTGAATCTTTGTTATGTTTTAATTTTTCAAGTTGAGGCATCCTGAAATTTGATGGGTATGTTGGTGATGACACTAATGGATGCAAAGGCTGATTGCTAAGATTCTTTAGTGTAGGTTTTTAATAATCCAACCTTTGATTTTACTTTTCAAATTCATTCATTCGATCAACTAGAACCTTGTATGGCCTAGATGAAATGATCTGATCTTCTAGTTGTTGCTCTTGATTAGGTAGAGAAGGCTGCTTTTGATGTTGAGTTGGATGATAACTATAATCATTAGATACCTCATCATAACTAGATTTAGAGTAAGTATCCACTTATTCTTGATGTTCCCATTGGGACTCTTCATATTATTCATCATCATATTGACCTTGGTATTATTGAGGAGTATGAGGTTCTTGATGGTAACCAGATAATGGCCTTTGATGTTGAACACTATTTTTGCATGACCGAGGGCCAGGGGGTAGATTATGATATTGCCCTAGATGCCTTATGCCTTGTTGCATCCTTTTTTGTTCATACATATTTAGTTGATACACCCTTTTTTGGTGTGTTTTTTGTGAGTCCACCCATTGTTGATTCAATTATTGTTGATCCCTACATTGTTGTTGGTAAAGTTGTGACCTTAGTGCCTGATGTGTATGATCCTGTTGTTCAGTTGTACAGGGGTTATGTACCCCCATATCATAAATACAAATGGTTTTATCATATATTTTTCCCCTAGCAAGATCTATTAGTTTTTTCCATGTTCTTTAAAGATTGCATTAGCCTGATACTTTGGTCTATGAATTGGCTCTATGTCGTCTGATAATGTAGACATGTAATGTGATTGCCCCACATACTCTTCACGATGAGTACGATGATGTCTTAAATATTCTTCCTTATTTTTGAGGAAGGATACATATTTATAATTAGATGTAAGCTCTGTGTATTCAGACTGCATAGAATCAGAACGTGCACATGTGGAATGCTCTCTATGAGGAGTAGGGGATCAACTTTCTCGATCAACCAGAGTGGTTTGCTCATCTAGCTTAGGCCATGGTGTACCCCCATTTTCATTTTTTGATTGATGCATGGAGAAATTTGGGATGTGATCATGTGGCATTGACTTATTAGGCCCCTTAGTGGGCATATTTTTCTTTATATAGAATTCCATCAAGGTGTTTCAGTCTGGCAGGTTTCCTGGAGGGCTTATGGGTACTTCCCTAATAGGGCTATCTAAAATATTTGCCCCCCTATGGATGGTATTGATGTTATGATAAGACCTAGGATGCCATTCAGGGATGGCCATGTCCTCTGGACTGATATGGCTATATCTCGTGGTCATGGAACTTGATTCCCTATCTAGATTGGAGGTCTTGCTCATCATGGGAGGTCTCTTGGCCATAATAAATTTTTTGATTTTCAAAAAAAGGTTTTAAGTGTCTTATATCAAAAATATCAATGCGACGACCTGATCACAATGGTAGATGACTCTAAAAAGTGACTTTTGGATCAAAAATTTTTATTTTTGAAATAATTGGCTAACCGGGGCCCGTGGGGAAATGCCCACTTTTAGGAATTTTTAGGAATTTTTGAACCGTGAATATTTAGGAATCAAAATTTTTGGGATATATTCACCAGGGGCTAACTAAGACAACAAAATAAATTTGGCAGCTTTCAGATTTTTCTAGCCCATTTTATGACTATATTAGTGTAGTTTTTCCCTATTTACAGCCTAAAAAATAGAGTAAAAATAAAACCAAAATAACTTTTTCGTTATAGCTCCGATTTGCATGATTCTCAATTCATTGGATGCAGAATAAAAAAGTAGCTTATTAATTGTTTTGATTTATTTTTTTTCAATAAATTTCCCTAAAAATTAGGGTTAGGGTTTGGTCCCAAATAACAAGAACACACATAGAGCAAACAATATGATTATATTTTTTGATGTATTGAATGTGTGTCCTAAAACTATTTTTAGAGTGTTTATATTTGTTGCTACTCTTGATTTGGACTTAGAATGAAAGAACTCAATCATAGTGGTGATTAGGAACACTAGTGCCAAACATGATTTCTCAAAAGAGTCTAGGATACACCGCTTAAATCCTAGTGGGGGGTTCGCCTAGCTCTTCCACTCTGAACCAATAATTGTTCCAAAAGTGGGAGATAGTTTGAACACAAGAGACCAGCACCTCCTTGAAGGAGTTCCCTATTCCACCTAGGATATCTAGGGGTTAATTCGATGGAAGGAGGTTAATTCCAACGTCACCGATCTGAATTGGGGGTTGGTGATGAAATCCAACCTCACCAATGTTTATAATGATACGTGCAGGTGTATGATTCTTTTTAGATTTTGAAATAAAAATCAATGCATCAACCAACATTCATGACTATTTTCCTACAATGCCTAAAAAGAACATTTCATTTTCATACAAATGCATCTATAACTAGTCTATATGATTTTAATGCACTCTCCTATTTTGTGATGAAAATAGCCACTGATTAGGCCACATGCAAGCAAACCAAAACACAATGGCCTAGCACACTAGAGACTAGGGTGGACCTTACAAGCAAAGGTCCATCATTCCTAACAGTGCCTAGAGGAAATATAAAAGAGACTTAAGAAATGCAACATGCAATTTTTATTTCCCTTTCGTTCTTTAGTTTCCCAATTTGAAATGTGTTTTTAAGAAACCAGATGCAGACAGAAAAATAGAAAAATAAAGAAAAGGGGTACCAACCTTGAATCCCACTTAGATGACAAAAATTGTGCCTTCTGCTGCACATCTTTGTTGGTCGCTCTTGATCAAAGCGATTGATTTTTGGTCGCTATAGATTAGGGTGGCTATTGTTTGGTTGCTATAGATTAGAGTAGTTGTTGTCTATCCGTTGTAGATCATACTGGCTATTGTTTGGCCATTGTCAGCAGGATCAGGTGATTTTTGACAACTGTAGACCATAGCGGTTGAACCTGCATACAAAAACCCAAATTAGTAAGTAAAAAAAAATTAAAAATTTTGCAGGGGTCCCACCATGATCGCCATTTGTAGCGACCCCAGGATGCACACATCACTTTAATCTACTTGCAATATTATACCAAAATAAAATGAAAGACCATGAAATGCATATAACACAAAAATAACAAAGAGAGATATTTTTATTGATATTGAAACTCGGTTACATGTCAGTCCCTCTAAGGGATACCCATTTTGATACAATGAATTACAAGTGGGTAAGATGTCCCCTCATAAGGGATGGTGCACTTTTAAGGGCTTCCGAGTTTCGCACATGGAAATTTATAAGGGCTTACAAATGCCTCCTTCTCCAAGTCTGATTCCTGGAGGGATATTTGTGCTTTTGAATTTTGTTAATCCATTTGATGAACTTGTATTATTGCAAGAAATGAAAACAACAACATACACTTAGTTGTTCGATATTACCTCCCTGGATGAAGTTGTTAGTGATAAATCTAATAATAAAAGGAATTAGTCTCAATGAATGAAACTAGTTCTATGAATGTGAATGAATGAAGTAAATTATATGCTAATGATATGAAATATAAAGAAATTAGAATAAGAGAAACTAACACCTAAACCCTAGACTAGGTTTGCGGGCCACTATCCAGGACAACAACCGCTAAGATGAAATCCCTCTCTATTGACCCAAATACTATGGTCTTAAGTTGCTACTAATGTTAAATGATTATCGTATGTGTATGGATGATCACCTCTCAGTTGGCTAGCACTTTGTTGCTCCTCAAGGGTGCTCAGATATGCTCTCCAATACAATAGGGCTTCACTATGTATGCTCTCCAAGAAAAAGCTCTCTCAAAGAAGTCTACTAAAAGATCATCCTTGGTATCAAAATTGATATCTGATCCTCTTTTGTCCCTTTTGTGCTCTCAGTATTGCATATTTTAAAGATGTGTGAAACCCTAAAGTCTATGTTCAAAACCCTAGGATTGAATACCTCATGCGTACTAGATGTTAGCATGATAATTTTATCTTTTTCTATGCTTTGGAGGCCAGTTAACTGAAGTCTAAATTTGGACTTGAGTCTCCCATGTAAAATGGTCATTAGCATGAGAAGTTTTGTCATTGTCTATGTTTGAAGTCCAGTTAACTGAAGTCTAACTTTGGACTTGAGTCTCCCATGTAAACTGATCATTAGCATGAGAAGTTTTGTATTTGTCTATGTTTGAAGGCCAGTTAACTGAAGTCTAACTTTGGACTTGAGTCTCCCATGTGAACTGGCCATGAAGGGGAATGCAAAGTTACTCCCGCTCACCTTTATTGCATGCAAACTACCACTTCCACTCATGATTAGGCTTTTTTTTTAGCAAAATGCTTTTTATGGCTTAGCCGATGTCATATATAGTGGCTAAGATCTGGTCACTGTCATATGCAGTAGCTAAGATATGGCCACTCTAGGCTTGAGTGGTTAAGGTTTGGCCACTCTAGGATTGAGTGGCTAGGCTTGAATGGGCTCAGAATACCCCAGATGAGTGATGAAAACCACTTTTGATACTTGGAAATTCCAAGGTTTAGTCATATGGTCTAGGAATGTGCCTATGTGGGTAGTTCTCCTAAACATGACATGTTTTAGGTGTCTACAGGTACAATATGTGACTTAGGTAGCTTTAGGTGTCCTAAGGCCTTTATGGTTATTATGTTGATCAATGATCTTGTGTCAATTAAAACCCACTTGAAAGGAGTATGATTCACACACATGATGATGTGTAGTAGTGATTCTACTATAGCAGTGGAAACTATCTTGATTTCATGATCATAAAATCAGATCATAGGTTCTTGGAACTACTGTATATTCCCCACAAAATTGGTGAAATATTAAGGATATTGGGGTTGGGCTTTAATGTCTCTTAAGATTCCCATTAGTGTCTCCCTATACCTAGGATAATTTTGTATGATCGCATATATCGATATCTTTGTTGAGGTTGTCTATAGAATTTGAGTGAGTCTATTCATAATTGTTACCATTAGTTTTATTGGTGGGCCTGACAATGGGTTTTGCATTGACCTTTGTCGAGGTGCAACATAAATTTTGATGGGTGTTGTAGGAGGATCTGGTTGGTTGTACCTCCTATTTCTAGTAACAACATTCACCATGCTGACAAATCCTTACATAGGTGGCTCAATCTGCACTTGGTTGAATTGTCTGGCATTGTTCCTTGGTGGCTCATGGTTTGTCAAGGGATCTTTGAAAATCCCCATATTTTTATTGTCTGATGCCAAGGAATTATCAATCAACAACTTATTCTCATCGATCATATTTTGCACCACATGTTTGAAATCATGGCACACTGATATCATACCCCTCATATCTATGGTACGAGCATTAATGATCTTCCCTATACCCTTTTTATTTAGGGTGATTATGATCAAGCAATCAAAATTTAGGCAATGTTAAGGCCTTAGCCTTGCACAATTGATTGAATATCGATGCCAAAGTCTCTAACAATGGTGTAAATTTGCAAGGTGGGTGATGTTATTTATATTTGCCCTACTTTTTATTTCGTTGGTTGTATTGCACTAGGGGTGGTTGTACCTAATAGTTTTGTGGTTTTTGGCTCTTCCCCCCATTTTTATGGTTCAAAATGACTTGATTCACATGTGCAGGCTTGTTCTAGTAATTTTGATTCATCGTGTTCTTATTGTTCCACTCCTTCTTTGTTTGGAGTTTCAAGTCACCTTCTTGTAACTTGATATCCTCTATGACTTTGGCTTGCACCAAATTCTCTTTAAATATTTGGTATTGTTGTAACTATAACAATAGCAAGATGTGATTCACACAAATATTAGTAAATATTCATGTTAACTTTGTAGTTGGGATGGAGAAGGGAAGTTTAACCATTAATTTCCTTCATCTATTTCCATAGTCTATTACTAGCTCATCATTGAATTGATTTAGAGCAATTAGATCATATAGATTGTTCTTCTTCTTGATTCCAAATTAAAATAATTCAATAAATGCATTCATGAGCTATTCAAATCTGGTGATGTTATACCTCTTCATTTGATTTTACCATTCTAGGGATGGGCCTACAAGGGTTATCATGAAGATCCTGAGCAATAAGGTATCGTTACTTTGAATATGGAAACACATATTCATAAAATTGGTCACATGTTCCTATGCATCATCATCACCCTTGAATTTTTCTATCTTAGGCATCTCAAAATGTTTGGGATATGTAGGGCTAGGGACCAAAGTACACAAAGGTTGATTGCAAATCTTGTTTAGGGTAGGATTTCGATAGGTCGTTCCCTGATTATCAATATCTTTGACCTTTTTAGCTAGGTCTCTGTATGATTGAGAGGATAAGATTTCCTCTTCTCTAAGGGATCTCTATGGAGCTAGTGGAGGTAAGTTTCTATTAGACCGAGGTGGATGATTATGCTCATCATACACATATATAGAGGAGGGCTCAGGATATTGTTGATCTTGCTCATCCCCCTTTAATTATTCATACTGACTACATCTAGGATATTCTAGTGCTTGGCACTATTGTTGCCTTGGATTATGTTGGGATGTATGATGAGTACGATTCTCTACTTGCCTAGGGGGCAACTCTGGATGTGATACAATATGCCTAATGTGATGCTACTCCCTATATTTACTGTTAGAATGCAGGTTAGCCCAAGCTAACCTATCCTCTCTTCATGCTCCTTATGGTCAAGGATAAATTTTTCCCATAGGCACTACTCATATAAATATTTCTAAAGAAAATTTATCATTGAGTGTCCTCACACTCAAGGTGCTCATGCTCTGCACGCACATATTCCAATTGAATATGTGTTGCCTCTATTGTAATTCAAGCCTATGTTATTGATCTACAAGATCAGCTGTGTAAGGCCTATGGCTTTGTAATTCTATATGAGGAGCCTTATTAGTATGTGCTCTAATATATTTATCTACTATACTCTTGCCCTTGTCTATAAATATGGTATTGGTGTTGCATTGATGCCTTTGATCTATGCCCATATGCATAGATGAGGTGCATGCACTACAGAAGCATTTTGAACATTCTCCCTACTCATGGGTTGCCTCTCTCTACCCTCACTACATGTGCTCTCAGAGTGAGAGTGAACAGTAGAGGTCCTACATCCTAATATTCCTAGCACTTGATCTAATCCATTGAGTTGGCTAGTTTTCCAAGGTTCATTAGGAGGCATACCATTGACTCCAATAGTATTAAGATATATTGTGAACCTTCTAGGTTTATTGTAATTTGGATTCCATAAGGTTATATGTTCTGACATAGCATTCTCATCAATCCCTTGATTGGGCAGATCTTCTCTATACCTATCCTATGATTATGGGGGTCTTGAACCACCCTTAGTTCTATCATGAAAGGAATGTGTATTACATCCTCTGACTAGGGTATTTTAATGAGAACCCCCATGTGTTGAGTTATCACCTCTAATACTAGCCAAATATTGTTTGGAAGAATTATGTGTAGGAGATTCAATATCATTATTATATGTGTGGTTTGGAGCCTCAATTTTCACCTTAATAGTGTGTTGAGGTTAGCCTCTCCGTGTGTTAACCATGATTTGTGAACTTATCTCATATGTAAGTTTTAAAGAATACAAAGCATACAAAGTGTTTATCTCATTTAAAAATTATTTGTGTATCCTAAAATTGTTTAGTGCATTTTTATTTTTTGAGTATATAGTCTAAATCTCATCGTGTTTTGCAAATGTTGATGATATTATTAGATAGTTAAAGGTTTTCACCTATATACTCATAGCGACAAAATCAGTAATGATGTTCAGGTTGTCTATCCCCTGAGATATGGATATGAAATCCATAACCGAGCAAGGATCATAGGTACTATAGATTTTCACCCAAAACACCGTGGTCAGTGATACACACCTTCGAAGAGGAATGCATGCTATTTTCCATGGATAGGATTGTTCTTGAATCATCCTTGGCCACAAATGGGTTATGATAGTACAATGTCAAATTAGCCAATTGAGTGGTAATAAATTCCACTGTTGGTCTCGATAAAAGAGTTGTATGTGAAGACCCAATGCTACTGATGTTCACTTTGAATTGTGGTGTGTGGGTGTTCTTTTTAATTTTGTATTAATTAAATATGCATAAAAAAATCAATCATGATTATTTTCCTACATGCTTAGAAAATAATGATTTACTTTCAAAAATATGCAAGGCTAGATGCTCTTTACTTTTAGAGAATGCAAATTTAAAATTAAAATAATATTAGCCTTTGGATAGGCCCCAAACAAACAAAATCCTAACACATATTTTACATAGTAGCTACTGTTATGTGTAGCAGACAATAGTCTCAACCGCTAAATAGAAAAGTAGCTAGAAATCCTAGCCACTGGAGACAACAATAGCTAAAAAAGCTGGCCACTGTTGCTAGCAGTGGCTATCAACAAGTAAAATATTTTTCATAAATTTCTCATAATATTTCCCTATATGATCTAATTATAGCTAAAACATAGATAAACATAGGAAATATGAAAAATAAAGAGGTAACCTACCTGGAAATCTTCATTTGAAGTAGAAACATGTTGCTTACTACTTTGCCAAGTTTTCTACTAGTCGTTGTTGCTCAGCATGGCTAGGATGCTAGCCACTACTTTCAACCACGGTTGAGATTGTGCATTGCTATTTTCAACTACGGATAATACTTGCAAAAAAAACAACATAGTAGATCAACAAAAAAAATAAAAAATACGAGGTTTCCACCATGATCGCCATTTAAAGAGGCTTAAAAAGTCTAACAACTAGATAATATGCTATCAAAATACAAGATAATATTCTAGGCTTTCGACCCTAACATCAACTTACTTCTACACCAATCTAGGGAAGCCATATTTCTACAACTTTATGAGGAAGCCATCAGAGTCAAGAAAGTCCCAATGAGGAGACTTCATCCAATAAATTCCTTTCAAGAGCTAGTGCTAGATCATATAGAAAGCACACATCAGGAGCGATTGTTCCATGGTGACCACGTCCATGAGGATAATGTAACAGATCAACCCCAAACTTAATTGAGTTTAGGTGAGGATGTGGATGCCCATGAACGGGAGAACGGTCAAATGGCAAAGAAGGAGCTAGCCAAAATATTGACATAGCTAGCCAATCTCAAAAAGAGATAGCATGAAAATCTTGTCCCTAATCGGTCACCATTCAAAATGTGGAATACAGTGGCAAAATTCATTACCATCCTAGTTTTCAAGGGCCTGAGTATCCAAGAACTTAGGTAAAGCAATAAGAATTATGATTTTAACATAATTATGAGTTAGCATGGATAGTCCCAGATGTAATACAAGTGGCATCTCAAATACAATATAATCTAGTTTGGCCACTACAGATTCATAGGATGATTTTTATAAACATCCTGGCTCAGGCATACCTATCACACCATAATTTTGAGGTTAGTAAATAAAATTGTGAGCTATGCATGGCTAATGTGATGGGGTATCATAATTTTTTTCAATGGCCATTAGGGCAGATAAACCCCATAAAAATTTACCACCTGGTTGGGCATTGAAAAACATCAAGGAAGGTTCCCCAAAATTTGCTTTGGAAATATAACATTGTTCCTTCATCTCCATGTTGTTCTCCTTGTTTTTGTTTCTTCCATTTTTTTTTGTTGTGACACCATATCCTAATGGATGCATTCAACAAATATCAAGACCTCTTACTGCATCATTGGGAGCTACATAAAAAATACTAGGAACTCACAACAACCAAGAAAGAGTGCTATAAATAGCACCCTATGGGTAAATTTAGATGATATCATAAAGTGTAAACTGCAAAATACGATTGAATAAAAATGGCCTCTTACTGGATAAAAGTTAGTAAAAGAGGATCATTACTGGATTGTGTGAAATAAGGTCTATAATAGAAGAGATAAAAAACAATGTCAATCTATCTTCTCTTGGAATGTCTCAGATCCTCGATGGATTATGTTTAAAGAGATTCAATCTAAGAAAATGCCTCATGGGGAAGGATCTATTCTCTGTTAGTTTCACTTGATAATCTCTGGATTTATTTTCCCTTCATGTCTCCTCGGTCCCTTTACCTACCCTTTATTCCACCTTCTTCTCCCCTTTGTTACCTACAACTCTTATATTTTATAATAGAGGCTTCTTTGTCTTAGTTATTTCCTGTTATCCCTTCTTCCACTCTCTATTTCTTGGAAAGCCTTTTAAGTGTTTACTTGTTTCCATTGTTTGTCTTTCTGTTGATCTTACTCATTGTATTCCTTCTTTTGTTTTTTGTTTCCACCTTGTTCTTATGGTTTTATTTTCATTATCCTCCCCTTCTACCTAAGTTACCTATGCCCCAGTTCCTTTTCCTCCACTCTGTTTTTTGTTGTGTTAAGGGTATTGCTTCTTCAGGAATTTCCTCATGCCCCTCCTCCCCTTTATGTTATTTCTTTATTCATGTATTTATTTCCTCTTTCTCCTTTCCTCCTCTTCTTCATATATCTATTTTGGTTGTTATATTTTCTAATCCTTCTAGGTTTATTTTTTCCACAAGATGGAAAACCCTTGTGAGTTGCCAGAAGTGTGAGTGAAATTTTGCATCCTTCACACACTCTTACTTTTAAAGTGATCCTCTTTTTTCAATATTATACCAAATTTTGGAAATATCAATGTATGGGTGGAAGATAAGTAGTGGCAATGGTAATAATGGGTGGATACAAGTGTCAGGTGGATGGCAGGTTGTTTAATCAAGCAAGGCAAACAATGAAGTAGGCGAATGATCTACCCTTTCCTTTGGATGAAGTTATCCAAAAGATCCACACACCCATTGGATGAAATCTCAAGTGGATAACAAAGGTGAATATATTGTACAACCCCAGCCTCAGGAAGAATAGAGGCTCATGCCCATGCTTAGGAAAAAGCTTCAAGTGTAAAGTGGGCCAACCTTTAAATAAATAACTACCCTTCTTGATGACTCTGTAGGTGGAAGGAAGGATAAATGATACACCTAAAATGCATATAAAGCTCTTGCTATCACCTAAAATTCAAACAAGAAGAGTATTCATTATTGTAAAAGTCCAAGTACTAAGTGTTCATATGTAGAAGTGATTGATTTGAGGACCGCTACTCCCAAGGTGATTAATGTCAGTTATTCATCACCTAACCAAGAGGATCATCGATCAAACAAAAGGATGAGGTGGATGAAAATTAATGAATGGGGCAAAAATATTAATGGTTCCAAGGGCCCAGATTATCCTGGATACGTCTACATCCTTCTAGAATATCATTGCCATCCCAAGGAGTAGTGTACCAGTTGAGTGCTTGTCAACTTCAAGTTTTATCTTCTCACCTACCACCATTAATGTTTGAATTTTAAATTTATTGTAAAATACCTATAAATAGTGTAATGTTGGTCATTCTCTAGGGTGGATCTTTAGCCATTACAATTCATATATAAGATGTTTCACCATTGTGTAAATATATACTTGTCACTGTTTGGTCTCCAATTCCACCTTTATGTTTTTTTTGAATGTGTAGCCATAGATTTTTAACACACATAAAAATTCCCTTTTCCTAATAAAATATATTAATCATCCTAGCAATGTGAAATTTACCCTTAAGTACCCCTACATCGATATTTTTGCAAAAAAATTGAAAAATGCTCTAATTTCCCCCATTTTCAATAAATTTGGGTAAGACCAATGAAATTGGACCCGTCTAACAATTTTGGTTGACCCAAAATCATTCAAATCCTATGTGCATCTAATTTAGGTGCTCTGTTGGGATTTTAAACCTAGTTTGAGTGAATCCAAATTCCTCTCAAATTTGGGTGATCTAAATTTGTCCAAATTGGGAAAAAACCCAAATTGGCTTAACAATTTGACCTATTCTCACCCATCTCCCTCATTCCTCGACCTGCATCAAGAATTTAAATCCCCAGCCCCCCTAAATAGACTAATAGTGATAATTTGCAAGAAATATTGATTGAAGAAGGATATTTAGGAGCTTTGTTGTGGGTTGCAGTGAATATTTTTACATTTTAATAAGCATTCAAGAATCCCACAGACATGGCGATACATACTATATACTCAGATCTAGTTTATATTTAGTTACAATTTGATTTCTTGAATTATTTTTACAAATTCAGGTTACCCAAATTTATCACAAGCATCCAATTTAACCACTATTTTTGCAGAACTAGTCATTAGATTATTTTGGATCACCCAAAATTATACATAGAGTACAAATTCATACATAGCATTCAAAATCATACCAGTTTCATATTAGGGGTAAAATTTTGATAGTTGCATTATCATTTTAATTCAAATTTACGTTATGCTTTCTTATCTATTTTTAATGTTGCACTGCATATTAATTTTTTTTTTATAAGTGAAAAACCCCTTACAAGACTGCCTTGGTCTGAGAGACCATGACCAGGGGGTTCTACACCATCAAAGTCACCCGGGAGTCACACCCAGCCCTATCTGCACCAACATTATCAATTAGATTTTGGGTACCCAATTCAACTTTTTTGTTGGGTGGAGATTCAAACCTAGAACCTCCCTTGGAGGATTACCCTCTCCTCTCCAAATCACCTAAAACACATGGGTACACTGCATATTACTATTTCTACTATATTTGTTGCATTTAATATTTCATGTTTTACATTAAATTTGATCCTTTACTTTATTTATGGTTTTCTAAAGGAACATAGGGGATTTAACTGTTACAAATCATGATCTACTGTGACCTATGTAGATCCCCCATCCCTAATTCTAAATTTTTAGTGTTGTATTGTGAAATTGTAGGTTTCTAACATATTTGACTAACCCAAATTCATTTGATGAATTTGGACATACGAATTTATCATGCAGACATTTAAATTCTACCTGTCAATCTGAATTCATCTAAAAGCAAATATATGGATTAGGTAAGGATCTAAACTTGTTTTCTTGTACTTCAAATTTATATTTCTCTATCTTATAGGCATATGCATTTAATAAAATAATAATACCAAAAACATAGACTTTACTGCATTTTTCCATATTAGTCAAAATACAAAACACAAAAGAAAAAGAAAAACATGTTAACATAGATCTTCATCTCTTACTTAATAAAAAACCATTACATCTTAGTCAAACTTTACAATGCTTTATATATTTATCTATATGCTTTGTTTTCATTTGAAATTTAATTGCATTTAGCTAGGTAGAAATTGCATTTTGGCCAAACCATAGGAGTGTGCGCATAAAAAGAACACGTCAAACACCCACTTCACCTAGGCATGGAAATCACAACAAAAAGTGTTTCCTGGTGAACCCTCATCCCATTCATCGATAAAAACCAAGGAGAGCGCAAATAAAGCACTTCTCATCTGAGATGAGGATCCATTATTTTACCTTCCCCTTTTAGGCGTGGATCCATTAGCTTGGGAGAAAGAGGTGCAAAACTTTTGGGCCTATATTCTTTGGTGAAACCGACGTGAACTACACCATTATTATTAAAATTTGTTGTTTTTCTATCTCAAAAAAAATAAAAATAAATAAATAAATATATATTCTAAATGGTATAAAATAGTCTTAATAAGTCCTTTATAGACCTTAGAAAAATGCTCATAGAGCAAGAAGTTGACATCTTCTACAAAATTCATCATCCAGAATGTCAAGTGGACTTGTGGAAAAACTTCGATATCATTGAGAATAAATTTGAATAAATAAGGAAAAATAAAAGAATTAATGTTACTAAATCCTTAGGGCCAAGTTATTACTCTCCTTATTTTGAAATCAAAAGAAGTTGTGAATGTTGGCTTGCAAACAAATGAGCTAGTGTTCATTCAAATATCTATCCTTGGGATAACTATCTAGAAGAAGCATTAAAAATCCATCAACTCTTATCATACTTAAGAAGACAACGAGGTAAACCTAGAACAAAGAAGAAGATATCACAAATAACCTAGGGAAGTCCTCTTTTGAGACTATTTTTATGAATTGCAAATTCAACCTTCTACCTCAAAAACTAAGGAACTTACCCTTGTCCACTTCATCCAACTTCTAGTACGTGATTTCTATTTTGAGGAAGAACACTATATGAGTCCTGAAGATCTAGATCCCATCAAAGATATTCAAAATATATTTAAAGAAGATTAAACCATTTAGCATTGTTATCAAAATTTTGTAAATATTTGAGTTAAAGCATAGTAGATTGTTTTCTTTTTAAAAAACAAACAAAAAAAAAACACAAACAAAAAAAACAAAAATAATAAAAAACAAATAAAAAAAACTTTTAATTAGCATTGATAGGAAGGATGCATTAAAATTTAAGGGGTGGTAAACAAGTGGAAACTGGCTCTGAAGATGAGTTAGAAACTAAAAATCCTAATGCTAAAGTACAAATAGAAGAAATTCTAGGAGAATAACAACTATAAATAGAACAAAATGAAGAAATGAAACAATCGACCATAATGACCCAAAACTAGGACCTCAAGGGGATGTTCATTTTCAATCCATGCAACACTTTTGTGATTTTTAAAACCATAATAGATCTGCCATTACTAATGTGTTGGAAATAGAAGATCAACTTGCAAGAGGTGAATTTTAAATAGAAGTAGCTCTAGAAGCAACTTTCCAACTTCATTCAAAACCTGAGACATATATAAATGCTTCACTATAACATGACACTTATAATTATCATTCCTTAGACAATACCCAAAATATTCCTCCTCAAGAAGATGACGCTCAAATGAAACTACAACAAAAACTTATTTTTGCAACTACCATGACCACTTCCACCCAAAAGAAACCTTCCACATCTAATATTAATATATTTATTTCTCAATATTTCCAACATATATTCACTCAAAATGCTACTTCTCAAAAAAATAAAAATATGCCAATTCCTAAATCTCCTCGACCAAATACTCAATAAAATGTAGCTTCTTATAAACTCAAAAATCCTCATAGTTCAAACCCTATGCACAATCGTGTCTCCATCTCCACCCCTTATAGGGCAGCCCAACAAACATATTATCCTCCACATGGCAACATAGTAGCACAAAATAGACATGATGAGCAACCACATCATCTTGAAACTATAGTAAAACAATTAGCTTCATGATTGGACCAAATAGACCCTTATCACCCTACATACAACTATAAGAAAATGTGTAACCAACCATTAGATCTTATTTTTGCTTCTAGATCATATCCTAAACATTTCCCCATGTTGGTTTTGCCAATTTATAAGGGGGTCAAAGATCTAATCGAGCATATTCGTATGTTTAGGATAGCCTTTCATGACATCGTATATGATGATATGTTATTTTTAAATATATTTCCAAAAAGTTTAGGAGGTATGGCATTGGAATGGTACTATCAATTGCCAACACATTCTTTAATAAATTTTGAAGAAACTATAAAATTATTTGTACATCAATTTGGTGCCTACATAGAAAGGCATGTCACAATCAAATATTTGTACAACTTCAAATGAGGAAAATAAGAGAGATTCAAAAAATTATTAGCTATATGGATAAAACTTCTAGGAAAACTACATTTCACTTTACCTCCAAGGGAAATGTTAGAACTTTTTCATTAGAAATTTGCAAGAGCAATTATCCTATGAGTTAGTTACTACAACTGTAACATCCTTTGATCAAGCTATAGAATTGGATAGAAGGGTAGAAGAAGCTCTAATCAGAAGAGGATTATTTAAAAATAAGGATGAAGAGAAGTCATCTAAAAATCAATTAAGAACAAACATATGGTAGGATATGGAATTACAGAAAGTAGACACCCTCCAAATTTTAATACCATAGAAACTACAAAGAATTTTGTGTTAAAAGCACCTAAAAGACCTCCAAAATGTAACTTCACAAGATTAAACCAACATCTGACAATGGTCTTACCTCAATTGGTAGAAATATATTTGATAGAATTGCCATAAATATGGTAACCTAATCCCTCTCAACCTTGGTATAGAATAGACCAATATTGTGATTTTCATCAAGTTGAAGGACATCCAACAAACACTTTTAAAAGATTAAAATATATGGTGCAATAATTAATTGATGATAGAAATTTGTAGGTGTAAATCCCTCCAAATAAAATCCCTCCAGTGATAAATGCACAAAAACAAGCACAAAATTCCAATCAAGATCTAGATATCTTTCAAAACCATTTTCCAAACCATGATAAGGAAGTTGTAAATGAACTAGACTATAAGACTATACCTCATCCAACACGTTATGTGGGAATTATTAGTGGTCACTTACCATCACAACCTTTGCAAACTTCCTTTGTGCCTACTCAATTTGTTGTCACAATTGAGCCAATTCATGGAATAACAATACAATTCTCATCCTTGAACCATATATAAAGTGAAAATAAATATGAGATAAAAATTAGTTCATTACATTCTAATAGTTTAGAAGATGAATCAGAATCAATTTTACCTATCACATATTCATTAACTCTAGAGGAACCATTTCCAATAATGATAATAACTCGTCCTTCTTCACAACAACTTCTTCCCATAGAAAAAACATCAAATGTTAGATCACAACCTGTTCAAGATGATCCTCTCATTCCCCATAAATCAAACAACATTATGGCTATATTTGGAGCCATTACTAGGAAACAAGATCAAAACCAAAATTTCCAATCGTAATTACCTACAACTCAACCAAATAATGAGGACCAACCACCTTTTATTTTAAAATACCCTTAGAAGGGAAATAATGTAATTCAACTTCAACAAAAGACTCCCTTTGATATTAATGAACAACTAGCTAATACAACAGCTAGGATTTCTCTCCTAGATCTTCTTAGAACTTCACAGTTCATAGAGAAGAATTAATGAATACCTTGAGTCAAATGATGGTACCTCAAGATATAGAACCAACTGTTGCAGTGAATGTTGTAGCCTCTCAAGGAGTTGACTACATTGACTTTCATGAAAAATATATACCTCCACAAAGTATTCATAGGGATAATCCCTTATAAATAACAACATTAATTGAAGATGTAGGTGTTAAGATAGTATTATTTAACAATGGTTCATCCTTAAATATCTACACCTATGACTTTTTTAAAAGGTTTGGGTTTAGAAATGAAGACTTCTGAAATAATTATAAAATATTTTAATGATGAAACTCAAGATGCTTGTGGTGTGATATCTATCCCATTACAATTTTATCCTAGAATATTGGACACATCCACATTTGTTGTATATTATCTTACATCATACAACATCATTATGGGATGCCCTTGAATTAATGCAATGAGGGCAATTCCCTATACACTACATCAATGTATCAAATTTGAATTTTAATATCAATTTTTCATCATCCATGGAGATTATAGACCTTTTGATATGTGTGCAATGGTAGAACCTATTGATGTTCCATATTTTCCAGCCTTATCATCATTAATTCATGTTCCCCCTAAGTCTTCTTCTCCAAAACTTGAACCTTTAGCTTCTTTAGACACAACTATACCACATAAAACTGATAATCCTTCTACCTCATATCCCCTCACAAATGAAACTTAACTAGACTTGTCTATCATATTAGCACCTACAAATCATTCTAATTTTATTGTACAAGACTCCATTATCTTGTCCCAATTACTGCCATCCCCATGAATGATAAGTTTACCTCATAAATGGAGAAACATATATCATGTTGGAAGTTGTACTTTTATTTTTGTGGGATGTGTTCCAATAAAATTAATATCAAATAAATAAGCTTCACATTTGATGAATACATATTTTCTCAATGCTACTTTTTTGACAAATATATAAAATTGAAGCAAATTATGTGTGATATGGGTTACAAAGTTAAAGGCTTGGGTCCTTTTGAAAATGGCATACGTGAGCCATTTAAGGTTGAGGAATGGCCTACCCGATGTGGTATAGGCTATAACCCTACAAAATCTCAACCTTTCCCTTTTTATGACAATGATCATATAATAACCTATGATGGATATTTGGAAAATTAGAAACATTTAATGAATAATAAGAAGAGAAGACAAACTAATTTTTCTTGTAATATGATTTCAATAGTCCATCCAAAAATGATTGCCACTCTGGATGAATGTATAAAAGGAGATGTATTTTTTGACACCTCCCTTGAAGAGGTCATGAAAAATGGTTTCTTATTCATTGGGTCTATCCCATGTATAGACCATGTTCACACAGTAACCCTGCAAGAAGAATTATCCCTAGAAGAACTTTAAGAAATGGGTGTTTTACCTACCCCTCCTAACTTCGAAAGGGTTTAAAGTATTTTGGTAGAATATATCTTGAAAATCACTATTGAAACATAAATTAATCCTCACATGGTCAAAATTGGAGCTACCTTGAGTAAATAAGAACAAATTAAATACATAAAACTTCTAATGGAATACCTTGATGTCTTTGCAAGGATGTATGCAGATATACATGGCTTATATCCTTTTGTCATCATGCATCACTTATTGGTACGTCCTGATGCTAAACCAGTGAAACAAAAACTTAGGAAAACGCATCCTAAAGTAGCCTTATTAGTAAGATATAAATTACAAAAAATATTAGACATTGATTTCATTCAGGACATTTATTAATCTGATTGGATATCCAATGTCATCCCAGTAACAAAAAAGAGGCTACTAAAATCAGAGTATGTACTGATTTTAGGGACATCAATGTTGCATGTCCCAAATATGATTTTTCCCTTCATAATATGGATAAAATCATTGATTTCAAAGTAGGAAGTCATATTTTATCCCTTATGGATGGAGTTTTTGGATATAACCAAATTTGTATAGCATAATAAGATCAACCAAAAACTTCTTTTGTTAGACCTTGGAGGACTTTATGTTGGAAAGTAATGTCTTTCGGTATAAATAATGTAGGAGAAACATATAAATGAGCTATGGCCTACATGTTACATCATATGATGTATGCCATATTTCATGATTATGTATATGACATCATAGCTCAATACATTAAGGAAGAGGATCATATTCCTGACCTGCGATGAGTCTTTAATAGACTCCACAAATATAAAGTCAGCCTAAACCTAGATAAATGTGTTTTTGGAGGAAAATTAGACAAATTATTGGGATTTTTTTTATATATGCATGGAATATAAATATATCCCATAAAAATAAATGCAATCATCGATATACCACCATCGAAAAATTTAACAAAACTCTAAAGCTTACAAGGTAAGCTCCAATCTATCCATCGTTTCATTGACAAATTAGTGGATAAATGGCAACCCTTTCTTAAGTTACTTAAGAAAGATACCTTTTTTAAATGGGATGAAGAATGTCAATAAGCCTTTGAAGCTCTTAAAACATATTTTCTTACACCATTGGTATTCGTTCCTCCCAAGCCCGAGCATCCTTTTATCCTATACATTTTTGCCTCAGAACTTGCATTAGGAGTAATTCTAGTGCAACATGGTGAGGATAAGGAATACAGAGTTATTTATTACATAATAAATAACTTGATAAGTTATGAAACTCATTATACTCTTTTAGAAAAACTCTTCTTAGCTATTATTTTTTCAACACAAAAATTGCACCATTACATGCTTAACTAGAAAACTTATGTCATTGCATAATTTGATCCATTATGATACTTGATGAGTAGACCCTATTTATCAGGATGAGCAGTAAAATGGGTTCTTGCTTTGAGTGATTTTGACCTAACATTTATTGGAAAAAAATCCATCAAAGGGTAAGTCATAGCAGATCAACTCGTCGTTGCCCCTCTTGAGTCTACTCATCCATTGACAATAGAATTTCCTGATGAAGGCCTTAATCTAGAAGGTGATTCTTCCAAATCATGGTCTATATTTTTTGACGAAGCCTGTTGCATAAGTGGTATAGGTGCAGGTATTCTATTAGTATCTCCTCATAAACAACTTATTCCATTATCTTTTAAACTCTAATTTTCTTACATAAATAACGTAGTAGAATATGAAGCTTTAATCCTTGGATTACGAGTAGCTTTAGCCTTAGATATTAAAGTCTTATTAGTTTTTGGAGACTCACAACTCGTAGTGAATCAATATAATAACATTTATCGAACCTGAGATAACAAACTGTACCCTTATAAAGAGTATGTTTTAAAACTTATTTCTTTATTCAAGAAAGTTACTATCGAAGCTATCCCTCGTACTAGTAATCATTCTATGGATGCTATGGCAGAGGTTGCTTCTCTTATTCCTTTGGTTTTGAATGATGATCATGCTACTATCATTATTCACCAACTTAGAGAACTTGCATCATTATAGTCATGTCTAGCACCCATATACATCTTCACAATTGAATAAGCATCCTTGGAACCATGGTATGGGAATATTTTAATTTTTTTCCAAAATGGGTCATACCCTGATGGCCTAGATAGGAATCAACAACAATCATTACGTAAGTGGGTTTTTCACTTTGTAATAATTGGAAGTACTTTGTACAAAAGATCTTTTTAAGGTATCCTCTTAAGATACCTCAATATCAATGAGTCGAAAAAGCACTAAGTGAAGTGCATGATGGATCTTTTGGAGGTCATTTTAGTGGTGGATCCATAGCCAAAAAGCTCCTATGAATGGGATAGTTTTGGCCCTCCATGAAAAAATATACCAATGAATGTGTGTGTAGATGTGACAAATATCAGAAGCACATGAATCTCATCCATGCTCCTATCCAAGATCTTCAAGATATATCTTCCCTTGGCCTTTTATAAAATGGAGCCTCAATATTATAGGGAATATCAACCCAATGTCATCATATGGTCATAAATTCATCATAACAACAACTGAATATTTTACAAAATAAATAGAAGCCATGCCATTGGCTTCTTGCACAAGAACCCAAGTCTCTAAATTTATTCCTTAATCAAATTATTTATAGATTTTGGATTCCATCTATGTTTGTTTCATATAATGGAATGTGCTTCAAAAATAAAGATATAAAAAAACTTTGTGCTAAGTATAAAATCCAACATAGATGGTCTCCTCCTTATTATCCACAAGGAAATTTCCAAGCTGAAGCATCCAATAAAACTCTAATTAAAATACTAGAAATATTGGTTAATAAATTTGGACGAGAATGACATACTCAATTATATCTTGCTTTATGGGCTTATTGAACTAGTGTTTGAAATCCTACTGGTGCTTCACCTTTTGTCTTGGTATATGGTGCTAAAATTGTATTTCCTTTTGAGCTTGAAGTCCCTTCTTTAGATCTTTTTCTTCAAGATGCTGAAGTAGGAGATGAATATCATGTTGGATGACTAATCTAATTGGAATTACTAGATAAAAAGTGCATAAATGCTTTAGAACACCTTCATTCCTATCAAGATAATACTCTAAGAAAGCTCATACTTGATCTTTTGAGATTGGAGATTTATTTCTAAAAGAAAATAAAAAAATACAAATGCTTGAACTGATTTAAAAGGAAAGTTTCAACCAAATTGGCTAGGTCCATTCATCATCACTACAAAATTTGGATCAAGTGCATATTATTTGGCTACCTTAGATGGAAAAGAAATTAAGGAACAAATGAACATAATGCATCTTAAAATATACTATGCATAAAATCAAGAAATCTCACCATTGTACATAGTTGTAAATACCTTGTACATACATTTCTTGCATCTACTTCAATAATCATATTTAAATCATATTTCACTTGTATTTATATATGAATTTATCAAAATAAAATTATGGTCCAATTGCATATGTCATATGGTCACATCCAGTTATTATTTTACTTATATTTGACCTATGTCATCAAAATTCATAGTGAGGAATTCAAAAGTTATCTTGAACCACTCACCAAAATACACATTTTAATAAAATATTGAATTTCAGTATTGATTATAAATCTCTCTTGAACCAAAATCACTACTGCTTCACTAAATAAATTTTAAAGTTTTGGGAATTGATCTTGCAAATTTTTGAACCAAATTACACTTACACACCTTAAGATGATTTTGCACTAAGAAAGATGATGCTACATAGTAGACCTAGCTCCTTAAGCAAAAGGTTTCCCTTGATATCCTGTTATACGCATGGTCTAGAATGCTGAGAATTGGAAAAAGGACAAGATCCTCCCTACCCAAATAAAATCCCTTACTCTTCATCTAATCTGAGCAAGTATCCTAAAAAAGTAAAAATAAAAATAAAAAAAGAGAAAAAGAATAAAAAGTAAAAGAAAAATACCTTTTACTACAAAGCAATAAAATTCCCTTGTTCAAAACAAAAAATGAACAAGAATCCCTACTTAAAGAAATCAAAATAAAAGAAGGGGGTAATGAGCTTGAATCCCTAGAATTCCTTAGTTATTTGAAAACCATGGGGTGATCTCTATTACAACAATGAACTGAATGAATCCTAGCAATAGGGTAGTCTTACATATGGTAACATGTCTATCACATTAGCGACCTTCTTTGTATAGACTAATGTCAGCTTGTGGATCATGTAGCTTTTGGTAGCTTGTATTACATAGTAGTTAAGTCCAAATGAATGCATAAAATCATGGTAAATGAACTCTTTATTTTGCATACATAATGGTTCTTAAAGTTGGTTTGCATCAT
Source organism: Wollemia nobilis (assembly GCA_028583015.1). Lineage (NCBI taxonomy): Eukaryota > Viridiplantae > Streptophyta > Pinopsida > Araucariales > Araucariaceae > Wollemia > Wollemia nobilis. The sequence goes on from JAQPPZ010016675.1 coordinate 1,675,940, forward strand.
TACCTTACTCAAAATTGGTAAATGAATTCAATAAGCACACACATTTGATCCTTGAGATATTTTGTATTATAATTAAAGACAATATGGAAATGAATACATAAATCACATATTGGTTCTTGATAAATTTGACTTCATCCTAGAAATGACCAAAATTCTCCTTAAAGGTTGATTAGCAAAGCATAATTATTTCATCATGGATTTGTATGACTATTAGCATATGCAATTGGTCCTAAAAATAGTTAATCTTAGATTGGAGGTCTTGCTCATCATGGGAGGTCTCTTGGCCATAATAAAAATTTTGGTTTTCGAAAAAAGGTCTTAAGTGTCATATATCAAAACTATCAGTGCGACGAGCTGATCACAATGGTCTATGACTCTAAAAAGCAACTTTCGGGTCAAAATTTTATATTTTTGAAATAATTGGCTAACTAAGACAACAAAACAAATTTGGCAGTTTTTGGAAATTTCTAGCCCATTTTATGACTATTTTAGTGCAGTTTTTCCCTATTTTCAGCCTAAAAAATAGAGTAAAAATAAAACCAAAATAACTTTTTCGTTATAGCTGATTCTCAATTCATTGGATGTAGAATAAAAAAGTAGCTTTTTAATTGTTTATTTATTTATTTTTTTCAATAAATTTCCCTAAAAATTAGGGTTAGGGTTTGGTCCCAAATAACAAGAAAACACACAGAGCAAATAATATGATTATCTTTTTTGATGGATTGAATGTGTATCCTAAAACTATTTAGTGTGTTTATATTTGTTGTTGCTCTTGATTTGGACTTAGAATGAAAGAACTCAATAATAGTGGTGATTAGGATCACTAGTGCCAAACATGATTTCTTAAAAGAGTCTAGGGTACACCGCTTAAATCCCAATGGGGGTTCGCCTAGCTCTTCCACTCTGAACCAATAATTGTTCCAAAAGTGGGAGATAGTTTGAACACAAGAGACCAACACCTCTTTGAAGGAGCTCCCTATTCCACCTAGGATATCTAGGGGGTAAGCTAGTGGAAGGAGGTTAATTCCAATGTCACCGATCTGAATTGGATGTTGGTGATTAAATCCAACCTCACCAATGTTTATAATGATACGTGTGGGTGTGTGTGATTCTTTTTTTATTTTGAAATAAAAAGTGACGCATCAACCAACATTCATGACTATTTTCCTACAATTCCTAAAAAGAACATTTCATTTTCAAACAAATGCATCTATAACTAGTCTACATGATTTTAATGCACTCTCCTATTTTGTGATGAAAATAGCCACTGATTAGGCCACATGCAAGAAAACCAAAACACAATGGCCTAGCATGCTAGAGACTAGGGTGGACCTTACAAGCAGAGGTCTGTTGTTCCTAGCAGCACCTAGAGGAAATCTAAAAGAGGATTAAGAAATGCAACATGAAGTTTTTATTTCCATTTCGTTCTTTAGTTTCCCAATTTGAAATGTGTTTTAATGTTCGTTATTTTTAAGAAACCAGATGCAGACAGAAAATAAAAAAATATAGAAAATGGGTACCAACCTCGAATCCCGCTCAGATGACAAAAATTTACCTTCTACTGCACTTCTCTATTGGTTATTTTTGATAAGAGCGATTGATTTTTGGCCACTATAGATCATAGCAACTGTTGTTTGGCCACTATAGATCAGAGTAGTTGTTGTTTGGCCGTTGTAGATCAGAGTGGCTACTGTTTGTCCATTGTCAGTAGGAGCGGCTGATTTTTGACCGTTGTAGACTAGAGCAGCTAAACCTGCACACAAAAAACCCAAATCAGTAAGTCAAAAAAAATTAAAAATTTGGTGGGGGTCCCACCGTGATCGCCATCTTGTGGATCATCTAGCTTTTTGTAGCTTGTATTACATAGTAGTTAAGTCCAAATGAATGCATAAAATCATGGTAAATGAACTCTTTATTCTGCATACACATTGGTTCTTAAAGTTGGTTTGCATCATTACCTTACTCAAAATTGGTAATTGAATTCCATAAGCACACACATTTGACCCTTGAGAGATTTTGTATCATAATTAAAGACAATATGGAAATGAATACATAAATCACACATTGGTTCTTGATAAATTTGACTTCATCCTAGAAATGACCAAAATTCTCCTTGAAGGTTGATTAGCAAAGCATAATTATTTCATCATGGATTTGTATGACTATTAGCATATGCAATTGGTCCTAAAAATAGTTAATCTTAGATTGGAGGTCTTGCTCATCATGGGAGGTCTCGGCCATAATAAAATTTTTGGTTTTCGAAAAAGGTCTTAAGTGTCGTATATCAAAACTATCAGTGCGACGAGCTAATCACAATGGTCTATGACTCTAAAAAGTGACTTTCAGGTCAAAATTTTATATTTTTGAAATAATTGGCTAACCGAGGCCCGTGGGGAAATGCCCACTTTTAGGAATTTTTGAACCGTGAATATTTAGGACTCAAAATTTTTGGGAGAGATTCCCCAGGGGCTAACTAAGACAACAAAATAAATTTGGTAGTTTTCGGAGTTGTCTAGCCCATTTTATGACTATTTTAGTGCAATTTTTCCCTATTTTCAGCCTAAAAAATAGAGTAAAAATAAAACCAAAATAATTTTTTCGTTATAGCTCCAATTTGCATGATTCTAGATTCATTGGATGCAAAATAAAAAAGTAGCTTATTAATTCTTTTGATTTATTTATTTTTCAATAAATTTCCTTAAAAATTAGGGTTAGGGTTTGGTCCCAAATAGCAAGAAAATACATAGAGCAAACAATATGATTATCTTTTTTGATGGATTTAATGTGTGTCCTAAAACTATTTTTAGTGTGTTTATATTTGTTGCTACTCTTGCTTTGGACTTAGAATGAAAGAAATCAATCATAGTGGTGATTAGGAACACTAGTGCCAAACATGATTTCTCAAAAGAGTCTAAGATACATCGCTTAAATCCTAGTGGGGAGTTCGCCTAGCTCTTCCACTCTGAACCAATAATTGTTCCAAAAGTGGGAGATAGTTTGAACATAAGATACCAACACCTCCTTGAAGGAGTTCCCTATTCCACCTAGGATATCTAGGGGGTAATACGGTGGAAGGAGGTTAATTCCAACATCACTGGTCTGAATTGGGGGTTGGTGATGAAATCCAACCTCACCAATGTTTATAATGATATGTGCGGGTGTGTGTGATTATTTTTAGGTTTTTAAATAAAAAGCAATGCATCAACCAACATTCATGACTATTTTCCTACAATGCCTAAAAAGAACATTTCATTTTTATACAAATGCATCTATAACTAGTCTATATGATTTTAATGCACTCTCCTATTTTGTGATGAAAATAGCCACTGATTGGGCCACATGCAAGCAAACCAAAACACAATGGCCTAGCAGGCTAGAGACTAGGGTGGACCTTACAGGCAGAGGTCCGCTGTTCCTAGCAGTGCCTAGAGGAAATATAAAATAGACTTAAGAAATGCAACATGCAGTTTTTATTTCCCTTTCGTTCTTTAGTTTCCCAATTTGACATGTGTTTTAATGTTTGCTATTTTTAAGAAACCAGATGCAGACAGAAAATCATAAAAATACAAAAAAGGGGTACCAACCTTGAATCCCACTTAGATGAAAAAAATTTTGCCTTCTACTACACTTCTCTCTTGGTCGTTGTTGATCAAAGTGACTGATTTCTGGCCGCTATAGATCATAGTGGCTATTGTTTGGCTGCTATAGATCAGAGAAATTGTTGTCTGTCTATTGTAGACTTAAGAAATGCAACATGCAATTTTTATTTCCCTTTCGTTCTTTAGTTTCCCAATTTGAAATGTGTTTTAATGTTTGCTATTTTTAAGAAACCAAATGCAGATATAAAATCATAAAAATACAAAAAAGGGGTACCAACCTTGAATCCCACTTAGATGACAAAAATTTTGCCTTCTGCTGCACTTCTCTGTTGGTGGCTGTTGATCAAAACGACTGATTTCTGGCCTCTATAGATCAAAGTGGCTATTGTTTGGCTACTATAGATTAGAGCAATTGTTGTCTGTCTATTATAGATCAGAGTGGCTACTGTTTGGCCATTTTCAGTAGAAGCAGGTGATTTTTGACCACTGTAGACCAGAGCGGCTGAACCTGCACACAAAAAACCTGAATCAGTAAGTCAAAAAAAATTAAAAATTTTGCGGGGGTCCCACAGTGATCGCCATTTGTAGCGACCCTGGGATGCACACACCACTTTACTCTACTTGCAATATTATACCAAAATAAAATGAAAGACCATGAAATGCATATAACACAAAAATAATAAAGAGAGATCCTTTTATTGATATTGAAACCCGGTTACATGTTAGTCCCTCTAAGGGATACCCATTTCGATACAATGAATTACAAGTGGGTAAGATATCCCCTCGTAAGGGGTGGTGCACTTTTGAAGGCTTCCAAGTTCCACACATGGAAATGTATGAGGGCTTACAAATGCCTCCTTCTCCAAGTCTGATTCTTGGAGGGATATTTGTGCTTTCGAATGTTGTTAATCCATTTGATGAACCTGTATTCCTGTGAGCAATGAAAACAACAACACACACTTAGTTGTCCGAGATTGCCTTCCCGAATGAGGTTGTTAGTGATAAATATGAATGAATGAGACTAGTTATCTGAATGCAAATGAATGAAGTAAATTCTATGCTAATGATATGAAATATAAAGAAATTAGAATAAGATAAACTAAAACCTAAACCCTAGATTAGGTTTGTGGGCCACTATCGAGGACATCGACCACTAAGATGAAATCCCTCTCTATTGACCAAAAGACTATGGTATTAAGTTGCTACTAATGTTAAATGATTACCGTATGTGTATGGATGATCACCTCTCAGTTGGCTAGAACTTTGTTGCTTCTCAAGGGTGCTCAGATCTACTCTCTAATCCAACAGGGCTTCACTATGTATGCTCTCCAAGAAAAATCTCTCTCAAATAATTTTTCTAAAAGATCATCCTTGGTCTCAAAATTGATATTTGATCCTCTTTTGTCCCTTTGGTGCTCTCAGGCTTGCACCTTTTAAAGATGTGTGAAACCCTAAATTCTATGTTCAAAACCCTAGGATTGAATCCCTCATGTGTACTAGATGTTAGCATGATAAGTTTATCTTTTTCTATGCTTTGGAGGCCAGTTAACTGAAGTCTAAATTTGGACTTGAGTCTCCCATGTAAACTAGTCATTAGCATGAGAAGTTTTGTCATTGTCTATGTTTGAAGGCCAATTAACTGAAGTCTAACTTTGGACTTGAGTCTCCCATGTAAACTAGTCATTAGCATGAGAAGTTTTGTCTTTGTCTATGTTTGAAGGCCAGTTAATTGAAGTCTAACTTTGGACTTGAGTCTCCCATGTGAACTAGCCATGAAGGGGAATGCAAAGTTACTCCCGCTCACCTTTATTGCATGCAAACTACCACTTCCACTCATGATTAGGCTTGTTTGTCAGCAAAATGCTTTTTATGGCTTAGTCGATGTCATATATAGTGGCTAAGATCTGGTCATTGTCATATGTAGAAGCTAAGGTCTGGCCACTCTAGGCTTGAGAGGTTAAGGTTTGTCCACTCTAGGATTGGCTAGGATTGAATGGGCTCAGAATACCCCAAATGAGTGGTGAAAACCACTTTTGATACTTGGAAATTCCAAGGTTTAGTCATATGGTCTAGGAATGTGCCTATGTGGGTAGTTCTCCTAAACATGACATGTTTTAGGTGTCTACAGGTACAATATGCGACTTAGGTAACTTTAGGTGTCCTAAGGCATTTATGGTTATTATGTTGATCAATGATCTTGTGTCAATTAAAACCCACTTGAAAGGAGTATTATTCACACACACGATGACATGTAGCAGTGGTTATACTATAGCAGTGGAAACTATCTTGGTTTCATGATCATAAAATCAGATCATAAGTTCTTGGCACTACTATATATTCCCCACAAAATTGGTGAAAGATTCAAGATCTTGGGTTGGGCTTCAATATCTCTTAATATTCCCTTCAGTGTCTCCCTGTACCTAGGAGACTATTGTATGATCTCATATATTGATATATTTTTTGAGGTTGTCTATAGACTCTAAATGAGTCTATTCATAATTGTTACCATCAGTCTTATTGGTGGGCCTGACAATGGGTTTTGCATTGGCCTTTGCTGAGGTGCAACTTAAATTTTGATGGGTGTTGTAGGAGGATCTGGTTGGTTGTACCTCCTATTTCTAGTGACAACATTCACCATGCTAATAAATCCTTACATAAGTGGCTCAATATGCACTTGGTTGAATTGTCTGGCATTGTTCTTTGGTGGCTCATGGTTTTTCAAGGGATCTTTGAAAATCCCCATATTTTTATTGTCTGATTCCAAGAAATTATCAATAAACAACTCATTCTTATTGATCATATTTTTCACCATGTGTTTCAAATCATGGCACACTCATATCGTACCCCTCATATCGATGGTATGGGCATTAATGATATTCCCTATATCCTTTTTATTTAGGGTGATTAGGATAAAGCAATTGAAATTTAGGTAATTTTAAGGCCTTAGCCTTACACAATTTATTGAATATCGATGCCAACGTCTCTAACAATGGTGTAAATTTGCAAGGTGAGTGATGTTATTTATATTTTTCCTACTTTTTATTTCGTTGGTTGTATTGCACTAGGGGTGGTTGTACCTAATATTTTTGTGGTTGTGGGCTCTTTCCCCCATTTTTATGGTTCAAAATGACTTGATTCACATGTGCAAGCTTTGTCCAGTAATTTTGATTCTTCGTGTTCTTATTGTTCCACTCCTTATTTGTTTGGAGTTTCAAGTTACCTTCTTGTAACTTGATATCCTCTATGACTTTGGCTTGCACCAAAGCCTCTTTAAATATTTGGTATTGTTGTAACTATAACAATAGCAATATTTGCTTCACACAACTCTTAGTAAATATTCATGTTAACTTTGTAGTTGGGATGGAGAAGGGAAGTTTAACATTTAATTTCCTTCATCTATTTCCATAGTCTGTTACTAGCTCATCATTGAATTGCTTTAGAGCAACCAGATCATACAAATTGTTCTTCTTCTTGATTCCAAATGAAAATAATTCAAGAAATACATTCACGAGCTATTCAAATCAGGTGATGTTATACCTCTTCATTTGATTGTACCATTCTAGGGATGGGCCTACAAGGGTTATCATGAATATCCTGAGTAATAAGGTATCATTACTTTGAATCTGGAAACACATTCATAAAATTGGTCACATGTTCCTATGCATCATCATCACCCTTGAATTTTTCTATCTTAGGAATCTCAAAATTTTTGGGATACGTAGGACTAGGGACCAAAGTACACAAAGTTTTATTATGAATCTCGTTCAGGGTAGAATTTTGATAGGTCATCCCCTGTTTATCAATAGCTTTGACCTTTTTATATAGGTTTTTGTACGCTTGAGAGGATAATATTTCCTCTTCTCTAAGGGATATCTATGGAGCTAGTGGAGGTAAGTTTCTCTTATACTGAGGTGGACTATTATGCTCATCATCCACATATATAGAGGATGGCTCAGGATATTGTTGATCTTGCTCATCCCCATTTAATTATTTGTACTGACTACATATAGGATATTCTAGTGCTTGGCACTATTATTGCCTTGGAGTATGTTGGGACGTATGATGAGTACAATTCTCTACTTTCCTAGGAGCCAACTCTGGATGTGATACAGTATGCCTAATTTGATGCTACTCCCTATATTCACAGTTAGAATTCAAGTTAGCCCAAGCTAATCTATCCTCTCTTCATGCTCCTTATGGTCAAGGATGCATTTTTCCCACAGGCACTACTCATATAAATATTTCCAAAGAAAAATTATCATTGAGTGTCCTCACACTCAAGGCACATCTTCCAAATGAATATGTGTTACCTCTATTTTAAATCAAGCCTATGTGATCGATCTACAAGATCAGCTGTGTAAGGCCTTTGGCTTTGTAATTCTATATGAGAAGCCTTATTAGTATGTGCTCTAATATATTTATCTACTATACTCTTGCCCTTGTCTATAAATATGGTATTGGTGTTGCGTTGATGTCTTTGATCTATGACCACATGCATAGATGGGGTGCATGCACTATGAAAGCATTTTGAACATTCTCCCTGCTGATGGGTTACCTCTCTCTACCCTCACTATGTGTGCTCTCAGAGTGAGAGTGAATAGTAGAGGTCCTATATCCTAATATTCCTAGCATTTGATCTAATCCATTGAGTTGGCTAGTTTTCCAAGGTTCATTAGGAGGCATACCATTGACTCCAATAGTATTAAGATCTATTGTGGACCTTCTAGGTTTATTGAAATTTGGAGTCTTTAAGGTTCTACATTCTGAAATAGCATTCTCATCAAGCCCTTGATTGGGCAGATCTTCTCTATACCTATCATGTGATGATGGGGGTCTTGAACCACCCTTAGTTATATCATGAAAGGAATGTGTATTACATCCTATGACTAGGGTATTTTAATGAGAACCCCCATGTGTTGAGTTATCACCTCTAATACTAGCCAAATATTGTTCGGAAGAATTATGTGTAGGAGGTTCAATATCGTTATTCTATGTGTGGTTTGGAGCCTTAATTTTAACCTCAATAGTGTGTTGAGGTTAGCCTCTCCGTGTGTTAACCATGATTTATGAACTTATCTCATATGTAAGTTTTAAAGAATACAAAATATACAAAGTGTTTATCTTGTTTAAAAATTCTTTGTGTATCCTAAAACTGTTTAGTGCATTTTTATTTTTTGAGTATATAGTCTAAATCTCATCTGTTTTGCAAATATTGATGATATTATTATATAGTTAAAGGTTTTCACCTATATACTCATAGCGATAAACCCAGTAATGACATCCAGGTTGTCTATCCCCCAAGATATGGAGATGAAATCCATAATCAAACAAGGATCATAGGTACTATCAATTCTCACCCAACACACTATGGTCAGTGATACACCCCTTTGAAGAGGAATGCATACTATTTTCCATGGATGGGATAGTTCTTGAATCATCCTTGGCCACAAATGGGTTTTGATAGTACAATTTCAAATCAGCCAATCCAGTGGTAATAACTTCCATTGTTGGTCTCGATCAACGAGTTGTATGTGAAGGCCCAATGCTACTGATGTTCACTTTGAATTGTGGTGTGTGGGTGTTCTTTTTAATTTTGTATTAATTAAATATGCATAAAAAAATCAATCATGATTCTTTTCCTACATGCTTATAAAATAGTGATTTACTTTCAAAAATATGCAAGGCTAGATGTTCTTTACTTTTAGAGAATACAAAATTAAAATTAAAATAATATTAGCCTTTGGATAGGCCCCAAACAAACAAAACCCTAAAACATAGTTTACATAGTAGCTACTATAATGTGTAGCATGCAACAGTCTCAGCCGCTAGATAGAAAAGTAGCTAGAAATCCTAGCCACTAGAGACAACAATAGCTAAAAAAGTTGGCCATTGTTGCTAGCAGCGGCTATCAGCAAGTAAAATATTTTTCATAAGTTTCCCATAATATTTCCCTATATGATCTAATTAAAGCTAAAACTTAGAGAAACATAGGAAATATGAAAAATGCAGAAGAGGTAACCTACCTGGAAATCCTCATATGAAGTAGAAATAGGTTGCTTACTACTTTGCAAAGTTTTCTGCTAGTCATTGTTGCTCAGCATGGCTAGGATGCTAGCCACTACTTTCAACCATGGTTGAGATTGTGCATTGTTGTTTTCAACTACAGCTAATACTTGCACAAAAAAAAATATAGTAGATCAGCAAAAAAAATAAAAAATACGAGGTTTCCACCGTGATTGCCATTGAAAGAGCCTTAAAAAGTCTAACTAGATAATATGCTATTAAAATACAAGATCAATCAATTAACAAAGAATAAATAAGAGAGATAAAATAATGTACTCATATTTATTAATAATTTTGAATCCCTTTACAACAAGGTTACAATAACATCCCTCCTAGGGAGTTGACCATTGTGATACATATTACAATCCATAAATCATGTGGTAGATGCCTTCAATAAAATATTAAGATCTTCAAACTTTTCATGAGGGCTTACAAGGATGCTTCCTTCTCCAATGTAAATAGTAATGATCTTCAATGATGCTTTTTCCCTAGTGAGATCTGTCACCTGTATGCAAGGAAACTACAAACACATCAATAGCATATGAAGCCTCTCATGATGAGGCCAATTTCTAATAAAATGTGTCAAACATAACAAATGTATAAATAAAGTATGAATCTACATAAATATGGTTAAGAAATTGATATTAAATCATGAAGCATGGATCATGTAAAAGAACCTATGAATGCACATAATCTTGTAAATTGAGCATAAAGGAAACTAATGTATAAATCTTACGAAGGAAAACTTGAAGTGCATGAATGTAAGCAAAGATGACTATTAAATTACTAATTAACCATGAAAATGCCTATAATCTTATTAATCTATGCCCAAATAATATAAATGCATACTAAGAAAGATAAATATAAAGCTAAAATAAAATATTAATCTCATCAAACTCTAGTTGTTATTGATAGCTGTAGCCAGCTCTATTAGACAATGTTGATAGCTACAACTAATACTATGAGCCACTATTAACAAAAATGGCCATGGTAAAAGTGTTCTTCTAAAATTAGGGTTATGGATACTTAATTCTTCCATTTAATTTATGGTCAGGGGTTGCCTATGTGTCTCAACACTTATTTTCAGTTGAACTTGTGTGAATTCATAGTGGATTGATGTGAATTGGCAAGCTTGCTCCTCAAGCTATTTGAAACTCCATTGGCATAGCAACAACTATCATTCTCCAATTTGGCAACACCTCACTACTCCTCAAGGGTTGTGAAATTATTTGATTCATCCTCAATTGCCTCTTTGATGGGTCTATTAATAGCCTCCTCAAATTCCAATCTTGGCTTCTCAAGTAAGCCAAGATCAAGAAGTTGTTAGCCTAGGTGATTGGGAAGAATTCTCTGGAATGTTCCTCATCCAAAAATGCTTGAAAAATATTGCAAACTAGATGTTACAACTAATTTTACTCAACTATAGTAGCCTGAGTTTGTTATAGGACTATCCATTGTTGCTCAGTGTAGTTAGGACCCTAGCTATGGTTATCAATCATGGCTAATATCTTAGCTACTGATGTCATCAATGAAGAAGGCTAATTAGGCCTAGACTACCTAAATGAGTGATTAGAATAATTTCTTAGCCTTGTAAAGGTATACTATCATTCATATGGTTTGCAAAGGTGCCCATATGAGTAGTCTCCTAAACATGACATGTTTTAGGTGTCTACACAACCACCAAGCAAGAGCACTATAAATAGTACCCTGTAGGTAAGTGTAGATGAGACTAGAAAGTATAAAATACAAAATGCGGTTGAAGCAGAATGGCCTCCTAGTGGATAGCGGTTAGTAAAAGAGACTCATTATTGGATTGTGTAGAAAATAAGGTCTAGAATAGAAGATATAAAAAAAATGGAAATATATTTCCTCTTGGAATGTCTTAGATCCTTGGTGGGTTACATTTAAATAGATTCAATCTGAGAGAGTACCTCATGGAGAAGGGTCTATTCCATGTCAATTTTCCTTGATAAGATCTGGATTGCTTTTCCCTTTGTATCTTATAAATCCCTCATCTCACTCTTTCTTCCACCTTCTTCTCCTTATTGTTACCTACAACTCTTAGGATTGGTAATAGAGGCTTCTTTGTCTCAATTGTTTCATGTTGTCCCTTCTTCCGCTCTGTGTTTCTCATCAATCCTTTTGAGTGTTTGCTTGTTGTTTCCACTTTTTATTCCTATTTCTCTTACTCATCATAGTCCTTCTTGTGTTTGTCATTTACACCTTGTTCTTCTAGTTTTATTTTCATTGTCCTCCCCTTCTACCTCAGTTGGTTGTGCCCCTCTATTGTTTCCTCCACTCTACTTTTCACCATGTTAAGTGTATCACTTCTTCTAGCATTTACTCATGCTCCTCATCCCCTTTATGTTTTTTCCATATTTGCTTATTCATTTCCTCTTTGTCCTTCCCTCATATTTTTCATCTCTCTATTTTAGTTGTTATATTTTCTAATCCTTTTGGGTTTATTTTTTCCACAAGATGGAAAACCCTTGTGAGTTGCCAAAAGTGTGGGTGAAATTTTATATTCTTCACCCACTCTTTCTTTCAGAGTGATCCCTTTTTTCAAGAGTCTACCAAATTTTTGGAATATTAATGAATGGGTGGAAGATAAGTAGCAGAGGCAAAAATAATGGATGGATACAAGTGTCCAACAGATGGTAGGTTGTTTAATAAAGCAAGGCAAACAATAAAGTGGGTGGATGATCCACCCTTTTCTTTTTATGAAGTTATCTAAAAGACCCACCCACCCATTGGATAAACTCTCAAGTGGCCATAAAGGGTGGATATATCATACAACATTACCCTCAATAAGAACAAAGGCTCCCACCCATGCTCAAGTGGAACCTTCAAGTGAAAATTGGGTGAAATCCTAAACAAATAACCATCCTTCTTCCTGATGACTCTATGGGTGGAAGGAAGGACAAATAATGCACTCACCTTGCACACAAAGCTCCCACCATAACCTAAAATTCAAATAGGAATAGTATTCATTGCTCCAATAGTCCAAGTACTAGATGGTCATACGTATAAGTGATTGAATTGATGAGTGTTGCTCCTAGGGATTAGTGTACCAGTTGAGCATCTGTCAACTTCAAGTGTTGTCTTCTCACCTACCACCATTAATGTTTGAATTTTAAATTTATTGTAAAACACATATAAATAGTGGAATGTTGGTCATTCCCAAGGGTGTATCTTTAGCCATTACAATTCATATGTAAGGTTTTTAACCACTATGTAAATATATACTTGTCATTGTTTGGTCTTCGATTCTGCCTTCATGTTTTTTATTGAATCTATGAATGTTTATTTAGCTTTGGTCATTTAAGTGGTTTCATATAATTTTGCAGTCTATATTTCATGAGATTCACTTAGTGTCTCTGGAATTTGTATTTGTAATATGGGTTGGGGGTTTACGTCTATTAAATATGGTAGGATGGAAGTGCTCTAATTTTACATTTTAGATTTTACACACTTATTCACCTATTCTAGAATTCACTCTTCGCTCTTCACTTTGAAGTGATCATTGAAGGTGCCATTTTTGATATTTTAGATTTTAGGTATGTGTTTCCACCTAAGGTATGATTCTTGCATGTATATTGATGTGGCTATACCCATCCTTGTGAGTTTTGGCTACAACTATTTTCCCATTTCCTTCCCCCCTTTTTCCTTTTCCCACTTTGTAGCATAGATACCTAGAACCACCATAGAGGAACCAACCTCCTTTGGAGATAAACAACCCTATCATAGCTCAATGATAATTTTATATTGGTACTAGTCCACCCCCACTCTCCATGCAGTGCCAGATCATTGACCAACAATTTTTGGTGACTTTGTTTGGGAACTCATTGAGTTTTCATGATATAGAAAATTAGAGTTTGTTGATACTCTAATTTTCCCATATCCTCTAAAAATAACCTGGTGACTCCAACTGTACGACACTTCCATATCATGAGATCAATCACCTTCCTATGCTAAATATCCAAACATCCTAGAGGAATCAAGATTTGATGAACAATCGTGACCTCACTAGTAGACATAGTATGTTTATCTAGCAACTCTAACTTTGACCTTGATCCTAATGGGATATTTGAATACCAGTGCCACCATGAATTTATTACATTAGAATTATTCTATTCCTCTTGGTCTCCCTAACTAGCATGATATTCCAAAAGTTTCCTTCAATTCCCTAACAAAATATAACAGTGTTAAGGGATTTGTGAAGGAGCACCTTGGAAATATGACTTCTATGGCCACACTTAACAATATCATGCAAAAATATGTAATTATTAGTTTATTGATCACTTCTCTTGAGGTTAGATCATGGCTCTAGTCTAAAACATTGTAGCTAAGGAGCATCTCTATATGGGTGAATTTGACAGAGTCCCTCATGGATATGTTTAGAAAACTGGAGAACATCTTCTAGCCCTTGGATCAATTCACATTTATCAAGAGGATTCCTCTTGAGAGTATGATAAAATTTAACATCTATATTGAGAAATTTGGAGGAGGATTCCACAACAAATCCTCTCAACCTCTACCTAGGCATATCTATTTTACATCTAGGCTTTCGACCCTAACATCAGCTTCCTTCTACACCAATCTAGGAAAACTAGATTTCTACAACTTTATGAGGAAACCATGAGAGTCAATAAAGTCCTAATGAGGAGACTTCATCGAATCAATTCCTTTCAAGAGCTAGTGCTAGATCATATAGAAAGCACACATCAAGAGTGATTGTTCCATGGTGACCACGTCCATGAGGATAATATAATAGATCAACCCCAAACTCAACTGAGTTTGGGTGAGGATGTGGATGCCCATGAATGGGAGAAGGGTCAAATGGCAAAAAAAGATCTAGCCAAAATATTGACATAGATAGCCAATCTCAAAAAGAGATAACATGAAAATCTAGTCCCTAACAGGTCACCATTCGAAAGGTGGAATACAGTGGCAAAATTCATTACCATCCTAGTTTTCAAGGGCCTGAGTATCCAAGAACTTAGGTAAAGCAATAAGAAATATGATTTTATCATAATTATGAGTTAGCATGGACAGTCCCAAATGCAATACAAGTGGCACCTCAAATATAATATAATCTAGTCTGGCCACTACAGATTCAAAGGGTGATTTTTATAAACATCCTGGCTCAGGCATACCTATCACACCATAATTTTGAGGTTAGTAAATAAAATCATGAGCTATGCATGGCCAATGTGATGAGGTATCATAATTTTTGTTGGCAATTTTGGGTACCTTGGGTACATTTCCTTTGCTCTAAGTGTAGATGTTGTCATTGATGTCAAGAAGGTCTTGAAGCTTTTTGGTTTGATGTCAAAGAATGTGTTTTGATGAAGGTTTCAGTTTGGACAGTGAGTTTCCAAGTAGATCAGAGTAGCCCAGTTGCAAAAGATCAAGAAAAAGACAAGTAAGAAAAAGTATGCAGGCGGCTGGAAAAACTGTCGCGATTTCGTGACATGTTTTAGGAGAGAGAAAGCGCTGGCAAAACTGTCACGATTTCATGACATGTTTGAGGAGAGAGAAAGTTTGGGCAAAAGTGTCACGATTTCGTGACATGCTGGAAGACAGAGACGAAGCTGGCAAAACTGTCACGATTTCGTGACATGTTGGCAGAGAAAGAGAGCAAGTTGGAAAGTGTCGCGATTTCATGACATGTCGCATTTTCGTGACTCGAAAAGTGCAGGAAGGCAGAGAAGGAAAAGTGTCACGATTTCGTGACACATTGCCAAGAAAGTTGTACGGACGAAAAGGTGTCACGATTTCATGACATAATGCAAAAAAGAGAGTCCGCAGTGTGAATGGTCATGATTTCGTGACATGATGCAAAGTTCCAAGTGAGGACTGTCACGTTTTTGTGACATGCTACAGAGGTCAAGTTGAGGACTGTCATGATTTTATGACATGCTGAAAAGCTCGAAGTGAGAACTGTCATGATTTCATGACATGCAAAAAAAGGGAAGAGTCTGAAAGGAGAAGCGTCACGATTTCATGACAGGTTGCAAGGAAAGCTTTCGGAAGCTGAAAGCGTCGTGATTTCGTGATAGGCTACAAAGAAGTTGTACGGATGCAAAAAGTGTCACGATTTCATGACAGGTTGAGATGGCAGCTTGCAGTTGGAGAAAGTGTCATGATTTCATGACAGAAATAGTTAGCAAGTCTTAAACAGAAGAAGCATCATGATTTCATGATGAATTGAAGAAGGAAGAGCTCGAAGGTGAAAGCATCATGATTTCGTGACATGTTCCAATTTCACGGGCATATGGCAGAAAAGAGCTTAAGGCAGCGAAAGCGTCACGATTTCATGACAGAGTTGTAGATGACGTCAGAAGTAGATGTGTCATGATTTCATGACAAAGTAGAGAAGAAGGCATTGTAGACTAAAGCGTCATGATTTCATGACAGTGAAGATGACGTCAGCAAAAATCATAAGTGTCATGATTTCATGACAAAAGTAGAGAGGAAGGCCATGAAGACTAAAGTGTCATGATTTCATGATAGAAGTGAGATGACGTCAGCAAGAGGCAAAGGTGTCACGATTTCATGACAGAAGCACAAAGGAAGTCGACAAAGGCCAAGGTGTCACGATTTCATGATAGCAGGCTATAGAAGGTGTACGGCTATAAAAGTGTCATGATATCATGACATGTTGTAGTTTCATGAGAAAAGCTACAGAACAGCAGAGGCGGTTGAAGCCGATAGAGTTAACCTTGAGCCGACGAAGTGTAGGGTTGTGCAACCGACATTGTTTTAGGGATATACAGCCGACTAAGATCAAGAATCTAATCTTGAGATTGTCAGTATAAAAGGAGGGTTGTTCGGAGAGTTTGATCATCGAATGTGTGTGTCGAATTTGTGCAAGTGAATTCTACTATGCGCAAGAGAGCGAGTCGAGTCGAATCGATCAAGTGTGCGTTCGAAGTGTGATTTGTGTAGATAGAGTGTGAGGAGAAGTTCGATCGTAGAGGTGCATAAGTGGAAGTCTGATCGATTGTTGTGTTTGCACAGTGTTTTGCTATGTTTGCATAGACAGTGAAAAGTTGGTTTTGACCAAGTGCGGCTGTAACAAAAAAGAACAGAGGAAGAGGACAGATTTGTGCTAGACCGAAGGACTGTGTTTGGTGCGAATTTGAGGAACGGCTTTGCAGTGATAGAGTTGAGGACAGAGATCTCCAGCCAGAGCAGGGAAGACAAGTGTCTTCTGTGGATAGAGTTCCACTTGCTAAGGGCAGAGGAGGTAGAGGTCTTCTAGAGGATCACCACTAAGAGCAGAGCTAGGGGAAGGTGTCTCCTTTGGGTTGGTGCCCATAAACTTTGTAATTGGGAAGGTTTCCCAAAGAACTGTGATATAACTTTTAGAGAAAAGTTTTATCCATGGAGTAGCCCACATTGGGTGAACCACGTAAATTGTTGTGTCACTTTGTGGATGGTGTGTTGTGCTTTGCTTTGATTACTGCTATTATTACTATTGTCTATTCACTGCATTATACTATTTTGAAAGTTGATTTTAAAGCAAATTAAAAAGTGGTCTTATACTTGTTCACCCCCCTCTCTTAGTATAAGCTTGTGTTCTTCAATTGGTATCAGAGCAAGTTCCTTCGGAAAGGTTTAACAGTCGGAAGGAAGAACTGGTTAAGAACACAATGGATTTTTTAGGTGGCAATGCAAGCACCTATTCTTGATGGATCAGATTTCGGTCTCGTGGAGTGCAAGAATGAGAGTTTATCTAATGGCACTTGGTAATGAGGTATGGGAAGTGATTGAAGATGAATACACTATTCCTGAACATGGTCCTTATACCAAAGAAGACAGGCTCATGCTTCACAGAAATTCAAAAGCCATGAATGCAATCCTGAGAGGCTTACAGAAAGCAGATCTCACCAAAGTTATTCACTGCAAGACAGCTAGTGAAATGTGGAAACAATTGCAGGTGGTTCATACAGGTGATGCAAATGTCCGAAAGGCCAAATTGAGACATTTTAAAGGTATGTTTGAACAACTCAAAATGAATGATGATGAAAATATTAGTGACTACATGCTTCGTATGGATGAGGTTGTTAACTCCATGAAAGACCTAGGTCTTGAGGTTGCTGAAAATGATGTGTGTGATAAGATTTTAAGATCTCTTCCTAATAGATTTAGTGAAAAGATTTTTGCTATTGAGGAAGCTAAAGATTTAGATAAATTGAAAAAGGATGAGCTCCATAGTATTCTTGCAGCATTTGAGCTGAGAACTCAAGTGAAAGTTGATGTCAAGAAAGAGGCAGCTTTCAAAGCTACCAAGAAATCAAAGGGCAAACAGATTCAAGAGAGTGATGAGTCTTCTAGTGATGAAGAGGCATATTACAGCAAGAAAGGCAAGTTCTCTAGAAAACACAAAAGCAAGAAAAACATAAGATGTTTCAACTGTGGAAAGTTTGGTCATTATGCTACTGATCGTACTGTTTCCAAGAATGAAAGTGATGAAGATATACAGGATGTTAAGAGCAAGGATTCTGAAAAGCACAGGTATTACAGAAAGAACAAAGATGAGCACAACAATCAAGGAAAGAGGCATTCACACAAGAATAAGAAGAGCTTCTACCTAGACAAAGCAAGTAAGTGTTCTAGCAGTGATAGTGAAAGTTCTTCTAGTGATGATGAAAATGAGATGTTGTTCATCTCAAAAAAAGAGGAAGAACCGAAACATAAATTCATTGTCATGAAATGTTTTAGATGTGGAAATTTTGGGCACCTTGAGGATGATTGCACAAATAATGAATTGGTTGCTAGTATGTATGAGGATGCTTCAAAAAATGATAAGGAAGATGCTTGTATGGTTTTTGAAAAGGGTAGCACCTCTAGTGATAAGAAATCTGAAAAAGGCCTTGATGATTCAAAATGCAATAAAATAGAGGATCTTGAATGTGAACTTACTAATGCTCTTAGTGTTTTGAAAAAGGAAAGAAAGAAGAATGCTAGACTCAAGGATAAATTAGATGAATGTTGTATGGAGAGAGATGAACTCATAGAAAGTCTTGACATCTCTATGGCTAAGACACAAGAACTCAAGAATGAGTTAGAATCTAAGATGCTTGAGTATAGTGAATTAGAACAGAAAATGGCTGCCTTGAAAGAGGAAAATAAAGAATACAAGGATAAACTGTACAGGTTTCAAGAAAGCTCCAAAAAGGTTAAATCTCTTATCAAAGGACAAAGAAAGACAACAGATAAAACAGGTCTTGGTTTTGTTAAACCACACAAGGAACAGGTTGGGGAATCTAGTAAAAGATTTCAAAAAGAAGAGAGTTTTGATGAAGAGAGTATCTCAGAGAAAGAGTCCATGAGTGATAAATGCGCAGAAATAGAAAACAGAATTTTGAATGCGAAGAAGAAGTTTTCGGGACCCAAAAGGTCGATTAAAAGAATATTTTACGGTAGATGTTTTTCGTGTCACAGGTTTGGTCACACGGCTTCATAGTGCATAGATCAAATAAAAAGGGTAAACAACAATTTTAGAAGTTTTAGTTTCTTTCAAGGGTATTGCTACTCTTGTCAACAGTTCGGGCACAAGGCAATTTTTTGCAAGGCAAATAACAGGAACTAGGTTAGTCAGAACAGGTGGATTCAAAGAACAGCTATGCCCAAAAGAAATAATATTGTTACTTGCTATAAGTGCAACAATGCAGGTCACACAGCCAGACAGTGCAGAGCTGATCTTCCAAGGTACAGGAATAGGAACAGTGGTATAAACAGGTCCAAGGATCAAGGTATGGACAAGAAAAGAGATGAGAACAAGAACAAGAAAAGTGACAAGAACAGAAACACTGACAAAGAGTTCAAGAGAAGGCCCGACAAAGAAATTGTAGACACTGATGATGATGAGTGCCTAATGGGAGTTTCACTCCCACCCTTGTTTTAAATCACCTCATCAGGAGGTGGGGGAGGGACTAAGCTAAGAAGCTCATTCTTAGTCCCAAGCCCCAAAGGTGACCCTTTGCCATTGATGACAAAGGGGGAGAGATATGAGTAAGGGGGAGAGCTTCAAGTGAAGAAGAAAGCTTCAAGTCGGGGGGAGCAAAAACTTCAATTGCAGATTCTCAGTTGTTGGATCAGTAGGGTTCAGTTTTGGCTCTTGAGTTATGTTTTCAGTTAAGGGTTGCCATCAATGACAAAGGGGGAGATTGTTGGCAATTTTGGGTACCTTGGGTACATTGCCTTTGCTCTAAGTGTAGATGTTGTCATTGATGTCAAGAAGGTCTTGAAGCTTTTTGGTTTGATGTCAAAGAATGTGTTTTGATGAAGGTTTCAGTTTGGACAGTGAGTTTCCAAGTAGATCAGAGTAGCCCAGTTGCAAAAGATCAAGAAAAAGACAAGTAAGAAAAAGTATGCAGGCGGCTGGAAAAACTGTCATGATTTCGCGACATGTTTTAGGAGAGAGAAAGTGCTGGAAAAACTGTCATGATTTCATGACATGTTTGAGGAGAGAGAAAGTTTGGGCAAAAGTGTCACGATTTCGTGACATCTTCGGAAGACAGAGACGAAGTTGGCAAAACTATCACGATTTCGTGACATGTTGGCAGAGAAAGAGAGCAAGTTGGAAAGTGTCACGATTTCACGACATGTCGCATTTTCGTGACTCGAAAAGTGCAGGAAGGCAGAGAAGGAAAAGTGTCACGATTTCGTGACACATTGCTAGGAAAGTTGTACGGATGAAAAGGTGTCACGATTTCATGACATAATGCAGAAAAGAGAGTCCGCAGTGTGAATGGTCATGATTTCGCGACATGATGCAAAGTTCCAAGTGAGGACTGTCGCATTTTTCGTGACATGTTGCAGAGGTCAAGTTGAGGACTGTTGTGATTTCGTGACATGCTAAAAAGCTCGAAGTGAGAACTATCATGATTTCGTGACATGCAAAAAAAGGGAAGAGTCTAAAAGGAGAAGCGTCATGATTTCGGACGACGGTTGCAAGGAAAGCTTTCGAAAGCTGAAAGTTCATGATTTCATGACAGGCTACAAAGAAGTTGTACGGATGTAGAAAGTGTCATGATTTCATGACAGGTTGAGATGGCAGCTTGCAGTTGGAGAAAGTGTCATGATTTCATGATAGAAATAGTTAGCAAGTCTTAAATAGAAGAAGCGTCATGATTTCACGATGAATTGAAGAAGGAAGAGCTCGAAGGCGAAAGCGTCACGATTTCGTGACATGTTCCAGTTTGGGCATATGGCAAAAAGAGCTTAAGGCGAAAGCGTCATGATTTCATGCAGAGTTGAGATGACGTTCCGAAGATGTGTCATGATTTCATGACAAAAGCTGAGAAGAAGGCATTGTAGACTAAAGCGTCATGATTTCATGACAGAGTGAAGATGACGTCAACAAAAATCATAAGTGTCATGATTTCATGACAAAAGCTGAGAGGAAGGCCATGAAGACTAAAGTGTCATGATTTCATGACAGAAGTGAGATGACGTCGAGAAGAGGCAAAGGTGTCACGATTTCATGAAGAAGCACAAAGGAAGTCGACAAAGGCCAAGGTGTCACGATTTCGTGACAACAGGCTATAGAAGGTGTACGGCTGTAAAAGTGTCATGATATCATGACATGTTGTAGTTTCATGAGAAAAGCTATAGAACAACAGAGGCGGTTGAAGCCGACAGAGTTAACCTTGAGCCGACGAAGTGTAGGGTTGTGCAGCCGACGTTGTTTTAGGGATATACAACCGACTAAGATCAAGAATCTAATCTTGAGATTGTCAGTATAAAAGGAGGGTTGTTCGGAGAGTTTGATCATCGAATGTGTGTGTCGAATTTGCGCAAGTAAATTCTGCTGTGCGCAAGAGAGCGAGTCGAGTCGAATCGATCAAGTGTGCGTTCGAAGTGCGATTTGCGTAGATAGAGTGCGGGGAGAAGTTCGATCATAGAGGTGCATAAGTGGAAGTCTGATCGACTACTGTGTTTGCGCAGAGTGCGAAGACTGTGCTGTTGTGTTTGCACAGACAGTGAAAAGTTGGTTTTGACCAAGTGCGGCTGTAATAGAAAAGAACAGAGGAAGAGGACAGATTTGTGCTAGACCGAAGGACTGTGTTTGGTGCGAATTTGAGGAACGGCTTTGCAGTGACAGAGTTGAGGACAGAGATCTCCGACCAAAGCAGGGAAGACAAGTGTCTTCTGTGGATAGAGTTCCACTTGCTAAGGGCAGAGGAGGTAGAGGTCTTCTAGAGGATCACCACTAAGAGCAGAGCTAGGGGAAGGTGTCTCCTTTGGGTTGGTGCCCATAAACTTTGTAATTGGGAAGGTTTCCCAAAGAACTGTGATATAACTTTTAGAGAAAAGTTTTATCCGTGGAGTAGCCCACATTGGGTGAACCACGTAAATTGTTGTGTCACTTTGTGGATGGTGTGTTGTGCTTTGCTTTGATTACTATTGTTATTACTGTTGTCTATTCACTGCATTATACTATTTTGAAAGTTGATTTTAAAGCAAATTAAAAAGTGGTCTTATACTGTTCACCCCCCCTCTCAGTATAAGCTTGTGTTCTTCAATTTTTTTCAATGGCCATTAGGGCAAATAAACCCTATAAAAATTTACCACCTGTTTGGGCATTGGAAATCATCAAGGAAGGTTCCCAAAAATTTGCCTTGGAAATATAACATTGTTCCTTCATCTCCATGTTGTTCTCCTTGTTTTTGTTTCTTCCATTTTTTTTTTGTTGTGACACCATAGCCTAATGGATGCATTCAACAAATATCAAGACCTCTTACTGCATCATTGGGAGTTACATCAAAAATACTAGGAACTCACAACAATTAAGAAAGAGTGCTATAAATAGCACCCTATGGGTAAATTTAGATGATATCATAAAGTGTAAACTACAAAATATGGTTGAAGAAAAATTGCCTCCTAGTGGATAACAGTTAGTAAAAGATGATCATTACTGGATTGTGTGAAAAAGAAGGTCTAGAATAGAAGAGATAAAAAACAATGTCAATCTATCTGCTCTTGGAATGTCTCATATCCTTGATGGATTATGTTTAAAGAGATTCAATCTAAGAAAATGCCTCGTGGGGAAGGATCTATTCCCTATCAGTTTCACTTGATAATCTCTAGATTGATTTTCCCTTCATATCTCCTCGGTCCCTTTCCCTACCCTTTCTTCCACCTTCTTCTCCTTTTTTTTGCCTATAACTCTTAGGATTGGTAATAGAGGATTCTTTGTCTCAGTTATTTTATGTTATCCCTTCTTCCACTATATTTCTTGGAAAGCCTTTTAAGTGTTTACTTGTTTCCATTGTTTGTCTTCCTATTGCTCTTAATAATTGTATTTCTTCTTTTGTTTTTTGTTTCCACCTTGTTCTTATGGTTTTATTTTCATTATCCTCCCCTTATACCTAAGTTACCTATGCCCCAATTCCTTTTCCTCTGGTTTGATTTTTGTTGTGTTAAGTGTATCGCTTCTTCAGGAATTTCCTCATGCCCATCCTACCCTTTATGTTATTTCTTTATTCATATCTTTATTTCCTATTTTTTCTTCCCTCCTCTTCTTAATATATCTATTTTGGTTGTTATATTTCCTAATCCTTCTAGGTTTATTTTTTCCACGTAATGGAAAACCCTTGTGAGTTGCCAAAAGTGTGGGTGAAATTTTGCATCCTTCACACACTCTTGCTTTTAAAGTGATCCTATTTTTTCAATATTCTACCAAATTTTGGGAATATCAATGTATGGGTGGAATATAAGTAGTGGTAGTGGTAATAATGGGCAGATACAAGTGTCAGGTGGATGGCAAGTTGTTTAATCAAGCAAGGTAAACAATGAAGTAGGTGAATGATCTACCCTTTACTTTGGATGAAGTTATCCAAAAGATCCACACACCCATTGGATGAAATATCAAGTGGCTAACAAGGATGAATATATTGTACAACCCCACCCTCAGGAAAAATAGAGGCTCCTGCCCACGCTCAGGAAAAAGCTTCAAGTGCAAAGTGGGCCAAACTTTAAATAAATAACTACCCTTCTTCTTGATGACTCTGTAGGTGGAAGGAAGGATAAATAATGCACCTAACCTACATACAAAGCTCTTGCCATCACCTAAAATTCAAACATGAAGAGTATTCATTATTGTAAAAGTCCAAGTACTAAGTGGTCATATGTAGAAGTGATTAATTTGAGGACCGCTACTCCTAAGGTGATTAATGTCAGTTATTCATCACCTAACCAAGAGGATCGTCGATCGAACAAAAGGATGAGGTGGATGAAAATTAATGAATGGGATAAAAATTTTAATGGTTCCAAGGGCCCAGATTATCCTGGATACATCTACGTCCTTCTATAATATCATTGTCATCCCAAGGAGTAGTGTACCAGTTGAGTGCTTGTCAACTTCAAGTTTTGTCTTCTTGCCTACCACCATTAATGTTTGAATTTAAATTTATTGTAAAATACCTATAAATAGTGTAATGTTGGTAATTATCTAGGGTGGATATTTAGCCATTACAATTCATATATAAGGTGTTTCACCATTGTGTAAATATAGACTTGTCACTGTTTGGTCTCTGATTCCACCTTCATGTTTTTATTGAATGTGTAGCCATAGAATTTTGACACACCTCAAAATTCCCTTTTCCTAATAAAACATGTTAATCATCCTAACAACGTGAAATTTACCCTTAAATACCCCTACCTCGATATTTGTGCAAAAAAATTGAAAAATGATTTAATTTTCCCCCTTTTCGATAAATTTGGGCAAGCCCGATGAAATCGGACCTGTCCGACAATTTTGGTTGACCCAAAATCATCCAAATCCCACGTGCATCTAATTTAGGTGCTCTGTTGGGATTTTGAACCTAATCTGGGTGAATCCAGATTCCTGACAAATTTGGGTGATCCAAATTTGTCCAAATCGAGCAAAAACCCAAATTGGCTTAACAACCTGGCCTATTCTCGCCTACCTCCCTGATTCCTCGACCTGCATCAAGCATTTAAACCCCTAGATCCCCCTAAATAAACTAATGGTGATAATTTGTAGGAAAGCTTGATTGAAGAAGGAGATTTAGGAGCTTTGTTGCAGGTTGCAGTGAATATTTTGGCCTTTTGATCACCATTCTAGGATCCCACAGACATGGCGACACATACTGTATACTCAGATCTGGTTTATACTTAGCTGCAATTTGATTTCTTGCATTGTTTTTACAAATTTGGGTCACCCAAATTTATCATAAGCATCCAATTTTAACCACTATTTTTGTAGAACTAGCCGTTAGATTATTTTGGGTCACCCAAAATCATACATAGCGTACGAAATCATACATAGCATACGAAATCATACCAGTTTCATATTGGGGGTAAAATTTTGATAGTTATATTATCAGTTTGATTCAGATTTGCATTGTACTTTCTTATCTACTTTTAATACTTCACTGCATATTACTATTGCTACTGTATTTACTGCATTTAATCTTTCATGTTTTGCATTAGATTAATTGATCCTTTACT
Organism: Wollemia nobilis; assembly: GCA_028583015.1. NCBI lineage: Eukaryota > Viridiplantae > Streptophyta > Pinopsida > Araucariales > Araucariaceae > Wollemia > Wollemia nobilis. The sequence continues at coordinate 1,701,091 of JAQPPZ010016675.1, forward strand.
TTATTTATGGTTTGCTAAAGGAACCGAGGGGATTTGACTGTTACAGATCATGATCTATTGTGACCTATGTAGATCCCCCATCCCTAATTCCAAATTTTAGTGTTGTATTGTGAAATTGTAGGTTTTAGACATATTTAACTGACCCAAATTCATTTGATGAATTTGGACATATGAATTCATCCTACAGACATCTGAATTCATCCTGTCAACCCGAATTCATTCGAAAGCAAACATCTAGATTAGGTAAGGATCTAAACTTATTTTCTCATACTTTAGATTTATACTTCTCTATCTTATAGGCATATACATTTAATCAAAAAAATAGAAAAGACCAAAAACATAGACTTTACTGCATTTTTCCATACTAGTCAAAATACAAAACACAAAAGAAAAAGAAAAACATGTTAGCATAGATCTTCATCTCTTGCTTTTTACAAAACCATTGCATCTTAGTCAAACTTTACAAATCTTTCTAGCTAGATCTATATACTTTATTTTCATTTGAAATTGAAGTGCATATAGTTAGGTTAGTTGCATTTTGGCCAAACCATAGGAGTGTGCACATAAAAAGAATACATCAAACACCCACTTTACCTAGGCATGGAAACCACCACAGAAAGTGTTTCCTGGTGAACCCTCACCCCATTCATCGACAAACACCAAAGAGAGCGCAACTCAAGCGCTTCTCATCTGAGATGCAGATCCATTATTTTCCCTCCCCTTTCAAGCATGGATCCATTAGCCTGGGAGAAAGGGGTGCAAAAATTTTAGGTCTACATTCTTTGGTGAACCCGACGTGAACTACACCATCATTGTCAAACTTTGTTGTTTTTCCTTTTCAAAAAAAAAAATAAAAACAAAAACAAAAATATTTCTAAATGGTAGAAAATAGTCTTAAAGAGTCTTTCTTTATAGACCTTAGAAAAATGCTCATAGAGCAAGAAGTTGACCTCTTCTACAAAAATTATCATCCAGAACATCAAGTGGACTTGTGGAAAAACTTTGGTATCATTGAGAATAGATCTGAAGAAATAAGGAAAATTAAAAGAATTGATGTTACTAAAGCCTTAGGGCCAGGTTATTACTCTCCTTATTTTGAAATCAAAAGAAGTTGTGAATGTTGGCTTGCAAACAAATGAGCTAGTGTTCATTCAAACATCTATCCTTGGGATAACTATCTAGAAGAAGCATTAAAAGTCCATCAATTCTTAGCATACTTAGAGGACAATGAGGTAACCCTAGAACAAAGAAGAAGATATCACAAAGCACCTAGGGCAGTCCTCTTTCGAGACTATTGTTATGAATTGCAAGTTCAACCTTCTACCTCAGATACTAAGGAACTTACCCTTGTCCACTTCATCCAACTTCTAGTAAATGATTTCTCTTTTGAGGAAGAACACTACATGAGTCCTGAAGATCTAGAGCCCATTAATGACATTCACAAGATTTTCAAGGAAGATTAAACTATTTAGCATTGTTATCAAAATTCTATAAATATTTGAGTTAAAGAATAGTAGATTGTTTTATTTTTTAAGAACAAACAAAAAAAACAAAAAAAAATAAACAAAAAAAATAAAATAAAAACAAAAAAAAAATTTTTTTAATTAGCATCGATAGGAAAGATGCCTAAAAATTTAAGGAGTGGTAAACAAGTGGCTACTAGCTCAGAAGATGAGTTAGAAACTAAAAACCCTAATGCTGAAGTAGAAATAGAAGAAATTCTAGGAGAACAACAACTACAAATAGAACAAAATGAAGAAAATGAAGCAGTCGACCATAATGACCCAAAGTTGGGACCTCAAGGGGATGTTCATTTTCAATCCATGCAACACTTTTGTGATTTTTTAAACCGTAATCGAGATGCCATCACTAATGTGTTGGAAATAGAAGATCAACTTGCAAGAGGTGACTTCTCAATGGAAGTAGCCCTAGAAGTAGCTTTCCAACTTCACCCAAAACCTGAGACATATATAAATGCTTCATTGCAACATGACACTTATAATGATCATTCCTTAGATAATACCCAAAATATACCTCCTCAAGAAGATGATGCTCAAATGACACTACAACAACAACCTATTTTTGCAACTACCACAACCACTTCCACCCAAAAGAAACCTTCTCCATCTAATAATAATACTATTCTTTCTCAATATTTCCAACATCTATTCACTCAAAATGCTACTTCTCAAAAAAATAAAAATATGCAAATTCCTAATTCTCCTCGACAAAATGCTCAACAAAATGTAGCTCCTTATAAACTCAAAAATCCTCATACTTCAAACACTAGGTACAATCGTATCTCCATTTCCACTCCTTATAGGGTAGCACAACAGACATATTATCCTCCACATAGCAACATAGTAGCACAAAATAGACATGATGAGCAACCACATCATCTTGAAACTATAGTAAAACAATTAGCTTCAAGATTGGATCAAATAGACCCTTATCACCCTACATACAACTATAAGGAAATGTGTAACCAACCATTAGATCCTATTGTTGCTGCTAGACCATACCCTAAACGTTTCCCCATGCCAATTTTACCAATTTATAAGGGGGTCGAAGATCCAATCGAGCATATTCATATGTTTAGGACAACTTATCATGACATTGCATATGATGATATGTTATTATTAAATATATTCCCAAAAATTTTAGGAGGTATGGCATTAGAATGGTACTATCAATTGCCAACACATTCTTTAATAAATTTTGAAGAAACTATAGAATTATTTGTACATCAATTTGGTGCTTACATAGAGAGGCATGTCACAATCAAATATTTATACAACCTTAAACAAGGAAAAGAAGAGAGCTTCATAGAATTTTTAGCTCGATGGAGAAAACTTCTAGGAAAACTACATTTCACTTTACCTCCAAGGGAAATGTTAGAAATTTTCATTGGGAATTTACAAGAGCAATTATCCTATGAGTTAGCTACTACAACTGTAACATCCTTTGATCAAGCTATAGACTTGGCTAGAAGGGTAGAAGAAGCCCTAATCAGAAGGGGATAGTTTAAAAATAAGGATGAAGATAAGTCATCTAAAAATTAATACAAGAACAAACATGTGGTAGGAGATGGGGTTACAGATAGTAGACCCACTCCAAATGTTAATACCATAGAAACTACAAAGAAGTTTGTGTTAAAAGCACCTCAAAGACCTCCACAATGTAACTTCACAAGATTAAACCAACCTTTGAAAATGGTCTTACCACAATTAGTAGAAAGAGGTTTGATAAAATTACTAGAAATATGACAACCTGATCCCTCTCAACCTTGGTATAGACCAGACCAACATTGTGATTTTCATCAAGTTGATGGACATCCAACAAACACTTGTAAAAGATTAAAACATTTGGTGCAAGACTTAATTGATGATGGAAATTTGGAAGTGGAAAGCCCTCCACCAAATAAAAACCCTCCAGTAGCAAATGCACAAAAACAACAGGCACAAAATGCCAATCAAGATCTAGATATCTTTCAAAACCCTTTACCAAACCATGGTAAGGAAGTTGTAAATCAGCTAGACTATAAGATTGTACCTCATCCAACATGTTATGTGGGAATTATTAGTGGTCACTTACCATCGCAACCTTCACAAACTCCCTTTGTGCCTACTCAATATGTTGTCACAATTGAGCCAATTCATGGAAGGACAATACAATTCTCATCCTTGAATCATATAGAAAGTGAAACTGAATCTGAGATAGACATTAGTTCATTACATTCTAATAGTTCAGAAGATGAATCAGAATCAATTTTACCCATCACAGATTCATTAACTCTAGAGGAACCATTTCCAAGAATGATAACAACCCATCCTTCTTCACAACAACTTCTTCCCATAGAACAAACATCAAATGCTAGATCACAACTTGTTCAAGATGATCCTCCCATTCCCCATAAATCAAACAACATTGTGGCTACAGTTGGAGCCATTACTAGGCAACAAGCTCAAAACCAAAATTCTCAATCGCAATTACCTACAACTCAACCAAATAATGAGGATCAACCACATTTTATTTTGAAACCACCTTATAAGGGAAATAATGTAATTCGACCTCAACAAAAGGCTCCCTTTGATATTAATGAACAACTAGCTAATACAACAGCTAGGATTTCTCTCCTAGATCTTCTTAGAACTTCATCAGTTCATAGAGAAGAATTAATGAACACCTTGAGTCAAATGATGGTACCTCAAGACATAGAACCAACTATTGTAGTGAATGTTGTAGCCTCTCAAGGAGTTGACTACATTGATTTTCATGACAAAGATATACCTCCACATAGTATGCATAGGGATAATCCCTTATACATAACAACATTAATTGGAGATGTAGGTGTTAAGAGAGTATTAATTGACAATGGTTCATCCTTAAATATCTGCACCTATGACTTTTTCAAAAGGTTTGGGTTCAGAAATGAAGATTTAAGAAGAACTAAAATGATTATAAAAGCTTTTAATGATGAAACCCAAGAGGCTTGTGGTGTGATATCTATCCCATTACAAGTTGGCCCTAGAATATTGGACACATCTATCTTTGTTGTATCTTGTCCTACATCATACAACATCCTTCTAGGATGCCCTTGGATTAATGCAATGAGGGCAGTTCCCTCTACACTACATCAATGTGTCAAATTTAAATTTAAAAATCAATTGGTCACCATCCATGGAGATCCTAGACCTTTTGATATGTGTGCAATGGTGGAGCCTATTGATGTTCCATTTTGTCTAGCCTTATCATCATCAATACCTGTTCCCTCTAAATCTTCTTCCCCAAAAATTGAACCTTTACCTTCTTCTGACACAACTACACCATCTAAAACTGATAATCCTTCTACCTCATATCCCCTCACAGATGAAACTTTACCAGACCTATCTACCATATTAGCACCTACAGAGCATGCTAATTTTGTTGTACAAGACTCCATTGTCTTGTCCCAATTACCGCCATCCCCACGAATGACAGGTTTACCTCGCAAACGAGGAAACATATATCATGTTGGAAGTTGTACTTTTATTTTTATAGGATGTTCTCTTGATAAAATTAACATTAAGAAAATGAGCTTTACATTCGATGAGAATAGTTTTGCTCAATGTTACTTTTCCAACAAATATATAAAATCAAAACAAATGATGTGTGATATGGGTTATAGAGGTAAAGGTTTGGGTCATTTTGAAAATGGTATACGTGAGCCATTTGAGGTTGAGGAATGGCCTGCCCGATGTGGTATAGGCTATATCCCTACAAAATCTCAACCTTTCCCTTTTGATGACGATGATCATCTAATCACCTATGATGAATATTTAGAAAATAAAAATATTTAATGAATAATAAGAGGAGAAGACAAACTCATTTTTCTTGCAATATGATTTCAATAGTCCATCCAAAAATGATTGCCACTCCGGATGAATGTATAGAAGGAGATGTCTTTTTTGACACCTCCCTTGAAGAAGTCATGAGGAATGGTTTCTTCTTCGATGGGTCTATCCCATGTATAGCCCATGTTCACACAGTAACCCCACAAGAAGAATTAGCCAAATTATCCCTAGAAGAACTTCAAGAAATGGGTGTTTCACCTACCCCTCCTAACTTCGAAAGGGACTTAAATATTTTGGTAGAAGATATCTTGAAAATCAATATTGGAACAGAAATTAATCCTCACATGGTCAAAATTGGAGCTACCTTAAGTAAAGAAGAACAAATAAAATACACAAAACTTCTTGTGGAATACCCTGATATCTTTGCATGGACATATGCAGATATGCCTAGCTTAGATCCTTCTGTCGTCATGCACCACTTAGTGGTACATCCTGATGCTAAACCGGTGAAACAAAAACTTAGGAAAATGCATCCTAAAGTAGCCTTATTAGTAAAATATGAATTACAAAAATTATTAGATGTTGATTTCATTCAGGCCATAGATTACTTTGATTGGATATCCAATGTCATCCCAGTAACCAAAAAAGAGGCTACTAAAATCAGAGTATGTACTGATTTTAGGGACATCAATGTTGCATGTCCCAAAGATGATTTTCCCCTTCCTAATATGGATCAAATCATTGATTTCATAGTAGGAAGTGGGATGTTATCCCTTATGGATGGATTTTTTGGATATAACCAAATTCGTATAGCACAAGAAGATCAACCAAAAACTGCTTTCATTACACCTTGGAGGGACTTTTTGTTGGAAAGTAATGCCTTTCGGTCTAAAGAATGTAGGAGCAACTTATCAATGAGCTATGACCTACGTGTTCCATGATATGATGTATGACATCTTACATGATTATGTAGATGACATCATAGCTCGATCCATTAAGGAAGAGGATCATATTCCTGACTTGCGATGAGTCTTTAATAGACTCCATGAATATAAAGTCTACTTAAACCTAGACAAATGTGTTTTTGGAGTAAAATCAGGAAAATTATTGGGATTTATTGTATCTATGCGAGGAATAGAGATAGATCCCATCAAAATCAAGGCAATCATTGATATACCACCACCAAAAACCTTGACAGAACTCCGAAGCTTACAAGGTAAGCTCCAATCTATCCATCATTTCATTGATAAATTAGTGGATAAATGTCAACCCTTTCTTAAGTTACTTAAGAAAGATAATTTTTTAAATGGGATGAAGAATTTCAAGAAGCCTTTGAAGCTCTTAAGACATATTTTCTTACACCACCAGTACTCGTTCCTCCTAGGCCCGAGCATCCTTTTATTCTATACATTTCTACCTCAAAACTTGCATTAGGAGCAATGCTAGCGCAACATGATGAGGATAAGAAAGAAAGAGTTATTTATTACATAAGAAGAACCTTGATAAGTTATGAAACTCATTATACTCCTTTAGAAAAACTCTGCTTAGCTATTGTGTTTTCAACACAAAAACTGTGCCATTATATGCTTAGCCAAAAAACTTATGTCATAGCAAAATTTGATCCATTAAGATACTTGATGAGTAGACCTTATCTATCAAGATGAGTAGAAAAATGGGTTCTCGCTTTGAGTGAGTTTGATCTAACCTTTATTGGAAAAAAATCCATTAAAGGGTAAGTCATAGCAGATCAACTCGTCATTGCCCCTCTTGAATCTACTCATCCATTGAAAATAGAATTTCTAGATGAATGCCTTAACCTAGAAGGTGAACCTATAGATTCATGGACTCTATTTTTTGATGGAGCCTGTTGCATGAGTGGTGTAGGTGCAGGCATTATACTAGTGTCTCCCCATAAACAACTTATCCCATTATATTTTAAACTCTAATTTTCTTGCACAAATAATACAATAGAATATGAAGCTTTAATCCTTGGGTTACGAGTAGCTTTAGCCTTAGATATTAAAGTCTTATCAATTTTTGGAGACTCGCAACTCATAGTGAATCAAATTAATAACATTTATCAAACCCAAGATGAGAAACTCTACCCTTATAAAGAGTATGTTTTAAAACTTATATCTTTATTTGAGAAAGTTACTATCGAAGCTATCCCTCATACTAGTAATCATTCTATGGATGCTATGGCAGCAATTACTTCTCTTATTCCTTTAGAGTTGAATGATGATCATGCTACTATCATCATTCACCAACTCTAAGAACCTACATCATTAGAGTCATGTCTAGCACCCTTAGACATCTTCACAATTGAAGAAGCATCCTTAGAACCATGGTATGGGGATATTTTAAATTTTCTCCAAAATGGGTCATACCCTGATGGCCTAGATAGGAATCAACGAAGATCATTACATAAAAGAGTTGTTCATTTCATAATCATTGGAAATACTTTATACAAAATATCCTTTGAAGGTATCCTCTTAAGATACCTCAATGTCAATGAGTCTAAAAAATCATTAAGTGAAGTCCATGATGGATCTTGTGGAGGTCATTTTAGTGGTGGAGCCATAGCCAAAAAGCTCCTACGAATGGGATATTTTTGGCCCTCCATGGAAAAATATGCCAATGAATATGTGCATAGATGTGAAAAATATTAGAAGCACATGAATCTCATCCATGCTCCTACCCAAGAGCTTCAAGCTATCTCTTCCCCTTGGCCTTTTTCAAAATGGGGCCTCGACATTATAGGGAAGATCAACCCAATGTCATCAGATGGTCATAAATTCATCATAACAACAACTAAATATTTTACAAAATGGGTAGAAGCCATGCCATTGGCTTCTTGCACAGGAACCCAAGTCTCTAAATTTATTTTTAATCAAATCATCTATAGATTTGGGATTCCATCTACACTTATTTCAGATAATGGAACTTGTTTCAAAAATAAAGACATACAAAAACTTTGTGCAAAATATAAAATCCAACATAGATGGTCTACTCCTTATTATCCACAAGGAAATGGTCAAGCTGAAGCATCCAATAAAACTCTAATTAAAATACTAAAAATATTGGTTAATAAATCAGGATGAGATTGGCATACTCAATTATATCCTGCTTTATGGGCTTATCGAACTAGTGTTCGAACCCCTACTAGCGCTTCACCTTTTGTCTTGGTATATGGTGCTGAAGTCGTATTTCCTTTTGAGCTTGAAGTCCCTTCTTTAGGTCTTTTACTTCAAGATACCAAAGTAGGAGATGAATATCATGTTGGATGACTAAGCCAATTGGAATTACTAGATGAAAAGTGTATAAATGCTTTAGAGCACCTTCGCTCATATCAAGATAAACTCAAAAGATCATACTCTAAGAAATTTCATACTCGATATTTTGAGATTGGAGATCTAGTTCTTAAAGAAAATCAAAAAAATACAAATGCTCGAACTGATTTAAAAGGAAAATTTCAACCAAATTGGCTAGGTCCATTCATCATCACTACAAAATTTGGATCAGGTGCATATCGTTTGGCTACCTTAGATGGAAAATATCTTAAGGAACCAATGAACATTATGCACCTTAAAAGATACTATGCATAAAATCAAGAAATCTCACCATTGTACATAGTTGTAAATACCTTGTACATACATTTCTTGCATCTACTTCAATCATCATATTTAAATCATCTTTCACTTAGTTGCATTTATCTATGAATTTATCAAAATAAAATTATGGTCCAATTACATACAACATATGGTCACATCCAATTATTATTCTACTTAAAAATTAGACCGATGTTGTCAAAATTCATAGTTAATTTTGGTTTACTTTGGAAGAATTCAAAAATTATCTTGAACCACTCACCAAAATACACATTTTAATAAAATATTGATTCTTAGTATTGATTATAAATCTCTCTTGAACCAAAATCACTACTGCTTCACTAAATAAATTTTGAAGTTTTGGGAACTGATCTTGCCACTTTTGAACCAAAATACACTTACACATCTTAAAAATGATTTTGCACAAGGGAAGATGATGCTACATAGTAGACCTAGCTCCTTAAGCGAAAGGTTTCCCTTGCTATCCTATTATGCGCATGGTCTAGAATTCTGAGAATTGGAAAAAGGACAAGCTCCCCCCTACCCGAATAAAATCCCTTGCTCTTTGTCTAAGCTGAGCAAGTATCCTAATAAATAAAAAAAGAGTAAAAAGCAAAAGAAAAATGCCTTTTACTACAAAGCAATAAAATCCCCTTGTTCAAAACAAAAAAATGAACAAGAATCCCTACTCAAAGAAATCAAAAGAAAAGAAGGGGGTAATGAGCTTGAATCCCTAGAATTCCTCAGTTATTTGAAAACCATGGGGTGATCCCTATTACAACAATGGGCTGAATGAATCCCTCCTGGCAATAGGGTAGTCTTACGTGTGGTGACATGTCTATCACATTAGAGACCTTCTTTTGTACAGACCAATGTCAGCTTGTGGATTAGCTAGCTTTTGGTAGCTTGTATTACATAGTAGTTAAGTCCAACTGAATGCATAAAATCATGGTAAATGAACTCCTCATTTTGCACACACATTGGTTCTTAAAGTTGGTTTGCATCATTACCTTACTCAAAATTGGTAAATAAACTTCATAAGCACACACATTTGATCCTTGAGAGATTTTGTATCATAATTAAGGTCAAGATGGAAAATGAATACACAAATCACACACTGGTTCTTGATAAATTTGACTTCATCCTAGAAATGACCAAAATTCTCCTTGAAGGTTGATTAGCAAACATCATTATTTCATCATGGATTTGTATGACTATTAGCATATGCAATTGGTCCTAAAAATAATTAATCTTGCATTTTCATACCTATCACTTAGCATAAATGCTTCCATTTTACTATATTGCATGATTGCTTATCATTTATAAAAACTTGCATTTGATCATACATAATCGCTTTCTCATATAACTACATATTGACTTCGCAATGATGGCATGAGACAACCCTAATAAAATATTTCTATTTACTTCACACTAGGAATCTTATGCCTAGCGCAAGTCCTCTACCCAATTTTTCATGCTTAGTTGCCTTCATCTAATAATACTTCCTTTTAAGATTAACTTAGAATTAATCTTAAAAATCATAAAATACTTTTCATCAAACTTATCACTTTTAAACCAACAAAATTTCAAAATTATTTTGTTGACCACAACCCTTTGATGTTAACAATATAGTAAAATCTCATACAAGATCCGCTTAATGACCAACGCGAGGGGCAGCCTCCATAGACGGTCATATACAAGCATACATCCTCGAGATATATTGTTAACTGATCAAAATCAATAGGGTTCATTTTCAAAATACTTTTCTTCTACAAAACAATCCAATCACACTACATTACAAAATATCAATTTCATTAAATCACACCTTCACTTTTTCCATATATTGATTAAGCATGATAAAAAGTACATTAAAAATCAAACATGACTGAAAGCATGATTATGTAGATCATCCAAAAACAAATCATATTTTCAATTACACATACACATCAAAATCAAAATATCAAAAAGAGAACAAAAATAGTCAGATATATATATATATATCTCATCAAAAATACATAGGGTACAAAAAATTGATTGGTATGCCACAATCATAAAATAGGCATACTCAATCACTAGGGGGTATACCACAAAATATAACCTAGTATATCATCCCCTAGAACCCCTAGAACTCTAGGCCTCATCACCTAGAGGTGGTTTGGGCTCCTAAAATTGAGGAGCCCCAAACACTGACCTAGATCCTGACCTAGAATGACTCAGAGGAGCAAACTCTAGGGGCAAAGGAGCCCTCTAACCCTCCAAAACCAACTGATAGTACAAATTCTGATAGAAATATACCCATTATGATGCCATGACTAACTCTACCACTACTATCCTACTCCCTAAGGACTAGCCTAAAGCCACACTCCTCATCTGATGGGACTATGAATGTATCTAGCATGATAACCCATGTCCCTACATCCAAGCTAGCTGAGCCTAAGCCTAACCTAGGAGCATTTGTTCCTGTGAGAACCTCCTGTCCATTGTCACTATCCACTCTCTCCTCCAATCTGAAGAGCCCTATCTCTCTGAGAGGATCTCTATGGTTGTCACCCTCCTCTCATCCAAGGCCCCTCTCTCCTTGATGGCCTCTATCCCTCCTACTATCTAGTAGAGCATCATCTTGATACCTCTTGGTAGGCTCGATGCACCTGACTAGCTCTACCTCTCTCCTAAGTGATCCTCGTAGGATAGATGCTAGCATACCAAGAAGAATATCCATCCACAACTCCTACATCATCTCCCTCTACAAGGGTGACCACTACATCATCCTCATCCACCTCTACAAATCTATTGAGATCTGGTGCCCCACTAGTGGTCATCGAATCTTGCACTACCCATGAATATGTGAAATCATAGACCTCAAGAATCACCTAAACCAAGCCAAAATTATAGAGCACACAATCTGCTCGATGAAGCTCTATCTCTCCTCTCTCCATATGGAGCCATCACACTCACCTCACATGAGATAGCTCTACTCTATCATCCTCCCATCCATGGTACCCTCACCAAGATCTCCAACAAATCTACAATATGGTCAAGTCATCAATCACCCATCTAGCCTCCTCTAGGCCACTCCTCCTCCCTTAACTAACTGTAGGACCCCAAAAAAATACCATAGGTCATCCATCCTCTACATCCTGATGAGGAAACCCTACTAGTCTCCTCATGATAATGTGCTCCCAGCACCATATCTATAGAAAGGTCGTAAGCACCAAGCTGGTGCCCTTCTTATACATGACCCTAAACAAGGTCCTGTATAAGTGGCACAAAATATAGGGTCCCCAAGAAAAGTGCATGCTAGTATCCCACATATCTACTACAACCTCTACCAACCCCCATGGCAAGTGTTAACCACTCTGATGACACACTAGTAGCCCTACAACTATCTCTACCAACACTACTATTAGGTGAGACACCCTATCTATTGCTACTAATCCCTCTATGCTAACTCTACTCTACTCAATAAAAAATGATGGGTCTCCCATAAATCGTTGCATGGCCTAACCCTAGGCCAATGACTGATACACAAACTGACCCCTAATAGGTACTCTAAGGATCCTCCACACATCCTCTAGAGTAGGGGCCATCTCCCCTATAGGTAGCCAAAACATCGATGATCTTAGGTACCACCGCTCTACTAAAGTCGTAAGCAAACTGTAATCTACCTCTATACATGGCATCTCAGCCATGTGGTTCAGCCCCACTACTATCAGAGTATCTCTCTCATCTACATTGAGAGCTTGAACATGATCCTCAAACCCTGTGTGTCACCACTCGTGACCCTTAAGTGATCCTCCCTACAAAGTCAAAAATAAAAGCAAATTAGTTATAAAACCACAAAAATATCAAAATAATAAAGCATACATTGTAAACTTAAGTCCTAATTGATAAATTCAGACTTAAAAAGTAAATTTAGACTTAAAGTACAAATTTAAATATTTCAAAAATGAATTTAAACATTCGAATTTGCAAATTTGGACCTATCATGAACAAAATCGGATGTACGAATTCATCAAAAAGCATCCAAATTCATGAATTCGGATACCTTTTTCGATGAATTCAGATATCCGAATTTGTTGAAATGGTCTGAATTCATCACTATGACCACGCGATGGTAGGCCACATCTAAAAATAAAAAATCCTAAAAATTAACCAAAAAATTCCAAATAAGAGGTGATAAAATCACTTACCCGCATACTCCTGCTAATTCTGTCATTCCTGGCTCGAACTTTATTCGCTCGATGCACAATAGTAGCCATTTCTCTATTTTTCTCTAGAGCTCAATTTTCAAGAAAAGTGAAGGTAAAAATGAATTAGGGTTTTAACCTAATTTCTATTTTATATTACCTTTTTACCCCTTTTTTGCTTCAAATTTTGAGTTTTGTAATAAATTTCAAATTTTTTACAAAACTCGAAGGGGGTACCCTAGACAATAAACATAAAAAGAAAAACTGAACAAATTTTGATTTTTTGCAACATAATACCCATTTTTGCTACATCTTTCTTTAACGCATTTATTGTTCATAAATGCACCAAAGAGGGGGCAAAATGTAGCCATCGAATTTTGACACACCTCAAAATTCCCTTTTCCTAATAAAACATGTTAATCATCCTAACAACATGAAATTTACCCTTAAATACCCCTACCTCGATATTTGTGCAAAGAAAATTAAAAATGATTTAATTTCTCCCCTTTTCAATAAATTCGAGCAAGCCCAATGAAATCGGACCTATCCGACAATTTTGGCTGACCCAAAATCATCCAAATCCCACGTGCATCTAATTTAGGTGCTCTATTGGGATTTTGAACCTAATCTAGGTGAATCCAAATTCTCGACAAATTTAGGTGATCCAAATTTATCCAAATCAAGCAAAAACCCAAATTGGCTTAACAACCTAGCCTATTCTCACCTACCTCCCTGATTCCTCGACCTGCATCAAGCATTTAAACCCCTAGATCCCCCTAAATAAACTAATGGTGATAATTTATAGGAAATCTTGATTGAAGAAGGAGATTTAGGAGCTTTGTTGTAGGTTGCAGTGAATATTTTAGCCTTTTGATCACTGTTCCAGGAGCCCACAGACATGGCGACACATACTGTATACTCAGATCTAGTTTATACTTAGTTACAATTTGATTTCTTGCATTATTTTTACAAATTTGGGTTACCCGAATTTATCATAAGCATCCAATTTTAACCATTATTTTTGTAGAACTAGCCGTTAGATGATTTTGGGTCACCCAAAATCATACATAGCATCCGAAATCATGCATAGCATCCGAAATCATACCAATTTCATATTGGGGGTAAAATTTTGATAGCTATATTATCAGTTTGATTCAAATTTGCATTGTACTTTCTTATCTACTTTTAGTACTTCACTACATATTACTATTGCTACTATATTTATTGCATTTAATCTTTCATGTTTTGCATTAGATTAATTGATCCTTTACTTTCTTTATGATTTGCTAAAGGAACCGAGGGGATTTGACTATTACAGATCATGATCTATTGTGACCTATGCAGATCCCCCATCCCTAATTTCAAATTTTAGTGTTGCATTGTGAAATTGTAGGTTTTAGACATATTCGGCTGACCTAAAAAATTTTGACGAATTTGGACGTATGAATTCATCCTACAGACATCCGAATTCATCTTGTTAACCCGAATTCATTCGAAAGCAAACATCTGGATTAGGTAAGGATCTAAACTTATTTTCTCATACTTTAGATTTATACTTCTCTATCTTATAGGCATCTACATTTAATCAAAAAAATAGAAAACACCAAAAACATAGACTTTACTGCATTTTTCCATACTAGTCAAAATACAAAATACAAAACAAAAAGAAAAAACATGTTAGCATAGATCTTCATCTCTTGTTTTTTTACAAAACCATTGCATCTTAGTCAAACTTTACAAAGCTTTCTAGCTAGATCTGTATACTTTATTTTCATTTGAAATTGAAGTGCATATAGTTAGGTTAGTTGCATTTTGGCCAAACCATAGGAGTGTGCACATAAAAAGAATACATCAAACACCCACTTTACCTAGGCGTGGAAACCGCCACAAAAAGTGTTTCCTGGTGAACCCTCACCCCATTCATCGACAAACACCAAGGAGAGCGCAACTCAAGTGCTTCTCGTCTGAGATGCAGATCCATCATTTTCCCTCCCCTTTTCAGGCATGGATCCATTAGCTTGGGAGAAAGGGGTGCAAAAATTTTGGGCCTACAAAATGTATGAATGTTTATTTCTGCTTTGGTCATTTAAGTGGTTTCATATAATTTTACAGTCTAGATTTTTTGGGATTCACTTAGTGGCTTTGGAATTTGCATTCGTAATATGGATTGGGGGTTTATTTCTATTAAATCTGATAAGATGGGAGCACTCTAATTCTATATTTTAGATTTTATGCACCCATTCACCTATTTTAGAATTTGCTCTCCACTCTTCACTTTGTAGTGACTATTGAAGGTATCATTGGCTGATCTGTTAGGTATTAAGTTTGTATTTCCACCTAAGGTATGATGCATACATGTGTCTTGATGTGACTATACCCATCCTTGTGAGTTATGGCTATGTATATTTTCCCATTTCTTTCCCCCTTTCTCTTTTCCCACTTTGTGGCATAGATAGCTAGAACCACCGTAGAGGAACCAACCTCCTTTAGATATTAACCACCCCATCCTAGCTCAATAGTCATTCAATGTTGGCACTGGTCCACCCTCACTGTTCGTGCGGTGTTGAATCACCAACCAATAATTTTTGGTGACTTTGCTAGGAAACTCATTAATTTTAATTGATTTAAGAAATAAAATTTTGGTGATACTCTTATTTACCCATATCCTATCAAAATCACCTGGTGAATCTGACTGTGCAACACTTCCAAATCATAAGATCAATAACATTCCTATGCTAAATATCCAAATATCATAGAGGACTCAATTTTTGATGAATAACCTTAAACTCACTAGTAGAGAAAGCATGTTCATCTGGTGACTTCGAATCTAACCCTGATTCCAACAAGATATTTGAAGACCAGTGCCACCATGAATTTCTTTCACTTGAATGATTTTGGTCCCCTCACTCTCCTTGACCATCATGATATTCCAAAATCTACCTTCGATACCCTAACAAAAAATAATGGTATTAAGGGATCTATGAATGATCACCTTGAAAATGTGGATTCTCTAGCCATCCTTCACAATATCATGCACAAAGATGTAATGATTAGCTTATTGGTCACTTCTCTCAAGGGAAGAGAATGGCCCTGGTATAAAACCTTACATCCTAGGAGCATCTCTACATGGATAGATCTGGGAGAGCCCCTCATGGATATGTTTGGCAAACTAGAGGACCTCTTCCAGCCTCTAGATCAATTCACATTTATTAAGATAAGCCCTCTTGAGAGTGTGGTAGACTTTAACATTTATTTTAAGAAAGGTAGGAGGAGGATTCCATGACAAATCCTCCCAATATTTGCCCAGGTGTATCTATTCTACATTCAAGCTTTTGACCCTAACATCATCTTCCTCCTACACCAATATGGGGAAATCATATTTCCATAACTTTATGAGGAAACCATCATAGTCTAGCAAGTCTTGATGAGGAGGCTCCATCCAATCAGTTCCTTTCAAGATTTGATGCTATATCATACATAAAACACACATTAGGATTAAGTGTGCCATGGTTACCATGTCCATGAGGACAATGTAACAAATTAAACCCAAACTCAACTGATTCTGGGTGAGGATGTGGGCACCCATGAATTGGAGAAGGGTCCAATGACAGAGGAGTTAGACACAAGATTGGCATAGCTGGCTAATATAAAAAAGGGATAGCATAAAAATATAGTCCTTGATAGGTCATCACCTATTGAATGGTAATTTTACCCAATTGTAAAATTGCACTCACACTTAGGATTTTGATCACAAAACCCTCTCTTGCAAAGAAATTAAAAACAAAAACAACTTCTCCAAGGTTCTACTATATAAGCATTGCACATGTGTATTTGTAATCTTATGAAGATGTGCAAAATAAGTGCTAGGAATAACTTAGTGATTTGTAAGTAACTATTAACAAGGGGCCTATGTTTTTTTATTTTATTATGCTATGCTATTGATTGTTCATGAAACTTAAAGGAAAAGCAAAAATGTGATTGGCCCTCATATGACCACAATGTAAAGCCTTAGTTCCTTTTATCTTGAAGAATTTTAGGTAGATTTTATCTTCTTATTGTTAAGTAGATTTTAGATAAGTTTTATCTTCCTTAAACCCTACTTTGAACATGAAAATAAATATTAAAATCTATCTTTAAATGTGAATGTGAAATGAATATTGAATTCCTTTAATTATTGTTTGATGAATGAAAAGGAAACAAATATGCATGACTAACTATAAATGTAATGGCCTTAAAATGTCATTATAAATTACCCCTCTTTAATGAAATCATAATTTTCATAAAGAAGAAATAATTTACTGCTTTAAAAACAATAGCCTTTGATATAATATATAAATTACCTCTCTTTAATGAAATTAGAATTTTCATAAAGAGAAGCCAATTTATTGCTTTAAAATAATAGCCTTTTGAAATGTCATATAAATCACTTCCCTTTAATGAAATTAGAATTTTCACAAAGGAAAATTTATTTATTTCTTGCGAATAAAAATGCAAAACTTAAACATCGATTTGCCTTCAAGATATGAAATAATGTAAAATTCTGAAATTATAAAAATCCCCGCAAAACAACAATTTTCAATAGTTTTTATAATTTCGAAATGGCTTCAGAATGGGATCAAATTTATTTTGGATGAAATATTGAAGCTCATTCTTCACACCCGTACATTTATTTTTGGAATTTTTTTTTTAATTTTTTTTTAATTGCCGAAGTTTAAAAAAAATTGCAAAAGGAAGAGTTAGAAAAATAAATATAAAAATTATTACAAGGGGATCCTTTGTCCCATATCCTTTTAATTATTGTAGTAGAGGCTCTTGGAAGATCAAAATTTGTGGCAAGAGATGTAGGATTAATTTTTGGACTTCAAGTTACTTCTCAGTGTAATCCAATTACTCATCAACAATTTGTTGATGATACCTTGTTGTCCACATTCACCTCTGTCAATGAGGCCAAAATCATCAAATGTATCCTTCTCTTGTATGAAGAAGTTGTTGGCCAAAGGATAAATTTTCAAAAAAGCAAATTGTATTTCCTCAATACTCCTTTAAGACGACAGAATATGATTGCCAACATTCTTTAATGTTCCATAGCCAATCTACCTTCTTCCTACCTGGGCTTACCTCTATTTATTGGAAATCCTAAATAAAGCCTTTGAGATAATGTCATTGAGAGACTTAAAAAAAAATTGTCCACTTGGAGAGGTAATATTCAATCCTAAGTGGGTAACTCTCACCATGGCATACCTCCAAAGTATTCATGTCTACTTCCTTTCTTTGTTCAAAGCTCCTATTACTGTTTACCAAAAGATGAAAAAAATTCAAAAACATTTTCTTTGGTTAGGATCTGAAAATAAACACATATTCCATTTAGTTTCTTGGGACAAAGTCTATAAACCCAAATATCAGGGAGGATTAGGTCTAAGAATGATCTCTCTTCTCAACCTTTCCCTCCTTGCTAAGCAAGCCTGGAGACTCATTTCCAATGAAAAAGTTGAGTGGGTCAAAATCATGAGAAGGAAGTATCTTCAAGCTTATGAATTCCTATATGGTCAGGTCCCCTCTACTGGGTCTATTTTCTAGAAATCCATTTGTGAAACTTAGTCCCTGTTACAAAAAGGACTCTAATGGCAACTTGGAAATGGTAATTCCATTTTCTTCTGGGAGGACAAATGGACTGGTGATAATCCTCTTATTCAGATTCCTATGTTTCAAAGGATTATCAACATAACTAAACATTTGGTTGGTCCTTTAGTGGCTAATTTCATATCCTCTTCCAATGGTATTATGAGCTGGAAAAGACTTGATGTCCCGAACTATGAGGATAAAATTTTCTTCTTGCAAGCTCAATTGTCTTCTATAAAAATTCCTACTGGTGATCTTAAGGACCAACCTATTTGAGAACCTACCGATTCTGGAGAATTCTCTGCCAAATCAACTTACTTGCTTTCCATTAACAATATTGAAACACCTATTGCATTTAAGTTGGTTTGGACCAAGTACCTAACTCCCAAAATTGCCTCCTTTTCCTGGCTTTGTATTCAAGATCGTATCCTTACTATTGAAAACCTAATCAAAAGGGGTATTCATCTTCCTAATAGATGTTATCTTTGTATTTCTGATTGGGAGTCTACTTCTCACCTTTTTTTGTTTTGTCCTTTTTCAATAATGGTGATAAGTAAGCTTTTTCTAAATTTTCAGCTAGTTTGGGCTCATCCACCTTCCATTGTTGAGTTGTTCCTTCAGTGGCCCAATCCTTTCAAAAATACAGTGCTTAAAGGACTTTGGAATATAACACTACCTTTGGGAAATTTTTCTTGAATGCAATAGAATAATATTTGACAAAAAAGCCTTGCATGCTGATATCATTGCTCATAAAACCATCCTCTATGCCAAGGGAAATGTCCATGTAGCTCCTTTTGATCCTTTTTCTTATACTCCATTTGAGAAAGCCATACTTAATTCCTACAACATATTCCTTGATACTTCAAAACCTATAAATCCTTCAAATTTGAGAACCAACATCAGATGGTATCCTCTCCCAAGTGGATGGGTCAAGCTTAACTTTGATGGAGCTGCTAAAGGAAATCCTGGCAATGCTGGGGCTGGAGGAATTCTTCGTGATCATTTAGGCAATTCTATTTTTGCTTACTCCAAACCTTTAGACATCATGTCCAATCACTTTGCTGAAGCCAAGGTGGTTTGGAGAGGCCTCCAATTCAATACAAATATTCTAGGAAACATCATAGTGGAAGGGGATTCTCTAAATATTATCAATTATTTAAAAAATTCAAGACTTAGCAGTTGGAGGATTAGAATAATTATGGAGGAAAGAAAATAAATCTTTTTTCAACAAAATAGCACTATTGTCCAACATGCCTACAGGGAGGCCAACGTTGTTGCTGATAGATTGGCAAACATTGGAGCTAAAGCCCAAGGATTGTTGACATGGATAGATACTCTACCTCCTGAGGTGGACGAACTTGTTAGACATGATCAAAACAATGGTACTCATGTTGATTCTTGAAAATATCTTCCACGTGAAGTATTGGGCTCACATTCCAATCCTCTTGTTGGGTTTTCCTTCAAGAATTCTACCTTACCTTGAAAATTGGCCACATGACCCTTTGTGTTTTAAATTTAAAATACCCACCACATTCATCCATGCTAGCACTTATTTCTTGGTAACTAATTCCTTTTGGAATCCCAAGGCGAGGCCTAGCATGATTATTAATCATTCTTCTCCTGTGTGTATGAATTTGTGCAATCTTACCTCATGGAGAACCTTCTTCCACCATTTAGCCAGCTGGATTTTTTTGAGACCCTATGTGGTGAACATCCCTATCCTTTCTATGTCTTACACCAAGACCTCTTATTGGATTCATTTTTTGTGCACCCCCGATGGTCAACTATTTCATTTGACATTGATCCACTCAATTATCTGGTGCAACATCCGATGCCTAAAAATCTGCTTTGATATCCGCCCAAGCCAATCCTTTTCCTTCAGGGGTTTTTTTCCCTTTTCAAAGCATCCTTCTTGGCTTTTTTACAGAACCCAAAGTGATGATAGTGCTTTCCTTTTATATGAATCATTGTATGCTTTGCTTAATCATCAACCCTATACTATTGTGTCTGTTATATTTAGCCTAAGCCATTCTTTGTGCCTTCCTTTTCATTGTTTTCTATCTACCACCATGAAGGAAGGTAAAAACATTTTCATTGAGCCTGAGGTGTTTGATATTGAACCTATGGTTAGAGACTTGTGGAAGGATAAAGGTGCACTTATTTATTTATTCAAGCTATTTTCTGACATCGATGAGGAGGCGATAAAAGCCTTTGCTGAGACCTGGAACAAGGGCCTAGTTACTATTCATGGGATGGAATTCCAAATCACTATTGAGCTATTGGTAGACTTGACAAGACAACCTATGGATGACAAGGTGATCCGAAGAAACAAAAATAACTGGGAAGCGAAGCTGACATTTTTTGAGAAGAACTCGATGATTCACAAGATGTATAGAAAAGGTTTGTACCATAAACATCTTTCCACTCCTTGGCAAGAAATATTAAAACCTATCATGAAATACCTTACTTGTGATAATCCTAAGTCCCAACTCTATTGTTTTCATTTGGCTTACATAAACCACTTTTGTGATGCCAAAATGATGAACATCCCTACTGCTATCTTCTGGTCTATCAATTACACCATTGTTTCCACCCAGTCCAAAAAGGAGGAGGGTTTACCATGTCACCAAGGGCTTTTCAATGTCCTTTATAGATTCCTCCTTCTAAAGTTCCCCAAAGGTAATATCCCTACCCTTGAGTCTGAGGAGGAAAATTCTTCCTCATTGCCTAGTCCCAAAAACTCCAAACCTAAGAGGAAGGATAAGACCGATAAACCCCATCCTAAATTCAACATCAAGAAAAAGGTCAAATTTGAAAGCACACCTATTAGATGTTCCTAGAGACTTAAGTAGAAATATTTGGTTGAAACCCCTCCTTCCACTTCTGTCAAACCCACTAAGGATCATTCCAATTTGCCTAACCTGGTTGAAAAGTACCTTCATAAATTGGTCGTCCATGCCACCTCTACTACAATTGATCACCTAGAAACAACTCATATGGCCATTGGTAAAGCTATCATGAAGCTTAAGGAGCAGCACCATGCTCTGAGCCTTCTGTTCTTTTGTGATACTTTTGATGACACCCCTGGTTTCTCAACTGTAGAGGTTCCTTCCAATGCCAAGGGTGTAGCCAAATATGAGGATGTGGTTGAAATTGCCAAGGAAGCATGTTTCGATGTTCTAAAGGAAAACCTGAAGGATGTTCTAAAGGATGAAGTGAAGGACACGACATTGGACACTGTTGTAGCTTCACCTATGCAAACTGATGCTCCTCTCTGAGCGTGTTGGTGGATTTTCCTACTACTATATTTTTCCTTCTATTTTCTTGGTCCTTCAGCCTGAAGGTTTTTTTTTGGTTTGGTTCTGCTGTTAGTTCCTCTTTTTATTCATTTCTACCAGAGGAAGTCTTCCTTTTGCTTTTCTAGGATTTATGCCTCTTTGTTTTGTTCCTCTCGAAGTTATTCTAGCATTCATTTTTATGTTATGTTGTTGTACAAGGTATTCAAGCGCCTTTCTAATGCCCTATTTTGAATAAAATTAACTTACCAAAAAAAAAGAAAAATAAATATAAAATCTGGAAAATAGAACATAAAACTGAAAACGTAAACATGCAAATATTCTTAGTCTAATGCCACCCTACACAACAAAACCAAAGATAGTGAGAAATTTCAAAAGGGTAACTTGACCTAATCAAACCTGCAAAAACACAATTTGAGTTAGACCAAGTGCTAGCCTCTAAGGAAAATAAATGAAATCTACACCCACATATCTTCACGTAGTGCAACCTTTTTATAGTATTAAACACCAGATAGAAATCCAAAAAAGCATAGAGAAATATTGACAGTAAAACAAAACTACCCACTAAAATTTTCTCCTCCAATATTGCTCACAAAGTGCAAGTTTCTAGATTATTTGCATTAAAAATAATATTCAGTTTTACAAAAAGCATTTCCAGCTTTCCCCAAAAAACCTCCAGCATCTAGCCTCCAAAAAGGTCCAACCCCTTTTCTGTATTTCAATCTTGTATTTGAAACCTTCAAAATGTCTTTCCATTTATTTTCCAATATTGTTCACTTTGGTGACCCTTTAATAACGTTTCCCTCCTTACATGCAAGCTTGTATTCGACTTCCCTTTGTTTGATTTGTAATGCCTATGTCATTACTAATTTTCTAACTTCCCATTTTACACACATTATTAAAATTCCTTTGAAATGCTATTAAAAATAGCAACCTGCGTGGACTGCCTTGAGGGTGATATATTTATGTCATTATTTTAACATAACCCATTTTCATAATGTCATTCATATTAATAATAAATTAATGTCTCAAAGGAAAATTTTTATTTATGATGGTGGATTACCTCTTAATATTTTCATCATTATTTCATAGGAGTAGTACTATAGCTCCTTTTTCCATGCATCAATGATATCGGCAGTGCAGCTACAGATCGAACCTAATCTACCTCCATGCATATTGAATATAGACTATCTGATGCAATTTGGAATCTACAATAAAAATTGTTTACTCCTCGGATGTAACACCTCTTCCACACTCTGCTCTCATGTTAATTTTCTTATTTTGTGGCTACACACTTGCTCACATCATGCTGGAAGCATTTGGTGCTTTGTTGATGATGATTTGACTCGTCGAATAATCTTGACCTCTCAGTTGTTGGTGATAGATTTATGAAGTGTTTCCAACCATGCTCAATAATTATGATCTATCATTAGCATTGTCCTTCCACTATCATGACTATGTCCTACTAGATAACATATCTCAACAACTAATGCTGCCACTTCTATCTTTATCTTGAACATCAAATATGTGTATTCATGCTAGCAAACAAAGAAAGTGTCGACATCATCCTCATTGTTTGGATCCACATCTGCATGGTTGGGTGTACATCCTAGTCATTCGCTCCTAGTACCAATATTCCCATGTAGCTATTCCCACATAGTGTGGTGGGGTTACTAATTTTACAAACTTCATGGATCATAAAATTTTCCATAACAAGCACATTCAACATGATGAATGAAATCTTACCCCTTTCAAATACACTCACCTCAAGGATTTTTATTATCATAGAAAAATATTACTCAAGTGATCACATATCTTAGTAGTGATGGTGGCAGCATTCAGGTTGTGACAAAGGTAATCTCGATACACTATGATGTTCATAGACATATAAATACTATTCATCTTGACTATTGTGTTAGATCGTACTGAATTTGTTGTATGCTAACCCATCCTCGATCATTGGATTAAGAAAACTTATCCTCACTACAACGATGGTCATCATATCTCTATATTCAGTCAACAACCTAGTATCATCCCTCATCCACTGCAATTTCATGTCATTCACCAATTTTTGGTAATGTTGAATAGTCTAGGCCTTCAATTTCCCTTTGAAATTGATTTACCAGACCTTCTAATTCATGTGCACCATGATTAAAACCAAAGCGATGTTCACCATGCATCAGGTAGTTTAGAGGTATTTTTTGATATCAATCAAATTGAGACATCTCGATTTCACCCTTCACATGGATTTTGATTTTATGATTTGTGCATCAAATGATCTCTTGAGTTCACTATCATGGATTTGAAACTACCACCACTCTAATTACCTCCAGCACATAAATAACCCTTTCTAAGATTTACTATCATCGAACCATCACCAGGTTCGAAAATACCTAGCTTTGCTATCACCAATTCCTCCCATCCTCACACCTAATCTATGACATTTACACTATTTGGAGGCTGTCTTTGCTGTAGAATATCACCATAGCCATATGCCATGATAATGTGTAGCAAGCACATCAAACCTACATGGCCCATGTCTCTTTGTCCAACGTGATGTGTCCTACACAAAGAGAAGACACATTAATTAAAAGTTTAATTTAAATAACCTAAATAAAATAATAATAAGCAACGACAAAGCCATGCCAAAATATTGTCTGGTCTAAAGTCTAACTATAGAGTTTCATTTATTCATTTTTATCTTTTATTTTTATTTTATTATTTTTTTTACTTTACTTATGATACATTTTATTTTATATCAATATATATACATATATATTTATTTTGTTATTTTAAAATTTTCATTTTACTTTATTTTTATTTTACTTTATTTTGTTTTAGAATTGATCAAATTTAAAAGTTTAAAATTAATTTAAATTAAACCTTTAAATTGACCAACATTACAACAAGAAAAACACCTAACCAACAAACAATACCACCTATACGAAACAAAATGGGAGATACTAGACCCCAAACAACACGCATTGCAATCCCATGGATGGGAACCTATGAAAGCTACAACTTGAATCAAATCATAACTCCCAAAATAAGAAAATTAAAGATGGGTCCCCAATTTGGAGCTAGTTGTGCAAAAATCACAACAAATGACAACTCTATTGGGAAATCCTCCTGAGCATTTTAGGTGAAGAACCTAATCTGAAATGAGAACACAAAATATCAACAAAACATGAATTATTTAGTGATATCCCAAGAAGGTGGGGCTAAATAGGTTTGAATAAAGATAACTAATTCATATGCCTTTTCTTAGTGTGTGTGAAAGTTATTCATTTTGCATTCTTGAAACCATTTGGATTCCCTCATCTATTTTGCATTTATGCTATGAAGCATGACTCATAAAGAAAAGCTTTTACAAAAATATCCCTACTTTCAGTCAGGTATCTATAACCTTGGTAGGGTTTATAAACAAGCTGCATCTATACATAGCCCTACTACTGATCAAGTGTTTATAGCCCCGATAGAGTTTATCTGGACTTTATGACTGATTTGATCAAGCTTTTCAATGCTTATTTTTTTATAGCTATGCAAAAATTTATGTATCACGAGGATTGGGAAGCATAGATATGGGGCGTGTTGAATTTTTACCTTAATTTACAAACCAATATGACTTCATCCCTCAGGACTTCCAAAAACACCCTTTAATTATGTGAGCAACATGTGGAGATTTGGTGAAATATTTCATTTTTCCACTCTCTACCATTTTAGTCCTAATATCTGAGCATGATCACAAAATAACTCATTCCCATTTTCTCAGGTTCACTTGCTTTCATATTAGGTATTCCAAAATTCTTAACAAAGGAACACAAAAAATAGAGAAAATGCCATAAATTAGTGACCACAAAATATCACCTCAACACAAGGGACCAACTCAAAACACAAAACTTGTAAACCAAAAATTGGAAAAGAATCAATACCTGTCCTAACACAAACTGAAAATAAAGTAAACACACAACTTGTCAAACCAAAAAGCACAAAAACCAAAACTATATACAAATAATGCACAAGATGGTGATAAAATTTCAAGCCTCATTTTCCTGGATCCCAAACTTGATTTGCATCACAAATGAAAAGAATCTTGACATGATAGGCATACAAAATCCTATGGACAACATCCCACAATAATATTATACCTACAAGCACAAAATCCTTCAATTTACCTCTTTCACCCCACCATTTTAATTTAGTTCTATTAGTAATCCCATAGTGGAGTTTCAAATCATCAAATTGATTAGACAATAATTGATCTTCAATTCTATCTAGTCTATTATTTAAAATGTGAGCTTCACCATTTGATTCATGATTTAGAATTAAGATTTCCTTCTCAAATATGAGGCCTTGCAAGTAGGAACCTATTTCTAAAAATTTCAAATCCAATTTATTTTCCATATATTTAGGCCAATCATGCTTATGTAACAATTTACAAGTATCTAGGATATCTACTAAATGAGGATCATCATAAGTTTTTACCCTAGATTCCATTTTTAATTGTTGATGAATTTGATTCAATAATTCAATCACATCAACTTCTCTTTCATTCAACAAAGCAATATCATTAGTGGTGTGAGTAGAAATTAACTCTAGTTATTCATTCACCACCAATGGCATTTCATCATAAATAACATTTGAATCCAATGAATGATTACACGGATTTTTACCTAGAGCTTGGATGCTTGTGCACAAAAGGTTAGATTCTACCTTTTGTACATTTTCATTTACCAAAACTTAGTGATTCACTATAATATTTTTTCTTCTTCATGAGATTCATAATCATCATCTTGTAGCCCTTCATCTTCATCCATGACTTGTTTATCAAAGACACCAAAATTAGACACCCAATTAAAAACATGTCCATCATTTTCAAACCACAAGTCTTGTCTATCTAGGGGTATGCCACATAACACATCTCCCTGATCAACCACTTGAGTTGTTTTAAATAAATCAACATTTTCATTTGGATCATCAATAATATCAAACCTTGACCAATTTGGTTCTAGAATTTCTCTATCTGAGGTAACATAGGTGTTATAGGATCCTTAGGTGAAACAATGCTTTCAATTTATTGCACCTCAAATGGGATCAAAGTGAGTGATTCCCTTCCTTCATCCAAAACCAATGGATCACACAAAACATTAACCATTTCCTCATGTGGGATGGTGATTTTGGCATCCTACATATCAATAGAAATTTCATCAATAGGGGTGTGAGAAATCAATGACTCTTTAGATGTTCCCCAACCATTATAAGAATCTTTATCTAAATTCATGGGATGAAACTCTATCATATATTTTGCATGATATTTAGATTCCTTTATCAACTCTTTGTCATCTTTATCCACCTTTGAGGACTCAATTTCAAAAAAATCATCTTCCTTAGATTCATCCTTCTCAATTTTAGAAAATTCATCTTTTGGTGGGTCAAGGGTTCTCGACCTATCACATGTTTCAATACTAGTTAGATCTAGGACTCCTCCCTTGCCTGAAATCATATTATTGTGAAAATCATTGAAATTTATCTTAGGAACTTGATTTGAAAGATGATTAATATGGGTACTCTAAAATTGATTTGCACTTAAGAATGATGATTGATTTTGAATGGTAGGTTGAGGATTTTGAAATTTATTGAAGCTTGGGAATGATTGTTGATTCTAAAATTGATTCACATTTGAACTTGGTTGAGGCGGATAAATCATTGGGTGGTGAGGGAGGTATTAAATGGTTGAATATTATACGATCCAAAATCCCACCATAATTTTGATAACTCAATTGTTTCTCAATTGCCATTGCTTGAGTATAAGCTTAGGATAAAAATGTGAATTGAGATATCCCTAGTAAATACAAGGAAGTGAATGGATCAAGAGCATTAAGGTATAATTTTATAGCCACTCCCTATGGAAGGATATAAGGCATCATTAGTGTGTATATGCCATGGAACCTTTTGATGAATGACTTCAAATTTTCACTTGGTCCTCTATGAATAGTGACAAACTAATTGTACATGAGGATTGGTTCAACTAGCTTTTTGTTGAATTGATTGAGAAAAATTGCCTCTAGTTGAGACCATGAAGTGATAGACCCTTCAGGTATATTATTAAACCAATTGTATGAAACTTTATCCAAGGTGTAAAGGAACATTTTACATGCAACATAATCATACCAAACTGTTAAATGATTCATGTAAATTTTGAATGACTGAATATGCTCTTCTGTGGGTCTTGTCCCATTAGACACAAATCAATGAAGACATCTATCAAAATTTAAGGGTAAATAATGTTGAACTCCAAGTATTTTCAATGGGTTTCCTATCATCCATGGTGCAAACATGGCAATTAGTGAACATTAAATAATAAACACAACTTTAGTACCAATTTTGTTAGTCAAATGAATGTATCTTGTAAAGAAGAATGAAATGACTAAAAAATTTCAAATGAAAAAATCATCACATTAATCAATTATAATGCATGAATTAAACCATAACAATTAGGAAAATTCTCCAATTTGAAAAAAGGTTAGCATCAATGCATCTTCAATTAGAGAACTTTCAAATCAATGAATATGATGAACAAAACCTCGTTAATCAAGACCAATGCTTTCAAATAAACCTTTCAAATAAACATGAATAATTTAACATGTAAATAGAAATAAAGTAAACCAATTCAGGCCCTCCTTCTAGCACCAAAATGTTGATTGGTAATTTTACCCAATTGCAAAACAACACTCACACTTAGGATTTTGATCACAAAACCCTCTCTTGCAAATAAGTTAAAAATAAAAAATTATCCAAGGTTCCGCTATATAAGCATTGCACATGTGCATTTATAATATTATGAAGATGTGTAAAATAAGTGCTAAGAATACCTTAGTGATTTGCAAGTAACTGTTAACAAGGGGCATGTGTTGGTTTATTTTATTATGCTATGCTATTGATTGTTCATGAAACTTAAAGAAAAGAAAAAATATGATTGGCCCTCATATGACCACAATGTAAAGCCTTAGTTCATTTTATCTTGAAGAATTTTAGGTAGATTTTATCTTCTTATTGTTAAGCAGATTTTAGATAAGTTTTATCTTCCTTAAACCCTACTTTGAACATGAAAATAAATATTAAAATCTATCTCTAAATGTGAATGTGAAATGAAGATTGAATTCCTTTAATTATTGTTTGATGAATGAAAAGGAAACAAATATGCATGACTAACTATAAATGTAATGGCCTTAAAATATCATTATAAATTACCCCTTTTAATGAAATCACAATTTTTATAAAGAAAAAATAATTTATTGCTTTAAAAACAATAGCCTTTGATATAATAAATAAATTACCTCTCTTTAATGAAATTAGAATTTTCATATAGAGAAGCCAATTTATTACTTTAAAATAATGGCCTTTCGAAATGTCATATAAATCACTTCCCTTTAATGAAATTGTAATTTTCATAAAGGAAAGTTCATTTATTGCTTGCAAATAAAAATGCAAAGCTTAAAAATCGATTTACCTTCAAAATATGAAATAATGTAAAATTATGAAATTATAAAAATCCCCAATAAAACAATAATTTTTAATATTTTTAATAATTTCAAAATGGCTTTAGAATGGGATCGAAATTGTTTCGAATGAAATATTGAAGCTCATTCTTCACACTTGAACATTTGTTTTTGGAATTTTAATTTTTTTTAATCGCTGAAGTTTTAAAATTTGGAAAACAAAGCTGAAAATTGAAAACATAAACACGCAAATATTCTCAGTCTAATGCCACCCTACATAGAAAAACCAAATTTAGTGAGAAATTTCAAAAGGGTAACCTGACCTAATCAAACCTGTAAAAACACAATTTGAGTTAGACCAAGTGCTAGCCTCTAAGGAAAATAAATG
This sequence comes from Wollemia nobilis, assembly GCA_028583015.1. Classification (NCBI taxonomy): domain Eukaryota; kingdom Viridiplantae; phylum Streptophyta; class Pinopsida; order Araucariales; family Araucariaceae; genus Wollemia; species Wollemia nobilis. Next base: position 1,731,021 of record JAQPPZ010016675.1, read on the forward strand.
AAATCTACACCCATAGATATTCATTTAGTGCAACATTTTTACAGTATTAAACACCAGATAGAAATTTGGGAAAGCGTAGAGAAATATTTATAGTAAAAATAAAACTACCCACTAAAATTTTCTCCTCCAATATTGCTCACAAAGTGCAAGTTTATGAATTCTTTGCATTAAAAAAATATTCAGTTTTACAAAAAGTATTTCCAAATTTTCCCAAAAATCCTTCAAGATCTGGCCTCCAAAAATGTCCTACCCCTGTTTCTACCTTTCAATCCCATATTTGAAACCTTCATAATGTCTTTCCATTTATTTTCCAACATTTTTCGATTTGATGTTGTTCATAACATTTCCCTCATTACATGCAGGCTTGGATTCGAATTCTCTTTGTTTGATTTGTAACACCTATGTCATTACTAATTTTCTAACTTCCTATTTTACACCCATTATTAAACTTCCTTTGACATACTATTAAAAATAGCAAGCTACATGGACCATCTCAAGGGTGATATATTCATGTCATTCTTTTAACATAACCCCTTTTCATAATATCATTCATATTAATAATAAATTAATATCTCACGGGTAAATTTTATTTATGATGGTGGATTACCTCTTAATATTTTCATCATTATTTCATAGTAGTAGTACTATCACTCCTTTGGCTATGCATAAATGATATCGATGGTGCAGCTATGGATCGGCCCTGATCTACCTCCATGCATATCATAGATAGACTATCCAATGTCGTCCGGACTTCATAGTAGAAATCGTTCACTCCCTGGATGTAAAACTTCTGCCACACTTTGCTCTCATGTTAATTTCATTCTGATATGACTACATGCTCACTCACATCATGCTAGAAGCATTTGGTGCTTTGTTTATGATGATTTGACCCATTGAATAATCCTAATCTCTCAATCACTAGTGATAGCTTTATGAAGTATTTCAAACCACATCGAGTAATGGTTATCTATCACTGGTATTGTCCTTCCACTATCATGACTACGTCTTGCCAAATAATGAATCTCAAAAATCTATGTTTATCCTAAAAATTGAATCCATGTATTCATCCTAGAAAATAAAAAAGTGCCAATATCATCCTCATTGTTTGTATCCACATCTACGTGGTTGGGTGTACGTCCTGGTCATATGCTATCAATACCGATATTCCTACGCAACTATTCCCATGCAGTGTGGTGGGGTTACTAAAATTACAAGCTTCATGGATAAAAAATTCCACCATAATAATCACATTTGGTATGACAAATGAAATCTTACCCTTTTCAAACACATGCCTCTCAAGGATTTTGATTATCATGAAAACATATTACTCAAGCGATCGCATCTCTCAGTATTTATGGTGGTAGCATTTAGATTGTGACAAAGGTAATATCAATACACCATGTTATTCATAGAAATATAGATACTATCCATCCTGACTATTATGTCGTATCATGCTGAATCGGTTGCACACTAACCCATCCTCAACCGTTGGATTTAGAAAAATTATCCTCACTATTTTGATGGTCATTGTGTCTCCATATTTAGTCAAAAAACTGGTATCATCCCTCATCCACTACAATATCGCATCGTTCACCAAGTTTTGGTAATGTTTAACAGTCTAGGCATCCAATTTCTCTTTGAAATTGATTTACCAATCCTTCTAATTCATGCACACCATCATTAAATCCAAAGTAATGTTCACCATGCATCAAGTAGTTTAGAGGTATTTTTTGATATCAATCAAATTGAGACATCTTGATTTCACCCTTCACATGGATTTTGATTTTATGATTGTTGCATCAAATGATCTCTTGAGTTCACTATCACAGATTTAAAACTACCATCGATCTAATTACCTCTAGCACATAGATAACCCTTTCAAAGATTTACTGTCACTGAACCATCACCAGGCTTAGGAATCCCTAGCCTTGCTATCACCAATTCCTCTTATCCTCGCACTTGGTCTGTGACATTTACACTATTTGGAGGCTTTTTCTTTACTGGAGAATGTTACCATAGTTGTCTGCCATGACAATGTGCAGCAAGCGGTCCATGTCAAACCTACGTGGCCCATGTCTCTTCACCCAACGTGTTGTGTCATACACAAAGAGAAGACACATGAACTAAAACCTTAATTTAAGTAACATAAAAAAAATACTAATAATCAATGACCAAGCCATGTCAAAATATTGTCTGGTCTAAATTCTAACTATAGAGTTTCATTTATTCATTTTTATCTTTTATTTATTTTTTATTTTTTTTTCACTTTTATTTATGATATGTTTTATTTTATATCAATATATATATCTTTATTTTATTATTTTAAAACTTTCATTTTACTTTATTTTTATTTTTTTGGAATTGATCAAATTTAAAAGTTTAAAATTAATTTAAATTAAACCTTTAAATTGACCAAAATTACAACAAGAGAAAGACCTAACCAACAAACAATACCACCTACAAGAAACAAAACGAGAGATACTAGACCCCAAAAAACACACATTGCAATCCCATGGATGGGAACCTACAAAATCTATAGCTCAAATCAAGCCATAACTCCCAAAATAAGAAAATTAAAGGTGAGTCCCCAATTTGGGGCTATTTGTACAATAATCACAACATCGCCCGAAAGATGAAATATAGTGGCAAACAATATTGCCATCCTAGTTTTCAAGGGCTTGAGTATACAAGAGCTTAGGCAAAGCAATAATAATAATGATTTTATCATAATTCTAAGCCGAAATGGATAATCCTATATGAAATACAAGTGGTGCCTCAAATACAATATAATCTAGTCCAACCACTACAAATTCATAGGTTGATTTTCATAAACATACTAGCTCAAGCATGCCTATTGCGCCATAATTTTGAGGCCAATAAATAAAGTCACGAGATATGCATGGCCATTGCAATGGGCTATCATAAATTTTGTCAGTGGCCATTAGGGTAGAGAAACCCCATAAAAATTTGCCACCTGGTTGGGCATCAATAAACATCAGGGAAGATTCCCTAGAATTTGTCATGGAAATATAACATTGTCCCTCCATCTCTATTTTGTCCTCCTAGTTTTCATTTCTTCTATTTTTTGTTGTAACCCTATAGCCCAATGGATGCATCCAAAAATTATCAAGAACTCTTACTACATCCTTGGTATATACACCAAGAAGCCTAAAAACTCGTAGCCTCCAAGCAAGAGCACTATATAGCATTGTGCAGGTAAATGCAAATGAGACCAGAAAGTGTAATCTACAAAATATGGTTGAAGCATAATGATCTCCTGGTGCATAGTAGTTACAAAAAGAGGATCATTATTGGATTGTGTAAAAAATAAGGTTTGGGATAGAATATATAAAAACAATGGCAATCTATCTACTCTTGGAATGTCTTAGATCCTCAATGGGTTATGTTTAAAGAGATTCAATCTGAGAGAGTGCCTCATGGAGAAGGTTCTATGCCTTGTCAATTTCACTTGATAAGATTTGGATTACTTTTCCCTTCATGTCTCCTATGTCCCTCGCCTTGCCCTTTCTTCCACCTTCTTATCCCTTTGTTTCCTGTAACTCTTAGGGTTGGTAATAAAGGTTTCTCTGTCTTAGTTATTTTTTGTTGTCCCTTCTTCTTATTTGTGTTTCTCAAAAAGAATTTTAAGTGTTTTCTTATTGTTTCTACTGTTTATCTTATTTATTCTCTTGCTCATCATATTCCTTCTTGTGTTTGTCATTTCAACCCTGTTCTTCTGGTTTTCTTTTCATTGTCCTCTTTTCTATCTCACTTGGTTTTCCCCTATTACTTTTCCTCCGATCTACTTTTCACCATGTTAAGTGTATGGATTTTTCTGGTATTTCCGCATGTCCCTCCTCCCCTTTATGTTGTTTCCATATTCACATATTCCTTTACTCTTTGTCCTTCCCTCATCTTCTTCATATCTTTATTTCTATTTTTATATTTCCTAATCCTTCTAGGTTCCTTTTTTTTCCATAAGATGGAAAATCCCTGTGAGTTTCCAGAAGTGTTGGTAAAATTTTACACCCTTCACCCACTCTTTTTTTAGGGTGATCCCCTTTTTTGAAGATTCTACCAAATTTTTCAATATCAATGGATGAGCAAAATATTAGTTATGGTGGAAATAATAGACAAATACAAGTTTCAAGTGGATGGCAAGTTGTTTAATCAAGCAAGGTGAACAATGAAATGGGTGGTTGATCTACCCTTTTCTTTGGACAGAGTTATACAAAAGGTCTACCCATCCATTAGGTATACTTTCAAGTGGCCAAAAAGGAATGATATATTGTACAACCCCACCCTTAGGAAGAATGGAGGCTCCCATCCATGCTCAATTAGAATATTCAAGTGCAAAGTGGATGAAACCCTAAAAAAATAATTGTCCTTCTTCTTGATGATTTCGTAGGCAAAAGGAAGGAAAAATAATGCACTCACCCTATATACAAAGCTCTTTCCATCACCTAAAATTCAAATAGGAAGAGTATTCATTATTGTAGCAATCCAAGTACTAGGTGATCGTATGCAGAAGTAATTGATTTGAGGAGAACTACTCCCAAGGTGATTAATTCCAATTATTCATCACCTAACCAAGAAGATCACCGATTGAAAAAAAGGATGGGATGGGTAAAAATTAATGAATGGGGCAAAAATGTTAGTGGTTCCAAGGGCCCAAATTAGCCTGCATGCATCTACCTCCTTCTAGAAGATCATCACTATCCCGAGGAGCAATGTACCAGTTGAGTGCTTGTTAGCATCAAGTTTTGTCTTCCCACCTATCGCAATTAATGTTTGAATTTTAAATTTATTTTAAAATACCTACAAATAGTGGAATGTTGGTCATTCCCAAGGGTGGATTTTTAGCCATTATAAATCATATATAAGGTTTTTCACCACTATGTAAATATAGACTTATCTTTGTTTGGTCTTTGATTCTACCTTCATGTTTTTTATTGAATATATGAATGTTTATTTCTACTTTGGTCATTTAAGTGGTTTTATATAATTTTATAGTTTTTATTTCATGGTATTAACATAGTGGATCTATAATTTGCATTCATAATATGGGTTGGGAGTTTATTTCTATTAAAGCTAGTAGGATGAGAGTGCTCTAATTTTACATTATGGATTTCACGTACCCATTTGCCTATTCTAGAATTTGCTCTCCGCTCTTCACTCTAAAGTGACCATTGAAGCACTATTGGCTAATTTATTAGGTATCAGGTCTATGTTTCCACTTGAGGTATAATTCCTGCATGTGTCTTGATGTAGTTATACCCATCCTTGTGATTTTTGGCTATTATAATTTTTCTATTTCTTTCCCCCATTTTTTATTTTCCCACTTTACAACATAGATAGATGGAACCACCATAGAGTAATTTTCTTCCTTTGAAGATCAACCACCCTATCCCAACTCAATGGTTATTCAATGTTGACGTTGGTCTTTCGCCGCTCTTCGCATGATGTTGAATCATCAACCAATAGTACCATATCTATTCCCCTTAAGGTGGGGCCTAAAATATTAGACATTTTTTTTATGTGGTACATTGTCTTGCATATTTTACTCTTCTTCTTGGAAGTCCTTGGATCTATTCAATGAAGGTTGTCCCTTCTACTCTTCATCAATTCTTAAATTTTGAATTTAAATAAGTTATCACCATTTCGGGTGACACTCAACCATTTGATTTTTGCTCAAATGTATAGCAAGATCAATTTGAGTTTAACCTTTGTCCTTCTATTTATTTAATGATTTCTCCACATTCCTCATCTCAGATATCAGTTCAATTTCAAATTTTAAATATGAGTGAGGTATATTTTATAAATTTCTCATATTAGGATCATGATAATCAATTTCTTCAATAGCCTCTTTTGAATCTTTCCAAGCTACCACATTCATCTAGAGCCATGGGTTTACCCCACAAGAAATATGATGTTTTACACATTGGCATGTGTACCTTTATCTTCGTAGGAACTACCTTTAAAGAAAATATATGTGGTAGCAATCCCTCTCCCATTGAGCGTTCTTTTTCTCATTGTTACCTTTCCAATGACTACCCACTTCCTAAACAGATCCTATCTAGTATGGGATATGTAGGTAAAGGTTTAGGACCACAACATAAGGGCATTCAAGAGCCCTTGGATGTTAATATCTAGCCTAGGATATGTGGCATAGGTTTCATACCTAGCAAAAATCCACCTTTATCATTTGATAATGATGATCATCTTATGACTTATGTTGAATACATAGATTATCAATAGTCAAGAGTGGGTGACGAAGATGATGGTCCCCCTTATTCTTCTAAAATATTGTTCTGTAATATGATTTATTTTGTATGCTCCAAAAATAAGCTTTATAGTCTTAGGTTAATTAGAAAATTCTCATGCTTTATTAACATCAAATATAATAGTTACAAGCTTATATAGCATTAGGAAATGCTAAAAATAAAGATGCTACAAATTAGGGAGAGAGAATAGGGAGGAGGAAAGATAGGGAGGAATAGGAAAATAAAATTTGAACTCTATGACTTAAATATCGGTGTCGTCCACTTGAAACCTGTCGTCCACCTTTATCTGCCGTCAAGTCAAAAGTAAAAGGTAAAGTAAAAAACCCAATTTTTACTTTAACTTCCAACATTCTCCCCCTTAAAGTTGAGAGGTCTGACTATACAGTCTCTCAACTTTATATATTGAGCTTTAGCTATGCCTTTGGTGAAGATGTCTGCAATATTGTTCACAGTGCTGCAATGTTCAAGCTCAATGATCTGTTGTTCCACCATGTCTCGGATGAAGTGATACTTCATATCAAAATGCTTTGATCTGCTATGGTGGATTGGATTGTATGCCAACTGAATGGCACTCATGTTATCACAATACAGTCGAGTTGGACCACTTTGTCTTTCTCCAATCTCTTCAAGGATTTTTCTCAACCATAGGGCTTGAGTACTAGCATGTGTGATGGCTATATACTCAGCCTCAGTAGATGACAATGCTACAACATTTTGCTTCTTGGAACTCCATGTAATTAGTCCTGACCCTAGACTAAAATAGTTCCCTGATGTAGATTTCCTATCATCTATATTGCTGCCCCAATCACTGTCATTGAAGCCAACTAATTTCATAGAATTACATTTGTGGTAGTGGATTCCAAAATCCAATGTACCTTTTACATATCTTAAGATTCTTTTAGTTGCTTGTAGATGCAGCTCAGATGGACTTGCCATAAACCTTGAAACTAGAGAAACAACATATTGAATATCGGGCCTTGTGTTGGTGAGAAACATCAGACTCCCAACCATGCTTCTGTAAGTGGTCATGTCAACCTTTGGTGCTCCGTCGTCCTTGCTCAATTGGATCCCATGTCCAGTTGGAGTTGCAACTGACTTGCATTGCTCCATGGAAAATTTCTTGATCATGTCTCGAGCATACTTGTGTTGACATATGAAGATCCCTTTATTTGATTGATGCACTTCCATGCCTAGGAAGTATTGCATTAAACCGAGATCTTTCATCTCAAACTATTTCATCATGGAGTTTTTGAACTCCATATTCATTTTAGTGTTACTACCCATAAATATTAGATCATCCACATACAAACAAACTATGAGAATGTCTACTCCATGCTTTAGGTAGTACAGAGTTGGTTCACTTTTGCTTCTAGTGAATCCATACTCGCTGAAATAGCCGTCAATGCATGAGTACCAAGCTCTTGGTGCTTGCTTGAGGCCATAAAGTGCTTTTTTCAATTTGTAAACAAGGTTCTCCTTTCCTTGTTCTTGAAAGCCTTGAGGTTGTTGAACATAAACCTCCTTAGTCAAGTATCCATTCAAAAAAGCACTTTTCACATCCATGTGTTGAATGTTCCATCCTTTATGTGCAGCTAAGGAAAGAACTGATCTGATTGTCTCTTGTCGTGCAACAGGAGCAAAAGTTTCCTCATAGTCAATGCCAAATTTTTGAGTAAAACCTTTTGCTACTAATCTCGCCTTGTGCCTCTCAATGCTTCCATCAGCATTGTATTTGGTCTTGTAGACCCATTTACACCCAACACATTTTTTTCCTTTGGGTAGCTTTACTAGCTCCCATGTATCATTATTTTTTATAGAGGTTATTTCCTCTTTCATGGCTTCTTGCCATACATTTTGAGTACAAGCCTTCTCATAGCTAGCTGGTTCTAGCTGTGCACTAGTCAATAAAGCATAATTGACTACATCTCCCTTAGGATCATGGGAGTCATCATCCCCATACAATTGCAAATTTTCAAGTTGCTGCAAAACTGTATTCATTTCACTAGCTTGGCTTCTAGTGAATCTTTTCTAGAAATTTTGATCCAACATTTGAAAGGATGGATGATGTTGTAAAGTTCTTTTGCCTCTTGATGGAGAGTCACTGTCAATGTCCATCGGTGAAGAACTTACTGATCTCTGTGGAGAAGGACTTGGAGTGGCGGTTGAAGTACTTGATGTAGTACTCCTGCTTGGGCTTGGAGGGGGTGGTGTGCCTTTGCTTTTCTTGGGAGACACCTATTGTACCTATGAAGAATTTACATCTTGAGACTCATCATCAACAAAAATTCTTTGATGACCCCATTCTCCCCCTTCATCAAAAATTACATCCCTGGAAAGTACAATTTTATGAGTCTTGGGATTGTAGAGTCTATATGCTTTTGTAGACTCACAATACCCTACAAATATACAAGCTTGACTTTTGGGATCAAGCTTCTTCCTTTTCTCATCAGGAATGTGTGCATATGCTAAAGAACCAAAAAATTTGAAGTGCTTTACATTTGGTTTCTTTCCATACCACCCCTCATAAGGAGTGATGCCATCTAAACTAGAAGTTGGACTTCTATTTAGAATGTATACACTGGTTCTTACAACATCAGCCCAATACATATTAGTTAGATGCTTAGTCTGAAGCATCATTCTCGCCATATCAACTATGGTGTGGTTCTTTCTCTCTGCCACACCATTTTGTTGTGGGGTATAGGCAATGGTGAATTGCCTTTTAATCCCACTTGCTTTACAATATTTCAAGAATTATTTTGAGGAGTACTCACCTCCTCGATCTGTCCTAAGACATTTTACAAAATACTCACTTTGTTTCTCTACATTGTTTCTGAAATCTATGAAGCAATCAAAAGCTTCATCTTTATGTTTCAAGAAATAAATCCAGCACATTCTAGAGAAATCATCTATGAAAGTGAGAAAATAGGAATTGTTTTCGATACTCTTTGTCTGCATTGGACCACAGATGTCCGAATGCACTAACTGAAGTGGATAGCTGGCTCTCCACGCTTGTCCTTTTGGAAACTTTGACCTTGAGTGCTTCCCCAAAGCACATCCTTCATAGACTTCCTTTTGTTCATTGATTTTGGGAAGTCCTGTCACCATAGCTTGAGAAGTTAGCAGTTTCAAGCTAGCGAAATTAAGGTGACCATATCGCAAGTGCCAAAGCACACTTGGATTTGCTATAGCTACATTTGCAAGTTGAGCTCCCCCTGGCTCACCAAATTTGAGAGGGAATAACCGATTCTTGGTCATTGGGACCTGTGTGATGACACGATTACAATTGTTTTTATCAAGAATGATACATTTTCCTTCATCAAAAACAAGTTTGTAATTATTCTCCATCATTTGCCCAATGCTTAGCAGATTGTGTTGGAGCTTTGGAGTGTAGTAGATGTCATTCACTTTCTTTAGGCCTTCTTTTGTTGGAACCTCCATGGCTCCAATGCCTTCGACTTGCAAAGCTTTATCATCCCCTAACTTGATTTGGGATTTATAAGTGGAATCTAGAGTAGCAAATAGATTTTCTTTGCCACTCATATGGTTTGAGCAACCAGTATCCAGAATCCATGTGTCATTTAGATTCTGTTCTGATTGTCCATATGATAGAAAAATATTAGAGGTATCATCTTCTTCTCCATAATTTCCATATTGACTGTTGTTGCCTTGAGAATATTTTGACCAGCAGTCATGAGCAAAGTGCCCTGGCTTGCCATAGTTAAAACAAGCTATTTTGGACTTGTCACTTCCTCGCCCTTGATTTCCACTTCGTCCTGGATTTCCTCCTCGATTTTGGTTTCCACCTCTGTTTTGATTGCCTCCTCTGTTGGAGTTGCCTCCTCTATTCTGATTGCCTCCTCTGTAGTTGCCTCTGCCTCTACCTCTTCGCTGGCCTCTGCCTTGACCTCTTCCACGTCCTCTTCCAGTATTTTCATTGGATGTGAAGGCTTTATCATCACCTCCATAGCTGGTTGAAGGAGATTCCTGTAATCTCTCTTCATGAGACATTAACGACCCAATTAATGCATCAAATGTTAAAGTGGAAAGATCTTTTGACTCTTCTATGATTATGGCTATGTGATTCCATATTTGAAGAAGTGTTCGTAACACTTTCTTTACAATTGTTTCAGGCTTAATTTCTTCGCCAAGAGTAACCATTTTATCAACTACTGCTTTCACTCTAACACAGTAGTCACCAAATTTTTCGTCTTCTTTCATTTTGAGATTTTCAAAATCTCGTTTCGGTGTTTGAAGCCTCACTTGCTTCACTTGATCACTTCCCTGGAATCCATCTTTCAAAGCTTTCCACGCATCTTGTGCAGTTATACAAGCGGCTATTCTAGGGAATATACTCTTCTCCAATGCTGCTTGGAGATGAGAAAGAGCATAAGAGTTGCTCTTTTGTGCTTCTTTCTTTGTTTTCTTATCTGCAACACTTAATGTTATCCAATCTGTGGGTTCGGTGTAACCCTCTTCTACTATGTCCCACAAACCTTTCCCTATGAGTAAGGTCTTCATTTTGATAGACCAATACTCGTAGTCATATCCGTTGAATTCTGGAATTGGTAGACTGTTATGTGAGGCCATAGTTGCTATAAACTAAAACACTCTCTTTATTTCTCGGTTACAATAAAGCACTCTACTTTTTCAAAAGAAGGAAGAAGGAAGAAAGAAGAAGAAAGAAGAGATTACAAATTTAAGTCAAATCTGACTTGATTTACTCTTTCATTGATTGCTTGTTCCTCTTGCTATGGGGCTGCTATCTCTTGATTCACGAAATTGTCTGCTACTTGTTCTTCATCGTCACTGATCAATATTATTTTTGGTGATTCTGGTTCTAGAATTTCCACTGAAATACTATAATGAGTATATTCAGATTCTTGTGGTGCAACTGCTATGGATTCAGATTGCTCAAATTGACTCCTGAAAGAGTTATCCTCAAAGTCTGCCTCGTACCCTGAGTCTGGATGTCGCTGGTGTGCTATTACTACGTTTTGTAGCTGACTAAACACAGTATGGAGTCCAAGAGTTCTTACTTTTTCATCAAATATTTTGGTGTTTTCTCTCACCAAAAGTGCACAAAGAGCATGATAACAACCACTTGATCGTATCATCTATGTGCCTTTCAATGTGCCTTTACAACAAATTTCAAGTCTTCTAGTCCTTTAGACTTTTACAAAGAAATTTTAAGCCTCTTAGGCTTTTTACACAATATTTCCTCTTAGGAAATCAATTTTAACTCTTAAAATCTCTAAAATTTCACCTTTTCAAAGTGTGAAATTTAAAAAACTCTTACAATTCACAATTTCAAGCCTCTAGAGCCTTTACAAAAAAAAATTAAAATTAAACTTGATAAAGTAGTTAAATATTTGTATTTAATAAAAATAAAATGCTTATAATTATTAAACTAAAAAACTTTTTTTTTAAATAACTATAAAGCATTTTTAATTTTATTAAATTAATATTTAAAAAACAACTTTAACAAAGTTTTAATTAAAAAATTTAATCAAAATGAAAAAACTTTTAAACTTTTGTCAACTCGAACCTGCGACCTGTATCATGCCACCAAACGGTTTCGCCAATGCGCCCCCGTGTCTCTTTGAAATCGAGTATGTGCCCCCGCGCCTTTATATCCCTGCCAACGACGAGCAACCAAAAAAAATTGTTAATCTTTGTCCTGGCGGATTTCAAACCCGGGACTTCACGCCTTCAAACCTACCGCCTTCGCCACTCGGGCTACGCCCACTGACGCGCTACCAAAAGGAACCATTAAACACTTAAACAGATCGCGACGTCAGTTTTTAAAACAAAAAACACATAATGATTTATCCCACATTGATGCGAAAATCGCCTGCAGGGGTGTTTTAAAGCTCTAACGCACACAGTTGAAAACGATTTCCTTCGGGCAATCACGCCGCTCCCTTTTGCCATGCACAGTCAATCACAAACCGCCACCTCAGCGTCTGCGTCCAGTCAATCTGTCACGCTGTCCTCCACTCTGTAGCCGCCACGTGTCGCCTCGTAGTCCATGTCAGTCAGATCTATGCCTGTTGTCCACATCAGTCAGATCTACGCCTGTTGTCCATGTCAGTCAGATCTATGCCTACTGTCCATGTCAACCACTCAGTAGCCACCATGTGTCGCCTCGTAGTCTACTCCTGTCAGGTCCCTCGGGTTTCGAGCCTATGGGCCCTCCTGGTCCACCTCAGGTTTCGAGCCTGCGGGTCCTCTTGGTCCACCTCGGGTTTCGAGCCTGCGGGCCCTCTCCTGGTCCGCTTCGTGAGCTTTGAACAAACCCTCCTTAGCCTCAAAAATTGAGGTAGTAGATCTGTCAGATCTGTCTCCTCAGAAACCATGCCCGAACCTGTCCGCTCGGCTCCTTCACGCTCGCTCTGATACCAAATATAGTCTTAGGTTAATTAGAAAATTCTCATGCTTTATTCACATCAAATATAATAGTTACAAGCTTATATAGCATTAGGAAATGCTAAAAATAAAGATGCTACAAATTAGGGAGAGAGAATAGGGAGGAGGAAAGATAGGGAGGAATAGGAAAATAAAATTTGAACTCTATGACTTAAATATCGGTGTCGTCCACTTGAAACCTGTCGTCCACCTTTATCTGTCATCAAGTCAAAAGTAAAAGGTAAAGTAAAAAACCCAATTTTTACTTTAACTTCCAATAAGCTTTCTATTCTAAAGAAGGATCCTACTTCACTGTCCTATAGTGATCTTGCGAATTTAGGGATTTCTCCTATTTATGTTAAGAATAATGATTATGTTCAAGAATGCATTGATTATCATGGTATGGCTACCAAATAAAAAGTTATGAAGGAGCATCTCTATAATTCTATTTATCAAGAAGGCTTATATTTTAGAAATTTATTTGATGAAACAACCCATGGTACACCTATTCTTTTTGACAAGAAAAGAGGCACATTCAAAATTTGTGTCGACTATCATCCAAATTGCTTAAACTAAAAATAATAAAAAATAATAAAAATAAATAATAATAATAATATACTAATAATAATAATCACATCAAATCAATAAATTATCATTTAGGTATGTATTTATATTTCTGTTGCATCCATCTGCCTGTTCATATTGCATTGTTGCCTATCATTTTCAGCATTGGTTGCTTGTCATTTAACACAACTTGCATGCTTGAGTGTCATATTTTGCATGATTGCTTGATCATATATATTTTTGGTAATCTTGTGACAATGCATGTGATGATATCTAGTTAGGTCATAGCTCACATGCATTTCACTTTCACTAGGGTTTTTATGCCTAACAAAATCCCCACCTAGGGATTCTTCTCCAGCTTATTTCTTGTTTTTTCTATTTCTTTATTCCTTTGATTTATTCTTCCTTGATCTTAGAAGTATTGATTTATCATTTTTTAGATCGATGATGCTAGTTTATTAATATGTCCTTGTCACTTCTTTCTTCTTCTTGATTTTTTCTTTGTATTTTTGTTTAGACAAGGATATATATGTTTTATCCTTCTCCTTCTCAAATATTATCTTCTTTTGAACATCTGCACACACTCACAAAGTGTTTTTCATATTTAAAACCCCTATCAGGGGTAGCACTCACCTATTAATTCTTATCTACTTATATTGCACCCCACATGAGATAATATACATCCTAGCGGGTATCTTATTGGATATGATCTCCTATTGGGTTATACTCCTTTTGAATCATCAAGCTCAAAACCCAAGATAAGATCCTTAGCTATTTTAGTAGGCCTTGGCATACATCCTAGTATGTAATCACCCCATAGTAGTCAACTATCAAGCAACCACCCATAGTGGGTTAGACTCCAACACTTTATCACTCATGGTGAGTACTACACCCATACCAAGTTTAGCTCCCTATTTCTAATTCAATTCATAGTGTTTGATCACACTAATATACCATGATCTATGCTAATTCAAATACTATGTTTTTCTTATCCTTCTCTATTTTTGATAGTTGACCTTTGGTTCTTCTTCTTCTTCCTTCTTTTCTTCTCTTTGTGTGTTTTTCTTCTTCCATTCCATTTTTTACCATCATCTCATCCATGCATTTTATATAGTTTTGTATTAGATATTTTTTATGCATAAAACATCATAAATATAAATCAAAACAACACTTAGTCAAATTACATTACATGCACACACATAAACATATAAAAATAAGCAACTTAGTATTACTCAGTAAGAGAGATACATGAGTGTTAGGTTGGTGTACCACAGTCTAGTCCTGGTACACTCAACCCATCCTTAGGGATGCATACCATAATCAAAATTGGTATGTCATCCTGATACCTAATCCTAGATCTAAGAGCCTATCTCCTCTGCTCCACCCTGAGGAGGTGGTCCATGCAGCTGCATAGCCATGGATGGTGAGGCTAATACTATCTATGATTAAGACTGTGACCTTCTAGCTAACTATAGATATGGAGTAATACCCTCTACCCATTTTATACCACCTATCAATGCATGGCCTCATAGAAGGTAGACCATTTAATGATCATCTCTAACCTCTCTCCTATCCTCCATAGTTTTTCTTGTAGGAGGTAGATCTTGTTGCTAGCCTAGCTGCTCCCAATGACAACCATCCCCTCTACTTGAGCCCTTTGATGCTCTATATCTAGATGGCTCACCTCTCCCTATATATGAGTAGCCTCTACTTGAGATGCATCCCTATCCATATTTTCAATTCTTAAAGTACTCATAGTCCCTCGAGCCTCTTGGACCTATCCTCCTAGAGTATGTCCACATGTCTCTGTAGAGTTTCTACCTATGCTCATAGTGCCTCTACCTCCCCCATAAAATCTCCTCGACCCAAGGTCTATCCTTGTTGTTTATGTAGAGGCCTCTCCTGATACTCTATGTGATAGCACCCTAGCCTCTATACGGGAACTGTAGATACCCCTACCTTCCTAGTCCATGTAGCACTAGTAACCTCTATCACTAGCTCAACTCAAATCCATGTATGTCTCTATCTAAAAGATTATTGGTCTTGCTACTCCCTCTCTATGGCCATGCGAGCTACCTCTAAAAATTCTTACTACATGATTGGGTCCATAACCTAGCACCTTTGTATCGATACTAGTAGGGAAATCCTCTAAGTTAGGACTCCTCTATACCATAATTGATATTATAAGGCCACTCCCATATTTTCCACCCTCAGATCCATGTAAGGAGTATCATTCAAGTTCTCCTATACCCACCTAGCCAAGTCTGGCTTATCCCTAATCCCTGTTGGGTATCAATATACCTTCTAATACCAATAGTCCCCTAGGTTTGAGATTCCATACAAGATGTCAAACTGTCTCAAGACTCTATCAAAATGGAAGACCTTTGGATCCCCTCTCTTTATCTACCTAACTCTAGCTAGCTCCTCCTTATTCTCAGCCCATCTTGGGTGTAGACACCAAGATCACTATATAACTCATGCCTTCCTTAACTCATATACTACCCACCTCACTAGTGGTAGGTTCTCATGTATGTCCTCATGACTCACTTGAGGTATCTAGACCATCTACATGCATTGTGTTGCTCTAGGCTAGGTAATGGTCCTAGTAGTGCATCTAGTCTTCACACTGCTATGTGCTCCCAACTCCATACCTAAAAAAACATCATACATACAATCTCTTATTGTTGCTTGGACATGATATTATAAAACATCCTGTACAAATGGGCCATCACATATGGACCCCATGCAAACCGTGCTCTCTAGTCTCACATGTCTACTACTATGCTAGCCAATTTCCATGGTAGATGTCACATACTAGTATGACACATCGATAAGCCCAAATCCACCCTATAGAGTATATTCATCAATGGATCTACCCCATATCATCCCACAAAGTCATCTATAACTATTGTGCTCTCTCATACTTGGTAGGTCCAGTCTCCTAATAGTCACTACAAGGTCATTGGCCACCCTCACACTCTATAAACTTCTCTCCCCTTGATTAGGATGCACAATATATGCCACATGTCCTCTAGAGTGACGGTCATCTCCCCTGTAGGTAGCCAAAAGGTCGATAAATCTAGGTACCACCTCTCCACTAGAGTCATCAATAGTACCTTGTTTGCCTCTACTAGAGGCATCCTCGCTAGGTTATCTGGATACATCGCTCTTAGTATGTCTCTCTTTGCTTTCCAAAGCTTGCACAACTCCACCTTCAAGGAGCCTACTTGCCACTCATGACTCTCGAGTACCCTAAGCTACATTCAAAAACATAACCAAATATTTCATTAATTTCATTAATAAAAATCAAAATTAATTACTAAGTAAACATTTGCAATTTTGAGTTATAGCTTGCTTGTTTTCCCTCTTATTTCTTTCTTTATTTCTCTTTTTTCTTTTCTTCTCTTTCTTTTATTTTTTCTCTCTCATTTTCTTCTTTGGTGAAATCATGCCTGGTTTTCTAGGACCACAATTTCACCTCAATAAAATCACATCTCGTTCTCACGAGGCACTATTTCATGAAATTGCACCCAATTATTTTCATCAAGCGTGATTTCACCGCTATGGACTAGGGAAAAATCATGGTCGAGCTAGGAAATTGTGCCCAGGTTGTACACAACAAACCCACTATATTTGGCAAAAATTCACCCAAAAATTGATAGAAATTGAAAAATTAAAGAAATTTTGGAAGGATTTTCGATCTTACCTTTCCTCGCTCTGCTTCCATGTCGGCCTCACCTCTCGTGATCACTGAATGGTGCACTAGTAATGCCATATCTAAATTTTTTCCAGATCTCATTTCCTCTCTTTTGCATGGTAAAAATGAATTAGGGTTATACCCCCATTTTTCACTTTTATCTCTATTTTTTTTGTTGTATTTTTCTATTTTTGTTTCCTTTTGTCCTTTTTATTCTTCCGCATATATCATTTTGAGTTTCATCAAGGATAGGTCCTCCCTTATGAATCTCAATGGGGAACCCTAGCCTAAGAGGTATTAATGTCCCTAATGCCTTGATTTATGTGTAAAACAAGAAAATGTTTATAATAACACCATTTTTGCACCACTCCTTTCTTCTAAAATAACCACCCTGTTTCCACTTGTTGTGAGTGTTTACATATTTCTTTGACACATTTATTAGGCCATAAATATGTTAAAGAGGGGGCAAAATGTAGACATGAAAAATTAACCTACTTTAGTGGGAAATATTCCTTAAATCCTCCTGGGGGATCCCTTAGACTTGCCTAGGGCAAGGGCTAGGTATTTTCCCCCTTCTTTTTGTTTTTCTCTCCCTTTATGCAAAATAGTGGTCGCCCTTGATGGGGCGTGATTTTGCATAAGGCAAAAGCACAGTCAGCCCTAATAGGACACGATTTGATTTTTAGATTTTTCTCCTAAGAAATCACTAATTTTTCAAAGTTGGTGTGTTTGGCATCAGATCTCCTTGGTTTTCCTTCTCATTCCACTTTCAATTTTGTTGTATAAGGAGGGTTTGAAATCATTTTGAGGTCATGAACAAATAATTACGATGATAAGAAATAAAACAAGTGATTTTAAAGTGCTCTCTACGTGGTTTACATCCTTCTTGTTTTCTACAAGCAAGCTAACTCACAATTATGAAGTGTGATTTTTTTTCTACTCCATTGGATTATTTGTTGCTATTGCTCACTTTGGTGGATTTATCTTGGATCCCTAAGGAGATATTGACTATTCAGGAGGTCTCAACCCTTCTATTTGCTTCTACACTATCTACTAGGTTCTTTTTCTTTATTTCATGCATGAATTAATTTTTTGGGTGATGTAATTGAGTTCTTGCATTTGTATTTTATTTTTCACATAGCTTCTATGAAATCATGCCTGGTCTCTACGGGGCACGATTTTGCTGTTCTACGAAATCATGGTCACCTATTATAGGGTGTGATTTTACCCAGACCACATTTGGGGGTAAGTTGCTATCCCCAGACCCTAGATTTGTATTCTAGGCTTCATATAAGATATACTACTACACTCTTTATTTACATTTATCATTATGTTCTGCTATATTCTGTTATGCTTGTTCATCTTCCAAAGATCGATTTCACTTATATTTTTAAATATCAGCTAAAAATATCTTAGGGGCTTGACTGTTGTACCTCTAAGTATTATCATATAGTGGACTAAGTAGGCCCCCTAATGCTAATCATATTTTTCAAGTGTTTTCCAAGGCATCTTGTAGGAACAAGAATTATTGATATCACTGAACAAAAGGATAAAAGGTAAGTATCAACCACCAGATAAGATAAGTGCTCTAGTTAATCTTTAGTTTGTTTTTTGAGTGTTTGTTAATTCTATTTAAAGCTCTAGATCCAATTTAAAAGGAATATATTTATTTGATTTCTAGCCATTAAAAGATAAACATCATGTAGTGCACTTAGGTTTAATGTTGTTTGTGCATATTCTCTTGAACCCTTGCTTGAAGTTTTTTTTATCTTAGAACCCTAAGGTTAGAAAGTATTCAAAGAAAGAATCATCCTAGGGTTAGCTCTTATATTTTTGCATTCTATATTTTTGCATTGTCCTTTATATTTCATAGCATAAATATAAAAAGGTAAAACATAGGTGATTGTCTTGAATCGAATACATCAAACATTCTTGAAAAATAGAGGATTTGGGGCAAGTCCTTAAACCATTCCTAGTTAACCCTTCCTCCCATCCTTCACATTCAAGTGTAGAGAACAATGCAGCCCCTGTGGTTCACCTGAAGGCTTTCTCTTGTAAATCTAGCCATGAGAATCGTATGTGGTAGGATGATTTTCCCCCTCTATAGATTATATTACAATAAATACTCTTTTAATAAGAGTTATTTCCAACTTAATCCTTCCACAAGATCCCATAGAACAATTGAAGAATATTTTACATGATCTGATTGAAGAAATATTTTATTTTTTCTTCCCTTGACCTCCATGGTACAAAGATAGGTGGGTAGGGATTAGAACAACTCTATATGATAATATGAATGCAATTCTATATGATTCTTTTTCAAAAATACAAAAAACCTTTTGCAATCAAGCACAAAGAATCCCATACTTATTCCCATTATTTTCTCAATGAAATAAAACTATACATTCAAGTACCATCAATAGTTTACTTAGGAACCCATAATTCCTAAACCAAAGTAAACTTCTAAAGGAACCCCCATAAACTACTTTTAATTTAAAAAACCATAAAATAATCCATAAATTATTTTAAAACAAACCATAAAGGAACCCCATAATTCCTTCCAATTCAATAATTACTTTAATAAAGTAACCAAGTCAAGCATGTTGGAAATTTTGAGTATATTGTATTGTCATTGATGTCAAAGATATCTTGTCATGGTAAAAATATAAGGTTTATAAGTTGGATAATTATGCAAGACAAAGTTCATCCCAATGCAAGGAAATTGATAAAAATAAAAGGTTATAATATTTAATTTAAATATTATAAGCCAAAGAGGTTTGGGATAAAGTCCTAAGTGTTTGGGTAAAAGGTTGAAGGTCCTAGTTTAAGACCATGGTTTCAAAAAGAAAGCAAGTAACTAAGGCTTAAAAGAAATGATATTATAATATTATAATATTATAATATTTTAATATTATAATATTGAGGACAAAAGTTTGAAGACAAAGGGTTAAATAATAAAAAGTTTATTATAATATTTTTATATTATAATTTAAACCCAAGATGGGTTTGGCACCAACGTTTTCAAAGTTTGCAATTAAAATTTTAATATAAGCACCGACATCAAAAAAAAAGGAGGTGGAATCCATATAAATATGGATTAAAATTACACTAAGGTATGTTTTTTTGGTCACATGGAATTTTATCTCCCTCGTTCACAATTGTGATAAAAGGAAGGATAAAATAAATTTTAAAAAATGGACATAGGATGTGTGTTAAGGAAAGCATTGTGGGGATTTGTTCCCAAGTGGGCAGTTGGCCTAGCAGAAATCTAGGAAGTGCTAAGGTGTAGGGTAGGCAACACATGTTTGGGTTGAAACTCAGTGGCTACAACTTTTAATGTTTTTTTAGCAAGGAGGATTTGGTGAAGGTCTTAAAATTTAGATCATGCATATTTGGTTCTGTGTGGGTGGTTGGCCTAGCCGTAGCCCAAGCGGCACTAGTGCATTGGTAGGCAAGAGGTGTCATGGTCAAGTCTCACCCGTGGTAGTTGTGGTAAGCACAATTTTTTATTGATTAAGGTTAAATTATTAAGGGCCTAAGTTGTGCTTGATTATTGTGCACATTATTTGACTTAGGGAGTTATAAGGGAAATAAATTTTTTTTGGCAATTATTTTAGAAGGAAATAAGAGGGGGAAATTGTAACTATTTAAAGTATTATTTTGTGGAGTAATAAGGTGTAATTAGTGGTTAGTAAATTTATATTTTGTGTGTGGTTTTAAATATCACCTTAGCACTGGAGTCTTCATCTGCATTGATTATGTCCCTAGTCCATGTAAATATTTTGTTTTTCCTATTCTAAAATAGTTCTGTTTCTTGGACACCATGAGATTTTTTGAGCTTGAAACACTTGAGTTAGATTCAGTGACTAAAGCTATTATGAGTGTGTAAGGTTTCTACCCTTCTGGAAATAATTTTGTAGGTCATACTAGGATATAAATATGGCCTTTATGTCTTCTTGGTATAATGACATTGTTATCATTCATGGAGTGGAGTTTCAGGTTGATGTATACCTCCTTGCTAAGATCACTGGAAAACCACTGGTGGGAAGAACTATTCAAAGAGATAAGCATAATTGGGATATAGAGCTCAAGGATTTTGAGTAGAATTTAAACTTGTGCAAGATAGTCAAATCGGATATGGTTCATGAGGATTTACCCACCCCTTAGAAGGAGGTGATGAAACTAGTAATGGAGTACATCACTATTGGGCACTGAATTGCACCAAGTTTTCTTGATACTATGGCTGTCTATCTTCCTACTTTCTACTTAGGCTTGCACCCGATAGCTGCAGCTCAACACTCAACATTGGATGGACTAAAATAGGGGTTTTAGATCCAACCTCTAGAGTAGGTTGGTTCCTTGTCAACTTAGCAGATTGTTGACACAATTATGCTCAATTAGGGCTTGGAGTTTAGGGTTAGAAAAGGGTAAGGTTAGAGAAATGTAGATATCAGTGGATGGATAGGTTAACAACATTGCATTACCATAAAAAGCTTCCAAAAAACCATATTAAAGATATACATCCAGATCAACTTTTATCCCAAGATAACTCATTTTAGATATTTAAAGCATAACAGAGAAATGTTACAATAAGCAATTTCAATATCCAGGAAATGATAATCCAAATAGCAGAATTCACCACAACCCAAATTTTATAGAAATGCACCTTCTAATAACAAAGAACAAACTTCACAACAGATTTCAATTACTCATAACAACTAGTAATCCATGATCGGCACAAACTAACCATCTAAGCATTTACAAAAATACAACTATGAAATCCGAACCTCTAACATCCAACACAGAAACGTAGCCTTGAGGTGAAGATCAATGTATTGCTCCTTGCATTCAGTCCTTCAAAAATATTTACAGTAGCATAGGCAAACATGCTAGAGCCGACCCTTTAAATCGAGGGTTCGATCTCTCTTTATAGTTTTCATATTATAATATTCAAGAAACAATACATTCAATCTTGTTACAACAGCTCAGCAAAAGATTAGTTGGTGTTAGCTGGTTCGTTCAAACTCTAGGAAATCTATTGGAAGAACATCCGCCATGGCCATTCGGGATCTCTGCAACTTGATGGTCGACCAGAAGAACTAAAGTTCAGAATCTTCCAGATCATGCGTCCCATCGATATTTCTTGAGAACAACTTGACACCATCGATCTGTAACTACTTTTGGTTAGCTTTTCTTGAAAGTATTTGACGTTCCATCTTCCAGCTGCATGCCATAGTTCTGATGCAAAAATATTTTGAACAACAAAAATATGATAGGTCAACCTCCACCGTTGATTCTCCCTTTTGGATGACTTAGATTAAGTCCGGCGTGAGCTGAAAGCCATCCCGCTCTTTTCCTCAGCATCAGAATCTTCAATTCGGATCCACAGCATCAAAACCCTGAATCCGCTCCGGGCTCTTTTATCTTCCATTTTGTCTTTGTTAATCTGCATCTTTTCATCGCTGACATCATCATCTCCTTGTGACTTTTGTGGAATTTAGAGATAATGCAAATCCGGGCCCGAAGTCAAACACTTAGATTATTTTCCCCTTTCACTTTATCTTCATTCTGGGAAGAGAATCCTTGTTCATTTCTTAGATCATGAATCCACACATTTCTTCCATTGACATCATCATCTCTTACAAACTTTTGTAGATTTTGGAACTTTCATCAATCCAGAGTGGAAAGCAAGAAGGCTCTTCCGGAGCGGGAAGCAAAAAGACTTTCTAGAATCGGACATACGACAAGAACCAAATCCACACTTTTTATTGCTGACGTCACGATCTCTTACAAACTTTTGCAGATTTGAAACCCATCATTATTCCAGACCCGAAATGGAATTTCTTGGAATATGCTCAAACCTTCAAGTGGAGATATTTCCCAGTGGACTCATACCATCAACCTGATTCTAGAGTGGAATAACAACATTATCACTTAGTCAAATTTTTCTAAGTATGTGGCCATTTTTGGTCTACATTCTGGCGCCTCCCGGGTGGATTTGCTCATAAAACCAATCGAATCCAGAGTCTTATCCATTGGGCTTCAGGAGTCAAAACAAGAATTATCTTTGAGATTATGTTTTAAAGAATGATTTCCATGCAAACCCTACCCTCTGAAAACACAAATTCTATCTAGAGGGTAGAGGGTCACATAGAAACCATGCCGAGAACATCATCAAACCTTCCTTTTTAACCAGAGACTATGTCTGCAATATCAGTATTATTACTGCCTTTGTAAGCTATATACAACTCTTCTTCCTTTATAAGGCTTTATTTCAAAGAATATCTTCACACAAAAACTGTTGCTCTGTAGGCTTCATACCTTTATTGCTTATTTTTGACAACTATCAGAGTAAAAATAGACATACAAAAAAAATGATGTATTTGTACAAACAAAAATAGAAATGACTTGAGTGTGAGGCTCTCCTGGGCATGTGAGTGCTCAATCTTATCCTTACTCTTCCACACCTTCTTCATCTTCATCTTCTTCTTCTTCTTCCTCCGGAGTTTGTACATTCTGATTATCTCCACCAGAGGTGTTCCCCAACAATTTAATCATTGATTCTAAATATTGGAGGGCATGTCTCCAAACTTCCTCGAAAGGGTTTGACATTTCTTTAAGCTGCTTGTAAACATATTGTAGCTCTCCAACATCCTCATAATTAGCAACCTTCCCCTTAATCACCAAATCTTCCATCAAATCTCTGAAACGGGTATAGTCCACAATCAATTTGGCAGCTTGTTCTTGTAATAATGGTTCTGGTAATGAATCAATCTCAGCTTCATCCTACAAAATATCTTTGATGCTCTGCTGAACTTCTTCCATAGATAACAAGCTATGATCTTCCTTCCAGAGTCCTTTGAAACCAAGATGAATCATCTCCTTATTTATGTCAATGATCTCTTTGACTCTTCTATCCATCCTATTACATAACAACCAAACTTTTTGTGCTGCTTTGTGCCTTTTCAACACTATCTTTGAAGCTATCTTGGCTAGATTCCACTCTTTATTAGAAATTTGTTTAGCAGTGTCGTCAAACCTACTACTAACCAACCGGTCTATTTGTTCTATCGGAGTCACCATAGACTGTAATTCCCTTAAGATTCGATATGTATCTACCTGAATGGTGAATAGCAACTGACTGGCATCTTTCAGGTAGTCGATTATAAGTTGAAGACCAAAACATTTCTCTTGGACTTCAGAAAGCAACTCCTGCTTTATTCTTTTCAAATCATCCTTGGAAAACCCTGAGGTTTTGGCCTTCTCAACCTGAAGCTGATGTTTCAGATTTTGAATTTCTCTGGCCTGCTCTTTATGCAGTCTCTTTTATTCTTCTAAATGATCTTTCAACTTACTAGCTTCTTGAAATTTTTCTTGCCAACCCTTCACCTCTTCTCTTAAAGCCTTTTCCACTTCCTTTTTATCATTGAAATTCTTTTTAAGCCTTTCAATCTATTGTTCTAATTTATTCACCTTATCTTTGGCTATATCTGTCTTCACACAAAAAGTTTCTAAGTGGGCCTTGGCCATCCCCAATTCATCTTCAGCATGTAGTTTGTCAATATCTTCTATAATTTCTTCTGCTCTATAATCTTGAGTAGTCATCTCATTCTCAGGCTTGCTTACTTGTAGAATTAAGGACCTTGAAATCCTCTGCCTGGTGATAGGATTGACATACATACTTTTCCTGGTCACAGCCATCCGGCTAGAAGGCTTGATAAGATTTTCTGCCCAGTAATCACTTATGCTCTAAACATTCTCCTGCTCTCGGGGTTTAGCAATAGACCTTGAAACATCAGCCACCAAAGGAGATAATGGCATCAAAAACATAAGGGCGGACTACCCCTTTGTTGGTAGGGATGAAGACATTCTAACCACAACTTCTATTACAATGGTGGACTCGATGACTATTGTTGTCGTTGATACAGGTAAATTAAGCGAAACAGAGACCAAATTGCTAGTGGATGGAATGGATGAATTTGGAACGCAGTGTCCCATTGATGATGATAATGAAAGAGATGAAGATGTAACAATGGTGGACATGGGAGTGGAGACCTGAGAGGTTGAGAGTGGGTTTGGAGGAGGTTGCGACAATGTAGAACTGACTGGTACCTCTAAGGTTATTGATGGATTGGGAGAAGAACTAAAAGGTGGAGGAGGTAACTTTACCGCATCTTGAACAGAAAAGGAGGGAAATCCTTCCAGGGATTCATGAATATGAGAAGGAGAAGAGAGTTTAGAAACCGTACCTTTGCTTGTAGATGCAGGGTTTTCCTGTTCAACTTCTATTATCGGTTGTTGTTCTCGGTCAACCAACCCTTCTGTAGTAACAACAACTACTTCTCCATTCATTCCTTTTAGACCTATTTTTTGCTTCTTAGAGATTTCTTTCTCCTCTATTTCTAGGGCCCTCTTAGTCCTTCTGTACACTATTTGATAAGTGGCACTTTCTCCTTCAGAATATTCCCCTCCTTCGTTTCCCTGTTCTACCCTTGAATGTAAAGACTGCTCAGCTATGGGTCGTAACTCATACGAAGCTGTAGGGACAACAGAAGAAAGTGGGGATCTTACTTCAATTAATGGGATATTAACCGCTACTTCCTCAGAACATGGTGTCTCATTTATTAATTTAGCATTCTCGGGAAGCTTTTCCACCTGCTCAGAGAGGGGTTCAAAAATATTTGGTATTTCGATAGTGGTCGAAGGAACCTCTCATGTTTCTGCCAGAATCCTCTATCGCATTAGAGAAGGTAATGATTCAGAATATTTCTGAGGCCTTTCACTTATCAAAACTATTTTCCTGACATCTTTCGGCTTCCAGGTTTCAAAATTTTTATTATAAATCCCAAAAAATTCCTTATCCATCTTCATTCCAAACTTTGATTTGGGAAAAGGTTTTCCATTTTCAATCCTCATACGCCACCAATCTGCAATCTTCTCCACCTTCCAAGGTCCCTTTTCTACCGATTTTCCTCTCTATGATATATCTTCTCCAGAAGGGAGGTCTTTTAAATTAACAGATTCAATTGTCACTCTATCAATAATATCTTCGGTAAGCTGATGACTGGTCTCATTCTCTGGATCAAAATCTACTACCTGTTCATAGAAATCCAACCATGGAGGCAATTGACCCATATTTGAAACATTCCACTCCACAAGAGAAGTTTCATCATTATTCCTCCCCTGTTCAAAAATAGCCCTAGGCCTTTTTTCAAATTTATAGGCTTTATCTCCATTGAGGGCTTTATTCCTTATGGTAAAAATACCATCGGGATCATAACTCCACCTTTGAGGAATATAAAGCAGACCTAATCTATCAAGATACCGCTCAATTAGTTGGCCCTGCCATTCGGCTACAAGAATACTATTTTTAGGGTGGTAAGTAATTAGAGACTTCTTCTTTCTTGTAGAACCGAAGCTCGTGTCAATGTATACCACCTGTCTCAGATACTCTAGGGCGAATAGTCTTTTTGTAACAAAGTGAGGTAAAATAAAGGGTTTACCTAAGAAACCATACAACCTGATTACTATGCCCTCTGTCAGTAGATACCAATCTCCCTCCTCAGCGTATTCTCTCCTCAGAATCTGCTTAGCCAAAGCAGGTAACCTAGGGCACTCATTGTACATTATTTTGAGGGCAGGTTCCAAAAATTTCAAATTGAACCTGTAATGGGACCTGCTGCTTTTCAAAAGATCTATCCAATAATAGACTGGCAATGGTTCTCCATCATCAGTCTTATCCTTAGCTGTAATCCATGGCATTTTGTTCCTGATAGCTGCATAAAACATCCATACCAGACTCGAGCAGTGTCTGAAGCTGGGAGTACCAACACCTCTCTTCATGTCTACCATCTGCTCATGAATATTTTGAGCAAGAAAAGTCAGCCAGTCAAAGTAAATTACTCTGATGCCCCTCTTTTTTGCCCCCTTTTTGTACATCCTTTCATCAGACATACAATATGCCACGGTGATTTGCCAACCGTGCACCATTTTGTCAGAGTCCAAACCCTCCATCAAGGCCAACATAGAAAATAACTCTGGGTATGCAATTTCATCAATATGAATCGGGACCTCAGGCATCTCAGCTTCATTCCTTATCCTTATGAAATTAAGTCGAAGCCACCTTTCTAGTGCCTCTCTTTTTTCTTCTATAGCCATCATGTTATTGTAAGCCCTATCTAGCTCTGCTACACTAAATGGTCTGGGTTTTGATGGTGGACCTACCCCCATGGCAAACAATTCATAACATGTCTCCCTTGTGATAGAAAATAGGGGAGTGCCCTCATGGGTTCTAACTGTCCTATTTTCTGGGTCATAGAACTGAATCATAGCAGAGACTAGTTCGGGACAGTGATGTACATAATCACAAATGTAAGAGAACAAAAAGGATTTTATGGCTATCATACCTCATCGTTGCATTGGCTTTCCTTCAAAATATGGGAATTCAAAATCGGTCCTGAGGTGGGTCCTTTCCACTCTAGCCATCACTGTGTCTGTGATTCGACTGGTGCGATGTGCATGCACCTACAATCTTGTCGTTGTCCTCATTGATTCAGTGGATGATTTTCTGGATGCCATTCTGATAGTAGCAAGCTTCATTTTCCCAATTTTTTGTAGTGAATTCTTCCAAGTATGGTTGTACTTCTTTTACTTTTCTATAGAAGCAAGGGACCTCAAAGTGAATTTGGAAAATGCTTTTCATTACTTCCCCTTTCTGGAACCCATGTATCTTTTGTCATTAATGCAGTTGTTGTGTGATATCTTTGTGGGCACACTTTCCAATCCATTTCATCATTCAATTTGGTGGCACAAAGGTGGCGTTGTACCTCTTCATTGGTCAAATTTTGAAATTGTGCTGCCAGCCCATCACATCCCTTCGGCTACTCTTCGTTTCATGCGTGAGTTCATTAGGATTAAATGCACGAGCAATATTTAGTCTCCACGCATCATTTTAGAACTTGTCGTTTGATTTTGAATTGATTTCGCTCTGGCCTATTCCAAGCTTTGAGGGATTTTTGGATTATTACCATTCTCATATTTCTCCTGGTGGATCATCCTGTGAAATTGTCCATCCGGATCCAATCATGTGGATTCGAAGGCAAAACGTCATTTCGGAGAACCTTGGGTGGTACCGTCTATGGAATAGAACCTTAGCATGCCCCTCTCAACACTTAGTCATTTTTTTGAAACAATTTTTTTCTTTTTTCTCTTTTTGTTGGAGTACCTTTTCAAAAAAAGGACCAATTTACAAAGTGCAAAAACAAGAACAAAGTGCAGAAAGAAAGGGAAATATTTATGTACATATGTTACAATGAGATAACAACTTACAGATAGTAAATCTTGAGGTGGAAACCATTCACCGAAATCGGTTGAATGTTCCCTTCCGGATCCTTCAGCTGGAATACATTAGATTCTTTAGCTTCCACTATTTCAAAAGGACCATCCCAAAAGGAATCAAATTTCTCATGTTTTCCCGGCTTTGCTCTGTCCACATTCCACCTGAGAACTGAGTCTCCGACCTGAAGTTTTTTGAACCTGGACTTTTTATCAAACCATGCTTTAATATCTGATGAGTGCTTCTAAAAATGATCATATGCTTGAGTCCGGCTTTCCTCCAGTTGCAGCAAGTGTGTCAATCTGGTTTTTATAGGATCTCCCTTTAATTCTTCCTCTTCTGAACTGACAAATTTAAGTGTCGGGATCTCCAAGTGGATTGGCAATACTGCTTCTTTTCCGTATACCAATGCATAAGGGGAATTTTTGATAGATTTCTTAATGGTAATCATGTCTGCCCATAGAGCATGGTCAAGCAGTAGATGCCAACTCCTCTTGTTACCTTCCAGGGACTTTCTCAAAATCCTCAACAGGTTCTTGTTAGTAGATTCTGCAAGTCCATTACCTTGAGGATAATAATTTGAAGTATTTTTGAGAGTGATGCCATACTTACTAGCAAACTCAATATACTTGGCCCCTATAAAAGCAGGACCATTATCACTCACCAAAGCTTTCGGGATTCCAAATATGGCAATTAAACTCTCCATAAAG
The DNA here is from genome assembly GCA_028583015.1 of Wollemia nobilis. NCBI lineage: Eukaryota > Viridiplantae > Streptophyta > Pinopsida > Araucariales > Araucariaceae > Wollemia > Wollemia nobilis. The sequence continues at coordinate 1,760,016 of JAQPPZ010016675.1, forward strand.
TTGATCACAACATCTTGATCTACCCTTTTTGTAGGAATAGCCTCTACCCATCTGGTTAGATAATCAGTAGCTATCAAGATGAACTTATGTTCTGATGAAGAGTTAGGGTTTATAACTCCTATGAAATCCAATCCCCATTGCTGGAAAGGTTCTTCAACTTGAATAGGCTTTAGAGGAGATGCAACATTTCTAGTTCTTCCAACATACCTCTGACATTTATCACAAACCTGAGTAACTTTGAAAGCATCCTTAAAGACAGTAGGCCAATAATAGCCTACTCTTATTATTTTCAAATTTGTAACTCTACCTGAGCCATGACCACTGGATGATCCTCCATGAAATTCTTCTAGGACTCTCTTTTGTTGGTCCTCCCTCAAACATTTTAGGAGAACACCATCCAAGTTTATTTTGAATAACCCTTTCGGTAATAATGCATATTTCAAAGCATGAAGTCTATACCTCCTTCTTTGAGAAGAATTCAGATCAGGTGGGCATACACCAGTTTGAAAATACCTGGTCATTTGTTCGATCCAATCAGAATCTGGAGTGTGAACAATCTCTATTTGATCTTCTTCTGTCATCTGACAATTTGTTACTCCGGCCAGAGCTGAAATATCTGTCAATCCTTGGCACAAGGCTCTACCTCTTACCAGCTTGGTAGGTCATATTTCCACATCATATTCCTGGATCTTAGTAATCCAACCAGCCCTTTTATCTCCAAGGTCACCTTGTAAAATAAAACTTCTCACATCTGGATGAACTACATACACCAGAGTTTTGCTCTGCACCAGATATTGTCTGAACTTCTTAAGTGACTTCATCACAACAAACACTTGTTTTTCAATAAAATTATATTTCACTTGATAGTCATGTAAATTCTGACTCCAAAAGAACACAGGGTGTTCATCCCCTTGATCATCCTTTTGAGTGAGTACTGAAGCATAACTTTGTTCAGCTCCATAAGCATATAGGATAAAATCTTTGCTGAAATTAGGATTTATCAAAATTGGGGCTGTAGAAATGGATTGCTTGATGATTTCAAAAGCTTACTTCCTAACCTCAGTCCACTTGAACTCTACCTTCTTCTTGAGTAGTTCAGATATAGGCCTCACCTTCTATGCAAAATCAGAAATGAACTTTCTAACAAAATTGATCTGGCCTAAGAAAGACTGCAACATCTTCTGATTAGTAGGTAAAGGAATAGCTAGGATTTCTTTAATTCTATCCGGTTCTATGGCCATACCTTCTTTTGAGACTACATGTCCTAACAATTTTCCCTCATGTACTACAAAGAATGACTTCTTAGGATTCAGTGAAATACCAAATTCTCTGCATTTTTGAAAAACTTGTTCCAAATGATATAGATGATCATTTTTATCATGAGAAAACATAATCATGTCATCTAGGTAAATCAGAATGACTTTGTTTATAAGTGTACCGAAGGCATAATCCATGGCCCTCTGAAATGTAGCTCCTACATTAGATAGCCCAAAAGGCATCCTCTGATAGGAAAATGTTCCCCACTTTGTAGTAAATGTTGTCTTATATTGATCTTGATATTTTACCCAGATCTGGTTATATCCAGAATAACCATCCAGTAGAGAAAACCTCTCTGCTCCAGCTACTACTTGTAAAATCTGATCAATCCGAGGAAGGGAATAGTGATCCTTGAGGGAAGCTTGATTTATATTCCTAAAATCTACACATAGGCGTATGTCCCCATTCTTCTTTCTTACAGGTACCAAATTAGCTACCCAAGTAGAGTGTTTTATCGGATATATTATCCTAGCCTTTAACAGCTTCAAAAGTTCTTCTCTCATAATGACTTCTATCCTTGGATTGACAGGCCTCTATTTTTGTTGGAATGGTTTAGCATCAGGCTCTAACTCAATAGTATGTTGAATAATCCTTTTGTCATAAACCTTAAGGTCCTCATATGACCAAGCTACCGTATCTTGGTATTTTAAACATAAAGCTTTAATATCTTCTGCTTCCTCAGCAGAACATTGGACCCCAATATTTAACTTCTTTCTGATTTCGACTTCTATTTCTTTATAGATATTTTCACCAACCTTCATAACTCCCACTTTCTTTCTATCTTCATTATCAAATAAACTTTCAAGGGTAACCAACCCCTTTGGGATGTGATTGTTTCTCAGCTGGATGAAGTCTTGCTGGTCTATCTCCTCCAAGTCTTCTTCTTGGAAAGTCGTGAAGCATGCTTCTTTTATCATAAAGTCCAGAATCTGTTCATCACTCTCAAAAACCTGCCATAATATTTGCTTATCCGATACTGCAGGCCTAAAAACCATTTTAATCCCCTTGGTCTTCTTAGTTCCAAAATCTATAGGAGGATTGAAATTAGCTCCCTTAGTTGCCAATGCATCTGCCAGGTGATTCTCTTCTCTAGGCACAAAAGTTAGGTTCAAGGCATCAAATGAATCCATTAGGTCCCAAACTCTATTTCGGTAAGCTTTTAAGTAATGATGCTTACTGCTACACTTATTTCTTACCTGATGTACTATTAACTCAGAATCACCATATATGTTCAAAATCTTGATGCCCATGCTTTCAACTTGCATTAATCCAAGGCACAAAGCCTCGTATTCTGAAGCATTATTGGTGCATGACCATGTCAGTCTATAAGAAAAAATCTTCACCCCTTCTGACTGTGATTGCAGAACTACACCAACCCCTGCACCATTTCTGCATTTAGCACCATCAAAGTGCATAACCCATGTTTCATTATTTCTTAGGGATTTATTAGAAATAGTCGGGAGTTTCTTTTCCAATTCATTTGTGATGTTGTATGTACCCATACCAGTTCCAAATTGACTGTAATCCTCTTTGAAAGGCAACTCATCTTCAATATCTAGTTCTTCAATGTTTTCTACTAGCTCAAATTCCTCCACAGGATTAAGGTTACACATGTCTTCTTCAATTTTCTCAATATGATAAGCAACTAGTTTCTCAGGAGTTATCCTTATCCTCTTTCCCTTGAAAGGTATTACCATGCTAGAATAATCCATATACATACATCCTCCAAGATTTGCAGTAAATTATCTTGAGAGACATAATCCAAAATAGGGTTCTAAATCCACCACCACTATTTCTTGCACTATTGTCACCTCAGGGGCTTTGTGCAACCTCATCAATACATCTTTAATAACTCCAACCATCTTTACAAGTGTCCCATCTAGTTGCAATACTCCTAGACAAGACCAGGTATATTCCATCCCCATATCTTCACAGACCGCTTTAGGCATAACCGTGGTTGATGCTCCTGAATCAATCATGCAATTCTGGACTACCCATCCCTCCATTCTTAAGGATATATAAAAGGGGGAGGTTTGTTCTTTAGGACAATAGGTGTCATTTATTTCTTTTCTGAGGGTATACTGAGGATGGTGGTAGCGAATCTGCTCTGGGGACTTTTACTAAGGGAAGCTTTAAGTAAGTCAATTTGGCCCGAAATGAAAAGGGTATCATACAGGCTAGCTTTTGATGGAATATTTTTCATCTCTTCCACAATGTTATACTCAGACTTGGTTAGGGATAGTCTTTCCAGTTCTCTATCTGGCTCACCATACCTTCTTTTGTATTGTTGGGTTACCTCTAACCTTTGTCTTTTAGTAACATAGGGGAACCTAAGCCTTTATTGCTCTTCATTCTTGGATTTCATCCTATCTCCTTTCATTACTCTTTTTAGAATCTTAGGGAAATTGTCGGTCTTCTCCTTTCCCTTAGCTCGGGGAATGGGAAAAATGTCACTATTCTGAGGGGGGAAATTAGCTTTCTTCTGGGAAGGGACCTAGAAATGTCCCATTTTCTAAGGGTCTACTTGTAAATCTTTGTTTTTGGACCTCGTCATAACAACAATTGGGCCTTCTTCCTCTAAGTATTTTCCAACCATGATCTGATTAGGGTGCCATAACATATTAACTCTTCCCTTTTGATTTATTTCAGCTTGATCCATAGCTTGTTGAACATGGTGTTGATACATCACACAAGACTATGAATCATGGGGGTCATTGCATACTAAACACTAGACATTTGCAAGGGTGGAATCTACAGAACATTCTAGATCCTCATATGCTGCATTCACTCTAACCCTAACACCATTGCTAGGACCAAGCCTTTGATATTTGTTCACATATGGAAATATCCTATGTTGTGACCTTTCTTGATCTCTCTTCTCCATTGAATTCATTCTATTACTCAAATATTTCATGGTATTTTGTATGTCTAGGATAGTAGACAATTCTTGAGAAGGTTGGGAAGGAAGAGGGGGGAAAGAAGGTGTGGAGGACACAACTTTAGATCCAAGAATAGGATTCATATTAGGAAATGAATATGGTATAGAGGGAGGATCCATGTGAGAGGCTTTTGTAGATTGCTCATGGCTCCCACTATTTTTTGAATTGTAAGGCAACACGGTCTTGGCGGGAATTCTTCCTACATTGATCAAGATATTTTCAGCATGGACGACAACATTATAGACTTGGGGAAAGGTTTCAATTCCATATTGTTGTGTCTGCAAACCTAGCTCTAATCCTAGGGTACAAATGTAATACATATAAGACAAACAAGTAGTTGGTCTAGCTTTAGGGGGAATTCTCTTCCAAGTTCTGCTAAATCTCAAATTAAAATCAGATACGGTTTCTTACTATGTTTTTTGCATAGCTGTAAACTGATTTAGCAAGAAAAAAAGATCACTAGATTCATTAAATTCTTCTATGAATGGCTCAGCCAATGATTGCCATGAATCAATAGACTTATCTTCCAGGGTTCTGAACCAGTGTAATATATTTCCATGAAATGACAGGGCTAGAATCCTAACAATAATATTTTCCTTTTTTATATTATGGATTGTTGCTAGATTCAAGATATCTTGGTAGTGCTCGTAAGCTGTCTTTCCAAATCCATCATATGTGGGTGTTTCCTTAGATACAACTTGAGGAATGGCATCCATTTGGGCTAAACTAAGGGAACCATTAGAGTCCTAGTGCACATTTAGGGCCACATTGTGTGCCATTTTTTTGGCTATAGGTCTTCTTGGGGGAACTACTAGATTTTCTCCCAAAAGCTCTTCTTCTTTAATAAAATTTTGATCCAAACTTTTTATAACAGTAGACCCTCTTAGGGGTAACTCATAGTGAAAGAAAGAATTAGGGTTGTTCCTCTTAAAGGACCTGGTATACATGAAAGGGAACTGATCTACAATACTTTTCAAGGTCTTCTAACCAAGGAGTTGTCAAGTGAACTTTCTTTTCTCTGCTAATAAGGTCAAGACAATTCATCGAATATTGATTCCTTTGAGTAGAGATAATAATAACTCTTAATATGGGTTTCATGTTCCTTGTGAACTATCCCACTGGGAGTGCCAAAAACTATTGGGCACTAAATTGCACCAATTTTTCTTGATATTGTGGCTCTCTATCTTCCTACTTTCTACTTAGGCTTACACCCGATAGCTGTAGCTCAGCACTCAACATTGGATGGACTAAAATAGGGGTTTCAGATCCACCCTCTAGAGTAGGTTGGTTCCTTGTCAACTTAGCATATTGTTGACATAATTATGCTCAATTAGGGCTTGGAGTTTAGGGTTAGAAAAGGGTAAGGTTAGAGAAATATAGATATCAGTGGATGGATAGGTTAACATCATTGCATTACCATAAAAAGCTTCCAAAAAACCATATTAAAGATATACATCTAGATCAAATTTTATCCCAAGATAACTCGTTTTAGATATTTAAAGCATAACAAAGAAATGCTACAATAAGCAATTTCAATATCCAGGAAATGATAATCCAAATAGCAAAATTCACCACAACCCAAATTTTATAGAAATGCATCTTCTAATAATAAAGAACAAACTTAACAACATATTTCAATTACTCATAACAGCTAGTAATCCATGATCGACACAAACTAACCATCTAAGCATTTACAGAAATACAACTATGAAATTCAAACCTCTAACATCCAACATAGAAATGCAGCCTTGAGATGAAGATCAATGTATTGCTCCTTGCATTCAGTCCTTCAAAAATATTTATAGTAGCATAGGAAAACACGCTAGATCCGACCCTTTAAATTGAGGGTTCGATCTCTCTTTATAGTTTTCATATTATAATATTCAAGAAACAATACATTCAATCTTGTTATAATAGCTCAACAAAATATTAACTGGTGTTAGCTGGTTCGTTCAAACTCTAAGAAATCTATTGGAATAACATTTGCTATAGTCATTCGAGATCTCTGCAACTTGATGGTTGACTAGAAGAACTGAAGTTCAAAATCTTCCAGATCACGCATCCTGTTGATCTTTCTTGAGAACAGCTTGACACTGTCAATCTGTAACTGGTTATGGTTAGATTTTCTTGAAAGTCTTTGACATTCCATATTCTAGCTGCACACCATAATTTTGATGCAAAAATATTTTGAACAACAAAAATATGATAGGTAAACCTCCACCATTGATTCTCCCTTTTGGATGACTTAGATTAAGTCCGACGTGAGCTGAAAGTCATCCCGCTCTTTTCCTCAACATCAGAATCTTCAATTTAGATCTACAACATCAAAACCCTGAATCCACTCTGGGCTCTTTTATCTTTCGTTTTATCTTTGTTAATCCACATATTTTCATCAATTACGTCATCATATCCTCGTGACTTTTGCGAAATTTAGAGATAATGCAAATCCGGTCTCGGAGTCAAACACTTAGATTATTTTCCCCTTCTGCTTTATCTTCATTTTGGGAAGAGAATACTTGTTCATTTCCTAGATCATGAATCTGCACATTTCTTCCACTAATATCATCTCTTACAAACTTTTGGGGATTTTTGAACTTTCATCAATCCGGGGTGAAAAGCAAGAAGGCTCTTCCGGAGCGGGAAGCAAAAAAACTTTTTGAAATCGGACATACGACAAGAACCAAATCCACACTTTTTATTTCTGATGTCATGATATCTTACAAACTTTTGTGGATTTGAAACCCATCATTATTCTAGACCCAAAATGGAATTTCTCGGAATATGCTTAAACCTTCAAGTGGAGATATTTCCCAGCGGACTCATACCATCAACCTGATTCCAGAGCGGAATAACAGCATTATCACTTAGAAAAAAAATTCTAAGTATGTGGCCATTTTTGGTCTACAATTATTTTTTATGAACCAGGTTCCCAATTAAGGAGCTTTCACATTGCATTTGTGAACCATTTTAAGGAGGTGAAACCATTGAATATTCCTAAATTTTTGTACTTTTTCATGGATTACTCCATCAAGGCAACCTAATCAAAGGAGGAATATTGGACCTCACACTAGATGATATTTAAAGTAATTTATGTTCATCTACTATAAAAAATTCCTGAAGGAAATGTGGTTCCACAGGAGTAGTAGACAGAGTCCAAGCAGACGACGGAGGAAGATACGTCCTTCACTCCTTCCTCAAGTAGTCATGGCTCAAAGAAGAGGAAGACGAAAGGAGGATACCAGGAAGTAGAGCAATCCATGAGGAAGAAGGATAAGGGGTAGGATCAACCCACCTTGAAAATAATCTCACAATGCCTAAAGAACAAGTTTATTCAGAATTAAGGAAAGATGCATGGTGATGATGAAGATGAGTTTGAGGATCCTATAGAGAATATTCTTTAGGAATACATTATAAATACCACCACTGATACTATTGCCTAGATGGAAAGTACTATAACCACAAGCATGGTAGCCATCACTCAAATTAAATAGCACAAAAATACTCTAAATATTTTGTTCTTCTATGAAAACTTTGCCAAGGATACTCTAGCAAAGAACAACATTAGAGCCAAAACTGATGTCAAAGAAGATGATGTGGTGGAAATTGTAAAGGATGTGTTCAAGGAAGTTCCTAAGGATGTCGAGAAGTATGACATAAAGGATATTTTTAATGCTTAATTAGCTATAGGTTTTCTATTGTTGTTGAGCTTTATCATGTATGGACATTTTGTTTTATTTTGTCCTTGTCCTTTTGGTTGGTCCTAGTTTATCCTTACATTTTAGGCACTAAGTGGATACCTTGAGGTTTTTTATTGATGGTGCATCCTTTAACTCTATTGATGTATCAAGGCATTAGGACACCTTTCAAATACCCTCGGTAATATAAATTTTATTAAATTACCAAAAAAATTGTATTTTGTGTTGTTGAAATATTGAAGTGAGAGATAAAATGTGTATAATGTTCTTTTATTGTTTATAATACTTGCATTAGTATTGAAGGGTTTGGTTTATAATTTTATTCTTTAGTTTGATAAACCAAGATATTTCTAAAGAATATGCTTGGGACATAATTGTGCACACATTTTGAGGGGGTTTTCCAAATTTATAAAGAGGTTTTGTACTAATCCATCTTGAAGTTGCAAAAGATATTATTTTTGAGACAGGTATTTGAGGGCACATCTTCATCAAAATTTTTGAGGTATGGTGGTTCAAATTTTTATCTAGGTGGTTTTTTTTTGAGAAATTAATTTTGATGTGGAGTCAAAAGGGTTGATTGATGTGCATTGTTGGTTGAAAGAAAGTGGAGACAATTGTATTAGGTTTGAGACCAAGTTTTTACATAATTATGAACTATTTTGAGAAATGGTTTGAAAGACATTGAAAATGATTGTGAAGTGTTTGAGATTAAACTAGTGAAGGAAATTTGTGCATTATTGTGTTTGATCCTTGAGAGCAAATTTGCAAGAAATATAGACCAGTTTTATGAAGTAAAGTTATATACTAGTTTGATTTGATTTGAGAGGGATTTACAAGAGGTAGAGATTGGATTGGATGAATGCAATGTTGGTAAATATGAATAACATATTGGGTAATTGATAATACATATCATTATCTATATGTTCCAGAGGTTAAATGAATTTTGGGTAGAATATGTCTGAATTACTTTGATTGAAGAAAGTATTTCTGAAAGCAATATATTCATTGTTGTGAGCATTATTTGTGTGCAAGTTTTGGGAAAATTTGAGCATGTATTATGAAAATTTTTGAGCATGTGTTAGAGAAGACTTGAATAAGGTTTAAGATATATTTGAGCAAGTATTATGAGAAGACTTGAAGTAGGTTTAAGGTATATTTGAGCAAGTATTATGAGAAGACTTGAAGTAGGTTTAAGGTAGATTTGAGCAAGTCTTATGAGAATATTTGAAGCAGGTTTGAGATAGAATTGAGAAAGTCTTGTGAGAAGACTTGGTACAAATTTGAGGGTAGATTTGTGCATGTAATGTGTGCATATTTTAATATATTTATGAGCAGAGTTGGAGTAGATTTATTATAGCCTTGTGACGAGGTTTTGTGAAGATTTGAGATAAATTTGAGAGTAGGATTTGGAGCAGACCAAAGAAAAGGGTATAGAGTTCTCCTATGGATAGAGATCCATAAAATAGAGTAGAGGGGATAGAGTTCTCTTGTGGAGAGAGATCCATAAACCAAATTATAGGGGATAGATTTCTCCTATGGAAAGAGATCCACAAATCAGAGTAGAGGGGACAGAGTTCTCCAATGGAGAGAGATCCATAAACTAAAGTAGAGGGGATAGAGTTCTCCTATATATAGATATCCACAAACTAGAGCAAAGAGGATAGAGTTCTCTTATAGAGAGAGATCCATAAACCAGAGTAGAGGGGATAGATTTCTCCTGTGGAGAGAGATCCATAAACCAGAGTAAAGAGGATAGAGTTCTCCTATGGATATACATCCATAGACTTGAGATTAGGGGATTGAGTTCTCATTTGGAAATAGGTCCATAAACATTGTAATAGGGATTTAGTTCCCAAGATATTTATTGAGAAAATTTAGAAGAAATATTTTCTCTATAGATGTAGCCCACATTGGGCGAACCACGTTAAATATGTGTCTCTCATATATGTGATGATTTATGCATTGTTTATTATACTGCATTGATATTATTGCTATTATAATTTGGAAAGAAAAGTAAAATTTGGTCTTATATTGTTCATCCCCCTCTCAGTATAAGCTTGTGTTCTTCAAAGCACAATGACTATAAATCAAGAGCACTTATTAAAACTTTAATAAAAGTACCTATTTAAAAATCAAATGCACTTTAATAGTCTTTAATAAAATCACACTAATCTAATGTACTTTAATAAACTCTAAATCTAATGCACTTTAATAAACTTTAACGATAGTATATTAATTAAAATCCAAAATAAGTTTTAATAAAAATTGAATAAAGTGGATCAACAAAGAATCCACATGAACCCTAAGTGATGCTTTGATGAGGGTAAGCATTCAAACCAGGTGATGCAATAAAAAAATAAGAAGAGATCTACCCTTTACCTAAGAACAACATTGATCCATGCTCAAAGAGCTTAAGACACTTGGTGAAACACCACCAAGGATAACCAAGGAAAAGGGCAACAAGGATTCACTTCTTAATGCTAGCTTGAAATTGAAATGCTATGAAGAGCAACACAAGCTAAAAAAAATAGGGTCAAAAATACACACCATAGAAAATGAACTCATTATCACCTTACGAAAGGTGAACGTGAAGCTCCCAATATCAATGTACATATACTAGACAAAACCAAGACACCAACAAGAGTGGTACCACACAACCAATAAAAAACATCATAAGAAGCTTACGTAAATCATAATGTAAATTCCTACACCCATCCAAGCTCGAATATATGGGTCAACCATGCATACCAAGGTGAAACAAGCATAGAAGAAAAAATAAGTTCTCAGTAGATGTTGATTAATCTATCAAAGCACAAGTGATCAGGGGTCCAAAGCATCAATCAAAATAAAGCAAGATAACAAATGCCCATACAAAAGCTATTTTCTATGTGATAAGCTTGGATCAAGGAACACTATAAATACAACACAAAACTTATGCACAAATCCATAGCACCAACCAATGTTCTCCAAAATACTCCAATAAAAGAAAAAAAAACAAGCATATATAGAAAAGAAAGAAAAAACAAAGGAACAAAGGGATAACACACAACTACTAGATCAAAACACTCAAAAATCTAGAGACAAAAAGTGCAAACAATGGAAATATAACAACGAGTGCAAAAAAAACCATGGAGAAATACCTCTATGCAAAAAAATTATTTACTTCAAGCATCCTCCTCCTACTCGCTTGGTTCATCACTTTCTATTGCTACATCCTCTACCTTCCTAGATCATCCTTACCTTATTTACTCTTTTTAGAAGCACCAATCACCCTAACATTAATGCACCTCCATACTTTTATTTTTGTCATGGAGGTACTGAGTTCCATACAACATGGATCACTCAATAACATTCAAGAAAAACATTCCATATGCCCACTCAAGGCCACATTAAAGATCCACTCTAGCATAGCAAGGGAAATTAAATGCAACATTCTTATTTAAGATAAAGGTGGTTCATTTTTTTTTTCTCTTGCAAATAGAATAATTCAAACATATAAAAATCAACACTAATCATGGTTTAAGACTTACTCAAAACTAATCTTAGACTTATGCAAATATTAACACTAAAATTTTATTTAATACTTCAAGCATTCAAGAAAGAATCAACTCATATCTATCATGCCATTGGCACAAACAAATGTATTTCCCTCAATGTTCCAAACCATTATTTTATCCTTAAGTGGATGGCCGCTTTTAAGATAGACTATGCTATCATCAACTTACATTATGGAGACTTATTGCAAGAAACTTCATGGTCCAATGGTATGAACATGAGCACGAGCAAAACATAATGCACCTATATGAAGGGTATTCATCTATGTTACCCTCAGCTATTTTATGAATAATTCATCACCATAATTTCCCTTTTAATATGGTCTCTTGTCCCTTGTGGCCAATTCTCTTGTCCACCTACGAGAGTATCTAATATTGCAACCATGCAGAGCATCAATAGTAACATATCTTTATATAAAATAGACACAATAGTAAATGCATATATCCATCCAAAAGCATCAAAACTAAGCATTAAATATAATTTGTCAATACATAGTCCATCTTAAAAATAAGTTCATGCCAATGTGGGTTGTGACAAATTCTAGGTGACAAATGTAGGTGTTTTTTTATCAAATCGTGACGAATCAATGTGAAAACTGTATAAAATATGGGGCAAATTTTTCAAAATTTTGAAATTTTTTTTTCAAAACATGGCATTTTTTTTTTCAACTACAAGCATCAACAAAATTATCAAAAGGTGACTAACAGAAGGTGACTGACATAAGGTGACTGACAGAAGGTGACTGACATAAGGTGATTGATAGAAGGTGACTGACACAAGACGACTGGCAGAAGGCGACTAGAAGAAGGTGACTGACACAAGGCGACTGGAAAAAGGTGACTGACACAAGGTGACTGACACAAGGTGATTGACAAAAGGTGATTGACATAAGGTAACTGGAAAAACCAGAGTCCATGACTTCTATCAGTTACCTTCTGCTAGTCACCTTTTGTTGGTCACCTTCTACAAGTCATCTTCTTCTAGTTGCATTTTGTCAGTCACCTATTGTCAGTCGCCTTCTGTTAGTCACCTTCTACCAGTCACCTTCTGTCAGTCACCTTCTATCAGTCACCTTCTATCAGTAACCTTCAGTTAGTCACCTTCTATCAGTCACCTTCTATTAGTCGCCTTCTGGTAGTCACCTTCTATTAGTCACCTTTAGTCAGTCACCTTCAATCAGTCACCTTCTGCTAGTCACCTTCTACTAGTCACCTTCTGTAAGTCACCTTCTACCAGTTGCCTTCTATCAGTCACCTTCTACAAGTTGCCTTCTATCAGTTGCATTATGCCAGTCACCTTCTGCTAGTCTCCTTCTTCGATCACCTTCTACCAATTGCCTTCTATCAATCACCTTCTACAAATTACCTTCTGTCAGTCACCTTTTGCAAATCACCTTCTGCCAGTCACCTTCTGTCAGTCACCTTCTTCCAGTCGCCTTCTTCCAGTCGCCTTCTAGTAGTCATGGACTCTAGTTTTGTTAGTACTCTGCTTTGTATCGCTCACTATCTAGAAAAAATGTTGTAATTGTATGGGAGTCGTTGTCAGGGTTAGCTATATATAATGGGGTACAAGAGGTGATTTGGGTGGAATATTTCTTATTTTAAATAAATTTAGGGTAAAAATTGGGGGGTAAACCTTATGACAATGGGGCGAATTTACCCTAAAAAAATTAGATCCCGAAATTTTTGGGTGAACGGGCCGACCTCTATGGTCCCAAAAATCGTAAAATTGACATTTTGGAAATCCAAAAATTCGTGCTAAATTGCAAAATTCACCACTATGCAAAACCCTGCATTATACATATTTAGGTGATAAAAGTATATTTACTCTTAAAAATTATCATTCAAATCATTAGGCTATATTGGGTATATAGTGATCCCAGAATGCTAGTCACCAATATAGGGGCCCATATGTACTTATGCCTAGTGAATATTATATCATAGTGGAATAGTGGGAGTCATAAGGAGGCACATTATTACCCCTCACTTACTATCTTGGTCGATGTATCCAATGTTAACTTCCATATACCATTGCTATCCCATGTATCAACTATTTCTCACATGTCAATGGGTATATAGGGAGTGGTTAGGCATATAGGGACAATTAGGTACATAGGAATGCCCCTAAGGTATATAGGTTAGATCAATTATATCGAGGGAAGGAGATATAAAACAAAAAAATTCTTCTCTTTCTTCTCTAATCAACTCTATAAACTTCAAAACTATATTAATAGATCTCTCTTTCCTTCCAAACCATATATGATACATGATACTTCACCCATAGTTCTAATTGGACATTAACCATGACTCTTTGATAGAAAATCTCAAGGAACAAATCACCTTTTAAAACCCTACCTTTAAAGAAGAATACAAGATTTTTTCCCCCCCAGGTTCTCTAATCCCTATCCAAGATGATCATGGGAGAGTGGTTTTCAATTCCTTTGCTCACATGAATTTCTTCTTATAGGAACATAAAGAAGTCATGGAAACCATCCTCAAGGAAGGTAATGACAACCTAGGTGCTTTTATAGGGAAGGTTTCACTCTAGGATCATCCCCAACAACCAAGCTCAAATACTTTTTCTTTTAATCAAGTGGGTCCATCTTTTGGATCCTTAAATGTAAACCGTAATGTATCAACATGTGATCTTATTGATTATAATCCTTATTTCATCACAACTTCTATAGATGTTAGGATATTGTTGGTCATAAATCCACACCTTATGGAAAGAAGGTTTGCATGCACTATGAACCTTGACCAACATTGAACGGTCGTGGGGCCTAGGAGGCTAGGTGATTGATATTAAAATAAGGATAGTTCTTGGAAAGTCCTAACTACCTACTCCTGAAGGGGAAAAAAGAGAAATGAAAAGAGAGGAAAAGAGGTTGTAGCCAAAACTCACAAGGATGGATTCAACTAAATCAAGATATATGCATAATAAACTAACAACACTATAGGAAATAAAAATAAACCACCTAACAAATCATCCAATATTACTCCTATATATCAAAAATTTAACGCACCCTACTAAAAGAAAATTCCAGAACTACTAAATGACATGTAGGAAATCTAGATAGAAAAATTATTACAAGCTCATTCAAATAGCTTTAGCATAAATAAACCTTAAACATTCATGCACACACATAAGAGTCAATTTGGAGACCAAACAGTGATATATTTACATTTAATGAATAGTGAAAGCTTTACATATGAATTATAATGGCTAAAGAGCCACCCCTAGAATGTTTTACATTCTATATAAATAGATCTTATAAAAATGAGCATTGAAGATAGTTTGTGGTGGATGAGATGGTTGTGCTATGCCAGTAGGGGTGGCCATGCTAAAAATGTCTTCAAATATTCTACATACTAATGTTGTTGGTGATCTTCTTCTATATTTTCAATCAAAGGTGGCTATCAAGAGGGATCATGTAGCTCTGCATAAATTTGAACCCTTGATCATTCTACCCCATTGATGTTTTTGATGGATTATTATCCTATTGCATCCTCTGGAATGAGATCTATCATTAAAGGAATTTTTTAGGTTTCCTTTCTACATTAATGACCTTGGGGAATGTATTATCCCCCTATATACCATTATCATATTTCTTTATGTCAGTGACCTACCACATACCCAAAATTTAGCCCAATTCAGACTCTTTTATAGGTCTACTATCATCCTTGGATTTGGATGGGGCCTTTAGACATAAGTAGACTTTTGGGATCCACTTGTTACTTGCCTCTATCCCAAACTCTACCCATTATGCTCCATCCTCTATAGGGTGGGCTTTTAGGCCTCCATCCTAGTTTCCATCTTGGATGTGATTTTAGGATTTTTTGGGGGACTGACAGATGCCCAAACCTCCAAGAGGCTATACAATTTAAATGATCCTTTACCCTACCTTTTGGGTGGTGCTTTGGAAGATGATCCCAACTTATTGCCATCTTGATTCTCCACCCTTATTATAGGGTAAGGTTTTGGGACCCACCTAGGATTTTTGAGCACCTAGTTCTCCACTTGCCTTACTATTTAGGCAAATTTTATGTGCTTATTACTAGAGGGGTTCTAGGCATCGCTCTAGGGTGTAAGGCCCTATTTTTTTGCCCTTCATCCCTTCACTTTTCTTTTCAACTAGATTTTAGAATTAAACTTATATCCCTTAACATCCCATATTTCCACCCTTCTTAGCAGCACCAAATTCTTATTATCTTCATTGCATATTACTTCAGTATCTTTTGCTACATTTGTGAGGCCTTATTTTAGTAATCATCATCCACTACTTAAAGGTTGAGCTCCCAAAAAATTTTCATTTCTAAGAGTCATAATTTTTCTTAATAAAAGGGAAAGAGTGGGTGAGAGGGTGCAAAATTTCATCCACACTCTTGGATACTCATAAGGGATTTCTATCTTGTGGAAAAAGAAACCCAGGTAGACATCTTAGTCACATAACACTTTTAAATAGGGTAGATAAGAAGAAGAAAAGGATAGAAATACCATGAACAATCACATCCAGATAATACTGCAAGACAAAGGAGGGTGATGAGAGATGGGGTAGAAGTGACATGGTAGAACATTGAAAAGAAAAAAAAGAAAAAAGTTTAGTAAATAAGAAATAGCATAGACAAGACTATAGATGCCACTAACCAAAAAGTTTAGTGACAACAAGCATAGAGGGAGGATAGAAGAAGAAGAAGGATGCAAAAAAGTAAAAATACAAAAGGGAAGGAAATTCGAAGGGTATAACATAACAAATTAGGATGAATATCCCAATTTATAGGATATCCCCACATATTGTATTCCCATAAACATACCCCACAAAGGCCCAAAGCTATTCCAACAGTAGATAGATTACCATCGATTTTAATTCATCTTGTTAGAGCTTCTTTTCTTTACATAATACAGTAAGGATCTTCCTTGCTTATCATCATCCAACATGGTACCACTCAGCTCCAACTACGCTCTAAGACTCATGTTTCCTAACCACATCTATAGCTATGCATGAGGGCCTATTTATATAATTTTTACCCTATTTTGGATAGATTCGATATTCACTGAATCACGTGAAGTTCCAATTGGCATGTGAGTCTAGATTCTTCTTTCTAGGAATTTTCTCTTCCAATGATTTTACATCTATACAGGCATAGCTTATTGTCCTTCTTACATGAGTCCCAAGTTTTTCTCCATGTGATATTAGATTTCTAAGGTAAGCATGTAAAGCTTTTGTATTTTCTAGGCATTATCCATTGGGCTATGGGGTCACAACAACAAAAAATAAAAAATATTAGACAATGAACAAAAAATAAGAAAAATAGGAGACAAAATGAAAGTGTTATACATCCTGGTAAATCTACCTATACTCCATAATTTTTGGTACATTGATCAACTAGCAATTCATTACTAGCGTGCTCTCCTTGTAAGCCTTGAACAAGATGATGACACCTATCAAGTGACAACACCTCCATCAAAATATTTTATTTACTTATCAATTATTTACATAAAATTTTAGTGTGCTTAACACATCTAGGAAATAAATTCCACTGCAATTCATCCTATGAATCTATAATATCTAGATCAAATGATGCTAAACCCGAGCTATTCTTCATGCTAATCCTAGTATTACCTATGGTCATTCTAAGATTTCATGAAATACCATTTGGGTCTAGTACTTTCCCTTAGGATTAATAAACCCAGGTCACAACCAATCAACACATGGAAGGTTCTCATCCAATCATATTTAGTGCTTGAGTCATTCAGAGAGGACTGTCAATGTTGTCTCCCACTTGAACTTATCTGATTTAAGGTCCTTAATTTTTTTTATTTACTCTTGCCATGGCTTGAGTTATTATACAATGATCATGCTTATCATCCATTAGTTTCAAAGAGGATGGGAAATTGGTGGTTGGATTTTCAAAGAGTTTTGACGTAGAGGATACACCATATGGCCTAGGTTGGAATGACTAGGTTGATTACACCTCATTAGAGTTCTCACCATCCCACAATTTAGTTGTTTGAAGAGGAGGTCCTCTGAATAGGTTGTGGAAGAGCATTGACCTTCCTTCTATTTTCTCAAGATCAATGATAAAGAAGAATGACCTCTTGCTTTTCATCAACCTCTATTGACATGGGTGATTCTAGTAGTAGGGAGATCTACAAGGGCACTAGTCCCAAAGAACTCATGTTTTACATTAACTAGGGAAAAGTTGTGGTACTTGTATTTTGCTCATAATGAAAGGTTGCCTAACCTACATATTCTTTTGTTAGCATTCAAGTCTCTGCAAACACTTCTCATTCTACAAAGGATTTGCTTTTATAGAAATTTATGGGGAGGATGTCTCCCATAATTTGGGTGAAGCCTAATCTATATTATTTAGGGAATGGAACTGTTGGAACAAAATATGTCTTTGGTTAATTGTATTACACCTTAGACCTTGCCAACATTGAATAGATGAAGCTAACTTGGGAATTTTCATCCAGTCTCTAGAGTGGGCTGGTTCCCTTGGGTTATTTTTAGAGAAAAGGGTACAAAAATAAGGGAAATATAGCCGAGGCTAGTAGATTTTCTCATGATGTAGATTGAACAACAACTAAAATCAAATACACATGTACATGCTATAATATTTCTTTATACCCTCATGTAGAAATCATAATCCCCTTAGTGTGATTTAGACATTCATCTAACACATATAAGTATCTTTAATATTTAAATCCAGTAATAAGATTCATACATGCACAATTCAGATTTTAAAATAGATACAATATAGAACTTAAAAGTAAATAGAAGTCAATAACTAGATACATACATTTGCACACAAAAAATTAGAAGCTGGATAGAGAAATATCTTTATTTCTTGCATCCAAAAAAATGTACATTAGTTTTGTAAATGTCCAAGAGCTAACCCTTTTTTACATGGTGTGCTCACCCCTATATATACCCTTAAATGGGAATATTTCTACTCAGTACATTTTGATTCTCAATCAATTACAAGCAATTATCAGTAGTTTCTAATAATAGGAAAAAAATATCCTACAAATTAGATCTTGACAAGTCTGTAACTCTTCAATAATCTGACAACCCCAGGAATCAGATTTTGATGTAAGGGCATGTTCTGGTTTCCAAAAATATACCTTTACCAAGGACAACTATTATGTCTTGAAATCGTGATGTTTTAGCTTTGTAGAGTTTTCTCTTTCTCTTCCCTGGCGAAAAAGTGACATGTCACAAAATCGTGACATTATCTTCTCTTTCACTCTATATCTTCTTCTTGGTCAAGAAAATGTGACATGTCGTAAAATCATGATGTCTTCGACTCTTTCTGAATTTCTTGGTTGCAAAAATGGGACATGTCATGAAATCGTGACGTCTCCATCTCTTCAACTTCTTCCATCATCTATGACTGCAAAAAAGAAACATGTCACAAAATCATGACGTTATTCCACTCCTTAGTCATTTTGTTGTTTCTTTTGGAGAAAATGTAACATGTCATAAAATCACGACATTCTTCTTCCTTAACACATATTTCCTTCTTGTTTCCCTATCAAAAACTAGCAGCTTCGGTCTTCTAAAAAAGGCTTGATATATTAATATTTCAGCTATTCTTGGAGTTAGTCTTTTTTATTAACATTCTTGGCACCTTCCAGGGGATTTTTTTCTGGAAAAATATTAGAATCCAGACCCTTCATCAATTGGGAAATAGAGTCAAAAATACACTAAATAAAATAAGATATTACAAAAAACAAAGAGTAAGGAAAAATGCACTTAAAAGTAAGTAAGCATTACCTCGTCAAAACTATTTTTATAGCTTAATGACTTATTACTAAAATACATTCAACTTCTGAAAACAAGCAAAGTTAAACACTTGTTTTAATTTTGGGCACTAGTCCCAGTTTCAGTCAACTGCTTTTTCCCACTGTGCTTGGATTTTATAATTTTGTCCATTGTAGCTACTAATTCTTGATAAGTCTTGCAGACTTGTTCCCAATATCCATCTTACAAATCTAAGGATTCTATAAAAAGATGGTAGATATATTGGACTTTTTCTACCTTATCATAAGAAACCATTTTATACCTTAAAACTAACTCTTGCAAATAGGTCTTAACCTGTCTGAGCCTTTGAATCATCTCTATCACCTGTGCTTCTTCTATTGGCTCACTCCAACCTTCTACCTTAGATTAATCTTTAATAAAAGTTTTTAAAGATGAGGAGAGTGTATTCTTCTCAAGAACCTTTGCATTATCATCCCAAAGGTATGGGAGTCCATTCTAGATAGCCAAATCCATATTCTTAAGAAACCCTTTTGCTTTAGCTTCTAATTCTTGCAAGAGTTTATTCCCCTAGGTTATTAATCTGAGCTTCTTGAAGAAGTTCTTGGCTGCAATTTTGGCCTGAGACCAGACTTCACTTCTTAATTTTGTTGCTATACTTTCTGGCATTCTTTCTAATAATATTTGAATCTTCGTAGTAGCATCTTCTCTTTTTTGCAAAAATACAATTACAGTTTTGAATTCTTCTCCCACTACCTCAATTGTCTCTTTGAATTTGGTAAAATATAACAATAATGGCCTTGCTTTCAAAACTAAAGTAAACAAATCCTTCAGCAAATATTTTGTTATATTTTCACCTTTTATTTTGAAAAACCAGATAGAGCATTTTGCTACTCTGTTAACTGCTGCTGGAGTTGCTGGATTTGTAGATTCAGGGCCTGAATCTATGCATTTGTTTGACTTAATTTTTCTTTATAATTAGCTACCTCACTAGTAGCAACACTTAATTTATCCTCCCACTTCTTTTCCTCCAATGTTAAAGCCTTTTCCACTATTTTTTGTTCTCACAAAACATATTCCAACTCCTTCCTTTTCTAATTCTCTTTCAAAAACTTCTCCCTGTAATGCCCCCCATGCAAATATATAGTTCCCAAGTGTGCTTGGGATTTTACCCACTCATCTTACATGGGCAACTGAGAGATATCTTCATTCACTTCTTTTGCCTGGTAATCAGCAATTGTTATCTCTCCTTTGGACTTATTCGTTATCGGTGTCAACTTGACTTTCTTTCTCTTCATTGTGGTAGGATCTAGAGCAATAATTTCATGCATGCTGGCAGGAGCTTTTGGATCCTCAACCGAGTGAGAAATCCACCAGTCCAAGGTATTCTTGCTGACCTTCTTAAAATTTTCAATCTTTGATATAGTCAGATGACTCTCAATACCTTAGGAGGATGCAACTTCAATTGTTGGGATATTGATGTTAGGAAGGAAGGGGATGGATACAAATGCAGTTTTGACATTGAGTAAATACTGGGAAGATGTTGCCATGTCTAGGAAAGCAAACCAGTTTTTTGACAAGAGGGTTACATCTTTGTTTACTTTAGAAAGGTAAGGAGAATTAAAATAGGAACGAGTAGAAGAAATAGAAGGAGATAGTGAAAGAAACATACTTGGTCCCGTCTAAATTTATTGTTGATCTCCTCCTTCCTCTTCATTCTGAGTTTGACCCTCATAATGGGCTTCAATATCCTTTTCATGTCCATCTTCTTCATCACTCTCATCAAGATTAATTATTTTTACATTCTAGGGAGATCCCCCCTGCTGTTGTTTCTTAGTCTCCTCAATTTCCTATTTGACAGGAACTTATTTTCCAATATCTATATTTTGGCTCTCTTGAGCTGAGCTTGGTGGGCCACTTAGGTCTTTATTTTGAGAATATTCTTACTTAGCTTCCTGAGCATCTATGTTATCATTTCCTTCATCAATTTTATTTTGGTAATCTCCCACAGAATCTCCAAATGTATTATCTTGAGCATCTTGAGGTTCTTGCTCACTGGGAGAGGCCTAAATGACATTCTTGTCTTTCTTTTTATCAGCTATTAGTTTTAATTTTTTCATTATTTTAGCTACAGGCTCTTCATAAAATTTGATAGCTGAGTCAAAAGGTAGTACAAACTTCACAAATTTCAATGCATAATCTCTAATTCTTGAGGCATCAGATCCAAGTGCTAAGCACTTTTCTCTATGTTCTACCTAGATGATTTCAGTCCTCCCCTGCCCTTCTTTTCCAAGGTCTTTTCCTTCATAACCTATTTTCAACATCATTTGAGCAGCCTTGCCATAATTTTGCTCCTTCTCCTTAGCAAAAACCTCTTCTATTGATCTTTTTCTAGATGTTCTATGTTTGGTCTAAGTAGGGGGGAGTTTTTGGGCTATCATCACTTGCTTGCCTTTTTCAGGCTCTTGTTTTTGGGGTGCTTCTAGGCTAGTCTCATGACTTCCTCCAATGTTGGGAGAAATTTTGATAGAAAAACTTCCAACCCATGATTCATGATGGAGGTCATATTTGGGATTGAACTCATTGTAATTCTTGGTGGGGTACTGTTGAGTGGTATTTTCACCCGATTGTGAAAACACACTCTCCGATAGGATTTGGGTTCTAAATCCTCTCTTGCAAAGAAATAATTTCTCCAAGGTTTCGCTATGTCAGCATTTGGTATATGTGTATCAATAATCTCAAATAAAGATATTCAATAAAAATGCTTGGAACACCTCAGTGGTTGCAAGTAACTGTTAACAAGGGGCAATGTTGGTTTATTTTACTATGAAATTTTAATGATTGTTCTTTGAACCCTAATAAAGCAAATATGATTTGATCTCTATATGACCAAGTTGTAATTTCAAAATGGAAACTGATGAAATTCCTTGAAACATAACCCCTTCAATGAAATTGGAATTTTATGAAGGGAATATCATCATCTACTCATGAATGAAAAACAAAACTGTAAAATGAAATTCTGGCCTAGAAATGGAAATTTTCTATTTTTTGACTTTGAGATTTTTTAGTTTTTTATTTTATTTTAATGCCTGTAAATAAAATAAAGTGCAGAAAAAAATGAAAATAAAATGCAAAAGTAAAATGAAATGCATTCAGGGTGATGCAATCCTATTCTGACAAAACCGAAGCTAATGAGGTTTCCATGCATGCAACCTAACTTATTGAACCTACAAAACATGCACAATCTAGATAAGTTAAGTGCTAGTCTCTGGGGTTTTAACTGTGATTTCAGATTTAGACATTCGCATGAAGCAACCAAGAGAACTTGCATTAAACTTCACCTATAAGCCTAGAAATCTGAAAAGGGGAAAGATAAACATTTAATCCTGCATGCAAAAAACAACTCCTTCTTTCTTGCCAATGAGGTGCAACTCTCTAAATTTTTTGTATTAAAAATTGGTCATTTTACAATAACAGAATCTCTAGTTTTCTCAAAACCAGAAAAATGGGAAGAAAAACACTCCTAAGTAGGCCTAGAATGGCTTCTCGCCTTTGGCACTGCAACTCTTCTTGTAGTAGTTTTCGACCCTTGTACCAATTTGTGCTTCCACTTTTAAAGTTTTGGTAAATTACTTCTCCTTCCATGATGGTTCTTTTTGTCTTCTAGATTGCTTCGTTTCACCTTCCCCGCCTTTCCATTGCTTTTGACTTTATGCTCGACATTGAGACGCTTGATCTTCTCTGTGTACTGTAATGCCTCTGCAGCTCTTACACATGTATGCCACATGTTCCACACTTTTCTGCATGTTCTGTAATAGCACCGTTTAAATCATGACAAAAAATAGCATGTCGCGATATCGCGACGTTTTTATGCATGTAGCTTTGCTCCTTTACTTTCATCGCGAAAACACGACATGTCGCAATATCGTGACATTTTCCTGCCAACAACCTTGTCTGCCTTCATACGCCACAAAAATGAGACATGTCACAAAATCATGACAATTTTATGCCCGCAACCTTTCCTGCCTTCATGCACAGCGAAAATAAGACATGTCATGAAATCACGACATTTTCCTGTCAACAGCCTTGCAAATGCAACATATTGTGAAATCATGATGTTTTTCTGTTTCGAGCTGTGAGGATGCAACCTGTCACGAAATCATGACGTTTTTCATTTTTTTGTGTTTCCCTGTACCTAGCCGCGAAAACGCGACATGTCACGAAATCGTGACACTTTTTCATTCGACATCATCTCACTGCTTTCTATCATGAAATTGCGACAATTTTTCATTTCGTACTACTTGGTTGCTTTTTTGTCATGAAATCGTGATGCTTTTCTCTTTTAGGCTGTCTTGCTGCTTCCTATCATGAAATCATGACGCTTTTCATTTGGAGTTTTCTTGCGGCTTTCTGTCATGAAATCACGATGCTTCTTCGTTTTGTACCACTTTGTCAGCTTTTCGTCGTGAAATTGTGACGCTTTTCTATTTCGGCATGTCTTGCTACTTCAGGTCGTGAAAACGTGACATGTCATGATATCGCGACAACTTTAGTGCCTTGCCTTGTTTGACTAGTTTGACCATGATTTTGTGACATGTCACGATTTCATGACAATTTTCCATTATGTCTTTCTCTCTCTTCTATGACCCATGATTTCACAACACGTCGCGATATCGCGACATTTTCTCTTCATGATGCATTCTGCTGCTCTTGGCCATGAAAATGCGACATGTCATGAAATCGTGATAATTTTCCATTTCTAGCCACGACGGAGCTTCATGTCACGATATCGTGACAACTTTTCATTTTTGGTCACGATGGAGCAACATGTCGCGATATCGCGACAACTTTTCATTTCTGGTCGCGATGGAGCAACATGTCGCGATATCGCGACAACTTTTCATTTCTGGTCGCGACGGAGCAACATGTCACGATATCGCAACACTTTATTTTTCTTGCTATATTTTGCTCTTTGATTTTTTTTTAGCATCTAGGCCACTGTGGTCTTCTTTGAAAGCATGCAAAAAATGTGGGTCCTCAATTTTGGGGTGTGTTGTGGATCAGCCACAACAAATGGCGACTCTGCTGTCAAATGCTCTTGAGCATTTTGGTGAGAACCCAACCTGAAATATAGAAGCTTAGATACAAGCGTCAGCACATAAAGGATAAACTAATACCGATAGATCAAAAATACATGAAACATCAGAATCATTAAGTATCAGCTCGGTGTGTGCAATGTGTTTTCATTCCCTATCGCTTGAACTTGATCAACATTCTATTGTCAGTTTCACTTGTGGAGCTTTCTACAACACAATTCCAATGTTTCTTATTCTCCTGATTTTAGTCATAAGTTGACATCTCAAAACCAATTTTTTTTTTTTTCATAAACAAACCAAAAATGTCCAAAGGACCAACAAACAAATTAAATCCAAATCCAAATAGCAATCCCAAAATTAAACTTGAAAACACAAACCCAAAACCAAAAACCAAAATATATATACAAATGTACACTATAATACAAGATGATGCAAAGCTTGGACTATCACTTTCCTGGATCCCAAACATGATTAGAACATTTTAACAAAAATATAACATGATATGCATGCCAAATGTTGTGGGAATCCAACAAAAACAAGACAAGACCAAACAATACAACCCACTTCAACTTTCCTCTCTCACCCCACCAATTAAATTTAGTTCCATTAGTATTCCCATAGGTGAGCTTCAAATTTTCAAATTGATTAGACAATGATTGATATTCAATTTTATCTTGTCTATTCTCTAAAAATTCCATTTCAAAACTCAATATTTGATTTATAATTAGGCTATCTTCATCCAATATGCAATTTTGTAAGTAGGAGCCTATTTCTACAAATTTTAAAGCCAAATTATTTTCCAAATTTGTAGGCCAATCAAATTTGTGTAACAGTTTGCAAGCATCTAGGATATTTACTAAATTAGGATCATTAACAATTTTTACCCTAGATTCGATTAGCAATTGTTGATGAATTTGATTTAACAATTCAAGTGCATCAACTTCTTTTCCATTCATTAAAACAATGTTATTAAAGGTGTGATTAAAAATTATACCTTGTTTTTCATTTACCTTTAATGACATTTCACCATAAACATTATTTAAATTCAAAACATGGTCATCCTTTTCAATCCTCAAACATTCTTGGTCAAAGTGTATGTCCCATGACTCATCTTGATGATCCTTCATTTGAGTTGCTTCCAATTGATCAATCTCTTTGTCATTTTGTTCCAATTATTTGTTCACTATCCATGGTATCTCTTCATTTGAATCCTCCAAATCATCATGCAAACTTGCATCCACACCTTCAATGAATTTATATTCAACATGATCAAATTTTGTCACCTTTTCAAATCTTGTGAATATGAGATCTTCGTATGATGTAGAAGGTTCAACATCCTGCATATCAAGTGAAATATGAGTTTCATCTATAGGGATGTGAGAAAAGAATGCATTATCATATCTCCCCCAAACATTGTGAAAATCGTCATCCAGATCTGTGAGATGAAACTCCATGGTATTTGTGACATGATCTTTTGATTCATTCATCAATTCATTTTCTTCTTTATCCTTGGTAATAGAATCATTATAATATTCCAAAATTTGATGAGATTTGAAATCCTCTTCCAAAACATCCTCAAATTGTACAGGAGTTGTAATATCTTCCTTCAAGTAGGAAATCATGTTGTCCTGTATATCAATTGGCGCACAAGTTTCATTAGTAGTTTTGGATTGAGTGTAGTCTTCCCACTTCTTCCAAGCATAATAATAATCCTCTTTCAAAATCAAGTTGTGACATTCAACTACTTCTTCAACATCTTCCATTTCATCAATGTGTTTCTCATCAAATTCATCTTCACCTTCCTTAGATGATTCAATTATTTCCAAAAGTGGGTCGTTTCTTGAATTCAAATTTGTAAGGCTATCATCGTCCAAATTAGTAACCCATGATTCAATTTTATCATAATTTGGAGGCTGAAGAATTTCTTGATTGTTAATTTTACACATCTCATCAATAGTATCTTCCAAGAACAAGTGGTGAAATTCTATCATATCTTCAAATTTATTTATTGATTTTCTTTCCATTTCACTTTCAACCACTTCATTCAATTCTATGGTGGGTTCCATCCTATCACATATATCAAACATTGTTGAATTTAGAACCCCTTCATCCGGATAATTGTGTATCTCTATGAATGAGATCATTTCTGCATAATCCTCACTAGCAGATGTTGGCTTAGCCATTTGCACCTCCTCGTGGACTACATCTAAGGTGGTTGTAAAACTTGGATATTCAAATTCATCCCCTTGATCATTTACCTTAGATATCATTGGAGTGGAGGGTGCTATATTTTATGGTTGGTGTAGGTTGGCATCAAAATAACAATCTCTCATATGAACATGTTGTGCCTTTTCTTCTTCAAGACCTTGTCGTTCTATCTCTTCCAAGATCTCATGGATTTTCTCTAGAGACAAACCACTCATTTTTTTCTCAATGTGTGAAGCAAGTATGGGGTGTATGGCTCCTAGGTATACTTCCATGGCTTCCTCTTCTAATGTGTTAAAGTTTTCCCACATTTGGGAGTGCAATTCATGAAATCTTCCATTAAATTGACTCAAGGATTCATTAGGCTCTTTACATATGGAGGTAAACTAATTTTTCAAGATTTCTAAGTCAACCTAATTACCAAAATGATAAAGATAGGCTGATTCTAGTTGTATCCAAGAAGTCCTAACCTCCATGGGTAGTTGGCTATACCAAAAGAATGGCTTATCATCCAAAATGTATGCAAATAACTTACAAGCCACCTCCTCATAGAAAATCTGGAATTGACACAATGTATTCTTGTAGACATGCAGTCTTCTGCAAGTATTCTAGTGGCACCTCTTGATTAAAACACCGTAAAAAATCCAATAAAACTTTAGGAATATGATAGGGTATCACATGTATAGACAAACCCTTATAATGATCCTCCATTGTAGATACCATTCTTTCTCTTAGAGATGCTATTTGAGCTCTTAGGGATACCATTTGCTCCTCAAGTGTTGCCATTGGTGAAACTTAAAATGTATTTTTAGAACCAAATCTGTTGAATACTCAACCTTCAATGTATAAAAAATCAAGTTAGCATCAACTAAGAGATGTATTCATTAAAATCAAATAAAAAGTAATTGCATGAAAACAACACTTTGTTAGTCAAAACCAAAAATTTTCAAAATTAAATAAAATCACATTGATTCTGTATGAAAAATCAGAAAAATATACAGCATACCTGAATTGCTTAAAATAGAATAAAGTAAACCAATTCAAGCCGTCCTTTTAACAATCTGTCGAGTGTTAGAGGAGTAAAGATAACAATTAACAGGGCATGAAATATTCAAAATTTAAATCCTTGTAGCACTTAAATCATAATGAAATAAACCAGTTCAAGCCCTCCTTCTAGCACCAATCTGTTGAGTGGTGTTAGAGGAGGCCGAAGATGCTAATCAAATGGACTTGAAATATTTAGCAATGTAAAGCTCTTAAACAATTATAAACCCGTAGCATCTAAAATCATGATAAAATAAACCTTTTCATGCCCTCCTTCTAGCACCAATCTGTTGAGTGGTGTTAGAAGGCTAAAGATAACAATCAGTAGGGCATGAAATATACAAAAATTTTAAATCTCACTAAAATAAACCCATCCAGCCCTCCTTCTAGCGCCAATCTGTTGAGTGGTGTTAGAAGACTAAAGATAACAATCAGTAGGGCATGAAATATACAAAAATTTTAAATCTCACTAAAATAAACCCATTCAAGCCCTCCTTCTAGCACCAATCTGTTGAGTGGTATTTTCACCCGATTGTGAAAACACACTCTCCGATAGGATTTGGGTTCTAAATCCTCTCTTGCAAAGAAACAATTTCTCCAAGGTTCCGCTATGTCAGCATTTGGTATATGTGTATCAATAATCTCAAATAAAGATATTCAATAAAAATGCTTGGAACACCTCAGTGGTTGCAAGTAACTGTTAACAAGGGGCAATGTTGGTTTATTTTACTGTGAAACTTTAATGATTGTTCTTTGAACCCTAATAAAGAAAATATGATTTGATCTCTATATGACCAAGTTGTAATTTCAAAATGGAAACTGATGAAATGCCTTGAAACATAACCCCTTCAATGAAATTGGAATTTTATGAAGGGAATATCATCATCTGCTCATGAATGAAAAACAAAACTGTAAAATGAAATTCTGGCCTAGAAATGGAAATTTTCTATTTTCTAACTTTGAGATTTTTTATTTTTTTATTTTTTTATTTTATTTTAATGCCTGTAAATAAAATAAAGTGCAAAAAAAAAAAATGAAAATAAAATGCAAAAGTAAAATGAAATGCATTCAGGGTGATGCAATCCTATTCTGACAAAACCGAAGCTAATGAGGTTTCCATGCATGCAACCTAACTTATTGAACCTGCAAAACATGCACAATCTAGATAAGTTAAGTGTTGGTCTCTGGGGTTTTAACTGTGATTTCAGATTTAGACATTCGCATGAAGCAACCAAGAGAACTTGCATTAAACTTCACCTATAAGCCTAGAAATCTGAAAAGGGAAAAGATAAACACTTAATCCTGCATTCAGAAAACAACTCCTTATTTCTTGCCAATGAGGTGCAACTCTCTGAATTTTCTATATTAAAAATTGGTCATTTTACAATAACAGAATCTCTAGTTTTCTCAAAACCAGAAAAAGGGGAAGAAAAACACTCCTAAGCAGGCCCAGAATGGCTTCTCGCCTTCGGCACTGCAACTCTTCTTGTAGTGGTTTTTGACCCTTGTACCAATCTATGCTTCCGATTTTAAAGTTTTGGTAAATTGCTTCTCCTTCCATGATGGTTCATTTCATCTTCCAAATTACTTCGTTTCACCTTCCCCGCCTTTCCATTGCTTTTGACTTTATGCTCGACATTGAGACGCTTGATCTTCTCTGTGAACTGTAATGCCTCTACAGCCCTTACACATGTACGCCATGTGTTCCGCACTTTTTTGCATGTTCTGTAATGGCCCCGTATAAATCACGACAAAAAATAGCATGTCGTGATATCCCGACATTTTTATGCATGCAGCTTTGTTCCTTTACTTTCATCGTGAAAACGCGACATGTCGCGATATCGCGACATTTTCCTGCCAACAGCCTTGTTCGCCTTCATGCGTCGTGAAAATGAGACATGTCATGAAATCATGACATTTTTATGCCCGCAACCTTTCCTGCCTTCATGCACAGTGAAAATAAGACATGTCATGAAATCATGACATTTTCTTGTCAACAGCCTTGCAAATGCAACCTGTTGTGAAATCGTGATGTTTTTTTGTTTCGAGCTGTGAGGATGCAACCTGTCGCAAAATCATGAAGTTTTTCATTTTGTTGTGTTTCCCTGTACCTGGCCATGAAAACGCGACATGTCACGAAATCGTGACACTTTTTCATTCGACATCATCTCACTGCTTTCTGTCGCAAAATCGTGACAATTTTTCGTTTTGTACTACTTGGTTGCTTTTTTGTCATGAAATCATGATGCTTTTCTCTTTTAGGTTGTCTCGCTGCTTTCTATCGTGAAATCATGATGCTTTTCATTTGGAGCTGTCTTGCAGCTTTCTGTCGCGAAATCGTGATGCTTCTCCATTTCGTACCACTTTGCCAGCTTTTCATCATGAAATCGTGACGCTTTTCTATTTTAGCATGTCTTGTTGCTTTGGGTCATGAAAACATGACATGTCACGATATCAGAACAATTAGTGCCTTGCCCTGTTTAACTAGTTTGACCATGATTTTGTGACATGTCACGATTTCGCGATAATTTTCCATTCTATCTTTCTCTCTCTTCTATGACCCGCGATTTCACAACATGTCACGATATCGCGACATTTTCTCTTCATGATGCATTCTGCTGCTCTTGGCTACGAAAACGTGACATGTCACGAAATCACGACAATTTTCTATTTCTAGCCACGACGGAGCAACATGTCGTGAAATTGCGACAATTTTTCATTTTCGGAGCAACATGTCGTGATATCATGACAACTTTTCATTTTTGGTCGCGACGGAGCAACATGTCGTGATATCGCGATAGGTTTTCATTTTTGGTTGCGACGGAGCAACATGTCGTGATATCGCGATAGGTTTTCATTTTTGGTCGCAACGGAGCAACATGTTGTGATATCACGACACTTTCTTTTTCTTGCTATATTTTGCTCTTCCTTTGATTTTTTTTTAGCATCTAGGCCACTATGGTATTCTTTGAAAGCATGCAAAAAATGTGGGTCCCCAATTTTGGGGTGTGTTGTGGATCAGCCACAACAGGTACCTTGATGAGATCATATCTATTTGCACCCTCATTACCCACTATTCCCATATTTTTGCAATATTCCAATCAGGTTGGCTTTTCTATACCCTGTTGATCCTATCATTAGTCAACTGATGAGTTGTGATTTTTAGAGGATCATAATTTACAACTACTTCATAGAAATCATGCAAGGGGGATAGAGGTTCCATCCTCTCTATGTGCCATTCCAGAGGTTCATCTTCAATGTTATTTATTTTCTCCTCTATATTTGCCCTAACCTTAGCATGGTACTCTTTCATTTAATTTTTATTCAAAATGGCTTACCTCTCAAAAAATCTATTCAAGTGATCATATTTCCATCTCTGTGTAATCTCAACTAGCCCCAATTCTCTCAAATATTCAGCTATTTTTTCATTTTGCCCCTTTTTTGATACAGTAATTCCTTCAAACTTGAAGGGCATGTTGTAGGTACTGGTTTTTCCAATACCAGTACCAAACTTCACATTTATTGTCTCATTTTGTCTAACATACTCTAAAGAAAATATTCTGTCAGTAACATAATGGCGGAGTAAAAAGGGTTTTTTAGTGAAACCGTATAATCTGATACAAACTCCTTGGGTTAGAATAAACCAGTCCCCTTCTTCAGCATATTTGGTCTGCAAAAAATTTTCTGCTCTAGGGGTTAATCTCCTAATTTGTCCATACATTATTTTTAACACAAGGCCTAAGAATTCTCTATTGAAATCATAGTATGATTCTGATTTATACAACACATTTGTCCATTCACAAACTAGAAAAAACCTCCCTTTTTCATATTTGCCATTTACTGAGATAAAATTTAATTATTAAGACAAAGTAGAAGAACAACCAAACCAGGTAAGAAGTATACCAAAAATAAAACTAAGTTTACTCCTTTAGTGCTGCCAAACCCTCATGAATTTCTGAACACAAAAATTCAGGCTATTCAAAGAAAATTGGTCTCACACTCTTGTCCATGACTGAGGAGTCATACATTTTGGGGTTGGACAAGCAGTCAACTATCACAGTTTTCCATATCTGGACTTTTTCATTAGTTTTGAGTCCTACTATCATGGCTAAAATAGAATAAAGTTATGGATTTTTGAAATCTAAGATACTAAAGGGAGGCTTGGGTGGATTTGCTCCCTCAGGTAAATCTTATAGCTAGGATATAAGAAAATTTCTCATTTTCTCATATGGGCCAAAATATTTATCCTGGTCTTCGAGGTTGAAGGTCTTGGGCTCAAATGCAGGGACACAGCCAATGACTAAAGCAAAAATAAAAGCATATTTGCTCAAAGAAAATAAAACCCTCCCATAATAATCCCTAACTTTTCTCTTTCTCGTCATAAAAATTAGCAATTGACCTTACTAATTTGGGGTAGGGATGTACAGGAATATATACATACCAATACAAGAAAGAATGGAAAGCAAAAGTAGACGGTGAAGATGCTAAGACTCTGGTAGCTATTCGGTCTACTATGTTGCTTCGTATCTTCGTCGGGTCCTTCCAGGTCACAATTGTATCAAATATCCCATAATCCTTGTCTACACTACTCTCCTCCCTTTTTATTACTACTGAAGTAGTTTGAGGTGATGAATTTGATGCTTCCTGCTTTTTTCCTTTTCATGGAGCCATAAGAGACTATCAGGTGAATAGCTTCTAGAAATATTTTTGGGGAATTTTTTAAACTTTCTTTTCATTTGAGGAAATTGGGGTCTCTGAGTATCACAGTGAAATTTTCTTCTTTCTTTCTGTGGGTGCTAGGAATAGTGAAAGACAAAATGCTTTAAAAATTTGGTTTTCTTCTTCACGTCGCTTTGGAAGGACATGCAATTGGGATGCATTAATTACGGTTGGTGGAGGTGATTCTCTCGTATTTTCTTTGATTTTCACTTCCACCACCTTATTTAGAATGTTTTCTTGAAATGCTCACCATCCCATTAATCTCGCATGAGAAATAGAAATAATTCCCTATCGAAATTTATATCACCTAACTGATTAATCATTCTTACCCACTTATTCCTTGACATGTGGCCACTTAAGAACGTTCCTCGATGGCTGACTTTAGAAATTTTTTCGACAAAATAAGATAACGCTTTTCAATGAGTCCATATAATGATTCTTTCTCACCAGCTCTTTAGAGGATCACGTGGCACTTTTGAATTTGAAATTTCAAATTGATAAAAACAAACTTTTCTCTCTATTTTTAATTAAATGTTGAGCTCTGGTTGTCTAAAAATACAAAAATATTTTTACTAATCCAGGAACAAGCAATAATATTTACAAAATTTTAAAAGACTTATATTATATTGTACATATAGTTTTTTCCTCGTGTTCTACTTGAAGTATAGCTTTAGGTGAAATGTATTCACCGTGATAGGAAGGATCCATCCATCTTGATATTTTACCTAAAAATCATTGAACTGCTTCTCTAAAATAATTTCAAATGGTCCCTCCCAAAAAGCATCAAACTTGTCATGGTTTCCTGGTTTTGCTTTCTTCACATTCCACTTCAAAACCAGGTCCCCTACTCTAAATTTTGTGAAGGTGGCTTTCTTGTTGAACCACCCTACTATGTCAACCATATATTTTTGGTGGTTGTCATAGGTTTGTTCCCTGGACTCTTCTAACTTTAGAAGTTGCATCAATCGAGCATCCATTAGATGGCCTTCATATTCATCTATCTGATTTAGTAATTTCAATGCTGGTATCTCCATATGAATAGGCAAGACAACTTCTTTTCATAAACCAAAGCATATGGGGATGTATTTATAGATTTTTTTAATTGAAATTCCATTATCCCACAAGGCCTAATTTAGTAATGAGTTCCAGTCTCTTTTGTTATCCTCTAGTGTTCTTTTCAATATTTTGAGGATATTTTTGTTGGTAGACTCATCCAATCCATTACCATATGGATAATAGTTAGAAGATATTTTCAAATAAATTCCATACCTACTGGAAAACTTGATCATCTTTGCTATAGTAAAAGAAGATCCATTATCTGTAATCAATGAGTTTGGTATATCAAATCTCGTAATCAGACTCTATACAAATTCTATTATGACTTCTGAATCAACCTTCTTTGTAGGAAATACTTTTGCTCTCTTTGTGAAGTAGTCCATGTTAGTGAGTATGTATTTATGGCCTGTTGATGAATTTAGTTCTATTATCCCCACAAAATCCAATCCCCACTACTAGAAAGGTTCTTTGACCTGTATAGCCCTCAAAGGCATAGGGGCATTCCTATTTCTTCCTACATACCTCTGACACTGTTCACATTTCTAGGTCACCTTGTATGTATCTAAAAAAATGGAAGGCCAATAACAACCACCTTTAAGGATCTTCAGAGCTATTGTTCTGCTTGAATAATGCCCACCTGAGAGGCCTCCATGGAACTCCTCCAATACTTTATATTATTTATCATCACTAATGCATTTCAATAATACACCACCGATGTTTATTCTATACAACCCTTATGTTAAAAGGGTATATTTTAATGCTTGGGTTCTAAACCTCATCCTTTGGGAAGCATTTAGATTTTTAGGGCATAACCTAGTCTGAAAATACTTCACCAAGTTGTCAATCCAATCAGTACCTTATTTTGTCTGACTTTGTTTGGTATTTGCCATTATGGATTGGCTTTCCACATATGCACTTGTTGCTTGCTTGGCCAACTCTTGGCATAGAGTTGTACCCCTGACTATCTTGGTCGGATGTATCTCTACATCATATTCCTATATGCGAGTTACCCATCCTACTCTTTTTTCATCGAGTTCTCCTTGTATTATAAAATTTCTTATGTCTGGGTGAATTACATAAATAATGGTATGAATTTGGGATAGGAAGTGTTTCAATTTATTCAATTATTTCATGATTTCATACACCTACTTCTCTATAAAATTGTACCTCTCCTCATGCTTGTGCATGGTAGAACTCAAAAAGGCTATGGGTCTTTCCTTGTCATCTGCTCCTTTCTGAGTAAGAACTGCAGTGTAGTTGTCTTGCTCTCCAACAACATATAGGATGAAACTTTAGGAATAGTCAGGGTTGACTAATACAAGGGCTTGAGCTATGGCTTCCAAAATCCTCCTAAAATAATCTTTCCTTGGTTCTATCCATTTAAAAGGTGCATCCCATTTTAACATTTTAGTCATTGGCCTAACTGTTTGAGCAAAATATGCAATGAAATTTTGAATAAAGTTTATCTATCCAAAGAAGGATTGCAATCCTTTATTATTAACTGGGAGTGAAAGTTATAAGAGTCATTTTACTCTATTATGGTCAATGGAAAACCCAACTTTAGAAATAACATTGCCAATCAATATACCTTCTTCTATGGCAAATATAATTTTCTTAGGATTTAGGGATATCTCAAATTCTCTACATTTTTCAAATATTTGTCGCAGATGGGTAGCATGATCTCTCTTATCATGGGAAAATACTGTCATGTCATCTAAATAGACAACAAAAATATTATTTGTAAGCTCTCCAAAAGCTACATCCATAGCTCTCTGAAAAGTTGCTCCTATGTTTGATAATCCAAAGGGCATTCTTTGGTAAGCAAAAGTCCCCCACTTAGTGGTGAACGTAGTCTTGTATTGATTTCCATTTTTTACCCAGACTTGGTTATAGCTAGAAAAGCCATATAATAGGGAAAACCTCTTTGCTCCTACCATTGTATGAATGATTGGGTCAATCTGAGGAAAAGGATAGTGATCCTTTAGAGAAGCTCTATTCAAATTTTGGAAATCTACACATAGTATGATTTCACCATTTTTTTCTAATTGGGACCAAATTTGCCACCCAGGTAGAATGCTTAATAGGACATACTATTTTAGCTTGTAGAAGTTTTAACAAATCCTGTTTCTTCAAAGATTCAACTTTTTGATTTATAGGCCTTTGTCTCCGCCTGAAAGGTTTAGCTACTTCCTCTAAATCTATGGTGTGCTGAATAACTTCCCTTTTATACACTCTCAAATCACTATACGTCCATGCTATAATATCTAGATACTCTCTACACAATTCTTTTACTTGATTTAATTCTTCTATTGTACAACTAGTACCGAATTTGATCATTTTACCTAGTTCTAATTCCACTTCTTTATACCGATGTTTTTTGACCTTAATCCTTTGACATACAGCTCTATCATTATTATTGAAAATATTCTCAAGGGTGATCAAACCCTTGGGAATGTGGTTGTTTTTTAATTGAATTAGACTCTCTTCATCTTCATCTTGTAATGTTCTATCATTAGAGCAGTTCATCTCATGGATTAGGAAATCCAATATCTATTCGTCATTCTCAAATACTTGCTAAAAAATGTCTTTGTCAGGCACATAAGGCCTGTATATTAGTCTCACTTTTTTTTATTTCTAGATGACATTAATGAATAGACAAAAAATTGATCCTAATAATACCAACAGGTCTGCATGAGTGTTAGTTTCTCTTGAGATTGATTTTATGTTTAGAGCTTCAAACTTGTCCAAGAGATCTAACACTTTATTCTTGTAAGCTCTTAGATAATGTTGCTTACTGATGCATTTTCCAGTGACCTACTTCAAAATAAGCTCTAAATCTCCATAAATCAGCAATTTTTTCACACCTAACTTTTAGCTTTTTTGAGTCCCAAACACAATACTTCGTACTCAGCTGCGTTGTTGGTGCAACTCCATGTCAACCTATACAAAAAGACATTTTCTTTTCCTTCAGGAGAAATCAAAACTATCCCAGAACCTGATCCATTCTTGCATCTAGATCCATCAAAATAAAGTTTCCAGACTTGGCTGGTGGAATCATTCTTTTTAGGGATAGAAATAGGTAGCTTTTTTGGTTTTTTGATAGAATAGCTCCCTATCTATATTTCTATCATGGCATTGAAATTTTTTAAGGAAAACCGATCTTCGGATTGGAGTTCTTCCAAGGTTTCCTCCATCAAATCTACATCTCCTATATCTTCGGTCATCATATTCACAGTATTGGTTTCTTCCAGTCTTGCTACGTGAAAAGTGGATGGCTTTTCATTAAAGAAAGGCACTTTGCTCTTATGATTCATAATTTTTAAATATTATCGAAGAAGGTCGATTTGTCCTAGAAATTGCAAAGCATAATACATGCTAGCTTTTGAGGGAGTCTTTTTCATCTCCTCAATGATATTAAATGGGATTTTCTCAACAATTTTCTCATTTTATCTAGCATATGGATCATATTTATTCCTATAACCCTGAGTTGCTTATGTTCTTTACCTTTTGGTCAATGAAGGGAATTTGAGCTTCTATTTTGCTTTATCTTGAGTTTTTCTCTCCTTTCTAGGAGGAGACTCTCTCCTTGGTGTTGGGATATAACTTTGGGGAGGATTATAGGACATTTTTTCACTTGATTGATATTTTTGAGGTGTATTTCTAGGAGCTAGAGGGAAACTTAATAGTTGAGGTTCCTGGGGATCAACTTATAGAGGTTTCCTTCCTGACCTTGTCAGGACTGTAACATGTTCTACAGATGGTATTTCCATATTATGATCTTCTTATTTTATCATGTTTACATGCCCCTTCATTGTTTCTTTTGCTTTTTCATTAACTAGACTCTGCACATGATGCTGGTGAAACATACATGAATCTTCTCCATGAGGATCATTACATGTGGAACACCAATAGTCTAAGTTAGAGGGTTCCCCATTATCTCCTGTTTCATTAGCATAAACTACATTTTTTCTTTCCTACCCTATGTTGCTTGTCGAAGCTACATATTTGGTTAGCTGAGGAAATCTCCTTGGATAGAAATGTCTCTCAACTTCTCTCTTTTTCATAGATGACATATCATTTGATAAAGTTTTCATCATGTCTATTATGATCATCATCTAATTATCTTGGGGGACTTCTCAGAGAGGAATAGTAGGCAATGCAAGGAGGAGAGGAATAAGAGGTAATGTTGGTAGATTCTAGGGTAACTGAATGATTGGAGCTATCGATAGCTCATTCTATTTTGGGGGAGGTGTTGTAGGATTCAAACCAGGGGCTTGGGGAAATTTTGGAAATATTGGTAGTGGGGCATTTGGAGGATATTTCTCAGTGGCAATAAGATCAGCTTCTCCTTTAGCTGCTTCTAAATAAATAGCAGGGAAAGTTAAAACACATTATTGTCATATAATCATGCTAAGATATAAATCAAAAGTTGTCAAATAATAACATATTGCTTGCTCTATGGTTGGTTTTAACCCAGTCGACACTCTATCCCAGGTGCATGTGAACCTAATGTTGAAATATGTGATATCTTCTTGTGGATGTCTCTTGACAATCATGAATTTATTGAGTAATGAGAATAGATCTGCATGCACATTGAATTCATCAATCAGATGACCAAAAAGTATCACCCAAGAAGTAATAGATCCATGAGGGAGCGCTCTATACCAATGGAGCATTTTTACTTTTAAGGATATGACCAGTAACATGACCATAAAATATTCTTGGGTGATGTTATAGATTGCTACGAACTTAATAGGAGACTAGATATCATTTCATCTAGAGCAACTGAACTTAGGCAAATCAAGAGGTTTGTCCTAGATAGAATCTTGGATCCCGATCAACTCATTTTTTATCATGAACTTCAGAGAGCTTGCCATAGGTGGTTAGCAGATAGAAGAGCCCTTGTGTCTTCTGAGTTGTATACCTTTGAGGAATTCCTCGAGAATGTAGCCATGGTGCACCAATTCCGAGGTCATGTAGAAGATCAAGAGGTCATTCTTACAGATAGGGAAAGGTGGATGAGAGTTCCTAGAGCTGTGTTATATCGAGAGTATTACCACGAACTTTATTTCTACCAACCAAAATCTAAGATAGATAATATCAATATAGCACTTTTTGTCAAATTCTTGAAAGAAATTTTTCAATTTGAAGAAGAACATTTCATGACTCCTAAAGAACTTGAGCCCATTAATAATATTTATAAATTTTTTATAGAAAACTAGCTCATTGCTTTCATTATTATTATTTCTTGCATTTAGTGTGTTGTTTGTTATCCTTATAATATTGTTATAAAAAACAAGAAAAACCAAAAACATAACAAAACCAAAACATTTTATTTTCAATACTATAGTAGGTATATAATTAAAATATATACCTCTTATGCTTGTTGCAATATATATATATATATATATATATATATATATATATATATATATATATATATATTCTAAAATCTAAGTTTAAGCACAATGCCTAGACTTAGAAATGGTAAACAAACTAAAGAAGAAGAAGAAGAAGATTGGCTAGGAAACAAAACAAAAAAATCAAATGCCCTTCCTGAGGATCCAATTCCAAAAGGAGAAATTCTAGAATAGCCATAAGATGAGCTTGTTGTAGATGAACAAGAAGAAAATGTTAGAGAGGAAGGATCCTCATCCCCTAGAATGGCTCCAGACGGAACTATTGCTTTTGATAACTTAGATCATTTTTGGAAATTTTTCAATAATAATATTGGTGCTCTTAATATGGCAGTTCGTATTGATAGAGGACAAATTAGTGACACTCAAGCAACCATGGAAAATATGTTTAACATACACACCAATCCCTTGTCCTTTGTTGATCAAGAAAGTGATAAAGCTGGACCATCCAATAGAGATATGGTCACTATGATTTAGAACATACAACAGCAACAGGTTACCCAACCCCCTAAGGAACCTGTTATTGAGCCTGAAATCATCCCCACACAAAATAGACCTTCATTCACTACTTTATTTCACCAAACTATTGATCAATATGCTTCAAATCGACAAAAACCTAAAATGAAGCCAAACACCAATTTTCAACAATCTGGGATACAACATAATACAACTTCAAAACTTTTTCATAACACCCTTCCTACCAAAAATTTACACAATAGCAATATAGCATCTAATATTCATGTCCCTCCATCATATACTCACAAATCCCATATTAATGCCCTATCGAACCAATATGGTGGGCAAACCATGTAATCTGGAAGCCATGGTGAAACAGTTAGCTTCCTGCATGGACCAGATAGATCCCTACCGTCCCTCGTATAATTATTGAGAGATATGTAGTCAACCTTTGGATCCCATATTTTTAGCACAACCTACCCTAAACACTTTCCCATGCCTGTCCTGCCTATATATAAAGGAACTGAAGATCCCATAGAGCATCTTCGTATGTTTAGGATAGCATGTCATGATATATCACATGATGACTTGCTATTACTAAAAATGTTCCTAAAAAGTTTAGGAGGAATGGCATTAGAGTGGTATTATCAACTACCCACTCATTCTTTGAGAAATTTTGAAGAAACAGTTGAATATTTTGTCCATCAATTTAGTACCTACATCGAGAGACACGTGAACATTAAAGATTTATACAACTTAAAACAAGACAAAGATGAATGTTTTGCTGATTTCTTAGCTAGATGGAGGCAGTTGATAGGAAAACTACACTTTGTGCTACCTTATAGGGAAATGATGAACATTTTTATTAATAATTTGCAAGAACAAATATCCTATAAATTATCAACTGCTACCTTGACCACCTTCGATCAAGCTATAGACTTAGCTCGAAGGGTGGAAGATGCTCTCATTAGAAGAGGTCAACTTAAAAAGAAATATGATGAGAAAACATCCGAAAATCAATATAAAAACAAACAAGTTGTGGGTGACGGAGTCACTGATAGTAGAAACATTGCTAATGTTAATACTAAGAAAACAACAAAAAAGTTTATATTAAAACCTCCTGATAAACCACCCCGAGAATTTACTAGATTGAATCAACCTTTATCAACCATTCTTCCTCAATTATTCGCATGAGGTTTGATTCAATTACCAGCTATTCGGGAACCTGATCCAACTATACTCGGATACAGAGCTGATTTACATTGTGATTTCCATAGAGGACCTGGACACTCTACCAAATCTTGTAAAAGATTAAAACATAAAATACAAGATCTGATTGATAATAATGAAATTGAGGTGCAAGCCTTTCAACCTAAACAAAATGCTCCTACTAATGCTCAAAAGAACATTCCCCAAAATTAGAATCAAAATGTTAATCAATCATTAGATATATTTCAACATCCTTTACCGTGGCATGACAAAGAGGTGGCTAATCAAATTGACCATCATAATGTTCCCCCTCCTACCCGATATGTAGGGACTATTAGCAAACAATTACCTGTTCAGGATCCTCAAATATTTGGCACAACTTTCTCCATGGTCACGACCAGACCCCTGTATAATACTAAAACACCGGATCTTAGTGATGTAGAATCAGATACTGAAAGTGAAATAGAAATCACCTCAAACCAATTGAATAATTCTAAAAATTAATCAGATCCGATTCAACCTATCATAGATGCTATGGTTTCGGAAGAACCATTTCCTAGAAGAGTTACTACTCGACCCTCTTCTAATCAGTTCCTTCCTAATGAACAATCCATAAACGCTCAACCGAGACCAGTTCAGCGTCTTCAATATAACATTGTAGGTACCATCGGAGTTGTTACCAGACAACAGGCTCAAAAATCTCGATAGGATCAAACTCAGAATGATGGATCAACTCCATTTATTTTGAAAAATCCCAATAAAGGGAATCATATGTCTAATGTTCAACCTAAGCCTCCTTACAATATTAATGAACAATTATCCAATACTACAGCTAGAATTTCCCTTTTGGACTTGTTAAGATCTTCTCCTACCCATAGGGATGAGTTAATGCTCACATTAAGCCAAATGATGGTACCTCAAAATATTCAATCCGAAGCCATGTCCAATACTATCATCACTCGAGAAGTCGATTGTATTAACTTTCGAGATAGAGATATCCCACAACATAGTTTACATAAGGATAACCCCTTATATATTACTGCCCTAATTGGAGATGTAGCTGTTAAACGAGTCTTGATTGATAATGGGTCATATTTAAACATATGCACTTTTGACTTCTACCAAATATTTGGATTTAGGAGTGACGAGATGAAAATAACGGATATGATTATCAAAGCCTTCAATGACGAGACACAAGAAACATGTGGAGTCATTACTATACCCTTGTAAGTTGGTCCTAGAACCCTAGATACAATCGTGTTTATTGTACATTGCCCTGCATCATACAATATACTTCTGGGTCGCCCTTGGATCAATGCGATGCAAGTGGTTCCCTCCACTTTACATCAATGTGTTAAATTTGAATTTAAAAACCAGTTGGTTACCATTCATGGTGATCCTAGACCCTTTGATATGTGTGCTTTGGCTGAACCCGTTGGAGTGCAATTTTGCCCTGCCCTATCATCCACACATCCTAGTTCTTATCATCCATCCAAACGTGTGAAACACACACCCATAACATCATCTACCTCATAAACTACACCTATACATTTAACTCAACCATCTTCTGAACAAACCACACTAGAACCTCAAAAAGATCTTAAATCCACAACCAATCCTTCATGTTCCATCTCTATAATTTCAAAACCTATAGACCCATTTATTAACACCTCCACATCATCTACATTTATCATACCTTCCACATCTAAAGATATCGGGAATGATCCTTCTACATCTTATGCTCTTTCTGATGAACTCTTACCTAATTTATCTAAAATTCTTATATAAAAAAAAACAAATGCTTCTATGCAAGATTCCATTATCTTAAGTAATTTGTCGCCATATCCTCGTACTTTGGGCCTCCCACAACCTATGGGAAGTACTTACCAAGTCGGGAGTTGTGCTTTTATTTATAAAGGATATGATTGGGGCAGAATACCCCGAAACATCAAGACACATTATGATGGATATGCTAGGTGCTATTTTGCTAATGAATATATCAAAGATAAACCCATAATGCTTAAAATGGGATATAAAGGGAAAGGCTTGGGACCTTTCCAAAATGGTATGAAAGAACCTTTCGAGGTAGAACCATGGCCCGCCCGATGTGGTGTGGGCCTATTTCCTAGTAAGGGTCAACACTTCCCTTTTGAAGATAATGATCAACTCATATGTTATCAAGATTATTTAGATGGGCATGATGATTTGACTCTAAAAAATCAGCCATTTACATGTAATATGCTATCCATAGCTTATCTTGAAATGATTGTTGAATCCGACGATGAGTTGGAAGGAGATATTTTCCACGATGTCTCCGTTGAAGAGTTGTTACACAATGGTTTTTATTTTGATGGTTCTATACCTACTATAGCTCAGCTTGAGGCCATGACTCCTCAAGATAAATTATCCAAGTTAACCTTAAAATAATTACAATATTTGGGAATTTCACCTACCCCACCTAATTTTGAAAGAGATCTACACATGGAAGTAGAAAACGTCAGTAAGGTTAACATTG
The DNA here is from genome assembly GCA_028583015.1 of Wollemia nobilis. Lineage (NCBI taxonomy): Eukaryota > Viridiplantae > Streptophyta > Pinopsida > Araucariales > Araucariaceae > Wollemia > Wollemia nobilis. The sequence goes on from JAQPPZ010016675.1 coordinate 1,803,001, forward strand.
GAACTGAGGATAATCCTCACATAATCAGTATTGGGTCAAAATTAAGTCAAGAAAAACAAGAGCAATACATTGCATTTCTTAAAGAATATGAAGATGTCTTCACTTGGACATATGAAGATATGCTAGGTTTAGACCCTTCTGTAGTCATGCATCACCTAGTAGTCCATCCGAATGCTAAACCTGTTAAACGGAAACTTAGAAAAATGCATCCCAAAGTGGCCCTGCTAGTCAAAGGGGAGTTAGAAAAACTCCTAAATGTTGTTTTTATATAGGCTATTGATTATGCTGAATGGATCTCGAATGTAGTTCCAGTCACCAAGAAAGAAGCTACCAAAGTTAGGGTTTGCACAGACTTTAGAGATATTAATGTTGCATGCCCTAAAGATGATTTTCCTCTTCCAAACATGGATCAAATCATTGATTTTACTGCTGAGAGTGGAATGATGTCCCTAATGGATGGATTTTCTGGTTATAATCAGATTAGGATAGCTCCTGAAGATCAGGCTAAAATAGCCTTTATTACCCCCTGGGGTACCTTTTGTTGGAAAGTGATACCATTTGGTTTCAAGAATGCAGGCACAACATATCAACAAACCATGAATTATATCTTTCATGATATGATGCATGATATCCTACATGATTATGTAGGTGATATTATAGCTCGCTCCATTAATGAAGATGATCCTTTAGATGATTTAAGGAAAGTATTTAATCGGTTAAGAGAATATCTTATTCGATTAAATCCAGCCAAATGTATATTTGAAGTCAAGTCCGATAAACTATTAGGGGTTTTAGTTTCTTTACATGGTATCAAAATTGACCCTCTCAAGATTACGGCTATCACTGATATGCCCGCACCCACCAATATATCTGAAGTATGAAGTTTACAAGGTAAGCTTCAATCCATCCGTCACTTCATCGATAAGTTGGCAAACAAAACCAGTCCCTTTATTAAGCTCTTTAAGAAGGATGTACCTTTTAATTGGGATGATGAATGTAAGGAAGCTTTTGAACTTCTCAAAAAATACCTCCTTAACCCACTTGTGCTTTCACCACCTAGACCTGATCGCCCATTTCTCCTATATATTTTAGCTTCAAATTTTGCTTTAGGAGCTATGTTAGCTCAGCTTGATGATGAGAAGAGAGAGCGTGCTAATTATTACATTAGAAAAACCCTCATCAGTTATGAAACCTGCTACACAACATTAGAAAAACTATGTCTAGCAGTCATATTTTCTACGCAAAAATTACGCCATTATATGCTCAGTCAAAAAACATATGTCATTGCTAAATATGATCCCTTGCGGTATCTCATGAGTCAACCTTATTTATCGGGTTACACAGTAAAGTGGGTTCTTGCTCTAAGCAAGTTTCAACTCATGTTCATAGTACAAAAGTTTGTTAAGGGTCAAATCATAGCAGATCAATTAGTTGCTACACCTTAGATTCTACCCATCCCCTCATCATTGAGTTTCCTGATAAATGTCTTCAATTAGAGGCAGACCATGTTGAACAATGGTCCTTATACTTTGATGGAGCCCGATGCATGAGTGGGGCTAGTGCGGGTATTATTTTAATATCTCCACAAAAACACATTATACCTTTGTCCTTTAAATTAACATTTGCTTGCACCAATAATACTACTGAATATGAAGCTCTAATCCTTGGATTACGAGCTACCTTGGCACTAAAAATTAAACATCTGCTAGTTTTTGGTGATTCTCAACTTGTTATAAACCAAATTAATGAAGTTTATCAAACCAAAGATGATAAATTATGCCCATATAAAGCATATGTTTTACAATTAATATCTCTATTTGATCAAGTTACCTTGGAAGCTATTCCTCGAACTAGCAACCGTGTGGCTGACGCTATGGTCGCAGCTGCATCTCTTCTACCCTTGGAGTTAGATGACGAATATGCCACCATCATTATTCATCGAATCTAGGAACCCGCTTCAAATAAGTCATTCTTAGAACCTTTGGATGTGTTTCTAATCAATGAAACTACTCCTGAACCTTGGTATATGGATATATTTGATTTTCTTCACAATTGGACTTTCCCTGCCAGTTCTAATAGGAACCAGCGTCGGTTATTACATAGACGAGCAAGTCAATTTGTAATAATTGGCAATACTTTATATAGGAGATCTTTTGAAGGTATCCTCTTGAGATGTTTGAATCTAGAAGAATCCAAATCAGCTTTGAGTGAAGCCCATGATGGATCTTGTGGAGGACACTTCAGTGGTAGTGTCATTGCTAAAAAGCTCCTTAGGATAGGCTACTTTTGGCCTACCATGGAGAATGATGCACATGATTATGTGTGCCATTGTGAAAAGTGCTAGAAACATGCTGACCTTGTCCATGTGCTTGCGTAAGAGCTACAAGTTATTTCATCTCCTTGGCCCTTTTCAAAATGGGGCTTAGACATTATTGGAAAAATTAATCCTGTGTCATCTGATGGACACAAATTCATCATAACCGCCACTGAGTATTTCATGAAGTGGGTTGAAGCTATGCCTTTAGCTTCCTACATTGGAACACAAGTCTCTAAATTTATTTTTAATCTAATCATTTGTAGGTTCAGAATTCCTACAAATCTCATCTCAGACAATGGAACTTGTTTCAAAAATAAATATGTTAAGAAATTATGCCAAAAATATAAGATTCAACATCGATGGTCCACTCCCTATTATCCTCAGGGTAATGGCCAAGTAGAAGCATCCAAAAAAACCTTAATCAAAATTCTCAAAAGATTGGTCAATAAATCTGGCCACGACTGGCACATTCAATTATATCTAGCTTTGTGGGCATATCACACTAGTGTTCGAACTCCCACTGGAACTTCACCTTTTGTTTTGGTTTATGACACTGAAGCTATTTTTCCCTTTGAATTAGAAGTTCCTTATTTGGCTCTACTACTTCAAGATACCAAAGTAGGGGATGAATATCGATCTAGCCGACTCAGTCAGCTGGAACTCCTAGATGAAAAGCGCATCAATACTTTGGAGCATCTTCGTGCCTACCAAAATAAGCTTAAAAGATCATATGCCAAGAAAGTTTGTCATCGATCCTTTGAGGTCGGCGACCTTGTTTTAAAAGAAAATCAAAAATATACTAATGCAACTAAAGACCTTAAAGGTAAATTTGAGCCCAACTGGCTTGGACCATATATTATCACTGTTAAATTTGAATCAAGAGCATATAAATTAGCTACCTTAGATGGTAAATATTTAAAAGAACCTATGAATATTATGCATCTTAAGCGATATTACGCATAAAATTTGGTCATTTCATCATTTGTACATATTTTTCATGTTGTCTCATTCTAAAAATATATATATATATAAATGTTTAAACAAAAACAAACAAAATAATAAAAAGTAAAAACAACAATATTATTGACTCTTTTGAAACCAAAAAAAATAAAGAAGAAAGAGAGAGTCAAGATCATCAAACTCCTCAAAAATATTTGTTGTATATATTTCTTTTTCAAGTATTGCAGTTATATTTTCAAATTATTTTGGCTAAATTAGCATTTATTTGGAATCCCTCACTATCACAAACACAAAAATAAATATCTTGATTTTATCTGGCATGATTACTAATCTCTCTTATATCAAAGTCCACAAAATTTAATTAACTAAAGTTTGAGCATAGAGAATTGATCTTGTTATTTACTTAAACCAAGCACATCCTTTCACAATAAAATGATTATATTTGTAATTTCCATGCTATGCTACATAGTAGAAGTGGTTTCTTGAGTGAAAAGTTTCCCCTACTATCCTATCATGCACATGGTCTAGAATATTTGAAAATTGACAAAATGACAAGCTCACCCCTACCCGAAATAAAAATCCCTTGCTCTACAGCTAATCCGAGCAAGTATCCCTAGCATAGGAAGAAAAGAAAAGTTCAATAAAAAGAGAAAAAGAAAAATGTTATTTCAGCATTATCTCAAATATCAAGCCAAAATACAAAAGTACAAAAAAAAGAAAAAAGAAAAAAAAAAGAGCAAAGAAAGCAAAAGCAAATGCAATAAAATCCCTTTCCCTACCCATTGAAAAGAAAATAAGGTTTGATGAGCTTGAATCCCTAGAATTCTTAATTATTCAAAAACTGTGAGGTAAGCCCCATAACAGGTGGTTTGTGCCCAACCCGCTTGGCCTTGGGTAACTCCTAGCGCGGTGATATGTCTATTACATTAGCGATCTTGTTTTGTACAGACCTATGTCTACTTATGGATTAGCTAGCTCTTGATAACCCGACCTACATAGTAGTCTGGTACGGTTATATGCATCTAAATCATGGTTAATGAACACTTATTTGGTTAATTCAAATCACTTGTATCAAATTATCTTGCTCAAAACTGGTAAATGAACAATGCAATTGCACACACATTTGTATTTGAGAGATTTTGTGTATCATTATGATCGGAAATGAATTCACATATGCACATGGGATTCCTTATAAATCTAACTTTTGTCTTTAAGATACTTTGAAATATTTTTTGCAAATTTTTTGGAATAATTTCATTTTCTCATCTGAGAACAGTTGTTTAGTATAAAGACAACTACATGCATTATAAAAAAAAAATCAAAATCATTTTCAAAAACATGCAATAAAGTTACATTTATATATAACTTTTTGAATTTCACGATAATGGTATAGTTCCAAAACCAAAATTGGAATTTTATGCCTAGCACAAGTCCTCATCTTTATATTTTCTGTTTATTTTCAAAAAATTAAAAATCAACCATGCAATAAAACTATTATATCAATTTCTTCTTTGGATTTCACGATGATGGTATAATTCTATACCTATAATTCTATGCCTAGCACAAACCATCATTCTAATTTTCTTTTCCATATATTTTAAAAACAAAATTCATCAAAACATGTGACTTGCATCATTATGTTACACAAATATGCTTTACAAACAAACAAACACTTATTCTATTTCATGACATTATGTTCAAATTCAGTTTTTGCAACCATGGTATAAATTCTAAGGAATTGTTCAAAATTTTATCATACTTAGGAATTTATGCCTAGCAAAATCATATTTCTTTTCATATTTCATGCATACTATTTTTATGAAAATCTGAAAACAAATCATCAAACCATCATTATCTCCATCATTACAACACAAAGTCTTAAGACAGTCTCTTAAGCACTCTTTTACTTTTTAACGATATTTCTATACTGGGGTTAGCTTGACGACCAAGTGAGTGATGACTCCATGAAATGGTCTATAATAGCAACAATGTCCTTTGAAATTATTGTTATAAGTCCCTTTTATTTTTTATCAAATCACACCACAACCACCAATTTGTTTACATCAGATTATTTCATTTAAAATCTTACAGCATGATATCAAATTATAATATTTCAAAACAACATAATTACATGAATCATCAAATCAATCACACCAAAACATTAAAGCATCATACAAACATAAGCCGAGTCATATCACAAAAAAAAGATCATATATATACATATCTCAAAAAAATATATGTACATCATATCAAAACTAGATTGGTATGCCACAATCTACATATTGGCATACTCAATCCTCTCAAACCATATATACAGTCTGTGCAGTGCAGTAGCCTAGCCTCGAGAACCCCTTGAGCTCTTAGCCTCATCTCCTCCCCTACCCTGAGGTGGATGAGGTGGACCCATCGTAGTATGTGTGGTACCGTGAGTCCTAGTCATCGATCAAGATGAAGTCCTTGATAACCCAACCCTGATCAGATCTGCAATACCGGCTGGCAGTTGTACCCTCTGACACTTTGGCACCAGCTGGAAGTATATACCCTGATAGAAGGTGGTCTGAGAAACTGACCATGCCAGCTCCTGAGTGGTCACTCCTCTGCTCTATGCTCTGAGGCGTGTGACCTCATCTCTAAGTTGTGTGGCCTCAGCTCGATGTCGTGCAACCTCATCCTATAAAGATCTGCACCTAAGCCTAGAGACAAATAGTCTCCACCCAGAGAGTAGCCATCTCACTACTCTCTCCTACCTTGACACCCTTGCCCTTATCGGGCGATGGTGGCCTCTCTCTCCATGGAGAAGGGGGTCTCTCCTCCCTCCTCTCCCACTACCATGGCCTCTACTGAGCCTATGGCCTCCTCTACTCTCTCCCGCCATGAACCTGTGTCACCTCAATGGTCACCTGGCACTACCTACCATTCGATGCACAACTACATGAATCAGACCCTAAGCCCTCATCATCCGAGGAAGGCATATGCCTACGTACCAGGCATCATAGCTGCCATAAAACCCTGCATCATCCCCATCCACTGGCTGAATGGGGGTGTCATTCACGTCCTCACTCTAGAAGCACTGCATATCTGGAGCCCCATTGACTGTAGTGTTATCCCAGATGGTTCAAGAAAACTCATAGTCTCTAAAAGATGGGATCCCCTACTATAGACCGAACTGTCTCAAAACTTGGTCATAGCAGTGGAGCTCCACCTCTCTCCTCTCCATCCTCAGCCAATAGGTTTGCCTAACATGATCCAGCTCCTGTCTATCCTTGGCCCACCCTAGATGATCTCTCCAAGGTCTCTATGTGATCTAGTCAGAGATAAGGTCATCAAGTAGTCTTCGGGACATTGGCAGATCTATCCACCACTGTGACCCTCTTCGAAGCCACCAGTAGAAAGCTCGGGGCCTCTCCCCATCAATCTCTATCAGTAACAATGAATTAGGATTTTTCCCTATTTTTCTTAATTTTATTCAAAACACTTAACATTTTAAATTTTTTTATTTTCTACATTTTTATCTCAAACATTCGATTTGGGTAAAAACATAGAGGGGGCACCATAGTAAGCTTTCGTACGATTCGACCTAGAATTGTCGCCTAAAAATGGAAATAAATTTTAGTTTTCTCGTAAATCAAGAAGAACTCGTATTTAACACATTTTCTTTAAAAAAATTGCTAAAGAGGGGGCAAAATGTAGCACCCTAAAATTGGTGCAGTAAACCTTAGTAAATAATTAAAATTACCTTAGTAATAATTCAAATTCAAATCTCAACCCCAAAATCGCTCCAAAACCGCCTGCTACCTGTTTCCTCATTTTTTATGCCATTTTTAGAGTTTGTTTTGTTTGTTGGACGATATCGTCATCGATCAGACGATATCGCCTTAGATCGGATGAATTCATCTAGATCAGAATGTCCAGATGATTTTGTCCCAAACTAATTTTTTCATAATTAGCCTCTGTTTCAACGACGTCTCTAATCTGGGCAGAAGCATGTATGCATTGTTAGAGACCCTCCCCATTGGAGATCTCCCAAATTGGGATGATCCCCAACCTCCTAACCTCCCTCCTAAGCCTATTTAAACCTTAGGACCCTCCTTGAAATTCCCCTGGCTGAATTTACCTGTAATTTGATCTTTGCGTGCATTATAATACCCTGGATTATCATCTACATTTGTGCTTTTCAAATTTTCTTGCAGGAACTTTATCATTTTTTAGCCAGAGCAAGCTTAGATCGTCGTAGATGATCTTGTATAATTTGATATGATTTTGCACTCTATAGATGATTTCGACTGCAGTCAACATTGGGGGCAATCAGTGCCCAGAGTTTGCGCTTTTTCTATACCTTTTTGCTATTTTATTCTGCATCTAGTTAGTTTTATTATTATGTTCTATTATCCTGCATATTGGAGTTCACCCATATAGCTTAAGTACATAATAAAATCATGATTATCTATTAAATCATGATAATTTACTTGCATTTATATTTGGTATTATCTTATTAACATCATTTTGTCATTTCACATCATTTTCCTTTATCAGCATAGCTGCATTTTCTATAGTCTGTGTCCATTTCTCTGATTGCAGGTCTCTGATGAATTCATCTGATCTCAGATGATCCTATCATATCAGAGATGATCTTGTCAAATTTTAGGCGATCTTGACTGCTCAAAAATCAGAACCTCCATTAGACATCCAAAATCAGGTATATTTTTTCTCATCTAGCTTGTTCTCTGTATTTTCTATTTAAATCTATTTTTTGTATTCATTTAAATCTACATTTCATATAGAATAGTTTAGATTCATTTGGCCAAACCTAGGATTTGAATGATTAAATTTAAAATTGAACACATCAAACACATTCCCAACCTAGGTGTGGAGACTGCCACTAAACGTTTCCTGGTGAACCCCACCATCCGTCAAAAAATCACCTTAATACCCCTCCCCCGAGAGGTGGGACCCTCAAAGGGCCTCTCAGTCTGAAGTATCATTCCATCCTTCTTGCATCCCCCTTCTGGGTGCGGATCCTTTGGCCTGAAGGTAAGGGTGCAAAAAATTTGGAGCGATACACTACTTGGAAAACCTGATTCTGGGCTGCCAAGTTTAGCGGGCCAGTTTGGTTCCAGACAAGATGATCTGGTATGGGAGGAGCAACCATGATGGCTACTAGATTTATTGTTACTATGGATCTATTTTAGGTCACTCCAATAGTTTATACGATGGAAATTGTACTAGTACCAGGTGAATTAGATCTTGCAGCTAGCACAAGATGTGCTTTGAAGCTACCAAGGTGTAACTTGAAGAACTCGATAGGTTCTTCAAATTTTCTTTCTTGGGATCTAGTTATCATATGCATAGGCAATCATGAGTTTATAACAAAATATTTTAGACAAGGTATTACTTGGGTCTAAATCCTCTGAACAGAGTCGCCAGGTGGTTTTTGCTTTAGATTTAAAACAAAAAGACTTTTAATGAAAAACACCAAAACTTATAGAATACTGTGGGATTTTAGGTCCCACCGAGCATGCCAAAAATTGTTGGAACAAAATCTACCTTTGGTTAATTGTATTGCACCTTAGAAATTGCCAACATTGAATAGATGAAGCTAAATTGGGAATGTTCATCTAGTCTCCAGAGTGGGCTAGTTCCCTTGGGTTTTTTTTAGTCAAAAGGGTACAAAAAGAAGGGAAATATAGCCGAGGCTAGTAGATTTTCTCATGGTGCAGATTGAACAACTAAAATAAAATACACATGTTTCTACTACAAGATTTCTTTATACCCTTATGTAGAAATCATAATCCCCTTAGTTTGATTAAGACATTCATTTAACACATATAAATATCTTTAATATTTAACTCCAGTAATAAGATTCATACATGCATAGTCCAAATTTTAGAACATATACAATATATAACTTAAAAGTAAATAGAATTCAAGAACCAGATACATACATTTGCACACAAAAAATTAGAATCCAGATAGAGAAATATCTTTATTGCTTGCATCCAAAAAATGTACATCAATTCTATAAACGTCCAAGAGCTGACATTTTTTTACATGGTGTGCTCACCCCTATATATACCCTTAAATGGAAATATTTCTACTCAGTACATTTTGATTCTCAATCAATTACAAGAAATTATTTGTAGTTTCTAATAATCAACAAAAGATCTCTTGCAAATTAGATCTTGATAATTCTATAGCTATTCAATCATCTGACAACCCTAGGAATCATATTTTGATATAAGGGCATGTTCTGGTTTCCAAAAATATACCTTTACCAAGGACAATTGTTATGTCATGAAATCACGATGTTTTGGCTTTGTAGATTTTCTCTTTCTCTTCCCTGATGAAAAAGTGACATGTCGCAAACTCATGACATTCTCTTCTCTTTCACTCTATCTCTTCTTCTTGGTCATGAAAATGTGACATGTCACAAAATCATGATGTCTTCGGCTCTTTCTGATTTTATTGGTTGCAAAAATGGGACATGTCACAAAATCATGATGTCTCTGTCTCTTCAACTTCTTTCGTCATCTATGATCACAAAAATAAAACATATCATGAAATCGCGATGTTCTTCCGCTCCTTAGTAATTTTGTTGTTTCTTTTAGTGAAAATGTAACATGTCATGAAATCGTGACATTCTTCTTCCTTAACACATTTTTCCTTCTTGTTGCCCTCTCAAAAACTAGTAGCTTTGGTCTTCTTAAAAAGGCTTGATATATTAATATTTTAGCTATTCTTGGAGTTAGTATTTTTTGACTAACAGGAACTAGGGATGGTTTTGACAAGGCCTGACATGAATAAGGGATATCCCTAGGAGGCAATTTTCCTACTTGATTTAGCATATTTTTGGCTTATATAGCCTCCTTGTAAATATATGAGACTCTTTTCTATGAACTATTGAATAATAAGGCTTATATCTGAGATACATATTGGGTATAATATAGGTATGCCTAAGTAGGGGATGGTTGAAACTCAATGGGAATACCTTTTCAAGCTCTTTTAAAATAAATATTGAAGTGTAATATTTTTATCAGGATCATGCTTGATGAAAAAGAATTGATTGAGAATCAATAGGGGATCCCTTGAGTCATAAAATGTGTTTATGAGCACTTCCACTAGATTATATCATGTACAAATACTCCCATCCTCTAAGGATTTGTACCATAGCAAGGCCCTTCTTTTGAGAGAGAGAATGAGAAACCTAATCATCACATCTTCATGCATGATATTATGAATTAATTCCAGGGAAGCCACATCCTAACAATGCTCAAATATATTTTTTCCTTCCCCATAAAAACTTGGTAAGGACTTCAAGGAGGCCTTGGGAATATCGTGAACATTTGAATTTTCAAAGGGACTACAAAATTAGAAAAGGGATATCTGCACTGAGATATTATAGCAGTGGTTCCTCATAGATTTTAGGTGATTCCTTCAAATTGGAGTTTCCAGATGAGCATAATTTATTTGTTAGTGAGGTCAAGGCTACTCATCAAACCTTGAGTCTTTTGGGAAATTAATCTTTAAGAATAATAAAAAATGACAACCCATTATGAATGTAGGTTGATCCCTAGTAGAGTCATCAAGTTTTATTTTATTTCAAAGACAATTAGGAATATAAACCTAGTACTTTATTCAACAAATTTTCTAGGTTAACATATAGATATTACACAATAGATTATCACCAAAATCTATATACAAAGGGGGTGAGACCTTAGGGTCCCACCGGGTGTGCCAAAATTATTGGTTGAAAATCCAAACCTAATAGGAAGAAGGTTTGCACACCCTATGAACCTTGACCAACATTGAATGATCATGGGGCCCAGGAGGCTGGGTAGATGATCTCTAGAGAAGACCAATTTCTAGAAAGTCCTAGCTAACTATGCCTGAAGGGGGAAAAAGAGAAATGAAAAGAGAGGAAATGAGGTCATAGCTAGAACTCAAAAGGATGGATTTAGCTACATCAAGACATATGCACAGTAAACTAGAACCACTATGGGAAATACAAATAAATCACCTAGCATATCAGCCAACCTTACTCCTATTTATCAAATATTTAACACACCCTGTTGAAAGTGAATTCCAAAACTATTGAATGAAATGCAGAAAATTGAGATAGAAAAATTATTGCATACCCATTCAACTAGCTTTAACAAAAATAAACCTTCAACATTCACGCACAAAAATAAGATTTAATTTGTAGATCAGATAGTGATATATTTGCATTTACTAAACAGTGAAATATTTACATATGAATTGTAATGGCTAAAGATCCACCGTTGGAATATTTTACATTCTAGTATAAATATAGCTTATAAAAAAATAAGCATTGAAGATATTTGATGGTAGATGAGATGGTTGGGTTGTGCTAGTAGGGGTGGTCATGCTACCAACCCGTTTAATTGTTTTGCATATTGATACTATCAGTGATATTCTTCTATATTTTCAATCAAAGGTGGTTTTTAGGAGGGATCAGGCAACTCTACACAAATATAAACCTTTAACCTCATTGATGATTCTGATGGATTGTGCTCCCCTTAATGCTTTGGAAGAACATCTACCATTAATAGCATTATTAGGTTCTCTTACTACATTAATAACCTCAAGGAATTCCTCAAACCTCTCTGGACCATTTTTGTATCTCTTTATGTTAGTGATCTACCACATACCCAAATTTGAGCCCAAGGCAGACTCTTTTGTAGGATTACTATCATCCTTGGATTTGGGTGGGCCTTTGGGTATAGGTAAAATTTTGGGATTCACCTGCTACTTACCTCTAACCTAAAATTTTTCTTATTACACTCCATCCTCTATAGGGTGGGCTTTCATGCCTCCACCCTAGTATCCATATTAGGCATGATTTTGGAATCTTTGGGGGATTGACGGATACCCAAACCTTCATTAGGCTCTAAAATTTGGATGATACTATAACCTACCTTTTGGGTGGTTCTTTAGGTACTGACCCTAACTTACCCTTGTCCCAATTCTTCACCCTTATGATAGGGTAGGGTTTTGGGACCCACCTGGGATTTTTGAGTGCCCATTTCTCTACCCTCCTTACTCTTAGGAAAATTTACATGATTCTTACTAGAAAGGTTATAGGCATCACTCTAGGGTGTAAGACACTATTTTTCCACCTTTCATCCCTTCACTTTTTTTTGAGGTAGCTTTTGGAATTAACCTTAAATCCCTTAGTATCCCATATTTCCACCCTTCTTAGCAACACCAAATTCTTTCATGTTCATTGCAACTTCAACATATTTCACCACATCTATGAGGCCTTATTTTAGTAATAAATGTCCATTGCTCAAAGTTCAAGCTCCCAAAATTTATCTATTTATAAGTGTCATCATTTTTTCTTAACAAAAATGAAGGAGTGGGTAAGAGGGTGCAAAATTTCACCCATAGATACAAAACATCCCATCCTTATTGGGATAATATTTATTTTTACCTCCTCTTAAAGAACTATTATGGGTCAATGTAAGTTGCCTTGTATGTCAACAAGTGGGCACAAGTTACATTCCTAACCTAACTATATTCACTAGTATCCCAATTTCTAATCCCCTTATCAACAATATTTTTTCTAATCCCACAAATGTGATCATGGATTTTGCTCAAAACCCTAACTTGTAATCTTAAAAAAATATGATGTCTAATGTTTCACTCTTCATGTGTGTTACTTAGCATTGATAATTGTATTTTGTGATATATACCTATATAGATAACAAAGTTATAAGAATACAATATGGTGGGAGAGTATCCTCTATACCAAAATAATAGGGTATCTATGGAATTTCTTTGAAGATAAGTGAAATGCAACCTAGTAGAAGGGTGTCTCTCTGGATACACTTCACGCAAATTCAAATAATTAATATAACTGCACTATGGTAGGCCCTTCTATAGGATTCTATTAATCTTAAAAAAATAAAATTACATATAATTCCACAATGTTCTCAATATGCCCAATCATCTAAACAATAAATGCCCCATTCTACCTTTACAATGAAGTTTTATAAACCTTAGATAGTGATTGGAAATCCTTGGAAAACTAACAACAAATAAAGCACTAATACCCACAAGCATCCATTGGCCAATCAATAATGTGTGAGAGATAAGTCCTCATCTATGGACTAGTAAATATCTCATAAAGATATTTTTCTTTTTTCCACTATCCTATGTAGCACATGACTAAATACTTAAAGAAAATACTTCATTATACTAAAAATTCCTTGAAGGAATGTTAGGTCCCATGGCATTGTGGTAATGTTAGCTTAGTCCTTTAAGTATAATTCATTAATCATTCTTTTTACAATAATCTAATCAATCCATGGTGAGGGTCATCTTCCAAATTCATTCCAAAAGAGATCATGAGTTGGACATAACCCAATACTTAATTTTTGACACTTACAATATTCTTTAACCTTTTATACTAAGATTTGAAAATCTTCTTCATTGTCATCAGGATTTTGTGCATCCTACATGTCATCTTTTTGGGATGACTATCATTTTAACCTTTGTGACCTTCTTGGGAGTGTACTTGGTGCATGTGATTGTGGTCCCTATGTTAGTTGGATTTTTTTCATCTATAAATAGATGTATGTGATTCACTTCTATAAAGTTGAATTGTATGAGAAAACATCAAAGATATTTTTGCCAATATTTATTTAGTCATTTTTTAGACACCTAAAACATGTCATGTTTAGAAGAACTACTCATATGGGCACATTCATAGACCATATGACTAAACATTAGGACCTTCCAAGTTCCAAAAGTGGTTTTCACCACTCATTTGGGGCAGTATTAGCCCATCCAATCCTAGCCACTATGAACCAAAGTAGCTAGATTCTGGCCCCTAAAGCTCGGAGCAACCAGCCCTAGCCATTGTAGACGACAGCCACTAAGTCCTAAATAGCAACTTACCATCAAAATAGCCTACTATTAGGTGGAAGTGGTAGTTTGCATGCAATAAATTTGAGTGGAGATAAATTTTCATTCCTCCTCACAACCAGTCTACATGAGAGACTCAAGTCTAGATGTAGACATCATTTTAACTGGAATTCAAACACAAAAAAAGACAAAACTTCTCATGGTAACATCTAGTGTGCATGCAAAATTTAGTCCTAGGGTTTTGGACATTGACCTGAGGCTTCAAAAAAATTATAAGGTGCAAAACTAAGAGCACCAAAAAAATAGGGGAGAAGTGGGGGGAGATCTTCTAAGAGCTTTTCTTGGATAGCATTAGCAGTGAAGCCCTGTTGGATTAGAGAGCCAATTGGAGCATTCTTGAGTAGCAACAAAGTACTGGCCAGCCATGAGGGGAACATTTACTTGTTATTCGATACATCGGACATAGAAGAAAAATTTTTCTAATCATAAATGAACATAGATCCACAAATTTTGGGTTAGTAGAGAGAGGTTTTCATCTTAGCGACCGCTATCTTGGATAGTGGCCCGTAGGCCTAGTTTAGGGTTCTTAGCATTAGTTTCCTTTATTTAGCTTGTTACATGTTTTCATGCCATTAGAATAGATCTAATTTATTATATTTACTTGCATTCATAGCATTAGTTTCCATTGTTATTGAGCATATTTCTATTTATCATTAGGGTTATTGCTAACAACCTCATCTAGGGAGGCAATCTCAGATAGTTGAGTGTTTGCTATTATTTTCATGATTGTAGGACTATAGGTTCACTGGATAGGTTATCAATATATGAAAGCAAAAGGATCCCTCTAGGAGCTAGACCTAGATAAGGAGGCATCTGTAAGCCCTCATACATTTTTGTGTGCATCACCGAGAAGCCTACGAGAGTGCATCACCTCTTGCAAGGGGATATCATACATTTGCTGCCCTATTTTATAAAATTTATATCTGTAGACACCTAAAACATGTCATGTCGAGGGTGAATACTCATATGGATATGCCACAAGACCACATGGAAGATCTTGGACAAACTCCAAGATAGAGTAGTGGTTCTAACCACTCAATTTGGGCTCCTTGGCCTAATTAGTTTGAACCACAGCCCAGACCTAGGGTTTATAGCTGAAATGTGGATAAGACCTGTGGTTTATAGTCTAGACCATATTTGTGACCTATGGTTTTAAATAAAGTTTAGTTGGCCTTAAATCTGAGCCAAATCAGTTGGAACGACCATTTGATCTAGAAGAAGGAATTTAATGGATGAAAGATTCCAAAGGCTTCCATTCCAACTATCCTAACCACCCCTTCTTGATCTTGGCTTCTCCATAAATCCACCCTTAGCCCTTGGGTAGTCCTATAAGTACCCCTTAGAATTAGGGTAAATTATCAGAGAGAGCATTGGATATTTGAGCAGCGGAGCCCTGTCAAATTGTACACTCAACCGAGTATACTAAGAGAGAGCTATTGCACTTATCCCCTACCTACTTGCCAAGATTCATAATGAATTGCATTATGGATGCCCTAGGAGTCTAGGAGATCCAAGAAATGCATATTCAAGCAAACAAAGGACCTTCATAGTGAATTAAACACCAAATCAGTCTTAGGACATCGAAGGCGACCCTTGAACATCAATTGGACAAGGAGGTTATGCCCACTACCCTTGGAATTGAGGGTAAACCTATAAGAGTGCTAACCACAGCTTTCAGCTATGGTTTATAGTGTAGACTACTCACTAGAGCTATGGTTTGTAGTAGAGGTATCACCACCTTCCCCTTTTCATTTATGTCTGATTAATTAGTTTAGATTAGTTTTTTTCATGATTTAAATTCAGTTTAGCAGACTTCTAATTGTAGAATTAGGTTAGATTAGTTTCTTTATGTTATGCTTCAATTAGGAAATTAATAGGTTCTTTATGTATGTTTATTATTTATCTTACATAATTGATCTATGCATAGTGTAGTTGCTACTTTTCTTTACGCTATTATATGAATCTTGATTCAATTTGCATAGTTTAGAAGCACTTTTCATGTTTTCTTTATTATGCATGTTTAATGGTGTTATTATGCAATTTTCCTAAAAGGGACTCATCATGAGAGGCTGCCTATATTTTTGACACTTCTATGTTGTTTATTGACCACAAGGAACAATTTCAAAGGAGAACCAACTATCAAGTTCCTTCCCCAATGCGAAGAAGAGGGCACCTCCACCCTAGAGCAGTTTATGACCTAGTGAAAAGCATTATTAGTGCACCTACCCTATTGAGGGATTTGGCATTGTATTAATCATATAGTTACTTGGGTGACCGTAAGAGGGGTATAATTGTAACCAATATTCTTTATAAATATTAATACAAGGAAATAAATTTTGTTGAATCTATGCAATTGTGTCATTTTATGCTTTGAATGAATGAATACGACCTAATATAGTAGATGGGTGCACACTTTTTGGTTGGGTCAGAATGTGATCATGGTGGAACCCCACAATTATAGGATCTGACTATGTTTTTATTTTTATTTTGTACTTGTAGGTACAGACCACAGCTATCAACTATGGGCCAACAACTGAACCGTAGGTACAAAGCATGGTTTACAGTCAGAACCATAGATAAGACCTATAGTCTCCTTCTGACAACACAAAAAATTAGATTCAAAATATCAGCCAATGCAAGACCTAAGGTAGGTCCTATTTTCAAATCTTTATTACTTTTCTAATATTTGTGTTTTCATAGTAAGTTTAATTCGAATGCAAATTCAGAAAAGAACTAAGAAAAGGGTAAATCAATCATCCTAGTTTACTTTCTTGTTTTAATTACAATAGAAAGGTGTTGTTGGGAACATCAAACCTTTTATTGTAGTTCACCCTAGGCTACATCGTGCTTGATATATATGTGTGTTTGGTTTGCATGTGTGAGGTCCAATTAGTGGCCATTTAGCATCGTAATGTGCATAGTCTTAAAGAGCATCTAGAATAGCTTGCATTTTCTGAATCTAAAATGTTCTTTCATTTACATAAGCATTTAGAAAATGAGCATGAATGCTATATGATGCATTTATTTTATGTACATTAAAAGGAACCACACACACCACTTGGAACTTAAACTCTAGTGAGTTGGGCTTGACATCCAACCACTAGTAGGGTTCAATGATGGTGGGCATAACTTCCATCCGTTGGCCCAAATCCCATAAAACTTTTGGATACTAGACCAATACTAGATCCGAGAACCTTTCATACCTTGGAAAATTTGCATGTATTCTATTCGAAGGGTATAACACTAACTAGGGGAAAATGGGTGAGGATTTGGTAGGACCTGTGCTTCCTGACCATGTTACGCAACTTGGAGTTCATAGCCAAGTTGTCGAGCTACGAGCATACATGTGAAAGCCCTTAAATTGAGAATAAAATCCAAAAAGTTTTGTAAAATACAATAAGAGTTTCTACACTGATATAAAAAATCTTGAAAAACACATCAAACAGTTTAGGACTTACTTTCAAAAGTTAAAACGAGATAATAATTATTGTATACCTTGTTTGCTTAATAATAAAACATTTAGACACTAGGTACACAATGGTGGATACATAGAGTGGTCAAAAAATATCCAAAGCCAACTTCGATGACCAACCCCTAACCAATTTACAAAAGTACATGTCAATTCCTCAACCACATGATTAAATCGAATGTTATTCGGCTAGCATTAGAGGAGATAACTCGACACAAGGGGAGCCTATATAGCAAATCCTAGATAGAGGAGCTTCAGTACACTCCTCTAGGCATAGGATAGAATAGAAATCCTTCCAGCATGAGGGTGTTCCACTTGAGAGCCATTATCGAGACTGCAATGCACGTGCATCCATGGGATTAGCCAAAGAGTTTGTTGTGTAGGGGACCAGGTTGGTGCCCCTACCTACTAAGTCCATAGGAGGATCTATGGCTCCACCTTCTAAGTATATAAGGACTAGATATCCATCCATTTAGGGGTAGGCAAATAGGCTCGCTACCAAGAATAGGTCTAACCATACTCCCATTCGTGGTCCACCATGCAAGATCACCATTGATATATCAAAGGTGGGAGATAATGGCACAATATCGCATGAGAGATGGTGGTCTAGGTAGCGAGAGGGTCTAGGTAGTATTTTAGAGTAGCTAGGATACAAGCCTTCCACTCCACCCACTCGTTCCTCGAGTGAGCATAGCGTGAGTGTCATCTGCACTACTAGAGAACATGGGGAGGATTCTAAGCACCCTCATGTCACACACCCACTATTTGTGCATGGTAGTTCATAGTATAGGATGTAGTAGGAGGCCAATGCCATATTCAGAGATAGAGGCAAAGGCACAACATATCATTTCGATGGGTATAGAACCCATAAGGTCACTCGTACAAAGTAGGTATACTAGAGGCCCACCATGGCCGATCATATCAATAGATCACATCGACTGGTATCAGAGCAGAAACATCAACTCCTTCAAGATCAATTGGAGAAAACTCGCATAGAGAGGCAGCACATTGAATATGAGAATCTTCAAGTGTAGAGGCTCATGATACAGAGGCTATATGAGTAGCGTATGCATAAAGAGCATATACTTACCCAAAAGGAATGCATGGAGTAGGAGGATAGGTTAGCTAGGGCTGGCCTATATCCTCAAGATGAGCATAGAGAGCGTGTATATAGAAAGGCTTTGTCACAAGCTAATATACATTAAGAGCATAGATATGCTCATACTCATGGTAGTGCCAAATAGAGGGAGCATCCACCGCTACTTGATAATCAAAGGCAAAGGCAGCATGAAGAAGCAACGGGAGATGGATACGAGAAAAAATATCCTAAGAGCTCCTGAGCTAAGGAGGAGAAAGAGCAACGCCCTCCATCTCATACAAGGAATATAGTATCTCCTAAGCCACCTCCATGTCAACTTAGGGAGGAGGAATTTCTATCTTTAGAGGCCTATAAGGCCTTAGTCGAGAAGGTTAAAGCCATCGAGAGATAAGGCACGACTATTCAAAATCTAACATTAAGGAAAATCCATAACGAGCCTTTGTATCCTTTGTTGCCTACTCTATCTTACCCTAAGCATTTCGATATGCCCAGGTTGGACAAGTTTAAGGGTGATGAAGACGCACAGGAACATGTCACAAGCTTTTTGGATGCTTTTTTTAGATAGTAAGAAATGATGCATTATTGTTGTGTGTGTTCATCATGAAACTTTCTAGTCCCGCTCGAGAGTGGTTCAATTAGCTAAAGAAACACAACATAACTAGTTTTGATTAATTAGCTGATGCCTTTCTTGAACACTATTCCTTTGGCATCAAGAAATAGGCCAATATTTCTGATTTTGTTGTGCTAGCATAGCGCAATGACGAGCCAATAGATAAATAATGAAATATATGGAGGAGACTAATGGCAAAGTTGTCATTCCCTATTCTTGCCACAGAGTTAACCCAAATGTTTATGAAGAGTTGTGCTAAGAACATCTCGTTATTGTTGCAGCTATAATAGTATCCTACATTTGAAGAGGCTTTGGCACAAGCCAAGGTTATTGAGGACATCAAGTTACAAAATGGTAACTTGAAGCTCAAAAATAGGAGAGAGGGACAAAAGAAGAGTGCCAAAAAACAACTAGGAAATCAGGCCCATGTGAATCAAGTGGTACTGAATCTCCAACGAGAGGACAAGGGGCAACAGAAATAGAATTATCAAGCACAACCCCCTCCTATGCAATATGACAAGTGCAACAACAATTATAAGGTCAAGAACAAAGACCAACATCCACCTTGCCAGTTCACACCATTTATAGAATCGCTAATGTCAATTTTCCATCAGCTATGCAAGGCCAAGGCAATTAGATTACCCGAAGTCAAGATGATAGACCCCAATCAACCCAAACCAAAGGGGTTCCAAGAGGATCTATTTTGTATTTTTCATTGAATGAAAGGCCATGACATCAAGGTGTGATGGTATTTCAAATACATGGTGTAAAATATGATTGACAAAGGTGACCTTGTAGTTCCACACAACCCATAGGCACATGATAATCAGAATATGGGGATTTACAAAAACCCCTTGCCAAATCAAGGCACCTCAGAACAATGTTGGTCAAGTTAACCAGGTGCAAGTCGAACCACCTACCCAGGGGTTCATAGGCATGGTCAACATTGTCACTAGGTATATGAGATATGAACAATATAATCAACCTCATTCTCCCATTAAAATACAAGCCACAGCAAATCAGTGGCCGACACAGAATATTCTAGGCCTACCAACAAGACCGGTGGTGACCATAAGGAGCAGGTTGGTCCAAAACCTATAGAAAATGCCTATGAAGTTGTCGATATATGAATTAATACAGTAGTCCCTAAGGCACAGGGAGAATCTTATGGACATTTTGAGGTCCATTGAAGTACAGTCCCAGGATGCACAGGTATTTACTAATTTCGTGGGGCATGTACAGTAGTGTCAGGAACCAATGATCCATTTTTTTGATCATGATATAAGGATGGTTTCTACAACTATGGCTGAACCGTCGTTGCACATAATTGCATGTGTCAATCACATGCCATTTAAAAGGTTCTTGATCGATACTGGATCGTCGATCAACATAATAACGACCAAGGCACTGAGCCATTTGAAGCTACCTAAATCACATATTTTGCCAACTACATTTACATTGAGAGTGTTTAATGATGCACTATGTTTGAATATCGACACAATTATCCTACCCATATAGATGGGTTTGAAGACCATCTTAGTAATGTGTCATATGATAGAAGGAGCCATGTAGTACAAAATTTTACTCGATAGATCTTGGATTCATGAAATGCATTTTGTCCCCTCGATACTGCATTAGTGCATAAAATATATTCACAAGGGGTTGGTTCACGTAGTGGCTTCAGACGAGGAGCCATTTAAATTTGTGAACCTAGTAGATTTTCTTGGGGGTTTTGTACTCCCATAAATGCACCTGGATGTTCAACCATCATCACCAATAAAGAAACCAGGAGGCAAACTAGTAGTGCATGCTCAACCAATGCAATTTGTGTCTCACAAATTAGAGCACACCACTACCACTTCTTTGAAACTTTCAACATCAGTCATGCATCAAGATGATAGGAAGTTGAAAGTGAAAATGGGTGAGAAAGAGAAATAGCGTGAAACCAAGCCAATTTCCAAGGAGGTTCCCATTCCTATGGAATTTGAGGAACCCTAAGACAAAGTCAAGGAGGCACCTCAGCCTACCTCACCTACATCTTTAGTAGGGTCATCTGCACTATGGGTGATGGTACATCTCACTAACATTTGATTAGATGAATGCCTTATATAGAATGTGACATTCGATTTAATTCTAAATACTATGCAAGAGATGGGTCAACCATCCACTCATCGTTATCCGGTTGGATCGGTGGTTCCATTGGGAGATCCACCTAACCAGACTAACTTCATCTATGTAGGGCTAGACCAGCTTCCAACATGAGAGCCCATGGATGAATATGACGAGGGACCTTTCACAGTAAACGTTCATTATTTTTCTAATCCAGAGTATGCCATGCGTATTTTTAAGCTATATTATTGGTATGGATACAAATTTGGTCTCTTTGAACAAGGAAGGAGGACTCCGTTGGAACCTCATTATTAGTTAGTCACTAATAGATTTGGTCTAGGGTTACAGATACAGGGGTAGGATGATTTTCTCATAGTATCCCTAGATCATCTATACCTGAGTATGGCAGACGATGTGGATTCTAATCCATATCATCTAAATCCTTCCAAATTCTAGAGGAATCACCCTATGATATCTATCGACATCGCTAAGCCACTCGAAGATCATCGTGAAGAGCTCCTTGGGTAAACTAAGACAAAAATGAACCCCAGATATCACCTAGGACACCAAACCTATAATGCAGTCGATGACATAGATGTGTAGGGGTGTAACCCCATTACTACAAGTGATCTCGAGCTAGGAGATATTTGTAATGAATATAGATCAGAGTCCACCTCCGATATGAGTGGACCAGACTATGACGTAGATGAGGAATCCTCAAATGATGATGAATCTAAGGATGAATTCAAAGGCACCTATGAGAGGCCCTGGAATGCACGTCATCTATTGCCTATTGAGTCGGTATAGGATATCAAAGATATCCTTCCCAATAATGATCATTCAGGGGAAGAGAGCAAGCCGGTTTTCTCGACAGCATCGTATATGAGGTATAATTATCCAATTTTTCTAGATAGCGATGACAGCATATAAGAAGTAAGATTCATGGGGTCTCATTTTGAGGATCACTCTCCAATAGTGGGGAAAATGAAGGATTCTATTATGACAATGATGAAGAAGATGAGTTATAGAGGGTCTACCTTGGTCCTCATTATTTGTGTTACTGTCATCAACCCATTGACATTGATGAGGTCTATCAACAGCTACATGTTGGTCCCCTTCTGCCAACCTACATGCAGCTTTGTGAGCCAAATGATCCTATTTTGCATGTAGTGCATAGGGAGGATCCATTTATTCGTAGTCCTCACATGGAAGACCCTTTTATGCCTATGCCATTAGAGCCAGATGATGGGTATGAGGACTATGCAAATTTCATAGAGGTTAGTTCGTGTGGTCCTGGAGATCAATTCCATTCCATAAATATGGTCTCCATTGATTTTACCACTCCACTCCACAATCTAGTAGATATGTCCAAACCATTGTATCTAAATAAAGATGCTATCGATAGGGATCACGCTGATTCACCTGTTGAGCCTAAGGATTTATTCCCCAACAAAGAAATGTTGCAACCTTTCAATTTTGCACCAAGCTATGCATATGATGTTTATCATGCCAAAAATGCTTCCAACATGAAAATGATCAACCCGCCTGATAAAATCCATCTGATTCCTACGCCTCATCATCTTGAGGAGGGATCACATATGTCGGTAGAGGAAACCTTTGAGGTGGATATCAGTAATTATCCTACCAATGAAAAGAATGTTAAATTTGGAGAGAGTTTCACTCTAGATGAGCATGCCACCCTCATCCCTCTACTGAAATAGAGACCAAACTTGTTTGCTTGGTTGTACAAGGATATGCCAAGTCTAGACCTAAAATTGGTTACGCATAACCTTTTGCTAGACCTGACAAAGAAGTCGATCAAGCAAAAGCTTAGGAAA
Source organism: Wollemia nobilis (assembly GCA_028583015.1). Lineage (NCBI taxonomy): Eukaryota > Viridiplantae > Streptophyta > Pinopsida > Araucariales > Araucariaceae > Wollemia > Wollemia nobilis. The sequence goes on from JAQPPZ010016675.1 coordinate 1,826,347, forward strand.
ATGCACCCAATAGTAGCATTAATGGTGAAATATGAGCTACAAAAGTTTTTGGATGTGGAATTTGTGATTTCCATCGATTATCCAGAATGGGTATCCAATATGGTACCCGTGGGAAAACCCAATGGAAGAATTCATATTTGCATGGATTTCAAAGACCTAAATAAGGCAACACCCAAAGATTCATTTTTTTTTCCCAATATTGATGCTCTCATAGATGCAACTATAGGTCATGAAATGCTCTCCTTAATGGACAGTTTTTCTAGTTATAATCAAATTTGGATTAAACCCAAAGACCAGAATAAAATCATGTTTATAATGCCATGTGGAACATTTTTCTATAAAGTTGTGCCATTTGGTCTCAAAAATGTTGGTGCCACATATCAGTGGGCCATGACATACATTTTTCATGACTATATGCACAAAATTATTGAATATTATATTGATGACTTGTTAGCCAAGTCATTGTTGTAAGAAGAGCATGCATAGGTCTTAAGGAAAGTCTTTGATTTCCTAATAGAGCACAATGTTAGGCTAAATCCTAAGAAGTGTGTATTTAGCATAACTTTTGGAAAATTACTAGGGTTCATCGTCTCTAAGAGAGGCATCGAAGTAGACCCAGTGAAGGTCAAGGCCATTTGGAAATGCATCCTCCCACAAATATTAAGGAATTAAGGAGCCTTCAGGGCAAGGTAGTCTTGATATAGTGATTTATCGCCCAACTATCATATAAATATTGACACATGAATCAACTGCTACATAAGGGGGTCCCATTCAACTGGGATGAGGACTGCAAGGTAGCATTTGCTATGATAAAGCAATACCTGGTGCCACTGACAGTGTTAGCTCCACTAAGGCCAGAGGTACCTTTTCTACTATATATATCAGCAACTGACTTTGCACTAGGAACCATGTTAGCCCAAAAGAATGTGCAAGACAAAGAACATGTCATATATTATATTAGTCGAACCTTGGTGAGCTATGAGCTCGAGTATGCATATGTGGAAAAATTGTGTTTAGTAGTAGTGTTCACTACAAATAAATTATGACACTATATGTTAAGTCATACGACATATGTTATATCCAAATAGAATCCTTTGTAGTACATGATGAGTAAGACTTATCACAATACGCGTACTACAAAGTGGATCATGCTATTGATAGAATTCAATCTGGAATTCATAAGCTAAAAGTCCATTAAGGGATAAATCATAGTAGATCAATTAGTTGAGGCACCACTATCAAAAAGTAGGCCTCTAATAATTAAGCTTTTGGATGATGTAGTGTTCATCATATCTAAAGCTCTCAAACCCGAAGAACTAAAGAACACTGCTAATATGACTCTATTATTTGATGGTTTGAAGTGCAAACAAGGAGGTGATGCCAGAATAGTGTTCTTCACATCGCAAGGAGCTCTAATACCCTTGTCGTTCAAGTTGGATTTTTCATGCACCAACAACAATGCTGAGTATGAAGCCCTACTACAGGGCCTTCACATAGTCATCACCATGAATATTAAGATACTGAACATCTTTGTCAAATCCTTGCTCATAGTAAATCAATTCAAGGGGCTTTTCAGTATTGATGTCCTGTAATGAAAGCCTATAAAGATCTAGTTGACACATATTTTGCCAAACTTGAATGGTATGACATTGAGGCAATCCCTTGATTTTCAAATAGGTTTGCAGACACCGTGGCATCTTTGGGATCTTTAATCCCTTAGAATCCATCTACTAATTTCACTACCATCCATGTCAAGACGCTCTCATATCCAATAGCAGAGCATGCAACCTATGATAATAAAGAATTGGTCAACATGATCAGTGTAGAACCACAAGCTGAATGGTTCTGCAAAGTGGAAGACTTTCTTAAGAAGGAACCCTGGGAGTCATTAACCTCTCAGAGTCCTATAGGGAGTGGCACTACCATTCACCATAGGGTTTTTTTTTATTCTACATTTACAAAAGTAAATACACAGGGGGAGCAAGTTGTCTTAGTAGTCAAAGCTAAGATTTATCAAAATTGGATGTCATAAATTAAAGACTTTCTAAATATTAGTATAATCCTAGAGGGATTACCACATGTCGTAAAGCACACATTTAAATATAAAGTGGCCAAATATGTCTTAATAGGAGACATATTGTATCGATGAGGCTACTATGGAGTTCTCCTTCATTGCTTAGAACCCCAAGAGGCATCATGGATAAATTCATAGGCTCATGATGGTACGTGTGGTGGCCATTTTAGCGACATGACCATTTTCAAGCATATCCTTTGAATGGGTTACTATTGGACCACTATGGAGAAGGAGTGCAATGTGTATATCAATAAATCTATTAAATTCCAGCATCATGCTAATATTACGCACTTGCCATCATAGGCCTTACAGTCCATTCAAGTGGCTTGGCAATTTTCCCAGTGGGGACTAGATCTTATAGGCAAGATATCTCCTTCATCATTGGGTTGGCATACATTCATAATCATGGCTACTAATTATTTTACAAAGTGGGTGGAAGCAATACCCTTAACAATGACAACTGAAGCTTGTATAGCAGAGTTTATACTGGAGCATATCATAAGTCATTTTGGAATTCCATCCAAAATAATATCGGATAATGGAACATATTTCAAGAAAAAAACTATGAGAGCTTTGACATATAAATATAGAATCAAACATAGTTTTGCAACTCCATACTATCTACAAGAAAATGGGTAAGTTGAAGCTTCAAATAAGATAGTGGTGGCCATCTTGAAAAATATGGTATAAGACAACCATAAATATTGGCATATCCAGCTGCCCTTGTGTTATGGGCTTATAGGACTAGTATTCAGATGCCCATTGGGACAACACCATTCTCACTAGTATATGGCACTGAGGCCATTATGCCCTTGGAATTATAAATTCCAATGTTGCCCGTCGCATTGAAAGAGTTCATCGATGATGACACTGCATGACAAGCTCAACTGGATCAACTGATGCTACTTGATGAACATCATGTGAATACCCTGGAGCATCTTCGCATTTATCAGGAGTGACTAAAATGAAATTACTATATCAAAGTCCACCTGAGATACTTTGAAGTTGGGTATCTTGTCTTGAAAGAAAACCAATAGAACTCTAATTTATCGCTAGATATGCGGGTGTAGCACCCTAAAATTGGCACAGTAAACCTTAGAAAATAATTAAAATTACCTTAGTAATAATTCAAATTCAAATTTTAACCCCAAAACCGCTCCCAAACCGCCTGTTGCCCGTTTCCTCATTTTATGCACCATTTTTAGAGTTTGTTTCATCCGTTGGACGATATCGTCTCCGATCAGACGATATCGCCTCAGATCAAACAATTTCGTCTGGAGCAGAATGTCCAACCGATTTTGTCCCAAAATTGATTTTTCATAATTAGCTTCTGTTTCAATGGGTAGAAGTGTGTCTGCATCGTTAGAGACCTCCCCCATTGGAGATCTCCAAAAATAGGATGATCTCCAACCTCCCAACCTCCCTCCTAAGCCTATTTAATCTTAGGCCCTCCCCTTGACATCCCCTTGGCTGAAATTTCCTGTAACACGAGTTCTACATGCATTAGACCATCTTAAATCACCATTTGTTTTCATATTTTCCTAATTTTGTTTGCAAGAACTTTGTTATTCTTCAGTCGGAGCAAGCTCAAATTGTTGCAGACGATCTTGTCCAATTCGAGACGATTTCATACCAATCCAAGATGATTTCGACTGCACTCAACATTGGGGGCAATTACTACCCAGAGTTTGCTTTTTTCTCTTCTCATCTACTGTTTTATTCTGCATCTAGTCAGTTAATTATTATTTTTTGCTATTCTGCATCTTGGAGTTCACCCATATAGCTTTAATGCATAATAAAATCATAAATTGTCATTAAATAATTGTAATGCATTCGTGTTTTTGTTTGTTATTATTATTTTAACATTATTACTGTCATTCTACATCATTGCCCTCTATTGGCATAGCTGCATTTTCTGTATTTTGTATCTATTTATCTGATTGTAGGTCTCTGACGAATTCGTCTGGAGAATTCGTCAGATTTCATACGATCCTGTCAGATTGAAGATGATTCTGTCAAATTCCAGATGATCTTGACTACTTCAAAAATTAGAACCTTCATCAGACATCCAGAACCAGGTATTGATTTCTTCACTTAATTATTCTCTATATTTTCTATCTAAATCTATTTTTTGTCTTCATTTAATTTGCATTTTCATAATAGAACAACTTAGATTCATCTGGCCAAACCTAGGACTTGGATGATTAAATGTAAAATTGAACACATCAAACACATTCCCAACCTAGGCGTGGAGACTGCCACTAAATGTTTCCTTGTGAACCCACCATCCGTAAAAAATTCACCCTTATACACCTCCCTCAAGAGGCGGGACCTTCAAAGGGCCTCTCAGTCCGAGGTATTGTCCCATCCTTTTCCCATCCCCCTTCCGGGTGTGGATCCTTTAGCCTGAAGGTAAGGGTGAAAAAAATTTGGAGCGATACATTTTGGTGAACTCGACGTGAAACTAAAACCTTTTGAAAACAAAAACAAAAAAAACATAGATGCATTTCAAATCATTATAAAACTACTAAGTTGCATATCATGTCTAGATGGTAGCTCCTAAGAAAAGACTAGCTATCACTATAAATGTTGAAAACCAATTAGCAGCCATAGAAGTTAATTTTGTGCTTAGTGTGCCTGAAATAGATAGAAATCAACTTTTGTGGAAAGAACTTGATAGGAGACTAGGTATCATTTCATATAGATCAATACAACTTAAACAAATCAAGAGGTTTGCCCTAGATAGGATCTTGGATCCTCATCAACTCATTTTTTATCATGAACTTCAGAGAGCCTACCATAGGTGGTTAGCTTATAGGAGAGCTCTTGTGTCTTCAGAATTGTTCACTTTCGAGGAATACCTTGAGAACGTAGTTGTTATACACCAATTCCTAGGTCATGTAGAAGATCAAGAGGTTGTTCTTACGGATAGGGAAAGATGGAATAGAGTTCCTAGAGCTGTGTTATATTGAGAGTATTGCCATGAACTTTATTTCTACCAACCAGAGTCTGAGATAGATAATATCACTATAGCACTTTTTGTCAAATTTTTGAAAGAAAATTTCTAATTTGAAGAAGAACACTTCATGACTCCTGAAGAACTCGAGCCCATTAATGATATTTATAAATTGTTTATAGAAGACTAGATCATTGCTTTCATTATTATTATCTCTTGCATTTAGTTTGTTGTTTGTTATCTTTATAATATTGTTACAAAAACAAGAAAAACCAAAAATATAACAAAACTAAAACATTTTTTTTTTATTACTATAGTAGGTATATAATTAAAATATATACCTCTTAAGATTTTTGCATATATATATATATACAAGTATATATATATTTTGTGAAATCTAAATTTAAGCACAATGCCTAGACTTAGGAATGGTAAACAAACTGAAGAAGAAGAAGAAGATTGGTTAGGAGACAAAACAAAAAACCCAAATGTCCTTCTCGAGGATTCAATTCTAGAAGGAAAAACTCTAGACCAGCCAGAAGATGAGCTGGCTGAAGAAAATTAACAACAAGAAAATATTAAAGAGGAAGGATCCTCATCCCCTAGAATGGCTCCAGATGGAACTATTGCTTTTGATAACTTAGATCATTTATGGAAATTTTTCAATAATAACATTGGTGCTCTTAATATGGCAGTTCGTATTGATAGAGGACAAATTAGTGACACTCAAGCAGCCATGGAAGATATGTTTAACATACACACTAATCCCTTGTCCTTTGTTGATCAAGAAAGTGATAATGCTGGCCCATACAATAGAGATATGGTCACTATAATTCAGAACATGCAAAAACAATAGGTTACCCAACCCCCTAAGGAACCTATTATTGAGCCTAAAATCATTCCCACACAAAAGAAACCTTCATTCACTGCTTTATTTTGCCAAAATCTTGATCAATATGCTTCAAATAGACAAAAACCTAAAATAAAGCCAAACACCAATTTTAAACAATCAGGGATACAACATAATACAACTTCAAAACTTCTTCATAATAGCCTTCCTACCAACAATTTACAAAATAGCAACATAGCATCTAATCTTCATGTCCCTCCATCATCTGTTCACAAATCCCATATTAATACCCTACCGAATCAATATTGTGGGCAAACCAGTAATCTAGAAGCCATGGTGAAACAGTTAGCTTCACGTATGGACTAGATAGATCCCTACCGTCCCTCATAAAATTATCGAGAGATATGTAGTCAACCTCTGGATCCCATAGTTGTAGCACAACCATACCCTAAACATTTTCCCATGCCCGTCCTGCCTATATATAAAGGAACTGAAGATCCCATAGAGCATCTTCACATGTTTAGGATAGCATGTCATGATATATCACATGATGACTTGCTATTACTAAAAATGTTCCCAAAAAGTTTAGGAGGAATGGCATTAGAGTGGTACTATCAATTGCCCACTCATTCTTTGAGAAATTTTGAAGAAACAACTGAATATTTTGTCCATCAATTTAGTGCCTACATCGAGAGGCACATCACCATTAAATATTTGTACAACTTAAAACAAGACAAAGATGAATGTTTTGCTGATTTCTTAGCTAGATGGAGGCAGTTGACAGGAAAACTACACTTTGTGCTACCTTATAGGGAAATGTTGGATATTTTTATCAATAATTTGCAAGAAAAAATATCCTATGAGTTATCAACTACTACTTTAACCACCTTCAATCAAGCTATAGACTTAGCTCAAAGAGTGGAAGATGCTCTCATTAGGATAGGTCACCTCATAAAGAAATATGATGAGAAAACATCCAAAAATTAGTATAAAAACAAACAAGTTGTAGGTGACGGAGTCACTGATAGTAGAAACATTGCTAATGTTAATACTATGAAGAAAAAAGAAAAAATTATATTAAAACCTCCTGATAAACCTCCTCGAGAATTTACTAGACTCAATCAACCATTATCAACTATTTTACTCCAATTACTCGAAAGAGGTTTGATTCAATTACCAGCTATCCGGGAACCTGATCCAACTATACCCAGATACATAGTTGATTTACATTGTGATTTTCATAGAGGACCTGGACATGCTACAAACTCTTGCAAAATATTGAAACATAAAATACAGGATCTAATTGATAATAATGAAATGGAGGTGCAAGCCTTCCAACCTAAACAAAATGCTCCTAATAACGCTGAAAATACCATTCCCCAAAATCAGAATCAAAATGCAAATCAATCATTAGATATATTTCAACATCCTTTACCAAAACATGGTAAAGAAGTGGCTAATCAAATCGAACATCATAATGTTCCCCCTCCTACCCGATATGTAGGGACTATTAGTAGAAAATTACCTATTCAGGATCCTCAAATATTTGGCACAACTTTATCCATAGTCACGGCCAGGCCCCTACATAATATTCAAACTCTCGATCCTAGTGATGTAGAATCAGATACTAAAAGTGAAGTAGACATCACCTTAAACCAATCGAATAGTTCTAAAAATGAATCAAATCCTATTCAACCTATCACAGATGCTATGGTTCCATAAGAACCATTTCCTAGAAGAGTTACTACTCGACCCTCTTCTAATCAGTTCCTTCCTAATGAACAAGCCATAAACACTCAACCAAGACCAGTTTAGCATCTTCAATATAACATTGTAGGTACCATCGAAGTTGTTACCAGAAAACGGGCTCAAAACTCTCAACAGGATCAAACTCAGAATGATGGATCAGCTCCATTTGTTTTGAAAAATCCCAATAAAGGGAATCATATGTCTAATGTTCAACCAAAACCTCCTTACAATATTAATGAACAATTATCCAATACTACAGCAAAAATTTCCATTTTGGACTTGTTAAGATCTTCTCCTACCCATAGAGATGAATTAATGCTCACATTAAGCCAAATGATGGTGCCACAAAATATTCAACCCGAAGCCATGTCCAATACTATCATCACTCGAGAGGTCAATTGTATTGACTTCCAGGATAAATATATCCCACAACATAGTTTACATAAGGATAACCCCTTATATATTACTGCCCTAATTGGAGATGTAGCCATTAAAAGAGTCTTGATTGATAATGGTTCATCTTTAAACATATGCACTTTTGACTTCTACCAAATATTTTGCTTTAGAAGTGATGAAATGAAAAAACGAATATGATTATCAAAGCTTTCAATGACGAGACACAAGAAACGTGTGGAGTCATTACTATACCCTTGCAAGTTGGTCCTCGAACCCTAGATAAAACCATGTTTATTGTACATTGCCCAACATTGTACAATATACTTTTGGGTCGCCCTTGGATCAATGCGATGCAAGCGGTTCCCTCCACTTTATATCAGTGTGTTAAATTTGAATTTAAAAATTAGTTGGTCACTATCCATGGTGACCCTAGACCCTTTGATATGTGTGCTTTGGTAGAACCTGTTGGAGTGCAATTTTGCCCCGCTCTATCATCCACACATCCTAATTCTTATTTTTCATCTAAATGTGTGAAACACACACCCATAACATCATCTACACCTATACATTTACCTCAACCATCTTCTGAACAAACCACACTAGAACCTCAACAGGATCTTAAATCCACAACCAATCCTTCATGTTCCATCCCTATAATTTCAAAACCTATAGACCCATTTATTAACACCTCCACATTATCTACATCTATCATACCTTCCACATCTAAATATATAGGGAATGATCCTTCTACATCTTATGCTCTTTCTGATGAGCTTTTACCGGATTTATCTAAAATTTTAATATTAGAAAAAACAAATGCTTTTATGCAAGATTCACTTCTTTTAAATAACTTGCCGCCATCTCCTCATACTTTGGGCCTCCCACAACCTATGGGAAGTACTTACCAAGTTGAGAGTTGTGCTTTTATTTATAAAGGATATGATTGGGGAAGAATACCCTGAAACATCAAGATGCATTGTGATAGATATGCTCGATGCTATTTTGCTAATGAATATATTAAAGCTAAACCTATAATTCTTAAAATGGGATATAAAGGGAAAGGCTTGGGACCTTTCCAAAATGGTATGAAAGAACCTATCGAGGTAGAACCATGGCCCGCTCGATGTGGTGTGGGCCTGTTTCCTAGTAAGGGTCAACCCTTCCCTTTTGAAGGTAATGATCAACTCATATATTATCAATATTATCTAGATAAACAAGATTCTTTGTGTCTAACGAATAATCCCTTTACATGCAATATGCTATCCATAGCTTACCCTGAATTGATTGCTAAATTCGATGATGATTTGGAGGGAGATATCTTCCATGATGTCTCCGTTGAAGAGTTGTTACACAATGGTTTTTATTTTGATGGTTCTATACCAACTATAGCCCAGCTTAAGGCCACGACTCCTCACGATGAATTATCCAACTTAACCTTAAAATAATTACTATAATTGGGCGTCTCACCCGCCCCACCTAATTTTGAAAGAGATCTACACATGGAAGTAGAAAACATCATTAAAGTTAACATTGGAACTGACGATAATCCTCACATAATCAATATTGGATTAGAATTTAGTCAAGAAAAACAAAATGAATACATTGCATTTCTTAAATATTATGAAGATATATTTGCTTGGACATATGAAGAAATGCTAGGTTTGGACCCTTCTATAGTCATGCATCATCTAGTAGTCCATTCGGATGCTAAACCTATTAAATAGAAACTTAGAAAAATGCATCCCAAAGTGGCCTTGCTAGTCAAAGGGGAGTTAGAAAAAATCTTGAATGTTGTTTTTATACAAGCTATTGATTATGTTGAATGGATATCGAGTGTAGTTCCAGTCACCAATAAAGAAGCTACCAAAGTTAGGGTTTGCAAAGACTTTAGAGATATTAATGCCATATGCCCTAAAGATGATTTTTCTCTTCCAAACATGGATCAAATCATTGAATTTACCATCAGGAGTGGAATGATGTCCCTAATGGATGGATTTTTCGGCTATAATCAGATCAGAATAGCTCCTGAAGATCAGGCTAAAACAACCTTTATTACCCCTTGGGGTACCTTTTGTTGGAAAGTGATGCCATTTGGTTTAAAGAATGCAGGTGCAACATATCAATGAGCTATGACTTATATTTTTCATGACATGATGCATGATATTTTTCACTCTATTAATGAAGATGATCATTTAGATGATTTAAAAAAAGTATTTAATCGGTTAAGAGAATACCTTATTCGATTAAATCTAGCTAAATGTATATTCGAAGTCAAGTCCGGTAAACTATTAGGGGTTTTAGTTTCTTTACGTGGTATCAAAATCGACCCTCTCAAGATTGCGGCTATCACTAATATGCCTACACCTACCAATATCTCTGAGTTACGAAGTTTACAAGGTAAGCTTCAAGCCATCCGTCACTTCATCTATAAGCTGGCAGACAAAATCGGTCCCTTTCTTAAGCTCCTTAAGAAATATGTCCCTTTTAATTAGGACGATGAATGTAAGGAAGCTTTTGAACTTCTCAAACAATACCTCCATAAACCACTTGTGCTTTCATCGCCTAAATTTGATCGTAATTTTATCTTATACCTTTTTGCTTCTGATTCTGCCTTAGGAGCTATGTTAGCTTAGCTTGATAATGAGAAAAGAGAGCATTCTAATTATTACATTAGCAGAACCCTCATTAGTTATAAAACCCGTTACATAGCATTAGAAAAATTATGTCTAGCAGTCGTATTTTCTACAAAAAAACTACACCATTATATGCTCAGTCAAAAAACCTATGTCATTGCCAAATATGATCCCTTGTGGTATCTCATGAGTTGACCTTATTTATCGGGTCATACAGCAAAGTGGGTTCTTGCTCTAAGTGAGTTTGAACTCACATTCATAGGACAAAAGTCTGTTAAGGGTCAAATCATAGCAGATCAGTTAGTTGCTACACCCTTAGAGTCTACCCATCCCCTCATCATTGAGTTTCTTGATGAATGCCTTCAATTAGAGGCAGACCATATTGAACAATGGTCCTTATACTTTGATGGAGCCCGATGCATGAGTGGGGCTGGTGCGGGCATTATTTTAATATCTTCGCAAAAACACATCATTCCTCTGTCCTTCAAATTAACATTTTCTTGCACCAATAATACTACTAAATACGAAGCTCTAATCCTTGGATTACGAGCTGCCTTGGCATTAAAAATCAAACATCTATTAGTTTTTGGTGATTCTCAACTTGTTATAAACCAAATTAATGAATTTTATCAAACCAGAGATGATAAATTGTGCCCATATAAAGCATATGTTTTGCAATTGTTATCCTTGTTTGATAAAGTCACTTTGGAAGCTATTCCATGAACTAGCAACCGTGCAGCTGATGCTATGGCTGCAGCTGCATCGCTTCTGCCCTTGGAGTTAGATGACGAATATGCCACCATCATTATTCATCGACTCTAGGAACTCACTTCAAATAAGTCATGTTTAGAACCTTTGCATGTGTTTCTAATCAATGAAACTACTCCTGAACCTTGGTATACGACAATATTTGATTTTCTTTAAAATGGGACTTTCCCTGCCAATTCTAATAGAAAACAGCGTCGGTTATTACGTAGACGAGCAAGTCGATTTGTAATAATTGGCAATACTTTATATAGGAGATCTTTTGAAGGTATTCTATTGAGATGTTTGAATCTAGAAGAATCCAAATCAGCTTTAAGTGAATCCCATGATGGATCTTGTGGAGGACACTTCAGTGGTAGTGTCATTGCTAAAAAGCTCCTTAGGATAGGCTACTTTTGGCCTACCATGGAAAATGATGCACATGATTATGTGCACCATTGCGACAAGTGCCAAAAACATGTTGACCTTGTCCATGCGCCTGCATAAGAGCTGCAAGCTATTTCATCTCCTTGGCCCTTTTCAAAATGGGGCTTAGACATTATTGGTAAAATTAATCCTGTGTCATCTGATGGACACAAATTCATCATAACCGCCACCGAGTATTTCATGAAGTGGGTTGAAGCTATGCCTTTAGCTTCCTGCACTGGAACACAAGTCTCTAAATTTATTTTTAATCAAATTATTTGTAGGTTCGAAATTCTTGCAAATCTCATCTCAGACAATGGAACTTGTTTCAAAAATAAAGATGTTAAGAGATTATGCCAAAAATATAAGATTCAACATCGATGGTCCACTCCCTATTATCCTCAGGGTAATGGCCAAGTAGAAGCATCCAAAAAAACCTTAATCAAAATTCTCAAAATATTGGTCAATAAATCTAGCCATGACTGGCACATTCAATTATATCTAGCTTTGTGGGCATATCGCACTAGTGTTCGAACTCCCACTGGAACTTCACCTTTTGTTTTGGTTTATGACATTGAAGCTATTTTTCTCTTTGAATTAGAAGTTCCTTCTTTGGCTTTACTACTTCAAGATACCGAAGTAGGGGATGAATATCAATTTGGCTGACCTAGTCAGCTGGAACTCCTAGATGAAAAGTGCATCAATGCTTTGGAGCATATTCGTGCCTACCAAAATAAGCTTAAAAGATCATATGCCAAGAAAGTTCATCATCGATCCTTTGAGGTCGGCGACCTTGTTTTAAAAGAAAATAAAAAAAATACTAATGCAACTAAAGACCTTAAAGGTAAATTTGGGCCCAACTGGCTTGGACCATACATTATCACTATTAAATTTGAATCAAGAGCATATAAATTAGCTACCTTAGATGGTAAATATTTAAAAGAACCTATGAATATTATGCATCTTAAGCGATATTACGCATAAAATTTGGTCATTTCATCATTTGTACATATTTTGCATGTTGTCTCATTCTAAAAATATATATATAACTGTTTAAACAAAAACAAACAAAATAATAAAAAGTAAAAACAACAATATTATTGACTCTTTTGAAACCAAAAAAAATAAAGAAGAAAGAGTCAAGATCATCAAACTCCTCAAAAATATTTGTTGTATACATTTCTTTTTCAAGTATTGCAGTTATATTTTCAAATTATTTTGGCTAAATTAGCATTTATTTGGAATCCCTCACTATCACAAACACAAAAATAAATATCTTGATTTTATCTAGCATGATTACTAATCTCTCTTATATCAAAGTCCACAAAATTTAATTAAATAAAGTTTGAGCATAGAGAATTGATCTTGTTATTTACTTAAACCAAGCACATCCTTTCACAATAAAATGATTATATTTGTAATGTCCATGCTATGCTACATAGTAGAAGTGGTTTCTTGAGCGAAAAGTTTCCCCTGCTATCCTATCATGCACATGGTATAGAATCTTTGAGAATTGGAAAAAGGACAAGCTCACCCCTACCCAGAATAAAAATCCCTTGCTCTACAGCTAATCCGAGCAAGTATCCCTAGCATAGGAAGCAAAAGAAAAAGAAAAATCAAACAAAATTATGAGCAAAAGAAGCATTATTCTAGTATCATTTTGTACTATCTCAGCACTATTTCAGCATTATCTCAAATACAAAAGCAACAATACAAAAAGAGAAAAAAAAAAAGAGAAAAGCAAAAGCAAAAAGCAATAAAATCCCTTTCCCTACCCATTGAAAAGAAAAGAAGGGTTGATGAGCTTGAATCCCTAGAATTCTCAATTATTCGAAAACTGTGAGGTAAGCCCCATAAGAGGTGGTTTGTGCCCAACCCGCTTGGCCTTGGGTAACTCCTAGCGTGGTGATATGTCTATCACATTAGCGACCTTATTTTGTACAAACCTATGTCTGCTTATGGATTAGCTAGCTCTTGATAACCTGAACTACATAGTAGTCTGGTATGGTTATATGCATCTAAATCATGGTTAATGAACACTTATTTGGTTCATTCAAATCACTTGTATCAAATTATCTTGCTCAAAACCGGTAAATGAACAATGCAATTGCACACACATTTGTATTTGAGAGATTTTGTGTATCATTATGATAAATCAAGATTGGTAATGAACTCACATACGCACATGGGATTCCTTATAAATCTAAATTTTGTCTTTAAGATACTTTGAAATATTTTTGCAAATTGTTTGGAATAAATTCATTTTCTTCTTTGAAGAACAGTTGTTTAGTATAAAGACAACTACATGCATTATCAAAAATCAAAATCATTTTCAAAAACATGCAATAAAGTTACATTTATATATAACTTTTGACTTTCGCGATGATGGTATAGTTCCAAAACCAAAATTGGAATTTTATGACTAGCGCAAGTCCTCATCTTCATATTTTTTGATTATTTTCAAAAATTAAAAATCAACCATGCAATAAAACTATTATATTATTTTCTTCTTTGGATTTCGCGATGATGGTATAAGTCTATACCTATAATTCTATGCCTAGCGCAAACCATTGTACCAATTTTATTTTCCATTTATTTAAAAGCATCAAAATATGTGACTTAAATCATTATGTTACACAATTATGCTTTAAAAAAAACAAACACTTATTCTATTTCATGTCATTATGTCAAACTTCAATCTTGCAATGATGGCATAATTCCTAGGGAATTATCCAAAAAAATTATCACACTGAGGAATTTATGCCTAGCAAAATCATTTTAAAATATTTCATGTATAATATTTTCATGGAAATCTGAAAACAAATCATCATCATCATCATCATTTGCATCATCACAACAAAGTCTTAAGACAGTCTCTTAAGCACTCTTTTACTTTTAGCAATATTTCTATACTGGGATTAGCTTGACGACCGAGTGAGTGGTGACTCCATGAAATGGTCTATAATAGCGACAATGTCCTTTGAAATTATTGTTAAAATTCCCTTTTATTTTTATCAAATTATCACATCACAAACAACCAATTTGTTTACATCAGATTATTTCATTTAAATTTTAAAAGCATGACATTCAAACCATAATATTTCCAAATGATATAATTACATGAATCATCAAATTAATCACATCAAAACATTAAAGCATCATACAAAAACATAAGACAAGTCATATGATCAAAAATATCTCATCTATATATATATCAAAAACATTTACATCATCTCAAAACTGGATCGGTATGCCACAATATGTACCTCGACATACTCAATTCTCTATCAAAAATAATAATAAGCACTATGTATCAATCTGTGCAATGCAATCTATAGCAACTAGCCTCGAGAACACCTCAAGCTCTCAGCCTCATCTCCTCCCCCACCCTAAGGTGGACGAGGTGGCCCCATCGTAGTCCGTGTGGTGCTATGAGTCCTGGACTCTGATCGTGATGATGTCCTCAATGACCTCATCATGATAGGCTCCGTAATATGGGCCGGTAGCTGTAACCTTTGCCCCTCTGGCACCATATGGTGGTATAGTGTTTGATAGAATGTGACCTGGGCAATAGCCCATGCTAGGTCCTGAGTGCTCGCCCCTACGCTCTGTGCTCTGAGGTGTGCAACCTCATCTTTGAGTTGTGTAGCCTCAGCTCGGTGGCGTGTAGCCTCATCCTATAGAGTCTACACCTGTGCCTGGATATGGATAGTCTTCGGTCGAAGAGTAGCCATCTCACTACTCTCTCCTGTGTCCACACCCTTGTCCTTATTGTTGGCAATTTTGGGTACCTTGGGTACATTGCCTTTGCTCAAAGGTATAAGTTGTCATTGATGTCAAAAGGCATTTTTGTGTTGATTTCAAAAGAGTGTGATGTCAAGAATATCTTGAGAAGCTTCATTATGTTAAAGGGTTTTTATTAAAACCAAGCTTAACTTAATGCAAAGGTCCATGTGTATTATTAATAATTAAATTAACTCATACCTTTGTCAAAGGTCCAAGTTTAATTTATTATTAATAAAATAATAATAATTATTATTTTAATTATTATTAAAGGGTCTTTCAACCCTTAAGCATTGTCGATTTATTTCCATCGTTGGAGGAGTGCCAACATCAATCAGTGAAGGATAAATTGCTATATAAGTTGGCATGGTTTTCAAAAGTTAGCACCAACGATTATTATTTGACATCTGCGATTTGTGGCTCTCTGTATTTTTTTTATTTGCACTTGGCATATACAATTTGCATATACTCCGTTTCACTCGATTTGCTCTTGGCATCCGTGATTTGCCCTTGCACTGTTTCATCTGATTTGTGCTTGGCGTCCACGGTTTGCAAGTGCTCTATTTCCTTCGAACAGTGCTTGGTGACTTGAGTTGAGCTTGCTCTATGTTTTTGATCTCCATTTTGATGTCTTAGATATCATGCTTGTTTTGTGTCTTGGAGACTATGCCTGGAAAAATCGGATTTGAGCTTGGGCTGCATCCTTACGCTTTGGCTTGATGGCAGTGGATTGTTTGCATGCGGTTTGTGGAAGACGTTTACATTTTCTAGGTTCTTGGCATCTCAAAAAGATAAAAGAGAGAGCAACGGCATTTTATTTCATTGGGCACTTGTGACCCAACGGCGGTGGCATTTAAGCGAAAGCGCTAGACGACAGAGGTGCTGAGTTCAATTCTCTTCGTTGGGAATTTCTTTTTGGTTGTGGTGTGCATAGAATGGTGGCCATGAATGCGCGAGAGGTATAAGGTTAAGGTATCTCTTTTATTTTGACATTAATGTTTAATGTTTAATGTTTATGGGTTGGATCTTTATTATTGTGTATTATTGTATAGTTGCTAACTCTAATTGGTGGCAAATTGAGAGTTAGTGTTGTGACAGATTTTTAAGTTCTCCTTCTTCATCAAAGTAAAGGTATGGGCAACTTATTCCATGTATGTTGTTTATGGTATATTTTCTGAAATTGAGTTTGGAGTGAAAAGGTTGTCTACTAGGTATTTTGGTAAATCTTATTTTCTAGATATTGAAGATTGCTTATGCATTAAAGTTATTGTTGAACTTTTGGGTGAATGCATAATTCTGGTTGAGGAAGAAGAAGCACTTTTTGCACTAGGGTTTATGTTAATAAGTCTTGCTACTTGCATTGAGATGATGAAACCCTAGTTGTTGGTAAAAAGAATATAAACATCATTGTTATATGAGATATTGCATGGTTGGAAATTATTGGGCTGTGTTTCATATTCTTAAGAAAAGCATACTACATCTATCTTTTTCTTTTGAGATTGAGTTTGAGTTGAGATTGAGTTAAGATTGATATTGGGAGTTAAGTATAGAACATATTGGGTCTTTAACAATTCTCTTTATGTTTCTATGAGATTTGAGATTGATATTTGGAGTTAAGTATAGAACATATTGAGTCTCTAACAATTCTCTTTATGCTTCTATGAGGTTTATGAATTACATTGGGTCTCTAACAATTCTCTTTGTGAGTTCATGCTAAGCAAGTTTTTCTTGGTGAGCTTTCTGAGGTTGTGGACAAGTTTCGGTGGGGACTTGTGAGCAGGTTTTGGATAGGTTTCGATGGGGACTTGTGAGCAGATTTGGATAGGTTTCGATGGGGACTTGTGAGCAGTTTTGGGTAGGTCCTAGCAGAGGACTTGTGAGCTGAGTTTTTGAGAGTTCTATCAGAGAACTTGAGGATAGAAATGCATTGGTTCTTGAGAAGAACCTAAGGACATATTTGGCAAGTCTTTGAGAAGGATTGTGTGTAGAGGATTGATTTGTTCATCGATTTGGACAAATCTGACAGACAGAGGAAGACTTGTGCTAGACCGACTGACTGTGTTTGGTACAGGTATCTAAGCTGTTGTGGACGTGATCATAGAAGGCAGAGGTCTCTTAGGCTAAGCATTAAGGACAAGAGGTCTTCGGTGGAAAGGAGTTCCACGTGCTGGAAAGAGGTAGAGGTAGTTGATCTTCTGAGGGATCATTTCCAGAGCAGAGGGGAAGGTATCTTCTTTGAGCAGAGGCTCATAAATTTAGATTAGGGGAAGGTGTCTCCTTTGGGCCGAGGCTCATAAAAATTGTAATCGGGAAGGTTTCCCAAAAAAAATTGAGATAACTTTTAGAGAAAAGTTTTGTGGACGTAGCCCAGGACTTCTGGGTGAACCATGTTAAAAATGGGCTTCCAATGTGTGATGCTTTCTGTGGTGATTAATATTGTGTTGATGCTACTACTATCTAAAGTTAAAAATATTAAATGGTTAAGTCTTATACTGTTCACCCCCCCTCTCAGTATAAATCCATGTTCTTCAATTGGTATCAGAGCGGGTCTCTCAAGAAAGAGCCTAACATCTTGGAGAAGGATTTATCAAAGGATCATATAGATTCAGAAAGATATGAATAGGTTGAGTTCGATCTCAAGGGTGAATTCTTCTCGGCTTTGAGAAAGCTTGAAAAATTCAGGGAAGAGAATTCTGTTCTCAAGCATCAATATCAGGAAGAGAAGATAGCAATATCAGAATTGGTTCAAAGTGTTATAGACTTCAAAATTCTAGCTGAAGAAGGTAAGAAGGTTAAATAGGTTCTGACAGAGGTTCTCAAAGGAAAGGAAGTTGATTGCGAGAAACTAGAAGAAGTTATGTCTCTCAGAATGAAGTTGGAACAGTTGGCTCTCAGACAAAATACTCCATGTGAAAAGCAAAAGGATGGTATCACTATTCAAGAAATAGGGTCTTCGAGCAAGATCAATCCTCATCCTGAAGAGCGATGGATTCCAGTTGGTCACAAGAAGAACAATCATCCAAGGCATCAAAACATGTTACATAATACTTTCCATGGCTATTGTTTTTCTTGCAAAAAATTTGGTCACAAAGCTATGCATTGCAATAAGTCCATGAATAAACATAGTAAAGAAAATGGTAACTCTTTTACACCTCTTATGAATAAAGATGTCATGTGTTACAAGTGCAATAATTTTGGGCATATTGCTAAGATGTGTAGTTTGGATAGATCTAGCCTTGAGTTCACTAAAAATAAAAATGAGATAAAATCTAAGTCAATGATAGCTCAAACTACTTTTCATGCTCTAGACAAAGTAGAAAAATGGTATCTTGATAGTGGTTGTTCAAAACATATTACTGGTGAAAAGTAAAAGTTTTTGGTCTTAAAAGAAACAAATAGAGGAACAGTCAGTTTTGGAGATAACAGGTCAGCTAAAATTTGTGGTAAAGGGACTCTTAATTTGGATGGGAAATCCAAAATAGAAAATGTGCTTTATGTAGAAGGTCTAAGACATAATCTTCTAAGTGTGAGTCAACTTTGTGATCAAGGGCACATAGTATCTTTCTTTTCAGATAGATGTGATATAAGTAAAGAAAAAAATGGAAAACTCATTTCTAGTGCTACAAGGACTCCAAACAATCTTTACATGCTAAGTGAGATAAAAAAGGAAAAGTGTTTTTTAACTCAAGAAGATGAGAGTTGGTTATGGCATAAAATATTGGGGCATTTAAGCTTTGATAATATCGTCAATATTAGTAACAAAGAAGCGGTTAGAGACTTGCCCAAAATAAAAAGGCCCCATAACATCATTTGCGGTCCTTGTCAACATGGAAAACAGACCAGAACCAGTTTCAAAGCGAAAGGGTATACTTCTTCAAAACCATTGGATCTTATTCATACTGATTTATGTGGCCCTACCAGAACTCAGAGCATTCAAGGAGAAAGCTACTTCATGCTTTTTATAGATGATTATTCTAAAATGACTTGGGTTACTTTTCTCAAAGAAAAAATTGAAGCTTTTGAAAAATTTAAAGCTTTCAAAGAAATGGTTGAAAATGAAACTAACAAGAGAATCAAATGTTTAATATCATATAGAGGAGGAGAGTTCACTTCAAATGAATTTGTGGAATACTGTGAGCAGCAAGGAATCAAAAGAGAATATTCAACAACAAGAACTCCTCAACAAAATGGAGTAGTTGAAAGGAAAAACAAAACTATTGAAAATATGGCTAGAGCTATGTTGAATGAGTCAAAACTTTCAGATGGCTTTTGGAAAGAGGCAGTCAGTACAATAGTCTACATTATCACTAGGGCCCAACTTAGAGTCAATCATCATAAAAATCCTTATGAGTTGTGGAAAGGAAGACCAGCTACAGTAAAATACTTCAAAGTGTTTGGGAGTAAGTGCTTCATCAGAAGGGAAGATCAAAATTTGGATAAGTTTGATCCTAGATGTGATCAGGGAATCTTTATTGGGTATTCCAGCAAAAGCAAGGCATACAAATACTTCAACAAAAGAACTCATATAGTTGTAGAGAGCATAAATGTAACTTTTGATGAAAAGATAGGGATAAGGGAACCAATCTAGGAACTCAGTGATGAAATTTTTCAAGAAGAATTCAGAGAGGTTTCAGATGAAGAAGAGGAAAGACAACAACTACTTCCCAAAAATCCTTCATGATATGTTCAGAAACATCATCCCAAATATTTTATCATTGGTGATCCAAATAGGAGGAAAACAAGAAGAAGAGTCATTCCCTCACATGATTCTACAAATGTTTCATTATTATCTCAAATTGAGCCAAAATATTTTAGAGAATCATGTGCAGATAAGTTTTGGGTAAAAGCAATGGATGAAGAGCTAAATCAAATAGAGAAAAGTGAAACTTGGGAATTGGTTCCAAGACCTAAGGACAAGAATTTCATTGGCACAAAATGGATATTCAAAAATAAACTCAATGAGGATGGAAAGATTGTCAGAAACAAAGATAGGTTAGTCTGCAAAGGTTATGCTCAAGTAGAAGGTGTTGATTTCGAAGAGACGTTTGCTCCTGTTGCTCGTCTTGAAGCTATCAAAATGTTTTTGGCCCTTTCAAGCTTCAAATATTTCAAGGTGTATCAAATGGATGTAAAGTCAGCTTTTCTAAATGGGGTTTTGGAAGAAGAAGTCTAGATAGAACAGCCAAAAGGAGTGTCTCTCTCAGAACAGTCAGACTATGTGTGTAAACTAAAAAAGGCCTTATATGGGTTAAAGCAAGCACCTAGGGCTTGGTACTCAATACTAGACATGTATCTTCATGAGCAAGGTTTCAGGAAAGGTGTGGTAGATAGAAATTTGTATATTAAATATGAAGGTGATGATATGCTTATTATGGTTGTCTATGTTGATGATATTATTTTGGGGGAAATAATACTCAGATGTGCAAAGTTTTTGCTAACACCATGCAGAAGGAATTTGATATGTCTATGATTGGAGAGCTGTCATTCTTTTTAGGTCTTCAGATTTCTCAATCAAAATATGGTGTATTTCTCTCTCAAGGAAAGTATATCAAAGAAATGTTAAAGAAATTTGGGATGATAGATAGCAAACCAGTATGTACTCCAATGATTACAGGATGCAAGATGAGTAAAGATGATGAATCTCCAGCAATAGATCAGAGGTTGTATAGATCAATGATTGGTAGTTTATTATATGTTACAGCTACCAGACCAGATATCATGCAGGCAGTTGGGTTAGTAGCAAGATTTTAGGCAGCTCCTAAATATTCAAATGTTATGGCAGTTAAGAGAATATTTAGATATCTGAAGGGCACTATGGAATTTGGGCTTTGGTATCCCAAAGGTGATTATTTCACCCTCATAGCTTATACAGATGCAGATTGGGTAGGAGGTATTGATGATAGGAAAAGCACTAGTGGTGGAGCATTCTTTTTGGGAAAGAGTTTGGTTTCTTGGCTAAGTAAGAAACAACCTTCAGTTTCCTTATCTACAGTAGAGGCTGAATACATAGCAGCAGTGGCTGGGTGTACACAGGTTTTATGGATGAAAACCACCCTAGAGGATTTCAAAGTCAAACATGAACAACCCATCTACATACTTTGTGATAATACAAGTGCTATAAGTATTTCCAAAAATTCGGTAATGCACTCAAGGACAAATCATATTTCCATAAAGTATCATTTTCTAAGGGAAAAAGTGCAAGAAAAATAGGTCAAGGTAGAGTATGTGTCTACTAAAGAGCAGATTGCAGATATCTTCACCAAACCTCTTCCAAGGGATAAGTTTGAGTATCTAAGGGAGAAATTGGGAGTTGTACTCCCACCCCAGAATTAATCACCTCATTAGGAGGTGGGGGAGGGACTAAGATAAAATGTTAATTCTTAGTCCCGAGCCCCAAAGGTGGCCCTTTTCCATTGATGACAAAGGGGGAGAGATATGAGTAAGGGGGAGAGCTTCAAAGTGAAGAGGAAAGCTTCAAGTCAGGGGGAGAAAAACTTCAAAGGAAGATTCTCAGTTGTTAGCACAGTTGGTTTCAGTTGGTTTCAATTTTTTCTCTTGAGAAGTGTTGTTAGTAAAGGTTTGCCATCAATGACAAAGGGGGAGATTGTTGGCAAATTTGGGTACCTTGGGTACATTGCCTTTGCTCAAAGGTATAAGTTGTCATTGATGTCAAAAGGCATTTTTGTGTTGATTTCAAAAGAGTGTGATGTCAAGAATATTTTGAGAAGATTCATTATGTTAAAGGGTTTTTATTAAAACCATGGTGACAAGGCTAAAGGTTTTTCTTAAAACCATTTGGACTCATTAAGGGTTTTTATTAAAACCAAGCTTAACTTAATGCAAAGGTCCATGTGTATTATTAATAATTAAATTAACTCATACCTTTGTCAAAGGTCCAAGTTTAATTTATTATTAATAAAATAATAATTATTATTATTTTAATTATTATTAAAGGGTCTTTCAACCCTTAAGTGTCATCGATTTATTTCCATCGTTGGAGGAGCACCGACGTTAATCAGTGAAGGATAAATTGCTATATAAGTTGGCATGGTTTTCAAAAGTTAGCACCAACGATTATTATTTGACATCTACAATTTGTGGCTCTCTGTATTTTTTTGATTTGCACTTGGCATATACGATTTGCATATACTTTGTTTCACTCGATTTGCTCTTGGCATCCGTGATTTGCCCTTACACTATTTCATCTGATTTGCGCTTGGCGTCCATGGTTTGCAAGTGCTCTATTTCCTTTGAACAGCGCTTGGTGACTTGAGTTGAGCTTGCTCTGTGTTTTCAATCTTCATTTTGATGCCTTAGATATCACGCTTATTCTATGTCTTGGAGACTGTGCCTGGAAAAATCAGATTTGAGCTTGGGCTACATCCTTACACTTTGGCTTGACAGCAGTGGATTGTTTGCATGTGGTTTGTGGAAGACGTTTACATTTTCCAGGTTCTTGGTGTCTCAAAAATATAAAAGAAAGAGCAGCGGCATTTTATTTCGTTGGGCACTTGTGAAACAATGGCGGTGGTGTTTAAGCGAAAGCGCTAGACGACAGAGGTGCTGAGTTCGATTCTCTTCGTTGGGAATTTCTTTTTGGTCACGATGTGCATAGAATGGTGGCCGTGAATGTGCGGGAGGTATAAGGTTAAGGTATCTCTTTTATTTTGACATTAATGTTTAATGTTTATGTGGAGTAATAAGGTGTAAAGAAGTTTTATTTTGTATGTTATTGTACTTTGGTGGTTTTTACTAAGTTGGAGAAATAAGGTGTTATATTTGGATCTTTATTATTGTGTATTATTGTATAGTTGCTAACTCTAATTGGTGGCAAATTGAGAGTTAGTGTTGTGACAGATTTTAAGTTCTCCTTCTTCATCAAAGTAAAGGTATGGGAAACTTCTTCCATGTATGTTGTTTATGGTATATTTTCTAAAATTGAGTTTGGAGTGAAAAGGTTGTCTACTAGGTATTTTGGTAAATCTTATTTTCTGGATATTGAAGATTGCTTATGCATTAAAGTTATTGTTGAACTTTTGGGTGAATGCATAATTCTGGTTGAGGAAGAAGAAGCACTTTTTGCACTAGGGTTTATGTTAATAATTCTTGCTACTTGCACTGAGATGATGAAACCCTAGTTGTTGGTAAAAATAATATAAGCATCATTGTTATATGAGATATTGCATGGTTGGAAATTGTTGGGTTGTGTTTCATATTCTTAAGAAAAGCATACTACATCTATCTTATTCTTTTGAGATTGAGTTTGAGTTGAGATTGAGTTGAGATTGAGATTGGGAGTTAAGTATAGAACATATTGGGTCTCTAACAATTCTCTTTATGTTTCTATGAGATTTGAGATTGATATTTGGAGTTAAGTATAGAACATATTGAGTCTCTAACAATTCTCTTTATGCTTCTATGAGGTTTATGAATTACATTGGGTCTCTAACAATTCTCTTTGTGAGTTCATGCTAAGCAAGTTTTTCTTGGTGAGCTTGCTGAGGTTGTGGACAGGTTCCGGTGGGGACTTGTGAGCAAGTTTTGGACAGGTTCCGGTGGGGACGTGTGAGCATATTTGGATAGGTTTCCATGGGGACTTGTGAGCATTTTTGGGCAGGTCCTAGCAGAGGACTTATGAGTTGAGTTTTTGAGAGTTCTATCAGAGAACTTGAGGACAAAAGTGCATTGGTTCTTGAGAAGAACCTGAGGACATATTTGGCAAGTCTTTGAGAAGGCTTGTGTGTAGAGGATTGATTTGTTCATTGAGTTGGATAGATCTGACAGATAGAGGAAGACTTGTACTAGATCAATTGACTGTGTTTGGTACAGGTAGCTGAGCTACTGTGGATGTGATCATAGAAGGCAGAGGTCTCTTAGGCTAAGCATTGAGGACAAGAGGTCTTCGATGGAAAGGAGTTCCATGTGCTGGAAAGAGGTAGATGCAGTTGATATTCTAAGGGATCATTTCTAGAGCAGAGGGGAAGGTATCTCCTTTGAGTAGAGGCTCATAAATTCATATTAGGGGAAGGTGTCTCCTTTGGGTCGAGGCTCACAAACATTGTAATTGGGAAGGTTTCCCAAAGAACTTTGAGATAATTTTTAGAGATAAGTTTTATGGACGTAGCCCAGGCCTTCTGGGTGAACCACATTAAAAATGGGCTTCCAATGTGTGATGCTTTCTATGGTGATTAATATTGTGTTGATGCTACTGCTATCTAAAATTAAAAATATTAAATGGTTAAGTCTTATACTGTTCACCCCCCCCTCTCAGTATAAGTCCATGTTCTTCACTTATCGGGCGATGGTGGCCTCTCTTTGTGGAGAAGGGGGTATCTCCTCCCTCCTCTCCCATTTCCATGGCCTTTGTTGAGCCTATGGCCTCCTCTATTTTCTCCCGCTACCCCATCAGATGCACAACTATGTGAATTAGACCCTAAGCCCTCGTCATCTGAGGAGGGTGAATGCCTGTGTACCAGGCATCGTAGCCGTCAGCTACCCCTGCATCGTCCCCATCCATTGGCTGGATCAAGGCATCATCTATGTCCTAACTCTAGAAGCACTACATATTTGGAGCCCCACTAACTATAGTGTTATCCTAGATGGTCCGAGAAAACTTGTAGTCTCTGAGATATGGGATCCCCTGCAATAGACCAAACTACCTCAAAACTCAGTCATAGCGATGGAGCTCCATCTCTCCCCTCTCCATCCTTAGCCAACAAGTTTTCCTAATGTGAGCTAGCTCTTATTCATCCTCGGCCCACCCTGGATGATCTCTCTAAGACCTCCAGGTGATCTGGTCGAAGACGAGGTCATCAAGTAGTCTCCAAGACATTGGTAGATCTATCTGCTATTGTGACCCTCTTCGAAGCCACTAGTAGAAAGCTCAAAACATCTCCCCATCAATCCCTATCAGTGGGAGCCCTACCAGCCTTCGCACCGTGATGTGCTCCCGACACCAAACCTGTAGTAGTGATGTCATAACCAAACATCGGTTGCCCTTGTATACGACCCCATGTAGGATCCTATACAATTGGCATAGTACATAACTCCCCCAAGAAAAATTGTACCTGTGGTCTCTCATGTCATAGACCACATTTTTTAGTAGCCATGGTACTCTGCATCCACTCTAATGGCATAGCAGCAGACCACCTACAACCCCAGCCAAAACTTGTGTCAGTCTAGATGCCCCAGACATCTAGTGTAGCAACTCGATGTTCACTCTGCCCTTCTCTAGGGTGAAGCTCGGATCTTTGCATAGTTGCATCATCATGTGGCCTTGATTGGCCATAGGTGTTATTATCCATCCTTGTATGGGGATCCTCAAAATCCTCCATACATC
The DNA here is from genome assembly GCA_028583015.1 of Wollemia nobilis. NCBI lineage: Eukaryota > Viridiplantae > Streptophyta > Pinopsida > Araucariales > Araucariaceae > Wollemia > Wollemia nobilis. The sequence continues at coordinate 1,852,297 of JAQPPZ010016675.1, forward strand.
CTCCAATGTGGGAGTCATCTCCCCTATCAATAACTAGAAATAGGAAGAACCCGGATACCACCTCTCTGCTAGGGCTATCAATAGCCCCATATCTATAGAAACTTGTGGCATATCTGCCACATGCTACAAGCCGACTTGAGCCAATTGATCTCACTTTGCCTATGATAGAGCAGCCAAGTCATCCCTTAGCCTGTCGTATTTCCATTCTTGTCTCTTTAATAATCCTCTCTACAACATAAACAACAAAACAATAAAAATCATTAATAAAATAGTGATTAAAAATGCAAGTAACATAAGTTCAATTTGAGAAAATTCGTCTCTAATTTTGCAAGCTGAAATTGTCCCTTATTTGATGAAATTGTCCCCATTTCGCTGATTTCACCCTTAGACGAAATCGGCGATATCGAGACGATTTTGAAAAAATCAAGACAATTTCATCCCGACGATGTTGACGGCCCAAAAATGGCCATGATGCTCAAAAATCATTTAAAATTAATCTAAAAACCATAAAAAAATCAAAATTAAATACATTAATTTTGGACCCTTACCCATAGCCCATGCCAAACCTCTATCGATTTGTGCGTTGTCTTAACCATTTTGTTTGCAAGAGCTCTAGAAACGAGAAAATGAACAGTAACAATGAATTAGGGTTTTTCCCTATTTTTCTTAATTTGATTCAAAAACACTTAACATTTTAAAAAATTTGCTTTTTCGTGTTTTTACCTCAAACATTCAATTTGGGTAAAAACACGGAGGGGGCACCATAGTAAGCTGTCGTATGATTCGACCAAGAATTGTCGCCTAAAAATGAGAATAATTTTTGCTTTCTTGTAAATCAAGAATAACTCATATTTAATGCATTTTCTTCAAAAAATTCGCTAAAGAGGGGGCAAAATGTAGCACCCTAAAATTGGCATAGTAAACCTTAGCAAATAATTAAAATTACCTTAGTAATAATTCAAATTCAAATTTTAACCCCAAAACCGCTCCCAAACCGCCTGCTACCCATTTCCTCATTTTTTGCACCATTTTTAGAGTTTGTTTCATCCGTTGGACGATATCGTCTCCGATTAGACGATATCGCCTCAGATTAGATGATTTCATCTAGAGTAGAACGTCCAACCGATTTCATCCCAAAATTGATTTTTCATAATTAGCTTTTGTTTCAATGGTATCTCTAATTTGGGCAGAAGCATGTCTATGTCGTTAGAGACCTCCCCCGTTGGAGATCTCCCAAAATGGGATGGTCTACAACCTCCCAAACTCCCTCCTAAGACTATTTAATCTTAGGCCCTCCCCTTGACATCCCCCTGGCTAAAATTTCCTATAACACGAGTTCTACATGCATTAGACCATCTTAAATCACCATTTGTTTTCATATTTTCCTAAGTTTGTTTGCAGGAACTTTGTTATTCTTCAGCCAGAGCAAGCTCAGATCATCACAGATGATCCTGTCCAATTTGAGACGATTTCGTACCAATATGAGATGATTTTGACTGCAGTCAACATTGGGGGCAATTACTGCCCAGATTTTGCATTTTTCTCTTCTCATTTGCTGTTTTATTCTGCATCTAGTCAGTTTATTATTATTTTTTGCTATTCTGCATATTGGAGTTCACCCATATAGCTTTAATGCATAATAAAATCATAAATTGTCATTAAATCATTGTAATGCATTCATGTTTTTGTTTGTTATTATTATGTTAACATTATTACTGTCATTCTACATCATTGCCCTCTGTTGGCATAGTTGCATTTTCTATATTTTGTATCTATTTCTCTGATTGCAGGTCTTTGACAAATTTGTCTGGAAAATTCATTAGATTTTAGACGATCCTGTCAGATCGGAGATGATTTTGTCAAATTCCAGACGATCTTGACTGCTTCAAAAATCAGAACCTCCATCAGACATCTGAAACCAGGTATGGATTTCTTCACTTAATTATTCTCTATTTTTTCTATCTAAATCTATTTTCTGTCTTCATTTAATTTGCATTTTCATAATAGAACAACTTAGATTCATCTGGCCAAACCTAGGACTTGGATGATTAAATGTAAAATTGAACACATCAAACACATTCCCAACCTAGGCGTGGAGACTACCACTAAACGTTTCCTGGTGAACCCACCATCCATCAAAAATTCACCCTTATACACCTCCCTTGAGATGTAGGACCTTCAAAGGGCCTCTCAGTCCGAGGTATTGTCCCATCATTTTCCCATCCCCCTTTCGGGCGTGGATCCTTTAGCCTGAAGGTAAGGGTGCAAAAAATTTGGGACAAATTCACGGCTAATTGGCTAGGACCCTACATCATATCTAAAAATATTGGTCTAGGTACCTATCGCCTAACATCACTATGGGGTGTTGAAGAGCCTAAACCTCTCAAAATAATCCATCTTAAGGTTTTTATGCTTGAAGGGCATAGTAAAAGGCTCTGAGAGTTGCTTGTAACTGCTCAGTCATCCTAAAAATCTCCAAATACTCTTAGCAGTGGTTTGGTCAACCAAAAAGCTACAAAGGCATCTGTAAGCCCTTTGGTCAACCTCAAAATATTTGAAGGTTTTGTTTAAAACTACTTGATCATCCCAAAAGGCTCCAAGGGTTCCTAAAACCACTTGGTCATGTCAGTCAAAATCTCCAAGGATTATCAAAATTGCTTGGTCATCCCAAAAGCTCCAAGGATTCCTTAAACCACTTGGTCATGTCAGTAAAAAGCCCCAAGGATTTTCTTATAATCATTCAATCATCCTAAAAAGCTCCAAAGGCATCTGTAAGCCCTTTGGTCAAACTCAAAAGGCACCAAGAGTTTTTGAAAAATTGCTTGGTCAACCCCAAAGGCTCCAAGGATTCTCAAAATTGCTTGGTCATCCCAAAAAGCCCCAAAAGTACTTGTAATCCCTCTGGTCAACCCCAAAGGTTCCAAATATTCTCAAAATTTCTTGGTCAATCTAAAGGCTCCATAGGCATGTACTCACTGTTTGGTCAATTATGAGGCTCAAAACCCATAAAAATTATAAAATCAATAAAATCCAAAAAAAATGGTAAAGCATAAAATCTAAAAACATTTACATTTGCATTTGAATTTTGCATTCACACATGCATTCGCTACATTACTGCATTGCATATAGGCATTCATCATCCATTACATTCCATAATAGAAGGCATTGTGTTTGTCAGTCTTACAAATGACATCCTATTTGTGTTTAAATCATGCATCTCTGCATTTATCATGATCCATCATTTATGTGAGTAATTATGTTTTTCAACACAAGATACACTAGGGTTTTCTGGTCGCTCAACCATACCTAGTGGTCTTATCAAGATTTGGTAGAAAGCTTGTTGTACTTTTGTAGCTAAAGTTTAGTTAGAATAGCCATTAGCATATCGAAAGCCTGTCACTAATCAACAAATTTAAACAATCCTAACGAGGACTAGGGGAAGATAAAAGCCACAAAGTAGGACCGGGTATCCTCAAGCAAAAATATTTATTCTTGCTTATCCCTCTATGTGAACGGTATCGAAAATATTGGTAGTTGGCAAAAGGATAGGTTAGTTCCCTATTCATAATCCCTTGCTTATGATAAAATGAGCAATATCCCATAGGGATATCCCACATAAATCCTCATGATTGATACCCTTGATCGATATCATAGATCGACTTCCTAGATTGATATCCCATATTGATATCATAAGATTGATATTCTCAATTGATATACCAAAAATAGTTTTTCCAAGTAAATCCCCCCAAAGGAAAGTTTTTGAAGAAAATTATCAAATGTAAATTCTAAAAAGTGAATATTGAGTGAAGATCAGAAAAAAAGCTTAAATCAAAGTTCAAAGTGAAGATCAAATGAAGATCATAAATCAAAGTTCGAGCGGAGATCAAATGAAGATCTAAAATCTAGTTCGAAGAGATCAAATGAAGATCCAAAGACAGTTCAAAATGAAGATGGAATCGAGTCCCTTGCTTCACTACATATGAGCAAGTATCAAAAAAATTGAAGGATAGAAAGGAATGAGCCTGAGTCCCTAGAATTGTTGGCACTACTGTTCCTTACACATGATGATATGTCTGATGCATTAGCACCTCACTTATGAACAAGACCAATATTTGAATGTGGAAGATCTAGCTTCAGGTGTCCTTATTTTCTTAGTGACTTAGTCCAACTAAAATATAAACTTTATATTGGATAAGAAATTTGTGGAACCTCTATCATAGCAATGGGCTGAAAAAATCCCACCTGAAATCAGAGAACACTAGTATTTTATCTTAAAATAATCATGTCCACACACAGGGATAATGAACAATTAGGGTCTATCCTAGTAAAATCCTTTTATCTCAGAAGTCTAGTGTGGTTAGTATGCAACTTTTGATAAATCTATTAGGGTGTTTGAGTCTCATGGAAAACCTCAAAAACTTCTCCCATAGCAAAAAAATGGTAAATATCGGAACCATATAAATAATCAAATTGCAAAGTATCGCATTCATGATACATCATTATATAAAGCACAATCAACATATGGGATAGATACCAGATGAATATTAGCAATAATATTTAGACGGCCACTAACTATATTGTGCACATTTTTCAAATTTGCAAAAGAAAATTGAATGACACATTAGTTCATTCACATCATAACATCACATACCATTGCATTTCATATATGGGTGATTAATTGATTAAATTCTTACCCTAAGGATTCTCAATTACATTCATGATTTTTATACATTCTATGGTGTCATCCATTATATTGATAAACATATTTGCATTCATTCCGTATGTTTTAAGTGATTAAATCATACAGGTTCATTTACATTAGATTAGCATCGTGTAAATAAATCATTACATACATTAATGCATACAATAAAAAAATATTGAAAATGTGTTAAGAAAAACATTGCATCCATATGCATCCATCATAAAAAGCACATCTAAGCATCTAGATCATTGCATATCATCATCATAAATTAAATAGCTATCTAGTGCATGTCATCCATACATCACATTATATAGCATCAACATAACATAAGCATTGCATCCATGTGCATAACATAAACATAATTTAAAAAATAAATGAGTACACAATAATGAGCCATAACATGATAATTATCATATCATATATAAATATGTGTCTCAGAGTACATCGAGAGTACAAAAATTCCCGTAGGCTACAACTATGTAGGTCCTTGACCTTACACTCAAAATGGTACAATACATATGTCAAAAATATGTACTAAAGATGTCCTGCACCCCCAACCTATGAATCACCCCCGGTATCCCTATGGATCCTATGAGAGTTGGATCTGTGTGTGCTAGAATATTGGTGAGTCCACTCGGTCCTATGAGTCTAGTGGCTAGAAATTACTGAGGACTACCCTATAGTCCTATTCCTGGTCCTCTGTGACCGTGTAGCCTGCCTATCCTCTGGAACCTATAAACCTCTCAACTCGATGAATCCCTCCAGCTAAGAGATGTGATCTACCCTCGCATCCAATCGATCATTTCTCTCCTCTATGATAGAAGTGAGCTGCTTGATATCTACCATAGGATCCACACCTATGACTAGTGGAGCAGCTGGTGGTCCCATGACAACCTGAGAGGATAGAGGGTCTCCCATCTATAGCCTAAGAAGGTCCCTCTCTACCACTGCTCACCTTATTGTGCCACTACCACATCATGGATGCTAGTGAGCTCTTGGACTAAAGCCTCTATTGCTATAGCTCACTCTATGAGAATGGTGATCTCCTCCTGTGCCTTAGCTATTTGCCTATATCAGTCAACTAGCTTCATCTCTAAAGTAGCAATAGTAGTGTCTCGCTCATGCTATTGAGTCTGATATCTACCAAGATAACTCTGTAATTCAACAACCTAAGCTAAGAGCATCCCATTTATGTTGTCAGGAATAACCTCACCCTCCTCTAGAGCCTCATCATCTAGGTCATCCCTGGGAGCCTCCTCGATGGTGGCCTTTATGCCCCATCCTCCCTTTGTCTGCTAGTGTACCCTATGCTCATCAGGATCTACCACTACCTCTGCCTAATCGTCAACTCTGCCTAGAGGCCCTGATCCATGCCACCATAGCATCAACCACCATCCACCGTATGCTAGAGTGGTAACAACCTGGTCAACTCTAGTCTCCTAGAAATCATCTAGATTGTCCCCTAGAGCTGGAGGTTGGATCCATGGAAGATGCGTCTCTAGAGCCAAGCGCCTATAGATAAAGGGGATATCTGGGATGTCTTGCACCAGGCTAAACTATTGTAGGATGTGAGAATAAAATTGGTACTCTCTAATCTCGACCTTCTAGATGAGTAGCCATCTATCTTAGTGACCCTATCGAAGCCACTCACCAGCCTTAGTCTACTCAGGCCACTCCATGTAAGACCGCCACTCGATGTCATCTGGCATAAGTCCTGCAAATCATGTGCTATAATTTTGGACATCACTAACATGGATCCTACTCCTAAATCCCTCATCCTCTCGAGGCCAGTAGGTAGCATAGCACTGGTGAGCATCCTATATCTCTGTGATATGTAGTGGAAGCTCCCCAAGATGCTCTATCTTGATATGCTGCCAGCCCAAAATCTAAAGAAGCAAACTACAACTGATCCCTCGATGGCTCTGGTTAGTAATCTGGTAGAGCTCTCTACACAAATTGTATATTAGGGTGCTCCCCTAGGCTAGTCATAGTCGCTGACGGATGTTGCTCTGAACAACTTTGCAAATAGTGGCTAGAAGGTTCTAGGGAATCCTTGCGTCTTAGGAGTATCGAAGCACAACTTGCACCACAAGGTGCAAAAATATGACCTCGTGTATGGAGAAGACATTTTTCCCCTGCCAATAGTCGATGTGGACCTCTCCATGGTCAATGTTGCGCTGAGCCTCCTCACTTCGGGTGCCAAATATGGCATCAAATATGGACTCCTTAGCCCTATAATTTGAATATACAATGCCCTCACCATCAATGGGGATCCTAAATATCCTGTAGATATCCTCTAGATTTATCGTCATTTTAGCTGTAGGCAGGTGAAATGTGTTGGTCCATGCATTCCAACATCGGGCCAACATAGTAAAATAGACCTGATATACCCTGATAGAGGGTAGATCCAGTACGTAGCCAAAGATGATAGCTCCAAACCATTCCTACTCCCTAGGAGTGAGCTCTCCATGGATATTCTTAATAATGTCAAGATCTTGAGCTCTAGAGGTCAATCTTAGAAATAGAAAGCATAATATAAGAAAAATCTAACTAAAAACAAGCAAAAACATTTAAAAATGACCTAAAAATCATCAAAAACATCTAAAAAATGATAAAATTGCAAAAACATGTCATCATGCAGGCCTAAAAATAAAAAAAATTATTCAAACAGGTCAAAAATACATTAAAATATATTAATTGCCTATTAGAACTTAGTAAAATTAAAAATTTGACACTTTTTTTCTAAAGTTTGTGAATTGCAGGTCAACCCTGTGGTCCGCATGTGGTCAAAAATTGACTGTTGGGATTTTGAATGTTGACCATAGCTACCAGCTGTGGTCCCTAATTTATCAATTGGGAACCACAGCTGGTACCTGTGATCTCTGACTCAGATCCCACTGGGTACAATACTATGGCTAAAAAATGAAAAAAATATAAAAAAGTAAATCCTAAGCTAACCTAGCCTAAGGTGGGGTTAATTACCAACAATTTAGTGTGATTGATTAAGCAATTACTTAATTGGGTTCATTTTTAGTGGTAATGGATGCGAGGTCTTGTTTTTTGAATTACCTTACCCTCGCCTCATCCGTCACGGCTAGAAGAAGATTACTCATGCTTTTTCATCGTGCTGTGAGTAGGTGTGTGTATAAATTTTTGTAGGATGCAGGTTAGTTTCTCAGTTGTCATTTTTAGAGCTCCAGATTGCAAGTCGCTATTAAGGAATAATGAGAGACATTTGAAAATTGGAATTTTTATAGGATTTTCATATTTCACATGGATCATAGGCCCTAGCCGTGATTCCCAAAATTGCAAATGGGAATCGCATACCCTAGTTGTGTTTTGCAACTGGAAAGAAATTTAATAAAATCCCACCATGAGAAGGCTTAAAATGATAAATTAATGCCTCCCAAGGGATCAAAATTCAATAAAAGCAATAAATTGGAAATTTGGTGATAATCAAGCATCAGGATCCAATTAAAAATAAAAAATTTGGCTGAGATTATAAAGTACATTCAATCGAGGTTGTTGCTATGACAATCCTTCCATGGAGCGACACACCTCACAACTAAATAAATAAACTCAATGCATAATTCAAAACATTAAAAAAACAAATAATTAAAAACACCAAATATGCCTCATATTCAGTAATTTACCCTATACACTTGGCGGTTGCAGTGACTTGTGATCCATGTAATCCGACAAGATGAGTAAATTACAATAAGGACATTTGGGGCAAAATTGTCATCATTGATCTGATATGTTTATTTTCAATCCCTAATAAGGCCTTTGCATCCAAACTGCTCCATGGGAATGAGGAATTTCATGTCATGTCTTCTATGACACCTTTTCAACAAATCATCAATAATTTGATTTAACACAAATCAAATTGGATTTGTATCAATTCGATTCTCTAATACGGCTATTATAGCCTGACTGCTCCATGGGATAGAAATGTGCAAATACTATTAACAATTAGAATCAAAAGCTGAACTAGGCCTAGCCAAGAAATTAATTTTCTCAAATCTAAATTTGTTTAGATCATCCATGGTGGTCAAGTGACATCGTCGCTTTAATCATTTTCATTACCCTCATCGACTCGTCGCTTGAGGGGGTAATCATAATCAAAATCAATAGAAGATCCCTAAAATCGTAGATACCTTGATCTTGTTAAAATTACATTCATCCTTGTGAATCATTGTCAACAGCTATCACAAGCTTACCCCTTTGCTTGGGGAAAATATCAAATATGATAATTTTTTTGTAACTATCATCCATTTGGATTGATAGGAACAAAATCCTACTTGGCATTGATGTTATTCGAATGTCTAGTGATGAGTACAAACTTGTCAAGTTTAAGCCTCCAAAGAGTTGGAAGTAATAATTCCAGGATGCGCGTCCTTTTGGAGGACTTGGGGCATCTAATTTTCATCTAAATAATGATCATCATAGAACCTTCAACATCATTTTAGGATGTCTATTTTTTCTTAGAATTGTTCGATCTTATAATGCATATCAAAAGGGGCATCTATAGACACCTAAAACACATCATGTCAAGGGCGACTACTCATATGGACATGCTACAAGACCATATGGAAGATCTTGGACAAAATCCAAGATAAAGTAGTGGTTCTAACCACTCAATTTGGGCTCCTTGGCCTAATCATTCTGAACCGCAACCCAGACCTATGGTTTATAGCTGAACCATAGCTAAGAACTATGATTTATAGTCTAGACTATAGTTGTGACCTGCGGTTTTAATTGAAGTTTAGTTGGCCTTCAATCTAAGCCAAATTAGTTGGAACGACCATTTGATCTAGAAGAAGATGATTAATGGATGGAAGATTCTAGAGGCTTCCATTCTAACTATCCTAACCACCCCTTCTTGATCTTGGCTTTTCCATGAAGCCATCCTTAGTCCTTGGGTAGTTCTATAAGTACCCCTCAAAATTAGGGTAAATTATTAGATAGAGCATTGAAGATTTGAGTAGTGGGGCCCTGTTGAATTGTACACTCAACCAAGTATACTAAGAGAGAGCTATTGCACTTATCCCCTACCTACTTGCCAATATTCATAATGAATTGCATTATGGATGCCCTAGGAGTCTAGGAGAGCCAAGAAATGTATATTCAAGCAAATGAAGGCCCTTCATAGCGAATCAACCACCAAATCAGTCTGAGGACACCGAAGGCAATCCCTGAACATCAATTAGACAAGGAGGTTAATCCCACTACCCTTGGAATTGAGGGTAAACCTATCAGAGTGCTAATTGCAACTTTCAACCACAGTTTATAGTGTAGACCACTCACTAGAGCTGCGGTTTATAGCAGAGGTATCACCACCTTCCCCTTTTCATTTATGTCTGATTAATTAGTTTAGATTAGCTATTTTTATGGTTTAAATTTAGTTTAGCAGACTTATGACCGTAGAATTAGGTTATATTAGTTTCTTTATGTTATGCTTTAATTAGGACATTAATGGGTTCTTTATGCATGTTTATGCTTTATCTTACATAATTGATCCATGCATAGTGTAGCTGCTACTTTTCTTTACGCTATTATATGAATCTTGATTCAATTTGCATAGTTTAGAAGAAATTTTCATATTTTCTTGATTATGCATGTTTAATGGTGTCATTATGCAATTTTCCTAAAAGGGCCTCATCATGAGAGGTTGCCTATATTTTTGACACTTCTATGTTGTTTCTTGATCGCAAGGAACAATTTCAAAGGAGAACAAACTATCAAGTTCCTTCCCCAATGCGAAGAAGAGGGCACCTCCACCCTAGAGCAATTTGTGATCAAGTGAAAAGCATTATTAGTGCACCTACCCTATTGAAGTCTTTGGCATTGTATTAATCGTATCGTTACTTGGGTGACCCTAAGAGGGGCATAATTCTAACCAATATTCTTTATAAATATTAATACAAGGAAATCAATTTTATTGAATCTATGAAATTGTGTCATTTTATGCTTTGAATGAATGAATACAACCTAATACAGTAGATGGGTGCACGCTTTTTTGTTGGGTCAATATCAAATTAAGGGAATCCCTTAAAGGGATCTACATGTAACCAAAATTGAGAAAAAACAATAAAGATAATTATTCATTCATTTATTTGTATTTTGATTACATCTGCTTGCACATATTTAATTTAATGCATGATTAAGTACAAATAAATCAAATAATATTTGCAAATATAGTAGTGGACAGTGCACCGCTTCTTCGGGGTTGCTACATATGGCGATCATGGTGGGACCCCCGCCAAGTTTTTATTTTTTATTGATTTACTAATTTGGGTTTTTGTGTAGATTTAGATGCTCTGGTCTATAGAAACCCATATAATTAGTTGATCCTACTAATAGTAGCAAGATATCAACTGATTTTATCAACAAAAGTTGAAACTAGAGTGCAGCAGAGGATGGAATCTCTGTTCTCTGAGCTAGATTAGAGGTTGGTACACTTTTTTGATGTTTTTTGGTCTTCTGTCTACTTCTGGTTTCCTAAAAAAGTGAATATTAAGACACATTTTAATTTGGAAACTAAAGAATAGAAAGGAAAGAACTTGCATCTTGTGCATCATAGGTTTTTTTTTAGATTTCCACTAGGCGTTGCTAGGAACAATGGCTTATGTTTGTGAAGTCCACCCTAGAATCCAACGTGCTAGAAATCATGTGTTGGTTTGCTTGCTTTGAGGCCCTGCTAGAGGCCATATTTGCACAAAATAGAGTGCATCCATGAAACTCATATTAGTTTATGCATCTTTTTGAAAACTAAAACGTCATTTGTATTAGGCATATAGGAAGATGCATTTTTGTTGTATGATGCATTTTACTTTATGCAAATTTAAAATGAACTCCACACACGCACACATATTTTAGACATTGGGGAGTTGGATTTCATAACCAAACCTCAATTCAGTCCAATGACGCTGGCATTCACCTCCTTCCACCGGCTTGCCCCCTAGATTTTCCTAGAATATAATAAGGCATTTATTTATAGTGGTACTAGTTACTTGTGTTCAAACTATCTCCCACTATTGGAAAAATTATTAGTTCAGATTAGAAGAGCTAGGTGAACACCCCACTGGGATTTAAGTGGTGTACCCTAGTCTCTTTTTGGTAAAATCATGTTTGGCATGAGTGTTCTTGGTTTCCACTATAGATGAGTCTCCCCATTCTAAATCCAAAACAAGATCAAGAAAACATGAACAACAACACATCAAAATGCAGCAAATAGTTTAGGGCACACATAAATTGGTAATCAAGATAAACACTTGCTTGATGATGTTTGTTTGTATTTATTTGCAACACTCAAAATTAATTCACAAACAAAATGGTTAAAACTAGAAGTAAGCATCATCGGTCCAATACCGATGTAGAATCAGAAACAACACACACCCATAGGTGAAGTCATAGTAACAATGAACCACCTACTCATAAGACCGTGGGATGTAGTTATGTGAGCCTAAGGGGTGATAACTCATCCTTGGGGGTTCTCCTCTAGAAACCCCAATTATAGAATCACATAGTAAAACTAAGTTACAAAAACACAAAGAGGTTTCATGGCCATCATCATCAAGGAGACATGAGAAGGCCTCAAGGCCTTCCTCTAAACACACAAAAACTTCTCAAAGACATGAGGAGGCTTCAAGGGCTTCCTCCCTACATGGACATAAGAGGGGCTCTAGACCCCATTTTTCACATAGGGATGACGAGGTCTCCCCACCTCCATACTTACTAAGGAATAGTGGGTCCACAAAGCCTTCATCACCAAAAAGACACATGAGAGTCACAACATCTCAAAATTCACATGGGACACTTAGAATAGATCTACCCACTAAGGGGTATGAAACTAGAGTTACATTCAGTCATAGGCACCAAATAGAAGATACCATTCACACAAGAGGAAGAATTCCAATATATTATGACCTCATTGGAGTAAATGACACCCCATGGGATCATCCATGGAAAACAAGACAGTTAGATGAGTTGGATCAGTTTTATTCAAGTCCAATTCCCAGAACCATAGCCATAGAAAATTATGCATCTGGAATTTCACAAAGTGTTACTTCTCAATGCACCACCCAAATTGGGGAAGCTTAAAAGTGACTTCATAGTACACATACATAATCTGATCATAGAGGCACTTATCAACACACTAAACAAGTTACCTTGGATAGAAAGAGCAAAGAGACAATGAAAACCTCTTCGAGGAATCTATAGATCAGAACCATAGGAACAGAATTAGATGAACATGAGTCTTATTTAATAGTGTAATATGACCACGTGTTATGGTTAGAAAAATTATTGCACAAAGAGCGAGAGCTATTTGAAGCTCTCAAACATGATAAACAAAGATAAAGACTTTTGCACCAACATGAGTAGCATTTAAGAGAGCAAGCTAAGTAGCTAGCTTGTATCAATTTACAAGAAAATGGTGATGATCACCAAAGAGATAAATGTGTTGACTCACAAAAATAAGGGTACATTAGACAAGAAGAAATCCCACAACAAAACCACCACTCAAATCATGAATAAAATCAAACTAGTGGGGAAAGGGTAAACATGGTAAATCAGGATCAAACACATCCTAAATCCCCTCATAGGAGGTAAGAGAATAGAAAAAGTCAAGTGGATAAAGGGTTACCTCTATTACCACCATGAGTGGGCCTGCAAGAAAAGGAACTCCTTGCTTCAAAGGCATTCTAGACACTCACTAAAAAGATGAAGTTCTTTGATAAGAAAGATACGGCTAGGAACCAACCAACATTGAGTAAAATACACAACCAACCATTGTTCCCATCAGTTCCTAGCCCTGCGTATCCTAAGAACTTTTGTAGTTTTTATCTTTCCCTTGTACCAACTAGGATTTTAGTTTTTTTAACTAGTTATGGGATTATAAAGTATGCTAGGCACTATCACCACTAGACCTCACCGTCTGCTAATCAATATGGCTTTCTACAAAAGCTTATAAAATCACTAGGTATGGTTAAATGATCAAAAAACCTTAGCCTATTCCTTATAGCAACAAGAAGCGATTTTGTTGAAAAACATAGTTACACACATGGATGAAAGGGTGAAGAGTATGCACAATAGCATGTTAGAAATTTCATCAATGCATGTTTTCATCTTGAAGACAACGATGCTCTTATTATGATAACTTTCATTATGACATTTTTAGGGGCTCCCAGCCAATGGTTCAACCAGATTACCAAGCACATCATATCTAGTTTTGAAAAACTAGTAAATGCTTTCCTAACACATTTCTCCTTTGGTGATAAAAATAAGGTGAAGCTTTTAGACCTGGAAAAATTAAAACATTATGATGATAATCCAATAATAGACTATGGGGATATATGGATAAAATTCATGGCAAAGTTATCATTCTCCGTCCCCATGGAAGAAATCATTTGTATGTTCACCAAGAGTTGTTCTAAACACATCTCCCTCTTGTTACAACTTCAACAATATCCTTCATTTGAGTAAGCCTTGGCATAGGCCAAACTCATTAAGGATATAAAAGTATATTAGGGAACCATCAAGCTCCGAACCAAGAAGGAGTGGAACAAAAATGGTAAGAATGACAAATACAAGCAGAAGAAGGTAAACTCTACTCCATTTAATCAAGTGGTATTGGTTGCACCTAAGTATGGGGCTACATAGAAACCCCAGAATTATCAAGCACAACCCCCACCAGCGAATTACGATCAAAAGAACAATCAGAGGCAAAATAGAGAATGCAAGCCACCTCACTATTTTACACATCTGTCATAGTCAATGCAATAAATTTTCAACCAGTTGAGAAAGGCTGGGAAGATAAAATTTCTTAATATACCTCTTTTAGATACCCATAATCCTAAGCCAAAAGGATATAGGGAAGATTAGTTTTTCTCTTATCATAGAGTACCAGGGCATGACATTGAAGTTTGCATTAGTTTCAAGAACTAGGTGCAAAATATGATTGAAGCAGGAGAACTTAAAGTTGACAACCCATTGGCTCTTTATAATAGAGATATGGGCATATACAAAAACCCACTACCAAACCATGAGGTCCCTAGAGGGCAAGGTGCCCAAGTTAATCAAGTTCGAATCGATACACCTATCTATGGATGCATTGGGATGGTTGAAATTGTTAATATAGCAACCAAGAGCAGATGATATGGTCAACCACAACCTCCTATAGCTCCCATAAATGTCCCAAATATACCTAGGAAGAGGCAGGGGCAAAAAAAGTTTCCAGGTCCACCAACCCGACCTATGGTAACTGTTCAAGTAGACTAGAACATAACTTACAAATGACTCTAGCCAAGCTATCTATCTATGAGCTCATAAAATAATCCCCAAATCACAAGGAGACTTTTATGGATATTTTGAGATCAATTGAGCTCCAACCATAGGATCCCAATGCATTCACTTATTTTGTGGTACAAGTGCATCAATGCCAAGAACCTATAATTTGATTTTATGATCATGAGATTAAGAGAGTACCTACTGCATTACCAGACCCTCTGTTGCACATTGTTATGTCAGTAAATTAATTACCTTTTAAGTGGGTCTTGATTGATACAGGTTCATCAATCAACATCATCACAACAACATCAATAGGGCACCTTAAGATTCCCAAATCCAATATCATTCCAGGAGCCTACACATTAAGAGCTTTCAATGATGCTTTATGTTTTAATGTGGGAATGATAGTCCTACCCATTATGATGGTGTATAATACCATCCCTATGATGTGTCATGTCTTAGAAGGGGCCATGTAATACAACATCCTCCTAGGGCATCCCTGGATAAGAGATATGAAATGTGTTCCTTCAATTTTATACCAATGTATCAAGTATATGCACGATGACAAAGTCTATGTGGTTCTGGCTAATGAAGAGCCATTCAAATATGTCCATTAGGTGGATTTTCTAGGATATTTTTTGATTCCTTCCACCCACCTCTATGTCGGACCTTCATCTCCAACTACGTAACTAGATGATAAAGACAATGGGGTACAAAAAGACCCATCCACATCGACACCTCCTCTTGCACCCAAAACAAATGGTGCTTCTAAGAGACCATAAATGACTAAACCTAAATAAAATCATAAGATAAAGTTACCCTTAATCAATAAAAAAAAATTCCAAGGAATTGCTAACTATAGCCATTGCATAAATCCCAAGTCCCATGGAATAAGAAGATCTCCTGGATCAAGCTAAGGAAATACTAGAACCCGCTTTGCCAGTGTCATCTATAGGGTCATCCACATCACATGTGATAATACACTTGGCAAGTACAAGTATATGAGAGTGCCTTATGTAGAACATAACATTCACACCCATCATTGAGTTTGCACAAGACATTATATGGCCAAAATACCTAAGACCACCAATGGGAAAAATGGTTCCACTTGGAATCTCTCCCAACCAGACCAAATTTATCTATGCTGGTCTGGACTGCACCCATGAGTCTTTAGATGTAGAAGAGGACAATGATGAACTATTCACTTTTAATATTCATTACCTCTCTAATATCAAGTTTTCTCTAAGCTACTTTGAACATTGCTATTGGCATGGCTACGGTCTTGTTATATATGAGCAAGGACATAGGTAGCCATACGATCCACAACACTAACTTCCCATTTGCAAGTTTGGGTTAGGCTACCGCATCAAAGGTCAAGAAGACTCTCTAGTAGCATCCTTGGATATATTAATCTTTAGGTTAGGAGAAGATATTGATTTTATTCCTTATCACCCACCAAGTACAAGACATATGATCAATAGAAAAGTGGTCATGGTAAACATACCACCACCTGAGATTTATCATCAAAACTTCTCAATTGATGCCACTCTGATAGGTTACATCTTGTGGGAGTAAGGGCGAGAAGAGAATGGATATGTGGCAAGCAATGATGAAGCATAGTCAATCTTAGCCTATCATGGGCCTTGCTATTTACAAAGCCTTGTCTGGTCTAGCCACAACGAGAGTGGATACATATCAAATTAAAGTGGCTATGATTCAAAGGACTCAACATAAATATCCTACCTAGGTCCAAGGTAGTGGCTCCATAGCTTGGGCTAAGAAACTAGTACAAATAATATCTTTATAAGTGATGAAGAATATGAGAATGATATCAAGATGGCCTACTTGGGGCCAAGACATGTGCCCCTTATCTTAGGACCATATACCAATGCCAATGGTTTTTGGATAAGTGATGATAACTATGAAGATGATATTGAGATGGCTTATCTTGGGCCTCGCCACTTGCAGCAAGTCAACATGCTAGTAGAAATATAAGCAGCACTTTATGCCATAGACCTTGGTTTGTGGTTGTTGGGAAGACCTGTCGACTTAGATGCCATTTATTGTTCAATCAATCTCCCTTCACCTAAATTTAGAGATCTCTTGGAACCCAATGATCCTATTATTTTGCCTACTCATGGGTAAAATCCATATATTCCTTTTCCTCCAGAGACTCATTGTGAGTATGGAGGTAAAACCTCTGAGACAAGATTTCACCCATGTGGTCCTAGAGATTTCATTTCATCCATCAACACAATCTTCATTGATTTGACCACTCCACTTCATAACATAGCAGATCCTACTAAACCATTGTATCTTGATATAGATGTTATTAATTGGGATCATGTTGATTCCCCTGTAGATCTTGAGGATATTTTCCCTAATGAAGAGATGTTACAACTATTTCATTTCACACTGGGCTGTGCATATTAGGTATTCTATGCTAAATTGGATCTTGAGTTAGTGGGACCTGTAAATCCTATTGATGACATTCATTTGATACCCACACCTCACCAATTGGAGTATGGGTCACATATGGTTATAGAAGTGACTTTCAAGGTGGACATCAGTGATGATCCTACTCAACCAAAGAAATTCAAGTTTAGAGAAAGTTTATCTCTAGAGGAACAAGCTATTATAATCCCTCTACTTAAGGAGAGGCCTAATATTTTTGCTTGGACATACAAAGACATGCCAGGGCTTGATCCAAAGTTAGTTTTACACAACATTTCATTGGATCCCATGAAGAATTCGGTTAAGAAAAAGCTAAGGAAATGCATCCAACCATCGCTTTGATGGTGAAGAATGAGTTGCAAAAACTGCTGGATGTGATTTTTATCATTCCTATTGACTATCCTGAATGGGTATTGAAGATGGTGCCCATGGGAAAGCTGGATGGAAGAATCTGCATTTGTACAAACTTCAGAGACTTGAATAGGGCAACTCCAAAGTATTCATTCACATTGCCTAACATATATGCTCTTGTGGATGCCACCGTAGGTCATGAGATGCTCTCCCTAATGGATGGTTTTTCTGGTTACAATCAAATCAGAATTAAACCTCGAAGACCAGCATAAAACCACTTTTATTACTCCATGGGGAACCTTATGTTACAAGGTGATGCAATTTTGCCTTAAAAATGTTGGTGCAACATATCAACAGGCCATGATATACATATTTCATGACTATATGCATAAAATATTAGAGGACTATATTGACGACTTATTAGACAAGTCTGTATTGCGGCAAGAGCACACTAAAATCCTTAGAAAAGTCTTCGATTGCCTCATTGAGCACAACGTCAAATTGAATCCTAAGAAATGTGTGTTTGGCATAAATTCTGGTAAGCTCTTGGGGTTCATCATTTCTAAGAGAGGCATTGAAGTTGATCCTACAAAAGTAAAGGCTATACTAGAAATGGCTGCCCCTACCAACATTAGGGAGTTAATAAGCCTACAAGGCAAGGTAGCATACATCAAATGATTCATTACTCAATTATAAAATAAATTTTGACCCATGAATCAGCTGCTACACAAAGGAGTCCCTTTTTATTGGGATGAATAATTCTAACAAGCCTTTGCAGATATCAAAACTTACTTGGAAACACCACCAGTATTAGCTCCACCAAGGCCAGATGTACATTTTTACTATACATATCAGCTATTGATTTTTCTTTGTGCACCATGTTGGTCTAAAAAAATTCACAAGATAAAGAGCAAGCCATATATTACATTAGTCGCACCTTGGGGATTTATGAGCTAGGATATACGTATGTAGAAAATTTGTGTTTGGCAATGGTCTTTACTACCAAAAATTTGTGACACTACATGTTGAGCCATATGACCTACATTATATCCAAATAAAATTCTTTGTAGTACATGATAAACAAGACCTATCAAAATACATGTAGTACAAAATGGATCATGCTATTAATTGAATTTGACATAGAATTCATAATCCAAAAGTCCATCAAGGGACAAGTCATAGCGGATTAATTAGCAGAGGCACCTCTTCAGGATAGCAACCCTCTCACCATAGAATTGCCTGATGATGTAGTCTTTGCATTATCAGATCTTCTAGAACTTGAAGAACCTGAGAAAGAAATAGATATGGCATTATTCTTCGATGGTTCAAAGTGTGAGTAAGGGGGTAGAGTAGGGATTGTATTTATCACACCACAGGGTGTTCCATTACCCTTATCATTCAAACTAGACTTCCCTTGCACAAACAATAACATTAAGTATGATGCCCTGATCTTAGGATTTCAAATAGCCATCACAATGGGCATTAAGAGACTTAATATATTTGGTGACTCCTTTCTCATAGTTAATCAAGTCAAGGGTTTTTTCCAATGCCGATGCCCAATATTTAAATCATACAAGGAACTTGTTGACACCTACCTAGCCTAGCTAGAGTGGTATGACATTGAGGCAATTCCTCATAAATGAAATATATTTGTAGACACCATGACATCCTTTGGATATTTAATTCCTAAGAATCCATATATGGATTTCACAACCATTCACGTTGTAGCACCCTAAAATTGGCGCAGTAAAATCTTAAATAATTAAAATTACCTTAGTAAAAATTCAAAATTTAAATTTTAACCTCGAACCGCCTGTTAAAATGCTTTCCTTGTTTTTTGTACCATTTTTAGGATTTTTTGTGACCGTTGGATGATATCATCGCAGATTAGATGATATCACCTCAGATCGGACGAATTCGTCTGGAGCAGAACGTCCAGACGATTTCATCCCAAAATTGATTTTTCATAATTAGCTTCTGTTTCAATGACGTCTCTAATTTGGGTAGAAGCGTGTCTGCACCATTAGAGACCTACCCCATTGGAGATCTTCTAGATTAGGATGATCTCCAACCTCCTAACCTCCCTCCTAAGCCTATTTAATCTTAGGCCCTCCCCTTGACATTCCCCTAGCTGAATTTTACTGCACTTCGAGTTTTACATGCATTAGAATGTCTTAGACTACTGTTTGCCTTTGTCCCTTTTTGATTTTTCTTACAGGAACTCTGTTATTCTTTAGTCGGAGCAAGCTCATATCTTCATAGATGATCTTGTACAATCTCGGATGATCACACCCCAATTCGATATGATTTCGACTGTAGTCAACATTGGGGGCAATTAGTGCCCAGAGTTTGCACTTTTCTCTTTTTGTCTACTATTTCATTCTGCATTTAGATCAATTTATTGTTATTTTCTACTATTATGCATTTTGGAGTTCACCCATATAGCTTAAGTGCATGATAAGATCATAATTTTTCATTAGAATACTATAATTCACTTGAATTTCTATTCATAATTATCATTTTAGTATCTATATTGTCATTTTACACCATTTTACTTTGTTAGTATTGCTACATTTTCTATTTTATGTGTCTATTTCTCTGATTGTAGGTCTCTAATTAATTCATCAGACGAATTCATCAGATCTCAGATGATCCTGTCTAATTACAGACGATCCTATCAGATCAGAGGTGATTTTGACTGCTTCAAAAATTAGAACCTCCATCAGACATCCGGATCACGTATGACCTTTTTCCAATCTAGTATATTTCCTGTATTATCTGTTTAATTCTAATTTTGTATTCATTTAAACCTGCATTTCATGTAGAACAGTTTATATTCATTTGGCCAAACCTAGAAATTGAATGATCAAGCATAAAAATGAACACATCAAACACACTATCAACCTAGGCATGGAAACTGTCATTCAAAAGTTTCCTGGTGAACCCACCATCTATCGAAAATTCACCCTTATACACCTCCCTCGAGAGGTGGGACCTTCAAAGGGCCTCTCAATTTGAGGTATTGTCCCATCCTTCTCACATCCCCATTTCGGGCACGTATCCTATAGCCTAAAGGTAAGGGTGCAAAAAATTTGGAGCGATACATTTTGGTGAACCCGACGTGAAACTAAAACATTTTGAAAAAAAAAAAAACATAAATGCATTTAAAATCATTAAGTTGCATATCATGTTTAGATGGTAGCTCCTAAGAAAAGACTAGTTGTCACCATTAATGTTGAAAATCAAATAATAGCCATAGAGTTTAATTCTTTGCTTAGACTATCTCAAACATATAGAGTTCCACCTTTGTGGGATGAACTTAATAGGAGATTGGGTATTATTTCATCTAGATCAACCGAACTTAGGCAAATTAAGAGGTTTGCCCTAGATAGAATCCTGGATCCTCATCAACTCATTTTTTATCATGAACTTCAGAGAGCTTTCCATAGGTGGTTAGCTTATAGGAGAGCTCTTGTGTCTTCAGAATTGTTCACCTTCGAGGAATACCTCAAGAACACAACTGTTATACACCAACTCCTAGGTCATTTAGAAGACCAAGAGGTCATTCTTACGGATAGGGAAAGGTGGAGAAGAGTTCCTAGAGATGTGTTATATCGAGAGTATTGCCACAAACTTTATTTCTACCAACCAGAGTCTAAGACAGATAATATCACTATAGCACTTTTTGTCAAATTCTTGAAAGAAAATTTTCAATTTGAAGAAGAACATTTCATGATTCCTGAAGAA
This sequence comes from Wollemia nobilis, assembly GCA_028583015.1. Lineage (NCBI taxonomy): Eukaryota > Viridiplantae > Streptophyta > Pinopsida > Araucariales > Araucariaceae > Wollemia > Wollemia nobilis. The sequence goes on from JAQPPZ010016675.1 coordinate 1,873,841, forward strand.
CTTGAGCCCATTAATGATCTTTATAAATTATTTATAGAAAACTAGATCATTGCTTTCATTATTATTATTTCTTGCATTTAGCGTGCTCTTTGTTATCTTTATAATATTTTTATAAAAACACAGAAAAAAAAAACAAAAAAACAAGAAAAACCAAAAACATAACAAAACCAAAACATTTTATTTTAAATACTATAGTAGGTATATAATTAAAATATATACCTCTTAAGCTTGTTGTATATATATATATAAGTATATATATATATATATTCTGAAATCTAAACTTAAGCACAATGCCTAGACTTAGGAATGGTAAACAAACTGAAGAAGAAGAAGAAGAAGATTGGCTAGGAAACAAAACAAAAAACCCAAATGTCCTTCCTGAGGATTCAATTCCGGAAGGAGGAACTCTAGAACAACTAGAATATGAGCTTGTTGTAGATGAACAAGAAGAAAATGTTAAAGAGGAAGGATCCTCATCCCCTAGAATGGCTCTAGATGAAACTGTTGCTTTTGATAATATAGATCATTTCTAGAAATTTCTCAGTAATAACATTGGTGCTCTTAATATGGTAGTTCGTATTGATAGAGGACAAATTAGTGACACTCAAACATCCATGGAACATATGTTTAATACGCACACTAATCCTTTGTCTTTTATCGATCAAGAAAGTGATAAAGTTGGACCATCCAATATAGATATGGTCACTATGATTCAGAACATGCAAAAACAATAGGTTACCCAACCCCCTAAGGAACCTGTTATTGAGCCTAAAATCATTCCCACACAAAAGAGACCTTCATTCACTGCTTTATTTTGCCAAACTATCGATCAATATGCTTCAAATCGACAAAAACCTAAAATGAAGCCAAAAACCAATTTTCAACAATCGGGATACAACATAATACAACTTCAAAACTTCTTCATAACACCCTTCCTACCAACAATTTACACAATAGCAATATAGCATCTAATCTTCATGTCCCTCCATCATATGCTCACAAATCCCATATTAATACCCTATCGAACCAATATGGTGGGAAAACCAGTAATCTGGAAGCCATGGTGAAATAGTTAGCTTCCCGCATGGACCAGATAGATCCCTATCGTCCCTCATATAATTATCGAGAGATGTCTAGTCAGCCTTTGGATCCCATAGTTTTAGCACAGCCATACCCTAAGCACTTTCCCATGCCCGTCCTGCCTATATATAAAGGAACTGAAGATCCCATAGAGCATCTTCGCATGTTTAGGATAGCATGTCATGATATATCACATGATGACTTGCTATTACTAAAAATGTTCTCAAAAAGTTTAAGAGGAATGGCATTGGAGTGGTACTATCAATTGCCCACTCATTCTTTGAGGAATTTTAAAGAAACAACTAAATATTTTGTCCATAAATTTAGTGCCTACATCGAGAGACACGTGACCATTAAAGATTTATACAACTTAAAACAAGACAAAGATGAATGTTTTGCTGATTTATTAGCTAGATGGAGGCAGTTGACAAGAAAACTGCACTTTGAGCTACCTTATAGGGAAATGTTGGACATTTTTATTAATAATTTGCAAGAACAAATATCCTATGAATTATCAACTGCTACCTTAACCACCTTCGATCAAGCTATAGACTTAGCTCGAAGGGTGGAAGATGCTCTCATTAGAAGATGTCAGCTCAAAAAGAAAGATGAGAAAAAATCTAGAAATCAATATAAAAACAAACAAGTTGTAGGTGACAGAGTCACTGATAGTAGAAACATTGCTAATGTTAATACTACAAAAACAATGGAGAATTTTATATTAAAACCTCCTGATAAACCACCTCGAGAGTTTACTAGATTGAATCAACCATTATCAACTATTCTACCTCAATTACTCGAAAGAGGTTTGATTCAATTACCAGCTATCCGGGAACCTGATCCAACTATACCCGGATATAGAGCTAATTTACATTGTGATTTTCATAGAGGACCTGGACATGCTACAAACTCTTGCAAAATATTAAAACATAAAATACAAGACTTTATTGATAATAATGAAATGGAGGTGCAAGCCTTTCAACCTAAACAAAATCCTCCTAATAATACTCAAAAGAACATTCCCCAAAATCAGAATCAAAATTCTAATCAATCATTAGATATATTTCAACATCCTTTACCAAAACATGGTAAAGAGGTGGCCAATCAAATTGAGCATCATAATGTCCCTCCTCCTACCCGATATGTAGGAACTATTAGCGGACATTTACCTAATCATGATTTACAAAAACTTGACACAACTTTATCCATGGTTACATCCAGGCCCCTACATAATACTCAAACACCGGATCCTAGTGATGTAGAATCGGATACTAAAAGTGAAATAGACATCACCTCAAATCAATCGAATAGTTCTAAAGACGAATCAGATCCTATTCAACCTATCACATATTCTATGGTTTCGAAAGAACCATTTCCTAGAAGAGTTACTACTCGACCCTCTTCTAATTAGTTCCTTCCTAATGAACAAGCCATAAACGCTAGACCGAGACCAATTTAGCGTCCTCAATATAACATTGTAGGTACCATCAGAGTCGTTACCAAAAAACAGGCTCAAAATTCTCAATAGGATCAAACTCAGAATGATGGATCAACTCCATTTATTTTGAAAAATCCCAATAAAGGGAATCATATGTCTAATGTTCAACCAAAACCTCCTTACAATATTAATGAACAATTATCCAATACTATAGCCAGAATTTCCCTTTTGGACTTGTTAAGATCTTCTCCTACCCATAGGCATGAATTAATGCTCACATTAAGCCAAATGATGTGTAGATTAAAAATACACGCCAAACAAAAATAAATAAAATCACAATAACAGAGTACATAATAGTTGCACAAAACAAACGATTTCTATTAATCGATGGAGTTTAAAAACTCCTTTTTGAATACAACTAGGCCTGTAACCCTTTATTTGTGATACATAGTTACAAGTTATGCTAGGGTTCTTCGAAACCCTAGCTGGCACAAATGGTGGCGCTTTTGAAGAATGTATCTTCAATCCCAACAGAGTGAGTGGGATTTGTTATATCCCTTGCTTGGACCACTCTAGCTTAATCAGCTGCCATCAATAAACCGGATCTGCTGTCAAAAACCTGCACACATTAGCACTATCAAGAAGTTAGAAATTAATAAGAGGGCTCCACTGTGTGAGCCCTCGAAAACAATCTAAAACCCTAGAAAAACGAAATGCAAGAATTCAATAACAGATCAATAAAAGAAAAGAAGTTACTTGCTTTAAACTAATTTATACCTGTTCTCTGTTAACGCAGCTAGACCAAGCGACACCTGGAAGTAATGTGGCTATCAAATCGGCTACGGAAGGCACCCTGGTGCACTCGCTGAATGCCCATGTACTTCTGTATTAAGGTTTCAGACGTCGGTCTGAGTCTGTGGCTATGGGTAAACGCCCACAGGCACTTGGTAAACACCCGTGGGCACTTGGTAAACTCCCATGGGCACTTGGTAAAGGGATAAATTCCTGCGGGCACTTGTGACAAGAATGGGGGATTCTGTAGAATGCTGCAGAAGAGATGACGGCGAAAGCGACGATGAAAGCGGCGATGGATGCGGCGAAAGGGTAGCAGAAGAGAGATAGAGGAGATAGCAGTAGAAGAATTAGAATCAGAGATAGCGCATAGGATATAGAAGTAGAAAAATACATAGGGTTTGAGCCATCAAGGTGACTCAATTTATAATCCACTCTTAGGGCACACTTTAGGGTTTTAACGACACTTTGAACGTGTGGCTAAGATTAAAGTGGATCTAAGGGTAGAGAATAAATTTAGGTTGTGAAATGGATTAAGATGGATGGACGGATGAGATTAAATGAAGGATGGACGGCTCAGATTAAATCACTTAAACTATTATTTAAATATATATATTAAAATATTAAAATATTAAAATATATATATATATATATATATATATATATATATATATATATTAATTTAAATAAATTTGGGGATGAAAAATGGCGAGAAAGGTGAAATTGGGCCAAATAATGGCGGAAAAGTGTGGATTTGGGCCAAATAATGGCGGGAAGGTGGATGACCGACACGTGGCTGACAGGAAGGTATAGATGAATTGCAAGTGGCTGGATTTTGGTGTCTACAGATGCCCCTTTTTGAGCTGCTTTGTGTGAAGACACAATGCAGCACAAAAACTTAGGACACATAAAAAGTTGGATCAGACACAACTCTCTCTCAAGACTAAAGCACAACTTTGAAGACCAAAGAATAAAAGAATGTTTCAAATTTATCATCTTACCCCCTCAATTGGCGAGCGAGAATGGTTCTCACGAGCCAATTGGAAGAAATTTGGAAGAAAATGAACCGTTTTTTGCCCCAACGGTGAAAAAGGGGTTGGTGTATGAACCATCTGTTTATGTCCCAACAGAAAAGGGGTTGGTGTACGAACCATCTGTTTATGTCCCAACAGAAAAGGGGTTGGTGTACAAACCAGAAAATAATATAATTGAAGACGATATGAGTGATGTGAAAGATGAACCATTTTCTGCCCCAACGGTTAGAAAGGGATTTTTGCCAAATTTTAAATTCCATGATCATGTAAGATTAATTCTACTATTAGGAAAGTTAAAAATTGATAACGAATGCCCCAACTCTTGTGGGTGAATCCATACTGTTGATGAAATTGCCTTGTTGGCACCATTGATATGCAGAGATGCAATATGAAAGAGTCCAGAACTTCAGAGATGCTCCTAGTGACTGTATGGATAATTCCTCGGGTCGGAACCAATCAACCTAGGTAGCCTTAATCTCTAGCAAGACTCAAAATAATGATGATATTGAAGATTGTCCACGTTTAAGGCCCCATGAACTAGGCCATCAATGACAAATTTTGAGCAAATTAATCTTGGTATGAGATCACTTGAAAAGTAAGATACCCAAAATTGATTTCCAATTTTCAAACAGTGAAATAATTGATGATGATAAATGGTAAGTGTCCTTATGGTGGTTTAATCCTCTTACCGAATTGCATGGATGCAAATCGCTGCAATCACCAAGGTGATAGAATATACCACTAGATACGAGGTTTACTTTAATTTAATTTGGCAAAAATATGCATGATGAAAGAAGAATGAATGAAATTGACGATAGATCATAAGAATTGATGAATGTTGTTAATTTTGTGAAGGTTTTGAATGTTTTTAACCCAATTTGTAAATCAATGATGAATGATGCGCTTTTTGAGAAAAATGACAAAATTTGTTTCCAAAATTGTTGTAACCTTCACAAAATGTTTTATTATGATAAGAAGAATGGATGGATGCAATTTGATGAAATTTGGAGGAGGTAAGCTTCAATTTTGTAAGTTTTGTTCTTTTATTCAATACTAACACCAAATGCCGGTATGCATTTGGAGGTGGAAGAAACGCCCGCTGGTGTTTGAATGCATCATGAAATGCCCTACTACATCTTAATGTGCCATGAAATGCCCCACTACATTTCAGGGTGCCAAAACCAGCTATTTAAATAGTTTCAGCGAGAATTTTGCTCATTTGTGCGTTCGAGCTTGAGAGAAGTGCGTCTGAGGGAGTGGAATGAAGTGAAGTGAAGTGAAAGGTTGTGTGGGAGAGTGAAGCACGTGGGAGCTATGGCGGATATGGGAGTGGACGCACCAGTGCAGCTAGCTGAGGTATTTGTTTATTTAAGCAAGTACTTTTATTTGTTTTTTTTTTTTTTTTTTTTGCAATTTTTTTTTTTTTTGAAAAAAATTTCTAACCAATTTTTGTTTTGTTGTTTTGCAGCTTAGGGTGTTAGAGGCACGACACCGATTCTCCCCTATCATTCCGGGGATGAGGAGGTCATTGTCCCAGGAATACTGGGAGATATTGGAGGTAGTAGGGCTAGCGGAGGCAGCCCGGTTGGAGGTAGTTCGGGCAGATGAGGGGTACCTCTCGGCTTTGGCCGAGATGTGGGATCCAGATCGGGGGACGTTCTAGCTCCCGACTGGAGAGATGATAGTGACGCTTGAGGATGTATACCGCATCCTCAAGGTGCCCATGGAGGGGGCGCGGGTGGAGGTTGGAAAAGATAGGGCCACAAAGATGGCCAAGTTGTTTGGGGATGACTGGAGGGAGATCCGGACGGAGAGCGGGGGGATTCCTTACTTGGCCATGTATACGGCCAAGGAGTTGGTAGTGGTGGAGGCTCTGATGATGTTCGTATTGGCCAACATTGTGGCCCCGAACAACATCGAGTGTAGGTTTCCATGGAACCTGATGGGTGTAGTGAGCGAGATGGTCACTAATAGGGTAGTGTATGCCTGGGCGCCCGCTTTATTGGTGCAGGTGTACCGGGAGTTGTATGAGGTTCGGAGACGGGCCCGAAAGGGCCTAGGCTACAGTTTGGTTCTCTAGTGCTGGGGCTGGGAGAACTTCAGAGTGGCCCAACCAGATGGGTTGCCATGTGCTTACTGGGACATGAGCCAGGATTATGGTAGGAGATGGCTAGTGGCGGAGGAGAGACAGCCGAGCCACCCCGTGAGATCGGGGCAATGGTATAGGAGTTTATGGGTAGACTTGACAGATGCCCAAGTCATTTGGAGGCCTTGGCGGGAGGCAAGGTGGATCGAGGATGGAGAGCATCTGATATGGGTGTGACAGGCTAGATGGGTAGTGGGTCGGGGCCACAGTGAGGCGGAGTACATACAGATGTCTCGAGTGCTCTACCAGGTCGGATTGAGATAAGATGTCCCCAATGAGCTAGTGCACTATCGGAGGCACAGATCAGAGGGGGATTTGTCATGTGCCGAGCCATGGAGGGAGGCGATAGAGGATGATGAGGACATGGAGATCCTTGACGTGGATGACATCGGGGTAACAGTTGAGTATGCAGCATGGATGGCCGCAGAGCCGAGGTGGGAGCCACCATTGGTGGTTGTTGGATCTAGAGAGGACGAGGGAACCATAGAGGTTCCCAAGCGTAGGGAGGTTCCTCGCCTTCGATCTGATAGTCGAAGGTGAAATGGGAAGATGGTGTGACAGGAATCTAGGAGCAGAGATGATGAGGAGGATGATGGCGAGGGCCTAGGAGAGGCTGTAGGAGAGACTAGGGAGGTACCCCCTAGCGGGCACGAGGATGATCTGGCATAGCTACATCAGTAGATAGCAGAGCGCGATGCTATGCTAGCTGTTCAGGATGAGAGGATAGCTTAGCTAGAGCAACAGGTTGCAAAGTGGGATGCCCTGATAGCTATTCAGGAGGAGAGGATGGCCCATATGCAGGTAGACTTGGATGGAGCAACTAGGGTGCCCCAGGATGACAGGGTGACGAGACTCCAGGCAGAGCTAGCAAAGCGAGAGTGACGACACGGGATAGACATATCTAGACTTAGGTCTAGGAATCATTATATTGAGGCTCTGGAGGACACATTGTTTAGGCATCACATTGTGTTGCCTGATCCTCCATCCTCCTCTGTCTCTAGGCATAGTGAGTCTAGGCACACCACTAGGTCTAGGGATCCTACTAGGTCACAGGGATCCTCTTTTGATGGTTAGCTTAGTGCTTAGATGCACTCTTTATGAGCCTTGGTGCTCTATTGTATATTGTAGCCTTTTGGAATTAATTGTACAGTTTGACCTTTATACATATATATATACATGGCTTTTATTTATTTGGTGTTTTACTCTCTTTTGTGTGAATGCCTATGTTTTTGTGATGCATGTTTTTATATGTTTTAATGTTTTTGTGATGGAATGGAATGTAAAGTTATAGATTATTAATGCGAGACTAAGTAAATGAAATATGCACTAAGAAGCACTCATACTTTTAGATAGTTATATTTAGCCAACTGTTATCATAATTGTTTAATCAGGGGCACCGAACTTGGTAGCTTGTGAATGAATGACTTATGGAATGACATGAATATGGAAGAAGATATGGAGGTTGATATGGAAGAAAATATGGAGGAAGACTATTTTACAAAGAATCAAACATGCTAGTGGTATCAAACAAACTTACTAATACTACCTAATTCAACTAGGACCAAATGTGTGTGCATGTGAGTTCATTAACCAAATCAGAAGCATGGTAGTGACTCTAGGCAATCAAAAACCGGTGTGTGTGCAAGTGTGTTCATTAACCTCATCTTGCATAAATTAGGTAACCTTGTTATGGAGAAGACCCCGAAGCTAGTTTGTCCGTATGAGCATTCAAAGGTCTCTTTTTGAGGAGAGACATGTCGCCATGCAATGAGTATACTCCACTGCCAGTCAAGCGTCTATAGCCCCGGTGAAGGTTAACTCCATAGTCCATGTTGTTTTTTGACCTTTGTAAGCCTTGGGGATGACTACCTATCCGTCTTACTGGACAAGTAGTACGATCCTTACAAATTATTTGTGATCGGTGATGTGTGAAAAATGTTCATCTCCTTAGAGCTTTGGGGAATCGGATTCTCAACCAAAGTATGATGAGAATTTTACCCTATCCTTACTACTCTGTTTATATTTATATTTTGTGATTTCTTGTGATAGTGGTAAGAACCACTATTTTATGGACTATGTTTGCATGATAGGACAAACGAGGATTACCCTTTTCACTTCAAGGCACAACCCAAGGATGGTGTTATCTCTCTTTGACATAAGATGTTTTTAAGACGTGAAAATGTGATAGGTTCAAGACCGCTTTTGAAATCATTTCCCAATACTCAAGATTTTATTTAGTGTAATTTGTGATATGGCCCTAGAGAACTTTGAAATGCATTTCAAAGTTTGCTTAAAATACTAGGAATGGCTGAGTGACTGAAAACATTTTGGCAATGTAAATATGTGCAAATGGAAAATGGGTGTACGAATGACAATTCGGTTTGATGGATTTTATGAAGGTTCCCTCGATTAAGGCAACATGACTTTTGCTTGACCAAATTTTATATCCAAAAGATAGAATGGTCTCTAACATGATATGCAACTATGGCTGAAAATGAAATGTTATGGTTTTCAATGAGATGTATGCACATGAAATGCAATGTTTTTGAATGAGATGTATGCAACTAACAATGAAATGCAAATTCTTTTTATTTTATTTGTTTTTTTTTTTTTTTTTACAAGCCATGTATATATGTACATATAAAATTCAAACTATGCGTAAAATGCCCTAAAGTGTATAATATTAAGTGGTTCGGGTTCTTCCTCTCCCTCTAAACTGGCAAGTCTATAAGTTCCATTACCCACTCTTTTAGTGACCATATATGGACCTAACAAATTAGCCACGAATTTATCTTGAAGATGCGGCAATGCATTGGTGTTTTGTTGATTCTCTTTAAGGACAAGATCCCCTACTTGAAATTCTCTTAGATGAACTTTGGCATTGTAAGCACGTTTCAATCGGTCTTGATAAACTCACAAATGCTCTAAAGCATTGATTCATTTTTCATCTATGAGTGTGAGTTGATCAAGACGTGCTTGTCTAGCAGTATCATCATCAATAAATTCCTGCAAAGAAATTCGCAAGGAAGGGATCTCGAGCTCAAGAGGCATGATTGCTTCAGCTCCATAGACCAAAGAAAATGGCGTTGCCCCAACGGGAGTTCTGATGCTTGTTTTGTAAGCCCATAATGCCAAGGTGATTTGTGTATGCCAATATTTATGATTTTCTTTAACAAGTTTCTTAAGAATAGCAATTATGGTCTTATTGGAAGCTTCAGCTTGTCCATTGGCTTGTGGGTAGTAAGGAGTTGAGAAACTATGTTGGATATTATACTTTTCACAAAGAGCTCGAACATCCTTATTCTTAAAAGACTTGTCGTTATCAGAAATGATTTTAGAGGGAATACCAAAATGACAAATGATATGGTGAAGTATAAACTCCACAATTCTAGGACCTCGTCAGATCTGGTTAGAGGAATAGCTTCAACCCACTTTGTGAAGTATTCGATGAGTTGTAATGATGAAAGTATGCTGTCTCGAAGAGGCAGGTGAAATCTTGCCAATTAAATCGAGACCCCATTGTGAGAAGGGCCAAAGGTTTTGGATGGGCTGTAAAGCTTGTGATGGTATATGGATTAAATTAGCATGTTCTTGACACTTTTTACATTGTTTAACATATTTGCAACAATCTTGTTCCATAGTGGGCCAATAATACCCCATATGTAAAATACGCTTTGCAATGGCCATTCCACTAAAATGACCACCACAAGTACCATCATGGGCTTTAGCAATAGCGCTATGTGTTTCACCTACTTTTAGACAGTGGAGGAGTACTCCATCATATCCACGTTTATACAACACATCCCCCAAAAGAACAAAATGAGCTGCCTTTTGCTTAAAACAACGACGGGCAGTTCGAGACAAATCATGTGGAAGTGTTCCAAACTTGAGGAAGGCTACTATCTCACTAGACCAAGGCTCATATGGATCCGAATGGATAAAGCAAACATCTTTTTCATCTTTAGACTCAGCACAGACAATTGCAAACTTAGAAATTGTGGAAATGATTAGGGGCTGTACCTCTCCAAGGGAGTCCTTTAGAATCAATGATCCAAGAGAGGCCATGGAATCCGCAAATCTATTAGTCGAACGAGGCAAACTAGTGATATCATACCAATCAAACTTAGAGAGCAACTTCATTGCTACATCATGATAAAGCTTAATGGTAGGTTCTTTGGCTTGGTATTCTCCTGTAATTTGTTTAACCACGAGTTGAGAATCCCCAAATATCCGAATACACTTAATACTCATAGCTATGGCTGATTGAAGACCTAAAATTAAGGCTTCATACTCTGCTATATTATTGGTGCATTGGAAGTATAGTTTGAATGATAAAGGGATGGGAATCCCTTGAGGTGTATGAAATACAACTCCAGCACCCTGACCTTTCGTGCACTTAGAGCCATCAAAGAATAACGTGATGTCAACATCTTCCTCTGGAATGATGTCCTCTTCTTGTTCAGTGATAGCAAATACCGAATCATCTGGGAACTCAATAATCAAAGGATGATCACTAGGTAGTGGAGCTTTCGCAAGTTGATCGACTATAACTTGACCTTTAATGGATTTTTGGCTAAATGAATTCAAGATCAAATTCGATAAGCAACATTATCCATTTAGCGGTACGAGTGTTATTATAAGTGCGAGACATCATATAACGCAAAGGGTTTTCTCTAGCTATGACATATGTTGTATGGCTAAGCATATAATGATGAAGTTTCTTAGTGGCAAAAACCACTGCTAAGCACAACTTTTCCACATAAGCATATCGGGTTTCATAGCTTACCAATGTTCGACTAATATAATAGATAGCTTGCTCACAATTTTTTTCATTCTTTTGTGCAAGCATTGTCCCTAAGGCAAAGTCCGTTGCTGAGATATAAAGGTTGAAAGGGACCCCTGGACGAGGCGGAGCTAAGACTGGTGGAGATGCTAAGTACTACTTGATGTCATCAAAGGCTTTCTGACATTCATCTGTCCATGAAAATTGTACCCCCTTTTGTAGTAGGTGGCAAAATGGCCTACACTTATCAGAAAGTTGTGCAATAAAGTGACGGATTGAATTAATCTTTCCTTGCAAACTACGCAACTCCTTCAAATTAGTTGGGGGACACATTTCCATAATGGCTTTGACCTTGTTTGAGTCCACCTCAATACCTCATTTAGAAATAATAAAACCTAGGAGTTTGCCTGAGGTAACACCAAAGACACATTTCTTAGGGTTCAACCTTACTTTATGCTCTAGAAGTCTATCAAAAACTTTTTCCAATACATCAAAATGCTCTTGTCGAGTTTTAGATTTTTCCAATAAATCATCCACATAATCTTTGATAATATTATGCATATAATCGTGGAAAATATAATTCATGGCTCATTGATAGGTTGCACCTGCATTCTTAAGGCCAAAGGGCATCACCCTATAACAAAAAGTTCCCCAAGGTGTAGTAAATGTTGTTTTGTGTTGATCTTCAGGGTTTATTCGAATCTGGTTGTATCTTGAAAATCCATCCATGAACGAAAGCATTTGGGCCATCCTCTCCTCCTGAACAGCTATCAGGGTCCCGCTCTGCAACCTATTGCTCTAGCCGAGCTATCCTATCATCTCGGACAGCTAGCATAGCATCGCGCTCTGCTATCTACTGCTGCAACTATGCCAGATCATCCTCGTGCCCACTAGGGGGTACCTCCCTAGTCTCTCTTGCAGCCTCTCCTAGGCCCTCGCAATCATCCTCCTCATCATCTCCGCTCCCCGATGCCTATCGTGCCATCTTCCCCTTTTGCCTTCGACTGTCAGATCGAAGGCAGGGACCCTCCCTGCACTTGGGAACCTCTGCGGTTCCCTCGTCCTCTCCAGCTCCAACAACAAAACAAAAATAAATAAAATCACAATAACAGAGTACAAAATAGTTGCACAAAACAAATAATTTCTATTAATCGATGGAGTTTAAAAACTCCTTTTTGAATACAACTGGGCCTGTAACCCTTTATTTGTGATACATAGTTACAAGTTATGCTAGGGTTCTCTAAAATCCTAGCTGGCACAAATGGTGGTGCTTCCGAAGAATGTATTCCCAACAGAGTGAGTGGGCTTTGTTGTATCCCTTGCTTGGACCACTCCAGCTTAATCAGTTGCCATCAATAAATCGGATTTGCTGTCAAAAACCTGCACACATTAGCACTATCAAGAAGTTAGAAATTAATAAGAGGGCTCCACTGTGTGAGCCCTCGAAAACAATCTAAAACCTTAGAAAAATGAAATGCAAGAATTCAATAACAGATCAATAAAAGAAAAGAAGTTACTTGCTTTAAACTAATTTATACCTATTCTCTGTTAACACAGCTAGACCAGGCGACACCTAGAAGTAATGTGGCTATAAAATCGACTATGGAAGGTGCCCTGGTGCACTCGTTGAACGCCCGCGTACTTCTGGATTAAGGTTTCAGATGTCGGTCTGAGTCTGTGGTTGTGGGTAAACGCCCACGGGCACTTGGTAAACACCCGTGGGCACTTGGTAAATGCCCGTGGGCACTTGGTAAAGGGGTAAATGCCCGCGGGCACTTGCGACAAGAATGGGGGATTCTGCAGAATGTTGCAGAAGAGATGACGGTGAAAGCGGCGATGGAAGCGGCGATGGATGCGGCGAAAGGGTAGCAGAAGAGAGATAGAGGAGATAGCAGTAGAAGAATTAGAATCAGAGATAGTGCATAGGAGATAGAAGTAGCAAAAGACATAGGGTTTGAGCCATCAAGGTGACTCAATTTATAATCCACTCTTAGGGCACACTTTAGGGTTTTAACGACACTTTGAACGTGTGGCTAAGATTAAAGTGGATCTAAGGGTAGAGAATAAATTTAGGTTGTGAAATGGATTAAGATGGATGGACGGATGAGATTAAATGAAGGATGGATGGCTCAGATTAAATCACTTAAACTATTATTTAAATATATATATTAAAATATTAAAATATATATATAAATATTAATTTAAATAAATTTGGGGATGAAAAATGGCGGGAAAGGTGAAATTGGGCCAAATAATGGCGGGAAAGTGTGGATTTGGGCCAAATAATGGTGGGAAGGTGGATGACCGACACGTGGCTGACAAGAAGGTATAGATGAATTGCAAGTGGCTAGATTTTGGTGTCTACAGATGCCCCTTTTTGAGCTACTTTGTGTGAAGACACAATGCAGCACAAAAACTTAGGACACCTGAAAAGCTGGATCAGACGCAACTCTCTCTCGAGACTAAAGCACAACTTTAAAGACCAAATAATAAAAGAATGTTTCAAATTTATTAGCTTACCCCCTCATTAATAAGAGGGCTCCACTATGTGAGCCCTCAGAAACAATCTAAAACCCTAGAAAAATGAAATGCAAGAATTCAATAACAGATCAATAAAAGAAAAGAAGTTACTTGCTTTAAACTAATTTATACCTATTCTCTGTTAACGTAGCTAGACCAGGCAACACCTGGAAGTAATGTGGCTATCAAATCGACTGTGGAAGGTGCCCTGGTGCACTCGCTGAACGCCCACGTGCTTTTGGATTAAGGTTTCAAATGCCAGTCTGAGTCTGTGGCTGTGGGTAAATGCCTGCAGGCACTTGGTAAACGCCCGTGGACACTTGGTAAAGGGTTAAATGCCCACGGGCACTTGTGAAAAGAATGGGGGATTATACAAAATGCTGTAGAAGAGATGACTACGAAAGCGGCGATGGATGCGGCAAAAGGGTAGCAGAAGAGAGATAGAGGAGATAGCAGTAGAAGAATTAGAATCAGAGATAGCGCATAGGAGATAGAAGTAGCAAAAGACATAGGGTTTGAGCCATCAAGGTGACTCAATTTATAATCCACTCTTAGGGCACACTTTAGGGTTTTAATGACACTTTGAACGTGTGGCTAAGATTAAAGTGGATCTAAGGGTAGAGAATAAATTTAGGTTGTGAAATGGATTAAGATGGATGGACGGATGAGATTAAATGAAGGATGGACGGCTCAGATTAAATCACTTAAACTATTATTTAAATATATATATATTAAAATATTAAAATATTAAAAAATATATATAAATATTAATTTAAATAAATTTGGGGATGAAAAATGACGGGAAAGGTGAAATTGGGCCAAATAATGGCGTGAAAGTGCGGATTTGGGCCAAATAATGGCGGGAAGGTGGATGACCGACACATGGCTAACAAGAAGGTATAGATGACTTGAAAGTGGCTATATTTTGGTGTCTACATGATGGTACCTCAAACTATTCAACCTGAAGCCATGTCCAATACTATCATCACTCGAGAAGTCGATTGTATTGACTTTCGAGATAAAGATATCCCACAACATAGTTTACATAAGGATAACCCCTTACATATTACTACCCTAATAGGAGATGTAGCAGTCAAAAGGGTCTTGATTGATAATGGTTCATCTCTAAACATTTGCACTTTTGACTTCTACCAAAGATTTGGGTTTAGAAGTGATGAAATGAAGAAAACTGACATGATCATAAAAGCTTTCAATGACGAAACACAAGAAACATGTGGAGTTATCACCATCCCATTGCAAGTTGGTCCGAGAACCTTAGACACAACCGTGTTTATTGTACATTGTCTCGCATCATAAAATATTCTCTTGGGTCATCCTTGGATCAATGCAATGCGGGCTGTCCCATCAAATTTACACCAATGTGTTAAATTCGAATTTAAAAATTAGTTGGTCACTATCCATGGTGATCCTAGACCCTTTGATATGTGTGCTTTGGCAGAACCTGTTGGAGTTCAATTTTTCCCTGCTCTGTCATCCACACATCCTAATTCTTATTTTTCATCTAAATGTGTGAAACACACACCCATAACTTCATCTATTTCTCCTCCATTAATTTCACCCTCATATATAGCTCAACAATCTTCTAAACAAACCACACTAGAACCTCAAAAAGATCTTAAATCCACAACCAATCCTTCATGTTCCATCCCTATAATTTCAAAACCTATAGACCCATTTATTAACACCTCCACATTATCTACATCTATCATACCTTCCACATCTAAAGATATAGGGAATGATCCTTCTACCTCTTATGCTCTTTCTGATGAACTCTTACCTGATTTATCTAAAATTCTTATATCAGAAAAAAAAAATGCTTCTATGCAAGATTCCATTATCTTAAGTAATTTTTTGCCTTCTCCTCGTACCTTGGGCCTCCCACAACCTATGGGAAGTATCTACCAAGTCGAAAGTTGTGCTTTTATTTATAAAGGATATGATTGGGGAAGAATACCCCAAAACATCAAGACGCATTATGATGGATATGCTCGATGCTATTTTGCTAATGAATATATTAAAGCTAAACCCATAATGCTTAAATTGGGATATAAAGGGAAAGGCTTGGTACCTCTCCAAGATGGTATGAAAGAACCCTTTGAGGTAGAACCATGGCCCGCCCGATGTGGTGTGGGCCTATTTCCTAGTAAGGATCAACCCTTCCCTTTTGAAGATGATGATCAACTCATATGTTATCAAGATTATCTAGATAAACAAGATTCTTTGTATCCCAAGAATAATTCTTCTACCTGTAATATGCTATCCATAGCTTACCCTAAAATTATTGCTGAATCCAACAATGAGTTGGAAGGATATATTTTCCATGATGTCTCTGTTGAAGAGTTGTTACACAATGGTTTTTATTTTGATGGTTCTATACCTACTATAGCCCATCTTGAGGCCACGACTCCTCAAGATGAATTATCCAAGTTAACCTTAAAGGAATTACAAGAATTGGGTGTTTCACCTGCCCCACCTAATTTTGAAAGAGATCTACACATGGAAGTAGAAAACGTCATTAAGGTTAACATTGGAACTAAGGATAATCCTCACATCATCAGTATTGGATCAGAATTAAGTCAAGAAAAACAAGAGCAATACATTGCATTCCTTAAATAATATGAAGATGTCTTCACTTGTACATATGAATATATGTTAGGTTTAGACCCTTTTGTAGTCATGCATCATCTAGTAGTCCATCAGGATGCTAAACCTGTTAAACAAAAACTTAGAAAAATGCATCCCAAAGTGGCCTTGCTAGTCAAAGGGGAGTTAGAAAAACTCCTGAATGTTGTTTTTATACAAGCTATTGATTATGCTAAATGGATCTCGAACATAGTTCTAGTCACCAAGAAAGAAGCTACCAAAGTTAGGGTTTGCACAAACTTTAGAGATATTAACGATGCATGCCCTAAAGATGATTTTCCTCTTCCCAACATGGATCAAATCATTGATTTTATTGCGGGGAGTGGAATGATGTCCCTAATGGATGGATTTTCTGGTTATAATCAGATCAGGATAGCTCTTGAAGATCAGGCTAAAACAACCTTTATTACCCCTTGGGGTACCTTTTGTTGGAAAGTGATGCCATTTGGTTTAAAGAATGCAGGCGCAACATATCAACGAGCCATGACTTATATCTTTCATGATGTGATATCCTACATGATTATGTAGATGATATTATAGCTCGCTCTATTAATGAAGATGATCATTTAGATGATTTGAGAAAAGTATTTAATCGGTTAAGAGAATATCTTATTCGATTAAATCTAGCCAAATGTATATTCAGAGTCAAGTCCGATAAATTATTAGGGGTTTTAATTTCTTTATGTGGTATCAAAATCGACCCTCTCAAGATTGCGACTATCACTGATATGCCCACACCTACCAATATATCTAAGTTATGAAGTTTACAAGGTAAGCTTCAAGCTATCCGTCGCTTCATTGACAAGCTGGCAAACAAAACCAGTCCCTTTCTTAAGCTTCTTAAGAAGGATGTCCCTTTTAATTGGGACGAAAAATGTAAGGAAGCTTTTGAACTTCTCAAACAATACCTCATTAACCCACTAGTGATTTCCCCACCTAGATCTGATCGTCCTTTTATCTTGTACATTTTTGCTTCTAATTCTGCCTTAGGAGCTATGTTAGCTCAACTAGATGATGAGAAGAAATAACGTGCTAATTATTACATTAGCAGAACCTTAATCAATTATGAAACTTGTTATACCATATTAGAGAAATTATGTCTAGCAGTCATATTTTCTACACAGAAACTATGACATTATATGCTCAGTCAGAAAACCTATGTTATTGCCAAATTCAACCCTTTGTGATATCTCATGAGTCGACCATATTTATCTAGTCGCACAACCAAGTGGGTTCTTGCACTAAGAGAATTTGAAATCACCTTCATAGGACAAAATTCTATTAAATGTCAAATCATATCTGATCAATTAGCTGCTACACCTTTAGAATCTACTCATCCCCTCATCATTGAGTTTCCTGATGAATGCCTTAAACTAGAGGTAGACCATTCAGAGCAATGGTCCTTATACTTTGATGGAGCCCGATGCATGAGTGGGGCTGGTGTGGGTATTCTTTTAATATATTTGCAAAAACATCTTATACCTTTGTCCTTCAAATTAACATTTTCTTGCACCAATAACACTACCAAATATGAAGCTCTTATCCTTGGATTACGAGCTGCTTTGGCATTGAAAATAAAAAGTTTATTGGTTTTCGATGACTCACAAATTGTCATAAATCAAATCAATGATTTTTATCAAACCAGAGATGATAAATTATGCCCATATAAAGCATATTTTTTACAATTAATATCTCTATTTGATCAAGTTACCTTGGAAGCTATTCCTCGAACTAGAAACCGTATGGCTGACGCTATGGCCGCAGCTGCATCTCTTCTGCCCTTGGAGTTAGATGAAGAATATGCCACCATCATTATTCGTCGACTCCAAGAACCCGCTTCAAATAAGTCATCCTTAGAACCTTTGGATGTGTTTCTAATCAATGAAACTACTCCCAAACCTTGGTATATGGATATATTTGATTTTCTTCACAATGGGACTTTCCCTGCCAGTTCTAATAGGAAATAGCATCAGTTATTACGTAGACGAGCAAGTCGATTTGTAATAATTGGCAATACTTTATATATGAGATCTTTTGAAGGTATCCTATTGAGATGTTTGAATCTAGAAGAATCCAAATCTACTTTGCATGAAGCCCACGATGGATCTTGTGGAGGACACTTCAGTGGTAGTGTCATTGCTAAAAAGCTCCTTAGGATAGGCTATTTTTGGCCTACCATGGAAATTGATTCACATGATTATGTGCACCATTGTGACAAGTGCCATAAACATGTTGACCTTGTTCATGCCCCTGCATAAGAACTGTAGGCTATTTCATCTCCTTGGCCCTTTTCAAAATGGGGCTTAGACATTATTGGAAAAATTAATCCTGTGTCATCTGATGGACACAAATTCATCATAATCACCACTGAGTATTTTACGAAGTGGGTTGAAGCTATGCATTTAGCTTCCTGCACTGGAACACAAGTCTCTAAATTTATTTTTAATCAAATCATTTGTAGGTTTGGAATTCCTGTAAATCTCATCTCAGACAATGGAACTTGTTTCAAAAATAAATATGTTAAGAAATTATGCCAAAAATATAAGATTCAACATCGCTGGTCCACTCCCTATTATCCTCAGGGTAATGGCCAAGCAGAAGCATCTAATAAAACATTAATTAAAATCCTTAAAATATTGGTCAATAAATCTGGCCACTACTGGCACATTCAATTATATCTAGCTTTATGGGCATATCGCACTAGTGTTCGTACTCCCACAGGTACTTCACCTTTTGTTTTGGTTTATGGTGCTGAAGCCGTTTTTCCCTTTGAATTAGAAGTTCCTTCTTTGGCTCTACTACTTCAAGATACCGAAGTAGGAGATGAATATTGAGCTGGAAGACTCAGTCAGCTGGAACTCCTAGATGAAAAGCGCATCAATGCTTAGGAGCATCTTCGTGCCTACCAAAATAAGCTTAAAATATCATATGCTAAGAAAGTTTGTCATCGATCCTTTGAGGTCGACGACCTTGTTTTAAAAGAAAATCAAAAAAATGCTAATGAAACTAAAGACCTTAAAGGTAAATTTGAACCCAACTGGCTTGGATCATATATTATCACTGCTAAATTTGAATCGGGAGCATACAAATTAGCTACCTTAGATGTTAAATATTTAAAAGAACCTATGAATATTATGCATCTTAAGCGATATTACACATAATATTTGGTCATTTCATCATTTGTATGTATTTTGCATGTTGTCTCATTTTAAAAATGTATAAAACTATTTAAACAAAAACAAACAACAATATTATTGACTCTTTCAAAACCAAAAAAATAAATAAATAGAGAAGAAAAAGAGAGTCAAAATTATCAAACTCCTCAAAAATATTTGTTGTATATATTTCTTCTTAAAGTATTGCAATTATATTTTCAAATTATTTTGGATAAATTATCATTTATTTGGAATCTCTCACTTTTGCAAACACAAAAATAAATATCTTGATTTTATCTGGCATGATTACTAATATCTCTTATATCAAAGTCCATAAAATTCAATTAAATAAAGTTGAGCATAGAGAATTGATCTTGTTATTTACTTAAACCAAGCATATCCTTTCACAATAAAATGATTATATTTGTAATGTCCATGCTATGCTACATAGTAGAAGTGGTTTCTTGAGTGAAAAGTTTCCCCTGCTATCCTATCATGTACATGGTCTAGAATCTTTGATAATTGACAAAAGGACAAGCTCACCCCTACCCAGAATAAAAATCCCTTGCTCTACGACTAATCCGAGCAAGTATCCCTAGAATAGGAAGCAAAAGAAAAAGAAAAATCAAGCAAAATCATGAGAAAAAGAAGCATTATTTCATAATCATTTTGTACTCTCTTAGCACTATTTCAGCATTATCTCAAATATCAAAGCAAAAGATATGAAAAAAATAAAAATACAAAAAAAAAAAGAGAAAAGAAAAAGAAAGCAAAGAAAGCAAAACAAGCAAAAGCAAAAGCAATAAAATCCCTTTCCCTACCCATTGAAAAGAAAAGAAGGGTTGATGAGCTTGAATCCCTGGAATTCTCAATTATTCAAAAACTATGAGGTAAGCCCCATAACAGGTGGTTTGTGCCCAACCCGCTTGGCCTTGGGTAACTCCTAGCATGGTGTTATGTCTGTCACATTAGCGACCTTCTTTTGTACAGACCTATGTTTGCTTATGGATTAGCTAGCTCTTGATAACCCGAATTACATAGTAGTCTGGTACGGTTATATGCATCTAAATCATGGTTAATGAACACTTATTTGGTTAATTCAAATCACTTGTATCAAATTATCTTGCTCAAAACTGGTAAATGCACAAAGCAATTGCACACATATTTGTATTTGAGAGATTTTGTGTATCATTATGATAAATCAAGATTAGAAATGAACTCACATATGCACATGGGATTCCTTATAAATCTAACTTTTCTCTTTAAGATACTTTGAAATATTTTTACAAATTGTCTGGAATAATTTCATTTTCTTATCTGAGAACAGTTGTTTAGTATAAAGACAACTACATGCATTATAAAAAAAAAATCAAAATCATTTTAAAAAAACATGCAATAAAGTTACATTTATATATAAATTTTTGACTTTCGCGACGATGGCATAGTTCCAAAACCAAAATTGGAATTTTATGCCTAGCACAAGTCCTCATCTTT
This sequence comes from Wollemia nobilis, assembly GCA_028583015.1. Classification (NCBI taxonomy): domain Eukaryota; kingdom Viridiplantae; phylum Streptophyta; class Pinopsida; order Araucariales; family Araucariaceae; genus Wollemia; species Wollemia nobilis. Next base: position 1,894,947 of record JAQPPZ010016675.1, read on the forward strand.
ATATTTTCTGTTTATTTTCAAAAATTAAAAATCAACCATACAATAAAACTATTATTTTCTTCTTTGGATTTCACGATGATGGTATAAGTTTATACCTAAATATTCTATGCCTAGTGCAAACCATTGTACTAATTTTATTTTGCATTTATTTAAAATCATAAACACATATGACTTAAATCATTATGTTACACAATTATGCTTTAAAACAACGCACATTTACTATTTCATGTCATTATGTCAAACTTCAATTTTGCAATGATGGTATAATTCCTAGGGAATTATTCAAAAAATTTATCACACTTAGGAATTTATGCCTAGCAAAAATCATTTTTTAAATAAAATATTTCATGCATAATATTTTCATGGAAATCTAAAAACAAATCACCATCATCATCATCATCATTTGCATCATCACAACAAAGTCTTAAGACAGTCTCTTAAGCACTCTTTTACTTTTAGCAATATTTCTATACCAAGATTAGCTTGACGACCTAGCAAGTGACGACTCCATGAAATGGTCATAAATAGCGACAATGTCCTTTGAAATTATTGTTGAAAGTCCATTTTATTTTTATCAAATTATCCCACAAACAACAATTTTTGTTTACATCAGATTATTTCATTTAAATTTTAAAAGCATGACATTCAAACCATAATATTTCCAAACGACATAATTACATGAATCATCAAATCAATCACATCAAAACATTAAAGCATCATACAAACACATAAGACAAATCATATGATCAAAAATATCTCATCTATATATATATCAACAATATATACATCATCTCAAAACTGGATCGGTATGCCACAATCTATACCTCGGCATACTCAATCCCCTATCAAAAATAATAAACACTATGTATCAATCTGTGCAGTGCAATCTATAGCAGATAGCCTCAAGAACCCCTTGAGCTCTCAGCCTCATCTACTCCCTTGCCCTAAGGTGGACGAGGTGGCCCCATCATAGTCCATGTGGTGCTATGAGTCCTAGACTCTGATCATGATGATGTCCTCAATGACCTCATCATGATAGGCTCTGCAATGTGGGCTGACAGTGATAACCTCTACCCCTATGGCATCATATGGTGGTATAGCATCTGATAGAATGTGATCTGGGCAATAGCCCATGCTAGGTCCCGAGTGCTCGCCCCTCTGCTCCATGCTCTAAGGCGTGCAACCTCATCTCTGAGCTGTGTGGCCTCCTCTCGATGTCGTGTAGCCTCATCTTGCAAGGACTACACCTGAGCCTAGAGATGGATAGTCTTTTCCCAGAGAGTATCCATCTCGCTACTCTCTCCTACCTCGACACCCTTGCATTTATCATGCGATGGTGGCCTCTCTCTTCATGGAGAAGGGGGTCTCTCCTCCCTCCTATCCCACTACCATGGCCTCTATTGAGCCTGTGGCCTCCTCTACTCTCTCTTGCCATGACCTTGTGCCACCTCAATGGCCACCTGGTTTCGCCTCCCCATCTGATGCATAATTGCGTGAATCAAACCCTAAGCCCTCGTCATCCGAGGAGGGCATATGCCTGCATACTAGGCATTGTAGTCATCAGAAACCCTTGCATCATCCCCATCCACTGGATGAATGGGGCCATCGTCCGCATCCTCACTCTAGAAACACTGCATATCTAGAGCCCCATTGACTGTAGTGTTATCTCGGACATTCTAGGAAAACTCATAGTCCTTGAGATATGGGATCCCCTGCTGTAGACCGAACTACCTCAAAACTCGGTCATAGTGGTGGAACTCCACCTCTCCCCACTCCATCCTTAGCTAGTAGGTTCACCTAACGTGAGCCAGCTCTTGTTCGTCCTCGGCCCACCCTGGATGATCTCTCCAAGGCCTCTAGGTGATCTGGTCGGATACAAGGTCATCAAGTAGTCTTTGGGACATTGGCAGATCTATCCATTGTTGTGACCCTCTTCGAAGCCACCAGTAGAAAACTTAGGGCCTCTCCCCATCAATCCTTGTTAGTGGGAGCCCTATCGACCTTTGCACCATGATGTGCTCCCAGCACCAAACTTGTAGTAGTGATGTCATGACCAGACATCGACCACCCTTGTATACAACCCCATGTAGGATCCTATACAATCGGCATAATACAAAGCTCCCCTAAGCAAACCTATACCCGTGGTCTCTCATGTCACAGACCACATCTATCAATAGCCATGGTAGTCTGCATCCACTCTGATGGCATAGTAGTAGACCACCTACCACCCCAGCCAAAACCTATGTCAGTCCAGATGCCCCAGGCATCTGGCGTAGTGACTCGATGTTCACTCTGCCCTTCTCTAGTGCAAAACTCAGATCTTTGCATAGTCGCATCATCGCGTGGCCCTGATTAGCCATGGGATTTATTAGCCATCCTTGTATGGGGATTCTCAAAATCCTCCATACATCCTCCAATGTGGGAGTCATCTCCCCTGTCGATAACTAGAAACAAGAAGAACCTGGATACCACCTCTCTGCTAGCACTGTCAATAGCCCCATATCTATAGAAACCTATGGCATATCTGCCACATGCTACAAGCTGACTTGAGCCAACTGATCTCGCTTTGTCTGAGATAGAGTGGCCAATTCATCCCTCAGCCCACCGTATTTCCATTCTCGGCTCTTTAGTAATCCTATCTACAACATAAACAACAAAAAAATAAAAATCATTAATAAAATAATGATTAAAAATGCAAGTAAAACAAGTTCAATCTCATACAAATGATGATATCGTCCACTATTGGATGATATCATACAATATTTGAGCAATATTGTCTCTAATTTTGCAATAGGGAATCATCCATTATTGTACGAAATCATCCCCATATCGTCGATTTCGCCCTTGGATGAAATTGGTGATATCGAGACAATTTTGACAAAATTGAGATGATTTCATCCTGACGACGTCGATGGCCCAAAAATGGCTGTGATGCTCAAAAATCATTCAAAATTAATCTAAAAAGCATGAAATTCAAAATTAAAGCATTCTAAATTAAGTTTGGACCCTTACCTATAGCCCGTACCGGACCTCTGTCGATCTGTGCGTTGTCTCGACCATCTTGTCTGTAGAGCTCTAGAAACCAAGAAAATGAACAGTAAAAATGAATTAGGGTTTTACCCTATTTTCTTAATTTTATTCAATTAACAACATTTTTAAATTTTGTTTTTTCGTGTTTTTACCTCAAATGTTTGATTTGGGTAAAAACACGGAGGGGGCACCATAGTAAGCTGTCGTACGATTCGACCTAGAATCGTCGCCTAAAAATGGGACTATTTTTCTTAATTTTATTCAAAAACAATTAAAAACACTTTAATTTTGCTTTTTCACATTTTTACCTCAAACTTTCGATTTGGGTAAAAACACGGAGGAGGCACCATAGTAAGCTGTTGTACGATTCGACCTAGAATCGCGGCCTAAAAATGGGAATAAATTTTTGCTTTCTCGTAGATCGAGAAGAACTCATATTTAACGCATTTTCTTCAAAAAATTCACTAAAGAGGGGGCAAAATGTAGCACCCTAAAATTGGCATAGTAAAACCTTAAATAATTAAAATTACCTTAGTAATAATTCAAAATTTAAATTTTAACCCCGAACCGCCTGTTAAACCGCTTTCCTTTTTTTTTGTGCCATTTTTAGGATTTGTTGTGACCATTGGATGATATCATCATCGATCAGATGATATCACCTCAGATCATACGAATTCGTCTGGAGCAGAATTTCCAGACGATTTCATCCCAAAACTAATTTTTCATAATTAGCTTCTATTTCAACGGCGTCTCTAAGTTGGGTAGAAGCGTGTCTGCATCGTTAGAGACCTCCCCCATTGGAGATCTTCTAGATTAGGATGATATCCAACCTCCTAACCTCCCTCCTAAGCCTATTTAATCTTAGGCCCTCCCCTTGACATTCCCCTGGCTGAATTTTACTGCACTTCGAGTTTTACATGCATTAGAATGTCTTAGACTACTATTTGCCTTTGTCCCTTTTTGAGTTTTCTTGTAGGAAATTTGTTATTCTTCAGCTGGAGCAAGCTCATATCATCGCATATGATCTTGTACAATCTCGAATGATCACGCCCCAATTCGAGACGATTTCAACTGCAGTCAACATTGGGGGCAATTAGTGCCCAGAGTTTGCACTTTTCTCTTTTTGTCTGCTATTTCATTCTACATTTAGATCAATTTATTTTTATTTTATGCTATTTTGCATTTTTGAGTTCACCCATATAGCTTAAGTGCATGATAAGATCATAATTTGTCATTAGAATACTATATGCGTAATTATAATTTTAGTATCTATATTGTCATTTTACATCATTTTCCTCTATTAGTATTGCTGCATTTTTTGTGTTTTGTGTCTATTTCTCTGATTGCAGGTCTCTGACAAATTCATCATATCTCAGATGATCCTGTCTGATTGCAGACGATCCTGTCAAATTAGAGGTGATCTTGACTGCTTCAAAAATTAGAACCTCCATCAGACATCTGGATCAGGTATGACCTTTTTCTAATCTAGTATATTTCTTGTATTCTCTGTTTAATTCTATTTTTGTATTCATTTAAACCTGCATTTCATGTAGAATAGTTTAGATTCATTTGGCCAAACCTAGGAATTGAATGATCAAGCATAAAAATGAACACATCAAACACACTATCAACCTAGGCATGGAAACTACCATTCAAAAGTTTCTTGGTGAACCCACCATCCGTCAAAAATTCACCCTTATACACCTCCCCCGAGAGGCGGGACCTTCAAAGGGCCTCTCAGTCCGAGGTATTGTCCCATCCTTCTCGCATCCCCCTTCCGGGCATGGATCCTATAGCCTGATGGTAAGGGTGCAAAAAATTTGGAGCGATACACACGTTAAAGTACTCTCGCACTCTATGATACAATGTGAGGCTTTTGATAATTGAGAATCAGTCAACATTGTCAATATCAAACTAAATCTGGATTGGTCCTTTAGAGCTAGAGTTTTCTTGAAAATGGCACCTTGGGGGTATTTGATCTCTCAAGGTCCTGTGAAGTGTGGCACAACCATTCACCATAGGGTTATTTCTCAATCTGTATTCACAAGCCCTAGAATGTAGGAGGAACATGTCATATTTTCTATAGAAGTTATGGCTTATAAGGTTTGTCTTTCCTAGTTATGGGACTTCCTAAATCTTAGAATGGTACCATAAGGCCTATCACATGTTGAAATATGAACATTTAAACATAAAGTAACAAGGTACATATTATTGGGATATATCCTTTATAGACGAGGTTATGATGGATGCTCCTCCATTACCTTGAGCTGTAGGAAGCATCTTGGGTAATTTTGAAGGCTCACGATGGTACGTGTGGTGGTCACTTCAGTGGCATGGCCATCATTAAGTGCATATTGAGAATGGGTTACTATTGGCTCACTATGAAAAAAAAAATTGTGAGTATGTCAAGAAATGTGTTAAATTATAGCATCACACAAACCTCACACACTTTCCATCCCAAGCCTTGCAACCCATCCAGGCAGCATGGCCCTTCTCATAGTGGGGACTAGACTTAGTTGGGAATATCTCACCCCCATCCTCAAGGTAATACATGTTCATCATTATGGCCATTGAGTATTTTACCAAATGGGTCGAAGTGATCCCCTTGATATCAAAAACTGGACCAAGGATTGCAGAGTTTATACTCCACAATATCATAAGTCATTTTGGGGTCCCCTAAAAAATAATATTGGGTAATGGTCCATATTTCAAGAACAAAAATGTGGATGCTTTGATGAAAAAATACCATATTCAGCATAGTTTTTCAACACCCTATTATCCACAAGCAAATGGGCAAGCAGAAGCCTCAAACAAAACAATAGTCTCCATCTTGAGGAAGACAGTGAAAGATAATCATAAGGACTGGCATCTACAATTACCTCTTGCATTATGGGCATACAGGACTAGTGTGCGGATGCCCACTGGGGCAACACTGTTCTCATTTATATATGGTTTTGAGGCCATCATGCTCCTAGAATTGTAAATTCCAACCCTGCACATAGCACTAAATGACTTCATAGAATATGACACCATGTGGCAAGGCCATCTTGATCAATTAACGCTTCTTGATGAACATTGAGTCAATGCCTTGGAACATCTCCACATTTATCAGGATCACCTTATTTGAGCTTGCAATAGTAAATTCCACTTAAGAGAATTTAAATTTGGGGATCTTGTGCTCAAAGAAAACCAACAAAACTCAAATCTATCGTTGCACCTACGAGATAAATTTATTGTAAATTGGATAGGTCCATACATAATATCAAAAAGGATTGGACCTAGAGCATATCACATCACATTATTGGATGGTGTTGAAGAGCCTGAGCATCTCAATATCATTCACTTGAAGGTATTTTATGCATAAAACACAAAAAAAATCAAATATGTCAAAAACACAAAAACATTCAAATATGTCATAAAATAGGATAAACAATATAAAGCATCCAAAAATACAAACAAATCCTAAAAATATTGAAAATTCAAAGTTAATAAAAAATGCTCCAAGGGTATCCTCACATTGCTTGGTCACCTTAATCAAAAATGCTCCAAGGGTATCCAAGCCGCTTGGTCAAAATTCAATCAAAAATGCTCCAAGGGTATCCAAGCCGCTTGGTCAAAATTCCATCAAAATTGCTCCAAGGGTATCTTCACACCGCTTGGTCACCTTAATAAAAAATGCTCCAAGGGTATCTTCACACCGCTTGGTCACCTTAACCAAAAATGCTCCAAGGGTATCTTCTTACCACTTGGTCAAACCCTAAAAGCCCCAAAGGCACAATAAGCCCTTTGGTCAAAATAAAATCAAAAATACAAAAACAATACAAAATAATCAAAAGCACAAAAACAATGCAAAAATAAAAAATACAAAAACATTTGCATCTTACATTTACATCCATATAGTTGCATTGCATTGAACATTCCTATCCATTGCATTTTTATTATGATAGGTTATGATCACAATCTTTCAAATGATGCCATTATTTTTATTGCAATCACACATACTCAAATCCATCTTCACCCCTTCATCCATGTGTGTAACTGTGTTTTTCGACACAACCACTTCTTGTTGTTATAAGAAATAGGCTAAGGTTTTTCGATCATTAACCATACCTAGTGATTTTATCAGCTTTTGTAGAAAGCCATATTGATTAGCAAAGGGTGAGTTCTAGTGGTGATAGTGCCTAGCATACTTTAGAATCCCATCACTAATTAAAAACACTAAAATCCTAGTTGGTACAAGGGAAAGATAAAAACTACAAAAGTGGTCTATGTTGCCTTAAGCGAAAAAGGGTCTTCCTTGCTTATCCCCCTGTGTGACCGGTTCAAAGGTACTGAGAATTGGTAAAAGGACAAGTTCCACCCTACCCAGTTAAATCCCTTGCTTTTACCAAAACAATAAAAAATCCCAAAATTAAGCAAAAGTCAAAATAAAACAAACAAGTTATTATCATCACTACATAAATCCCTTGCTTTTATCAAAATAAGCAAAATCCTAAAATCAAGCAAAAATCAATCAAAAATAAATAGTAATTATCATCACTAAGCATGAGAAAGTATTCCAAATAAAATGAAGAAAAGAAGGAAATGGAGATTGAATCCCTGAAATTCTCAGCTTTCTACAAACCGGAAGGTGATCCCCATTATAGGTTTTGTGTACAACTAGCTTGGCAATGGTGGCATCCTTACGCAAGATGATATGTCTATCACAATAGCATATTACATTTTTGTAGACCAATATTTTCATGTGGATGAGCTAGATTTGGGTAACCCAATACTACCTAGTGGTATAGTCCAAATAAGTCCAACATAGGATCAAATGAACACTTGAGGATCCCCAATATTAGAAATGGGCTAAAAGAATCCTGCCTGAAATTGGAGGAAATGCTTGAATTCTATCTAAATATATTTATTTGCACACATAGGGATAATGAATATCCAGGTCCATGATGAAATCCTGGATTTTCAAAAGTCTTGTATGTTCAGTACGCAAATGTTGATAGGGTAACTAGAATGTTTGAGTCTTGGGAAAAACCTCAAAAATTCGTACATAGCAACAAATCATATCATCGATCACATCATCAATTTTTTGTTATGAGGTTTTGTGAATTAAAGGGTGTTAAAAAAGTAGGTTAGATACTGGATAGATGTCGTAAATGATATTTACATGGCCACTGACTATTTTGAATCTTTAAAATTATAGAATCTTATCAAGAAAATACATACATTCCATGCCATAACATTTCACATATGGATGCTTAAATAATTAATTATTGTGATAAGAGTGATTATTTACATTCATGACTAATATACTTTTTGTGGTGTTGACCATTAGATTGTTAAACTCAGATCATATGCATTCCTTATGATTGAAGCATATAGGTTCATTTATATTTGACCAAAAACCATGTAGATAATGCATTACACACGTTGCATTTACCATATCATAACATAAATTAAATGCATACAAATAAAAACAAAAAAAACTAAACATGCATTTAACAATAACATTGCATCCATAAATACATAGATAATAAATCATCCATAGACACCTAAGATCACTTCATTGCATCCACATACATTACATCATGTCGTAATAATCATATTATATAAGCATCTACATAAGCATCTATCTAAATATCCACATCATCATAAAAATCATCTATCACCTAACACATACATCAACCCATCATAACACCATAATCGCATCACATAAATAAGACATAAACATAAGCAATAAATGACACACATAATGAATCATAATCTAAAAAATATGTGTATCAAATACATAAATGTGCAAAAGGTCCATGGGCTATAGTCATGTAGGTCAGCTAAACTCAAAAATAAAATCTAAAGTACATCATGAATTAAACTAGGCCTGCGCCCCTGTGTCACCGCCCCTTATGGTTGGATCTCAAGTAGAATGGTGTGAAACTGCTGGTATCTTTGCATGGGCCTGAGTCCTCTGGCTCAGCTTGAATGAAGACTACCTCAGGGCAGAGAACCTGCTAACCTGTGATCCACTTGGACCTATCCTATCCCTAGGAGTGGATCCTAGCCTCCTAATATGCATCTAGAGAACAGTAATGTAGGATGCATCATTAGATATCTATGCATCACACTCATCCAAAGAGCTCTACATATGCCTAATATCTTCCCCTGGATCCACCTTGTATGGCCCTGTGGTATTCCAAGTAACAACAATAATCTACATCCTAGCAGCACCACTCCTGATAGTAGCCTACAATGTATGTATCTATGTTGTGAGCTATGCTATAGTGGCATCTCATTGATATACCTAGATCTTGGTTGACTAGGGCTTGGCATCTACCTCATCCATTTGCACCCTAAGAGGAGAATATCTCTCCTCAAGATCTAACTCCTCCTCCTCCTTTGTAGGATCCTCCTTCTCCTTTGCTACTGCCTGCTCTATTGACTAGCCCTATCCCTCAATCCTAGATCAGACTCTTCACCCTACTGGATCTGCGCCTCCATCACCACCATCATCCTTGCAATCCAGGATGCCTTCACCATTCCACAATAGATTCCCCACCACTACATTTGTAACTCCCACATCAAAAACTACATCAACTTTTGGGGTATCCTCCTCATAAGTAAGCTCTATAATGTGTGGTAGAAGAAGGTCTCTCTCTGCTACGATACGTCTATACACGATCGAGGAAAGTGGAACATCCTACTACAATACATACTGATGAAGGACATGAGAGTATAAGAAATACTCTTTGATGTCACCCTTATGGCTAATGATCCACTACTTGCACCACTTCCTAGCTTTAAATTTGGTTGCCTCATCCCAGGATGGGTAGTCATGATATGAGTGTTATATGATATCTTGGACCTACAACCTAGTGAAAGAAGTAATGTAATGGGAGAGCTCCCCCGCATGAGGATGACTTTTGTGATCCTTGTGCTCTCGAGCCCATCTAGTCGCATAAGACTACATCAAGTCGTCTATAGCTATAATCTCAATAGGGAACCCTCTAGGATGATCTATATGGATATGCTCCCATCCCCATATCTACAGGAGCAAGCTACAAGTGATGCTGATATGACCCCATCGATGGATGTGATACAACTCATCATAGCACTACACTAGCAAAGTGCTCCCCCATGCGTAGATGATATGGTCCTCACTATCCACCAAATCCTAAAAAATAACAAGGAGGTTCCAAAAGAACCTCAAGCCTAAGCAGTCTAGGAGAAGCATGTTGTTGATGACCATCAACAACACCGCATACCTCTCAAAAAATACCCTCACCCTATACCATCGTAGAACAGATACACCACCAAATTTGGTGTCCTTGAAGGTAGCTGCAGCATGCCTCCTAAACACCTGAGCAAAGACTACTTCTTGGTCATTAGTGATTGAAGAGATGATGGTTACTCCATCGAAGGGAATCTAAAAAATCTTGTACACATCCTTTGGTGTGATAGTCATCTCACTGGTAGGAAGGTGGAAGGTACTAGTCCTGGGATCCCATCGATGAGCTAGGGTTGTGAGGTAGGCCTGATTTGACATAATATGGGGCAGTCTACTCACATATTGTAATATTTGGGTATTAAACCATGCCTAGTACGCATCATCCATACATGGTAGGAGGTCATCTAAGAGCTTTGGGTCCTGAGCCCGAGCAGAAAGAATCTAAGGATAAAAATTAAGGTATAACTACAGTGCATCTAAGGCATAAAATGCAATAAAACATGTAAAATAATGCAAATAATGATAGACTATCCTAAGTCTAAATGAAAGAGGAATAAAAGTACCTAATCATGCAACAAATTTACAACTCAAAAATGTAAAAAAATAAAAAATTCTCTTAAGGTTTCCTGGTCACTTTCGTCTACAACAACCAAAAATCAGTCATTGAGGTTGGTAGCGACCAAATCCCAACGGTCAAAATTTTAATCGTTGAGATTTGAATCGGCTGCTGTCATCGACAATGGTCAAGATGCAGACCAAAATGGCTACTCTATGCAGCAACGACCAATGGGCGATGCAACAACCATGTATGCCTTTGGCCAAAAACATAAAAAAAATTGCATAAACAATGAAAATGGGATAAGGCCACCAAAACAAATTCTAAATTAAGCCTATATATAGGTTTTGTTCGTTTCTAGCAAGTTTAGTGAATTTCGTTCACTGATTATTTAGTGTGGTTCATTTTTATTGAAAAAATGAGCATGGTTGGGGTTTCAAATAGTACCCAAGAAGCTCCAGCTCCTCCAATCATAGATGCCTCACCTTGTGTAGCCATGGTCCTCACTGATAAGCACTCCAAGTCACAATAAGTCACTTTCTCTTTAGAGATCTAAAAAGCAATTTGATAGATAGGAAAAGTCAAAATTCAAAACCCTAGGTTGCTTTTATATTTTCCAAGTTATGCCTCGACCACTATTGTCATCAACGACCCGCACTTCTTGGTCACTGAGGTTGATATCAGCCATGAACATGCATTTGGGGGTCACTGGATCTAGAAATGGCTAGTAGCACCGGAAAATGCAGAAAAATTCCTTCCAAGAGGAAAAAAAAGAAAAAAATAACATAAAAACAAAGTCTCAAGTAAGCCTCGTAGCTAGTTACTTACTCTATCAACTTGGTGGTTGTAGCAATTTGCACTCCATGAAATCCAGTGAGATGAGTGAGTTACCATACGACTACTTGGGGCAAATCATTCATTTTGAAGTCATGATGTGCCACCTCAATCCCAAAGAAGACCAAGATGGTTAGACTGATCCATAAGTGCGATGGAATCATCCTAATTTCCTTATGGTATAAGAAAACTAATCCAAGTGATTCAATACAAGCCTAAATAGAATCACTCATCCTAACTCCCTAAGAAGTATATTTATGGCCAGACTGCTCCTCGAGATAGGGATTAATGATCATCATAAATAGTTGGAATCACACTTGGATGGGGGATTGCCTATTAAAAGAACAAGCACTAGAAAGAAGCCAAAATAGTCATGTTGGTTAGGTGACCCTCCACTTCATTCTTTGCCCTTCCTTCATCAATTCATTGTGTGAGGGGATGGTTTGAATATTCAAACAATCATAATCAAATTCAACCAAAGATCACTCAATCATATCAAGATCATATTTCTCCTATGAATCATTGCAAACAACTATCATATTTTTTCCCCTGTTTGCTAGGTTTATAAGCAAAAATTACATGCCAATTTGTAGCTCTCCTCTGGTCGGTTCTGTTGTAGTTACATAAGCTACTCGATTGCATTTTAGGAATGATTGCAAGTGAACATGTGCAAGCTTCTTGCAGAATTAATCCTTCAATCAGGTTTAAGCAATGATTTAGGGAGGCATGCCATCTTGCATGACTGGGCTATCCAGCATTGATCAGACCAATGATAATTGTACACCCTAAAAACATAGCAATCTATGTTTTTGCTCCATGCTGTGTTTTTCCCACACAATGCAACAAAAAAAGGGACATCTGTAGACACCTAAAACATGTCATGTTTAGGATAACTACTCATATGAGCATATTCATAGACCATGTGACTAAACCTTGGGACCTTCCAAGTGCCAAAAGTGGTTTTCACCACTCATTTGGGGTAGTATTAGCCCATCCAAGCCTGGCCGTTATGAACCAGAGTAGCTAGATTTTGACCACTAAAGCTCAGAGTGGCCAGCCCAAGCCACTATAGACGATAGTGGCTAAGTCCTAAATAGTAACTTACCATCAAACTAGCCTAATATCAGGTGGAAGTGGTAATTTGCATGTAATAAAGTCAAGCAAGGATAACTTTGCATTCCTCCTCACAACCATTCTACATGAGAGAATCAAGTCTAGATGTAGACATCATTTTAACTGGCCTTCAAATGCAAAAAAACACAAAACTTCTCATGCTAACATCTAGTGTGCATGCAGAATTCAATCCTAGGGTTTTGGACATTGACCTGGGGCTTCAAAAATATTATAAGGTGCAAACCTAAGGGTACCAAAAAAATAGAGAAGAATTGGGGGAGACCTTCTGAGAGCTTTTATTGGACAACATTAGCAGCAGAACCCTATCGGATCAGAGAGCCAATTGGAGCACCCTTGAGGAGCAACAAAATACTGGTCGACCGTGAGGGAACCATTTACTTTTTATTCAATACATCAGACATATATGACAACCTTTTATAATCAGAAAAAAAAATAGATCCATAGATTTTGGGTCAGTAGAGACAGGTTTTTATCTTAGCGACCAATGTCTCGGGCAGTGGCCCGCAGGCCTAGTCTAGGGTTCTTAGCATTATTTTCCTTTATTATATTGTTACATGTTTTCATGCCATTAGCATAGATATGATTTATTGCATTTAATTGCATTCATAGCATTAGTTTCCATTGTAATTAATCATATTTCTATTTATCATTAGGTTTATTGCTAATAACCTCATATGAGGAGGCAATCTTAGACAGCTGAGTGTTTGCTGTTGTTTTCATGATTGCGAGACTATAGGTTCACTGGATAGTTTATCAACATACGAAAGCAAAATTATCCCTATATGAGTGAGACCTAGAGAAGGAGACATTTGTAAGCCCTCATACAGTTTTGTGTGCATCCTCGGGAAGCCTGCGAGAGTGCATCACCCCTTGCAAGGGGATATCATACATCTGTTACCCTATTTTGTAAAACCTGTATCAAATGAAGGGAATACCTTAGAGGGATCTACATATAACCGAACTTGAGAAAAAGTAATAAAGAGAATTATTCATTCATTTATTTGTATTTCGGTTACATCGTCTTGCACATCTTTCATTTAATGCATGATTAAGTATAAATAACTCAAATAATATTCACAAATAGAGTAGTGGACGATGTGCCACTTCCTCGGGGTCACTACAAATTTTTCTTCAAAAAAATTAAGAAATTAGAATTACCTTAGAGCACCTTAAGTGGAAATATAATATCATTCAATTTTTTTGAATCCAAAATATATTGGACCATGTATGACACCTCAATGGTCCACCTTGCATTTGTAATTAAAACATTAAGACTTTGATTGGACAATAAGGAAACTTTAGTTTTATCTCTAAAAATCAAATTAATCATTACCAGTAATCAAAGGATAAGTATACCAATGATTTTATTGAAAAAACATGTTGACATATTCTATTTCCCATGTAAGAGCATATGGAAAGAAATTTTCTTTCTCTAGAATATATTCAATAGAAAATCGATATTGAGATAAGATGGTCTACCACCATGCATATCTTCCTCTAAAAATTTGTACAAAAAACAATCCCATAAACCATTTGAAATTTTTGTTATCAGTTCTAAGCAAGAATTCTTCTGGTAATAACAAAGTTCTAAAATTTTCAATACACTTAATAATCAACAAATTTTACTTTTTAGTAGGCCAATAATTTAATTTAAGCTTTTGAAATGATCCACTTTTGTACATTGAATTTTTTTAACTATCACCCCTTTTTTCTAGAAGTACAATGACCCAATGTTCTACTAATACATCTATTTATAAAATGCATGGCCCTAAAAAACATGGCTTCAATGGGGGTAACTAAGAGAAATAATTTTTAATTTAAGAACTTCTATTGTTTAAAGTGTCCACTAATAAGATTTTGTAACCATAACTTATCTGATAGGTTTTATTTTTTTCTACAACAAAAGCAATAAATTGATGCATATAACTGCTACATCCCAAAAACCTCTGAATTTGTTCAACCAACTATAATTTATCTAGAAATTGGTATAATTTCTCCATTAAATGTTGTTTCATACTAATTTAACCATTTTTTAGAGTGACTCTTAGAAAATCAACCTCATTTTCTACAAATACATTTTTTTTGGATTTTATAGAAAGTCCTATCCCATAGCTTATAATAATCTTTTGAATATTTTCAAATATTCCATATGTTCTTGTAGTGAATCTGAATATACCAAGAAATAATCAATGTAGTTAGCCATAAAATCAAAATATGAATGAAATATTTGATCCATTCACATCTAGAATTGAGCAGGAGCATTTTTAATCCAAAAGGTATAACCAACTAGATCTACTGGTGAATTAAATATTTTTTGTGGATGTTTGATTCTTTTATCTTGATTTGATGGTAATTAGAAATATAATAAAACTTAGGAAATTGTTTTCCTCTAGAAAATATTTATTTTAGTTGAGTTTTATCTGGTAATGACCAATTAATTGACTAATTCATATCATTAAGAGGTATATAATTAGCTACCATTCTAGGTTTCCCTCTATAATTTCTAAGTGCTTTATGATAATAAAGCACAAGAAAGCATATGTTGATGATGATGGTATGATTAAGCCTTTTTTAATAAATTAATTTATCCATTTTTTAGCTTCTATATCATCTTCCTTACTAAGCACAATTTCCTTTCCTTTAATAGGTAACTGGTGCAAAGTGGAAATCTCTTATTCTAGAGAATCCACATCCCATTTCTCAAGTCGATGTTCCACACAGTATTTTACCATTTCTTCCTTAGAATATTTCAACTAATTTGGTATAATTTGACATTCAAATGATGAAAACTATGAAAAAAATAAATGATGTACTTTTGCTTGAGATAATTTTATTTCATGCTTAATTATTTGTTCAATAGATGGATCAGTCCATTGAGCTTCAATTTTTTCTAGCATGAAAAAAAGAAGAGATTCTAGTTACTGTAATTTTTGTGTTTTCTTATCCTAAACACTGGTGACCAAGTGCATATGGTCCCAATGAGTCCATGAATGGACTTCCCAATCCCAAATCATTAATCTGGACAAAAACTATAAGTATTACATTATTACCAACCTACATTGGAATTCTTATGGCAAAATATTTCAAACCTTTATTACCATTCATTGTAGACACTTGGTACTCTTTGCTTGATGTTAACCATTTATCAACCACTTTTTCATGAGCAAAATTGATGTTTGAACCAGTGTCTATAAAATCTACATATTTAACAAAATTTTCATGACCATATTTTGCAACCCAAACTAGAATTAAAATTGTAAATTAAGAAGTAACCTCTTTATAAATTTGGACCTGAACCTTTTTAGAAGCTATTGGATATTCTATAAATGGTTTTTGTTTTGTAGCTTCTAAATTACTAAAATTATTTTTGAAATGTGTTATAGCATGTGGATCCTTGAGGGAATCATGCTCAACCTTTTGAGGATTATTGGTTGGTCCTTAATATCTAAATAATCTATCTATCTCATCATCACACGTTTTTGTTTTAGTTGTTCCAACATCTGATTTCCCTACAAGAATTTTTCCTTTATGATTCCACTATAATCTACATATCCATATTAAAAATATTTTTTAATACTAAAAATCCATTATCAAAATATTCTTTAAGAGGAGGTATGAAACATTGTGAACTACATGGTGATCTAGATTTGAATATAAACATGTTATTTATTTTATCCAATTCATTCAAATCTAGTTCTTCATTGGAGTCATCATCAAAAAATATCTAATAATTTTCATCTTCAAGTTTAAATTCTTCATCAATAACATTCAAAGGAAGATGATTTTCTATTATTTGTTTAAATTCTTCAATTGTTTCAATTGTTGGACATTTTAAGTAGATAAGTTGTCATTGATGTCAAGAGTGAGTGGTCATTAATGTCAAGCTTTCAGCACCAGTCAGAGGTAGTTTCAGTGGGTAGCACCATTTTTAGGTTCTCCAATTTCAGTTGATCAAGACCCGGTTCCAAGAAGTCAGATGAGGTCCAAAGGGCAAAGAAGAGGCCTAGGAAAATAATATTATAATATTTTATTATAATATTAAAAAGGAGATTTAAATTAATTATAAATTAATTAATATAATTTTATTATAAATCAATTTATTAATTAATTTAATTAACTCTTATGTTAATTTAATTATAAGTTAATTTTAATTTAATTATAAATTAATTTTTATTAATTTAAATAAACCCTAAAAGGGTTATAAAGCAAAGTTTATAAATCAAAATTTTAAATTTGATTTGAGCACCGACGTATTATAAACATCAAGGCACTGCATATAAATCAAGGTAAAAACCTTTGCCTTAGGTCTAACTCTCCATGCAATAATTAATTCGAATGCCCCTAAGTTAAAAACATGTGCAAAAGAGGAAGCAGTGATTCTTGTTTGAAAAGACTTCGATGGAAGAGAAGGGACAAGTAGGAGCTAGGCTCCACTCACATTGCACAAGCGGTGCATAACACAGTTATCGATGGTGGAAGGAGTTAAGATGCTTGTTGGTAGGATGCAGGTTTGAATCCCACGGGGTTCACATTTTGCAAAGAGGAAGGTCATTGTTATTTTTGAAGCAAAACCTAGCATGGGGAAAAAAGGGAGGCTAGTGCCTTCCCTTTCCTGTGGGAGCACCTAGCCCATGTGGTGGGCTAGCACCTTGGTAAGGCACTCGGTGGCAGAGAGGTTTCGAGGTCAAAATCCACCAAGGCCCTTTTGGTAGTTGAAGAGGTATGCACTGATGTCATATGCTTGGTTGCTTGATTAATTTTGGGGTTGCTTTATTAATTTCGGAGATGCTAAAGTTTGAAAAATAAAAATATTTTTGTGCCTTGTAAAGTTTATTTTGCCTAAATAAAAATTGATGATTAAGTGTTGTTGAGGGAGATAAAAGGGTAGGCAATTATTTTTTCTGAAGGGTTATTTTTGAAAGTTTGATTAATTAAATTGGATATTATAAGGAGCATCTTGAGTGATTATTTTTATGTGTAATTTGATGATTACTAATTTCAATAAGGAGTAATAAGGTGTATTTTGGATTGATTATTTTTGTGTTTGAAAAATATTTTGAAAGAGAGTTAGTGTGATATTTGTCATCTAACTATTGAAATTGGCAAAGGAGAAAATTGTGATTGAGACAGATTTTTCTAAGGGCACTTCTACATCAAATAAAATGTATGGGCACATCTTCCTAGTGAGTGATTATTGAATTTTGTGAATGAAAATTTGGAGTGAAAAGGATTGTTTGGT
Source organism: Wollemia nobilis (assembly GCA_028583015.1). Classification (NCBI taxonomy): domain Eukaryota; kingdom Viridiplantae; phylum Streptophyta; class Pinopsida; order Araucariales; family Araucariaceae; genus Wollemia; species Wollemia nobilis. The sequence goes on from JAQPPZ010016675.1 coordinate 1,912,959, forward strand.
AAGCATTGTTGAGTGTGTTTTGAATTAATCCTTCAAGGTTTTCTAGAATAAAGAGTTGTTGATAAAACCTTGTTTTATGAGCATTGTTGTTGAAGTGAGCAATTGAGTGAAAAACTTGAACTAGGGTTTGCAAAGATCATGAATATCATTGTTATGTGATATTGATTGATGAGCATTGTTGGAAATATTTGAGTGGATGTTCATATGCTTGGACTAGGGTTTTTGAGCAAGGATTATTTCATTGAGTGATTGGTTGAGTAGAGTTGGTTGAGCCTAGTCAAGTGGATGTGTTAAAGTGATAGTTCAAGTTCTATGAAAAAAATTATTCTATATTCTGAGTTGAGTTGAGAAAGTGATTGATATTTGGTGAATGTGAAGCATATTGAGTCTCTAAAAATTCTCTATATGTTTCTAAAAGAGTGATTGAAAGTAATTGAGCATTGTGATAAGTGTGAAGCATATTGAGTCTCTAACAATTCTCTTTATGTTTCTATGAGTTTGGATAAGTTCTAGTGAGGACTTATTGAGCATATTTGGACAAGTTCTAGTAAGGACTTGTTGAGAAGATTGTAGGTAAGTCTTAGTGAAGACTTGAGAGTAGATTAGGAAAGTTCTAGAGAGAACTTGTGGATAGATTTGTGTGAGCTTTTGTGGAAGCTTACAATATAGATTAAGAATATATTTGAATATAGATTAGAGGATAGATTTGAGGACAGAGATTGAGGATAGATTTTGGTGCAGATTTGAGGATAGGTTTGTACTAGATCAGAGATAAATATTGAGTAGATTTGTACTAGACCGAAGGACTATATTTAGTGCAGATTTGAGATAGAGCTTTGGGGGTGATAGAGTATAGAGGATGATAGTCGCCAATGGATAGAGATCCATTAGATAGGGCAGTGAGGACATGAGTCTTTAGTGGATAGAGATCCATTAGCCAAAGTAGTGGGGGCAACATTTCTTCTAGAAGATCACCAGTCAAAGTTGAGGAGAAAAGAGTTCTCCTATGGATAGAGATCCATGAACTTGATTAGGGTATTGGTGTCTCCTTTGGATAGAGATCCATAAACATTGTAGGGAAAGGATTTCCAAAGAGAATCTATTTGAGAAAAATTTATTAGAAATATTTTCTTTGTGGAGTAGCCCACATTGGGTGAACCACGTTAAATCATGTCTCTCATGTGTGTGATGCTTTATGTGATGTTTACTACTTTAATATTGTTGATGTTATCATTTTTATTAAAAATAAAAAAATTATCTTATATTGTTCACCCCCTTCTCAGTATAAGCACATGTTCTTCAATTGGTATCAGAGCGGGTCTCTCCATGAAAAGACTAACAACTTGGAGGAGGATCCATCAGAAACACACATGACTTTAGAAAATGAAGAAGAGACCATGTTTGATATAAAATAGGAATTATTTGCTACTCTCAAAAAATTAGAAAAAATTAGAGAGAAGAACTTAAGCTTGAAGGAACAAATTCAAGAGGATGAAGAAGCAAGGATGGAAATTCTACAAAATCTCACAGAACTCAAGATAAAGGTAGAAGAAGGAAAGAAAATTGAGTAGGATATGATGGATCTATTAAGATCAAGAGAAAAAAAATGTGAAATATTGGAAGCATAAATTTTTTATCTAAGGAATGAAGTTGAAAAGACCAAGGTACTACAAGATATAGAGTATGAGAAATAGAAAGGGGAGTCAATTCTTTAAGAAGTAGAAACTTCAAAAAAATATAAGCAAGCAAAGGATATCAAAAAGGAAGAAAGCAAATAAAAAGAACCTTGGATGAAATTTAATTAAAAGAGGAGAATCACTCCACCACAATATCAAAGGCATCCAAATAGGTTACATAATTTCTTCCATGGTTATTACTTTTCTTGTAACAAATATGGTCATAGAGTTGTACACTATATTGGTTATGCAAGAAACAATATCAATAGAAATTCCAATTATTTTGCACCTATTATGGATAATGATATTATATATTACAAATGCAATAATTTTGGGCACAAGGCTAGATGGTGTAAAATTTTACTTCCTGAGTCTAGTAAAAGAAAAACAATTTCAACAACTAGGAAATATGAAAGGGAAAATGTAAAGGCTAGATCAATGTTAGTTCAAACAACCCTTCATGCTCATGATAAAGAAGAACAATGGTATATTGATAGTGGTTACTCTAGTCACATGACAGGAGACAAAGATAAATTCATTATACTAAAAGAAACCAATAGAGTATTAGTAAGTTTTGGTGATAATGGATCAACAAGGATTGGTGGAAGAGGAACTCTAAGTTTAGTGAATGGGAAAACAAGAACAAAAAATATGTTGTATGTTAAGGGGTTAAAACATAATCTATTAAGTGTAAGTCATATATGTGATCAAGGGCATATGGTTACATTCCACCCAGATAGATGTGAGATAAGAAAATAAGAAACTGGAAAAAGTCATTGCCAATGCAAGAAGAACTCAAAACAATCTATACATGCTTAGTGAGATAAAATGGGAAAAGTGCTTTCTATCACAATAATATGAGAGTTGGTTGTGGAATAGAATATTGGGTCACTTGAATTTTGAAAACATAGTCAACATAAGAAATAAGCAAACAGTCAGAGATTTACCCAAAATAAAAATGCCACAAAACACCATTTGTGCACCTTGTCAACATGGAAAGCAAACTAGAACAAGCTTTAAGTCAAAAGGATATATGTCATCTGAGCCATTAAGTTTAATACATACTGATCTATGTGGTCCTACCAGAACATAGAGTATTTAGGGTGAGAGTTACTTTATATTGTTTATAGATTATTACTCCAGAATGGTTTGGGTAGCTTTCCTAAAAGAGAAGTCAGATACTTTTGAAAAATTTAAAGCATTTAAGAAACTGGTTGAAAATAAAACTAGAAATAGGATCAAGTGTTTGAGATCTGATAGAGGAGGAGAATTTACCTCAAATAAATTTTTAGAGTTTTGTGAACATGGGATCAAGAGAGAATAGTCAGTAGTGAGAATATGGCTAGAGCTATGTTAAATGAGTCTAAAATCTTAGATGGATTTTGGAGGAAAGCAGTCAACACAATAGTATACATAATCACTAGGGCTCAAATGAGGGTAAATCATCACAAGACTCCATATGAGCTTTGGAAAGGAAGACCGACCACTATAAAACACTTCAAGATTTTTGGAAGCAAGTGCTACATAATACGAGAAGATCAAAACTTAGGCAAATTTGACCCAAGATGTGATGAGGGAATTTTCCTTGGTTATTCCTCTAAGAGTAAATCCTATAGATGCTTCAACAAGAGAACACGTACTATTGTGAAAAGTATAAATGTAATAATTGATGAGAAGATAGATTTAAGAGAACCAGTTCAGCAAATTGTGTATTAAGAAGATGGAAGTTATCAAGAAGAGTTTCATGAGGAATCAGATAAAGAAGAAGAAGAAACACAAAAACTTCTTCCTAAAAATCCATCCAGATATGTACAGAAGAATCATCCAAAAGATCTAATCATTGAAAATCCAGATGAAATGCAGACAAGGAGAAGGATAATAATACCATATCAACAAATAAATTTTTCTTTGTTATCTAAGATTGAGCCAAAGGAATTCAATCAGGAAAGTGGAGATGAATTCTTGATTAAGGTAATGGATGAGAAATTAGATCATATAGAGAAAATAAAGACTTAGAAACTTTTTCCATGACCAAAGGAAAAAAATGTGATCAACATAAAATGGGTATTCAAAAATAAGCTAAATGAAGATGGATAGGTAGTAAGGAATAAAGCAAGGTTAGTGTGCAAAGGTTATGCATAGGTAGAGGGAATTGACTTTGATGAAATATTTGCTCCAGTTGCATGACTTGAAGCCATAAGAATATTTCTAGCCTTCTCAAGTTTTAAAAATTTCAAGGTATATCATATGGATGTTAAGTCAACATTTCTAAATGGTGTCCTAGAAGAAGAGGTCTATATTGAACAACAAAAGGGATTCATATTAACAGATAAACCAAATCATGTATGCAGATTAAAAAAGGCACTGTATGGTCTAAAGCAAGCTCCTAGAGCATGGTACTCAAGATTGGATAAGTATCTTCAAGAAAAGGGATTCATAAAAGGAATAGCAGACAATAAATTATACATCAAGAATTAAGGGAATGATCTACTAATTGTGGTTGTTTATGTTGATGACATTATTTTTGGGGGAAACAATGATAAGATGTGTAAAGAATTTTCTAAGAACATGCAAAATGAATTTGATATATCTATTCTTGGTGAGTTATCCTTCTTTCTTGGACTTCAAATTTCACAATAAGAGAAAGGGGTATTTCTCTCACAAACCAAGTATATAAAAGAGATGCTAAAGAAGTTTAGGTTAGAGGATTGTAAACTGATAAGTACCCCCATGGTTACAGGATGCAAGTTAAGTAAGAATGATGAATCTCCAAAGGTAGATCAAATATTATACAGATCGATGATTGGTAGCTTGTTGTATGTTACAACTAAAAGACTAGATATAGTGCAGTTAGTGGGATTAGTGGAAATGTTTCAAGCAACACCTACGGAAACACATGTGGCAGCAGTAAAGAGAATTCTCAAGTATCTAAAAGGGACTATGGATTTTGGGCTCTAGTATCCCAAAAGTGACAGTTTCACACTCACAATATATACAGATGCAGATTGGGCTAGCAACATTGATGATAGAAAAAGCACAAGTGGAGGAGCATTATTTCTTGGAGACTTTAGTATTTTGGTTAAGTAAGAAGCATGTTTCAGTATCTTTATCTACTATAGAAGTAGAATATATTGTAGTAGTAGTCAATTGTATACAAGTATTATGGATGAAGTGAACTGTAGAAGACTTCAAGATAAAACATGATCATCCTATTCCCATATTATGTGATAATACAAGTTCTATAAGTATTTCAAATAATCCAGTGATGTATTCCAAAACAAAGCACATTTTCATCAAGTATTATTTTTTGAGATACGAGGCGATAGATAAACAGGTCAAGTTGGAATATGTTACTACAAAAGAACATATAGCAAATATTTTCATAAAGCCACTTTCAAAGGATACCTTTAAGTATCTTCGAGGAAAACTGGGAGTAATAATCCCACCCCATAATTAACCACCTCAAAATGAGGTGGTGGAAGCGCTAAGCTAAGAAATTCATTCTTGGCCCTGAGCCCCAAAGGTGACCCTTTTCCATTGATATCAAAGGGGGAGAGATTTGGTTTAAGGAGAGAGCATTGAGTCAAGGGGAGCAATGTCCCAGGAGGAGAAGAACAAGAAAAAGATTAAGTTTTTGGTAAAAAGAATTTGGGTTGCCATCAATGAAAAAGGGGGAGATTTTTGGACATTTTGAGTAGATAAGTTGTCATTGATGTCAAGAGTGAGTGGTCATTAATATCAAGATTTCAACACTAGTCAGTGGCATTTTTAGTGGGCAGCATCAATTTTAGGTTCTCCAATTTTAGTTGATCAAGACCCGGTTCCATGAAGTTAGATGAGGTCCAAAGGGCAAAAAAGAGGCCTAGGCAAATAAAATTATAATATTTTATTATAATATTAAAAAGGAGATTTAAATTAATTATAAATTAATTAATATAATTTTATTATAAATTAATTTATTAATTAATTTAATTAACTCTTATGTTATTTAAGTTAATTATAATTTAATTTTAATTTAATTATAAATTAATTTTTATTAATTTAAATAAAACCTAAAAGGGTTATAAAGCAATGTTTATAAATCAAATTTTTAAATTCTATTTGAGCATCGACGTATTATAAACATCAAGGCATTGCATATAAATCAAGGCAAAAACCTTTTCCTTAGGTCTAACATCCCATGCAATTATTAATTTGAATGCCCCTAAGTTAAAAACATGCGCAGAAGAGGAAGCAACGATTCTTGTTTGAAAAGACTTTGACAGAAGAGAAGGGACAAGTAGGAGCTAGGCTCCACTCACATTGCACAAGTGGCATGTAGCATAGCTGGTGAAAATAGGAGTTAAGATGATTATTGGTAGGGTACAGGTTAGAATCTTTTGGGGTTGCCTAGCATAGGGAACAAAGGGAGGTTAGAACCTTAACTTTCTCATGGGAGTGCCTAGCCCATGTGGTGGGCTAGCACCTTGGTAAGGCACTCGACAACAGAGAGGTTTCGAGGTCGAAATCCATCGAGGCCCTTTTGGTAGTTGAAGAGGTATGCGCTGACATCATATGCTTGGTTGCTTGATTAATTTTGGGGTTGCTTTATTAATTTTGGAGATGCTAAAGTTTGAAAAATAAAAATATTTTTGTACCTTGTAAAGTTTATTTTGCCTAAATAAAAATTGATGATTAAGTATTTTTGAGGGAGATAAAAGGGTAGGCAATTATTTTTTCTGAAGGTTTATTTTTTAAAGTTGTATTAATTAAATTGGAGATCATAAGGAGAATCTTGAGTAATTATTTTTGTGTAATTTGATGATTGCTAATTTCAAGGAGTAATAAGGTGTATTTGGGATTGATTATTTTTGTGTTTTAAAAATATTTTGAAAGAGATTTAGTGTGATATTTGTCATCTAACTATTGAAATTGGCAAAGGAGAAAATTATGATTGAGACAGGTTTTTCTAAGGGCACTTCAACATCAAACAAAAGTTATGGGCACATATTCCTAGTGAGTGATTTTTGAATGTTGTGAATACAAATTTGGAGTGAAAAGGATTGTTTGGTAAGCATTTTTGAGTGTGTTTTGAATTAATGCTTCAAGGTTTTCTGGGATAGAGTTGTTAATAAAACCTTGTTTTATAAGAATTGTTGTTGAAGTGAATAATTAAGTGAAGAACTTGAACTAGGGTTTGTAAATATCATGAGCATAATTTTTATGTGAGATTGATTGATGATCATTGTTGGAAATATTTGAGTGGATTTTGATATGCTTGGACTAGGGCTTGTGAGTAAGTATTATTTCATTGAGTGATTGGTTGAGTAGATTTGGTTGAGCCTAGTCAAGTGGATGTGTTAAAGTGATAGTTCAATTTTTGTGAAACAAATTATTCTATATTCTGAGTTGAGTTGAGAAAGTGATTTATAGTTGGTGAATGTAAATCATGTTGACTCTCTAACAATTCTCTATATGTTTCTAAAATAGTGATTGAAAGTAATTAAGCATTGTGATAAGTGTGAAGCATATTGAGTCTCTAATAATTATTTTTGTATTTATGAGTTTGGATAAGTTTTAGTGAGGACTTATTGAGCAGATTTGGACAAGTTCTAGTGAGGACTTGTTGAGAATATTTGAGGCAAGTCTTAGTGAAGACTTGAGAGTAGATTAGGCAAGTTCTAGAGAGAACTTGTGGATAAATTTGCGTGAGATTTTGTAGAAACTTACAATACAGATTGAGTACATATTAGAGGACATATTTGAGGATAGAGTTTGGTGCATATTTGAGGACATGTTTGTACCAGACCAGAGATAGAGATTGAGTAGATTTGTACTAGATAAAAGGACTATTTTTAGTGCAGATTTGAGATAGAGCTTTAGGGGTGATAGAGTATAGAGGATGACAGTCTCTAGTGGATAGAGATCCATTAGCCAGGGTAGTGAGGACAAGATTCTTCAGTGGATAGAGATCCATTAGCCAGAACAGTGGGGGTAGTAGTTCTTATAGAATATCACTAGTTAAAGCTGATGAGAAAGGAGTTCTCCTATGGATAGAGATACATTAACTTGATTAGGGGATTGATGTCTCCTTTGGAAAGAGGTCCATAAAAATTTTAGGGAAAGTATTCCCAAGAGAATTTATTTGAGAAAAAATTATAAGAAATATTTTCTCCGTGGAGTATTCCACATTGGGTGAACCACATTAAATCATGTCTCTCATGTGTGTGATGCTTTGTGTGATGTTTACTACTTTAATATTACTGATGTTATCATTTGTATTAAAAAGCAAAAAGTTTTATCTTATACTATTCTCCCCCCCCTCTCAATATAATCACATGTTCTTCATCAATTAATAACCATTTTGCACTGATATTTTCATCCATAAATAAAGCTCATACATGTTTTGAATATTTTTTAGGGTATATAGATACACAATGGCCCTTATTTTTGTAATAAAGGCAACTAAAATATTTTACTAATTTATTTTGTCACTTGTCGCTATTTTTTGTAAAGTACCTAAATGACCTGAACCTACCCTATTTCACTTTTTTGAACCTATACTTTTTCTTTGGTTTAGAAAATTGGCATCCAAATTTATAGGATCCTTCAAATCCTAAATAATTTCTATTTGATAATTTTGGAACATTTTTATGAGCTTTATTCATAAAACATATTCTTCTAATCTCATGTCTGACCATTTCAACTAGGTCAACAAAGTATAGAATATTTAGATCAATGGATTTATCCAAAATTTTATCCAATACTAATTGGCCAATACTTTAGGGATTGAGGATAAAATTTATATTGTAAAAATATTTTCTCTATGTAAATTAAGTTGGTATACTTTCTTCATGTACTCTATGCAAAAGTATTCAAACTATGAAAAGTCTCTTAATCTCATATGAGCCAAGACTAGTTGATTTTATTTTTGTTTATTTTCTAAATTAGGGAAAAAAATTATCATTATAGTAGTTTTTAATTCCAATATACTTGCTTGGTATACTTAGTACTTTTCTTCTGAGGAATCATTTACCCACTAGTGAAATACATTCCCTACTATGTTCCTTATTGCTATTTCAACAACTGTAGTATGATTCCACTCATGCATTTGTTCCAAATATAGATAATGATTAGCCCAAATATTTATGGTGTCAATGGAATTTAATTCACCATCTAAATTTAACACCACTACTCCTTCAATAGACATTGGTATCAAGTTTTGTTGTTGGGTAGATACCCCTTTTTTAACTACATCCTAAACATTTTGGACTGACTTGAGCCTTTTTTTGTCTCTCCCTTTCCTTTAGATATTTTTTTTGCAAAGGGGTCAAACCTTTTTAGCAATAATGACAATGTTTTTGTAGTTGGGGGAAGGTTATACTATAATTTATTTACTTCTTTCTATTCCTTGTGTTTTTTTTAGCTTACTTGTTTTGATAATCTACTAATATTTGAATATTACCATTAATGAATTTTAACTCTACTACTAATGCATCTAATTTACCATCCATTTTGTCTATGTGTGCCTCTAACTATTGTGTCCAATTATTCATGCAATTCATTTATCTAATATTTTTTTATCGGTCATTGGTAGATATGGTAGAGTGTTCAAGAAAACATGAGATATTTGTTATGGTATGTGATGGTTGTTCTTCTAATAATGTGGTACAAAAAGTATTTTTGGGTGGCCACTTGCCTCTCTTATGAAAAATTTCTTTATTGTTGCCATTCTATAGATCTTGATGAAGTAGACGCAAAATTGTTATTTCTCATCATCTATAATTGAGGTTGTACCTCAATTTGGGGATTAGGATCAGTGGTCCTAATAAAAATATTGTACATGCCCTATGCTAAAGTTGTAATTTGAATATCCTTATTATGACTACCATTGGTACTTGGGATGCTAGGTGTTAAAATAGGCAGTTGTCTTAGGATTGTAGGATATGTGACCAAATCAATTATCCCAATCTAGCATGATCTACGTGTATCATATTGATGCATGTCACAATTTTTATGCATTTTTATCTAGATTGAATTTTTTATAATATTTGATTTGGATCTAATTTTTACCTAGACTATAATGTATGTAAAAGAAAAATAATATTATATTTGGATCTACTTTTATAATTTATTCATATCTAAGTGTATCATCACCAATTTGGGAAAATTGGGTCTATATAAGGAGGATATTGTAACCATCTGAGATGTATCTCTTCAAGGGTCTCCAAAGGGTCTAGAAATAGACTTCATTATATTTAAGTCTCCTTTATCAATAAAATATTGCTACTAGTGAAACATGATATTTTTTTAACTTAATGGGTCTGACTTGGTGATATTTTTAGCTCTTGTTATTTGAATTTAATGTTGCAATTTATTATTGGATTTATGTCATTTATACTAATGTTTTTCTATTATAGTTTATATGGAACTTCCAACCAATATTAATGTAAAAAATATTCCATCTATTACATTTTTTGGTAGCTTGTAGTTCTTTGGATTTTTTCAATAACACTTAAAATATTTAATTGAAATCAAAGTAGGTTGATCTATTTGGGTTGAAGGAATTTTGTTATGGTGGTACAAAATGGAGCTAATCCTATCCCAAATCAAATTCCTATGTTTAATGGATAAAAATTTAAATACTAGAGTATATGAATAAAGATACTATGATCTAATAGATCAAGCTACTTTCAGTACCTTGTCTACTAATTCTAAGTTGAAAAATTAGAAGGATGTAACAAATTTATTTTCAATACAAATTGGGACTGATGTCTTCATCTTTCCAAGATTTTTGAATGCACTAAATTAAAGGATGCATGGGAGACACTTGTAACTTTCTACAAAGGTTCCTCCATGGTGAGAATAGTTTAGGTTTAGCTCTTAAGAATAGATTTTGAATATTTATGTATGAATGATAATGATTCTATTGAAGTGTTCATCTCTAAAGTCCAAAATATTATGAGTTTTATTCATGCACAAGGTGAGCCGCTTGATGATAAAAGGATTGTTGAGAAGGTATTGATAATCCTTCCTAGGAAGTTTGATCTAGTTACAATTGCTATCGAAGAGTTTAGGGATTTTTCAAAAATAACTCTTGCTAAAATACTTGGTATATTGTAAACTTATGAGCATAGGATGAATGATAGATATGAAGATCTTGATCAATCATTTCAAGGTAAGCTTAAGGTGAATGAACAACCATCCCATTCAAAGTAATCATCTACCACTTTAGCACCATCATTCTCTAGAGGCCATAAAAGAGATCGTAGAAGAGGTCATAATAAAGAACGTAAAAGAGGATATAATAATAGTCATGAATAAACCCGTAGACACTATGAATATTATGGAAAGGATTTCCATACTAAACCATATTACTGTAAAAATAAAAAGTAGGCAAAAAGAGTTGATTATGGTGAAGAAAAAGGTGAAACCCTCTTTCTATCTTGTAATTTTGAGGTTGTTGAAGATTTTTTGGTATCTTGATAGTGGATTTTCAAATCACATGACTAGAAATAGGAGTTTATTTTCTAAACTTGATGAGAATGTCAGAGGACAAGTCAAGTTTGGTGATAATAATCAAGTGAATATAGTAGAAAAATAAGCTCTTTCCATTATTACAAATATCAACAATATTTTTAATATGCATTACACTTTGTATGTGCCAAGACTCAAGCATAATATTTTTAGTATTAGATAATTATGCTCAAAATATTATATGGCATTATTTAAAAATAGTTGTTGCAAAATCCTAAATAAGACTAACAATCAAATTTTAGTTAAAATGTTGGTGTCAAAAAATAGGATGTATATGTTTAAAATACAACCAACTATTGAATGATTGAAGATCACCATTGATTTTGTACGATCATGGTATAGAATGTATGCACACCTCAACTTCATATCATTGGATGGAATGCACAAAATGAGTATTGCTAGAGGTGTTCCCACATCCATGAAGCCTCTAAATAGTGTATGTGAAGGCTATATTTTTGGAAAACAACATAGAGAGAAGTTTCCACACCATAAATTTAGATTTGAGAAGCCATTGGAATATATTTCTACACAAACCTTAAGCATTATTAAAAGAAAATATTTCTTGTTGTTTATTGATGATCATTAATGAATTATTTGGATATATTTCTTGCGTGATAAATCACAATATTTTAGTTGTTTCAAGATGTTTAAATAAATCACAAGAAATATTGCATGTTGAAATAAATGAAGTTACCAAATAAGTTTTGGGGTGAATTTGTACATGTAGTTGTTTACATTCTCAATTAGAGCACTACAAAGCTCGTAGAAAAATATATGCATGGTGATAAGCCAAGTACTGGTCATTTGAAAAAACTTGGTTCCACATGTTATAAGCATATTCCTAAATAAAAGAGAAGTAAACTTTATGAGAAATATATCAAATGTATTTTTGTTGGTTATTTTGAAGAATCCAAAGCTTACAGATGTTATGATCCTACTACTAACAAGTTGCATGTTAGTAGAGATATGGTCTTTGATGAAGGGTATCATATATCAAAGACACTAAATATGTTGTTGGAGTTACCCCACAAATTTATGAACTAGATCTTAATGAAAATGGTGAATCCTTGTAGCCAAAAATTGAAGAAAAGTATAGCTCTACTGTGTTAAATATTGACTTCAAGTTCATCAAGAGGGAGTATTGATACAAAAAGGCTTAGCAAATATCACCCACAAACACAAATGTTGGATGAGGATTATACAAGGAAAGTAACTAGATTACAATCAAAACAAGGTGATAATATAATAAATTATGCATTATTATCCTCTTCTAATATTGAGCCTTCAAATTTTAGAGAAACATGTGCTAGTGAATATTGGGTAAAGGCTATGGAAAATGAAATTGAACATATTGAAAAATGATACTTGGAAGATTGTTTCACCTCCAAAATATAATATTATAGTTGGTTTTAAATGGTTTATAAGTTGAAATGTAATATTGATGGAAGAATAGCTAAACACTGCATGATCATACCTATTGGGGATTTTTCCTACATCTATAGAATAAGCTATCACGGTACAAGAAAACCTACTACCAACAAGATGCTACAAGCTCTGGTTGACCTACCTCTTTAACTTGGAAATAGAGTTCTTATAATATTTTCTATACATACCAAGTATGATAAGGATACCCTTGAGGTGAGCTTAAGTTCTTTAAGTTGAGCTCTTCCAAATTTATGGTGATGAATTAACATTTATAAAATTTGATCGAGCTAAAATAATAATAGTTCTATTATACCTTATGTATAACTGGTGCTTTAATCCTTTAGGATATTCTAGAAAGATTTAATAACACTTCAATGAAAATATAAAGAAGGATAAAAGAAAGAATTGATGTAATTACGTTCATTCAAATATCTTAATAAACATAACAGTTGACCAATGAAATAAGCGTTCGTTATATGTTCAGATAATGTAACCCATAACAAAGACACACACAAAGGTAAACATAGAAATATAACAAGAAAGAAGCCTAGAATTGTATTAATATTTGAATGATATTACATGAATATTTGGCTTGGAATTGCCATTTAACTCTTAGAAAATATTAAAACAATAGAGATCCTTGTTCGAATATCATAATAAGGACTTCTCACTCTTCTGTTCAAATATCACAACAGTCAAGTCTCTAGATATCTAGCTCAATGATCTAGAAATATTCTCAGCTTCTTGGGTACTTTCCTATCAAAAACCTACACAACAATGGGAGGAATTAAGAGATGAAAAAAATAGAAAGAAAACAAAGTAAATACAATAGCAAATAATGGGAACTCAAGTATACCTCTTAGAAAAAATATGCTATGTAAAATCTCGATCATTATTTTGGTTTTTGAAATCCTTATTATAGTTTTAGTAGCCTTGTAACTACCTAAACTGCTTGCATTCAAACTATCCATCTATCGCCATATCCTACCTTGTTATCAATTGGGTGTTGTACAGTCTACTTATATAACTGTCTCAAAATATATTAGCAAAATTTTACCTAAAGTTGGCCTAGTTATCACTTATTTTCTCTTTTCCTTTTCTTGAAATTATGGGCCCCATGCTATTTGTTGACTTATATTCCTATTGAATCTTTCTAATTGCCTCTTGCTCATATTGAATTCACTAATAGAATCTGATATGAGGATCCAAATTTATTCATTGATCTCACTGATTGTGTGAATCCTATATAAAGCTCTGATTCCTTTGCTTTTGTCTTCTATTATGAATGACTACCTATTCTTGAAGAACTTTATAATGTCCAAGGAGTAAGTGGTCAAAGAGATGAGTTGGTTAGAGAGCTTATCTTCATCAACATCTTCACAAGAAAATTCTCTAATGTCTCAGATGATTAATTGATAGAAACCTTCTGGGTTGAGTAATTTTTGGGCATCAACATTAAGGTGCTTTAGCCATACAACTATATATTTTTCTACTTTTTCTAGCTCTTTGACTAAGTTTTTCCATATAGGTCTTTCAACCTTGAGACTTGCAACTTTCTCATACTCTCCTAGGTAGCTATGAGTCTTCCCATCAATGGTGGTTACTTGCAAGGACCTAATATGTTCGTACTTGGCCTTGCACCTTTCGTATACTGGGGATATAACTGCTATATTCTCATCTATATTTACCAATAGGTATTTTATCTCTTTATTTATCTCGATTATCTTTCCATAATTCTTGCAACAAGTCTCTATCATTTTTGCTTCTTTATCAATTATTTTGATCATATTTTTATTAAATCTAGTTGTAATCTTTGGAACTTCTAATGAATATTTATCAAAATGATTTTGCTTTTGAGTTTTATTTATTTTAGCTTTTAGCTTCTCATTTTTTGACTGCAATGATTTTTCTTTAGATCTCCAAGCCATCACTTCCTTATCTATGGCCAACACAGTATGTGCATGAACTTGCACTCTATGTTTTAGTAGTGAGACCGAGTCTCATGCTATTGTTGCATCATCTATACTGGGATCTATTTGGAGTGAATGTATTCCATCAGTGGGAATGATGATGGTGGTCTTGGAAGTAGGTTCAAAACTTTATGGAGGTAAATTATGAATTCCACTTCTACTTTAAAATTCCATCTCTCTCTTCCATAATAGCTTCAATTTTTCCTCTTCCTCAACAGTGAATTATATGAAGTCTTATTTTTTTATCAGGGTGAAGCTCATAGATTCATTGGTGCTTGATCCAATATTTGCTATTTTTGGTGGAGGAGGTCCTGTAGTATAAGGTATCACTATCTGATAATTTTTGAAGATGTCATTGAATCCTCTAGATTTCTTTATTCTCTCTCGTACCATGGTAGAGATCTTAATTTCCTTATTATTTGACATGAAGGCTAGTGGTATGACTCGCAATGATCCTACAACTATTTATTGTAGATATTGTGATGCCATCAGATTTAATACCAAAATATTGGTTGTAAAACTTCTTGGGTAGTAGAAACAAACACAATCTCTTTTTCTCTACTTGTACTAGGGGGTTGAGAGGTAGAAGAAGTACTAGCCTTTTCTTCCTTCGACTGATCCTGTATCTCAACTATGATTTCAATTTGCTCAGGATTCAGGCTCATAACTTCCATGATAGGATCAGTGAAATAATTGGGTGGGATGGTGGCTACTTGAGATGGATTTTTATTTAATGTATCTTTTCTTACCATTCTTAAGTCTGTAGAGTTGTCCCCAACTGTCTCTGTGTGAGTATGTGCTTTTATCAAATTTTTGTTGTTCCATATTTGTTCGATATCAATACCATTATTTTATGCCCATAGAGGATTTTTCTTGAACTCATATTCTCTGTGTTCCATTGGATTAGACTCCAAAGTGATGTTTTTGTAATGACCTTTGGAATCACATGGTCTCCAAGTGATTTCTACAAAATAGAAAAATTCCATCATAGGAAAAGATTTTATCGTCATTGGATATCCTTGATATACATACTCTATTTTTCTTGAAGCTGTGATCCAAGGAACTCTAGTTTTATTCTTCCTCCATCTTAGTCTGGATTCTTCTTTAGACTACCTTACTATCTCTAAGGTAGCAAGTGATTTGGGGCAATAATTAGGCAAGGCTTTTGATGGCAATTTGCCTCCATATGTTCTAATGAAATTGAAGTGTTTATCAAGAAAGTAATCTCCAACTTCCATTTCTTGAAGATACTTGAATATACCTAGGCTCATTCTGGGTGGTTCTTTCTCAGTTGCACATGGTACATTGATGCTAAAAACATTCCACAGAACTCTAAGTAAGGGGAAGTGTCATCATATATGTAAGGTAACCTGTCTTGGATGCCATTACTTGGTTGATATGGCTTTGGGTACTTCTACATGCGCTATATTTTAAAAACTTGAGATAGATTTTATTGAGGATGTCAGCTAATAATAATGATTTTTAATTAAGATCTCATGCATGTAAAATTAAATGGTGACATACCTTAATCTTACTAATTTTACCTTTGATTGGTTGGGTTGATCTCTCCCATTGATTTGGTTCGACCGATTAAATTTCAATGGCGAGGATGCATTTGGCCATGGATACTTAATGATTTTATTTTCTTGATAGAAATATTTTAAATGGTAGCACTTTGACCAAGTCTTTGATCAGTATTTCCTACAATTTTATCGATAAAGGATTTTCTTTAGTCAAACGATAATCACTTTCGCTAAGTAGCCAGCTTTTGCTTTTCACTAGTTGAAGGAGAGATCATTGATATTTTTTACTTTTCAGTTTACC
This sequence comes from Wollemia nobilis, assembly GCA_028583015.1. Classification (NCBI taxonomy): domain Eukaryota; kingdom Viridiplantae; phylum Streptophyta; class Pinopsida; order Araucariales; family Araucariaceae; genus Wollemia; species Wollemia nobilis. The sequence continues at coordinate 1,929,370 of JAQPPZ010016675.1, forward strand.
TCTATTGATGAAATATCTTCATTAAGCGATTCAATTTATATTCGATCAATTACTTACTATGGTTGGAAAAAAAAAATTATTTCTTTTATGATCGACCAATCGACCACCTTTTATTTTATGTCGATCGAAACATCCTTCACCTTCGGCTGTTGTTTCTTTCTTGTTAGCCAAAAAAATTTGGTGGTAATTTTCTTCATGTCGACCAATTCAAGATTTGTGTGCTTTGTTTACTTCAGCTCTTTGTCCCGAGTGGTCGGTCGAAACCTTTTATCGATCAACCAAAACTTTTATTGCTTGTAAAAAAATACCATCAGTTCTTTTATTATGGGCATCGATCAAAAAATATTTCAACAATATTTAGTATCGGTTGATCGCCCCCTTTTTGTGGGCTGAATGCTTTCACCATCGACTGAAGAGTGCTTTAGCTTTTGAAATTTTCTATTTTTGGTAAAGTCTTTCTATCAATCGTTTGAAGGGTGAATTCTTTGCAAGGAAAAGGTTGGGAACCCCTTAAATTTAAACAAAAGAAAAAATGAGTTGCTTTAGGGGTTGGATATTTTTAAGAAGATAGGAATTATTTTATTTATACTTGAACCCCCCTTTTTTTGTTAGCCTATCACAAAAAGTGTACTTTCTTAGGACCTTCAAAATTTTGAAATTATGGGTACATTTATGTTGTATCAATTCTGGCTACAGTAATACCCAAAGGATATGTTCAAAAAGAAGTAATAGACTATAAAGAAACTTTTGCATTAGGTGCTATATTGGAAATGGTAAGATCTCTTCTTGCACTAAATGACCATTTTAGTCTTGGTGTATATCAAATTGATGTAAAATCAACATTCTTAAAAGGATATTTGGAGGAAGAAATCTATATGGATAAACCAAAAGGATTCATAGTTGTATTTCATGAGGATAAGGTGTACAAGTTGAATAAAAATATTTATGGTCTTAAGCAGGAACCTAGAGATTGGTACTTTAGGATTGATTCCTACTTGCATAAAAATGGTTATGAATGGTTTTTGACTAAAAGTGCACTATAAAAAAGGTAGGTGGATCAAATTTTATTATCAAATGTTTGTATTTTGATGATATAATTTTTATGGGAAGATCCACTATATTTTTGAAATGATTTAAAAAGGTTATGTTGGATGATTTAAAATGAGTGATTTGGAAAAAATGCAATACTTTTTTGGTATGCAAATAAAGTAATCAACTCAAGGCATATCTATTACTCAATATAAAAATGTTGAATATCTTCTATAAATATTTAAAATAAATGGTTAAATATTTTTTAGTATTATAGACATGGAAAATTGACCCATCAAAATGAGTCAATATTTCTTTATATCTTTAGGAAGACACCCAAAACTTGCTAAGTGAAAATTTGGGCCCCTTTTCCCCTCTTATTTTTCCAATTTTCCCTAGCCTTGCCAAATTTTCACCCTATAATAATTAGGTGTGAATTTGGATTTTTAGATATTTTTCTCTCAACCCCCCCCCCTTGTGAACCCCTTCTGGCATCGATTCTTGCCCGTAGTGAACCTTCATTTTCTTGCTTTGTAGCCCTTAAAACATATTATAAATAGAGGGTTGTATTTTCCTTTTTCCTAGATCTTCCCCAAGTGATCTTAATGATATCTAGACGTTTTTTTCAATGCTAACAAGTGCTATGTTATGGTATTGCTATTTCATTATTTTGTGCTTGGGTGTTAGTTACTCTTGGTGAACAAGTGGAGGAGTATTGAAAATTGGAGAGATCTACCATCTTGGGTTGCTTCTTTCACCTTATCATTGCTCCTTGCTTCCTCCATTATCTAACTAGGTTCTTTACTTGCATTATTAGTTGTTAGATCTATTTTTTTGTTTTATATTGCATTTTGATGTTTCTGGAACCTAAAAAGTATTTTGAATAAAATTCATACCCTATCCATAGAGGGTGCAAATTTTGCAATCCATATTAATGCCCACCCCTTACAAGAAGTGAATTTGGTAAATTAGGGCTTGGAGGTAAGTTCTTGGTTCCTAAAACCCTAATTTGCATCTTGCATGTTAGTGTTTTTTTATATCCATTCTATCTGCATTTCATTTCATTGTTACATGTTTGTTTCATATTACTTTTGCTTGGTTCAAAGATCAAAGATCATTTTATTTTTGAACTGTTAGATAAAAGGACCAAGGAGTCTTAACTACTACACCTCCAAGCTTAATCATATAGTAGCCTAAGCAAGCCCCTAAACACTGATCAATTTTTCTAGGGTTTATAAGTTGTTTCATAGGATTGAAACTACTTGGATATTTTGGATGCAAGTTAAAGCTAGGATCAACTGTTAGATTAGATACATTCCTTAAATAAAATTCTTAGGTTGTTTATTGTTTTCTTTCTATCTATTTTAGATTTAAACATAAGCAAAAGAAAAATATTTTGATTTTATTTCTAGGTATTCAAAAGAGAAAAATCATAGAGTTGGAATTCTAGGGTTAATTATATTTGTGCATTCCTTTGAACCCTTGCTAAAAAGAAAAATATTTTATTACAAGTTAGGGCTTTAGTCCTCAATCAAAATAAAGAATCATCCTAGGGTTAGTCTTTGCTTGCCACCCTTCCCACCAATGGTAATATGAATTGGTGAAGGAATCACCCTTTGTTTTGTTTTTGTCTTGCATTGTTCCTTTATTTCCATAGTTTAGCTTTTAAAAAGGCCAAACATAGGTGTTTTTACAACATACACATCAAACATTCCATCCTCAAACTTGGAGCAAGTCCTTAAACCATTATTGGTGAACCCCTCGATCCCCAAGCTCCCAAGTATATAGAATATAACACACCCCCACATTCACATTGGCTCCCATCAAATATAGCCAAGAATCATATGTGGCAAGGCAGTTTCCTCATCTACATATTTGGTGAACCTGATGTGAACACACATATTTAGTGGCAAAATTAGGAATTCTTTTCCTTTTGTCTTTCTTTTTTGAAAACTTTAAGCAAGACCACTAAATCTATTTTCTTAGAATTAGAAAATATTAAAACCTTAAAAAAAATTGTGTTTTTTGCTAGGCTTTAGGTCCTTTTCTTCTCTATCCTTTATCTTTCTCCTAATGGCTCACAACATTAGGAGTAAGTGAAAGCTCTTAGAATATGATCAGATTCCATAAGAATATGATCATATTGATAGAGAGAATCCCAATATAGAAGAGGAATAACATATAGAAACTAGTGATGATTGGTCCTCTTAAGGTATCTAATGGACACATCACCTTCAAATCATATGATCATAACTAGAATTTCATAAAACATAATAAGAATGCTTTGGTTAAAGCTATGGATAATGAAGCCCAACTTGAAGAGACTAGGACATCCCATCATCAAACCATTTCTCCTCAAAATGTTCACACCAATCCTTTGAATATTCACATCATATTAATACTTTTCATAAACCAACCTATGTCACTATTGTAACTAAGAACACTGGTAGAATTCCATGAATTCCTCCAAATAGTAATACATCTCAAGATTATGCTCAATTTCCTCCTCATTCGGCTCATCTCAATATTCATGCTTCTACTCCACCAAATGTCAGTTATTCTCCACAACAAGATACCACATATAATAATAGTTTTAATGCCTCCAACATTGGTCAAGTTTCCCTTAAATAACCTATATTTAACCCTCCCTTAGGCATCCTAGAGGTATTGCACAACAACAATCCCAATTTGAAAATTTTGTCAAATATGGTGAAACCACTAGTCTCAAGAGTGGATATGATTCAACCTCCAAGTTTTACCTACACTAAAATAAAATATGCAATCAAGCCTTAGACCCTATTGTTGCTTTTATGCCCTAACCTAAGCATTTTCCAATGCCATTTTTACTTATTTATAAGGGAACAGAGGACCCAATTGAACATTTAAATATTTTTATGACAACATGCCATGATATTATATATGATGACATGTTGTTAATAAAGGTGTTCCCTAATATCCTTGGTGGTATGGAATTAGAATGGTATTATCAACTGCCTCATCATTCCTTAAGGAATTTTGAATAGACAATGATTTTTTTTGTTCATAAATTTGAAGCCTATGTTGATAAAAATGTGACTATGAAAGATGTTTATATGTTTTTGGTAGATAAGATACTATAGCATTAATACCGGGTTTTACAGGTTGACCCAAAACCTTTTACAAAAATCATCCCAGGTTTGTTGATGAACATATCCTTACTAAGGATCATATATATGTAAAATCTACAATGCGCCAAAGCCATTACATTTGTTAAGGCACATAGCCTGTTATCAAAAAGAAACTTCCCATACAAAATTTTGGGTATACCTCAAGAAAACACACATGAATCATAATTACAAAAAATAAATAGACACGGATCCCTTCCTTGAGACAATGGAGAAACAAAAAGCTATAGACACACATAGCAAAGTACTGAAAAAAACTCCCACAAGCTCTGTATTGATAGTTACTCTTAATAATTATTTGGTAATTGCTTTCTTCCATATATGACATGCTTTGGTACCACATACTATCTTGGCCAATCAGCCTTGGATAAGTGAACCTGTTGGCTATATTTATGGTGGTGGCTATCTGGTGGTCCATGTGGCTTTGGTTCAAAGTCTTATATTGCCATTTCTTTCCTTCCCTATGATTATAAACCAACCTCAAATTACTAAGATGCCTAGGATCCATGTTATCTGATATGTGACTATCCCCATTAGTCTTTGTGGTATTTCTAAGCAACATCCATGAATACTAACAGCTCAGATAATTTTTATTATGAGTCCAATTCAAAAAAGATACGGGAATACTCCTAGCCTTCAAACTTATAGTGCCTTCCCTGTTGGTAAATTAGACTATCATTCTTGACATTCTTGTTGAATAAGATCCTCTACTTCACTCGGGATACCGTGTTCCCATTTGAAAATTCTGTCACCATCGACACCCAAATTGGCTAGCTTATCAGCAATTTTGTTAGCTTCTCGAAAGACATGTTGGGATTTTCTGTCCTGTCTTCCCTGGAAAAGGATCCTAGCCTCTTCAAAAAAAAATTTAATCCTCCAAGGAGGTGTTTTCCAATTATTAAGGAGATTTATAACATGCATAGAGTCTCCTTCTATGATCAAATTGCCTTCTAAGTCTTGAGTCATTTGAAGGCCTCTCCACATAGCTCTAGCTTCAGCTTCGTTTTTCGTCCTTGTTCCCAAATATTCAAAAAATGCAAGCATCATATTCCCATTATGATCTCACACAATGCCACCAGTGCCTACTCTGCCAGGATTTTCCTTAGTTGCTCCATCAAAATTAAGCTTAAACCAACCCGTAGGAGGTGGAGACCACTTAACATTGGCTCTGGGGTTGACTACCCTAGGCACAAACTCATCTAACAAGGTTAAGCTTAAATATTGAGCAATCGTGATCTCCTGCAGATGAGGTTTACAACTATAAAAAGGGATAAAGTTCACATTCTCGTTGGCAAAGGATAGGATCCTGGAAATGATAGTTTGATGATCATGGATATACTCATTAAAGACTCTATGGTTCCTTTCTAACCAAACCTACCAAAGATAGTGATTGAGACACATTTTACACATGTATCTAAGTATTTGGCTTGAAAATGGGTAAGGCCACTAGACAAAAAAATCAAGTACGATGGCTAGTTTAACCCATGAAATATTGAAGTCTTGAAAAACCCCACTTAGGACAGTCAAGAAAAAAGGGCACTCAAGGAAAATGTGATAAATGGTCTCCCAATTAGCCCTGCATAGATAACATTGATTAGTGATACAAATACCTTTATGCATCATATTATCAATGGTTAGAATTCTTCCTTGGATAACCAGCCATGAAAAGACTACAATTTTTGGAATTAATTTTTTTATCCAAACTAATTCCTTTTGGAGGACAAAATCCTCGTCATCAAGTAGAAGCTTGTAAGTTGATTTAACAGTGAACTGCCTATTTTTCGTAGGATCCTAGGTCACTTGATCTTCCTTGGGTATCATGGGGATAAAATGTTGCCCGAGAATGTTACAAAGATCATTTTATTTCACTTGAAATCCCTAAATTCTTATTTGTTTCCATTTCATTATACCTTTGTCCTCAACCATATAATCGAAGACTTTTATGCCAATGAGTTCTTCCGTGATATCTTTGATTCGGGCTAAGTTAGGATATTGCATCAGTGGTTCGTCCTTAGCCCACCTGTCATTCCAACAATTTATCCTCTCACCATTGCCTAAAACCCATCTTAAACCTTTTTTGATGATTTCATTACAATTAAGAATTGCTTTCCAAAAAGCATAACCTTTCATTGGAACTGAGTCACTTAGAAATTCCATATTTTGAAGATACTTTCATTTGATGATAGCTATCCATTCATTTTCTTCACCAGAAATGAGATGCCATGCCTACTTGACTAGTAAAGATAAATTTATATGAACAATTCTCCTCAGACCTAAGCCCCCATTTTCCCTAGGTCTACACACTTTGGTCCATCCTACAAGGTGTATCCTTTTTTTCTCTTTTGATCCAGTCCATAAAAATTATTTTTGGAGTTTCTCAATTTTTTGGAAAACCTTCATAAGGGCTTTGAAAATGGAGAGGAAATAGACTGGAATGCTCTGAAGAGAGGCCTTAGTGAGGGTCAAATTTCCTGCTTGAGATAGAATATGACCTTTCCATCCAACAAGTTTTTTTTGAATTATTTCAATAACCCTGTCCCACATTGACTCTCTCGGAGAACTAATGAAAAGAGGGAGACCAAGATACGAAGTGGGGAGGTTTGCTATATCACACCCTAAAATTTTTGCAATCCTTCATTACCTCTAAATGGGGGTGTTCAAGAAATATAACTTGCTTTTATTGAAATTAAATTTCTGACAAGCAGCATCCTCGTAGAGTTGTAGGATGTATTTAATTATTTTGGCCTCAACCACTGATGTCTTAGTCAATGTAAGGGTATCATCAATGAATTGCTAGTGATAAATAGCCCTAGTGAGAGATGTTGCCTTGATTCCCAATATTAGCCTTGAACTGCAAGAATTTTTTATGGTTTTTCCTAAAGCTTTTGCCATAATGATGAATAACATGGGGCTGATAGGGCCCCCCTGCCAAATTCCTCTATGACTTTAAAAGTAACTAGTAGTTGTTTCATTAACTGGAATCGAGAACCATGCTTTAGAAATACATTATTTGATCAAATTAACCCATTGGTGGTGAAAACCAAACTTAAGGAGGACAACAATCAAAAAGTCCTAATTTAGCCTGTCAAATGCTTTATTCATATCAAGCTTGAGGATAAAAACAGACCTATTAGTCTTATGAGTAGAGTGCAGAGCTTCATGAGCTATGATAACTCCATCCAAGATTTACCTGACCTAGACAGAGCTTCCCTGGCATGGATCTATGATGTGGGGTAGAATATCTCTCATTCTATTTGTAATGGCTTTAGTTAGAATCTTGTAAGAAACATTGCACAGACTGATTGGCCTGAAGTTAGCCATAGATTCAGGCATTTGCTTCTTAGGAATTAGAGAAATAAAAGTAGATTTGATACCTTTTGGGATATGATTGCTTGCTTGGAATTCTCTGACAGTAGAAATTACATCCTCACTTACGATGTCCCAAAAATATTGATAGAAATGAAGGGGAAAGTCGTCGAGTCTCGGGGCTTTGTCTGGCTCCATGCTAAACAAGGCTTCCTTAATTTCCTCATCAAAAAATGGAGCTAGAAGATTAAGTTTTATATCCTCATTTATTATGCTAGGAATGGATTTCAAGAGAATATATTTGGTCTCCTCATTACACTACAATTCCTGACCAAGGATAGAATTGAAATAAGTTACTGCCTCCTTTCTAATTTCTATTAAGTCTTGAGTAATAGAACCATTTGCTTTTTTTTTTAATTTTATCCTATTATTGCTTTTGTTTCTAAGTGTGGTGATGTGAAAAAACTTGGAATTTTAATCTCCATATTAAAACCAAAGAGCCCTTGATTTTTGCCTCCAATAGATTTCCTCACAGGCCAAAATGTTATGAAACACTGCTAGTTTTGTTCGTTCCTCCTGCCTAGTAGTTTCATCAGCATCACCATGTTGGATCCTCTGATCAATTATCTTTAAACTTTCAACAACCTATTTTTTATTTTCAAATAGGTTCCCAAAGACCTCTTTGTTCCAAGTTTGAAGCTTTTCCTTAACAAACTTTAATTTGCCAGCAAGTTTAAAAGTTGCACTACCCCTGATAGACTGCTACCACCACTAACTTAAGTTATGTCTGAAACTGGAATTTTTGATCCACATAGATTGAAATCTGAAAGGTTTCTTGAAGGACAGAGAGTTAGGGATCTCCAAAAAAATGGGATTATGATCAGAGGTAATTTTAGGAAGGGCTTGTAGGGTAGAATCACCAAACAAAGTTGTAGCCTCCTTTGATATAAAAAACCTATCAAGCCTTTCTTGAATGAGATGACACCCTATTCACCAATTGCTCCAAGTATAATTCGCTCCTCTAAGTTTTGCATCCATCAATATGTTGGAGTTCACAAAGTAATTGAACTCATCCATGCTCCTGATAGGTGGTCCATTTCCACCCATTTTGTCTGAAGGGTAAAGAGGATTGTTAAAATCCCTAGCCAAAATCTAGGGGACATTATGGAAGATTTCACTCAGATTGCCTAAGTACTCCCATAGTAGAGCTTTCCCTTGAATTGAAGTTAGGGCATAAATATTTGAAAGGATCCATGACCTGTTGTTGTTTATTTCCTTAAATAAAACACTAAGAACCCTATCATATTTCTAAATAATGGTGCCTTCTACTATCCGAGGATCCCACAAAGTCATAAGGCCTCTAGATGCTCCTCTAGTTGATTTGCAAACCATATCCCCTTGATTACAATTTTTTTTTGCTATTTTTTTGATTGAATCTCATCAATTTTTGTTTCTTGCAACATGATAATAGTTGGATTCACTTGATTTCTTATTGTACTGACTTCCTTGTGTTTGGGAAGGTCATTGAGGCCTCTCATGTTCCATGAGAGGAACTTCATTTATATTATTTGGGATTTCTTCCTCTCCCCCTCCCTTGAGGGGGTTTTCCTAATTTGTTGTCTTCAGAACCCAGAATAACATGTTGAAACAAGGTTCTCTATTTTCCATTGGCAATGTCATTATCAGTTTTAATTTTTTTATGCTCAGCATTCGATATTCTCCCTCTCTTTTTTTCACTGCCAAAATCTATAGGAGAATTCACAGTGCTCCTAGTTTGTTTAGGACTAAATTGAGGGGAGGTAATTTGTTGCAGAACCAGACTGCCATATTCCTCAGTCTGAAGAGTTTTACATATCTCCACCCCTACATCCAAATCTTCTCATTTTTATTGTATTCCCCTGGTCTGCGGGATGGCCCCTCAGTAGGATTCACTTGGCTCCTAGTAAATATGAAAGTTTTTTAGAATTATTGTCTCACTGGAGAAGCTTAGTTGGATGGTTAAGGTATACCTTAAATCCTCAAGAATAGAATTTTTTATTGAAAATCTACAAGAGAAAATATCATATGAATTGGAAACAACAACTATTATCTCTTTTGACCAAACTATAGATTTGGCAAGAATGGTAGAGCAAGCCCTTATTTGAAGAGGTAATTTAAGCCAAGTAAAGAAGAATCTAGTACCATATAATAACAATCATGTAGTTGGTGATGGGGTAACAGATAGTAGACTTATCAATAGTATTGCTAATACCTTGCAAAATATGGTACTTAGAAAACCTCAAAAACCCCCACCAAGGAATTTTACAAGACTAAACCAACATATTTTGATGGTTCTAAAACAACTCTTGGAATATAACATGATTGAGTTACCTCCCATAAGGTAACTTGATACCACAACTAATTGGTATAATTTTGTTCAATATTGTGAGTATCATAAAATGGAGGAGCACATGATAAATTTTTGTAGGAGGTTGAAACATATGGTTTAGAAATTAATTTACATAGATAACCTTGTTATATAAGGTTGTCAACCTAATCCTTCAAAAAACAATCAACCTCCTACTCAAAAAGCACCCACAATTAATCAAGACATGGGGATATCCCAAGATCCCCTACATAAGCATGGATAGCAAGAAACTAATAAAGTATCATATTGTAATGTGCCACCTCCCTAAAACAATATGTTTGGTCTGATAGTAGAAACTACAATACAACAAGATAAGACTCAACCAACTCAACGATCTCAGTAGGAGATGAGTTCTACATCCAATCAACCTTCAAAACCACCCTTAATTTTTAAGAGTACCTAAAAAAGGAGCATAAAAGTATAAAATCCACCCTTGGTGTTGAAACCATAACCTAAAGTCTCCTTCAATATTCAATAATAGTTAGCTAGTACCCCAACCAAGATATCCCTCTTAGAGTTTTTGTAAACTTCTCATATTCATAGGTAAGCCGTGTTGGGGCTTCTAAGTCAACATTATGCCCCTCAAGACATTTTCCCTAGCACTATAGCTAACGTTGTAGGTTCTGTTGTGATACATCATATCATATTTTTGGATTATGATATTCCTTAGACTTATAAGGAGATTCTTCCCTCTACATCACTGCATATATTAGGGAAACATTTATCAAGCAAATTTTGATAGATAATGGTTCCTCCCTTAATCTATGCACTTATCACTTTTTCTAAAATTTTGAATTAAAAGAGGAATATTTAATTAAATCAGATGTCATTATCAAAGCTTTCAACAACACATACTAAGATACCTATGGTATTATATCCCTCCCCTTTAGGGTTGGAACTAAGATCTTAGATGCCTTGTTTTATGTGGTACCTTTTTCTACATATTTTAATCTCCTTCTTGGATACCCTTGGATTCATGTGATGAGGATTGTCCCTTCTACTCTTCATCAATGTTTGAAGTTCAAATTCAAAGATCAACTTGTCAATGTTTTGGGTGAGCCTCATCCATTCCAATATTGTTCAATTGTTGAGCAAGCTCAATCTAGTCTCAATTTGTGTCCATATGTTTCTTCATATCACATTAAAGAAACATAAATATTTGAATGTAATTGAGGAACCACTAATCAAAGTTTTATTACAAGATTAGGTCAATCCATTTCTTCAAGAACCTCCTCTAGATTTAGCCAGGCTATCACCTTCACTGAGGACTATGTGTTTAACTCATACGAAGGGTGAAGTAGTATAGATTAGCATGTGTACATTTATCTTCATTGGTGTATCCTTCAAAGAAAATATCCATGGTAGCAACCCTCTTCCTATAGAATATTATTTTTCCCATTGTTAGCTATCTAATAATTACTCGCTTTCCAAGAAAATCCTATCTAGTATGGGATATATAGGTAAAGGTTTGGGGCCACAATTAAAAGGTATTCAAGAGCCTTTGGAGTTTAAGCTTTGGCCTATGAGATGTGGCATAGGCTACTTACCCAATAAAAACCAACCCTTGCCATTTTATGATGATTATGATCACCTCATTACATATGTTGAATATTTGGATCATCAAGGCTTGGAGTGGAGTGATGAGGATGAGGAACCATCTTATCCCACTGACATTATGTTTTACAATGTGGTAACTTTGGTGCATCCCAAGTTAGTTGTGACCCATGGGAAGTATGTTGAGGGGGGTACTATTTATGACATGTATCATGAGGATATCCTTTGAAATAGCTTCTTCTTTGATGGATTAATATCTTGTGTTATGCATTTCAAGTCTTTTCATTCTCAAGATGATCATATTCCTGTCTCTTGTAGACCTTAAAAAATTAGGAGTATTCTCCCCTTTCATCAATAAGGATATCACAATCAAGGTTTGTAATGATTTTCATGCAGTGACTCCCATAGAATATGCTGAAGATGATACTCTTTGTGATATGTATCATGAATATATCCTCCATAATATATTTTTCTTTCATGGGTCAGTACCTTACACCATCATCCTTATTTTCAAGATAGGAGGTACAATTAGAATATGTGCCAACTATAATTTAGATTATTTAAACCAATTAAAGCTACTAGATTAAAAGCACAATCATGCTTTAGATAATATTTGAGCCTATCAAAATAGGCTCAAGAAATTTTATTCCAAGAGAGTTTGCAATCGTTCTTTTAAGGTTGGGGACCTTATCCTTAAGGAAAATCAAAATAGCACCAATGCTCAATCAAATACGAAATGAAAATTTTAGCCCAATTGGGTAGGCCCCTTTGTCATAATGGCCAATTTTGGCTTGGGTTCCTATCATTTAGCTTCTTTAAATGGTAAATATTTATAGGAACCAATGAACATAATGCACCTAAAAAGATACTATGCATGACTGCATTTTTATTTTCTCATATTACAATTAGCTTAGTTTTCATATTGCATTTGGTTTATTTATTCATAATGCATGATTGTATATTATATCTTCCATGATTTTCCTAACATTCTATTCTACTTGTATTTTTATTTTTATATAGTTGCATTTTTGCTTGCTCATACTTGCATGACTGCTTGATCATATAGATTTTGGATATTTTGTGAGGATGAAAAGTGATGAAACCTAGTTAGGTCTTAGCTCACATGCATTGCACTCATACTAGGGTTGTGATTCCTAGTGAATACCCAACATAGGGTCCATCTCCATTCATTTTAATTATTGCATTTTCTCTTGTCTTTCTCTCTTCTTTTATATTCCTTGACTTTGAAAGTATAAAATTATAGACACCAAATTATAGCCATTCATCATTCATTATTTATATATTTATAAATATAATTATTTTATATATATATATATATATAAATCTTAGCCATCCATAAAAACTCCATATTAGTGTGCCATGTGGCAATCCTTTCCACTTATTAAAATTGCAATCTTAACCGCTCATCAAGTTTTAATCTTGGTCGCTTATTATCGTTGTCAAAACCCTAACATTAATCAAGAAAGTTATAAAATATTATTCACTTTTCATGAATAAAGGTCAAAATATTTTGCAAAGAGAGATCATACACATTCATACAACATTTAACATAAACTCTAACTACTACTACATTTATCATTCGATTTTCATGGCTTCTACAAACCAGATCTAGATGCTACAGAACATCCACCGTAGTCCACAGACATCTCAAGGTGTTTACCAGATGTTGTAGGGCATTCATAATAGTCTACAGATGCTTCAAGGCATCCACCAGACACTCGACTACATCCAATGAACCCTCAGATATTTTTTGGTATCTGTGCAACACCATTTTGAACCCTCAAAATCATAGATTACAATAAGGTATTGACAAGGAAACTCTTTTAATTTGATTTATGTTTTCAGTATTCTATTTCACATTTCGCAAGTAGTCCAACTAGAGTTTGTAGGTTTATATTTTATACTAAAGAAGACCTCACATAGTGGAGGTCCTACATGTGCTATTGATCCATTTTGCAATTTGCTTTTGTGCAATACATGTGATGATTTATAGGATAGTCATTGCAAGCTAGAGTGGCCCTGAAAAGGGTACACAAGCCCACTCAACAACTTGTTTGTAGATAGAAAATATGAACACAAAAGGAATAACAAATAAAAACAAGCAATGTGTGTATAAAAGAATGATTTATATTGAATTATGGAGCCTTGATCTCCACTTTTACAACATTAATATGCTTAGAATCGTATGGGTTACAAAATATGCTTGTTTTAATGATACATGATTAAAAAAGGTAAAACCCTTTTGCTTGATCGACCAAATTATAAAAAATCATAAATTGCATTTAGGGATAAATTTACATTTTAAACACATTTTAGATTGCATTAGGGTTTCAAATTTACCATATTTTACTTTTGCACCTATGTATCATAAATATTATTTGGAACTCGTTTACTGCATTTGGCTTAGATTTTCTATTGTTTTGGTGTTTTGTTTTCTATTTTGTGTGCCTTTGTATATTTTTTGTTAGGGTACCTAGGAATAGATATTTGGGGATATATTATTATATTTTATAATATTGGCATGGGCCACACATAACCCAAGTTTGATTGTATTATAATATTATATTATATTAGTAGTAGGCTCCCCAAAGTAGAATAAGAAGATGAATATGTAAATAAAAGATAATTGCCATTGTAATCATGGATATCAATCATATGTAATCCTCTTTGCCCATGAAGTGGATTATGGTACTTTGCCCTCCTTAATTGGTTATCTCATCTTGGGAGATATTGTGGAGTTATTTCTTCCTTAAATATTATTATTGGTGTTTTCCTAACTTAAGGGTATTATCTATCTCTCTCTCATTTGTGGATTGTTATTATGGATAATTATTTGTGGATGAATGATTTGATATTTTTACATATTGGTGAATGATTTCTATTAATGATAATAAAGTTTTGCAACATTTTTACTTACACTTATTGGCAAAAAATATAAAATGCATAGTAGTTGCATTCTAGGATAATTATTTTACACTTTATTATTAAAAAAAAAAACCTAGAAAATAGAACCTTAAAAAAACATCACACAATACATTATTCCTATTAAACATCAGTGAGTTGGATTTCATCACCAACCGTTGATCGATACCAGTGATGGTGGGCTTCATCTCCATCCATTGTCTCACCCCCTAAATACCATTGTATCCCCAAGTGAGTGAATTTCTATATTTCATCATCGAAAAGTCCCCTTTTTTTGGGTGCACTTAGAGTGGGAAGCGTTAGCAAGCCCTTTTACCATGGGGATTTTCAAATAATTAGTGGATACAGGTGTCATTATTTTTCATACCCTAAATGCATGGATTAAGTGAAAGCATGTGTATTTCGATAGCATAACATTAGACAACATGACCTCTTTTAAGGATTACTTATTTACCTAGGTTTACCTTGAGCTGATTATCCCCTAGGAAGCCATTTTTAGTCATTTGTGATTCATCCTTTGTCAAAAGGGTGGGTTTGAATACACCTTCTTAGTTGTATTCCATCATCCACCTTGCATAGTTTTTCTAGGCTTAGGTTTCTACATCAAAATACACAAAAAAATTAAAATAAAATAAAATAAACAAAATAATTTTTTTTTTTTTTTTTTGCAAAGACATAGAAAACACTTGTTTTCTTGAGTGATTTGTGTGTTGTTCATTTTCATTACCACTATTTTTTTTACACATGCACCCTTTAATTTTCCATACCAACTTACCTCTAGCTTATGGTATAAATGTGTAATCAATCCAGAGCTATGAGTCAGATACCCATCAGTAAACCATCATCATCCATGGAGAATGCCATCCCTACCCCAACTACTTCCATAGCTAACCCATCTAGCATGTAATAGACAATGCATATTGAACTATCTACTAGATACTCACACATAGCATCCACTTCAAATATAGATATGATGCAAAGGGCTATCCACACCTCCATCCCCAAAAATAAACCATACACACCTTCTAACCACTGTATCACCTATATAGATTTTGACACTGTCAAAGCCAATTTGAGATCAACAAATATGATTCTAGAATCCCTTACCATTCCACCCTAATTTGTTCCTGTATTTTAACAATAACCCTCACACTCATACAAATTTATCACCAACCCTCTCTTTGAGGCCACATCTGCACCTCCACATCAAAATCTTCCATCATAATTTAGCCAATGCACTTCTCTCCCATCTAACTCTACCACCATTTATTCCAACCCACTCTATGAAGCATAAGCTAATGTTGCTTTGCATATACCATCAACCATCCCATTCACATCATTTGGGTTTGATTCAACCTAGAATAACATTCCTCATTTTGTTGCAATTTCCTTCGCAACTTAACCTCCACCAACTTCAACCCATATCACTAACACTCACAACACACCAACCTCTACCTATCATACAACCATTCAACTTGCATCCACAACAACTATACAACAAGCATGGCAACATTTAAACCAATTGATCATGGTAATACCAATCAAAATACCCATCCTTTATTGCAATAGTAGTTGTAGGTGGTATATTTCAACCATCAACCCATTCCTGCCCAAAATACCTTTTTCACTCTTGATCAATATTGGGTATCATGACCACCAATGATCACTATACCTAAACTTCCATTCAACCACATAAATTCAATCACAACTACCTAAAACACTCAAATTCCCCAAAATCCACCTCCACCTCCTCACCATAAATCATTCTATAATCAAATCCAATAAAACATCAACACCATCACATACCCACTGCCATCAACTCTCTAACCAACCAAAATCTAATTTTATAATAGCAATTCATCACACAACACACACCACCTACCTACACTCATCATGCAAATCAAGGCTTCCAAACATAAGTGGAATATCTCAAAATCTAATATTTACAAATATAAATTAACAACTTGATTATGCACACACCTGGTATGATGTACCAAAAACCCACCTTAAGATAGCTAGTTAATCATGTTGGAAAATTTGAGTAATTATGCTATCATTGATGTCGAAAGTTAGTTCATCTTAGTGCAAGGAAATTTATAAAAAGAGGGTTAAAATATTATTATTTTAAGCCCAAGATATTTGGTATAAAGATCTACATGGTTAGCCAAAATATTTTCTAAATATCTCAAATGAAGAAAATACCTAGGTCCAAAGGAAATAATATTATAATATTTATTATTATAATATTGAAGTTGTTAAGATAAATCCTAAGGTTAATTATAAAATAATTATAATATGTATATTATAATGTTTTATAACCCTAAGTGGATTTGGTGCCAAGAATAAAGTTTAAATTATTAAACTCTGCCAATGTCCTAGCATGGAGATAAATTGGTATTTATATGATAAATTTTGGAGGCCAAAATATAAGTTTTTTGATGCATGTTGTGAGTGATTAATGTTAATCATTGATGCAAATTTTTTGGGCAAGGTGGAAAAAGGTTTTATTTTTAAAATAAAAAGAAAGAGCATGGATGAATAAAGGGATAAGGTTGTATACCCATTTAACCAACCAAGCGATTGGTCTAGCAGTAGGCTTGGAAGCATTAAGATGTTAGTGGATGGCAGATCCTGTGTTCAATTATCGATGGTAGTAGTTTATTTGTTTTTTTAGCAAGAAGGATGAGAAGTGGTTAGATATCACATCATGGTGTTTGTTCCTTGTGTGGATGGTTGGCCTAGTGACAACCCATAGTGCGCTAAGGTATTGGAAGATGACAGATCCTGTGTTCGAATCTTGGTGGTGAATTTTTTTTGTGAGAAGGGTGAGCAGTGGTTAGATAGTGCATTATGGTGTTTGGTCCTTGTGTGGACGGTTGGCCTAGTAGTGGCCAAAGGGGTGCTAGTGCACTAGCAAGAAGTAGGTGTTGTGTTTGAATCTCTATGGTAGTATTTTGGTAAGCGCTAATTAAATTTTTATATTTTCTAAGGTTGAGGGTAGGCATATGTGGTTTAATTGATTATTGTGAGCACTATTGACTTGGGAGATATAAGGGAAATTTTTTATTACATGCTTTTATATTCTAAAGAAATTATAATGAAATATTTTGAAAGTGAACTATTGGAGTAATAAGAATCCTTGTTAATTCTGTTATGAATGTGTTTAGAAGTTAAGAGGGGGTTAAAAGGTGTATAAGGTATTTTAATTATTTGTAATTGTGCATATATTTTGAAGGGTTTGATTTTATGAGTTGATGCTATAGTTTGAGAAACCAAGAGTATTGATGTGGAATTTAATTAAGCACAATTGTTGAAGGATACCTAACTCATTAAAATGTGTTGATCTAACCTTTTATAGTTGCAAAATAAATTGTGTGTGAGGAAAATTTTTGAAGACATATCTCCATAAGAGCAGGCAAAAGGTATGGGCATATAATTCCTTAAGGTATTTTTTTTGAATGAAAATTTTTGAAACATAAGGTAGAGTGAAAAGGATTGGTTGATAAGCCTTGTTGGAAATATTTGAGTTAGAACTTGTGCTTCATGGATAAATGATTTGAGATAGAATTTGAAAATAATATTGGGTTTTCATGATCAAAATAAATTAAGACATTTGTACTAGAAACTGTGAACTACTTGTACTAGGGTTGAAAATAGATTTTGAGCAGGTTTGAGGCAGAATTATGAGTAGGTTAGAGGCAGATTCTGAGCAAGATTTGAGATAGATTTTGAGTAGATTCAAGGCATACTTGTGAGTATGTTAGAGGCATATTTTGAACTATTTTTGAGGTATATTTGTGAGCAGTATTGATCAGTGTTGAGTAGAGAAAAGGGGATAGAGTTCTCCTATGGATCAAGATCCACAAACCAGAGTAGTGGAGGATAAAGGTATCCTATGGTGTATGATCTGTGAACCAGCTAGGAAGATAGAGTTCTTCTATGGAGAGAGATCCAAAAACCAGTTGAGGAGATAAATTTCTCTTGGATCAAGTTCCACGAACCAAAGAAAAGGGGAAATAGTTCTCTTGTGGAAAGAGATCCATAAATCAGAGCATTGTGGATTGGTGTCTCCTTTGGACATAGGTTCATAAAGATTGTAATAGGGAATTTATTCCCAAAATATTTATTGAAGAAATTTATAAGGAATATTTCCTCCATGTAGTAGCCCACATTGAGTGAACCACATTAAATCATGTCTCTCATGTGTGTGATGATGTGTGCAATGATTACTGCTTTGATATTTTTTATACTAGTATTTCGATTGAAAAGTAAATAGTTATATCTTAAACTATTCACCTCCCTCTCAGTATAAACTTATGGTATTCAATTGGTATCAGAGCAAGCTCCTTCATAAAAATCCTAATAGCTTGAAGAAAGATCCCACAAGAACATGCATGATCTCAAAAAATGGAGAAGAGGCCATGATCGATATAAAAGAGGAATTTATTTCTGCTCTTAGAAACTTGGAAAAGGTGAGAAGAAAGAATTCAATTTGGAAGGATCAAATCCAAGAGGATGAGGAAGCAAAGTTAGAACTTCTACAAAAGCTCACAAAGCTCAAGGTAAAATTTGAAGAAGGAAAGAAAATTAAACAGGATATGGCAAAATAGTTAAAGGCAAGAGAATTAGAATGTGAAATATTGGGATAGAAAATTGTTTCTCCAAGAAATGAATTTGAAAAGACTAAGGGTAAATTACATCAAGACATAAAGGTAGGGAAATACAAAGAGGAGTCAAGTTCTCAAGGAACAAAGACATTAAACAAAGAATAACTCATGACTTATGCTAATGTAGTGGAAGGCAAAAATATCAAGAAGGAAGAAGGCAAAGAAGATCCATGGATAAAATTCAAGTACAAGAATAGCAAAAGAAGAAGGATGCAACCATATTATTCAAGACACTCCAACGGGTTACAAAATCTCTTCCATGGCTATTATTTTTCATGTAAAAAATATGGTCATAAAGTTGTACATTGCATTGGTTATGTGAAAAATGATGTTGATAGAAATTTCAATTATTTTGTACCTCTCATGAATGATAATATCATATGTTACAAATGCAATAACTTTGGGCACAAGGCCAAATGGTGTAAAATGGTATTTTCTAAATTAAGCAAAAAAAATACAACTTCAAAAATTAAGAGAGAGAGAAAAGTGCAAGAGAAAGTGAACTCAATGTTGGTACAAACATACCTTCATATGTCAGATAAGAGAAAACAATGGTTTCTTTATAGTCATTGTTCAAGTCATATGATAGGGGACAAGGATAAATTTCTTAAACTTAAAGAAATCAATTGAGGTGTAGGTCTAAAATTCACACACTCCTTTCCTTTAGGCTAATGGATCTATGCCTCGAAGGGGAATGTGGTAATGATAGGTCTACACCTCGAAGAGATACACTTGAGTTTGTGTCTTCTTTGGTGATTTTTTGATGAATTTTTAGGGTTCACCAGGAAATATTTTATGGTAGTTTCCATGCCTAGGTTTTGGGAGTTTGTTTTGATGTGTTCCTTTTAGCAAATCTTACATACACCTAGTTTTTAGCCAATATGAAACTATGCTAATTTGTATGCAATTTTAATTCATATGCAAATAGCAAATAGTAGAAAACAAATATTAAATGAACAATGCAATGCCTAAAAATTGATTTAAAAATTTAACCTATATTTGAAAGTCTGATGAAGGTTCTAATTTTTTTTGTAGGTCAGATCATACACAACAAGGTTGATATCGTATTACAATTTGCAAAATCATATTATGATCGTAATATCATATCCTACTTATCAAAGACTAATAGTTCTGATTTTGATAGAAACCTACAGTTTCATGGGTAGAGTGCAGAAAATAGAAAATAGAATGTGCTACAAACTTTATTGAATAGATATTAGCTCATATAAGACTTATTAAATGTATTACTAATAAGAATTAACATTTATATGCCTTGAACTATGTGAAGTATGCAATTAAATACAAATTAAATAAAAATTATTAAATCTGATTTTATATGTAATGGAAAATGATAAATTAAATGATAAATATGCAAATGAGGTGCCAAGAAATGCAAACCAGAGCTTGGAGTTGCTCCCAAGTGACTTGCAACCAAAATTGTAACACCCAAGGTAAGATCATATGTAGAATGAGCAATATCATACTATGATCATAATATCGTACTACAATCACAAGATTGTATCAATCTGATAGTCGACCGTATCCTCCGATCCTACAGGCAATAGAAAAATAACTAGAATTAAAATGTAAAATTGCATCAATACATTAGGAATTCTATGAGGAATTTGAGGGGATGGGTGCTTGATTAAATAGGCTGATCAAACTAATTAAAATATGCTACAAAAAAACTTAGTTGCAACTCCTTCCAAGCTGGGCTGATCGATGGATCCGATCACGTAATCGTCGCACGGTTGCATAGGTATAGACAAAGAACATTGTAACTGGTTTTTCATTTATCTAAATTTGTTTTTTGGTTTTTTATTAAGATCGTATTATGATCATAGATATCATACACAAAATAATTTTTATGATATTGAAGATCGTAATATGATCTCATCAAGATGTTAGATATGTGCTTAATGTTTTGGTAGTTTGAGGGGTCAAATGGTGTTGAAATTGGACATATAATATACCGTTGGAAATATCTTTTCGAGCCCTATCAAATGGAATAAAATGTGAGAATAATTGATATGATTTGATAGGGTAAAAATTCTCTTTAAGATAAACTTAGTTTTTAAAGAGGAAAAACTTATCTTAATGGGTCAATTTTTCTTGTCTACATTTTGCCCCTCTTTGACATATTTATGAACAATAAATGCATAAAAGAAAAGTGTAGACACTTGAGTAGAAGTTATTATGATTGACATGGGTAAAAATGAGTAGATGGTTTAGAATGAATAGTGCATGGGAAATTGATGTTTTAGGAAAATAATTACTAATTTACTAACTAGGATGCCCCCTCGAGTTTTTGCACCAAATTCTACGTTTGGTGGAAAACTTGAAAGTTTTGAAATTGAGGGTAAAATAGGGGTGATATACCAAGATTGTTTTGTAGTATACCCCCTAATGACTGAGTATGCTAATTTTGGAGATTGTGGCATACTAGTTGACTTCATTTTGTACACATATTTTTTAGACACACACACACACACATATATATATATATTGATCTTTTTGTCTATGTGACTTTGAATGATTTTATTTTTTTATCGTATTTACTTTATGATTTTTAAATTTCCTATAATCATGCTTTTGATTTTTTGAACATTTTTTATCATGCTTAACATAAAAGAAAATTAATTTTGTAAAGTGTGTTTTTAAAAAATATGTTTTCGTGTGATGATAGATTTGATGGATTAGCAATGAACCTCGAAGGATGTTGTGCTATTATATGACCATTGGTGGAGATCAATTCTTGCTAGGTCATGAAGCGGATCCTATTTTGAGGAATTTTTGTATTGCTAATACCAAAATACTGTGGGCTCAAGAGTGACCTTGAGGCTTATGATGATGAAAGGAGATTTTGATTTTAAAAGAAATTGATTTTGAGAAAATAGGTTGATAAAGATTATTTTTGTAAGAAAAATAGAGTGATTTAAGCATAAAAATTTGGGAAGGATGACTTGCTCTAGGCATAGAATTCCTAGTGTGAAAATTTGGAGGACAATAGTTACTAGAAATTATACCGTCATCACGAAGTCAAAAATGCAATGCATGATAATATGAAATTTTTTATTCTTAAAATATAAATTGATATGAAGTAAGTCATTGTATCACATATTTGACCAATATGAAATGTTTTAGACCTAAAAATTGAGAAATATGACTTGAGCTGGGCATAGAATTCCTAGTGTGAAATTTGAGAAGAATAATTTCTAGGAATCATACCATCATTGCAAAATCAAAATGCAATGCATGATGAATTATTTTGAAAATGCAAGTTGTATTTTGAAAATAAATCATTGTATCACATGTTGAAATTTTTTGAACACAATATATATTGTATGTAATTACAAAAAATGAAGTGATATAGATTAATGTGAATAGTTATAAAATAATATTTTCTAACAAATTTCAAATAAATATTTTAAATTATTTCCAAGACAAAGTCAAATTTATCAAGAACTAGTGTGTGATGTGTGAGTTCATTATCCATTCTGATTTATCATAATGATACAAAATCTCTCAGGGATCAAATGTATGTGCTTTATGAAGTTAATTTACTGATTTTAAGTAAGGTAGTGGTACAAGAAAACTTTTATGAACCAATGTGTGTGTAAGTGAAATGTTTATTAACCATGATTTTGTGCATACCATTGTAGCGAACTACTATGTAAGTCAAGTTACCAAAATCTAATCTGCTTGTTGTGGTGCAGTGGTAAATGCCCTGGGTGTTGGTAGAGGCTGACCTAGGTTCCATTCCCCTTGTATCCATCTTGTAGATATATGGTATAGTTATGAATTTCCTATGTGCCGGTAGAGGCCGACAAGGCTCCATTCCTCCTATGCCCAACCTGTTGAAAGTGGCACCCTAAAAGGGGTGTTTTCCACTATAAATTAGTTTTCACCCAGGTGGTGTAGGTGAATTGGAGAGGAGAGGGCAATCCTCCAAGGGAGGTCCCAGGTTCAAATCTCCACCCTACTAAAAAGCTGAATTGGGTATCTAAAATCCAATTGATAATGTTGGTGCGGGCAGGGTCGGGTGCGACCCTCGGGTAACTTTGACGGTGTAGAACCCCATGTTCATGGTATCTCAGACCAAGGCGGCTCCGCAAGGGGTTTTTTTCTTAAAAAAAAAAAGTTACCAAAATCTAGCTAATCCACAAGCGAACATTGTTCTATACAAAATAAGGTCGTTAATATGACAGACATGTCACCACACAAAAGGGATTACCCAAGGTCAAGCGGGTTGGGAACAAACCACCTGTTATGGAGCTTACCTCATGGATTTCAAATAATTGAGGAATTTCATGGATTCAAGCTCACTACTCCCTTCTTTTCTTCTAATTTTTGCAATAAGGATTTCTTGTCCATTTTTGAACAAGGGGATTTTATTGCTTTTTCTTTTCTTCTTTTTCTTTCTTTTTATTTTCTTTCCTTTTTTTTTCTTTTCTTTTCAGGATACTTTCCCAGATTAGATGTAGAGCAAGGTATTTTATTCAGGTAGGGGGGAGCTTGTTCTTTTGCCAATTCTCAGCATTCTAGACCATGCACATAATAGGATAGCAAGGGAAAATTTTCACTTAAGGAACTAAGACTACTATGTAGTGTCATTTTCGAATTTGCAACAAATCATTTTTAAGATGTGAGAATGTGTTGTTGATTCAAAAGTAGAAATACCAGTTCCCAAAACTCAAAATTTATTTAATGAAGTAATAGTGCTTTTTGATACAAGAGAGATTTATAATCAAAGTGATAACATCAAAATTATATAATATGTAAATTAAGTGCATGGTTCAAGATAACTTTTTAGTTCATCTGGAATAAATAAAATATAACTTGAATCTTGGAAAACAACACACACTGATGCAAAAAATGAGATTTTAACAATTTGAAATAATTTTGGAAATTTTCATGATATTTTGATTTTTTTTTTATTTTGATGATATACAAAAATGTTTTATATACACTATACAAGGTGAATTATGCATAATATTTATAAGGTGGCTTCAAAATCAAAGGAGGTTTTGAAGAATAATTTGGTTGTGGTGTGGGTGATTGAAGTTGATTAGTTGATAGTTGAGATTGTGGTGATGAAGAATGATAAGTAGATGTAGATGAAGAAAAGTGATGGACAAAAGACATCGATGATAATACAAAGAAAAATAATAGAGAACTTGATGTGATAATGATAAAGAAAGAGAGAATGAAGAATAAAAGGTAATGAACAAAAGGTGTCAATGGTGATAAAGAGGAAGAGAATAGAGAACTTAATGTAGTGATGATAAAGAAAGAGAGAATAGAGAATACAAATTCCCTATGAATGGGAGAGGTTTGCAAAAGTTTCAAAAAGGATATCTTAGTTGGAAGATTGTTTGATTGTGGTTGAATATTGAAGGAGACTTTAGGTTGAGATGTCAACGCTAAATATGGGTTTTCTATGCTTGTATCTTCTTTTTTATTATTCTTCAGAACCAAGAGAGGTCTTGAAGGTTGGTTGAATGAAGAATTTATCTCCTGATTGTCAATATGGTTTAGTTGGGCAAGAACTTGCGTTTTTGTAGTCTCTCCTACTAAACTAAAAATATCATTGTTATGAGGCACATTATGCAATGACAAGTGATTATTTTCCTATTGTTGATGATTGCGTAAGGGATTTTGTAATATCCCTATGTATTGATCAGTTTTTTGAGTTAGTGATTGAGAATTTTGATTTTGGATTTTTTGTCTAGTAATGGCTCCAATAGTACCCACAACATTATTATTTCTCATATAACCAAAATGAGGTATAGCATTTTCTACTTGTTCATTTGTAAGTATTTGTTGAGATGATGGTCGAACAATCATTCTCCTAGGGAATGGTTCTTCTGGAACTAATAAATCTATAACAGGGGTAACTCGATCTTATTCATACTCAAAAATATTTGAGGCAATCTCTAGTTCACTTCCTATTTCACTTTCTATATCACTTTTGTTGGCAATTTTGGGTACTTTGGGTACATTGCCTTTGCTCAAGTATATAAGTTGTCATTGATGTCAAGAAGCTTTTGAAGGAATTTGATTTGATGTCAAATAATTTTTTTTGATGAAGGTTACGGCATGACAGTTTCAAAGGTCTTTTGTAAACCCCAAGTTGACAGGTTCGAGAGAAAGAGCTCACAAAGAAAAGTGTCACGATTTCATAAAAATTTGCAAGAGGGATTGTACGGATGAAAAAGTGTCGTGATTTCACGATAGGTTTGAAAGAAAAGTGCTAAGGAGAAAAAGTGTCGTGATATCACGACATGTCGGGTTTTTGCGACCCGAAGAAAAGAAAAGCGCTAAGGAGAAAAAGTGTCACGATATCATGACATGTCGGGTTTTCGTGACCCAAAGAACAGAAAAGAGCTAAGGAGGAAAAATGTCACGATATCATGACATGTCGCATTTTCACGACTTAAGTAGGAGAGAGAAAGCAAGTTAGAAAAGTGTCACGATATCGTGACATGTCGTAGTTTCGTGACTCAAAGAGAAAAGAAAGCGTACAAAAGCTGAAAGCATCATGATTTCGTGACAGGTTGCAAAGAATACGTACGGATGCAAAAAGTGTCATGATTTCACGACAGGCAGAAAAGAAAGCAGATGAAAGTAGAAGTGTCATGATTTCACGATAGAAACTAAAAATAGGTCTTCTATAGGAGAAGTGTCGTGATTTTGCGACAAAAACAGAGAGGAAGGCTATGAAGACAGAAGTGTCATGATATTGCGATAGAAGTGAAGACGAAGTCTATAGAGGCAGAAGTGTCACGATTTCATGACAAAATCAAAAGGAGGTCGACGAAGGGAGAAGTGTCGCGATATCATGACAAAAGCAAAGTTGATGCTGACAAAGATAGAAGTGTCGTGATATCACGACAAGAGCTTAGTTGAAGTCGACAAAGGCTGAAGTGTCACGATATCACAAAAAAAGCCAAAAGAAAGTGTACGGTTGCAAAGGTATCACAATATCACAACATGTTGTAGTTTCACGACAAAAGCTACAGAAGAGTTATAGAGGTAGTTGAAGCTGAAAAAGTTAAATGTGAGCCGACGAAGATTAGGGTTTGTAGTCGACGAAGTTTAGGGTTGTGCAGCCGACTAAAGATCAAGGTTATAGCCGACTAAGATTAAGTTTTTGATCTTGAAAGTGTTATTATAAAAGGCAAGCTATTTTGAAGAGTTGGGGCAATTTTTTAGTTGTGATGTTCACAGATAAAGCACAGAGTGAGAAGTTCGATCGTCGAGAGCAAAGTGCAAAATTCGATCGAAGTGTGCAGAGTGAGTGAAGAGTCATGGTGAATTGTTCCAAGTGTGGTTGTGATTGCATAGAGAGAGTAGAGGGCAAAGAGAGCACATAGGGCAAAGATGAACATGGAGTGCTGATGTATGAAGATAGAGGTGCACTGGTTCTTTGAGAAGAACCTGAGGACAGATTTGGCAAGTCTTTGAGAAGGCTTATGTGCAGAGGATTGATTTGTTCAAGTGTTGGATAGATCTGTCAGATAGAGGAAGACTTGTACTAGATCGACTGACTGTGTTTGGTACAAGTTACTGAGCTGCTATGGACATGATCATAGAAGGCAGAGGTCTCTTAGGCTAAGCATTGAGGATAGGAGGTCTTCGGTGGAAAGGAGTTCCACGTGCTGGCAAGAGATAGAGGCAGTTGATATTCTAAGGGATCATTTCTAGAGCAAAGGGGAAGGTATCTCCTTTGAGCAGAGGCTCATAAATTCAGATTGGGGGAAGGTATCTCCTTTGAGTAGAGGCTCATAAATTCTGATTGGGGGAAGGTATCTCCTTTGGGCCGAGGCTCATAAAAATTGTAATTGGGAAGGATTCCCAAATAAATTTGATATAACTTTTAGAGAAAATTTTTGTGGATGTAGCCCAGCCATTCTGGGTGAACCACGTTAAAATTGGTGTCACTTTGTGGATGATATTGTGCATTGTTTTGATATTTCTTTGGGTATATTGATTTAATATTTTGAAGTATAAAAGAAAAATTAAAAAGAGGTCTTATACTTTTCACCCCCCCTCTCAGTATAAGCTTGTGTTCTTCAATTGGTATCAGAGCAGGTGCCTTCAAAAAGTTTAATAGCTTGAAGGAAAAGCTAGTAAAGAACACAATGGATCATTCAAGTAGCAATGCAACACCTATTCTTGATGGGTCAGATTTTGGTCTTTGGAGTGCAAGGATGAAGGTATGGGAAGTGATTGAATATGAGTACACTATTCCTGTACATGGTCCTAATACTAAAGAAGAAAGGCTCCTACATCACAGTAATTCAAAAGCAATGAATGCAATCTTGAAAGGCTTACAAAAAGAAGATCTCACCAAAGTGATTCACTGCAAGACAACTAGTGAAATGTGAAAACAGTTGAAGGTGGTTCATACAGGTGATACAAATTTTAGAAATGCCAAGTTGAGACACTTCAAAGGTATGTTTGAACAACTCTAGATGAATGATGATGAAAATATTAGTGACTACATGCTTCGTATTGATGAGGTTGTTAACTCCATGAAAGACTTAGGTCTTGAGCTTGCTGAAAATGATGTTTGTGATAATATTTTAAGATCTCTTCCTAATATATTTAGTGAAAATATTTCTGCTATTGAGGAAGCTAAATATTTGGATAAGTTTTAAAAATATGAGCTCCATAGTATACTTGCAGCATTTGAGTTGAGAACTCAAGTGAAGGTTGATGTCAAGAAAGAGGTAGCTTTCAAGGCTACCAAGAAATCCAAGGGTAAACAGCTTCAAGAGAGTGATGAGTCTTCTAGTGATGAAGAGGCATATTACAACAAGAAAGGCAAGTTCTCTAGAAAGCACAAAAGCATGAAAAATATAATATTTTTCAATTGTGGAAAGTTTGGTCATTATGCTATTGAATGTATTGTTCCCAAGAATGAAAGTGATGAAGATAAACAGGATTCTATGAGCAAGGTTTCTGAAAAACATAAGCATCACAGAAAGAACAAAAATGAGCACAACAATCAAGGAAAGAGGTATTCTCACAAGCACAAGAAGAGTTTCTATCTAGACAAAGCAAGTAAGTGTTCTAGTAGTGATAGTGAAAGTTCTTCAAGTGATAATGAAAATGAGATGTTCATATCATAAAAAGAGGAAGAACCGAAACATAGATTCATTATCATGAAATGTCTTAGATGTGGAAATTTTGGTCACCTTGAGGATGATTGTACAAATAATGATTTGGTTTCCAGTATGTATGAGGATGCTTCAGAAAACTATAAGGAAGATGCTTGTATGGTTTTTGAAAAAGGTAGCACCTCTAGTGATAATAAATCTAAAAAAGGCTTTGATGATTCAGAAAGCAAACAAATAAAGGATCTTGAAAGTGAACTTATTAGTGCTCTTAGTGCTTTGAAAAAGGAAAGAAAGAAGAATGCTAGACTCAAGGATAAGTTAGATGATTGTTGTATGGAGAGAGATGATATTATAGAAAATATTGATTTCTCTATAGCTAAGACACAAGAACTCAAGGATGAGTTAGAATCTAAGGTTCTTGAGTATAGTGAGTTAGAACAGAAAATGGCTTCTTTGAAAGAAGAAACTAAAGAGTACAAAGATAAGCTTTACAGGTTTCAAGATAGCTCCAAAAAGGTTAAGTCACTCTTCAAAGGTCAAAGAAAAACAACAGATAAAACATGCCTTAGTTTTGTTAAGCCACACAAGGAACAAGTTGGAGAGTCTAGTAAGAGACTCCAAAAGGAAGAGAGTTTTGATGAGGAAAGTATTTCAGATCATGAGTCCTTGAATGATAGATGCACAAAAATAGAAAACAAAATTCAGAATGAGAAGAAGTTTTCAGGACCCAAGAGGTCAAATAAAGGAAAATTTCAAGGCAAATGTTTTGCATGTCATAGGTTTGGTCACATAGCTTCACATTGCATGGCTCAAATGAAGAAGGTAAATGACAATTTTAGAAGTTCTAGTTTCTTTCAAAGGTATTGCTACCCTTGTAAACAGTTTGGGCACAAGGCAGTTTATTGCAAGGTAAATAATAAGAACAGGTTTGGTCAAAATAGGTTTGGTCAGAACAGGTTTGGTCAGAATAGGTTTGGTCAGAACAGGTTTGGCCAGAATAGGTTTGGTCAGAACAGGTGGATTCAAAGATCAGGTTTACCTCATAGAAACAACATCGTCAAGTGTTTCAAGTGCAACAATGAAGGTCACATAATCAGAAAGTGTAGAGCTGAAATTCTAGATTACAAGAACATGAACAATGGCATGATCAGGTCCAAGGATCAAGGCATGAACAAGAATAGGGATGAGAAAAAGAACAAGAATAGTGACAAGAACAGGAATATGGGCAAAGAGTTCAAGGGAAGGCCCGACAAGGAAGTTATAGACACTGATGATGATCAGTGCCTAATGGGAGTTTTACTCCCACCCCAAAATTAATCACCTCATCAGGATGTGGGGGAGGGACTAAGGTAAGAGGCTCATTCTTAGTCCTGAGCCCCAAAGGTGACCCTTTACCATTGATGAAAAATGGGGAGAGATATGAGTAAGGGGGAGAGCTTCAAAGTGAAGAGGAAAGCTTCAAGTCAGGGGGAGCAAAACTTCAAAGGAAGATTCTTAGTTGTGGGCACAGTTGGTTAGTTGTTAGCATAGTTGGTTTTAGTTTTGGCTCTTGAGAAGTGTTTTCAGTAAAGGTTTGCCATCAATGACAAAGGGGGATATTGTTGGCAATTTTGGGTACTTTGGGTACATTGCCTTTGCTCAAGTATATAAGTTGTCATTGATGTCAAGAAGCTTTTGAAGGAATTTGATTTGATGTCAAATAATTTGTTTTGATGAAGGTTACGGCATGACAGTTTCAAAGGTCTTTTGTAAACCCCAAGTTGACAGGTTCGAGAGAAAGATCTCACAAAGAAAAGTGTCACGATTTCATAAAAATTTGCAAGAGGGATTGTACGGATGAAAAAGTGTCACGATTTTGCGACAGGTTCGAAAGAAAAGTGCTAAGGAGAAAAAGTGTCGTGATATCACGACATGTTGACCCGAAGAAAAGAAAAGTGCTAAGGAGAAAAAGTGTCACAATATCGTGACATGTCAGGTTTTCGCGACCCGAAGAATAGAAAAGAGCTAAGGAAAAGTGTCACGATATCATGACATGTTGCATTTTCGTGACTTAAGTAGGAGAGAGAAAGCAAGTTAGAAAAGTGTCATGATATCATGACATGTCATAGTTTCACGACTCAAAAACCAAAGAAAGCATACAAAAGTTGAAAGCGTCGCGATTTCGCAACGGGTTGCAAAGAATGCGTATGGATGTAGAAAGTGTCACGATTTCATGACAGGCAGAAAAGAAAGTAGACGAAAGCAGAAGTGTCACGATTTCGTGATAGAAACTGAAAGCAGGTCTTCTATAGGAGAAGTGTCATGATTTCATGACAAAAGTAGAGAGGAAGGCTATGAAGACAAAAGTGTCACGATATCATGACAAAAGTGAAGACGAAGTCTGCAAAGGCAGAAGTGTCATTATTTTGCGACAAAACTAGAAAGGAGGTTGACGAAGGAAGAAGTGTCACGATATCACAACAAAAGCAAAGTTGATGTTGACAAAGATAGAAGTGTCACGATATCATGATAAGAGCTTAGTTGAAGTCAAAAAAGGTTGAAGTGTCATGATATCACAACAAAAGCCAAAATAAAGTGTACAGTTGCAAAGGTGTCATGATATCGTGACATGTAGTTTCATGAGAAAAAGCTATAGAAGAGTTACAAAGGTAGTTGAAGTCGACAAAGTTAAATGTGAGCCGACAAAGATTAGGGTTTATAGCCGATGAAGTTTAGGGTTGTGCAGTTGACTAAAGATCAGGGTTACAACCGACTAAGATTAAGGTTTTAATCTTGAAAGTGTTATTATAAAAGGCAGGCTATTTTGAAGAGTTGGGGCAATTTTTTAGTTGTGACATTCATAGATAGAGCACAGAGTGAGAAGTTCGATCACCGAGAGTAGAGTGCAAAATTTTATCAAAGTGTGTAGAGTGAGCGAAGAGTCATGGTGAATTGTTCCAAGTGCGGCTGTGATTGCACAGAGAGAGCAGAGGGCAAAGAGAGCACATAGGGAAAATACGAACGTGGAGTGTTGTTGTATGAGGACAGAGGTGCACTGGTTCTTTGAGAAGAACCTGAGGGCAGATTTGGCAAGTCTTTGAGAAGGCTTGTGTGCAGAGGATTTATTTGTTCAAGTGTTGTACAAATTTGTCAGATAGAGGAAGACTTGTACTAGACCGACTGACTGTGTTTGGTACAGGTTACTGAGCTGCTGTGGACGTGATCATAGAAGGTAGAGGTCTCTTAGGCTAAGCATTGAGGATAGGAGATCTTTGGTGGAAAGGAGTTCCACATTCTAGCAAGAGGTAGAGGCAATTGATCTTCTGAGGGATCATTTCTAGAGTAGAGGGGAAGGTATCTCCTTTGAGCAGAGGCTCATAAATTCAGATTGGGGGAAGGTATCTCCTTTGAGCAGAGGCTCATAAATTCTTATTGGGGGAAGGTATATCCTTTGGGCCGAGGCTCATAAACATTGTAATTGGGAAGGATTCCCAAAGAACTTTGAGATAAATTTTAGAGAAAAGTTTTGTGGACGTAGCCCAGCCATTCTGGGTGAACCACATTAAAATTGGTGTCACTTTGTGGATGATATTGTGCATTGTTTTGATATTGCTTTGGGTATATTGCTTTACTATTTTGAATTATAAAAAAAAAAGTAAAAAGAGGTCTTATACTATTCACCCCCCTCTCAGTATAAGCTTGTGTTCATCAACTTTTAGTATCTTCAGAATATGAGGATTGAAAATATTGTATTGGTCTAGTTGTGACCATAGAAAAAGTAGGTACATAGGAAGTTTGTAAACCTTGTTGTGGTAAAAAGCTATTATTGGTTCCCACATACCAAGTTGGATGAGGAACATTGTGATGATCTACTTGGTTTATAGCTTCTTTACCATGTTTAGGTAAATGATGTTGAAAAATATCTAGGTTTTGATTTGCATTTTGATTTGCTTGTTTTTGAGTATTACTTTGGGTATTATTGTTTGCAAGAAATTGTTGAACTTCTATTTTACTTTTGTAAATTAAGTCTTGTATCATATGCTTTAACCTTTTACAATAATTTGTAGAATGTCCATCTACTTGGTGGAAATTATAATGTAAATCAGCCCTATATCCAATTGCAGTGGTATCTGGTTGTCTTACCTCATGTAACCGTATCAAGCCTTGTTCTAATAATTGAGGTAGAATCATAGTTAAGGGTTGATTTAATCTTGTAAATTCTCTTGGTGGCTTACCAGGGATTTTTAATACAAATTTCTTTAAGGCTTCTATAGTGTTGACCATTGAATTGTTTTTTCTATAAATAACTCCATCACCCAGTACTTGCTTATTCTTATATTGGTTTTTACGAGTTTTATCCTCATATTTCTTCTTAAATTGTCCTCTTCTAATTAGGGCATCTTCTACCCTCCTAGATAGATCAATGGCTTGATAAAATATGGTTACTATAGCAGTAGAAAATTCATAAGATAGTTGTTCTTCTAAATTACCAATAAATATGTCCAACATTTCACGACGAGGTAATGCAAAATGTAGTTTGCCTAAGATTTGTCTCCACTTAGTCAAGAATTCAGTAAAACTCTCATATTTACCTTGTTTTAGATTTTATAAATTCATAATGGTTACATGCCTCTCTATGTAAGCACTAAATTGGTGGACAAACATCTCTATTGTCTCTTCAAATTTCCTTAAAGAGTTTGTAGGTAGTTGATAGTACCATTCTAGAGCCATACCTTCGAGACTTTTAGGGAAAATTTTTAGCAACAACAAATCCTCATGATAAATATCATGACACACTATCCTAAACATGCAAAGATGCTCTATAGGATCTTTGATTCCTTTATATATCGAGAGGACAGGCATAGGGAAATTTTTTGGGTATGGTTGGTCAACCACAATAGGATCTAAGGGTTGACTACACATCTCTCTATAACTATATGAGGGATGGTATGGATCTATTTGATCTAATATTGAAGTCAATTGTTTAACTATATCTTCAAGGCCCTGTGATTGTCCACAAAATTGGTTTTGTTGCATCATGTTGTTGTATATTTGATAAGTTGATGTTGTTGTGTAAGGATTTCCAATTGAAACACTATTGTGTAAAGTCTGTGTGGGAACAATATTATGGAGTTTATATGGGATTGTGTTTTGTTGAACTTTCTGTTGATAATGATTGGCATTTTGATTTTTCTTAGCTTTTTTTTGGTTTGACATTTGCTTATTAAGATCTTGAGAGAAGATGGAAGAGAATGGTTGTTTTTGTTGTTTTATTTTGGGGTTGCCAGCAGTAATTTTTTATGGTTGTGCCATTGGTTTTTTAACTTTTTGATTTAAAGGTATCATGTTTTGATTAGATGGTCTTGCTTGATAATAATCTTGGTCTATTGAATTAATGTATGATAATGGATTTGTATGTATCCAAAAAGCATATTCTAAGGTTGATTCCATAACACCTTCTCCTGAATTATCAATTTGTACTACTTGATTAAATTCTTCTATGTGGTTTTTTATAAATTGGGTAAATTGTCCAAGAGAATTGAATTGAACATTTCCTTTTCATCTAATGTAGGTTTATCAATATATTCTATTTCATATTCTTCATTATCACCTTCATCTTTTGAAGGTATATGATCTTCAATGTTTTCTTGGTCTTGTTCATACATATAAATAGATTCTAATTGCTTACCAATTCTAAAAATTCTAGGCATTTTAGTTTTAGTATTTTTATCTTGTTGATATATGCTATATATATGCTTAAATTCTTGGAAATATATATGTTATATATATACCTAAATAAATATATATATATATATATATTATACTTGTTTTGTTTTTGGTTTTTGGTGTTTTGGATTTTTTAAAACAAGGCTCTTCCTATGTTGAAATCTAACATCTAAGAAATTAACTTAAAATGTGCAAATTTTGATCTTTTGTTTTTTTGTTTTATGTTTTGTAATTTTTATGCTTTTTTTATGTTTTATAAATTAGAAATATGCCTATGTTTTTCATGTTAGGTTCACCAAAGAATGTAGGTCTAAAATTCATGCACTCCTTTCCTTCAGGCTAATGGATCTATGCCTCAAAGGAGAATGTGGGAATGATAGGTCTACACCTCAAAGAGAGATACTTGAGTTCGTGTCTTCTTTGGTGATTTTTTGATGAATTGTTTAGGGTTCACTATGAAATATTTTATGGTAGTTTTCATGTTAGGATCCTCAATCCTAACATTATTAGTTAGTATTAGTTAGTATTATTAATCATTTAATTATTATATTATTAACTTATAAAGTGAACCATCACAATCCTTCATAACGTGAACCATCACGTCTCTTCATACGTGAACCATCATGTCTCTTCACCAATGTAGCTTTAGGGTAGATATATATATTAGGTTGGCCATCCATATCAAATCATCTAAGAAGAAGAATAATAAGCATAGATTCTAAGGAGGGAGCCCCCTATAGTGGCAAAGCAATTACAAGGGAGCCCCCTTTGAGTGGCCTATGATTACATTTACATTAATTTGTTAATAATTTTATAGTAAGACCTTTGGGTCTTACCATTTGGTATCAGAGCCATGTGGGACCCAAACATGTGGTATTTTCTCAAGGATCTTCATCAAATCACTTTCGTGCATGAGTATCAAATGCGGTTTGAGGATATAACCAAACACAACACAAGGTTGGATGAATCAATTCTCATAAGTAACTTCATTAGTGGATTAAAAGAGGAAATTAGAAGGGAGGTGACAAGTTTCAATCCCTATACCATGATGCAGACCTATGGATTGGTAAAATTAGTTGAAGATAAAATAAATGCACAACAATGATTAGGGAAACCACCTATGGAAAAATCATCGACAACTTACATCGCTCCTAAACCTATGCATAATGGAAGGGCACAAAGCACTTACACAACCCCCAAATCTAACCGAACTTTACGAATTAAACATCTTAGCTTTGAGGAATGAAGGAACGATGAGCAAAAGGACTCTGTAATAATTGTGATGAACAATTTGGACCCCACCATAAATGTGCTACACTAACATTGTATTTATTGAAGGAAGTTGAACCTTGTCTCTCCATAGAGCAAGAATATGAGGTAGTTGTGTCCAAAGCGACCAGTGCACCTACTCACCGCAATGAAGACAATGAGGTCGATGTACAAGAAGTGATTGATGTACTAAGCAAGGATGAGGTAGACATACCCAAAGTGATCAATGCTATCCAAACATGCACTCTACAAGACCTACACATACCTTCCTCACGAATAGTGAGTTCTTACTATATGACCAAACCTATTCGAAACCAACGTAGAGTGACTACACACTCCTTCTCCGTTGGCTCTACCAAGGAACCAAAAAATGATATGAAATCATTACCATCACTTTTGATGCATCATTCTAAATTATTTGAGGAACCCCAAGGGTTGCCCTCCCATCTTCATCATGATTTTCCTAAGGAAGATTCTACTATTGTTCTTGGAAACCCCCCGCTAATGCTTCATACTTCTCGATATCCTTGCCTTCGAAAGGATGCCATTAAAAGAGTCCAAGAACTTACACAAATCCTTCTTGGAAAACAAAGGACAAAGCTTCTCACTTTGAGCTTTGAGGATAAAGCTCTTTTTAAGGAGGGTGGCATGTTAGTATCCTCAATCCTAACGTTATTAGTTAGTAGTAGTTAGTATTATTAATAATTTAATTATTATATTATTAACTTATAAAGTGAACCATCACAACCCTTCATAACGTGAACCATCATGTCTCTTCATACGTGAACCATCAGGTCTCTTCACCAACATAGCTTTAGGGTAGATATATATATTAGGTTGGCCATCCATATCAAATCATCCAAGAATAAGAATAATAAGCATAGATTCTAAGGAGGTATCCCCCTATAGTGGAAAAGCTATTACAAGGAAGCCCCATTTGAGTGGTCTGCAATTACATTTACATTAATTTGTTAATAATTTTATAGTAATACCTTGGGGTCTTACCATTTCATGCCTAGGTTTTGGGAGTTTTTTTTTGTGTTCCTTTTAGCAAATATCACATACACCTAGTTTTTATACAATATGCAACTATGATAATTTTTATGCAATTTTGATTCATATGCAAATAGCAAATAGTCGAAAATAGAACTTAAATGAATAATGCAATGCCTAAAAAGTGATTTAAAACTCTGACCTATATCCGAAAGTCTGATGAAGGTTCCGATTTTTGTTGTAGGCAAGATTGTATGCAACAGGGTTGATATCATATTATGATTTACAAAATCGTATTATGATCACAAGATTGTATCCTAATGATCAAAGACCGACAGTTCCAATTTTGATAGAAACCTACAATTTTATGGGTAGACTGTAGAAAACAAAAAATAGAATGTGCTACAGACTTTATTGAATAGATATTAGCTCATATAAGACTTACTAAATGCAGTACTAATAATAATTAACATGTATATACCTTGAACTATGTGAAGTATGAAATTAAATGCAAATTGGTGAACTCCAAGGATGCAAATGATTAAATCTGACTTTATATGCAATGGAAAATGATAAATATGCAAATGAGGTGCCAGAAAATGCAAACCAGAGCTTAGGATTACCCCCAAGTGACCTACAAGCAAAATTGTACCACCCAAGGTAAGATCATATGTATACTAAGCAATATCATACTACGATCGCAAGATTGTATCAATCTAATAGCCGACCGTATCCTCCAATCCTACATGCAATAGAAAAATAACTAGAACTAAAATGTGAAATTGTATCAATACGTTAGGAATACCAGGAGGAATTTGAGGGGAGGGGTACCTGATTAAATAGGCTGATAAATCTAATGAAAATAGGCTACAAACAAACTTGGTTGCACCTCCTTCCAATCTGGGATGATCGGTGAATCCGATTCTGTAATTATTGCATGGTTGCACAGGTAAAGACAAAGAACATTGTAACTAGTTTATTTTTTATCTAAATTTATTTTTCAACTTTTGAGCAAGATCATATTAAGATTGTAGAGATCATACATAAAATCATATTATGATATCGAATATCTTAATACAATCTCATAGATCATAATACGATCTCAATATCGTAATACAATGTCAGAGATCGTAATACGATATCAATATCGTAATACGATCTCATCAAGAGGTTAGACATGTACTTAGTTTTTTGGTAGTTTGAGGGGTCAAATGGTGTTAAAATTGGACATATAATATACCGTTGCAAAGCTCTTTTTAAGCCCTATCCAATGGTATAAAATTTTATAAGAATTGAGATGATTTTATAGCAACACCATGGAAGTGGTGCACCATCCCCACTAACTACTCTACTTGCGATTTAATTGAATCCTTTAATGTTAAACATGCAATAAATGAAAGGCATAAAGCAGATATAACTAGAATGCGAAGAAATAAATGAATGAATGCTTTTTGTATTGATATTTCCAAGATTCGGTTACATATGAATCCCTCTAAGGGATACCCTTCATTTGATACATGATTTTACACACAAAGAGGGCAGCAGGTGTATAAAATATCCCCTCGCACAGGGGGCGCACTTTATCAAGCTTCCCGATGATGCACACGAAAATGTATGAGGGCTTACATATGCCTCCTTCTCTAGGTCTGATTGCTAGAGGGATCCTCTTGCTCTCGTATGTTGTGGATTTGCCCGATGAACCTATAGCCCTATAAGCAATGAAACAACAACACACACTTAGATGTCCGAGATTGCCTCCCCGGATGAGGTTGTTAGCAATGAATGAGCTTAATGAAAATACAATGAACTAATGCTATGAAATCAAGTAAATCTATGCTAATAATATGAAGACATGAAGAAAGCAGAATAAAAGAAACTAGTGTCTACACCCTAAGTTAGGCCTACGGGCCATTGTCCAAGACAATAGCCGCTAAAGTGAAACTTGTCTTCTTTGCTCCAAGGCTATGGATCAAAGCTTGTATCCGATGTTGAAATGGTGGTTGATTTTCTTGATGTGTTGAATATCTTGTGTGTGTTAAACCCTTGATCGGCTAGCACTTTGTTGCTCCTCAAGGATGCTCCAATATGCTCTCCAATCTGATAGGGCTTCACTACAAAAGTGATCTCCAAGGGAAGCTCTCCAAATCTCAAAAGCTCTCCTCAATGACCTATTATGTTCAATTCATGATTTCGGATATGTGATCATCCCTCTTGGTGCTCTTAGGTTTACACCTTTTAAAGTGTGTGAAGCCCTAGGTCTATGTTCAAAACCCTAGGATTGAATCCCTCATGCGTACTAGGTGTTAGCATGAGAAGCTTTTTGTTTTTCTATGTTTAACTGAAGTCTAAATTTGGACTTAAGACTCCCATGTGAACTGGTCATGAAAGGGGAATGCAAAGTTGTCCCCGCTCACCTTTATTGCATGCAGACTACCACTTCCACCCGTGAATGGGCTGATTTATCAGCAATTTGCTTTTATGGCTTAGTCGCTATCATCTGTAGTGACTAAGGTTTGGTCACTATCATCTGTAGCGGCTAAGGTCTGGTCACTCTGAGCTTGAGCAGCCAGGATCTAGCCACTCTGGTTTATAGTGGCCAAGCTTGGATGGGCTAAGACTGCCCTAGATGAGTGGTGAGAACCACTTTTGATACTTGGAAAGTCCAAGGTTTAGTCACATGGCCTATGAATGTGCCTATGTAAGTAGTTATCCTAAACATGACATGTTTTAGGTGTCTATAGATGCCCCTTTTTGCGATGCACTATGTGGAAAAACACAACGCTGAGCAAAAATGTAGACTGATATGTCTTGTAAGGTGTATGATGATCATTGGTCTGATCAATGTTGGATGTCCCAATCATGCAAGATGGTGCACATCCTTGAATCATTGCTTCAATGTTTGGAAGGCTTAACTTAGCACAGGGCTTGCTCATGTTCAATCACACTCATTCCTCAGACACAATCGGGTAGCTTCTATTGCTACAATCAGATCCGACTGGTAGGAGAGCTATGAACTGATAATATCATAGTTTGCTTATGACCCCAACAAACAAGGGAAACTTTGTAGTTGTTGTCTGCAATGATTCGTAGGATGAATGCAATCTTGATATGATCGAGTGATATTTTGTTGATTTTGATTATGATGATTTGAATATTTGAACTACCCCCTCAC
Organism: Wollemia nobilis; assembly: GCA_028583015.1. Classification (NCBI taxonomy): domain Eukaryota; kingdom Viridiplantae; phylum Streptophyta; class Pinopsida; order Araucariales; family Araucariaceae; genus Wollemia; species Wollemia nobilis. The sequence continues at coordinate 1,968,705 of JAQPPZ010016675.1, forward strand.
ACAATGAATTGGTGAGGGAAGGGCAATGAATGAAGTGACGAGTCGCTTGACCAAATATGATTGGTTTTGGTTTCTTTCTAGTATTTGTTCTCTTAATGGGCAAACCCCCATCCAAGTGTGATTTCAATTATTTATGATAATCATTCATCCCTATCCTAGGGAGCGGTCTAGCTATCAATAGCCTTCTTAGAGAGTTGGGAGGAGTGATTCTATTTATGCTTGTATTGCATCACTTGGCTCAGTGTTTTTGTGTCATGAAGGAATTAGGATGATTCTTTCATACCCGTGGAGCAGTCCGACCATCTTGGTCTTCTTCGGGATTGAAGGAGGCACATCATAATTCCAAAATGAATGTTTTGCCCCAAGTAACCTTATGGTAACTTACTCATCTCGTCGAGTTGCATGGAGTGCAAATCGCTACAACCGCTGAGTTGATAGAGTAAGTAACTTGATACGAGGCTTACTTGAGATTTGTCTTTATGTAATTTTTTTATTATTTTGAACATTATGATAACCATGAGTCATCAAAATGTGTTTATTTAATGTTTTTGCTACTTCTCATGGAGGGAATTCCTCCTATTTTTCCTTAGGCTATTGGCCATTGTCAGGTCCAGTGACCCCCAAATGCCTGCTCGTGGCCGCTCTCATCCTGAGCGGCCAAGAAATGCAGGCCACTGATGATAACAACAACCAAGGCATAATTCGAAAATATAAAAAGTACCCTAGGGTTTTGAATTTTCACTTTTTTCAATCTGGCAATTCACTTTTTAGAGCTCTATAGTGAAAGCGACTTCTACAATTTGGAGTGTTATTGTGATTTGGAGGATCATGGCTACATGGGGTGAGGCATCATCGAGTGGAGGAGCCAGAGCTTCTCAGGTACTCTTCGAAACCTTTAACCCTACTCACTTTTTAGTAAAATGAACCACATTAAGTAATCGGCAAATGAACCTCATTAAACTTGCTAGCAATGAACCAAACCCATAGTTAGGTGTAGTTTAGGATTTTTGTGGTGGGCTTGCCCCCATTTTGTTATTTTATTATTTTTTGGTATTTTTGGCCTAGGGTAGATACGTCTGCCATGTCACCTATTAGCCAATGCTACTCAAAGTGGCTTTCTTGGCCTATAATTTGGACACTATTGATGGTTGCAACTGATTTGAATTTCAATGGTCAAAAATTTAACCATTGGTGGCTTTGTTGCTTCCTGCTTCAATGGCCAATTTATGGCCACTATAGGCGACAACGACTAAGAACACTTAGGCAATTTTTTTGATTTTTTTTGAAATTTTGAAGTGATTAATTGATTTTTTAAAATTTGTTGCATGATTGGGTGCATTTATTGCTCTTTCACCTAGACTTTAGAATAGCCTATCATTATTCATACCATTTTTCATGCTTTATTTTGGAATAATTCAAAATTGTATAGTAAGCCTTTCCATATTAGATTCATTGTAATTATGCTTTATTTCTTTTGCTCTTAGATTCTCACTACTCAGGCTTGGGACCCGAAGCTCATGAATGACCTTCTACCCCTTTTGAGTGCTACGGACTGGGCCTAGCTCAAGGCCCATGGGCTATAGTTTGTCACTAGGCTACCCAATATTATGTCAGATCAGGCTTACCTCATGGCCCTGGTACATCGATGGGATTCTCGGACTAATACCTTCCACCTTCCTACAGATGAGATGACTATCATGCCGGAGGATGTGTATAGGATTTTTTGGATCCCCTTTGATGGAGTGGCCATTGTCTCTTTGACCACTAATGATCATGATGTTGTATTTCTTTGGGTGTTCGGAAGGCATGCTACAGATGCCTTCAAGGACACCAAATCTGGTGGTGTATCTATTATACATTGGTACCGGGAGAAGGTCTTCTTTGAGAGGCATGTAGTGTTGTTGATGGTTATCAGTAACATTCTTATTCTAGATTGCTCAGGCTTGAGGTTCCCATGGAACCTCCTTGCGATGGTCTAGGATCTGATGGACAATGAGGAGCCCATCATCTATGCATGGGGGAGGTCCCTATTGGCCTAGTGTTATGACGAGTTGTATCACATCCATCGATGGGGTCACATTAGCATCGCTTACAACTTGCTCCTATAGGTTTGGGGATGGGAGCACATCAAGGTAGATCATCCCAGAGGGCTTCCTACCAATATTATAGTCATCGAGGAGTGGATGCAGTGTTATACTACTAGATGGGCTCGAGGGTGTGAGGAGTGCAAGAGCCATCCTCATGTAGGGGAGCTCTCTCACTACACTGCTACTTTTACTGGGCTGAAGGCCGGAGATATCATGTGGCATCCATATCATGAGTGCCCGACTTGGGATGATCCAACTAGTTTCATAGCTAGGATACGGCATGAGTGATGGCTCATTGACTACAAGGTTGGCATCAGGGAGTATTTCTTCTACTCCTAAGTTCTTCATCAATATGGGCTATAGCAGGATGTGCCACTAGTTCTATTTTTGTATAGGCATCTCATAGTAGAGGGAGACCTTCCTCCTTCATGGATCACAGAGCTTTCTGATGAGGAGGATGCCCCAGAAGTTGACCCAGGAGTCACTGGGGGAGTCACAGATGCATTTGTGCAATGGTGGGGGGATCTGATGTGGCATGGTGATGGCAGCTTGGGCCATGAGGATGATGGTGGGGATGATGGTGCAGATCCAGTAGGGCACAGAGTTCGAGCAAGGATCGAGGTATGGGGCCAGCTAGTAGAGTAGGTGGTAGTGAAGGAGTAGGAGGCTCCTGAGGAGGATGAGGAGGAGCTGGATCTCGAGGAGAGAGATTCTCCTCTGAGAGCACAATTGCATGAGGTCGAGGTCGAGCTCTAGTCGACCAAGATCTAGGTACAGCAGCGAGATGCTACCATAGCCCAGTGAGATGCTACTATAGAGTAGCTCACACTACAGATCTAGGCTTTGTAGGCTACTATCAAGGGTGGTGTTGCTAGGATGTAATTTTTTGTTCCTCCTTCTACACCATAGAGTGATACCGGGATAGATCTAAGGGCAGACATAGGGGCAGAGGTTCTATGCCTATAGGCATTGCTAGATGAGTACGAGGGGAAGATCCAGGGGCATGTCTCCCATATAGCCTCTCTCTAGATGTAGCTTAGGAGGCATGGAGTTGTCCCTAGGGAGGCACTAGGTGTAGGTGGCTCACAGGTCAGTAGGCGCTCCACCTCTGGGTAGTCTTCCATCCATCCTAGCCAGAGGACTCAGACTCACACAAAGAGACCAGTAGGGTCACATCACTCTACTCATGACACAACCATAGGGGGAGGTGATGTTGGGGGCACAGGCCTCATGTTTGACTAATGATGCACTTGGATTTCATTTTTGAGGTCTGCTTGACCTATATGACTATAGCCTATGGGCAATTTTGTATACCCACATACTTGATACACATATTTATATGATATCTTTGCATTATGACTCATTATGTGTATCACTTTTTGCTCATGTTTTTATTTTTTTTTGTTTTATTTTATTTTATTATGTGATGTGATGATGGCATTATGATGATTTGATGTATGTGTTATATGATAGATGATATTTTTGATGATGTGGATGTTTTAGATGGATGCTTATGTAGGTGCGATATGATTTAATTGTTGTGACATGATGTGATGTATCATGTGTTGACTTAATGATGGATTTATGGTTGTATGCATAGGCAGATTATGATGTGATTTTTGATGTAAATGGATGATTTATGAACTATGTATTTATGGATGTAATGTTTATTGTTATAATGCATGTTTGATTTTGATTTCAATGTGTGCATCTAACTCATGCTATGATATGGTGAATGCAGTATGTAATCTAATGTGAATGAACTTGTATGTTTTAATCATTTTAAAACATAATGGATGCATATGCTATGATGTTGACAATCTACTGGGTGATACCACAGAAAGTATAACAACCATGAATGTTTAATAATCATTCTAATCATAAGAACTAATTATTTAAACCATCCATATGTGCAATGTAATGGTGTGGAATGTATGTATTTTCTAGATAAGCTTCTGTAATTTAAAAGATATAAAATAATCAGTGGTCGTCTAAATATCATTTCTGACATATATCCGGTATCTAATTTATTTTATTATTACCCCCTAATTTACAGGAGCTTATAAAGAAAGTTGATGATGTGATTGATGATATGATTTGTTGCTATGTAGGAATTTTTTGAGGTTTTTCCTGAGACTTCAAACACTCTAGTTACCCTATCAACAACTATGTACTGACCATTCAAGACTTTTGAAAAGCAAGGCTTTCACCATGTACCTGGATATTCATTATCTATGTGTGTGCAAATGAATATATATTTTGAGATAGAACTCAAGCATTTCCTCCGATGTTAGGCGGGATTCTTTCAGCCCATTGCTAAGATCAGGGATCCTCAAGAGTTCATCTCATCCTTATGTTGGACTTAGTTGGACTATACCACTAGGAAGTATTGGGTTACCTAAGCTAGCTCATCCACATTCAAACATTGGTCTATACAAATGCCAGAAGCTAATGTAATAGACATATCATCATGCGTAAGGATTTCTCCTTCCAATTTTGTGCAATGCTGAGAATTCCAAGGATTCAAGCTCCATTCCCTTCTTTTCTTCATTTCATTTGGGATACTTGCTCATGTGTAGTGATGAGAATCACTATTTATTTTGATTGACTTTATTTTTTTTTTTTGAGCAAGGGACCTATGTAGTGATGATAATCACTCTTTGCTTTGTTTTTGCATTCTTTGAACTATGACTTTGAAAACTGGGGTTTTGAATTTGTGCTTTGTTCGGGATTTTTGCTTTTGTTGATGAAAGCAAGGGATTTATGTAGTGATGATAATCACTCATTTTTGGGTAGGGCGAAACTTGTCCTTTTGCCAATTCTCAGCACCTTTAAACCAGTTGCACAAGGGGATAAGCAAGGAAGATCCTTTTCGCTTAAGGTAACCTAGACCACTTTTGTAGTTTTCATCTTTCCCTTGTACCAACTAGGATTTTAGTGTTTCAATTAGTGATGGGATCCTGAATATCCAAGGTATTATCACAACTAGACCTTGCTCTCTACTAATCAAGGTGGCTTTCTACAAAAGTTGATAAGACCACTAGATATGGTTGAAAGACTAGGAAACCTTAGTATATTTTGTATAGCAACATGAAATGGTTGTGTTGAAAAACACAATTACACACATGGATGCATGGATGAGGATGAACTTGAATATTGTGATTGAGATACAAACTGTGGCATCATTTGTAAGAATGTGATCATAACATATGCGAATGCAATGGATATGTATGTCATAATGAAATGCAACTATGTGGATGCGGATGTAAGATGCAAATGTTTTTTTGTATTTTTTATTTTTGCATTGTTTTTTTGTATTTTTTATTTTTGACCAAAGGGCTTTAAGATGCCTTTGGAGCTTTTTGTGATTTGATTTTGACCAAAGGGCTTTAATATACCTTTGGAGCATTTTTGTGATTTTATTTTGACCAAAGGGCTTTAAGATGCCTTTGGAGCTTTTGTGATTTGATTTGACCAAAGGGATTTAAGATGCCTTTGGAGCATTTTTGTGATTTGATTTGACCAAAGGGCTTTAAGATGCCTTTGGATATTTTTGTGATTTGATTTGACCAAAGGGCTTTAAGATGCCTTTGGAGCTTTTTGTGATTTGATTTGACCAAAGGGCTTTAAGATGCCTTTGGATATTTTTGTGATGATTTGACCAAAGGGTTAGTGTCTTGGGTTTTGGATGATTGAAAGGGTTTAATATGTTTGGAATTTTGTATATTTTTTGTAATTGGAGTTTAATTTGAAAGGATTAGTGTTTGGAGATTTTATGATTTGACCAAAGGGCTTTAATATGTTTGGAGCATTTTTGTGATGATTTGACAAAGGGTTTAAGATGCCTTTGGAGTGTTTTTGTGATGATTTGAGGTTTAAGATTTTGGATTATTTTTGATATATTTGACCAAAGGGCTTTAAGATGCCTTTGGAGCATTTTTGTGATTTGATTTGACCAAAGGGCTTTAAGATGCCTTTGGAGCTTTTTGTGATGATTTGACCAAAGGTTTTAAGATATATTTGGAGATTTTTTTATGATTTGACAAAGGTTTGAAGATGCTTTGGAGTATTTTTGTGATGATTTGACAAAGAGTTTAAGATGTTTTTGGAAATTTTTATGATGATATTAGAAAGAGTTTTAAATTATTTGAATATTTTTGATATATTTGAATGTTTTTTATTTTTATGATATATTTGAATGTTTTTTATTTTTATGACATATTTGAATGTTTTTTATTTTTATGAATGAAACGCCTTCAAATGAATGATATTGAGAGTTTTAGGCTCTTCAACACCATCCAAATATGTGAGGTGATATGCTCCAGGACCAACCCTTTCTAAAATCATGTAGGGGCCTATCCAATTTACCATAAATTTATCTCACAAATGCGATGGTAGATTTGAGTTCTATTGGTTCTCTTTGAGCACAAGATCCCCAAATTTGAATTCCCTCAAATGGACTTTACTATTGTATGCTCATGCAAGGTGATTATGATAAATATGGAGATGCTCCAAGGCATTGAATCGACATTCATCAAGAAGCATTAACTGATCAAGGTGGCCTTGTCATGCAATGTCATCATCTATGAAGTCCTTCAATGCTACGTGCAAGGTTGGAATCTCCAATTCTAGGGGCATGATGGCCTCAGTGCCATATACAAGTGAAAATGGTGTTGCCCCAGTGGGCATCCGCACACTAGTCCTATATGCCCATAATGCAAGAGGTAATTGCAAATGCCAATCCTTATGATTATCTCTCATTATTTTCCTCAAGATGGAGATGATTATTTTGTTTGAGGCTTCTGCTTGCCCATTTTCTTATGGATAATAGGGTGTTGAAAAACTATGTTGGATGTGGTATTTGTTCATTAAAGCATGCACATTTTTGTTCTTGAAAGATGGCCCATTATCCGATATAATCTTTGAAGGGACCCCAAAATGACTTATGATATTATGGAGTATAAACTCCACAATCCTTGGTCTAGTTGTCGATGTCAAGGGGATCGCTTCAACCCATTTGGTGAAATACTCAATGGCCATTATAATGAATGTGTGTCAGCCTAAATATGGGGGAGAGATCTTCCCAATCAAGTCTAATCCCCACTGTGAGAAGGGCCATGCTACCTAGATGGGTTGCAAGGCTTGTGATGGCAAGTGGGTGAGGTTTGCATGATGTTGGCACTTGATGCATTTCTTGACATACTCACAATAGTATTTTTCCATAGTGGGCCAATAGTAACCCATTCTCAAGATGTGCTTAATGATGGCCATGCCACTGAAGTGACCGCCACACGTACCATCGTGAGCTTGCAAAATTTCCTAGGATGCTTCTTGGGGCTCAAGACAATGAAGGAGCATTCCATCATAACCTCGTCTATAGAGGATGTCTCCTAGAAAAATGTATCTTGTCACATTTTGTTTAAAGGTTCATCTTTTAGCATGCGATAGGTCTTGCGGTACCATTCCCAGCTTTAAGAAATCTTGCACTTGGGAAAGCCAATCCTGATAGGCCACAACTTCTATGGATAACATGACATGTTCCTCTTATGATCCAACATTTGTGAACATAGATTGGGAAACAATCCTATGATGAATGGTTGTTCCACACTCCATAGGACCTTGAGAGATCAAATATTCCCAAGGGGTCATTTGCAAGAAAGCTCTAACTTTGAAGGACCAATCCTGACTTGGTTTAGTTTGGATCATGTTGACTGACTCTAGGTTGTCAATAACCTCACGTTGTATTGTTGAGTGTGCAAGCACTTTCACATGAATGGTTGTGAAATCAGTAGATGGATTCTGAGGGATTAAGGATCCCAAATATGCCATGGTGTCTACAAATATGTTTGATGTACGAGGGATTGCCTTGATGTCATACCATTCTAGTCATGCTAGGTAAGTGTCAACAAGCTCTTTGTAAGCTTTTAGGAGTGGGCACCTACATTGGAACAATCCTTTGACTTGGTTGACTATGAGCAAGGAGTCACCAAAGATATTCAATATTTTAATGCCCATTGCCATAGTTGTTTGAAGTCCCAAAATCAAGGCCTCATATTCTATGTTATTGTTCATGCAAGGGAAGTCTAGTTTGAATGATAAGGGTAATGGAGCACCCTACGGTGTGATAAAGACTATCCCTACTCTACCCCCTTGCTCGCACTTTGAACCATCGAAGAACAATGCCATGTCTCTTTCTTTCTTAGGTTCTTCGAGTTTTGATGGATCTGATAATGTGAAGACTGCATCATCAAGAAATTCTATAGTGAGAGGCTTGCTATCCTGAAGAGGTGCCTCTGCTAATTGATCTGCTATGACTTGTCCCTTGATGGACTTTTGGCTTATGAATTCTAGATCAAATTCTATCAATAGCATGATCCACTTTGTAGTACGTGTATTGTGATATGTCTTGTTCATCATGTACTGCAAAGGATTTTGTTTGGATATGACGTAGGTCGTATGGCTCAACATGTAGTGTCACAAATTTTTGGTTGCAAAGACCACTGCTAAGCACAACTTCTCTACATACGCATATCCTAGCTCATAACTCACCAAGGTGTGACTGATGTAATATACGACTTGCTCTTTGTCTTGCATATTCTTTTGGGCCAACATGGTGCCCAAAGCAAAATTAGTAGCCGATATGTATAGCAAAAATGGTATGTCTGGCCTTGGTGGAGCCAACACTGGTGTTTCCAGGTATGTTTTGATCTCTGTAAAGGCTTGTTGGCACTCTTCATCCCAATGAAATGGGACATCCTTGCATAGCAACCGGTTCATGGGTCGACACTTGTCTGATAATTGAGCAATGAACCATTTTATGGATGCTACCTTGCCTTGTAGGCTTCTCAACTCCCTAATGTTGGTAGGGGTGGCCATTCCCAATATAGCTTCTACCTTTGTAGGATCGACTTCGATGCCTCTCTTTGAAATGATGAACCCTAAGAGCTTACCAGAAGTTATGCCAAACACACACTTCTTAGGATTCAATCTGACATTGTGTTCAATGAGGTGATCGAAGACCTTTGTGAGGACTTGAGCGTGCTCTTGTCGTAATAAAGACTTGGCTAGTAAATCATCAATGTAGTCTTCCAAGATCTTATGCATATAGTCATGAAAGATATATGTCATGGCCCACTGATACGTGGCACCAACATTCTTAAGGCCAAATGGCATCACTTTGTAATAGAATGTCCCCCATGGAGTAATGAAAGTAGTCTTGTGTTGGTCTTCAGGTTTGATCCAGATTTGATTGTATCCAAAAAAACCATCCATTAGGGAGAGCATCTCATGACCTGCGGTGGCATCAACAAGAGTGTCTATGTTTGGCAATGGGAATGAATCCTTTGGAGTTGCCCTATTCAAGTCTCTGAAATCCATGCAAATGCGCACTCTTCCATATGGTTTTCCTATGGGCACCATGTTTGATACCCATTCAGGATAGTCAATGGGAACTATGAAAATCGCATCCAATAGTTTTTGCAACTCGTTCTTCACCATCAAAGTGATGGTTGGATGCATCTTCCTCAATTTTTGCTTGACTGGCTTCTTCATGGGATCCAATGAGAGGTTGTGAACAACTAACTTTGGATCGATCCCTGGCATGTCTTTGTAAGTCCAAGCAAAAATATTTGGTCTCTCCTTGAGGAGAGGGATAATGATGGCTTGTTCCTCTAGAGATAGACTTTCTCCAAACTTGACTTTCTTTGGTTGAGTAGGATCATCACTGATGTCCACCTCGAAAGTCACTTCTATAGCCATATGAGACCCATCCTCCAACTGGTGAGGCATGGGTATCAAGTGAATGTCATCGATAGGATTTATAGGTCCTACTGACTTAGGATCCAGACCAGCATGGAACACATCATAAAAATAGCCTGATGCAAAATGGAATGGTTGTAATATCTCTTCATTAGAGAAAATATCCTCAGGCTCTATGGGTGAATCAACATGATCCCAATCAATAGCCTCCGTATCAAGACACAAAGGTTTAGTGGGATCTGTTGGGTTATGAAGTGGAGTGGTCAAATCAATGGAGATTATGTTGATGGATGGAATGAAATCTCCAGAACCACATGGGTGAAATCTTGTCTTAGAGGTTTCCCTTCCATACTCGTGATGAGGCTCTGGAGGAAAAGGAATCTCTAGATCTAGCCCATGAGCAGGCCGGATAATAGGATCATTGGGCTCTAGGAGCTCTCTGAATGTCGGTGGAGGGGGATTGACCATGTGGTGAATGGCAACTAAGTTGACAGGTCTTCCCAGAAACCGTAAACTAGGGTCTATGGCATGAAGTGCCACCTCTCTCTCTACTAATGCATTGACTTGCTACAAATGGTGAGGCCCAAGATAAGCCATTTCGGTTTCATCTTCAAAGTCATCATCACTTATCCAAAAATTGTTAGCATTGGTATGTGGCCCTAAGACAAAAGGCTCATGTCTTGGCCCCAAGTAGGCCATATCTATTTCATCCTCATATTATTCATCACTTATGAAGAAGCCATTTGCATTAGTTTCTTTCCCCAAGCTATGGGGCCACTGCCTTGGTCCTAGGTAGGCTCTCTCTATTGAGTCCTCTGACTCATAGCCACTTTCATCCGATATGAATCCACTCTCATTGTGGATGGACCAGGTAAATCTATGTAAATAGTGAGGCCCATGATAGGCCAAGCCTACTCATGCTTCATCATCACTTGCCACATATCCATTTTCTTCTTGCTCATCATCCCATGAGTTGTAACCTATTGGGGTGGCATCAATTGTGGAGCTTGGATGATAAATTTTAGGTGGTGGCATGTTCACCATGACCACTTGTCTATTGCTCAAATATCTTGTACTTGGTGGGTGATAAGGAATAAAATTGATGTCTTCTCCTAACCCCAAGCTCAATCTATCCAAGGCTACTACTAGAGAGTCATCCCAACCTTTGATGTGATAGCCTAACCCAAACCTATCAGTGGGAAGCTGGTATTGTGGCTCGAATGGCCATCTACACCCCTACTCATATATACCAAGACCGTAACCATGCCAATGGCAATGTTCAAAGTAGCTTAGAGAAAACTCAGGATTAGAGAGGTAATGAACATTAACAGTGAATAGTTCATCATTGTCCTCTTCTTCATCGGTAGACTTATGGGCGTAGTCTAGTCCAACATAGACAAAGTTTATCTAGTTGGGAGGGATTCCAAGTGGAACCACTATTCCCACTAGTGGTCTTAAGTCTTTTGGCCATCCCATGTCTTGTGGGGACTCTATGATGGGTATGAATGTTATGTTCTACACAAGATACTCTCCTATCCCTGTACTTACCAAGTGTATAGTCACATGTGATGTGGATGATCCTACAAATGACACTGGCAAAGTGGGTTCTAGTATCTCCTCAGCTTGATCCTAGAGATCTTCTTCTTCCATGGGACTTGGACTTTTCTCAATGGCTATGGTTAGCACTTCCTTGAGCTTTCTTTCCTCAACTAAAGGTGCCTTTAGCTTCTGATTGTCTTTTGGTTTAGACATTGATGGTCTCTTAGAAGCATTAGTCAAGTTGGGCGCTAGATGAGGTGTTGATGCAGATGGGTCTTTTTGTACCCCTTTGTCTTTATCATTCAGTTGCGTAGCTGGAGATGAAGGTCCTACATACAAGTGGGCAGAAGGAATCACAAATTCTCCTAGAAAATCCACCTGATGAACATATTTGAATGGCTCTTCATCAGCCAACACCATGTAGACTTTGTTATCATGCACATACTTGACACATTGGTGTAAGATCGAAGGAACACACTTCATGTCCCTTATCCAAGGTCTCCCTAGGAGGATGTTGTATTGCATGGCCCCTTCCAAGACATGACACATCATGGGGATGGTCTTATGCCCCACCTTGATAGGTAGGACTATCATTCCCATAGTATTGCATAAAGCATCATTGAAAGCCCTTAATGTATAGGCTCCCGGAATGATATTGGACTTGGGGATCTTAAGGTGTTCTATGGCTGTTGTTGTGATGATGTTGATTGATGAACCTATATCGATCAAGACCCGCTTAAAAGGTAAATCATTGACTGATGCCACAATGTGCAGTGGAGGGTCTAGTAAGGTAGTAGGTACTATCTTAATCTCATAATCATAGAATCAAATTACAGGTTCCTGGCATTCTTGTACTTGTCCCACAAAATGGGTGAATGCATTTGGATCTTGTGGTTGGAGCTCAATCGATCTTAAAATCTCCATCAAGGTCTCCTTATGCTTTGGGGACTATTGTATGAGCTCATAGATGGATAGCTTAGCTAGAGTCATTTGTAAGTTTTTCTCAAGTCTACTTCGAATAGTTACCATAGGTCGGGTTGGTGGACCTGGAAGGTTGTTTTACCCTTGCCTCTACCTAGGTGTAGTGGGGACATTAATGGGAGCTGCAGGAGGTTGTGGTTGACCATACCATCTACTCATGGTTGCTATATTGATAATTTCAACCATCCCAATGCACCCGTGGGTAGGTGTATCAATTCAAACTTGATTGACTTGTGCACCCTGCCCTCTAGGGACCTCATGGTTTGGGAGAAGGTTTTTGTAGATGCCCATATCTCTATTATTAGGAGCCAATGGGTTGTCAACTTTAAGTTCTCTCACCTCAATCATGTTTTGCACCTGGTGCTTGAAACCAATGCAAACCTCAATGTTATGCCTTGGTATCCTATGATAAGGGTAAAATTGATCTTCCCTATATCCTTTTGGCTTAGGATGGTTGGGATCTATAAGAGGTATATCAGGGAACCTGATATTTCCTACCTCGCTCAATTGGTTGAAGATTGATTGCATTGATTCTGTCAATGGTGTGAAATAGTGAGGGGGTTTGCATTCTTTGTTTCACCCTTGATTGTTCTTTTGATCATAATTGGCTGGTGGGGGTTGTGCTTGATAATTTTGGGGTTGGTGTGTAGCCCCATCCTTAGGCACAACCAATACCACTTGATTAACTAGAGCAGGGTTTGCCTGCTTCTGCTTGTATTTGCCATTTTTATCATTTTTGTTCCACTCCTTCTTGGTTCAGAGTTTGATGGTTCCCTCATCTACTTTTATGTCCTCGATGAGTTTGGCCTATGCCAAGGCTTCCTCAAATGAGGGGTATTGTTGAAGTTGTAGCAAGAGGGAAATGTGTTTGGAACAACTCTTGGTGAACATCCGGACAATCTCTTATGTGGGGACGGAGAATGATAACTTTACCATGACTTTTCTCCATCTATTCCCATAATCCATTACTGGCTCATCGTCATAATGTTTCAAATTGGCCAGGTCTGAAAGGTTCACCTTCCTCTTAGCACCAAAAGAGAAATGCTTTAGGAAAGCATTCACTAGTTGTTCAAAATTGGATATGCTATGCTTGGGCAGTTGGTTGAACCATTGAGTGGTGGCGCCCAAAAATGTCATTATGAATGTCCTTAGCATAAGAGCATCATTGTCTTCAAGATGAAAACATGAATTGATGAAATTGGTAACATGCTCTTGTGCATCCTCTTCACCCTTAAACTTTTCCAACCTAGGCATCTCAAAATGCTTAGGGTATGCGGGGCTAGGGACAGATGGACATAATGGTTGATTGTGTATTTTGCTCAATGTCGGTTGGTTCCCAACCATCTCTTGTTTTTCAAAGGACTTCATATTTTTAGCAAGTGCTTGGAATGCCTTTGAGGTGAGGAGTTCCTCCTCTTGCAAACCCCCCCATGGTGGTGGTGGAGGTAGCCCTCTATCCATTTGATTTGTTCTATTTTCTTCCCTCCTATGAGGGGATTCAGGATGTGTCTGATCCTGCTCTATCAGGTTTACCCTTTCTCCTCCAGTTGGATTTTATTCATGATTTGGAGGGTGGTTTTGTTGTGGGTTTCCTTCTTGTCTAGTGTGCTCCTCTCTTGGTGAGTCAATGCATTGATCTCTTTGATGATCATTTCTATTTGCTTGTTGGTTGCTACGAGCTAGCTACTCAACTTGCTCTCTTAACCATTGCTCATGTTGGCACAAAAGCCTTTCTCTTTGTTTATCATGTTCGAGAGCTTCTACAAGCTCTCACTCTTTGTGCAAGGTATTTTCTAACCATCGCATGTGGTTAACTTGCATGGTCATAGAAGACTCATGCTTATCTGATCCTATTCTAGTAGTTTTGATTCATAGATTCCTCGAAGAGGTTTCTGCTATTTCTTTGCTCTTGCTAGCTAATGTGACTTGTTTAGTGTATTTTTGAGTGTCTCTATGATCAGACTCTATATGTTTACTATGGGGTCACCTTGAGGCACCCCTAATTTGAGAAGTGGGCTTAGAAGTCATGGTTCATGAACTTCTAGATGCAGAATTCTTTATAGCTATGATTTTGGGAGGTGGCCTCGAATAAATCTGATCCAACTCATCTAACTATCTTGTTTTCCATGGCTGATCCCATGGGGTGCCATTTACTCCAATGAGGTCATAGTCTATTGGAATCCTTCCTCTTGTGTGAAGGATATCTTTTGTTTGATGTCTATGATTGGATGTATCTCTAGTTTCATGCCCCTCAATGGGCTGATCTATTCTAAGTGTCTCATGTGAATGTTGGGATGTTGTAACCCCTATGTGTCCTTTTGATGATGAAGGCTTTGTGGTCACCCCCCTTCTCCATGAGGATGGAGGTATGGCTACCTCGTCATCTCTGTGTGAAGAATGGGTTTTAGAACCTCTCTTATGTCCATGTGGGGAGGAAGCTCTTGAAGCCTCCTCATGTCTTTGAGAAGTTTTTGTGTGTTTAGAGGAAGCCCTTGAGGTTTCCTCATGTCTCCTTGATGATGATGGTCATGAGGCCTCTTTGTGTTTATGTGATGTAGTTTCATGATGTGGTTCCCTATTTGGGGTTTCTCGAGGAGAACCCCCAAGGGTTGAGTTATCACCCCTTAGACTCGTGGAACTATGTCTCACGGTCTTACGAGTAGGTCTTTCAATGTTACTACGACTTCACCTAAGGGTATGTGTTGCTTCAGATTCTCCCTCGATATCAGACCGAGGATGTTTAATTCTTGTTTTGACCATTGTTTTTGGGAATTTAGATTTTGTGTTGCACTTAAATATAACCAAACAATATCAAGCAAATGTTTATCTTGATTACCAATTTAAGTGTGCCCTAAAATGTTTGTTGTATTTTGATGTTTTGTTGTTTCTTGTTTCTTGTTCTTGCTTTGGATTGAGAATGAGGAGACTCATCCATAGTGATAATCAAGAACACTCATGCCAAACATGATTTCTCAAAAGAGACTAGGGTACACCACTTAAATCCTAGTGGGGGGTTCGCCTAGCTCTTCCACTCTGAACCAATGATTGTTCCAATAGTGGGAGATAGTTTGAACACAAGTAACTTAGTACCACTATAAGTAAGTTCCTCAATCCATTTCTAGGAAGCTCTAGGGGGAAAACCGATGGAAGGAGATGAATGCCAACGTCATCGGACTGAATTGAGGGTTGGTGATGAAATCCAACTCCCCAATGTTTAAAATATGCATGTGTGTGTGGGGTTCATTTTAAGTTTGCATGAATAAGAATGCATCATACAGTAGCAATGACTCTTTCCTATATGCCTAATGCAAAATACATTTCAATTTTTAGAAAGATGCATAGCTACTATGAGATTAATGGATGCACTCTATTAGGTGCAAGTATGGCCTTTAGAAAGGCCTCAAAGCAAGCAAACCAACACACAATTCCTAGCACATTGGATTCTAGGGCGAACTTTACAAACAGAAGCCATTGTTCCTAGCAATGCCTAGTGGAAAATCTAAAAAGAAACCTAAGATGTGCAAGATGCAAGTTCTTTATTTTTCATTCTTTTAGTTTTCCAAATCGAAATATGTCTTAATTATCACTATTTTTAAGAAAATAGAAGCATATAGAAAACCATAAAGCATCAAAAAAGTTGTACCAACCTTTAATCCAGCTCAGAGAATCAATGTTTTGTCCTCTACTGCACTCTAGTTCTAGCCATTGTCGACCAGAGCGACTGATTTTTAGCCATTGTAGACCAGAGTGGCTGACTCCTAGCCATTGTAGACTAGAGTGGCTGATTGCTAGCCATTGTAGATCAGAGCGGCTAAACCTGCACACAAAACCTGAGTCAATAAAGTGGCAGAAAATGAAAGTAAACTAAAGAACTAGGTAGGAGTCCCACCATGATCGCCATCTATAGTGACCCCGAGGAAGCGGTGCACCATCCACTAACTACTCTACTTGTGATTTAATTGAATCCTTTAATGTTAAACATGCAATAAATGAAAGGCATAAAGCAGATATAACTAGAATGTGAAGAAATAAATGAATGAATGCTTTTTGTATTGATATTTCCAAGATCTGGTTACATATGAATCCCTCTAAGGGATACCCTTCATTTGATACATGATTTTACACACAAAGAGGGCAGCAGGTGTATAAAATATCCCCTCGCATAGGGGGCATGCTTTATCAGGCTTCTCGATGATGCACACAAAAATGTATGAGGGCTTACAGATGCCTCCTTCTCTAGGTCTGATTGCTAGAGGGATCCTCTTGCTCTCGTATGTTGTGGATTTTCTCGATGAACCTGTAGCCCTATAAGCAATGAAACAACAACACACACTTAGATGTCCGAGATTGCCTCCCCGGATGAGGTTGTTAGCAATGAATAAGCTTAATGAAAATACAATGAACTAATGCTATGAAATCAAGTAAATCTATGCTAATAATATGAAGACATGAAGAAAGCAGAATAAAAGAAACTAGTGTCTAAACCCTAAGTTAGGCCTATGGGCCACTATCCAAGACAATGGCCGCTAAAGTGAAACTTGTCTTCTTTGCTCCAAGGCTATGGATCAAAGCTTGTATCCGATGTTGAAATGGTGGTTGATTTGCTCGATGTGTTGAATATCCTATGTGTGTTAAACCCTTGATCGGCTAGCACTTTGTTGCTCCTCAAGGATGCTCCAATATGCTCTCCAATCCGATAGGGCTTCACTGCAAAAGTGATCTCCAAGGGAAGCTCTCCAAATCTCAAAATCTCTCCTCAATGACCTATTCTATTCAATTCATGATCTCGGATATGTGATCATCCCTTGGTGCTCTTAGGTTTGCACCTTTTAAAGTGTGTGAAGCCCTAGGTCTATGTTCAAAACCCTAGGACTGAATCCCTCATGCGTACTAGGTGTTAGCATGAGAAGCTTTTTTGTTTTTCTATGTTTAACTGAAGTCTAAATTTGGACTTAAGACTCCCATGTGAACTGGTCATGAAAGGGGAATGCAAAGTTGTCCCCGCTCACCTTTATTGCATGCAGACTACCACTTCCACCCATGAATGGGCTGATTTGTTGGAAATTTGCTTTTATGGCTTAGCCGCTATCATCTACAGTGACTAAGGTTTGGCCATTGTCATCTACAGTGGCTAAGGTCTGGCCGCTCTGAGCTTGAGTGGCCAAGATCTAGCCACTCTGGTTTATAGCGGCCAAGCTTGGATGGGCTAAGACTACCCCAGATGAGTGGTGAGAACCACTTTTGATACTTGGAAAGTCCAAGGTTTAGTCACATGGCCTATGGATGTGCCTATGTAAGTAGTTATCCTAAACATGACATGTTTTAGGTGTCTACATATTTAGTAGGGTAAAAATTCTCTTGAATATGACCTTAGTTTTTTAAGAGGAAAAACTTATCTTAATGGGTCAATTTTTCTTGTCTATAGGAGGACCAGTAAAATTTGATGAAAATGGTTTAGAAAAAATTGTGGGAAAGGAACTTTGAGTTTAGATCATGGAAAAAAAGACATAGAATGTATTGTATGTCAAGGGATTAAGGCACAATTTACTAAGTGTAAGCCAAATTTGTGATCAAGGGCACACAGTAACTTTTCATCCAAATAAATATGAAATTAGAAAATATAAAATTGGAAAGCTCATTGTAGATGCAAATAGAACTACCAAAAATCTCTACATGCTAAGTGATATTAAGGGAGAAATTTTTTTCTTATCATAAGAGGATGAGAGTTGGTTATGGCATATAAGAATGGGTCATCTAAACTTTGACAACATAGTGAAAATAAGCAACAAGCAGGTAGTAAAATATTTACCCAAGATAAAAAGGCCACAAAACACAATTTGTGCACAATGTCAACATGGAAAGCAAACAAGAACAAGTTTCAAGTCAAAATAATTTATGTCATCTAAACCATTAAAACTATTTCACACTGATCTATGTGGTCCTACAAGGACAACGAGTCTACTAGATGAAAGTTACTTCATGTTATTTATAGATGAATTCTCCATAATGACTTGGATAGCCTTCTTAAAATAAAAATTAGAAGCCTTTGAGAAGTTCAAGGCATTCAAAGAATTAGTAGAAAATAAAATAGGTAGAAGTATTAAGTGTTTAAGATCAGATAGAGGAGGAGAATTTACTTCAGGTGAATTCATAATTTTTTGTGAACAACATGGTATCAAAAGAGAATACTCAGCAACAAGAACTCCTCAACAAAATGGAGTGGTTGAAAGAAAAAATAGGACTATTGAAAATATGGCCAGAGTGATGTTGAATGAGTCTAATATTTTAGATGGTTTTTGGAGATATTTAGTTCATATAGCAGCATATATCATCAATAGAGCTCAAGTGAGAGTAAATCATCACAAAACCCCATATGAGCTCTGGAAAGGGAGACCAACTACTAAAAAATATTTCAAAAATTTTGGAAGCAAATGCTACATAAAATGGGAAGAGAAAAATTTGGGTAAGTTTGATTCAAGATGTGATGAGGGTATTTTCATTGGCTATTCCACTAAAATCAAATCCTATAGGTGCTATAATAATAGGACACATATAATTGTGGAAAGTATAAATATGACAAGTTGATGAACAAACAGGGTCAAAAGAACCAACTCAAGAAATTGAAGAAAGTTTCCAAGAAGAATTAGGTGAAGAATCATAGGAAGAAGAAACTCAAAGAACACTACCTAAGACTCCATTCAAGTATGTACAAAAAAACATCCAATAGATCTAATCATTGGAAATCCATATGAGAGATATACAAGGAGGAAGATAATAGAAACAAGTGAGCATGCAAATTTTTCTTTGTTATCTAAAATTGAGCCCAAGGATTTCAATGAGGCAAGAGAAGATAAGTTTTGGGTCAATCCAATGGATGAGGAACTGGATCAAATAGAAAAATGTGAAACCTAGGAAATTGTCCCATGACCAAAAGATAAGAATGTAACTGGCACTAAATGGTTTTTCAGAAACAAGTTAAATGAAGATGGTCAGGTAGTCATAAATAAAGTAAGATTAGTATGTAAAGGCTATGCACAAGTTGAAGGGATTTATTTTTATAAAAATTTGCTCTTGTTGTATGACTTGAGGCCATAAGTATGTTTTTAGCTTTCTCAAGCTTCAAAAACTTCAAAGTATATCAAATGGATGTTAAATCAGCTTTTCTAAATGGTGTCTTGGAATAAGAGGTTTACATTGAGCAACTTGAGGGATTCAGCCTAACTGAAAAGCCAGATCATGTATGCAGATTAAAGAAGGTACTTTATGGACTAAAGTAGGCTCCTAGAGCTTTGTATTCAAGGTTGGATAAGTATCTTCAGGATAGGATTTTATGAAAGGAATAGTGGACAATAACTTATACATCAAAAATGAAGAAAATGACTTACTAATTGTGGTTGTTTATGTGGATGATATTATTGTTGAAGGTAAAAATGATAAGATGTGTCAAAAATTTGCAAAGATAATGCAAAATGAATTTGAAATGCCAATGCTTGGTGAGTTTTCCTTCTTTCTTGGACTACATATTTCATAATCAGATAAGGGTGTATTTCTATCACAAACCAAGTATATAAAAGAGAAGATAAAGAAATTCAAGTTAGAATATTACAAACCAGTAAGTACCCCCATGATTATAGGATGCAAGTTGAGTAAATATTATGCATCTCCTAAGGCAAATCAGATATTATATAAATCTATAATTGGAAGCTTGCTATATGTTATAGCTACAAGACCATATATAATGCAGGCAGTGGAACTGGTGGCAAGATTTCAAGTAGCACCAAAGGAAACACATGTAATGGCAATAAAAAAGACTCTCAGGTATTTCAAAGGGACTATGGATTTTGGACTCTAGTATCCCAAAAGTGATAATTTTACTCTCATAGCATATATAGATGCAAATTGGGTAGGTAATATTGATGATAGATGTAGACACCAAAATCCAGCCACTTGTAAGTCATCTATACCTTCCTGTCAGCCACGCGTCAGTTATCCATCCTTCCCGCCATTATTTGGCCCAAATCCACATCTTCTCGCCATTATTTGGCCCAAATCCACACCTTCCCGCCATTATTTGGCCCAAATCCACACCTTCCCGCCATTATTTGGCCCAATTTCACCTTTCCCGCCATTTTTCATCCCCAAATTTATTTAAATTATTATTTATATATATATTTTAATATTTTAATATATTTTAATATATATATAAATATAGTTTAAGTGATTTAATCTAAGTCGTCCATCCTTCATTTAATCTCATCCGTCCATCCATCTTAATCCGTTTCACAACCTAGATTTATTCTCTACCCTTGGATCCACTTTAATCTTAGCCACACATTCAAAGTGTCGTTAAAACCCTAAAGTGTGCCCTAAGAGTGGATTATAAATTGAGTCACTTTGATGGCTCAAACCCTATCTTCTTCTCCTATCTTTGCTATCTTTGCTATCTTTTGGACCTATCTCTTCTATTTCATCTATCTCTTCAGCTATCCATCGTCGCATCCTTTTCGCCGCATCCATCGCCGCATCCGTCGCCAACTTCGCCGCCATCTCTTCTGCAGCACTCTGCAGAATTCCACATTCTTGTCGCAAGTGCCCGCGGGCGTTTACCCGCAGCCACAGATGCAGACCGACGTCTGAAACCCTGATTCAGAAGCACGCGGGCGTTCAGCGAGTGCACCAGGGCGCCTTCTGCAGCCGATTTGACAGCCACATTACTTCCAGGTGCCGCCTGGTCTAGCCGCGTTAACAGAGAACAGGTATAAATCAGCTTAAAGCAAGTAACTTCTTTTATTTTATTAATCTGTTGTTGAATTCCTGCATTCTATTTTTCTAGGGTTTTAAATTGTTTCTGAGGGCTCACACAGTGGAGCCCTCTTATTAATTTCTAACTCCTTGATAGTGTTAATGTGTGCAGGATTTTAATGGCAGATCTGGTGTGTTGATAGCAATTGTTTAAGCTGGAGTGGTCCGAGCTACAGGATACAACAAAGCCCACTCACCTTGTTGGGGTTAAATATATATTCTTCGAAGATGCCACCACATTATGCCAGCTAGGGTTTCGGAGAACCCTAGCACAAACTGTAATTTTTGTATCACGAAAAGGGTTACAGGCCCTGTTGTACTCAAAAGGAGTTTTTAAACTCCGTTGATTAATAAAAATCGTTTGTTTTGTACAACTGTGTTCTGTCTTACTTTTTATCGTGACTTCTTTATCTTTTGTTTGGCGTTGTATCTTTAATCTACAAATGGCGATCACGGTGGGACCCCCTAGGGTTTCATGTTTTTAATACTTGCTTTACTGATCTATTCCTATTTTTTGTTTTATTTTGCAGGTTCCAAAAATCATGAAATTCGTTGTTACAGCGAACTAGGGTTTCTGAGCTTGCAGAAAACGCAGCAGACGCAGAGCGGCGTCTGGAAGTCCAATACGAAACGCAGAGGTGCGTTTCAGCCTGTGCAGACTCCCGTGGGCGTTTGAAGGCAGTTTTATAGAAAAGCGTAGGCTTCCGAGTAAGTGCGTTTTTCTTTCTTTGTTAAACTGTACTTTTTACGTTTTTGGTTTTTCTGCTGTATTTTGTTTCTTTTTCAGATCATTGCTTTAAAATGAACGAAAACTAAGTAATCTGGAAAAGAATAGTTATTTTTAGTTACATTTTTCTGCATTGCATTATTGGTTGTTGCTTGCATAAAAAAAAAAATTGCATACCTAGCTGCATATTAGAATAGCTACGAATTATCTGTTTTAGTTATCTAAGTAGGACTATTGATTGGATGTCAATAGTACTCCTGCCATTGGGTGATTCCAGGCAGAGAAGTGGACGAACCTTTCGGTTGCTCCTTTGATATTTGATATCATCGGTAGGCAGGGGGTTTTAAACGGTGTACTCCACTTCTTCAGAGGAAATGGCATGTTTTCAGTAGCCTCTTGCTTAGATCATTAGAACTTTTGATTTATAGCTTTGTATGTATACATTAGACAACTAAAAACACTTAAAATAAAATTTACTGCATTTCATATTGCATTTAAAACAGTAATATCTCGATTTCATCACCAGGTATTGCTTGAAGTTTAGTGACGGTGGAATTCATCTCCATCCATTAAACTTCTGCCTTAGACACCATAGGTCACCCCCGAGCAAACTTGTCGGATTTCATCACCAAGTAAGAATCTCGTTGTCCTTTCCTAGCCATAGTTTTTACCTTTTTTGTGAATAATTCAAGATTAGATCACATGCAAAACTCATAAACCGGACACTTAAAATTTACTACAGATTAAGATCAGAAAATAATTAATTAACCGCAGGTAAGACACATTGGTTGAAACCTAGGTTGTGACTGTTTTCTGATAATTTCTTTAGTGTAAATTTATCATTCCAGTTTTGCATTCTTCTTTTTCTGAATTTGTTTAGATTTATTGCATTATGGTCTTAACAAGGAATCAATCTAAAATGTTAAATCTAAATAATCAAATGGGTAATTCACATAACATCCCCACCACCAACATGACCACTTATCCTAGTGAATTTCAGCCAGGTTCGCCTGCAGGTCTTTCACGTCCTTCTACCGTCTATCGCATGGCCATGCCCATGGAGGAAGACAATTCCTGTCATATTACCCACATTGATATGGCCCAAGTGCAAACTCACTTAAGAGATGGCACTCGTTATGTCCTTGAGCCAATCCAAGATTCCCCTATGCAAGATTCTATTTTTCAGCAGGATATTGCATCAACCATACCCGCTGGTTTCACTCAGGTCTACACTAACCCTTTTTTTGAGGCTAATGTTGTATCTGCTCAGCCAGATTCATCTCCAACATCTTCCCAGATGCTCAATTGTCCTCCTTTGGAGACAAATGTAGTGTCTTCCCGACCACTTTCTCCTCCATTTACCCGGGTGTACACCAATTCTCTCTATGAGGCCGGTGGAACCTCCTCTAGCCATGACCAATTTCAACCCTCTTCTTCCCAAACCATTTATGGTTTCACCCTACCCGGGGCACAGCTCATCTGTTTCTTCCTGGGTACCGCCTACTTCACCCACCTTCATTGCCCCCGCTATGCAGCCTCCCGTGACTACCATGGCATCCGCCCTCCACCTTCATCCAATCATCCCACCTCCCTTGGGTTAGAGATTAATAAGGTTAGGGAGTACCTCGACAAGTTGCTTCAGCAACAACAAGCAACAAAATGCTCAACCACCTGTCGTAGTAAATCCTACACCCCAACCAATTTCTACCCAGCCAACTTTTCTTAGCTCAGGCCCCACCTGGGTACCCCAATCTTCGGTGGTGTCCATTCCTACCCCACCTTTCTCCCAACCTAGTCCAATTCATCATCCACCCCAATGGTGGCCCCCAATCACCTTCTTTCCGGTATCATCCATACCAACAACCTCTCCATTCCACACCGCCTAATCCAGGCAATTTCATCCCATCTCATCATTTTTCCACTCCTCCATTGCATCATCATAATCATCAAACGAATCAAAATTTTCATGAAGATTCTCGACTCCATGCTATGCAACAACAGATTGACAACCTTATGCTCAACATGCCCGGCTCATCTAGTCGAAACCTACGCTAAGGTCGTTGATCAATCAACCAATTCATCCTTCGGTACCTTCACCGCCATATCCGACCGATTTCACATTACCGAAGTTTGACAAATTTCGAGGAACTGAGGATCCTCATGAACATGTGAGCTCATTCATGCATGCCTGCTTTAGAATCCAAAATAATGACGCTCTTATGCTCAGAACTTTTCCTCAGACATTAGGAGGAGATGCTGTACAATGGTACAATCATTTACCTCACCATAGCATTTATGCTTACGAGCAATTGATTAATCTATTTTTAGAACGATTCTCCCTAAATGTACAAAGGAAAGTCTCATTGTCCGACTTATACAAGCTCAAGCAACATGACGATGAGACTGGTTATGACTTTGGAAACCGTTGGAGGGCTATCATTAATAAATTGCCATTCTCCCTACCAATGGAGGAGTTAACCAAAATGTTCACCCGGAGTTGTCTAAAACCTATCTCTTGGTTACTCCAATTACAACAATACAGACTTTTGAAGAGGCTTTGGCCCAAGCAAGTATCATAGAAGACATTAAAGTCCAAGAGGGTGTTTTAAAACCTCATAGAAAAGAATGGCAACAAAAGGGCCAACAACGAAATAATAATTATGGCCAAAACAAACAAGCACAAGCTAGTACAGCCTCAAATGTTAACCAAGTTAATCAAGTGGTGGCGAGCCAGCCCGTAATGGCTCAACAACAACAAGTAATGCAAAGTCAACCGCAACCAATTGCTTATCATGCGGTACCCGCCCCTCCTCAACCAGATCACAATACTGAGCCAACCATGGAAACTCGACCTTGGCAAAACAATCGTCCCAAGCGACAGTTCACACCTTTAGATGAACCATATGCGGTCATATTCAATAAGTTATATAGCACAAATCGGTTAACTTTACCTGAGTTTAAACCTTTAGAACCATCTAGAAGGGGGAAGTATTACAAGGAGTACCTATTTTGTCCTTATCATAGGCAAAATGGGCACGATATCAATAATTGTACAACTTTCAAACATGTGATCCAAGATCTTATTGAGATTGGAGCCATTAAATTGGATAGCCCCTTAGCCCAACAAAATCAAAATCTTGGTATATTTCAAACACCCCTTCCACATCGGGAGGAAGCTCCAACAACTTCAGTGGGGAGTAACTCGTGTAACTCCTCCTAATCAAGTCAACCATGTACAACAATACCAAGGTTTTGTGGGTACTATTAACGTAGTAACCCGGGGTCAAAGGGCGAACCAACCAAATCAGGCCGAACCACAACCACCTGTACAAACCCCCACCCACCTCGGTAACAGATGACCCAACGACGTGCTAGTACTTCTCAACAACCGCTAAATCATTCTACTCAACGCCAACGACCCATCATGTCATTGAGTAGCCGGTTAACTACCAGCTTAAAAATGGCTTCCGCCAAGTTATCGATCTATGACCTCATTCAACAATCTCCCCGCATAGAGAGGCATTAATGGAAATATTAAAGTCAATCGAGCTTCAAACTCAAGATACTAATGCCTTCAACAACTTTGTGGGGAGTATTCAAACATGCATGGAGCCCTCCATCACTTTCTATGATTTTGAAATCAAACCTATGTCAACAGAAAGTATAGATCCTCCACTCCATATCATGGCCAAGATCGATCACAAGCCATTCAAGAGAGTCTTAATTGACACCGGTTCCTCAATCAATATCATTACAACATCGGCGTTGAGTCATCTAAAGTTGTCGCCATCCCTTATCACAAAGTCGACTTTTACTCTTAAAGCATTCAATGATGCTTTATCTTCCA
This sequence comes from Wollemia nobilis, assembly GCA_028583015.1. Taxonomy (NCBI): domain Eukaryota; kingdom Viridiplantae; phylum Streptophyta; class Pinopsida; order Araucariales; family Araucariaceae; genus Wollemia; species Wollemia nobilis. Next base: position 1,994,446 of record JAQPPZ010016675.1, read on the forward strand.
CGGTTGGCACGGTTATCTTGCCCATTGAGGTAGGGGCCCGAACTTTGCATACCTTGTTTCACATCTTGGAAGGGTCCATGGCATACAATGTATTGCTTGGACGGCCTTGGCTTAGGGAGATGAGATGTGTCCCTTCTATACTCGCATCAATGTCTCAAGTATGTATATGAGGGACAGAGTTCATTGTGTACCTGCTCGACATTGAACCCTTCAAACATTGCAACTATGTCTCAAATCCTTATGAGATTGTGTTGCCATCCACTCATCTTTTCTTGACCCCATCTACTTCTTCTATACCATCTTCTTCTAAAGCTCCCATTCCCGAGGAGCTACCCATCATATCACAACCATCTTCCTCTTTCGCTATTCCATCTCATTCACCACTTTCTTCATCTCCTAATCTTCCTTCTTCTTCATCAATGACCACATGCACATGTGGCCATGACCAATCATCTCTTTCCACGTCATTACCCCCTTCTTCTACACCTTCTTCAACATCACCTATTATTCCTCCATCTTCCCAACCATCACCAGCCGATGTTTCACAAGTTAGTGAAGCATCAACCCAACCAAATCCTTCCAATTCTTCTATCCCACATTCTTCTATTCCATCATCTAGTCTTTCTCCCTCCCAAGTCAAGGTCCATCTCACTGATGCAGGTATTGGTGAGTATGCCATCCAAGATGTCCACATCACACCGTTCAATGTGCAAATAGTTAAAGATTTTGGTCGTCCACATGACCAACATTTATCCATTGGATCGGTTTATAACATGGGTTCTATGCCAAATTCCATTAATTTTGTATATGGGGGAATAGAGTCATCTTCTAGTCCTACCACCATACTAGAACCTAAGCATCCAATCCCTGCCAATATCGAAAGGATGGAGGGTTTTCCCTCTCGCTATTTCCACAGTACATAATTGGAAGCAATTTGGCCTAGGTCGATACGAGCAAGGGGTAACCGAACGCATCGATATGCCATACTAGAGACCCACTGAGCGTTTTGGTCTGGGCTACCAACTACTTCCATCCATTTCTTCTTTTGAACGAGCTTTTCAAAGCATTAATCTTAATTCGGAAGAAGAAATCCTCCACCCCGACGAATCCGAAGATGAAGCCTATGAAGAATTTGACGTCATGTCAAATGGTGATGAATCTGAAGAAGAGTCGGCGCCCATTGTTCCCCTCATTAAACAAGACGAGTTTTATCTCCAATTGTTCCCTCTCCAAGAGGCCATCTTTCGCTTGCTTCTTCCACAAGAACGAGGTGAACCACCCCCTCCGCCACATCCATAAGCCATAATCCAAACTCGTATCATATGTATATACTAAAATAGTGGTTTTCACCACTACCAAAAAAAAAAAAAATCAGAAAATTTCCAAAAAAAAAAAAAATCAAAATATATAAAAATACTTTATTGCTTTATGTATGTGTGTAATAGTGGTTTTCACCACTGCAAAAAAAAAAAAAAAACTCAAACTACAAAAAAAAAAAAAAAAATTGAAAAACTATGTTGTTTTGCATCTCGAGTCTTCCGAGGTCTTCACCGGTTTTCCCTTCCATTCCGCCCATCCTTTCTTCCATAAGTCGACAATGAATTTCGAAGACTTATTCACCCCGCTCCATAATCCATATGATCCGGATAAGCCTAAGAAATGTGTCTTTGGTGTTACCTCGTGCAAACTCCTAGGTTTTATTATCTCTAAACGAGGTATTGAGGTGGACCCAAACAAGGTCAAAGCCATTATGGAAATGTGTCCCCCAACTAATTTGAAGGAGTTGCGTAGTTTACAAGGAAAGATTAATTCAATCCGTCGCTTTATTGCACAACTTTCTCGATAAATGTAGGCCATTTTGCCACCTACTACAAAAGGGGGTACAATTTTCATGGACAGATGAGTGTCGGAAAGCCTTTGATGACATCAAGCAAGTACTTAGCGTCTCCGCCGCCTTAGCTCCGCCTCGTCGAGATCCCTTCCTTGCGAATTTCTTTGCAGGAATTTATCGATGATGATACTCGCTAGACAAGCACGTCTTGATCAACTCACACTCATAGATGAAAAACGAATCAATGCTTTAGAGCATTTGCGAGTTTATCAAGACCGATTGAAACGTGCTTACAATGCCAAAGTTCATCTAAGAGAATTTCAAGTAGGAGATCTTGTCCTTAAAGAGAATCAACAAAACACCAATGCATTGCCGCATCTTCGAGATAAATTCGCGGCTAATTGGTTAGGTCCATATATGGTCACCGAAAGAGTGGGTAATGGAACTTATAGACTTGCCACTTTAGAGGGAGAGGAAGAACCCGAACCACTTAATGTTATACACTTGAGGGCATTCTACGCATAGTTTGAATTTTATATGTACATATATACATGGCTTGTACAACAAAAAAAAAAAAAAAACAAATAAAATAAAAAGAATTTGCATTTCATTGTTAGTTGCATACATCTCATTCAAAAACATTGCATTTCATGTGCATACATCTCATTGAAAACCATAACATTTCATTTTCAGCCATAGTTGCATATCATGTTAGAGACCATTCTATCTTTTGGATATAAAATTTGGTCAAGCAAAAGTCATGTTGCCTTAATCAGGGGCACCTTCATAAAATCCATCAAACCGAATTGTCATTCGTACACCCATTTTCCATTTGCACATATTTACATTGCCAAAATGTTTTCAATCACTCAGCCATTCCTAGTGTTTTAAGCAAACTTTGAAATGCATGTCAAAGTTCTCTAGGGCCATATCACAAATTACACTAAATAAAATCTTGAGTATTGGGAAATGATTTCAAAAGCGGTCTTGAACCTATCACATTTTCACATCTTAAAAACATCTTGTGTCAAAGAGAGATAACACCATCCTTGGGTTGTGCCTTGAAGTGAAAAGGGTAATCCTCGTTTGTCCTATCATGCAAACATAGTCCATAAAACAGTGGTTCTTACCACTATCACAAGCAATCACAAAATATAAATATAAACAGAGTAGTAAGGATAGGGTAAAATTCTCATCATACTTCGGTTGAGAATCCGATTCCCCAAAGCTCTAAGGAGATGAACATTTTTCACACACCACTCATCCCAAATAAGTTGTAAGGATCGTACTACTTGTCCAGATCGGACGGATAGGTAGTCATCCCCAAGGCTTACAAAGGTCAAAAACAACATGGACTATGGAGTTAACCTTCACCGGGGCTATAGACGCTTGACTCGGCAAGTGGAGTATACTCATTGCGTGGCGACATGTCTCTCCTCAAAAAGAGACCTCTCAATGCTCATACGGACAAACTAGCTTCGGGGTCTTCTCCATAACAGAGTTACCTAATTTATGCAAGATGAGGTTAATGAACACACTTGCACACACACAGGTTTTTGATTGCCTAGAGTCACTACCATGCTTCTGATTTGGTTAATGAACTCGCATGCACACACATTTGGTCCTAGTTGAATTAGGCAAGTGTTAGTAAGTTTGTTTGATACCACTAGCATGTTTGAGTCTTTGTAAAAAAGTCTTCCATATCAACCTCCATATCACCCTCCATATCTTCTTCCATATTCATGTCATTCCATACGTCATCCATTCACAAGCCACCAAGTTCGGTGCCCCTGATTAAACAATTATGATAAAAGTTGGCTAAATCTAACTATCTAAAAATATGAGTGCTTCTTAGTGCATATTTCATTTACTTAGTCTTGCATTAATCATCCATAGATTTACATATCATTTACTTAGTCTTGCATTAATCATCCATAGATTTGTATGTTATATACTTAGTCTCGCATTAATCATCTATAAGTTTGCATTCCATTCCATCACATATGCATCAAAAACATTAAAACATATAAAAACATGCATCACAAAAACATAGGCATTCACACAAAAGAGAGTAAAACACCAAATAAATAAAAGCCATATATATATATATATGTATAAAGGTCAAACCGTACAATGAATGCCAAAAGGCTACAATATACAATAGAGCACCAAGGCTCATAAAGAGTGCATCTAAGCACTAAGCTAACCATCAAAAGAGGACCCCTGAGACCTAGTAGGAGCCCTAGACCTAGTCCCACTACCTCCAATATCTCCCAGTCTTCCTGGGACAACGACCTCCTCATCCCCGAAATGATAGGGGAGAATCGGTGTCGTGCCTCTAACACCCTAAGCTGCAAAACAACAAAACAAAAATTTGTTACAAATTTTTCCAAAAAAAAAAAAAAAAAAAAAAAAAACACATAATAAGTACTTGCTTAAATGAACAAATACCTCAGCTGGCTGCACTGGCGCGTCCGCTCCCATCTCCGCCATAGCTCCCGCGTGCTTCACTCTCCCACACAACCTTTCACTCCACTCCCTCAGACGCACTTCTCTTAAGCTCGAACGCACAACTGAATAAAGGAACAAAACTTACAAAATTGAAGCTTACCTCCTCCAAATTTCATCAAATTGCATTCATCCATTCTTCTTATCATAATAAAACATTTTGTGAAGGTTACAACAATTTTGGACACAAATTTTGTCATTTCTCTCAAAAAGTGCATCATTCATCATTGTTTTACAAATTGAGTTAAAAATATTCAAAACCTTCACAAAATTAACCACATTCATCAATTTTTCTGATCTATCGTCAATTTCATTCATTCTTCTTTCATCATGCATATTTTTGCCAAATCAAATTAAAGTAAACCTCGTATCTAGTGGTATATTCTATCACCTTGGTGATTGCAGCGATTTGAATCCATGCAATTCGATAAGAGGATTAAACCACCATAAGGACACTTACCATTTATCATCATCAATTATTTCACTGTTTGAAAATTGGAAATCAATTTTGGGTATTCTACTTTTCAAGTGACCTCATACCAAGATTAATTTGCTCAACAGTTGTCATTGATGGCCTAGTTCATGGGGCCTTAAACATGGACAATCTTTAATATCATCATTATTTTGAGTCTTGCTAGAGATTGAGGCTACCTAGGTTGATTGGTTCCGACCCGAGGAATTATCCATACAGTCACTAGGAGCATCTCTGAGTTCTGGACTCTTTCATGCATCTTTCATCTCTGCATATCAATGGCGCCAACAAGGCAATTTCATCAACAGTACGGATTCACACACAGGAGTTGGGGCATCCGTTATCAATTTCTAATTTTCCTATAATGGAATTCATCTTACATGATCATGGAGTTTACAGTTTGGCAAAAATCCCTTTATAACCGTTGGGGCAAAAAACGGTCCATCTTTCACATCACTCATATTCTTTTCTGGTTTGTACACCAACCCCTTTTCTGTTGGGACATAAACAGATGGTTCATACACCAACCCCTTTTTTTTCACCGTTGGGGCAAAAACGGTTCATTTTCTTCCGAATTTCTTCCAATTGGCTTGTGAGAACCATTCTCGCTCGCCAATTGAGGGGGTAAGCTGATAAAATTTTAAATATTCTTTTATTCTTTGGTCTTCAAAGTTGTGCTTTAGTCTTGAGAGAGAGTTGCGTCTGATCCAGCTTTTCAGGTGTCTTAAGTTTTTGTGCTGCATTGTGTCTTCACACAAGGCAGCTCAAAAAGGGGCATCTGTAGACACCAAAATCCAGCCACTTGTAAGTCATCTATACCTTCCTGTCAGCCACGCGTCAGTTATCCATCCTTCCCGCCATTATTTGGCCCAAATCCACATCTTCCCGCCATTATTTGGCCCAAATCCACACCTTCCCGCCATTATTTGGCCCAAATCCACACCTTCCCGCCATTATTTGGCCCAATTTCACCTTTCCCGCCATTTTTCATCCCCAAATTTATTTAAATTATTATTTATATATATATTTTAATATTTTAATATATTTTAATATATATATAAATATAGTTTAAGTGATTTAATCTAAGCCGTCCATCCTTCATTTAATCTCATCCGTCCATCCATCTTAATCCGTTTCACAACCTAGATTTATTCTCTACCCTTGGATCCACTTTAATCTTAGCCACACATTCAAAGTGTCGTTAAAACCCTAAAGTGTGCCCTAAGAGTGGATTATAAATTGAGTCACTTTGATGGCTCAAACCCTATCTTCTTCTCCTATCTTTGCTATCTTTGCTATCTTTTGGACCTATCTCTTCTATTTCATCTATCTCTTCAGCTATCCATCGCCGCATCCTTTTCGCCGCATCCATCGCCGCATCCGTCGCCAACTTCGCCGCCATCTCTTCTCGCAATACTCTGCAGAATTCCCCATTCTTGTCGCAAGTGCCCGCGGGCGTTTACCCGCAGCCACAGACTCAGACCGACGTCTGAAACCTTGATCCAGAAGCACGCGGGCATTCAGCGAGTGCACCAGGGCGCCTTCTGTAGCCGATTTGACAGCCACATTACTTCTAGGTGCCGCCTGGTCTAGCCGCGTTAACAGAGAACAGGTATAAATCAGCTTAAAGCAAGTAACTTCTTTTCTTTTATTAATCTGTTGTTGAATTCCCGCATTCTATTTTTCTAGGGTTTTAAATTGTTTCTGAGGGCTCACACGATGGAGCCCTCTTATTAATTTCTAACTCCTTGATAGTGTTAATGTGTGCAAGATTTTAATGGCAGATCTGGTGTGTTGATAGCAGCTGTTTAAGCTGGAGTGGTCCGAGCTACAGGATACAACAAAGCCCACTCACCTTGTTGGGATTAAGGATACATTCTTCGGAGACGCCACCACATTATGCCAGCTAGGGTTTCGGAGAACCCTAGCACAAACTGTAATTTTTGTATCACGAAAAGGGTTACAGGCCCTGTTGTACTCAAAAGGAGTTTTTAAACTCCATTGATTAATAAAAATCATTTGTTTTGTACAACTGTGTTCTGTCTTACTTTTTATCGTGACTTCTTTATCTTTTGTTTGGCGTTGTATCTTTAATCTACAATAGAAAAAGTACAAGTGGAGGAGCACTCTGTATTGGAGATTTTTTAGTCTCTTGGCTAAGGAATAAATAGGCATCAATATCTTTATCCACAGTAGAAGGAGAGTACATTGTAGTGGTTGCTTGTTGTACATAGGTATTATGGATGAAGCAAACTCTAAAGGACTTCAATATAGAGCATGATCATCCCATCTCCATATTATGTGATTGTCTACACCTAAAATTTGCACATTGTCCCTCTCCCCATTTTTGCAGTAAATCAATTTGCAAAACCCTTAAAAATTGCATAGATTGGCTAAAAGCACTATTCATTCATCAAAATCACTATTCATTGTCCAAGCCCCTTCAAGCTAGCCAAGCCCCTTCCTACGCTTAATCCTAGGTCCTCATGTTATCTCATCCCCCAACTCAACCAAGGTTGAATTCCTCACCATGGTCAAAAGGTATTTTATGCTCAAAAGTTAATAATTTTTGTCAAAGTATACTTTATGGCTAATCACATGCTTAATTAGATCTAATCTTGATTTAATCTAAGCCTACCACCTCACCTAGTCTACTTTAACTAGGCTAGCCTACCATATCACCTAGTCTACTTTGATTAGCCTAGCCTTCGACCTCACCTATCCTAGCCTATCCTAGCCTTGCAACCTCTCATCCAAATATTTCTCCACATCACACTCCCCTGGGTCATAAATGAAAAATGGAGACTTTTGCACAAAAGAAGCAATTTTTAATTAAAATATATTTCCAAAAATTTGTTCATTAATGCCTAATGGATATTTTTAGCAAAGTCATCATTATTTTGTGGATGGGTGAGGTATTCTCTCACACAACCTCATTTATAAACTAGGATACCTTTCAGGTGGACACCTCACCATTGACACTTAATAGGGGACACCTCATCCCCTCCCTCTCACCTTGGCTAAGTCTATAAATAGAAGGTATTTTTCACCATTTCAAAAACAACCAACTTTTGCTTATCAAAACTCTGACGAAATCACTATAGCCATCACATCTATCCTACATCCACCACACAACCATCATAGAAACATTGTAGTTGATTTTTCCCTTTCATGATGTTTCCTTGTGATTGAGATAGGTCAATAACCCCACAAAAAGTGTACTTTTTAAGGGGACTCGTGTAAAAATAAAAGAAGCAGCTACTCCAGGACAACTAGAAAATTCATCTTGCATATTCGATCCAAAAACATAGGTTTGCACGACCCCGTGAGAACCACCCGATTCAAGATAGGTTCATAAAACCCCATACAAACCTATGTTATAGGAACCATAATCATTGAACAAGGTAAGTGTAGGTTAATTTAGTGTTTTTATGCTATTTTTAGTAGTTATTTTCATGTTTTAATCTTGTATAAGAGTATTTTTTCTTCTTAACCATGAGGTTTTATTGAGGCAGACCTCTCAACACACTAACAAGATTTTTTAGGTTCAACAGGTACAAAGAACATATCCAAAAAATGGTAGCACATGAGCAAGAATCCAACCTGCACTAAGAAACATAAAGAAGACAAATCCTACTACCTTTGTATACATCCAAAAGGGCTTCCTTAGGGAAGACCCCATTGTAGCCTTTAGGGAAAAATATATAAAAGGATATAAATATGTAACCCCTTTTATGATTTCAATAACAAATATAGTGGATTCTATAATTTTAATGAATATTTATAGTGTCATTTTTTTTGCTTTCATTCTGGCACGTCCAGTGGGACTCGAACCCATAATCACCTAATTTTTGTTGCTTTCATTCTGGAACACCTGGTGGGACCCCAAAAAGCACTAGCTTAATTGAATTCTAACCAAAATTACAGCCTATTTTGTATGGTAGGTAATTATCATTTTTGAAGAAACCCCAAACCAAAAATGCCCTGAAAGCCATCTCAAGCCAAACCATAAAAGGTTCGTTGGTGTACCGACGAGCCTCCAAAGATAGTAGTGAGTACACACTTGGGCATGTGAATTACCCAATATATCTTAAAATTTATACTTGACACCCAAGTTAATTAGGGTAAAAATGGTGCACCTAATGAATAGGAACAATATGCATCTATCTCCTATGTCTCATGAGCATCAAATTTTAAGAATGCAAGTAAAATGGAAGAAATACCAAATAGCAATAAATGAAGTAAAGCAAGTATATTTCTTATTAATTTGGTGGATAAAATCCAAGGTTACATATAAGTCCCCTTGAGGGCTCAAATATGATACAATTGTTATAAATTTTACGTACCCATCCTTCAAGCAATTTGGTGCACTTCCAATGTCTTTCCTCGTATCCACAATCGAGGTGGGTGGGCTAATACTGATGCTGTGTATATTTTATATTGAGGCCTTTTCTCCTTCCTAATTTTCTTTAGAAACATGCACCTACATACAAGGAAATCATAAATTTCAAATAGCAAGTGTGTATGATGAAAAACATGCAATCCCCACAGGCACTAAAATACTAGTAATGATAATATGCATGGATATTATACAAAATAAACTCCAAATGACTTAAAATTTAATAGGGATGTAAAATATATGGTTTTGGAAATATATCACCAAAAAAATAACCTAAATTGTGTTCGATGGCATGTCACATTCACAGTGCATGTTTCCAACCTGCAAAACCCAAAGAAAACAATTTCTTCCCTAAACATATGAAAAACGCATGAAAAATGAATATAATACATAAAATAACTTTTAAATATAACACATATGGTCATATATGCAAAATAAATAACATTTTTAGGTGCTTCTCTAGATGACCTGCATAAGACCCTACAAAACACTAAAAATATGATATCTCGCTCAATATAGCTCCAAAATACATGAAATTTGGATAGTAGAATCATATGATAATATAGAATCTAACTAAAAAATAATAATAAATAAATAATGCACATATAAGCCACCATCCTGGGGTGGGATGGTTGGGATTATCATAGAGTGGTGACCATCCTAGGGTGGGATGGCCACCAGTTTTACACTTATTTTGTCACCAATTCCTCTTTGAATTGGTTAGGGACCTCATAAATAGTGTTGTAGTAAAATTTTGTGATATAAATCACTTATATTGTTTGTTTTTGTAAGCAGATCGTGCCTCCTAGTTCACTCACAAACCTCCTTTGCTAGGTAGAGATTCCGAGGGAAAATGGCACAAAAGGGTGAGGGAAAATCTTAGCAGAACTTCATTGCTATGTATTTAAACTTCTATCTATATTATTTGTGTGGAAAATGGATCCACTTTATATCTAAATAAGGCCTTTGGGCAAGAAGGCATGCGAGGACATGCAAGGCAAGAGGCACCATTTGGCCAATAGGGTGGCATGCATTAGAGGGATAAGAGAATCTCCCTATTTGGACTCTTACATGTAGCATGGCATAAGGATGCTACATCATTTGAATTGCATGGTTGAATAGGTAGGGAAAATGGTAATTTTTGGGCACCATTTTTCCATATTTTACTTTTTAGAAGTCAAACCTTATGGTCGTCCCACCCTAGGACAGCCAGGTTGCCATCATCCTAGGGTGGGATGGCCAAAAACTGTGGCCATATCAGGATAGGAGGGTCATTCCTATATGTACCAAAAGCTTCCAAAAGTGGGTTAGAGCCTTCCAAAAGTGGTTATAACCACTGTAAAAACATTTGAGGGTTGCCCAAGGGGGCCATATGGTGTCAATTAACTAGTACTTTTGATGGCCTAATCGGATTGACCATATTTTAGTGTCTACACTAGGTATTGGTTCCAAACACCCACAACCATCGGTAAGGTAAGTAAGGGGAGGTTAAAAGCCTCATTTTATTAGGTATTGTATGCCCCCATACCTATACCACCAATCATGTCTCACCACAATGTATGCAAGGTTAAAGCATTCTTATATTTTTGTGTGGCATTAGTTAGATTATTTTTCTACAGTTTGCTTTTTTTAGGTATATGCAAAATATTTTAGGGTTTATGCTATCTTTCCAATATAAAAATGACTTTTGGAACTTTCTATGTAGATACATGTGCTAGCACACTCTAGGAGCTTCAAAATCATCATCAAGACCCCAAAATCAGTCAACCCTGTCTCTGAACCCTAGTTTGGTCGACCTTGTGTGAACCACCTACTAGAGGACAGGTTTGCACCCTAAGGTGAAAACCTTCATAATCAACATATATTCATAGAAAAATGTGAATCAGGAGGTTTTACACACATCTAGATGTAGGTATTGTGTGAAATCTTTATTTTCCTTCATTTTGAGGCTAATATTTCCTATTGGGCTTCTATTCCATAAAATCGTATTTGTTTGCTTTTTTTAGTTAGAGTTACACCTTCTTTCTATCTTAGCTTCATTTTGCATCCTTTACTTTTTTGTTATTTCCCTTCTAAAAGCTTTTAACTACATTTATTTCTTGTTATTTCCATTTTAAAGCTCTTAATTAGATTCATTTCCAGTCATTTCCTTTCTCACCATTTCCCTTTGAAAAGCACCTAGATAGAATTTTCTTTCCAAAATCATTTCATTAGCCTCCCTTCTAAAGCATTTAATTAAATTTCCATTTTGAAAACTGGTAGACTAAATTTATTTTCATGAGGATGTAAGTAATTAGATTTGTTTTGAAAAGGTATCCTAGCATAGCTTTCATTCGAAAAGGCATTTTGGATAGATTTTCTTCTAAAACAATATTGCACAACAAAAACCACACACTCATGTCCCATTTTTAATGGTGTAAGGAATTGGATTTCATCTCTAGTTTGAATTGGATTTCATCACCAATTCAACACCAGAGTTCAGTGAGGTTTGGGTTTTACTCTCCATTGGCTCACCTCTAGTTTTAGTCACCATAGTATCCCTCCAAGTGGATTGTTCTAGCATTAATACCCAGCCAGTCCTTCCCACTTTGAGTGTTGGTTATCCAAATTTAATCACTGGAAGGTACCTTTTAGGCATTGAATTACATAAAGTTTTACTCAATACTTCAGCTATCTATCTTCCTACTTTCTGTCCAGGCTTACACCCGATAGCTACAACTCAGCACTCAACATTGGATGCACCAAAATAGGAGTTTCAGATCCAACCTCCAGAGTAGGTTGGTTCTTTGTCAACTCAAACAAGGTGTTGACACAATTATGCTCACTTAGGGTTTTAGAGATTAGGGTTAGAAAATATGAACAACATTGGATGGATAGGCTAACAACATTGTACTACAGCAAAAATATTTGAAAAACCAAATTAAAGACACATCACTCAGATCAACATTATCTCAAATTAAATGTACTTTAATTCATTAAAGAACAATAGAGAAATATTTTAGAAAGTGATTTCAGTATCTAAACAATGATAATCCAAATAGCATAATTCACCAATAGCTATATTTTATAGAAATGTACTCCCTAGCAACAAATATCTAATTTAGAAGCATATTTCAATTATCTTAGTAGCTAGTAATCCATTAATTTAGCATAAACTAACCATTCAAGTATTAAGAGAAATGCAACTAAAGAATTTGAACCTCTGATAACAAATTATGTAGACACAAAATTTGAGGTGAAGATCAATGTAATACTCCTTTCATTAGCCCTTGGGAATATTTACATTAGCACATAAAAACACACTAGAGCAGACCCTTTTAAAATGATTGTTCAACATCTATTTATAGTTTTGCAAAATTAAAATAATAAAGAACATTACAAATATCATATTTTAACAGCTCAACAAAGAGTTCTTGTTTGCATTCTCTTATTGGTTCAACCTCTGAGAAATATACTACAAGTGGACCACCATGGTAGCTTGAAACCTCTACAACTTTTTGGTTGTTTGATGTTAACTAGAGTTATGTTCGTTAGAGACTACATATTGCATCATTGATCAATATTGGAAACCTTCTACCACTTTCGATTTGCAACCATCTATGGTTCTTATTTTCTCGAAACTCTCGATGGTTCAACTTCCTCCAATTGATTGTTTCATATTTGATGAGAAATTGCTTTTATATGCTTCATAATTCTCAACAAAGTCTCGACCATCGATCTCCCCCATTGTATGGCTATGATTTAATCTGACATAAGCTTGATATAATGATAAGGGAGAACACAATGCCATTCCACTTTAAAAATTGATGATGCTACCTTTCATTATTCAAAACTTACAGAATGCCAATCCAACACTAAAATTCCTTGAAAGTGAAGCGGGATGAAATATGCTCCCTATCCTTCATTTTTATTCTTTGACGATGAAGCATTCACCAATCCACACAAAAAAGGTTGGCGATGTCATATCTCCTTCAAAACTCTGTGGACTCCATTCCAGACCCAAGCAATTGCATTGGCCTATGAACACCTGTAGACACTAAAATGTGGTAAACCTGATTAAGCATCCATAAACAATGATCAAATTGGCATCATATGACCCCTTGGGCAGCCCTTTAGAGGCTCACAGTGGTTCTAGCCACTTCAAAAAGGTTTTTGGAGGCTACTAGCCCAATTTTTGGAGGTTTTGGCCCAAAATTTACCACCATCCCACCCTAGGATGGTGGTATATTCCCACCATACCACCCTGGAATGGTGGTGAGCCATCATCCTAGGGTGGGATGGTGAGTAGGTTTGACCTAGAAAAAGTCAAATATAGGATATTTGATGCCCAAAAACTGCCATTTAGCATGCCATATGGAGCATGTGGGTTAGAGGGAACTAAATCCTTATGACACACTTCTTAATGGAGGTCCAAATTTGATATTCTCTTCCACATCCATTTCATGCCTCCCGTTTGACAAGTGGCACCTCCTGCCATGCATGCCCTCACATGCCTTTTTGCACATAAGCCCCCTTGGGCTATAAAATGGATACAATTTCCACAAAAAAGACACACATACATAGATAGGAGTTCTAGGATATGCAACGAAGTGCTTTCGATATTTCTCCTCACCTTATTGCACCTTTTTGCCCTCGAAATCTCTCTTTTGCCAAGGAGGTTATTGGGTGACTTCAAGAAGGTAATACAAGCATAACTTTTCCATCCAAGTTAATATCTTCACCAAATTCATTGAAAATACACCTTATATTGTTTAGGAACATCTAATAGTGATTTTGGTAGCAAACAATGGCTAGAATTGGTGGGTATCCCCTCCTAGGGTGCCCTCTAAATAGTTGCAGTCACCACTGTCCCCCCTAGTATGAGGGTATATTATTACACAATTTCACTACTATTTTTTAATTATTATTTTTCTATATTATACCATGATGCTACAGTTCAAATTTTAGGTGATTTGGAGTTAAATTGACAAAGTTATAGCATTTTCAAGTTTTTGCAGGCTCGTAGGGCCCATCCGGGAACCCCGATTTGATGTAGGTGGATATGGACTAAATTTGAAAATATAATAATATGGGTTGTATTTAAATTTCCATTTATTCATACTATCCAAATTTCATGAGTTTTGGATATGTTTAGGTTCGGTATTTGCTTGTCTTCTTCTTCACAGGTTTCAAGTGTGCGATGTAAAATCGAGGGGTCTAAGATGTAATTTCTGATATTTTTTTGGTTATATCACCTCAAAACACCATATTTAACATCTCTACAAATTTTAAAGTCATTTGTACATGTTTTGATATATTTTTAATATATGTGCTATTTTATCCCTATGGGGATTGCATGTTTTCCACCATACACCCTTGGTATTTGACCCCTTTGGCTTCCTTGTGTTCTAGTGTAGGTTATTAGAATTAATTGGTAAGGAATATCAGACATCAGATATTGAAGATACAAGCAGCGGCGGCATTGGCTCACCCACCTCGATTGTGGGTATGAGGAAAAGCATTGGATGTGCACCCTGATTCCTTGGAGGAATTGATCCTTGGGCACCCCAAAAATTGTAACAATTGTATCACATTTGAGCCCTCAATGGTACTACTATGTAACCTTGGATATGATCCACCCAATTAATAAATAAGACACTCGTTTCATTTCATTTTTTATTGCTTGGTATTGCTTCATTTTCATATGCATGCTTTCGTTTAATGCTCATGTGCAATATGGTATAGATACACATATTTTTTCTCTTCATTAGGTGAACTTATTTTCCCTAATTCAGTGGCAATAATGGTGGGACCCTTGTCCCTTATTATTTGGGTAAAAATCTGACCTCAATTTTGCATTTTTTGCCCTTTTTGTGTTGCAGGTGCTCCCCTCCCCACCTTGGAACGGTGGTAGAGGCTTTATCTAGCACACCATGGTATGGTGGATTCACCGTACCACCCTAGGATAGTGGTGAGGCTTCTAATCATCCCACCCTAGAGTGGTGGTGAAACAAAGAGATTTCTACCCAAAAATTTAGAATCTGGAGAGCTCAAAATGGACAAAGTAAGTGCCTAAACCCTCTATTTTTCTGCTACATTTTTAGAGACTATCAAAAATCAGTTTTCTTGCTTCATTTGCTTGCATATAAAGGTTAAAAGTTACATTTTTTCTTTTCTTATAACATCACATAGCAAAATGAAGAATAAAAATCAAAGGAAATATGAAGTAGCGATGCATCTTTATGGCTTGATTGCTTGTGGCTTGCCCAATGGGTAAGTTAGCATTTAGGGTTTTACATTCATAAGTCACATTTTTAGGTTTCTTTATCCTAAATTTCTGAAATTAAAACACACTTATTGCATGCATTTAGTGAATTATCATTGAATTTTTCTTTGCTTACTTTATTTGGATTAAAAGGAACCACACACACACTTGCACGTTCCACTATAACATTGGTAAGGTTGGATTTCATTACCAACCCCCAATTCAGACTGGTGACATTGGATTTCACCTCCTTCCACTAGCTTTCCCATATATTCCTTAAATATAATAGGGCACTCTCGCAATATGGAATAGGTCACTAATATTCAAACTGCCTCCCACTATTGGAAACACTGTTTCAGAGTGGAAGAGTTAGGAGAACCCCCCACTAGGATTTAAGCAGTGTACCCTAGACTCTTTTGAGAAATTATGTTTGGCACTAGTGTCCCTAGTCACCACTTTTGTTGAGTTCCCTCATTCTAATTCCACAAAAATAGCAAAGAACAACAACAAATCTAAACACACTAAAACCAGTTTAGGACACACATTTAATCAGTAAAAAGATCATCATATTGTATGCTTTGTGTGTTTCTTTGTTATTTGGGACAAACCCCTAACCCTAATTTTTCAAAAAATAGGGTTTCAAAAAAAAAGTGAAAATATATTTTTTGATTCTGCATCCAACGCTTCAAGAATCGTGCAAAACAGAGCTATAACAAAAAAAATAGTTTTATTTTATTTTTACTCTATTTTTGACCCCGAAAATAGCGAAAATTGCACTAAAACGGTCATATAGTGGGCTAGACAACTCCAAAAAGTGCCAAAATTTATTTTTTTGTCTTAGTTAGCCCATAGGGCACCTCCCCTAGAAATTTTGAGTCCTAAATCTTCACGGTTCAAAATTTCCCAAAAAATCCCAAAAGTGGGCATTTCCCCACAAGCCCCGGTTAGCCAAATATTCCAAAAATACAAATTTTTGACCCAAAAATCAAATTTTGGATACCTAGCCCATTATTATCAGCTCATCGCACTAACTTTTTTTATATATAACACTTATAACCTTTTTGGGAAAGTCAAAATTTTCTAAAAATCGCCGACGGTCCCCGTTTTACCAATTTGGTCCAAAGGTGATTGAAAACAAGACCTCAAATTTAGTGAGATATTCAAGATCCATAGCCAGTGAATATATCCAAATAATTCTAGAGGACATGGCCATACCTGAATGGCATCCTAGGTCCTATCATAACAAAAATATCATCCCTAGGGGGGCAAACCTTCGAGATACCCCTACTAGGGAAGCACCCATAGGTCCTCTAGGAAAACTCCCTGATTGGGATACCTTGATAGAATTCTATATACCAAATAATCTGCCCACTGAGGGGTCTAATAGATCAATATCATAGGTCCACACCCTAGCTTAATCTATACATCAATCATAATATGAACATGAGAGTACACCATGGCCTATCCTGGATGAGCAAACCACCCCATTTGATCGAGCAAGTCGCCCTCATACTCCTCACAGAGAGCACTCAACATCCACATATCGTGCTTCTGTGTAACCTGAATATATAGAGCTTACATCCAAAAATAAATATGAGGCTTTCCTAATAGATGAGGGAGAAGATCCCAACCATCTACCTGCTCCTTGTGAAGAGTACTTGGTGCAACCATATGGTGGTTCTACATCATTGGACTATACAGAGCCAATTCATAAATCAGAGTCTCAAGGTAATGTGATCCTTAGAGAGCATGGAAAATAAGCATTAGACCCTACTATAGGGGAAATAAATTATAAACCCATCCATATTTCAAATATGAGGATACACAAACCCCATGCAACGGAGCAACCAAATCATACTCATCAAGCAATTAGGCCAAATCTTAAAAGGCAAAAACATACGGATCACCTCCAGTTGGCTCAACAAGTACATTAATAATGGATGGACTCACAATGAGCACACCTACAAGAGTTGTATCAACGAAAGATACAATAACAACAAAATATACAACAAAAGAAATTACATAATGCAGTACCTAAAGTTGTGCTTACACCTAGCACCTATAGGATGCAACAACGGGCAAGATGCCCAACACAATCTCAAAATATTCCCCCTCGGCCACACCAAACTTGCATTCAACATCAAAGGCCATTATATAGTAATCATCAAAAGCCTCATACTCCTCAAAATTACCAAGATCAATACGAGGAGGAATCATATGAAGAGTCCCAATGGGAACATCAGGATCAAATAGATGCCTACCCTAAACCTAGTTATGATGAGGTATCTAATGATCATACTTTTCATCCACATCAACATCAAAAGTGACCTCCTTCATCTAATAAAGGGTGACAACAGGATGATCATATTATGTTTTCAGGGCCATACAAAGTGCTAGTTGATTGGTTGAAGGCATTAGAAAAGCTAGATCAAATTTTGGGTTATCAAAAAACCACACTAAAGTAGCTTTGTAATCAGCCTGTACATCCATCAGTGTCATCACTGACATACCCATCAAATTTCTAGATGCCCAAGCTTGAAGATTTCAAAGATGATGAAGATGCATAAGAGCACGTGGCAAGATTCATTCTTAAGTGCTCTCATCTTCAATATTATGACCCTTTGATGTTGAGAATATTTGTTACAACATTATTTGGAGATGCTTTAGAATGGTATAATCATCTACCATGGCATAGCATAAACACCTTTGAGCAATTGGTCGATGCATTTTTGGGACGTTTTGCCTCTAGCGCTAATAAAAGGATAAACTTGACTGACTTGTCTAGCCTTCATCAACTTGATGATGAGGTAGACATAGAGTATGGTAATATATGGAGAAAGGTGATGTTAAAACTACCTTTCACCCTACCCACAATGGAACTCATTCAAATGTTTACTAGAAGCTCTTCAAAGCAGATTTTATTTCTTTTACAATTACAACAATATCAAACATTCAAGGAGGCCTTAGCACAAGCCCAAATCATTGAGGACATCAAGTTCTAGGAGGGTGATGTACGACTCCATAGAGAGGAATAGCCAAACAATAATATTAAAGGTGGTAACACATCAAAATGTAGCCCCAATCAATCAAGTGGTTCTAAGCATCTTTGAACCCTTAAACCAAGCTCCCCCACTGTAATTACCAGTTTGACCTAATTACTAGGCTCAGCCTCCATTGGTCAAAAACCACCTACAATAAAATCAAATACAATATACTCATTTATCAGAGCCCTTAGCATCAATATTCAATCGATTGTATGAGGCACGAGCAATCACACTTCCCGAGATCCATCCATTGAAACCTAAAAAACATAGATCAAAGGCACACAAGAAATATCTATACTATGTTTACCATAGACAAAGAGGTCATGACATCCAGACATGTTATCCTTTTAGATATTTAGTTCATGATATGATCGAGAGGCAAGAGCTCCGATGGGAAATCCTCTTGCTCCTAGCAACCAACTGATAGGATACTTCCAAGACCTCTGGCCCATACATGAAGTAAAAACATCTGCCAACCACTTTGAGCAATCCAAAGGTAGCATACCTTCCCCACCATCCGCATCACAACCAATGAATCATAGTGAGAACTCTAATGATATCACACCTTTCTCACCTTCATTGAGTAGCATGCACAATGGGGGTGCCTAAGATATTGTGCCTTCCCCCTCGTAAAACACTCAAAATTCAAAAACAATTTAAAACACCAAAAATCCAAACAAATCATAAAATATCAAAATCCACAAACATTCAAAATAATCAAAATTTCAAAAATATTGCAAAACATTAAAACACAAAAATGTTTGGCATGTACCCTTGCATACTTTAATTGCATTGTGTTAGGTAATTTTCAGCCATTATAATTGCATTAGGATAGGTCCTGTTTAACATCACATCAATCACAGTAAATTTTGGGGGTATATAAGGTATTGCACCTTCCTCCTAAGAACACAAAGTAAGCAAAGTTACAAAAGGCTCCAATGGTATCTACATATCGCTTGGTCAATCTAAAAATACCCCTAGACTATCTATGATCATCTAGGTAAACCCTAAAAACCCCAAAGGCATCCATAAGCCCTTTGGTCACAACCAAATACCCCTAGGTAGTCGTAGACACTTTCTAAGTGTCATTGACCGTCTAGGTCACCCAAAAGGCTCCTAGAAGGTTTTCACCATCTAGGTCAAGTAAAAAAACTCCTAGACTATCTACAATCATCAGGTCAACCCTAAAAGCCCCAAAGGCATCCATAAGCCCTTTGGTCAAACCAAATGCCCCTAGGCAGTCGTAGACACCTTCTTAAGTGCCACTGAACGCCTAGGTCACCCAAAAGGCTCCTAGCGGGTTTTACCATCTAGGTCAAGTAAAAATGCTCCTTGACTATCTACGATCATCTAGGTCAACCCAAAAAGCTCCAAAGGCATCCATAAGCCCTTTGGTCACAACCAAATGCCCCTAGATAGTCGTAGACACTTTTTAAGTGTTGTTGACCATCTAGGTCACCCAAAAGGCTCCTAGCAGTTTTTCACCATCTAGGTCAAGTAAAAATGTTCTTAGACTATCTACGATCATCTAGGTCAACCCAAAAATCTCCAAAGGCATCCATAAGCCCTTTGGTCACAACCAAATGCCCCTAGATAGTCGTAGACACTTTTTAAGTGTTGTTGACCATCTAGGTCACCCAAAAGGCTCCTAGCAGGTTTTCACCATCTAGGTCAAATAAAAATGCTCCTAGACTATCTACAATCATCTAGGTCAACCCAAAAATCCCCAAAGGCATCCATAATCCCTTTGGTCACAACCTAAAAGGCTCCTAGGTGGTCTAAAACTATCTAGGTCACCCCTAAATGCTCCAAGGGTGCCTATATCCCTCTTGGTCAACCTCAAAGGCTCCTAGGCAATCTATAACCGTTCATGTCACCCCAAAATGCTCCAAGGGTTCCTATATCCCGCTTGGTCAACCTAAATGCCCCTAAATGGTCTAGAACCATCTAGGTCAACCAAAAAGCCCCAAAGGTATCCATAAGCCCTTTGGTCCCCCCAAATGCCCCAATGGCCCCAATAAGCCAATTGGTCATAGGTACATATATATATATATATATATATATATATATATATATATATATATATATATATATATATATATATATATATATATTTATATATCAATCAAAAATTCAAAAACATCATCAAAACATCAAAATACAAAAGCATTGCATCGCATTGCACTTTCATACATATATATATCAATCAAAAATTTAAAAACATCATCAAAACATCAAAATACAAAAACATTGCATCGCATTGCACTTTCATACATATATACCAATCCAAATTTAAAAAATAAGGGCATTATCAAAATTTCAAAAAATATTGCATCCTCATCAAGTCGCATACCATTGCATAATCACTTACATTAGGCATAATCATCATTTACACTTTGCATTTTAGAGTGGCTCATACATGTCTAGCACTAATATTGTACACTAGTCACAATTCACAATCAATTTTGTCAAGGTCATAATTCACCTCATTCCATAGTTACTTATCATTTCCATCCACACTTCATACATTTCCATAGTCGTGTCCATTCCCTTCACTTAGACATTTGTTTTAAATGTCAGTATGGTTTTTGGCAACTAAACCACATCTAGTTTCTTCTCAAATTTTGTAGAAGGCTAGTGAGATTTTTAGGAGGTAGAGTCTTGCTTAGATTTTGCCTTGTATACATCAAATCCCAACACATTTCACACTAATAAATCCATGTTTCATGAAAATAAATATGAAACCCACAAAGTGGTCTAGGGTACCTTGAGCGAAAATTTCATCCTGCTCATCCCCCTATGCAAATGGTTCAAGAATGCTAAGAATTGGCAAAAGGACAAGCTCTTCCCTACCCAATTTCCTAAAATAAACAATGGTTTTCACCACCATCCAAACACCCTTGATCCTTAAATTCGTAAGGATTCGTACTACATGTCCCTGATAAGGATGGGTAGTCATCCCCAAGGTCTAAAATATTAATACCATTCCAAAGCAAAATTACCAAACACCCTTGATCCCTAAAGTTGTAAGGATTCATACTACATGCCCCTAAGAAGGATGGGTAGTCATCCCCAAGGCCTAAAGGATAAATGTCAATCACAAGACAAAAATCCCACAAGTTCAACTTCAAAATCAAAATCCTCAAAAAACAACAATCAAAAGAAACAATGGTTAACACCACTCCCCAAATCCCTTGCTCAAAGAAAATCAAATACAAAATAAAAAGTGATTATAATCACTACATATGAGCAAGTATCCCTATAAAATTAAATAAAATAAAGGCACTTGATCTTGAATCCCTAGAATTCTCAGCATTTGACAAACCATCTAGGTGATCCTCATTATGGTTTGGGTGGATAGCCTATCCGGCAATGACAGTATCCTAAACATATGATAATATGTCTACCACATTAGCTTTGCGTGTGTGTAGACCAATGTTTGCATGTGGACGAGCTAGCTTTTGGTCACCTATACTACCTAGTGGTCTAATCCAACTAAGTACAGAACTCTGTATTATGGCATTCATAGAGTGATCCTCATTATATTTTTGGTGGATAGCCTACTTTTCAATGGTGGTATATTTATGTGTCTTGCAAGAATGAACTCACTTGCACACATAGGTATATTGAGTATCTTGTTCATCCTAACAGATTCATACCTTGTCAAAAATTCTGCATGGTTAGTATACAACTTTTGATCAATTGACTAGAGCGTTTGAGTCTCATGAAAACCTCATAGGCCTTCTAGAACATGCATTTTAGTCATTCCATTTTATCACATGTATTTCAATTTCCATTTGCACAAAACCATTACATCTCATGACAATATTCCACATGAATTGATGAATTCTATACAGTCTATGGTGCTAACATAGTATGTCATATAGTGTTCATATTCCATCAATACACATCAATAGATCATACATTTCATTATGCATACACACTTTGCATATCATCAAATGACATCATAGTACAACATATGCATCCATCAATGCATCCATAGATCATAACACATAATGCATCTAACACTCCAAATTATCATAATTGCAAATCAAGAAAAAAAATTTGTAACATCAATGGGGGCATTATTGGTATCATACCTCCCATAATCAGCAATCAAATAGTTAATAAATCAACCTCAAAAAGCCCCAAAGGTATCCATAAACCCTTTGATCACCCAAAATCTCCAAAGGTATCCATAAACCCTTTGGTCACCCCAAATGCCCCAATGGCATCCACTAAGTCCATTTCTCATAATAAAATGTTTAATCCAAATCAACAATGGATAACTTAATCAATTTAATCATGTTCATCTTGTGAATCATTGCAAAATATAGTCATGCACCCCCTTTTCTTGGGGCAAATAAAAAAAAGATCAAAATAAAATTCAAGAAAATCGATAAGCTTATCTTCTATTCCCATCAAGTCTAGGATTTGATTTAAGCTTATCTCATATTTCCATCAAAGCTAGGATTTGATTTAATCTTATCTCCTATTGCCATCAAGGCTCAAATTTTATTTAAGCTTATCTCCTATTGCCATCAAGGCTAGGATTTTATTTAATCTTATCTCCTAATTGCCATCAAGGCTAGGCTAAAGCGTAGACTTGAGCTCATCTTCCAACTGCCACCAGGCTAGGATTAGACTTAAGCTTGTTTGTCAATATGCCAAATAACACCAAAATCAAGTTTCTTAACTTTTTGAAGGCATTAATTATGAGAGGCATACCCTTTACATGGTTGGGGCATCCAATGTTGATGAGGTATTCTTCTATGAAATCTCATCAAAACTCAAAAATTCAAAAACAATTAAAACACAAAAAAAACAACACAAAAAGCTAAAGAAAGGGTCCAAAACCCACCAAAATCAAGTCAATTAGGTCAAGTGACTCATAAATTTTCTCACTGGTCATTTCCTCATAAACTTGTCATTTGAGGGGGTAGTCATAATCAGTCCAAATCAGCAAGCACACACTCAATTATGCGAACTGCGTTCGTTCAACAAATATTTGATAAAGACAATCATGCCCCTGCTTAGGGCAGCAAACAAGCACACAATATCACATCATAACACTTGAAATTACTGGCATCATGAATTCATAGGCCCTATCCCTTCATGATAGACAATATTAAAGCATAAGCACACTCATTTAATGAGTCAAAAACAAGGATTCAAGGACACACATCCTTTCCATGATTGGGGCATCGAAAGTTGGTTACGTTATAGAGTAACCTTAATCATTCAACATTTTGGTCATCTATTTTTTCTCAGCACTATGCTACACACAATTCATCTCAAAAATGGGTATATGTAGACACTAAAATATGGTAAACCCAATTAACCATCCACACACAATGATCAAAGTGGCATCATATGGCCCCTTGGGTAGCCCTCTAGAGGCTCACAGTGGTTCTAGCCACTCTGGAAAGGTTTTTGGAGGCTACTGGCCCAATTTCGGGAGGTTTTGGCCCAAAATTCAGCACCATCCCACCTTGGGATGGTGGTATATTCCCACCATCCCACCCTGGGATGGTGATGAGCCATCGTCCCAAGGTGGGATGGTGAGCAGGTTTGACCTAAAAAAAGTCAAATTTGGGATATTTGGCACCCAAAAATTTCCATTTAGCATGCCATATGGAGCATGCAGGTTAGAGGGCACTGAAACCTTATGAAACACTTCTTAATGGAGGCCCAAATTGGATATTCTCTTCCACATGCATTGCATGCCTCCCATTTGACAAGTGGCACCTCCTGCCATGCATGCCCTCACATGCCATTTTGCACATAAGCCCCCTTGGGCTATAAAATAGATATAATTTCCATAAAAAAAGACACACATACATAGATATGAGTTCTAGGATATGCAATGGAGTGGTGCCAATATTTCCCCTCACCTTATTGCACATTTTTTCCCTCGGAATCTCTCTTTTGCCAAGGAGGTTATCGAGTGACTTCAAGAAGGTAATCCGAGCATAACTTTTCCATCTGGGTGAATTTCTTCACCAAATTCAACTAAAACACACCTTAAATTGTTTAGGAATACCTTATAGTGATTTTGGCAGCAAAAAGCGTCTAGAATTGGTGGGTATCCCCTCCCAGGGTGCCTTCCAAATAGTTGTATTCACCACCATCTCCCCTGGGATGAGGGTAAATTATTACATAATTTCACTAATATTTTTAATTATTGTTTTTCTATATTATCTCATTATGATACAGTTCAAATTTCAGGTGATTTAGAGTTAAATTGACAAAGTTATAGCATTTTCAAGTTTTTTTAGGCTCGTAGGGCCCATTCGGGAACCTCAATTTGATGTAGGTGGATCTAGGACTAAATTTGAAAATATAATAATTTGGGTTGTCTTGAAATGTCAATTTATGCGTACTGTCCAAATTTCATGAGTTTTGGATATTTTTAGGTTCGGTATTTGCTTGTCTTTTTCTTCGTAGGTTGTAGGTGGGCGACGCAAAATCGAGGGGTCTACAGATGCAATTTCTGATCTTTTTCTGGTGATATCCCATAAAAACACTCTCTTTAAAATCTATGAAAATTTTCAAGTCATTCAGACATGTTTTGATATATTTTTAATATATGTACTATTTTGCCCTTGTGGGGATTGCATGTTTTCCACCATACACCCTTGCTATTTGACCCCTTTGGCTCCTTGTGTTTAGGTGCAGGTTTTAGAAGGAATTGGAAAGGAATATCAGACATCATATATTGAATATACAAGCAACAGCAGCATTGGCTCACCCACCTCGATTATGGGTATGAGTAAAAGCACTAGATGTGCACCCTAATTCCTTGGAGGAATTGATCCTTGGGCACCCCAAAAATTGTAACAATTGTATCACCTTTTGAGCCCTCAAGGGGAATTCTATGTAACCTTGGATTTGATCCACCCAATTAATAAATAAGACACTCGTTTCATTTCATTTTTTATTGCTTGGTATTGCTTCATTTTCATATGCATGCTTTTGTTTGATGCTCATGTGCAAGATGGGATAGATACATATATTGTTTCTCTTTATTAGGTGCACCAATTTTCCCTACTTCAAAACCATTCCATACTCGATGTAATGTAAAGGGACTCTTCCTCCATTCCACATTGGCTTCAGAGTAAACGTTGCCTGTCACCATTCCAAAAGAAAGTTAGTCAAAAAGATCTTCATCATGAATCTGCATTGCTTGTACATAGCACTCCGTCTTCTGTCACCATTCCAAAAAAAAAATTCTATGCACTCTTCAAAATCAGGCTCTCCAACATTTAGCTTCTCAAAAGATATCAAATAATATGACACGGTCTTTAATCCGCACTTATTTTATGTTGATGTCATCCTTCAAAAAAAATTACGGATTCAAGGAATGTCACCAGTCCAGAGCCAAAGACATAATAAATTATGTAGAATTGCTCCAAGTGTGAATATTCATCAATTTTTGGGTGGATTTATGGCCTTTGTTGTGGATTCACTCCAAAATACATAGAAAAGTGTGTGGAATGAGATCTTCATGTCTTAGGAAAAATTTTCCTAAGTATGTGGCCATTTTGGGCCTACATTATGGCACCTCCCAAGTGGATTTGCTTGCAAAGCTATAGAACTTAGAGTCTTATCCATTGAACCTTAGGAGTCAAAATATGTTCATCTTCAAAAATAAAGAATAACTTCCATATAAACACTACCCTCTAAAAAATCTAACAATCTATTTAGAGAGTAAAGGTTCATATGGAGATCATGCCAAAAACATCAGAACTTATCTGCTTATAAGGAGACTATGCCAAAAATACAGTCATGTTGCCATTGTCTTCAAAAATTAGGCATAACTCTACTCCTCTTATAAGACCTTATTGTAAAAATGCCTTCACACAAAATTTGTTTCTCGTTGTGCCTCTCTAGGCTTCATGCCTTTATTTTTTATTTCTGACCATTATCAGAGCAAAAAACAAAAATGCAAAACTTGTGCATATGTACAAAAACAAAAATGAACTAAGTGTGGACCCCTTATAGGCCTGTGATAGTTCCATATTTATCCTCTTCTTAGTGGGCCTCTTCCTTAGTATCCTCTTCATTATCTTCTTCTTCTTCTTATTTTTCTTCTTCTGGAGAAGGTTATTTTTTATTCCTTCAGAATCATCACCAAACAACTGAATCATCAATTTTAAAGTTTGTAAAGCCTATTTCTAGGTTTCTCCAGAGGGGTTCAATGTTTCTTTGAGCTACTTGTAAATATATTATAATTCTCCAATATCCTCATAATTAGTAGCATTTTCTCTGTTCACTATATCTTCCATGAGATATCTTAATTTGATAAAATCAACAATTAGCTGGGCAACTTGCTCTTGGTATAGTGTCTCTTCAAGAGAATCAATTCCAAATTAATCCAGTAGATTTTCATCAATGCTCTTCTAGATATCTTCCACAGATAGCAAGTTGTGATCCTCCATCCATAGGCCTTTGAAGCCAACTTGAATAATTTTTTTTTTTACATCAACAACATCCTTAATCATTCCCTCAATCCTATAAAATAATAGCCAGGCATTTTGAAGTGCCCTATGCTTCTTGACCATAGTTATAGAAGAAAATATGGCAAGATTCTATTATTTATTGGGAATTGGTTTAGCAGAATTACTGGGTCTCCTATCAACCAACCTGTATATTTGTTCAGCCAGAATCACCATAGGCTGCAACTCTCCAAAGATTTGATCTAAATATTTTTGAACATTGGGGAGTAAGTGGCTGGCATCATCTAGGTAGTCAATCATAAGCTAAAGCCCTAAACATTTATCTTGGACCTTGAAGAGTAGTTCTGTTCTAATATTTTTTAATTTAGCTTTAGAAAATCTAGAAGACTTAGCTTTCTCAAGTTGAAGCTATTGTTTCAAACTTTGAATTTCTTTTTCTTGTTCCTCATTCAACTTATTTTGCTCTCCTAGTTGATCTTTGAGCCTATTGGCCTCTTGGTACTTTTCCTACCAACCCTTGGCCTCTTTTTTCAAAGCCTTTTCTACTTCCTTTTGATTTCTCAGAGTCCTCTAAAGCTTTTCAATTTGTTTCTCTAGTTTTCTCACATTCTCTATGAATATATCATTCTTCACATAGAAGGTTTCTAAGTGGGCTTTGGCTATAATCATCTCATCTTCTTTAGGAAGCTTCTAAATATATTTTGTGACCTCCTTAACTCGATAATCTTGGACAGTCATTTCAATTTCAATTTTACTTACAAGTGGAGTCATAGATCTAGATATCCTCTACCTAGAAACTGGGTCAACATACATGCTTCTTCTTATGACAACCATCCTGTTGGAAGGCTTAGAAAGCTTCTCTACCCAAAAATAATTTATTTTTTGGGTGGTTTCTTGCTCCTTTGGCAAAGATATATGACTTGAAAAACTGGCAGCTAGGGGAGATGAAGATACTAGAAATGTAAGGGAAGACTCAACCATTGACAATGGTGGTGTGGAAGTAATTACAGTAGTCTCTGTAACAACAATGGACTCTATAACTACTATTGTGGTTGCTATTGGTAAACTCATAGGAATTGATGCAAGACTAACAACTGGATGCATGGGGGTACTTGGAAAAATCTGTCCCTTTGATGGGGGTGGTGGTAATAGTGAATATTAAGTGATGGGAGATGGTGAATTGGGAACCTCATATGATGAAATTGGGATTTAGGGTGACTTTGAGGGAGAAGGGGTGATTTTTTTTTAGTGACGATCGATGAAACATGGGGTGGACCGTGAGAGGGATAAGGTACCTTTTTCACATTTTCTTGACTAGAAAGGGAGAGATAATTCCTTGGGGATTCAAGAGGATGAAGAGGGATTAGAAACCATACCTTCACCTACATATGTAGGATGTTCTTGTTTTACCTCTATATCTTGTTGCTGCTCTTGATGAGTCAATTCTTCTATAGCTGAAACAACTATCTCTTTAGTAGTATCCTCCATATCCAATATTTTTTTCTTTGCAACCTATATTTCCCTTCTTTTTGGAGCTATTTTAGCTCTTCTATGAATTAATTGAAAGGAATCCATCTCACTCTCTAAATATTCCTTTGATACCTCTCCTTGTACTATTCTGGTAAGCAAGACTTGCTCAAAAATGGGACGTAATTCTACTGATGTTGCGGTAGTGAAAGTGAGGGGTTTGAACCTAAAACTCTCATCCTTCTATCTCCAGTCAATATATATGTCTGGAGGATATCCTCCTAAAGCTAAGTGTTTAGGCCTAGACACTGCTTCAATGACTAGAAGACTGATAGCTTTTTCACTTGAATATTACATTTTGCTCAAAATATGTGCTCCCTTAGGAAACTTCTCCACTTGTTTAGTGGTATGATGAAATTTTTTCACAACCTCAGCTACTGTCAAATGAGGTTACTACTCTTATACTGAAGCTTCTTGATATGTGGGTGGACAGAGAGATTCACAACCATCTTGGGACTTTTTAACTATTAACACTATGTTTCTGATGTCTTTCTACTTCTAGGTTCTGATATTTTCATCATATTTCATAGAAAACTCTTTATCAATCTTCATGCCAAAATTGGACTTAGGTTTTCCAATTTCTATTCTCATTCTCCACAAATCTAATATTTTTACTACATTACATTTTTCTCCTTATTCTACCTCTTCAGCAGCATCCTCATCCATATGAGGGTCATTTTTCTTTGTCGTTTTCTCTTCAATATCATGCATGGTGGCTTCTGTCAACTGATGACTTTTATTTTTGTCAGGATCATAATCCATAATTTGTTCATATAAATCCAACCATGGAGGTAGTTAACCCTATTTTGACACATTCCACTCCAAAAAAGTGGTCTCATAATTATTTTTGCCTTGTTTGAAATGATCCCTAGACCTCTTTTTAAATTTGTAAGATTTTTCTCCATTTAGGGCTACATTTCTTGTAGTGAAAATACCATCAGAGTCATAAATTCACCTTTGGAAAATGTAAAATAGACATAACCTATCAAGGTATTTGTCAATTTGCTCACTCTACCCCTTATTTGTGATAGTAATATCCTCCATAGTGTTGTAGGTTAGCAGAGATTTTCTTTTCCTAATTGAACCATAATTAAAATAAATGTACTTTATCTACCTCAAATATTCTAGGGAAAAGAGCCTCTTTGTGACAAAATGGGTTAGGAGAAAAGGTTTACCCATGAAACCATATAGTCTTATTATAGTGCCCTCAATCAAAAAATACCAATCTTCTTCTTCATCATCCTTTGCTCTCAAAATTTTCTTAGCCAAGGGTGGTAATCTAGGGCACTCTCCATACATTATTTTCAAAGTAGGTCCAAGGAATTCCAAATTGAATCTATAAAAGACTCACTACTTATCAAATGACTTGTCCAATAATAAACCGGCAAGGGTTACCCATCACTAGTTTTATCCTTAACCGGAATCCAAGACATCTTGTCCTTAATGGCAGCATAAAACATCCATACCAGACTTGAGCAATGCCTAAAACTAGGAGCATCAGAGCCCCTTTTTATTCTTACCAATTGTTCATGTATCCTTTGATCAAGAAAGGTTGGCCAATTAAAAAAGATAACCCTAGTACCTTTTTCCTCCACACGTTCCTCATACATTCTTTCATTTGAAATATAGTAGGCTATGGCAATTTTCCAGCCATGCACCATTCTATCAGAATCTAAACCCTCCATACAGGCCAACATAGAGAAAATTTCGGGATTTGCAAATTCATCAATATGAATAGGAACTTTACACATTTTATATTCCTCTCTTATTCTTTTAAAATTAAGATGAAGCTATTTTTCTATATATCCCTTCTTTTATAATGTTACCAATGCAGTATAAGCCCTTGCTTGCTCTGCTATGTCAAATGGTTTGAGATCTGAAGGTAGACCTACTCCTACGGTGAATATTTCATGAAAAAAATATTTGGTAATTGAGAATAGGGGAACGCCTTTAGATTTTTTTATCATTTTATTTTCAGAATCATAGAACTGGATCATAGTAGATACTAACTCGAGGCAATGATGTGTATAATCACAGATATAGGAGAACAAGAAATATTTTATAGTTATAGTACCTTGTCATTGCATTGGCTTTCCCCCAAAGTATCTGAATTCAAAACGTGTCCTTATAAGGGTCCTCCTTACTCTTTTCATTATTGTGTATGCAATTTGTTTGGTTTTATGCACATGAGCTTGTAATTCTGCTCCTGTCTTATGTGCTTCCATGAGCGCTTTATTTGAAGCCATATTAATAGCAACAATACTATGTTCTCTCTGGAATTCATAGTGAAATTTTTTGAGTGTTGTCTCAGTCTCTTCTGCTCTATGAACACAATTTGGCACTAGGTGAACATTTCTCATGCCTTTTGATTCTTTTATTTCTTGGTGTGCATATATCTTTCACTATTAATGCGACTGCTGATGAGGCCCAAAAATACCTCATTATTACACTATGTTTGAAATATAAAAAACTGCCATATTACCAAACATGACAAAGTTAATTTCCAAATAGTTGATTAAAATATATTATTTGTTAATTATTTGCATGATTTCATGTTAGGAATATTATACCCTTGTTTTGACTATTTTCAGCATTTTATGACTAATTTGTCTTGATTAAGTAGCAATTAAAAGATGCATTTCAATTATCCAAATGTGGTATACTGATGTCCATTAATTTCACAAAGGTGTTTGAATTTTTTCCCACCTTTTGAACTTGTTTGAAATCCACATTGGAATTAAATTTCTAGGACTGTCATAAATATGAAAATTCTACAAAGGACAACCATATAAAAACCGACAAGTTGTCACTTTATAGGAGCACCTTGAAGTTGTCAAGAAAATCATGAGGAAATGGATGGAATGAGTTCAGGAGGATTAAATAAGATATCTGGCTATTTAGAAGCATTCCCACATGATCTAAATAGGCAGCAACAGGGTATAACCGACCAAAATTATTGCACAGTTTTAGCATGTTTTCTTGATAAATGAAATGCATGATTTTAATAAGAAACATGATATATTACCTTGTATTTATATTTAAATTATTTTCCACATGCTAATTTGGTTTAAAAACTTGTAAATAGCACCAAAGTTGTAACTTTTGTAGTAGAAGCAGAAAAAAAAAAAATTACTATGTAAATTCCAGCCAGCTGCCAATGAATGGCAAGGCCTAGAATTTAGCAATGGAGAAGGATAAAATAAGTTGTAATCACCTCCTGGAAGCTATATTAAATGAACTACCTAAAATAAATAGCCAAAATAGACATTCAGAATGCGTTTTGAGCATAAAGTGCACCTACAACTAGTTATTCCAAAGATCTTCAAAATAATAAGGGAACACACTTCTTTTTAAATATCTATAGTTTCTAAGTGGTTGAAAAGATAAACCAAGGTTTAGGGGATATAGGAAAAACTTTATATAATTTTCCCCATCATTCCTTGCAAACCAAAAGATACAGATCACAAGGAAATATCAACTAATGCAGTCGATCCTGTCCAGGAATAGACCTAGAATTAGCTGCAGAATATTAGGCAAATAAGTTATAAAATAGAAATGGAATATTTTATGCATGTAAATAGAAATTAGATATTATAAATAGTGTAGATCCCATATTTTTTGAGCTAAGTAGCAATTAGGAAAATAGGAGTTTTTAGCAATAGATATCAAATTGCAACAGAGTGCAACAACAAAATTATAACTGGAATAATAAAGTGCAGTTCTTTCATTTTTTTGTCATATATGAGTGTGTGTAAAATCTAGAAAGTAAGAGGAGTTCATACCTTATTATATAAAAGGAAGAAAGGGCCACTTCTAGGCCTAGGAGAAGGACTGACAAGATAGGTTTTTTTTTTATTCATGTTGTAGTAGAATTAGCTGAATATTTATCAAATTTCATCTTTTGTTTCACACTAACCTTTGTTGCAGTTTTATGATTTATTTCATGTTTAAAGTAAATTTGCAAGACTTTATAAATAGGTGATATTTGATAGATTAGCTACTATTTCATATTTTTAGCAGATTACAGTATTGTTTTGGATTCTTTCATTTCAACAGCTTTTACCATTTTTTTTGCATTTTCCCTTTTTATTGTCAGCTACTGTACAGAATATTGACAACCTTCTGAAGAAGAACACTGACAGGGATTATTTTGTGTTCTTATTACTCAGCAATTTCCATTCTTGTAAAATTAACTAGGTTTAATTTCTACAATTGTAACTAGATTCCAATTTCTATAACTTAAAGACCAGATTTCCATTCCTGCAAGTAGATTAGTTTATTTTATGCAAGATAGGATTAAAAGGTGATCTAAAACCCCCACATAATTTGTTCTACCAATAAAACTTGTTGCTCCCAAATGAACTAAACTGCAACCCTACTTAAGTCTTCTCTCATAAATAGCCTTGGACACCACCCTAGATTGACAAATCATTGAGACTTAATAATGCTAATAATGACATGCATAATTTTGGTGTCATTGCTGGGGACATGGTGTTGTTAGAAGATAAAAGTAGCCCAATAATTGTTAATTGTGCTAAGTTGTGAAATTCAAAGTGAAATCTAGATAAATGATTAGTATAAGTAACATTTTTTGGTAAAATTGAATTTTAGTCCATTTATAAAATAAGCAGGAAACCACAGGAAGAAAAATTTCACAAGAGGTTGAAACTATGTCAAAGTTGTCTAAATTTTTTATTTCCAAAAATATTGGAATTTTCAAAGAATCACAATCATCCACTTCAAGCACTACAATATCCTTTGAGAAATAATTACAAGGAGAAAAAATCAGTAGTTCAACACCACTTTCTCTTAACAAATCCAAACAATCAGGAAAATTTGACAAGATTTATAATTATTTTTGGGAACCTATAATGGAATGTTCACTAGAGAATCCAAGGAGAGCCAACAATGTGCTCCACCCTAGTGTAATTAGAGTAGCTGCAAGAACTTTTCAAAATCCAATTCAATTAGATCCTAATCAAAATGCTCCCATGAAGGTCATTTCACCTTCAGTGTTACCAAATTTCAAGGGAGTTACATCTGAAGACCCTGATATGTTTTTATTTGAGTTTAAAATTGTATTTCAAGCTCATGATTACACTAATGATAATAAAAAGCTCAAATTATTTCCTTCCACTCTTAAATAATCAACTCTACGATGGTTTATCACCTTAGAACTTGATTCAATTAAAACTTGGGATGAGATGGAAAACATATTCTTGGAGAGATACCAAGAATATTTTCAAGTCAAGAATCAAAATGATGAATTTCTTACAATGAAACAAGAGGAAAACAAAATCTTAGAAGACTATATAGACAAATTTTCTTTTGTTCATAAGAGATGTGGAAGTGTTGAACCTAAAATTTGTAAAGTCATATTCTTAAGAGGACTACAAGATGAATCTAGGGATGCATTGGATATCTTAGGAAGAGGAGATACAAATGCACTTGAATTTTAGGAAATTATTAAACTCTGTAAAGATTACTTTCATTCAGGGCATAGAAAACACGAAATTGGTAATGATAAACATGATTTGAAAGAATGCATGAAAGAGGTTGATATTTTAGTACATATTAATAAAATATTAGATGAAAAGAATGAATCTGCTAAACCTTCAGTCATATATTGTTCAAAATGTAGTGAGAAGAAACACTCTCTTGATGATTGTCCTTTGAAAAAAACATTTATACTTGCTATATGTGGCATTTGTCAAAAAGGAGACCCCACAGATCAGTATATTTTATTTCTAGAACTTAAAAGTGCCTTTGAAAAATAATCTCAACCTATAAAAAAACTCAATTTTGTAGGACAATGACAAGGTAATAATTTTCATAAATTTCCATATCATAATACTTCTCAATTTCCTACACATTGGGGAAATAATCCTTGGTAGATACCATGGTTTGCTTCAGGTCCACTTCAACAATTTTGGATTTAACCACTATGGGCATATTCCCAAGAATAATATCAACATGGCTAGGTGCGACAATAATGGAATCAACATCATCCACCATGGTTGCAACAAAAACTGTAGGGATATCAATGGGTACAACAACAAAAACTATACAATGAGTAGCAACATTATCGAAAATATAAATCAAATTTGTTGCCTAATTATACCCATAATTTCTCTCATGGACAAAAAAAATAAAAAGTAAAAAAACCTCTATTTTTAGCTCAACCTGTGGTCAGTCCAAATCATGTTAAATAGGCAACCCTTGTCTCTATGGTTGAATCGAAAAATATAACCATAATAAATGCTAGTAACTATGATAAAACTCAATTGTGTTCAGGTAAACCACTACTTAAACCTATTTTACTTATCAGTGTAGAAAGGGGATTTAAAAATAATGAACATGAAAACAAATCCACATTGAAATATCAAAAATAAAAAGAAGACCTTCTACAAGATAACTTATCAAAGAAAGTACCATATTTTGAATAGTCCGAGATATCAAAAATAACATCTTCACAATCATATTTGATAAAGGAATTAGAACATTTAACTATTAAAATCATTTTACTTCAAGCTATTAAAGATATACCAATTATTAATAAGATTGTTCAGGAAATGTGTTCTAGGAAACCAACAAAAAAGAAGAAAGTATATCTTGAAACCATACAAAAAGGTGGAAAAATAGTTGACTTGCTTGTAGGAAAACTTACTCCACCTAAGTGTGATTGTCTAGGAAGCCCAGGGTTTCTTGAATCACATGAGGAAAATGAAAAATAACATTGCAACTTTGGCTTCCATAGTTGTTAAGGTTAATGTAGAAGAGTTGGATTCATCCAAAGAGTTTGTCTTTGCTGAAAATGTTCAAAATTCAGATTTTAAAGATGAACCAAATACTGTTCAACAATTATTATGGAATGATAAAAAGAAAAATTTTGAAAATTTGTCACCCATTCCAGTACAAAATAGTTTTCTTCATTTACCACATTGATGTCATAATTTTTTCTCATATTTTCATTATCATTTATAAAAGTTAATTCTTTCAAGAATTTTTTTTGGTAAACATACACAAATTTTCCATTATTTTCTCATGTAATTGCTCTCTTAATTCATTAATGCATCATTATCCAAGAACCAATTCAAAATATTCTAGTACAAAACAAACTGAAATGCAACCAAAACAACCTTTGAACAACAATAGTTGATTGACTAAAAACTAGGAAGGAAAATTGTTTGATACATTGATACTACAGCCTAATGTTTTACTAACACTTTATGCATATTTATCAGTTGGAATTGAGTTGTTGCAGGTACAAAAAAGATAAATTTTGTATTTGAATGCATTTTATGAACTTTGGTTGGAAGCACTTCACCAAAAAAAATTCATTCTACAAAAATGGAAAATATGGCATGATGATCACATTAAGAGCAGTAAGGATGAACCAGAGGAGTTTTAGAATGAAGTTGTTCAAATTTCTTCAGTTGATGATTTAATGAGGATATTAGTGGTGAATGGACATCTTTTATAGGTGTACCATAAACCACTAACAAAGGTGGAATTTGCTCAATATTTCACACAGTCAAACCTGCATATGATAGAAGAGGCTTCCTCTTCTGACAAAGATTCCAAATGATCATATCTTTGAATCTTAAAAAAAACAAAATAAAAAAAAAAGAGAAAAAAAATGAAAGAAAAGGAGAAAAAAAATAAGGAAAAGATAAAAATTGCCAAAAATCTAATTTTGGGATAGACATGGCAGTAATTCTATTTGAATTAGTAGGGCAGATTTCAGAAGGAGAACTACAAGTTGATACCCCACAAATGCTTCATAAATCTAAAGAGGATAATCTGGAAAATGCACCCGAAGATTCTGTTTTACTACTGTTGCAATAAAACAACATACAAAATAAAGAATAGAATCTAAATAAAAGGATAGAGAAGGGATTTTTAATGTTATGGAAGGCTTATACACTCTAGATATGGGCCTATAATAGAATCTACAACTAAGTTTTGCATAGAAGTTCATTTTTGCAATTTTGGATGCATCTTCAAGATAAACAAGTATATCTTCGGAAAAAATAGGCACATATTCGAAATAAACAGGAACATCTTCGAAATAAGAAAAATTGTACCAAAATTCTTGATAATGCTATAGAATAGCAAAATAAGTAGGGCACATCGAATATTGAGGTTCCTAAAGCTTAAAATCATCCCACCACAAGTAGTACATCCCTCCAAAAGATTTAAATTCAAATTTTTGTCAAGTCATACATGTACCTAGTTGTAAAATGCTTGATATAGTGCAACAAGGAGAAATTTCTCAGGTAGCAGGTGGCAAAGGATATATTTTCACAAGGATAAAACTTGCATATTACTATGGCCTACTAGGGTGCATGAGGGCATGCATCAGTTCAATCTTGGGGGGATGATGAAGCCCAAAAATACCTCATTATTGCACTATGTTTGACATATAAAAAATTGCCATATTACCAAACATGACAAAGTTAATTGCCAAATAGTTGATTAAAATATATTATTTTTTAATTGTTTGCATGATTTCATTTTAGGAATATTATACCCTTGTTTTGACTATTTTTAGCATTTTATGACCGATTGCTTAATTAAGTAGCAATTAAAACATGCATTTCAATTAGCCAAATGTGGTATGCCGATGTTCATTAATTTCACAAAGGTGTTTGAATGTTTTCCTACCTTTTGAACTTGTTTTAAATCCACATTGGAGCCAAATTTCTATGACTGTCATAAATCTGGAAATTCTATAGAGGACAACCATATAAAAACCAGCAAGATGTCACTTTATAGGAGCACCTTGAAGTTATCAAGCAAAAAATAAGGAAATGGATGGAATGAGTTTAGAAGGACTAAAGAAGACATCTGACCTATTTAGAAGCATTCCCACATGGTCTAAATAGGTAACAACAGGGTATAATAGAGCAACACTATTGCATAGTTTCAACATGGTTTCCTGATAAATGAAATGCATGATTTTGATAAACAACATGATAAATTCCCTTGTATTTATATTTAAATCATTTTCCACATGCTAATTGGTATAAAATCTTGTAAATAGCACCAAAGTTGTAATTGTTCCAGCAAAAGCAGGAAAAACACAAAATTACCATGTAAATTACAGCTAGCTACCAATGAATGGCAAGGCCTAGAATTTACCAATGGAGAAGGATGAAATCAGTTGGAAACACCTCATGGAAGCTGTATTAAATGATATACCTAAAATAAATAGCCAAAATAGATATTTTTAATGCATTTTGAGCATAAAATGCACCTACAACTAGTTATTTTGAAGATCTTCGAAATAACAGGGGAACACGCTTCTTTTTGAATATCTACGGTTTCTAATTTGTTGAAAATGTAAATCAAGGTTGAGGGGATATAGAAAAAACTTTATAAAGCTATCCCCACCATTCTTTTTTGAACAAAAGATACAGCTCATGAGAAAATATCATCTAATGCAACCGACCTTGTCTAGGAATAGACCCAAAATTAGCTGCAGAATATTAAGCAAATAAGTTGTAAAATAAAAATGGAATATTTTGTGCATGTAAATAGATGTTAGATATTATAAATAGTGTAGCTCCCATAATGTTTGAGCTAAGTAGTAATTAGAAAAATAGGAGTTTTCAACAGTAGATATCATATTGCAATAGAGTGTAGCAACAGAATTGTAATGTTATTTATGGAATAATAAAGTGCAGTTCTTTCATTTTCTTTGTCATATATGAGTGTGTGTGAAATTTAGCAAGTAAGAGGAGTTCATACCTTCTTCTATAAAATTAAGCAAGGGCCACTTCCAGGCCTAGGAGAAGGACTGACAAGACATGTTTTCTTCTAATTCCTGTTGTAGTAGAATTAGCTGAATATTTGTCAAATTTCATATTTTGTTTCACACTAACCTTTGTTGCAGTTTTATGATTTATTTCATGTTTAAATTAAATTTTCAAGACTTTCTAAATAGGTTATATTTTATAGATTAGCTACTATTTTATATTTTCAGAATATTATAGTATTGTTTTGAATTCTTTCATTTCAGTAGTTTTTACCAATTTTTCTACATTTTCCCTTTTTGATGTCAGCTACTGTACAGAAGATTGACAACCTTCTGAAGCAAAACATTGATAGGGATTATTTTGTGTGCTTATTCCTCATCAATTTTCATTCCTACAAAATAAATTAGGTTTAATTTCTACAATTGTAACTAGATTCCAATTTTTGTAACTTAAAGACTAGATTTCCATTCCTACAAGTAGATTAGCTTATTTTATGCAAGATAGGATTAAAATGTGATCTAAAACCCCCACATAATTTGTTCTGCCAATAAAACCTACTTCTCCCAAATGAACTAAACTATAACCCTACTTAAGTATTCTCTCATAAATAGCCTTGGATACCACCCTGGATTGACAAATCATTGAGATTTAATGATGTTAATAATGACACGCATCAACTGCTACACAATATAACCATTGGCACACTTTCCAATTCACACTCATTCCTTCCAATGGCTCAACGATGGCATTATAAAATTTCATTGGTCAAAAATTCAAACTGCACTACCACCTCACTGCATCTCTTCGACTACTCTTTGGTTTGAGCATGGGTTCATTAGCATTGAATGCGATATTTTTCCTTTCTCTCCATGTGGTATGGTTGCAAAGTCATTGCTTTGCTCCACCTTAGTTATTGAAACTAGCAGGTTGTAGATGTCCTTGATTCTATTGACACTTAACAAATTTCACGTGTGGATTGGTTTTTTTTCGCTATGCTTTAGCTTCGAAAATCCTTGGATTGGAGACACCTTCACTTATTTTGAAACTTGAATCTTTTTATCATGAGGAAAAAAACACTTGCACCATTTTGATGGAATTTTAGTGTATTTTGGTGTGGATTTAGAAGCACTCCTCGTTCTGCTAGATTTTACATGCATTTGAGTGTAGAATGGAACCTCATTGAATTCTTTGTCAACACTTAGCCATTTTTTTACAAATATTTTTCACTGAGCTTGTACAAAGTGCAAAAATAAACTTAATACAAAGTTCATAAATAAAGGGAATATAATACAAGGTATATACATATGTTACAATAAGCTCATATTTCAAACATAGTAGATCTTGATATGAAAACTATTTACTGGAATTGGTTGTATGTTCCCCTCTAGATATTCCAGCTAAAACACATTGGACTCCTTGGACTCTACTATTTTGAAAGGGTCATCCCAAAAAGAATCAAAATTTTCATGTTTTCCTAGTTTTGCTCTATCAAAATTCCACCTGAGAACTACATCTCCAACCTAGAATTTTATGAATTTTGCCTTCTTATCAAACCATGCCTTGATATCTGAGGAATACTTTTGAAAATTGTCATATGCCTGAGCTCTATTCTCTTCAATTTGTAGTAAGTGGTTCAACCTAATATTTATCAGGTTTTCTTATGAATCATCCTCTGTATTAACAAGCTTAAGTGCTATAATTTCCAAATGGATAGGTAACACTGCCTCTTTGCCATACACCAGTACATAAGGAGAAGTCTTAATGGAATTATTTATAGTAATCTTGTCTGCCTATAAAGCTTAGTTGAAATATAGGTGCCAACTTCTCTTATTACCTTCAAGTGATCTCCTCAGAATCCTTAATAGGTTTTTATTAGTATATTTAGCAAGTCCATTCCCTTGAGGTTAATAGTTAGAAGTATTCTTAAGAGTGATGTCATACTTGCTATAAAAATAAATATACTTGGTACCTATGAAAGCTGGGTCATTATCACTCACTAAGGCTTCTAGAACTCCAAAACTTGAAATCAAAATTATCATAAAATTGATCACAAATTCTTGATCTGATTTCTTAGTAGGAATCGCCTCTACCCATATAGTAAGATAATTTGTGGTAGTTAGGATAAAATTATGCTCTACTAAGAAATTAGGGTTGATGAACCCTATGAATTCTAGCCCCCATTATTGAAAAGTCTCTTCAACCTGTATTGGTCTGAGGGAGAATGAAGCATTCCTTGTCCTTCCAATATATATCTGACATTTGTCACAGGCCCTAATAACCCTGAAAGTACTAGCAAATATAGTAGGCCAATAATATTCTACTCATATTATTTTCAAAGCTATAACTTTGCCTGAGCTATGTCCACCAGCTGGTCCTCCATGGAACTCTTCAATGACCCTCTTTTGTTGATCATATTTTAAGCACTTTATAAGAACTCCATCCAAGTTTCTTTTGTGTAGTTCTTCTAGTAGTAATACATATTTCAAAGTATGAAGCCTGCATTCCTCCTTTAGGATACATTTATATTTTTAGGGCATACTCCAATTTGGAAATTATTTGATTATCTGATCAACCCAATCAGAGTCTACTATTTGTACTCCTTCAACCTGATCCTCTTCTACTATCTAGAAAGATGTCACCTCTGCTAGTGCTACAACCTTTATTAGAACTTGACACAGGGCTCTACCTCACCAATTTTATGGTATTTATATCTACATAATACTATTGGATTTTGGTAATCCAACCAGATCTTTTATCTCCTAGTTCACCTTAAAGGATAAAACTTCTTACATCTAGATGAACAACATATACAAGGGTCACTCTATACCAAGTACTGCCTGAACTTCTTCAATGACTTCATCATAGCAAATACTTATCTTTCAATAAATTTGTATTTGACCTGGTAGTCATGGAGTTTTTGGCTACAAAATAATACAGGATGTTCTTCACCTTGATCATCCTTTTGAGTAAGCATCGAGGCATAAATTTCTTCACCTCCATAAGCATAAAGGATAAAATATTTACTAAAATCTAGATTTACTAGTACTAGGGTTGTTGCAATGGATTTCTTGATAATATCAAAAGCTTATTTCCTTACTTCAGTCCACTTAAACTCAACATTATTCTTGAGTAACTCAGATATAGGCCTTACTTTTTGTGCAAAGTCATAAATAAATTTTCTAACAAAATTGATTTAACCCATAAAAAGCAAAGTCTTATTGTTTTTAGGCAATGGGAGAGTAGAAATGGATTTTATTCTGTCTAGATCTATATCCATACCTTCTTTTGAGACCACATGACCTAGCAGCTTTCCTTCATGAACTACAAAGAATGACTTCTTGGGATTGAGTGAAATACAAAATTCTCTGTATTTTTAAAAAACTTGCTCTAGGTGTGATAGGTGATCTTGTTTATCATGGGAAAACATAGTCATATCATCCAAATAGATCAAAATGACTTTTTTGATCAATGCCCCAAAGGAATAATCCATGGCTCTCTAAAATGTGGCTCCCACATTGG
Source organism: Wollemia nobilis (assembly GCA_028583015.1). Taxonomy (NCBI): domain Eukaryota; kingdom Viridiplantae; phylum Streptophyta; class Pinopsida; order Araucariales; family Araucariaceae; genus Wollemia; species Wollemia nobilis. The sequence continues at coordinate 2,036,210 of JAQPPZ010016675.1, forward strand.
ACAGTCCAAAAGGTATTCTCTGGTAGGTGAATGTGTCCCATCTTGTGGTGAATGTGCCCTATTTTATGGTGAATGCTATTTTATACTGATCTTCATCTTTCACCAAAATCTGATTGTATCCAGAGTAGCCATCTAGTAATGAGAACCTCTCTATCCCTACAACTATCTATAAGATTTGATCAACCTGTGGGAAGGGTTGTGATACTTAAGGGATTATTGGTTAAGATTTTTGAAATTTACACACAAATGAATATCCCCATTATTTTTCCTCATAGGTACCAAGTTAGCTATCCTAGTTGAATGTTTTATTGGGTATACGATCTTAGCCTTCAATAACTTTAAGAGATCCTCTCTCATAATGGCTTTGATCCTCAGATTTACAGGCCTTTTCTTCTACCTAAAATGCTTTGCATTAGGCTCTAGCTCAATAGTATGTTGGATAACCTTATTTTCATATACCTTGAGGTCTTCATATGACCAAGCCACAATATCTTGGTATTTTAAGTATAAGGATTTCATATCTTTAGCTTCCTCTGGTGAACATCGAACTCCAATATTGAGCTTATTTTTAGTACCAAATTCAACTTCTTTATAGATTTTTTCACTGAATTTCATAGCTTTGGTCTTTTTTCTATCCTCGTTATCAAACAAGCTTTCTAAGGTGACCAACCCTCTAGAAATGTGATTGTTTCTTAGTTTAATAACATATTTTTGATAAATCTCTTCTATATTATCTTCTTGGATAGTGGAGAGACATGCTTATCTTATTAGAAATTCAATTATTTGTTCATCACTTTCAAAAACCTACCAAAAAATCTGCTTGTCTAGTACTACAAGTCTAAAAATAATTTTGTTTCCCTTGTCTTTCTTGATTCCAAAGTCTACAGAAGGGTTGAAGTTAGCTCCATTTGTTGCTAAGGAATCTACCAGAGTATTATTTTCTCTAGGAATAAAATTTAAATTTAGGGAATCAAAGGATTCCATCAGATCCCATACCTTAATTTTGTACGATTTTAGGTAATGGTGCTTACTGCTACACTTGTTTCTTACCTAATGGACTATTAACTCAGAATCACCATATATGTTTAAAATATTAACACTCATGCATTCTGCTTATATCAATCCAAGGCATAAATCCTTGTATTCTACAGTACTATTTGTACATGACCATGTTATTTTGTAGGTAAAATTATTTGTCCCCTTTGATTAGGACTACACCATTTTTGTATTTAGCACCATAAAAGTGGATGGTCCATGTTTCTTTTTCTCTTAGAGACTGATTGAATATGGAAAGGATTTTCTTCTCTAATTTAATTGAGATACTATATGTTCCCATACCAGTCCCAAGCTGACTATAATCCTCTCTGAAAGGTAACTCATCCTCAATATCCAACTCCTCAAAGTTTTCAACAAGCTCAAATTATTTCAAGGGAGTAAGATTGCACGCCTTATTTGATATTTTCAATATGATAAACTATCCACTTTTTAGGCATTATCCTTATTCTCTTTCCTTTGAAAGGAATCACTATACTAGAATAATCCATGTACATACATCCACCCAGCTTTGTAGTAAATTCCCTTGAAAGGCATAATCCAAAGTAGGGCTCTAGGTCAACCACTACTATTTCTTGTACTATTGTCACCTCAGGAGCTTTATGCAACCTCTTTAAAACATCCTTTATGACCCCAACTATCTTAACAGGTGTCCCATCCAATTGTAACCCTCCAGGACAAGATTGGGTATACTCCATATCCATTTCTTCATAGACTTCTTTAGGCATAACTGTAGTCGATGCTCCTAAATATATCATACAATTTCATACTACCCAACCTTCCATCCTCAGGGGTATATAGAAACGAGGAGGTTTATTTTTTAAAACTGTAGGGGACATTTCCTTCTTTTATGATGGCATACTAAGGATTATAGTGGAATGCTTATATTGTGGATACTTGTTGAGGGACGCCTTAAGCAGATCTACCTGACCAGGAATGGATAGGGTGTCATATAGGCTAGCTTTTGATGGAATATTTTTCATATCTTCCATAATATTATACTCATACTTAGTCAAGAAAGGTATTTCAAGCCTTCTTTTTGGCTCACCATATTTTATTTTATACTACTAAGTGGCTTCTATTCTTTACCTTTTGGTAATAGAGGGGAATCTAAGCCTTTCATGAGCCTCATATTTAGATCTCATCTGGTCTCCTTCAATTTTCCTTTCCAAAATCTTAGGAAGACTATCTGTCTTCTCTTTCCATTTAGCTTGAGGAATGGGGAAAGTTTCACTGCTTTGAGGAAGGGGATTATCTCTTTTTTGAGAAGGGACTTGGAATTGCCCCATTTTTTGGGGATCTACTTGCAAGGTTTTCTTTTTAGACCTTGTCATAACAAAAATTGGGTTATCTTCCTCCAGATGTTTCCCCACCATGATTTTATCAAGCCGCCATAACATATTTACTCTCCCTTTTTTATTCCTTTTAGCTTCATCCATAGCTTTTTGGACATGGTGCTAGTACATAACACAATACTATGAGTCATGATGGTCATTACATACCAGACACCAGATATTTACAAGAGTAGTATCTAAGAAACACTCAGGATCTTCATACGTTGCATTCACTCTTACCCCAGTATTGTTACTAGGACCAAGTCTCTGATATTTGTTTACATATAGGAATCTCCTTTACTGTGATATTTCTTGGTCTCTCTTTTCCATTGAATTCATTATGTTGCTCAGATTTTTTAGAGTATTTTGTATATCAATAATAGTAGAAAACTCTTGAGAAGTTAGGAAGGAAGGGGAGGAAAAGGAACTATAGAGGATGATGGTTTTGGTTGAGGAATAGCATTCATTTGTGAATATGGGGATGATAAAGAAAGGGGATCCATGTAATATGGATTTGTAGTTTGTCTTTGGCCATTAGTGGCTTTTGAGTTATAAGGCAACATAGTATTGGGGGGTAGTCTCCCCACATTAATTAGGATATTCTTAGCATGAACTACTACATTATAAACTTGGAGGAAGGTTTCCACTCTAGATTGTTGTGTATGCAAGCCTGACTCTGATACAAGAGCTCTAATATAATACATATAGGCCAAACATGCAGTTGGTCTAGCTATGGGAGGTATTCTCTTCCATGTTCTGCTAAACCTCAAATTGAAATCTAAGATAGTTTCTTATTGGGATTTTTGCATGGATGTGAACTGGTTGAGTAGGGAGAAAGGGTCAGTAGACTCATTAAAATATTCCATAAAAGGACCATCCAATGCTTTCCATGAAGTGATGGTGTTATCTTCCAGATTTCTAAACCAATGTAATATCTTTCCTCTAAAGGATAGGGCTATAATTCTCACAGTAATATCCTCCTCTTTTATGTTATGAATTTATGCCATATTTAAAATATCCTGATAGTACTCATAGGTTATCTTCCCCAATCCATAATAAGTGAGGATAGCCTTGGATACAGCCTAGGGTATGGCATTCATTTGAGCTAATCTCAGGGGATTGGTTGTATTCTATTTGGGGTACTTTTGTAATGATTGATTAGGAGCCACATTTTGTACCATATTTTTGGGTGTAGGTCTTGTTGGAGAGATTTTTGGATTAACTACAGGATTTTCCTTAGGAAGATTGTTGCGGGCCAAACAAGGTGAATGGTTTCCTATTTTTGTCACATGCTTGTGCATTTAATTATCAACCCAGGGAGCTTTGTAAACTTACGAAGAGTCAAAATTAGGTTACTAAAATACCACTGGAGGTGAATCTGCTAATCCTAATTTTGGGGGGTGTTCTTGAAATGGTTGTCAATCATTCCCGCACTCCTCAATAAATTACGTAAGAAGAACATAATTAAATCTATAGAAATAAATCATGTACATATTCCTGAAAATAAATCTACTACAAATACTGGAACTAGTAAACTAATGAACATTCTTATGAAAGCAATAAACTAATTAAAATAAATAAACAAAAAGGAAATGGGGAAGAAATACTGGCTTGGAGTGGGCCCAGGCTCCAGCAACTTCTTCCCGATCGAACATGCGCTTAGAACTTTTGGAACTGTAATATATTTATCAACGTATTACAATCTATCTTCTGTAACTCTAAATGGATCTTTATTAATTATTTCTATATATTTTTCAGAACGATCTGTGTGTGTTTATATAACACACCTGTAGAACTTCTATTACAAAAGTGGTTACAATAGTCGATTCTTCCTAGACTAAATTAGAACAGTCTGGTGAATGCAATCGACATCTAGAATTCTGTTTTGATGGCGGCATGTTCATTTCGGTTCGTGCTTTGCCTGGAATCAGTAAGACATTTTGATACATTGGTGCTATCTCCAATTTGGCTCTACATGACACATAGCTGGAATTGCACCAGTCACTGCCGTCCACATCATTCAAATTTGGTCAACGAGAAAAGAATCAGTGGCACCTTCTGGTTGTAGGGAGGTGCTTGCCTTCTATTAGCGCCTTTCAACTGTGGGGAGGCACTTGCCTTCTATTAGCACCTTCTAGCTATGGGGAGGTGCTTGCCTTCTGTTGGTGCCTTTTGACTATGGGGAGGTGCTTGTCTTTGGTTGGCACCTTCCAGTTGCAGGGAGGTGCTCACATTCAGTTGGTGCCTTTCGACTGCAGGGAGGCACTTGTATTTAGTTGGTGCCTTTTGACTATAGGGAGGCATTCATATTCAGTTGGTGCCTTTCGACTGTAGGGAGGTGCTCATATTTGGTTTGGCGCCTTTCAATTGTAGGGAGGTGCTTTTGCCCTTGGTGCCTTCCAATTGCAAGGAGGTGCCTATGTTCTCTACATTGACCCCTGATGAAATAAAGTGTCAGGTCCATCAAAAGACCTCGACCATTCCAAATCTAACTAAATCAACTACAATTCCATAAAACATACTAAAAGCACATAAATTAGATAACACGCATAATTATATCAAATATCTATATAATCATTCATAAAAGTACGCAATCCTTATTATATAGCCGCATATTGATCAAATAAATATGTACAAAATATGAGCATTTCTGGTGCTCATCATCCCCCCACGCCTAACATATGCCATGCCCTCATGGCATCCAAGCTGCAGGTAGCCCTCTAACTTTTCATCATCACCATCTCTTGGAGGATTCTGTTGCCCCTATGGCCCGAGTTTGTCTTTTTGTGTTGGCATTTGAAGGTGTGGTTCGCCTTTGCCTATGGGAAACGGTGGCTGTCAATTGTCCCCTTCTTGTTCTGGCTGCTACTGGTGGTGGTCTAGCTAGTGTTGTTCTTATTGATTGAAATGCAGCTTCAATAGCTTGCCAGAGGTCAACATCTAGAGGTCTGACCACTGTTGGAGGGATATCCGAGTTATCCCCTCTAGAAGGCACTACTTGGGCCTTGTATAATATGACCGCTTTAGGGGTAAGCCCTACATTCTCCTTTGCAATTGCAATGGCCTCCAATTGTGGGCCATATACTCCCCACCATTCCAAGTACCTCCTCATCATGGAAGGCCACCCTTGGGATGAACCATAAATGTCCCAAAATTGGTTGTCTTCTATCGGATTGGTGTAGATGCCAGAATCTCCTTTTACCATTGAGGATGCCTTCCTAGCCTCCTTGGCTGCTTTCATTTTGTTGCACAGCTACTCGAAATACTTTTGCATTTCAATGAATAGCTGCATGTCCCATTCGTCCTCATCTGACTTTGTGAAGGTCACTTTTGTCTTTTGTCAAGCCGTCCTGGGCCTCTTTGCCTTGGCCTCTGCAAAAAATGTTGTGACTCGTATCGAGGTCTCTTCTTTCTCCTTTGGGGACTTCTCTTTACTTCGAAGGATCGGTTGTGCTGCTATCTCTAGGGGTGATCCTCCGTTCTCCTATCTACCTGGTGTCGACCCCTCAGGATCTTCTCCTTCTTCAGGCCTAGGGAGGTCCTCCTTATCCTCTGGTCTTATCTGTTGCTGAAGACCTTTGTCCTGCTCTGTGTCACTTAGGACAATGACAGGGGGCATGGTAAGACTTCTTTTCTTTTCACCCCTAAAAACAAAGGAATCCTCCCCTACCTCCGGGCTGCTCTGTCGGGCATTCAATCGAATCTCCCATAAAAAGAATACTCGTTTGGCAGATGTGGGAGAGTTCATCGACACTTCTTCTTCCCAATCAGTCTAAGTGGATGCCTCCTATCTTGTTGTTCCTCTGTCCTAGAGCATTTGATTTTCCTCCTGCAACTTCTACACCAGCTGCTCGAGCTGAGAAATTCACCTATCTCTTTCCTCCAATTACCTTCTATGCTGGTTCTAGAAATCTTCCAAAATTTTCTATGCCATCCAACAATCAGTTTTCCATTCGAGCACCTCCTCCAAGGCCACATCGATCTAGTCGTTACTCTGAGAAGTTCCTTCATTTTGTGGGCTCTAGTTCATTAATTCTCGGAGGGTTTGGGCAGCAACGTCTATCTTTGGGTCACTCTATCCTTCCTCTATCAAGAGGAATCACCGCAGAAATTTCCTCCTGGGGATTGGTTCATCCTCACCACCAGCGAGTGGTGCTCCTTCCTCCTCATACTCAAGCACTGGGGAATGCCCTATGTCCTCTATGTCTTCGGGCACAGATGACTGCTCTGTTCCTCCTAGAAAATAGGGCAACACCAATTGCCTAATGTTTGTTATCTCCTCTACAGGGGATGCTTCATCTTGCCCTAATTCTACAACTGCATTATGTTGCTCTATTTGGACGCCATCTCCCTCTGTGTCATGGTTCTGTCATTGTGCTTTTGCATGGCAGACCAATGTTGATATCATACCATGGTGGGCTAAGGTGGACGGTGCCCCTTTTTGGTACCGAGTCACTTCATCTTTCAGAGAATTCACTAGGTAGAAAGGTATATTTAATTTCCTCCCATGCACTAGGTGATTGAGGAAGTGCACATGATTAATGTGTAGATGGGTATACTTCCCTATGCATGTGAAGAATCGAGCAATCTACTCGAACATATTTTGCATATTCATGGGGAGACTATTTTTGAGTAACCCCTCCCTATCTATCTGCACATTTCCTCCTAGAAGCAGTATTTTGGTGTATAGTTTTAACACTCCGCCCTTGTATGTACATTCCCCCGTGAGAGGCAATCCAATCACCTGTGAGATAAAATTAGGGGTGACTAGAATTTCCACCCCTCGTACTTGGGCCGCATCGCCCCTCAAAGAGGTGATGAATTCTCTAACTGCCTCCACGTCCTGGCCCTGACTGACCAGGGTGCAGTATTTGAGCCACCCCTTAGCTTCAAATTGGGTCTTCACTGCCCGTTTGATCCCATCAGTATCACTGGGTTCATTCTTCTTGATCGTGTGGTTCTTGGACCTTCCTCCCATGGTGCCTTCTACTGTTGTATATTTTTTTTGTCCTTCCTTCTTCAGGAAGGCACCTTCTTATAGAAAATATGCCTAACCCTAGTAGTTATGGAAGATGCCCTATCATTGGCACATGATTTTGGCTATGGGGGGATATGATCTCTATGACGGCGATATCTTTTTTGGTACTACATATTTATAAATAATTATATAAACAATTTGATTTAGTATGCATGTACCCAATTCATCATTTCAGTCATCGTGGTAGCTACTGATTTTTTGACTTGTAACATGAGGGAGGGGTATGGTCCTTTGATGCTGCTCATTCATGCGATGCTTCGTTCTGCTCGAGGCATCCGATATATGTAAATGTTGCACACGAGAGGCATTCTTTGGTACCTTTCCCATGTGGATGGTGTCCTTATAGTGCCTTTCCGACGTTGTCAGTGCTCTTCTTTGAATGAATGTGCCTTTCGATGCTACGAGGTGCCTCTAATTGGTGGGAGGCACTTTTGCCTACATGCGTCTTCCCAATGTGGGAGGTGCCTCCTTCTGGTTTGTGCCTTCTCGATGTTGGAAGGCGTTCATCTTGATGAATGTGCCTTCCTAATGTTGGAAGGCATATTCGACTAGATGAATGTGCCTTCCTGATGTTGGAAGGCATCTCGACTGGATGAATGCACCTTCTTGATGTTGGAAGGCGTATTCGATTGGATTTTATATATATATATATATATATATTTAGAACTCTCTGAATGGATGGAAGGTGTTGTCTTTTGATTTGGCACCTTTCGGATGCAGTAAGGTGCCTTCTTTTGGATGGGCACCTTTCGGGTGTAGTAAGGCACCTTCTTCTGGACTTGGCACCTTTTTCTAGATGCAGTAAGGCACCTTCTTCTGGATGGGTGCCTTTTGGGTGTAGTAAGGTGCCTTGGCACCTTCTTCTGGATGTAGTAAGGCACCTTCTTCTAGACTTGGTGCCTTCTTCTGGATGTAGTAAGGTGCATTCTTCTGGACTTGGCACCTTCTAGATGCAGTAAGGTGCCTTCTTCTAGACTTGGCACCTTCTAAATGTAGTAAGGCACCTTCTTCTAGACTTGGCACCTTCTTCTGGATGCAGTCAGGTACCTTCTTCTAGACTTGGCACCTTCTAGATGTAGTAAGGTGCCTTCTTCTAGATGGCAATTTGACTAGAAAAAAGGGTGACCAAGCCTCCCCAGTTTTTCATGCTGCCCTGATTCTACCTACGAGCCAGTGTCGAAATGCTGAGCCGAATCAGGCCTGGTTTCCCAGATACCTATCCCTCGTGCTGTCAGATCCTCCACCTAAAAAAAGCAACTGAAAAAGAAAGGAAAATAAAGGCAGTTAGACATGTTCCATGCCTATTAGGCCCTACATTAGGATGCCTACAACTTGCATGCGGGTGTCGTCCCTGCAAAAACACACATTACAAAAAAAACTATATTATCTAAAAAATTTTGGGTGAGCACTTTCATGCCCACCATTTCACCTGTGAGATTTCGGTCCAGATCTAGCAAGATGGGGTCTCCCCCACGCCTACTATGGATTCCACCTATAAATTTTGAGATGTATTATAGGGGCGTAGTTGGTGGCCATTGACTATGAACATGGTGTTGCTATCGTCAATTGTCTTAACACACATCGCCACATTCCTAATGAGCTTTGCACTTCATACGGCCCCATCCACCTCTGCATAAGTTTGCCCTTCCTTTCTTGGAATCGAGAATTGTACAACAGTACCCATTCCCCTACATAGAACTTCTTCAGCTTTATGTGGTTATCATGCCACTTCTTTCTTTGCTTTTGTATAATCTCTATCCTCTCCAAAGCATCCAGTTGGATTTCATCCAGCTGATCTAGCTAGTGAATCCTCTATTTTTGAGCTTTGTCCAAGCTCAAATTTAATTTTGAAGCCATCCTCAGAGTTTTGATTTTGAACTCGATGGGCATCATCGCATTTTTTCCATAGACTAGTTGGAAAGGTGTGCATCCTATGGTGGATTTCCATGTGGTGTTGTATGCCCAAACTGCCTCCGACAACCGTGTGGCCCAATATTTCTTGTGTTGCTACATGATTTTGGTCAGGATGTTTTCTATCTCCCTATTTGTCACTTCTACTTGCCCATTCACCTGTATATGGTAGGGCATGGTTTTATTGTGTCAAACTCTAAACTGCTCCATCAGCTCCTTAATAAATTTGGAGGTGAATTGGGGCCCTTGGTCTATTGTTATCTCTCGAGGAACCCCAAATCATGTGAAAATATGGGCAAATAAGAAATTGATGACCGTTCTTTCCTTTGAGTCCCTTAATGCCTACACTTCCACCCATTTGGTGACGTAATCTATGCAGACCAGAATAAACCTCCTTCCCATTGAAGGTGGATTAAATGGTCCCACGAAGTCCATGCCCCATTTATCAAAATGTTCTAGGTGTACCTAGGGCTACAGGGGCATTTCATCTCGATGGGTTGGTCTACCCATCCTCTGGCACTCGTCACACTTGTTGGTATACGCTATCGCATCCTTGAATAGAGTGGGCTAAAAATACCCAGCCTACAGGATTTTGTAGGCATTTGGTTTCCCTGCAAAGTGTCCTCTGCATGGCTCATCGTGACATGCATTGAGCACTTCTAAAAACTCCTGTTCTTCTATGCATCTTATTATAATTTGGTCCCGTCCTATTTTAAATAGGAGACCATCCATCCAAAGGAATGATGCTTCTCTATGACCACCTGCTTTTCTCGATAGGAGAGAGTAGGTGAGGTCCTTCCGGTGGCCAAGTAATTGGCTATGTCTACATACCATAGAGTTTGTTCACTAATAGCGAATATATGTTCATCCAAAAACTGATCTTCCACTACTTGATGATCTGCTGGTATCAATCTGGACAAAAAATTTTCCATGACATTGTCCTTGCCTAGTTTATCGACTATAGTGATGTCGAATTCCTGCAATAGCAATAGCCATATGATAATTCTGCCACCAACATCCAGCTTGCTCATTAGATACCTGATAGTCGCATGGTCTGTATGGATGAAGACCTTGTATCCTATTATATAGTGGCAGAATTTGTTTATTGCATGGACAACTATGAGGAATTCTTTTTCTGTCACTGTATAGTTGAGCTCTGCTCCTGCCAAGTTTTTACTAACATAATAGATGGCGTAAAATTCTTCACCATCTTTCTACCTGAGGACTGCTCCGATCGCACCGTTAGATGCATCACTGTAAATATGGAACGGTATGGCCCAATTTGGTCCTCTTAAGAGCAGTGCAAATATCAATTTTTCTTTCAGCAATTGGAACGCTTCTTCACAGTCTCTCGTCCAATTGAACTCTACGTCCTTAGAAAGTAGGGTGTGCAGTGGTTTGGCAATATTACTAAATTTGGTGATAAATCACCAATAGTACCTGGCTGATCCGAGGAAACTTCTTACCTCCTTCTGTGTTCTGGGGCTAGGTAGGTCTCTGATGACGTCGATCTTCCTCTTGTCTACTTTTATACCTTCCATAGAGAGGTGGTGTCCCAACACGATGCCTTCCTGCATCATCATAAAACATTTTTCATTACTTAGGGACAAATGATTTTCCTTGCTCTTGTTGAGCACTCTTTCCAGATTTGTCATTGCCTCCTCGAAGGTTTCTCCATAGGCGATGAAGTCGTCCATGTATACTTCCACCCCGTATCCTATAATATCAGATAATATGCTAAGCACCACCCTTTGAAAGGTAGCCGATGTGTTGCATAGTCCAAAATTCAATACCTTATAGGCAAACGTTCCCCATGGACAGGTGAACATTGTTTTATCTTGATCTTCTTCCCCTATCTGGATTTGGTTGTAACCACTAAAACCATCCAGAAAGGAGAAGTATTTTCTTCTTGAGAGTGTGTCCAAGACCTGATCGATGAACGGGAGCGGGAAGTGGTCTTTCTTAGTCACCTTGTTCAACACCCGATAGTCCACACAGATCCACCATTTCCCATTCTTTTTGGGGACCACCACTAATGGTGATACCCATTCACTGTCAAAAATTGGATATATGAGTTCGGCAACCAAAATTTTGTGCAGTTCTTCTCTAATAATGTCTTTCATTGCTGGGTTCATCCTTCTCTATGGTTGTCGACTAGGAGTTGCCTGGTCATCTAAATAAATCCAATGGGTACATATTTTTGGGCTGATGTCGTGCATATCTATGTAGTCCCATGCAAATGCTTGCTGGTGTTTTACTAGAAGCTCTTCCAATTTTTCTAGCTATGTGGGCATCAACCTACTGTTGACGTTTAATATCCTCCCTAGCCCAATGTGTATTTTTCGGATGTGCTAATCTTAGGCGCCAGTCAACGACAATCCAGGTGTGGGGGAAAATGATTCTCCATGGAGAAACTCCATGATAGCACCATCCTCATCCTCTTCTGCCACCTCCTCCAAGGTCATCATCGACTGGATTATGGAAAACTCCATAGTTCCATGCTCGATGATCCTGGGTTCTTCTTTCGAGTCCATAGACTGAGCTGGTGGTGAAATGGTCAGCCTTTTGATGTTTTTCCCATTGGAGATGGTCATTAGCCCATCTTGACAGCTGATGTAAGTGTCAACTGTTGCCAGCCATGGCCTCCCCAAAATGAACAGGTAACCGCCCATCCTAGGCTTGGTTTGCAAAACTAAAAAATTGGCTAGATATTCCCATGCATTGATTGTTATGATCACATCTTCTAGCATCCCTTCCAATGACATGGTTGATCGATCGGCTAACTGCAGCACTATCGTGGTTGGCTTTAGGTTCATGAGCTATAGCCTCTGCATGGTCTCTTGAGGCATCACGTTGATGGCTACCCCGAGGTCAACCAATGTGTTGGACAAGGAATGTCCTCCAATTTTTATGGTCAGCACTAGGCTACCTGGATCTGCATACTTTGAATGACGTGTTCCACCCATCCTTAGATCTGCCAATTTACCCACGACATTGATATTCTGGGTAGCTTTTTTTCCCGGTCTCCTTAGACACATTTCTTTGATTGCCTTGGTGTAAATGGGGACATATCAAATTTCTTGAAATAATGGGATTATCATTGTTAGATTCTTCAAGCTCGAAAAGATGTTGAATTTTGGCTATGTTGTTTTTATTTGTTCTTGTAGCTAGCTAGGAAATGGAGCCTCCACTCTCTCAAGTGCTTTTCCCTCTTCTACCAGAGGTGTATCCTCTATTTCTTCCTCCTCTTCTACTAGTGGAGGTGACTCTACTATTTCTTCCTCCTCTTCTACCAGAGGTAGTGTCTCTACCCCTAGCTGCCTACCTGATCTAAGCTGAATATTGTACATATGATACATCTCACCTTCTATGTTGTATGCCGGCTAATTTACTCTGTTATTCAGGTTTGTTGTCAGTCATGCTGGTAGCTACGCAGGTCTCACTACTGGCAATGCTAGTAAGTTATGTTGGATGTGAGTAGGAACTGCACTCTATGGAGTTTGATTCCATGCATTGTGGCCTCTCCACTATTGCCCAGGATATGGATATGGCATCCATGGCTACTGATTTAGAAATGCTACTAGGGGTGCGTTAGTCTAGGGTGATGGTCCCCACCACCCCATATTAGGTGGTTGAGGGGGTCCTTGGTGCATGTATGGCCCTCCCCCATATGATGGAATTCCGGTTGGTATATTCCCCATGGGGGGCTATGGCCAACTCTTCCTATTGCCTATGAAGTAGGCCTCTGTGCTCTCAGTCGCTTCCTGGTTACTAGGCAGTTGTGGGCACAATCAAGTTTTATGATTCAGCCTACAAACTGTGCATACTCTAACCTTGTTTTTTGGACATGCATTCTTTGTGTGCCTTCCTCTACATTTTGGGCAAAAATAGGCTAATGTTGCATCATTTTATTGTTTCTTCTTTTCTAACAGTAGCGTATCCATCTGCAGTGCTAGAGATGAGAGCATTTCGCTCTTCAAATCCTCCAGCATGTTGCCTATTTCTATTTTGGTGACTGAAGCAGTCGCCTTCATGGTTTTAGCGATGATTTTGCCTCGTCTTCTTGAGTAGTTCTAGCATAATTTTTGGATGTCATCCATAGCATTCTAATAGACATCACCTCCAAAGATCATGTTGAGAGCCTCCAGTGACTCATTGGTAAGTCCCCTTAAGAATATGCTTTTGAGGGACTTATTAGATAGCTTCAAGTGAGGGTACCATTGAAGATTAAAGCTGAATCTCTCCTAATACTCCTTGAGAGACTCATCTTCTCTTTGTGTCATGCTCAGGACCTCCTCCTTGGAGTCTCTTGCTCTCTTGAAATATTGATATTGCTCTAGAAAGAGCTTCTTCATATGGTCCTAGGTGGTGATGTGTTTTGTCTCCCAGACCGATGAACCATCATAGAGCTACATCGTCTAATGTAGAAGGAAATAATTTCAACTTTTGCATGTTTTATTTGTAATCCACAAACCTACACAAAACATTAAATTTGAATAAAAATAGGTCAGGGTCCTTAGTCAGGTGTCCTCTAAAGGACGGAAGGTGAGCAGGGGATATGTTTTTCATTTTGGTATCTCCTACTCCCTCCTCTATTGGGAAACTAAATCCAGATGAGACTTCATCATTATCTACCATTTTTTTAGGAAATGTGGTTTCTAATGCAACATTTATGGCCTTTCGATTGTTTAAAACTTTCTGATTCAATGCTCTAAGGTTGTCTGGCGAGATCGTCTGATCCTCCACAGCATTCCACAATAGGGCTTCCTCTAGAGGAGTCCTATTAAACAGGGGATTTATGATGATTCATTTGTCCCCTTGTTGATGGGATGAGGTGGCACTTTGCACAAAGTGTAGTTCCTCACTCCAATGGACTACTGGTAGGTCAAGCGAGTCGAACTCAAATCCAAAATGCTCGGTTGACTCAGGTCCTAATGGATTAGTTCTTATAAAGCGACCATCAGGTTCTCTTCTTCTTGAAGAACTCATACAAGGTTAGATGGAAGGTTTTAGGGTATTGTAAGTAATCTAATTAATACGCTTCCCTTACAACGACACCAAAATTATCAACCTAGGGGGCTTTGTAAACTTGCGAAGAGTCAGAATTAGGTTACTAAAATACCACTGGAGGTTAATATACTAATCCTACATTTGGAGGGTGTTCTTGAAATGGTTTTCAATCATTCCTGCACTCCTCAATAAATTATGTAAAAAGAACAAAATTAAATCTACAAAAATAAATCATGTACATATTCCTGAAAAATAAATATACTGCAAATACTAGAACTAGTAAACTAATGAACATTCTTATGAAAGCAATAAACTAATTAAAATAAATAAACAAAAAGCAAATGGGGAAGAAATACTGGCTTGGAGTGGGCCCAGGCTCCAGCAGCTTCTTCCCGATCGAACACGCACTTAGAACTTTTGGATCTTTATTAATTATTTCTATATCTTTCCCAGAATGATCTGCGTGTGTTTATATAACACACCCGTAGAACTTATGTTATAGAAGTGGTTACAACAATTGATTCTTCCCAGACTAAATTAGAATAGTCTGGCAAATGCAATCAACGTTTGGAATTTTGTTTTGATGGTAGCGTGTTTGTTTCGGTTCGTGCTTTTCCTGGCATCAGTAAGACATTTTGATACGTTGGTGTTATCTCCAATTTAGCTCTGCATGATGCAAATCTATAACAACACCAGTCGTTGCCATCCATGTCGTTCAAATCTGGTCAACGAGGAAAGAATCAGTGGCACCTTCCGGTTGTAGGGAGGCGCTTGCCTTCTATTAGTGCCTTTCGACTATGGGGAGGTGCTTGCCTTCTATTAGCACCTTCTAGCTATGGGGAGGCGCTTGCATTTTGTTGGCACCTTTCAACTATGGGGAGGCACTTATCTTTGGTTGGCACCTTCTGGTTACAGGGAGGTGCTCGCATTCAGTTGGCACCTTTCGACTATAGGGAGGTGCTCGTATTCAGTTGGCGCCTTTTGACTGCAGGGAGGCACTCATATTCAGTTGGCACCTTTCAACTGCAAGGAGGCACTCGTCTTTGGTTTGGCACCTTCCGATTGCAGGGAGGTGCTTGTTCCCTTGGCACCTTCCAGTTGCAGGGAGGTGCCTATGTTCTCTGCATTGACCCCCGATGAAATAAAGTTCCAGGTCCATCAAAAGACCTCGATCGTTCCAAATCTAACTAAATCAACTGTAATTCCACAAAACATACTAAAAGCACACAAATTAGATAACACGCATAATTATATCAAATATCTATATAATCATTCATAAAAGTACGCAATCCTTATTATACAACCGCATATTGATCAAAGAAATATGTACAAAATATGAGCATTTCTAGTGCTCATCAAATATCTTCTTCTGAGAGGAAATCTTGATTCAAACTTCTGACAATAGTAGACCCTCTATAAGGTAATTTACAATAAAAATAGGAGTCAGGGTTATTATTTTTGAAAGATCTGGTATACATGAAAGGACACTAGTCTACAAGGGTAGTTATTTTTTTGGGTTTAAGAACCAGGGAGTTTCTAGGTAAATTTGTTATTTTCTGCTTATAAGGTCAAGACAATTCACCAAATCTTAATTCCTCTGAGTTGAGATAAATAATAACTCATATGATGGGTTTTCATTTTCCTTGTGAACTGGTCCCATCGGGCATGCCAAAAATTGTTGGGTAATTAATAGCATCAAGTTTTACTCAATACTATGGTTGTCAATCTTCCTACTTTCTATCCAGGCTTGCACCTGATAACTACAGCTCGACACTCAACATTGGATGGACCAAAATAGAAGTTTTAGATCCAACCTCCAGAGTAGGCTGGTTCCTTGTCAACTCAAATAGGTTTTTGACACAATTATGCTCACTTAGGTTTTTAGAGATTAGGGTAAGAAAAGGTTAGGGTTAGAAAATGTGAACAACATTGGATGGATAGGCTAACAACATTGTACTACAACAAAAAGCTTTGAAAAACCAAATTAAAGATACATCACTCAGATCAACATTATCTCAAATTAAATGTACTTTCATTCATTAAAGAACAATAGAGAAATATTGCAAACAATGATTTTAATATCTAAACAATAATAATCCAAATAGTAGAATTCACCAATATCTATATTTTATAGAAATGAACTCCCCAATAGCAAATATCTAATTCAAAAGTAGATTTCAATTACCCTAGTAGTTAGTAATCCATTAATTTGGCACAAACTAACCATTCAAGTATTCACAAAAATGCAACTAAAGAATTTGAACCTCTGATAACGAATTATGAAGACATAAAATTTTAGGTGAAGATCAATGTAATGCTCCTTTCATTAGCCCTTGGTAATAATTATAGTAGCACAAGAAAACACACTAGATACAACCCTTTAAAAATAAGGGTTCAACCTCTACTTATAGTTTTGTAAATTTAAAATAATAAGGAACATTACAAAGATAAAATTTTTATAGCTCGACAAAAATTTCTTGTTGGCATTCTCTTACTAGTTCAACCTCTAGGAAATCCGCTACAAGTGGACCACCATGGTAGCTCAAAACCTTTGTAACTTGCTAGTTTTTTTATGCTAACTAGAGTTTTGGTTGTTGGATATTGCATATGCATCATTGATCAATCTTGGAAACCTTATACCATCATCGATCTACAACCGTAATTGGTTCTTATTTTCTTGAAACCCTCGATGCTTTAGCTTCCTCCTCCAACTGACTGTTTCAACTCCAATGATAAATTTCTTTTATATGCTTTAGAATTCTCAAAAAAGTATCGATCGTCGATCATCCCCATTGTATGGCTATGATTTAATCTGACATAAGCTTGATATAATGGTAGGGGAAAACATAGCATCATTCCACTCTAAAAATTTATGATGTCACCTTTTATGCTTCAAAACTTACAGAATGTCAATTTGACACTAAAATGCCTTGAAAGTGAAGCAAGATGAAATCCACTCCCTATCCTTCATTTTTCTTCTTTGGAAATGAAGCATTTTCCAATCTGCACAAAAAGAGTTGATGACATCATATCTCCTTCAAAAATTTATGGATTCCATTTTTAACCCAAGCAAGTGCATTGGCCTATGAACACCATTTTGGACCTGATGCAATGTAAAGGGGCTCTTCCTCCATTTCAAGTTGGATTCTGAGTTAACGATGTTTGTCGTCATTCTAGAATAAAATTAGTCAAAAGGACATTCATCATGAATCCACATCTCTTGTACGTAGCACTCTACCTTCTATCACCATTCCAGGTAAAAATTTTCTATGCGCTATCCAGAATTGGGCTCTCTAATACTTAGACGCTCAAAATATATCAAGGAATATGAAGCGGTCTTCAATCCACACTTATTTTATGCTGATGTCATCCTTCTTCAAAAACTTTTACGGATTCAGGGAACGTCACTAGTTCGGAGTCAAAGACATAAGAAATTATGCAGAATCACTTCAAGTGTGAATATTCATCAAGTGTTGGGTATATTTGCGGCCTTTGTTGCAGATCCGCCCCAAAATACACTATAAAGTGTGTGGAATGAGATCTTCATGTCTTAGGAAAAATTATCAAAAATTTCCTAAGTATGTGGCCATTTTGGGTCTACAGTACCTTAAGAGTGGGTAGTTTTAGAAAGACCCTTTACCATAGGGCTTTTCAAAATAATTAGTGGGTGCAATTGATCATTACTGTGAATGTCTCAAACATGAAGGTTAAGCGAAATCATGGGTATTTCAATAGCACCACATTGATAGCATGACCTCTCTTCATGAGAGTATATTAACTCATTAGAGAATTTTGAGTCTCCATCCTTTGGATACCATTTTATTGTACCAAAATCCATCTAGGTTGCCACTCACCTGTTGGAAACATGGTTCTATTATGTGTGCTCTTGGGTATTGCAGGAGGTTCTATACTATGGCATACCTAATTCAAAGTAGATTTCACCCATTCCCATAATTTTTCTTAGGGCAGATACATAATTTTATCAAAACACATGAGAATAAAAAATAAAGAACATTTGCTTATTATTGAGTCTCTTTAAAGTGGTTACAACATCATATAAAAATTTCTATAACTCACTCAGTTGTTCCATAGTTTCACTTCCATTCCAAACATTGCACAAGTTTTTTTTTAGGTATTTTGCACCCCCCAGTATGACCTTCCTACACTTAGATATATTCGTATGATCCTATGTGAAACCTAGCTTCCAGGATATTAAACTGTACAAAATAAGTCTACACAACACACAAAGGTTATCCGTAGTAGAAATCCATTCTTCATCACTATTTTTAGTGGTTCATACTACCCCATGCAAACCTCTAGTTGTAGAATTGGTTTGCATGACCCCGTGCAAACCCATTTTTTAGGTCACAAATTTCTCACATAGCACACAGACACCTTCCACAATACATATCTATCATCTATTTATAATTTTGGCAGTTCACACAACCTTGTGAAAACCTTTGATCTTAGAAGTGGTTTGCATGACCCTATGCAAACTTATGTTTTTGAGAAAAGATAGTGTCATATTCATCCACAGACATTCCTAGAGTCTAGATCATACATATTTTGGTTCTTACCACACCTTTTGCACACATCACCATGTCATTTATGCATAATTAGATGCATGAATTCCTTCATCATGCCACTAAGGTTGCTCAGTAGACTATCATGACCATAGGTACCTATACTTCTCATGCCACTTATCCACATTTTGATTCTAATAAAATTACCTCCATTGTTCCACTAGATCTGTTGACTAGTCCCTCGACCCCTAGAACTATTCCTATATCCCATATGATATCTTCCAATCTATATAACCTTCTGGATGAGACCTTCTAGGAGCCCTCTCCTCTAGATGATCTCTCCTATCCTAATCCCCCATCCACCTATTGCCATTATATCATCTATACCCAACCTGATCGCTCCATTCCCATCATGGTCATCGATGAGTTCACTCCACCCCCTTCACCATCTACCACCCATCCCTTTTTTGAGCATTCATCCCATCCACTTTTGGGAGATTAATATAATACTATCATTTCCTAAATCATACCTGATGTTGTTACTACTATACAAATGGTAGGTATGATTTCAACATCTCCTTCTTGTACGTCACCTACTTTAGCATCCTTCTCCCAAATCCCACTATTATAGCAAGCCTCATCTAGCTTGTAGCCTCCATCCTAGCAACCATCCTCACTACCACCATAGTATTTTTCACATCCATCATAGTACTACTAGCTCTCCTCACCATATTTATCACATCCCTCATTGCAAGTTCATCTACAATAAGCATCCTTATCTCCACAACCACCTTCATTTATGCCCCAATTTGCTATCCATACACCCACCAACTATCCTCTATTTAATTCATATGGACCTCCATCGATGCTCTCCTCATCATTTCACTTACCACCCCCACATTTATTTTTATCTCCATTAAGGAATCCTACCTATCAATCTAATCCTCCTCACTATTCGGTTCAACCTGAATCCTTACTCGCCATTCCATCCATGCCACCCCAATACTAATTGGTTTCACCCCCATATTAAAACCAATTCTCTTTCACCATATCTTCATCTATCCCTCCCCCATCTTCTACACCATCTAATTTATTCACCTTGCCACCCACATGGTCCTCCACCACTACTGCTCAGGTGCAACTGACTTTCCCATATGCATAGTAGCATATGATACCCATGCCTAGCCAACATATTCCTAGATATTATGATTAGAAACAACCACCACCTACACCCTAATATTCCTACATATTATTCCATCCATCTTAGGTTCCTGTCCCATAATACCAACCCATGTTAGCATCTGATCCACAACAGGTCACTTACTATCACCCATGGGAGGAACAACAATTGCAATATCCACCACATTTGGATTATTCTTAGGTATCATCACAACCACTACCCACATCTGCTTTATCACCCCCATTTCTTGCCCCACAAAATACCACTACTGTGCTCTCTAGTGAATTTCAATCCATGCAGGAGTAGATTTTTACATTGGATTTTCACACAACTGGTTATGGGCCTCAAAAACCCACATATGATGAATTGTGTAATGGCCCAATTCACCCATATGTTCTTATACATCCATATCCTTACCTATTTGAGATCCTAAAATTTGATAAATTCAAAAGTAAGGAAGATCCTATAGACACTAAAATCATGTAAATCAGATAAGACTACTATGCACCACTCTTATCGACATCATATTGACCTATTGTACAACCCTAAGGGGTTAAGTAAGTCTCCCAATCACTTTTGGGAGGGTTTAACCCACTTTTGGGAGGTTTTGGGCCATGTAGCCATGGTTGTTCCACCTAGGGATGACCATAATTCATGGTCATCCCACCCACGAACGACCATCATCAGTTGTCCCTAGTTGGGATGACCATGAACGAGACCCCCCAAAAGTCAAAAAGTAGGACAAATGATAATCAATTACTACCATTTATCTTTCCCAATCACCCAAAATTTATTGGGAGGCTATCATAAATATCAAGGCCTACGAATTGGAAGGTATATTTCCTCCTATGCATGGCAAGGGAATGAACAAGTGGTTGCACTTTCCCTGTATGCCAGACCTTATCCCTTTGTGCATTTACCCTAATTTGGCTATAAATTGAGGTACTCCCATACAATTTCAAAAATATAAAATACAAGTATTGCTCATGAAGTGCTACTCACATTTGTCCTCAACATTTGCCCAAGTATTTTCCTTGAAAACCTCTTCATTCAAAGGTGCTTTTAAGGGCATCCCAAAATACACCAAATCCATTCCAAAACCTTTCAAATTTGAGTGTTATTTGACTAAATCCAATGACAACACATTTAAGGTAGTTTTAATCCAAATGAGATCCCTTTTCCAGGCTATAATGGCTACAAAGAAGTTTTTCCACTAGGGCTTTATAGGCTCCTAGGTGATAGTTTAAACCCTTTTCTAAGTCAATGGACTCCCTATTCGATCATTTGTGGGCTACCAAACTGGTTAATTTACCATATATTAAGCCTATATACCTGAATACAAGTAAATCAAAGCCTATGGGATGTTAGGAAGACAAATTTTTTTGATATCATTGGCACCATGACTTGCCTACATGCTATGGTTTTAAAACATAGTGCAAGACATGATAGATAGGAACGAGCTCCAAGTGGATAATCCTCTCACCCCAAATAATCAATAGATGGGGGTTTTCAAAGACCCCTTACCTACTCATGAGGTGCAGGTAGCTCCTACTAAACAAATTAATGAGGTTAATATGGCACCTCCTTTACAAGGGCACATAGAGATGGTAAGTATTGTGACTAGGAATAGATGCTACCCAATTCAAGTTGCACCACTTGCAGCTTCAAGTGCTATTCCATCAATTTTGCAACCTTCCCCACCTCCAGTACAGAGCCTTCCACCTCAGCCAAGAGTAACAATAAAAAGTAAGCTTGCACAATGCTTAAGAATAACATTGGCTAGATTATCCATATACAAGCTAATTTAGAAATATCCACCTCACAGAGTAGCTCTAATGGATATTCTTAAGTCGGTAGAGTTGCAACCCCAGAAGTCTAACTTATTTATCAATTTTTTTAGGAATGTGCAAAAATGTAAGGAACCAATGATCATGTTCCATAAGCATGTACTTACACCTATAGCAAGTGATGTGGTGGACCCTCCTTTACACATAATTGCATGTGTGAATGATATAATGTATAAAAGAGTTATAATAGACACTAGTTCATCAAGCAACATAATAAAAACTAGTGCTCTTAAATACTTAGGACTTCTAGCATCTCATGTTGTAGCATCCACTTACACCCTACAAGCATTTAATGATACAATATGCTCCACAGTCAGTACTATAGTCCTACCCATTCAGGTGGGATGCAAAACTATATCAACATTGTGTCATATTTTAGAGGGTGCGATAGCCTATAACATATTTCTAGGTACACCTTGGATCTGGTACATGAAGTGCATCCCATCCATTGCTCATCAATATCTCAAATATACTTATGAAGGGTAGGTACACGTAGTCTCTATAGATTTGGCTTAAGACTACCTTAAATGTGTTTTCATTGGATTTGGTCAAATAACTCTCAAATTTGACAAGTTTTGGAATGGATTTGGTGTATTTTGGGATGCCCTTAAAAGTACCTTCAAATGAAGAGGTTTTCAAGGAAAATACTTGGGCAAATATTGAGGACAAATATGAGCAGCACTTCATGTGCAATGCTTGTGTTGTCTCTTTTGAAATTGGATGGAAGCACCTTAATTTATATCCAAATTAGGGAAAATGTGCAAAGGGGAAAGTTCTAGCATGTAGGGCAAGTGTTGCCACTTGTCCATTCCCTTGCCATGCATAGGAGGGAATATGCCTTCCATTTGGGACCTCCAATTTGTAGGCCTTGATGTTTATGATAGCCTCCCAATCAATTTTGGATGATTGGGTAGGATAAATGGTAGTAATTGATTACCATTTATCCCACCCTTTGACTTTTTAGGGTTTGGTTCATGGTCATCCCACCCAGGGATGGTTGTTGATGGTCATCCTTGGGTGGGATAGACATGAACTATGGTCATCCCTAGGTTGGACAGCCATGGCTACATGGCCCAAAATTCAAAGGGTGGGATAAATGGTAATCAATTACTGTTATTTATCCTACCCAATCACCCAAAATTAATTATGAGGCTATCATAAACATCAAGACCTACAAATTGGAGGCCCCAAATGGAAGGCATCTTCCCTCCTATGCATGGAAAGGGAATGGACAAGTGGCAGTACTTTCCCTGCATGCCATAACTTACCCCTTTGAACATTTGCCTTAATTTATCTATAAATTGATGTGCTCCCACCCAATTTCAAAAAGAGAATACAATCATTGGTCACAAAGTGCTACTCACATTTGTCCTCAACATTTGCCCAAGTATTTTCCTTGAAAACCTCTTCATTCGAAGGTGCTTTTAGGGGCATCCCAAAATACACCAAATACATTCCAAAACCTATCAAATCTAAGAGTTATTTAACCAAATATGATGAAAACATATTTAAGGTAGTTTTAAGCCAGATCCCCTTGAAATTGGTGGCCAAAACCACTCAGTTTTGTGGTCATCCCTACCAAGGATGGTTAGCAATCCTAACAGTACTAATTGGAATTTCCAAGGATGGCCATGAAATGGATTACAATTTTGGTTTGATTTTTTTGGCAATTTGAGTTATTTTATGTTGTCATTGATGTCACATGGATCACATTGAGTTTTGGTGGCCAAATGATATTTTGGAAAGCATGGATAAATACAGGGTTTTTGTGAAAACCAAGGCAGGCAAAATAAAAGGTTTTATTTAAAACCATGGATGGCAGATTTGAACTGGGTTTTTCTTAAAACCCAAGTTGGCCTTTCGTTTCATCGAAAAAGGTGCCCCGGTGATGGAGATATTTAATTTTTAATATTTAGTTTAAATTTTAATTATTTAAAATTTAAATTTAAATTTAAAATTAAATATGCAAGATTTTTGCCGACGTCATCGAAAATAATAAGGAGGCTATATAAAGGGGGATACCTAAGGTTCATAAACTGATCCTTGCTCGTGATTAATATCGTTGGCTAAGCATCCGAATAGAGCTCGTGCGAAAATCCTTTAGAAAGTAGAAGCAACGAATAAACGAAGGTTGGTCGAAGTCCAAAGTCATCGTGGGTAGAGTGGCGCATTGGCAATTGGCTTTTGGCTAAGGTGTGTGGCAGCACAAACGTCAAGGTTTTGAATCCCCTTGACTATGTTTGGAAGGCATTGGAAGAAAAGCGCTCGAAGCGCTTTTGATTTGCAGAAAGGGAGGAAAGGTTTTAAGGCACATTGTGCCTTTCCCTTTCGAATGAGCGGCTAGCTCGTGTGGCAACCTTAGCCATGGCTAAGGCGCTCGTGGTGTGGGCAAGTCGGGGGTTCGAATCCCCTTGAGGAGGTAAATACATTTTTGCTCTAATTAATTTTGTTGATGCCCTAAGTTGGAGTTATAAGGTGGTTAAGGAATAATTAAAGTTTTTAATTAAACTTTGTTTTTATAAGGGTTGTGATTATTATTTCAAAGGTGGATGAGTTGTTGATTTAATTTGATATTCATGAAATTGAGAATTAAGATTTAGGAGAAATAAGGAGTTGTTATAAAATAATTTTTGAGAGGTTTATTGATTATTATTTTTGATAAGGGTTTTTATTAAAAAGGACTTTGGTGGATGTGTTTATTAAGTTGGAGTAAAAAGGTGTAAATTGAGTTATGCTTTATCTTGTGATTATTATTTGAAGTCCACTAACCCTTATTGAGATTGGAAAGGAAAGTTGTGTTTAGTGTGGCAGATTTTGTGGACAACTTCTTGGCATCAAAAAGGTATGGGCACATTCTCCTATTGATTGTTTATGGTGGTTGATTTCTGAAATATCATTGGAGTGAAAAGGATTGATTGTGGTTTCCTTTTCGAAAGTGGTTGGTTGAATGCTTCAAGGTTTTCTGGTTTGAGAGTTGTGTTTAAACCTTGTTTTATAAGCATAGTTGTTGAAGCCCATTGGTTATGTAAAGAACTTGAAAAGAACATGAGTATCATTGTTATGTGAGATTTGTGGTTGAGCATTGTTGGAAACATTTGAGTTGGTTGATACATGCTTGGACTAGGGTTTTGTGAGAAAGAGTAGTCCCTTGTGGTGATTGGTTGAGTTGAGTTGATTGAGCCTAGTCAAGTGATTGTGTGAGGTGATTGTTCAAGTCCCATGAAACAAACTATTCTATAATTCTGATTTGAGTTGAGATTGAGCTTAGAACATATTGAGTCTCTAACAATTCTCTTTATGCTTCTATGAGTTGACTTGAGTTGAGTTGAGTTGAGATCATTGTGGATCATTGTTGTCATCCATTGTAGAGTGCATTGCCATTCATTGTTGAGTTCATATTTGAGCCTTGCCTTCATAGATTTGTGGATGAGATTTGAGTACTACTTGAGCATGATTGATTGAGCCTTTGAGAAGGCCTTTGTGGATAGATTTATGGTAGTTTGTGTATGATTTATTGAGCCTTTGAGAAGGCTTTGTGGACAATTTTTGGGACAAATTTGTGGATAGTTTTAGATAGATTTGTGGATAGATTTGGGACAGATTTGAGCAAGTTCTTGGTGAGCTTGCTAGAGCAATTTGGACAAGTTCTTAGTGAGCTTGTTGAGCAGATTTGAGCAAGTTCTTGGTGAGCTTGCTAGAGCATATTTGGACAAGTTCTTAGTGAGCTTGTTGAGAGATTTGAGCAAGTTTTTATGAGCATATTTGGACAAGTTCTTAGATTTTTAATTTTACTTTTTTTAAATATATTTGGACAAGTTCTATGTGAGCTTGTTAAGCAGTTTTGGACAAGTTTTGTGTGAGCTTGTTATGCAGATTTGGACAAGTTCTATGTGAGCTTGTTATTGCCTAGCTTTGAGCAGATCAAAGAAATCATTGTATTGGATAAGGATCCTTATTTCTATGTGAAATATTATAAGGAGATTATCTTGTGGAGTACCCCACATTGGGGGAACCACATTAAATCTTGTGTCTCAATTATGTATGGTGACTTGTGCTCTTGCTTACTATTGCTATCTGAGTTATTAATGCACACTACTATATTTGGTTATTGCAATTAAGGACATTAATTGATATTGATTTGGAAAGAAAGTAAAAAGTGGTCTTATACTATTCACCCCCTCTCAGTATAAGCTTGTGTTCTTCAATTGGTATCAGAGCAGGTTCCTTTAGAAAAGCTAACAGCTTGAGGGCAGATTCTACAAGAACACAGATGGCTTCATAGAATGGATCATCTACAAATAAGGCTCCATTATTTGATGGTAACAATTATGCTTTCTAGAGCATGAGGATGAAGAACTACTTGATATCACAAGGATATGAGGTATGGAAAATGGTTGAAAAAGAGTATAGGGTTGAAGGTGATCCCGAGGTAGATAAGACTATCAAGAAATTGGTTGAGATCAATGCAAGAGCAATGAATTGTATTTTGAGTGGGCTACGAGAGATAGATTTTGCAAAGGTCATGGTATGTAATTCAGCTAATGAGATGTGGACCAAGTTGTGGAATACTTATGAAGGAGATTCCAAGGTAAAGTTGGCAAAACTACAAACTCATAGAAAAATATTTGAGGAATTGAAAATGGAAGATTCTGAAGATATTGCAAAGTTTTTACTTCGAGTTGATGAGATTACTAACACCATGAGAGGCCTAGGATTTGAGATGAAAGAATCAGAAGTTACTCAAAAGGTTTTGAGATCACTTCCCATGAAATATGATGCTAAGGTTTCAGCAATAGAAGAAACAATGGATATCAACAAGCTAACAATGGAAGAATTGCAAGGAACTCTCACAACTTATGAGATGAGGGTAAGTAAGCATCAAGTTCCAATAAAAGAGATTGCATTCAAGGCTTCAGAAAAAGAGAAAGGGAAAGTTTCAGAAATAAGTAGAGGTTTAGATAATGATGAGGAAGCTAACTTCATCAAAAGGAATAAGGACTCAAGGAATTTTAGGGATATAAGGAAAGTTAGATGCTACAAGTGTGGTGATCTTGGTCACTATGCATACAAGTGTCCACATGAAGAAAATAGTGATGATGAAAAATAGGGTCACAGAAGAAAAGAATATGGAAAGCATAAGCATGACAAAGATGACAGATACAAGCAAAACAGGTATGAGAAGAAGAAATTTTTTGTAAGGCAAAGAAATCTTACTACATTGTAGAAGCAAGTGATAGCTCAGATCATAGTGATAGAGACAAATCAGATGATGAAAAGGAAGAACATCTATTCCTAGGAATAGAAGGTGAAAGAGAACAGTGCTTTGTGTGTGGTCAAAGAGATCACAGATCAGGATATTGCAATGGTTTCAGTGATAGTGAAGATGAGATGACACATCAAGGAAACAAGCATGGTCAAAGAAATCTTGAGAGTTTGTTTGCTATAGAATATTATAATGATCTTAGTGACAATGAAGATGAAGAAGGTTTTTCTATGGAATAAGAGAAGTAGAAGAAGAACATTCACTCCAAAAAGAAGTTAAACAAGAGTAATATAAGATATAAAAGAAGAATTACAATGTAATCCATGAGCAACTACAAGATTAAAGAGATATCTAAAATAATTGAAATATTCTTACTTAAGAAATTTGATCCTCAAATGACTTCAAAATGTCAAGATATTTTCACTAAGAAGGAAACATGTTTATTTAAGCTATAGAGATGGATGCCAATTTGTTACATGACACATAATGAAAAAAAGAAGAGGAACTTATTTCAAAGCAAAGGTCTCATATTTCAGGTTTGGGAAATCACACTCAAAAGGAAAGGAAGTTCTAAAATATGAAAGCAAGGAAGCACCTAAATGTTATGAAGAAATTTCCAAAGTTCCTATGGCTCCAAATATTCAGTTTGGATCTTGTTTTGAGATAGGTGAATCAAGTTCAAAAGGAAAAGAAATACTTGAAGAGAAAAGCAAGGAAGAAACTAAGGAAGAGGATTTAGATACTACAAAGAAGGTTCAAGGATGCAATGCACAAGTTGAAAATGATCATAAGGATAATGGTCAAGAAAGGTATGAGGAACCAAGGCATGAACAAAGGGCTTTTCAAGGACATTGTTTTTCTTGTAATGGATTTGGACACAGGGCTATACACTTCAGGATCTATGGATCAAAGAAGTTTGATTTTTCTAGAAGGAACATCAAAGGAAGAAGGTATGGTTTTCAGGGACATTGCTTCTCATGTAACAGGATTGGTCATAGAGCTTCTCAATGCAAAGGAAATGAGCAACATGGTTTTGGTTTTAGAGCTACACAATTCAGAAGTCATGGTCATAATGGTCATGAAAATAGAACTTCACAATACAAGGTTCAGGAAAGGAATGGATATGGAAATTATTTCAAGAAATATTTCAGGATATGGGCACCATCCAAAGGCTACAATATCAAGTGTTTTAATTGCAATAACTTTGGACATATTGCAAAATGGTGTAGGACTCAATTCCAAACAAGTTCAAGGCAAGAAGGTCAAACAGGTTCAAGGCAAGAATATCAAGAGAAGGATATCAGAAAAACATGGAAGGAAGTTGATAGAGGAAAGAAACAATGTAATATGGGAGTAAAAGTACTCCCACCCCAAAATTAATCACCTCAAGAGAGAAGGTGGTGAGGGGGCTATGCTTAAGAGTCATATATTTTAGCCCCATAGGTGTCCCTTTTGCCATTGATGTCAAAGGGGGAGATATTTGAGTAAGGGGGAGAGCATTGAGTTAGGGGGAGCAGCCTCCAAAGAGAGCATTGAGTTAGGGGAGCAGCCTCCATAGAGAGTATTGAGTCAGGGGGAGCAACTTTGATTCTCAGAGATGGTTTTTGTAGTGATTATGGTTTTTGCATTAGAGGTGTTGCCATCAATGACAAAGGGGGAGATTGTTGGAAATTTGAGTTATTTTATGTTGTCATTGATGTCACATGGATCACATTGAGTTTTGGTGGCCAAATGATATTTTGGAAAGCATGGATAAATACAGGGTTTTTGTGAAAACCAAGGTAGGCAAAATAAAAGGTTTTATTTAAAACCATGGATGGCAGATTTGAACTGGGTTTTTCTTAAAACCCAAGTTGGCCTTTCGTTTCATCAAAAAAGGTGCCCCGATGATGGAGATATTTAATTTTTAATATTTAGTTTAAATTTTAATTATTTAAAATTTAAATTTAAATTTAAAATTAAATATGCAAGATTTTCGTCGACGTCATCAAAAATAATAAGGAGGCTATATAAAGGGGATACCTAAGGTTCATAAACTAATCCTTGCTCATGGTTAATAATCGTTGGCTAAGCATCCGAATAGAGCTCATGCAAAAATCCTTTACAAAGCAGAAGCAACGAATAAACGAAGGTTGGTCGAAGTCCAAAGTCATCATGGGCAGAGTGGCGCATTGGCAATTGGATTTTGGCTAAGGTGTGTGGCAGCACAAACGTCAAGGTTTGAATCTCCTTGACTACATTCGAAAGGCATTGGAAGAAAAGCGCTCGAAGCACTTTTGATTTGTGGAAAGGGAGGAAAGGTTTTAAGGCACGTTGTGCCTTTCCCTTTCGAACGAGCGACTAGCTCATGTGGCAACCTTAGCCATGGCTAAGGCGCTCATGGTGTGGGCAAGTCGAGGGTTCGAATCCCCTTGAGGAGGTAAATACATTTTTGCTCTAATTAATTTTGTTAAGCCCTAAGTTGGAGTTATAAGGTGGTTAGGAATAATTAAAGTTTTTAATTAAACTTTATTTTTATAAGGGTTGTGATTATTATTTCAAAGGTGGATGAGTTGTTGATTTAATTTGATGTTCATGAAATTGAGAATTAAGATTTAGGAGAAATAAGGAGTTGTTATAAAATAATTTTTGAGAGGTTTATTGATTATTATTTTTGATAAGGGTTTTTATTAAAAAGGACTTTGGTGGATGTGTTTATTAAGTTGGAGTAAAAAGGTGTAAATTGAGTTATGCTTTATCTTGTGATTATTATTTGAAGTCCACTAACCCTTATTGAGATTGGAAAGGAAAGTTGTGTTTAGTGTGGCAGATTTTGTGGACAACTTCTTGGCATCAAAAAGGTATGGGCACATTCTCCTATTGATTGTTTATGGTGGTTGATTTCTGAAATATCATTGGAGTGAAAAGGATTGATTGTGGTTTCCTTTTCGAAAGTGGTTGGTTGAATGCTTCAAGGTTTTCTGGTTTGAGAGTTGTGTTTAAACCTTGTTTTATAAGCATAGTTGTTGAAGCCCATTGGTTATGTAAAGAACTTGAAAAGAACATGAGTATCATTGTTATGTGAGATTTGTGGTTGAGCATTGTTGGAAACATTTGAGTTGGTTGATACATGCTTGGACTAGGGTTTTGTGAGAAAGAGTTGTCCCTTGTGGTGATTGGTTGAGTTGAGTTGATTGAGCCTAGTCAAGTGATTGTGTGAGGTGATTGTTCAAGTCCCATGAAACAAACTATTCTATAATTCTGATTTGAGTTGAGATTGAGCTTAGAACATATTGAGTCTCTAACAATTCTCTTTATGCTTCTATGAGTTGACTTGAGTTGAGATTGATTTGAGTTGAGTTGAGTTGAGATCATTGTGGATCATTGTTGTCATCCATTGTAGAGTGCATTGCCATTCATTGTTGAGTTCATATTTGAGCCTTGCCTTCATAGATTTGTGGATGAGATTTGAGTACTACTTGAGCATGATTGATTGAGCCTTTGAGAAGGCCTTTGGGATAGATTTCTGGACAGATTTGTGGCAATTTGTGTATGATTGATTGAGCCTTTGAGAAGGCTTTGTGGACAATTTTTGGGACAAATTTGTGGATAGTTTTAGATAGATTTATGGACAGATTTGGGATAGATTTTGATGAGGTTCTGAGTGAGCCTATTGAGAAGATTTGAGCAAGTTCTTAGTGAGCTTGTTGAGCAGATTTGAGCAAGTTCTTGGTGAGCTTGCTAGAGCATATTTGGACAAGTTCTTAGTGAGCTTGTTGAGATTTGAAAGTCTTGGAGATTTGGACAAGTTCTATCTGTGAGCTTTTGTTATTGACAGTAATTTGAGCAAGTCTAGAAATTTGGACAAGTTCTATGTGAGCTTGTTGATTGCAGTTTTGGACAAGTTCTATGTGAGCTTGTTATGCAGATTTGGACAAGTTCTATGTGAGCTTGTTATTGCCTAGCTTTGAGCAGATCAAAGAAATCATTGTATTGGATAAGGATCCTTATTTCTATGTGAAATATTATAAGGATATTATCTTGTGGAGTACCCCACATTGGGGGAACCACGTTAAATCTTGTGTCTCAATTGTGTATGGTGACTTGTGCTCTTGCTTACTATTGCTATCTGAGTTATTAATGCACACTGCTATATTTGGTTATTGCAATTAAGGACATTAATTGATATTGGTTTGGAAAGAAAGTAAAAAGTGGTCTTATACTATTCACCCCCCTCTCAGTATAAGCTTGTGTTCTTCAATTGGTATCAGAGCGGGTTCCTTCAAAAAAGCTAACAACTTGAGGGCAGATTCTACAAGAACACAGATGGCTTCACAGAATGGATCATCTACAAATAAGGCTCCACTATTTGATGGTAACAATTATGCTTTCTAGAGCATGAGGATGAAGAACTACTTGATATCACAAGGATATGAGGTATGGAAAATGGTTGAAAAAGAGTATAGGGTTGAAGGTGATCCCGAGGTAGATAAGACTATCAAGAAATTGGTTGAGATCAATGCAAGAGCAATGAATTGTATTTTGAGTGGGCTACGAGAGATAGATTTTGCAAAGGTTATGGTATGTAATTCAGCTAATGAGATGTGGACCAAGTTGTGGAATACTTATGAAGGAGATTCCAAGGTAAAGTTGGCAAAACTACAAACTCATAGAAAAATATTTGAGGAATTGAAAATGGAAGATTCTGAAGATATTGCAAAGTTTTTACTTCGAGTTGATGAGATTACTAACACCATGAGAGGCCTAGGATTTGAGATGAAAGAATCAGAAGTTACTCAAAAGGTTTTGAGATCACTTCCCATGAAATATGATGCTAAGGTTTCAGCAATAGAAGAAACAATGGATATCAACAAGCTAACAATGGAAGAATTGCAAGGAACTCTCACAACTTATGAGATGAGGGTAAGTAAGCATCAGGTTCCAATAAAAGAGATTGCATTCAAGGCTTCAGAAAAAGAGAAAGGGAAAGTTTCAGAAATAAGTAGAGGTTTAGATAATGATGAGGAAGCTAACTTCATCAAAAGGAATAAGGACTCAAGGAATTTCAGGGATATAAGGAAAGTCAGATGCTACAAGTGTGGTGATCTTGGTCACTATGCATACAAGTGTCCACATGAAGAAAATAGTGATGATGAAAAATAGGGTCACAGAAGAAAAGAATATGGAAAGCATAAGCATGACAAAGATGACAGATACAAGCAAAACATGTATGAGAAGAAGAAATTTTTGTAAGGCAAAGAAATATTACTACATTGTAGAAGCAAGTGATAGCTCAGATCATAGTGATAGAGACAAATCAGATGATGAAAAGGAAGAACATCTATTCCTAGGAATAGAAGGTGAAAGAGAGAAGTGCTTTGTGTGTGGTCAAAGAGATCACAGATCAAGATATTGCAATGGTTTCAATGATAGTGAAGATGAGATGACACATCAAGGAAACAAGCATGGTCAAAGAAATCTTGAGAGTTTGTTTGCTATAGAATATTATAATGATCTTAGTGACAATGAAGATGAAGAAGGTTTTTCTATGGGATAAGAGAAGTAGAAGAAGAACATTCACTCCAATCAGAAGAAGTTAAACAAGAGAATAGTGTAAGAAAGTTGATCTAAAAGAAGACTTCAATGTTATCCATGAGCAACTACAAGAGGTTAAAGAGAATCTAAAATAATTGAGATGTTCCATACGTAAGAAGTTTGATCCATCACATGACTCAAAAGGTCAAGATATTTTCACTAAGAAGGAAACATGTATTTCAGAGGCTATAGAGATGGATGCCAATTTGCTACATGACACAAATAAAGAGAAAGAAGAGGAAGATTTCAAAGCATCAAAGGTCTCATATTTCAGGTTTGGGAATCACACTCAAAAGGAAAGGAAGTTCTAAAATATGAAAGCAAGGAAGCACCTAAGTGTTATGAAGAAAGTTCCAAAGTTCCTATGGCTCCAAATATTTAGTTTGGTTCTTGTTTTGAGATAGGTGAATCAAGTTCAAAAGGAAAAGAAATACTTGAAGAGAAAAACAAGGAAGAAACTAAGGAAGAGGATTTAGATACTACAAAGAAGGTTCAAGAATGCAATGCACAAGTTGAAAATGATCATAAGGATAATGGTCAAGAAAGGTATGAGGAACCAAGGCATGAACAAAGGGCTTTTCAAGGACATTGTTTTTCTTGTAATGGATTTGGACACAGGGCTATACACTATAGGGTCTATGGATCAAAGAAGTTTGATTTTTCTAGAAGGAACATCAAAGGAAGAAGGTATGGTTTTTAGGGACATTGCTTCTCATGTAACAAGATTGGTCATAGAGCTTCTCAGTGCAAAGGAAATGAGCAACATGGTTTTGGTTTTAGAGCTACACAATTCAGAAGTCATGGTCATAATGGTCATGAAAATAGAACTTCACAATACAGGGTTCAGGAAAGGAATGGATATGGAAATTATTTCAAGAAATATTTTAGGATATGGGCACCATCCAAAGGCTACAATATCAAGTGTTTTAATTGCAATAACTTTGGACATATTGCAAAATGGTGTAGGACTCAATTCCAAACAAGTTCAAGGCAAGAAGGTCAAACAGGTTCAAGGCAAGAAGTACAAGTTCAAGACAAGAATATCAAGAGAAGGATATCAGAAAAACATGGAAGGAAGTTGATAGAGGAAAGAAACAATGTAATATGGGAGTAAAAGTACTCCCACCCCAAAATTAATCACCTCAAGAGAGAAGGTGGTGAGGGGGCTATGCTTAAGAGTCATATATTTTAGCCCCATAGGTGTCCCTTTTGCCATTGATGTCAAAGGGGGAGATATTTGAGTAAGGGGGAGAGCATTGAGTTAGGGGGAGCAGCCTCCAAAGAGAGCATTGAGTTAGGGGGAGCAGCCTCCATAGAGAGTATTGAGTCAGGGGGAGCAACTTTGATTCTTAGAGATGGTTTTTGCAGTGATTGTGGTTTTTGCATTAGAGGTGTTGCCATCAATGACAAAGGGGGATATTGTTGGAAATTTGAGTTATTTTATGTTGTCATTGATGTCACATGGATCACATTGAGTTTTGGTGGCCAAATGATATTTTGGAAAGCATGGATAAATATAGGGTTTTTGTGAAAACCAAGGTAGGAAAATAAAAGGTTTTATTTAAAACCATGGATGGCATATTTGAAATGGTTTTTCTTAAAACCCAAGTTGGCCTTTCGTTTCATCAAAAAAGGTGCCCCGATGATGGAGATATTTAATTTTTAATATTTAGTTTAAATTTTAATTATTTAAAATTTAAATTTAAATTTAAAATTAAATATGCAAGATTTTTCCGACGTCATCAAAAATAATAAGGAGGCTATATAAAGGGGATACCTAAGGTTCATAAACTAATCCTTGCTCATGGTTAATAATCATTGGCTAAGCATCCGAATTGAGCTCATGCAAAAATATTTTAGAAAGGGGAGGAGAAAAAAAGGGGGGGGGGGGAAAAAATCATGGGCAGAGTGGCGCATTGGCAATTGGCTTTTGGCTAAGGTGTGTGGCAGCACAAACGTCAAGGTTTCGAATCCCCTTGACTGCATTCAGAAGGCATTGGAAGAAAAGCGCTCGAAGCGCTTTTGATTTGTGAAAAGGGAGGAAAGGTTTTAAGGCACGTTGTGCCTTTCCCTTTCGAACGAGCGGCTAGCTCATGTGGCAACCTTAGCCATGGCTAAGGCGCTCATGGTGTGGGCAAGTCGAGGGTTCGAATCCCCTTGAGGAGGTAAATACATTTTTGCTCTAATTAATTTTGTTAAGCCCTAAGTTGGAGTTATAAGGTGGTTAAGGAATAATTAAAGTTTTTAATTAAACTTTATTTTTATAAGGGTTGTGATTATTATTTCAAAGGTGGATGAGTTGTTGATTTAATTTGATATTCATGAAATTGAGAATTAAGATTTAGGAGAAATAAGGAGTTGTTATAAAATAATTTTTGAGAGGTTTATTGATTATTATTTTTGATAAGGGTTTTTATTAAAAAGGACTTTGGTGGATGTGTTTATTAAGTTGGAGTAAAAAGGTGTAAATTGAGTTATGCTTTATCTTGTGATTATTATTTGAAGTCCACTAACCCTTATTGAGATTGGAAAGGAAAGTTGTGTTTAGTGTGGCAGATTTTGTGGACAACTTCTTGGCATCAAAAAGGTATGGGCACATTCTCCTATTGATTGTTTATGGTGGTTGATTTCTGAAATATCATTGGAGTGAAAAGGATTGATTGTGGTTTCCTTTTCGAAAGTGGTTGGTTGAATGCTTCAAGGTTTTCTGGTTTGAGAGTTGTGTTTAAACCTTGTTTTATAAGCATAGTTGTTGAAGCCCATTGGTTATGTAAAGAACTTGAAAAGAACATGAGTATCATTGTTATGTGAGATTTGTGGTTGAGCATTGTTGGAAACATTTGAGTTGGTTGATACATGCTTGGACTAGGGTTTTGTGAGAAAGAGTTGTCCCTTGTGGTGATTGGTTGAGTTGAGTTGATTGAGCCTAGTCAAGTGATTGTGTGAGGTGATTGTTCAAGTCCCATGAAACAAACTATTCTATAATTCTGATTTGAGTTGAGATTGAGCTTAGAACATATTGAGTCTCTAACAATTCTCTTTATGCTTCTATGAGTTGACTTGAGTTGAGATTGATTTGAGTTGAGTTGAGTTGAGATCATTGTGGATCATTGTTGTCATCCATTGTAGAGTGCATTGCCATTCATTGTTGAGTTCATATTTGAGCCTTGCCTTCATAGATTTGTGGATGAGATTTGAGTACTACTTGAGCATGATTGATTGAGCCTTTGAGAAGGCCTTTGGGATAGATTTATGGTAGTTTGTGTATGATTGATTGAGCCTTTGAGAAGGCTTTGTGGACAATTTTTGGGACAAATTTGTGGATAGTTTTAGATAGATTTGTGAACATATTTGGGATAGATTTTGATGAGGTTGAGTGAGCCTATTGAGCAGAGTTGAGCAAGTTCTTGGTGAGCTTGCTAGAGCAGATTTGGACAAGTTCTTAGTGAGCTTGTTGGAGCAGATTTGAGCAAGTTCTTGGTGAGCTTGCTAGAGCAGATTTGGACAAGTTCTTAGTGAGCTTGTTGAGATAAAGGAACAATTCTGGTGAGCTTGTTAAGCAGATTTTGACAAGTTCTCTATGTGAGCTTGTTATAATTTATTTATTGTTATTCCTAGCTTTGAGCAAATCAAAGAAATTTGGACAAGTTCTGTGTGAGCTTGTTGAGCAGTTTTGGACAAGTTTTGTGTGAGCTTGTTATGCAGATTTGGACAAGTTCTATGTGAGCTTGTTATTGCCTAGCTTTGAGCAGATCAAAGAAATCATTGTATTGGATAAGGATCCTTATTTATATGTGAAATATTATAAGGAGATTATCTTGTGGAGTACCCCACATTGGGGGAACCACGTTAAATCTTGTGTCTCAATTGTGTATGGTGACTTGTGCTCTTGCTTACTATTGCTATCTGAGTTATTAATGCACACTGCTATATTTGGTTATTGCAATTAAGGACATTAATTGATATTGATTTGGAAAGAAAGTAAAAAGTGGTCTTATACTATTCACCCCCCTCTCAGTATAAGCTTGTGTTCTTCAATTGGTATCAGAGAGGGTTCCTTCAAAAAAGCTAACAACTTGAGGGTAGATTCTACAAGAACACAGATGGCTTCATAGAATGGATCATCTACAAATAAGGCTCCATTGTTTGATGGTAACAATTATGCTTTCTGGAGCATGAGGATGAAGAACTACTTGATATCACAAGGATATGAGGTATGGAAAATGGTTGAAAAAGAGTATAGGGTTGAAGGTGATCCCGAGGTAGATAAGACTATCAGGAAATTGGTTGAGATCAATGCAAGAGCAATGAATTGTATTTTGAGTGGGCTACAAGAGACAGATTTTGCAAAGGTTATGGTATGTAATTCAGCTAATGAGATGTGGACCAAGTTGTGGAATACTTATGAAGGAGATTCCAAGGTAAAGTTGGCAAAACTACAAACTCATAGAAAAATATTTGAGGAATTGAAAATGGAAGATTCTGAAGATATTGCAAAGTTTTTACTTCGAGTTGATGAGATTACTAACACCATGAGAGGCCTAGGATTTGAGATGAAAGAATCAGAAGTTACTCAAAAGGTTTTGAGATCACTTCCCATGAAATATGATTCTAAGGTTTCAGCAATAGAAGAGACAATGGATATCAACAAGCTAACAATGGAAGAATTGCAAGGAACTCTCACAACTTATGAGATGAGGGTAAGTAAGCATCAAGTTCCAATAAAAGAGATTGCATTCAAGGCTTCAAAAAAAGAGAAAGGGAAAGTTTCAGAAATAGATAGAGGTTTAGATAATGATGAGGAAGCTAACTTCATCAAAAGGAATAAGGACTCAAGGAATTTCAAGGATATAAGGAAAGTTAGATGCTACAAGTGTGGTGATCTTGGTCACTATGCATACAAGTGTCCACATGAAGAAAATAGTGATGATGAAAAATAGGGTCAAAGAAGAAAAGAATATGGAAAGCATAAGCATGACAAAGATGATAGATACAAGCAAAACAAGTATGAGAAGAAGAAAATTTTTTGTAAGGCAAAGAAATCTTACTACATTGTAGAAGCAAGTGATAGCTCAGATCATAGTGATAGAGACAAATCAGATGATGAAAAGGAAGAACATATATTCCTAGGAATAGAAGGTGAAAGAGAACAGTGCTTTGTGTGTGGTCAAAGAGATCACAGATCAAGATATTGCAATGGTTTCAATGATAGTGAAGATGAGATGACACATCAAGGAAACAAGCATGGTCAAAGAAATCTTGAGAGTTTGTTTGCTATAGAATATTATAATGATCTTAGTGATAGTGAAGATGAAGAAGGTTTTTTCTATGGAATAAGAGAAGTAGAAGAAGAACATTCACTCCAAGAAGAAGTTAAACAAGGATAATAGTGTATGATCTAAAGGAAGACTTCAATGTTATCCATGAGCAACTACAAGAGGTTAAAGAGAATATAAAAGAATTGAAATGTTCCTTACATGAGAATTTTGATCCATCACATGACTCAAAAGGTCAAGATATTTTCACTAAGAAGGAAACATGTATTTCAAAGGCTATAGAGATGGATGCCAATTTGCTACTTGACACAAATAAAGAGAAAGAAGAGGAATATTCCAAAGCACCAAAGGTCTCATATTTTAGGTTTAGGGAATCACACTCAAAAGGAAAGGAAGTTCTAAAATATGAAAGCAAGGAAGCACCTAAGATTTGTGAGGAAAGTTCCAAAGTTCCTATGGCTCCAAATATTCAGTTTGGTTCTTGTTTTGAGATAGGTGAATCAAGTTCAAAAGGAAAAGAAATACTTGAAGAGAAAAGCAAGGAAGAAACTAAGGAAGAGGATTTAGATACTACAAAGAAGGTTCAAGGATGCAATGCACAAGTTGAAAATGATCATAAGGATAATGGTCAAGAAAGGTATGAGGAACCAAGGCATGAACAAAGGGCTTTTCAAGGACATTGTTTTTCTTGTAATGGATTTGGACACAGGGCTATACACTGCAGGGTCTATGGATCAAAGAAGTTTGATTTTGCTAGAAGGAACATCAAAGGAAGAAGGTATGGTTTTCAGGGACATTGCTTCTCATGTAACAGGATTGGTCATAGAGCTTCTCAATGCAAAGGAAATGAGCAACATGGTTTTGGTTTTAGAGCTACACAATTCAGAAGTCATGGTCATAATGGTCATGAAAATAGAGCTTCACAATACGAGGGTTCAGGAAAGGAATGGATATGGAAATTATTTCAAGAAAGAATTCAGGACATGGGCACCATCCAAAGGCTACAATATCAAGTGTTTTAATTGCAATAACTTTGGGCATATTGCAAAATGGTGTAGGACTCAATTCCAAACAGGTTCAAGGCAAGAAGGTCAAACAGGTTCAAGGCAAGAAGTCAACAAGTCCAAAAAATCAAGAGAAGGATATCATCAAAAAATAGAAGGATTAGGGAATAAAAAATAAAATTGGAGTAAATACTCCCACCCCAAAATTAACACACCTCAAGAAAAAAGGGGGGGGGGGGGGGAAAAAAAAAAAAAAAAAAAAAAAAAAAAAAAAAAAAAAAAAAAAAAAAAAAAAAAAAAAAAAAAAAAAAAAAAAAAAATTTTGTAATGATTGTGGTTTTTGCTTTAGAGGTGTTGCCATCAATGACAAAGGGGGAGATTGTTGGTAATTTGAGTTATTTTATGTTGTCATTGATGTCACATGGATCATTGATGTCATATGGATCACATTGAGTTTTGATGGGCAAATGATATTTTGGAAAGCATGGATAAATATAGGGTTTTTGTGAAAACCAAGGTAGGAAAAATAAAAGGTTTTATTTAAAACCATGGATGGCAGATTTGAAATGGGTTTTTCTTAAAACCCAAGTTGGCCTTTCGTTTCATCAAAAAATGTGCCCCGGTGATGGAGATATTTAATTTTTAATATTTAGTTTAAATTTTAATTATTTAAAATTTAAATTTAAATTTTAAAATTAAAAATGCAAGATATAATGCTCGACGTCATCGAAAAAATAAGGAGGCTATATAAAGGGGATACCTAAGGTTCATTTGAAATTAATCCTTGCTCATGGTTAATAATCATTGGCTAAGCATCCGAAGAGAGCTCATGCGAAAATTTACATCATTGTGGGCAGAGTGGCGCATTGGCAATTGGATTTTTGTTAAGGTGTGTGGTAGCACTAAACGTCAAGGTTTTGAATCCCCTTGATTGCGTTCAGAAGGCATTGGAAGAAAAGTGCTCGAAGCACTTTTGATTTGTGGAAAGGGAGGAAAGGTTTTAAGGCACATTGTGCCTTTCCCTTTCGAATGAGCGGCTAGCTCGTGTGGCAACCTTAGCTGTGGCTAAGGCGCTCATGGTGTGGGCAAGTTGGGGGTTCGAATCCCCTTGAGGAGGTAAATACATTTTTGCTCTAATTAATTTTGTTGATGCCCTAAGATAGGAGTTATAAGGTGGTTAAGGAATAATTAAAGTTTTTAATTAAACTTTATTTTTATAAGGGCTGTGATTATTATTTCAGAGGTGGATGAGTTGTTGATTTAATTTGATATTCATGAAATTGAAAATTAAGATTTAGGAGAAATAAGGAGTTGTTATAAAATAATTTTTGAGAGCTTTATTGATTATTATTTTTGATAAGGGTTTTTATTAAAAAGGACTTTGGTGGATGTGTTTATTAAGTTGGAGTAAAAAGGTGTAAATTGAGTTATGCTTTATCTTGTGATTATTATTTGAAGTCCACTAACCCTTATTGAGATTGGAAAGGAAAGTTGTGTTTAGTGTGGCAGATTTTGTGGACAACTTCTTGGCATCAAAAAGGTATGGGCACATTCTCCTATTGATTGTTTATGGTGGTTGATTTCTGAAATATCATTGGAGTGAAAAGGATTGATTGTGGTTTCCTTTTCGAAAGTGGTTGGTTGAATGCTTCAAGGTTTTCTGGTTTGAGAGTTGTGTTTAAACCTTGTTTTATAAGCATAGTTGTTGAAGCCCATTGGTTATGTAAAGAACTTGAAAAGAACATGAGTATCATTGTTATGTGAGATTTGTGGTTGAGCATTGTTGGAAACATTTGAGTTGGTTGATACATGCTTGGACTAGGGTTTTGTGAGAAAGAGTAGTCCCTTGTGGTGATTGGTTGAGTTGAGTTGATTGAGCCTAGTCAAGAGGATGTGTGAGGTGATTGGTCAAGTCCCATGAAACAAACTATTCCATAATTCTGATTTGAGTTGAGATTGAGCTTAGAACATATTGAGTCTCTAACAATTCTCTTTATGCTTCTATGAGTTGACTTGAGTTGAGTTGAGATTGATTTGAGTTGAGTTGAGTTGAGATCATTGTGGATCATTGTTGTCATCCATTGAAGAGTACATTGCCATTCATTGTTGAGTTCATCTTTGAGCTTTGCCTTGATAGATTTGTGGATGAGATTTGAGTGCTACTTGAGCATGATTGATTGAGCCTTTGAGAAGGCCTTTGGGATAGATTTGTGGTAGTTTGTGTATGATTGATTGAGCCTTTGAGAAGGCCTTTGGGATAGATTTGGACAGATTTGTGGTAGTTTGTGTATGATTGTTTGAGCCTTTGAGAAGGATTTGTGGATAGTTTTAGACAAATTTTTGGATAGATTTGGGATAGATTTTGATGAGGTTCTGAGTGAGCCTATTGAGCAGATTTGAGCAAGTTCTTGGTGAGCTTGCTAGAGCAGTTTTGGACAAGTTCTTGGTGAGCTTGTTGGAGCAGATTTGAGCAAGTAAAAAGTGGTATTATACTGTTCACCCCCCCTCTCAATATAAGCTTATGTTATTCAATTTTAGCATTAATATAGCAACATATCCAAATTTTGCAAAGTTTGGAGTAGATTTGATGGGTCAATTAGAGTTTTTATGATTGCAGTATTACTTGCTCCTACCAGGGATGGCCACAAGTTTTGCTAATAATTACACTTTTATTTATGCTTAGATCCTCCAAAAATCATCTCATTAACATCATATTCATTTTTCAAGTCATTTGGAGTTATTTTGAATAGTCACAAATAATTTTTATATTCATAAATGCATACTTTCTATGATTTTTCTAATTTTTGTCACTAACTGCATATGACATTAACATCATTCAATATCGAATTCTAAGAGCTATAGTATCAGGATGGAGTGGAGTAGTGAGAAGAACATAATGGATAAAAAACAAATTTTCCAAATTTTTGGATCAGGAAAGGTTAGTAGCAAGGTAGGCACGTAGGATGGTAGTAAGGTAG
This sequence comes from Wollemia nobilis, assembly GCA_028583015.1. NCBI lineage: Eukaryota > Viridiplantae > Streptophyta > Pinopsida > Araucariales > Araucariaceae > Wollemia > Wollemia nobilis. The sequence continues at coordinate 2,078,201 of JAQPPZ010016675.1, forward strand.
GCACATAGGATGGTAGCAAGGAAGACAATGTTGATGCATAGTATGGATAGAAAAAATGGTCAATGTCCATGAACATTCTAAAGTTTTTTTGGGGGAGGAACCACCCAAAATTCAGCCCCCTTCCCAACACCCAAAGGGACCCACTACTATTCTTACCAAGGGAACCTCCTTTGCAAGTGTTGTTTCCAATGAAGGAAGCCACACTCTCAAACTTTCCTCAACTACCATTGTTCCTGATAGGAAAATAATTCTTATCCTTGACTGTATATTTGATAACTATCTCTCAATGGAAAAGTACACCCTTGTGGGAAATTTTTTGGAGGAAGCTCGAATATGGAAACTATTCATAGATGGGACTTTACCAAATGTAAAACCCTAGGAAATATGGAGATCACAGCTCTCTCCATAGGATTATTTACAATAATATTAATTAACCATGATGATACTAGCCATATCCTCACTGGGGTCCTTTGTTCCTAGGCCACAAGAGCCTATTCCTACAAATTTGGGACTTGGATTTTGATCTTGAAACTCAAGACATCAAATTTACCCCCATTTGGGTTCGTATCCCAAATATCCCCTTTCACCTCTAGAATGATGATATCCTCTATTCTATTACTAAAGTCATTTGGTAACTAGTAGCTATTGACCCTATTACCCAATATTGCAAGTGAATGAATGTCACCATAATTTGTGTTAATGCCAATCTAGCTTCGAAGCTTCCTACCTAGGTCAACCTGAAGAATAAATCTAAATCCTACTATAGGAAACAACCCTTGGAATATGATAACAAGCCTACTTTCTATGTTGAATTCCAAACTCAAAGGCATCTCAAGATCTAGTGACCTAACCTCAAATCTCAAATCATCAAGGAAAATGAGCAACGGTAAAAAGAAAGTGTACTTGATATTCAAGGAGTCCCTTAAGGTCAGAACAAAGGAAACAAAAATCCTCAAAATAGTGGCTACTTCAAGTAGCCTAAGAAATGGTAGAGCCAAATATAGTTAGGTAAAGGACCTTACCAATAGCAAAGGTCATAAAAATTTCAAGGCACCCCTCACCCTCATAAAGGCAAGGAAATTGCCACCTCATAGACAAATTCAAGTCAAGAAAAATTAAGTTCCCCTCTTGCTTTATCCAATAAGTTTGGTAGCCTAGGAGACTCTAATTTAACATTAGAGATAAATGTTAATACCTCTATTCTAATTTCCAACCCTAAGTAAATCCAAATAGGTGCCCCTCTAGATCCTAAGAGTTTTCCTATCCCAAAACCTCTTTCTGAAGGAATCTAGATCCCCTCCTCAAGACTAGGCCAATCCTTTCCCCCTAAAGACCTAAATATTAACCTAAGTTTTATTTATTCTTCCTATAATATAGGACCCTCTCATAGTCCCTATGATGACCCTAAGACTTTTCTATATGAAATCCTTGATAAGATCTTAAAAAATCTATTTGTGGATATGATGTGTCCTCATCCAAATCAAAGCAATGCTAGACCATTTAGCCCTATACTTAAGTAGATCATTCCTTAAAATTTTGGCCCCAAGAAATCCCAGAGCTCCACAAAATAACCCATTGATTGTGGTAATGATAAAAAAAGAGGAAGAATCTCCAAATATTAGCAATGGATGAGAGGAAATGTAGATGGCATTGCCAATGGTATTTAGAAGACCCTTTTTTCTATTTTTACCTCTCAACCCATAGAGGAGAAAAAAATTTCCAAACCCCCCAACCTCAAGGAAGGGGAGTTAGAAAGGCAACCAAACCCTCCAAATGAAGATCCTCTCATGGAATGTGAGAGGCCTAAATGGGCCTACCAAATAAAGACTTGTCAAATCAATGAGAAGAGACTTAAAGCCCTCATTTTTCATCATGCAGGAAACTAAAATTAATGTAAATAATTCCTTAACCATAGTTAATATGATCTAAAAAAAGTCAATGCAATGTTTAAACATGCTAGTGGATCTTCTAGAGGCCTCATGTGTCTCTGGGATAAGCAAAAATTTGAAGGCATATTAATTCATTCTAGTGATAAGCTTTTAAGTGTGCTATTCCATGATAGGTGCAACAATTTCTCCTAGATGCTCACCAACATCTATGCTCCTAACACTATATCTGGAAGAGCTCAACCATGGGATTCCCTAAGTAGAATAAAGGATTATTTCCAAAATATCCCCTGGATTATTGCAAGATATTTCAATACCCCCCTCTACCCTTCAGACAAAAAAGGAGGTACTGAGGCCCCAAAAAAAAGCATGGAGAATTTCAATGACTTTGTCAACTCCAACAATCTCATGGATGTAAAACTCAAGAATGCAAAGTTCACTTGAATAAATAGAATAATAGGAAATCAACACATTCAAGTCAAGTTAGATAGATTTTTTCTATCCCAAGAAGCAGTTCAAATTTTTGATGATTCTTATCTTCATCCTTTACCTAAAATAGGGTCGGATCATAACCCTCTTATGCTTGAAATCGACAAATCCAACCCCTACATAGGGTCGGATCATAACCCTCTTATGCTTGAAATCGACAAATCCAACCCCTACGTAAGATCTTTCAGATTTGAGGCTATATGGATACATAATATAGATTTAAGGCATAGGGTTTTCCAATGCTAGCAACAAAATGTTTAGGGAAGACCATCCTTCAAACTTGCATAGAAGCTCAAAAACCTTAAAGAAGAATTGAAAATTTGGAACAAAGAAGTCATCGGAAACCTATTTACCAATAAGAAATCTCTCAAAGAAATACTTGAAAAGATAGAAAATAAAATTCAAAGTGAGGATATTGATGAATAAATAAGAACAGAAGAAAAATAAATCCTTCTAAATTTCACAACATCCTTGCTTGTGAAGAATCCTTCTGGTGGTAGAAATATAGAGATTTATGGCTCAAATAGGGGTTTAAACACTAAGTTTTTCCATGTCTCCACTTTGAGGAACAAAAGTAACAATAGAATTAAATATTTGGTGAAAAGTGATGGTACTTCTACCATGAACATTGAGGAAATAAAAAATGAGGTAGTTTCTTATTTCAGATCTCTCCTTGAAGATGATAATTCATTTTCTAACTCTACTCAAGCTTCTATGCTCCACCATATCCCTTGCTCCATTTCAAACAATGTCAATTCTAGTTTAATTGCTCATTTTAAATATGAAGAGATCAAGTTTACCCTATTTTCCATGCATCATGATAAAGCTCCTGTACCTGATGGCTTTCCTGCTAGGTTCTTCCAAACCTTCTGGGACATTGTGGGTTATGATGTGTGTATGGCCATTAGAGAATTTTAGTCATCCAAAAGAATTATGTGAGGCTTCAATTCCACTTTCATTTCCCTTATTCCTAAAAATTCCACTACTAAATCCTTGTTTGAATTCAGACCCATTAGCCTTTGTAACGTTGTTTATAAAATCTTGACCAAAATCATGGCTAATAGGATGAAAAGTATAATGCCTAGTATTATTGATCCTTGTCAAGGTAGATCTATCCAAGGTATATCAATCCTAGATGGTGTCGTCTCCATCCATGAAGCCATACATTCTACCTCTAACACCAAAAAGGTTACCTTTGCTCTCAAAATTGACAAGAATAAGGCTTACGAAAAAGTAAACTAGAATTTCCTTCTAGCCATTTTGCTTAAATTCAAATTCCATCCTGAGTGGATTGAGCTAATCAAAGCATGCATTTATTTTCCTTTGTTTTAATTCTCATCAACGGATCCACATTAGGATACTTCCATAGTATTAGAGGCCTAATGCAAGGGGATCCTATTTCTCCCTTATTTTTATCATTATTGCTAAAGCCTTAGGAAATACCATCCAAGCATCTTGCAGAATAGGCCTCCTATTAGGAATCAAATCTTCCTCCCAAACAACTGTTGTTTCTCATCGATAATTTGTGGATGACACTATCTTATCTACTAATGCTTTCATTTTTGAGGTGCAGGTTATCAAGTTCATTATCCAATTGTATGAAGTAGCTAATGGATAGAAAGTGAATTTCAATAAGAGTAAACTTTATTTCCTCAATACACTAGCCCAAAGACAACACAAGATTGCCAGAATCCTTGAATATTTTCTAGCTATTCTCCCAACCATTTATCTAGGTCTCCCACTTTTCTGTGGTCAACCCACTGCTTCTATGTGGAACAATATCATATAAAGGATACAAAAGAAACTTGTAGGGTGGAAAGGTAACCTTTTATCCCAAGATGCTAAAAGTACCTGTATCGCTCCAAATTTTTCACACCCTTATCTTCAAGCTATAGGATCCATGCCCGGAAGGGGGATGTGAAAAGAATGTCGCGGTACCTCAAACTAAGAGGCCTTGCGAAGGTCCCGCCTCTCAAGGGAGGTGTATATTGGTGATTTTTCGACGGATGGTGGGTTCACTAGGAAACATTCAATGGCATTTTCCACGCCTAGGTTGGGAATGTGTTTTATGTGTTCATTTTAGCCTTAAGCATTCAAATCCTAGGTTTGGCCAAAATGTTTCTAAGCTATTCTATATGAAGATGCAAATTAAATGAATACAGAAAAATAGAATAGGACAGAAAAATAGAGAAAATAGAATATTAAAAGAAGAATACCTAATCCGGATGTCTGATGAAGATTCTTATTCTTGAAGCAGTCAGGATCATCTAGAATTCGACAGAATCGTCTGAGATCGAACAGGATCATCTGAGATTTGATGAATTCATCAAAAGAATTCATCAAAGACCTGCAAACATAGAAAATAGGTGCAAAATACAGAAAATGCAACTATCCTAACAGAGGGAAACAATGTAAAATGATAGCAATAATATCAAACTGAAACTTGAAAATAGAAACATGAATGAATTATGCTAATTAGATAATAATTATGATTTAATCATGCATTTGATCTAAATGGGTGAACTCCAAAATGCAGAATAATATAAAATACTGAATAAACTATCTAATTTGCAGAATAAAATAGTAGAGAAAAGATGGAGAAATGCAAACTTTAGGCACTAATTGCCTCAATGTTGACTGCAATCGAAATCATCTCGCATTGGTACGAAATCGTCTCTGATTCAACAGGTTCACCTTCGATCTGAACAGGTTCGTCGGCGATGATGTAAGCTTGCTCCGGCTAAAAAATAGTAAGGTACCTACAACAAAATTGGTATAGAGCTAATGCAAATATGAATTTAAGATGTTTTAATGCGTATGAAGTCGGGTTACAGGAATTATCAGCCAGGGGGTGCTAAGGGAAGGGCTTAGGATTAAATAGGCTTAGGAGGGAGGTTAGGAGGTTGGAGATCATCCCTATTTGGGAGATCTCCAATGGGGGAGGGTCTCTAACGACATAGAAACGCTTCTGCCTAGATTAGAGGCCGGTTGGAACAGAAGCTAATTATGCAAAATTAGTTTTGAGACAAGATCGTCTAGACGTCCTAGCCCAGACAAAATTGTCAGATTTGGGGTGATATCGTCTGATAGGCGACGATATCGTCAAACAGGAAAAAAAACCTCTAAAAATGGCACGAAAAAGGGGGAAACAGATTACCCAATGGTTAACGGGTGGTTTGGGAGGTTAAAATTTGAATTTAAATTATTTACTAAAGTAAATGTAATTATTAAGATTTTACTATGCCAATTTTAGGGTGCTACATTTTGCCCCCTCTTTAGCGAATTTTCTGAAGAAAATGCATTAAATATGAGTTCTTCTTGATCTACGAGAAAGCAAAAATTATTCTCATTTTTAGGCGATGATTCTTGGTCAAATCGTATGACAGCTTACTATGGTGCCCCCTCCGTGTTTTTACCCAAATCGAACGTTTGAGGTAAAAAAGCAAAAAAGCAAAAATTGTTAAAATGTTGTTAATTATGTTTTGAATAAAATTAAGAAAAATAGGGTAAAACCCTAATTCATTTTTACTGTTCATTTTTACTAGTTTTAGAGCTCTAGAACCAAAAATGGTGGAGACGACGCACAAATCGACAGAGGTCCGACGCGGGCTACGGGTAAGAGTCTAAACGTAGTTTAAAGTGATTTAATTTGAATTTACATACTTTTTAGGTAAATTTTAAATGAATTTTGAGCATCGCGGCTATTTTTGGGCCGTCGAAATTGTCGGGATGAAATCATCCCGATTTCGATGAAATCGTCTCAATTTTGATGAAATTGTCTCAAGTTTGTTAATTTCGTCTAAGGGCGAAATCGGCGAAAGGGGGACGATTTCGTCAAATTAGGGACAATTTCGGCTTGTGAAATTGGAGACGATTCAGCTCAAATTTGGGATGATATCGTCCAATAGTGGACGATATCATCAATTGCATAAAATTGAACTTATTTTAACTTATATTTTTAATCACTTGAATTGTTTATTAATGATTGTTTTTTATTTTGTTATTTATGTTGCAGAGAGGATTGCTAAAGAGCAGGGAATGGAAATATGGAGGTTTGAGAGATGACTTGGCCGCTCTTACATAGGCAGAGCGGGATCAGCTAGCACAGGCTAGCTTACAGCCTATGGTAAAAATGCCACAAGTGTCTACAGACATGGGGCTATTGATAGCCCTAGCAGAGAGGTGGTATCCGGGTTCTTCCTATTTTTGGCTATCGACAGGGGAGATGACTCCCACTTTGGAGGATGTATGGAGGATTCTAAGAATCCCCATACAAGGATGGTTGATCACTCCTATGGCCAATCAGGGCCATGCTATGGGGTGATTGTGTGGTGACCCGAGCTTTGCCCTAGAGAAGGGTGAAGTTAACATCGAGGCACTGTGTCAGATGCCTGGGGCATCTAGACTCACACAGGTTTTGGCCAAAGTGGTTGGTGGACTTCTACTGTGCCACCAGAGTAGGTGTAGGGTACCATGGATGCTAGCAGATGTGATCTACGATATGCGATACCATGGCTATAGGTTTGCTTGGGGCAGCTTTGTGCTATGCCGATTGTACAAGATCCTGCATGGGGTCATGTACAAGGGCGGCCGATGTCTAGTTATGACATCGCTCCTACAAGTTTGGTGTTGGGAGCACATTGTAGTGCAGAGGTCGATAGGGATTCCTCTGACAGGGATTGACGAGGAGAGGCTCCGATTTTTCTACTGGTGGCTCTGGAGAGGGTCACAACGGCGGATTGACTTATCGATGTCTCAAAGACTACTGGATGACATTGTCTCGGATCATATCACTTGGAGGCCATGGTGAGGCACCCAGGGTGGGCCAAGGATAGATAGGAGCTAGCTCACATTAGGCGAGTTTGCTAGCTTCGGATGGAGAGGGGAGAGGTGGAGCTCCACCACTATGACCAAGTTTTGTGATAGTTCGGTCTATAGCAGGGTATCCCATCTCTCAGGGATTATGAGTTTTCCTAGATTGTCTATGATAACACCACAGTGAGTGGGACTCCAAACATGCAACGCTTCTGGAGTCAAGACTCGGTTGATGCCTCCATTTAGCCAATGGATGGGGACGACATAAGGGTTGCAGACAGCTACGATTCCTGGTACATAGGCATCCACCCTCCTTGGATGATGAGGGTTCAGGGTCTGATACACACAATTATGCATCAGATAGGGAGGCAGTGCCAAGCGGCTATGGAGGCGACCCAGGGTCGCAATGGGAGAGAGCTAAGGAGGCCATAGGTGTAGGAGAGGCCACGACAGAGGGAGAGGAGGGAGGCGAGACCCCCTTCTCCATAGAGAGAGAGGCCACCATCACCCGATAAGGGCAAGGGTGTCAACACAGGGGAGAGTAGCAAGATAGCTACTCTCTAAGTGGAGAAAATTTGTCTCCAGGCACAGGTGCAGACATTACAGGAGGAGGCTGCATGACACCAAGCTGAGGTTACACAGCTCAAAGATGAGATTGCACACCTCAGGGCACGGGGCGGAGGGGCGAGCACTAGGGATCTGACACGGGATATTGCCCAAATTACTTTCTATTAGACATTGTACTATCAGCTGGTGCTAGAGGAGGATAGACTACCCCTGCCAGCTAACATCATAGATCCGATCAGGATCGGGTCGTCGAGGACTTCATCCCGATCGACGACTAGGACTCATAGTACTACACATACTGCGATGGGGCCACCTCGTCCACCTCAAGACGGGGGAGAAGATGAGGCTGAGAGCTCAAGGGGTTCTTGAGGCTAGAGTACTACACATCATTGTATAGTTGAGATAGAGCATTTATTATTTTTTGATAGATAGAGGATTGAGTATGTCGAGGTACAGATTATGGCATACCAATCCAATTTTGACATGATGTATATATACTATTTATATATATATGAGATGATATATATATTTTTGATCATATGACTTGCCTTATGTAATTGTATGATGCTTTTATGTTTGATTGATTTGATTTGATGATTCATGTAATTATGTCATTGGAAATATTATAATTTTGATGTCATGCTATAATATTTTAAATGAAATAATATGATGTAACAAATTGGTTGTTTGTGATGTAATGTGATAAAAAATAAAAAGAGACTTCTAACAATAATTTCAAAGGACATTGTTGCTATTATAGACCATTTCATGGAGTCGTCGCTCACTCGGTCGTCAAGCTAATCCTAGTATAGAAATATTGTTAAAAAGTAAAAGAGTGCTTAAGAGACTGTCTTAAGACTTTGGTGCAATGGTGCAAAGGATGATGATGATAGTTTGTTTTTCAAATTTCCATGACAATAGTATGCATGAAATAATGTTAAAATGATTTTTGCTAGGCATAAATTCCTAAGTGTGATAAAATTTTTAGATAATTCCTTAGGAATTATACCATCATTGCAAATTTGAAGGTTGAAATAATGACATGAAATAATGATAATGTGCATGCTTAAAAACATAATTTGTGTAACAAAATTATTTAAGTCATATGGTTTTCATGGATTGATTTTTAAATGAATGGGTAATAAAAATTGTTACAATGGTTTGCGCTAGGCATAGAATATGTAGGTATAGACTTATACCATCATCACGAAATCCAAAAATAGATAGTTTTATTGCATGATTGATTTTTAATTTGTGAAAATATGAAGATAAGGACTTGCGCTAGGCATAAAATTTCAATTTTGGTTTTGGAACTATACCATCGTCGCGAAAGTTGACAATATATATATGTTTTGATTGTATAGTTTTGAAAGAAATTTTGATTTTTCTATTATATAGTTGTCTTTATGCTAAACAACTGTACTTGAAAGAAGAAAATGAATTATTTCAAACAATTTGCAAAATATTTCAAAGTACCTTAAAGACAAAAGTTAGATTTATAAGGAATCCCATGTGCATATGTGAATTCATTTCCAATATTGATTTATCATAATGATACACAAAATCTCTCAAATATAAAATGTGTGTGCAATTGCATAGTTCATTTACCAGTTTTGAGCAAGATAATATGATACAAGTGATTTGAAGAAACTAGATAAGTGTTCATTAACCATGATGTAGATGCATATAACCATACTAGACTACTATGTAAGTCGGATTATCAAGAGCTAGCTAATCCATAAGCAGACATAGGTCTGTACAAAAGAAGGTCGCTAATGTGACAGACATATCGCCATGCTAGGAGTTACCCAAGGCCAAGCGAGTTGGGCACAAACCACCTGTTATGGGGCTTACCTCACAGTTTTCGAATAATTGAGAATTCCAGGGATTCAAGATCATCAACCCTTATTTTCTTTTCAAAGGGTAGGGAAAGGGATTTTATTGCTTTTGCTTTTGCTTTCTTTTTATTTTTTTTTCTTTGCTTTTTCTTTTCTTTTTCTTTTTGTATTTGTGCTTGATTTTTGAGATAGTGCTTGAAATATTGCTGTAATGATATAAAATAACATTTTTTTTCTCTTTTTCTTGAACTTTGCCTTTTGTTCTATACTAGGGATACTTGCTCAGATTAGCTGTAGAGCAAGGGATTTTTATTTTGGGTAGGGGTGAGCTTGTCCTTTTGCCAATTATCAAAGATTCTAGACCATGTGCATGATAGGATAGCAGGGGAAACTTTTCGCTCAAGAAATCACTTCTACTATGTAGCAAAACATGGAAATTACAAATATAATCATGTTATTGTGAAAATATGTGCTTGGTTTAAGTAAATAACAAGATCAATTCTCTATGCTCAAACTTTATTTAATTGAATTTTGTGGACTTTGATATAAGAGAGATTAGTAATCATGCCAGATAAAATCAAGATATTTATTTTTGTGTTTGTGAAAGTGAGGGATTCCAAATAAATGCTAATTTATCCAAAATAATTTGAAACATATAACTGCAATAATTGTAAGAAAATATATATAAATGATTTTTGAGAAGTTTTGAGAATGTTGACTCTCTCTTTCTTCTTTATTTTGTTTTGGTTTTGAAAGAGTCAAGAATATTGTTGTTTTGATTTTTATCATTTTTGTTTTTGAACAAAAAATTAAAAAGTGCCATAAATAAATATAACAAATAATTTTGAATATTTTGATGATTATGAATGTTTTTGGTGTTTTTATATTTTAAGTTTATGAGTTGAAAGAAATACAAGATAGTGGTTTTTTTGAAATTTTTATTTTTTATATGAATTTTTAGATGATGGAATTGGTGGTATATACAAGATGATCTATATACACTATACAAGGTTATTTGAGTATAGCGTATCTAAGGTTGCTTCAAAATCAAAGGAGGTTTTGAAGGATAATTTGGTTGTGATGAAGGTAAGAACAAAAGGTGATGAATAAAAGGTAGTGATAACAAAATCTTTGTTATAATGTAAAATAATGTAGCAAAAGATTTTACTTTTATATGTGTAAAATTGATCATATTACAAAATAAAATGTAAGAAGGATAAGAAGGTTCTTCATTCTTATCACTATCTTCCAAGTATTGATAATATGGAGGGAGCATATGTGAAAGATATGCATGGATGTTATTTGGTAAACAAGGATGATCATATATGGATGAAGAAAAGTGAGAAATAGAAGGTAATTGTGACAATGGAGAATGTATAGAACTTGATGTTTCAATTGTTAAATATTCTTCAAATGGTGTTGGGTCACCATATATGGTGACAATTTTATTTGTAATTTCAAACTTCAAACATTGGTGAAGAGTGGAAGGGACAACCCTCATCGTATGAATCCAAGGACTTCTAAGAAGTAGGTTGTAAGGTGAAGGGCAATATGCCACATAAAATAAAATATCCAGGATCTTGGATCCAATATTAAAGGGAAGAATTATAATACCTTGAGCTTCTTGAATTTCATTGTTAAAAGATTTTATAATAACATTTGATTCATTAAGATCTTCTTCCTTTGTTTTGAGTTCTTGGAATAATTGATAAGTGCATAAATCAAGAGAGGAGTCATTATCTGTCATGATAGTTCTAACAAGTGTTTCTTTACTATATCCGACGATGTAAAGATAGGAATCTTCTTGTGGAGTAGAGGAAGGGATATCCTCATCATATAATGAAATATGGTTAACCTCAAGAGGGTTTACACCATTAATTATGTTCTTAGAGAAAATATGATGAGGAACAAATTGTTGGCTAGGTATTTTGAACAAAATTTCCTTATGAGCAATTTGTAATACTTCTAAAAGAGATATCTTTGCTTGAGTATTAATCACTTTTTGTTGGCTGTCAAAGTGGATTTTAGATTGAGATTTTGATTCTAAAGATGAGCTTTCTATGCTTACATTCCATTTTGGATCATTCTCTAGAGCCACAGATAGTTTTGAAGGTTGGTCAAATGAGGAATCCATATCTTGAATATCAGATTGAGTTGATTGAACTTGAGGTTGCTCATTTGTAGTTTTTCTTACAATATTAATAATATCATCATGATGGGACACACTAACATGCAATATTTGATTGGTTTCTTGTTGTTGATAATTGAATAGGGGTTCTTGGCAGATCCCCATGTCTTTATTGATTATTGGTATTTGTTGTGTGGGAGTTTGATTATTTACTGGAAATTTATAATCAGTTGTAGATTGTAATTCCTTTATATTAAAAAGATCCTTATCAATCAAATCTTGAATTGCACATCTTAAATCTTTACAATTTTGTGTCATATGTCCATCCACTCTATGATATTCACAATGTAGCTAAGGTTTAAACCAACCTGTTATGGTATCAGGTTGTCTTATGGAAGGGAGTTCAATCTTATTTGTGTCAAGTAAATACTTGAGAATTATATCCATTGGTTGATTGAGCTTTGTAAATGTACGTGATGAAGGTTTTCGAGAGGTTTTTGATATGTGCCTTAGGAATTCAGTCATAAAAGGGCCTAATGGTTTCTCACCTCTACTTTCTTTGTTATGGGTAGAATGATGATAGGAAGATTGTGAAGTATGATGTGAGTGCATGGTAGAATTGGAAGAATAAGTATTTTCTTGTTGAAATGGATGTGTTATATTGAAAGAAGAATATTGAAATGGTGGTGGAGGATTATATGTGGATTGATAGACATAATATGGATATATGGGAGAATAGATAATATCATTATGAAGAGGATTGGAAAAGGGATTGTTTTGTTGGGTTATGGATGAAAAATAAGAAGAGTGTGATGGAGATGATGTTGGATAGGAATGAGGTTGGTCATAATCAACAAATGTATTTGGCTAAATTCTTCCAACATTACTAATGGGCTCATATTGATTTGAGTAAAAACTCATGGCTTCTTTAGTACTTCTAAAAGTAATATTTAACATCTACTATTTAGAATTGAATCTAAAACATACAAACTTGAAATGATGATTTTGTTTTTATTTTTCTTGTATACATACATACAAATATATATATATATATATATATATATATATATATATATATATATATATATATATATATATATATATATATATATATATTTGTTTTGTTTTCAAAAGGTTTTACAATGCATTCACATCAGGTTCACCAAAATGTATCGCTCCAAATTTTTCACACCCTTACCTTCAAGCTATAGGATCCGTGCCTAGAAGGGGGATGTGAAAAGGATGTCACGGTACCTTGAACTGAGAGGCCTTGCCAAGGTCCTGCCTCTCAAGGGAGGTGTATATATATATATATATATATATATATATATATATATTTGTTTTGTTTTCAAAAGGTTTTACAATGCATTCACATCAGGTTCACCAAAATGTATCGCTCCAAATTTTTCACACCCTTACCTTCAGGCTATAGGATCTGTGCCTAGAAGGGGGATGTGAAAAGGATGTCACGGTACCTTGAACTGAGAGGCCTTGCCAAGGTCCCGCCTCTCAAGGGAGGTGTATATTGGTGATTTTTCAACGGATGGTGGGTTCACCAAGAAACATTCAATGGCAGTTTCCACGCCTAGGTTGGGAATGTGTTTTATGTGTTTGTTTTAGCCTTAAGCATTCAAATCCTAGGTTTGGCCAAAATGTGTCTAAGCTATTCTATATGAAGATGCAGATTAAATGAATACAGAAAAATAGAATAGATTTAAAATAAGAATACCTGATCCGAATGTCTGATGAAGATTCTGATTCTTGAAGCATTCAGGATCGTCTAGAATTCGATAGAATCGTCTGAGATCATACAGGATCATCTAAGATCTGACGAATTCATCAGACGAATTCGTCAAAGACCTGCAAACAGAGAAATAGGTGCAAAATACAAAAAATGCAACTATCCTAACAGAGGGAAATAGTGTAAAATGATAGCAATAATATTAAACTAAAACTTGAAAATAGAAACATGAATGAATTATGCTAATTAGATAATAATTATGATTTAATCATGCATTTGATCTAAATGGGTGAACTCCAAAATGCAGAATAATATAAAATACTGAATAAACTATCTAATTTGCAAAATAAAATAGTAGAGAAAAGATGGAGAAATGCAAACTTTAGGCACTGATTGCCTCAATGTTGACTACAGTCAAAATTGTCTCGCATTGGTATGAAATCATCTCTGATTCGATAGGTTCACCTCCGATCTAAACAGGTTTGTCGACGATAATGTAAGCTTGCTTCGACTGAAAAATAGTAAGGTACTGTTGGTCCGGCTTTCATGCACACCCCAGGAAAGGATGAAGGCAAGGAAAGCTCCGGAGACACCCACGGGACGGATCCCACTCATCTTTAGGATCTAGCTGGTTATCCAAGGTGCGAGTTACAGAGTTGGGTCGAATGGCAATTCACTCTTTTCCACTTCTGGAATAGATTTCGATATGGATCGCTCTGTTACCTTACGGGGGGTTCTTGAACTTGTTCGATAGTTGCAAAAGTTGTTGACGATCAGATTTGACTTGAATTCTTGATCTAGCTCTCATGGGTCGATAGATTTAAATAAAAGGCAAATAAAGAAAATAAAAATGGATCATTAACGATAAGCAAAGAGAGGGTAGGGTAGGGCAGAAAAGAGAAGTTTATCAAACATCAATTGTAAACCCAAACTGTCAATCTTATCTATGCTATCAGCTTCACAACGAGAACAAATCCCGGAAGAAAGTGTCCGATCGGTCTAAGATCACTTTCAACTAAGAGCACAAGGCGAGTGAAACAGATCTAGCGAGAAAATCATAAATCCAAGGGCAGTTGGTTAAAATCGGTATCTTTCATCGGCAGACCTAGCTCGCACAATGAAGACAGAGCAATTAGAACAAACTTAACCTCAAATCTATAATTTCCCCTAGCAGACAATAGAACAACTGAAGCCTAACAGCATATTTAATCTTGACAATGGCATATTTACAGCATATATCTAACAAACTTTAAATGGAACGGATAACAAAAGAAAATACACTTATCACACTCTGCAAAAGATTAGGCTCCTGGCCATGCTATCACAGAAAAGCTAAAGCACATCAACTCCAAGTCCAGAAACAAAGGATTTCACAAAATTTGCAAGAAATTGCTTATAAGCCTTTATTTCTAAGTCTCCGCCTCCTGCGATTACATTTAGAATTTGTATTTATAGACTCAGGACAGACCCTGATCTTTTCCAAAATATCTTGCTCAAACCCTAAATCCTATCGCACTTAAACCCTAGGACCCGGGTTTTACAATAAAAATCCATTTAAAAATCAAAGTCCGGATAGAACTTAACCCTTCTGCAAATCAGTGCAGTTAGCTGCCATAAATGGAGAAGATAAAATCAAATGCAATTTGCATTCATCCGCAGCTGCAAATAAATGCCTCCATTAATTCTGCTGGTGAGCCGGATGAGTCACCACTTCTCTCAGATCTGATCTCCGTAAAGCCATCCCTGTGTTGAAATTGTCTTCATGCTATCAAGTCTGCAATAAATTTTCTATTGAATGCTTTATCGGCTTCTTCTATTCTAGCATGGCGGTCCTTGACTAAATCCGCACTTTATCTTTGCCTTTATGGTCTTTCCCGGTTGTCCCGTAAGTGCCAGGTGGAATCCTGCATGAAAGACAAAAAGATGCATTAGATTAGCATTTTAATTAAATCAGAAGCTTAAAACATTAAAAACAGATTAAAAACCACAAAATAAGTTTGCATGTCGGCTTCTGTTTGTCCCATTCATGCTTTGACACGTGTCGCTACCCCAGGAAGCCTTCTATTTCAGTTGAAATGCACTTTCGGGCCCTCTTATGAATTTCTCTCTCCTGTCGCGATTCTACGACATGTCGCGATTTCGCGACATGTCGCGAAATCGCGACCCTGCCAGCGCATCGGCAACTTCCTCCCTCGTCGGCCGTGAAAACACGACATGTCGCGATTTCACGACGTGTCGCGAAATCGCGACCCTATGGCCTCCGTACAGCCATCCCGATTTTCAGCTGCGATTCTAGAACACGTCGCGATATCGCGATAGTTCCTTACCTGCATGCGTTGACCGCGTTGACCGTGATTTTGGAACATGTTTGCGACTTAGCCTATTTTTCATCCTGCAGCCCACTTTCTCTCTCCTACCGTGAAAATGCGACATGTCACGATTTCGTGACATGTCGCAAAATCGCGCCCTCCGTACAGCTTGCGTCTCTCTCCAAAAAACTGTCGCGATTTCGCGACATGTCGCGAAATCGCGACCTTTCTGGCACTTAGCTGCATTTTGACTTACCTGTCGCGATATCGCGACATTTCCGAAAATGGAAGTGTCGCGTATCCGACACTACCAAAAATGGAAAGTTTGATTTTTCAGTGAATTATGCAACTATTTTCTGGATTTTCTCGGTACCGGTGCAAGATTTTGCTTGTGCATGAATGATTCTAGCATGTAAAAAGTGAATTCTTGGATAACACGGCTAGAATGCAAGAAAAAGCACAACTTTAAAAAGGAGGCAAGCAAATTTGGATTTAAAACCTGAAAAGATCAAGAGGGTCCTTGCTGCAAAAAATGAAAGTTCAGAATTTTCTAAGGATGGAATCTCATTTTTTAGTGGGGGTGTGTTGCTTATCAACAAATGGCGATATCTGCGGGTAAAATAGTAGCACTATTTTAGAACCCAAGACTCTGGTTTCAAAACAAAAAGACCATGCATCATGCCTTGCCACAGACATTCTTCACGATAAATTAACTGTTAACTGCAAGATGTTAAAATTTTCCAAGGACATACTAGGCTGGATTACTTCAAGGAAGATTTACGATGTGCAATTTCAAAGGGTATAAAACTTTCTTCAAGGATGACTGAATTGAATGATAAACTTGGATTAATCAACTTTTCTAGATTGTAAAAGGGGAAACCGAGTAGAGCTCTGTTTACTAGTTTAGCTTTTCTGAGCCTAGACAGAGTTACCCTTTAGATTTACACGACCCAATTTACAACTGTAGGGCAGAATCTAATATTGGCTGCCTCTTTTAATTTATAACTCTTTTTTTCTCTTTTTTTTTTTTTTTCCTCTTTTTTTTTTTATATCTCTCCCTCTGAAATATATCAATATCTGAGATGCTTTTAGGGAAATCACAATTTTCTTTTAACACTTGATCAATCTGAGACTGTTTCAGTCTAGGCATTGATAGCCTCCGGTGACACCCAAATAATTGCATGAACCATAGTCCCCTCTTATAACCTGACTTTTCTTGGATTCCCAGGAGTTCCTCCAACTAAACAGCATAACAGTTTTTCTATCATTAAAACAACTGTGGCAAGTAAGACACAAGATCCAATCATCTCTCTACCTTCATCTTGGATAACAAAATAGTTCCACAGTTCAGTGCAAGCAGACTATCTCAATTAGAATGGTGAACAGCATGGGCATAATTAGAATGGCGAATAGCATGGGCATTGGATGATGACCATGAACACTGGATTGAGGATTTATCAGCTAGGAATAAAACAATTTTCAGCAGGCTGACTTTTCATTGATTGCTCAGGCAAAGGTTAAAATACAGAATATTTCAGAAGCCAAAGGACTTTGCACAGACTTCCAAAGACAGGCACAGGCTTCTAAAGCAAGACAGAATAAAAACTGCACAGACTGCAAATAAAACTGCACAAGCAACTAAGACTAAAACTAAAACTGAAGACTGTACAGACAGCAAAGAAAAAGAAATGCAGGGAAGAAAATAAAAACTGTACAGGCAATAAAAGAAACAAACTAAAAGAACTGAAGCAAAGTAACTAAAACTGCTAAACTGCAGCAAAGCTAAACTGCAACAGCACAGACATAAACTAAAGCAACTGAAAACTGCACAGCTGTACAGACAAAGGAATAAAACAAACCGCAAGGCTATTTACAAAGGATGCAAAGCACAGCTGTACAGGCAGCAAAAATAAGCTAAAACAAAAGCAAAGCAATTAAAACTGCCTAGACCTGAAAATAACTTAAAGCAACTGAAATAAATTAAACTGCAACTGTACAGACAGCAAAGAAAAAGAACTGCAAGGAAGAAAAGACTGTACAGACTTAAATAAAAGCAAGGATTAACTAAAAACACAGCAACTAAAAACTGACAAAGGGAAACTGCAACAGCACTGAAATAAACTTAAAGCAACTGAAATAAACTAAAATGCAACTGCACAGACATATTAAAAAAATAAAAAAATAAAATAAAAATAAAAAATAAAAAATAAAACTGCACTGAGAACAAGGATTAATCTAACAAACAAACCCTGTACAGACAGCACCCAATTAAAACTAAAAAGAAGCAACTAAAGCAACCTGTACAGAGCTATTAAAAGAACTAAACTAGAACAAAATAAAACTTACGGAGCTATTTACAATATGTACACATGTTACAACTTCTTTATAGCTTACTCAAATGATACATTGGATGGAACAGCAGAGAAATAATGCTTCAAGTATTGGCCATTAACAGGGAGGTCCAGAAAATTACCATCCAGGTCTTGCAAGCGGAAAGCATTGTTACCCAATATTTTAGCAATTTGGTAGGGGCCTATCCACAGTGGCTGCAACTTTGTGTGCTTACCCTTCTTCTCATGGGCCTTGTCCCACAGAAGCACTAAGTCTACCAGCCTGAAAGCCTTCACCTTGGCTCTCTTGTCAAACCACCACTTGACAGTTTCTTGGTGTCTGCTGAAGTGCTCCAGGGCTTGGAGTCTTTCATCCTGCAAGTTAGTGAGGTCTAAAACACGGGCTTCAGCATCATCATGACCTTCAAAATAATCTAAGGCAAACTGATAGGTAGGCAATTTCAAGGAGATGGGGACAATTGGCCGAGTACCATACAACAAAACAAAGGGAGAGGTCTTAAGAGCCACTTTGTGTGTTATCCGGTCAGCCCACAGTGCATATTTCAACAATGTATGCCACTGCCTGGGTTTGTCTGCTGCAGACTTTTTGATGGCATTCATTAAGTTCTTGTTTGTTGACTCAGCCAGTCCATTGCCTTGGGGATAATAGTTGGATGAGAATCTGATAACTATCCCCATCTGGTATGCCCAATCTGCAAACTCCAATGATTGGAAGGCGGGCCCATTATCACAGACCAAATTCAGGGGAACCCCAAATCTAGTTATGACATTTGATTCAAGAAAATCAATAACTTCCTGGGCTGTACTTCTTGTAGTGGCTGCTGCTTCAACCCACCTTGTGCAATAGTCAGTAGCTGTCAGCACATATTTATGCCCTGCTGAGGAATTCGGGTTAATGACTCCCACAAAATCAAGTCCCCACTGCATGAAAGGTTTGTTTATCACAACTGGTTGCAATGGCAGAGCTCGGTTTGCCTCTTTGGCTACAAATGTCTGGCACTGATGGCAGGTTCTGACATGTTGATGTGCATCCTTAAAAAGTGTAGGCCGATGATAGCTTTGCTCTTAATATTTTATGTCTTGTAGCAGATCCTGATGAATGCACTGCCCCTAGTTTTTCATGAAAACTAGCCATGACTTCACTGACTTCACTGGGAGAAATGCACCTTAGGAAGATGCCAGCATAATTCTCCCTGTATAGAGTACCTGCATTGAGGAGATAGTGAGAAGCTTTTAAATTTAATGCTCTCCTTTGAGTTCTATTCAAATGGGATGGGCAAACTCCAAACTGTAGCAGATGAATGATATCCCCATACCAATCATCAGATTCAGAGTTTAATTGATTAACTTCCTGCTGTGGAGGCACTTCAGCAATGTGTCTAGACAAGCCAAGTCCTCTGATCAGTTTAGCAGGCCTAATCTCCAAGTCATATTCTTGCAGCCTGGTGACCCAATTGCCCCTCAGTTCACCCAACTCATTCTGACTTAGAAGGTACTTCACAGCTGGGTCTGGCACTATGGCATGAGTTTTGCTTCTGAGTATATAATGTCTGAACTGCTTCACTGCCCTTACCAAAGCATAAGCCTGTTTGTCTAATCTGGAATATTTCAGTTTAGCTCCCTTCAAATTAGTGCTCTTAAAAGCAATTGGATGTTCTCCTGTATCTCTCCGTTGAGTCAGCACTGCAGCAAGTGTATGTTCAGAAGAGAAAGTGTACAGATAGAAATCTGCACTGAAATCTGGGCTTACTAAGACTGGTGCTTGTTTAATGGCTGTCTTGATTTCTTGAAAAGCAGTCTTAGCTTCAGTGGTCCAGGCAATCTGGGCAGTTTGCTTTAACATATCATTCATTGGTTTAACTATCTTTGCAAAGCCTGAGATAAACTTTTTGACAAAGTTAATCTTTCCAAAGAATGATCTCAACTCTTTCTTGGAGTTGGGAAATGGTATGCCAGATATGGCCTCAACTCTGCTTGGATCCATAGAAATGCCATCCTTTGTGACCAAATGCCCAAGCGGTTTGCCTTCTGTTACACCAAATATGCATTTCTTTGGATTCAAAGAGATGCCAAACTCTCTGCACTTGTTAAATACAGACTCTAAATGCTTGACATGGTCAAATCTGGATTTGGAAAAGACTATTAGATCATCCATGTAAACTACAATACATTTGCCCATAAGCCCCTTGAAGGCATGGTCCATTGCTCTCTGAAATGTTGCTCCTGCATTTATTAAACCAAATGGCATCCTCTTGTAAGCAAAAGTACCCCACTTAGTTGTAAAAGCAGTCTTCATTCTATCCTCCTTCTCAACTAGAATCTGATTATAGCCTGAGAAACCATCCAGAAAAGACATCATCTCTGAGCCATTAACAATCTGTAGTACTTCATCCATAGAAGGCGGGGGGATAGTTGTCCTTTTTAGATGCTTTGTTCAGATTCCTAAAATCCACACAAAGGCGGATCTCCCCATTTTTCTTCCTTACTGGCACCAGATTTGCCACCCAAGTAGAATGCCTGATAGGAAAAATAATTGCTGCACTCAAGAGCTTCTCCACTTCTTTCTGAATAAGGGGTTCTAACAGAGCATTAACATGCCTCTGTTTTTGTCTGAAAGGCTTGCAAGATTCTTTCAAAGGTATGATGTGGGTGTAAACTTTTGGATCAAATACCTTTAAATCCTTGTATGACTAGGCCATTACATCCTTAGACATGTGCAGGAAATCAATCATATTTCTCTTTATCTCTGGATCACAGTCCTTTGCCAACTTGATGTTCCTTGGATCCTCTTCAGTTCCTACATTCAAATTTTCAGTATCATTGTCTGTGGTGCCCACATAATCCTCAGAATTCACCCTTTGCCTGATCTTGTCAACATCGAATAGCCTCTCCAGCTCTACCATTCCCTTTGGGATTCTGTTGTCCTTCAATCTCATGATTCCCCTGTCATCATCTAGCTGTTCCATCAGGGTGTCCCTTTGGCCCTCATCAATTATAGCATTCTCAAAGGTATTGGTACTCTGCAGAAAGTTCACAATCTGTTGATCATCTGAGAAAACTTGAAAGCTGTCAATATTGTTTGGAACTGAAGGACAGGGGACTAGCTCAATTGAAAACTTATCCCACTTAAAATCTTCCAATGGCCTTAAACTTGCAGCTGAAGATGCCAAGACATCTGCATGTGAATTTTGTTCCCTAGGTATATGTGTTAAGTTAAATGCATCAAAGCCTTCCACAAGATCCCAAGCTTTGTGCTTGTATCCCTTCAGATAAGAGGCTTTACACTAAAACTTACCCCTGACCTGGCTTGCCACTAATTCTGAATCAGTGAAAACTTGAATGTTCTTCACATTTTTATCCAATGCAAATTTTAAACCTAAAATCAGAGCTTCATACTCTGCTAAATTATTAGTACATGGGAACTGCAGGCGGTAAGACATAAAAAATGTCTGACTTTGAGGCCCTTTGAGGACTGCCCCTGTTCCAGAACCCCCGCTACATCCGGCTCCATCCACATGAAGTGTCCAAACTTCATTAGTATGTCCAGGATGAGCTTTGTTAAATTTATCATTGTGCCCAGTTGTTAAATTGTAGACACCAATGTCTACCTCTGCAATATTGACAGTCTCATTTGCAGCATTGTACTCTGTAATGGTGTGCTTGTACCTGGGTTCTCTGTCAACCCGCAATTGATTAGCCACACCCTTCCATGGCAACCACATGTGTGAAAATTCTATTGCCAGATATCCATTCAGAGACTTAGACCAATCCCTACTCAACAGCATTCCATACCCCACTGGGATATCCACAACTTGGATTTCGATCTTATGTTGAGCCCTTGGCTCAGATGCCAATTGAATGTGAATGTTTTGCAGCTCTCCCACAACCTTAACTTCTGACTTGTCCAATTGGACAACTCTCCTCTCAGACTTCATTGGGGTCAGCCCCAACTGCTGAAAAATTGCCAGTGGCATGACATTAGCAGATGCACCTGAATCCACCAAACAATTATGTAAGTTCTTCCCAAAAATTTTGACAGTCAGTAAAAATGGGGGAACTTCAGTCTTTTCCTTGTACATGTCCAGATTGGCATTGGCTATTTTCTTCCCTTTATCCACGGGTTTAGCAGCAGGGCCGAGTATGTCTTTATCAGATTGTCTCTCTGCTCTGAAATCTGTGCCAGCTCATGCAGAGTAATGTTAGCCTTAATCTTTTTCATATCCTCCACTATGTTATATCCTTTGTTAAGTGGAGGAATAGCAACATATGGTACTCTTTGAGCTCCTCCCTTTGGTGGGGGTGGATTATTGCTTGGAGAGGGGTCAGGAGGAATATTGTGAGAATTATCAGGAGGAGTTGATGTGGTATTTGGCTCAGGATTCTTGTTCCTCAGGTTGTAGTTATCTCTTTTGTACTGCTAGAAAGCCTGTACTTCATCCATGGGCATTTCAACTACATTCTCAGATTCATCCGGGAAAGAAAAAGAATCCAAGACCATAGCTGCACTGTGTCCAGATGAACTTGGGCCCTCAGCAGTTCTTTGATTTTCAGGGGAGATCAAATCTCCTGACAAAGCTTCAAATGCATTGCAAAATTCCACACAATCTAATTCCCCATGTTGAGAAGTGGCATGAATTCTGCACCAGTTGGGCAGAGCCAAATCACAGATGTTCACATCATGAGCTTTACCCTTGTAATATTTATTAGGCTCATATGGGGGCCTATTAAATCTGTTTGGTTGGTATGAATATCTGTTGGGATTGTCTCCAGTAGAATTTTGCCTTTTAAAACTCAAAAAATCATTGGCCAGCTTCTGAAAAATCTTTGAAACTTCTTCAATCCTAGCATTGTCAGCCTCTTTTACCGGGTTCTGTACATTCTCAACAGGTGCTGCAGCTAATGGTGCTGCTGATGGTAAAGTCTGACAAACTGGCAGCATCATCTGATGTGGGATAGGATTGAGTATAGGAGCAGGCTGAGTGATCAGAGGAGTTTGTTGAATATTTAAAGGCTGGGGTCCCAACTGTCTTTCCAGGATTAAAGCTTCTTTATAAGCTTCTATCAAGTTGGTAATAGTGGCATCCCTCTTCAAGAAGACAGAGGTCATTGGGTCTAGAGAGTTCCTAAAAATCTCTAATTCCAGGTCAGCATTCGGTACATAATAGCCAGTGAGTCTACCATAAGCTTTCTGGAATCTGACATTATAGGATCTAATAGACTCATTCAGTTCTCTTTTGATGCTAGAAAACTGCTGATATAAAATACTGGGGTCTATCACTTCCCCGAACTGTGACACAAAGACTTTTTCTAAGTCACTCCAACTGGTGATGGAATCATTGGTAAGATTTAGAAACCAATCATAGGCTCCCTCCTGGAGAGTGAACGGGAAGAGTCTGCAGGCAACATCCTCATGCTGTACATTTAATAACTTCAGTGCATTCTTGAATGCAATTAAGTGTTCCTCTGCAGTTCTTGTCCCATCATGTTTATACCTAGGGAGGTATCTTTTTGGATTTCTGGGCAAGTCATGGGCTATACCCGGAATGTTCAAAGCTGTGGAGCCCAACCAATTTGCCATAGCTAATGGATTAACAGGGATATTCTGAGCTCTGGTTGGAGTGACTATCAATGGTGATAAAACTGTCTGTGATAGAGATGTGGCTCTTCTGTGGCTACTTCTTCTCGGAGTTTCTAATTCAGGGACAAGGAGCTCTCCGGCTCTGGGGTGGGACCTTGTTACCCTGTATGTAGAATCCAATTTTCACGAGTCTCGACAAACTCTGCGGATTACGAACGGGTTACGTATTTTAGCAAGTTGAAATACTGTACTGACAATTTAAAAACTATTCGGAGTTCACTGTGGGTCCTTCAAATGTTGTTGTTATGCCCTTACAATACTTGAACGGAGGTTCAGGCCCTCCTTCTAGCGCCAATTAGATGTTGGTATGGCTTTCATGCACACCCCGGGAAAGGATGAAGGCAAGGAAAGCTCCGGAGACACCCACGAGACGGATCCCACTCATCTTTAGGATCTAGCTGGTTATCCAAGGTGCGAGTTACAGAGTTGGGTCGAATGGCAATTCACTCTTTTCCACTTCTGGAATAGATTTCGATATGGACTGCTCTTTTACCTTACGGGGGGTTCTCGAACTTGTTCGATGAGTTGCAAAAGTTGTTGATGATCAGATTTGACTTGAATTCTTGATCTAGCTCTCATGGGTCAGTAGATTTAAATAAAAGGCAAATAAAGAAAATAAAAATGGATCATTAACGGTAAGCAAAGAGAGGGTAGGGTAGGGCAGAAAAGAGAAGTTTATCAAACATCAATTGTAAACCCAAATTGTCAATCTTATCTATGCTATCAGCTTCACAACAGAACAAATCCCAGAAGAAAGTGTCCAGTCAGTCTAAGATCACTTTCAACTAAGAGCACAAGGCAGAGTGAAACAGATCTAGCAGAAAATCATAAATCCAAGGGCAGCTGGTTAAAACTGGTATCTTTCACCGACATCCTAGCTCGCACAGTGAAGACAGAGAAATTAGAACAAACTTAACCTCAAATCTGTAATTTCCCCTAGCAGACAATAGAACAACTGAAGCCTAACGACATATTTAATCTTGACAATGGCGATTTCTGGCATATATCTAACAAAATTTAAATGGAACGGATAACAAAAGAAAATACACTTATCACACTCTGCAAAATATTAGGCTCCTGGCCATGCTATCACAGAAAAGCTAAAGCACATCAACTCCAAGTCCAGAAACAAAGGATTTCACTAAATTTGCAAGAAATTGCTTATAAGCCTTTATTTCTAAGTCTCTGCCTCCCGCGATTACATTTAGAATTTGTATTTATAGACTCAGGACAGACCCTGATCTTTTCCAAAATATCTTGCTCAAACCCTAAATCCTATCGCACTTAAACCCTAGGACCCGGGTTTTACAATAAAAATCCATTTAAAAATCAAAGTCCGGATAGAACTTAACCCTTCTGCAAATCAGTGTAGTTAGCTGCCATAAATGGAGAAGATAAAATCAAATGCAATTTGCATTCATCCGCAGCTGCAAATAAATGCCTCCATTAATTCTGCTGGTGAGCCGGATGAGTCACCACTTCTCTCAGATCTGATCTCCGTAAAGCCATCCCTGTGTTGAAATTGTCTTCATGCTATCAAGTCTGCAATAAATTTTCTATTGAATGCTTTACCGGCTTCTTCTCTTCTAGCATGGCGGTCCTTGACTAAATCCGCACTTTATCTTTGCCTTTATGGTCTTTCCCGGTTGTCCCGTAAGTGCCAGGTGGAATCCTGCATGAAAGACAAAAAGATGCATTAGATTAGCATTTTAATTAAATCAGAAGCTTAAAACATTAAAAACAGAATAAAAAATGCAAAATAAGTTTGCATGTCGGCTTCTGTTTGTCCCATTCATGCTTTGACACGTGTCGCTACCCCAGGAAGCCTTCTGTTTCAGCTGAAATGCACTTTCGGGCCCTCTTATGACTTTCTCTCTCCTACCGCGATTCTGCGACATGTCACGATTTCGTGACATGTCGCGAAATCGCGACCCTGCCAGCGCATCGGCAACTTCCTCCCTCGTCGGCCGCGAAAACATGACATGTCGTGATTTCACGACGTGTCACGAAATCGCGACCCTATGGCCTCCGTACAGCGATCCTGATTTTCAGCTGCAATTCTAGAACACGTCGCGATATCGCGACAGTTCCTTACCTGCATGCGTTGACCATGTTGATCGTGATTTTGGAACGTGTTTGTGACTTAGCCTATTTTTCATCCTACAGCCACTTTCTCTCTCCTACGGCGAAAATGCGACATGTCACGATTTCGCGACATGTCGCAAAATTGTGCCCTCCGTACAGCTTGCGTCTCTCTCCAAAAAACTGTCGCGATTTCGTGACATGTCGCGAAATCACGACCTTTCTGGCACTTAGCTGCATTTTGACTTACCTGTCGCGATATCGCGACATTTCTGAAAATGGAAGTGTCGCGATATCGCGACACTACCAAAAATGGAAAGTTTGATTTTTCAGTGAATTATGCAACTATTTTCTGGATTTTCTCGGTACCGGTGCAATATTTTGCTTGTGCATGAATGATTCTAGCATGTAAAAAGTGAATTCTTGGATAACACAGCTAGAATGCAAGAAAAAGCACAACTTTAAAAAGGAGGCAAGCAAATTTGGATTTAAAACCTGAAAAGATCAAGAGGGTCCCTACTGCAAAAAATGAAAGTTCAAAATTTTCTAAGGATGGAATCTCATTTTTCAGTGGGGGTGTGTTGCTTATCAACAGGTACCTACAACAAAATTGGTATAGAGCTAATGCAAATATGAATTTAAGATGTTTTAATGCGTATGAAGTCGGGTTATAGGAATTATCAGCCAGGGGGGTGCTAAGGGAAGGGCTTAGGATTAAATAGGCTTAGGAGGGAGGTTAGGAGGTTGGATATCATCCCTATTTGGGAGATCTCCAATGGAGGAGGGTCTCTAATGATGCAGACATGCTTCTGCCCGAATTAGAGGCCCGTTGGAATAGAAGCTAATTATGCAAAATTAGTTTTGATACAAGATCGTCTGGACGTCCTAGCCCAGACAAAATCGTCAGATTTGGGACGATATCGTCTGATCGGCGACGATATTGTCAAATGGTTAAAACAACCTCTAAAAATGGCACAAAAAAGGGGGAAACGGATTACCCAGCGGTTAACAAGTGGTTTGGGAGGTTAAAATTTGAATTTAAATTATTTACTAAAGTAAATGTAATTATTAAGATTTTACTACACCAATTTTAGGGTGCTACAGTACCCTCATGTTAGCCTCCCTTAAAAGCATTCCTATGTACTTCCTCTCTATTTTTAAAGCCTCTATCTTAGTGTACCACAAAATTGAACAGATTCAAAAAAAATTATTGTGGTCTGGAACTAAAATCAAGCAACGTATGAACATTTTTGCTTGGGATAAAGTATGTAGACCTAAGGATAGAGGAGGAATTGGGATCAAGAGGATTCAATCCCTAAACATAACCTTGATGGTCAAATAAGCCTGGTGTTTGGTTACTAACAAACACCATTGAGTGGACATCCATTGTCTAAATGAAATATCTGCAAGGTGCTAACTTCTTCAATGATGCAACCCCCATAAGAGGATCTACTTTTGGTAATTCCATCATAAGTACCAGGTCACTTCTAAAGAAATACTTAATATGGAAACTTGAGGATGGAAGAAAAATAGAATTTTGGAATGACAAACGGCTGTAAGAAAAACCTCTCATTGAAGATCCTATTTTGTCCAAACTAAAAGCCTATATAGACTTTAGGATAGGACAAAAAGTCTTTGGATTCCTTGAAGTCCAGAATAATACCATAAAATGGAAAGGTATCACTTGTACTGCCCATAATTCTAAATCCACTAGGTTAAATTCTCTCCAACACTCCACCATCATCCCTCCCATAAATTCTAATGACACCCTTATTTAGGAGCCTTCTGAGAATGGAGAATTTACTATCAAGATTGCGTATAAAATTCTTCTTAGAAATTAAGATATCATGTTGCCATTTGACCTTGTTTGTATTAATTCCATTATCCCTAAGGTATCTTTCTTTTCCTAGCTCACCATTCAAGAGAGGATCCTAAATATTTATAATTTTATTAAAAAAGGAATCACCATCCCCAATAGGTGCACTCTTTGTTTAGCAGCTTGGGAATACCCATCTCACATATTCCTCCATTGTTCCTATTCCTCATCCATACTTGATTCCATATTCCATTCCTTCTAAATATTATGGGCTAAACCTTGCTCCATCGTTAACCTCTTTCTCAAATAGCCTACCCCTTTTATAACCCATGCCTAAAATTTCTCTAGAGAACGTGCCTTCACCATTTACTTTGGAAAGTGTGGCTTGAGAGAAATCATAGAGTCTTATGCCATAACCCGTCTATCCCAAAACTCACTTTCAATAGGATCCTAGCCTATGACAAATAAAATGCTTCCCTTATCCCTCCTTCCCCCAAGCCTACCTCTATGTTTGAGTTTTTTTTGAGTAGGTCCCTTACCATATCCTTGGAGGACTTCTATCCCTCTAGTAATATTAGAGTCAATTCCAAGTGGATTCCTCCACTGATAGGGTGGTTAAAATTGAATTTTTATGGGGCCAAAAAATAAAACCTAGTAAAAGTAGGAGTAGGAGGTATCCTCATAAATCACCAAGAAGTCATCATCACCTTTGTTGTGGGATTAAGGGACTAGACCAATCATGTGGTAGAGGTGAAAAGAATGTGGAGAGGTCTATCCCTTGCTAATAACTTTTCCAATAGGATAATCATCGAAGGATATTTCCTCAACATCATTAGTTACCTCAAGATTAATAGCAATCCATCCTAGAGAGTCAAGGATTACATTGAAGGCACAGGAACTTGATCCTTGATATGCAAGAAGTCATTTTCCAACATGTTTATAGAGAAGAAAATGGAGCTATAGATAGATTATCCAACCTTGGAGTCCACATGCCCAACATACTGATCTGGAATGATAACATGTCTAATGAAGTCTACACCTTTGTGGAACAAGAGAGAACTTAGGGTGATAATTCTAATTGTCTTCCTCATGAGGATGTGTTCCTCCAGGACCCTCATCCTTTGTCACATGCATAATAACAAGAGTGTAAGGAGGACACTCATGTGGACAATGAATACTCTACCTAAGCACCATAAAAGTTGGTATCACATGATATTCATTATGATTGAGCATCTATCCATGCATACCCTTTCCAACCACCAAAAAGTCATGCTTGTCTGGTCTGATCTCTTGGAAATATACACTAAAAAATTTCTCAATTTATGGCATTCAATGTCAACTATGTGAAGAGACATAGGTGGTGCTTCCAATTCCAATGAGAAAATATTTTTTTAAGGTTTCCTTTTCAATTACTTCAATTGTCCTCAATATTAGCAATGGTACCATATAAACATTGGGCCAAGTAATATCCAAATCCAAGAAAGATATGTAGCCCTAAAAAAGTGGATTATCATAGGTTGTGTGAGGAGGACATGGCACTCCCAAAGGAAAGTAAGTGATGACAATGGTCACTTTTTCAAGATCATGCCCTGGAACTTGAAGCATACCCATTGGGAAGATCATGGAAGCATCAAGGAGGGAGGTGTTTTTTCTAGAAACATCCTACTCGAATCCAAAATCAATCATTTCCAAGATTTAAAAATCATCATTGTTAATACTCTATCTCCTCTCGTTCACTCTCCCTATCCTAGAAATCATTTCCAAAATAATATTGAGCTTTCCAATCCCCCAGTGTCAATTTTGATTTGTGTCGTTGATATTATTAATGGTAACCTTTGGGTTTTAGGGCATCTTCCTCAATATTTCATCCATATATCTGCCATTAGCATCCCTCACTCTTCCATCCCATGCAAATCCTTCATCCATCCTCTGCTGGTCATCTTCCCTCCTCATTAGTGTAGTAAGTCCATCGACCCTCAGCCCTCCATTATTCCTTTTAGTCCTTTCCAAAACCCTCATCACCATTTTACCATGAGTTTTATCGATCCCAATAAAGTTGAATGTCATGCCCTTACCAAGATATTCCTCAATGAGTGCAATTTTTTTCCCTTCCTCCACATGTTCTCTAGTGAGGAGCTCAACATCACCATGGGTTTTCTAGAGTCCTAGGATAATGGCTCTATTACGGTCTCTGGGAGAATTTTTTGCATGTATGTCAACCTTCCATCCATGATTACTAGCCAGGCTATGAAAGGACACTCAATCCATAGACATAAGCACAAATGGGAGGTGGAAATTAAGGAGTTCAAGGACAAAAAAAGGATCTAAAAAGGAGCAAAGTAAGGTATCTATAGGAGTGATTGAACTTCCCCTAGAATGAAGTTATGAAGCTAGTTATGGAGTTCATCATTGTTGATGACCAAAAAAAAGTGCTCTATACTTATCATTTGGCCTTCGTGAACCACTTTCATGATATTAATCCCATAAGAATCCTCCCAATTCCATAAACTATTCAATTACATCCTACAAAAATAAGAAATTCCATGACATCCCTTTCCATCAAGGCATGTTCAAGATTATCTACACCTATGTCCAAGCTCTCAGTCCTAGGGGCTAAACCAAGCATCCCCAGCCTAGCCACCAAACTTTTTGGGCCTTCTACCTATCTTTCCCTCATAGAAATAAAGAGGAAGTCCATTGAAGTTATAATAGAGATGAAGGTAAGGAAAAGCATTAGCTTTGAAAGCATAGAAGGGCCTATAAGAAAAAATTTTCACCTTAAAAATCAGGTGGCAAGAGGCAACAAGAAGACAATTGACATAAATATTGATGAAGAAGAGGTGAATGATGAGGTAAAGCATTTGAAGGAGTTCATTATCACCACCACAAAAATCATGATGAATGTCATTTTTAATTTGATCATTTATATTAGGGAGGGCCTTCAGAAGCTCTTCTTTAGGGGTCAGAGTGGCCAGGAGGTTGACGGTGGGTCTGAAGCAGAGGATGCGGTTATAGTCAAAGAGGACCCTAAGGAACCTAGTCAAGGTGACACTAAGGATGAGGATAATATTTCCACTAAGGAATAATCTCCTCAATTTCTTACTTTTTTGCTTCTGTTTCTACCCTATGTGGAGCCTAATTTTTCTCTAAGTTGTTTATGTTTTTTTCCCATGGCTACCTTGTGTGGAGCCTATTTCTTTATTCTATGCGGGTTGTTCCTCTTAGGTAGTGTCCTTTTTCTTCCTCTTTTCTTTTAAATTATGCAAGGTGTGTTTTACTACTTTCATTTAATTTCCAACGTAGTGTGGTTTGATTTGAATTTTATACTTTCATTTATGCATGGTTTTACTTTTGTGTGGATGAATCAATACTATTTTATAAACACCCACAATGATAGGTTAGAAAACTCATCTCAGGAATGGTATTGTGATTGGCCTTGATCATGGCACTTAGAAATTTTATGAGCTCCCTGTAGTGACCCCGAGAATGCATGCATCGATCCCTTTTCTAAACCCTACTTGCAATGCTATTTAAAATACCAAAATGGAAAGACGAGGAAAAATAATATAACATTAAATAACAAAAGATATATATCTTTATTGATATTGAATCTTGGTTACATGTTGATCCCTCTCAGGGATACCCATTTTGATACTATAAATTATAAATATGCAAGGAGTTCCCCTTTCACAAAGAGGTGGTGCGCTTATAAAAGCTTCTCGGTTCCACATATAGAAATGTATGGGGGCTTATAGATGCCTCCTTCTCTAGGTTTGTTTCCTAGAGGGATCCCTTTTGATCTCATATGTTGCAATATTCATCTAATGTACCTATGGCCCTGTAAGCAATGAAACAACAATGCACATTTAGGTGTCTGAGATTACCTCCCTGGATGAGGTTGTCAGTAATCAAAGAGTGTAAACAAAATATGGTAAAACTATGTCATAAAATCATGTAAATATATGCTAATGATGTGAAAACATAAAGAACAGAATGAAAGAAGCTATGTCTATCCTAAACTAAGCCTATGGCCCACTGTCCAAGACAATGACCACTAAAGTGAACCTTGCCCTCTTTGCCCCAAAGCTATGGGTCAAAGACTGTATTTGATGTTGAAATAATAGGTGTTATGCTCTTCAATCCATCAAAGCTTCATCGTGTACGTGATCTCAAAGAGAACTCTCCAAGTCTCAAAAGCTCTCCTCAAAAATATGTCTCTCTCTTTGATTCTCTCTCATATTATTTTGTGCTCTTAGGCTTGCACCTTTTATAGTGTGAAACCCTAGGTCTATGTCCAAGCCCTAGGAATGAATTTCTCATGCATAGTGCAAGTTAGCATGAGAATATTTTGTCCATTGTTTATGTTTGAAGGCTAGTTAATTGAAATCTAACTGCCCACTTGAATCTTCTATGTGAACTGGTTGTTAGCATGAGAAGATTTTGTTCTTTTTTATGCTCGAAGGTTAGTTAACTTAAGTCTAAATGCAAACTCAAACCTCCCATGTGAACTGGTCATGAAAAGGAATGCAAAGTCACTCTCGCTTACCTTTATTGCATGTAGACTGCCACTTCCACCTGTGATTAGACCTATTTTTTAGTAAACCAATTCTTATGGCTTAGTCGATGTCATCTGCAATGGCTAATATCTGGTCATTGTCATCTATAGTAGCTATGGTTTGGTTTCTCTAGGCTTGAGCAGCTAGGCTATGGTCGCTCTTGGCTTGAGTGGCTAGACTTGGATGGCTTGAAAAGGCTCCAAATGAGTGGTGAGAACCACTATTGATGCTTGGAAAGTCTAAGATTGTGTCTTATGATCTCATTAGTGTGTCTATGTAAGTATCTCCCCTAAGCATGACATGATTTAGGTGTCTACAGATGCCAATTTTTGTGATGCGCTATGTGGAAAACACAACCCTAAGCAAAAACATAGACTGATCTATTTGTAGGGTGTATGGTGATCAATGGTCTGATCAATGTCGAATGGACCAATCATGCAAGATAGTGCACATCCCTTGAATCATTGCCTCAACATTTAGAGGACTTAGCTCAGTGGATTTTGCATGTTAAATTACACTCATTCCTCAAACTCAATCGGGTAGCTTTAGCTGCTACAATAATTTTGACCGGTAGGAGAGCTACAATTAAAAATGTCATGTCTGCTTACATTCCCAACAAACAAGGGAAATTTTTCATTGTTGTATGCAATGATTCATAGGAAGAACATGATTTTGTTATGATCGAGTGATATTTTGTTGATTTTAATTATGATTAAGTTGAAGCTTTGAACTACCTCTTCACACAATGAGTTGGTGAAGAAATGATAATGAATGAAGCGACAAGTTGCTTGACCAATATGACTAATATGGTTCCTTTCTAGCATTTTTTTCTTCCAATGGGCAATCCCACATCCAAGTGTGATTACAATTGTTTATGATAATCATCTATCCCTATCCCGAGGAGTGGTCCGACTATCAATAGCCTTCTTAGGGAGTTAGGATGAGTTATTCTATTTATGTTTAGATTGTATCACTTTGACTTAATGTGTTTGATGTCATAGAGAAATTATAATGATCCTTCCACACCCATGGATCAGTCTGACCATCTTGGTCTTCTTCGGGATTGAAGGGTGGCATATCGTAATTCCAAAATGATTTGTTTTTACCCCAAGTGGCCTTATGGTTATCTACTCATCTCATCGAAATACATGGAGTTCAAATAACTGCAATTATCGAGTGGATAGAGTAGGTAACTAGATATGAGGCCTACTTGAGATTGTGATTTTATGTGTTTTTTTTTTGTTATTTTGAAAATTTTGATGATCCTAAACCACCAAAGTGTGTTTATTTACTATTTTTATGGGATCCCTCAAGGATAAAACCCCTTATTTTTTTCTGTGGATTTGGCCGCTATCAGGTCCAATGGCCTCTAAGTTTCTGCCTATGGTCACTGTTGCTTTGAGCAACCAAGAATTTTGGGCCACTGACATCAACGGGAACCAAGGCATAATTAAGAAAATATAAAAAATTGTTTTTCTAGGGTTTGACCTGTCATTTTCACTATTGAAGATTCATTTTCAGAGCTCTGGGGTGATGACGACGGTTGCAACTTTAAAACTTGCTGGTGTTGAGGACATGGCTACATAGGGCAAGACATAATCTACTGGAGGAGCTAAAGCTTCTCAAGTATTTCTCTCTTCAAAACCCTAGCTCTCTTTTATTTATCTGCATAAAACTGAACCTCACTAAGTAATGAGCAAAATGAACCTCACTAAACCTGTTGGCAATGAACAAACTTTGTAAGTAGGCTTAGGTTACCTTTTGCAATGGTGGTTTAGTCCCTAATTTTACTTTCTATCAGTGGCTTCAACCCAGGGTTTTTGAAATTTTCTAGCTATTTACCTATTGTTGCCATTTTGGGTGTTTTGAAATTAGCTTAGTTTTGATGCTTGGGTAGGAACATTTGCTTTACATTCTATTTTTTTCCCTCCCTCTATTATTATTTTTGAAATTATTTTTTTAGTTTGCAATTTTTTTTATTTTATGGCCAAGGGTTCACAGGTTTGTCATGCCACCCCTTAGCCGCTATCGCTCAGAGTGGTCGACTCTGAGCTACTATCACTCAGAGAGACCAAGCTTGAATCTCAATGGTCAAAAATTTTACTATTGGGTCTTGGTCGTTGTTGCCTCCAATGGTTAGGTTTCGGCTACTGTAGGTGATAGTGGCTAAAGCTTGAGCCTTTTTTTTGTATTTTTGTTGATTTTTTATGATATTTTTTTTTGCTTTGCTTGATTAGGTGCAATTTATTCTTATTTTGCTTATATTTAGAGTAACTCATACTCTTTTGCACTGTTTTCATGTTTATTATGAATTATGACTTAGATGCACTATAGTTATATTTTGTCTTTCTTCTACTTTGCTTAGATCCTTATTGCTTAGGCTTAGGACTCGAAGCTCCTACTTGACTTGCTTCCTAGCTTTGATGATACGGACTAGACCTAGTTCAATGCCTATGGGTTGTAGTATGTCATCAGGATACCTTACATCATGGCATATCAGACCTACCTTACGGCTCTGGCCCACCGCTGGGACCTATGGACTAATACCTTCCACCTCTTGACTGACGAGATGACCATCATGTTAGAGGATGTGTATATGATATTTCATATTCCTTTTGATGAGGTGGCAATTACCTCCTCGGATACTAATAATCAGGTGGCTATCTTCACTCAGGTGTTTAGAGGGCACTCTATGGATGCTCTCAAGGAAACCAAGTTTGAAGGAGTGTCTATCAGTATTTGGCATAGGGAGGTCATCTTCATGATGAGGCATATCGTATTGTTGATGGGGATCAACAATGTCCTTATCCCATACTACTTGGGTTTGAGGTTCTTGTGGAACCTTCTGGTGATGGTGCAAGACCTCTTGGATAGCAATGAGCCTATCATCTATTCATGGGGTATATCACTATTGGCTTAGTTCTATGATGAGTTGTACCACATCCATTAGTGGGGACGTGTCTACATTTCTTGCAGTTTGCTCCTACAAGTTTGAGGATGGGAGCATATTATAGTAGATCACCCTAAGGGGCTCCTGATTGATATCATAGCGATCGATGCTAGGACACAATGCTATGCTACTAGATCAGCTTGAGAGCATGAGGATCATAAGAGTTGCACTTTCATAGGGGAGCTATCCCACTACATTGATGCTTTTACTAGACTATTGGTCGGAGACATCATGTGGCAGCCTTACTATGAGTGTCCTGCTTGGGATGATCTAGCTAGTTTTACTACTAGGACACAGTGTGAGTGATGGCTCATTGGCTATAAGATTACCATCTAGGAGTATTTCTTCTACTCTCAGGTTCTTCGTCAGTATGGATTGTAGTAGAATGTGCTCTTGATACCATTCTTGTAAATGTGCCTCATAGCATAGAAGTACCTACCTCCATGATAGATTATCGAGATCTCAAATGAGGAGGATGCCCCAGCTGTTGAACCTACAATGGTTGGGAGAGTTACAGAGGCCTACACTCAGTGGTGGGGTGATCGAATGTGGCATGGCTTTGGCAGCCTAGGGCACGAGGATGATGGCGGTGGTGATGGTGTAGACTCGATAGGAGGTAAAGTCTGAGCTAGGACCGAGGTATGGGGCTAGCCAGTAGAGCAGGTGGTAGTTGAGGATCCTGATGTTCCTAAGGAGGAGGAGTTAGAGCTTGAGGAAAGAGACTCTCCTCTAATAGAAGAGCTACATGAGGTTGAGGTTGAGCTTTAGGCCACTAATATTTAGGTGTAGTGGTGAGATTCTATGATTGAGCAGCTCAAGACACAAATATAGGCTCTGTAGGCCACTATTGGGGGTGGCGATGTCAGGATGCAGTTCATTGTTCCTCCTTCTACACCACAGGAGGTTCAAGCAGTAGGTTCAGGGGTAGATGTGGGACAACTTCAGTCTCTGTTGGATGAGCATGAGGAGCGGATCTGGGGACTTGTGGATCATGTTACCCTTCTTTAGATGTAGCTTAGGAGGCATGGGATTGTCCCTAAGGATCCAGCAAGTGTAGGTGGTTCACAGGTCAGTGGCTGCTCCACCTTGGGGTAGTCTTCCACCTGTCCTAGCCAGAAGACCTAGAATCAAACAGAGAGACCTACATTCTCACATCACTCAACTTGCAATACCACCATGGGGGGAGGTAGCACTAGAGGAGGTGATGTAGGGGACTCAGGCCTGGTACTTTACTGATGCTCTACTTGGTTCTTGATCTTTTAGGTCAACTGACCTATATGACTGTAGCCCACAGGCATTTTTGTATATCCATGGACTTGACACACATGCTTTTATGATAGATTTTCATTATGACTTATTATGTGTATCATTTATTGCTCATGTTTTTGTTGTTGTTTTGTTTTATGATGTGATGTGATGATGGTATTATGATGATTTGATGAATATGTTAGATGATATATGATATTGGAGATGCTTAGATGGATGTGTAGATGCTTATATGATTTGATGATATGATGTGATGTATTTTGATAAGTGGTAAATGGTGAATTTATGGTTGAATGCAAATGGATATTGCCTATATGTTTTATGATGTGGTTTATGGATGATTAATGACTTGTTTTTGTGAGTGCAATGTTGTTGCTAAATGCATGTTTTAACTTTGTTTTAATTTTATGATTTAACTTATCTGGTGGAATGGTATAAATGAACCTGTATGCTCTAATCACTTAAAACATATAGAATGTATATGACATTGACAATATTAATGGGTGATACCACAAAAAGTAAAAAAATAATCATGAATTTAAATAATCACTCTTATCATAAGAATTTAAGTATTCATATATGACATGTAATGGTGTGTAATGTATTTTCTTAATAAGTTTCTATAAATTAAAAGATATAAAGTAGTCAGTGGTAGTCTATATACTATTTATAATATATATGCAGTATCTGTCCTACTATGTTGATACCCCCTAATTTATAGAATCTTATAAAGAATATGCTGGTGTAAATGATATTATGATTGGTTTCTATGTAAGCATTTTTGGGGCTTTTGGAGATTCAAACACTCTATTTCTCCTATCAACAGCTTTCTACTTACCACTTAGACTTTTGAAAAGTAATACTTTTACCATGGACCTAGTTTTTCATGATCTATGTGTGTGCATGTGATTGTATATTTTGAGATAGAACTCAAGCATTTCCTTTGATTTCAGGCGGGATTATTTCAGCCCATTGCTAAGATCATGGATCTTCAAGTGTTCATCTCATCCTTATGTTGGACTTAGTTGGACTATACCACTAGGCAATATTGGGCTACCTAAGCTAGCTCATCCACATTCAAACATAATTCTACACAAAATCATGAAGCAATTGTAATAGATATATCATCATGCATAAGGATTTCTCCTTCCAGTTTTGCATAATGCTGAGAATTCCAGGGATTCAAGATTTATTCCCTTCTTTTTGGCTTCTTTTGGCTTTGGATATTTGCTCATATGGAGTGATGAAAATCACTATTTATTTTGATTTGATTTTTTTTTTAGCAGGGATTTTTTAGTGATGATAATCACTATTTATTTTGCTAATATGTAGTGATGAAAATCAATGTTTATTTTTTATTGATTTTTTTTAGCTTGATTTTTTTTTTTGAGTATATGATTTGTGTATCGGATTATTGCTTTGTAATCTTGACTGTATACTTGGCCTTTTGAATATGTACTTTGATCTAGGATTTTGCTTATTTTGATGTAAGCAAGGGATTTGGATAAGGTAAAGCTTGTCCTTTTACCAATTCTCAACACCTTTAAACTAGTTGCACAGGGGTATAAGTAAGGATAATCCTTTTCACTTAAGGTAACCTAGACCACTTTGTAGCTTTCATATTTTTCTTGTACCAGCTAGGATTTTAGTGTTTCAATTAGTGATGGGATCTTGAATATCCAAGGCTTTATCACATCTAGACCTTACCTTCTACTAATTAAAGTTGTTTTCTTTAAAATTTGATAAGATCACTAGGTGTGGTTGATTAACCAAAAAACCTTAGTAAATTATGTATAGAAAAAATAATGGTTGTGTTGAAAAACACAATTACACGTTGATGTGGATGGAGGTATGGATATGAATGACTTGTGTGACAAACTATGGTATCACTTTTAAGGCTCTTATGACATATGCAATTGTATTGGATATGAAAATGCAATGCAATGATGTGGATGCAAGATGTGAGATGCAATTGTTTTTGTATTTTTGATTTATGTTGTTTTTGTATTTTTTGATTTATTTGACCAAAGGGCTTATTATGCCTTTGGGGATTTTGTTATTGATTTTGACCAAGTAGTTTGAATTACCCTTGGAGCTTTTGATTTGATGGTTTTTGACCAAGCAGTTTGAATTACCCTTGGAGCCTTTTTGAATTGATTTTGACCAAGCGGTATGAAGTACCCTTGGAGCCTTTGATTGATTATTTTTTACCAAGCGGTATGAATTACCCTTGGAGCCTTTGATTTTTTTGTTTTTGACCAAGCGGTATGAATTACCCTTGGAGCCTTTGATTGTATTTTGACCAAGTGGCTTGAATTATCATTGGAGCCTTTGATTTTATTTGAACAAGCGATATGAATTACCCTTGGAGCCTTTAATTTGATTTTGACCAAGCGATATGAATTACCCTTGGAGCCTTTGATTGTATTTGGATTTGACCAAGCAGTTTGAATTACCCTTGGAGCCTTTTATTTGATGTTTGACCAAGCAGTGTGAATTATCCTTAGAGCCTTTGATTGTATTTTTTGAAATTTTTATGTTTTTATGATTTGTTTGTGTTTTTGACATATTTGAATGTTTTTTATTTTTGACATATTTGAATGTTTTTGTGTTTTTATGTAATATTTGAATGTTTTTGTGTTTTATGTGCAAAATACCTTTAAGTGAATGATATTGAGAGGTTCAGACTCTTTAACACCATCCAATGATATAAGGTGATATGCTCTAGGCCCAACTCTTTGTGAAATCATGTATGGACCTATCCAGTTTACCATGAACTTATCTCGCAAATGCAATGGTAGATTCGAGTTCTACTGGTTTTCTTTGAGAACTAGATCTCCAACCTTGAATTCCCTCATGTTGACTTTACTATTGTATGCTCATGCATGGCGATCTTGGTAAACATGAAGATGCTCTAAAGCATTGACTTGGCGTTCATCAAGAAGCATCAACTAATCAAGGTGGGCTTGTCCCACAGCTTCATCATCTATGAATTCCTTTAATGCTATGCGTAGAGTTAGGATTTCCAACTCTAGTGGCATGATGGCCTCAATGCCATATACTAGTAAAAATGGTATTTCCCCAGTGGATGTCCATATACTAGTCCTGTATGCCCATAGTGGAAGATGCAACTACATATGCCAATCCTTGTGATTTTCTTGCACTCTCTTCCTCAAAATGGAGACTATTGTTTTGTTTGAGGCTTTTACTTGCCTGTTTTCTTACGGATAATAAAGCATTGAAAAACTATAATGAATATGGTATTCTTTCATTAATGCACGCACATTTTTGTTCTTTAAATATGTCCTATTATCCGATATTATCTTAGAAGGGACCCAAAAATGTCTTATGATATTATGGAGTATAAATTCTACAATCCTTGGTCCAGTTGTTGATGTTAAGGGAATCGCTTCTACCCATTTAGTGAAGTATTTTTTGGCCATTATGATGAATGTGTGTACCTAATAATGGGGGTGAGATCTTCCCAATCAAGTCTAGTCCCCATTACGAGAATGTTCATGCTGTTTGGATGGGCCGCAAAGCTTGTGATGGTAAGTGCATTATATTTGCATGATGCTGGCACTTACTACATTTCTTGATATACTCACAGTAGTCATTTTCCATGGTGGGCCAATAGTAAACCATTCTCAAGGTACGTTTAACGATGGCCATGCCACTGAAATGGCCTCCACATGTGTCTTGGTGAGCTTGCAAAATTTCCCAAGATGATTCCTAGAGCTCAAGACAACGGAATAATACTCTATCATTTACTCATATGTAGAGGATTTCTCCTATCAAGATATATATTGTTGCTCTCTGCTTGAACATTCACATTTTAGTATGCGATAAACATTGAGGTACTATCCCAAGCTTCAGGAAGTCCTATAGTTGGGAAAGCCAATCTTGATAAGCCACAACTTCTATAGAAAATATGGTTTTTGTAGCACCCTAAAATTGGCACAGTAAACCTTAGTAAATAATTAAAATTACCTTAGTAATAATTCAAATTCAAATCTCAACCCCAAAACCGCTCCAAAATTGCCTGCTACCCATTTCCTCATTTTCTATGCCATTTTTAGAGTTTGTTTTGTCCGTTGGACGATATCGTCGCCGATAAAATGATATCGCCTTAGATCATATGAATTCATCTAGAGAAGAACATCCAGACGATTTCGTCCCAAAACTAATTTTTCATAATTAGCCTCTGTTTCAACGACGTCTCTAATCTAGGCAGAA
The DNA here is from genome assembly GCA_028583015.1 of Wollemia nobilis. Lineage (NCBI taxonomy): Eukaryota > Viridiplantae > Streptophyta > Pinopsida > Araucariales > Araucariaceae > Wollemia > Wollemia nobilis. The sequence continues at coordinate 2,118,869 of JAQPPZ010016675.1, forward strand.
GCATGTTTTTGCACTGTTAGAGACCCTCCTCATTGGAGATCTCCCAAATTGGGATGATCCCCAACCTCCTAACCTCCCTCCTAAGCCTATTTAAACCTTAGGACCCCCCTTGAAATTCCCCTGGCTGAATTTCCCTATAATTTGATCTTTGCGTGCATTATAATACCCTGGATTATCATCTGCATTTGTGCTTTTCGAATTTTCTTGTAGGAACTTTGTCATTTTTTAGTCGGAGCAATCTGAGATCATCGTAGACGATCTTGTACAATTCAAGACGATTTCGCACTCTACAAATTATTTCGACTGTAGTCAACATTGGGGGCAATCAGTGCCTAGAGTTTGCACTTTTTCTATACCTTTTTGCTATTTTATTATGCATCTAGTTAGTTTTATTATTATTTCTTGTTATCCTACATCTTGGAGTTCACCCATATAGCTTAAGTACATAATAATATCATGATTATCTATTAAAGCATGATAATTTACTTGCATTTCTATTTGGGATTATCTTATTAACATTATTTTGTCATTTCACATCATTTTCCTTTATCAGCATAGCTACATTTTCTGTAGTCTATGTCCATTTCTCTGATTGCAGGTCTCTGACGAATTTGTCTGATGAATTCATCAGATCTCAGACAATCCTGTCAAATTCCAGGTGATCTTGACTACTCAAAAATCAAAACCTCCATCAGACATCCGAAATCAGGTATGGTTTTCTCATCTAGCTTGTTCTCTGTATTTTCTATTTAAATCTGTTTTTTGTATTCATTTAAATCTGCATTTCATATAGAAAAGTTTAGATTCATTTGGCCAAACCTAGTATTTGAATGATTAAAGATAAAATTGAACACATCAAACACATTCCCAACCTAGGCGTGGAGACTACCACTAAACCTTTCCTGGTGAACCCCACCATCCATTGAAAAATCACCTTAATACCCCTCCCTCGAGAGGTGGGACCTTCAAAGGGCCTCTCAGTCCGAGGTACCGTTCCATCCTTCTCGCATCCCCCTTTCGGGTGCGGATCCTTTAGCCTAAAGGTAAGGGTGCGAAAAATTTGGAGCGATACATTTTGGTGAACCCGACGTGAAACTAAAACCTTTTGAAAACAAAAACAAAAAAACATAGATGCATTTAAAATCATTGGAAAACTACTAAGTTGCATATCATGTTTAGATGGTAGCTCCTAAGAAAATACTAGCAGTTACTATAAATGTTGAAAACCAATTAGCAGCCATAGAAATTAATTTTGTGCTTAGTGTGCCTGAAACAGATAGAAACCAACTTTTGTGGGATGAACTTAATAGGAGACTAGATCTCATTTCATCTAGGTCAACTAAACTTAAACAAATCAAGAGGTTTCTCCTAGATAGAATCTTGGATCCCAATCAACTCATTTTTTATCATGAACTTCAGAGAGCTTGTCATAGGTGGTTAGCTTATAGGAGAGCTCTTGTGTCTTCAAAATTGTTCACCTTCGAGGAATACCTCGAGAACGCAACCATAGTACACCAATTCCTAGGTCGTATAGAGGACCAAGAAGTTGATCTTGCAAATAGGAAAAGGTGGAGGAGAGTTCCTAGAGCTGTGTTATATCGAGAGTATTGCCACGAACTTTATTTCTACCAACCAGAATCTGAGACAGATAATATCACTATAGCACACTTTATTAAGTTCCTGAAAAACAATTTCCAATTTGAAGAGGAGCACTTTATGACTCTTGAAGAACTTGAGCCCGTTAATGATATTTATAAATTGTTTATAGAAAACTAGATCATTGCTTTCATTATTATTATTTCTTGCATTTAGTGTGTTGTTTGTTATCTTTATAATATTGTTATAAAAAATAAGAAAAACCAAAAACATAACAAAACCAAAACATTTTATTTTAAATACTATAGTAGGTATATAATTAAAATATATACCTCTTAAGCTTGTTGCATATATATATATATTTGCTGAAATCTAAGTTTAAGCACAATGACTAGACTTAGGAATGGTAAACAAACTGAAGAAGAAGAAGAAGAAGATTGGTTAGGAAAGAAAACAAAAAAATCAAATGCCCTTCCTGAGGATCCAATTCCAGAAGGAGAAATTCTAGAACAGCCAGAAGGATGAGCTTGTTGTAGATGAACAAGAAGAAAATGTTAAAGAGGAAGGACCCTCATCCCCTAGAATGGATCCAGACGAAACTATTGCTTTTGATAACTTAGATCATTTCTGGAAATTTTTCAATAATAATATTGGTGCTCTTAATATGGTAGTTCGTATTGATAGAGGACAAATTAGTGACACTCAAGCAGCCATGGAAGATATATTTAACATACACACCAATCCCTTGTCCTTTGTTGATCAAGAAAGTGATAAATCTGGACCATCCAATAGAGATATGGTCACTATGATTCAGAACATGCAACAACAACAGGTTACCCAACCCCCTAAGGAACCTGTTATTGAGCCTAAAATAATCCCCACACAAAAGATACCTTCATTCACTGCTTTATTCCACAAAACTATAGATCAATATGCTTCAAATAGATAAAAACCTAAAATGAAGCCAAACACCAATTTTCAACAATCTGGGATACAACATAACACAACTTCAAAACTTCTTCATAACACCCTTCCTACCAAAAATTTACACAATAGCAATATAGCATCTAATATTCATGTCCCTCCATCATATGATCACAAATCCCATATTAATGCCCTACCAAACCAATATGGTGGGCAAACCAGTAATATGGAAGCCATGGTGAAACAGTTAGCTTCCCACATGGACCAGATAGATCCCTACCGTCCCTCGTATAATTATCAAGAGATATGTAGTCAACCTTTGGATCCCATAGTTGTAGCATAGCCATACCCTCAACATTTTCCCATGCCCGTCCTGCCTATATATAAAGGAACTAAAGATCCCATAGAGCATCTTCATATGTTTAGGATAGCATGTCATGATATATCACATGATGACTTGCTATTACTAAAAATGTTCTCAAAAAGTTTAGGAGGAATGGCATTAGAGTGGTATTATCAACTACCCACTCATTCTTTGAGAAATTTTGAAGAAACAGCTGAATCTTTTGTCCATCAATTTAGTGCCTACATCACAAGACATGTGACCATTAAATATTTATACAACTTAAAACAAGACAAAGATGAATGTTTTGCTGATTTCTTAGCTAGATGGAGGCAATTGACAAGAAAACTGCACTTTGTGCTACCTTATAGGGAAATGTTGGACATTTTTATTAATAATTTGCAAGAACAACTATCCTATGAATTATCAACTGCTACCTTGACCACCTTCGATCAAGCTATAGACTTAGCTCGAAGGGTGGAATATGCTCTCATTAGAAGAGGTCAACTCAAAAGGAAATATGATGAGAAAACATCCAAAAATTAGTATAAAAATAAACAAGTTGTGGGTGACAGAGTCATTGATACTAGAAACATTGCTAATGTTAATACTACAAAAACAACGAATCTGATTTACATTGATCCAACTATACCCGGATACAAAGCTGCTCAACCGAGACCAGTTCAACATCTTCAATATAACATTGTAGGTACCATCGGAGTTGTTACCAAACAACAGGATCAAAACTCTCAACAGGATCAAACTCAGAATGATGGATCAGCTCCATTTGTTTTGAAAAATCCCAATAAAGGGAATCATATGTCTAATGTTCAACCTAAGCCTCCTTACAATATTAATGAACAATTATCCAATACTACATCCAAAATTTCCCTTTTGGACTTGTTAAGATCTTCTCCTACCCATAGGGATGAGTTAATGCTCACATTAAGCCAAATGATGGTACCTCAAAATATTCAACCTGAAGCCATGTCCAATACTATCATCACTCAAGAAGTCGATTGTATTGACTTTCGAGATAGAGATATCCCACAACATAGTTTACATAAGGATAACCCCTTATATATTACTGCCCTAATTGGAGATGTAGTTGTTAAACGAGTCTTGATTGATAATGGGTCATCTTTAAACATATGCACTTTTGACTTCTACCAAAGATTTGGCTTTAGGAGTGACGATATGAAAAGAACGGATATGATTATCAAAGCCTTCAATGATGAGACACAAGAAACATGTGGATTCATTACTATACCCTTGCAAGTTGGTCCTAGAACCCTAGATACAACCGTGTTTATTGTACATTGCCCTGCATCATACAATATACTTTTGGGTCACCCTTGGATCAACGCGATGCGAGCGGTTCCCTCTACTCTACATCAGTGTGTTAAATTTGAATTTAAAAACCAGTTGGTCACCATTCATGGTGATCCTAGACCCTTTGATATGTGTGCTTTGGTAGAACCCGTTGGAGTGCAATTTTGCCCTGCCCTGTCATCCACACATCCTAGTTCTTATCATCCATCCAAATGTGTGAAACACACACCCATAACATCATCTACCCCATAAACTACACCTATACATTTAACTCAACCATATTCTAAACAAACCACATTAGGACCTCGAAAAGAGCCTAAACCTACACCCAATGCTTCCCGTTTTACTCTTATATCTTCCATACCCATAGACTCATCCATGGATATCCCTATAACATCATCATCTACTACAGGCATTCTTCCCACATCAGAAGATCAAGGAAATGTTCCTTCTACCTCTTATGCTCTCACTGATGAGCTCTTACCTGATTTATCTAAAATTCTTATATCAAAAGAGATCAACACTGCCATGCAGACTTCCCTCATTTTAAATAAACTCCCACCTTCTCCTCGTACCTTGGGCCTACCACAACCTATGGGAAGTACTTACCTAGTCGAGAGTTGTGCTTTTATTTATAAAGGATATGATTGGGGCAGAATACCCCGAAACATCAAGACGCATTATGATGGATATGTTAGGTGCTATTTTGCTAATGAATATATCAAAGCTAAACCCATATGCTTAAAATGGGATATAAAGGGAAAGGCTTGGGACCTTTCCAAAATGGTATGAAAGAACCTTTCGAGGTAGAACCATGGCCCACCCGATGTGGTGTGGGCCTATTTTCTAGTAAGGGTCAACCCTTCCCTTTTGAAGATAATGATCAACTCATATGTTATCAAGATTATTTAGATGGGCATGATGATTTGCCTCTAAAAAATCATCCATTTACATGTAATATGCTATCCATAGCTTATCCTGAAATGATTGTTGAATCCGACGATGAGTTGGAAGGAGATATTTTCCACGATGTCTCCATTGAAGAGTTGTTACACAATGGTTTTTATTTTGATGGTTCTATACCTACTATAGCCCATCTTGAGGCCACGACTCCTCAAGATGAATTATCCAAGTTAACCTTAAAGGAATTACAAGAATTGGGTGTTTCATCCGCCCCACCTAATTTTGAAAGAGATCTACACATGGAAGTAGAAAACGTCATTAAAATTAACATTGGAACTGAGGATAATCCTCACATCATCAGTATTGGGTCAGAATTAAGTCAAGAAAAACAAGAGCAATACATTGCATTCCTTAAATAATATGAAGATGTCTTCGCTTGGACATATGAATATATGCCAGGTTTAGACCCATCTGTAGTCATGCATCACCTAGTAGTCCATCCGGATGCTAAACCTGTTAAACAGAAACTTAGAAAAATGCATCCCAAAGTGGCCCCGCTAGTCAAAGGGGAGTTAGAAAAACTCCGTATGTTGTTTTTATACAAGGCTATTGATTATCTTGAATGGATCTCAAATGTAGTTCTAGTCACCAAGAAAGAAGCTACCAAAGTTAGGGTTTGCACAGACGTTAGAGATATTAACATTGCATGCCCTAAAGATGATTTTCCTATTCCAAACATGGATCAAATCATTGAATTTACTAGTGGGAGTGGAATGATGTCCCTAATGGATGGATTTTCCAGTTATAATCAGATTAGGATAGCTCCTAAATATCAGGCTAAAAAAACCTTTATTACCCCTTGGGGTACCTTTTGTTGGAAAGTGATGCCATTTGGTTTAAAGAATGCAGGTGCAACATATCAATGAGCCATGACTTATATCTTTCATGATATGATGCATGATATCCTAAATGATTATGTAGATGATATTATAGCTCGCTCCATTAATGAAGATGATCATTTAGATGATTTAAGGAAAGTATTTAATCGGTTAAGAGAATATCTTATTCGATTAAATCCAACCAAATGTATATTCGAAGTCAAGTCCAGTAAACTATTAGGAGTTTTAGTTTCTTTACATGGTATCGAAATTGACCCTCTCAAGATTGTGGCTATCACTGATATGGCCACACCCACAAATATATTTGAGTTACGAAGTCTACAAGGTAAGCTTCAAGCCATTCGTCGCTTCATCGATAAGCTGGCGGACAAAACTAGTCCCTTTCTTAAGCTCCTTAAGAAGGATGTCCCTTTTAATTGGGACGATAAATGTAAGGAATATTTTGAACTTCTCAAACAATACCTCCTTAACCCACCTATGCTTTCATCGCCTAGACCTGATCGCCCATTTCTCCTATATATTTTAGCTTTAGATTTTGCTTTAGGAGCTATGTTAGCTCAGCTTGATGATGAGAAGAGAGAGCATGCTAATTATTACATTAGCAGAACCCTCATCAGTTATGAAACCCACTACATAGCATTAGAAAAACTATGTCTAGCAGTCATATTTTCTATGCAAAAATTATGCCATTATATTCTCAGTCAAAAAACATATGTCATTGCTAAATATGATCCCTTGCGGTATCTCATGAGTCGACCTTATTTATCGGGTCGTATAGCAAAGTGGGTTCTTGCTCTAAGCTAATTTGAACTCACGTTCATAGGACAAAAGTATGTTAAGGTTCAAATCATAGCAGATCAATTAGCTTCTGCACCCTTAGAGTCTACCCATCCCCTCATCATTGAGTTTCCTGATGAATGTCTTCAATTAGATGCAGACCATGTTGAACAATGGTCCTTATAATTTGATGGAGCCCGATGCATGAGTGGGGCTGGTGTAGGTATTATTTTAATATCTCCACAAAAACACATTATACCTTTGTCCTTTAAATTAACATTTGCTTGCACCAATAATATTTCTAAATATGAAGCTCTAATCCTTGGATTACGAGCTGCCTTGGCACTAAAAATTAAACATTTGCTAGTTTTTGGTGATTCTCAACTTGTTATAAACCAAATTAATGAATTTTATCAGACCAGAGATGATAAATTATGCCCATATAAAGCATATTTTTTACAATTAATATCTCTATTTGATGAAGTTACTTTGGAAGCTATTCCTCGAACTACCAACCGTGCGGCTGACGCTATGGCCGTAGCTGCATCTCTTCTGCACTTGGAGTTAGATGTCGAATATGCCACCATCATTATTCGTCGACTCCAGGAACCCACTTCAAATAAGTCATGCTTAGAACCTTTGGATGTGTTTCTAATCAATGAAACTACTCCTGAACCTTGGTATACGAATATATTTGATTTTCTTTACAATGGGACTTTCCCTGCCAGTTCTAATAGGAACCAGCATCAGTTATTACATAGACGAGCAAGACGATTTGTAATAATTGGCAATACTTTATATAGATATTTTGAAGGTATCCTCTTGAGATGTTTGAATCTAGAAGAATCCAAATCAGATTTGAGTGAAGCCCACGATGGATCTTGTGGAGGACACTTCAGTGGTAGTTTCATTGCTAAAAATCTCCTTAGGATAGGCTACTTTTGGCCTACCATGGAGAATGATGCACATGATTATGTGCGCCATTGTGACAAGTGCCAGAAACATGCTGACCTTTTCCATGTGCCTGCGTAAGAGCTACAGGCTATTTCATCTCCTTGGCCCTTTTCAAAATGGGGCTTAGACATTATTGGCAAAATTAATCCTGTGTCATCTGATGGACACAAATTCATCATAACCGCCACCGAGTATTTCACAAAGTGGTTTGAAGCTATGCCTTTAGCTTCCTGCACTGGAACACAAGTCTCTAAATTTATTTTTAATAAAATCATTTGTAGGTTTGAAATTCCTATAAATCTCATCTCAGACAATGGAGCTTGTTTCAAAAATAAATATGTTAAGAAACTATTCCAAAAATATAAGATTCAACATTGATGGTCCACTCCCTATTATCCTCAAGGTAATGGCCAAGCAGAAGCATCCAACAAAACCTTAATCAAAATTCTCAAAATATTTGTCAATAAATCTGGCTGTGATTGGCACATTTAATTATATCCAGCTTTGTGGGCATATCACACTAGTGTTCAAACTCCCACTGGAACTTCACCTTTTGTTTTGGTTTATGGCTCTGAAGTTGTTTTTCCCTTTGAATTAGAAGTTCCTTCTTTGGCTCTACTACTTCAAGATACCGAAGTAGGGGATGGATATTGAGCTGGTCGACTCAGTCAACTGGAACTCCTAGATGAAAAGTGCATCAATGCTTTGGAGCATCTTCGTGCCTACCAAAACAAGCTTAAAAGATCATATGCTAAGAAAGTTCGTCATCGATCCTTTGAGGTCGGCGACCTTGTTTTAAAAGAAAATAAAAAAAATACTAATGCAACTAAAGACCTTAAAGGTAAATTTGAGCCCAACTATCTTGGACCATACATTATCACTGCTAAATTTGAATCGGGAGCATACAAATTAGCTACCTTAGATGTTAAATATTTAAAAAAACCTATGAATATTATGCATCTTAAGCGATATTACGCATAAAATTTGGTCATTTCACCATTTGTATATATTTTTTGCATGTTGTATCATTTTAAAAATATATATAAAACTATTTAAACAAAAAAAAACAAAAATAAAAGTAAAAACAACAATATTATAGACTCTTTCGAAACCAAAAAAATAGAGAAGAAAGAGAAAGTCAAAATTATCAAACTCCTCAAAAGTATTTGTTGTATATATTTCTTCTTGAAGTATTGCAGTTATATTTTCAAATTATTTTGGATAAATTAGCATTTATTTGGAATCCCTCACTTTCACAAACACAAAAATAAATATCTTGATTTTATCTGGCATGATTACTAATCTCTCTTATATCAAAGTCCAAAAAATTCAATTAAATAAAGTTTGAGCACGGAGAATTGATCTTGTTATTTACTTAAACCAAGCATATCCTTTCACAATAAAATGATTATATTTGTAATGTCCATGCTATGCTACAAAGTAGAAGTGGTTTCTTGAGCGAAAAGTTTCCCCTACTATCCTATCATGCACATGGTCTAGAATCCTTGAGAATTGACAAAAGGACAAGCTCACCCCTACCCGGAATAAAAATCCCTTGCTCTATAGCTAATCCGAGCAAGTATCCCTAGCATAGGAAGAAAAGAAAAGTTCAAGAAAAAGAGAAAAAGAAAAAGGTTATTTTAGCATTATCTCAAATATCAAGCCAAAATACAAAAGTACAAAAAAAAAAAAAGCAAAGAAAGCAAAAACAAATGCAATAAAATCCCTTTCCCTACCCATTGAAAAGAAAATAAGGGTTGATGAGCTTTAATCCCTGGAATTCTCAAATTATTTGAAAACTGTGAGGTAAGCCCCATAACAGGTGGTTTTTGCCCAACCCGCTTGGCCTTGGGTAACTCCTAGCATGGTGATATGTCTATCACATTAGCTACCTTCTTTTGTATAGACCTATGTCTGCTTATGGATTAGCTAGCTCTTGATAAACCGAACTACATAGTAGTCTGGTACGGTTATATGCATCTAAATCATGGTTAATGAACACTTATTTGGTTAATTCAAATCACTTGTATCAAATTATCTTGCTCAAAACTGGTAAATGAACAATGCAATTGCACACACATTTGTATTTGAGAGATTTTGTGTATCATTATGATAAATCAAGATCAGAAATGAACTCACATACGCACATGGAATTCCTTATAAATCTAACTTTTGTCTTTAAGATACTTTGAAATATTTTTTGCAAATTGTCTGGAATAATTTCATTTTCTCATCTGAGAACAATTGTTTAGTATAAAGACAACTACATGCATTATCAAAAAAATCAAAGTCATTTTCAAAAACATGCAATAAAGTTACATTTATATATAACTTTTTGACTTTTGTGACGATGGTATAGTTCCAAAACAAAAATTGGAATTTTATGCCTAGTGCAAGTCCTCATCTTTATATTTTCTATTTATTTTCAAAAAATTAAAAATCAACCATACAATAAAACTATTATATCAATTTCTTATTTGGATTTTGCGATGATGGTATAAGTCTATACCTATAATTCTATGCCTAGCACAAACCATCGTTCTAATTTTCTTTTCCATATATTTTAAAAACAAAATTCATCAAAACATGTGACTTGCATCATTATGTTACACAAATATGCTTTACAAACAAACAAACACTTATTCTATTTCATGACATTATGTTCAAATTCAGTTTTTGCAACCATGGTATAAATTCTAAGGAATTGTTCAAAATTTTATCATACTTAGGAATTTATGCCTAGCAAAATCATATTTCTTTTCGTATTTCATGCATACTATTTTTATGAAAATCTGAAAACAAATCATCAAACCATCATTATCTCCATCATTACAACACAAAGTCTTAAGATAGTCTCTTAAGCACTCTTTTACTTTTTAACAATATTTCTATACTGGGATTAGCTTGATGACCGAGTGAGTGGCGACTCCATGAAATGGTCTATAATAGCGACAATGTCCTTTGAAATTATTGTTAGAAGTCCATTTTATTTTTTATCAAATTGCACCACAACCACCAATTTTTTTACATTAGATTATTTCATTTAAAATCTTAGAGCATGATATCAAATTATAATATTTCAAAACAACATAATTACATGAATCATCAAATCAATCACATCAAAACATTAAAGCATCATACAAACACATAAGACAAGTCATATCATCAAAAATATCTCATCTATATATACATATCTCAAAAACATATATGTACATCATATCAAAACTGGATTGGTATGCCACAATCTACATATTGGCATACTCAATCCTCTCAAACCATATATACGACTCGTGCAAGGCGTAGAGCCTAGCCTCGAGAACCCCTTGAGCTCTCAGCCTCATCTCCTCCCTTGCCCTGAGGTGGACGAGGTGGCCCCATCATAGTATGTGTGGTACTATGAGTCCTAGTCATCGATCGAGATGAAGTCCTCGATGACCCAACCCTGATCGGATCCACAATACCGGCTAGCAGTTGTACCCTCTAACCCTCTGGCACCAACTAGAAGTATATACCCTAATAGAAGGCGGTTTGAGCAACCGATCGTTCTAGATCCTGAGTTCTCACTCCTTTGCTTTGTGCTCTGAGGCATGTGACCTCATCTCTGAGCTGTGTGGCCTCATCTCGATGTCGTGTAGCCTCATCCTATAAAGTCTGCACCTGAGCCTGGAGATGAACAGTCTCCACCTAGAGAGTAGCCATCTCACTACTCTCTCCTACCTTGACACCCTTGCCCTTATTGGGTGATGGTGGCCTCTCTCTCCATGGAGAAGGGGGTCTCTCCTCCCTCCTCTCCCACTACCATGGCCTCTACTGAGCTTGTGGCCTCCTCTACTCTCTCCCGCTATGACCCTATGCCACCTCAATGGCCGCCTAGCACCACCTCCCCATCCAAAACACAACTGCATGAATCGAACCCTGAGCCCTCGTCATTTGAGGAGGTTGAATGCCTGTTTACCAGGCATCATAGCCATCAACAACCCCTACATCATCCCCATCCACTAGTTGAATGGGGTCATCATCTGCATCCTCACTCCAGAAGCGCTGCATATCTAGAGCCCCATTGACTATAGTGTTATCCCAGATGATCCAGGAAAACTCGTAGTCTCTGAGAGATGGGATCCCCTGCTGTAGATCAAACTACCTCAAAACTCGGTCATAGCGGTGGAGCTCCACCTCTCTCCTCTCCATCCTTAGCCAACAGGTTCACCTAATGCGAGCCAGCTCCTGTCCATCCTCGGCCCACCCTGGATGATCTCTCCAAGGCCTCCAAGTGATCTGGTCGGAGACAAGGTCATCAAGTAGTCTCCGAGACATTGGCAGATCTATCCGCCACTGTGACCCTCTCCGGAGCCACTAGTAGAAAGCTCGGGGCCTCTCCCCATCAATACCTATTAGTGGGAGCCCTACCGGCCTTGCACCATGATGTGCTCCCAACACCAAACCTATAGTAGTGATGTCATGACCAAACATCGACCGCCCTTGTATACGACCCCATGCAGGATCCTATACAATTGATATAGTACAAAGATCCCCCAAGAAAACCTATACCCGTGGTCTCTCATGTCACAGACCACATCTATCAGTAGCCATGGTACTCTGCATCCACTCTGATGGCATAGCAATAGACCACCTACCACCCCATCCAAAACCTATGTCAGTCTAGATGCCCCAGGCATCTAGCGTAGCGACTCGATGTTCACTCTACCCTTCTCCAGGGCGAAGCTCGGATCTTCACACAGTCGCATCATCACGTGGCCCTGATTGGCCATGGGAGTTATTAGTCGTCCTTGTATGGGGATCCTCAAAATCTTCCATACATCCTCCAATGTGGGAGTCATCTCCCCTATCGATAACCAAAAACAAGAAGAACCCGGATACCACCTCTCTTCTAGGGCTGTCAATAGCCCCATATCTATAGAAACATGTGGCATATTTGCCATATGCTGCAAGACAACTTGAGCCAACTGATCTCGCTCTACCTAAGATAGAGCGGCCAAGTCATCCCTCAGCCCATCGTATTTCCATTCTCTGCTCTTTAGTAATCCTCTCTGCAACATAAACAACAAAACAATAAAAATCATTAATAAAATAGTGATTAAAAATGCAAGTAAAACAAGTTCAATTTCATACAAATGATGATATCGTCCACTATTGGACGATATCATCCAAAATTTGAGCAAATTCGTCTCCGATTTTGCAAGAGGGAATCATCCCTTATTGGAAGAAATCATCTCCATGTCGCTGATTTTGCCCTTGGACGAAATCGGCGATATCGAGACGATTTTGACGAAATTGAGACGATTTCGTCCCGACGACATCGATGGCCCAAAAATGGCCGCGATGCTCAAAAATCATTCAAAATCAATCTAAAAATCATGAAATTCAAAATTAAAGCATTCTAAACTAAGTTTGGACCCTTACCCGTAGCCCGCGTCGTACCTCTGTCGATCTGTGTGATGTCTCGACCATTCTTGTCTGCAGAGCTCTAGAAACCAGGAAAATGAACAATAACAATGAATTAGGGTTTTTTCCTATTTTTCTTAATTTTATTCATAACACTTAACAACATTTTAAAATTTTTGCTTTTTCTTTTTTTTACCTCAAACATTTGATTTGGGTAAAAACACGGAGGGGGCACCATAGTAAGCTGTCGTACGATTCAACCTAGAATCATTGCCTAAAAATGGGAATAAATTTTTGCTTTCTCAAAAATCAAGAAGAAATCATCTTTAACACATTTTATTTGGAAAATTTGCTAAATAGGGGGTAAAATGTAGCACCCTAAAATTGGCACAGTAAACCTTAGTAAATAATTAAAATTACCTTAGTAATAATTCAAATTCAAATCTCAACCCCAAAACTACTCCAAAACCACCTACTACCCGTTTCCTCGTTTTCCATGCCATTTTTAGAGTTTGTTTTGTCCATTGGATGATATCATCACTTATCAGATGATATCACCTTAGATCAGATGAATTCATCTATAGAAGAACATCCAGACGATTTCGTCCCAAAACTGATTTTTCATAATTAGCCTCTGTTTCAACGACGTCTCTAATCTGGGCAGAAGTGTGTCTGTGTCGTTAGAGACCCTCCACATTGGAGATATCCCAAATTGGGATGATCCCCAACCTCCTAAGCTCCATTATAATCTTATTTAAACCTTAGGGCCCCCCTTGACATTCCTCTGGATGAATTTCCCTGTAATTTGATCTTTGCATGCATTATAATACCCTGGATTATCATCTGCATTTGTGCTTTTCAAAATTTCTTGCAGGAACTTTGTCATTTTTTATCCAGAGAAATCTCAGATCATCACAGATGATCTTGTACAATTTGAGACGATTTCACACTCTACAGATGATTTCGACTACAATCAACATTGGGGGAAATCAGTGCCCAGATTTTGTGCTTTTTCTATACCTTTCTGCTATTTTATTCTGCATCTAGTTAGTTCTATTATTATTTCCTATTATCCTGCATCTTGGAGTTCACCCATATAGCTTAAGTACATAATAACATCATTATTAGCTATTAAAGCATGATAATTTACTTGCATTTCTATTTGGGATTATCTTATTAACATCATTTTGTCATTTCACATCATTTTCCTTTATCAACATAGCTGCATTTTCTGTAGTCTGTGTCCATTTCTATGATTTTAGGTCTCTGATGAATTCATCTAATGAATTCATCATATCTCAGATGATCCTATTAGATCGAAGATGATCCTGTCAAATTCTAGGTGATCTTGATTGCTCAAAAATCAAAACCTCCATCAGACATCCGAAATCAGGTATGGTTTTTCTCATCTAGCTTGTTCTCTGTATTTTCTTTTTAAATCTATTTTCTGTATTCATTAAATCTTCATTTCATATAGAATAGTTTAGATTCATTTTACCGAACCTAATATTTGAATGATTAAAGATAAAATTGAACACATCAAACACATTCCCAACCTAGGCGTGGAGACTGCCACTAAACATTTCCTGGTGAACCCCACCATCCATCAAAAAATCACCTTAATACCCCTCCCCTGAGAGGTGGGACATTCAAATGGCCTCTCAATTTGAGGTACCATTCCATCCATCTTGAATCCCCATTTTGGGTGCAGATCCTTTAGCCTGAAGGTAAGGGTGCAAAAAATTTGGAGCGATACAGTTTGCTCTTCTTGCATTTATGAGATGGTGAACACAGATTAGGGATAAACTCTATGGTCTATTGTTGCACCACACTCCATAGGTCCTTGGAAGATCAAAGACCCCCAAGGTGTCATTTGCAATAAATCTCTGGCTGCAAAGGACCACTCCTAGTTTAGCTCGATGTTGATCATGTTGACTAATTCTTAATTGTCAAAAGCTTCATGACATATTGATGAGTGTGAAAGCACTTTTACATGAACGATTGTAAAATCAGTAGATGGATTCTAAGGGATTAAGTATCCCAAAGAGTCCATGGTGTCTATAAATCTATTTGATGTATGAGGGATTACCTCAATGTCATACCATTCTAGCCAGGCTAAGTAGGTGTCAACAAGTTCCTTGTAAGTTTTCAAGAGTGGGCACCTGCATTGGAATAGTCCTTTGACCTGGTTTACTATGAGCAAGGAGTCACCAAAGATATTCAATATTTTATTGTCCATTGCTATGGCTGTTTGGATTCCCAGGATCAATGTTTCATATTTTGTACTATTATTTATGCATGTGAAGTCTATTTTGAATGATAATGGAAATGGAGTGCCCTACGCTGTGATAAATACAATCCCTGTTCTGCCTCCTTGTTCACACTTTGAACCATTGAATAACAATGACATGTCTCTTTATTTCTTAGGTTATTCGATTTCTAGCAGATCTGATAATGCAAAGATAGTATCATCAGGAAATTCTATGGTGAAAGGTTTTTTATCCTAAAGAGGCACCTCTGCTAATTGATCTGCTATGACTTATCCCTTAATAGACTTTTGGCTTATGAAATATAGATAAAATTCTATCAATAGCATGATCCACTTTGCGGTATGTGTATTGTGATATGTCTTGCTCATCATGTACTACAAAGGATTTTGTTTTGATATGACATAGGTTGTATGGCTCAACATGTAGTGTCACAACTTTTGAGTTGCAAAGACCATTGCTAAACACAACTTTTTGACATACACATATCCTAGCTCATAACTCACCAAGGTGTGACTAATGTAATATATAGATTTATCTTTATCTTGTGCATTCTTTTGGGATAACATGGTGCCCAATGCAAAATCAATAGCTGATATATATAGTAAAAATTGTATGTCTGGCCTCGATGGAGCCAAAAATGGTGATGTTTCCATATAAGTTTTTATCTCTATGAATTCTTGGTGGTATTCTTTGTCCCAATGAAATGAAACCTCTTTGCATAGAAACCAATTCATAGGTCTGCATTTTTCTGATAATTGCATGATGAATCTTTTGATGGATGCTATCTTTCCTTATAGGCTTCTCAACTCCCTAATGTTGGTAGGGGCGGCCATTTCTAGTATAGCCTTTACCTTTGTAGGATCTACTTTGATGCCTCTCTTGGATATGATGAATCCCAAAAGCTTAACAGGAGTTACACCAAATACGCGCTTCTTATGATTCAATCAGACATTGTGTTCTATGTGGAAATCAAAGACTTGTCTAAGGACTTCAACATGCTCTTACCATAATAGGGACTTGGATAGTAAGTCATCCATGTAATATTCCAATATTTTATGAACATAGTCATGGAATATATATGTCATGGCCCACTGATATGTGGCACCAACATTTTTGAGACTGAATAGCATCACTTTGTAATAGAATTTTCTCCATGGAATAATGAAAGCAATTTTATGTTGATCTTTAGGATTAATCTGGATTTGATTGTATCCAAAAAAACCATCCATTAGGGAGAGCATTTCATGACCTGCGGTTGCATCTACAAGAGCATCTATGTTTGGCAATGATAATGAATCCTTTGGTGTTGCCCTATTTAAATCTCTAAAGTCCATGTAGATACATACTCTTCCATCAGTTTTCCCTATGGGTACCATGTTCGACATCCACATAGGGTAGTCAATAGGAACTATGAATACTGCATCCAATATTTTTTGCAATTTGTTCTTCACCATCAAAGTGACGGTTTGATGCATTTTCCTTATTTTTTGCTTAAATGACTTCTTCATGGGATCCAATGAAAGGTTGTGAACGACTAAGTTTGGATCTATCCCTAGCATGTCTTTGTAAGTCCAAGAAGAAATATTTGGCCTCTCCTTGAGGAGAGGAATTAGGATGGCTTGTTCCTTTGGAGATAGACTTTCTCCAAACTTGACTTTCCTTGGTTGGGTAGTATCATCACTAATGTACACCTCGAAAGTCACTTTTATAGCCATATGTGACCCATCCTCTATATGATGAGGCATGGGTATTAAATGAATGTCATCAGTGGGATTCATAGGCCCTACTGACTCAAGTTCCAAACCAACATGGAAGACATCATACGTACAACTTGATGCAAAATGGAATGGCTGTAACATCTCTTCATTAGGGAAGAGGTCTTAAGGCTCTATGGGTGAATTAGCATGATCCCAATAAATAGCCTCTATGTCAAGATGTAATGATTTGGTAGGATATTATAGATTATGAAGTGGAGAGGTCAAATCAATGGAGATCATGTTGATGGATGGAATGAAGTCTCCAAGACCACATGGGTGTAATATTGTCTCAAGGGTTTCCATTCCATACTCATGATGAGGTTCTAGAGGAATGGGAATTTCTAGATCTGGCCCATGAGTAGGGCGGACAATAGGATCATTTGGCTCTAATCACTCTCTGAATGTAGGCAGAGGGGGATTGACCATCCGATGAATTGTATCTAGGTCAATAGGTCTCCCCAAAAATTAGAGATGAATGTCTATGGTACAAAATGCCACCTCTCTCTCTACTAGATCGTTGACTTTTTGTAAGTGGTGAGGTCTGGGATAAGCCATCTTGGTATCATCCTCAAAGTCATCATCACTTATACAAAAACTATTAGCATTGGTATACAACCCTAAGACAAGGGTCTCATGTCTTGGCCCCAAGTAGGCCATCTCTGTTTCATCTTCATATTCTTTGTCATTTATGAAGAACCCATTTGCATTTGTCTCTTGCCCCAAATTTAGGGGTTGATGGCTTAGGCCTAAGTAAGCTCTTTCTATTGAGTCTTCTGATTCATAGTCACTTTCATCTGATGTATATCCACTCTCATCATGGATGGACCATGTGAATATTTGAAAATAGTAGGGCCCCTAATAGGCTAAGCCAAGTTGCACCTCATCATAACTTGCTTCATATCTGTTCTCCTCATCCCATGAGTTGTACCCTATTGGGGTGGAATCAATTGAGGCATTTGGATGATAAGTTTCTAGAGGCGGTATGTTTGTCATGGCCACTTGTTTGTTGCTCAAATTTACTATTTTTAGGGGATGATAAGGAATGAATTCAATGTCTTCTCCTAACCCTAAGCTTAATATTTCCAATGCTGCTACAAGAGAGTCATCTCTATCTCTGCTATAATAGCCTAAGCCAAATCTATCAGAAGTAAGATGATATAGTGGCTCGTATGGCCGCTTGCACCCCTGCTCATATATGCCAAGGCCATAGCCATGCCAATGGCAATGCTCAAAGTAGATTATAGCAAACTCGAGATTAGAGAGATAACAAACATTGACTATGAATAATTTTTCACCATCCTCTTCTATATCTGAAGATTTATGAGTGCAGTCTAGGTCAGCATAGACAAAATGAGTTTGGTTTGGAGGTATTCCAAGTGGAACCACTATTCCTACTAGCAGCATCAAGTCTTAAGACCTCCCTATGTCTTGTGTAGACTCAATGATATGTGTAAAGGTAATTTTCTACACAAGGTACTCTCCTATGCCTGTACTTGCCAAGTGTATTGATGCATGTGACATGGATGATCCCATGGATGATATTGGGAAAGCAGTGTGATAATCACTATCTTCATATTGATCTTGAGGATATTCCTCTTCCATAGGACTCAAAATTTTAGCAATGGCTACATTTGGAACTTCTTTTGGACTCTCTTCATTAACTAAGGGACCCTTTAGCTTCTGATTGTCTTTTGGTTTTGATGTTGATGGTACTTTAGAAGCATTGATTGTCTTGAGTGCCCTAAGAGGTGTTGATGTGCATGGGTCTTTTCTTACCCCTTTGTCTTAATTATCCACTTGTGTGGTTGGGGATGAATGTGCGACATATAGGTGAGTAGAGGGTATTACAAATTCTCCCATAATGTCCACCTGATTGATGTATTTAAAAGGTTCTTCACCGACCAGAACCACATAGACTTTGTTTTTATGCACATACTTGACATATTGGTGCAAGATCAAAGGTACACATTTCATGGCCCTTATCCAAGGGTGCACTAAGAGGATGTTATATTGCATAGCTCCTTATAATAAATGACACATCATGGGGATGGTCTTGTGCCCCACCTTGATGGGTAGGACTATCGTTTCCACAGTATTGCATAAAGCATCATTAAAAGCTCTCAATGTGTAAGCTCCTATAACGATATTAGACTTGGAGATTTTGAGGTGCTCTATTGTAGTTGTTGTGATGATGTTTATCAATCAACCTATATTGACCAAAACCCTCTTGAAAGGTAATTCATTGATCGCCACTACAATATTTAGCGGAGGATTTGGTAAGGCAGTAGTAATTGTCTTAATATCATGATCATAGAATCGGATTATAGGTTCTTGGAATTCTTGTACTTTTCCCACAAAGTGTGTGAACGCATTCACATCTTGTGGTTGGAGCTCAATAATTCTTAAAATATCCACTAGAGTCTCTCTATGCTTTGGGGACTATTGTATGAGCTCATAGATGGATAACTTAGTTGGAGTCATCTGTAGGTTTTGCTCTAATATACTCCAAATAGTTACCACAAGTCACGTTGGTGGACCTGGAAGGTTGTCTTACCTTTGTCTAAGAGCGGCTAGGATTTTCATGGGAGCTACAGGTAGTTGTAGTTGACCATATCACCCAGTCCTTGATGCCATGTTAACAATCTCAACCATCCCAACACATCCGTGGGTAGGTATGTCAACTCAAACCTAATTGACTTGGGCCCTTGCTCTCGAGGGGCCTCATGATTGGTCAATGGGTTTCTATAAATGCCCATGTCTCTATTATTGGGAGCCAATAGGTTTTCACTTTGAGCTCTCCTACCTCAATCATGTTTTGCACTTGATGCTTAAACCCGATGTAAGCCTCAATGTCATGCCCCGGTATCCTGTGATAAGGGAAAAATTGATCTTCCCTATATCCTTTTGGCTTAGGATGGTTGGTATATATAAGAGGTATATCAAGAAATATGATCCTCCTAGCCTTGCTCAATTGATTAAAGATTGATTGCATTGATTTTTTTAGAGGCGTGAAATAACTAGGTGGCTTGCATTCTCGGTTTCTTCCCTAATTTTTCTTTTGGTCATAGTTGGCTAGCAGGGGATGTGCTTGATAGTTCTAGGGTTGTTGTGCACACCCATCCTTAGGTGTATCCAATATGACTTGATTTATTGGAGCAGTATTGCCCTTATTCTGCTTATACTTTTCATTCTTGTTCCACTCCTTTTTGTTTTGGAATTTAATGGTTCCCTCATCTACTTTTATTTCCTCGATGAGCTTGGCCTATGCCAAAGCTTCTTCAAAATAAGGGTATTGTTGGAGTTTTAGCAATATGGAGATATGTTTAGAACAAATTTTGGTGAAAATGCAAATGATCTCTTCTATGGGAATGGAGAATAATAATTTTGCCATGAATTTTCTCCATCTATTCCCATAATCCATTACTAGCTCATCATCATACTGTTTCAAGTTGGCCAGGCCTGAAATGTTCACCTTATTCTTAGCACTAAAAGAGAAATGTTTTAAGAATGTGTTTACTAGTTTTTCAAAGTTGGTTATGCTATGCTTAGGTAGTTGATTGAACCATTGAGTGGCAGCACCTAAAAATGTCATTATGAATATTCTTAGCATAAGAGCATCATTGTCTTCAAGATGAAAACAAACGTTGATAAAGTTGGTGACATGTTCTTGTGCATCCTCTTCATGTTTAAACTTCTCTAACCTAGGCATCTTAAAGTACTTAGGATATGTAGGGCTAGGTATTTATGGGTACAATGGTTGGTTGTGTATTTTGCTCAATGTTGGTGAGTTCCCAGCTACCTCTTGTTTCTCAAAGGTTTTCATCTTTTCAGCAAGCTCTTGAAATGCCTTTGATGCATGGATTTCCTCCTCTTATAAGCCTATTTGCATTGGCAATGGAGGTAAATCTCTATCCATTTGATTTATTCTATTTTCCTCCCCCCTACGAGGGGACCCAGGATTATGATCTTGGTTTGTTATGTTTGCCCTTTCCCAATTAGTTGGATTTCATTCATGATTTGGTGGGGGATTTCATTGTGGGCTATATTTTCTAGTGTGCCTCTCCTTAGGTGAGTCAGTGCATCTTGTTCTTTGTTGGTCACCACCATTTGTCTATAAATTGTTAAGAGCTAACCGCTCGACCTGCTCTCTTAAGCATTGCTCATGTTGGCACAAGAGTATTTCTTTTTGTTTCTCTTGTTTGAGAGCTTCTACTAGCTCTCGCTCCTTACGTAATGCATTTTCTAACCACCTCATTCTATCAGTTTGTGTTTTCATACAAGACTCATGTTTATCTAACCCTATTCTTGTTATCTTGGCTCATAGATTCCTTGAGAGGATTTATGCTATATCTATACTCTTGCTAGTTAATGTGACTTGTTCAATGTACTATTGAGTATCCCTATGATCATACTCCATGCGTATTCTATGGGGTCACTCTGAGGTACCCCTAGATTGAGAGGTATGTTTAGAATTCATAGTTCATGACCTTCCAGATGTAGAGTTCTCAGTAGCTATAGTTCTTTGAGTGGGAAATCGATCCAACCCATCTAGTTGTCTTATTTTCCATGGTTGGTCTTGTGGGGTGCCATTTACTCCTATGAGGTTATAGTCTATGGGAATATTTCCTTTTGTGTGAAGGGTTTCTTCTATATGATTCCCATGACTAGATGTAGCTCTAGTTTCCTACCCTTTAGTGGGCAGACCTATTTCATATGTTTCTTGTGAGTCTTGAGGTGTTGCAATTCTTGTATTCCTTCTTGATGAAGAGGGCTTGGTGGTAACACATTTTCTCCATGTGGATGGATATGTAGTAGTCTTGTCATACCTATGTGAAGAATGGGTTTTAGAACCTTCTTTATGTTCATGTGAGGAGGAAGCCCTTGAAGCTTCCTCATGTCTTTGAGATGTTTCTATGTGTTTAGAGGAGGCCCTTGAGGTCTCCTCATGTCTCCTTGATGAGGATGGTTGTGAAGCCTCATTTTTTTTATGTGACTTTGTTCCATGATGTGGTTCCTTACTTGGGGTTTCTCGAGGAGATACCTCAAGGGTTGAATTATCACCCCTTAGGCTCATGGAGCTACATCTAATGGTCTTACGGGTAGGTCGTTCAATGTTACTACAACTCTGCCTATGGGTATGAATTGATTTTGTCTCTCCCTCGATATCAGACTGAGGGTGCTTACTTATTGTTTTGACCATGTTGTTTTATGACTTGATCTTTTGATTTTCAATTTAGGAATGACCACACAATACCAAACAAATGTTTATCTTGCTTATCGATTTAAGTGTGCCCTAAATTGTTTGATGTGTTTTGATGTGTTGTTCTCTTGATTTCTTTGATCTTGTTCTTGGATTAAGAATGAGAAGACTCATCCATAGTGACAATCAAGTACACTCATACCAAACATGATTTTCTCAAAAGAAGCTAGGGTACACCATTGAAGACCCAATGGAGGGTTCTCCTAGCTCTTCCACTCTGAACCAATGATTGTTCCAATAGTGGGAGATAGTTTGAACACAAGTAACTTAGTGTCACTATAATTAAGTTTCTCAATCTATTTATAGGAAGCTCTAGGGGGAAAACCAGTGGAAGGAGATGAATTGCAATGTCACTAGACTAAATTGAAGGTTGGTGATGAAATCCAACTCTCCAATGTTTTAAATGAGACGTGTGTTTATGGTGTTCATTTTAAGCTTGCGTAACATAAAGTGCATCATATAGCAGAAATGAATCTTTCCTATATGCCTAAGTGTAAAAATATATTTCAATATTCAGAAAGATGCCTAAACTATTATGATTTGTATGAGTGAACTTCACTTTATGCAACTATGGCCTCTAGTAGGGCCTCAAAGCAAGAAAACAACATACAATATCTAGCATGTTGGATTCTAGGGCAAAATTTTTAGGCAAAGCCATTGTTCCTAGCAACGCCTAGTGGAAAATATAAAATAAGATCTAAGATATGCGCAACACTTAATTCTTTCTTATTTTATTCCTTCAATTTCCAAACATAAATGTGCTTTAAGTTATCTATTTTAAACACATAGAGGTAGACAAAAAGTTGTAAAATATCAGAGAATCTATACCAACCTTTGATCCAACTCAGAGAGTTGGTGTTTTGACCTCTGCTACACTCTAGTTCTGGTCGTTGTTGACCAAAGCGGCTGGTTCTTGGTTGTTGTAGCTCAGAGTGGCTAAGCTCTATTGGTCACTGAAGCTCAAAGCAACTAGACCTGCACATAAAACTAAGTTAGTATTCTAATAGAAAATAGAAAATTAGTGGTGGTCCCACTGTGATCGCCATCTATAGCGACCTTGAGAATGCACGCATCGGTCCCTTTTCTAAAACCTACTTGTAATGCTATTTAAAATACCAAAGATAAAATGGAAAGACAAGAGGAAAAAGCATATAACATGAAATAACAAAAGATGGATCTCTTTATTGATATTGAAGCTCGGTTACATGTCAATCCCTCTCAGGAATACCCATTTTGATACTATAAATTAAAAATAGGCAAGGAGTTCCCCTTTCATGAAGAGGTGGTGTGCTTATAAAAGCTTTTTGGTTCCACACATAGAAATTTCTGAGGGCTTACATATGCCTCCTTCTCCAGGTTTGTTTCCTAGAGGGATCCCTTTTGCTCTTGTATGTTGCAATATTCATCTAATGTACCTATGGCCCTGTAAGCAATGAAACAACACACATTTAGGTGTCTGAGATTGCCTCCTCATATGAGGTTGTCAATAATCAAAGAGTGTAATGGAAATATGATAAAACCATGCCATAAAATCATGTAAATATATGCTAATGATGTGAAAAAATAAAGATCAGAATGAAAGAATCTATGTCTATCCTAAACTAAGCCTACGGGCCACTGTCCAAGATAGCGGTCACTAAAGTAAACCTTGCCCTATTTTCCCCAAAGCTATGGGTCAAAGACTATATCTAATATCAAAATAATAGGTGTTATGCTCTTCAATCCGTTAGAGCTTCATCGTGGATGTGATCTCAAAGAGAACTCTCCAAGTCTCGAAATCTCTCCTTAAAAATATGTCTCTCTCTAAATCTCTCTCATATGATTTGGTGCTCTTAGGCTTACACCTTTTATAGTGTGAAACCCTAGGTCTATGTCCAAGCCCTAGGAATAAATTTCTCATGTGTAGTGCAAGTTAGCATGAGAAGATTTTGTCCATTGTCTATGTTTGAAGTCTAGTTAACTAAAATCTAACTACCCACTTGAGTCTACTATGTGAACTGGTTGTTAGCATGAGAAGATTTTGTCCTTTGTTTATGCTTGGAGGTCAGTTAACTTAAGTCTAAATGCAAATTTAAACCTCCCATGTGAACTGGTTATGAAAAGGAATGCAAAGTCACTCTCGCTCACCTTTATTGCATGTAGACTACCACTTTTACCTGTGATTAGGCATGTTTTTCGATAAACCATTTCTTATGACTTAGCCTCTATCATATGTTGTAGCTAATATCTGGCTACTATCATCTACAGTGGATAAGGTTTGGCTGCTCTAGACTTGAGCAGTTAGGATCTAGCCACTCTTGGCTTGATTGGCTAGACTTGGATGGCTTGAAAAGGCCCCAAATAAGTGGTGAGAACCATTGTTGATGATTAGAAAGTCCAAGATTATACCTTATGATCTCATGAGTGTGTCTATGTAAATAGCTCCCCTAAGCATGACACGATTTAGGTGTCTACACTCCCTAGTATGATAATTAAAATGTGAGGGTTGTGACAGAATTAGGCCAAATTTAACCAGTGTTTTTACCCCAATATTTTGACATCATTTCCAGGGAAGTGCTACTAATAGATTATTTACAATACTATAAAATCTTATATCTAACTTTGTATGAGTCCATTGAGGAAAAGAGGACCCGACGATCATTTCATAAAATAGAGTCTCCAAGAAAAATTTGAGTCAACAAAAAATTCTAAATTCGATTTAGATTCTCTTGAATCACCACCCACAGTACACTGGAGTAAACACCTTATATTTGTGCAAATCTCTTCCTCATCCCATAAACCAGTAAAAGAGTAAATTATACAAAATCCCCTATTCAAAAGGATATCTTTCGAGGAGGAATTGTTATGTAAAGTTGTAGAGGATCAAACTATAACACTAGCTAACTTAAAGGCTCTCATACTAAAATTTTAGAATGAATGAAAGGTTATATAATATACATTAGAAACCACATTTCTTGAAAAATGGTCGAAGAGACTTTGATTGGCTTTAATTTCCTGATAGAGGAAGGTGCAAAAGAAACCAAAATGAAGAACATATCCCCTGCCCATATCCCTACCTTTAGAGGATACCCAACCGAATACCCTAACCTATTTTTATTTAAATTTGATGTTTTGTGTAGGTTTATCGACTATAAATCATATTCACATAATCTAGAACACTTCCCATCAACACTGTATGACTCAACTCTTTGCTAGTTTATCAGTTTGGGAAACAAACAGATCACCACATGGGAGAAAATTAAGAGGCTCTTCCTAGAATAGTACCAAGACTTTGGTAGAGCATGAGACTCTGGGGAAGAGGTTATAAGCATGATGTAAAAGGAGGATGAGTCCCTAGAAGAGTACTGGGAGAGATTCAACTTCAACCTACAGTGATACCCTCATACAAAGTTAGGCGACAAGTCCCTTAGAAGCATTTTTTTGAGGTGGCTTAGCAATGAATCACTCAAATATCTCAACTTAATCTTTTGAGGTGATGTTTACCAATACCCAATGGAATATATCTAACAATTATGTTGAAACTACTCACTAAGAAGAGGTAAACAAAATTCTAGGACCATGAAAGCAACTGCTTCAGTCACAAAGATAGAGATAGGTAATATGCTGGAGGATTTGAAGAGCAAAATGCTCTCCTCTCTAGTATTGCAATTATACATGCTCCTACTAGAGAAGAATAAGCAAGAAAACAAAGTTGTGTTAGCCCATTTCTGCCCAAAATTGAGAGGGAAGCATGCGAGGAATGCATACCTAAAGAATAAAGTCATAGTATGCATTTTTTCTAGTAGAATCATAAGACCTAACTGTGCCCACATCTGCCCAATATTAAAGAGGATGTTAAAGTTAGTAAAGCTTATTTTGTGGGCAATTGAATAAACTGGCAGCAAACCCCTATGAGGAATATGTTAGTAGGGATGCCACAATATGGATGAGGACCTTACATACTACAAGGGTAGCATCAACCACCCAATATGGGGTGGTGGGAACCACCACCATGGATGAACATACCTCCAGGTATTATGTTTTCTAACCAGCAACCATGGATGTTATAGACACCTAAAAGTTGCACATTGCTATACCTACGTACTTGTAGATCATTTTGGACACTTATAGGTTTACATAGGAAATCCTAGATACCCCTAGACTATTGTAGATCCTCCTAGACCTACATAGACTATTGTAGATATGTGTAGACATATGTAGACATGCGTAGACTAGCGTAGATCACCATAGATTATCATAGCATTACATAGACTTCCATACACCATTTCACTAGTTTTTAGGTCCAAAACCCTAATAAACTATGTGAATCATATCATCAACACATTTCATGCATTATAAAACTATCCACCAGCCCCCTAAGGTGATACAAGACTCTTTTATGCTTAATTGAGGCCCCCACGGGGCTATTAATTGGCAAAAGTATTAATTGAGTCAATTGTTAAATCTAATTTTAAAGTGACTTCACTTAAGTTCACTTTTAGGGCTAAAAAGGTTAATTAGGTTCTTAATACCTAATTATCTCTAATTACTTCCTCCCACATGTGTGTGCACTAGGTTAGTTATGATATTTCTTAGGAAACACTAACCTAACCCCACATCTAACCTAGAGTTAACTAATCCTATTTAACCCTAATCTCTCCTCACACATGTGTGAGGATGAGATATTTCCTCAAGGGAATGTGAGGAAGCCACCTCACAAACCCTAACTTAGTCTTCATAGGATCTCACCCTAGGGCTTAGTTCTCCTAACTATCCCCATATACCTTGGGTTTTCTTATAAATAGTGGGTCCAAACCCTCATTTATCTCTCTCTCCACTTATATCCAAAACACATAAACTTTGTCAAAATATGTATAGAAGCATAGTAAAGTAGATCTGAACCTGCACATCAGTAGTAAAATAGTAAAGGAACCTCTCCATCGAAGGATTTCTAAATAATAATAGTTATAGTCTAATTGACCCCTCACCCCGTGAATTCGGCACCAATTTACCCCTCGAGTGGTGAATTGGGTTTACAAGGCCCAAATCAGCTCAGATTTAGGAGGTAAGATTCATTTTATATTTCTATGTGGTTTTGCACCATTTATTTTAGTTTTTATTATGTTTTATGAGTCAATTTATCTTTATTACTATAGGGTATGACTGAGGCAAGCCCCCCAACTCACTAACCCCTTTTTGCAGGTTTATCCTATAACCAAGGAGGGAAACAACAAACAACTACAACCTCGTTGTGGTATGCAAGCCCATATACACTGAGGAATGTGAAAAGAAGGCATCAGGCCTATTGTAACATTTCTAAAAAGAAAGGAAAAAGGGGAATTCTCCCTATTTGTAACCTATGCAAATCTTATCATGGATAAAATATATTTTTTTGAATAGCATGTGTCTTTCATGTGTTATTACACCAAATGCAATATTTTAGCCATTTCATTCTAGCACACCCAATGGGACCCCCACAATGGATAGTGTCGGGTTAACTAGTGTTCCTTGAGATGATTGGTTGAGTTGAGTTTATTAAGCCTAGCCAAGAGGATGCATGTGGTTGTTCAAGTTCCATGAAACAAACTATTCTATAATTTTGATTTGAGTTGAGATTGAGCTTAGAACATATTGAGTTTCTAATAATTCTCTATATGCTTCTATGAGTTGACTTGAGTTGAGATTGATTTGAGTTGAGTTGAGTTGAGATCATATTGGATCATTGTTGTCATCCATTGTAGAGTGCATTGACATTCATTGTTGAGTTCATATTTGAGCCTTGCATTCATAGATTTGTGGATGATATTTGAGTACTACTTGAGCATGATTTATTGAGCCTTGGAGAAGACCTTTGGGATAGATTTCTGGATATATTTGTGGTAGTTTGTTTATGATTTATTAAGCTTTTTAGAAGGCTTTGTGGATAGTTTTTGGAACAGATTTGTGGAAAGTTTTAGACAAATTTGTGAACAGATTTGGGACAGATTTTGATGAGGTTCTGAGTGAGCCTATTGAGTAGAGTTGAGCAAGTTCTTGGTGATCTTGCTAGAGAAATTTTGGACAAGTTCTTGGTGAGCTTGTTGACCATAGTTGAGCAAGTTCTTGGTGAGCTTGCTAGAGTAGTTTTTAACAAGTTCTTGGTGAGCTTGTTGAGCAGATTTGGACAAGTTCTTAGTGAGCTTATTGGAACAGATTTGAGAAAGTTCTTGGTGAGCTTGCTAGGGCATATTTGGACAAGTTATTAGTGAGCTTATTGGAGAATATTTGAGCAAGTTCTTGGTGAGCTTGCTAGAGCAGATTTGGACAAGTTCTTAGTGAGCTTGTTGGAGCAAATTTGAGCAAGTTCTTGGTGATCTTGCTAGAGTATATTTGGACAAGTTCTTAGTGAGCTTGTTGGAGAAAATTTGAGCAAGTTCTGTGTGAGCTTGTTAAGAAATTTTGGACAAGTTCTGTGTGAGCTTGTTATGCAAATTTGGACAAATTCTATGTGAGTTTGTTATTGCCTAGATTTGATCAGATCAAAGAAATTTGGACAAGTTCTGTGTGAGCTTGTTATGCAGATTTGGACAAGTTCTATGTGAGCTTGTTATTGCCTATCTTTGAGAAGATCAAATAAATCATTGTATTGGATAATGATCCTTATTTTTGTATGAAATATTATAAGTATATTATCTTTTGGAGTAGCACACATTGGGAGAACCACATTAAATCTTGTGTCTCAATTATGTATGGTGAATTGTACTCTTACTTACTATTGCTATCTGAGTTATTAATGCACACTGCTATATTTTGTTATTGCAATTAAGGGCATTAATTGATATTGGTTTGGAAAGAAAGTAAAAAGTGATCTTATACTGTTCACCCCCCTCTCAATATAAGCTTGTGTTCTTCAATTGGTATCAGAGTGGGTTCCTTTGGAAAAGGTAACAGCTTAAGGGTAGATTCTACAAGAACACAGATGGCTTCATAGAATGGATCATCTACAAATAAGACTCCATTGTTTGATGGTAACAATTATGCTTTATGGAGCATGAGTATGAAGAACTACTTGATATCACAAGGATATGAGGTATGGAAAATGGTTGAAAAATAGTATAGGGTTGAAGGTGATCTCGAGGCAAATAAGACTATCAATAAATTGGTTGAGATCAATGCAAGAGCAATGAATTATATTTTGAGTGGGCTACGAGAGACAAATTTTGTAAAGGTTATGGTATGTAATTTATCTAATGAGATGTGGACCAAGTTGTGGAATAATTATGAAGGAGATTCCAAGGTAAAGTTGGCAAAACTACAAACTCATAGAAAAATATTTGAGAAATTGAAAATTGAAGATTCTGAATATATTGCAAAGTTTTTACTTTGAGTTTATGAGATTACTAACACCATGAGAGGCCTAGGTTTTGATATGAAATAATCATAAGTTACTCAAAATATTTTGAGATCACTTCCCATGAAATATGATGCTAAGGTTTCAGCAATAGAAGAAATAATGGATATCAACAAGCTAACAATGGAAGAATTGCAAGGAAATCTCACAGATTTTGAGATAAGGGTAAGTAAGCATCAGGTTCCAATAAAAGAGATTGCATTCAAGGCTTCAAAAAAATAAAAAGGAAAATTTTTGAAAACAATTAGAGGTTCATATAATTATGAGGAAGCTAACTTCATCAAAATGAATAAGGACTCAAGGAATTTCAGGGATATAAATAAATTCAAATGCTACAAGTGTGGTGATCTTGGTCACTATGCATACAAGTGTCCACATGAAGAAAATAGTGATTATGAAAAATAGGATCATAGAAGAAAATAATATGGAAAGCATAAGCATGACAAAGATGACAGATACAAGCAAAACAGGTATGATAAGAAGAAATTTTTTTGTAAGGCAAAGAAATCTTACTACATTGTAGAATCAAGTGATAGCTCGGATCATAGTGATAGAGACAAATCAGATGTTAAAAAGGAATAACATATATTCCTAGGAATAGAAGGTGAAAAATAGCATTGCTTTGTGTGTGGTCAAAGAGATCACAGATCACGATAATGTAATTGTTTCAATGATAGTGAAGATGAGATGACACATCAAGGAAACAAGCATGGTCAAATAAATATTAAGAGTTTGTTTACTATAGAAGATTATAATGATCTTAGTGACAGTGAATATGAAGAAGGGTTTTTCTATGGGATAAGATAAGTAGAAGAAGAAAAATCACTCCAATCAGAAGAATTTAAACAAGAGAATAGTGTAATAAAGTCAGATATCTTAGTTGATATAAAAGAAGACTTCAATGAGACCCATGAGCAACTACAAGAGGTTAAAGAGAATTTAAAAGAATTGAGATGTTCCATACGTAAGAAGTTTGATCCATAACATGACTCAAAAGGTCAATATATTTTCACTAAGAAGGAAACATGTATTTTAGAGGCTATAGAGATGGATGCCAATTTGCTACTTGACACAAATAAAGAGAAATAAGAGGAAGATTTCAAATCATCAAAGGTCTCATATTTCAGGTTTGGGGAATCACACTCAAAAGGAAATGAAGTTCTAAAGTATGAAAGCAAGGAAACACCTAAGTGTTATGAAGAAAGTTCCAAAGCTCCTATGGCTCCAAAAATTTAGTTTGGTTCTTGTTTTGAGATAGGTGAATCAAGTTCAAAAGGAAAATAAATACTTGAAGAGAAAAAAAGGAAGAAACTAAGGAAGAGGATTTAGATACTACAAAGAAAGTTCAAGAATGTAGTGCACAAGTTGAATATGATCATAGGAATAATGGTCAAGAAATATATGA
This sequence comes from Wollemia nobilis, assembly GCA_028583015.1. Lineage (NCBI taxonomy): Eukaryota > Viridiplantae > Streptophyta > Pinopsida > Araucariales > Araucariaceae > Wollemia > Wollemia nobilis. The sequence continues at coordinate 2,150,061 of JAQPPZ010016675.1, forward strand.
GGAACCAAGGCATGAACAAAGGGATTTTCAAGGAAATTATTTTTCTTATAATGGATTTGGACACAGGGCTATACACTATAGGGTCTATGGATCAAAGAAGTTTGATTTTTCTAGAAGGAACATCAAAGGAAGAAGGTATGGTTTTCAGGTACATTGCTTCTTATGCAATAAGATTGGTCATAGAGCTTCTCAGTGCAAAGGAAATGAGAAACATGGTTTTGGTTTTAGAGATACACAATTAAGAAGTCATGGTCATAATGGTCATGAAAATAGAACTTCATAATACATGTTTCAGGAAAGGAATGGATATGGAAATTATTCAAGAAATATTTTAGGATATGGGAACCATCCAAAGGCTACAATATCAAGTGTTTTAATTGCAAGGACATATTGCAAAATGGTGTAGGACTCAATTTCAAACAATTTCAAGGCAAGAAGGTCAAACAGGTTCAAGGCAAGAAGATCAAGAGAAGGATATCATAAAAACATGGAAGGAAGTTGATAGAGGAAAGAAACAATGTAAGATGGGAGTAAAAGTACTCCCACCCCAAAATTAATCACATCAAGAGAGAAGGTGGTGAGGGGGATATGCTTAAGAGTCATATATTTTAGCCCCATAGGTGTCCCTTTTTCCATTGATGTCAAAGGGGGAGATATTTGAGTAAGGGGGAGAGAATTGAGTTAGGGGGAGCAGCCTCCAAAGAGAGCATTGAGTTAGGGGGAGCAGCCTCCAAAGAGAGCATTGAGTTAGGGGGAGCAGCCTCCATAGAGAGTATTGAGTCAGGGGGAGCAGCTTTGATTCTTAGAGATGGTTTTTGTAGTGATTATGGTTTTTGGATTAGAGGTTTTGCCATAAATGAAAAAGAGGGAGATTTTTGGAAATTTGAATTATTTTATGTTTTCATTGATGTCACATGGATCATTAATGTCACATGGATCGCATTTAGTTTTGGTGGCCAAATGATATTTTGGAAAGCATGGATAAATACAGGGTTTTTTTAAAAACCAAGGTAGGAAAAATAAAATATTTTATTTAAAACCATGGATGGTATATTTGAATTGGTTTTTTCTTAAAACCCAAGTTGGCCTTTCGTTTTGTCAAAAAATGTGCCCTGATGATGGAGATATTTAATTTTTAATATTTAGTTTAAATTTTAATTATTTAAAATTTAAATTTAAATTTAAAATTAACTATACAATATTTTTGTTGACATCATAAAAAATAATAAGGAGGCTATATAAAGGGGATACCTAAAGTTCATAAACTAATCCTTGCTTGTGGTTAATAATCATTCTCTAAGAATCCAAATTCAGCTCATGCGAAAATATTTTAGAAAGTAGAAGCAACGAATAAACGAAGGTTGGTCGAAGTCCAAATTCATCATGGTCAGAGTGGCACATTGGTAATTTACTTTTGGCTAAGGTATGTGGTAGCACAAACTTCAAGGTTTCAAATCCCCTTGATTGTGTTTGGAAGGTGTTGGAATAAAAGTGATTGAAGTGCTTTTGATTTGCGGAAAGGGAGGAAAGGTTTTAAGGCATGTTGTGCCTTTCCCTTTCGAACAAGCAACAAGATCCTATGGCAACCTTAGCTACAGATATTGCGCTTGCTGTGTGGGCAAGTTGAGGATTCAAATTACCTTGAGGAAGTAAATTCATTTTTGCTCTAATTAATTATGTTAAGCCCTAATTTGGATTTATAAGGTGGTTAGGAATAATTAAAGTTTTTAATTAAACTTTGTTTTTATAAGGGCTATGATTATTATTTCAAATGTGGATGAGTTGTTGATTTAATTTGATGTTCATAAAATTGAGAATTAAGATTTAGGAGAAATAAAGAGTTGTAAAATAATTTTTGAGAGGTTTATTTATTATTATTTTGATAATATTTTTTATTAAAAAAGGAATTTTGTGGATGTGTTTATTAAGTTGGAGTAAAAAGGTTTAAATTGAGTTATGATTTATCTTGTGATTATTATTTGAATTCCACTAACCCTTATTGATATTGGAAAGGAAATTTGTGTTTAGTGTGGCAGATTCTATGGAAAACTTCTTGGCATCAAAAAGCTATGGGCACATTATCCTATTGATTGTTTATGGTGGTTTATTTTTGAAATATCATTGGAGTGAAAAGGATTGATTGTGGTTTCCTTTTTGAAAGTGGTTGGTTGAATGCTTCAAGGTTTTTTGGTTTGAGAGTTGTGTTTAAACCTTATTTTATAAGCATAGTTGTTGAAGCCCATTGGTTGTGAAAGAAATTGAAAATAACATGAGTATCATTGTTATGTGAGATTTGTGGTTGAGCATTGTTGGAAACATTTGAGTTGGTTGATACATGCTTGGACTATGGTTTTGTGAGAAAGAGTGTTCCTTGAGGTGATTGGTTGAGTTGAGTTGATTAAGCCTAGTCAAGAGGATGCATGTGGTTATTCAAGTTCCATGAAACAAACTATTCTATAATTCTTATTTGAGTTGAGATTGAGCTTAGAACATATTGAGTCTCTAACAATTCTCTTTATGCTTCTATGAGTTGACTTGAGTTGATATTGATTTGAGTTGAGTTGAGTTGAGATCATAGTGGATCATTGTTGTCATCCATTGTAGAGTGCATTGCCATTCATTGTTGAGTTCATCTTTGAGACTTGCCTTCATATATTTGTGGATGAGATTTGAGTACTACTTGAGCATGATTGATTGAGCCTTTGAGAAGGCCTTTGGGATAGATTTCTAGATAGATTTGTGGTAGTTTGTGTATGATTTATTGAGACTTTTAGAAGTCTTTGTGGACATTTTTTGGGATAGACTTGTGGATAATTTTAGACAAATTTGTGAACATATTTGTGAAAATTTTTGATGAGGTTCTGAGTGAGCCTATTGAGCAGAGTTGAGCAAGTTCTTGGTGATCTTGCTAGAGCAGTTTTGGATAGGTTATTGGTGAGCTTGTTGAGCAGAGTTGAGCAAGTTCTTGGTGAGCTTGCTAGAGAATTTTTGGACAAGTTCTTGGTGAGCTTGTTGAGCAGATTTGGACAAGTTCTTAGTGAGCTTGTTGGAGCATATTTGAGCAAGTTCTTGGTGATCTTGCTAGAGCATATTTGGACAAGTTCTTAGTGAGCTTGTTGGAGCATATTTGAGCAAGTTCTTGGTGATATTTCTAGAGCATATTTGGACAAGTTCTTAGTGAGCTTGTTGGAACATATTTGAGCAAGTTCTTGGTGAGCTTGCTAGAGCAGATTTGGATAAGTTCTTAGTGAGCTTGTTGGAGCATATTTGAGCAAGTTTTGTGTGAGCTTGTTAAGTAGTTTTGGACAAGTTATATGTGAGCTTGTTATGCATATTTGGACAAGTTCTGTGTGAGATTTTTATTGCCTAGCTTTGAGCAAATCAAAGAAATCATTGTATTGGATAAGGATCCTTATTTTTGTGTGAAATATTATAAGGATATTATCTTGTGGAGTACCCCACATTGGGGTAACCACATTAAATCTTGTGTCTCAATTGTGTATGGTGACTTGTGCTCTTACTTACTATTGTTATCTGAGTTATTAATGCACACTTCTATATTTGGTTATTGCAATTAAGGACATTAATTGATATTGGTTTGGAAAGAAAGTAAAAAGTGATCTTATACTGTTCACCCCCCCTCTTAGTATAAGCTTGTGTTCTTAAATTTTAGCATTAATATAGCAACATACCAAAATTTGGTAAAGTTTGGATTATATTTGATGGATCAATTAGAGTTTTTATGATTGCAATATTACTTGCTCCTACTAGGGATGGCCATAAGTTTTGCTAATAATTGATCTTTTATTTATGCTTAGATCCTCCCAAAATCATCTCATTAACATCATATTCAATTTTCAAGTCATTTGGAGTTGTTTTGAATAGTCACAAATAAGTTTTATATTCATAAATGCATACTTTCTATGGTTTTCCTAGCTTTTATCACTAAGTACATATGATATTAACATAATTCAATATCAAATTCTAAGAGCTATAGGATCAGGATGGAGTGGAGTAGTGAGAAGAACATTATTGGCAAGAAATAAGTTTTCCAAATTTATGGATCAGGAAAGGATAGTAGCAAGGTAGGCACGTAGGATGGTAGCAAGGTAGGCACGTAGTATGGTAGCAAGGAAGACAATATTGATGCATAGTATGGATAGAAAAAATGGTCAATGTCCATGAACAGTCTAAAGTTTTTTTGGGGAAAGAACCACCCAATATTGGGCCCCCTTCCCAACACCCAAAGGGACCCACTACTATTCTTACCAAGGGAACCTCCTTTCCAAGTGTTGTTTCCAATGAAGGAAGCCAAACTCTCAAAATTTCATCAACTACCATTATTCCTGATAGGTAAAAAATTCTTATCCTTGACTGTATATTTGATAACTATCTCTCAATGGAAAAGTAAACCCTTGTGGGAAATTTTTTTTGAGGAAGGTCGGATATGGAAACTATCCATAGATGGGCCTTTTCCAAATGCAAAACCATAGGAAATATGGAGATCACAGCTCTCTCCATAGGATCATTTACAATAATATTAAGCAACCATTATGATATCAGCCATATCCTCACTTGGGGTCCTTTGTTCCTATACCATAAGAGCCTATTCCTATAAATGTGGGACATGGATTTTGATCTTAAAACTCAAGACATCAAATTTACCCCCATCTAGGTTCGTATCCCAAATATCTGCTTTCACCTCTAGCATGATGATATCCTCTATTCTATTGTTAAGGTCATTTGGTAACTAGTAGCTATTGACCCTATTACCCAAGCTTACAAGTGAATGAATATCACCATAATTTGTGTCAATGCCAATCTAGCTTCGAAGCTACCTATCTATGTCAACCTTAATAATAAATCTAAATCCTACTATAGGAAACAACCCTTGGAATATGAGAACAAGCCTACTTTATATGTTGAATTCCAAACTCAAAGGCATCTCAAGATATAGTGCCCTAACCTCAAATCTCAAATCATCAAGGAAAAGGAGCAGCGGCAAAAAGAAAGTGTACTTGATATTCAAGGAGTCCCTTCAAGTCAGAACAAAGGAAATAGAAACCCTCAAAATAATGGCTACTTCAAGCAGCCTAAGAAATGGCAAAGCCAAATCTAGTATGGTAAAGGACCTTACCAATAGTAAAGGTCATAAAAATTTCAAGGCACACATCACCCTCATAAAGGCAAGGAAATTGCCACCTCACAAACAAATTCAAGTCAATAAAAAGTAAGTTCCCCTCTTACTTTATCCAATAAGTTTGGTATCCTAGGAGACTCTGATTTAACATTAGCGATAAATGTTAATACCTCTATTCTAATTTCCCACCCTAAGGAAGTCCAAATAGGTGCCCCTATATATCCTAAGAGTATTCCTATCCCAAAACCCCTTTCTAAAGGAATCTAGATCCCCTCCTCAAGACTAGGCCAATCCTTTCCCCCTGAAGACCTAAATATTAACCTAAGTTTTATTGATTCTTCCTCTAAGATAAGACCCTCTCATAGTCCCTGTGATTACCCTAATAATTTTCTATAGAAAATCCTTGATAAGATATTAAAAAATCTATTTGCCGATATGATGTGTCCTCATCCAAATCAAAGTAATGCCAGACCATTTAGACCTATCCTTAAGTAGATCATTCCTTAAAAATTTAGCCCCAAGCAAACCTAGAGCTCCATAAAATAACCCATTGATTATTGTAATGATAAAAAAAGAGTAAGAATGTCTAAATATTAGCAATGGATGAGAGGAAATGCATATGACATTGCCAATGGTATTTTTTTTTTAACATGGTGGAATCGGTAGCCGCCATGAATCCAGATAGGCTATCTAGCTTTTATGGTCACCACAGTATTCTATGCTATCCACCCCAGAAGCCACCACATAGATATTTGTGCAATTTTCCCTAATAACCGCCATGCCACAATCATTTTAAACCTTTTACACCATTGAAAGCACCAGGAAAGGTACAAGTGTTCAATTCGGCGAGGCTCGATATTTGAACCTTGGACCTCCGCCCCCTTATGGGGTTTGGATGAACCAATTTATCTACACCTCGGACCTATTGCCAATGGTATTTAGAAGACCCTTTTTTATATTTTTACCTCTCAACCCATAGATGAGAACAAAATTTCCAAACCCCCCAACCTCAAGGAAGGGGAGGCACAAAGGCAACCAAACCCTCCAAATGAATATCCTCTCATGGAATGTGTGAGGCCTAAATGGGCCTACCAAATAAAGACTTGTCAAATAAATGAGAAGAGACTTAAAGCCCTCAATTTTTATCATGCAAGAAACTAAAATTAATGTAAATAATTCCTTAACCATAGTTAATATGATCTACAAAAAGGTAGATGCAGTGTTTAGACATGCTAGTGGATCTTCTGGGGGCCTCATGTGTCTCTGGGATAAGCAAAAATTTGAAGGCAGATTAATTCATTCTAGTGATAAAATTTTAAGTGTGCTATTCCATGATAGGTGCAACAATTTCTCCTAGATGCTCACCAACATCTATGCTCCTAACACTATATCTGGAAGATCTCAACTGTGGGATTCCCTAAGTAGAATAAAGGATTCTTTCCAAAATATTCCCTAGATTCTTGCAAGAGATTTAAATACCCCCCTCTACCCTTCAAACAAAAAAGGAGGTACTGAGGCCCCAAACAAAAGCATGAAGAATTTCAATGACTTTGTCAACTCCAACAATCTCATGGATGTAAAACTCAAGAATGGAAAGTTCACTTGAAGAAATAGAATAATAGGAAATCAAAACATTAAATTCAAGTTAGATAGAGTTTTTCTATCCCAATAAGCAGTTCAAATTTTTGATGATTCTTATCCTCATCCTTTACCTAAAATAGGGTTGGATCATAACCCTCTTATGCTTGAAATCGATAAATCCAACCCCTAAAAAATATCTTTCAGATTTAAGGCTATGTGGATACATCATCTAGATTTAAGGAATAGGGTTTTCCAATGCTAGCAACAAAATGTTTAGGGAAGACCATACTTCAAACATAGAAGCTCAAAAACCTTAAAGAAGAATTGAAAATTTGGAACAAAGAAGTCTTCGGCAACCAATTTACCAATAAGAAATCTCTCAAAGAAATACTTGAAAATATAGAAAATAAAATTCAAAGTGAGTAGATTGATGAATAAATAAGAACAAAAGAAAAATAAATCCTTCTAAATTTCACATCCTTGCTTGTGAATAATCCTTCTGGTGGTAGAATTATAGATATTTATAGCTCAAACAGGGTTCAAACACTAAGTTTTTCCATATCTCCACTCTGAGGAACAAAAGTAACAATAGAATTAAATATTTGGTGAAAAGTGATGCTACTTCTACCACGAACATTGAGGAAATCAGAGATGAGGCAGTTTCTTATTTCAAATCTCTCCTTGAAGATGACAATTCTTGTTCTGACTCTACTCAAGCTTCCATGCTCCACCATATCCCTTGCTCCATTTCAAACAATGTCAATTCTAGTTTAATTGCTCCTTTTAACTATGAAGAGATCAAGTTTACTATATTTTCCATGCATCTTGATAAAGCTCTTGGACTTGATGTCTTTCCTCGCAGGTTCTTCCAAACCTTCTAGGACATTGTGGGTTCTGATGTGTGTATGGCCATTAGAGAATTTTAGTCATCCAAAATAATTATGTGAGGCTTCAATTCCACTTTCATTTCCCTTATTCCTAAAAATTCCACTACTAAATCCTTGTCTGACTTCATACCCATTAGCCTTTGTAATGTTGCTTATAAAATCTTGACCAAAATCATGGCTAATAGGATGAAAAGTATAATGCCTAGTATTATTGATCCTTGTCAAGGTAGATCTATCCAAGGTATATCAATACTAGATGGTGTCATATCCATCCATGAAGCCCTACATTCTGCCTCTAACACCAAAAAGGCTTCCTTTGCTCTCAAACTTGACAAGAATAAGGCTTACAACAAAGTAAACTAGAATTTCCATCTAGCCATTTTGCTTAAATTAAAATTCCATCCTGAGTGGATTGAGCTAATAAAAGCGTGCATTTCTCTACCTTCATTTTTAATTCTCATAAATGGATCCACAGTAGGATACTTCCATAGTAGTAGAGGCCTAAGGCAAGGGGATCCTATTTCTCCCTTATTTTTATCATTGTTATTGAATCCTTAGGAAAGACCATCCAAGCAGCTTGCAGAATAGGCCTCCTATTAGGAATCAAAATTTCCTCCCAAACAACTATTGTTTTTCATCGACAATTTGTGGATGACACTATCTTATATACTAATGCTTTTATTTTTGAGGTGTAGGTTATCAAGTTCATTCTCCAATTGTATGAAGCAACTACTGGATAGAAAGTGAATTTCAATAAGAGCAAAATTTATTTCCTCAATACACCAGCCCAAAGACAACACAAGATTGCCAGTATCCTTGAATGTTTTTTGGCTATTATCCCAACCACTTATCTAGGTATCCCACTTTTTTTGTGGTCAACCCACTACTTCTATGTGGAACAATATCATAGAAAGGATCCAAAAGAAACTTGTAGGTTGGAAAGGTAACCTTTTATCCCAAGCTGCTAAAAGTACCCTCACATTAGCCTCCCTTCAAAGCATTCCTATGTACTCCCTATCTATTTTTAAAGCCTCTGTCATAGTGTACCATAGAATTGAACAGTTTCAAAAAAATATATTATGGTCTAGAACTAAAAGCAAGCAACGTATGAACCTTGTCACTTGGGATAAAGTATGCAGACCTAAGGATAGAGGAGGAATTGGGCTCAGGATGATTCAATCCCTAAAAATAGCCTTGATGGTCAAATAAGCTTGGTATTTGGTTACTAACACCAAGAACGAGTGGACATCCATTGTCTAAAGGAAATATCTACAAGGTTCCAACTTCTTCAATGATGCAACCCCCATAAGAGGATCTACTTTCGGGAATTCCATCATAAGTACCAGGTCACTTCTAAAGAAAGGCTTAAGATGGAAACTTAGGGATGGAAGTAAAATTGAATTTTGGAATGACAAACGGCTGTCAGAAAAACCTCTCATTGAAGATCCTATTTTGTCCAAACTAAAAGCCTATGCAGACTTTGGGATAGGAAAAAAAGTCTGACTTCCTTGAAGTCCATAATAATACCATAAAATGGAAAGGTATCACTTGTACTACCCATAATTCTAAATACACCAGGTTAAATTCTCTCCAACACTCCACCATCATCCCTCCCATAAATTATAATGACACCCTTATTTAGGAGCCTTCTAAGAGTGGAGAATTTACTATCAAGATTGCATATAAAATTTTTCTTAGAAATTAGGATATCATGTTGCCCTTTGATCATCTTTGTATTAATTCCCTTATCCCTAATGTATCTTTCTTTGCCTAGCTCACCATTCAAGATAGGATCCTAAATATTGATAAATTTATTAAAAAAGGCATCACCATCCCTAATAGGTGCCCTCTTTGCTTAGCAGCTTGGGAATACCCATCTCACATATTCATACATTGTTCCTATTCCTCATCCATCCTTGATTCTATCTTCCATTCCTTCCACATATTATGGGCTAAACCTTTCTCCATCGTCGACCTCTTTCTCCAATAGCCTACCCCTTTTATAACCCATACCTCAAATTCCTCTAGAGAATGTGCCTTCACCATTACTTTGGCAAGTGTGGCTTGAGAGAAATCATAGAGTCTTCTCCCAACACCCATCTATCCTAGAGCTCGCTTTCAATAGGATCCTAGCCTATGACAAATAAAATGCTTCCCTTATACCTCCTTCCCCCAAGCCTACCTCTATGTTTGATCTTGTTGTGAGTAGGTCCCTTACCCTATCCTTGGAGGACTTATGTCCCTCTACTAATATTAGAGTCAATTCCAAGTGGATTCCTCCACTGATAGGGTGGTTAAAATTGAATTTTTATGGGGCCACAAAAGGAAACCTAGGAAAAGTAGAAGTAGGAGGTATCCTTAGAAATCACCAAGGAGAAGTCATCCTCACCTTTGTTGAGGGATTAGGGGACCAGACCAATCATGTGGTAGAGGTGAAAAGCATGTGGAGAGGTCTATCCCTTGCTAAGAACTTTCCCAATAGGATAATCATCGAAGAATATTTCCTCAACATCATTAGTTACCTCAAGAGTAATAGCAATCCTTCATGGAGAGTCAAGGATTACATTGAAGGCACTAGGAACTTGATCCTTGACATGCAAGAAGTCATTTTCCAACATGCTTATAGAGAAGAAAATGGAGCTATAGATAGATTATCCAACCTTGGAGTCCACACACCCAACATACTAATCTGGAATGATAACATGCCTGATGAATTCTGCACCTTTGTGGAACAAGAAATAACTTAGGGTGATAATTCTAATTGTCTTCCTCATGAGGATGTGTTCCTCCAAGACCCCCATCCTGTGTCATGCATAATGATAAGATTGTAAGGAGGACACTCATGTGGACAGTGAATACTCTACCTAAGCACCATAAAAGTGGGTATCACATGATATTCATTATGATTGGGCATCTATCCATGCATACCCTTTTCGGCCACCAAAAACTCATGCTTTTCTGGTCTGATCTGTTGTAAATTTACACTAACAACTTTTTCAATTTATGGCATTCAATATCAACTATGTGAAGAGACCTAGGTGGTGCTTCCAATTCCAATGAGAAGATATTTTTTTAAGGTATCCTTTTCAATTACTTCAATTATCCTCAATATTAGCAATGACACCATATAAATATTGGGCCATGTAATATCCAAATCCAAGAAAGAGATGTAGCCCTGAAAAGGTGGATTATCATAGGTTGTGTGAGGGGGGACATGGCACTCCCAAAGGAAAGTAAGTGATGACAATGGTCACTTTTTCAAGATCATGCCCTGGAAATTGAAGCATACCCACTGGGAAGATCATGGAAGCATCATGGAGGGAGGTGTTTTTTCTAGAAACATCCTACTCGACTCCAAAATCAATCATTGCCAAGATCTAAAAATCATCATTGTTAATACTCTATTTCCCCTTGTTCACTCTCCCTATCCTAGAAATCATTTCCAAAATAATATTGAGCTTTCCAATCCCCCAGTTTCAATTTTGATTTGTTTCATTGATATCATTAATGGTAACCTTTGGGTTTTGGGGTATCTTCCTCAAGATTCATCCATATATCCACCATTAGCATCCCTCGTTCTTCCATCCCATGCAAAGCCTTCATCCATCCTCTGCTGGTCATCTTTCCTCCTCATTGGTGTAGTAAGCCCATTGAACCTCAGTCCTCCATTATTCCTTTTATTCCTTTCCCCAACTCTCATTGCCATTTTACCATAAGTTTTATTGAGCCCAATAAAGTTGAATGTGATGCCCTTGCCAAGATATTCCTCAATGAGTGCAATTTCTTTTCCTTCCTCCACATGTTCTCTAGTGAGGAGCTCAAAATCACCATAGGTTTTCTAGAGTCCTAGGATAATGGCTCTATTGTGGTCTATGGGAGAATTTTTTGCATGGATGTCTACCTTCTATCCATGATTACTATCCAAGATACGAAAGGAAACTCAATCCATAGACAGAAGAACAAATGGGAGGTGGAACTTAAGGAGTTCAAGGACAACAAAAGGATCTAAAAAGGAGAAAATCAAGGTATCTATAGGAGTTATTGAACTTCCCCTAGAATGAAGTTATGAAGCTAGTTATGGAGTTCATCACTATCGATGATCCAAAACAAGTGCTCTATAATTATCATTTGGCCTTCGTGAACCACTTTCAAGATATTAATCCCATAAGCATCCTCCCAATTCCATAAACTATTCAATTACATCCTACAAAAATAAGAAATTCTATGACATCCCTTTCCATCAAGGCATGTTCAAGATTATCTACACCTATTTCCTAGCTCTCAGCCCTAGGGGCCAACCCAAGCATCCCCAGCCTAGCCACCAAACTTTTTGGGCCTTCAACCTACCTTTCCCTCATAGAAAGAAAGAGGAAGACCATTGAAGTTATCATAGAGCTGAAGGTAAGGAAAAGCATTAGCTTTGAAAGCATAGAAGGGCCTATATGAAAATCTGCTCACCTTAAAAATCATGTGGCAAGAGGCAACAAGAAGACAATTAACATAAATATTGATGAAGAAGAGGCGAATGATGAGGTAAAGAATTTGAAGGAGTTCATTATCACCACCATAACAAGCATGATGAATGTCATGGTTAATTTGATCACTGATATTAGGGAGGGCCTTCGGAAGCTCTTCTTCAGGGGTCAGAGTGGCCATCATAGCTAAACCTTTGAAGTAGCCATTGCCCAATCCAAGGTTATTAAGGACATCAAGGTCCGCATGGATAAAATCAAACTTTGTAAAAAACCACCCTACCCCACAAATTACCACTACAATCACCCCCTATATGTACCACCCACTACCAAACCACTAAAATCACCCCCCATATGTACCACCCACTACCAAGCCACCCACCATCACAAGTTGTATCAACTCAAACCCTACAAACCACACCTTCGCGATTGCCCCAAAATGCATACCAAGTCAATCCTCCACCACCTACCACTCCATACCCAGTCAACCCTCCAGCACCATCTAATCCATACCAAGGTCATAATCCACGTCTACCTCAATCACAAGCAATTGGATACCTTTATCTGAGCCCATGACCACTCTAATATATAGATTACATGAAGGAGGTTTCATCACTTTGCCAAAGGTTCAGTGATGAGCATTAGAAATGCTCATATTTTTGTATGAGTTTTAATGGTTTTTGCATGGCAATAAAATACGAGTTGTATATTTTTATGAATTATTATGTATCTATTTAATAAAATTATGTGCATTATCTAATTTGTGTATGAAGTGTGTTTTGTGTAGATATTTGTTGATTTTGTCATATTTTGCTCAGTCGAGGTCCTACGTGGACCTGGAATGCTTCTGCTTCATGAGTCTAAGGTATATTAAGTAGGCACCTTACTCAAGTAGGCACCTTAATCAAGTAGGCACCTTACTCAGGTAGGCCCCTTACTCAAGCAGGCATCTTACTCAAGTAGGCACCTTACTCAAGCAGACGACTTACTCAGGAAGGTGCCTTACTCAACGTTAAGTGCTTTGACTTGGAAGCTGTAGAGGATCCCATTGACCATAATAAAACTTCAGTTCCACATCATATAGGCTATCCTTGGAATACCTCTAAATGTATGAGTTGTCCCATTCAAATTGGATGAAATGCATAACCACTCAACGAATTAGAACACAAAAAACACAAAGATCAGACTTGGAAATATTCTATCTCCAGGAAAAGATGAAAAGTTGTAGATTGTTTTTATCATGTACCTGTTACAGTAACTAAACTGTATCATTTTAGATTATAACTAGATCTTCTGTTGTAACATTATTGTAACAAGAAGTCATGTGTGTATTATATAAACACACAGACTTCTTCTAAACAAAAGAGGAGTTTTTTTAAGAAAATATTGGTGTATGTAAACATTGCACTGCATTATTAATAAATCTTGAGAGTTTCTTCCTTCATGTCTTATCTTCGTGATTAGATGGGCAGGATTTGTTGGAGCTTGGGCCCACTACAAGCCATTATTCCTCTCCTACCTTTTACTATTTTCTATATTAGATTATTTTCTTTAGTGTGCTATTTCTTTTAAATTATGCAAGGTGTGTTTTATTGCTTTCATTTAATTTCCAACATAGTGTGGTTTGATTTGAATTTTGTACTTTCATTTATGCATGGTTTTACTTCAGTGTGGATGAATCGATACTATTTTATAAACACCCCCAATGATAGGTTAGAAAACTCATCTCAAGAATGATATTGTGGTTGGCCTTGATCATGGCACTTAGAAATTTTACGATCTCCCTGTAGCGACCCCGAGAATGCACGCACCGATCCCTTTTCTAAACCTACTTGCAATGCTATTTAAAATACCAAAGATAAAATGGAAAGACAAGAGGAAAAAGCATATAACATGAAATAACAAAATATGGATCTCTTTACTGATATTGAAGCTCGGTTACATGTCGGTCCCTCTCAAAGATACCCATTTTGATACTATAAATTACAAATAGGGAAGGAGTGCCCCTTCCACAAAGAGGTGGTGCACTTATAAAATCTTCCCGGTTCCACACATAGAAATGTATGGGGGATTACAGATGCCTCCTTCTCTAGGTTTGTTTCCTAGATGTATCCCTTTTGCTCTCGTATGTTGCAATATTTGTCTAATGTACCTATGGCCCTACAAGCAATGAAACAACAATGTACATTTAGGTGTCCGAGATTGCCTCCCCGAATGAGGTTGTCATTAATCACAGAGTGTAATGAAAATATGATAAAACTATGTCATAAAATCATGTAAATATATGCTAATTACATGAAACCATAAAGAACATAATGAAAGAAGCTATGTCTATCCTAAACTAAGCCTGTGGGCCACTATCCAAGACAGCGGCCACTAAAGTAAACCTTGCCCTATTTGCCCCAAAGCTATGGATCAAATATTGTATTTGATGTCAAAATAATAGGTGTTATGCTCTTCAATATGTCAGAGCTTCACCGTGTACGTGATCTCAAAGAGAACTCTCCAAGTCTCGAAAGCTCTCCTAAAAAAGATCTCTCTCTATATGATTCTCTCTCATATGATTTGGTGCTCTTAGGCTTGCACCTTTCATAGTGTGAAACCCTAGGTCTATGTCCAAGCCCTAGGAATGAATTTCTCATGCATAGTGCAAGTTAGCATGAGAATATTTTGTCAATTGTTTATGTTTGAAGGCCAGTTAACTGAAATCTAACTGCCCGCTTGAGTCTTCCATGCAAACTGGTTTTTAGCATGAGAAGCTTTTGTTTTTTGTTTATGCTTGGAGGTCAGTTAACTTAAGTCTAAATGCAAACTCAAACCTCCCATGTGAACTGGTCATGAAAAGGAATACAAAGTCACTCCCGCTCACCTTTATTACATGCAGACTGCCACTTCCACCTGTGATTAGACCTGTTTGTCAGCAAATCGCTTATTATGGCTTAGCCATTATCATCTACAGTGGATAATATCTGGCCATTATCATCTATAACAGTTAAGTTTTGGTCACTCTAGGCTTGAGCAGCTAGGATCTGGTCACTCTTGGCTTGAGCAACTAGACTTGGATGGCTTGAAAATACCCCAAATGAGTGGTGATAACCATTGTTGATGCTTTTAAAATCCAAGATTATGTCTTATTATCTCATGAGTGTGTCTATGTAAGTAGCTCCCCTGAGCATGACATGATTTAGGTGTCTACAAATGCCCCATTTTGTGATGTGTTGTGTGGAAAATACAATGCTGAGCAAAAATATAGACTAATCTATTTGTAGGGTGTATGGTGATCAATGGTTTGATCAATGTTGGATGGCCCAATCATGCAAGATGGCGCACATCCCTTGAATCATTGCCTCAACATTCGGAGGACTTAGCTTAGTGGCTTTTGCATGTTAAATTGCACTCATTCCTCAAACTCAATTGGGTAGCTTCAACTGCTACAACAATTTTGACTGGTAGGAGAGCTACAATTAAATATGTCATGTCTGCTTACATTCCCAACAAACAAGGGAAATTTGTGATTGTTGTATGCAATTATTCGTAGGATGAAAACAATTTTGTTATGATCGAGTGATATTTTATTGATTTGAATTATGATTAATTTGAAGCTTTGAACTACCTCTTCACATAATGAGTTGGTGAAGAAATGATAATGAATGAAGTGACAAGTTGCTTGACAAATATGACTAATTTGGTTCCTTTGTAGCATTTTTTGCTTCCAATGGGCAATCCCACATCCAAGTGTGATTCCAATTGTTTATGATAGTCATACATCCCTATCTTGAGGAGTGGTCTAGATATCAATAGCCTTCTTAGGGAGTTAGGATGAGTGATTCTATTTATGTTTAGATTGTATCACTTTGACTTAATGTTTTTGATGTCATAGGGGAATTAGAATGATCCTTTCGCACCCATGGAGCAGTTCGACCATCTTGGTCTTCTTTGGGATTGAAGGGTGGCATATCATAATTCCAAAATGATTTGTTTTTGTCCCAAATGGCCTTATGGTTATCTACTCATCTCACCGAAATACATGGAGTGCAAATCAATGTAATTGTCGAGTGGATAGAGTAGGTAACTGGATATGAGGCCTATTTGAGATTGTGATTTTATGTGTTTTTTTTGTTATTTTGAACATTTTGATGATCCTATACCACCAAAGTGTGTTTATTTATTGTTTTTATGGGATTCGTCAAGGAGAAAACCCCTTATTTTCACTATGGATCTGGCTGCTATCAGGTCTAACAGCCTCTGAGTTTCAGCATATGGTCGTTGTCACTTTGAGTGGCCAAGAATTTTGGACCACTGACATAAGTGACGACCAAGGCATAATTAAGGAAATATAAAAAAAAAAAAATTCTAGGGTTTGACCTGTCATTTTCACTGTTGAAGATTCATTTTTAGAGCTCTGGCATGATGACGATGGTTGCAACTTTGAAAATTGTTGGTGCTAATGACATGGCTATGTCGGGCAAGACATCAGATATTGGAGGAGCTGGAGCTTCTCAGGTATTTATCTCTTCAAAACCCTAGCTCTCTTTTCTTTATCTACGTAAAATTGAACCTCACTAAGTAATGAGCAAAACAAACGTCACTAAACCTACTAGAAATGAAAAAAAATTGTAAGTAGGCTTAGGTTCCCTTTTGCTATGGTGGATTAGTCCCCAATTTTACTCTTTGTTAGTGGCTTCAACCCAGGGTTTTTGAAATTTTCCAATTATTCACCTATTGCCGCCATTTTGGGTGTTTTGAAATTAGCTTAGTTTTGATGCTTGGGTAGGAACATTTGCTTTACATTCTATTTTTTTTCCCTCCATCTGTTATTATTTTTGAAATTATTTTTTTAGTTTACAATTTTTTTTATTTTATGGCCAAGGGTTCACGGGTTTGTCATGCCGCCCCTTGGCCGCTATCGCTCAGAGCGGCTAGCTTTGAGTCACTGTCACTTAGAGCGGCCAAGCTTGAATCCCAATGGTAAAAAAATTTACTATTGGGTCTTGGCCACTACTACCTCCAGTGGCTAGGTTTTGGCCACTGTAGGTGATAGTGGCTAAAGCTTAAGCCTTGTTTTTTGTATTTTTATTGATTTTTTATGATATTTTTTTTTCTTTGCTTGATTAGGTGTAATTTATTATTCTTTTGCTTATATTTAGAGTAAATCATACTCTTTTGCATTGTTTTCATGTTTATTATGAATTATACATTAGATGCACTATAGTTATGTTTTGTCTTTCTTCTACTTTGCTTAGATCCTTACTACTCGAGATCGGGACTCGAAGCTCCTGCTTGACTTACTTCCTAGCTTTGATGGCATGGATTGGGCCTGGTTCAAGGCCCATGGGTTGCAGTATGTCATCAGGATGCCTTACATCATGGCATATTAGACCTACCTTACAAATCTGGCCCACCACTGGGACCTGCAGACTAATACCTTCCACCTCCTGATCTGTGAGATGACCTATTGTGGTTGATCCACAACACACCCCAGAATTGGGGACCCACCTTTTTGCAGGCTTGCAGAGAAGAATCTCGGTGACCCAGATGCTAAAATTGAAGAAAAGAGAAAAAGTGCCTAAGTGTTGAAAGGTGTCGCGAAATCGCGACATGTCACGAAATCACGACTGGTCGCGCCATCGCTGCCGAAAATAGGAAAGTTGTCACGAAATCGCGACATGTAGCTCCATCACTGCCGAAGAGGAGAGAAAAGAAAATTGAAAGTTGTCACGAAATCGCGACATGTCACTGAGGAGAAAAGAAAAGGTGTCGCGAAATCGCGACATGCTGTTGAGAAGAAAAGAAATGATGTCGCGAAATCGCGACACGCCGTTGGAAAAGAATGAGAATGGTCGCGATTTCGCGACGTGTTTTGCCGAAACGTACGGGTGATGAAAAGTGTCACGATTTCGCGACGTGTTTTGGAAAGGTGTACGAAAGCGGAAAAACGTCGCGATATCGCGACAGGAAACAGCTAAAGGACTCGAAGAGGAAAGACGTCGTGATTTCGCGATCGATTGCAGCAAAACGGTACGGCGGAAGAAAATGGTCGCGATATCGCGACGTGTTTTGGCAAACTGTACGGACGGAGAAAATGGTCGCGATATCGCGACAGGTTTTGCCAAGGCGCACGGAACAGAAAAGTGGTCGCGATTTCATGACGTGTTTCGGCGAAGGTGTACGGATGACAAAATGGTAGCGATTTCGCTACAGTTTTGTGAAAAGGAGGTCCGAAGGAGAAATGGTAGCGATTTCGCTACACCTTGCGGAAAGAAGACTCAAAGTTAAAAATGGTAGCGATATCGCTACAAATTTCGTGAAGGCAAGCTCAAAGTCAAAGTGGTAGCGATATCGCTACCATTTCATGAAGAGGAAGCTTAAGGTAAAAGTGGTAGCGATATCGCTACGAGGAGCTGCCAAAGACATTCGGCCGGAAGGAGTGTAGCGATATCGCGACATGTCATGATTTCGCGACATGTCGCGTTATCGCGGCTAAGAAGCTGAACAGGCGGCATGCAGTTTTTGTCGGGTTTTTCGTAGAGTGGCGTTACAGAAGGCGCAGAGAGCGTGTGACACGTGGCATGCAAGTGTCAGAAATGTAGGAGCGTTACATGCAGCGAAGGATTTTAGGCGTTTTGGCGTTAAACATGGGATAAAGACAAGGAAAAGGTGAGAATTCGAAGGGTCACATGCAGGAACATGAAACGAAGCGACCAGGGAGAATCGAAGAGCCACGCTAGACAGGATAAATCCGAAGCGCAGATTGAAGGAAGGGTTGGAAATTGCCGATTGCAGAGTTGCAGAGACAAGAGCTTCGTGCTATTCTGGGCTTGCACTTGGGCAATTTCCTTCTTTTTTGTTCTGGAATATTTATGCCTGGAACATTCTTTGAATGTAATTGACATATCATTTAATACAAAATACAGAGTATTGGCATCTCATTGATGAGAAAGAAGGAGTCATTTTGTGCATGCATGATTTAATGCTTTATCTTTCATTCCAGATTTCGAGGCTTTTAGGTGAAGTTTAATGCAAGTGTGCTTGGTTGCTTCATGCGAATGCCTAAGTCCGGAATTACAGTAGAAACCCTAGAGACCAGCACCTAATTTATTTGGATTGTGCGAGTTTGCAGGTTCATTAGATTAGGTTGCATGCATAAAACCTCAGTATCTTCGGTTTCATCAAATCGATGGCAGCATTCTGATTGTAGTTTAGTTTCTCTGCATTTACTTTTCTTTATTTTTCAAAACCTTGCTTTATTTTCTGCAATTTAATTACTGTATCCAAATTAATAACTGAAAATCCTTCAAAATCCAAGATCAATGTATATTCATTCACTTTGAGTCCACTGTAAATTTAAATTAAATAAACCACCAGTGCCCCTTGTTAACATCCACTTGCAAACCCTAAGATATTCCTGGCATTTCATTTGAACAGCATTATTTAAGCATAACAGGAACCTTGGAGAAAGTTATTTTCTTTGCAAGCAGAGGATTCTTGGACTCAGATCCTACCGGAGAGTGTGCTTTCACAACCGGGTGAAAACACCACTCAATAGATTGGCGCTAGAAGGAGGGCCGAATCGGTTTATCTATTTCAATTTTCATATCTGAATATTTTGTTTTTGATTCAATTCTGAAATTATTTACGGCTAAACTGCAACATCATTTTTTGTTTTTGTTGCAGGTTTTCTTCGAAATAGCCGAGGGTTTCTTCAGGCAGGCTGGACCCACCACGCCGTATTGCGACCAGGTCTCAAACAACCGGAGAAACCATTTTTCACGACCTTACTGGTACTCCCAAGGGTAAAGCCAAGCAAGTCGTAAGCACACCAGTAGCAAAAGGCCTGTTTTCTCCAGGAACGTCGAGTGGACCTACGCCAGTAATATCCTTTGCCCCTAGTGTGCCTATAGTTAGTAATATTTCTACTGCTATTGTAGGTCTGTCTACATCAATTCTGAGTCAAATGGCTCAAGCTCCAGTAGCTCCTTGGTATGGAGCTAACAATACTCCTTTGAATATTGCTGGGGATATCCATGAAATCCCCAAGAACATTGAAATATTTCTGCCTAAATACAAGCCAGATGGCCTAAGAACAACAGAAGAACATATCCAAGCCTATAGGGATGTTTTAATCAGGCTGCAAGTTCAGCATGAAGATGTAGCCTGTAGACTTTTTCCCATGAGCTTGGATCCAATAGCATATGAATGGTATATATGCTTGCCAACTGGTTCAATCACCTCTTGGACACAAATGGAAAATGCCTTTGTCAATCAATTTAGGTCACCCTTAGATCCCGCAACTATTTACAATCAGTTTATTACATGCAAACGGGGCCAAGGGGAACCAATCCGAATGTTTAATCAGAGATTCCAAAAGAACTATAACAGAGCAATTAGACATTTTGCCATCGATCCCGTAGTGGCTTTGCAGATATATTTTGGGGCATTGGACCCCATGACAGCCATGTTTGCAAGGCGTAATCCTCAGGTCACCACGTTGGCTTTGGCCTATAATGAAGCCATGACTATTGAGCAACAATTGACACCGCAAGGCTACGGGTTTACCCAGATGCCTATGATGGGACAAGTGTGCTCCATATGGTCAAGCTCCCTAGGAAAATCAAATCATGGCACCACAAATGCCAAGTTTGAACGCCTTCCCATACCAGCAGTCGTATCCACCAACACCTGCATATGCACCCATTCCAATCCAACCAATCATAGCCATTCCACCTATTCTTGCATTTTTGCAGAACAGTCAATCAACTACGCAAGAAACTAGTCAAGTCAATCCTCAAGCCATAGTTCCTGTTCCGAATCCAATCCCGATTCAAGGTATTAATCCATATGGGAATCAAATTCCTCAGAACCCGACCCAAATGTGGAATCAAGATCCCATTAATTATGCGAATCCAATAGGGGTTAACAACAATATGATTCCACCGAAGGATGTTTTTTCGCAAGTCGAAGAGCTCACGAAACTAGTCCATAAACTAAGTAATGACAGGGTTCAACAGCAGAAGCATGAGTCCCATGCCCCTCACCCAGGTCAGAATTTTAACAATAGAGGGAGGCACTGGAACACCAAGCCAAACAATGGGGGAGTTCCTGCTCCCATTGCTAATCAATTAGATGCTTCTGCAGGCCCTAGCCAATCCAATTCTCTTTTGAATCTTTCAGATTTGGCATGGGAAAGGGGGTGCAAGTTACATAACACAAAAGAACACAATGAGAAGAATTGTCCTGAGATTGCTAGATACACTCATTGTCTTCGAGCACAAGTTGATGATTTGGAACTAGTATCAAATGAGGATCCATCGTATCATCAAGATGAAAATATTATGGTGATGGAAACAGTATATCACCAAGAGGGTGAAAGCGAGGAGGAAGAAGACGAAGTTTTGGAACAGGAGGTGCAAGCTTTTCGAGATTTCAGAAAGGGGACTCATGGGTACCATTTGAGGAGTAAATCGAAAGCCCCTAAAACCTCATCAACACCTCCAAACAATTCTATTCTTCCTCCAGATACAAAGGCAAGTAACAACCCTCCCCCTCCACTCGGAAGAGAAATGTCCAATGACGTCCAGAAGACAGTCAAATTCAAAAAACCAAATTATGACGTGGTGGAGGATATGAAGAAGTCCAAATCTAGCCTTTCATTCCTGGACGCAGATAAATTGCCTGGTCAAAAGGAGGCGTTGATAAGAGCTTTGAACTCACCTGATCCGATGTGGAAGGAAAAAAGAGCTGAATCCCATCTGATTTTGCGAAAGGAGAGAAGGGATGTCCCACCATTCTTATTGACTCGAGAATTGCGGGTAAGAACTTGCATAACTGTTTGGTGGACACAGGAGCCACGAGCAACCTCATGCCTACGGAGATATGTCAAATGCTGGGTCTACAACCGGTTTCATCCAAATGCACGGTCTTGCAATTGGACCGTTCAGAGGTAAATGTAGTAGGGACCTTATATGATGTCAAGATTCAATTAAATTCTGAACCCAGGGTCCAGCAGGTTGTAGACATTTTGGTGGTTAACATCCCAAGTAGGTATGGAATGTTACTTGCGAGAGATTGGATGAAAACGTTGAATGGCTATTTTGCAACAGACTGCTCGCATATGTGGCTGCCATGGAAGGGCATTGCTAACCAAATCAGAGTGGAAAATGAACCGAGGCTTAAGGAGATTATAACGGATTTTAACAAGCCGAATGAGGTTCAGTTTTCTGAGCCAGACCTAGGGGTCTATGCTCTTGATGTTGAGAAAGTTGCTGATGAGCTTAAAGAAGAAGTGTGTCATGGTGGTTCTTCTGAGGAAAAAGATTACACGTGGTTGCTCAAGTTTGATGGATCAAAGTCTAGACAGGGAGCAGGAGCTGGAGTCGAGCTCACTGGTCCAGGAGGTAAACCATTATTGGCTGCCTACAGACTGCAATTTCCTTGCACAAACAATGTGGCAGAGTACGAGGCATTGATCTATGGTTTACGTCTAGCATTGAGCAAACATGTTAAATGCTTGAAGGTTTTGGGAGATTCTGAGTTGGTTGTCAAGCAAATCAAAGGACAGTATACATGCCATGACAAAATACTGAGCCTTTATAGGACTAGGGTTATGGACCTCATGGAGGAGTTTGATGCATTCAACATAGCCCTTATTTCTAGGAAAGGAAATCGAATAGCAGACTCTCTTGCTAGTCATCGCGGGCATGTTAAACCCGGTGGATATAAAAAGATGTAAAAAAATTTCCATCGAGCTGGTTCCTTGTCCATCAATACCTGATAATGTGAAGAATTTCTAGGTTTTTGAATGTGACAGGCACATCTTCAAGTTTGTCACAAACTCGGGTATTTTTGAAAATCAGGTGATTGATGAGGAACAAAGGTGGCGAGGATGAAACAGAAGAAAGTGAAACTGCGTATCAATCCAACAAAATTCCTAAAGACGTGGTTTCATTAGAAAAGATGTTCGACATGGAATGCAAGAACAAGAAAAGAAAAAGAGTCCCACTCCCCAAAGATGCATGCGATTCAATTAATCTGGGGAGTGCAGACAATCCAAAGGAGGTGTACATAGCAAAGGCATGTACAGAGGAAGAAAGGAGCAATATAATGCAGGCTTTGAAGCATTACATAGATTGTATTGCTTGGAACTACAATGAGTCGAAGACTTACAACCAGAACATTATCACACATACCATCCCTTTGAAGCCAGACTCCAAGCCTTTTAGGCAAAGACAACGAGTTGTTAACCCGCTATTGGAGCCTTTGATCGAAAAGGAGGTTAGAAGATTATTGGAAGCGAAAATCATTTTTCCTGTTAGGCACTCAACCTGGGTGGCCAACCTCGTTCCAGTAAGAAAAAGAGTGGAGAGATTAGGTTGTGCATAGATTTTCGAAATCTTAATAAAGCCTCTCAAAAAGATAATTATCCATTACCATCAATCGATGAAATTCTGCAAATGGTAAATGGATCTGAAATGATGTCCTTTCTCGATGGATATTCTGGGTACAACCAAGTTCTTATACATCCAGATGACAGGATGAAAACAGCCTTCACTACCAAGTGGGGGACATTTGCATATAAGAGAATGTCGTTCGGACTGTTAAACGCTGGTGCAACTTTTCAACGCGCCATGGATTACGCATTCAAAGGGCTAATAGGCAAATGCATCATCGTGTATGTGGATGATATCCCAGTTTTCTCGAAGAAGAGAGAGGATCATGTTAAAGATTTGAAGAAAGTGCTTCAAAGATGCAGAGAACATGGAATTTCCTTAAATCCCAAAAAGTGCATTTTCGGAGTAACAGAAGGGAAATTGTTGGGTCACATCATTTCAAAAGAGGGCATATCCATCGACCCAGAAAGGATACAAGCTATCCAAAACCTACCTCTCCCGAGCAAGAAAAAGTAACTGAGATCTTTCTTTGGGCAAGTCAATTTTGTGAGGAAGTTTATCTCTAGCTTTGCCGAGATAGCCAAACCTCCGAACCGGATGCTCAAGAAAGATGTGGATGTAAAATGGAACGAGGAAAGTAGAGTGGCTTTCCGGAATATCAAAGATGCCATTTCCAGAGCCCCTGTCCTTATAAGCCCAGATTACTCCAAGCCTTTTTATATTTACGCTTTTGCATCAGAACACTCCTTTGCGAGTGTCTTAACCCAAAAAGGTGAGGATAGTGCCGAAAAACCCATTGCATTTTTAAGTGCCCCTCTGAAAGACGCTCAATTAAGGTATTCAATCCTTGATAAGCAAATGTACGCACTTTTTAAAACTGTGAAAAAATTTAGGCACTACATCGTGCACAGCAGAATTATCGCCATCGTGCCCGATTCTGCTGTCAAGACCATGTTTTTACAGAATGAACTAGGTGAGAAGAGAGGAAAATGGATTTCAACCATCCAAGAATTTGATCTCGAAATCCAACCAATGAAACTAGTTCGAGGACAAGGACTGGCAAAGGCGATCGCAGAAAATAATCCGCAAATAACAGGTCAATGCTCAAATACATAATACATGGCTAAGGACGATTGGTATGTTGATATTGTGCAATTTTTATTGACTGGTAAGTGTCCTTCTAATCTGAATTCAACACAGAGAAGAGCTTTAAGGCTTAAGTCTGTTAACTATCTAATAAAATCTGGTGTGCTTTACAGGAAGAATCATGAAGGCATCTACCTGAGGTGCTTGAACAAAGAAGAAGCTGCCAGGGTGTTGCAAGAATTTCATGGGAAACATGGAACTGGTCATGGTGCAGCCAATGCTACAACACATCAAATCCTCGAGAGCAGGATACTACTGGCCACATATTTTCAAGGATGCGCATACCCATGTACGATCTTGTCACATCTGTCAAGTGGCTGCAAATAGAGAAAGAAATGCAGCCATGCCGTTGCAGCCTGTAGTCGAAATGAGACCGTTTGCGCAGTGGGGACTAGATTTTATTGGGGTTATTAACCCAAATTCTTTTGATTCTCACAAATTCATTTTGATAGCTACAGACTATTGTACAAGGTGGACAGAGGCGATTCCTACTAAACATGCCACCACAGATGTTGTGATTAAATTTCTTGAGGATCAAATTATAACAAGATTTGGAATGCCCGACTCTATTGTCAATGACAATGGTAAAGCTTTTATTTCTACACAATTTGCAGATTGGGCATATGATAACAAAGTGAGCTTAAAGTTTGCATCCAATTACTATCCTCAAGGAAATGGGTTGGCCGAGTCTTCAAATAAGAATTTGTTGAATACT
This sequence comes from Wollemia nobilis, assembly GCA_028583015.1. NCBI lineage: Eukaryota > Viridiplantae > Streptophyta > Pinopsida > Araucariales > Araucariaceae > Wollemia > Wollemia nobilis. The sequence continues at coordinate 2,175,389 of JAQPPZ010016675.1, forward strand.
ATTAAGAAGTTGCTGGAAAAGAACCCTCGGGACTGGCACGGTCAACTAAAGTTTGCCCTTTGGGCAGATAGGACCAGAGTGAAAGAGTCCATAGGGAATACTCCCTATCATTTGGTCTATGGGCAAGACCCGATATTTCCAGAAAATTTGAAGTTGCAGACCTTACATTTCATACAAGAGTACTTGGGGACAGAGGATCAAGTTGAAGCCAGGTTGAGCCAGTTGTTGCACCTTGATGAAAAGAGAGAAGAGGCCATGAATCACATGAATAAACACCAGGCAGTTGTCAAAAGGTGGTTTGACAGAAGGGCCAAAGTTAAATCATTCAGAATTTCAGATTTGGTATTACTATGGGACAAAAGACATGAGGAAAAAGGGAATCATCAAAAGTTTGATTGTCTTTGGTTGGGCCCATATCAGATTTCAGAGATTCTTGGGAAGAATACCTTCAGGCTAAAAACATTAGAAGGGGAAGATTTCATGCTACCGGTTAATGGGCAGATTTTAAAGCATTATTTTAGCCCTTAGGTTGTGAGACTTTGATATTATTCTTTTGGTTTTGGTGGGGGGATTTTCAGATTTTGTTTTTATTGTTTAGGATTGTTAGTCTAGCTAGGATTTTGATTATGGATTTGATTTCAATTGACATGTGTGTTAATTTTGAAAAAATAAAATAAATAAATAAAAAAATAAAAATAAAAATAATATAATAATAAAAAAATAGAAAATTGAGATGTCAACTTATGCTTAAGGATTAGGAGAATATGAAATATTGGAATTGTCTTGTAAAAGCTCCACAAATAGCATAAAACATTTTTAAGTTATATTGTTTGATTTTGTGATACATGAAAGAGTCAGTTTTTCATGACAAATCATTTCATTTGCAATTCAAGAAATAATGCATTCATGTTCCATCCCACCCTACATACATCTCACCTTAGTTACATATGCATCTTAGGTACAAGCCATTAAAGTATGTCAAATCCTCTTAGGGTTGTGTTATAACATATATGTAAGTAGCTCCTAAGGTTGGAAACTGAGTCTTGAGATATCTAGAACCAAGCACGTCTCATACATTAAAAAGGATCTTGAGCAAAATGATCAAAACCTAACTTGGAAGGAAAGGTTGGGCGAAAGAAGTATTTCATGTCTATCCTATTATGCAACATGATCCTTAAAACAGTGGTTTTGACCACTTCCATAGAGCTTAAAGCCTAAAATCAGAGTAGTAAGGATAGGGTTAAATCCTCATCAAACTTAGGTTGAGGATCCAATTCCCCAAAGCTTTGATTTGACCCACATGGAGTAGTAAGGATAGGGTATAAATTCTCATCTCGGTTGGTTGAGAATCTGATTCCCCAAAGCTCTTATGTCTCATTTCATAATCAATCTTGGATTGTAAGGATCGTACTATTTGTCCTCTGCAAAGGATGGGTAGTCATCCCCAAGGTCTAAGTAACAAAATTAATATTTTCCATTTACATCTAAAGTTTGGATTGTAAGGATCGTACTACATGTCCCTAACCAGGATGGGTAGTCATCCCCAAGGTCTAAGAATTAAAAAATAAATAAATTTTTCCCATCTCATATTTATTTTGGATTGTAAGGATCGTACTACTTGTCCTCTGCAAGGGATGGGTAGTCATCCCCAAGGTCCAAAGAAATGGAGATAAGTTTTGGATTGTGGGGTTAGATATGCCCATGCATGGCATCATGTCTTGCCTAAAAAACAAGACCACTGATTGTCTAGAGGGTTAGACTAGCATGACCATTTCTTCCATAATTGGTTTAATTATTTTGCTTAAAGTGAGGTAATGAACTCTAAATCAGAATAGTAAGGATAAGGTTAAACTCTCATCTCGGTTGGTTGGGAGTCTGATTCCCCAAAGTTCTGATTTCACATTCACTTGCACATGGGTTCTAGATAGTAGGGACTTATAACCAACTTTGGGATACAATAAGGTAATGAATTAGTGGATCCTAAGAGGGTTTGGCAATCTTGAATGCTTGTACATAGTAATAGAAGAAGTACCATGCCTTTTATGGAAGCAAATCTCCTTGCACATTCATTAGGACACACAAATCATTCACCATCCCACATATGCATTTATGCAAAACTGATAATGGAATGTTGATCAATTTCAAACAATAGGGAATGAAAACACATTGCACACACTGAGCTAATACTTGATAGTTCTGATGATTCATGTACTTCTGATCTTTGGGCATTTGTTATTTGGCTTATGTGCTAATATATGTTTGCGAGTTTGTGATATGTTTCAGGTTGGGTTCTTACTAAAATGCTCAAGAGCATTTGACAGCAGAGTCGCCATTTGTTGTGGTTGATCCACAACACACCCCAAAATTGGGGACCCACCTTTTTGCAGGCTTGCAGAGAAGAATCTCGATGACCCAGATGCTAAAATTGAAGAAAAGAGAAAAAGTGCCTAAGTGTTGAAAGGTGTCGCGAAATCGTGACATGTCGCGAAATCGCGACTGGTCGCGCCATCGCTACCGAAAACAGGAAAGTTGTCACGAAATCGCGACATGTAGCTCCATCGCTGCCGAAGAGGAGAGAAAAGAAAATTGAAAGTTGTCACGAAATCGTGACATGTCGCTGAGGAGAAAAGAAAAGGTGTCGCGAAATCGCGACATGCTGTTGAGAAGAAAAGAAATGATGTCGTGAAATCGCGACACGCCGTTGGAAAGAATGAGAATGGTCGCGATTTCGCGACGTGTTTTGCCGAAACGTACGGGTGATGAAAAGTGTCGCGATTTCGTGACGTGTTTTGGAAAGTTGTACGAAAGCGGAAAAACGTCGCGATATCGCGACAGAAACAGCTAAAGGACTCGAAGAGGAAAGACGTCACGATTTTGCGACCGATTGCAGCAAAACTGTACGGACGGAGAAAATGGTCGCGATATCGCGACAGGTTTTGCCAAGGCGCACGGAACAGAAAAGTGGTCGCGATTTCGCGACGTGTTTCGGCGAAGGTGTACGGATGACAAAACGGTAGCGATTTCGCTACGGTTTTGTGAAAAGGAGGTCCGAAGGAGAAATGGTAGCGATTTCGCTACGCCTTGCAAAAAGAAGACTCAAAGTTCAAAATGGTAGCGATATCGCTACAAATTTCGTGAAGGCAAGCCCAAAGTCAAAGTGGTAGCGATATCGCTACCATTTCATGAAGAGGAAGCTTAAGGTAAAAGTGGTAGCGATATCGCTACGAGGAGCTGCCAAAGACATTCGGCCGGAAGGAGTGTAGCGATATCGCGACATGTCACGATTTCGCGACATGTCGCGTTATCGCGGCTAAGAAGCTGAACAGGCGGCATGCAATTTTTGTCGGGTTTTTCGCAGAGTGGCGTTACAGAAGGCGCAGAGAGCGCGGGACACGTGGCATACAAGTGTCGAAATTGCAGGAGCGTTACATGCAGCGAAGGATTTTAGGCGTTTTGGCGTTAAACATGGGATAAAGACAAGGAAAAGGCGGGAATTCGAAGGGTCACATGCAGGAACATGAAACGAAGCGACCAGGGAGAATCGAAGAGCCACGCTAGACAGGATAAATCCAGAAGCACAGATTGAAGGAAGGGTTGGAAATTGCCGATTGCAGAGTTGCAGAGACAAGAGCTTCGTGCTATTCTGGGCCTGCACTTGGGCAATTTCCTTCTTTTTTGTTCTGGAATATTTATGCCTGGAACATTCTTTGAATGTAATTGACATATCATTTAATACAAAATACAGAGTATTGGCATCTCATTGATGAGAAAGAAGGAGTCATTTTGTGCATGCATGATTTAATGCTTTATCTTTCATTCCGGATTTCTGAGGCTTTTAGGTGAAGTTTAATGCAAGTGTGCTTGGTTGCTTCATGCGAATGCCTAAGTCTAGAATTACAATAGAAACCCTAGAGACCAGCACCTAATTTATTTGGATTGTGCGAGTTTGCAGGTTCATTAGATTAGGTTGCATGCATAAAACCTCAGTATCTTCGGTTTCATCAAATCGATGGCAGCATTTTGACTGTAGTTTAGTTTCTCTGCATTTACTTTTCTTTATTTTTCAAAACCTTGCTTTATTTTCTGCAATTTAATTATCGTATCCAAATTAATAACTGAAAATCCTTCAAAATCCAAGATCAATGTATATTCATTCACTTTGAGTCCACTGTAAATTTAAATTAAATAAACCACCAGTGCCCCTTGTTAACATCCACTTGCAAACCCTAAGATATTCCTGGCATTTCATTTGAACAACATTATTTAAGCATAACAGGAACCTTGGAGAAAGTTATTTTCTTTGCAAGCAGAGGATTCTTGGACTCAGATCCTACCGGAGAGTGTGCTTTCACAACCGGGTGAAAACACCACTCAACATGACCATAATGTCAGAGGATGTGTATAAGATCTTTTGGATTCCTTTTGATGAGGTGGAAATTACCTCCTTGAATACTAATGATCAGGTGGTTGTCTTCACTTGGGTGTTTATAGGGCAATCTATGGATGATCTCAAGGACACAAATTTTGGAGGAGTGTCTATCAGTCATTGGCATGGGGGGGTGTCTTCACAGTGAGGCATGTCGTATTGCTGATGGTGATCAACAATGTCCTTATCCCAGACTGCTTAGGTTTGAGGTTCTCATGGAACCTTATGGTGATGGTGCAAGACATATTGGATAGAGAGGAGCCTATCATCTATGCATGGGGTAGATCGCTATTAGATCAGTGCTATGATGAGTTGTACCACATCCATCAGCAGGGACATGTCGACATCACTTGCAATTTGCTCCTAAAAGTTTGGGAATGGGAGCACATTATTGTAGATTGCCCTAAGGGGCTCTCGATTGATATCATAGCAGTCGATGCTTGGACACAGTGCTATGATGCTAGATGGGCTTGAGAGCATGAGAAGCGTAAGAGCCACACTTTTGCAAGGGAGATGTCCCACTACACTGATGCTTTTACTATACTGTTGGTCGGAGATGTCATGTGGTAGCCTTAATATGAGTGTCCTTCTTGGGATGATCTAGCTAGCTTTACTACCAGGACACGATGTGAGATATGGCTCATAAGCTGTAATATTACCATCCAGAAGTATTTCTTCTACTCTCGAGTTCTTTGTTAGTATGGATTGTAGCAAGATGTTCCCTTGATACCATTATTGTATAGGTGCCTCACAACAAAGAAGGACCTACCTCCATGATAGATTACCGAGCTCTCAAATGAGGAGGATGCCCCAAATATTGACCCTATAGTGGTTGGGGGAGTTATAGAGACCTACAATGAATGGTGGGGTGATCGGATGTGGCATGGTGTTGGCAGCCTAGGGTGCGAGGATGATGGTGGGGGTGATGGTGCAAATTGGATAGGACATAGAGTCTAATATAGGATCGAGGTATGGGGCCAGCTAGCAGATTAGGTGGAAATGGAGGATCCTAATGTTCCTAAGGAGGAGTTAGAGCCTGAGGAGAGATACTCTCCTCTGATAGCATAGCTACACGAGGTTGATGTTGAGCTTTAGGCCATTAAGATTTAGGTACAGCAGCAAGATGCTATGATTGGGTAGCTCACCACAAAGATACAGACTCTATAGGCTACTATTGGGGGTGGTGATGTAAGGATGCAGTTCATTGTTCCTACTACACCATAGGAGGTTCCAGCGACAGGTTCAGGGGTAGATGTGGGACAATTTTAGTATTTGTTGGATGAGCATGAGGAGTGAATCCGAGGACTTGTGGATCATGTTACCCTTCTTTAGATGTAGCTTAGGAGGTATGGGATTGTCCCTAAGGATCCAGCAAGTGTGGGTGGTTCGTAGGTCCGTGGGTGCTCCACGTTGGGGTAGTATTTCACCTATCCTAGCCAGCGGATCCAAAACATACAAAGAGACCTACAGGCTCACATCACTCGACTTGTGATATCGCCATGGGGGGAGGTAGCACTAGAGGAGGTGATGCAGGGGGATCAGACTCGGTACTTGTCTGATTATCTACTTGGTTCTTGATCCATTTTTGAGGTCGACTGACCTATATGACTGTAGCCCATAGGAATTTTTGTATATCCATGGACTTGACACACATACTTTTATGATAGCTTTTCATTATGACTTATTATGTGTATCATTTATTTCTCATGTTTTTTTTGTTATTTTGTTTTATGATGTGATGTGATGACGGTATTATGATGATTTGATGAATATTTTAGATGATATATGATATTGGAGATGCTTAGATGGATGTGTATATGCTTATATGATTTGATGATATGATGTGATGTATTTTGATAAGTGGTAAATGGTGAATTTATGGTTGAATGCAAATGGATATTGCCTATATATTTTATGATGTGGTTTATGGATGATTAATGACTTGTTTTTGTGAATGTGATGTTGCTAAATGTATGTTTTAACTTTGCTTTAATTTTATGCATCTAACTTATGTGGTGGAATGGTATAAATGAACCTGTATGCTCTAATCACTTAAAACATACAGAATGTATATGACATTGACAATATTAATGGGTGCTACCATAGAAAGTAAAAAAATAATCATAAATTTAAATAATCACTCTTATCATAAGAATTGATTAAGTATTCATATATGATATGTAATGGTGTGTAATGTATTTTCTTAATAAGTTTCTATAAATTAAAAGATATAAAGTAGTCAGTGGCCATCTATATACTATTTCTAATATATATGCGGTATTTGTCCTACTATGTTGATACCCCTAATTTATATAATCTTATAAATAATATGATGGTGTGAATGATATTATGATTGGTTGCTATGCAAGCATTTTTGGGGCTTTCAAAGCTTCAAACACTCTAGTTCCCCTATCAACAATTGTCTACTTACCACTTAGAATTTTGAAAAGTAAGGCTTTTACCATGAACGTAGTTTTTCATGATCTCTGTGTGTGCATGTGATTGTATATTTTGAGATAGAACTCAAGCATTTCCTCCGATGTCAGGTAGGATTCTTTCAGCCCATTGCTAAGATCAGGGATCTTCAAGTGTTCATATCATCCTTATGTTGGACTTAGTTGTACTACACCACTAGGCAATATTGGGCTACCTAAGCTAGCTTATCCACATTCAAACATTGGTCTACAAAAATGCATGAAGCAAATGTAATAGACATATCGTCATGCATAAGGATTTCTCCTTCCAATTTTGTATAATGCTGAGAATTCCAAGGATTCAAGCTTTATTCCCTTATTTTTGGATTCTTTTTGGCTTCTTTTGGCTTTGGATATTTGCTCATATGGAGTGATGAAAATCACTGTTTCTTTTGATTTGATTTTTTTTTTTTAAGCATGGATTTTGTAGTGATGATAATCACTGTTTATTTTGCTCATATGTAGTGATGAAAATCACTGTTTATTTTTTATTGATTTTTTTTAGCTTGATTTTTTTTTTTTTTGAATATTTGATTTTTGTATTAGATTATTGCTTTGTAATCTTGACTGTATGCTTGGCCTTTTGAATATGTACTTTGCTCTGGGATTTTGCTTATTTTATCTAAGAAAGGGATTTGGATAGGGTAAAGCTTGTCCTTTTGCCAATTCTCAACACCTTTAAACTGGTTGCACAGGGGGATAAGTAAGGATAATCCTTTTCGCTTAAGGTAACCTAGACCGCTTTGTAGCTTTCATATTTTCCTTATACCAGTTAGGATTTTAGTGTTTCAATTAGTGATGGGATCTTGAATATCCAAGGCTTTATTACAGCTAGACCTTACCTTCTACTAATCAAAGTTGTTTTCTTCAAAAGTTGATAAGATCACTAGGTGTGGTTGATTAACTGAAAAACCTTAGTATATTATGTATAGCAACAATAATGGTTGTGTTGAAAAACACAATTACACACTGATGTGGATGGAGGTATGGATATGAATGACTTGTGTGACAAACTGTGGTATCACTTTTAAAGCTCTTATGACATATGCAATTGTATTGGATATGAAAATGCAATGCAATGATGTGGATGCAAGATGTGAGATGCAATTGTTTTTGTATTTTTGATTTATTTTATTTTTGTATTTTTTGATTTATTTGACCAAAGGGCTTATTATGCTTTTGGGGCTTTTGTTATTGATTTTGACCAAGCAGTTTGAATTACCTTTGGAGCTTTTGATTTTATGGTTTTTGACCAAGCGGTTTGAATTACCCTTGGAGCATTTTTGAATTGATTTTGACCAAGCGATATGAAGTACCCTTGGAGCCTTTGATTGATTGTTTTTGGCCAAGCAGTATGAATTACCCTTGGAGCCTTTATTTTTTTTTGTTTTTGACCAAGCGGTATGAATTGCCCTTGGAGCCTTTGATTGTATTGTAACCAAGAATCTTGAATTACCCTTGGAGCCTTTGATTTTATTTTGACCAAGTGGTATGAATTACCCTTGGAGCCTTTGATTTGATTTTGACCAAGCGGTATGAATTACCCTTGGAGCCTTTGATTGTATTTGGATTTGACCAAGCAGTTTGAATTACCCTTGGAGCATTTGATTTGATGTTTGACCAAGCGGTATGAATTACCCTTGAAGCCTTTGATTGTATTTTTGAAATTTTTATGTTTTTATGACTTGTTTGTGTTTTTGACATATTTGAATGTTTTTTTGTTTTTATGTAATATTTGAATGTTTTTGTGTTTTATGTGTAAAATACCTTTAAGTGAATGATATTGAGAGGTTCAGGCTCTTCAACACCATTTAATGATATAAGGTGATATGATCCAGGCACAACTCTCTATGAAATCATGTATGGACCTATCCAGTTTATCATGAACTTATCTCGCAAATGCGACGATAGATTCGAGTTCTACTGGTTTCTTTGAGCACTAGATCTTCAACCTTGAATTCCCTCAGGTGGACTTTACTATTGTAAGCTCATGCAAGGTGATCTTGGTAAACACAAAGATTATCTAAATTAGAGTGACGGCATGCCAAATTATTTATGCAAATGAAATTGATATACGGTGCAGATGCTAAGTCCTACGAATGGGATGAAACAAATGCATATAGAAAATAAAGCAAAAGAAGTGAGACATAAGCAAAACAAAGTGGGGCATATTTTATTAATGTTGTTTTCAATCTAGTTACAATACATCTCCCCCTATCTAGGGCTCATAATTTTTTGATACAGTTCTTTACATCAATGGATGGTACGCTTCTAATGTCCTCCGCATGCCCACATTCAAAAATGGGCGGGCCAAACATTGTCGTCGCTTGCGTCCATGTGTTCGTAATTCCTTGCTACCCCTCTAGTGTTCCTGGTGGTGAGATCATATGCATAGAGAAACAAAAAATAGTCAATAGCATATGCGGATGAAGGAAAACATGCAATCCCCAAAGCCTCCGGCTAGTAAGTACATAAAATAGTAAAATGGTGGTCAAAACATGTCCTAATAAACCCAAAATTTTACAAAAGCATCAAGACATCATCAAGGACACATTGCAAAAAGAATAGCCAGGAAATCATGCATGGATTCCTAATCGCTCTGAGGTGGGATGATTAGGACTATCACAAAACATGCAAAAGCGACCTTGCAAATGTCCTACCCAGAGGCCTCCAAAACTCCTAAAAACTTGGGGTTAGGCTAAAATGGGAATTTTGAGATGATGCAAAAGGTCAGATTTGGCAGATTCTACCTAGGTTATCCTGTATCCGAAGGTGCTCCCTGTATGTTAGTAATGCATAAAATGATGAAAACAAGGTCAAATCAAGTCAGAATACCATGAAACTTGAACAGAAACATAAGTACATGAAATATGACAGAATGCAAAAATAACAGTAGAGAAATAAACCATAAATTTCTAATCACTTTGGGGTGGGGCGATTAGGACTGCAGTAGTGCGAGGGGCACCCGGGGGCAGGACGCCCACCATTTGGGGCTTGGTTTTGGCACCAATCCAAGTGGGATGGGTCCAAAACCTCCTAGGGGGTTGTGTCGACAAGTTTGGTGTGGGATTGTGGCTGATTGCTCAGGTTTTGGGTCTGGATTGCATTCCTAGTGTTCACCCGATAACCTCCCTTCCAAAAGAGAGATTAGGGATGTAGGAAGCGCAAAAGGGAATGGGGGTATAATTTGGTAGCACTCCATTGCTCCAAATGCTCCAGCTCTATTTTATTTTGGGGTGAGGAGGCTCACCATTTTATAGACCTGAGGGTCTCTTTTGAAGGTGCATGTAAGGGCGCCACTTGGCTCACCATGCCTTTTGGAGGGAGAGAAGATTCCTTCCTGATTTAGAGCCTCCATGATCAAGGCATGCTTGATTGAAGTCCCTCTCTTAGATTTGAAACCACTCCTTACAATTTCATGCCTTGAAGGTGAAGTTGAGTGGTGGATCTGGGTTGCCATTTGTCAAGGCTTGACTTTTTGCCAGTCAAAACTGCTATTCATCCCATCTTGGAGCGATTGCTGCTAATCGTCTCAGGATGGGGCGAATAGGATTCTAATCATCCCAAGGTGGGACGAATAGGGAGCAGAGTGCTTAAAAGGTGCCAAATTGACCTCTGACCCTCAAAAACTAATTTTTGAATGGTTAGGACCACTTTTTAACCTCTGGAGGCTGCCCTAGGGGGTATGTATGCCAATTCGATCAGTGCTTGTAGTCACATAATCGGATTGGTGTTGTTTTGGTGTCTATAGATGCCCCTTTTTGGGATGCGCTGTGTGTGGCACAGTGATGAGAAAAAATAGATGACCAAAGCACTTAATGATTAGGTTTTATCAGTAACCTAACCAACGTTTGATACCCCAAGTATGAAAAGGGCACGTATTCTTGAATCCTTGCTTCTGATGAGCTAAGGAGCTTAACTCAATTGTAACATTTTTTGGTGAGGTGTACTTGATCTTGGACATTGTTCAGTCATGAATAGGCAAAGGGCACAACCTTTTGTCTGAGGAACCTTGTCTTCATGCTTCTAGAATACCAAGTGTTTTTTCAACTTGTGATTATTGATTGTTTGCTGCCCCAAGCAGGAACGTTATTATCTTTTTCAATGATTCTTTGAATGCATGCCATTTCCTTGATTGAGTGTGTATTTGTTGATTTGGTGACTAAGTGTGACTACCCCCTCAAGCGATGAATTGATGATGGAATGACCAATATGAGAAAAGTGATGAGTCACTTGATGCAAGATGACATTTGAAAGGGTGCCTTCAGTTGTTTTCCTTTGAACACTTATGCAGTTTCCAGCAATCGGACCTATTTTTGGTGGGTTTTTGACCCTATTTTGTGATGCCTATGGGGGTTGAAATTGTCAAAAATCCTCCTTCCCGTGGAGATTTTTGGCTATGGTAGCCTTCTTAGGGAGTAGGATAGTGAGTATTTGTGACCCCAACATTGGTTTTGCATGCCATGAATGTCAGGTGCAGAGGCATCTTTGTGCAGCATGTTTATTACTGTTTTTGGTGCATTTTTGGATGCAGATTTTGTTGCTTTATTTCTTGCTCTGTAATCGTCCCAGGGTGGGACGAATACCAATTTGGTAATTATCCTAGGGTGGAATTATTACAGGCCTAACAGCATATAAAAGGACCAAAACTAGGTTTTGGGCTCATTTGCAACAATTTTTTCTTGGTGTTTGGGAGCAGTGAGGAGGAGGAGTGTGAGGTTGTGTAGCGGAGCGCTGCCAAAATTTCATGGACATCATGAGTGCGAGAATCGGATCTTCGAGTGGAGGAGCCAAGGTGAGACCGGTATGATGTTCCTTCCTTCTGCTTGTTATTTATTTTTGCTTTATATGGAGTTAAAAACTTGCACATAATTGTTTTTTTTTGGCATTAATACTAAGGTTGAAACTCTAGTATTAATTTTTATATTTTATATTGTTTTGTTTTATTTTGTTCACATTAAGGCTAAAACCCTAGGACTTTTTTTTTTGTTTGATTTCATTTTTTTGTTCATACTAAGGTTGAAACCCTAGGATGAATTTGTTTTTGTTTTGTGTTGTTTGTTCATACTAAGGTTTAAACCCTAGGATGATTTTATGTTTTATTATGTTTTTTGTTCATACTCAGGTTGAAACCCTAGGATGAATTTATTTTTGTTTTGTTGTTTTTTTTTGTGTTTTTTTGTACAGTTATTTTTATGTCTGTGATCATTGTTGTATAGTTTGTTTTGAATTTTTCTATACTTTTGTCGTACTTTTATTTTTCTATCCTTTTGCTATACTTTTGTTTTTTTGTACTTTTTTGTACTTTTGTACAGCTTTATTGTATTGTTTTTGTTGATATGAAGTATGTACTTAATATCATTTATTTTTTTATTGTTTTTTAGGTTGTGAAGAGTCAGTACCACTAGCCTACTATTTTATTTGATGCTCATGAGGCCTTGATAGTTGGGGATTTGGAGTGGCTCAATGCCCTTGGGCTCAAGCAGGTGACACATTTGGAGCCTGTGGTGGGGGATCGTGCATATTTGACTGCCCTGATCAATCTATGGGATCCCTACACCAATATTTTTCATCTCCCAACATGGGATATGACTGTGAATTTAGAGGATGTGTATCAGATTCTATGTATTTTGATATATGGGCTTCCTATCTAGATGACCCACCAGTACCAACGGACAGTTATACTGACATGGTGTTTTGGTTAGGCGGGAGAGATGGGGGTGGAGAGGGCTATGGAGAAGGAAGAGGTTGACTGCTAGATAGGTGATATTCTGGTGCGGTGGTGGCTGGAGAAGGGCATATTTGGGGTGAGGCATGCTTTACTCATGGCCCTTATTTCCAATATGCTGCTTTTAGATTGCTCAGGTGTGAGGTTCCCTTAGAACCTGCTAGAGTTGATTTTCACTTTGGTGGAGTGTCTGACATCAGCTCCACTGATTATGAGGTGGGGTCAGATGTTGTTGGCATAGTTGTAAGACAAGATGTACGAGGTCCACTATCGAAGGTGGAAGGGTATCGGGTGCAGCTATCTCTTGCAATGTTGGGGGTTGCAGCACATAGTTGTGGAGCAATCACAGGGTTTGCCTTGGATCACCCAAGGTGAGATGGTGGATCAAGAGATTGGGTATGCCAATCTATGGTGGCGATCAGAGGAGCATGGACAAATTCAATGGCAGGTAGGTGATTTAGGTCACTATACTAATGCCTTCTCTCATCTAATGCTAGGTCAGGTGTTTTGGTGACCATACTAGGACTATCCAGCTTGGCCTGAGGCTAGAGAGTGGCTCCAGTGGGTGCATAGGGGTAGGTGGTTGATTGGGCATCATGGGATAGAGTAGGAGTACTTCTTGCATGTCTTGGTGATGTGGTAGTTTGGGGTGCACCAGGGATTTTCTGGTGATCCCTTGATCTATCGATGGTGTGGGGATGAGAGGACCCTATTATGGACTATCATTGAGCCACTAGGTGAGGGTTCTGATGCAGTTATTAATGTCCCTAATGTGGATGATGTTAGGGTAACTACAAAGTATGATCGATGGTGGACTATGTGATGATGTCGGGTTGAGGGCCCTCTAGGAGGCACTAATGTGGCAGTAGTAGGAGGTGGGGGTGCAGAGGCACCGATGTAGGGTTGGGGGACTCTACTTGATGAGGCAAAGATGGTGGAGGTCAATGATTTCATTGGCGATGGAGATGATGTAGGGATTTTGAAGTAGCCAGATGTATAGGACATCCCAGAGTAGTGGGTGCCAGAGAAGCAGGCCATCCCGGAGGTTCCCATGCCTTAAGCTATCTCAGGATATGCAAATGTTGGGTTTCATACTGAGATAGCACGATTTGAGAATCTCTAGCAGAGACAAGATGAGGAGCATAGAGATGTATTATAGGAGAGGAATATCCTATGGGCTCAGTTGGCATAGCGGTACAATGCATTGGCTGTGTATCATCGATGAGATGTGGAGTGGGGGCGGTATCAGGTGGAGTTAGAGACAGAGGTCATCCACCTTGATGGGCAATTACCTAAGCTCAATGGAGGTGGCTCATCACGTCGTACGAGAGGTAGTGAGACTGAGTAGTCTACATCCTCTCATCATAGGAGGCTGGATGAGGGTAGCATTGGTGGGCATGGTGTGTAGGCTAGCATCAGCTGACCTGAGAGGTCCCATAAGACCCATACTACTGGGGGTAGTTCCAATCACACCGATCCTACGTGATCATGATGGCTGACTCCCTAGGCTTTGGGGATTTTGAACTTTTGGTTTTTTGTGAGGTCATAAGACCTTCTTATTGTATCCTGAGGGCATTTTGACTTGATATATATACATGACCCATTTTTGGTTTGATGATATGCTTGTCATGATTTATTGTTTCTTTTATGCACCTTTATTTATGTTGATGTATGCATATGCTATTATGACTATGGATGATGTTATCTATATGATATAGATGTATGCATATGGAATGGATTGAATGATTTGTTGGTTTATAGGCAATGGCACCATAGACTGTACAGGATTTACTGGCTTTATGCACTATGTGATTGCTTTATGGAATAAATATGCATTTGTAATTTTTGTTTTGTATTTTCTAATGGTGATGTGAGTAATGAAATATACAACAATTGTTTTAAAATGTAGTTAAGGTTTTTCTGAGACTCAGATGCTTTAAGTAACTAATCAATACTGTACATTATCTTACAAGACTTTCAAACAAGGTACGAATCATACTTGAGTTTGACCAAGTTATTTCACATTCCTGTGTGTGCGATTGAGTTTGTTTATGTGGTATTCATAAGGATACAAATAGTGCTAGGTAGGTTGTCCACCAAACATGTATTGAGGATCATCTAATTAGCTCCACTAATTCCTTTTTTGCATTTAGTAAGATTAATCCACGTCGTAATCTAAGATACCATAAGCTAGCTCATCCACATACAAACATTGGTCTACACACACGCAAAGTGTGATAGACATATCGTCATGCATTTAGGATACTTCCATTTCTAGGTAGGCTATCTACCAAACCCGTAATGAGGATCACCTAAATGGTTTTTTGAATGCTGAGAATTCCAGTGATTTAAGCTCAGGTGTCTTTCGGTTGCTCAACTTGTTGGGATACTTGCTCTCATACATAGTGATGAAAATCACTGTTTATTTTTCTCTTTTTTTTTCTTAAGCAAGGGGTTTGAGTAGTGGTGATAACCACTGGTACTTTTTATTGTTGCCTTTTGAGGAGTTAGATTTTGAATTTTTATTTCAAATTTGAGCTTATGGGTTTTTGGCTTGTGAATGGCATTGATCCTTTTGGACTTGGGGATGACTACCCATCCTTTTTAGGGACGTGTAGTATGAATCCTTACGACTTTGGGAATCAAAGGTGGTTGAGAATTTTTTTTTAGAATGGTATTGATCATTTAGGCCTTGGGGATGACTACCCATCCTTCTCATGGGCGTGTAGTATGAATCCTTATGACTTTGGGGATCAAAGGTGTTTTGGTATTTTTGATGGTGGACTTTTGAAATTTTGCTTGTCAATGGCATTGATCCTTTTAGGCCTTGAGGATGACTACCCATCCTTCTCAAGGGCGTGTAGTATGAATCCTTATGACTTTTGGGACCAAATATGTTTGGAATTTTTGATAGTGGTGAAAACCACTATTTATTGTGGGGAATTGGATGGGGAAGAGCTTGTCCTTTTGTCAATTCTCAGCATTCTTGAACCATTCGCATAAGGGGATGAGCAGGATAACATTTCACTTATGGTATCCTAGACTACTTTGTAGGTTTCGTCTTGCATTCACACAACTTGGGAATTTTTATGTGTTTTAAGCTTGTGTTGGGATGCTATGTAACAAGGCGTGATCCAAGTAAAACCCTACCTTGTAAAAATCGGTCTGACTTTGTACAATAGTTGACTAGAAATCTAAAGACAGCTGAATGATGAAAACCCTTAAGACATTAGGAGACAACTAACTATAATATGGCAAAACTACGAAGGGCGTTATTCTTGATGGATATTTTTACCAAATGGACTAAATTTGGAAAATGATGGAATTGTCGAGTAATTACAGTCTATGGTGCTTTTGACATGTATGACCAGCAAATATGCAATGTATGTATGTGATGCCTAATGCAGCTTTTATTTTTTTTTGGTGTTCTAGTTTTTAAGAATATGCATGAAAGTGAGATGCAATTTTTTTGTTATTTTTGATTATTTGTTGTTTTTGAATATTTTTTATGGTGGTTTAACTTGAATGGATACGGACCAAGTGATTCTTATGGATACTTGGAGGTTTTGACCAAAAGGATTATAGATACCTTTGGGTCATTTTGGGTGACCAAGCGATTGTGGGAACCCTTGGAGCTTTTGGTTTGACCAAAGGGATTACGGATACCTTCGAGGCATTTTGGATGACCAAGCGATTGTGGGAATCCTTGGGTCTTTTGGTTTGACCAAAGGGATTATAAATACCTCTGGGGCATTTTTGGTGACCAAGCGATTGCCAAAATCCTTGGGGCTTTTGGTTGGACCAAAGGGATTATGGATACCTTTGGGGTATTTTGGGTGACCAAGCGATTGTGGGAATCCTTTGGGCTTTTGGTTTGACCAAAGGGATTATGGATACCTTTGGGGCATTTTTTGTGACCAAGCGATTACGGGAATCCTTGGGGATTTTGGTTAGACCAAAGGGATTATGGATACCTTTGGGGCATTTTGGGTGACCAAGCGATTGTAGGAATCCTTGGGGCTTTTGGGGTGGGCTATGGCTTCTCTAAATGTTGAATGGCCTCAAATGACTAATTTTCAAGGGTTCTAGTCCTTTTATTCCTTCTAGAGAGGTGAGCCGATATGTTCCAGGTCCTATTTTATTGTCGATTACATAAGGACCTAACCAATTTGTCGTGAACTTGTCCCTTAAATGGGGTGGCAAGTTAGAATTTTGTTGGTTCTCTTTTAAGACCAGGTCACCAACCTGAAAGTCCCTCAAGTGAACTTTCATGTTGTATGCTTTCTTAAGTCGCTCTTGATAGATATGTAAATGCTCGAGAGCATTGACGTGTTGTTCATCAAGTAACATAAGCTGGTCTAACTGGGCCTGCCACGTAGTGTCATCATCGATGAACTCTTGCATTGATATGCGTAGGGAGGGTATTTCCAACTCGAGAGGCATGACTACCTCGGAGCCATACACCAATGAAAATGGAGTTGCCCTAGTGGGCGTTTGAATGCTAGTGCGATAAGCCCATAGTGCAAGTGGTATTTGGATGTGCCAATCCTTATGATTATCTGTGACCATCTTTTTAAGGATGGAAACTAGTGTTTTTTTTATGCCTCTACTTGCCCATTTGCCTACGGATAATAGGGTGTCAAAAAACTATGCTAAATTTTGTACTTTGTTGTCAAAGCATGCTTAAATGATGTCCCATTATCCAAGATGATCTTGGATGGAATACTAAAATGACATATGATGTTATATAAAATGAACTCTACAATGTAGGGTCCAGTTGTAGAGGTAAGCGAAATTGCTTCCATCCACTTAGTGAAGTACTTTGTGGCTGTTATGATAAACATGTGACGACCTAACGATGTAGAGATCTTTTCGATGAGATCTAAGCCCCACTATGAAAATGACCAAGCTGATTGAATCGGCTGTAAGGATTGAGAAGGTACATGTGTCAAGTTAGCATGGTGTTGACACTTCACATACTTCCACACATATGCACAACAATATTGCTCTAAATATGGATAATAATAGCCCATGCAAAGAATGCACTTGGTTATGGCCATACTACTGAAGTGGCGATCGCACGTACCATTGTGCACTTGGGTGATCATCCAAGTGGACTCCTACTGGTCCAAGCAATAGAGTAGGATCCCTTCATAGCTTCGACGATACAAAATGTCTCCTAGCAATACATGTTTTTCCACTTTCTATTTGAATGAGCTTTTTGTGGCGTGCGACAATCCAAGTGGGAGGCTACCTAAATTGAGATAGTCTCTTATTGGTGTATACCAATCCTGCTAATCAGAAATCTCAATGGTATGAACGACCGATCCCTCTTGAAGTTCATCCCTAACAAAATTTTAGCAAGAAATAACTTGTATAAATAGCGTTGTGTTGCTATTAAGATGGGTTGGGGAGAAAAAAGACCCCTAGTTGGCGTGATTCATACTATCATGGATTCGAGAGAACCTATCCTGAGATGGTTCAATCTAGATCAGGTGGATTCCTAGCATTATGTTAGAGCTTGCACACTCCATCATGGGTTGCTATAATGTTTTGACTTGAATGGTTGTCATTTCACCAGAAGGGTCTTGCGGGATTAGTGACCCCAAGGAGACCATAGTATCCGCAAAATGATTCGATGATCGAGGGAGTGCCTCGATGTCGTACCATTCAAGCTTTTCCAAGAATTTATCCACAAGGGATTTGTAGGCCTGTAGAACTAGGCATTTGCATTGGAATACCCCTTTCACTTGGTTGAAAATTAATAGCAAATCACCAAAGATATTCAAGTATTTGATGTTCACGGTGACGGCTATCTGAAGACCTATGAGCAAGGCTTCATATTTAGCATTGTTATTAGTGCATAGGAAATCAAGTTTAAATGATAAAGGAATAGAGCCCCTTGTGGTGTGAAATCTGAATGTAGAGTGATGATGTTCCAGATTATTGATGCAAATAAAATTGATATACAGTGCAAATGCTAAGTCCTACGAATGGGATGAAACAAATGCATGTAGGAAATAAAGCAAAAGAAGTGATATGTAAGCAAAACAAAGTGGGGCCTCTTTTATTAATGTTGCTTTCAATTTGGATACAATATGTCTCCCCCCTCTCTAGGGCTCAGAACATTTTGATACAGTTCTTTACATCAATAGATGTACACTTCTAGTGTCCTCTGCATGCCCACATTTGAAAATTGGCGGGCCAAACATTTCTGTCGCTTGCGTTCATGTGTTCGTCATTCTTTTCTGCCCCTCTGGTGTTCTTGGTGGTGAGATGCTATACATAGAGAAATAGCAAATAGTTAATAGCATATGCGAATGTAGGAAAACATGCAATCCCCAAAGCCTTCGGCTAATAAGTACATAAAATAGTAAAATGGTGGTCAAAACATGTTCTAATGAACCCAAAATTTGACAAAAGCATCAAGACATCATCAGGGACCCATTGCAAAAATAATAGTTAGGAAATCATGCATGGATTCCTAATCACTTTGGGGTGGGATGATTAGGACTGTCACAAAATGTGCAAGAGTGACCTTGCAAATGTCCTTCCCAGAGGCCTCCAAAACTCCTACAAACTTGGGGTTAGGCTAAAAGAGGAATTTTGAGACAACCCAGAAGGTTGGATTTGGTAGATTATGCCTAGGTTATCCTATATCAGAAGGCACTCCCTATATGTTAGTAAATGCATAAAATGATAAAAACAAGGTCAAATCAAGTCAGAATACCATGAAACTTCAACAGCAAAATAAGTACATGAAATATGATAGAATGCAAAAATAATAGTAGGGAAATCAAGCATATATTTCTAATCACTCTGGGGTGGGGCGATTAGGACTACAGCAGTGTGGGGGGCACCCGAGGGGCAGGACGCCCATCGTTTGGGGCTTGGTTTTGGCACCAATCCAAGTGGGATGGGTCCAAAACCTCCTAGTGGGTTGTGTCAACAAGTTTTGGGATTGTGGCATATTTCTTGGGTTTTGGGTCTAGATTGCATTCCTAGTGTTCACCCAATAACCTCCTTTCCAAAAGAGAGATTAGGGATGTAGGAAGCGCAAAAGGGAATGGGGGTATAATTTGGCAGCACTCCGTTGCTCCAAATTCTCCAACTCTGTTTTCTTTTGGGGTGAGGAGGCTCACCATTTTATAGACCTAAGGGTCTCTTTTGAATGCGCATGCAAGGGTGCCACTTGGCTCACCATGCCTTTTGGAGGGAGAGAATATTCCTCCCTGATTTAGAGCCTCCATGATCAAGGCATGCTTGATTGAAGTCCCTCTATTAGATTTTAAACTGCTCCTCACAATTGCATGCCTTGAAGGTGAAGTTGAGTGGCAGATCTGGGTTGACATTTGTCAAGGCTTGAATTTTTGCCAGTCAAACCTGCTATTCACCCCACCCTAGAGTGATTGCTACTAATCATCCCGAGGTGGGGTGAATAGGATTCTAATCATCCCAAGGTGGGACGAATAGGGAGCAGAGTGCTTAAAAGGTGCCAAATTGATCTTTGACCCTCCAAAAATGATTTGAGAGTGGTTAGGACCACTTTTTAACCTCTAGAGGCTGCCCTAGGGGGTATGTATGCCAATTCATTAAGTGCTTGTAGTCACATAATCATATTGGTGTTGTTTTTGTGTCTATGAAATCATATATGGACCTATCCAGTTTATCGTGAACTTATCTCGCAGATGCGGTGGCAAATTCGAGTTCTACTGGTTTTCTTTGAGCACTAGATCTCCAACCTTGAATTCCCTTAGGTGGAATTTACTATTGTAAGCTCATGCAAGGCGATCTTGGTAAACATGAAGATGCTCTAAAGCATTGACTCGGCGTTCATCAAGAAGCATCAATTGATCAAGGTGGCCTTGCTACGCAACTTCATCATCTATGAAGTCCTTTAATGTTATGTGTAGAGTCAAGATTTCCAACTCTAGAGGCATGATGGCCTCAGTGCCATATACTAGTGAAAATGGTGTTGCCCCGGTGGGCATATGTATACTAGTCATGTATGCCCATAGTGCAAGAGGTAACTGCATGTGCCAATCCTTGTGATTTTCTTGCACTGTCTTCCTCAAAATGGAGACTATTGTTTTGTTTGAGGCTTCTGCTTGCTCGTTTGCTTGTGGATAATAAGGCATTGAAAAACTATGCTGAATGTGGTATTTTTTCATTAAAGCACGCATATTTTTGTTCTTGAAATATGGCCTATTATCCGATATTATCTTAGAAGGGACCCCAAAATGGCTTATGATATTGTGGAGTATAAACTCCACAATCCTTGGTCCAGTTGTTGATGTTAATGGAATCACTTCTACCCATTTAGTGAAGTATTCTATGGTCGTTATGATGAATGTGTGTCGGCCTGAGGATGGGGGTGAGATATTCCCAATCAAGTCTAGTCCCCATTGCGAGAATGGCCATGCTACCTGGATGGGCTGCAAAGCTTACGATGGTAAGTGTGTTAGATTTGCATGATGTTGGCACTTACTACATTTCTTGACATACTCATAGCAGTCCTTTTCCATGGTGGGCCAATAGTAACCCATTCTCAAGATGCGTTTAACGATGGCCATGCCACTAAAATGGCCTCCACATGTGTCATCGTGAGCTTGCGAAATTTCCCAAGATGCTTCCTAGGGCTCAAGACAATGGAGTAATACTCCATCATATCCTCATCTGTAGAGGATTTCTCCTAGAAAGATATATCTTGTTGCTCTCTGTTTGAACGTTCACCTTTCAGTATGTGATAAACCTTGAGGTACTATTCCAAGCTTTAGGAAGTCCCGTAGTTGGGAAAGCCAATCTTGATAAGCCACAACTTCTATAGAAAAGATATCTTGCTCTTCCTACATTTTTGAGGTAGTGAACACGGATTGAGGAACAACTCTATGGTATATGGTTGCACCACACTCCATAGGTCCTTGGGAGATCAAAGACCCCCAAGGTGTTGTTTGCAAGAAATCTCTGGCTGTGAAGGACCAATCCTAATTTGGCTCGATGTTGATCATGTTGACTGATTCTTGATTGTCAAAAGCTTCACGACATATTGTTGAGTGCGAAAGCACTTTCACATGAATGGTTGTAAAATCAGTAGATGGATTTTGAGGGATTAAGGATCCCAAAGAGGCCATGGTGTCTACAAATCTATTTGACGTACGAGGGATTGCCTTGATGTCATACCATTCTAGCTAGGCTAGGTAGGTGTCAAAAAGTTCCTTGTAGGTCTTCAAGAGTGGGCACCTACATTGGAATAGTCCTTTGACCTAGTTTACTATGAGCAAGGAGTCACCAAAGATATTCAATATTTTAATGCCCATTGCTATGGCTATTTGGAGTCCCAGGATCAATGCTTCATATTTTGTATTGTTGTTTGTGCATGGGAAGTCTATTTTGAATGATAAGGGCAATGGAGCACCCTGTGGTGTGATAAATACAATCCCTACTCTACCTCCTTGTTCACACTTTAAACCATCGAAGAACAATGACATGTCTCTTTCTTTCTTAGGTTCTTTGAGTTCTAGTAGATCTGATAATGCAAAGACCACATCATCAGGTAATTCTATGGTGAGAGGCTTGTTATCCTGAAGAGGCACCTCTGCTAATTGATCTGCTATGACTTGTCCCTTGATGGACTTTTGGCTTATGAACTCTAGATCAAATTCTGTCAATAGCATGATCCACTTTGCGGTACGTGTATTGTGATATGTCTTTCTCATCATGTACTGCAAAGGATTTTGTTTTGATATGACATAGGTCGTATGGCTCAACATGTAGTGTCGCAACTTTTGAGTTGCAAAGACCACTGCTAAACACAACTTTTTGACATACGCATATCCTAGCTCATAGCTCACCAAGGTGCGACTAATGTAATATATGGCTTGCTCTTTGTCTTGTGCATTCTTTTGGGCTAACATGGTGCCCAATGCAAAATTAGTAGCCGATATATATAGTAAAAATGGTATGTCTGGCCTTGGTGGAGCCAATACTGGTGGTGTTGCCAGATAATTTTTGATCTCTGCAAAGGCTTGATGGCATTCTTTGTCCCAATGAAAGGGGACCTCCTTGCATAGCAACCGATTCATAGGTCTGCATTTGTCTGATAATTGTGTGATGAATCTTTTTATGGATGCTATCTTGCCTTGTAGGCTCCTCAACTCCCTAATGTTGGTAGGGGCGGCCATTTCCAGTATAGCCTTTACCTTTGTAGGATCTACTTTGATGCCTCTCTTGGATACGATGAATCCCAAAAGCTTGCCATAAGTTATGCCAAATACGCACTTCTTAGGATTCAATCAGACATTGTGTTCTATGAGGCGATCAAAGACTTGTCTAAGGACTTCGGCATGCTCTTACCGCAATAGGGACTTGGCTAGTAAGTCATCCATGTAATCTTCCAAGATCTTATGCATATAGTCATGGAATATGTATGTCATGGCCCGCTAATATGTGGCACCAACATTTTTGAGACCGAATGGCATCACTTTGTAACAGAATGTTCCCCATGGAGTAATGAAAGCAGTTTTATGTTGATCTTCGGGCTTAATCCAGATTTGATTGTATCCATAAAAACCATCCATTAGGGAGAGCATTTCATGACCTACGGTTGCATCTACAAGAGCATCTATTTTTGGAAACAAGAATGAATCCTTTGGTGTTGCCCTATTTAAATCTCTAAAATCCATGCAGATACGGACTCTTCCATCGGGTTTCCCTATGGGTACCATGTTTGACACCCACTCAGGGTAGTCGATAGGAACTATGAATACTACATCTAGTAGTTTTTGCAATTCGTTCTTCACCATAAAAGCGATGGTTGGATGCATTTTCCTTAGTTTTTTCTTGATTGGCTTCTTCATGGGATCCAATGAAAGGTTGTGAATGACTAACTTTGGATCTATCCCTGGCATGTCTTTGTAAGTCCAAGAAAAAATATTTGGCCTCTCCTTGAGGAGAGGAATTAGGATGGCTTGTTCCTTTGGAGATAGACTTTCTTTGAACTTGACTTTCCTTGGTTGGGTAGGATCATCACTGATGTCCACCTTGAAAGTTGCTTCTATAGCCATATGTGACCCATCCTCTAGCTGATGAGGCATGGGTATCAAATGAATGTCATCGATGGGATTCATAGGACCTACTGACTCAGGTTCCAAACCAACATGGAAGACATCATATGCACAACCTGATGCAAAATGGAATGGTTGTAACATATCTTCATTGGGGAAGAGGTCTTTAGGCTCTATGGGTGAATTAGCATGATCCCAATCAATAGCCTCTACATCAAGATGCAATGATTTGGTAGGATCTTCTGGATTATGAAGTGGAGTGGTCAAATCAATGGAGATCATGTTGATGGATGGGATGAAATCTCCAGGACCACATGGGTGCAATCTTGTCTCAAGGGTTTCCCTTCCATACTCGCGATGAGGTTTTGGAGGAATGGGAATTTTTGGATCTAGCCCATGAGTAGGGTGGACAATAGGATCATTTGGCTCTAATCGCTCTCTAAATGTAGGTGGAGGGAGATTGACCATCCGATGAATGGTAGCTAGGTCAATAGGTCTCCCCAAAAATCAGAGATGAGGGTCTATGGCACGGAGTGCCACCTCTCTCTCTACTAGCTCATTGACTTGTCGCAAGTGGTGAGGTCCAAGATAAGCCATCTTGGTCTCATCCTCAAAGTCATCATCACTTATCCAAAAACCATTAGCATTGGTATGCGGCCCTAAGACAAGGGGCTCATGTCTTGGCCCCAAGTAGGCCATCTCTATTTCATCTTCATATTCTTCATCATTTATGAAGAACCCATTTGCATTTGTCTCTTGCCCCAAAGTTAGGGGTTGATGGCTTAGGCCTAAGTAAGCTCTTTCTATTGAGTCTTCTGATTCATAGTCACTTTCATCTAATGTATATCCACTCTCATCGTGGATGGACCATGTGAATATTTGTAAATAGTAAGGCCCCTGATAGGCTAAGCCAAGTTGTGCCTCATCATCACTTGCTTCATATCCATTCTCCTCATCCCACGAGTTGTACCCTGTTGGGGTGGAATCAATTGAGGTGTTTGGATGATAAGTTTTTGGAGGTGGTATGTTTACCGTGGCCACTTGTCTGTTGCTCAAATTTGCTATTCTTAGGGGGTGATAAGGAATGAAATCAATGTCTTCTCCTAACCCTATGCTTAATATTTCCAATGCCACTGCAAGAGAGTCATCTCGACCTCCGCTATAATAGCCTAAGCCAAATATGTCGGAGGGAAGCTGATATAGTGGCTCGTATGGCCACCTGCACCCTTGATCATATATGCCAAGGCCATAGCCATGCCAATGGCAATGCTCAAAGTATCTTAGAGCAAACTCAAGATTAGAGAGGTAATAAACATTGACTATGAATAATTCATCACCATCCTCTTCTATATCTAAAGACTTATGAGTGCAGTCCATGTCGACATAGACAAAATTGGTTTGGTTCGGAGGGATTCCAAGTGGAACCACTATTCCTACTAGTGGCCTCAAGTCTTTATGCCTCCCTATGTCTTGTGCAGACTCAATGATAGGTGTAAAGGTCATGTTCTGCACAAGGTACTCTCCTATGCCTGTACTTGCCAAGTGTATTGATGCATACGACGTGGATGACCCCACGGATGATACTGGCAAAGCAGGGTGATAATCACTATCTTCATCTTGATCTTGAGGATCTTCCTCTTCCATAGGACTTGGCATTTCAGCAATGGCTATAGTTGGCACTTCTTTGGGCCTCTCTTCCTTAACTAAGGGTGCCTTTAGCTTTTGATTATCTTTTGGTTTTGACGTTGATGGTACTTTAGAAGCATTGACTGTCTTGAGTGCACCAGGAGGTGTTGATGTGCATGGGTCTTTTCTTACCCCTTTGTCTTCATTATCCACTTGTGTGGTTGGGGATGAAGGTGCCACATATAGGTGAGTAGAAGGGATCACGAATTCTCCCATAATATCCACTTGATTGACATATTTAAAAGGCTCTTCATCGGCCAGAACCACATAGACTTTGTTCTCGTGCACATACTTGACACACTGGTGCAAGATCAAAGGCACACACTTCATGGCCCTTATCCAAGGGTGCCCTAAGAGGATGTTGTATTGCATAGCTCCTTCCAAGACATGACACATCATGGGGATGGTCTTGTACCCCACCTTGATGGGTAGGACTATCGTTCCCATAGTATTGCATAAAGCATCATTAAAAGCTCTCAATGTGTAAGCTCTTGGAACGATATTGGACTTGGGGATCTTGAGGTGCTCTATTACAGTTGTTGTGATGATGTTTATTGATGAACCTGTATCGACCAAAACCCTCTTGAAAGGTAAGTTATTGATCACCACTACAATTTTTAGCGGAGGGTTTGGTAAGGCAATAGGAACTGTCTTAATCTCATGATCATAGAATCGGATTATAGGTTCTTGGCATTCTTGTACTTGTCCCACAAAGTGTGTGAATGCATTTGCATCTTGCGGTTGAAGCTCAATTGTTCTTAAAATCTCCATTAGAGTCTCCCTATGCTTTGGGGACTATTGTATGAGCTCATAGATGGATAACTTAGCTGGAGTCATCTGTAGGTTTTGCTCCAATCTACTCCGAATAGTTACCATAGGTCACGTTGGTGGACCTAGAAGGTTGTCTTGCCTTTGCCTAGGAGTGGATGGGATGTTCATGGGAGCTACAGGTAGTTGTGGTTGACCATACCACCTAGTCCTTGTTGCTATGTTAACAATATCAACCATCCCAACGCATCCATGGGTAGGTATGTCAGCTCGAACCTGATTGACTTGGGCCCCTTGCTCTCGAGGGGCCTCATGATTGGGCAATGGGTTTCTGTATATTCCCATGTCTCTATTATCGGGAGCTAGTGGGTTGTCAACTTTGAGCTCTCCCACCTCAATCATGTTTTGCACTTGATGCTTAAACCCAACGTAAGCCTCAATGTCATGCCCTGGTATCCTGTGATAAGGGAAAAATTGATCTTCCCTATATCCTTTTGGCTTAGGATGGTTGGGATCTATAAGAGGTATATCAAGAAATCTGATCCTCTTAGCCTCGCTCAACTGATTAAAGATTGATTGCATTGATTCTGTCAGAGGTGTGAAATAACGAGGTGGCTTGCATTCTCGGTTTCTTCCCTGATTGTTCTTTTGGTCGTAGTTGGTCGGTGAGGGAATGTGCTTGATAGTTCTATGGTTGTTATGCACCCCCATCCTTGGGTGTAGCCAATACGACTTGATTTACTAGAGCAGGATTGCCCTACTTCTACTTGTACTTGTCATTCTTACCATTCTTGTTCCACTCCTTTTTGTTTTGGAGTTTAATGGTTCCCTCATCTACTTTTATTTCCTCGATGAGCTTGGCCTATGCCAAAGCTTCTTCAAATGAAGGGTACTATTGGAGTTGTAGCAAGAGGGAGATATTTTTAGAACAACTTTTGGTGAACATGTGAATGATCTCTTCTGTGGGAACGGAGAATGATAATTTTACCATGACTTTTCTCCATCTATTCCCATAATCCATTACTGGCTCATCATCATACTGTTTCAAGTTGGTCAAGTCTGAAAGGTTCACCTTCTTCTTAGCACCAAAAGAGAAACGCTTTAAGAATGTGTTTACTAGTTGTTCAAAGTTGGTTATGCTATGCTTAGGTAGTTGATTGAACCATTGAGTGGCAACACCTAAAAATGTCATTATGAATGTTCTTAGCATAAGAGCGTCATTGTCTTCAAGATGAAAACAAGCATTGATAAAGTTGGTGACATGTTCTTGTGCATCCTCTTCACCTTTAAACTTCTCTAACCTAGGCATCTCAAAGTGCTTAGGATATGGAGGGCTAGGGATTGATGGGCACAATGGTTGGTTGTGTATTTTGCTCAATGTTGGTGAGTTCCCTCTCTTGTTGCTCAAAGGTTGGTTGCATCTTTTCAGCAAGCTCTGAAATACCTTGGATGCACGAAGTTTCTCCTCTTGTAAACCTATTCGCATTGGCAATGGGAGGTAAGCTCTCAATCCATTTGATTTGTTTTATTTTCCATCGCCGCCTATGAGGGGTGCGATTATAATCCTAGATTATAGTCTATGGGAATCCATTTCCCTTTTGTGTGAAGGGTTTCTTCTGTATGATTCCCATGACTAGATGTAGCTCTAGTTTCCTCCCCTTAGGTAGGCAAGCCTATTTCATATGTTTCTTGTGAGTCTTGAGGTGTTGCAATTCTTGTTTGCCTTCTTGATGAAGAGGGCTTGGTGGTAACATGTTTTCTCCATGTGGATGGAGATGTAGTAGTCTCGTCATCCCTATGTGAAGAATGGGTTTTAGAACCTTCTTTATGTCCATGTGAGGAGGAAGCCCTTGAAGCTTCCTCACGTCTTTGAGATGTTTCTGTGTGTTTAGAGGAGGCCCTTGAGGTCTCCTCATGTCTCCTTGATGAGGATGGTTGTGAAGCCTCTTTTTGTTTATGTGACTTTGTTCCATGATGTGGTTCCTTACTTGGGGTTTCTCGAGGAGATCCCCCAAGGGTTGAGTTATCACCCCTTAGGCTCGTGGAGCTACGTCTCATGGTATTACGGGTAGGTCATTCAATGTTACTACGACTCTACCTATGGGCATGAATTGCTTCTGTCTCTCCCTCGATATCATACCAAGGGTGCTTACTTCTTGTTTTGACCATGTTGTTTTATGACTTGATCTTTTGAGTTGCAATTTAGGAATGACCACACAATACCAAACAAATGTTTATCTTGATTACCAATTTGAGTGTGCCCTAAACTGTTTGATGTGTTTTGATGTGTTGTTCTCTTGATTTCTTTGCTCTTGTTCTTGGATTAAGAATGAGAAGACTCATCCATAGTGACAATCAAGTACACTCATGCCAAACATGATTTTCTCAAAAGAAGCTAGGGTACACCACTAAAGACCCAATGGAGGGTTCACCTAGCTCTTCCACTCTGAACTAATGATTGTTCCAATAGTGGGAGATAGTTTGAACACAAGTAACTTAGTGTCACTATAAGTAAGTTTCTCAATCCATTTCTAGGAAGCTCTAGGGGGTAAACCAGTGGAAGGAGATGAATTCCAACATCACTAGACTGAATTGAAGGTTGGTGATGAAATCCAACTCTCCAATGTTTAAATGAGATGTGCATGTGTGGTGTTCATTTTAAGCTTGCGTAACATAAAGTGCATCATATAGCAGCAATGAATCTTTCCTATATGCCTAAGTGCAAAAATACATTTCAATATTCAGAAAGATGCATGAACTACTATGATTTGTATGAGTGCACTTTATTTCGTGCAACTATGGCCTCTAGTAGGGCCTCAAAGCAAGCAAACAACATACAATGTCTAGCACGTTGGATTCTAGGGTGAACTTTTTAGGCATAAGCCATTGTTCCTAGCAACGCCTAGTGGAAAATTTAAAAGAAGATCTAAGATATGTGAAATGCTTAATTATTTCTTCTTTTATTCCTTCAATTTCCAAACATAAATGTGCTTTAAGTTCTCTATTTTAGACACACATAAGCAGATAGAAAGTTGTAAAATATTAGAGAAGCTATACCAACCTTTGATCTAGCTCAGAGAGTCTATGTTTTGACCTCTGCTACACTCCAATCCTAGTCGTTATTGACCATAGCGGTTGGTTCTTGGTTGTTGTAGCTCAGAGCGGCTAAGCTCTATTGGTCATTGTAGCTCATAGCGGCTAGTTTATGGTTATTGTAGCTCAGAGCGGCTAGACCTACACATAAAATTAAGTTAGTATTTTGATAGAAAATGAAAAATTAGTGGTGGTCCCACCATGATCGCCATCTGTAGTGACCTCGAGAATGCACGCACCGGTCCCTTTTCTAAACCCTACTTGCAATGTTATTTAAAATACCAAAGATAAAATGGAAAGACAAGAGGAAAAAGCATATAACACAAAATAACAAAATATAGATCTCTTTATTGATATTGAAGCTTGATTACATGTCGGTCCCTCTTAGGGATACCCATTTTGATACTATAAATTACAAATAGGCAAGGAGTGCCCCTTCCGTGAAGAGGTGGTGTGCTTATAAAAGCTTCCTGGTTCCACACATAGAAATGTATGAGGGCTTACAGATGCCTCCTTCTCCAGGTCTATTTCCTAGAGGGATCCCTTTTGCTCTCATATGTTGCAATATTCATCTGATGTACCTATGGCCCTGCAAGCAATGAAACAACAACGCACATTTAGGTGTCCGAGATTGCCTCCCTGGATGAGGTTGTTAGTAATCAAAGAGTGTAATGGAAATATGATAAAACTATGCCATAAAATCATGTAAATCTATGCTAATGATATGAAAACATAAAGAAACAGAATAAAAGAAGCTATGTCTATCCTAAGCTAAGCTTGTGGGCCACTATCCAAGACAGCGGCCGCTAAAGTAAACCTTACTCTCTTTTCCCCAAAGCTATGGGTCAAAGCCTGTATCTGATGTCAAAATAATAGGTGTTATGCTCTTCCAATACATCTTCGTACGTGTGATCTTAAAGAGAACTCTCCAAGTCTCAAAAGCTCTCCTCAAAAATATGTCTCTCTCTAATTCTCTCTCATATGCCCCCTTTGGTGCTCTTAGGCTTGCACCTTTTATAGTGTGAAACCCTAGGTCTATGTCCAAGCCCTAGGAATGAATTTCTCATGTGTAGTGCAAGTTAGCATGAGAAGATTTTGTCCATTGTCTATGTTTGAAGGCCAGTTAACTAAAATCTAACTACCCACTTGAGTCTTCTATGCGAACTAGTTGTTAGCATGAGAAGATTTTATCCCTTTGTTTATGCTTGGAGGTTAGTTAACTTAAGTCTAAATGCAAACTCAAGTCTCCTATGTGAATTGGTCATGAAAAGGAATGCAAAGTCACTCCCGCTCACCTTTATTGCATGTAGACTACCACTTCTACCTGTGATTAGGCATGTTTGTCAGCAAACCGCTTCTTATGGCTTAGTCACTATCATCTCCATTGTTTTCTACAATGGCTAAGATCTAGCCGCTGTCATCTACAGTGGCTAAGGTATGGCCACTCTAGGCTTGAGAGGCTAGGATCTGGCCACTCTTGGTTTGAGTGGCCAAGCTTGGATGGCTTGAAAAGGCCCCAAATGAGTGGTGAGAACCACTGTTGATGCTTGGAAAGTCCAAGATTATGTCTTATGATCTTATGAGTGTGTCTATGTAAGTAGCTCCCCTAAGCATGACATGATTTAGGTGTCTACAATCGCTAGTATGATAATTAAAATGTGAGGGTTGTGACAGAATTAGGCTTAATTTAACCTATGTTTTTGCCCCAACATTTTGTAATCGTTGCTAGGGAAGTGCTACCAATAGATTGTTTACAATACTGTGAAACCTTCTATCTGAATTTGTATGAGTCCATTGAGGAAAAGAGGACCCGACGATCATTTCATAAAATAGAGCCCCCAGGAAAAATCTGAGTCAACCAAAAATTTTGAATTCAATTTAGATTCTCCTGAATCACCACCCATAGTACACTGGAGTAAACACCCTATATTTGTGCAAAGCTCTTACTCATCCCATAAACCAGGAAAAGAGTAATTATGCAAAATCCCCTGTTCAAAAGGATACCTTTCAAGGAGGAATTATTATGTAAATTTGTAGAGGATCAAACTATAACACTAACTGACTTAGAGGCTCTCATACTAAAAGTTTAGAATGACTAAAAGGCTATATAATCTACATTAGAAACCACATTTTTTGAAAAATGGTTGAAGAGACTTTGATTGGCTTTAATTTCCTGATAGAGGAAGGTGTAGGAGAAACCAAAATGAAGAACATATCCCATGCCCATATCCATACCTTTAGAGGATACCCAACCAAATACCCTAACCTATTTTTATTTAAATTTGATGTGTTGTGTAGGTTTTTTGACTATAAATTAGATGCACATAATCTGGAACTCTTCTCATCAACACTGTATGACTCAACTGTTTGCTAGTTTATCAGGTTGGGAAACAAACAGATCACCACATGAGAGGAAATTAAGAGGCTCTTCCTAGAATAGTACTAAGACTTTGGTAGAGCATGAGACTCTAGGGAAGAGGTTTTAATCATGACATAAAAGGAGGATGAGTCCCTGGAAGAGTACTGGGAGAGATTCAACTTCAACCTAAAGTGATCCCCTCATACAAAGTTAGGCAACAAGTCACTTAGAAGCATTTTTTGAGGTAAATTAACAATGAATCACTCAAATATCTCAACTTAATATTTTTAGGTGATTTTTACCAATACCCAATGGAAGATATCCAACAATTGTGTTGAAACTACTCACTAAGAAGAGGTAAACAAACTTCTAGGACCATGAAAGCAATTGCTCCGATCACAAATATAGAGATAGGTAATATGTTGGAGGATATGAAGAGCAAAATTCTCTCCTCTCTAGTATTGCAATTAGACATGCTCCTACTAGATAATAATAGGCAAAGAAAAAAAGTCGCGTTAGCCTATTTCTGCCTGAAATGTAGAGGGAAGCATGCGAGGAATGCATGCCTAGAGAATAAAGTCAAAGTATGCATTTTTTTCTAGTAGAATCATAAGACCTAACTATGCCCACATCTGCCCAATATTAAAGAGGATTTTAAAGTTAGTAAAGCTTATTTTATGGGCAATTGAATAAACTAGCAATAACCCCCTACGAGGAATATGTTAGTAGGGATGCCACACTATGGATGAGGACCTTACATACTACAAGGGCAGCATCAACCACCCAATATGGGGTGGTGGGGACCACCACCATGGATAAACATACCTCCAAGTATTGTTTTTTCTAACCAGCAACCATGGATGTTGTAGACACCTAAAAGTTGCACATTGTTATACCTACGTACTTGTAGATCATTTTGGACACTTGTAGGTTTACATAGGAAATCCTAGATACCCCTAGACTATTGTAGACCAATGTAGGCTATTTTATATCCTCCTAGACCTACGTAGACTATTGTAGATATGCGTAGACATGCGTAGACTACCGTAGACATGCGTAGACTAGCGTAGATTGCCATAGATTATCATAGCATTGCATAGACTTCCACACACATTTCACTATTTTTTAGGTCCAAAACCCTAATAAACTACCTGAATCACATCATCAACACCTTCCATGCATTATAAAACTATCCACAATCCCCCTAAGGTGATACAAGATACTTTTATGCTTAATTGAGGCCCCCACGGGGCCATTAATTGGCAAAAGTATTAATTGAGTCAATTGTTAAATCTAATTTTAAAGTGACTTCACTTAATTTCACTTTTAGGGCTAAAAAGGCTAATTAGGTTTTGTTAGGACCCTCTTAACATAATACAATTATCATTATCTTAATATATTAACTTACAAGGGGTCACACCCTTTCACAAGCACACACTCCTTGGTTGGGTATATTAACCCAATCACTTTTTATTTTTAAGACATCAAATAATATACATTTATTAATATATAAGGAGTTTACCTTCTATTTTCCAACTATGATTCTTAATATTTCTTGCGATTCTATTTAAGTTAGAGTCTTCCACTTGGTATCTTACCATCTGGTATTAGAGCATTCTTTCTGGGATATCCAATACAAGAACCCTCCACTATTAGCATTACCATCGCTGTCATACACCCCCGCTGCCTCACTACTACCTGAACCCCATTTGCCTCTTAACCACCGAGCCACTTCCACCACCGAGCTCAGTTGCTCGCATCACCATCACAGTAGAAACCATCTTAGCAAAACCCCATTTTGGATGACCGTAGTCTTTGACGATCAGGTGAGACCTTCCCTATAGAAAACAATACCCGATGAATCTGCATTCCAGCGTGACTGCTCTACAGCAAGAGAACGACGTTCAAGGTTATAGCGACAGCGATTAAATACCCTGATCCTTAGAGAACATCCTAATTCTTTACTATGGAATAGGCAACAGATCAAACATAATTTTCAAATTACCAACAAGAGACTGCGCAGGTGACGTCTGACATAAAACGTCCAAAATAGACCCTTTTCGACAGAAATATTT
This sequence comes from Wollemia nobilis, assembly GCA_028583015.1. NCBI lineage: Eukaryota > Viridiplantae > Streptophyta > Pinopsida > Araucariales > Araucariaceae > Wollemia > Wollemia nobilis. The sequence goes on from JAQPPZ010016675.1 coordinate 2,209,061, forward strand.
CACTTGAAGACGTCAAAAATACACCTAGATCCCTTTAGGAATTCATCAAATTCACCAAAGGGTTGCAAAAAGAAGCAAAAAAATAGAGAAAATTTGATCTTTTCCATCCCTAACCAGTCATCGGCGACGTATCAAAGAAATCCAAACAAATATTATAAATCAAATTTTTATTATAAGGTTTAAAAGTTTAAAGGCATCGAAAAAGTGATTTACCGTCACCGAACGGTTACCAGAGGGAGCAAAGTATATATAAAAAATAGGGAATTAATCCCACATTCAAAAGGCAAAAGGACGTAAATAATTTTATAACTACAAAGGCATTAGGGGTTAATTGCCTAGCATGCTAGGCTTAAACCATCGCACACGTAGGTAGTTTGGACACTTGGTGCAAATCGAACCTTGAGTGCACCGTTGACTTGGACCACCCGCTCGAGCCACCCCGCTCTGCCTTGATCCTACTGCTACCAATTGGTCCTTGCCTCGTGCTCTGTGATCCCTTGCTCCCATACTACCACCACCTGGCCTTGTGCTCTACAAGCTTGTCGTATTCCCTCTACTATACTCTACTAGCTACCCGTCCGCTCCTGGCTGCCTTGTCTTTCGCTCCGCCCTGCCTCGAACATCATGCCCTACCATTGCCACCTGCTCGCCTTACCTTGTACCTAGTGCTTGTCGCCTTCCCCTTCATTTGCTGCCTACCCGCCTTGTCGTGCCATGACGCCAACATCAAAATTGAAAATTCAAAATAAAGTGAAACACCAAATTTTGTCAAAAAAGGAAATATAATATAAAACAATTTTTTTTTGCAACCCACCTCACGAAGGTATAAAGGTTCCAAAAACCCAACCAACTGCTATGGCCGACGGACGTCGATCACTGGATTCCATTCATGAGAAACATGAAAGGCTCGCTAAAGAAGTTAAACAAGAAAGAGAGGAGAATGCCCGTAACACAAGAGAACTCTTCGAGAAAATATTTGCAATGGATGTTAAACTTGATGCTATCAGTCAAAATCAGGCAACAACACATTCAAATTCAACCAACAATGGGTCATCAAACCGAGCAATGTTAGGAGGTCCACAAACTTCCATTTTACCATGGACGACCAAATTAGACTTCCCAAAATTTGAAGGCGGAGACCCTACAAACTGGATCTACCGAGTAGAGCAATATTTCTCACTAAATCAAATTTTGGAAATGCAAAAAGTGCATATCGCCTCCTTCCACTTGGAAAACGACGCCATCCAATGGTACCAATGGTTCGAGAAAACTAACGGTACTCCGACGTGGTCAACCTTTACATAGAATCTATTAGTGTGATTCGGCCCTAGCAAGTTTCAAAGCTTTACAGGGGCCCTCACTAAATTATGCCAAACCACTTCGGTAAGCGAATACCAAGCAGAATTTGAAAGGCTAGCTAATCGAACATCCGGATTAGATGCTGCCTTCTTTCAAGAATGTTTTTTTAGTGGATTAAAAGAAGAAATTTGAATTGAGGTGCAAATGTATAACCCTACAAACATGTTAGAGACCATCGGCTTGGCGAAATTAGCGGAAGACAAAATCAAGGCAAGGAATCAATTCACAAAACCAACCTTTGGGAAACCATCAAACACTTATACCAACCCCAAACCAATGCAAAATGGAAGAACCCAAAACTCCTACACAGCCCCCAAAATTAACCCCGCTCTACCAATTAAGCGTCTGAGTTTCGAGGAAATGAAGGAAAGACAAGCTAAGGGTCTTTGCTACCATTGCGATGAGAAATTTGATAGAAATCATAAATGTGCCTCACAAAAATTATATATTCTAGATGCCACAGATGGGGGGAATTCTACTGAAGAGGAACCTGAACTCGAAGTAGAGGTATTATCCAACACACTTGAAAGTGACGAAGAAAATGCACCAAAGGTTTCCTTCAACGCCCTTGCCAAATTTTTTGCCCCTCAAACAATGCGAGTTAAAGGGTATTTTAAGAAACAAAACCTTACTGTGCTCCTATATTCTAGTAGCATGCACAATTTTATCGATCCAAAGGTGGCTAAGCAAGCAAATTGTTTTATATACCCTTGCAATAACTTTGAAGTGATGATTGGAAACGGTAGAAAAATTGCATGCAAAGGAAAATGCAGAAATATAAAACTAACTATGGGGGTTTATAACATGAAAGGCGACATGTACGTCCTACCCCTAGGTGGTTGCGACATTGTACTAGGTGTACAATGGTTACGAACCTTGGGCGTAGTCCAATGGGAATTTGATGAACTATGGATGAAGTTCACAACAAAGAACCAAACCTATATTATCAAAGGCCTAAAATCAGGACCTTCCCAAATCGTAAGCTCGCATAGAATGGAGAAAATTATCCAAAAAGGAAACAAAGGAATGGTCACCCAATTATTTTCAATTCAACCTAGTCACAAAGAAGAAGAGACACCGAAGTTACAAAATATTTTAGACCACCATAAGGTGGTATTCAATGAACCAAAAGGACTACCTCCACAACGAAGTCATGATCACACTATTCCACTACTTCCAGGGCATCAACCTCCTAATATTAGACCTTATCATTATCCATACCTCCAAAAGACCGAAATAGAGAAATTAGTACAAGAGCTTCTTAAGGCAGGAGTCATTAGACCTAGCAAAATCCCTTACTCCTCTCCAATTATTTTAGTTAGAAATAAGGATGGATCGTGGCGTTTATGTGTCGATTTTTGAGTGCTTAATAAAATGACCATCAAGGATAAATTTCCTATTCCGGTCATAGACGAGCTATTAGATGAACTCCATGGGGCAACTTATTTTTCCAAGTTAGACTTACGGTCGGGCTACCACCAAATACGAGTCAACGAAAAGGATATTCCTAAGATGGCCTTTCGCACTCACGAAGGGCACTACGAATTCTTGGTGATGCCATTTGGCCTTACCAACGCTCCTTCTACCTTTCAAAGTCTAATGAATAAGGTATTTCACCCTTTCCTTCATAAATTTATATTAGTTTTCTTTGATGACATTTTGATTTATAGCAAAACATGGGAAGAACATTTGGACCATGTTAGACAAGCATTACAAATCTTGAAGGAAAATCAACTTTATGCAAAAATATCAAAGTGTTCCTTTGGAAAACAAGAAATTGAATACTTAGGGCATATTGTCTCAAAGGAAGGAGTTATGGTAGATCCTTGCAAAATTGAGGAGGTGAAAAATTGGCCTATTCCAAAAACCTTAAAATGTCTACGTGGGTTTCTTGGACTAACGGGATATTATAGAAAATTTGTCCAAAATTATGGTAAAATCGTTGCCCCTCTAACAACATTACTTAAGAAAAACGCTTTCAAATGGTCATCTAAAGCGGATGAGGCCTTTATCACCTTGAAAACTATAATGTGTACCACCCCTATTCTAGCCATGCCCAACTTTTCTAAACCATTCATCATTGAAAGTGATGCTTCAAGAATAGGAATGGGAGCCGTACTCATGTAGGATGAAAGGCCTCTAGCTTTTATAAGCAAAGCATTTTCTCCTAAGAATCTAGCTCGCTCTACGTATGAAAAAGAGATGTTGGCGATTGTCCATGCTATTCAACATTGGAGGCCTTACCTTATTGGCCAACATTTCATTATACGCACTGACCATCATAGCTTGAAGTATTTTTTGGAACAAAGGACTAATACCCCGAAACAACAAAAGTGGGTTACTAAACTTCTTGGCTATGATTATGAAATTACATATAAAAATGGAAAGGACAACATGGCAGCCGATGCACTTTCTAGAAAATTTGAAGATATGCCTCAAGTCCATGCTCTTTCCTCCCTTATTCCTAAATGGGTAGATGAGGTGCATGAAGAATGGATAAATGATCCTACTATCCACGCCTTAATTCAACAACTTCAACATAATCCTAGTAGCAAACCTCCATACACTTGGAAGGACAATATATTAAGATACAAAGGAAGGATGGTCCTCACCCCCAATTCAACTTATCATGAAAAACTTCTTCATGAGTTACATACCTCACCCACTGTAGGCCACTCTGGTTTCTTAAAAACCTATAAAAGAGCCACTACCTCCTTCTATTGGGTAGGAATTAAAAATTACATCAAAAATTTTGTAAAAGAATGTGAAGTTTGCCAAAGACAAAAGGAGGAGACCCTTGCTATTCCAGGATTACTTCAACCTCTTCCTATACCCACCAAAACATGGGCAGATATTTCTATGGACTTTATTGAAGGATTACCAAAATCAAGAGGAAAAACAACCATTTTTGTAGTCGTTGATCGCTTATCTAAATATGCCCATTTTTGTCCCGTGGCTCATCCTTATACCGCTAGCACTATAGCCCACCTCTTCCTAGATAACATCTTTAAATTACATGGTATGCCCTCCACAATTGTTAGTGACCGTGACCCAACTTTCACTAGCACTTTTTGGAAGGAATTGTTCAAATTACAAGGTACTCAACTTCGTATGAGCTCCGCTTACCATCCTCAAACCGATGGCCAAACAAAAGTTGTAAATAAATGCTTGGAAACATACCTTCGATGTTTTGTTTCTACTCAACCACTCCATTGGGTAAAGTGGCTTTCACTAGCGAGAATGGTGGTATAACACTTCATACCATACGTCCATCAAAATGACTCCTTATGAAGCATTATATGGCCAAACACCACCATCCCTCACTTCCTATATTCCAGGGACTACAAAAGTCCATGCGGTGGAAATGGAACTCGCTACTCGAGATGACATACTATGGATCCTAAAAGAGAACCTACACACCGCCTAGCATCGCATGAAGTAGTAAGCCGATCAACATAGAAGTGAATGTAGTTTCCACGAGGGTGATATGGTTTTCTTACATCTCCAACCTTACCGTCAATCCTCTCTTAAACAAAAAGGTTCTCAAAAGTTAGCACCCAAATTTTACGGGTCGTATAAAGTTCTCCAACGTATTGGGACCGTTGCTTACAAACTTGAGCTTCCTCCCTCTTCCAAACTTCACCCCGTATTTCATGTATCTTTCCTTAAGCTCGTAGTTGGAGCCCATATCACGACACAAACCACTCTCCCTAAATTTTTTGATGATGGAGTACTTCTAGTCGAACCAGAAGCTATCTTGGATCGCCGCTCTCGTCACCTTCGTACTCACGATATCACAGAAGTTTTAATCCATTGGAAAGGTCTACCTTTAGAAGACACGACGTGGGAAACTCTTCACGATATCCAACAACAATTTCCAAATTTCTAGCTTTGAGGACAAAGCTCTTTTAAGGGGGGTGGCATGTTAGGACCCTCCTAACATAATACAATTATCATTATCTTAATATATTAACTTACAAGGGGTCACACCCTTTCACAAGCACACACTCCTTGGTTGGGTATATTAACCCAATCACTTTTTATTTTTAAGACATCGAAGAATATACATTTATTAATATATAGGGAGTTTACCTTCTATAGGGAGTTTACCTTCTATTTCTTAATATTTCTTGTGATTCTATTTAAGTCAGAGTCTTCCACTTGGTATCTTACCAGGTTCTTAATCCCTAATTATCCCTAATTACTCCCTCCCACATGTGTGTGCACTAGGTTAGTTAGGATATTTCTTAGGAAACCCTAACCTAACCCCATATCTAACCTAGAGTTGACTAATCCTAGTTAACCCTAATATCTCCTCACACATGTGTGAGGATGAGATATTTCCTCAAGGGAATGTGAGGAAGCCACCTCACAAACCCTAACTTAACCTTCATAGGATCTCACCCTAGGGCTTAGTTCTCCTAACTACCCCCCTACACCTTGGGTTTTCTTATAAATAGTGGGCCCAAACCCTCATTTATCTCTCTCTCCACTTATGTCCAAAGCACATAAACTCTTCAAAATATGTATAGAAGCACAGCAAAGCAGATTTGAACCTGAACATTAGCAGTACAATAGCAAAGGAACCTCTCCACCAAAGGATTTCTGAAGAACAATAGTTATAGTCTGATTCACCCCTCGCCCCATGAATCCAGCACCAGTTCACCCCTTGGGTGGTGAATTGGGTCTACAAGGCCCAAATCAACCCAAATATTAGAGGTAAGCTTCATTTTGTATTTTTATGTGGTTTTGCATCATTTATTTTAGTTTTTATTATGTTTTATGAGTCAATTTATCTTTCTTACTATGGGGCCTGACTGAGGCAAGCCCCCCAACTCACTAACCCCTTTTTGCAGGTTTATCCTAGAACCAAGGAGGGAAACAACAAAAAACTACAACCTCATGGTGGTATGCAAGCCCATATACACTAAGGAATGTGAAAAGAAGGCATCAGGCCTATTGTAACATTTGTGAAAAGAAAGGAAAAGGGGAATTCTCCCTATTTGTAACCTATGCAAATCTTATCATGAATAAAATACATTTTTTTGAATAGCATGTGTCTTTAATGTGTTATTAGATCAAATGCAATCTTTTGGCCATTTCATTCTAGCACACCCGATGGGACCCCCACAACGGATAGTGTCGGGTTAACTAGTTTTACAAATCTGATATTATCCTCTATTTTTGTGTTTTGTAGGTACCATATCTGACTGATATAGAAACCTCCAAAGCCCTAGGAACCACCTCAGGCCTTCAGAATAGATATTTGGGGTCTCCAAACCTGATTCACCCCCCACCCCATGAACCAGATCTCAATTCACCCCCTAGGTGGTGAAGTCAACCTACCAGCCTCAAAAGCCCCCAAAATTGTAGGGGTGAGTAGCACAAGAGCCAACCAGACCATCTATAGCATCAGAGTCCAGGTATTCCACAAATTTATTTCTATTTTGGAATGTATGAGTGCAAAATAATTTATTAATTAAAGCATCAATATGGTTGGTAAATCCCACTTTTCTTGCATATCCATCATGTTAGAAAATGCATTTTAGTTGCAGAAACCTGCACAAAACCAGCAAGTCTGATTTTGTAAAAATTTGTGCAAATTTTAGTTTCTTTGCCTAACTCAAATGTAGCATAAGCTTTCCATTGCTTCTTTACTCCATAGCATACATTTCCATTACAAAAATATTTCAAATTCTTAATTCTAAAGTTTAGATTTAGGATTAAGGTTTCTTTCCTTTGTACATGCTTAATGTAATATGGACAATTTATCCTCATATAAATCCGTGTTACATATTTTCCTTGTGCTAGAATCTAGGGTTCCATAAACCCCTACTCACATACCTTTCACATTACTTGTTTGCATGTGTTACAAAATAGAGTCAATTTATTTTCCTAAATGCATCTAGGATTAGATTCTTTGTTTACAAAAAGCATTTCATTCTAGTATTTTGCTTTCAAAAAATGCATATAGGGCTAGCATTTAATTTGAAAAGGCAATTAGTTAGATTTCCTATTTTACATAACATCGTTAGAAAACAAAAACCCACACACACACACACGTGGTATCTTAAACAAGTGGTGAGATTGGATTTCATCCCCAATCCATCACTCGAGACTGGTGTTGACGAAGTTTTACCCTCCACCAGCTCTCAACCCCCTAGACACCTAGCAGCCCCACAAGAGTGGTTTTTTGGGCCTCATCACTAGAAAACCCCCCACTTTTGAGACTAGGCTTCTGGATTTCATCACCAAAAGTTACCTTCATAGTGGGATAGGATTAGATACCTTTGTCCACAAGGCTAACATAATTCATGGATATGGTAACTATCATTATTGACTAAGCCCTCCTGAGGGTGAAGTGAAAGCATGGGGTACGCCAACCATACCTAGCACATCATAGATAGTGCCACCTCTTCTTGTAAGAGGATATAGCGAACTCACTTCAGCATAGTGGGTTCCCCCCTTTTAGGATATCATTTTACTGCACCTTCCATACAGGTCACCTTTTGCACATTGTGATATTGTTCTATTTTGTGCATCTTTGGGTGTTGCAGGAGGTTTGATACCGATGACATTCCTGATTTACTAGAGTATTCACTCCACTACCTGTGATTCTACTTAGGAAGTATCAACATCAAAACACACATAAATGAACAAAACACTTTTATTTTTAGCATTTAGAACTGATTCTAGTTTACCATTGTTTGCATGATCACAAATTAGTTTTAGCATAGTACACCACTTGTCACTTTATTATTCAAGCTACACACAACACGTCATTGCTTTACTTTTATATTAGATATAGTCGAGTCCACACCACATAGGGTTATTCCTAAACCCCTTCACACAACACACATAGAACTACAAGATTTAATTCCTATGTAGTTCTAAACCTTCATGACATGGCACATGCTACCATACCTATTGTCACCCACAGTCGAGTACGTGAGCAAGCATACCTTATAGAGGAAGCACCTACCACTTCTTCTAGTCAACCCCCTCCTACTCCTTTGATCATGAAGGGGAAGGCCATACACACATCTGATTTACTCACAAGATCTGATGTACAATACACACACATGATGCCTCAGGATGAGATGTCCACTTTGAGTGAAGCCCTCGCTACTTCACTTGTAGAATATTATCCACTTCTTTCATCCCCATCCTTGCCTAATCCATTGACCATGTTCTGTGACCACGTGATCTACACGGTACTAGGACAACCTCATCCATTCTTTACCATAGATGAGGAGGTCATACCTACTTCCCCTACATTTGCACACCCCTTTTTCCAGAGTCTATCTCAATCCCTTTTTGAGAATGACTCCTCCCTCTTGAACCATACTCGCCTAGAGGTCACATCATTTACCCCTATCGTAGGAATGATTTTTGACCCTTCCTCTTCCACCATAGGTACTCAGAGGCCAACATTCCAAACTGTACAACAACAACCTCCTCTACAGGAACAACAAACACCCCCTCAAACATCATACCCATACTCTTCCCAAGAGTCCCAACCATCATCATCTCAATAGCTATTTTTCATAATGTTTGAGGACTTATCACAAGAGCCTCTCCAAACCCAAACCACCCAATGGTAGTAGCAACAACCGACAACCCAAATTCATTCGAGAGTGGACACAGGCACCACCTCCTCTTCCCAAGCTCCTACTTTGGAAGCTCACCCATCTTTTTCTACTATATTCCCACCTACATATCAGGTTCCTAAAATGTACAATACCCAATCTTGCACTCTACCCTCACCTTCATTGACCTTTAGGATACCTCCTCCTCCTCCTTTCCAAGTGCCTACCGCTAATCTTCCTCCTACCTATGAATCAAAACCCATAGCTTATACGTCCACTTCCCTGGGCTATTCCACATAGTTTAGCTTCACTACCACCCATCCTTTAGGATAGAGATAGGTCCCATATTTTGACACCTTACCTCAACCATCCCTAGCACCAGTAGCATCGATACCTCCACTCTTACCTACTAGGGCTACATTTTTCACACCTCCTCCTTCATGGTCATCACCTCCTATGTCCCAACCATTATAGCAGGATCCTACCCAATAGGAACCCATGCCACAACAACACACATCCCAATCACAATATTACCACCCCCAACAAACATCTATTCCACAACCTAGTATCCCACTAGCTCCTACATCATATGCCACTCAATACCCATCATACCAAGACTAGCTAGAACAATTCCCTCCACAATACATAGAAGAACAACAACAACCTCACTATCCACCACACTCCCAGGCTCAACCAACCCTAGCACAATCCTCCATGCCCTTAACACCTAAAATTCAACTCTTACAAGATGAAGTCAAGATGTTAAACTTGCACATTGCAAGCTACGGGCCACAAAAACCATCCTACAATGAACTTTGCAATGATCCAGTTCATCCATACATCCCTATCCCACCTTACCCCTACCACTTTGAGATCCCAAAGTTCGATAAGTATAAAGGTAAGGAAGACCCCAGAGAGCATGTCAGTAACTATCGCTCAACTTGCTACTTCATAGTAGCAATCCCCTTATGTTGTGTACCTTCTCCCTCTCCCTTGTAGGACAAGCCTTATATTGGTATAACATGCTACCATGGCATAGCCTTTATACCTTTGAGAAATTAGCAAACACATTTCTAGAACACTTCTCCATTAATATCAAGAAGAAGACAACCTTTTTAGATGTCTACGCCCTATGACAGGCTGATGATGAACCTATCACCGAGTTTGTATCTATATGGAGAGTGATCATCCATGATCTTTCCCATAGCCTCCCTACCATAGAGCTAGTGACACTCTTTTCCAAGAGTTTCCACAAACACATCTCTACCTCCCTACAACTTCACCAAAGTCGCACCTTTGAGGAAGCCATTTCACAAGCAAATGTTATCGAAGACATTAAAGTCCAATATAGTAAAATTAAGTTAAGATCAAAGCCTAACTATAGTTCAAAATTCTATTTTAATAGAAACACACCTAACCAACCTTATCCTTGACCTCCATAAGCCAACCAAGTGGCAACTACTACCCTAGCACCCGCACCAAGTCCACCACCTTACATTCCACAATAACAAGTTTTCCAAACCAATGTGCCTCCCCCACCTAGGCCTCAACAATCTCATGGCATGCACCCATAGGGTCCACAATGTAACCTTACACCACTATCCAAACCCTTACCAACCCTCTTCCATAGGTTACATGAGGGTGGACATCTCCTTCTACCCGATATTTGACCATTAGATCCAAATATACCTAAGCCTCATGGATACAACGAGCAACTCTATTGTCCATACCATAGATAGCATGGCCATGACATCAAGTCATGTCACTCCTTCCATGCTCAAGTACAAGACCTAATTGATAGGGGTACCATTCAGGTATCAAACCCTTTAGCCCCGCAAAACCAAAACCTAGGGATCTTCCATAATCCTCTACCGGACCACAGAGGAACCAATCCCCAAAGACCTCCAACCAATCCTCCAGGACCACCTCACCAAGTGAATAGTGTCCAACATGATCCTCCATCACGTGGAGTAGTAGGCATGATAAACCTTACCACATGGAACCAATGATACCTATCATGTCAGACCATACCTATTGTCTCCCCACCTGCCCAATTCACATCGCCATAGGTCTCCCAAAATCCTAGCATTGTACCACCTCCACCCCAAAATGTGATCATGATTCATGGTAGCCTCACCCATAAACTATGTAATGCCCCTATGCGATTATCAATTTTTGACCTCTTACAACAATCTCAACCCCATCATGAGGTGTTGAATGATATTTTACATTCTATAGATTTAGAAATGCATGATACAAATGCATTTGTAAACTTTGTAGGGAACATCCCATGATACCTCCAACCATCCATTAGTTTCCATGACCATGAGATAACAAAACTTGTAGGAGAAGGAGTGGATCCCCCTCTCCACATACAAGCCACTATCAATGACATCACCTACAAGTGGGTCCTCATTGATATGGGCTCATCCATTAGTATCATATCTACGATAGCCCTACATCATTTACATATTCCACCAGCCCACTTTGCCACACCTTCGCTTGACTTACGTGCATTTGATGGCTCTATGAGACCTATGGTAGGATCCATAGTCCTCCCTATCCGAGTAGGTGTTCGTACCATTTCCATCCTCTTCCACATAATCCAAGGGGAGATGTAGTACAACATCCTCCTTGGTCACCCATGGATCAGGGATATGCAATGTGTCCCTCTACACCAAGACATCCATAATGGACTTTTCCATTGCATCCCGATCGATGGGGACCCCTTTAAGTTTTGCAACATCATAGATCTCCCACCTACACCTTCCTTATCATCCATGCAACTCTTCTCAATTTCTTCCCATCAGTTAGTTTGAGCATAGACATTCTCTCCTACATTAACCTTGTTACCCCAATCCTCATCAAGGACACACACTTTAGTGTTAGCACCTTTAGTGCCATCATCTATAGTGCATAATCCCACTACCATACTATTTTCACCTCCTATATTATGGCCACCATGATCATCCCAACCTTCATCCTCTACAAACCCACTACCAATACCGCAACTGCCATTACCACCCACATTAAGCCCTATTGCTCCACCTCAATCATCATCCCCTATAGAAGCACCTATCCTCCCTACACTGTGTACACATCCACTTCATTTTCATCCATGGCCTATGTCATTCACCTCCCCATGTAACCCAGCATCAAAACCTATGCCCACGCCTTCACAATTCTCATAGGTCAATCATCCTATACTAGCTACCACAATCAAATTCCATGAGTAGGAGCAACGAGCATCTCTTTTAGATAATAAAATACTACACCCCTCCACTACTAATATTAGAGACTCTTATACTTCACCATCATCATCTGAGTTATGTTCACCACCTCATTCACTAGAGCATGCAACACTGTGCATATATATTTTCATATCAAACTTAGGTCCAGGGGATTACAATGTATATGATACCCATGTATGCCCATATACCATCCAATCCACATGAGACATTGGCTACCCTTCAGACTCAATGTTGACTATTGGAACCATCATACAACTAGGATCTCTTGATAATCATACCAACTTCATCTACATTGAATTTGATTCCTCACTCCCCCTAGTAGTTTCTCCACCACCATAATCTAGATTTTATGGTACAATTGATCATTTGGCTAATCCTTAATTTACCTTACGCTACCTTCGACACATCCATTGGAATGGTTTTGGACTATACTACTATTATAAAGGGTTGTGTATATCCATTAACCCTCATGTCCAATCCCCTACTGACAAATATTGCTTAGGTTATCATCCAACCGCCATCCATATATTAGAAGTTTAATATTTGTCCTTGCATCCTTTCCCACTTTTGACATACACCTTGGAATAATATATTGATATGGAAATTCTAGAGGATACCTCCTCACCTAATTCCACCATTATAGAAGAATGAGTGGACTACCATAATTAAAATAAAATATCTTCAAGATATCCAATTCCTAAATGACACGCTGCACAGTAGAGGTTCGACGTTCTGGAAAGCAATCTTAACAAGTAGAGTGGTCATAAAGAAAGGCCTAAGATGGGTTCTAGGTAACGGGTAGAAGATCAGGTTATGGGATGACAAGTGGGCCAAGGATAAAGTTTTATCTCAGGTTCCTCACCTAGTGAGGATCAAAAGAATCACAAAGGATCTCATAGGAAGGAAAGTGGTTGATTTCATGAGACATGACAGAGGAAGGCTTATTTGGAAATAGATAAGGATTCAAGGATTTGAAGCTGAATTAGAAGAAATCCAAAGTATCCTGCATCAACAATTCATTTCCATGAGACCTGAGTAGGATCATCTAATATGGGCAGCTACCAAAAATGGGTAGTTCTCAGTCAAATCTGCATACATGCATATGTTATATACTGAGGACCCCACACTCCAGACACAGCTGGTGTGGGTCAAAAATATTATTCATGTTGCAATGTTCTTGTGGCTGGTGATCCAAGGCAATATTCTTACTATTGACAACTTGATAAGGAAAGGTATGATAGTTTCTAACCACTATTTTTTGTGCAGGGCCAATTGGGAGTCCACCCTCCATATTTTCCTTGAATTCCTGGTTTCTCTGAGTGTCCTCAATGGGTTATTTCAAGCCTTTAGAATTTTTTGGATCAGACTAGCCACCATCATTGACCTCTTCCACCAATGGACAAATCCCTTTGTTAGCCTTAGGCTGAGGTTTTTTTGGAATATTTGCCTCCATAATTTTCTTTGGCAAGTTTGGCTAGAAAGAAACCATAGAGCATTCCATGAGTTGAGCCATGATGTTACCTCCATCACCAATAAGATTCTTACCTTCGCCCATGAAAACATTATCCTTATTCCTCATGAAGCTCAAAATCCTTCCCCCTAGGAGAGGCTGATCGCTCATTCCTTAAATATTACTTTGGGTGAGAAACCTGTGTCTACCACAGTCAATCCCAGATTAGATGTCAAGTGGAAACTGCCCCCGATTGGTTGGTTCAAGCTCAACTTCGATGGGGCCTCTAAAGGTAACCCTGGCAAAGCAGGGGCTGGAGGAGCAGTGAGAGACCATCAAGGCAAGATGGTGTTGGCCTTTTATGAATAGTTGGGAATAAGGACTAAAAATGAGGCAGAAGTAAGAGCATTATGGAGGGGTCTTCATCTAGCTTAGGAGATTGAATGTAAACTAATTATCGAAGGAGATTCGATGTAGGTCATAAACCTTCTCAACAATGGGAAAAATCCTTTGTGGCAGATTAAGACTATCATCAAAGAGGCTAGGATCCTCTACCATGCCAAGAATGATTGGAAGGCCCAGCATGTGTTTAGGGAAGCAAATAAAATAGCTGATATCTTGGCAAATATAGGGGTGGAAGCCATTGGGCTGGTCACTTGGGAACATGGGGTCCCAAGTGATGTGGACAAAATTATTCAAAATGATCGCCAATTATGATGAAACTGTGGGGATCAGAAAAAGGGAGTGGAGTTTCATTTTTGTTTTGTCAGTATTTCTTCGGTCCTTCTTGTGATGGCTTTAGTTCTCTTTGCAACGAGAGAAGGATCCAGGTGGCATGGTGGCCTCATGTGATGGGGTTAAGGGCAAAGGCAGCAGCCAAGGACCGATGTCACAATTTCATGACATGTCGTAGTTTAAGTAAAAGCAAAATACAGCAAGAAAGAAAAAGTGTCACGATATCGCGACATGTTGAGCAAGAAAGAAAAAGTGTCGTGATATCGCGACATGTTGAGCAAGAAGGAAAAAGGGTCATGATTTTGCGACATGTTGAGCAAGAAAGAAAAAGTGTCATGATTTCGTGACATGTAGAGCAAGAAAGGAAAAGTGTCGTGATATCACGACATGTTGAGCAAGAAAGAAAGAGTGTTGCGATATCACGACATGGTGAGCAAGAAGGAAAAAGTGTCACTTTTTGGTGACATGTTGAGCAAGAAGGAAAAAGTTTTGCGATATCGCGACATGTCGCATTTTTGTGACCAAAAGAGAAGAGAAAGAGCAAGAAGGAAAAAGTGTCACGATATCGTGACATGTCGCATTTTTGCGACCAAAAGAGAAGAGAAAGAGTAAGAAGGAAAAGTGTCACGATATTGCGACATGTCGCATTTTCGTGACCAAAAGAGAATAGAAAGAGTAAGAAGGAAAAAGTGTCACGATATCGCAACATGTCGTATTTTCGTGACCAAAAGAGAAGAGAAAGAGTAAGGAGGTGAAAGTGTCGCGATATCGCGACATGTTGGATTTTCGTGGGCAAAAGCCAAGAAAAGGAGCATGGAGGTGAAAGTGTCGCGATATCGCGACATGGTGAGCAAGAAGGAAAAAGTGTCACTTTTTTGCGACATGTTGAGCAAGAAGGAAAAAGTGTCGCGATATCACGACATGTTGCATTTTCATGACCAAAAGAGAAGAGAAAGAGCAAGAGGAAAAAAGTGTCACAATATTGCGAAATGTTGCATTTTTGTGACCAAAAGAGAAGAGAAAGAGTAAGAAGGAAAAGTGTCATGATATCACGACATGTCGCATTTTCATGAGCAAAAGAGAAGAGAAAGAGTAGGAAGGAAAAAGTGTCACGATATCACGACATGTCGCATTTTCGTGACCAAAAGAGAAGAGAAAGAGTAAGGAGGTGAAAGTGTCGCGATATCGCGACATGTTGGATTTTCGCGAGAAAAAGCCAAGAAAAGGAGCAAGGAGGCGAAAGTGTCATGATATCATGACATGTTGCCTTTTCATGTCCAAAAGCAACAAAAGAGGTCAAAGAGGCAGAAGTTTCATGATTTCGTGACATGTCGCATCTTCGACATGTCATTGTTTCATGACGATCCAGAGCAAATGAAGGAAAAGACTCAAGGACAATGCGATTTTGTGACTTGTCGATTCTTCATGGCTGGAAGCGACAAGAGAAAAAAATGGGAAATGAATGTCATGATTTCGTGACATGTCTCAGTTTCATGATAGGCAGTGGCAAAGGAGCTGAATGAAGGTAGATTGTCATGATTTCATGATAGGTCTCATTGTCGTGACATGTCACATTTTCATGAATTTCTAGAGCAAATGAAGAAAAAGACTTAAGGACGTCATGATTTTATGACATGTCGAACATTCATGGATGGAAGTGGCAAGAGTGCAAAATGGGAGACAAATGTCATGATTTCGTGACATGTCTCATTGTCGTGACATGTCACATTTTTGTGACATGCAACGGCAAAGGAGCAGAACGAAGGTAGAATGTTGTGATTTCGTGACATGTCTCTTTTTCATGATAGGTCACATTTTCAAAAATTTCCAAAGTAAAAGATGGAAATGACTTAAGGACGTCACGATTTTGTGACGTATCACATTTTCATGGCTGGAAGCAGAAAGAGTGCAAAATGGGAGACGAATGTCATGATTTCGTGACATGGCTCATTTTTGTGACATGTTGCATTTTCATAGCTTATAGCGGCAAAGGAGCAAAACATTGGTAGAATGTCACAATTTCGCGACATTCCTCAGTTTTGTGACATGTCACCGTTTTGCAACTCTTCAAAGCAAATGAAGGAGAAGACTTAAGGACGTCACAATTTCATTATAGGTCACATTTTCACGGTTGGGGCATCAAGAGAGCAATGCGGTGGGCCACTGCCTGTGTTCTAAGGTGTTGGTAAATATATGTAATGGACGGTGCTCTTTCTTGGTAGGGTGGCCTCATAAGGGTACTAGTAGCGAAGGATAGACTGTCCCTATTGAGTTTTTGATCCATAACAGCATAGTGCTGATTTTGTAAAAGGTTTTGGGTCAACCTAGAAAACCCGGATGTAATGAAATTGTACCTTAATTACCAAAAAAAATAAAAAATTCCACCATTATAGTCCCCTGTGATTTCTTTCAAGAGCCCTCCATGTTCGACACCACATCGTCATGTTGTGTCGATGATTTGACAAACCAATTCGCTATGCTATCCTTAAACATGCACTACCTGGAGCATGACATGGCATCCCCACCACCATCATCAACATACTTAGCTTCATTTATTCCTATACATCAACAACTTCAATGAGCTGCCACTCGACCATGATCCCCACTAGTTATCCTGCACCCTCCTTTAAGCCTTTTAGGACACTCACAGGTTGTCGAGTCATCATCACCAGACTCTTCACCACCCACATCCCCCACAACATTAGTCAATATGGTCAAGGTGGATATTTTCTCTCCACTATGATATACACACCACCCAACACGAGACGATACACCAAACCCTAACTTCATCGACCTCGCCCACATCTCACCCATACTAGCACCATAATATTTCCTACTCTCGCCACACGTCTTGCATGCTATGAATGCCCCTTCATCATCTACACCACCTCACACATTGTAGGTGCACCACATGGACATTTACCTATATGATGAATACAAACTTACCGAGGCCATCGATGACCTCCATCTTATTCCAATTCTAGAATAGCTATGTGATGGTTCCCACATGCTCATTGAGGAAACCATTGACGTTGACATAGGTGATGATCCTGAAACCCCTCACATAGTTAAATTAGCCACTAGCCTCTCACTCGAGGAGTACATCCTATTCACAAATTTCCTTTGCAAGTATATCTGAGTCTTCACGTGGTCATACAAAGATATGCCAGGACTCGATCCTACCCTAGTAGTCCACAACCTCACACTTGATCAAAATGCCAAACTAGTAAGGCAAAATTTATGATGCATGCACCCAACCATTGCATTACTAGTAAAAATTGAGCTCCAAAAGCTCTTATATGTAGACTTCATAGTACCCATAGACTATCCTGAATGGGTCTCTAACATGGTCCTCGTACCCAAGCCATTCGATGAAGTTCATGTATGCACAAACTTTCATGACTTAAACAAAGCTTGTCCCAAAGATAACTTCCCCCTACCTAACATTGACTCCCTCATCAATTCCATCATAGGCCATGAGATGATATCCCTCATGGATGGATTTTTAGGTTATAACCAAATCAGAATCAACCCTGCCGATCAACACAAGATGTCATTCACAACCCCTTGGGGGACCTTCTGCTACAAGGTCATGCCATTTGGCCTTAAAAACATTGGGGCAACCTACCAGCATGCCATGACCTACATATTCCATGATTACATGCACAAAATCATGGAATATTATGTAGATGACCTCATTGCTAAATCCAAGAAATGCTCGAAACACCTTGAAGATCTTTGCTGGATCTTTGACCACTTGTTAGAACACAATGTCTACCTTAACCCAAATAAGTGTGTCTTTGGTGTTACCTTAGGAAAAATCTTAGGATTCATTGTCACCCAATGAGGCATTGAAGTTGATCCTAGTAAAGTAAAATCCATCACCGAGATGCCCCCACCTACTACCTTGAAACAATTGCATAGCCTCCAGGGAAAAATCACTTATATTCATCGATTCATAGCACAACTATCAGACAAGTGCAAACCATTCAATCACCTTTTACAAAAGGGAGTAAATTTCAAATGGGATGATAACTACCAACAAGATTTTGATGACATCAAAACTTACCTTACTTCACCACCAGTTATGTCACCCCCACACCCATAACTACCACTCATCCTATACATTTTTGCTACATATTTTGTGCTTGGTACCCTTCTATCCCAAAAGAACATGCTTGACAAAGAGCAAGCCATTTACTACATAAGTCGCATGCTAGTTAGCTACGAAGCTAGATACGGGTACATGGAGAAACTATGCCTAGTCGTAGTATTTACCACCCAAAAACTATGCCATTATATGCTCAACCATACAACCTTTGTCATCGCCCGAGACAATCCCCTCCATTACATGATGAACAAAAGCTATCACAATTCCCACACAACCAAGTGGATCATGCTTCTAACTAAATTTGACCTCGAATTCATTTCACAAAAGTCCATCAAAGGGTAGGTCATAGTAGACCAACTTGCAGAAGCTCCCTTGTATGATGACCAACCTCTCCTCATTCAGCTCCCTGATGACTCCATCTTCCATGTAATAGAAGATAAATAATATGTTGAACCAGACATGATAGTCGATTTGACTCTATTCTTTGATGGCTCCCGATGCATGCATGTTGGGGGTGTAGGCATTGTATTCTTCACACCTGAAGGTGAACCACTCCCCTTTTCATTCAAGTTGGACTTCCCTTGTATGAACAACAATGCAGAATATGAAGCCCTAATCCTCGGATTGAAATAGGCACATTCCATGCATATTAAATGCCTCCATATCATAGGTGATTCCCTTTTAATAGTAAACCAAGTGCAAGAGATCTAGAAATGCAATTACCCAATCCTTCAACAATACAAACACATTGCACAACAACTCCTCTACCGATTCGAATGGTATGACATCGAAGCCACCCCATGATCCTCAAACCATTTTGCAGATACAATGGCCTCCTTAGGATCATTAATCCTACAAAATCCAACATCAACAACCACATCCATGACCATTCATACACTCACTCAATCTGCCATATCACCCACATCTCCTAAAGATGATGGTGGCATTCATGTGGTCGATACCGAACCACATGACCCATGGTTTGCGTAGATCAAATATTATATTAAATTAGGATTCCTACCATGCGACTTACCGCATGCTCAATGTCGAGCATTTAAACAAAGAGTAATCCACTACACATTGTTGGGGGACATCCTCTATCACCATAGCTATGATGGCATGCTCTTGCATTGCTTAGAACCTCATGAATCTCAATGGGTTGTACAAGAAACCCATGATGGTACTTGTGGTGGTCACTTCAATGGCATGGCAATCATGAAATGCATCCTTCGCATGGGATACTATTGGCCAAAAATGGAACATGACTATTGTGAGTATGTGAGGCATTGTATCAAGTGCCAACAACATGCAAACCTCACACATCTTCCATCTCAAGTGCTCCAACCAATCCAATCCATGTGGCCTTTCTCCCAATGGGACCTAGATCTTATTGGATAAATTACACCTGCTTCCTCAGCTAATCATAAGTTCATCATCACTGCTATAGAATACTTTACAAAGTGGGTCAAAGCCATCCCACTTGTCCAAACCACAGGAGCAAAGATAGCAACATTCATAATAGATCATATCATATGTCACTTCAGAATTCCTTCCCAAATCATCTCTGAAAATGGGAAATCCTTCAAAAACAAAACCATCCGAGCTCTCTGCAGCAAGTTCAACATTCAACATAGTTTCTCTACCCCATACTACCCATAGGGTAATGGCCAGGAAGAGGCCACAAACAAAATAATTTGCTCCATCCTACGCAAAACTGTAGTAGAATCGCATCGTGACTAGCACAACCAAATACCCCTAACCTTGTGGGCATACCATACAAGCATCCGTACCCCCACTGGGGCAACCCCATTTTCACTTGTCTATGGGGTGGAAGCTATCATACCCCTTGAGCTTGAGATACCTTCCCTAAGGGTATCCATGAAAGAATTCATTGATGATGACACCGCCTATCAAGCCTACTTAGATCAACTTACACTCCTCGATGAACGTCGCATCCATGCCATCGAGCACACATGAGTCTACCAAGATCACCTTCACCATGCCTACAATAGTAAGGTACATCAACATGAATTCCAAATTGGTGATTTGGTTCTCAAAGAAAACCAACAGATCACAAGTCAACCTCACCAACAGTGAGACAAGTTTACCCCAAACTGGTTGGGCCCATTCATCATCACACACAAATATGGTTTAGGTGCCTATCACTTGGCTAATCTTGAAGGCCTTGATGAACCTGAGCCTATTAACATTTTGCACCTTCATGCATTCAATGCCTAACACACACAAGCATTCACTATCACAAGTGGTACACACCACTATGCACAAACACATCACTCACTAGGCACATCATGATAAATGCATGTCTTTTTACTTTAAATATTTTGCATGTATTTTCCCCTTTATGTCATTTTTATGCTATTGGTATCTTTTTTCCTTTTTTAGGATCTACATCATCTACAGCCACACCATCAGTAGCAAGATATGATAACATCCACATACATCATCATGCAGGACCCTCCACCACCACCACCTATACCGATCACACCAGTTGACCTAGCCCGACCACCAGTCACCCTTCATACTAGGTGGTCTTCACATTCCTCACATTCAAACCATTACACTCCACCTCGATGCCTTTTCCCTCACCATCGAGGTTCATCTTACTCACCCCATTCTAGAGATAGTCAGGTCTCCCAATCCTCTTTTGATGACAAGGAGGAAACATCCCATCCTTAGATACAAGGGTCTCCCTCTCATCTTCTTGAAGATACCAAGAACCCTTATTCACCAACTGATTCCCCCCACCACCCTCTAGGAGCTTACTACCCTCCTAACAGGGGATACACTCCTCATCCGGCTCATCCTTCATGCCTACCGGCCCCACTCCCCAATGGAGAGTCTTCTTACACCCAAGCCTTGCAAGCCCATGCAGCTCAAGCTGCCCAAGCCACCCGCGTGCACATGCCTCCATCACACACATGCCACCATCCAGAGCCATCTCCTATGCCACCTATCCTCTAGACACCACCCTCACCACTATGAGGCTTACCCTTTTAGCAAGCTTCCCAATCCCCAAGGTCATTCCAATCCTCCTCCTCATCATCACGACCTCATCCATTTTCTCGTGCATACCAAGCCACTCCATACACATTGGAGTCCCGATCACCACCTTCCCTGATACTATCACCTCCATGCCATGACATACAACACCTCCTTTCCTATCTTGAGGCTCTTGAGCTCCAGATGAGCCATTGTCATTGCCATGTTCATCCATACCAGTCTCCCATGACCCATGCATCTTCACCTCCATGTAGATCCATTCCTCAACCTCAGATTTGACCCACATCAGACTCTTGACCTACACCTCCACCATTGGACCTCCCTTCATCCACCCCTCATTCACCTCTAGTGGAACCTTACATTTACCCCATGCCTATTCCATTTACTCCATTATCAAAAATATTTTATCACCTCATGCATCAAGGTCTTCTTGACTTACCTGAGATTCAGCCCATAGACCCCTCACATC
Source organism: Wollemia nobilis (assembly GCA_028583015.1). Lineage (NCBI taxonomy): Eukaryota > Viridiplantae > Streptophyta > Pinopsida > Araucariales > Araucariaceae > Wollemia > Wollemia nobilis. The sequence goes on from JAQPPZ010016675.1 coordinate 2,231,046, forward strand.
CTAAACCATATAATTACCATGAGAGCCAATATTGTATTTATCATCATCAACCAAGTCATGACATTGAAGAATGTTGATCATTCAAGAACTTGGTGCACAACATGTTGCATGGTGATCAAACTCCATCACCTGAATGCTCCATCCCATTTAGCCAACTTTTGAGTCCTCCATACCGCATCATCCCTAGAACTTTGCCACCATGTGAAACCTTGATAATGCCAGCCCACTACATTCACAACATATCCAACTACACCAACCACCAAAGTCCTAATCGTACTATCACTTCACCATCTCATTCCTGACCTGACCCACACCACTTCACCCATCAGTAGCTCTCATATTCTTCCTTCTTTCTTCTTCTACTTCTTACTTCCTCGCATAGTCATATGGTCATGCTTCGAGTGGCTACATACCTACGTTGATCTACTTCCTCTCTTCTATATTCTTCAGATTTTGGTAATCCCCTCATCTTGCTGGTTACCAAAGCCTATTTCTTCTCACTTCTTCTATCAATACATCCTACTCTCACATCCTATTTCTTTTTGTGATTATTACATCGTTGTACAACTCACAGTTTATTTACCTACTACACACACACCCCACATGCTGGGGCAACCACTATTATAGCATCACACCTTTTTTATCATTATGATATACTATACTCATTTGTAGATAAGTTTTCCACCCTTCTCCTTCTACATTTCATGAGCTTCCTCTTGTAGATATTGCATTCCTCCACTTGCATCATTTACATTACCTCCATTGCATATATCCATATGTTTTTCATGTAAATTTCATTTCAAGTTTGTACATTCTCCCCCAAAATGTGCCTTCAATAGGAGTAATACATGCACTTGTTAGCATCACCACCTAGATGTCCATTCCCCATTTTTAGGATTAGGGTATACATAGGTGTCATGTTAAGTTTTGACTACTTACTAGTTTAGTCAATCAAATGTCACCCCTAGCTGATAGGTTTTACATACTCCTTATGGTTCTTTAGGTTGGTTCAACTTCTCTCATGGACCATTCACAATAGGTTACACATTAAATAAATTTTGAGTCTAGGAAAGATGACACCTTGAGTAGATGTCACCATCTAGAGAATGGTTTCCCCTACTCATCCTATCACTTGCATGGTCAACATACGACCTAGGGATAAACAAAGGGATAAGCATAAGCAAAAGTAAAATAATGGGGCAGAAAACAAAAGCCAATGCCCATACAAAAAGAAAAGAAAAAGAAAAAGAGAATAGAAAAAGAGAAAAAAAAAAGAGCACCACAATAAATAGGTAAACAATAGATGAGGGGCAGAAAACAAAAGGAAAAGCCTCCAGATATCACCCATGTTATGCTTCATCGCCTTTGGTCCTTAGGTTCAACATAACACCATGGGATGATTTCCATCACTAGCAATAGGCTCCAAGAGCCTACCTACCAGTGGAATAGTCTTACAAGTGGTGATATATCTATCACATTAGCTACCCACTTTTGTACAGATCACTGTTCACTTATGGATGAGCTAGCTAGTTCGGCCATGTCTACAATGGGTTAATCCTACCTCCCTCAAAATGGATAAATGAACCTCACTCATTTACACACATAGGTCCATGATATATTTTGAACCAGTCCGATTAGTTATGAGTTGTCACATAAACTTGCATAGTTTTGAGTCCGAGATATGATTGCCAAAACTACATTGGTCAAAGCCATTACAGATGCCTTATACCATCCTACATCTCTGAGATCATGGAATGGATCACATCCATATCGGTACATGTAATGATACAAGTGCTTCCTTGGTGCATTTCAGTCCTTTCATACATGCATCCATGCATCTATGTCACATACATCAAACATTACATCTATGCATTTATCCCATATGCATTCCATATCAAATCACATCATTGCATCCACACTACATGCATTCATTACAAATGGTATTTCACATTTTATATTACATCACATTGCATTCGAAATACAATCATGCATACTATTCTATAGTATATTCATACTACAGAATGATAATAGATCTAAACCATACCACACATGTATATCCATTCATTATACATACCTACAAATTATGCTATGCTATCTACGCAAACATAAAGAGAACACATTCAAAACCATAATAACAACACATGTATATATAACAACCAAAATCAAAAATATATATATATATATGTCATCCATAAAAAATACTCGTAGGCTACAAATTGGGACCATGCCCATCATCCATCATCCAAAATACCCATAGGCTACAATCATGAGCACCCCTAACTACCACTAGGAGTCTCCCCATGCCCCTCATGACTCGACCTAAACCTCTGTAGCTCTGCTAGACTCTACCCTGGCCCTTGAAGCCTGAACCATAGCTAGTGTACCTCATCCCTCAGTCCTGGCACCCACCTGCTCCATCGAAGTAGCACTACACTAGCTATGATGTGAAGGTACTCGCACTCATGATCATGACTCAGACTGGGACACCACCTAGCTATAATCAGGGAGTGTGATCCCATGCACCATCAGAGCAACCTCACACAATGACCTCTTAGCAGACTCTACAGCTAGTAGCCCAGTCACCCTCTCAAGAGCCTATGCATCCTCCTCTCATGCCTATTGCTGCCTAGCCATATCTAACCTCATCTACTCCACCTCTACCTTGTGACTCTTCTCCTACTCATGAAGCTTAGTCTCCAACTGATGAACTCTATCCCACAACACTCGAGCCTCCTCATCCACATCCTGCCTCTCCTGGACCTCAAGTAGAATCTCCTCCATATCCTCAAACAAACCAATATCAATGGTGTCATCTACACCACCCACTGTAGTGGATCCACCTACCTCCTCTACTCCCCCAACCACCTCTCCCATGGCCATGCCACCCTCCATAGGATCTATCTCAATGACCATGGGAACCTCCCCCACTCCCACTCCCTATGCACTCGATGCACCATCCAACCATCATCGAGACCACCATAGAGGAACCTCCCTCTCACTACTAGCCCCCTCCTCTAGCCTAGCTCGAGTCCCTCTACCTACTCTCCTCTCTAGCAGAGGCACCCCACCACCAGGTGGCACCCATCGATCAATCACACCCCTACTAGGCTCCCAACTCTACATCATCCACTAGGCCTCAAACTCTGGTGTCATCCCGACATTATCCACATCTAGGATAACCATAGGTGGGTCCCTCTCACCAACCTAGGGTAGAACCATAGGATGCTCTCCCCTATCACCCCATCATCTATAATACACAATAGGAGCCCCTGGAACATCCTATTGTAATCCAAACTACCATCTCACTCGATCAAACTAAAAATACTTGGCCTACCAAGTATATCTCCCCACTAGCCATCTACCCTGATGAATGGCCCACAACTACTCATCGTCCTTCTCCTAGGTCACCCCACCCAACCAAGGCCTCCACTTAATGTCATTAGGTGTCAAGTCTCCAAACTTGACCCTCCATAACAAAGGATCACCCTCATGAGGCCTCTTAATGCCCTTCTCCTCATCTATCTACCATCTCAAAGCATAGGGTAAATACTCCTTACCCTCAACATGGGTAGGGTGAGGCAATAATGATGGCCTCTCAATGGATATATGCTCCCATGCCCATACCTATAGTAGGGGAGTCCAACTCAAACCCTTCCATCCAGAACACACAACATCGTGTAACTCTCTGTACACCTGAGCCAATAGTGTAGGCACCCATGCAAACACAATACTCCGCTCTACCATGTCGCTCACCACATCCAACATGTTCTAGGTAAATAGTACCCCGAAAGTGTCAGGTAATGCATAGGTAGATATCATCATCATCATTGTACACTGATAATTAGATATCTTCTTCTTAAGCCACAACCACTCATAATCCATCTTCCCCACATCTATATCCCTCCACCCCTCACCAAAGAAGCACTCCAGTACAACCTCCTTAGAATCATCTAGTGCTACTCTCATCGGAACACCCTCAATAGGTAACTTATAAATTTAATACACGTCCTCCAATGTAATTATCATTTCCCTAGTAGGAAAATGAAAAGTGTTCTGATCCACATCCCATCGCTCACATAAGGTGGATACATATGCCCTGTTGGCATGTATACTCTTACACTCCCACATGCCTCTGAACCATATGGCATCCAACCACTTAAGATCATCAGCATTGTTCATCAGCTCATCAAAATCACTCTTCATCTTATGTACATGATGATGAGGCTCGAGCATCTTCACCTGTTCATCCACAAACAAGCACAATGAAGTATACATTAGCCATCAACACAATGATGCAATCCAATAAAACTCAATCATCACATGAATCAAATATACAAATTAAACTATTTAATTTGACATGCACTTCGAGACATAAAATAGTGCACAATTCACATATCAAAACATATCAAAAAAATAGTCACATATTTGGATACCCATTTTGCTATTTCATGGTAAAAGTTTGAACAGATGCGAAAAATAGTACATATTTGGCTCCCAATAGTCAAATATAAAATTAACCACATACCCACTATGACACGAAATTCAAAACTAAGTCAATCCATCAGACATACAAAAACAAAGTACATTTTTGAATACCCATTTGCCCACTTTGTGGTAAAAATATCGACAAAATTCAAAAATAGTATACAAATCAACACGGAGTTCAAGGTCAATCTTACCACACATACATCCAAATGGAACATACACCAAAACACACAATATCAAAAACACAGTCATATTTTTGAACACCCATTTGCCCACTTCATGGTGAAAGTTCAAACAGATGTTGAAAATAGTGCAAATCGGGCTCCCAACAGCTAATTTCAAATTTAACACTACCTACATCTTGGCACGTAAATCAAACACATGCCAAATGAGAGCATCTACCAAAACAAGTAATATTTTTGGATACCCATTTTACCCTTTTACGGTGAAAGTATCATCGGTTTCTAAAAATACTATCTCTACGGTGGAAAATCTAATAGTCAAAGTTTTCCAAGTTACACCCTAAAACCACACATTCAGAAAACACACCAAACGAAGGCATAAAAAAATAACAGTCACAAAAATGGATACCCATTTCCTACTTTTATGAATAAAATTCAACCACATTCCAAAAATAGTACACCATCGCTCCAAAAATAGATGGTCAAACTCTAAGCCTACTCTACCCGTTACCCGATCAAACTGATGTGAAAACAAGTCAAACCTAAAAATAAATTACATTTTTGGGTACCCATTTGGCTAGTTTTACACTATGTGTTCCAATTTTAATTAAAAATTGCAATTTTTTTTAAAATGAGATGAAAACCTCCCCCCTAATTCACATTTCTCTAGAAAATTAAAAAATACAAAACAAGGCAAGTAGAAGCACTTACTGATGGATCCCCATGCCTACTACCAGCTCCACATCATCCTCTCATCATCCTCTCACTTGAAATCACTCAACATCATCTCCATGCATCACCAAATGCTCCTCCAATGCACTCTCCAACTCTCATCATCATCAAAATGAGCCCTCCCAACTCCAAAATTGGCTTAAAAATACCTAAAACCCTAATTCACCCCCACCCCATGATTTAGGCCCAATTTTCCCCCCACCCATGAATCAGGATCCAATTCACCCCCACCCCATGAATTGAGCATATGACCCCCAAAATCAATCAAATTGCTTCCAAAACCCTAGGAAATCATGCAAATTTCTTCCAAAACCCTAGGAACCCTCATAAACTATCCTCTAATCTACTTTTTCACCATTTTCATCATGCATTGGTATTCTATCAATCGTTGCATCACCAAATCACTGCATTCCATTCACCTCATTGTTGATTCCTCGTTTGAGGGGGTATTCATATCCAAAGTCAAGCTTTGCATGCAACCAACCAACCGAACATCCAAAAGCATGGATAACACATCTATCTACAAAATTTTTTGCTGAATATTATCTTATGAAATAATCTCAATCCCAACCAGATATTTGTTATATCAAGAGAGCTATGCGTTTCAATGGAGAAGTCAATCTAGCATTCATGTATGTCGAATACAGAATGAATGATACATTTGACTAATCATAGTGCAACATTTGGAGAAGGATTTCACTCTGGCATTCATGATACATAATGAATGACACATTTGAATAATCCAAATGTTAATTAGCTCAAATGGTTTGACACTTGTCACCATGTGCTCATCAATCAATCAACAACAAATATTTGAATAGGCATTTGTTCTATTCGTACTTTTGGACCACGTTGAACTGGTCGTAAAAGCAAAGCAGTCAAAAGTTGCCTCTCCCAAGCAACTAGTATGACATCAAAAATGTCATACGAACTCAACAAAACCATTGCATTGCATCCGCAATCATCCATTTCCATTTATTGGTATTGTTTTCATTTCATTTTATCTCTTTCCTCTTCTCTTCTTTTCCCTCCTCCTCCTTGGCTATCGATCAATGTGGTATGGTCACGCTTCGAGCGGCTACATACTTTTGATTGGATTCCATTCTCCTTCTATCCCTTCTCCTCTACACAAACCCTTCATATTTTTGTATTAAACTGTGTTCCACACAGTATAGTACAAAAAGGGGCAAAATGTAGACACCTAAAAGTCGCACATTGCTATACCTACGTACTTGTAGATCCTTTTGGACACTTGTAGGTTTACATAGGCAATCCTAGATACCCCTAGGCTATCATAGACCAATGTAGACTATTGTAGATCCTCATAGACCTATGTAGACTACTGTAGATATGCATAGACATACGTAGACTACCGTAGACATGCGTAGACTAGCGTAGATCACCATAGATTATCGTAGCATTGCGTAGACTTCCACACACCACTTCACTAGTTTTTAGGTCCAAAACCCTAATAAACTACCTAAATCACATCATCAACACCTTCCATGCATCAAAAAACCATCCACCAGCCTCCTAAGGTGATACAAGACTCCTTTATGCTCAATTGAGGCCCCCACGAGGCTATTAATTGGCAAAAGTATTAATTGAGTCAATTGTTAAATCTAATTTTAAAGTGACTTCACTTAAGTTCACTTTTAGGGCTAAAAAGGTTAATTAGGTCCTTAATCCCTAATTACCCCTAATTACTCCCTCCCACATGTGTGTGCACTAGGTTAGTTAGGATATTTCTTAGGAAACCCTAACCTAACCCCACATCTAACCTAGAGTTGACTAATCCTAGTTAACCCTAATCTCTCCTCACACATGTGTGAGGATGAGATATTTCCTCAAGGGAATGTGAGGAAGCCACCTCACAAACCCTAACTTAACCTTCATGGGATCTCACCCTAGGGCTTAGTTCTCCTAACTACCCCCCTACACCTTGGGTTTTCTTATAAATAGTGGGCCCAAACCCTCATTTATCTCTCTCTCCACTTATGTCCAAAGTATAGAAACTCTACCAAAATATGTACAGAAGCATAGCAAAGTAGATCTGAACCTGAACATCAGTAGTACAATAGCAAAGGAACCTCTCCATCGAAGGATTTTTGAAGAACAGTAGTTATAGTCTGATTCGCCCCCCACCCCATGAATCCGGCACCAGTTCACCCCCTCGGGTGGCGAATTGGGTCTACAGGTCCCAAATCAACCCAAATATTGGAGGTAAGCTTCATTTTGTATTTTTATGAGGTTCTGCATCATTTATTTTAGTTTTTATTATGTTTTATGAGTCAATTTGTCTTTCTTACTATGGGGCCTGATTGAGGCAAGCCCCCCAACTCACTAACCCCTTTTTGTAGGTTTATCCTAGAACCAAGGAGGGAAACAACAAACAACTACAACCCCGTGGTGGTACGCAAGCCCATCTACACTGAGGAATGTGAAGAGAAGGCATCAGGCCTATTGTAACATTTGTGAAAAGAAAGGAAAAAGGGGAATTCTCCCTATTTGTAACCTATGCAAATATTATCATGAATAAAATACATTTTTCTGAATAGCATGTGTCTTTAATGTGTTATTAGATCAAATGCAATCTTTTGGCCATTTCATATGCCATACCAGAAATCTGAGCAGTAGTGGAGGAACCATAGTTTGTGGAAATTAGATCCACAAAATATGGCATAGACTCCACTATAGAAAATTCTATTGGCTCTTCTTGCAGAAAGACCAACATAGTCGATGGTTAATCCAAAAAACAAGGTGAACCAACCTGCATACCAACTAGACAGAGATATGTATCTGATGTATAATATTAGTTGTAATACAATTTATCTAAGTTCAGGTAGACAATTAGGAGTAGAAGCATCTCCCCTGGTAGAAGAGGAGGAAAGTGTAGGAGAACCACCTCTCGTAGAGGAGGTCGAAGAAGAACATTTTGTTGAGAAATAGAAGCTCAATTCCCCAAGAGGTTACAGGAGTAGAGAAAATTGACACAACCTAATTTTGATATCCTTTCTAGCTTGAGGAACTTAATAGTCACTATTCCACTCTTCCAAGCTATTTGTGATATTCCTATATACACCAAGGCAATAAAGGAGCTCTATATGAGGAAACCAAGATGTAAAGTAACCCAAACCATCAACATAGTAGGGAATTTGGTTGGCTTGATTATGGGAAATGCATGGCACCCTAAATACATAGACCCAGGTAGTCTGGTTTTGATTGTAAAGATAGGTGGGCATTTTCTAACTAATACTTTGATTTATTTAGGTGCAACCATCAATGTTATGCTAAATGAGACTATGCACAGGTTGAGGATCATGAATTTTAAGCCCACCAATATGGTGTTGCAACTAGTCGATAAGTTGATAGTGGCACCAAAAGGGATGCTAAAGGATATTACAATAATAGTGGATATATGGGAGTACCTAATAGACTTTTTTATTTTTTAGTCTAAATCAGGATTGGGTGGTTACCCACTCATCTTGAGGAGGTCATGGCTAACAATAGCCAATAGCTACATCAACTATCGTGATGGATAAATGACCATTAATGGTCAAAACGTCAAAAGGTTGATAATATCTCCCCCTGTGTAGTCTGTAGACATGTTGGGAGAACCCATGTGGGACAACTAGCAGGATGGATCATTGTCAATGCTTCAGCTAGTGATGGCATTGAAGGAATTGGAGGAGGAATATAATGAAGATGGCATCATTATGGGATCCCTCCAAGGAGAATCTTCCCCCATCATTCCTGAATCACCATTGGTCAGGGCCCAGGATCACCACACTAGGTAAATCAAAATAGATCCTAGTAGAACATTAAATGTTAGTAGAGGATTGACACCCATGCAATTGGTAAAATTAAAAGAGCTCTTGACTAGGAATCAATGAGGATTTTCTTGGGAGTACTCAAACATAAAGGGAATCAGCCCAAAAATTTGCACCCATTAGATCTACCTTGAAGAGTAGTTAACCCCAATAAAACATCCACAAAGAAGGATGAACCCTGCCATGAAATAAATTGTTAAAACTAAGTTGTAGAAACTTTTGTCAGTAGGGTTTATCTATCCCATATCCTATAGTGAATGGGTGTCACCATTATTGGTGGTTCCTAAGAAAAATGGGAAATAATGAATCTATGTTGACTATATATCACTAAATAAGGTAACCAAGAAAGATCATTTTTTGCTTCCCTTCATTGATCAGGTATTGGATATGCTATCTGGGAGAAAGTACTTCTCCTTTCTAGACGGGTTCAGTGGTTACAACCAAATACAAATCGAATAGGACCAAGACAAGACAATGTTTACCTACCCTTGGGGAATTTTTGCCTATATAGTACTACCCTTTGGGTTGTGCAATGCACCAGCTACATTTTAGAGGGTGGTGCTAATAATATTCTCAAATATGATGGGAGAAGCAATATAATTTTACATGGATGACTTCACCATCTATGGTGAAACCTTCAGTGAGACGATGAATAATTTGGAATGAGTGCTCTAGCAATGTGAAGAAAATAATTTATCCCTCAGCAATGAAAAATATTTCATGATGATGCGTGAAGGAATAGTGTTGGGACACCATCTCTCAGTAGAAGGGATTAAGGTGGATCAAAAAAATTGAGGTCATAAAGGACCTACCGAATCCTAAGATGTAGAGGGACATAAGAAGTTTTCTCAACTCTTCTAGGTAATACAAGTGATTTATCACTGACTTTAGTAAAATTGCCAAACCCCTACACACATTGCTCTCCAAGGATGTGGAATTCATCTATATGGAAGACTGCAAATGAGATTTTCAAATTTTGAAGAAAAATTTGACTACTGCCCTAGTCCTACGGGGCCCAAATTGGGTTGTTCCATTTCATGTTTACTATGATGCATCTAATAACACAATAGGAGTAGTACTTGGGTAGAAGGATGACAAGGAATTTTATACCATATACTATATCAGCAAGAATTTAGTAGGTGCTAAGCTCAACTACATAGTGATAGAGAAGGAATTACTCATAGTAGTGCACACCATCAACAAGTTTTTCTACTACATCACTGGTTACAAGGTGTCCATACAGACCATGCGGCTATCCAATATTTAATTAAAAAACAAATGAACAGTGGTAGAATCATCAAGTGGATGTTTCTTCTACAATATTTTGATATTACCATCATAGATAATCTTGGAAAGGACAACATAGTAGCAGACTTCTTGTCTAAACTAATACCATCAGATCACAAAGTTGTGGAAGACCAGTTCTTGGACAAACATTTGGTTATCATCAATGAATATATGCCATGGTATGTAGACATCGCCAACTATTTGGCCATTGATAGAACATCCCCTGCTCTTTCATCATGAGATAAGTATATGGTAATAGAAAAGAGCACCTCTTTCTTGTGGATCGATGACCTCCTATTTAAAATAGGGCCTCATAAAATTGTAAGAATATCCATAGATGAGCATGAATTTTTAGAAATTCTCAAAGCCTACCATAGTGACCCATGTGAAGGACATTTTATAGGATGAAGGACCACATACAAAGTCCTACAGGCTAGGTATTTTTATCCCATGTTGTTCAAGGATGCAGCAAAATATGCTAGCTAGTGTGATGAATTCCAGAGGATGGGTAGGCCAACCCATAGGGATGAAATACCCCTTAAACCTCATGTACACATAAAGCCCTTTGAAAAATGGGGTATGGATTTTTTGGGGCCAATAAACCCACCTATGGACAAAAAGAGATACATTATCATTTGCACAAACTATATCACCAAATATATTGAGGTACAGGTGTTGAGAGACTCCAAGGAAGGGATGATGGTAGAATTCTTGTTTGGTTACATTTTCATGAGGTTGAAGGTACCTAGGGAGATTACAATATATTAGGGACCCTAATTTACCTCTAATATAATTGAGGACCTAATGTGGTAGTACAAGTTTCAACATAACAAAACCACTCCCTACCATCCGCAAGTGAATGGATGGGTAGAGGTAACCAACAGGGAGATAGAGAACATCCTAAAAAAAATTGTGCAACAACATAAGAAATACTATGTTGCAAGGCTACCGAAGGTAGTATGGGCATACAAAACAATGTGGAAAATGACCACAATATTTATCCCATTCCAACTGGTATATGGGAAAAGTGTGATGATGCCCATCAAATTCAAAATAAAAATGCTCAAAATTGTAGTGGAACTGAACCTGAGCCTAGATGAAGCATAGAGGGAGAGAATTCAATAGTTGAATTAGCTGCATGAATATCGAATGGATGCCCTGCAAAATATGGAAATCATCCAAAGGTAAAGGAAATAGTGGCATGACCACCACACTAAGTCAAAGCAGTTCAAATAAGGAGACTGGGTATTATTGTATGACTCCAGGTTCTAGGAATATAAAGGTAAACTGATGCAGAGGTGGATGGGACCATACAAGATGGTAGAGAAAATTAGAAATGGTGTTGTGCACATCAAGACAATTGATGGTAACAACACCATATTTATATTTAATAGCCATCTATTACGTCCATACCACATGTTTGAGAATTTAATAGTGGAGTCTAGAATAGGTATGGGGAAGACCCCATCCAATTGAAACATATCAACTTCTTGGCAATACGGTGGATATGAGAGTGTCCACTAAAAACAATTTAGTCTTATTTTATTACCTTTCATGTGTTGCAGGTATGGTGCTTGCATGCAAGTTGCACGCATCCTGAGAGTCAAGGCCTAATAGGCATAGATTACACCAGCCTTGCATTTTTTTTCTTTTAGCTTACGATGTTTTTTGCATGGATAGTGCCTACATGCAAGCTACAGGTATCCTGAGATCCAAGGCCTCACAGGCATAGATTGCATTTAACTACATTTTATTTTTCTTTTTTCTTTTTTCTTTTTTCAGGTGAATGGCTTGATTGTATGAAAAATAAGCATCTTGGGAGACAAGGCCTAGATCAGCTCAGCATCCATGAACCTGCATATTTGTTTTTGAGGATATAGTTATGATCCAAGTATGGATGTTGGCACTAATTCCTTGCAAAGGAAAAATTACACACCCCTAAGCTTGGATGAAGTAGTCGCTAATGTAGCATGAAGAAAAAACTTTAGAAGGCCTGATCAACCTTGCATCAACAAACATGTCAGCTACTACTAACTTTTCAATTGTGGGAGAGCACCTTACTCTAATAAGGAGGCACCTTACTTAAGAGGCAGGTGCCTTACTCCAAAGGGATGTGCCTTACTCTAAAATAAGGTGCCTTACTCCTAGAGGGAGGTGCCTTACTCTAGAGGTAGGTGCCTTACTCCAAAGGGAGGTGTCTTAATCCAAAGGTAGGTGCCTTACTCCAAAGGAAGGTGCCTTACTCCAAATGTAGGTGCCTTACTCCAAATGGAGGCACCTTACTCTAAAAAAAGGTGCCTTACTCCAATAAGTAGGTGCCTTACTCTGAAAGTAGCAAATGAAGTCATCTTACTTAAAAAAGGCAGGCACCTTACTATCAAGCAGGCATCTCAATGTCTATCAGTGTAGGTGTATGACTACGGTTGAACAGTCCTTCAAAAAAAATTAAGTGATAAGGCACCTTACTCCAAAGGTAGGCACCTTACTCTTAAGGATGCATATTACTCCATAGGTAGGTGCCTTACTCTCAAGGAGGTGCCTTACTCTGAAGGTAGGTGCCTTACTCTCAGATGTAGGTGCCTTACTCTTAGAGGTAGGCACCTTACTCTCAAGGAGGTGCCTTACTCTCAAATAGGTGCTTTACTCATCAGGTAGGCACCTTACTCCTGAGATGTCTGACATTCCTTTCAATATATATATATAATATGAGGTGCCTTGATGATATGCATCAAGGATGAAAAAAAATGTTTTGAGACATAGGTACCTTATGCTCAAGTAGGCACCTTACTCAAGTAGGTGCCTTACCCAAGTAGGCACCTTAATCAATCAGGCACCTTACTCTAGCACCTTACTATAGAGGTAGGCATCTTAATATCAAAGAGATACCTTACTCTAGAGGTATATGCCTTACTTTTGTGCCTAACTCTTCAGGTAGGTGCCTTGACCAATGGAATATTACTCTTCAAGTAGGCACCTTGATCAATGGTGCCTTACTCTTCAAGTAGGTGCCTTGATCAAGGGTACCTTGTTCTTCAAGGAGGTGTATCAATTTAATCAAAAATGCCTATGCAATTTGGTGGCACATGGAGCATCCAAAGCCAACATCATCACTTCACATAATGGAAATCCGAAGGCATCTAAAAATATTTTGAAATCATTGAGTAGGAATTCTGCACATCCCAAGGCCAACCATCAAAGAAAATATGCATCCCAATCTAAACTTATCATATCCACTGTATTTTTAGCATGGTACCTCAAGCGAACCATAATTGTAGTAACCAAGGTAACATAATTAGCACATTGGAAATATTCCATCACCATTATCATGGATTACCGAATTGGCATGCTCTACAATGCATGAAACAACCAATCAAGTATGTATTTGATTTTTTAAATATATACGTAATTTTCATAGGTTATGCTTCTCTAAAAATAATTTTGGTGCAATAATTGAATTGACCCCTCATGCCCAATACGTCATGCCAAAAATCAATTTGGGTGTCATACCCTATCAACCCTAATGTAGAAGTAATTCATCAGGGATAGGTGCCTTAATCTATAATAAGGAACCTTCATGTGAGAATAAGGCATCAAACTAGTCAAGAAAAAGCTGATAATTCACCATGGGATTCCAATCAAAAAACCATGCACTCAAGAAGCATGAGCCCAATGACACTAAGGTAATTAAAGGTGAAGTTTGTAATTGGTTAGAGGCAGCCGAGTGGATGGACTATTATCACCTGGTCAAACAAAACCAAGACATAGAGACATCAAAGGAGTGTGTTGCCACTATGATAGGGGAGGTCACTCAATTGCATAGACCAAAAATTCTAGTCACTCCAGAGCACATTTCTTATGTTACCAACCTCCCCCTCCCTATATAATGCACATACAAGGATGGCATGGTAGTCTAATACATAGAATTTCTACTCAAGCAAGTGAATTTTTGACTTGACCATGGAGGGATCCTAAAGTAAGGACTTTCAATACACCTATGGAAGCTCTTATAATAGGTTATGAGATACTTCACATGCATAAGGAATTACTTGCACCTAAACGTGAACCACATGCAATTCTTGAATCACCTGGTGCATAGGCAAAAAATTAATGTGCCATTCTATCTAGAAAGTGTCTTGAAGGATGAGGTGTCATGATACCAAAGAGGAGTGGCCTCTACCCTAGCCCATCATAGGCTAATTATAGCCCTAATTTGCCATGCTAATGAACATAAGGTAGGCTCATCGATAGTAGGGATCGAACATTCTGGAATGTAGATGCAAGAAATGATCGAAGTAGGGTAGGAGGCTGAATTACAAGAAATGTTTGAAGAAGAAGAAGAATGGCCCCAAACCTCACTGGATACTATAAAAGAAGGGCAGATTCCTGTCTACCTAATTATACAGAGGATAGGCTAGAATCCTCTAGCCTTGAACTGAAATCTCATCAAATAGAGTGTATACACGGCCAAATATACCTATGACAAATAATTCTATCAATCAAGGAAGAGGAGGAAGACACGAAGGTTAGATTCATGTCCCAAACCTTACAGAATTTGACAACTCAAAGTCCATAGGACCTGCAACCTTTTCTAGGCTTGCAATAGTAGCTCGATGTGTCGATAGAAGAAGACCTCATTGGGTAGAGTGATAATTTCATGATGCAAGCACTATTTGATGAATTTAAGGAGATGACTACAAGGAAAATTCAAAGGTAGGAGGCCACCGTAGCTTAGCTACAACAACTAGTCTAGCAGCTAAGGGAAAAAAATATACAACTGAAAGCTAGGGTGGTGGAAATATGATATGCCTCCACCAATAAAATTGGGTAATTGAAGTGCCCACAAACTCTACAACCTCACTAGAGAGGGTAGTTTTATATAAGGTGGTCAATTTGGATGCTTGAAATGAATATGTGGAGGTAGGAGAGAGTTTTTTTACCTTCGATAGGGTGACGAAATAGGAACAAGAAAATTCTATTTTTTAAATAGAAACCCCTATAATTGACACTATTTATGATGAAGATCACTTAGTTCAGAGCTAAAGGTAAAGCACTAAACTTGATGCCAAGGAGGAATCTCAGGAGCAATGGGTAAACACCATCGAAGGACCTATAGAGCAGCCACTAGTCGACCATGAAATAGAGGAAATCGCTACGGGTGATTCAAATCAAGAGGGGTAGATTCTTGGATCCTCTAATATGGAGACATATTTCATAGGGAAGGAGGATATCCCCACGCAATTTGTTGCAATACCAGAGGAGCCCAAGGGGAAGACACCTCAAACATCATAGAAGAGGGCCAAGAAAAAGGCCAAGTTTATGTTTGCAGAACCAAATACCCAGTCAAACGAAGAGTGGGCATAATGTATGTGGGACTTTGATGAGCAGAAGGAGAATTTTGAAAGGCTTCATGAAGAACTAAAGGTATAAAAGGTAGCAAAAAAATATTTCAAGAAGGCTAAAAGAGGGCCTAGAATTTGTATGGACCCTACTATAGATGACTAGTTCTAGGAGATATATGGCTCATCATAGGTCCGACCCTCTAAAATGAGGAAATGGTTGGAAATACGAGGGGTATTTAGACCAGAGGTAGAGGTGTCAATGATTGCAAAAGAAAATACTAGCCTCACCCCTAAGGAGGTTTGGCTATATAAGACCAGTGTGGTCATATGATAGAGGGATAACTTTGATATTCTATTTGGATATTTACACCCTCAACATGCTAACCTATGGTAGGAAGTGGAGGCTGCATTCCAGAGAGGAGAAATAATTATGGTTATGATACCCAACACAAGTGCTAGACCGAGTAGAATAGGGAAGCATAGCCAATGTAACAGGAAGCTATCATAGTTGAAGGATGATATCCAACCCAGCACAGTTGGAAGCCAATATAGCTAAAGACCAGCATAGCCCAAAACCACCCCATAGCAAACCAGTGCCCCTTAGAAAAAATGGAATTCCCAAAATTAAGGGAAGGCCAAGATCACCAATAATAAAAGAAAGTAAGAGGATACGACTAATTGAAAGAGGATGACTATTGGTTTTAGGTGCCACAAGGGTGTATCATATATTAGGTATGGGGGGATGATGACCATTAGAAATGCTCACAATTTTGTATTAGTTCTAATGGTTTATGTGCAACAATATTATACGAGTTGTATATTTTTATGAATTATTATGTATCTATTTAATAAAATTATGTGCATTATCTAATTTTTATGTGAAGTGTGTTTTGTGCAGATATTTTCTAATTTTGTCATTTTTTTATCATTCAAGGTCCTATGTGGATCTGGCATGATTTTGCTTCATGAGTCTACGGTATATTAATTAGGCACCTTACTCAATCAGGTGCCTTACTCAAGTAGGTACCTTACTCAAGTAGGTGCCTTGATCAGGCAAGCACCTTACTCAAGGAGGTGCCTTACTCAGGTTGGTGTTGGAACAAAATATGCCTTGGGTTGTTTAGTTGCGCCTTAGATTTTGTCAACATTGAAAATACGAGAAGGTTTGAGACTTTTCTCCTAATATCCAGAGAAGTTTGGTTCCTTGAAGTTTTTTATGGGAAAATGGGAAGGAAGTAATACTAAAAGAGAGGGAAATATAGCCGAAGCTAGATCTAATATATGGTGCATATTAGACAACAACGAAGACAGATTTACTTACTTCTATCCAAAGCATTTAAACACATTTCCATGCAGAAATTATATAATTTCATATATGATTTCTAATATTTCGTTTAACATGCGTATATATTAGATTCTCATTCCAGCAATATGATTTATGTATTATGAAAGTTCAGATATAAGAACAAACTCAATTTACAATTCAATATTGTAAGCAAAAATAAAGAACATTAATACATACACTTGCACGATATGAAGAAGCCAATGGGAGATGTGATTTTATTGCTTGTATTTGAAGTACATGCATTCAGTATTGTAAACATCCAAGAGTCGAACCTTTTCCTGGAGTTGCTCACCCCTATATATACCCTAAAAGAGTATCTTTTTCTAAGTACATCTTACTATTTTACAAGCAATCATCTATAGTTTCTAATAATACACAACAAGTCTTCTATGAATTAGATATCTTCTCTGCAGATTATATTCTAGATGAGCTTGTCACATTTTCAATCATCTGGCAAGACTGCTCTATCCTGGATTTTTGATAATCATGTCAAAAATTACTTCTTGGTGTCAGTGCATGCCTTTGATTGCCAAAAATACATTTTATTCCTTTACAGCTGGTGCGTCATGAAATCGTGACATTCTTTCCTTGCTTTGCTCTTTTGCCGCCTCTAGCCCCGAAAATGAGACATGTCACGAAATTATGACATTCATCTCTTACTTTGCTCTTCTATCGCTTCCAGCCATGAAAATGAGACATGTCATGAAATCGTGACATTCCTCTCTTGCTTTGCTCTTCTGCCACTTCTAGCCACAAAAATGAGACATGTCACGAAATCATGACATTCGCCCTTTTCTTTGATCTTCTACCACCTCCAGCCATGAAAATGCAACATGTACCGATATCGTGACACTTTTTCTTTCTTATTATTTCTCTTTTCTTTTGGCCACAAAAATGTAACATGTCACGATATCGCGACACTTTTTCATCCTTGCTCTTTCTCTTTTCTTTGGACCGCAAAAATGTAACATGTCGTGATATCGTGACACTTTTTCCTTCTTGCTCTTTCTCTTCTCTTTTGGCCTTGAAAATGCAACATGTCATGATATCGCGACACGTTTTCTTTCTTGTTCTTTCTCTTCTCTTTTGGCCATGAAAATGCAACATGTCGCGATATCGTGACACTTTTTTCTCCTTGCTCCCTTTTGTTGCTCTTGGCCACGAAAATGCAACATGTCACGATATTGCGACACTTTTTCCTCCTTGCTCTTTCTCTTTGCTTTGGATCGCAAAAATGCAACATGTCATGATATCACGACACTTTTTCCTCCTTGCTCTTTCTCTTTTCTTTGGACCACGAAAATGCAACATGTCGTGATATCGCGACACTTTTTCCTCCTTGCTCTTTCTCTTTGCTTTGGACCGCAAAAATGCAACATGTCACGATATCGTGACACTTTTTCCTCCTTGCTCTTTCTCTTTGCTTTGGACCATGAAAATGCAACATGTCGCGATATCGCGACACTTCTCTTCCTTTAGCAAATGGGTAGCTTTTGTAGTTAGTCACTTTTTGACTAACATTCTTGGCGCATTTTGGGGGATATTTTGCTTGCAAAAATTTTGAACCAGACCTTCATCCATTGGGAAACGGAGTCAACAACGCAGTTGTAAAAATAATATTTCAGAGAAAGACAAAGAAAACAGGAAAATGCACTTAGATTAAAAGTGAACATTACCTTGTCAAAACTCCCTCTATACCTTAGTATCTCTATTCAAAAAAAATGTCGACTTCTGATTGGTCATGACTTGAAATTTTTTGTTAAGGCCAAAAAATGGTAATATTTACAAATATTGTCCGAATATACTTATATTATACTGTACATATAATTCCTTTTCTGCTTTCTCAACAAAAATATAACTTTAGGTGAAATGCATTCACCATGATGGGAAGAACCAATCCATCTTGATCTTTCAACTCAAAAGCATTGAACTATTTCTCTGAAACAATTTCAAATGGTCCCTCCCATAAAGCATTGAATTTATCATGGTTACCTGGCTTAGCTTTCTTTACATTCCATTTCAAAACCAAGTCTCCCACTCTAAATTTTCTAGCAGTTGTATTTTTTTTGAACCATCCTTTAGTATCTACCATATGCTTCTGATTGTGATTGTATGATTGCTCTCTTTGTTCTTCTAACTGTAAGAGCTACATTAGTCAGGCATCCATCAGTTGACCTTCTTCTTCGTTCATCTGATTCAATAGCTTCAATGTTGGTAGCGGGTAATGATCTTTGAGTGATGCTCTGTACAAATTTTTGAAATCTACACACAATCTGATATCTCCATTTTTCTTCCTAACTGGTACCAAGTTTGCCACCCAGGTGGAGTGTTTAACAGGGTATACTATTTTAGCTTGAAGGAGTTTTAGTAGTTCTTGTTTCATCAAAGATTCTATCTTTGGATTCACTGGTCTTTGCTTTTGCCTAAAAGGCTTAGCTCCTTCTTCTGATTCTATGGTATGTTGAATAACATATTTATTGTACACTTTTAGATCACTATACACCCAAGCTATGATGTCAGGGAATTTTTTACACAATTCTTTGATCTGGTTCACTTCCTCTTCTGTACAACTAATTCCAACCTTAACCATTTTGCCTAGCTCCAACTCTACATCTTTGTATCTTCGTTTATCAACCTTGATTTTTCGGCCAACTGCTCTATCATTGTTATCAAACAGGTTTTCAAGGGTGATGAGACCCTTAGGAATATGATTTTTTTTAACTGAATAATGTCCTTTTCCTCTTCATCCTGCAGATCCCGGTTTGCTGAGAAATTCATTTCATGGATTAAGAAATCCAGTATCTATTCATCATTTTTGAAAACTTGCCAAAAAATATTTTTATCAGGCACTGAAGGCTTGTATATAAGTCTAACAATTTTAGACTTCTGAATAACATTACTTACAGGACAAAAATTAGCTCCCACTAAAGCTAACAAATCTGCGTGGGTATTCTATTCTTTAGGGATAAACTTTATATTTAGGGCCTCAAATGCCTCTAAGAGATCCCACACTTTATTCCTGTAAGCCTTCAAATAATGTTGTTTACTTATACATTTTTTGGTGACTTGATTCACAATAAGTTTTGAATCTCCATAGATGAGTAACTATTTGATTCCCAATTTCTTAGACTTTCTTAACCCTAAGCACATGGCCTCATATTCTACTGCGTTATTGGAGCAACTCCAAGTCAACCTGTAAGAGAAAACCTTTTCCTCTCCGATGGGAGAAATCAAAACTATTTCGGCACCAACTCCATTCTTGCACCTAGCCCCATCAAAGAAAAGCTTCCACAATTGATTCACAGAACCATCCTTTTCTAGGGAGGGTATCAATTTTCTTTTTGGTTTCTCAATAGAATAGTTTCCTATTTTTGTTTCTATCATGGCATTAAAATTTTGTAGAGAAAACTCATCCTCGGCTTGGAGCTCTTCTAATGTTTCTTCCATTAGATCTTCTTCTATTGTTTCTTCAGTCATCATATTTACACGGTCAGTTTCACCAATATTTTCTACATGAAACATAGATGGTTTCTCATTAAAAATCTTGACCCTTCTACCTTTGAAAGGTATCTCCAAATGAGAATAATTTAAGGATAAGTATCCTCCCATATTTGTTATGAACTCTCTGGATAGACACATACCAAAATAGGGCTCCAAGTCTATGACTACTACCTCTTGTATGACTATCATCTAAGGTATTTTATGCAGTCATATGGGAATATCCTTTATCACTCCTACAATTTTTATTGGAGTACCATCTAACTGTAGGATGCCTGTGCTGCTCCTAGTGTACTCCATTCCCATAATATCACATACTGCTTTGGGTATCACAGTGGTAGCAATGCCTGAATCTATCATGCAATTGTGGACAACCCATCCTTCCATTTGAAGGGACAAATAAAAGGGTGGTGGCCTGTTCTTACCAGTGGCAGACGTCAAGTTCGTTAGAACCATTTTTGAAGATGATGTAGTCCTACCTCCATTTTTCATTGTTCTTAGGGATTCTTGTAGGAGATCGATTTGACCTGGGATTTGAAGAGCATCATACATACTTGCCTTAGAAGGAGTCTTTTTCATTTCCTCTACTATACTAAATGTAGGTGAATCAACTATTCTTTCTCTTTCTTTGGCAAAAGTTTCATATTTATTTTTGTATCCCTAGGTAGCTTCAGTTCTTTGCCTTTTTGTCAGTGAGGGGAATCTCAACCTTTCCCTAGCTTGTTCTTGGGTTTCATTTTCCCCCCGAGGAATAAATTATTTGTGTGTTTCTTGCCCTTGAATTTTGGCTAAAAACTGATATTTTATTTCCTGAGGGAGACTTCCCTTAGGAATTTCTTTGGGAACTTCCTTTGGAGCAAGGGAAACATTCAATGGATGAAGCTCTTTAGGGTCTACTTGCAGTGGTTTCTTACCTGATCTTGTCAAAACTAAAACTTGTTCTACTGTAGGCATCATGAAGTTGTGGTCCTTCTCTCTAATTATATTTACATGGCCTTTCATTTTTTCTTTACTCTTTTCAACTGCTATACTTTGTACATAATTTTGGTGTATCATACATGAACTTTCCCCATGTGGATCATTACATGTAGTACACCAAAAGTTAGAATCAGTGGGAGGCTCCTTGGCCTCCACTGTCTCATTTGTATATACCATGCTCGGTCTCTCTTGTCCCCTATTGCTTTATTGTGCTGCATCTCTTGTTACCTGAGGGAACCTCCTTGGCAAAAAATTACTTTCAGCCTCTCTCTTTTTAATTGATGTTATATCATTTGCTAGATTTTTCATGGTGTCCAGGATAAGAGTAAGTTGATTATCGAGGACTTGCTGAGGAGGTGGCGCAGGTAATGCAGGTATAGCAGAAATAGGAGGCAATGCCAAAGGAATTTGAGGCATTGGTATTGTAGGTACAGAGGGTGATCCATTCCATCTTGGAAGATCTATGAACTTCGATTCAGCAGAGCTAGGAGAAGCAACATGAGTAGCCTGGGGAATATCAAGAAAAATGGGCATTATTGCTTTGGGTGGATACCTTCCAGTGGCTATGAGATCTCTCTCTACTATATAAGCTTGTTGATAAATGGCATGGAATGTGAATATTCTTGACTATCGTATTATCATACTAATATCTGAATCAAAGGATCTCAGATAGTAATATATTGCTTGCTCTTCTATTGGTTTCAATCCTTGAGGAACCCTTTCCTAGGTCCGACTGAAATGGATATTGAAGTCTACAATTTCTTCTTGAGGATGTTTCCTTATGATCGTGAACTGGTTCAATAAGGAAAACGGATCTGCATGCTGATTGAATTCATCCACCAAATTTCCAGCTAGCTCTGCCCAGGTGGTAATTGATTGAGGAGGGAGTGAACGATACCAATAGAGCATTTACCCTTCAGATATATAACTAGAAATATGATCATCACATCCTCTTATGTGATGTTATAGGTTGCAACCATTGTTGCTACATCTAAGCAATGTTCATATGATGTTTTTCCTGTTCCATAATATGAAGGCAATGCCTTCAATGCTATGCCAGGAATTTGATTTTGGGCTGCTAAATTTAGTGGACCAGTGTGGTTCCATATAAGATAAGATGGTGGTGGAGGAGCGGCCATTGTAATTTCTATATTCATCTAAACTATTGGGGTTGTAGTAATAGCTGGAGATGAACCAATGATAGAATATGGCAAAACAAAGGGTATAATGGCACTATTATTGGTAGCAGGTGGATTTGATCTTGTGGATAATTCACTCTTAAGCTACCAAGATGTAACTCGAAGAACTCAATGGGCTCTTTTGAGTTTTTTTATTTGGATCTAGTTATCATATAAACATATACCAGCTTTAACTAGGTCTAAAAAGATAAGGTATTTTCTGGGTCTATACCTTCGGATGGAGTCGCCAGGTGATTGGGTTTTTTATTCTAAATATCAGAGGCAAAACACCAAACCTTGTAAAAATAATGTGGGATTTAGGGTCCCACCGGGCGTGCCAAAAATTTTTGGAACAAAATCTGCCTTGGGTTGTTTAGTTGTGCCTTAGATTTTGTCAACATTGAAAAGACGAGAAGGTTTGAGACTTTTCACCTGATCTCCAGAGAAGGTTGGTTCCTTGAAGTTTTTTATGGGAAAATGGGAAGGAAGTAATACTGAAAGAGAGGGAAATATAGCCAAAGCTAGATCTAATATATGGTGCATATTAGACAACAACGAAGATAGATTTACTTACTTCTATCCAAAGCATTTAAACACATTTCCATGTAGAAATTATATAATTTCATATATGATTTCTAATATTTCATTTAACATGCATATATATTAGATTCTCATTCCAGAAATATGATTTATGTATTGCGAAAGTTCATATATAAGAACAAACTCAATTTAAAATTCAATATTGTAAGCAGAAATAAAGAACATTAATACATACACTTGCATGATATGAACCAAAAGCCAATGGGAGATGTGATTTTATTGCTTGTAATCGAAGTACATGCATTCAGTATTGTAAACGTCCAAGATCCAACTCATTTTTTGGAGTCTCTCACCCCTATATATACCCTAAAAGAGTATCTTTTTCTAAGTACATCTTACTATTTTACAAGCAATCATCTATAGTTTCTAATAATACACAACAAGTCTTCTATGAATTAGATATCTTCTCTGTAGATTAGATTCTAGACAAGCCTATCACATTTTCAATCATCTGGCAAGCCTGCTCTATCCTAGATTTTTGATAATCATGTCAAAAATCACTTCTTGGTGTCAGTGCATGCATTTGATTGCCAAAAATACATTTTATTCCTTTATAGTTTGCACGTCGTGAAATCGTGATATTCTTTCCTTGATTTTCTCTTTGATCGCCTTCATCCATGAAAATGAGACATGTCACGAAATTGCGACATTCATCTCTTACTTTGCTCTTCTGCCGCTTCCAGCCACAAAAATGAGACATGTCACGAAATCATGACATTCGTCTCTTGCTTTGCTCTTCTGTCGCTTCTAGCCACAAAAATGAGACATGTCATGAAATCACGACATTTGCCCTTTGCTTTGCTCTTCTGCCGCCTCCAGCCACAAAAATGCAACATGTCATGATATCACGACACTTTTTCTTTCTTGTTATTTCTCTTTTCTTTTGGTCGCAAAAATGCAATATGTCGCGATATTGTGACACTTTTTCCTCCTTACTCTTTCTCTTTGCTTTGGACCAATGCAACATGTCACGATATCATGACACTTTTTCATTCTTTCTCTTTCTCTTCTCTTTTGGCCATGAAAATGCAACATGTCACGATATCGCGACACTTTTTCTTTCTTGTTCTTTCTCTTCTCTTTTGGCCACGAAAATGCAACATGTCACGATATTGGGACACTTTTTCCTCCTTGCTCCCTTCTTTGCCATGAAAATGCAACATGTCGCGATATCATGACACTTTTTCCTCCTTGCTCTTTCTCTTTTCTTTGGACCGCAAAAATGCAACATGTCGCGATATCGTGACACTTTTTCCTCCTTGCTCTTTCTCTTTGCTTTGGACCGCGAAAATGCAACATGTCACGATATCGTGACACTTTTTCCTCCTTGCTCTTTCTCTTTGCTTTGGACCACAAAAATGCAACATGTCACGATATCGCGACACTTTTTCCTCCTTGTCCTTTCTCTTTGCTTTGGACCGTAAAAATGCAACATGTCGCGATATCGTGACATTCTTTCCTTTAGCAAATGGGTAGCTTTTGTAGTTAGTCACTTTTTGACTAACAATAGGCACCTTACTCAAGTAGGTACCTTACTCAAGTAGGTGCCTTACTCAAGCAGGAACCCTACTCAAGTAGTTACCTTACTCAAGAACGTGCCTTACTCAAGTAGGCACCAAGCAGGAACCTTACTCAATGATAAGCACTTTGATCGGGTGGCTGTAGAGGATCTCATTGACCATAGTAAAACTTTAGTTTCACAAAACATAGGCTATCCTTGGGATACCACTGAATGTAGAGTTATCCCAGCCATAGTGGACAAAATGTGTAACCACTCAATGAAGTAGAACATGAACAACGTAGAGATCAGACCTATAAATATTATATCTTTAAGAAAAGATAAAAAGTTGTTTAGAATATTTTTATCATGCACCTAATATAGTAACTATAATATCTTAGTTTAGATTGTAACTAGGCATTTTTTGCAACATTACCATAATAGGAAGTCCTGTGTGTGTTATATAAACACACATACTTCTCTTAAATAGGGGAGGAGTTTTTCTAAGAGAATATTGGTGTATGTAAACACTACACTGCATTATCAATAAAGCTTGAGAGTTCCTTCCTTCACATATTATTTTCATGATTAGCCAGGTAGAATCTATTGGAGCTTTGGCCCACTCCAAACAAATATTCCTCCCCTTTTACTATTTTATATATTAGATTATTTATTTTAGTGTTTTGTTTCTTTTAAATTATGCAAGGTGTGTTTTACTGCTTTCATTTAATTTCCAATATAGTTTGGTTTGATTTGATTTTTATACTTTCATTTATGCATGGTTTTACTTTGGTGTGGATGAATCAGTACCATTTTATGAACACCCAAAATTATAGGTTAGCGAACTCATATCAGGAATGATATTGTGATTTTCCTTGACTGTGGCACTTCAAAATTTTATGAGCTCCCTGGTTTAACAATTTAAATGTGAGAGTTGTGATAGAATTAGGCCAAATTTAACCAGTGTTTTTTCCCCAACATTTAACCTTTTTATTTAAGTCATCCCCTCCCATGGGACCACAATATGGAAGCTTTTTGTGATTTCCATCACCAACATGGCCACCATCTTGATCCATACTATAATTTTTGCCATACCGTGCAAGACCTTATCGATCGAGGCACTATTAAAGTATCCAATACCCTCACACTACAAAATAAAAACTTGGGGATCTATCAAAATCCACTACCCGAGATGGAGGTAATCCACCTCAATCTGATTCATGTCAAGTCAATCATGTCAATTGAGGTCCATATTAGTAGGGTTTTGTGGGTATGATCAACATTGCAATCTGTAATCAATGCTACCCAACCCCTTTTGTAGCCCAATAACCTTCCATATCTCAACCTTCTACTTCCAATCCATAAAAACCTCCATCAATTACTCCACCCATACCATATAATATCATCACCATCCATGGTAGTATTTCCCATCAGATCTGTACCGCCTCTGCAAGGTTATCCATCTATGACCTCCTACAGCAATCCCAACCCCATCATGAAGCCCTCGATTCTATCCTTCACTCTCTTGATCTTGAGACTCATGATACATATGCCTTTGTCAATTTTTTTGGTAATGTTCAGAGGTACTATAACCTTCTATCAACTTCCATGATCATGAAATTACAAAAAATTTAGGTGAGGGAGAGAATTCCCCATTGCATATTCAAGCCTCCATCAACATCGTCACCTATAATTGTGTTCTCACTGATACAATATCATCCATAAATATCATTTCTACCACTGTCATTGACCATATTTGCATTCATATTTCTCATATAGCCACTCCATCCATGGACCTTCGAGCTTTTGATGGATCTATGTGTACCATCATCGGTACCATTATCCTTCCTATCAAGGCTGGTGCCAAAACCATTTCTACTCTCTTCCATATTATCAAAGGTGAGATGTAGTATAACATCCTTTTGGGACATCCTTAGATTTAGGGTTTACAATGTGTCCTTTCCACACTACATCACTATATCAAATATATCCATAATGGCTTGGTCCATTGCATACCCATCGATGATGATCCATTTGAGTTCTGCAACATTATTACTCTTCCACCAGGTCCACCCTTATCATCCACTTAGTTCATGCCTACCCTATGTCATTCTTTAGACATCACATATTCATCAATTTCACAATCACATCCTACACTTTATCTGAGCAAAATTGCATCAACTTCCTCAAATCCACCTTAGTCACCTAGTACCCCAACTATTCCCATATTTTCACATCACCCTTCTTCATCCTTCACACCACTCTCTCCATTTACATTTTTTGCTACACCCTCCTTAGCATCCTCATCCAAAAACCCTCCCATTATTCCTACACAACCTCCATCTACCTAAATCTTTGTGCCCCAATGTTCATGAACAAGGGTAATCTCTAGTTCACCAACCACAACTTCCATCCCCACTTCTTAATTCATCCATTCTAATCATCCCATCACTGGATCACATGTTGAGTGCTATGAGTGGACACAACATACCGCTTGACTTGATGACCAATTAGCTCAATCAGATCCTCCCACTTCATCCCCCTCACCCCCTAATCCACCTAAACCCATGCCACCATCCTCTATACCACCCAAGGGAACCTCCCCTCAACCTAATCATATGACCCCTCCTCATGTTTCTATATTCATAACTACACTAGGTCCTAGTGAGTATAACATAAGCAATGCTCAGGTTATTCCCTCCACCATCCATTCCACTCATAACTTTTATCGATCTCATCATGTGCCATTGACTATTGGGGTAGTGGTTCCTCTTGGTCTGCCTAAAAATTGCACAAATTTTGTATATGGGGGACTTGACTCATCCATAGAACCTCTAGCACCTCCACCATCACAAACTAGATTTTATAGCAACCTTGACCATATATCAAATCCTAATTTTACCTGACATTATATTTGCATGTATAACTGGTATGGTTATGGCCTAGATAGATATGAACAGGGGTGTCACATCCATAACAATCCTCCCTCACACAAACCCACTGTCGATCAAGAATTTGTTACCATCCCCCAACAATCAGTACCCTTTATCATGAGTTGCATAACCTGGATATTGATCCCCTCATATTCCTTTTTTATGAGGAATTTGAACTTAATAGTTTGATATAAATTTCTTCCTTTCATTCCACAATCAATATTCCATATGTGTTCTTTCCTCCATCCCCATCCTATGAGACCTTATCACCTTCAAAATTTGAAACCCTCACTCAACAGTTCATCGATTTATCACTCAATCCACCTCTACCCATCGATACACCTTCCTCACCCTACCAATAATTTTATTTTTTTCTATTAATGAGATAGCACTACTTCATGGCAAACATTCTTATTCTCCCTCCCCACCTATGGTGTTAAACCCAGGTCATCACCATCCCTTTCCAGATTCATTGCTATCCTCCTCTGATTCATCATCACCTTCATCACCCACCTCTACTATTATAGTACCTCTGTCAACATGATCTCTATTGACTTATACATCCCACTTCGATATACAAACCATCCCAATTACACTCCACCTCCTATCACTAACTTTTTAAATTTTGATGATATCTCTTCCACATTCTCAGCCACTAAATTTCTTCCAACACCCCAATTGTTACGATTTGTAAATGCACCTTTGCCATCCATCCCACTTCATCTCCTATGGATTAATCATATATATGTGTATCTATATGATGAATTCTAATATTTGAGTCCATCGATGACCTTCACCTCATCCCCACACCTACCCAAATCCATGATGGTTCTCACATGCTTGTAGAGGATACTATTGAAGTTGAAATTCGTAATGATCTAAAATACCCTCACATCATCTACCTTACTTCTAGCCTTTCTGAAGAAGAACATGTCCTTTTTACCAATTTCCTTAGGAATTACATCAAGGTGTTTGCTTGGTCCTACATGAACATGCCCAACCTTGATTCATCACTAGTTGTGCATAACCTTATCTTGGATGACAATGCCAAACCTGTTAGACAAAAGTTGCACTGCATGCACCCCACCATTACTCTTATGGTCAAAGAAGAGTTATATAAACTCCTTGATGTGGATTTCATATAGCCTATCGATTACCTTGAGTAGGTTTCAAACATGGTTCCTATTAGAAAACCCAAGGGGGCATCTGTATTTGCACTAATTTTAGGTATCTCAACAAATCTTGTCCCAAGGACAATTTTCCACTCTCTAATATCGATACATTGGTCAATGCTATAGGAGGGCATGAAATATTGTCACTCATGGATAGTTTTTTAGATTACAATCAAATTCATTTCAATCCAGATGATCAACATGAAACATACAAAATATGCTATTTGATCAAACATAAGTACATAACACATGTAAATGCTCATAACATTATTCTTTATTCATATGATTGGAATCCATAGGTTACAAAGAGGATCATGTTGAATCCTTTCATATAAACATCAAATGGCCTGATAGCTTCTCTTGATATTCCTTGATGTAGGTGGGCTTTAGTGCATGGGGGACACCACTGGTGTTGTTGATGCTAATTTTACTCCTTTTCCACCTATTGTATGACCTTAAAAAGGGGGTGAGTTGGTGTA
Organism: Wollemia nobilis; assembly: GCA_028583015.1. Classification (NCBI taxonomy): domain Eukaryota; kingdom Viridiplantae; phylum Streptophyta; class Pinopsida; order Araucariales; family Araucariaceae; genus Wollemia; species Wollemia nobilis. The sequence continues at coordinate 2,260,582 of JAQPPZ010016675.1, forward strand.
GGAGCTTGCCTTGTTCAGGCCTCGTATTGATGCAAGATGATGAAATTAGGCAATAAAATTGTACTAAACTGCATAAAACATTATGGGAAAACATCATAAAAATATGAAAGTATGCTTACCTAGAAAAATTGTAGTGATTCAGGGCCTCTAGACCCAACTCACAGGCTGGGGGGAAAATTGGTGTACCAGATTCATAGGTCAGGGGAAGAATTCAGTTGTTAGTGGTTTTTTTTTTAAATTGCTTGCATAGATTGGCTCCTTAGGTGTTGTAATGTTGCTGGTCAAGTTTTTGTGTCCATATTTGCACTTATGGTTGTATTTTTGTAGATTTTATATACTTCAAATGAAATGGAGAGAGACGTAGAATGAGGAACTAGATCTACTATTTATAGATAAACCTAAGGTGTAGGGGGTGTGGTTAGGAGAACTAAACCCTGATATCAGGTTCTATGGTGGTTAGTTTAGGGTTTGTGAGGTGTCATCCCCACATTCCCTTAGGAAATATCTCATCCTCACACATGTGTGAGGAGATATTAGGGTTAACTAGTATTAGTAAACTATAATGTTAGATTAGGGTTAGGTTAGGGTTTTCTAAGAAATATCCTAACCAACTTTGTGCACACATATGTGGTAGGGAATAATTAGGACTAATTAGTGTTTAGGAACCTAATTAACATTTTTAACCCAAAAAGTGCACTTTAAGAGAAGTCACTTTAAAATTAGAATTTGGATTAACTTTAATTAAGACTTTTTGGGAACTAATAGCCCTGTGGGGTTCTAATTAAGTCTAAGAAGGGCTTAAGTGGCCTTAGACGATTTATGAGTGATCCTATAATGTATGAAAAGTGGTTATGATGTGAATTGAGTAGTTTAATAGGGTTTTGTACCTATAAAATAGTGATGTAGCCTATGTAAGTCTACGATACGCTACACTAATATCGAGCGATCTACGCTAGTCTACGCATATCTATAGTAGTCTACGCATGTCTACAATAGTCTACACAAGTCTAGAGAGATATAAAATAGTCTATGCCAGTCTACAATAGCCTAGAGGTGTCTAGGATGGCCTATGTAAACCTACAAGTGTCCAAAAGGATCTACAAGTATGTAGAAGTAGCTATGTACGACTTTTAGGTATCTACATTTTACCCCTTTTTATACTATACTGGGTGCCACATAGTTTAATACAAAAATGTTATGGGAGAAATTAGAAGATAAATAAGAGAAGAGAATGGGATCCAATCAAAGGTATGTAGCCACTCGAAGTGTGACCATACAACATTGATCGATATCCAAGAGGAGAAAGGAATGGAATCCAACCAAAGGTATGTAGTCACTCGAAGCATGACCATACAAAATTGATCAAGGATCCAGGGAGAGAAGAGAAGAAGTGAAGAAGAATAAAAGAAGAATGAAAAAAGAGGAAAAATGAAGAACAATGCTGGTGAATGGAAATTGATGATTGTGGATGCAACGCAATGGTTTTGTTGAGTCTGTATGACATTTTTTGATGTCATAATAGTTGCTTGGAGGTGGTAACTTTTGACTGCTTTGCTTTTGCAACCAATGTAGGATGGTCCAAAATACCTATTCAAATTTTTTCTATTGATTAATTGATGAGTATGTGGTGACAAGTGTCAAACTATTTAAGCTAGTTACCATTTAGATTATTCAAACATCTCATTCATTATGTAATATGAATACCAGAGTGAAATCCTTCTCCAAATGTTGCACTGAATTAGTAAATCGTGTCATTCATTGTGTACCATGAATGCCAAAGTGACCTCTCTATTGTTACGTACAACTCTCCTAAATTAAAAAATATCTAGTTGGGATTGATATTATAATCATAAGATAATCTTCAACCAAAAATTTTATACAAATGTGATTTTTGTTGTTTGGATGTGATATCTTGAAGTGCATGTCAAATTAAAATAAATTAATTTGTGTGTGTGATGTGTTTAAATAAAATTGAATTTTATTTAATTGGATGATTGTGTATAAAACTGATGTAATTTTATGTTTTTGTGTATGAACAAGTGAAAATGATCGAGCCACATCATCGTGTCCATATGATGAAATGTGAACTGGATAAGTTTATGGACAATGGGGATGATAAGGAGTGATTGGATGTAGTATGGTTTAGAGTTGTGTGGGAATTCAAGAGCATTCACACCAATCAATCATATATATCTACTTTGTGTGAGTGATGGGATGCAGATCATAACACCTTCCACTTTGTGATAGGTGATATGACTATCACCCTAGATGATGTGTATAGGATCTACAAATTACTGATTGAGGATGTGCCAATGAGGGTAGCACTATATAATACTAAGGATGCTATTATGGAGCACTTTTGTGGTGATGGGTGGGAGTAGATAGATTTTAATAATATGGATTATGAGTTGTTATGGAACAATGAGAAGATATCAAAGTGCCAATGTGCAGCTATGATGATATCCACATATGCTCTTCCTAACACTTCTGAGGTATTGTTTACCTAGAATATGTTGGATATTATGAGTGATACAGTGGATTGTAGGGTTGTATTTGCATGGGTGCTAGCATTTTTGGCCCAAGTGTACAAGGAGTTGCACGATGTGGTGTGTGTTGGGCATAAGGGATTGAGTTGAACTCCTTTGTTGTAGGTGTGGGCATGGGAGCATATTTTTATTGAGACGCCATCATTGTTGTCTTATAAGGTGCATGTTGTGAGACAATAATATTTACCTTATGCTCTAAGATGGAGGATTGATGAGGATAAGGGGGTTAAGATACCACATGAGGGTGATCCTTTGTTTTGGAGAGTCAAGTTTGAGGATTTAATACCTAGTGTCATTAAGTGGAGGCCTTGGATGGGTGGGATGACTTGGAAGAAGTATGGTGAATAGTTGGATGCTATACTTGATAGGCTAAGTTCTTTTAGTTTGATAAAGTTAGGTGGTAGTTTGGCTTACAACAGGATGTTCTAGAGGTACTTTTTGTATACTATAGATGATGGGGTGATAGGGAGTGGCCACCTATATTTTTTCCTTGGATTTGTGAGAGATACTACCAATGGTGATCCTAGATGTGGGTGATACTAGGATGACACTAGATATTGATGCCTAGTGGGCGATACAGAGCTGGGATCTAGGTATTGACATCGTTGATCGATGGGTACCACCTAGTGATGGATTACCTACATTATGGGGGAGGGTAGTGAGAGGTACTCGAGTGATATCCCATGATATAACTGGTGGTGATACAGAGGTACCTCTATGATAATCAAGGTGATTATTGGATGGCACCTCGAGCTCATTTTTAGAGAGGGTGGAGGAGGTTCCTACGAGTGGTGGAGTGCATCCTATGGGGGAGATTCCAATTATAGAGGAGGGAGGTGGTGGTATGGCTATGGGTGGCTTGGATGATACCTTATATATGGGTTTATTTGATGGGTTGGAGGAGATTCCCATAAAGTAGCAGGAGAGGTAGGAAGTCGAGTAGGAGTTATTATTGTTATGTGCTCGAGTATGATAGTTAGAGGAGGAGCTTCAGGAGAACGAGAATCATAGATGGGTAGAGATAATGAATTTGGAGGAGATATTGATATCTCTAGAGACTACTAGTGATAGTTCTTAGAAGGCACTTCAGGATAGGTATGTCTATATGGTAGCAAATATGGAGAGAGATTGATCTGCATTAGTTGCTTGGGATGCAAAGATTACATAGCTATGATCTGAGATGGTGAGGTAGCAATAGGTATGAGTGGGGGTTGAGGAAGCCCAAGTGGTAGTGGAGGCTCCATATAACATGGTTGCTTTGAGAGTGGAGTTAGATCAACTACAAAAAGGTATTGGGTTTAGGAGATGGATGTTGGCTGTAGATGTAGCAAGGTAGGTGGCTTATGAGTACTCTCTAAGGATTAATGGGATATTCCTCCCTAATTATGACTAGGTGGTGTCACATTCTAGGACATAGACACATGTACAGGAACCCTCTCAATAGATTTATTAGAGTGCATATTCAATTTGTCAGAGATGCACGAGAGTAGAGATGTAGGATGTGGTAGCAGGTAGAGATGTGACTGCTAGTTCGAGAGTGGTGTTATCTCCTATAGGGACTTAGAGGACAAGAGAGCAGGTAGAGTCTAATAGAGCTATAGTGGCATGTGGGATAGCATCAGGAAGTGTGAGCCATGAGGGGAGTGGATATGTTCCTAATGGTAGTTAGGTTGATAGTCATTGTAGCCTGAAGGTAGTTTTGTAGTATGTATGATGGGCATAGTTCTAGGTTGTAGCCTACAGGTATTTTTGTAGTATGTATGATGGGCATGGTCTCAGGTCATAGCCTATAGATATTTTTTATGGATGACATATATATGTATACCTTTTTGGTGTTGGAATTTATATATACATGTGTTTTTTTATGTTAATTTGAATATGTTTGAATTGTGTTTAAATTTTATTTGCATAGATAGCATAGTGTAATGTTTAAGTGAATATATAATGCATGGATATACATACGTGGTAGGGTGTATATGTATGATGAAATTGTAGTGTAGATATATAGTATAATGATTCAAAGGATTGTATGTTTAAATTTAATGCAATGTGATGTAATGTAATACAATTTTTTGTAAATACATGTAACGTAGATGCGATGATGCATGTATGAGAAGACTAAAATACGTAAAGGAAGAACTTGTATCATTGCATGTACCTATGTGAATGTGATCCATTCCATAATATCAAGGATGGAGGATGGTATAATGTATATGTAATGGCTTTGACCAATGTAGTTTTGATAATCAAATCTCATACCCAAAACTGTGTAAGTTTTTATGGCAACTCATAACTAATCTAATTGGTTCAGAGTTTATCATGGACCTATGTGTGTAAATGAGTGAGGTTCATTTATCCATTTTGAGGTAGGTAGGATTAGCCCATTGTAGACATGGTTGAATTAGCTAGCTTATCCATAAGTGAATAGTGATCTATACAAAAGAAGGTCGCTAATGTGATAGATATTTTACCACTTTTAAGACTATTCCATTGGTAGGTAGACTCTTGGAAACTATTGCTAGTGATGGAAATTATCCCATGATGTTATGTTGAACCTAAGGACCAAAGGCGATGAAGCATAACACTAGTGATATCTAGAGGTGTTTCCTTTTATTTTCTACCCCTCATTTATTTTTCTTGTATATTTTTTGGTGCTCTTTTTCTTTATTTTATTTATCTTTTTTTTGTATGGGTGTTGTCTTTTTTTTTCTATGGAGTTATCTTAATTTTTCTTATTCGTATCCCTTTTTTATCCCCAGGTTGAATTTTTACCATGCAAGTGATAGGATGAGCAGGAGAAACCATTTTCTAGATGGTGATATCTACACAAGGTGTTATCTTCCCTAGATTCTAAAACTTGTTTAATGTGTAACCTGTGTGAATGGTCTATGAGAGAATTTGAACTAGCCTAAATAACTATAAGGGGTTTGTAAAACCTATCAGCTAGAGGTTATATTTGATTAACTAAACTAGTGAGTGGTCAAATATTAACATGACACCTATGTATACCCTAATCCTAAAAAGGTAGAATGGAAATCTAGGTGGTGATGCTAAAAAGTTCATGTGTTACTCCTATTGAAGGCACATTTTGGGGAAGAATATACAAACTAGAAAAAAAATTGTAATGAAAAACATATGGATATATGCAATGGGTGTAATGTAAATGATGCAAGTTGGGGAATGCAATATCTACAATAGGAAACTCATGAAGTGTAGAAGGAGAATTTTGGAAACCTTATCTACAAATGAGTATGGTGTATCATCATGATAAAAGTGAGATGTTGTGATAATGGTTGCCCCAGCATGTGGGGTGTGTGTAATAAATGAGTGTGTGATAATTGTTGCCCTAGTGTGTGGTGTATGTGTGTAATAGGTGAGTAAACTATGACCTATGGAAATACATGTGATAATAACAAAAAGTAGAAGGATGAGAAGATGGGATTTACAAATAGAAGAAATGAAAAGAAATAGGTATTGGTAATCAGTAAGATGAGGGGATTACCAAAGACTAAATAAATATAGAATAAAGAAAATAGATCAACGTAGGTATGTATCTACTCGAAGTGTGACCATACAACTATGAGAGGAAGTGATAAGAAGTAGAAGGGGTAAGTAGGAAATATAAAGAGAAACTACTAATGAGTGAAGTGATGTGGGTCAGGTCATGAGTGGGGAGGTGAAGCAACAATGGTTCTTGTGTTTTGGTGATTTATGTAGTTGGACATATGGTGAATGTAGCAGGATGGCATTGTCAAGGATTCATGTGATGGGAAAGTTTAGGGGATAATGTGATGTGGGGGACTCTAAATTTGGGTGGATGAATAGGAATGCTCATATGATGGTACATGATCACCAATCAACATGTTGTCTACCAGGGTTTCAAATGTACAGCAGGTATCAATGTCATGCCTTGGCTATTAATGGTATATACAAAATTGGTGTTCATGGTAATTTCATAGTTTGGTATGTGATGGGTCAATAGGCCTAGTTTTAGGTAATACCAGGAGACCTTGGTGAAGGAGATGGTGAAAATTTAGATAATAGTGAGGATGGGATAGGCATGGGGTAGATGTAAGGATCTACTGAAGGTGTTTGAGAAGCATATGGAGTGGGGTCGAATGGTGAAGGAGTGGGTCATGATTCAGACATGGGATAAACCTTGGGAAAAGGAATAGAACTAGGTGGAGGTGAATATATATGAGGTACGATGGATTACCAAGTAGACGTGAGGTAATGGCAATGGCTCAAATGTAACTTGAGGGCATCGAGTCGAGATAGGATATGTTGGATATCGATATGCAAAGGTGATGGGATTGGAGAAGGTGGAGAGTGAGACTCCAATGGATAGGGAGTAGTGTGGTATGCATGGGAAGAGAAAATTGCATGAGGTGACAATCAAGGTGAGTGGAATAAACTCATAGAGTGTGAGGTTGGCTAGAATGGTAGGCCATAAAGTGGTGAGGGCAGCATCTAGAGGATAGTAACATAGGACATATCTATGGTTAACAGTGTGTGCAAGATGAAGATATGCATGTAGAAGCAACTTGGGTAACATGCACCTGAAGGGATTGGGCATATGGAGACATCCTACTTGGAAGTGGGGGAGGTGGTCATAAAGGACATGCAGGATGAGATGTGTATCCTCAATTGAAAGGGTGGTAGGTTTTCAAAATATGGTGAGGTGGAGAGTCCGATGAGTAGGGGTTCATTGTATCCTCATGTGGAGGTGGAGGAGACCCCTGGATGTGGATATGGGAGATTTCCTCATTTTAATCAAAGGAGGATAGGGAGACCTAGCTATCTCTTGAATGATATGAGTAGAATGACCCTCTACGATGAGGTGAAAGGTTTTGGGGTGGGGTGTGATGGTCATAATGGGAGGAAGGTGAAGATTTTCTAGTTTTAAGAGTAGCGGATGGTCTAGCCATATCAATCGATGTGATCAATACTAGGGGTGGTGTAGGATGGTCCTGCATGGTGGGATGATGTGATGCTAGTAGCAAGTGTGTATGGTCACGTATCCCTACTAGTGGTGTAGTGGTAGATGAAATGAATCCTGTAAAAATAAAAAGATACTAGCAACATATAAATGGCATAAAAAAACAAAAGTACATGTATAATACAACTAAAAAATAAAATATGTGCATGTATCATGATGTACATAGTGGGTGATGTGTGTGTGAATAGTGATGTGTGATATTTGTAATAGTGCATGCCTATGTGGGTTAGGAATTAAATGCACAAAGGTGAAGGATATTAATAGATTCGGGTTCAGCGAGACCCTCAATATTATACAAATGATAGATACCTAAACCAAATATATATGTGATTATTAAGGGGCCCAACCAATTTGGGGTAAACTTATCTCATTGTTGATGAGGTTGACTTGTAATTTTTTGGTTCTCTTTGAGAATTAAATCACCAATTTGAAATTTACATTGGTGCACCTTACTATTATAGGCATGGCGAAGGTGATATTGATAGACATATGTGTGCTTGATGGCATGGATGCAGTACTCATCGATGAGTGTTAGCTGATCAAGGTAGGATTGGTGAGCGATGTCATAATCGATGAATTCCTTCATAGATACCCGTAACGAAGGTATCTCAAGTTTAATGGGTATGATGGCTTTGGTACCATAGCCTAGTGATAAAGGGGTTGCCCCAGTGGGAGTATGTATACTTGTATAGTAATCCCACAAAGCTAAGGGTATTTGGTTATGCCATTCACGATGAAATTTTGCTACTATTTTGCAAAGTATGGAATAGATTGTTTTATTTGTAGCTTCTACCTCGTCATTACCATATGGGTAATATGGGGTAGAGAAATTATGATGGATATTGAATTTGGAATAGAGAGAGTGGACATTTTTATTTTTTAAGGATTTACCATTATCATAAATGATTTTGAAAGGGATTCTGAAGTGGCATATGATATGGTCTGTGATAAATTTTGTGATCTTAGTTCATATGGTTTGGATGAGTGGGATGGCTTCAACCCCCTTTGTAAAATATTTTGTGGCTATAATAATGAATTTTTGGTTGCTTGATTAAGTAGGTTTTATTTGTCCAATAAGGTCAAGTCCCCATTGAGAGAAAGGCCACATGGACTAGATTGGTTGAAGCACTTGATATGGAAGATGTGTGAGGTTTGCATGTTGTTGGCACTTGGAACAGTGCCTCATGTATTCACAATAGTCATGCTCCATATTTGGCCAATAATATCCCATGCTAAGGATGCATTTTGTGATTTCCATGCCACTGAAGTGGCCATTGCAAGTGCCTTCATGGGTTTCTTGTACAACCCATTAAGATTCATGGGGTTCTAGGCAATGCAAGAGAATGTCATCATAGCTACTGTGATAAAGGATGTCCTCCATCAATGTATAGTAAATTACTCATTGTTTAAATGCTCAATGATGAGCATGTGTAAATTGCATGGTAGGAATACTAACTTGATGTAATCTTTTATTTGCACAAACCAAGGGTCATGTGGGTCGATATCGACCATATGAATACCATTGTCATCGATAGGAGATGTAGGTGATATGGTATATTGGGTGAATGTATGAATGGATACTGATGTGGTATATAATAATGGATTTTGTGGTATTAATGATCCTAAGGAGGCCATTGTATCCATAAAATGTTTTGATTATCGTGGAGCGGCTTTGATGTCATACCAATAAAATCAGGAAAGAAGTGCAATTTGCTTGTATTGTTGGAGAACTGGATAATGATATTGCTAGATCTCTTTCACTTGGTTCATTATCAGGATGGAATCACCTATGATGTGGAGGAATTTTATATGCATAGTGTGGGCCTATTTTAATCCTATAATTAAGGCTTCATATTTTGCATTGTTGTTAGTACAAGGAAAGTCCAATTTAAATGATAAGGGGAGTGGTTTCCTTCTAGGTGTGAAGAAAACAATGCCTGCACCCCCAACATGAATACATCGGGAGCCATCAAAGTATAGGGTTAAATTGATTGATGATCTAGGCTCAATGTACTCTTCATCTTCTATGATGTCAAATATGGAATCATCGGGAAGTTAAAAGAGAAGAGGTTAGTCATCAAGCAAGAGAGCTTCTACAAGCTGGTCTGCGATGACCTATCCTTTGATGTGTTTTTGTGAAATGAATTCTAGATAAAATTTAGTTAGGAGAATGATCCATTTTGTTGTTCAAGAGTTGTGATAGCTTTTTTTCATCATGTATCGAAGGGAATTGTCTTGGGCGATAACAAAGGTTGTGTGGTTTAACATATAATGGTGAAGTTTCTGGATGGTAAAAACTATAGCTAAGAATAGCTTTTCTATGTACCTGTATCTAACTTTGTAGTTGACTAGAATATGACTTATATAGTATATGGCTTGCTCTTTGTTGAGCATGTTATTTTCAGCTAGCAATGTACCTAGCACAAAATATGTGGCTAAGATGTACAAAATTGGCAGTAGCTATGGGTGTGAAGGAGATATAACTGGTGGGGAAGTGAGGTAAGATTTGATAGCATCAAATGTCTATTGGTAGTTATCATCCCACTTAAAATTGACTCCCCTTTACAAGATCTGGTTGAATGGTTTGTACTTTTCTTATAGTTGTACAATGAAGTGATGAATGGAGGTTATCTTGCCCTGGAGGCTATGCAGTTGTTTTAAGGTAGTAGGTGGGCGTATCTTGATGATGGCCTTTACTTTATTAGGGTCTACCTCAATTCTGCATTGAGTGATAATAAACCCTAATATTTTTCCTAAGGTAACTCCAAAAACACACTTCTTTGGGTTAAGGCATACATTATGTTCTAATACATGGTCAAATATCTGTCAAAGATTGTCTAGGTGTTGTGAGTGTTTTTTAGACTTTGCAATGAGGTCACATAATATTTCATGCTTTTGTGTATGTAATCATGGAAAATATAAGTCATGGCATGTTGGTAGGTTTCCCCAGCATTTTTAAGGCCAAAAGGCATGACTTTATAGCAGAAGGTCCCCTAGGGGGTTGTGAATGAGTTCTTGTGTTGATCAGTGGGGTTGATATTGATTTGGTTGTAATAAGAGAATCCATACATGAGGGAGATCATCTCATGGCCTAAAATAGAATCTACAAGTGAGTTGATGTTAGGTAGTGGGAAGTTGTCTTTAGAACAAGATTTATTTAAATTATGAAAGTTAGTGCAAATACAAACTTTGTCGGATGGTTTCGGTACTGGAACCATATTGGAGACTCATTAAAGGTAATCTATGGGTACTATAAAATCCATGTCAAGAAGCTTTTGTAGCTCAGTTTTTATGAGTGGTGCAATTATTTGTTGTATGCATCGTAATTTTTACCTTATAGGTTTAGCATCTTTGTCTATCATGAGGTTGTCTACTACAAGAGCTAGATCAAGGTTTGGCATATCTTTGTAGGACCACACAAAGACTAATATATTTTTGAAGGAAAGAAGTGAATAGAGCATGTTCTTCTGTGGAAATTCTAGCAACTAGCTTAATGATGTAGGTATTTTTAGGGTCATGACCGATATCTACATTGATGGTTTCCTCTATGAGCATGTGAGAACCATCACATAGTTGTTCAGGAATTGAAATGAGGTGGGGGTCATCGATGGCCTTGGTAATGTCATACTTATCATCTAGATAGATTTCTGTGTGATGCACCCATGGTATATGAGGTGGTTTAGAGGATGAAGGAGTGTTTGCAGCATGTAATACATGAGGTAAAAGTGGGAAATCTCAAGGCACTAGTATGGGTGAAATGTGTGTGAGATCAATGAAATTAGGGTTTGGTGTGTCATCATGCATTGGTTGGTGTGTGTATCAAAGTGGGGAGAAAATATCTACCTTGACCATATTAATTGATGTTGTGGGAGATTTTGGTCTGGTGATGATGACTCAACAACCTATGAGCATCCTAAAAGGCTTAAAGGAGAGAACAAGATAATCGGTGGAGAGTGTGGTCGAGTAGCATCTCGATGGAGTTTTTGATGTATAGGTGGGAATAGGGTTGCATATTTTGGTTATGGTAGTGGAGATGTCATGTCCTGCTCTAGGTGATGAGCATTCAAGGATAGGGTCATAAATTGGCTCATTAATTCATCGACACAACATGAAGATGTGGTGTCAGAATAGGGAGATTCTTGGAAGAAATTAGATGGAACTATGATGGTAGAGTGATGCGATGGAGTGTCCTCTAGGATATCCATGTCAATGTATCCTTCCAAGGTGTGTTGGAAGAGGAGGGGGATGTAGGGTGAGATCTTGTAACTTGTCCTCAAGTGTGTGGATGATAGTGGGATGATAACCTAATCTAGATTTATTCGTAGGTAATTGGACGTGAGGATTAATGGGTGTACACATCCCTAGTTCATAGTAACCTAATCCAAATACATGTAAATGTAAATTTTAGAGGTATCATAAGGTGAAATAGGGATTAGCAAAGTGATCAAGTGTACTACAAAAGCTATATTATGGTGGTGGAGGGTCTATAGGTAGGAGTGAGGAATTGAATCCTACATAGACAAAGTTGGTATGATTGTCAAGGGATCCTAATTATATAATGGTTCTAATGGTCAACACTAAGGTTGAGGGGCAGCCAAAGTCTCATGTGGAATGGACGATAGGTGGACGTACGCAAACATCACTCACATTGTAATCCCCTAGGCCTAAATTTGTCATAAAAATGGAAATACATGGGGATGTACACGATGGCAACTAAGGTGATAAATCTGAATGAGAAGATGATGGTGCAATCTGAGATTCTCTTATAGTTGTAGAGGAGGGATGTAATAGTTGGTCATCAAGGTGAGAATCTCGTTGCTCCCACTCATGGTATTCAACTACGGTAGCTAGGATAGGGTGGTTTGCCTATGGGAACTATGAAGGATGAGGAGAAGGTTTCAGCATTGGAATATGTTGGGAAGTGAATGACCTAGGCCATAGACAAGAGGGAAGAGGAGGTGTTTGTGGTGTAGGTAGGATAGAGGTTTTCATAGAGGAATATGGATTACGTGGAGTGACAGGGCATGAGGAATAAGGCAATGATGGTCACGGTATCACGGATGAAGTAGTGGATGATGATGGCTATGATGGTAGTGGTGGCCATAAGGATGGTGGTGAGAAAGGTATGGTAGTAGTATTAGGTGCTATTCAAGGTGGTGCTAATGGTGTAGATATCAAGGTGTGTCTATGATGAGGTTTGTGGTAGTGAAATGGATGTTGGAGAAGATATCAATGCTCCAACAGATTGATGGGAAGATAGAAGAAAGAGTTGTGTGGAATAAAAGGAAGATGTAGGTGGAATATTTATGATGTGGTAGAATTTGAATGGATACCCATAGATAGGGATGCAGTAGACAAGTTTGTTATGGATATACTTAAGGCAATGATGTAGTGTGGAAGGGACACACTACATGTCTCTAATCCATGTGTGACCAAGGAGGATATTATATTGCATCTCACCTTGAATGATGTGAAAAAGGATGGATATGGTATGGATACCTACTCGAATGGGTAAGATGATGTATCCTACCATGGGTCTCATAGAATCATCAAAGGCATAAATATCAAGATATGGAATAGCAAAATGGGTTGGTGGAATATGCAGGTGATGCAATGCCACTATGGAGATAATACTAATGGAATAACTAGTGTTAATGAGGACACACTTATAGGTGATATCATTAATAGTTGATCAGATATGGAGAGGAGGATCTGCTCCTTCTCCTACTAGTTCTGTAATCTCATGATCATGGAAACTAACTGAGGGTTGAAGGCATCATGGGATGTTCCCTACAAAGTTTACAAAGGCATTCATGTCATGTGTCTCTAGATCAATGGAGTGTAGGATGTCATTCAATACCTCACGATGGGGTTGATATTATTATAGGAGCTAAAAAATGGATAGTTGAGTGGGGGCATTTTGTAATTGATGGGTAAGGCTACCATGGATTGTAATTATATTTTGTGACAGAGGTGGTATGGTATTAGAAATCATGGAATGTTATGGTGATGTGAGTTGGATCAGTGGGGAAACAATAGGTGTTTTTTGGTGTGATGGGTATCATTGGTTGCATGTAGTAAGGTTGATCATACCCACTACACCGCATGATGAGGGATCACACTGGACATTATTTACTTGCCTAGGTGGCCTTGGAAGATTACCTAGTGGTATTTGGGGGTTGGTTCCCCTATGGTTAGGTAAGGGGTTCTAGAATATCCCTAGGTTTTGATTTTGTGGGGCAAGAGGGTTCAAAACCTGGATGGTACCCTATCAATTAGGTCTTGGACTTGAGCATGGAAGGAGTGACAAGATTCAATATCATGGTCATGCTATCAATGGTATTGATAGAAGGCTTGCTCATTGTATCCATGAGGATTAGATAGGTTTGGATCCAATGGTTGGATCTTGAGTAATAATATGTGACCCCCTTATATAATCTCTAGAAGAGGGTCGGTAATGGTTTGAAAAGTGGGGTGAGATTGCATTGTTGGGGCTATGGGCACATATCGTGAGGCTTTTGAGGCCTAGGAGGATGTGCATTGGTTTAAAAAATTTGGCATTGAGAAAGAGGAGGTTGTGAAATCGGTGTGGATGCTAAGGTAGCGGCTACCAATTTATTAGCTTGTGGAGGTCTAGGGAAAGGTTGGTTGGGCATATTTTTGTTAAAATATAAGTTAGAATTGTAGTTGGTCTTCTATATTAACTTGATTTTTCTTGACTAGACCTTGATGTCCTCAATTACTTTGGCTTGGGCAATGGATTCTTCAAAATTATGGCTTTGGTGAAGTTGCAAGGAGGTGGAAATATGTTTGTGGCAACTCTTGGAGAAGAGTGTCACTAACTCAATGGTAGGGAGGCTATGGGTGAGATCATGGATGATCAATATCCATCTTGAAACAAATTTGGTAATGGATTCATCATCAGCCTATCATAAAGCATAGATATTTGAGAAGATAGTCTTCTTCTTAATGTTTATGGAAAAGTATTCCAGAAAATAATTGGCTAGTTGTTCAAAGGTATACAGGCTATGGCATGAAAGCATGTTATACCAATCCAAGGCTTACCTTGCAAGGGAGAGGGATAAGGTACATAACATAAGGGGGTTGCTACTATGAATCTGGTAGCAAGCTAAGTGATAGTTACTGATGTGTTCTCTAGGATCTTCCTTACCTTTGTACTTATCAAACTTTAGGATCTCAAAGTAGTAGGAGTAAGGTAGGATAGGAACTAATGGATGAACTAGCTCGATGTAGAGTTCATCATATGTCAATTTTTGTTTTCCATAACTGGTCATGCGTAGGTTTAACATCTTAACTTCATATTATAGGATTTGAACATCAGGTGTTAATGGTATGGAGGACTATGCTACAGTGGGTTGATCTTGATAATGTGGTGGTATTGAAGTTGTTGTTCTTCCCAGTACTAAGGGAGGAATTTTTGCAACTGGTCCTAGTAGGATGGGTGTTGACCGATGTATGATGTCGTGGCTAGTGGGACACTAGACTATGGAATGGATGTTTGTTGGGAATAGTAGTATTGTGATTGTAGGATATATTTTTGTGGCATGGGTACCTACTAGGTAGGAGCTTGCTATGTAGGAGCATGTTATAATGGTTGTATTCTAGACAACGATGACCATAAGGGGTGAGACATAAATAAAGTACATCTAGTAGGTAATTTTGGATTTATTGAGGCTACTGATGCTAGGGGTGGTTGATATGAGGTGTCAAAAGATGGAACTTATCTCTATCCTAAAGGATGGGAGGTGGTATAGCTAAACTATGTAGAGTAGCCTAGAGGGGTAGGAGTATAGGTTGTGGGTCTTGATCCATAGGTGAGAAGAAGATTAGTAGTTAGGGCCTAAAAATGAGGAGAAGGAGGTAACCCAAATGTTGATGTAGATGAAGGTTGAGGGAAGGATTGGGTAGGGTACATTCCATACACTTGAGATGGAGGTGGGAATGATGAGGAGGAAGGAGGGTAAGCCTCTAGGGTAGGATATTGGGAAGATGAAGTGGGTAATGCATCTACTCTCGATATGGTGTGCATCACTAGTTTCTTTTGTTGGTATTACGTGTTTTAGGTTTGGAGAGATGGTTGTGATAGGTCACCAAAAATTGTAAAGAATGGTTTTTGGGATGGTGATTGTTGGGACTCTTGAGAAGAGTATGTATGTGATGTTTGAGGGGGAACTTGCTACTCTTGCAAGGGGGATTTCTATTGTGTGGTTTGTAAGGATGGCATCTGGGTACCTGAGGTAGAGGAGGAAGGGTCTTATATCATCCCTAGAGTAGGGGGAAATGATGCAACCTCAGGGTGAGTACGATGTAATAGGGAAGAGTAATTCTCAAAGAGGGATTGAGATAAACTCTAGAATAAGGTATGTGCAAAGGTGGGGGACGTAGGTGGAGTCTCCACATCTATGGTAAATAATGGATTAGGTTATCCTAGAGTAGTGTAGATCACATGATCATAGAATGTGGTGGGTGGATTAGATGACGATATAGGGAAAAGGAATGGATAGTATTCCATGATTGAAGTAGTGAGGGCTTCACTCAAAGTGGACATCTCACCATGAGTGATCATGTGTGAATAATGTGGATCAAAATTTATGAGTGGATCATGTGTGTATGTGGACTTCTACTTTATGATCGAAAGAGGAGGGATGACCTGACTAGAAGGGGTGCTAGGTGCCTCCTCTATAGGATTCACTTGCTCGTGTACATGGCTATGGGTAACAACTGGCATGTTGATGTGTGTCATGTCATGAAGTTTTAGAATAACATGGAAACTAAAATCTATGGTTCTATATGTGATATGTAAGTGGGGTTGGGAGCATCCCTATGATGTGTGTAATCAATCTAATTTGACTAGCTATATGTATCTGATCAACAAAGTGCCACATCGTGTGATGTGCTAAAATCAGTTTGTGATCATGCAAACAACACTAAACTAAAATTAGTTCTAAACGCAAGAAATAAAGTGCGTTGTTCATTTTAGTGTGTTTTGATATTAGTGCCTCCTAGGTAGAATCCCAAGTAGTGGAGTGAATTCTCTAGAATATCAATAATTTTGTCGATATCGAACCTCCTACAACACTCAAATATGCATAGAATAGAACAATATCATGATTTGTGAATGGTGACCTGTATGGGAGACATGGTAAAAATGATAGCCTAAAGGGGGAGAACTCAATATGCTGGAATGATTTCACTATATCCTCTCATGAGAAGAGGTGGCACTATCTAAGACATGCTAGGCATGGTCAAAAACCCCATGCTTTCACTTAACCCTCGAGTGAGCTTAGTCAAGAATGATAGTTACCATATCCATGAATTATGTGAGCCTTATGGACAAAGGTGTCTAATTCTATCCCACTCTAAAGGTAACTTCTGGTGATGAAATCCAAGAGCCCAATCTCAAAAGTGAGGGGTTTTCTAGTGATGAAGTCCAAAAAACCACTTGTATGGCTACTAGGTGTCTAAGGAGGTGAGATGGTGGAGGGTACTACTCCTGCCACACCAGTATCAAGCGATGGATTGGAGATGAAGTCCAACATCACCATTTATTTTTAACCATGTGTGTGTGTGGGTTTAAGTTCTGTAACGATGATGTATAAAGAAAGAAAACTAACTAAATGCTCTTTTGAAATTAAATCTAGCTCTAGATGCACTTTTTGGAAGCAAAAGGTAAAATTAAGATGTGTTTTGTAAAAGAAATCTAATCCTATGTGCTTTTTGGAAAAAAAACTATGACCTATTCTATGAAATCATGTAAACAAACAATGTAACACATGTGAGAAAAGGGGTTTATGGCACCCTAACTTTGGAACATGAAAGAAATTTAATAAGGATTTATACAAAGATAAATAGGCAATCTTATACTAAATATGTAGAAATAAATGTAACAATTGTGATTTACCTAGGGGATTTGCAAAAGAAATGGGGAAATCCTAATTAATGACAATAGAAGGAATCTAAAATTTGTATTTACAAAAGGGAATCTGAAATTTACTTTAATGAAATATGCAAAAATAAGTTTGGAATATCCTAATGCTTGGATGTATGAAAGAAATTTGACTTTGATTTTTAGGTAACAAAGAGATTTGAAATTGCTTCAAGAGAAATGTGCAAAAGGGATTTGTAACCTCTAGTTCTAAATCTAATTATTAGAACTAAAATATGAAATACTTGTGAAGGGGAATTGATTTGAAATGACAAGAAATTAATGCAATCCTTATGCAACATGCGATTTGCAAAAAGAAATTAAAAATTTCTCTAACATAAATGAAATTGAACTTTCTGATTTTGTGCAGGTTTTTGCAATTAAAGTAAACATTTCTAGCATGATGGATGCGTAAGAAGAAGGAAATTTACCAAGTGTGTCGATGCATTTACTAGTGAACTTGTCTTTGCACATAAATGTCAGAACAAAGAAAAATTTGAGGAATACCTAGTTTTTGATGATACAAGTGGTCTTCTTTGCCTCTCTAGGGGTCACCCCTACAAGTTTGAGGGGTTTTGAGGCTCCTAGGGTCAATTCACAGGTTGGGAGGTGAATTTTTTTTTTGGTAATTATTATAATAAATTAACAGTGGGTTTTTATAGAGGATCCCAAAACCTTATGTACAAAATTAGCAAAATTTCTAATGATGCATCATACCTCTTGGCTGTAACAATAAACCTAAATGAAAATAAAACCATCCTAATGCTACAGACTTGAAAATAGCAAAAAGGGCTTTTAGGTCTAGAGACCCAACAACAAATAAAATAGGACAGACCTGAGAGAAACCCAAAAAGAGGCTGAAAACAAGGAGACAGACACCATGGACTGCTAATCACGATCCTCCTATCCTCCCGAATTTGGGCACTTCTAGTTTTGCTTCAGGATAGAAATCATGGAGTTGACAGAAGTAAGAATGGAAGCAGCCAAGTCTAGGAGAGAATTACCGTGACTCTCCTTGTCACTCTCCGTGTTCAATGGGATGTGCTATGGATAGACATCCATCTCCACCTTTCTAAATTTTTGTAGGTGCTGGGAAAATCTGCCAGGAATGGACAGTAGCTTCTTTGCCATGCCACCCAAAAACATGTTCGAATAGGCCTTCCAAAAATTGCACAAGGAAAACATCAGGAAGGGATGTCTGCCCTGGCCAACCTTTCCACCTCGGATGGGAATCGAGACCACCACACAATTGAGCACATGGTCATGAGCCCTTTATTGACCATGTGGTCAGCCACACGATTTCCTTCTCTCAAAATATGATTTGCTTCCCATCTACAACGATAGGAGAGAAGAGATCTAGCCTCGAGGATGATGTTGTAGACTTTCCAAGATAGATTTTTGGTACAAAAAAGGTAATTCACGATGTTGAGCGAGTCACCCTCAATGATAAGAGGTTGGGGATCCTTAGAGAGAATCCGAATACCATTCAGAGTGCCTCGGGCTTTAGCATAGTGATTCGTCTAGGAGCCCAAATCTTCACAATAGGCCATCACAATATTCTCGTCATGATCATGGACAACCCCACTAGCACCAATGGGCCCAAGATTCCCCTTAGCCACTCCATAAAAGTTTAATTTAATCCACCCCATGGGGGGTTTGGTCCACACAACATTCCTTTGACAGGGCCCTTTAACAACCTCCAAAAATGGCCAAAGATTCATCATTTTGAGAATATCTTCTTCACTCAAAATATGGGGATGAGGACTGGGAACCATAATAGAATTCTCAATGGCATAAGATAATGCCATTTGAGAAAAAAAAGGAGGCCCTCTAGGAGCTCTGCAAAATATTATGGCATTCCTCTCTAACCATATTTGCCAAATTAAATGGTGGAAGGAGGCCTTGAGGAGGAAGCAGAGCTTGGGATTCTTGAAAGGATTAGGCCATCAGTGAAAAGCATCTCCAAGGGATCAGGGAGAGCACCAAAGGATCTAGAAGGAGGATAGGACAATGCTTAGAATAGAGTGGAAAATTAGGCAATGCAATAATAAATGATCCCTCGTCTCACAATCTGCTAAACACAAGTAACACCTATTGGGGAAGGCAAAACCTCTCTTGTGAAGGTTGTCAATAGTTAAGGCTTTATTGTGGAAAGCAATCCATGTGAAGAAGTTGATTTTAGGAACAAATCCTTTCCTCCAAACAGTATTCCACCTATAGTCCAGAGCAGTCTTGGTGGTGAGAAGCTCATAAGCTGATTTAACAGAGAAACACCCATCCTCCGTACCACTCCAGATGATCCTGTCATTCCTCCTGGCAGAAGGAATTAAAACCGACTGAAGGATATTATCAAGGAAGGTAATCTCATTATTAAACCCCTCCACAATAGGAAGCTTCCACCGAGGGAAATGGGTGCTCCGATCAATGAGATCCACCACCCTGAGCTGGGCGTTAGGGTCGGTCAAGCTTCTTAGTCCAGCGAGGTCCTCCATCAACCCAAGGGCTTCTTTAGTCGCCCACCTATAATTCCAAAATTAAATGCAATTGCCATCACCCAAAATCCAATGGGCTCCTAGAATGATCAGATGTCGGGTTTGGAGCATAGATTTCCAAAATATCGATGCCATGGAGGATGTTTCAGCATCCAAGAAGGGGGTGGGGCCAAGATACTTCATTTTAACTAGTGTAACCCACTCCACCAGGTCGCTAGACATAATCCTCCAAGCGTGCTTCATGATCAGAGCCAGATTCATAAGTCTTGATCTTCTCAACCCCAGGACACCTTGATCTATCCTTGAACACACCTTGTCCCAGGCTACAAGGGGAAGTCTAGATTTCTCTTCATTACCAGACCAAAGAAAGGTCCTCTGAATCTTCTCAATATTGGAGTGGACTGCACTCGAAAGCATGAACACTAACATGAAGTAGGTCGGGATCCCCTAAAGATAGGCTTTGGTAAGGGTGGTTTTCCCAGGTTGCGATAGGAGTTTGCCCTTCCAAGTGCCAAGTTTCTTGTGAAGGTGCTCAAGAATCATGTTCCACATGTCCCCACTGGCCCACCCGCTATAAGATAGAGGCAACCCCAGATAGGACATAGGCAGGGAATCAATAGTGCATTCAATAATTTTAGCAATCCAAATTTTTCTACGCAGAGGAGTGTTAATAAAGTAAATTTTGCTCTTGATGTAATTGACCTTTTGTCCAGCAGCTTGCTCATAACGGGACAGGATCCTCTTGAGTGACTTGGCTTGAGAAACGAACACCCCAGTGGAAATGAGGGTGTCATCCACAAATTGCTGATGAGTGACAGGATTAATTCTAGAAGTCGGCAAGATGCTAGAAATCTTATTCTATCGAAGAGCCTCTTTCATGGACCAACTCAGAACCTCCGCCAGAAGAATGAACAGGATGGGAGAAAGAGGATCGCCCTGTATGAGGCCTCTGGAGCTTTGTAAATACCTATCTGGGGACCCATTGACCAAGATAGAAAAAAAGGGAGTGGATATATAGCTATAGAAAAGTTCAATCTAGTGGGGATGAAAGCCGAACCTGAGTAGGACTACACACAAAAAATTTTGGTCGACACGGTCGAAGGCTTTGTTCATGTCAAGCTTAAGAAAAAGAGCAGCATTCTTAGAGTGATAAGCGGAATGAAGGGTCTCATGGATAGTGATAACACCATAAATAATGTTTCTACCTTTGATAGTGCTTCCTTGACAAGGATCAATCAGGAGGGGGAGGATTGTTTTAATTCTATTGGCTATAGACTTGGTAAGGATATTGTAAAAAACATTGCACAGGCTAATGGGCCGATAGTCAGAGAAAATTTTGTAGGAAGGAGACTTAGGAATGAGGGCAAGAAAGGTGGAATTGAGTTTCAGGTGGATAGATTTGGATGCTTGGATAACCCGAATAGCATCACACACATCCGGGCCCACGACCTCCCACATGACTTGGAAGAATCGGGGAGGGAAACCATCGGGCCCAGGGGCCTTATCTGGTTGCATGGAGAACAATGCTTCCTTAATATCAGATGAGGAAAAATGTTACAGAAGTTTCATGCTTACCTCATGGGGAACTTTAGTCAAAAAATTGGTGAGCAATTTCTGGACCTGGAGGTTGCTATCTGGAGGAGTGCCAAGCAAATCCTGAAAGAAATTAACTACTTTGCTCCTGATTTCCTCAATCTCCCTGGTAATGTGCCCATCCTTACAAGTCACTTCTCTGATCTTGTTGGCCCCTCTATGCCTCATAGTAGATGCATGAAAAAATCTTGTGTTGGAGTCTCCATTCTTCAACCACAGGTCACAAGATTTTTGGTGCCAGAACGTTTCCTTCCTAGCGATAATAGAATGAAAGTCCACCAAAATGCTCCACTCTTTCTCCCTGAGACCCTCAGTGTAACCTTCGGTAGCCATCCTTTCCTCCACAGCATTTAGGTTCTCAGCGATGGATTTTTTGGACTCAAAAATGTTATCGAAAACCACTTTGTTCCAAATCTTCAGTTTTTCTTTGACCATTTTGAGCTTTAAAGCCACCCTCTTAGGAGTGCTTCCTTCCACCTTCGATTGCCACCACACTAAAACCAATCCTTTGAAGTCTTTGTGGGAAATCCACATGGATTCGAATTTGAAAGGGGTCATAAAAATAGGCCCATCGTTCACCTCCAATAAAATAGGGTTATGGTCAGACCCAATCCTTGGAAGAGCCGAAAGGATAGCCCCGACAAGGATGGGAATGGCTTCTGGGGAAATGAAGAATATGTCAAGTTTGACTTGAATCAAATTGCCCCCAATCCTTCTGTTACTCCATGTGAAGGAATCCCCTTTGAGTTCAATGTCAAGCAGGCCATTAGCAGAGACAAAATCTCTAAAATCCAAGCTATAGCTGGAGTGGTCAGACCCTCATTTTTTCTTTGAAGGATGAAGGGGACAATAGAATTCACCCCCTAAAACACAAGGAAAGTTGCTAAAATTCTCCCTCATCAGAGAGATAGCTTTCCACATTTATGCTCTCTCTGTGGCAGAATTGGAAGCATAAACATTGGATAGAATCCAGGAAAAATTGGAGGTTTTGGACTGGAACAGTACATTGATGATTCTTTTGGAAGTTGATAGCGAGCTGTGCTCAAACCTCGAAGGGTCCCATAGAACCATGAGTCCTCTCGCTGTTCCCATTATAGGGCTAGATAGACAATTTGCCCTGGACCAAATGGCCTTTGCCACTTTGTCAGAGGAGATAGCATCAAGCTTGGTCTCTTGCAAAATAAGGATAGAAGGGTTAATCCTCCTACGGAGATCAGCCACTAACCTTCTCTTGGCTGCACCATTCAGTCCTCTCACATTCCATAAGAGGACTTTCATCTGGACAGTTTGAAGTTTTTCTTGCCTCCCCTTCCTTATTGAGGGGGAGGTTTTGATGCATGAGCTTCGTCCAACTGTGTGTCACAGTCATCCAAAACTAGCAAATGCTGGGTTCCATTTGCAACATCAGTTGCAGTCTCTTTGTCTTGCCTTTCTTTGTTAGTAGGATGGCCCTGCTTCCTCTCACTACCAAAATCCACACTTTGCTTTTGGCTCCTCATATTTCGGGGGCTAATGTGACTAGATTGTTCACCCCTCCTTCCTAAGAGGTAATCTTCTAGCAATGTCTGCAACTGACTAAAATCGGGATGACCCGTATCTTGGAGCAGAGGAACAGCCTGAGTCAAAACTTGGGAAGGGGCCTGTTCCATATTTTCTTGCTCAGGGTATGATTGGAGAGAGGGATTCTCTTCATGCTGAGAGAGTCCACCATAGTCTCTAGATGGGCCTAGGGATACATGGCCCTTCGTGTTTGGAATATTTGGTTGCTTTGCCTGATATTCCTTGTGCTCCAAGGGGTTTCCATTTTCACATTTCTATTTTCCTAGTTTTTGAAGAGGACACTGGGACTGGAGGTGCCCTTGGGACCGACACTGGGTGCCGAAAGCTGGTCTATTTTCATAGACAATAGCTTGTTTATGAAGAATGGTGCCTCCATATTGAAGAGTGATGGAAGTTGGGAGTTCTACCTCCAAATCTACCAGAACGCAAAATCGTTCCTGGACGAACCTTGTTCGAGCTCGGGTGGGAGGGTCAATGGTGACCAACTCCCCAATGGAATGTGCAATACCTCTTATGACATTTTCATGCCAGCCAAAGAGGGGAAGATTCGGGAGCCTAACCCATATTGGGGCAATGTTGATGTTTTGGGTCTTAGGACTGAAATCCATGTCCCACTTCTTGAGAAATAAACTTTTGCGGCCCAAAAACCATGGCCCACCAGCAAAAATTTTACAGTAATTCTCCTTATTGTTCAATCTAATGGCAAAAAAACCTCGGGATAGGGTCGCCAGCTCCAAATGCCCAGAATTCCTCTATTTGCTTGCTGCCCATTTTTGAATAGTTTCCATGTCAAGACGACCTCTAATGAATTTACCTATTAGGGTAAATTTCTCAAACTCCATGAAGCTTGAAAGAACTTCCGTCGGGATGTCCAACTCATCCCCAACCGAAAACAACTCTTTGGTAAAAAACCCATTTAGGGTTTCTGAGGCCACTGCCTAGGCATAAGACTTTTGAGCCCCACCACCCCCTTTGTCTGGTGGGTCCTTACCTCGACCAAAATCATTGCCAACCCGATCATCTTCAATGGGCCCGAGTGTTTCTACTCCCCCGAAATCATGACCTGTAGACTTCCCACCCATCGACATTGTTGCGGGCCAAACAAGGTGAATGGTTTCCTATTTTTGTCACATGCCCGTGCATTTAATTATCAACCCAAGGAGCTTCGTAAACTTGCAAAGAGTCGAAACTAGGTTACTACAATACCATTGGAGGGTGAGTCTGCTAATCCTACATTTGGGGGGTGTTTTTGAGATGGTTGTCAATCATTCCCGCACTCCTCAATAAATTACGTAAGAAGAACAAAAATAAATCTAATGCACATTCCTGGAAATAAACCTACTGCAGATACTAAAACTAGTAAATTAATGAACGTTCTATGAAAGCAATAAACTAATAAATAAACGAAAGGAAATGGGGAAGAAATACCGGCTTGGAGTGGGCCTAGGCTCCAGCAGCTTCTTCCCGATCGAACACGCTCTTTTAGAACTTCTATAACTGAAATATATTTATCAACGCATTACAATGTCACTCTTAAGTATTTCTATATCGCTATATATCTTCTCAGAACGATCTGCGTGTGTTTATATAACACACCCGTAGAACTTCTGTTACAGAAGTGGTTACAATAGTCGATTCTTCCCAGACTAAATTAGAACAGTCTGGCGAATGCAATCGACGTCTGGCATTCTGTTTTGATGGCGGCGTGTTCGTTTCGACTTGTGCTTTGCCTGGCACCCGTAAGATGTTTTGATACGTTGGTGCTATCTCCAATTTAGCTTTGCATGACGTAGAGCTGGAACTGCACCAGCCGCTGTCATCCACGTCCTTCGAGTCTGGTCAACGGGCAAAGAATCAGTGGCGCCTTTCGACTGTAGGGAGGCGCTCCCATTCAGTTGGCGCCTTTCGACTGTAGGGAGGCGCTGATATTCAGTTGGTGCCTTCCGACTGTAGGGAGGCGCTGTCTTTGGTTTGGCGCCTTTCGACTGTAGGGAGGCGCTTGCATTCAGAAGGTGCCTTCCGACTATAGGGAGGCGCCCATGTCCAATCGATGCCTTTCGACTGCAAGGAGGCGCTTGTTTTCACTTGGCACCTTTCGACTATAGGGAGGCGCCTATGTTCAATCGACACCTTCCAACTGTAGGGAGGCGCTGTGTTCAATTGGCGCCTTTGACTGTAGGGAGGCGCCTATGTTCAATTGGCGCCTTTCGACTACAGGGAGGCGCCTATGTTCTCTCCATTGACTTCCGATGAAATAAAGTGCCAGGTCCATCGAAAGGACCTCGACTGTTCCAAATCTAACTAAATCAACTGCAATTCCACAAAACATACTAAAAGCACACAAATTAGATAACACGCATAATTATATCAAATATCTATATAATCATTTATAAAAGCATGCAATCCTTATTATACAGCCGCATATTGATCCAAGAAGTATGTACAAAATATGAGCATTTTTGGTGCTCATCATCCCCCCATGCCTAACATATGCCATGCCCTCGTGGCATCCAAACTATAGGTAGCCCTCAGAATTTTTCATCATCGCCATCTCTTGGAAGATTCGGCTGCCCCTGCGGCCCGAGTCTGTCTTTTCGTGTCGGCATGTGAAGGTGTGGTTCTCCTCTGCCTATGGGAAACTACGGCTGTTAATTGTCCCCTTCTTGTTCTGGCCGCTACTGGTGGTGGTATAGCCAGCGTTGTTCCTGCCGATTGAAATGCAGCTTCGGCAGCTTGCCAGAGGTCGACGTCTGGAGGTTTGACCATTGCCAGAGGGATATCCGAGTTATCCTCTCTGGAAGGCACTACTTGGGCCTTGTATAATCCGGCCACTTCAGGGGTAAGCCCTGCATTTTCCTTTGCAATTGCAACGGCCTCCAATTGTGGGCCATAGACTCCCCATCATTCCAAATACTTCCTCATCATGGAAGGCCGCCCTTGGGATGAACCATAGATGTCCCAAAACTGGCTATTTTTTGTCGGATTCACGCAGATGCCAGAATCTCCTTTTATCCTCGAAGATGCCTTCCTGGCCGCCTTGGCTGCTTTCATTTCTTTGCGTAGCTGCTCAAAATATTTTTGCCATTCGATGAATGGCTGCATATCCCATTCATCCTCTTCTGACTCGACGAAGGTTACTTTCGCCTTCTGTCGAGCCGTCCTGGGCCTCTTTGCCTTGGCCTCTACAGAAAATGTGGTGGCTCGGACAGGGGTCTCTTCTTTCTCTTTTGGGGACTTCTCTTCACTCCGAAGGATCGGTTGTGCTGCTATCTCTGGGGGTGATTCATCCTCCTATCTTCCTGGTGTCGACCCCTCAGGCTCTTCTCCTTCTTCAGGCCTGGGGAGGTCCTCCGTATCCTCTGGTCTTATCTGGAGGCCTTCGTCCTGCTCTGTGTCACTCAGGACAATGACAGGGGGCATCGTAGGACTTCTGTCTTCTTCACCCCTAAAAATAGAGGATTCCTCCCCTGCCTTCGGGCTGCTCTGTCGGGCATCTGATCGAATCTCCCCTGAAGAGAATACTCTTTCGATGGATGTGGGAGAGTTCGTCGGCACTGCTTCTGCCCAATCAGTCTGAGTGGCCGCCTCCTGTCTTGTTGTTCTTCTGCCATGAAGTATTTGATTTTCTTCCTGCATCTGTTGGACCAGATGCTCGAGCTGAGCGATTCTTCTATCCTTTTCCTCCAATTCCTTTTGATGCTGGTTTGGCAATCCTCCAGAATCTGTTGTGCCATCCAGCAATCAGTTTTCCAGTTGAGCACCTCCTCCAAGGCCGCATTGATCTGGTCGTTGCTCCCAAAAGTTTCCTCATTCTATGGGCTCTGGTTCATTAATTCATGGAGGGTTTGGGCGGTGACGTCTATCTCTGTGTCGCTCTATTCTTCCTCTATCGAGAGGAATCACCGTAGACATTTCCTCCTGGGAATTGGTTCGTCTTCACCACCAGTGGGTGGCGCTCCTTCCTCCTCATACTCGGGCACTAGGGAATGCCCTCTATCCTCTATGTCTATGGGCACCGGTGACTGTTCTGCCCTTCCTATAAAATAGGGCAATGCCAATTGCCCGATGTTTGCTATCTCCTCTATAGGGGATGCTTGCCCTAGTTCGGCAACCGCATTGTGTTGCTCTATTTGGCCGCCATCTCCCTCTGTGTCATGGTTCTATCTCTATGTTTCTGCATGGCGGACCAATGCCGATATCAGCCCATGGTGGGCTAGGGCGGACGGTGCCCCCTTCTGGTACCGAGCCGCTTCATCCTTCAGAGTAGTCACCAGATAGAAGGGTATATTTATTTTCCTCCCATGCACTAGGTGATTGAGGAAGTGCACATGATTGATGTTCAGATGCGTATACTTCCCTGTGCATGTGAAGAATCGAGCAATCTGCTCGAACATCTTCCGTATATCCATGGGGAGACTGCTTTTGAGTAACCCCTCTCTTTCTATCTGCACGTTCCCTCCTGGCAGTAGTATTTCGGTGTATAGCTTTAGCACTCTGCCCTTGTATGCACATTCCCCTGTGAGAGGCAATCCAGTCGCCTATGAGATGAACTCAGGGGTGACTAGAATTTCCACCCCTCGTACTTGGGCCGCATCACCCCTCAAAGAGGTGGCGAATTCCCTAGCTACCTCCACATCCTGGCCCTGACTGACCAGGGTGCAGTATTCGAGCCACCCCTCGGCTTCGAATCGAGTCTTCACTGCCCCTCTAATTCCATCAGTGTCACTGGGTTCGTTCTTCTTGATCGCGTGGTTCTTGGACCTTCCTCCCATGGCGCCTTCTAGTGTTGTATATTTTTTTGTCCTTCCCTATGCAGGAAGGCGCCTTCTTATAGAAAAGATGCCTAACCCTAGCAGTTATGGAAGGCGCCTTATCATTGGCACGCGATTTCGACGATGGGGGGATACGATCTTTATGACAGCTATATTTTTTTGGTACTGCGTATTTATAAACAATTATATAAAAGATTTGATTTAATATGCACGTACCTGATTCGGCATTCCAGTTGTCATGGCAGCTACTGATTTGCTGACTTGTGACACAAGGGAGGGGTATTTGATGATGCTTATACGTGTGATGCTTTGTTCCGCTCGAGGCATCCGATCGATGTAAATGCTGCACATGGGAGGCATTCTTTGGTACCTTCCCCATGTGGATGGTGTCCATGTAGCGCCTTTCGATGTTGTCGGTGCTCGTCTTCGAACGGATGCGCCTTTCGGTGCCTTCTGATTGGTGGGAGGCGCTCTTGCCTGCATGCGTCTTCCCAATGTGGGAGGCGCCTCCTCTTGGTTCGTGCCTTCCCGATGTTGGAAGGCGTTCATCTTGATGAATGCGCCTTCCTGATGTTGGAAGGCGTATTCGGTTGGATGCATGCGCCTTCCTGATGTTGGAAGGTGCCTTCGGCTTTTTTTTTTTTTTTTTTTTTAATTGGGTGCCTTCCTACCACGGAAGGCGCCTATATATATATATATATTTTTTTTTTATCGGATGGGTGCCTTCTGACTGCAGTAAGGCGCCTCTTCTAGATGGGCACCTTCTGATTGCGATAAGGCGCCTTCTTCTGGTCGACCTTCTGACTGTAGTAAGGCACCTTCTTTTGGACTTGGCACCTTCTGACTATGGTAAGGCGCCTTCTTTTGGATTGGCACCTTCTGACTATAGTAAGGCACCTTCTTCTGGATGGGCGCCTTCTGACTGTAGTAAGGCGCCTTCTTCTGGACGGGCGCCTTCTGACTGTAGTAAGGTGCCTTCTTCTTGCATTGGCGCCTTCTTCTGGATGTAGTAAGGTGCCTTCTTGTGGGCTTGGCGCCTTCTGACTGTGGTAAGGCACCTACTTCTGGACTTGGCGATTTGACTGGAAGAAGGGTGATCAGACCTTCCTAATTTTTTTTCACGCTGCCCAGATTCTATCTACGAGCCGGTGTCGGAATGCTGAGCCGAATCAGGCCTGGTTTCCCAGATACCTATCCCTCATGCTATCAGGTCCTCCACCTACAAAAAGCAACCAAAAAAGAAAAGAAAATAAAGGCAGTTAGATGCGTTCCGTGCCTGTTAGGCCCTGGGTTAGGATGCCTGCAGCTTGCATGCGGGCGTCGTCCCTACAAAAAAAACACACATTAAAAACTATAACTAACTAAACAAATTGGGTGAGTACTTTCATGCCCACCATTTCACCTGTGAGAGTTCGGTCCAGTTCTAGCAAGATGGGGTCTCCCCCACGCCTACTCTGGATTCCACCTGAAATGTTTTGGACGTATTATAGGGGCGTAGTCGGTGGCCATTGACTGTGAACATGGTGTTGCTGTCGTCAATTGTCTTGACGTGCACCGCCCCATTCTTAATGAGCTCTGCCACTTCATACGGCCCCATCCACCTCTGCATAAGTTTGCCCTTCCTTTCCTGGAACCGGGAATCGTATAACAGTACCCATTCCCCTACCTGGAA
This sequence comes from Wollemia nobilis, assembly GCA_028583015.1. Classification (NCBI taxonomy): domain Eukaryota; kingdom Viridiplantae; phylum Streptophyta; class Pinopsida; order Araucariales; family Araucariaceae; genus Wollemia; species Wollemia nobilis. The sequence goes on from JAQPPZ010016675.1 coordinate 2,290,162, forward strand.
CTTCTTCAACTTGATGTGGTTATCATGCCACTTCTTCCTCTACTTCTGTATAATCTCTGTCCTCTGCAAAGCATCCAGTCGGATTTCGTCCAGCTGATCTAGCTGGCGAATCCTCTATTTTTGAGCTTCGTCCAAGCTCAAATTTAATTCTGAAGCCGTCCTCAGAGTTTTGATTTCGAACTCGATGGGCATCATCGCATTTTTCCCATAGACCAGTTGGAAAGGTGTGCATCCTGTGGTGGATTTCCACGTGGTGTTGTATGCCCAAACTGCCTCCGGCAACCGTGTGGCCCAATATTTCTTGTGTTGCTGCACGGTTTTGGTCAGGATGTTTTCTATCTCCCTGTTTGTCACTTCTACTTGCCCGTTCGCCTGCGGATGGTAGGGCATGGTTTTGTTGTGCCAAACTCTATACTGCTCCATCAGCTCCTCAATCAATTTGGAGGTGAATTGGGGCCCTTGATCTGTTGTTATCTCCCGAGGAACCCCAAATCATGTGAAAATATGAGCAAATAAGAAGTCGACGACCGTTCTTTCCTTTGAGTCCCTTAATGCCTGCACTTCCACCCATTTGGTGACATAATCCGTGCAGACCAAAATAAACCTCCTTCCCATCGAAGGTGGATTAAATGGTCCCACGAAATCCATGCCCCATTTATCAAAAGGTTCCAGATGTACCTGGGGCTGTAGGGGCATTTCATCTCGATGGGTTGGTCTACCCATCCTCTGGCACTCGTCACACTTGCTGGTATATGCTGCCGCGTCTTTGAACAGAGTGGGCCAAAAATACCCAGCCTACAGGATTTTGTAGGCAGTTCGCTTCCCTGCAAAGTGTCCTCCACATGGCTCATCGTGACATGCCTTAAGCACTTCTGAAAACTCCTGTTCTGCTATGCATCTTCTTATAATTTGGTCCCATCCTATTTTAAATAGGAGACCATCCATCCAAAGGAATGATGCGCTCTTCTCTATGACCGCCTGCTTTTCTCGATAGGAGAGAGCAGGTGAGGTCCTTCCGATGGCCAAGTAATTGGCTATGTCTGCATACCATGGAGTTTGTTCACTAATAGCGAACAGATGTTCATCCAAAAACTGGTCTTCCACTACTTGATGATCTGCTGGTATCAATCTGGACAGAAAATCTGCCACGACGTTGTCCTTGCCCGGTTTATCGACTATAGTAATGTCGAATTCCTGCAATAGCAATAGCCATCTGATAATTCTGCCACCAATGGCCGGCTTGCTCATCAGATACCTGATAGCCGCGTGGTCCGTATGGACGAAGACCTTGTATCCCGTTATATAGTGACGGAATTTGTTTATTGCATGGACAACTACGAGGAATTATTTTTCTATCACTGTATAGTTGAGCTCCGCTCCCGCCAAGTTTTTACTGACATAATAGATGGCGTAGAATTCTTCGCCATATTTCTGCCTAGGGACTGCTCCGATCGCACCGTTAGATGCATCGCAGTAAATATGGAACGGTATGGCCCAATTCGGTCCTCTCAAGACCGGTGCAGATATCAATTTTTCTTTTAGCAATTGGAACGCTTCTTCGCAATCTCCCATCCAATTGAACTCTACGTCCTTAGAAAGTAGGGTGTGCAGTGGTTTGGCAATCTTACTAAATTTGGCGATAAATCGTCGGTAGTACCCGACTGAACCAAGGAAACTTCTTACCTCTTTCTGCGTTCTGGGGCTAGGTAGGTCTTTGATGACCTCGATCTTCCTCTTGTCTACTTTTATCCCTTCTGCAGAGAGGTGGTGTCCCAACACGATGCCTTCCTGCATCATCATAAAACATTTTTCATTACTTAGGGACAAATGATTTTCCTTGCTCCTGTCGAGCACTCTTTCCAGATTTGTCATTGCCTCCTCGAAGGTTTCTCCATAGGCGGTGAAGTCATCCATGTATACTTCCACCCCATCTCCTATCATATCAGAGAATATGCTAAGCACCGCCCTTTGAAAGGTGGCCGATGCGTTGCACAGTCCAAAAGGCAATACCTTATAGGCAAACGTTCCCCATGGACAGGTGAACGTTGTTTTATCTTGATCTTCTTCCCCTATCTGGATCTGGTTGTAACCACTGAATCCATCCAGAAAGGAGAAGTATTTTCTTCCTGAGAGTGTGTCCAAGACCTGATCGATGAACGGGAGTGGGAAGTGGTCTTTCTTAGTCGCCTTGTTCAACGCCCGGTAGTCCATGCAGATCCGCCATTTCCCGTTCTTCTTGGGGACCACCACTAATGGTGATACCCATTCACTATCAAAAATCGGATATATGAATTCGGTAGATAGAAGTTTGTGCAGTTCTTCTCTGACAATGTCTTTCATTGCTGGGTTCATCCTTCTCTGTGGCTGTCGACTAGGAGTTGCCTGGTCATCTAAGTAAATCCGATGGGTACATATTTCTGGGCTGATGCCATGCATATCTACGTAGTCCCATGCAAATGCTTGCTGGTGCTTTACCAGAAGCTCTTCCAATTTTTCTAGCTGTATGGGCGTCAACCTGCTGTTGACGTTTAATGTCCTCCCTGGTCCAACGTGTATTTGTTGGATGTGCTGATCTTGGGCGCCAGTTAACGGCGATCCAGGTGCGGAGGTGGATGATTCTCCATGGAGAAACTCCATGATAGCACCATCCTCGTCCTCTTCTGCCACCTCCTCCAAGGTCATCACCGGCTGGATTATGGACAGCTCCGTAGTTCCATGCTCGATGATCCTGGGTTCTTCTGTCGAGTCCATAGACTGAGCTGGCGGTGAAATGGTCAGCCTTTTGATGTTTTGCCCATTGGAGATGGTCATTAGCCCATCCCGATAGCTGATGTAGGCATCAGCTATTGCCAGCCATGGCCTCCCCAAAATGAGCGGGTAACCGCCCAGCCTGGTCTTGGTTTGCAAAACTAGAAAGTCAGCTGGATATTCCCATGCACTTACTATTACGATCACATCTTCCAGCATTCCTTTCGGTGCCACGGTTGATCGATCGGCTAACTGTAGCACTGTCGTGGTTGGCTTCAGGTTCGTGAGCCGCAGCCTCTGCATGGTCTCTTGAGGCATCACGTTGATGGCTGCCCCAAGGTCAACCAGTGTGTTGGACAGGGAATGTCCTCCAATTTTTATGGTCAGCACTGGGCTGCCTGGGTCTGCATACTTTGGATGATGTGTTCTACCCATCATTAGGTCTGCCAGTTTACCCATGACGTTGATAGTCTGGGTAACCTTCCACCCTGGTCTCCTTAGACACATTTCTCTAATTGCCTTGGTGTAAATGGGGACGTCTCGAATTGCTTGAAATAATGGGATTGTCACCGTGAGATTCTTCAAGCTCGACAAGATGTCAAATTTTGGCTGGGTTGTTTTTCTTTGTTCCTACAGCCGGCTAGGAAATGGAGCCTCCGCTCTCTCAAGTGCTTTTCCTTCTTCTACCAGAGGTGTCTCTTCTATTTTTGCCTCCTCTTCTACCAGTGGAGGTATCTCTACCATTTCTTCCTCCTCTTCTACCAGAGGCGGAGTCTCTACTCCTAGCTGTCTACCTGATCTAAGCTGAATATTGTACATATGGTACATCTCACCTTCTACGTTGTATGTCGACTGATTTACTCTGTTGTTCGGGTTTGCTGTCGGTTGTGCTGGTAGCTACGCAGGTCTCGCTACTGGCAATGTTGGTAAGTTCTGTTGGATGTGAGCAGGAGCTGCGTTCTATGGAGTCTGATTCCATGCATTGTGGCCTCTCCACTGCTGCCCAGGATATGGATATGGCATCCATGGCTGCTGATTCGGGAATGCTGCTGGGGGTGCGTTCGTCCAGGGTGACGGTCCCCACCACCCCATATTAGGTGGTTGAGGGGGTCCTTGGTGCATGTATGACCCTCCCCCATATGTTGGCATTCCGGTTGGCATATTCCCCGTGGGGGGCTGTGGCCAACTCTTCCTATTGCCTATGAAATAGGCCTCCGTGCTCTCAACCGCTTCCTGTTTACTGGGCAGTTGTGGGCACAATCGAGTTTTATGATTCAGCCTGCAAACTGTGCATTCTCTGACCTTGTTTTCTGGGCATGCATTCTTTGCGTGCCTTCCTCTACATTTTGGGCAGAAATAGGCTAATGCTGCATCATTTTCTTGTTTCTTCTTTTCTAAGAGCAGCGTATCCATCTGCAATGCTAGAGATGAAAGCATTTCGCTCTTCAAATCCTCCAACATGTTGCCTATCTCTATTTTGGTGACTGAAGCAGTCGCCTTCATGGTCCTGGGGGTGACTTTGCCTCACCTTCTCGAGTAGTTCCGGCATAATTGCCGGATGTCATCCATAGCATGCTGATAGACATCACCTCCAGAGATCATGTTGAGAGCCTCCAATGACTCATTGGTAAGTCCCCTCAAGAAGATACTTTTGAGGGACTTATCGGATAGCTTCGAGTGAGGGGACCATTGAAGATTAAAGGTGAATCTCTCCCAATACTCCTCGAGAGACTCATCTTCTCTTTGTGTCATGCTCAGGACCTCCTCCCTGGAGTCTCTTGCTCTCCCGAAATCTTGATATTGCTCTAAAAAGAGCGTCTTCATCTCGGTCCCGGTGGTGATGTGTTTGTCTCCCAGACCGATGAACCATCGTAGAGCTGCATCGTCTAATGTGGAAGGAAATAATTTCAACTTCTGCGCATTTGATTTGTAATCCACAGACCTGCACAAAACATCAAATTTAAATAAAAATAGGTCAGGGTCCTCAGTCGGGTGTCCTTTGAAGGACGGGAGGTGAGCAGGGGATATGTTTTTCATTTTGGTATCTCCTACTCCCTCCTCTATGGGGAAACTAAAGCCAGATGAGACTTCATCGTTATCTACCATTTTTTCAAGAAATGTGGTTTCTAATGCAGCGTTTATGGCCTTCTAGTCATTTAAAACTTTCTGAGTCAATGCTCTAAGGTTGTCTGGCGAGATCGTCTGATCCTCCATAGCCTTCCACAATAGGGCTTCCTCTAGAGGAGTCCTATTAAACAAGGGATTTGTGATGATTCGTTCATCCCCTTGTTGATGGGATGAGGTGGCACTTTGCACAAAGTGCGGTTCCTCACTCCAATGGACTACTGGTAGGTCGGACGGGTCTAACTCAAATCCAAAATGCTCGGCTGACTCAGGTCCTGATGGATTAGTTCTTATAAAGCGACCGTCAGGTCCTCTTCTTCTAGAAGAACTCATGCAAGGTCAGGTGAAGGTTTCAGGGTATTGTAGGTAATCTAATTGAGACGCTTCCTCGACAACGGTGCCAAAATGTTGCGGGCCAAACAAGGTGAATGGTTTCCTATTTTTGTCACATGCCCGTGCATTTAATTATCAACCCAGGGAGCTTCGTAAACTTGCGAAGAGTCGAAACTAGGTTACTACAATACCACTGGAGGGTGAGTCTGCTAATCCTACATTTGGGGGGTGTTTTTGAGATGGTTGTCAATCATTCCCGCACTCCTCAATAAATTACGTAAGAAGAACATAAATAAATATACAGAAATAAATCTAATGCACATTCCTAGAAATAAACCTACTGCAGATACTAAAACTAGTAAATTAATGAACGTTCTATGAAAGCAATAAACTAATAAATAAACAGAAAGGAAATGGGGAAGAAATACTGGCTTGGAGTGGGCCCAGGCTCCAGTAGCTTCTTCCCGATCGAACACGCTCTTTTAGAACTTCTGTAACTGAAATATATTTATCAACGCATTACAATGTCACTCTTAAGTATTTCTATATCGCTATATATCTTCAGAATGATCTGCGTGTGTTTATATAACACACCCATAGAACTTCTGTTACAGAAGTGGTTACAACAGTCGATTCTTCCCAGACTAAATTAGAATAGTCTGGCGAATGCAATCGATGTCTGGCATTCTATTTTGATGGTGGCATGTTCATTTCGACTTGTGCTTTGCCTGGCACCCATAAGATGTTTTGATACGTTGGTGCTATCTCCAATTTAGCTCTGCATGATGTAGAGCTAGAACTGCACCAGCCACTGTCATCCACGTCCTTCGAGTCTGGTCAACGGGCAAAGAATCAGTGGTACCTTTCGACTGTAGGGAGGCGCTCCCATTCAGTTGGTGCCTTCCAACTACAGGGAGGCACTGATATTCAGTTGGCACCTTTCAACTGTAGGGAGGCATTATCTTTGGTTTGGCACCTTTCGACTGTAGGGAGGCGCTTGCATTCAGATGATGCCTTCCGACTACAGGGAGGCGCCCATGTCCAATCGATGCCTTTCGACTGCAGGGAGGCGCTTGTTTTCACTTGGCGCCTTTTGACTGTAGGGAGGCGCCTATGTTCAATCGATGCCTTCCGACTGCAGGGAGGCACTATGTTCAATTGGTGCCTTTCGACTGCAAGGAGGCACCTATGTTCAATTGGCGCCTTCCGACTACAGGGAGGCGCCTATGTTCTCTCCATTGACTTTCGATGAAATAAAGTGCCAGGTCCATCGAAAGGACCTCGACTGTTCCAAATCTAACTAAATCAACTGCAATTCCACAAAACATACTAAAAGCACACAAATTAGATAACACGCATAATTATATCAAATATCTATATAATCATTTATAAAAGCACGCAATCCTTATTATACAGCCGCATATTGATCCAAGAAGTATGTACAAAATATGAGCATTTCTGGTGCTCATCAGACATCCTCCCGCATCCCTTATCATATGTCTCACAAACCTGCTATGTTACCCTCAGTTCCAGGGAGGTGAATTTTATCTAGAGGCCTAAAATCCCTATTTTGAGGGGGTTTTTAGGGCCTCAAGGATCTATGAAATATCTATATTGGTATCTGCAACATCATATAAATAGCAGATTGAGTTAGATTTGTGCTAAAAATCTCTCTAACACAATCATATGTGGGAGTCCCACCGGGTGTGCCAAAATGAAATGTAAAAAAGATGCTATGATCAAACATAAGAACATCACACATGTAAATGATCATAATATTATTCTTTATTCATATTATTGGAATCCATAGGTTACAAAGAGGATCATGTTGAATTCTTTCACATAAACATCAAATGGCCTAATATCTTCTCTTGAGATTCCTTGATGTAGGTGGGCTTTAGTGCATGGGGTCCACCACAAGTTTTTTTGATGCTTATTTTACTCCTTTTCCACCTGTTGTATGACCTAAAAAATGGGGTTAGTTTTTTTAAGGGATTGCCTTAGTCAGGCCTCGTATTGATGCAAGATGATGAAATTAGGAAATAAAATTGTATTAAAATGCATATAAAATTATGGGAAACATCATAAAAACATGAAATTATGCTTACCTAGAAAAATTGGAGTGATTTGGGGCCTCTAGACCCAACTCATAGGCTAGGGGGAGAATTGGTGTGTCGGATTTGTAGGCCAGGGGGCAAATTCAGAAGTGAGTGGTTTTTGTTGAAATTGCTTGTGCGGATTGGCTCCTTAGGTACTGTAATATTTCTAGTCAATTTCTAATGTCCATATCTACACTTTTGGACATATTTTGGCAGATTTTCTAATGTTCACATTCCCTTAGGAAATATCTCATCCTCACACATGTTTGAAGAGAGATTAGGGTTAACTAGGACTAGTCAACTCTAAGGTTAGATTAGGGTTAGGTTAGGATTTCCTAAGAAATATCCTAACCAAATTTATGCACACACATGTGGGAGGGAATAATTAGGACTAATTAAGGTTTAGGAACCTAATTAACCTTTTAATCCAAAAAGTGCACTATAAGTGAAGTCACTTTAAAATTATAATTTGGATTAACTTTAATTAAGACTTTTTGGGAACTAATAGCCCCGTGGGGTACTAATTAAGTCTAGAAAGGGATTAAGTGTCCTTTGGTTATTTATGAGTGATCCTCTAATGGATGCAAAGTGGTTATTATGTGAATTGAGTAGTTTAATAGGGTTTTGTATCTATAAACTAGTGATGTAGCCTATGTAAGTCTACGATATGCTACGCTAATCTCGAGTGATCCATGCTAGTCTATGCATGTCTAAAGTTGTCTACACATGTCTACAATAGTCTACACAGGTCCAGAGAGATCTAAAATAGTCTATGCTGGTCTATAATAGCCTAGAGGTGTCCAGGATGGCCTATGTAAACCTACAAGTGTCCAAAAGGATCTACAAGTACGTAGAATTAGCTATATGCAACTTTTAGGCATCAACACAATACAAGACCTCTTTCAAAACCCCTTGAGGAAATTTTTGTTACAAGGTCATGCCCTTTGGTCTTAAGAACTCTGGTGCAACTTACCAACATACCATGACCTATATTTTCCATGATCTTATGCATAAAATTGTCTAAGACTACATCGACAATCTTATCACCAAATCCAAAACTCATGGTTGTAGCACCCTAAAATTGGTGCAGTGAAATTGTAATAATTACATTCATCCTAGTAAATAATTTAAATTCAAATTTTAACCTCCCAAACCACCCGTTAACCGTCGGGTAATCCATTTCCCCCTTTTCCATGCCATTTTTAGAGGTTGTTTTGATCGTTTGACGATATCATCGCCGATCAGACGATATCACCCCAGATCTGACGATTTCGTCTAGACTAGGACGTCCAGACGATCTTGTCTCAAAACTAATTTTTCATAATTAGCTTATGTTCCAACGGGCCTCTAATCCAGGCAAAAGCATGTCTATGCCATTAGAGACCCTCCCCGTTGGAGATCTCCCAAATAGGGATGATCTCCAACCTCCTAACCTCCCTCCTAAGCCTATTTAATCCTAATCCCTTCCCTTAGCACCCCCCTAGCTGATAATTCCTATAACTCGACTTCATACGCATTAAGACATCTCAAATTCATATTTGCATTAGCTCTATACCAATTTTGTTGTAGGTACCTTAGTGTTTTTCAGCCGGAGCAAGCTTACATCGTCGTCGACGAACTTGTTCAGATCGGAGGCAATCTTGTTGAATCAAAGATGATTTCATACCAATGCGAGATGATTTCGACTGCAGTCAACATTGAGGCAATCAGTGCCTGAAGTTTGCATTTCTTCTTCCCTTTTTTTGCTATTTTATGTTGTAATTAGCAATTTTATTCAGTATTTTATACTATTCTACATTTTGGAGTTCACCCATCTAGATCAAATGCATGATTAAATCATAATTATTATCTAATTAGCATAATTCATTCCTATTTCTATTGTTAAGTTTTAGTTTAATATTGTTGTTGTAATTTTACACTATTTCCCTCTGTTAGGATAGTTGTATTTTCTGTATTTTGCACCTATTTCTCTGTTTGTAGGTCTCTAACAAATTCATCAAATCTCAGACGATCTTGTCAGATCTCAGACGATCCTGTCAAATCAGAGGTGATCCTGACTGCTTTAAGAATCAAAATCTTCATCAGACATTTGGATTAGGTATTCTTCTTTTAATATTCTATAATTTCTCTATTTTTTTGTCCTATTCTATTTTTTTGTATTCATTTAATCTGCATCTTCATATAGAATAGCTTAGACGCATTTTGGCCAAACCTAGGATTTGAATGCTTAAGGCTAAAAACAAACACATAAAACACATTCCCAACCTAGGCATGGAAACTGCCATTAAATGTTTCCTGGTGAACCCACCATCCGTCAAAAAATCACCAATATACACCTCCCTTGAGAGGCGGTACCTTCGCAAGTCCTCTCAGTCCGAGGTACCGTGACATCCTTTTCACATCCCCCTTCCGGGCATGGATCCTATAGCCTAAAGGTAAGGGTGTGAAAAATTTGGAGCGATACATTTTGGTGAACCCGACGTGAATGCATTGTAAACCTTTTGAAAACAAAAACAAAAAAAATAAAAATAAAACAACTAAAACATAGATGCATTTTAGATCATTTAAATTTAATATCATGTTTAGATGGTAGCTCCTAAGAAAATATTAGCAGTTACTATAAATGTAGAAAACCATTTGGCAGCCATAGAAATCAATTCTATACTTAGTGTGCCTGAAACAGATAGAAATCAACTCTTGTGGCACGAACTTGATAGAAGACTTAGTGTCATCTCATCTAGGTCAACAGAACTTAAACAAATCAAGAGGCTAGTCCTAGATAGAATCTTGGATCCTCATCAACTTGTCTTTTATCATGAACTTCAGAGAGCCTGCCATATATGGTTAGCTTATAAGAGAGATCTTGTATCTTCAAAATTGTTCACCTTCGAGGAATACCTCAAGAACGCAGTTATTATACACCAATTCCTAGGTCTTGTAGAAGACCAAGAGGTTGTTCTTATAGATAGGGAAATATGGAATAGAGTTCCTCGAGCTGTGTTATATCGAGAGTATTGCCACGAGCTTTACTTCTATCAACCAGCATCTGAGACAGATAATATCACTATAGCTCTTTTCATTAAATTTTTAAAAGAAAACTTTCAATTTGAAGAACACTTCATGACTCCTGAAGAACTCGAGCCCATTAATGATATTTATAAATTGTTTATAGAAAACTAGATTATTACTTTCAGTCTTATTTCTTGCATTTATTGTGTTATTTGTTGTCTTTACAATATTATTTCAAAAACAAAGAAAAACTAAAAAACATAGCAAAAACTTAAACATTTCATTTTAAATATTGTAGTAGGTATATAGTTAATATATACCTCTTAAGCTTGTTGCATATATATATATATATATATTTGCTAAAATCTGAAATTAAGGCACAATGCCAAAACTTAGGAATGGTAAACAAACTGAAGGAGAAGAAGAAGATTGGTTACAAGATACAACTAGAGACCCAAATGTCCTTCCTGAAGATCCAATTCCGAAAGGAAAAACTCTAGATCAACCAGAACATGACCTAGGTGAAGACAATGAACAAGAAGAAAGTGTTAAAGAGGATGGACCCTCATCCCCTAGAGTAGCTCTAGATGGAACCATTGCTTTTGACAACGTAGATCATTTTCGGAAATTTCTTAATGATAACATTGATGCCCTTAATGTGGCAGTTTGTATTGATAAAGGGCAAATTAGTAACACTCAAGCAGCCATGGAATATATGTATGATGTGCGCACTAATCCCTTGTCCTTCATTGATCAAGAAAGTGATAAGGCTAGGCCATCCAATACAGACATGGTCACTATGATGCAAAACATGTCAAAACAAAAGGTTATCCAACCTCCTAAGGAACCTGTTATTCAACCTAAAATCATCCCCACACAAAATAAAACTTCCTTCACTACTTTATTTCACCAAACTATTGAGAAATATGCTTCAGGTAAACAAAAACCTAAAACGAAGCCAAACACCAATTTTCAACAATCTAAAATACAACATAATACCACTTCAAAATTCCTTCATAACACCTTTCCTACCAACAATTTACACAATAGTAACATAGCATCTAATCTTCATGTCACTCCATCATATGCTCACAAAACCCATGTTAATGCCCTACCAAACCAATATGGTGGGCAAACTAATAATCTGGAAGCCATGGTGAAACAGTTAGTTACCCGTATGGACCAGATAGATCCCTACCGTCCCTCGTACAATTATCGAGAGATATGTAGTCAACCTTTGGATCCCATGGTTGTAGCTCAACCATACCCTAAGCATTTTTCCATGCCCATCTTGCCTATATATAAAGGAACCAAAGATCCCATAGAGCATCTTCGCATGTTTAGGATAGCATGTCATGATATATCACATGATGACTTGCTATTACTAAAAAGGTTCTCGAAAAGCTTAGGTGGAATGGCATTAGAATGGTACTATCAATTGCCCACTCATTATTTGAGAAACTTTGAAGAAACAGTTGAATCTTTTGTCCATCAATTTAGTGCCTACATCGAGAGGCATGTAACCATTAAAGATATTTACAACTTAAAACAAGACAAAGATGAATGCTTTGTCGATTTCTTAGCTAGATGGAGGCAATTGACAAGAAAACTGCACTTTGTGCTACATTATAGGGAAATGTTGGACATTTTTATCAATAATTTACAAGAACAAATATCTTATGAGCTATCAACTACTACTTTAACTACCTTCGATCAAGCTACAGATTTAGCTCGAAGAGTAGAAGATGCCCTTATCAGGGAGAGGCCAACTTAGGAAGAAGGATGATGAGAAAACATCCAAAAATCAATATAAAAACAAACAAGTTGTTGGTGACGAAGTCACTGACAGCAAAAATGTTGCTAATATCAATGCAATGAAGACAACAGAAAAAATTATATTGAAACCTCCTGATAAGCCTCCTCGAGAATTTACTAGATTAAATCAACCCTTATCAACTATTTTACCTCAATTACTCGAAAGAGGTTTGATCCAATTACCAGCTATCCGGGAACCTAATCCAACTATACCCGGATATAGAGCTGACTTACACTGTGATTTCCATAGAGGACCTGGACACTCTACCAACGCTTGTAAAAGGTTGAAACATAAAATACAATATTTGATTGATAATAATGAAATGGAGGTGCAAGCCTTCCAACCTAAACAAAATGCTCCTAATAATGTGCAAAATACTGTTCCCCAAAATCAAAATCAAAATGCTAATCAAACATTAGACATATTTCAACACCCTTTACCAAGACATGGTAAAGAGGTGGCCAATAAAATCAAACATCATAATGTTCCTCCTCCTACCCGATATGTAGGAACCATTAGCGAACAATTACTTGTTTAGGATCCTCAAATATTTGACACAACCTTATCCATGGTTATGACCAAGCCCCTACATAATATTCCAACTCCTGATTCTAGTGATATAGAATCAGATACTGAAAGTGAACTAGACATTACTTCAAACCAATCAAATAGTTCTAAAAATGAATCAGATCCTATTCAACCCGTCATAGATGCTATGGTTCCAGAAGAACCATTTCCTAGAAGAGTTACTACTTGACCTTCTTCTAATCAATTCCTTCCTAATGAACAAGACATAAATGCTAGACCGAGACCAGTTCAATATCCTCAATATAACATTGTAGGTACCATTGGAGTCGTTACCCGACAACAGGCTCAAAATTCTCAACAAGAACCAAATCAGAATGATGGATCAGCTCCATTTGTTTTGAAAAATCCCAATAAAGGGAATCATGCTTCCCATGTTCAACCTAAACCCCCTTACAACATTAATGAGCAATTATCCAATACTACTGCTAGAATTTCCCTTTTGGATTTATTAATATCTTCTCCCACCCATAGGGATGAGTTGATGCTTACATTAAGCCAAATGATGGTACCTCAAAACATTCAACCTGAAGCCATGGCCAATACTATCATCACTCGAGAGGTTGATTGTATTGACTTCTGGGATAAAGATATCCCACAACACGGTTTACATAAGGACAATACCTTATATATTACTGCTCTAATTGGAGATGTAGTCATCAAACGAGTCCTGATTGATAATGGCTCATCTCTAAACATTTGTACTTTTGACTTCTACCAACGATTTGGCTTTAGAAGTGATGAAATGAAGAAAACTGATATGATTATCAAAGCTTTTAATGACGAAACACAAGAAACATGTGGAGTCATTACCATCCCCTTGCAAGTTGGTCCTAGAACCCTAGAAACAACCATGTTTATTGTACATTGCCCAACATCGTACAATATACTTTTGGGTTGCCCTTGGATCAATGCGATGCGAGCGATCCCATCAACTTTACACCAATGTGTTAAGTTTGAATTTAAAAATCAGTTGGTCACTATCCATGGTGACCTTAGACCCTTTGACATGTGTGCTTTGGCAGAACCTGTTGGAGTGCAATTTTTCCCCACTCTGTCATCCACACATCCTAGTTCTTATTTTTCATCTAAACATGTGAAACACACACCCATAACTTCACCTATTTCCCCTCCATTAATTTCATCCTCTTATATAGATCAACAATCTTCTAAACAAATCACTCTAGAACCTCAAAAAGATCTTAAATCTACAACCAATCCTTCATGTTCAATCCCTATAAATTCAAAACCTATAGACACATCTATCATATCTTCAACATCTAAAGATATAGGGAATAATCCTTCTACATCTTATGCTCTTTCTGATGAACTTTTACCAGATTTATCCATAATCCTAATATCAAAAAAAACAAATGCTTTCATGCAAGATTCAATTCTTTTAAATAACTTGTCGCCATCTCCTCGTACTTTGGGCCTCCCACAACCTATGGGAAGCACTTACCAAGTCGGGAGTTGTGCCTTCATTTATAAAGGATATGACTGGGGAAGAATCCCTTGAAATATCAAAACTCATCATGAAGGATACGCTCGGTGTTATTTTACCAATGAATATATTAAAGCTAAACCCATAATGCTTAAAATGGGATATAAATGGAAAGGTTTGGGACCTTTCCAAAATGGCATGAAACAACCTTTTGAGGTAGAACCGTGGCCTGCCCGCTGTGGTGTGGGCCTATTTCCTAGTAAGGGTCAACCCTTTCCTTTTGAAGATGATGATCAACTCATATGCTATCAATATTATATGGATAGGCATGTTGATTTGCCTCTAAAAAATTAGTCATTTTCATGTAACATGCTATCCATAGCTTACTCTAAAATGATTGTTGACTCCGATGAGGAGTTGGAAGGAGATATCTTCCACGACGTCTCTGTTGAAGAGATGTTACACAATGGATTTTATTTTGATGGTTCTATACCAACTATAGCCCAACTTGAGACCACTAATCCTCAAGATGAATTATCCAAATTAACCTTACAAGAATTACAATAATTAGGTGTTTCACCCGCCCCACCTAATTTTGAAAGAGATTTACATATGGATGTAGAAAACGTCATTAAAATTAATATTGGAACTGAGGATAATCCTCACATAATCAATATTGGATCAGAATTAAGTCAAGAAAAACAAGAACAATATATTGCATTCCTTAAAGAGTATGAAGATGTCTTCGCTTGGACATATGAATATATGCCAGGTCTAGACCCTTCTGTAGTCATGCATCATCTAGTGGTCCATCCGAATGCTAAACCTGTTAAACAAAAACATAGAAAAATGCATCCCAAAGTGGCTCTACTAGTCAAAGTGGAGTTAGAAAAACTCCTGAATGTTGTCTTTATACAAGATATTTATTATGCTGAATGGATCTCGAATGTAGTTCTAGTTACCAAAAAAGAAGCTACCAAAGTTAGGGTCTGCATAGATTTTAGAGATATTAATGTTGCATGCCCTAAAGATGACTTTCCTCTTCCAAACATGGATCAAATCATTGACTTTACTTCCAGGAGTGGGATGATGTCCTTAATGGATGGATTCTCTGGTTATAATCAGATCAGGATAGCTCCTGAAGATCAGGCTAAGATAGCTTTTATTACCCCCTAGGGTACCTTTTGTTGGAAAGTGATGCCATTTGGCTTAAAGAACACAAGTGCAACCTATCAACGAGCTATGACTTATATTTTTCATGATATGATGCATGATATCCTACATGATTATGTAGATGATATTATAGCTCGCTCTATTAATGAAGATAATCATTTAGATGATTTGAGAAAAGTTTTTAATCGATTACGAGAATATCTTATTCGATTAAATCCAGCAAAATGCATATTTATAGTTAAGTCCGGTAAACTATTAGGGGTTTTAGTTTCTTTACATGGTATTAAAATTGACCCTCTCAAGATTGCGGCCATCACTAATATGCCCGCACCTACTAATATATCTAAGTTATGAAGTTTACAAGGTAAGCTTCAAGCCATCTGTCGCTTCATTGATAAGCTAGCGGACAAAACTGGTCCCTTTCTTAAACTTCTTAAGAATGATGTCCCTTTTAATTGGGACACCGAATGTAGAGAAGATTTTGAACTTCTCAAACAATACCTCCTTAATCCACCTGTGCTTTCACCACCTAGACCTGATTTCCCATTTCTCCTATATATTTTAGCTTTAGATTCTACCTTAGGAGCTATGTTAGCTTAGCTTGATGATGAAAAGAGAGAACGTGCTAATTATTATATTAGTCGAACCTTCATCAGTTATGAAACCCGCTACATAGCGTTAGAGAAACTATGTCTAGCAGTCGTGTTTGCTACGCAAAAATTATGACATTATATGCTTAGTCAAAAAACTTATGTCATTGCCAAATATGATCCCTTGAGGTATCTCATGAGCCGACCTTATTTATCGGGTCACACAGCCAAGTGGGTTCTTGCTCTAAGTGAGTTTGACCTCACATTCATAGGACAGAAGTCTGTTAAGGGTCAAATCATAGTAGATCAATTAGCTGCTGCACCCTTAGAGTCTACCCATCCCCTCATCATTGAGTTTCTTGATGAATGCCTTCAATTAGAGGCGGACCATACTGAACAATGGTCCTTATACTTTGATGGAGCCCGCTGCATGAGTGGGGCTAGTGCGGGTATTATTTTAATATCCTCACAAAAACATCTTATTCCTTTGTCCTTAAAATTGACATTTGCTTGCACCAACAATACTGTTGAGTATGAAGCTCTAATCCTTGGATTACGAGCTACCTTGGCGCTAAAAATTAAACATCTGTTAGTTTTTGGTGATTCTCAACTGGTTATAAACCAAATTAATGAATTTTATCAGACCAAAGATGATAAACTACACCTATATAAGGCCTATGTTTTACAATTAATTTCCCTATTTGATCAAGTTACCTTGGAAGCTATTCCTAGAACTTGCAACCGTGCAGCTGATGCTATGGCCACAACTACATCTCTCCTACCCTTGGAGTTAGATGATGAATATGCCACTATCATTATTCATCGACTTTAGGAACCCGCTTCAAATAAATCATGCTTAGAGCCTTTGGATGTGTTTCTAATCAACAAAACTACCCCTAAACCTTGGTATACAGATATATTTGATTTTCTCCAAAATGGGACTTTCCCTGCCAATTCTAATAGCAACTAGCATCAGTTATTACGTAGATGAGAAAGTCAATTTGTAATAATCGACAAT
Source organism: Wollemia nobilis (assembly GCA_028583015.1). Classification (NCBI taxonomy): domain Eukaryota; kingdom Viridiplantae; phylum Streptophyta; class Pinopsida; order Araucariales; family Araucariaceae; genus Wollemia; species Wollemia nobilis. Next base: position 2,307,101 of record JAQPPZ010016675.1, read on the forward strand.
ACCTTGTATAGGAGATCTTTTGAAGGTATCCTATTAAGATGTTTGAATTCAAAAGAATCTAAATTAGCCTTGAGTGAAGCCCACAATGGATCTTGTGGAGGACACTTTAGTGGTAGTGTCATTGCTAAAAAGCTCCTTAGAATAGGATACTTTTGGCCTACCATGGAAACGGATGCACATGAGTATGTGTGCCATTACGACAAGTGCCAAAAACATGCTAACCTTGTCCATGCACCTGCACAAGAACTATAGGCTATTTCATCTCCTTGGCCCTTTTCAAAATGGGGCTTAGATATTATTGGAAAAATCAATCATGTGTCATATTATGGACACAAATTCATCATAACCGCCACTGATTATTTCACGAAGTTGGTTGAAGCTATGCCTTTAGCTTCCTGCACTGGCACACAAGTCTCTAAATTTATTTTTAATCAAATCATTTGTAGGTTTGGAATTCCTACAAATCTCATCTCTGACAATGGAACTTGTTTCAAAAATACAGATGTTAAAAAATTATGCCAAAAATATAAGATTCAACATCGTTGGTCCACTCCCTATTATCCTTAGGGTAATGGTCAAGCAGAAGAATCTAACAAAACCTTAATCAAAATCCTAAAAATATTGGTCAATAAAACTGGCCGTGACTGGCACATTCAGTTATATCCAGCCTTGTGGGCCTATCGAACTAGTGTTCGAACCCCCATGGGAACTTCACCATTTGTTTTGGTTTATGGTGCTGAAGCAGTTTTTCCCTTTGAATTAGAAGTTCCTTCTTTGGCTCTGCTACTTCAAGATACCAAAGTAGGAGATGAATATCGTGCTGGTAGACTCAGTCAGCTGGAACTCCTAGATGAAAAATGCATCAATGCTTTGGAGCATCTCCGTGCCTACCAAAACAAGCTTAAAATATCATATGCTAAAAAAGTTCGTCATCGATCCTTTGAAATCGATGACCTTGTTTTAAAAGAAAATCAGAAAAATACTAATGCAACTAAATACCTTAAAGGTAAATTTGAGCCCAACTAGCTTGGACCATACATTATTACTGCTAAATTTGAATCAGGAGCATACAAATTATCTACCTTAGATGGTAAAGAACTTAAAGAACCCATGAATATTTTGCATCTTAAACATTACTATGTATAAATTTGGTCATTTCATTCTTGTATATATTTGTTCAAAATCACTATCTTGTATTTTTTTCAATTTATAAATTCAAAAACACCAAAAACATTCATAATCATCAAAATCTTCAAAACTATTTGTTGCATTTATTTATGGCACTTGTTAATTTTTTGTTCAAAAAAAAAATAATAATAATGATAAAAAAATAAAAACAGCAATATTCTTGACTCTTTCGAAACCAAAACAAAATAAAGAAGAAAGAGAGAGTCAACATTCTCAAAACTTCTCAAAAATCATTTATATATATTTTTTCTTACAATTATTGCAGTTATATGTTTCAAATTATTTTGGATAAATTAGCATTTATTTGGAATCCCTCACTTTCACAAACACAAAAATAAATATCTTGGTTTTATCTGGCATGATTACTAATCTCTCTTATGTCAAAGTCCACAAAATTCAATTAAATAAAGTTTGAGCATAGAGAATTGATCTTGTTATTTACTTAAACCAAGCACATCTTTTCACAATAAAATGATTATATTTGTAATTTCCATGCTTTGCTACATAGTAGAAGTGGTTTCTTGAGCAAAAAGTTTCCCCTGCTATCCTATCATGCACATGGTCTAGAATCTTTGAGAATTGGCAAAAGGACAAGCTCACCCCTACCCAGAATAAAAATCCCTTGCTCTACAGCTAATCCAAGCAAGTATCCCTAGCACAGAAAGAAAAGCAAAGTTCAAGAAAAAGAGAAAAATAAAAGGACAAAAAAAAATGTTATTTTATATCATTACAACAATATTTCAAGCATTATCTCAATTATCAAGCAAAAATACAAAAAGAAAAAGAAAAGAAAAATAAAAGCAAAAGCAATAAAATCCCTTTCCCTACCCTTTGAAAAGAAAATAAGGGTTGATGAGCTTGAATCCCTGGAATTCTCAATTATTCGAAAACTGTGAGGTAAGCCCCATAACAGTGGTTTGTGCCCAACTCCGCTTGGCCTTGGGTAACTCCTAGCATGGCGATATGTCTGTCACATTAGCGACCTTATTTTGTACAAACCTATGTCTGCTTATGGATTAGCTAGCTCTTGATAATCCGACTTACATAGTAGTCTAGTATGGTTATATGCATCTACATCATGGTTAACGAACACTTATTTGGTTCATTCAAATCACTTGTATCATATTATCTTGCTCAAAACTGGTAAATGAACATAGCAATTGCACACACATTTGTATTTGAGATATTTTGTGTATCATTATGATAAATCAAGATTAGACATGAATTTACATATGCACATGGGATTCTTTATAAATCTAAATTTTGTCTTTAAAATACTTTGAAATATGTTTTTGCAAATTGTTTGAAATAATTCATTTTCTTATTTCAAGTACAGTTGTTTAGCATAAAGACAACTATATAATAGAAAAATCAAAATTTCTTTCAAAACTATACAATCAAAACATATATATCTGGTCAAATTTCGCGATGATGGTATAGTTCCAAAACCAAAATTGAAATTTTATGCCTAGCGCAAGTCCTTATCTTCATATTTTCACAAATTAAAAATCAATCATGCAATAAAACTATCTCTTTTTTATTTTCGCGATGATGGTATAAGTCTATACCTACATATTCTATGCCTAGTGCAAACCATTGTAACAATTTTTATTCCCCATTTGTTTAAAAATCATGAAAACCATATGACTTAAATCATTTTGTTACACAAATTATACTTTTAAAGAAGCAAACACATTATCATTATTTCATGTCATTATGTCAACCTTCAAATTTTGCAATGATGGTATAATTCCTAAGGAATTATCTAAAAAATTTATCACACTTAGGAATTTATGCCTAGCAAAAATCATTTTAACATTATTTCATGCATACTATTTTCATGAAAATCTGAAAAACAAACCATCATTATCATCATTTGCACCATTGCACCAAAGTCTTAAGACAGTCTCTTAAGCACTCTTTTACTTTTAACAATATTTCTATACTGGGATTAGCTTGATGATCGAGTGAGCAACGACTCCATGAAATGGTCTATAATAGAGACAATGTCCTTTGAAATTATTGTTAGATGTCTTTTTTTATCTTTTATCACATTTCATCACAAACAACCAATTTGTTACATCAGATTATTTCATTTAAAATATTACAGCATGACATCAAAATTATAAATTTTCAAAACGACATAATTTCATGAATCCTCAATCCAAATTAATCAATCAAACATAAAAGCATCATAAAAATACAAGCCACAAGTCATATGATCAAAAATATCTCATCTATATATATCAACAGTATATATACATCATCAAAACTAGATTGGTATGCCACAATATGTACCTCGACATACTCAATCCTCTATCAACAAAAAAATAATAATAAAAACTACATATCAATCTATACAATGTCGTGTAGTACTCTAGCCTTGAGAACCCCTCGAGCTCTCAGCCTCATCTCCTCCCCTACCTTGAGGTGGACGAGGTGGCCCCATCACAGTATGTGTAGTACTGCAAGTCCTAGTCATCAATCGGGACGAAGTCCTCAATGACCCGATCTTGATCGGCTCTGCGATGTTAGCTGGCAGGGGTAGTCTATCCTCCTCTAGCACCAGCTGATAGTACAATGTCTGATAGAAAGTAATTTGGGAAATAGCCCATGTCATCTCCCTAGTGCTCGCCCCATGCCCTAAGGCATGCAATATCGTCTCTGAGCTATGTAACCTCAGCTCGATGTCATGCAGCCTCCTCCTATAGGGTCTACACTTGTGCCTGGAGATGAATTATCTCTGCTTGGAAAGTCACTGTCTCGCTACTCTCCCCTGTGTCAACACCCTTGCCCTTGTCGGGTGATGGTGGCCTCTCTCTCTATGGAGAAGGGGGTCTCACCTCCCTCCTCTCCCACTGCCATGGCCTCTCCTATGCCTGTGGCCTCCTCAGCTCTCTCCCACCATGACCCTAGGTTGCCTCCATAGCTGCCTAGCACCACCTCCCTATCCGACACACAACTACGTGTATCGTACCCTAAGCCCTCATCATTTGAGGAGGGCAAATGCCTATGTACCAGGCATCATAGCCATCAGCTACCCCTGTGTCATCCCCATCCACTGGCTAAATGGGGGCATCGTTCGAGTCCTGACTCCAGAAGCACTGCATGTCTGGAGCCCCGCTCACTGTGGTGTTATCCCGGACAGTCCGAGAAAACTCATAATCCCTGAGAGATGGGATCCCCTACTGTAGACCGAACTGCCTCAAAACTCGGTCATAGTGATGGAGCTCCACCTCTCCCCTCTCTATCTATAGCCAACAAACTTGCCTGATGCGAGCCAGCTCCTGTCCGTCCTTGGCCCACCCTGGGTGCTCTCACCAAGGCCTCCAGGTGATCTGATCCGGGACAAGGTCATCCAGAAGTCTCTGGGACATCGATAGATCGATCCGTCGCTGTGACCCTCTCTAGAGCCACCAGTAGAAAACTTGAGGCCTCTCCTCATCAATCCCTATCAGAGGAAGCCCTATCGGCCTCCGCACTACAATGTGCTCCCAGCACCAAACCTGTAGGAACGATGTCATAACTAGACATCGATCGCCCTTGTACACGACCCCATGCAGGATCTTGTACAACCGGCATAGAACAAAATTGCCCCAAGAGAACCTATAGCCATGGTCTCACATATCACATATCACATCTGCTAGCATCCATGGCACCCTGCACCTACTCTGGTGGCATAGCAGAAGTCCACCAACCACTTCAGCTAAAACCTGTGTGAGTCTAGATGCCCCAGGCATCTTATGCAGTGCCTCGATGTTAACTCTGCCCTTCTCCAAGGTGAATCTTGGGTCACCACACAATCGCCCCATAGTATGGCCCTGATTGTCTGTAGGAGTGATCAACCATCCTTGTATGGGGATCCTTAGAATCCTCCCTACATCCTCCAGTGTGGGATTCATCTCCCCTGTAGGTATCCAAAAATAGGAAGAACCTGGATACCACCTCTTTGCTAGGGCTGTCAGTAGCCCCATGTCTATAGACACCTATGGCATATCTGCCACATGCTGTAAGCTAGCCTATGCTAGTTGATCTCGCTCTGCCTATGTAAGAGCAGCCAAGTCATCTCTCAAACCTCCATACTTTCATTCCCTGCTCTTTAGCAAACCTCTCTACAACATAAACAACAACAAACAATCATTAATACACAATTCAAGTAATTAATAATGCAAGTAAAATAAGTTCAATTTAATCAAATGATGATATCATCCACTATTGGACGATATCATCCCAAATTTGAGCATGTTCGTCTCTGATTTTTCCAGCCGAAATCGTCCTTAATTTGATGAAATCGTCCCCCTTTCGCCGATTTTTCCCTTGATGAAATTGGCGAACTTGAGATGATTTCATCGAAATCGGGACGATTTCATCCCGACAACGTCGACGGCCCAAAAATGGCCGTGATGCTCAAAAATTAATCAAAATTTACCTTAAAAGCATGTAAATTCAAATTAAAGCATTTTAAACTAAGTTTAGATTCTTAATCGTAGCCCGCATCGGACCTCTGTCGATCTGTGCGTCGTCTCCACCATATTTGCTTCCAGAGCTCTAAAACCAGTAAAAATGAACAATAAAAATGAATTAGGGTTTTACCCTATTTTTCTTAAATTTATTCAAAACATAATTAACAACATTTTAACAATTTTTGCTTTTTCGCGTTTTTACCTCAAACGTTTGATTTGGGTAAAAACACGGAGGGGGCACCATAGTAAGCTGTCGTACGATTTGACCAAGAATCGTCACCTAAAAATGGGAATAATTTTTTCTTTCTCGTAGATCGAGAAGAACTCATATTTAACGCATTTTCTTCGAAAAATTCGTTAAAGAGGGGGCAAAATGTAGCACCCTAAAATTGGCACAGTGAAATTGTAATAATTACATTCATCCTAGTAAATAATTTAAATTCAAATTTTAACCTCCCAAACCGCCCGTTAACCACCGGGTAATCCGTTTCCCCCTTTTCTATGCCATTTTTAGAGGTTGTTTTGACCGTTTGATGATATCGCCCTAGATCTGACGATATCGCCCTAGATCTGACGATTTCGTCTGGACTAGGACGTCTAGACGATCTTGTCTCAAAACTAATTTTGCACAATTAGCTTCTGTTCCAACGGGCCTCTAATCCGGGCAGAAGCATGTTTGTGCCATTAGAGACCCTCCCCCATTGGAGATCTCCCAAATAGGGATGATCTCCAACCTCCTAACCTCCCTCCTAAGCCTATTTAATCCTAAGCCCTTCCCTTAGCACCCCCTGGCTGATAATTCTTGTAACCCGACTTCATACACATTAAGACATCTCAAATTCATATTTGCATTAGCTCTATACCAATTTTGTTGCAGGTACCTTAGTGTTTTTCAGCCGGAGCAAGCTTACATCGTCGCCGATGAACCTATTCAGATCGGAGGTGATCTTGTTGAATCAGAGATGATTTTGTACCAATGCGAGACGATTTTGACTGCAGTCAACATTAAGGCAATCAGTGCCTGAATTTTGCATTTCTTCTTCCCTTTTTCTGTTGTTTTATGTTGTAATTAGCAATTTTATTCAGTATTTTATACTATTCTGCATTTTGGAGTTCACCCATCTAGATCAAATGCATGATTAAATCATAATTATTATCTAATTAGCATAATTCATTCCTATTTCTATTGTTAAGTTTTAGTTTAATATTGTTGTTGTCATTTTACACTATTTCCCTCTGTTAGGATAGTTGTATTTTCTATATTTTGCACCTATTTCTCTGTTTGCAGGTCTCTGACGAATTCGTCAGATCTCAAACGATCCTGTCAAATTAGAGGTAATCCTGACTGCTTCAAGAATCATAATCTTCATCAGAAATTCGGATCAGGTATTCTTCTTTTAATATTTTGTAATTTCTTTGTTTTTCTATTCTATTCTATTTTTTTGTATTCATTTAATCTGCATCTTCATATAGAATAGCTTAGACGCACTTTGGCCAAACCTAGGATTTGAATGCTTAAGGCTAAAAATGAACACATAAAACATATTCCCAACCTAGGCATGGAAACTGCCATTAAATGTTTCTTGGTGAACCCACCATCCATCAAAAAATCACCAATATACACCTCCCTTGAGATGCGGGACCTTCGCAAGTCCTCTCAGTCCGAGGTACCGCGACATCCTTTTCACATCCCCCTTCCGGGCATGGATCCTATAGCCTGAAGGTAAGGGTGTGAAAAATTTGGAGCGATACAGTGGTCAACATATTGAGGACCTGCATCAAATATTTGATTGCCTCTTAGACCATAATGTTTGGTTAAATCTAAATAAAAGCATCTTTAGTGTTACCATAAGAAAAATATTGGGTTTTATCATTTCACAAAGAGGCATCAAAGTTGATCCCCAAAAATTCCAAGCTAACATTGACATGCCTCCCCCTACAAATATTAAGTAGCTACGCAACTTGCAAGAAAGGATTCAATCCATATGGTGCTTTATCGCCCAACTTTCAGATAAGTGTCATTTGTTCCATTACCTACTCCAAAATGGAGTCCCTTTCATATAGGATATTAAATGTTAAGTTGCCTTTGATACCATCAAATCATACCTAAAATCAACACCTATTCTCACACTACCCCATCCATATTACCCCTTTCACCTATGCATTTCTGCTATCAATGTCACGTTGGGAACACTCCTTATCCAAAAGAATGAAATGGACTAAGAACAAGTTGTATACTACATTAGTCACACGTTGATTTATTACGACACATGGTATACTTACATGGAGAAACTTTGCCTAGCCATTGTCTTTGCCACCCAAAATTTGTGATATTACATGATTAATCATACTACCTATGTAGTTTTCCATGATAACCAACTTCGCTACATGATGAGTAAGAGCAACCAGAATAGTTGAATGACCAAATGGATCATGTTGCTCATGGAATTTGATCTCAAATTTATTATTCAAAAATCCATCAAAGGCGAATTTATAGTTGATCGGTTGGCTGAGGTCCCTTTACCAAGTGATTCGCCATTACTCATCCAGCTTTCCAATGATTCTATATTTCATACTACTAAAGTTGAGGAATTTGTGGAACCAAAATCAACCACTAACTTAACTCTCTTTTTTTATGTCTCTTGCTACGAGCATGCATGGGGTGTAGTATAGTCTTTTTCATATTGCAAGGGGAGCCACTTCCCTTTTCTTTCAAATTAGGCTTTCACTATACCAATAACAATGCCAAGTATGAAGCTCTTATTTTAGGCCTAAAGCAAGCAATATCAATGCACATCTAGTGCTTGGACATATATGGTGACTCCCTCCTCATTGCAAATCAAATTAAGGAAGAATGGCAATGTCATTACCCAATACTTCAACAATATAAATAAGTAGCCAAAAATGTGTTGGCCCATTTTGAGTGGTATGATGATCCACAAACTATTTTACTGACACTATGGCTTCTCTAGGTTCACTCATTCTACAAAACCCACTTTCTGACACAACTCGTGTCCATTCGCACCCTCTTCCATTCCACCATTTCCACCAATCCACCTTCTTGTGATGATGGCATCAATATTGTCAAAGTTGAACCGCATGACCCATGGTTTTCCCAAGTCAAGGATTACATTAAGCTCAATATTCTACCACCTGATCTAAATCACACTTATAAACAAGATTTCAAACTACACACCATATGTTATACATTGCTTTACAATATCCTCTACAAGAACAATTATGATGGTATCTTATTACGCTATCTGAAGCCCTTCAAATCCCAATGCATCACCCAAGAAGCTCATGATGGTACTTGTGTCGGCCACTTCAGTGGTATCACCATTACCAAATGCATCTTATGAATGGGCTATTACTAGCCCATAATAGAGTATTATTTTTGTGCTTATGTCAAGAAATGTATCAAATGCCAACATCATGCCAATATTATGCATTTGCCTTCTCAGGCCCTACAACCTATTCAATCAATGTAGTCCTTTTCACAATGGGGTTTAGACCTTATCAAAAAAATCACTCCTGCATCATCTAGCAATCACAAGTTTATAATTACTAGAACCGAATACTTTACAAAATGGTTTGAGGCCATTCCTTTAGTTCAAATGACCGGTCCTAAAATTGTTGATTTCATCACACAACATATCATTTGTCATTTTAGCATCCCATAAAATATCATCTCTAACAATGACACACCATTCAAGAACAAGAATGTTCATACATTATGTGATAAATTCAACATCCAGCATAACATTTCTACTCCATACTACCCATAGGGTAATGGCCAAGCAGAAGCAACAAATAAAACTATTTGCATCATTCTTCACAAAACTATTGTAGAGTCACACCATGATTGGCATAATCAAATGCTATTGGTCTTGTGGGCCTATTGCACCAGCATTCATACTCCAAATAGGGCAACCCCATTTTACCTTGTATATGGTGTTGAATGCATCATGCCCTTAGAGCTTGAAATCCCATATTTATGATTTTTTATGCAAGAATTCATTGATGATGATATAGCCCATCAAGACAGGCTAGACCAATTAACATTATTGGATGAGCATCACATTCATGCTATCGAACATACATGCATTTATCAAGATCATCTTCGATGTGCCTACAATTATAAGGTACACCAACACAAATTTTAATTTGGATACTTAGTCCTCAAATAAAACCAATAAATTACTAGCCAACCGCGTCATCTCCGCAACAAATTTACATCCAATTGGCTAGGCCCTTACATGGTTACTCAAAAGTTTGGATATGGGGCATATCGCCTTGCCATGTTGGAAGGTATTGCTGAACTTGATTCCATTAAAATTATTCATTTGCAAGCATTTTATGCCTAAGCATAGATATTACAGCTTACCCCTACTTGTACATATGTTTCTAATCAATAACAAAAACACAAAAATAACAACAAAAATATTTTTTGGCATTTTGTGGAATTAAATTAAATTGCATTTCCAATCAAATCTACTTCATATACATATTTTGTCTTTATCCCTTCTTCATCCTCTTTTCCTTATTCTATCATGAATGTTGTATGGTCATGCTTCAAGCAACTACATACCTTTCATCCCCCCTTATTGTCTTCATATTCTTCCTTTTCTTCTCTTATGGTTACTTATCAATATTGTATGGTCACGCTTTGAGTGGTTACATACCTTTGATAGGTTTCTTCTCTTCTATTTTTATTCTTCTTTCTTTCCTCTCCTTCTATTATTCCTTTTTTTGCTTCCTTCCCACCATTTCCTCCTTCATACCACTGCCCCATTCCATTGTCTATAATACTGGGGAAACCTTGCACATAAATTCTTGCTTTCATTCACTACCATATTCCATCATTCATTTATACTTTGATATACATCCATACATTTTTGCATGCATCAAAATTGCTTTCATACATACATGTATCCATAATAATTGTGAATACCATACTTGGGGAATTAACCATGCACATGCTAGCATACTAGTTTGATGCCCAAACCCATTTTTAGGAGATAGAATTATTAACATGTTTTGAGTGCTTCATCCATAAATAGTTATATAATCAACCATCATCCAAAGTTGGCACATTTCAAAAACATTTCTAGACTTCCCTTGGTTACCTTGCTCTCATTCCTAGATTTACTTGCACGTCCTACACACTAATAACATTTTGGAAATAGGGTTGGCTACACTATATGCATATTTATGCTTAGCAAAAATCACCATGCTCATCATATCATTCACATGATTTATCTCAAAACTAAGGATTGACAAAAACAAAAGATAAAAATAAAAATAAACATGGTAGAAAACAAAAGCCAATGCCCACAAAAAAATACGAGAGAAAAAGAGAAGCAATAATGAAACAAAACACTTACAATACAAGGGTAGAAAGCAAAAGGAAAATCCTCACAAGTGTTATCCCAAATATTGAATCCCTGGATTCCTCAGGTCCTTACCTATGAGCTAGCTTACATGCTAAGTTACGATGCACTTACAAACCATTCTTTTTCAAAATGGTCAAATGAAAAACACCTTACACACACAAATTCAAGATTGAGGTCTTGTTTATCAAGATAGACTAGAACCTATTTACAAAGTGTTGCTCAATCATTCAATGGGTTTTATTATTTCCAAACTGTAATGGTCAAATATTTTCATTACAATATTCATATCCAACTTCCTTGGAAAAACATAATGGATTACATCATCTGATTATTGCAATGATGCAAATGTTATTTCCAAGCAATACTTTTACACCTTTGCATTATCATCCTATGCATACTCATTATACATCATTTCATAATATCACATCCAATTTACCTATGCATTCAACCATTCCATTTATATATGTAGTTACTCACTATCACATCTACATCATTCATACATCATCATAAGTAGAAAAAAACAAACACATAAATGTAAAACAAACACAAATGCCACATAATCTCATGTATATATCTAAATATATCTAAATAATGCTATCAGACTACAATAAAATGTGTGGGTGCCCTTGAAGGTATGCCATCACATGACTGTATCATATTTGTGCATCTAGCTATCAAAAAATGACCTACGACTATAATAAGTTGTGCATCCATGTTGATACACAAACTCCCAAAAATAGCCCATCATGTACATATCCCCAAAATACAAAAAAGAAGGTTGATCCTCAGTTTTGCTACCCCACATGATTCTCCCCACTCTCCTCATCCATCGAAACCCACTCTGCTACCACTGCTTGCGCTAACTATGCATCCCCCACCTCTGCTACTACTGGTACCTCCACCCATGCTGGTGGTGACATCCCTACAACCTGTGATACTACATGAAATGCCATCTACTACATCCTTCCACAAAATTATTGGTAACTCCATTGACTCCAATGTGACTACCCCTATGATAATGAAACCAAGCTAGAGTATGATGGGAAAAGTATCCCCTGAATCAATAGCTCTCCCTCACACTTCATCCTCTTTGTAGCCTCCTTCATGTTGGAGGCTATAAATCCACTATTTACCTACTACAAATGCCTAACCTTTGCCTGTGCCTCCTCCAACTGTGGCACTGTCACCACCAACCCTACGATCTCTTGCTATACCCACACCTTCACAACCAACACCTTGTGCACGTTACACTCCAACTTTGTAATCCTTTCTTGGTGATTGGTCTTAATAGCCTCTATATTTGCCTGAGCCTCATCCAAAAACACTTGGAGTTTCTTTGTAGCCTCTATCATCTCATCCCTCTCCTCTCAAGTAGCATCTTTCTCACCTCTTAGTATATCCTACTCAATCTTGAGTGCATCCATCTTCTCTATCACTTGATGTAGCTACACCCTAGCCCCATCTTGCTCCTCTAAGGTGGACCTCAAGTCTATTTCTACCTCCTTCTTCTCCTTCTCCAACACTGAGTGATCAATGTCCTAATCTATCTTAGTATAAATAAGCTTATCTCTAAGCCTCTTCACCTCCCCTCTTAGCTCTTGTACCTCATCCTCCATGGCCATAGCCTTCTATAACCTTCCACTAAATTCAAATTTATCTGGCTCTCCCTCTATATCCTCATAAATTTTTGGTGACTCATCGAACACATCCTCATAAATTTCCATCATGGGGACATCCTCCATCACCTCTACAAACTCTTCCATCCCCTCACCCACATCATATGATGGCCTTGCAATGCTATCATTCACAAATATATCTTGCTCATCATGGTGTGGCCTCAAATGTCTCACCAATCGGTCTAGCTCCACCTCCTCCTCCTCATTCAACTTGGGTGATCCCACATCCTTCTACCCATCCACATGCCCTAGAGATGTTTCCATCACCTCACCCTATAGCCCCATATTAGTTAACACTCCTACGGCCTCCACCCATCCATCCACCACATCAAGCACTAGCTCCCACTACTACCTAGACCACCACACATCATAATTTGGTATGGTCCCTGCATTGTCCACATCAGGGACAACCAATGGCTCATTCGATGTCAAGTCTAATGGTGGTAACATGGTTTGTAGTAATGCATCACCCTCCACTCTATAGATCACTACAGGTGGCTCTAGTTGCCCTTATCATAATTTAAACTGATGTTGCACCCGATAGAATGAGAAGTAATCTACCTATGATAGATACTTCCCCACCACCATCACCCTCATTTGATGCACGCAATCTTCTCCACATCCTCCATCCAATAAGGTGCTCCTCACCATGGCCTCCACCTCACCTGGTCTATGAGCAATATCTCTAGCTCCTCTTGATGATACATCATATCACCCTCATGTACCCTCTTCTACATGCTCTCTATATTTTCCCTCCACCTCAGAGCATAGGGTACACTCGAGCTAGTGAGCGTATATGCCTCATACAATAAATTGGTTTATGCAAAATCAAAATGTGCTCCCAAGCCCATATCTGTAGCAATGGGCTCACACTAATGCCTATCCTCTCTATCCTCACCACTACATGCAACTCCTAGTACACCTATGCTAGCAAAGTGGGAGCCCACACATACACTATGTTCCTCTCCATCATATCACACACAATGCCCATCATGTTCCAAGGGAATCTCACCCCTGAAGTATTTGGCAGTGCATGGCTCGCTATCAATAGCATCACCATCACATGGCAATTTGGTAGAAATTTCTTCTACCAATACTTCACATAATCAACTCCCCTCTTGGCATCCACCCATTGCCATCGATGCCCAAATACCCTCTCCAGGATGCCATCCTATAAATCCTTATCCACCATCATCACAGTAATCCCTTCTATCAGCAATCGATAGATGCAGTAGATGTCCTCCAGGATCACTGTCATATCCCCTGTAGGCAAGTGGAAGGTGTTCCTATTTGGATACCACCTCTCACACATAGCTAAAATATATGTATGGTTCACATGAACCTCATGCATCTCCCACACCCCATACAATCCCACCATCCTCAACAAATCCCCATCCTCCACCCACCACACATCCTATAAATATTTCTCACACTTACGTATTTTATGCCATGTGAATATCTTCTTCACCTACCATAAAATATCCATCACATGTCAAAAACCTTGTATATCAAATCAATCCATTTTTAAACTACATGTACATTTGAAAAAAAATAAAAAAATCAACAAAAATAATAGGTTCACACAACCCCGTGCGAACCACCCTGGTTCGCACAACCCCGTGCAAACCTCTTGATTACAAAATTTTTTATACATGAGTGTTTTCCATAAAATCCACGTTCCATCCATACCATGCACACACACGAAAAACAACAAAAATGTGCCAAAAAATACAAAAAATGTTAAAACCCTTCCACACATGCATGCAAAACAAGGTGGTCAAAATTAGGTCAAACCAGTAAAACAAAAGAAGATATGGACACCCATTTGTCTTCTTAGGAGCCCCCACTTGTCATTTTTCACATGCAATCAAGTTTCATATCCCATCCCACACATCACATCACACACACGCTTTTCCACAAGCAAAATCATCACATGCAAAAATAGACAGCACTTCGGGATACCCATTTTTCCCTTTTTATACAAAGTGCATGCATTTTACCCATCCCATGCATACACATCTCATCTATGATATTTAAAGTAAAATTACATATTATTTTTATCCTAAGCAAACACACACTAATCGAGAAGGAATAAATCGCTTACCTTTGGTGTTCTTGCCCTCATGCTCATACTCACTGATGCACTCACCATCCTATCTCACCTGATTCACAATCTAATAGCACTCCATTCTATTTTCTCCTCTCCCACCACTCCTCCTCCATATTTCATGCAAAAATTATATGAAAACATCTTTTCCATCTTAAAATCCTATTTGCATAGGTTCGTACCCCACACGTGTGAACCAACAAGTTCACACGACCCCGTGTGAACCACCCTAGTTTCCATGACCCCATGTGAACCTGTCTTTCTTGCTCAAATTAGTTTCACCTGCATTCCAATTCCTAAGAATTTCTTCCAATTCTTCAGTTTTGTTATTTTTCATGCCAAATTTTCCATATTTCTTCTTAATCATCATCAACCATTTCATCATCGATTTGTATTTCCTCCATCACCAATTCATCACTTGAGGAGGTATTCATCATCCAAACATTTAAAACCTACTTTGCACATGATAAAACAACCAAAAATCCAATCACAGATTCAACATATGCCTAAGAAAATTTTTGGTAATGATTATCTCAAGACCAAAATCCTAATCCAAAAACAAATAAATATTTGATAAATCTCAAAATACCTCTACTCGTAGACACCTCATGGATTCCAATATTCATAGTGGTAGTTGTAAGACCACTTGTGGATAAATCTCCTAAAATTTCTACCCTATGGCTCCAACGATTTGTCAAATATTGCCAAATGAGCTCATTAATCAATCAAAAAGCAAAAATTAGCAAAGGCATTTATTTCATCCAAATTGAAACATCTCAAATTGATTATAATACAAGGCAATATTACACCTTCCCCCAAAAGCAATCCATCATAAACCACTTTTTATCAATGTGTCTCTCTCACAACCATCATAAATCATCAATTGCAAATTCTTTGCTTTCCAAATCATCCCATCAATTCACACCATCATTTTTTGTACTAAATCATGTTTCACACAATCCAATACAAAAAGGGGTAAAATGTAGACACCCAAAAGTTGCACATTGTCCCTCTCCCATTTATGTGGTCAATCAATTTGAAAAACCCTTAAAAATTGTATAAATTGGCTAAAAGCAATATTCATTCATCAAAATCAATATTCATCATCCTTAGCCCCTTTGGGCCAGCCAAGCCCCTTCCTACGCTTAATCCTGGGTCCTCATGCGATCCCATCCCCCAACTCAACCAAGGTTGAATTCCTCACCATGGTCAAAAAATACTTTATGCTCAAAAGTTAATATTTTGGTCAAAGTATGTTTTATGGCTAGTCACATACTTAATTAGATCTAGTATTGATTTACGCTAAGCTTGCCACCTCACCTAGTCTACTTTAACTAGCCTATCCTACCACCTCTCCTAGTCTACTATGACTAGCATAGCCTTTGACCTCACCTATCCTAACCTATCCTAGCCTTACCACCTCTCATCCAGATATTTCTCCACCTCACACTCCCCTAGGTCATAAATGAAAGATGGAGAATTTTGCACAAAAGAAGCAATTTTTAATTTCAATATATTTCCAAAAAGGTGTTCATTAATGCCTAATGGATATTTTTAGTAAAGTCATAATTATTTGTGGATGGGTGAGGGATTATCTCACCCAACCTCATTTATGAACCAGGACACATCAGGGGACACCTTTCAGGTGGACACCTCACCATTGACACCTTACAAGGGACATCTCATCCCCTCCCTCTCACATTGGCAAAGTCTATAAATAGGTGGTCTTTTTCACAATTTCAAAAACAACCAAATTTTGCTCACAAAAACTCTAATGAAATCACTACAGCCATCGCATCTATCCTAAATCCACCACACAACCATCATACAAACATCACAATTATCCCTTTCATGATGTTTCCTTGTGATTGAGATAGGTCAATAACCCCATAAAAAGTGCACTTTCTAAAGGTAACCCATGTAAAAATCAAAGAAGCAGCTACTCCAGGACAACCAGAAGTCATCTTGCAGATTCGATCCAAAAATATAGGTTCACACGACCCCATGCGAACCACTTGGTTCACAATAGGTTCACATGACCCCATGCAAACCTATGTTACAGGCATCAAAATCATCAGATAAAGTAAGTGTAGGTTAATTTAGTGTTTTTATGCTATTTTTAGTAGTTATTTTCATGTTTTAGTCTTGTATAAGAGTTTTTTGTCTTCATAACCATGGGGTTTAACTGAGAAAAACTCCTCAATGCACTAACAAGATTTTACAGGTTCAAAAGGTACAAAGAACACATCCAACCAGCAGTGGCACACGAGCAAGAAGCCCACCTACACTGAGGAACACAAAGAAGACAAATCATGTTGCCTTTGTATACATCCAAAAGGGCTTCCTTAGGAAATACCCCATTGTAGCCTTCAAGGAAAAATTTGTAAAAGGATATCAATCTGTAACCCCTTTTATAATTTCAATAACAAATGCAATGGATTCTATAATTTTGAATGAAGAGTTATAGTGTCATTTTTGTTGCTTTCAGTGATAACACAAGTGCTATAAACATCAAGCACATTCTGATCAAATACCATTTTCTGAGAGAACATGTGATGGATAAGCAAGTCAAATTAGAATATGTTATTACAAAGGAATATATTGTGGATATTTTCACTAAGCCATTTCCAAAGGAAATTTTTGAGTATCTTTGAAGAAAATTGGGAGTAGTTTTACTCCCACTCCAAAATTAATCACCTCAAGGAGAGGAGGTGGGAAGGGGGCTGAGCTAATATTATTATCTTTAGCCCCAAAGGGGTCCCTTTTCCATTGATGTCAAAGGGGGAGAGATTTTAGTAAGGGTGATAGCATTCATTTAGGGGAAGCAATTTCTCAAGAGAGAAGATTTGGAATCAAATGGTTTGAAAAGGGAATTTTTAGAAAAGGGTTGCCATAAATGACAAAGGGGGATATTGTTGGAAATTTTGAGTAATTATGTTGTCATGGATGTCAAAAGTTAGTTCATATTAGTGTAAGGGGATTGATAAAAATAGGGTTAAAATAGTTATATTTTAAGCCCAAAATATTTATTATAAAGCTCTACATGGTTGGCCAAAATATTGTCTAAATATACTGAAGGAAGGATATACCTAGGCCCAAAGAAAATAATATTATAATATTTATTATTATAATATTAAAGTTAAGATAAATCCTAAGGTTAACTATAAAATAATTATAATATTTATATTATAATGTTTTATAACCCTAAGTGTATTTGGTTCCAAGAATAAAGTTTAATTTATTAAACTCCATCGACATCATAGCATGGAGACAAATTGGTATTTATATGATAAAGTTTAGAAGTCAAAATATAAGTTTTTTGATGCACGTTGTGAGTGATTAATATTAATCGTTGATGCAAATTTTATGAGTAAGGTGGAAGAAGGTTTTATTTTTAAAATAAAAAGAAAGAGTGTGGATGAATAAAGGGATAAGGTTGTATACCCTTATCACCAACCAAGTGGTTGGTCTAGCGACAGGCTTGGTAGTATTAAGATGTTGACGGAAGATAGATCTTGCATTCAATTCTTGGTGGCAATAGTTTGTTTGTTTTGTTAGCAAGAAGGATGAGCAATGGTTAGATAGTGCATCATGGTGTTTGGTCCTTATGTGTACGGTTGGCCTAGCGACAACCCATAGGGTGCTAAGGCACTGGTGAATGACATATCCTACGTTCAAATCCTGACAGCAATATTTTTCTCATTTTGTTGGTGATAAGAGTGAGAAGTTATTAGATAACACATTGTGGTGTTTGGTCCTTGTGTGGATGTTTGGCCTATAGGTGGCCTAAGGTATGCTACTGCACTGGCAGGCAGGCATCATGCACTATGTTCGAATCTCCATGGTAGTATTTTGGTAAGCGCTAATTAAATTTTGGTATTATATAAGGTTGATGTTAGGAACATGTGGTTTAATTGATTATTGTGAGTGCTATTGACTTGGGAGATATAAGAGAAATTTTTTATTACATGCTTTTATATTCTAAAGAAATTATAATGAAATATTTTGAAAGTGAACTATTGGAGTAATAAGAATCCTTGTTAATTCTATTATGAATGTGTTTAGAAGTTAAGAGGGAGTTAAAATGTGTATAAGGTATTTTAATTGTTTGTAATTGTGCATATATTTTTAAGGGTTTGATTTTGTGAGTTGATGCTATAGTTTGAGAAACCAAGAATGTTGATGTGGAATTTAATTAAGCACAATTGTTGAAGGATTGCTAACTCATTAAAAGGTGTTGAGATAACCTTTTATAGTTGCAAAAGATATTGTGTGTGAGGCAGATTTTTGAAGACATATCTCCATAAGAGCAAGCAAAAGGTATGGGCATATCATTCCTTACTTAAGGTGTTTTTGTTGAATGAATATTTCTGAAACATAAGGTGGATTGAAAAGGATTGGTTGATAAGAATTGTTGGAAATATTTGAGTTAGAACTTGTGCTTCATGGATAAATTATTTGAGATAGAATTTGAAAATAAGATTGGGTTTGCATGATCAAAATAAATTGAGACATATTACTAGAAATTATGAACTACTTTTACTAGGATTGAAAAAAAAATTGAGTAGGTTTGAGGCAGCCTTATGAGCAGGTTAGAGGCATATTCTGAGCAGGCTTTGAGACAAATTTTGATAAAATTTAAGGTAGACTTGTGAGTAGGTTAGAGGTAGATTCTAAACTATTTTTGAGGTAGATTTGTGAGAATATTTATGAGTAGTTTTGATCAGTTTTGAGCAGATAAAATTGGATAGAGTTATCATATGGAGAGAGATCCACAAACCAAATCAATGGGAGACAAAGGTCTCCTATGGAGTGTGATCCATGAACCAATTGGGAAGATAGAGTTCTTCTATGGAGAGAGATACACAAACTAGTTGAGGAGATAGAGTTCTCTTGGATCAAGTTCCATGAACCAGATAAAAGGAGAAAGAGTTCTCTTGTGGAAAGAGATCCACAAATCAGAGCATTGGGGATTGGTATCTCCTTTGGAAAGAGGTCCATAAACATTGTAATAGGGAATTGATTCCCAAAATATTTATTGAGGAAACTTATAAGGAATATTTTCTTCATGGAGTATCTAAAATTGGGTGAACCATTTTAAATCATGTCTCTCATGTGTGTGATGATGTGTACAATGATTACTACTTTGATATTGTTGATGCTAGTATTTGGATTAAAAAGTAAAAAGTTTTATCTTATATTATTCACCCCCCCTCTTAGTATAAGCTTATGTTCTTTAAATCACCTGATTCATCCTTCGATACCATCACCACCATACCCTACCAATTTACACTATCAAAGTTTGAAAATTTTAAATAGGTTGAGGACCCTAGAGAGCATATAAGTGCACTTATTCATGAATGTTTTAGGATTCAATATAATGATTCATTAATGCTCTAAAAATTTCCTCAAACATTTGGGGAGGATACCTTAGAATGGTATAATTATATGCCACACCACAACATATATACATTCAAACAAATGGTAGACCAATTCTTAGAAAGGTTCTCCCTAAATTTTAGAAATAAAACCATATTAATGGACTTTTACAATCTACAACAATTTTAAGAAGAGTCAATTTATAACTTTGGAAACCATTGGAGGGCAATAATTACCAAATTACCATTCATCCTCCCCATGAAATAACTAACACGGATGTTCACAAGGAGTTATTTAAAACCTATATCCTTGTTATTAAAATTACAATAATATAGAACATTCGATGAAGCTCTCTCCCAATCCTGGGTCATTAAAGAAATCAATATTCAAGATGTCAATATAAAAACTAAGAAAAAAATGGCAAAACAAGGGCCAAAAAAAAGGAAATTATAATGGCCAAACTAAATTTGGTTAAGTGAACCAAATGGTCTTGATTCAACCAACAATGTAGACTCAACAATCATAAGTTGATCTTCAACAATCACCATTGCAATAACAACCACAATAAATGACATATCAAGTGGTTCCAACCCCACAAAAATTGCAAATTCTTGTGCCAACTGTAGATAATAATCAATGTCGATAGTCCATTTAGCAAACTTGTAACTACATGCCATTACCCGAATCATATACATCCCTCTTTCAAAGTTTGTATGATACACACACAATTACCTTACTATAATTTAAGCTAGAATATCCAACTAAACATGGCAAGGGCTATAAGTAGCACTTGTTTTATCCCTTTCATAGATAGAAGGACCACGACATTAGCAATTGTTTTACATTTAAGGGTATTGTGCAAGATCTATTAGACCTGGGGCTATTAATATGGATAGCCCCTTGGCATAGCAAAACCAAAATTTTGGTATTTACTAGACACCACTTCCTCATAACGAGGAGACACAATAGGCAATAGGGGGATCAACTGCTATAACTCCCCCTAACCAAGTAAACCATGTATAATAATACTAATATTTTTTGGGTGTTATTCATGTAGTAACCTGAGGTTAGAAAAGCATGAATCATACACAACAACTAAATAAACAACCCCAAACAATGCAATCTCCTATGGCACCACCAACAAGTGTGTATCCACAACCAAATCTTGTTAATCCACCTCAACCCATTCATATTCTAAGTCATCCACAAAAAATAGAATTATTCAAATACCCCTTGCGCATGAAACTAACACAACACTTGCCAATCAAGTAAAGAAACCTAAGAAAGTGAATCATATGCATGATAGTCCACCTCACCAAGAGTTTGTGGGAATGATCAATGTGGTGATAGAGGACTAGGAATACCCAGATTGATATACACAAGTTGTAGCTCCTTCTAATGTTCCCTCAATATCACAAGTGTTTCTACCACTAAATCAAGTCACACCTACTCCATCTCACCTAACATATCCATAGAATAAATAATAGGTGTATACACTACACCAATATGAGGATAATCTAGCTACCACATCTAAACATTCCAAGCTAAATTAGGAACATGAGCATGTGGATATACCCACTAGAAAAAATCATCATAAACCATCCACACCCTCTCATATTTTGAGGATATTTAATCCACATTTTCTTAATTTTTTATTCACCTACATCCATTCCACCTCTTCCACCTACCAATTGCCAATAAATTTTATCAACATCCATCCAAAAACCCCCTCAACAATACTAGCAGCCACCACCACTAGTCTTGCAACAAATATTGGATCGGTTAGCTAATATTGAGCTACAATGAAGTTGTCAAGACACTTCAATTCTACAACAAATTTTAACTTGACTTATAAATATTGAGTTACATTTGAGTCATCATCAATCTCATCAACATCCATCTCACCAACCTCAACAATTGCAATATCCATTTTAGTAATACACATCTCAAGTTACACTACCTATGCCACAAAATCAAAATCAACCACAATCAGACAACCACACCAAACATCTTGCAAATCTCCCTCCTGACCACACGTTGCTTTTAGAGTCTTTTTCAACTAAATTTCAAAAGTTTTATGAAGCACAAGAAATTTCATTACCAAAAATGATACCAAGATACCCCAACAAGCCACATGGTAGGGGTTATAAGAAGCACTTTTACTGTACCTATAATCGACTAGCAGGCCATAACATCAATAATTACTACACATTTTAAAATGTGGTCCAAGATCTACAATATATATGGCATCCTCATTCCCAGTTCACCTCGTCCACCTCATTCAAAATGTCAGCTTTATACTTATAACCCTCTGTCCGAGCCCATGTCAACCATATTTCAAAAGTTGTAGGAGGTAAAAACAATTGTTTTACCTGACATGCACCCTCTCGATTCGAACAAACTTAAATCTAAGTTGTATAAGTAAGATCATTATTGCCTCTATAATAGGCAAATGGGTCATGACATCAATGATTACTTTGCATTTAAAAATGTGGTCCAATATCTTATTGATAGGGGGGCCTTTTCTATAGATGGTCTACTCACCTCATCTGATCCTTGGTATCAACTCAAACATTAGTGGATATGCTCAAGTTATCACACCTTCCCAGTCATCCACATCACCAACCATAAAAAAAATTAGGGATTCTTAAGGTATCGTACCTTCTCCACACTCACCAACAATTGAACAAATTGGGGATTCTCGGGGTATTGTACCTTCCCCACACTCACCAGTCACAAAACACATTGGGGATGCTTAAGGTACCACACCTTCCACATATAAAAAATATATATAAATAACAAAATCAAAATACAAAAAAATTGCATTTTGTGCATCTATTCATGCATTTATTCCAATCACATTCTATTCATGCATTCATATCATTTGGATCCATTCATATAACCTGCCATACTAGTTGTCATTCACTCAGTTTGGATAATTGTTAATCCAACATGTCTTGTTACCTGAATCAAGGGCACCTTTCAATTTAATATTAATCTCACTTCACCATCCACAATTATGTAAAAAAATGTTACACCTCTTGGTTTGTTTTCGATAACTCAACCACTCTTAGTGTTTCAAGCAACCTCTATTGAATGTCAAGTTTTTCTTGGACCAAAATACAAATTTTCACTAAGAAAATCTTGATTTTTTGGAGTTGAATCTACCATGATTTAATGAAGCACATATCACATATTAATAATATATTGTATTTGATATGGATGACACCATGATTGGGTTGAACCTTGAAGCAAAAAATTTATTATTGCTTGTCCCATTATGCACATAGTCCACAAATAGTGGTTTTCATCACTTAAACGCAATGTAATCCAAAATAAAAATAGTGTTTTTCACCACTTACAACACTTTAAAATAAAAGAGTGAGTATTAAGGATAAAGTAAAATTTTCATCACACCTCAATTGATAATATGATTCCCCAAAGCTTTAACTCTTTACACACCACAAAATAGGTCCTTAAGCAGTTTGGATAGGATTACACATCCATCCATATGGTTATGTAGTCTGATTTACCAATGCTTAGAGATATTTCATTGTACTATCGAGTTAATCTCCACCAGGGCTATAAATTCTTGATTGAAAGTGGAGTACACTCATGCATGGTGACACATCTTGAAGAGACCTTTGACTGCACATAAGGACAAGCTAGCTTCTTAGTTCTCTTCATGTCTAGTTTAATATCACATTACTCAAGATGGGTAAATGAATTCACTTGCACACACATTGGTTATTGATTGGCTTGATTCATTACCATGCTCATGATTGGTAAATGAACATCCACTACACACACATTTGATCTCTAAGAAATTTGATAGAGCTTAAAAATATGAGTTTGTTCAAAATCACTAGGATGTTTGAGTCTCTGCAAACCAATTCAAGATTCGTTATCCATAATATAAAAACTACATGATTCTTCCACTTCATATCCCACCATTATATGTTGGTATCTTTGATTAATCATCAAAGATAAATTTGGTCAAGCAAGAGTCTAAAAACTTTTACGATGATCATTAAAACATGATGTCATTCATTCATTTGCATACATCAAATAATCATCAAAAATATTGGGGTGATTAAGGTATCACACCTTCCCCATCAGTCACATCAAGTCAAAAGTAAAAATAAAAATAAAAATAAACTAGTCGATGTTCAAGGTCTCATACCCTCAAGATTCATAATCATCAATCAATCAAGCAAAAAATCCACTTAGGGATGTTCAAGGTATCACACCTTCTCCAATAAAATAATCAATCAACTAGGGTTTCTTAAGGTATCATACATTTCCTATTAGTCCAACAAAAATCACAATAAATACATCAATTGCTAGGTTCAAAAGGTTGTATCCTTTTATTAAAGGTTGTGCACTTTGCCTTGCATTCAATCAATCATCAATTCAATTGCTAGGTTCAAAAGGTTATCCTTTTGTTAAAGGTTGCACCCTTTGCATTGCATTCAATCAATCATAAAATCAGTTGTTAGGTTTAAAAGGTTGAATACTTTTGTCAAATATTGCACCCTTTACATTACATTTACATAAATCAACACATCACCTACTAGGATCAAAAGGTTGTATCCTTTTGTCAAATGTTGCGTCCTTTTGTCAAAGGTTGCACCCTTTTCCTTGCATCCAATCAATTAGTCCATCATAAGCCCTATCCTACTAGGGCAAAGGTAGGATCACCCAATCAATAGCTCTATTTTATTGGGGAAAAGTATAATAAATTAATCCATCATCGGCCCTATCTTGCCAAGGCAAAGGTAGCATCATCCAATCAATAGCCCTATTCTAATGGGGAAAAATAATAATCAATAAATCCTTCATCATTAACCCTATCATGCCAAGGCAAAGATAGAATATGAAATAAAATTTAATTCCATTGTACTTTCTAGAATTTTATTTTTCCAACCATCCACTACATTCACTAGCCTAGTGAACCTCATATCTAGTGCTCTACTCTAGTCACCTAGCAGTTGCAATGAACTGGTTATCCATGCAATCCAATAGGATGAGTAGGACTACCATAAGGATACTTGTGGTCAAAAAAATTTAATTCAAAATCTCCAAAGCACAAAACCCCTTTGGACACATCATTTCAAAAGGTTCCAAATAAATCTATCCCCTTTGGTCAAATCAATTCAAATAAAAGCCCCAAAGGCATCTAACCCCTTTGGTCATGGTTTCAATCAAAAAGCTTTAGAGGAACCAAATACCTCTGGTCAACATTTAGAATAACTTTTTCTTTCTTGCAATATCTTAGAATTTACTTTTCAATCATAGATTAGAGTCTCGAGTGCACCTAATATATAGTGATTTACTCTAGACACTTGGTGGTTGCAGCAACTGGTTATCCATGTAATATGATAGAATGGGTAGATCGTCATAAGGACACTTGTACAAAAAAACTCACATAATCACCACATCGATGCATCTATATATCCTACACATCATCTGATTTCACCTTGCACACCCCAAACTCTCAAATGTAAGAATGAATGAAAAATAACTCTCAAACATTGTAAAAACCCCTAAAATCAACACCATGCATTCAAATAATATCACATCATCATCATCTCAAGTGAACCTTATATCTAGTGATTTACTCTAGTCACTTGGTGGTTGTAGTGATTGGTCATCCATGCAATCTGGTAGGATAAGCATCTCACCATAAGGACACTTGTTCAAAAATTATCATTTAAACAAAATCAATTGGGTCCCTCATTTCTCAAGTGAGACTGTGTTCAAGATTATTTGCCTAAGATTGTCATTCACACCCTCTCTGTGGGGTTACAAACATGGAAAAATATTATTTCATCATTTTGCATTAAGGAATTTGATATAGTCACTAGGACAATGAGCTCCTAGGGTGATTGGTTCCTTTACTTCATTTTTTTTGCATTTCAATGCTACTCAAAGGTAAATTTTTGATAGCATAGAACCACCCCAAACTTGGTGCAACCAACTTGATCTTGATTTTCAACATTCTGTATCCATCACATCCACCCCTTTCCATCATTCATAGTCGATCAATTGGCTCATGGGTTTCATTCTTCACCCATTTTCCAATTGAGGGGGTAAGCTAAAATAAAATTCTTCAAAATCATTCTCCTTGTGCATTGAGGAAAAAGAGTACATTTCTCCATCCCAAGTGTCTCTTGTTTTTGCATTACATAGTGTTTCACACAATGCAATACAAAAAGGGGTATCTATAGACACCAAATTCTTGTCATTCATCATTCATTATTTATATATTTATATATTTATAGCTATAATATTTTATATATTTATAAAAATAAATATTTTATATATACATATATATATTAGCCATCCATAAAAACTCCATCTTAGTGTGCCATATGGAAATCCTTGCTACTCATTAAAATTGCAATCTCAATCGTTCATCAAGTATTAATCCTAGTCGCTCATTGTCATCATCAAAACCCTAACATTAATAAAGAAAGTTATAAAATATTATTCACTTTTTGTGAATAAGGTTCATAACATTTTGCAAAGAGAGATCATACACATTCACACAACATTTTTCACAAACCCTAGCCACCACTGCATTTGCCATTTGATCATCACTACTTCTATGAACCAGATCTGAACATTGTAAAACATCCACCATAGTCCCTAGATATCTCAAGGTATTTACCAGATGTTGCAGGGCATCAACAATAGTTTGTAGACACTTCAATGCATCTTTCAAACACCAAACTACATCTAGTGAGCCCTCGAATATTCTTTGGCATCTGTGCAACACCATTTTAAACCCTCAAAATCATAGATCACAATCAGGTATTGACAAGGCAACTATTTTAATTTGATTTATATTTTTTGTATTTTGTTTCACATTTTGTTAGTCCAAATAGGGTTTGTAGGTTTATATTTTATACTGAAGAGGACCTCACACAGTGGAGGCCCCACATGTGTTATTGATCTATTTTGTGGTTTGCTTTTGTTCAAGTTTGGGTGATAATTTATTGGATAGTTGTTGCAACTAGAGTGGCCCCACAAAGGATACACAAGCCCACTCAACAAATTGTTTTAGTAGAGAAGATTTGGAAGCACCGTATTTATTTGATCAAGCAAAAGAGTTTTACATATTTTATCAGTGTATCAATAAAACAAGTATATTATGTAACCCCTATGATTCAGGGTATATTAATGTTGTAAAAGTGGAGATCATGGCTCCATAAGTCACTATAAATAATTCTTTTATACACATATCACTTGTTTTAATTTATTATTCTTTTGGTGTTAATATTTTCTATCTACAAAAATGATCATCAAATTCTTCTTAAAGTCAAGTAATATTGTTTTTCTCTTTCTATATCCTTAACCTTTGCATGTTTTCTTTCTCCTTTTCATCAAGATAAATGATATACATTGTTTCTTCTATTTGTGAATCTTGTTTTCTCACACTTTTTTTCATTTATTGATATTATTATTACTAAGGGATCCTCGTGAAATAGGGTAGATACCGTATGAAAATCATTTATGGTATTTAAATGACCACTGACTATCTTATGCACATCTCTTACTTCTCAAAATTTTGAGGACATGCACACACCTTTTATTCTCCTTTCACCTCTATTTATTCTCTCTATTTTCTAACATGTGCACACATATATGTTGTGCTTCGCTCTACTCACTCATCTCATACACACACCACACACCTATTGGGTTACATTTTCTTTTTGGAAAATCAATCAAACATCGCAGCTATACAGGATAAGCTTCATGGCCATAAGTGAGGGGTATACTCCATCTCCCATTTTCAAGCACACATCCTCATAGGTATTTCTCTAACCACATCCATTAGCGATTGTCACACCCATAGTGGATATCTCTCCTCTCTTGACTATATTTGTGAGCATAACACTCTTATGGGATAGCTTCATGAGCACTAGCAAGGGTTAGGCTCCACATCTAGCCATTTGTGAGCATACATCCTCATAGGATCACTCTCCTTTTTCTTTTTCTTTTGTTTTTCTTCAACCTTTTGGAACTTTACTTCTTCACTTATTTGTTGCTTAGCTTCTTCACCTCTTCATTTCTCTTTCCATTTTGCTTCTTTATTTTTTGCTTCTTTGTTCCTTTCTTCTTCCTTTATTTTCTTTCCATTTTCTCATTTG
This sequence comes from Wollemia nobilis, assembly GCA_028583015.1. Classification (NCBI taxonomy): domain Eukaryota; kingdom Viridiplantae; phylum Streptophyta; class Pinopsida; order Araucariales; family Araucariaceae; genus Wollemia; species Wollemia nobilis. The sequence goes on from JAQPPZ010016675.1 coordinate 2,335,466, forward strand.
TGCATTTCAGTTTGCATTTATTTTATATTACATTTAGACATTGCATTAGTTAGATTCATTCATGTATTTCATTCTATTAAATCATGCATCACCTCTCACCACTGTCATACTATGAGTTGGGAGCACCATTCTCATTTTTCTTCTTCTCCAAATATCTTTTCTCCTCCTCACACGGTGAAAATGAGCTTTGTTTACCTCTCTTTTCTTTTCTTCTCTTTCTTCTATCCCCTCCCCTTCATTTTTCTCTCTCCTTATCTTTTCTCTCTCTCTTGTTTGCTTTTCTTGTTTTTGCTTTCTCTATTTATATTCTTTTGTATTTTCTTTAGGAATATCATATTCCTTCTAAAACTTGAGGGGGTACCCTAGCCTTAGATACATTAATGGTAGTAATTACTTGATTTGCATGCTAATTTATAGTGTTCAGGATGACACCCCTTTTTACACCACCCCTCATCCAAAACCGACCACCCCTTTTTTTTTGTTCATCATTTCTTCCCATAGGTGTCTAAATATTTCTTTGACACATTTATTTGGCCATAAATGCATCAAAGAGAGAGAAAAATGTAGACATGGAAAATTGACCCATCAAAATGAGTCAATTTTTCCTTAGATCTTTAGGAAGCCACCCAAAACTTGCTAAGTACAAATTTGAGTCCCTTTTCCCCTCTTCTCTTTCCATTTTTCCCTAGGCTTTCCAAATTCACACCTAGACCATACTGGGCATGAATTTTTCTTACCAAATTCACACCCTATAAGGAAAGGACACAAATTTGAACTTTTAGAAATTTTCTCTCAAAATCCCCCCCTCGTCGGCCCCTTTTAACATCAACTCTTTCTTGTAGTGAACTTTTGTTTTCCCACCTTGTAGCCCTCCAAACCTCTTATAAATAGAGGTTTGGATTCCACTTTTTCCTAGATATTTCCCAAGTGATCCTAATGATATCTAGACTTATTTTTCAATGCTAACAAGTACTCTACTGCTATGAAATTGCTATTTTGTTGTTTTGTGCTTAGGTGTTAGCTGATCTTGGTGAACAAGTGGAGGAGTATTAATGATTAGAGAGGTTTACCATATTGGGTTGCTTCTTTCACCTTATAATTTCTCCTTGCTTTCTCCATCAGTTAACCAGATTTTTTACTTGCACTATTAGTTGTTAGATCTATTTTTTGTTGTTTTACATAGCATTTTTGGTATTTTGTAACCCAAAAAGTGCTATGAACCAAATTCATGCCTCATCTATATAAGGTATTAAATTTATGATCCAGATTCATTCCCACCCTTAAAGGGTATTAATTTGGTTGATTAGGGCTTGGGAGCAATTTTTTGCTTCCCAAAACCCTAATTTGCATCTTGCATGTTAGCGTTTTGTTATATCCATTCTATTTGCATTTCATTTTGTTATTGCATGTCTATTTCATATTGATTTTGCTTATTCCAAAGGTCAAATATCATTTCATTTTTCAAATTTCAACTAAAAAGACTAAGGAGGCTTGACTATTGTGCCTCCAAGCTTAGTCATATAGTGACCTAACCAGGTCCCCAAACATCGATCAATTTTTCTAGGGCTTATAAGTTGTTTCATAGGATTGAATTTGTTTGGATATTCTAGATGTAAGTTAAATATAGGATCAATTGTGAGATCATATAAGTGCCCAAAATAAACTTCTTAGTTTTTTTTTTTCCTTTCTATCTATTTCAAATTTTATCATAAGCAAAAGAAAAATATTTTGATTTTATTTCTAGGCATTCAAAAGAGAAAAATTATATAATTGGCATTCTAGGGATAATTTTTTTTGTGCATTCCTTTGAACCCTTGCTAAAATTAAATAGACTTATTTTATTACAAGTTAGGGCTTTATTCCTCATTGAAAACCAAGAATCATCCTAGGGTTAGTCTTTGCTTGCCTGTATTATTGTTTGTCTTGCATTGTTTCTTCATTTCCATAATTTAGCTTTTAGAAAGGCAAAACATAGGTGTTTATTAAATATACACATCAAACATTCCATCCTCAAACTTGAAGCAAGTCCTTAAACCATTCTTGGTGAACCCCTCGATCCCCAAGCCCCTGATTGTAGTAAATATAACACACCCCTATGGTCACCTCAACTCCCAATAGATCCAACCAAGAATCATACACGGTAAGGCAATTTTTCCACTCTAAAAGTACTCTAGTATTTGTATGTTGCAAATTAATATAGGAGGATTCATCCCCTCTTGTGATGCAACACTCTATAGGTATTTTATTGGTATCTTGATGTACCTTACAACTACTAGGCTAAATATTATATATTTTTTTAGCTTGGTGGAAATTTTCATGCACTCTACTCATGAGTCTCATTGATGGGAAACCAAAAGAATCCTTAGGTACATGAGTAGTACAAACTTTTTGGGGTTTAGGCTATTATACTACTAATTCTTATGATAGTTAAGGCCTATACAAATACAAACTGGGTAGGAATACTTGATGATAGAAAGATTACCTAAGGTTATTTTTTCTTCATTGATGTTTTAGAGTAGCAAAAAGAAATAAATAGTTGTACTATCTATATCTAAAATGGAGTACGACTACATTATTAATTTGCACTCAATCCATTTGGATGGAAAGTCTCTTTGAAGACTCATAAATAAAGATTGATTACTCCATTAAGATCTATTATGATGACACCAATATTATATCCATGATAAATAATTTAGTGTTTCATAGTCTAAGTAAACATATTGACATATGCCACCACTTCATTCATGACTTGGTAGAAGATGAGTTTATAGCTCTCATGTTTTACAAATATGAAGATCAAGTTGTTGATATTTTCACAAAGGATTTGAATAGAGATAGATTTTAGAATTTGAGAATATTAATTGGAGTACAAAACATTAACTTCAAGGAGTAGAATATAAACTTATGATATGTAGTGTTTCACTCCTCATGTGTCACTTAGCACTGATAATTACATTTTGTGATTATATTTATATAATGCACACTTCTTGTGGAAATGATTTATTGCTAAATTTATTTAAAAAGAAAAAAATCATAGCTGAAAAAACAAGGGATGATTTCTAATTTTATCCAAAATTTAGTTTTAGTCAAAATAGAATATTCTTATCTGGATCTAATTTTATTTGGATTGCATTTCAGCCAAATTGAAATTTTTATCCAGATTACATTTTTAGTTAGATTGCAATTTTTATAATATTTTATCTAGATCTGATTTTTATCTAGATTACAATGTATGTAAAACAAAAATAATATTATATTTGAATTTGCTTTTATAATTTATCCAATTATAATTTTATCCTCACCGGTTTGGGAAAAATAGGTCTATATAAGGAGGATATTATAACCATTTGAGATGTACCTCTTCAAGATCCTCTAGAGGATCTACAAGAAGACTATTGTATTTTAGCTACATTTATTAATAAAATATTGCTATTGGTGAAGCATGATATTTTGTGATTTTATTGGGTCTGACTTGGTGAACCTACTTGTGTTATATATATATATATATATTAGGTTGTGTTGAGTGGTATTTTCACCCGATTGTGAAAACACACTCTCCGATAGGATTTGGGTTCTAAATCCTCTGCTTGCAAAGAAATTAAACATGTAATTTCTCCAAGGTTCCTCGTTATGTTAGCATTCTCGCATCTGTGTATTAATAATCTCAAATAAAGATATTTAATTAAAATGCTTGGAACACCTTAGTGGTTGCAAGTAATCGAAAACAAGGGGCACTCGTGGTTTATTTTACTCGTGAAAAATTAATGATTGTTCATTGAACCCCGATAAAGTAAATGTGATTTGATCCTTAAATGACCATGTCTGTAACTTCAAAATTGTAAATTGATGAAATGCAAAAGCATGAAGGAATTATTTATGGATTTTGGAGTTTTTTAATTTTTTTTATTTTATTTTAATGCCGGTAAATAAAGTTGGAACTTCTGAAAATAAAATGCAGCAAAAAGAAAATAAAATGTGAAAGAAAAGAAAATTAAAATTGCATCCAGTTTGATGCTATCCCGTCCTGGCAAAACCGAAGATAATGAGATTCCATGCATGCAACCTAACTTATTGAACCTGCAAACATGCACAATCCAGGTAAGTTAAGTGCTAGTCTCCTAGGGTTTGAAATAAAATTCAGATTTCAAATATTCGCCTAATGCAACCCACAAAAGTGGCATTTAACATTATCTATAAATCTGAAAACAAAAGAATAAACATTAAATCCATTAGCATGCACAAAAGATCTCCTTCTTTCTTGCCCACAAAATGCAAATTTCTGAACACTTTGCATTAAAAAAATATGTCATTTTACAGCAGCAGAACATCTGGTTTTCTCAAAACCAAAAAAAGGAAGAAAATAGCCTCAAAGCAGGCCCAGAATGACCCTCTGGCCTCTAGCACTGCAACTCTGCTCTAGCGGTTTTCGACCCCCTTATCTGTCCTGTGCTTCTACTTTTAAAGCATGGCAATGCTTTCTGTTTTGGCCTATGATGCTTCGTTTCATCTTCCCGATCGATTCGTTTCATATTCCCGCCTTTCGAATTGTTCTTGAATTTATGTTTAATGCTGAAACGTTCGATAATATTCTATGCATGTAACGTTTCTATAACCCTTATACATGCATGCCACGTGTTCTGCACTTTGAGCATCTTTCGTAACGGCTCCATGTAAATCGTGACCAAAAATAGCATGCAACTTTGTCCGTCTTCTTGGTCGTGAAAACGCGACATGTCGCGAAATCGTGACATGTCGCGATATCGCGACGTTTTCCTGTCAGCAGCCTTTCTTGCCATCACGCCCAGCGAAAACGTGACATGTCACGATTTCACGACATGTCACGAAATCATGACGCTTTTCTCCTCCGTACGCCTCTCGCTGCTTTCCTGTCATGAAATCGTGACGTTTTCTCACTTCGCACCTTTCCTCTGTGATATCGCGATGTTTTTCACTTCGTGCCTCTTTCATTGCTTTCTGTCGCGATTTCACGACGTTTTCTTGCTTCATACCATCGGCCAGCTTTTCTTCGCGAAATCGCAACACTTTTTTGTCCCGTACTGCTTTGCTACTTTTGGCCGCGAAAACGTGACATGTCACGATTTCATGACATATTTTCCTTCCATACGCCTCGCTCGTTTTCACGATTTCGATGACTTTTTTTTTCATGCACCTTATCAAATCAAAGATTTTCCACCTCGGCTGCTTAGTCGCGCCATTGATTTGACCATGATTTTGTGACATGTCACGATTTCGCTACGCCTTTTTTGTTCCGTACAACTTCGCCGTTTGGAGCCACGAAAACGTGACATGTCACGATTTCGTGACATATTTCCGCCTCATGCTCCTTTGTCATTTCTTGTCACGATTTCACGACGCTTTTCTACTTTGCCCTGTTTGACTGGTTTGACCCATGATTTTGTGACATGTCACGATTTTGCTATGCATTTTTGCTTCTCCTTTCTCTCTCCTCTTTCGGTCGTGACGGAGCTACATGTCACGATTTCGTGACACTTTTTCATTTTGCCTTTCTCTCTCCTCTTTCGGTCGCGATGGAGCAACATGTCACGATTTCGTGACACTTTTCTATTTTTCGCAATGATGGCGCGACAGGTTGCGATTTTGTGACATGTCGCGATTTCGTGACACTTTCTACACTTGTGCATTTTTGCCCCTTTTTCTTGAATTTTAGCATCTGGGTCACTGAGATTCCTTTTGAAAGCATGCAAAAAATATGGGTCCCCAATTTTGGGGTGTGTTGTGGATCAGCCACAACAAATGGCGACTCTGTTGTCAAATGCTCTTGAGCATTTTAGTGAGAACCCAACCTGAAACATATACAAACCCGAAAACATGTGTTAGCACATAAGCAATATAACAAATGCCCAAAGATCAGAAGTACATGAATCATCAGAATCATCAAGTATTAGCTCAGTGTGTGCAATGAATTTCTTTCCCTATCGTTTGAAATTGATCAACATTCCATTGTCAGTTTTGCATGAATGCATATATGAGATTGTGAATGATTTGTGTAACCTAATGAATATGCTAGGAGATCTTGCTTTTATAAAATGCATAGTCTTTCTTCTAGTATCATGTACAAACATTCAAGATTGCCAAACCCTCTTAGGATCCACTAATGAATTGCTTTATTATATCCCAAAGTTGGTTATGAGTCCCTACTATCTTGAACCCATGTGCAAGTGAATGTGAAATCAGAACTTTGGGGAATCAGACTCCCAACCTAACCAAGATGGGAGTTTAACCCTATCCTTACTATTCTGATTTAGAGTTCATTACCTCACTTTGAGCAAAATAATTTAACCAATTATGGAAGAAATGGTCATGCTAGTCTAACCCTTTGGACAATCAGTGGTCTTGTTTTTTAGACAAGACATGTTGCCATGCATGGGCATATCTAACCCCACAATCCAAAACTTATCTTCATTTCTTTGGACCTTGGGGATGACTACCCATCCTTTGCAGAGGACAAGTAGTACGATCCTTCCAATCCAATATAAAGATGAGATGGGAAAAATTTATTTTTTACTTCTTGGACCTTAGGGATGACTACCCATCCTTGCCAGGGACATGTAGTACGATCCTTCCAATCCAAACTTTAGATGTAAATGGAAAATATTAATTTTATTGCTTAGACCTTGGGGATGACTACCCATCCTTTGCAGAGGACAAGTAGTACGATCCTTCCAATCCAAGATTTATTATGAAATGAGACATAGGAGCTTTGGGGAATTAGATTCTCAACCTAAGCGAGATGAGAATTTATGCCCTATCCTTACTACTCCATGTAGGTCAAATCAAAGCTTTGGGGAATTGGATCCTCAACCTAAGTTCGATGAGGATTTAACCCTATCCTTACTACTTTGATTTTAGGCTTTAAGCTCTATGGAAGTGGTCAAAACCACTGTTTTAAGGATCATGTTGCATAATAGGATAGACCTGAAATACTTCTTTCGCCCAACCTTTCCTTCCAAGTTAGGTTTTGATCATTTTGCTCAAGATCCTTTTTAATGTATAAGACGTGCTTGGTTCTAGATATCTCAAGACTCAGTTTCCAACCTTAGGATTTTCTTCTTATTTATGTGATAGCATAACCTTAAGAGGATTTGACACACTTTAATGATTTGTATTTGAAATGCATATGCAACTAAGATGGCATGTATGTGCAAAGTGAGATGTAATATGAATGCATTGTCCTTTGAAATGCAGATGAAATGTTGCCATATAACTGACTACTTCATGCATCACAAGTTTCAAACGATATTATTAAATTGTTTGTGTTACTTGTGGAGCTTCTACAACACAATTCCAATGTTCCATATTTTCCCGATCTAGAACATAAGTTAGCATCTCAAGACAACTTTTTCATCTCTTTTTTTTTTATATATAAATAAACACAAAATGTCAAACACACATAACTTTAAATTAAAACTTATTCAATCCAAAACCAAACTGCAATCCCAAAAATGAAAATTTGAAAACACAAACCAAAAACCAAAAACCAAAATCTATATACAAATGTACACTATAATACAAGATGATGCAAAGCTTGGCTTATCACTTTCCTGGATCCCACACATGGTTAGAACATTTCAACAAAAATATAACATGATATGCATACCAAATGTTGTGGGAATCCCACAAAAACAAGACAAGACCAAACAATGCAACAAACTTCCACTTGCCATGCTCACCATACCAATTTGATTTAGTTCCAATAATACTCCCATAGGTGAGCATCAAATTACTAAAATGATTAGACAATAAATGATTTTCAATTTTATCATGTCTATTCTTTAAAATGTAAACTTCATAATTCCCTCCTTGATTTAGAATTAGGCTATCCTTTTCAAATATGCAATTTTGTAAGTAAGAGCCTATTTCTACAAATTTCAAAGCCAAATTATTTTCCAAATTTGTAGGCCAATCAAATTTGTGTAACAATTTACAAGCATCTAGGATATTTACTAAATTAGGATCATTAAAAGTTTTTATCCTAGATTCAATTAGTAATTGTTGATGAATTTTATTTAACAATTCAAGTGCATCAACTTCTTTTCCATTCATTAAAACCATGTTATTAAAGGTGTGATTAAAAATTATACCTTGTTTTTCATTTACCTTTAATGACATTTCACCATAAACATTATTTAAATTCAAAATATGGTCATCCTTTTCAATCCTCAAACATTCTTGGTCAAAGTGTATGTCCCATGACTCATCTTGATGATCCTTCATTTGATTTGCTTCCAATTGATCAATCTCTTTGTCATTTGGTTCTAATTCTTTGTTCACTATCCATGGTATCTCTTCATTTGAATCCTCCAAATCATCATGCAAACTTGCATCCACACTTTCAATGAATTTATATTCAACATGATCAAATTTTGTCACCTTTTCAAATCTCGTGAATATGAGATCTTCGTATGATGTAGAAGGTTCAACATCCTGCATATCAAGTGAAATATGAGTTTCATTTATAGGGATGTGAGAAAAGAATGCATTATCATATCTTCCCCAACCATTATAAAAATTATCTTCCAAACTTGTGGGATGAAACTCCATGGCATTTGTGACATGATCTTTTGATTCATTCATAGATTCTCTTCTTTCTTTGTTCTTGGCAATAGGATCATTATAATCTTCCAAAATTTGATGAGATTTGAAACCCTCTTCCAAAACATCCTCAAATTGTACAGGAGTTGTAAGGTCTTCCTTTGAGTAGGCGATTATGTTGTCCTGTATATCAATGGGCACACAAGTTTCATTAGTAGTTTTGGAAAGAGTGTAGTCTTCCCACTTCTTCCAAACATCATAATAATCATCTTTCAAAATCAAGTGGTGACGTTCAACTACTTCTTCAACATCTTCCCACTCATCAATGTGTTTCTCATCAAATTCATCTTCACCTTCCTTAGATGGTTCAATTATTTCCAAAAGTGGGTTATTTCTTGAATTCAAATTTATAAGGCTATCATTGTCCAAATTAGTAACCCATGATACAGTTTTATCACAATTTGGAGGGTGAAGAATTTCTTGATCCTTAATTTTACACATCTCATCAATAGTATCTTCCAAGAACAAGTGGTGAGACTCTATCATGTCTTCAAATTCATTTATTGGTTTTCTCCCCATTTCACTTTCAACCACTTCATTTAATTCCATGGCAGGTTCCATCTTATCACATATATCAAACATTGTTGAATTTAGAACCCCTTCATCTAGATAATCGTGTATCTCTACATGATCCTCACTAGTGGATGTTGTCTTAGCAATTTGCACCTCCTCTTGGACTACATCTAAGGTGGTTGTAAGATTTGGATATTCAAATTCATCCCCTTGATCATTTACCTTAGATATCATTGGAGTGGAGGGTGCTATGTTTGATGGTTGGTGTAGGTTGGCATCAAAAGAACAATCTCTCATATGAACATGTTGTGCCTTTTCTTCTTCAAGACCTTGTCGTTCTATCTCTTCTAAGACCTCATGGATTTTCTCTAGGGACAAACCACTCAGTTTTTCTTCAATGAGTGAAGCAAGTGTGGGGTGTATGGCTCCTAGGTATACTTCCATGGCTTCCTCTTCTAATGTGTTAAAATTTTCCCACATTTGGGAGTGCAACTCACGAAATCTTCCATTGAATTGACTTAAGGATTCATTAGGCTCTTTACATATGGAGGTAAACTGATTTTTCAATATTTCTAAGTCAGCCTGATTACCAAAATGATGAAGATAGGCTGCTTCTAGTTGTATCCAAGAAGTCCTAACCTCCATAGGTAGTTGACTATACCAAAAGAATGGTCTATCATCCAAAATGTATGCGAATAATTTACAAGCTATCTCCTCATAAAAAATCTGGAATTTACATAATGCATCCTTGTAAACATGCAGTTTTTGCAAGTATCCTAGTGGCACCTCTTGATTAAAACACCGTAAAAAATCCAATAACATTGTAGGAATATGATAGGGTATCACATGTAAACCCTCATAATAATCCTCCATTATTAATACCATTCTCTCTCTTAGAGATGTTATTTCAGCTCTCAGGGATACCCTTTGCTCCTCAAGTGTTGCCATTAGTGAACTTAAAATGTAATTTTAGAACCAAATCTGTTGAATATTCAACCTGCAATATAAAACAAAAATCAAGTTAGCATCAACTAAGAGATGTATTCATTAAAATCAAATGAAAAGTAATTGCATGAGACCAAAATTCTGAAAAATTAAATCAAATCACTTTAATTCTGTATGAACAATCAGAAAAATATACAACATACCTGAATTGCTTAAAATAGAATAGGTAAATAAATTCAGACCGTCCTTTTTACAATCTGCTGAATGTTAGAGGACTAATGCATACAAAAATTTAAAATTATATTACACTAAAAATAAACCCGTACGGCCCTCCTAGCACCAATCCGTTGAGTGGTGTTAGAGGCCGAAGATGCTTGAAATATTTAGCAATTTAAAATTCTTAAATAATTATAAACCCGTAGCATCTAAAATCACGATAAAATAAACCTTTTCAGGCCCTCCTTCTAGCGCCAATCTGTTGAGTGGTATTTTCACCCGATTGTGAAAACACACTCTCCGATAGGATTTGGGTTCTAAATCCTCTGCTTGCAAAGAAATAAACAATTTCTCCAAGGTTCCTGTTATGTTAGCATTCTGCATATGTGTATTAATAATCTCAAATAAAGATATTTAATTAAAATGCTTGGAACACCTTAGTGGTTGCAAGTAACTGAAAACAAGGGGCACTGTGGTTTATTTTACTGTGAAAAATTAATGATTGTTCATTGAACCCTGATAAAGTAAATGTGATTTGATCCTTAAATGACCATGCTGTAACTTCAAAATTGTAAATTGATGAAATGCAAAAGCATGAAGGAATTATTTATGGATTTTGGAGTTTTTTAATTTTTTTTATTTTATTTTAATGCCGGTAAATAAAGTTGGAACTTCTGAAAATAAAATGCAGCAAAAAGAAAATAAAATGTGAAAGAAAAGAAAATTAAAATTGCATCCAGTTTGATGCTATCCCGTCTTGGCAAAACCGAAGATAATGAGGTTTCCATGCATGCAACCTAACTTATTGAACCTGCAAACACGCACAATCCAGGTAAGTTAAGTGCTAGTCTCCTAGGGTTTGAAATAAAATTCAGATTTCAAATATTCGCCTAATGCAACCCACAAAAGTGGCATTTAACATTATCTATAAATCTAAAATCTGAAAACAAAAGAATAAACATTAAATCCATTAGCATGCACAGAAGATCTCCTTCTTTCTTGCCCACAAAATGCAAATTTTTGAACACTTCGCATTAAAAAAATATGTCATTTTACAGCAGCAGAACATCTGGTTTTCTCAAAACCAGAAAAAAGGAAGAAAACAGCCTCAAAGCAGGCCCAGAATGACCCTCTGGCCTCTAGCACTGCAACTCTGCTCCAGCGGTTTTCGACCCCCTTATCTGTCCTATGCTTCTGCTTTTAAAGCATGGCAATGCTTTTTGTTTCGGCCTATGATGCTTCGTTTCATCTTCCCGATCGATTCGTTTCATATTCTCGCCTTTCGAATTGTTCTTGAATTTATGTTTAATGTTGAAACGTTCGATAATATTCTATGCATGTAATGTTTCTGTAACCCTTATACATGCATGCCACGTGTTCTGCACTTTGAGCATCTTTCGTAATGGCTCCATGTAAATCGTGACCAAAAATAGCATGCAGCTTTGTCCGTCTTCCTGGCCATGAAAACGCGACATGTCGCGAAATCGCGACATGTCGCGATATCGTGACGTTTTCTTGTCAGCAGCCTTTCTTGCCATCACGCCCAGTGAAAACGTGACATGTCGCGATTTCACGACATGTCACGAAATCGTGACGCTTTTCTCCTCCGTACGCCCTCGCTGCTTTCCTGTCGTGAAATCGTGACGTTTTCTCACTTCGGGCACCTTTGCTGCATGCTGTCGCGATATCGCGACGTTTTTCACTTCGTGCCTCTTTCGTTGCTTTCTGTCATGATTTCGCGACGTTTTCTTGCTTCGTACCATCGGCCAGCTTTCCGTCGCGAAATCGTGACGCTTTTTCATTCCGTACTGCTTTGCTGCTTTTGGCCATGAAAATGTGACATGTCACGATTTCATGACATATTTTCCTTCCGTACGCCTCGGCTCGTTTCTGTCATGATTTCGCGACGTTTTTTCATTTCATGCACCTTCGCTGCAACCTGTCGCGAAATCGCGACGCATTTTCGCTCCGTACACCTTCGCTGCTTTCCTGTCATGAAATCGCGACGTTTTTCCACCTCGGGCTGCTTAGCTGCTGCCGTTGACTACGTTGACCGTGATTTTGTGACATGTCACGATTTCGCTACGCCTTTTTCATTCCGTACAACTTCGTCGTTTGGAGCCGCGAAAACGTGACATGTCACGATTTCGTGACATATTTTCGCCTCATGCTCCTTTGCCGTTTCTTGTCACGATTTCGCGACGCTTTTTTGCTTTGCCCTGTTTGACTGGTTTGACCCACGATTTTGTGACATGTCACGATTTCGCTACGCCTTTCTTCTTCTTTCTCTCTCCTCTTTCGGCCGCGACGGAGCTACATGTCGCGATTTCGTGACACTTTTTCATTTTGCCTTTCTCTCTCCTCTTTCGGTCGCGACGGAGCAACATGTCATGATTTCGTGACACTTTTCTATTTTTCGGCAGCGATGGCGCGACAGGTCACGATTTCGTGACATGTCGCGATTTCGCGACACTTTCTACACTTGTGCATTTTTGCCCCTTTTTCTTGAATTTTAGCATCTGGGTCACTGAGATTCCTTTTGAAAGCATGCAAAAAATATGGGTCCCCAATTTTGGGGTGTGTTGTGGATCAGCCACAACAAGGTTGGTTTTGGGTTGTTACAGTTTCATAACAAGTGGTATCAAAGCGATGATTCTGGAAAGGTGGGGTTTGTATTTTTTGGTGGATTACAAAACTAAGGCAATTTTTTTCCATAAGATGTATCATTTTGCAAAAGCCATAAATTTGTGAAAGTTTATCCAATTTAGATGATTCTTGACCAAATTGTATGGAATTTGAAGATCTTTGAAATGGTGGTCATATGAAATAATACAAACAATATTGAGGAAGATACGACCAGGTGAATACAACCAACCACAAGGGTATCATTAGGGAATATTTTTCAAATAAAATTATAGCATCATTTAGGAGTCATGTCCTTGTGAAGGTTTATCTAATTTAGATTATTCTTAGAACATTCTACGTGGAAATTGAAAAGATTTAAAATAAGTGGTCATATAGAGGAACCCAAGCAATATTGAAGGAAATACAACCCTATGAAGTTAGACATCTAAAACAAGGGTAGTGATGATTTTTCAAGTCATGGAAAACAAAATTACAAATATTTATCATCTAGGGTAAGCAAATCAGTTGTAGTTTAATTTATTTTTGAATAAAATATATAGGAACCCTATTTTTTCAAAACTATGGCTACTTTGGAATATTTTTTTGGTTTTAGGTCATGAAGTTAGCAGAGTTGTCTAAGGAAGAAGATGAGAAATTATGTGAAAAGATCAGAGAAATAAATTAAAAGATGATTTTTATGTTAGAAACCTGTTAGCTTTGAGGGTGTCTGTAGTGGGAGAAATCTATCATTGGTCCTAATAATATGTAGAAAATATTAAAGTAATTATGCAATATGACTAAAATATACTATAAATAGAAAGTGGAGAAAAGTACAATGCAAAATAGAGGTAATGGTCACTCCATTAATACAAGCTAAAGAACTACATTGTACTCCCTACAAGAGTTCTATCACTATCTACTACAATACAATTCATATGCTTGATATGTCTCTTGCTCTCTAATCTATCACTATGAGACCCTTTATATAGGAAGAGAGATTCCTTGGCCAACACTCTACCTAGTTGTACAAGGTGACACCTTGCACATTACAACTTGCACATTGACACTTGTGCATTTATTACATTGCTTGAAGTAAGTAGCTAAATTCCCTCTAAAGTAATCTCCTACTCTAACTATGTACTAAATGTGGTACATTTACATGATCCAAATGATGTAATATGCTCTATCTCTAACACCCCCTTGTATTACATTATTTGGGTATTGAAGATTTCAATCTTCAATATTTGTCTTTAGATGTTCTTCAACTTGATCAGGTCTTTTATTTTCTTCTTTAATTCACATTGCACTGTACACCTTGAATTGGTTCTTCTTCTTCTTCTTCTTTATTGGAGTCAGAACTGGAACTTGTATTCTTATTCATTGCTCACTGTAATATGATCAAGTAAGTAGTTAGTATCTTCATATGATGTAAAGAGAGTTGTAGATGAGGATTATACAGTCTTTTGATGATGCCTATATGGTTCAAGGTTTATGGTTTATTTTCTATTCATGTCTTATTTGGTATGTGTAGAAAAATAACTGAACGCAAACAAAATATGAACACAGAGAAATAATATTGCCAAAATTATTCTTTGTATTAAGATATTGATACAATATTACAATGACTTTTTGAATTACCTCGAGTGTATTAGGGGTAAATATACAATGTTTTTTCTCTCTATGAGATACAATACTTTGTTGATATGACGGGGGTCTTCCAAATCTTCTACAAACTCATGCGCTCTTTGTCTTCTATTATAGCTTCAAGGGGTGAGTGGGCTTTTTCTATCCAATGTGGAGGCCACTCCAGCTTCAACAGCTACTCCAAGATACATGCTTCCTGTACACACATGAAAATGTAAAAGAATTTTAGTATCACCTATATACAAATATTGAAAGCATACAATAAAACCCTAGGCTACAAATTATAGAAAATAGGAAAACAAGAAATAAATACCTTGCTACAAATAAACTTACTGATCGTGTCAGTCGTGTCTTTCTAGCTCTAATAAATCATGGATGCATAGTACAATTTGGTAAACTATGCATTGCTGATGGATAAACCGAACAGGTGTAGGTCCAATTGTGTAACCGCAGATGGGTAGTTTTGGTTGAGTGGTAGATTGCTCCAAAAATGACCTCCAGGATTTGGATCTCATTTTCTCCTTGAGATGAATGTGATCTCCTGGTGATATTTTGGTAGCTTGATGGTACGAATTCTCAACCTTTTTTGTTTTATGGGGTGAAGGTGCTTTTATAGGCTCCTTAGCATTTTTGACGGAAATGAGATATGGCAAGCTAGGACTGCCAAGTGATAATCCAAGGCTACAAAATGGAGGGAGCAGTTAGAGTGAGTCACCCAGGATGTCTCACTTAACTGGGGTGATGTGGTTGCAAGTGGAGTGAGGTGTGGAGGGTTACCCCATGTGAAGGGATAAAGGGTACAAGGGTGTGTGAGATGTGGCAAGAGATATTGGTGAGATGGCTAGGACACATTTATAGTGGGTATGCGAGGTATCCTAGGCTGATTTTTGAGATTTAATAAATCTAAAAAATAGGATAATGTGCAGGATTTTATATACCTAAGTCTAAACTTAGGCATATAATTTTACTATGTAGGATTTGGTGTGGGGTTCCAAATATGATTTATGGACGCTTAGAGTTTGGTGTCTACTCATGCCCCTTTTTGTAATACATTTTGTGAAACACAATGTGGTGCAAAAACCAATGACACATGTCTTTATTGGATTTATGGACTCAAATATTTTCGATGCACAAGAATGAATGATTTTTGAAAATTTTGATGATATTTTGATTTGTTTACTTACTCCCTCAATTGGCAAATGGGTAAAGGATGAAACCCATGATCCAATTGACCAAATGTGGATGATGAAAGGAGGTGGATGATTGCATGATGTGGATGTGATGTGTGTAAATATAGACATTGGATCAACTTAATGCCCAAAGAGTTGGATAGTTTGTGTTGTTTGTGAATTTGCCTTTGGTTTCAATGAGGCACAAAATACAATGGTAAAATCATCGATCATGTTTGGAGTTCTAGTTCCCTTTTGACTTTAGCAATTCATTCCAAATGATGGCTTTAAGGAACCAATCTCTCTAGGAATTCAACACTCGAGTGATTTCTGACTATACCCCAATTTGATTTGATTTTTTTCTACTTTTGTACCCAATAGAAGGGGCTTAAAGATAACCTTGTGCAAATGTGATCGAACAAATCCAAGCTTAAACTTGAGGGACCTAGCTGATTTAATGCCATGATGAATTGATTTTTGAATTTGTGTTCTTATGGTGAAGTACCCATCCTACCAAATTGCATGGATTTTCAATCACTACAACCACTAGGTGTATAGGGATAGTCCCTAAATACGAGGTGCACTAAATGATTAACTAATAATGATGATTTTTGTGAAGGTGTGATGATGATGTTTGTGATGATTATGTATTGGTCTTTGTGTGAGGGTGTTTTTTTTAACTTAACCACGCATACACGGTTTCTCCTCCCCATAACCGTGCATTGGTAGTTGGTGTTGCCAACTATGGGTGCACATTTTTGCACCCTCGACAAATCATGGGCATGCATTGTTCACTGCAAAAAGTGACTATACATATGGAAGGTGTGGTTGTGAATGTTCATTGTTACGGTTTGCTTTTTTTGAGCGGTGAGAAGAGTGAGTGAGAGATGGATGTGGGTGAGACGAGTGGAGTTAGCATGGGTGCGGATGCAAGGGTTGGAGGCTCAGTTGGAGCGAAAGCCGAAGGCCGCTATGCTAAGGTAGGAGGCCTATACTTGTATTTTAGGCTTATTTTATTTTTGTGTTTTTATTTGTTGTTTATTATTTGTTTTTTTTAACACTAATTTGGGGTGGTAAAAAAAAAAATTGGATGCATGACAGGAAAAGGGTGAATTTGTTTTTTTGAAAATGCATATGTATGCTAAATTATGTGTTTTTTTTTTTTTTGCAAAAACATATGGATGCTAAATGATGTGTTTCTTTTTTTCTTTTGAAATGTAATTTAGATGGTAAATGATGTGCGATGTTTTGGAATGCAATATTTTTTTGTGTTTTCTTGTTTTATTTTCATTTTGAAAATGCATTGATTTTAATTTGTGTATGCTTTACAGGTGAAATTTATTACTGCCCAACATCGATGGCCTCACACTATAGCCAAAGTGCAAAAGGCCCTCACAGATGATGATTGGAAGCTACTAGAGACTATGAGTTTGGCTAGGTATGTACGATTAGAGAATGTCTATGCAGATGACAAGTTGTTGTCTGCATTGGTGGAGAGATGGGACCTATTGGCATTTTTTCCACACTAAAAAAATATTTTTTTTTAAATTCGTCTAAGTATGAAATACATCCAGTGGTGAAAGAAAAATTGGATGAAATTATATTTATATATTTTTTTGTGATAGATATTTTCTCAAGCTTTCCAATGATATATTACAATAGACAATCGGGTGAACGGATCAAAAGTTATGGCTCCAGGAAGCTTTACCATAAAAAATCAATTTCGAGGCAGAAAATCAATTTTGGGGCAGAAGATCAAATTTCAAAGTCAAACAGGTCAAAGGTTGATTCGCCCCAAGTGAGGGGCGAAACTCCCTTTCGCCCCTCCTTGGGGTGAACGTAGAAAATTTCTAAAAATAGAAATTCGCCGAAAAAGGAAAGTCACCAAAAATGAAAATTTTTTGAAAAAGGAAAGTCACCGAAAAAAGAAATTTTCCGAAAAAGGAAAGTTTTCGAAAAAGGAAAGTTGTCGAAAAAGGAAAGTTTTCGAAAATGGAAAGTTGTCAAAAATGGGAAAATGCCGAAAATGGAAAAAATGATGGAGTTTGAATTGGCAAAGAAGGGACGAACTTGGCTAAAATCGTGAAATATCTCAAGGAAGAAGTATAATGCTTTCGCCCCAAGTGAGGGGCGAAACTCATTGTCGCCCCTCTTTGGGGTGAAAGCCAATGGAGAAATAAAATCATTTTGCCCCAATTGAGGGGTGAAATCCATGTGCACCCCTCTTGGAGGTGAACATAATGATGACAAGTGACTTCGTCCTAATGAAAGCAGAAGGGCGAAAGTCGTAGTATTGCAAAGGAAAAGGTTTAAATCGAAGCTTAATGCTTTCACCCCAAGTGAGGGGTGAAACTCCTTATCACCCCTTTTTGGGGTGAAAGTCAGTGTTTTATGAATTTTCAAAGGCAATATTTAAGTTAATACATGGGGCCCTCCTTAAGTCGCCTTGGTGATTTTGGCCATGGTGAGGTGAAATAAAAGAAAGAAGTTTAGCGCAGTCAAATTCAAAGGTGCCCTTGTTGAGAGGCACCAAGTGATTTCACCTCTTCAAAGGGTGAAGCAAGGGTTTAAAAATTAAATCTGGGAAAATTCAAAATTTTGAATGAAGTTTAGGTAAAGTAAGGTCATGATGCGTGTCACCATGAAGCAATAATATTCCAAGTTGAAGTCACCTCTCAAAGGGGACAAAATTCTTTGTCACCTCAAGGAGTGAAAGTAGCAAAACCTTGTCGAATTCCAAGTGAAGGCTTATGTTAGAGCAAAATTACCATAATGAGGGAGTAAACTTGTATTGTCACCCATAAATGCTCCAAAAAAGGCTTTTCACTTCATTCTTGGGTGAAATTCATTTACTCCTAGAGGCGTGGCTTTCCAAGGCGCCATTATTGTAGATTCTCTTGAGAAAGGTAAAGGGACCATGGAATTTAATTTTTGAAGTAATGCAGGCTGTGTTTCCAGAATTTCTACTTCAAAATGCAAGATTAAATGCTATTTTGGTTCAATTCCAATGCACTGCCACCCGACTGCGTTTCTTTTTAAAATGGCATTAATATAGGGTGGACTATCTTGGAAAAAGTCGATTTCCAAGGTGTAATGGCAAAGGGAATTCAAAGATCATCCCCCTATTTTTAGGTGATTTCATTGCATCTCGATGCACCGATGTTGAGGTTGCCTTTGAATATTTAATCTTGCAAATTCCCCATGTGATTCTCCCACCAAAGTTGGATCATGGTTTCCATAGAATATATTTTGACCAGTGTCACTGATGTCGAGGAGAGAATTATTATCATTGGTTTATGATCTACCAGAATTTTTTTGTAAGCTCATTAAATGAAAGAGGCGTAATCCTCTATAAATACTAATCATTTTCATTTTAATGAGGAGGTTAGGCATTTTGTGAGAAAACTCTCCAAGTTATCTGCATCAATAGAATACATTAGGCTTCTAAATTTATGAGTGATATTGTGTGATTTCATTCTACTTTATACACTTCTATTTTATGCTTATGCTCTTTATTTGCTATTAAATTTAAATTTTGCATTTGGATTTAAATATTGTTGGTGAGAGAGTGAGTGCTGGAGTATTTTTTTGAAGGTTGTTTCTGCAATTTTGCAAGTACATTCTACTGCTTTTCTTCTATTACATGTTATTTCATGCTTGGGTGAATTTCTTGTTGTTAGTCTGCCCCAAATCCTATGCTTTTGGCCTGTGCCCATATTTCCCATCTCTTTTCGTATTTTCTAATTTCTTTCTTGCATCTCTAGTATTCAACCAATGTAGTATTTAGTTTGGGAGCCAGCCCTATATGGAGATTGACATAGAGGACATTTATTTCCTCTGATCATTCAATGTTAGTTGTATCTAGGGCATACAAATGTAGTTTTATCGATTGGGCAGATATTTGACCAACTATTTTTGGCATGCCCAATGGTACCCATAGTCTTCGTATTTTAAGGGAGCCTAAATTTGGTGAATCTTCGGCTTGCCTTCATCTGGTAAAATAACTTGGCGACTCTTTTGAGCTGAAGATATAGATCTCTTTATCATGGATGCCTTTTATACAAAAAGAAGATACCCTAGAGGAATCAAGGTTTGGTGAGCAGCCTTGACCTCATTAGCGAAGAAAATAATATTCACCTGGAAACTCTGACTTAGTGGCAAGGACCGTGATCTCTGAGGACCACTACTATAATAGCACATGTATGTTATCCCAGCTAGAATTATCCTAGTCCTCTCAATCTCCAAAGTCAGCATGATATTCCCAAAAATACCCTGAAGACTCTAACAAAATATAATGGCACTAAGGGAATGGCCTGAGAATACCTTGAATATGTTGCTGCTCTAGCGACCCTCCATGGCATAACCCATGAATATGTCATGATCAAACTTTTGGTCTTGTCTCTGTAAGGAAGGGTGATGTAGTGGTACAAAATGCTTGGGCGTAAGAGCATATGCTCATGGGTAGACCTGACATGATTACTAGTTGACACATTTGATGGCTCTCAGGACCCCTTTAAACTCTTGATGCACCTCTCAACTATCATGAGAGCACCTCTTGAGAGAATCATAGACTTTAATATCTGATTTTGGAGGAGTTGGAGGAGAATTCTATAGAAGATATAGTCGACACCCGCCCAGGCCCACCTCTACTATATTCAAGCTTTCCACCGGGACATAAGCCTCCTCCTCCTGTAATCTAAAGAATAGATATTCCTTGAGGTATTTCAGGAAGCAGTACAAGCAGAGCAGCTCCTACTCCAATCAAGAAAAATATAGTGCAGAGAAAATACCTTTCCATCATTCTCTTTGGTAGTTGCTACTACTCTAAACTGTCTTGCACAATATTCACAATGGTAGATACCTCAAGTTGTGTGGAGACCTGAACCATAACTATATGGAGCACAAGAGGTGGATCTCATCCAGGTCCAATGAAGGGGGTATGCAAGCATTGTTCTAGAAATGAACAATATGGTTGTTTGTAGTTTCTATCATAAGCTAGACCAAGAAGAGGAATAGGCTCAAGAGATCGATTTTGAGAGTGAAGAAGGCACAATTTTGCACCCTTTTTGTGTTCTAATAAGTATATCTCATTAGGAGGTTGATCCTGAGAAGATCTTGATAGAAGGGCTATCACTAAAAAAATCTTGTTGTCACACCAAGGGATTATAGGAGCATGTACCTAAGATCTTACAACTAGTGGATTCTCAAAAGTAGTAGCATTGGTTCCAGCAATCATCGTAATTAGTACTCGAAGAAGGTGCCATATGGTAAATATTTTCACCATATTATTTAGTAATTGTATAAGTATTTACATGCATGATAACCTACCATATTGTAGCTGGCTTGCAACCTGGAAAAATTTGGGAAGAGGACACCCAAACTTCAAATATTGCCTAAAGTACAATCATATTTGGTTCGAACACTGTAGATTCATTGGATAAGCACCCAAATCCAGGTTTGTGGTGGTGGCATGCCAATCATGTCATAAATTTTTGTGTAAATATTGTAAATAGGTCGACTGATAAATAAAGTGTCAAGGGCACTAAATGGTGTGATATGATTTTAAAAAAATTATGTTATTGGCTTAATTTGTGTTGGAGCTTGTAGGTACACATTTTCTCTTCCCTTGATCATGAGGATTTGGTGATCGTTTCCCTTCATTTTTTAGTACTTCACTTTCATTTGTTGTACCCACCACTTATGTTCCCCTCCTCGTTTCACAGTCATTAGTCACCAATGATCCTTTTGCCATTCCCATTTCCTCCATTCCTTCATCTTCCAATTTGTTTACCTCTGACCCTAACCCATTTTCCATTCCACTATCATCTGCCTCATCTTTTGCCCCCGTTAATTCCATCGTCATTGTGAGTATACCAACCTCATCAAGGGTGAGCGTAATTATGGCCCCATCCATTTTTGCTCCTTCCATTGAGCCAAACCCTCAGCAACCTCTATTTCCTTTTTTTTTCATTTTATTTTTGGATTATAGGAGTCATTGGCATCAGAGATCGAAGTCTTGCTAGAGCACCCTAAAGTGAATAAAATCAGTCGAGCTTGGTGAAGTGCCTCGTACTGGGTAAAAAATACAAACAGACGACTGAATAATATCAGGCAGTATAGGAAGAAGTGGATGCAAGCAGTAAACAGTTTGATGCAGTAGGTGGTTATGACTCTATTACCCAATAGATAAAGTCCCTAGGATTGATTCTATCCAGATGATCTAAATACCCCACGAGCCGCCAAAAGTGTTTGCATTTTTTCCACACTAAAAAAATATTTTTTTTTAAATTTGTCCAAGTATGAAATACATCCAATGGTGAAAGAAAAATTGAATGAAATTGTCTTTAGATATTATTTTGTGATAGATCTTTTCTCAAGCTTTCCAACGATATATTACAACAGACAATCGAGTAAACAGATCAAAAGTTAGGGCTTCAGGAAACATTACCATAGAAAAACAATTTTAGGGCAGAAAATCAAATTTCAAAGTCAAACAAATCAAAGGTTGATTCACCCCAAGTGAGGGGTTGAACTCCCTTTTGCCCCTCCTTGGGGCGAATGTAGAAAATTTCTGAAAATGGAAAGTCGCTGAAAAGGGAAAGTCATCGAAAATGGAAAGTTTTCGAAAAAGGAAAGTCGTCGAAAAAGGAAAGTCATTGAAAAAGGAAAGTTTCTGAAAAAGGAAAGTTGTCGAAAAAGGAAATTTTCCTAAAATGCTGGAGTTTGAATTGGCAAAGAAGAAATGAACTTGGCTAAAATCGTGAAATATCTCAAGGAAGAAGTATAATGCTTTCACCCTAAGTGAGGGGCGAAACTCATTGTCGTCCCTTTTTGGGGCGAAAGCCAATGGAGAAATAAAATCATTTCACCCCAATTGAGGGGTGAAATCCATGTGCGTTCCTCTTGGAGGTGAACATAATTATGACAAGTGAATTCATCCCAACGAAAGAAAAAGGGCGAAATTCATAGTATTGTAAATGAAAAGGTTTAAATCGGAGCTTAATGCTTTCATCCCAAGTGAGGGGTGAAACTCTTTATCACCCCTTTTTGGGGTGAAAGTCAATGTTTTATGAATTTTAAAAGGCAAGATTTAAGTTAAGACATGGGGCCCTCCTTAAGTCGCCTTGGTGATTTTGGCCATGGTGAGGCGAAACAAAAGAAAGAATTTTAGCACAATCAAAGTCAAAGGTGCCCCTATTGAGAGACGCCAGGATATTTCACCTCTCCAAAGGGTGAAGCAAGGATTTCAAAATTAAATTCATGCAAATTTAAAATATTAAATGAAGTTCATGCAAAGGAAGGTCATGATGTGCACCACCATGAAGTAATAATATTCCAATTTGAAGTTGTCTCTCAAAGGGGACGAAAGTCCTTGTCACCTCCAGAAAGAGTGAAAGTAGAAAAACCTTACCAAATTCCAAGTGAAGGCTTCTGTTAGAGCGAAATTACCAAAATGAGGGAGTAAACTTGTATTGTCGCCCATCAATGCTCCAAAAAAGGCTTTTCACTTCATTCTTGGATGAAATTCATTTACTCCTAGAGGCGTGGCTTTCCAAGGTGCCATTGTTGCAGATTCTCTCGGGAAAGGTCAAGGGACCATGGAATTTAATTTTTGAAGTAATGCAGGCTGCGTTTCCAGAATTTTTGCTTTAAAAATGCAATATTAAATGCTATTCTAGTTTATTTCCAATGCACCGCCACCTGATTGCATTGCTTTTTATAATGGCATTAATACATGGTGGACTATCTTGGCAAAAGTTGATTTCCAAGGCACAATGGCAAAGTGAATTCAAAGATCAACCCCCTATTTTTAGGTGATTTCATTGCATCTAGATGCACCAACATTGAGGTTGTCTTTCAACATTTAATCTTGTAGATTCCCCATGTGATTCTTCCACCAAAGTTGGATCATGGTTTCCATAGAATATATTTTGACCAGAGTGTCACTGATGTCGAGGAGAGAATTATTATTGCTGGTCTATGATCTTCCAGCATTTTTTTGTAAGCTCATTAAATGAAAGAGGCGTAATCCTCTATAAATACTAATCATTTTCATTGTAATGAGGAGGTTAGGCATTTTGCAAGAAAACTCTCCAAGTTCTCTACATCAATAGAAGACACCAGGCTTATGAATTTAAAAGTGATATTGTGTGATTTCCTTCTACTTTATACACTTCTATTTTACGCTTATGCTCTTTATTTGTTGTTAAATTTAAATTTTGCATTTGGATTTATTTATTGCTAGTGAGAGAGTGAGTGTTGGAGTATTGTTCTGAAGGTTGTTTTTGCAAGTTTGCAAGTACATTATGTTGCTTTTCTTCTATTTCATACTTGGGTGAGTTTCCTGCTGTTAGTCTACCCCAAATCCTATGCTTTCATTTTGTGGTCATATTTCCCATCTCTTTTCGTATTTTCTAATTTATTTCCTGCATCTCTAGTCTTCAACCAGTGTAGGATTTAGTTTGGGAGCTAGCCCTCTCTTGAGATAGACACGGAGGACATTTCTTTCCTCTGGTTAGGGTTATGCATAAGAGGTAGGACCCAAAAGGTACTTGTAAAAAAATGGCTAATCTATTTCGAAAACCTGGTGAATCCTGGAAAACTGCATGTATGATGACATGGCGAATTACCTCAAATTTTTAAAAAAAATTAGTAAAAAATGGTGAAATTCAAAGTTCTGATCGGACCAGGTGAGAAAGGAGTTTGGCGACGTAAGACATTTTCCAAATCTTAATCCGGGCTCGGATCGGATGCATAATATGATCTAATCCGTAATCGGATGCATAATATGATTCGATTATGGATCAGATCATATTATGCATCCGGTTACAGGAACGAATGCATAATATGATACGATTTGTAACCGAATACATAATATGATTTATTTACGGATCAGATCATATTATGCATCCGGGTACAGATCAGATGCATCATACTATCCAATCATGACTAGATGCACAATTTGGTCTAATCGCCTACCGGATGCATACAATAATCCTACTGCCGATCGATAGCATAAAATGATCCAGCTATCGATCGGATGCATATTATGATCTCTTAAAGTATAATCCCGTTTGAATCGATCACCAATCGGGTGCATAATTTGACCTAATCTCAAACCAGGTGTAGAATAGAATCTGGTACTACATTGTATCGGATGTAGAAAGGTTCATCTACCATGTGTCACACGTTCAATCAACAACACCGCATGTCCAATACGATGTTGCCACATGTCAACCCTATTTCTCAATCTATAAAAGGGCATCAACTATCATTTTTTCCATTTCCTTTCTGCGTCTACTACAACCAGAGCTAACCTTTTCGATCAACCTTTCCATTTTGATTCCCAATCCTTTTTCTTTGACTTCCAACTTCTTGTGATGGATACCTCTTCCACAATCGTACCAAAATTCAAGAATTTTTTGTGCACTTTGATTTCAGATCTGATAACAACTCCAGGGATGAACTTTCAGTGGATCAATAATGCAGGTTTATCAAACCTCATTTCCATGCCACAATTTAGAATAGATAAAGTTCTCCTACAAAATATTATATCTGGTTATGACCACAACATGGCTACAGTGAACCTTAAAGTATGAAATAGAAATCTGGTAATCAACATCACCCCTAGAGATATTCACAGATTGATAGGTCTTCCATTCATTGGTTTTACTCAAGTGTCGATGAGGTTGCAACTTTCTCCAGATGACAAAGCACACCTCGAAAGCAAGTATGGTCTTTCATCGAAATATTTGGCAGGTATAAATCTTGTTAATTATATTTTATTAATTTTCAATGTTTCAAATTTGTAAATTGACATCTAATTTTTTTATGCAGCTTCTATCGCCAAATCAAAAAGAGGTTTATCAATCAACGATGTGAACCATCAAAATTTGAAGGCCATTATCAAATTTTTCTAGGCCAGACTTATTCTGATGGGAAGACCAAAAATTCTATTTTGGGCACTTGCTTATATTGTTAAGTCTGAGAAAAATCAAAAGTTCGATTGGTGCACTTATATTTTGGATCGAATCAGGTCCGAGTTGCACATGGTCCAACTGGAAACCAGCAAGACTCAACCCATTGTGGGCACTATAAATTTTCTTTTAGCTTTATATTTTGAGTGTTTTCATAATTTGTTGACTACTCATGTACCAACTGTAGTGCATGCAACACTACAGTCTATTGCCATGTCAACAGAGGAATTGAAGGTAATAACTACATCATTGTCCTTGACATACTATTTTATAGTTTACCACATTCTCTTTTTAATTTTTCTTTTCATCTATATGTAGGAGAAGGTAGAAAATACAAGGAGTAAATAGATTGCTGCCACTAGGGGTCACAGGCCAGAACAAACAGGTGATTCTGAAGACACGGGCTCTGAAGCAACACTTGGTCCTATGTAGAGGTCACACAAATATTCCAAGCAAGCAGCTACTCCTGGGGTTTCTCGTACACCTAGGTATGCACAAAATGTGCAAGCCGAATCTAGTGTGGCCAACCCCTCCCCCAATGCAGGACAATTGCAACACATTTCATCATCTTCAGGTAAATCTATGTGTAGTTAATTTAAATTAAGATATTTTTTATTTTAAGAAGAATTCTAACAAAATATTTTTGACTATTTTTAGTTGATTCTCATGTTCAAGTAGTAACATCACAAGTTAGAGGGCATATACCGCCACCACCTCCACATGCATCACACTCACCGGTTTCACCACAACCACCACTTCCACCAAATCAGCAATAGGCACAGCCACAACCTCCGACAATGCCTATGCGAGGGCAAGTCGATGTTGGAAAATGATTATTTTCACAGAGATCACAGGGCACTACACGAAGTTTTGGGCGTGGGTTTTCACACCCATAGAGATCACACATGCCAACAACAAGTTCTAGGTATGGATGGTCTCAATTTACATTTTCTACAAATTCACAAGCACTAGAATGTTCTGGACAGGGATTGGATAATATTCCACTTGATGAGGATTTCCTTTTGTAGGGCAACATTGTAGGCTTCAAGGCAACATATGTGCTTAAAGATATAGCACAAGAAGAAGAAGCCCCTGCAGTTGAGCAGACATCAGTACCACCCACTCAAGGAGACAACCCTCATCCTCAGGGTCCTCAAACCGAGGATGATGTTGTCAATTTTAATGAAAATGTTTCATTGGCTGAAAGTACCGAGTCAACAATTAAGGAGTTTGTGTTGAAATATTTGTAGGAGTTGAAAGAATGGGAATATCGAGCAAAGGTCCTTATTAGGGAAATTAATGCCCGATATAAAAATTATGAAAAAAGGGAATCTATTTATTCTTTGGTCAAATATGAACCTAAAAATCTTGATGGCCTGCTAAAATAGGCTACATCAGGAATAGTTAAATCCAATTTTACTTATGATGATGATGTGTTAAATGTTGTTGTTGGTAGATTGGAGAATGTTAATGCTGAAGCCCAAGCATTTTACAACCAATGGGCTTTTGATAAGGACAAGGTTGCAGTTGCTGAGACTGCAAGAGAATTGGCTGAGGTAAAAAAGTTATATGTATTTCAATTTTCTATTGCATTTAAATTTTTATATTTCTAGAAAATTTGTAATAATTTCAATATATCCCTTTCGAATTAAGTTTTCAATTTGTTTTTGCAGTCAAATTTTGAAAATTTGAAAACACAGGTTAAGAGCATGGATGTCAATATTCATACAACAAAGACATGTTTGATGAAATCAATGGAAATGAAAAAAATGTAGGCAAAGGTTTTAGAAAATAATCGTTTAAAAAAATACATCAAAGAGAAGTTGCAAGAAGATCCGGATAAGGTGCTTGAGAAAATGAAAGAAACGCTTCCAACAATACTTGAAGATCCAAACAAAGAAGAAGCAACATGTGTGTCAAGTATTGTGAAAGTACGTGACAACCTTGTTAGAGTTGGAGCACTGCCAGAAGAGAGTGTCACAGAAGTTGATAAAGGAAAAGAAACGACAACTCCAACCACTAGTGAAGCATCCAAGCACCAATCAAATGATTGAAAATGTTGAAAATATTTTTAAAATACTGCAATATAATTTGTGTTTGAAATTGGTATGTAATATTTGAGACTTGAGTTGGAAAATATTTTTAAAAGACTGCAATATTTAATTTTTGTTTGAAAATGTTATGTGATATTTGGGTTTAAAAATGTTTGAACGATGTAATATATTTCTTTTTGAACTAGTTAATATGAAATTTTTTGTTTGAAAATGTTATGTAATTTCTGTTTGAAAATGTTATGTAATATTTGAGTTTAAAAATGTTTGAACGATGTAATATATTTCTTTTTGAACTAGTTAATATGAAATTTTCTATTTGAAAATGTTATGTAATTTCTGTTTGAAAATGTTATGTAATATTTGAGTTTGAACTAGTAAAATATTGCAATATCTAATTTGGGTTTGAAAATGTTATGTAATATTTGAGTTTGAAAATGTTATGTAATATTGGGGTTTAAAAATGTTTGAACGATGTAATATATTTCTTTTTGAACTAGTTAATATGAAATTTTCTATTTGAAAATGTTATGTAATTTTTGTTTGAAAATGTTATGTAATATTTGAGTTTGAAAATGTTATGTAATATTTGAGTTTGAACTAGTAAAAGACTGCAATATCTAATTTGGGTTTGAAAATGTTATGTAATATTTGAGTTTGAAAATGTTATGTAATATTTGGGTTTAAAAATGTTTGAACGATGTAATATATGTCTTTTTGAACTAGTTACTATGAAATTTTTTGTTTGAAAATGTAATGTAATTTATGTTTGAAAATGTTATGTAATATTGGGGTTTAAAAATGTTTGAACGATGTAATATATTTCTTTTTGAACTAGTTAATATGAAATTTTTTTTCTATTTGAAAATGTTATGTAATTTCTATTTGAAAATGTTATGTAATATTTGAGTTTGAAAATGTTATGTAATATTTGAGTTTGAACTAGTAAAAGACTACAATATCTAATTTGGGTTTGAAAATGTTATGTAATATTTGAGTTTGAAAATGTTATGTAATATTTGGGTTTAAAAATGTTTGAACGATGTAATATATGTCTTTTTTAACTAGTTACTATGAAATTTTTTGTTTGAAAATGTAATGTAATTTCTGTTTGAATTTTTTAAAAAAGACTGCAATATCTAATTTGGGTTTGAAAATGTTATGTAATATTTGAGTTTGAAAATATTATGTAATATATGGGTTTATCATTGTCAATGAAATGAGAGTTGAGAAATATGCTATCAAATCAATTCATGTTTATCATTGTCAATGAAATGAGAGTTGAGACACTAAGACATAAACATACAATTTTACAATCTACAAAAATGATATAAGCCATGTAATTTTAAAACAATAATTATTTAAACAACAATTCTATGAAATCATATAAATCTGGAATAATATTGAGAAATATGCTATCAAATCAATTCATGTTTATCATTGTCAATGAAATGAGATTTGAGACACTAAGACATAAACATACAATTTTACAATCTACAAAAATGATATAAGCCATGTAATTTTAAAACAATAATGTGATTTAAAACAACAATTCTATGAAATCATATAAATCTGGAATAATATTGAGAAATCTGCTATCAAATCAATTTGTGTTTATCATTGTCAATGAAATGAGAGTTGAGACACTAAGACATAAACATACAATTTTACAATCTACAAAAATGATATAAGCCATGTAATTTTACAACAATAATGTGATTTAAAACAACAATTCTTTGAAATCATATAAATCTGGAACAATATTGAGAAATCTGCTATCAAATCAATTCGTGTTTATCATTGTCAATGAAATCATGGAAAATTATCACTATGGAAGCTGAAACATATCAGCTTGTCCAGAATCATTATGAAGCATAGCAAAAATCTGTGTCTCCACCATCTGATCACTGAAAGCATCAACATCATCGTTATCGATCGTATTCGACGTTCCTCTTATGTCTACCAAGGAACTCCAATGTTCCAATGCTCTGTCATACAGAAATGTATCCAACTGATATGAAGACACATAAATTCTTAAACAATTTTCTAAATTCTTGTCGAGTCTGTTGCGGAGTTTAGATTTAACAAAAGAAAGTGCATTGAAAACTCTTTCATCTTCGACTGACCCCAAAATCATTGTTTCACATAATTCATATAAACGAAAGTATTCACTTATTGTATCTTTTAAGATTATGCTTGGATACAATTTTTGCCACAAACGTGCAGTGGAACCAATCTCATGGACACTTGTCATAAGTGATGTTTGCACTACCATTGTTCTTCCAAAATGCGATGATTGTTCTTTCAAAAGATCACTGTTGAGTATACCTTTAATTTCAACACCATTGACTTCCACACTCTTACTAAAATGGTCAATGAGGTTACCCATATATTTAATAAACAACTCATTTGCAGAATTGTATTCAGTACAAGGTCCCCAAAACATGGGGTTAACCACACCCATGGACTCGAGCAACTCATCTCTCTAAAACCGTTCTCTTATCTCACCTGTCAAATATTTTGCTATGTTTGACAAATTACTCTTTGTTTTTTGTATTACAACATGAAATCTATTGTGTGTTACAGGAACTTCTTCAAAATATTCCACAACTATACTTGATTGCCTTTCAAAACAATAAACAAGTATCATCTTTTCATGAACATTAATACAAAGATGATCATTGATGTCAAACTTCAAGAAGCTTTTTGGATTGTTCACGTTTATCAATGTATTCCAACTATCAAATACAGGTTCTATAAAATCAGCATTAGACACATATAATGTATCAAGAAGCACGCATATTTGTTTTCTCATCCTCATAAAATCAATGATATAGATGGATCTCTCTTGTGCAAGATTAATTAATCTGTTCATTTCTTTTAACATTGGAAGAATACCACATAAGGTCAAAAGTGTTTCCAAGTCAGTCAAACGGAACAACATATCTTTTGCCTTATCAACTATTCTACGATTTGCATGCATAAACCCAGTCAATGATTGATATTCTGCCAAAACTCTCTGAGCAGGTTGATACAGTGAAATCCATCTTGTATCCACATATTTTAACAATTTTTTGCCTTCTGTAACTCCTAGTGCAAACTATTGAAACTCTGCAAATATTTTGGGACTTAATGAGAAATAAGAATGAATATCACGAATAAGGTTTTCTACTTTAGCAACATTTGAAAATGTGCTCACAATTTTATATGCAAGATTAACTCTATGAGCCATACAGTGAATGGGGATCATATATGGGGCAACTGTGGTTTGGAGTCGAACACAAAGACCAGACCTGTGACCTTGCATAATAGCAGCTCCATCAGCTCCAATGCAAATTAACTTTGTTGCTATGTCTATATCATTCATTCCCGCAATATTCTTTAAACTTTTCACAACAACATTATAAATGTTTTTTGCATTTGAACTTTCCAACATCTTATGTAATCCCAACAAAATAGGCCTTCTTATATGATTTTGAAATGTGTACACATGCATGCAAATCCAAGATGTGTTATCCATAGTGGTTACCTCATCAATAGAAAGTGAAATGAATTTGGCAAGTTTTACTTGCTCCCTTAGGTCTTCTTTCTCAACCAAAGATAAACATTTTACCATTTCCCAACCACTTCGGTCTGACCAATGAGAACTAGGAAGGTTTTGCACATTAAAAAGGTGTAATAGCTGCTTATAATCAACAAAATCGGACATTGGTCTACCTTTCTTGAGAATATTGTAAACAACGGCAAACTGCATACTTTTTGAAGCTAAAATAGTCTTCTATATTTTATGAAATTGGGCTCCAATTGTTCCACCTTTCTCAACAAGAGATTGTTGTTGCTTTAAGTGATTGTCATATTCTATAGCATATCTTAAATGCATACATTCTGATGCATCCTTCCACTTAACTTCTTTACTAACTTCACCATTACTTTTTATAACTTTTACATAAGATTTTCCAACATGTTTTTCAATTGTATCAATCTTGTTTTGAAGCCTATGATCCTTACCAAGTCTCCAACTCCAAATTTTGCATCTACATTATTTTTCATCGATTTGGTTATCCTCAGTCATGACAGGCTCTAGCAAAGGAAATATTTCTACCCATTCTTTCCTAAATCCCCTTCCAAGTATCCAGAGAGACGCTTTTTTTTTTTGGAATTTTTGGTTGAAGATTCAAATGAAGCTCGTAATGATTTTGATTTATCACTTTCATTTTCAATTGTGATGTCATTTTGCGTGTTGTCTTCAAGTGTTTGTTGGATGTCATTTTCAAGGGGATTTTCAATAAAAGGCATCTCTTGTTGGGGAATATCTTCAAGTGGAGGCATATCAGGATCGATAGGGTATTCTGCATAGTAGCATACCATAATATTTTTTATCATTCTTGGATAAAAAATTTACAAAAAAATATTCAAATCGTCAATCAAGCACATACTGGGAAGACAAAAATCATTTGTACCTTGAATTTGCATGGATGTCGTTGGCTCGTTGCATTTCAAAGTCTGGCTAAAATATTTGAGGATACTCTTTTCAGCAGAAGATTTGGTGCCCTTCTTTCCATCATTGGGTGACATTTTACTTGTTATGAAAAATAAAATGTTAGAGAGGGTGTACTTTCTAGAGGCCTTAAGATAATATTGTAAATAGAATAAACAATTGTTTGGGTGGTAGATTATACATACTTTTTTCTTGCCATTCTTTATTGTGATTTTATCAGTTTATGCCACTGGTTCATTTTTTGGTGAAAGCACTTTAACTAGGAAAAAGAGCATCAATATGTCTTTAGAGAACCAAAGCATTTACTCATATATAATCTTAGCAAGGAAAAAATATCTGAATTGAAACTAAGAATCAAAGAGTTTTAAAACATTTAGAACATGGCAAAATAGAGAAAAACATGGGAACAGAGCAATGACATTCCAGATGTAGAAGAGGGCTCCGATATTGGTGTGGACAGGATTGAAAAATCATTAAATAAAGAAAAACATGTAGAACCTAGCAAAATAACATGCAGAACATGGCAAAATAAAGAAAAATATGGCAAGAAGAGCAGTGACAGAGAACCTGGTGTGAAAAGAGGTCCATTGCGATCCAGGATCCGATTAAAAATGTTCTAATTACAGAACTAGTTTTGATCAAATGCAGGATAAGATCCAAGTAAAAAGTAGACTCATCCAGTTGAACGATAGGTTCTAGATGCAGAAGTGGTTCCATCCGACTACAGAGGAGGTTCCTGTTATAGAAGTTGTTTCATCCGGTTGCAGAATTGGATACGGTCAATCGTAGAGATATAACCTTAATTCACTCTATCTACATAAACACAGATCACAGATGATGGGGACTTATTTAGCAAGGAAAACATGTAACCTTAATTCACGCTATCTAAACACGTCTCACAAAATCGACCATAATTTGATGATATTAGTTAAAATAACTCCTAAAATAATCAATTAAAAATGATATTTGAGATTTGATTTTATCGGTTAAAAATGTTTCGGTTGCAGAGCTTTGTTCCATTTGGGTGCATGACAGGTTCTAGCTGAAAAGTGGTTCCGTCTGGGTGCACGATAGGTTCCAACTAAATAGTGGTTCCGTCCGGGTGCACGATAGGTTTTGGCTGAAAAGTGGTTCGGGATGGTTGCAGATGTGGTTCCGTTCGGTTGCATAACAGGATCCGAATGTTAAATTTGTCCTTCTAGGTTGCAGTAATGGTTCTTTTCGATTGCAGAATTGGATACGATCGATCATAGAAAATGAAAATATATTTATCGGGTATAGAACAAGGTCTGAAAATAAAAATGTATACCTAGGGTGTTAATTATATATAGAGGTATACTTGGCGAGTTTGGCGGGATAATTTATAAATTTTAAAATTTTAGGGCGAAGAGGGAACTTTATTTAGGTGGGATTACTTGCAAATTTTTCAAAATATTCATGATACTCTCATCAAAGGATGGCTAACCGACACCTAAAATTTATTTTTTCCCAAAATTTTTGGCAAAATGGCCGACGTCCGGGTCCCAAAAATTTCGCAAATTTGAATTTTTGAAAATGTTTTTTTTCGCCCCAATGGCGAAGTTTCACCGCTATGCATAACCCTACCTTCAGTAATTCAATGTTGGTCGTATGTACGGTGCAAAAATGTAGTTTTTTCGATTAGGAAAATATTTGACCAATAGGATCCTGATAGGGATTCTTTTCAGCTTTTGATAGGGGAGCTTATTGTTACCCTAGAGGATGTATATCACCTCTTCCATATTCCTATTGAGGGCTTACTAGTCAAGGTGGGCCACAAAAAGGAAGAGGCTCTAAGACCTATCTACATAGATGATTGGGACATTGATTATAGTAAGTGTGGGATCCCTCACCTCCCGGTCTACAAGGATCATAAGTTGGGTGCACTACAAACTTTTCTTATGTACATAGTAGGCAACATGTTGTTGCCTAACAATATGGGTTCTAGGTTCCCTTGGAACCAGGTGGTACTCATGTTACATTTAGTAGCTGAGCCTTAGATTTATGCATGGGCTCCCACTCTTCTATGTCATTTATACGTATATCTCTATGAGTTGAAGAGATAGGAGTGGAATGAGATTAGATGCAGCTTAATGCTTCAATTATGGGCTTGGGAGCACATCAGAGTTGATTGTCCAGAGGTTCTACCTTGTGGGTGGGATAACTCACTTCCTTATGCTCTTAGTTTTTGGACTAGTGAGGAGTCTTCTCCTACTCGCCCTGTTTGTAGTATTGAGGTATACCAGGACAGGTTGAGTCATTTGATGAGTAGTGATATTTTTTGGTAACCTTGGAGAGGTTTGACTTGGGATGATGATGCAACACAATTTTAGTGGATGATACGAGGTAAATGGATGGTCAGGAGTCATGGGCAAGATATGGAGTTCATCAATTTCTCATAGGTTATGAGGTAGTTTGGTTTGTTTCATGGAGTTTTGGATGCTCCCAGGATGTATAGGCAACGAGGAGATGATCTCATTCTAATGTGGGTGTGCAGTCGATAGATGTCAATTTTGGGGGTGGCAAATATGGAGGTGATGGAGGCAATGGAGGTGATGGGGTGATGGAGGCAATGGGAGTGATGGATTCAATGGAGGTTATGGCAGTGATGTAGGGTAGGATTCTCATCCACATCATACTAAGGTGTAGATAGCTACAAATAAAATATTTAAACAAAAATTAGCTCGTTACACTCTCTTGGGGGATGTGTTGTATAGATGTGGCTATGATGGAGTCCTACTTCGATGTCTAGATCTTGTAGAGGCACAATGAGCTATAAATGAAGCCCATGATGGTACTTGTAGTGGTCACTTTAGTGGAATGGACATTGCAAAACGTATTTTGTGTATGGATTATTATTGGCCCACCATGGAAAGCGATTATTGTCAATATGTCAAGAAATATCAAAAGTACCAACATAATGCCAACTTGACTCATGTACCATCACAACAATTACAATCCATTCAAAACCTTTGGCCCTTTCTACAATGGGGCCTATATTTTACTGGCAATATTTCACTTGCCTCTTTGGGACAACACAAGTTCATCATAACTACCACAAAATACTTCACCAAATGGGTCGAAGCAATTCCAATGACCACTATGACTAGACCTCAAATAGAGGATTTTATACTCCAACATATTATCTATCATTTTGGGATTCCTTCCAAGATCATTTTTGATAATGGAAATTAATTTAAGAACAAGGATATTCGAGTATTATGCAACAAATATAATATCCAACACAGTTTCTCGAATCCTTACCACCCACAAGAAAATAGACAAGCCAAAGTGACCAACAAGATTGTGATAGCCATTCTCAAGAAACTTGTCAAAAAAATTATAGATATTGGCATATGCAACTCCCCTTGGCACTATGGTATTATCGAACAAGAATTAGAATGCCAACTGGATAACTCCATTTTCATTGGTCTATGGAACCAAAGCAATCATGCCTCTTGAGCTCGAGATCCCTTATTTATGAGTTGCATTATAGAAATTCATGGATGATGACACATCTAGACAAGCACGACTTGACCAACTTACACTCCTTGATGAAATTTGAATCAATACCTTATAATATATACGAGTATATCAAGATCACATCAAAC
This sequence comes from Wollemia nobilis, assembly GCA_028583015.1. Classification (NCBI taxonomy): domain Eukaryota; kingdom Viridiplantae; phylum Streptophyta; class Pinopsida; order Araucariales; family Araucariaceae; genus Wollemia; species Wollemia nobilis. The sequence continues at coordinate 2,371,367 of JAQPPZ010016675.1, forward strand.
ATGCCTATAATACAAAAGTCCATCCTTATGAATTCCAAGTGGGATATCTCATCCTTAAAGAAAATCAACAAAAAACTAATTCATTGTTGCACTTGAGAGATAAATTTATGACTAATTGGTCAGGTCCATACATTGTTAAACAGAAGTTGGATCCAGGAATGCATAGACTTGCCAACTTAGAAGGAACATTGGAACCTGAACCACTCAATATAATATACCTAAAAGTATTTTTTGCATAGTGTGGTTTATATATATGTATATATACATGGCTAAAAATTAAAAATTAAAAAATAATAATAAAATAACAAAATATTTCATTTGCGTCTCCTACATCCATCCATGCACTTCACCTACATTACATATATGCATTTTAGGCATTTTTCCATACCATCCATCATATAACCTTGGTATAGCTGCGACACATGATTAACTTGGTTGGGAGGAACTGTGGAAATTGATGCTCCCACCACTTTTTGATTCACCTCATGATGAGGCAAATGTGTTGATATATCCCAAGTTTTTGATATTATTGGGCTAGTGGGTTGTCACTAATCTTGATCTTTCCTGCTTCTAATAAATTTTTAACAATACATTTAAACTCGTAGCAAGTTTCTATGTCATGCCTCTTTTGTCGATGGAAGATGCAATATAGATGTTCTTTGTAGAATTTTGATTTTGTCTTACTCATATCTTCAAGCTTTATTTTTGGTATCATGAAAGCATGTGCCTCATACAATTTCTAGAAAACTAATGAATAGCATTCAAGCAATGGAGTGTAATTATGTTTGGGCCTAAAATGACGTTGTTCCCTCTTCACAAGTTAAGTTTGATTATGTACCTACTATGGAGGTGGAACCACTTGATAATTCAATTGTTGTGATTGTTTTTGTTGAGTTTGGTTCTATAGCAAAATAACTGAACGTAAACAAAAGATAAATACAAAGAAAGGAGATTGCCAAAATTGCTCATTGTATTAAGATATTGATACAATATTACAACTTTTTGAATTTCCCCAAGTGTGTTAGAGGTAATAATACAATTCTCTTTCTCTGTAAGATACAATGCTTTGGTGATATGATAGGGATATTCCAAATATTCTACATACTTGTACGCTCTTCATATTTCACAACAGCTTTAAGGGGTGAGTGGGCTTTTGTTATCCAATGTGGGGGCTACTCCAGCTTAAAAAACTACTCCAAGATACTTGCTTCCTACATACACATAAAAATATAAACAGGTGTTTAGTAGCACCTATATACAAATATTGAAAGTATGTAATCAATCCCTTGGCTACAAATTGTAGAAAATAGAGAAACAAGAAACAAATACCTTACTACAAATAAACTTACTGATCATGATTGGTCGTGTCTTTCTAGCTTTGAGAAACCATGGATGCATGATGGGATCTGGTAAATCATGTACTGGTAGTGGATAAACCATGCAGGTGTGGTTTCGATTATGTAATCATGGATGGGAAGTTTCGGTTGAGTGGAAGATTGCTCCCAAAATGGCCTTTGGGCTTTAGATATTATTTTTTCCTTGGGATGAGTGTGATCTCCTAGTGATATTTTGATAGCCTAATGGTACGAATTCTCATATTTCTTTTTTTGGTGGGGTGAAGGTGCTTTTATAGGGTCCTTAGGTTTTTTGAGGAAAATGAGAGGTGGCAATCCAAGGTTACCAAGTGGTAATCTAGGGCTACCAAATGGAGGTAGTAGTTAGAGTAAGTCACCCAGGGTGTCTCACTTAACTAGGGTCATCTGGCTACAAGTGGAGTGAGTTGTGGAGGGTTTCCCCCATGTGAAGGGATGAAGGGAACATGAGGTTTTGGTGAGGTGGCTAGGACACATGTCTAGTGGGTAGGCAGGGTATCCTAGGCTGCTTTTTGAGATTTAATAAATATGGAAATAGGATAATGTGCAGGATTTTATATACCTAAGTCTAAACTTAGGCATATAATTTTACTATGCAGGATTTAGTGTGGGATGCCAAATGTGATTTTGTGGAGGCCTATGTTTTTGTGTCTACAAATACCCCTTTTTGTACCGCATTGTGTAAAACACAATGTGGTTCAAAAACCAATGACACCTATCTTTATTGTATGGATGGACTCAAATCTTCTTGACACACAAGAATGGATGATTTTTGAAATTTTTTATGATATTTTTATTTGTTTGTTTGCTTACCCCCCAATTGGTGAATGGGTAAAGGATGAAACCCACAATCTAATTGACCAATTGTGGATGATGAAAGGAGGTGGATGATGGAATTATGTGAATGTGATGCATTGAAAGGTAGACATTGAAATCAACTTGCTGCCCCAAGTCTGGGGTAGATATTTTTAAATTTGCCTTTGGTTTCAATTAGGCACAAAGTTCTATGGTAAAATCATCAATCATGTTTGGAGTTCTAGTTCCCTTTTGACTTTAGCAATTCCTTCCAAATGATGACTTTAAGGAACCAGTATCTCTAGGAATTGGAAACTTGAGTGATTTCTTATTATACCCCAATTTGATTTGATTATTTTTTGCTTTTGTACCAAAAAAAAAGGGCTTAAGGATAATCTTGTGAAAATGTGATCAAACATAGCTAAGCTCAAACTTAAGGGACCTAGCTGATTTAATTCCATGATGAATTGATTGTTGAATTCATGTCCTTATGGTTAACTACCCATCCTACCGGATTGCATGGATTGTAAATAACTCCAACCACTAGGTGTATAGGGATAATCACTAAATACGAAGTGCACTAAATTATTAAATGATGATGATGATATTTTTGAAGGTGTGATGATGATGTATAGTTATTTTTTGTAACAAAATAACTAAATGCAAACAAAATATGAACACAAAGAAAGAAGATTACCAAAATTGCTCTTTGTATTAAGATATTAATACAATATTACAATGACTTTTTGAATTACCCCAAGTGTATTAGGGGTAAAGATACAATTCTTTTTCTCTCTGTGAGATACAATGCTTTAGTGATATGATGGGGGTCTTCCAAATCTCCTACAGAATCATACGCTCTTCCTCTTCTGCTACAGCTTCAAGGGGTGAGTGGGCTTTTGCTATCCAATATGGGGGCCACTCTAGCTTCAACAACTACTCCAGGATACCTACTTCCTACACACACATGAAAATGCAAACGAAGTTTATTGTAGATAATAGGAAAATAGGAAACAAATGCCTTGCTACAAATAAACTTACTTATCATGATCGGTCATGCCATTTTGGCTCTAAGAAATCGTGGATGCGAGGTGGGATCTAGTAAACTACACACGGGCAATGGAGAAATCACACAGGTGTGGTTTCAATTGTGTAACCATGGATTGGTGATTTTAGCTGAGTGACAGATTGCTCCAAAAATGGCCTTTGGGCTTCGGATCTCCTTTTCTTCTTAGGATGAATGTGATATCCTAGTGATGTTTCGACAACCTGACAGTACGAATTCTCAGCCTTATTGGTTTGGTGAGGTGAAGGTGCCTTTATAGGCTCCTTAGATTTTTGGAGGAAAATAGGAGGTGGCAAATTAGGATTGCCAAGTGGCAATCCAGGGATGCCAATTGGAGGGGGAAGTTAGAGTGAGTCACCCAAGGTGTCTTACTTAACTAGGGTGATGTGGTTGCAAGTGGAGTGAGATGTGAAGGGTTTCCCCATGTGAAAAAACAAATGGGACAAGGGTGTGTGATATGTGGCAAGAGATGTTGGTGAGGTGGCTAGGACACATGTCTAGTGGGTAGGAAGGGTATCCTAGGATGATTTTCCAGATTTAACAAATCTAGAAAATAGGATAATGTGCAGGATTTTATATACCTAAGTCTAAACTTAGGCATATAATTTTATTATGCAGGATTTGGTGTGGGGTGCCAAATGTGATTTTGTGGATGCTTAGATTTTGGTGTCTACACTATGATCTCTTTTAGCATATCTTTTCTTCATTTTCCTCCTCTTGCAATTCTGTATTGATACTAGTGGATTTAAAACTTCATAAGAATTTAGTCTATCATCACAATAATATTTATTTTTATTGCTAGCTTGCTTCATATTTTGAGTGAGTACAAACATAATTAATGGTAGGTAAATAATCAAAAACTCCTCAGATGTGAATATAACCAATCAATGCTTCAAAGCTACCCTCTTTTGCTTCTTTAAGAAATAAGGAGAACCTCTCCTTATCACTAGTTGATAGATTCTCATATCCTTCAAGAGTATCTATAAATTTTTTAGAATATGATTCTATTTCATGAAATAATTCTTCATTGATAAAGGTATTTCTTATTATTTCATCCATATTCCTTTGTTATTCCTTAGAATTGTAGATATGGATTTGATAGAGATATTTTAAATACTCTAAATTGAATCTTTGAAGTAGTATACCTTATGACTCCCTAGTTTAGAGTATGTGAATTTTATTTCATAAAACCTTTATAGATCTTAGGATTTGTAGGATTTCTTATGTCTCCATAGTGAATTTGATAAAGTCCTTGTAGAGACTTATGACTCCCAAATGGATTGAGTACTTGATAAAATTAGTTGAATGCTATTATTATCAAGTTTTGTGGAATACCTTATGACTTCCTAGTGTGTTTGGATATGCTATATGAATTATGAAGTGCTTTTTGAGAATAGTAGTTCAATTTTGGGATGATTTTGTAAAGTTTTATAAATACCAAAATCAACTTTTGTTACACCTTATTACTTATATTTAACTTAAGCACTTTCTAATTTGATGAGGTTCTAATGGTTTGATTTCTTTTATCCCTTTAATATGTTTTTGAGACATTTATACCAATTAATTTCCAACTTTTGATATTCCTTAATGAACCTCCTTTTATAACCTTTGATATTTTATTTTTAATGTTTAAATTCCTATAATTTATTTTGTGTAGTATCTCTTATAACTCCCTAATTTGGAATATTAGAAAACAATAATATTTGCAATAATGGATATTTAATTTCCAAGTTGAAATCCTTATTCCTCCTACTTTATTATTTGTAAATATAAATATTTTTGAAATCTTCTTGCTTAATATATTACTAATGCTAAGTGAATGATTTGCAATAGTAGATACAATGTACCTTTATAACTTCAATATATCTTTAGTTTATAGAAAGCAATAAGTGATATTAAACTTTACCTTAATAATCCCTTGGATTATCTTCCTTTGACACTGTGAGGTGGCCAATTTAAACCTTTTAAATTTGTGGAACTTATGAGCAGTCAATGCCCTCTTTGACCGGTCATCAGTTCCTTCCTTGAGTAGTGCTTCTCTCCTTCATGTATGGCACTGATTTCTTCCTTAAATGAATGCTTGGATTGCATCAAATATCCTCCAAACTAGAATTCTAGTATGTTTAGTTTATGATAACCACTTTAATGCTTGCTTACATCTTTGAATGGTGCACAGGCTTGAATTAGCCTCCTTCCTATGATCATGCTTCATAGTATTCAAAGCTTGAATTCCTATTGATCTTGTTCTATCTCCTTCTCCAAAATGGGTATCTTAAATAGGATTATTGCCTTATGGATTGTGGACAAGTTTTACCTAAGCGTTATCGAATATATGGTGTTCCAATGTATTTGTATGAAATGATAAGTTTGGTGGTAACCTCCAAAGAATTGTGACTCCTTTTAGGTGAGCATTGGATTATTCATGAATGTTGGGTGCTTCTAACTCTTATGCCAAGTGGCACTCATGGCTTATGCATGTATCCTTTCTCCTAACGCTCCAAGGATGAATATATTTGTATTATACATTGGCTTTCTATGTTTCTTGAAATGCAATCATCTCCTATTTTTCGTTCACACACTATGTTGATGAGGATAATGGGTGGCTCCAACTATAATACTCCATGGTTCTATGGTATTCCTAATGATAATTTTGTGGCAATTTCTATGCTTCTTTCTACTGGTTTTTCTCTCCAAGTAATGGCCTTGGGTATAGCACTTTTCCCTTTCTATCTTGATGCTTGTAGTATGTTATTTGTGTATCCTTTGTAATAGTCGATTGATGGCATTGTTTTATAGCTTTTGAAACAACCCTTTTTTACTTAGCTTGACAGTGTTATCCGATTTATATGATCTCCTTTCGTATGTCATATTTTATCTATACAAACTTGATTGATAATAGCCTCTTGTAATGGCTTCAATGTTGCAGATGATACGCTTGCTTCTAGGGCTGGATTGGATGTGGAGAAATTGTGTTCTTAAACACCTTGATTTTTGTGAAGTATGCGCTCTTTGGTAGCTCTTTCATCTTACTTAAACTCTACCCTACTACCTACTGAATATGATGGTCGTGTTGTTACTTGTAAATAGAAATGCTTTTGTCCTTTTGAAGGAACAAAAGAGGTGCTTTGTAATAGTTATATTTGCACCAATATAAAAGACCTTTCTGAAATCCTTTCTTGATTTTGATGAGGTAGCTTCTTTCTTCCTTATATATTTTAATGAGAGCTAATCCAAGCTAATGTCGATTCTTAAATATTTTTGCACTTTGCACTTAGATGAAATCCTTTTATTTTCCTTGAATCTTAAGACTCACCAAGTCTCAATTTGAGGCTTCCTTCAAGGACTTTAATGGTGGCTTCCTTATCCACCTTAGTATTGGTGGCTTTTTTTGGCCATGAAATATTATAGAATTTATGCTAGTTTTGTGCCTTTAACAACACAAACTAATTGAGAGTAGCTAGTTTAAATATTAACTAGAATAGTTATTAATGTATTAATAATGCACTTTTAATGGTAATAATAATCTCTCCTTATTGCTCTTGTAAGTAAACTCTCAAAATGAATTCTAATGCACTTAATAATATCTACAACTTTTTAAGAGTAATCAATATTGTAGGATGTATTCTTCTTGCTTTCTAGATAGATAATAGGTAGGTGATAATTTTCTTTCTTTTAAATTATATCCAACTCCTATTTAATGTGCAAATATATCCTTCAAATGAACTCTTCTTTCTGTAATTTTTTGAAGACTATAATATGATTCCTTACAACTTTAATCCAAATATGGTGCTTAATGAAATTTTATAATGAACCCTAATTTGAAGTTCAACTAATTGCACCCTAGTTGCTTACCTTTAATGGCTTTTGTAGTAGATGTAGATCTTGGTGTTTTGATTCACCAAGTTGTTACCTTGTAATGGATGAATTTGTAGCTTCTTTTTGGTTGTCTAGAATAACTTCTTACTTCACCAAACTGTGGTATTGAACTTTTTATCTTGAGCCTGGGGTTTGGTGGCTTGATCCTTCTAGTGATCTTCAATATTTTACTCTATATTTAGAGAACTCTTTCTCTGAATTGTACCTTCTTTCCATGAGAGGTAATCTCCAAATATTTTGAATTTGATAGACTTTTGTCTTACTTCCTTTAGACTTCTTATTGAATTCTAACTTCAAATAGGATCTTCTTCTTCTCAAGATTCTGAATATCTTGAGGTCTTCACTGGATTATGCTTCTAGATTTGACACTCCTTACCAAATTCTTCTTCTCTTGGGCTTGTTGTCATATGGTGACAATTATCCCAAGTCCTTCACTATCAAGAACTTATCCTTGGTAGTGGATTTCTCCAATGAGTTCTATTAGGAACTCTTTTGAAAATGCTTCTACGAGATCTGCAATAAGGCTCTTCAAACCTTCTTTTCTTCCTTGAGACCTCTCCAAGGTCTTCTGTCTTGTAGCTTCTCTGGTATTCTAATTGAGATCTTTTCTTCGACCTTCTAATTTTGTAAGTGTTGGTGATGAGATATTCTTCTTGAATCTCTAAAATCTAATGCTTTTGGATTCTGGAATTTGATCTTTGTTGGTCCTTCTTTTCTTCCACAATTTGTAGGATTTAATGGAGATCACCAATCTCCTATTTCATGAATTCTTATCTAGATTCTTCTTAAGGAACTCATCTCTGGAGTCTTCTTCTGAATCAAGAAATTTTCTTATGAATTAAGAATTTTTCTTAAAAATTAAGGCTTCTATGGCCTTATTTTCTAGAACAAGGCTTCTCTGGTCTTTTCTTCTTCTGTATCAAGGCTTCTATGGCCTTTTCTTTTGGATCAAGACTTCTATGGTCTTTTCAACTTATGCACTCTATAGGTATTGATGGATATCACCAATATTCTATCTTTTCCTTGACTCATATTTTGGAGTCTCTTCTTCCTGGAGTCTGCTATAAGGCAACTATGGCCTTTTCTTCACTTTGAAGTCTATAGGATTATAGCTCTAGTAATGGGACCTTTTTCTAGGTATTTGAAATCTTTAGTCTTTTCTTTGTTGTTGCAAGTACTGGAATGATTATAAGAAGATATTATTCCTAACTCTCTTGTAGAAAGCTTCCCAACCTTTTTTTGAATCTCCTTTTTCCTATAACAAGTTGTTAGAAACTAGAATGAAATAATCTTCACTAGTTGATCCATCAAACTAGTGGAATGAATGTTGAGTCCTAGTCTTCACGAGTTTTTTTTTTTGCAACTTTGTGGAAATACTAGCCAAATGTAATCTCAAAATTTTTGTAACTAAGATTTAATCCTCACTTGTGATTCTCTCTAATCCTATTGACTACTGTTATTTTTTCTAGTGTAAGCTTTTACATACAACGGTGCACAATGGCAAATCCGGTTTGCAAAGATGCAGTCCAATAGTAGCAATGGTGACTCTCCCTATTCCTATTGACCTACTAAACTTCTCTTATGATAGATGTATTTCCTTCTATTCTTGATTCACTATGGCTCTAATACCACTGTTAGCTTTTGAGAATATTTACAGTGGGAGATATCTATCACATGTCCTAATAAGATGAAGAAAATATAAAAGAAATAAATTCAAAAATATGACTAAAATATACTACAAATAGAAAGTGGCAAAAAATACAATGTAATATGGAGGTAATGGTCACTCCATTAATATAAGCTAAAGACCTACATTGTACTCCCTATAGGAGTTATGCCACTATCTACTACAATATAATTGATATGCTTGATATGTCTCATGCTCTCTAATCTATCAATATGAGGTCCTTTATATAGGAAGAGATTTCCTTGGCCAACACTCTACCTAGATATACAAGGGGACACCTTGCACATTACAAATTGCACATTGACACTTGTGTATTTATTACATTGCTTGAATTAAGTAGCTAACATCCCCCTAAACTAATATCCTATTCTAACTATGTACCAAAGGTGGTACATTTACATGACCCAAATGATGTAATATGCTCTAAATGTAAAAAAACCACCAAATAATGTGTAGAATTTTTTTAAAATATCAAGAAATTGATAGAATAAAAAAATAAGGATAATAATATGTAGGTGGAGGGAAGCATATATTTTATGTCAAATAAGCGTAGTAGTGACTAGGAAGAATTGTTTGAGTCAATATTTTTTTACAGGTTTATAGCTACATACAGAGGGAAAAGGTTGTTATTTTTATAAACCCTAGCAATAGATGTAATTTTATTAATATTTCTTTGGCTGAAAGGTTGCAGGTTCAAGCAAAGAAAATAAAATATATAAAATCTTGAGGGTAAGAATGTTTAAAATTTTCAAGAATTGAAAAGCACCATGCACAAATATGTTTCATATTTAAATTTCTATGTCATTCATAGGAATGATATGGTTATTGTTTTAGGTTATCCTTGGTTAAATTCATTGGGTATTGTTATTAATAAACTACAAAATATTATGAAACAATGGTACAAAAAAATTTAAAAAAAAAACTATAAGATATTTCTTAGCAATGATCCAAGAAAAATAGGAGGCTATTACATAGAAATAAATTGAAGAAAAGGCAAAGGAACCTGGGATATAATCCAAGAAGTAGTAGTAGTAGTAGAGTCTGGGAAGGAAGCAACAATAGAAATATCCGTTGAAAAATAGCAACGAATTCCAAGGAAGCTCTGATAGAAGAGCATAAGGATGTACTGAAATAAGGGAACATGAGAGAATAGCATGCATATGAATGTACAATAGAGGAGAGGAGTCAAATAAAGAAGAACATCATGTTAATATTATAGCATATTGCAATCCATACCATAAGGAGTGACAAAAATCTTGGAGGCATGGCCTAGGGAAACAATATTTTGGTTCTACATAGAATCAAAAGGGCACCAAGTATGAAAATGTTAAAGAAAGCATAGTAATTTTAATTTTTAAAGTGGTGCAATAACAACTAGGAACAAATGGACCCATCACTCAAATTACCAGAATAGAGCAGCAAAAGTGTGGAGTCCACAAAATAGTTTTGGATGTTCATGTGGCACAAGGAGAGCTTGGAATTAGTGTAGACCATCACCAATCAAGATTTCACTAGGATGGATGGATGATCAGGGTTGATACCAGTTGCTAGCATTTCTTACCAAATAATATTATTTAGTTTCTTCTAACATTTCAAGGACAAAATATTTTTAATGGGTATGGAATGTAAGGAACCTAGGTATAGGGATACGAGAATATAGTATTATATTGTGTATGGGTCTTATGGATAGTTGGAAAGGGACACATATAAATATGTTATTATATTAGTGTGGTGCAAGGGTTAGAAAGAGGGTTATATAAAGAAGAGATATTGTCATCATAAAAGATAAATGATATGAAATGTTCTTGGTAACGGTCTTGGTTCATGGAGCAGATATGGAATTATTTCCTTCTTTAAGGAATATTATTGGTATTCCCCTACCTCAAGGGTATTTTCTAAATTTGTTTCTACTTTTATGGATTGTTATTGTATGTAATTAATTGTGGATGGATGTTTTTAATATTTTTGCATAAATGGTGAATAATTACTGTTAATAAGAATTAAGGTTTATAATAGTCCCAAGGGAGACTTGATTATTTATGAGTAGGACATAAAAATCCATAATGTAGTAGGAAAAATTTCTTTCTTCCTCTCGTATCTAGATGAAATTCACATAAGGTTGCCTAATAATGCACGAATTGTCAAAAGAAACTTGGATAATAAGGCCTAATGGATAAGGCATTACTTAATAAACTAAAATTTTAGGATCTATTGATCATTGAAAAATGATAATCCCTAGCATGATCCAGATGATGATTTCAAAATGGGTGATATTTTTAAAACTTAAATATTAACCCATTACAAGAACATATTTCTCCTAAAAATGAGGTTTTAACTTTAATAATATACAAAAACATTCAAAAGTATCATTCTAAGAAAAATTCTTGAAGTTCAAGTTTCCCAAAAATGAATATATGTTTCTAAGTATTTCATGGGTTTGTAGGTGTAGAGATGTATCTAACATTCAACTCATACAAATATCAATATATTATTTTGGTCTCACACCCCCACTCTATGATGCATCAACTCTGATTCAAAGAGAATTCTATATAAATAAAAGTTGAGAGTCACTTGTTTTATCACTTCCTACAAACAACCTTTCAAAGAGAATTTTGGCTTGTTGTGTGCCCTTTTCATGAAGTGTAAAATATTTTTCTTCTCTCCCACATGTCCATGTGCTTCTCCAATATTTTTTGCGAAAAATGATGGCATGATTTCTAAGGTTGTCACTCACAACATTACTCTACATTTAATGCTTCCACCAACCCATATTTTTTATTATGTGTATTCCATGTCTATAAATATTTATTACTCAATGGATTACATTGATTTAGGTCACACACGGTGGTTTGTCTTCCTCTCATTAGGTCAGGTCCATTGTAATAATGTCATTTCAATTCAACATTTTCCTCTAGTAAGGTTATGCATTACCCTTACAAGCAAGCTTGCATTTTTCACTAATCTTCTTTGCTATGTTTATTTATTTATCATCTCATTATGGTTGTGCTCCTTTATCTTCTTTGAAGAAGCCCTAGACTACGTATTTACCTTTATGTTCCCCAAATAATATTTCAAGTGGGTCATATATGAGAATGGTTTTGTTTTTCTCCATTGCAACATAAGAAGTCTCACACATGTTTATCTCATTTTTCAAGGCTATTGTAATTGTGACAAACTCATTACTCTTACACATTAAAAATAATCCTAGGCATGTGATTTTTTCATACCTCAATCTTCATTAAAAAATCATCTATGATTTATGATGCCCTCATAGGTGATATTATGCAGGGATGTTCTCATAAGTTAGGCATCGTTTATCCCCATGAAATTTTCCCAAAGTAATCCTATAAAAAATTTCCTTACATGAATAAATTATTGCTTGATTACTTTCCAGTAGTCTTATGTGGAGTACATTGTATGCATATACCCCATGTCTTATGTAAGATTCTTTAAAGTGCACCTTTTCCTATGGAACCCTACAATTTTTTTTTAATTCTCAAATCCCTTCAAGTTTTGTGTAGAACATAGTTTGTGAACAAATGAAGTCAAGTATGTGACCAAATTTCACCATGGTTACTCCATGTAGATATATACAAGTTCAACCCCACATATTATGGACATATATCATAGACATGTAATTCATTGCATGATAGTTGTATCACACACTCATGTCATCCCACACTCAAATAGCTCTGCAAAAGGTTAAAAATCACAAAAGGATTATTCTGCAAAGTTAATTGTGTTAATCATTTTGTAGATAGATTGATGAGCATTAATCAATCACTATCAACACTCCACATCTTCTAAGAATATGAATCTCAAATATTTTTCATAATAGGAAAGCAAGATGGCATTTTCATTATCAAATATCACCAACATTGAGACAACAATGGGTGATTAAGAGAGTCGATATAGGGACATATTGCTTGAATAGAAATATAGTAGCCTGAAAAACTTAGAGATTATCAAATTTTAAATCTTTGAGGATATTTTTACATACCTATAGTTGCTCATTTTTTGCAATGCATTTTGATCATTAACTAGAAATATTGTAACAAGAGGTAAAAAATTTGTCTTTATCAATTCCTTAGTGGTCAAGCCATTATTTGGACTTGATAAGCTAGTAGGAGATGCAAGAGTGACATCCAATCTAAAAGTGGCTTTGGAATGAGATAGGAATTAAAATCCATTCTTGAAATTTATTAAAAGGAATTATTTATGGGTCCGTAAAAATAGAAATGTCCACACTATAGTAAAGGCTCCCAAATTCGATTTTAAAGAGTTGAGTAGGGAAAAAATTATCCTACTCGGTTGCATTGAAGGAGAATCCAAGTATCAACAATTTAAGACTTGGATGTTCCATTATTGAAGTTTATATTTGAGATTAATAAATGCATTGATTGATACCATTCAATTTGTGATGAGTTCATTAGTCAAATTGTTAATGTCTTGATAATCAGTTCATTTTATATGACCTCATACTTGGTGTTCATTATTTTGAAGTTTATCCCTAATGAGGAAAATTTGGGAATAAAAAGAACATTGATCAAGGACCTATAGTGCCCCAATGTTAACCATTTTTTATTCAAATAAATGGAAGAAGGGATCTTTCATCCATGATAAGTTTTTTAGATACATTTTTTTTAAATTATTTCTAGATACAAAATAATAAGATTATATGATGAAGTAATAAAATTAATATACTTATATATTGATTAGTACATGTAAAATGTAATGTATTTATATATTCAAGATTTTAAAAACATAAGCAAGCTAGCGGTGCTTCCCATCAGGTTCATTGATGACCTAGTCCATAGAAAATTCTATTGACTAATCCTTTATTTTTGCAAAAAGGTTATTTGAAAGTACCGTAAGGGCTTGGTATAATATCATTTTACCACTAGATACTATAGTTGTAAGTCCTTCAGCAACTTAAGTAATTTAGAATGCAAAATCCAGTAGTTCCATTTTTCATCTATTATAGAGAGATTTATGACCAAAGAGTGTTATTAAGGCTTCCCACCTAAAAGAAGTAGATATGGTATTTTATCATGAGCTTAAGGATGAGGAATTTTTCCAACTATGATAGAGACTAAGGAGTTCATGAGTGACCAATAGCACAATCAAGCTTCTCTATGTGGTTAAATATGGAGAAGGAACAATAGGTGATAGAAGAACAAAGGTTAGAAGGTTATAATGAATACCAAAGAAATATTTAAAGAATATTTACCTAATGAATTCACACAAGAGATACAAATCACCCCTAAGGTTGAGATATCAATATATACATAAGAAGCTTCTAAATGGAAATCTTCCTTTCAAGAAGATAAAATCCAATGCAAATTTCTAAGTGATAGGATTTGGTATCATAAGAGGTGAATCGCCCAATGGATCGCCCATAATACACTAAAACATATAAGTAGTTAAAGTAGCTAGATATCCAACAAATTCTTCAAAAGTATAATAATCCCCTCAATACCCCTCCTCAAAGAAATATTCACAAGGGACACCTATAACCACTTCATCAAAGCAAAATAAAGCTAGAGGTATTAGTGGAACTGCTAGAAAAATAGAGGTAATGGTGGTGATGATTACAATTATTCCATAAGAAATAAGAGCAATTCAACATTGCTTGAAATGTATAAAAAAAAGGTAAAAGAGGGAGGTTGACAAGATATGGCATTGGCCTTAACGAAGCAACCCTAATATGACCATGGTGACTCTCTAACACAAATGTTAATGGAAGACCAATGTTTGGAAAGAATTAGGAAAGACATTGATCTTTATATCTTGTTAGATGATGTACTATAATACTTATAACTAAAAAGGGTTAAATAAAATATGGCATATAATGGAAGTGAGAAAAATATTATAATGAAACAAGTTGTTCTAAAGCTCAACATACCATTTGGAAATAAGTTGACAAGGGAATATTTTGATGTCATAACACATGATTTATCCATATTGGACATCCATCAGAACATTAGACTTCTTAAATAGATATGCATATTGAAAAGGGACAACATCTATGATTTTATCACCAAAAATGCAAAGCTCAACACTAAAAAATAGCACATGAAGAATTTTTTCAACTTTAGAGTAACACAAATAAGAAAATATAACATTAGGATATATGAATCTCAAACATCATGCTTTAAAGAATTTATAAAACTTCTTAACCCAATTAAACAATCACAAAATCAATTAGGAAGGAAAAGGAAACCCCATTGGCTGAAAAACAAGAAGATATAGAAGAGATTACCACAGACTTAGATAAGATCCATAACATTGTTACAGTTATAAGAGTCTTTGTAAGAAGAGAAGATCGCTTCTATATTCCCCCCCCTTTATGGTATCAGAGCCCTATTCAGAATCCTCAGAGCTTTGTGTCTGCGAGTCTAGATGCCCAAAATTCATATAGTCATGTCTGTAATATTCACTGCAATCATAGTTTATGTTGTTGTGTATGTGTTGAAGAAAGCATTGTAGAAGGTATCGGCTTGATCAAACGCCATCTTCAAGTAGCCCTCCAAAAAGTTCCTGCAAAAAAACTACAGATATAGTAAATCAGTAAGTTCAGCTTACCATGGATTCTATTGCATCTACATCTGATGAAACACTGGTTAATTATGCATATCAGATTGATGATATTGAAGAAGAAAAAGCAGAAGTAGGAACATATGATTTATCTTTGTTGATTCCTAAATTAGATGAACATGAGGTTTATCAGTTAGATAAACAAAAAAAGTTATTGAAAAAGAATGAAAAAGGGATAAAAAAACATTTGCCTCTGTTTATTTATACTCCCAATATCAAACAAGTGTTTCAGATTGTTGAATCTAACATTAGGGTGAGTACACAAAAGGCTTGCAGAAAACTAAATGTTTTCAAATCCAGTGAGTTGAAGGCCCTTGCACAGTATAAATTACAGGGTTATAACTACATCCATTTTGGTGCAATTCAAATCATTATTACACCTCTTTTTAGGAAAGGTCTGCTAGGATCTACTTATTGTGGGCTTGTTGATAATCGATTCACATCATTTGATCAAGCTATTATTGGCCAGACTGTTGCTTCATTAGCCAAAGGAGTTCAACATGTGACTTTCTACCCTGATTTTCCATATCCTTTGCAGGATGATAGTTTTGGAAAAATCTAGCAATTATTGATAGAAACAAGGGGATTGGATTTGAAACCAGGCAGTTTTGAATTGTCAATAACTATAAAGTTTTTGTGTCAAGTGTGTAATACATTACTTCCAATTAAGTATAATACAGAGAAAAGTAAGTTTGCAGTACCAGTAGGAATGGTTTCATAAGATGCAACTAGTATGCATGTAAATTTTACAGAATTTGAAATTCCTAGAGAATGGGAACTGAGTATCAAATCTGAAAATCCAAGGCACTCAATATCAGATTATAAAATGGAAGTTGCAGATGATAAGGAAAAGGCTAAGCTTACATTTTCTAGGCCACCTTTGCTACGAACTAGTTCCTTAAAAATTCCAAGACCAATGCCAGTGGTCAGACAGAGCCCTTCCATTAGACCTCCACTCCATCCTCAGGAATATAATCCTGTTCAAAATCAGGATGCTAAAAAAGCTACCTTGCCTAATTTTATTTCTAGTATCACTATAGAAACATCGGATCCAAAGCCTCGAGTTGATATCCACCCTATTAGTAACATACATATGATGATGTTTAATCCCGACTCTTCTTTCTCCAAACAATGGACACATAAAGAAAAAGTCTTCCATGCTGGTGGCAAATGGCCACTTAAAGAAAAACACTGTATCACTATGTTAGATTCAGAGCAGCCCTTGGTTAGAGCAGATGTTTCATGTGTTCTAGAACATAATGTTGATGATATTGCTGATCAATCTGATTCAGTTCGACAAGACAATTATATCAATCATTGGAGTCAGTATGCAGAAGCACACTTTGATAATATTGAAGAATCTCTCTTCGATATTCAAGAAGAATTAAAAAAAGTCAATGAAAATTTGGCTGCAGTTCATCAATTTCAGGAAGACCAAAAAAATGCTACCAAAATAGAGGGGAAACAAATCAAAGCTCAAACAAAATCTTCCCCTAAACCCATTCAATTTGCAAATACATCTAACCCTTTGTCTATAGTACCCACATGTTATCAGGCAATACAAAAAAGGCTAGGCAAAAATAAAGATGAGGAAAATTCCACCAAAGAAAAACCTTTTCATTTGAAAATGGCTAGAACAACAGGAGTTGAACAACAATCCAAATTTATGTTTCCATTTAATATTAGAGAAGGAGCATTCATGTTAAATATTGATGGAAATCCAAATCCTCAAGAAGTTATTCTTATTTGGATCAATCATTACCGTTCTCTCCAAGCCATTCATAATATGGATAATCCTGGTATCATTGAGTTAGCCAGTAGACATTTTGCTGGTTCTGTATTACAATGGTGGGTTCATGCCATAGATGCCTCCAAAAATCAGGTTTATGAAGAAGGGTTACAAACACTGCATGAAGCATTAATGTTAGAGTTTACTCCAAATAATGTGAATAAGGAAAAAGAGGACCAGTTGAGTCTTGCATTCAAGAAACTGCATGATATGTCTAGGTTTGAAGAATATGTCCAGGAATATATGAAAAAGGTGTATGAACTAAATTTGCATAGAGATCAGTTTGTAAAAATCCAGTTCTTATCATCATTGCCGAAAGGTTTAGGACAATTGGTCTTAGACAAAGTTGGACAACAAGGTGTAGACATAAATACATTATATTTTGTGGATATTATTGAAGCAGTGAGGCAAGAATGCAGATGAATCTATTTGTATGATAAAGTTTCAAAATAGAGACTCACATTAACTACAAAATAATGTTCAGGGATTGATGGAGCAGATACATTCAAGAAACCCCAAGCTACTAGAAAATATTTCAAAAGAAGTAAGGGTAAAATATTTAAGCCTTTCAGGTACTTTAGAAAAAAAGACAGCCATCTACCAAAAATGTGAAAGATGTATGTTGTTATGCATGCAAAAAGAAAGGTCATTATGCTCACTCTTGCCCTACTAAAGCTCCTCGAAATATGAGAGCTATATTCTTTGAAAACCCTGAATTAGTTGAGAATTGGGAATTATGTGAGACAAAAATTCAACTACAACAATGGAAACAATCAGGAGATCTACTTTTCAAATGTCTATATGAATGTCCTGATGTTCCAAATTATGATTTTCTTGAAGAAAAAATGAATGAGGAAGAATTACAATCAATTAATAACATGTTTAGGATATATCCAGTTGACCCTGATATGCCTGAATTAGAATATTGTTCTAACTGTGAAGAATACCAAACACAGTCACAAATAGATGAAGAAGAATTAGAAAAACAATATGAGGAATATCAATCTTACCAGGTGCACAATAATATTTCTCATAGTTCTTCATCCTTCTCAGAAGAAGACAATCATTTCATTGATGATGTTGAATCAGAAGTTCATTCTGATTACAGTGAGAATCAAGCCACCCCGGCTTTTCAAAAATATGATCCTTTTAAGGATCCCAAATCTTTAATGCCTTTCAAAAAGCCAGTCAAATTGCCAAAACAAGAAAAAGTTTGTTTATCATAAGTTTCCTCTTGCATCAAAAAGTGCTCAGTTACAAATCCATAAGATGGTATCCACTTATCATCAAATTTTGTGTCCTATCAGAATTGCAGGAGATGGAGGAATTCATTTTTAGAAAACAGTTGCTTTTATTGATACTAGCTGTAATCTTAATTTTTGTCATGAGAAAATGATTCATAACTGGGTAGAGTCTACTAAAGATTTCCAGGTTTCAACAATGAATGGAAACAGAGGTTTAAAGTATTTTGCATTTGATATTCCCATTCAAATTGCTGGAAAAATTATCTATGCTAATTTTGTTCAAATTAATGATGCTGGATATGATGTTGGGTTAGGCAGCCCATTACTGGATAAATATGGCCCATATACAATTGCTCAACATTGTTTAGTGTTGAACATAGATAATGAAAAAATCACGGTACCTAGATTACCAACAGTTTTTCATGCACACAAATTAAAATCTCAGTGGACATATCCTTCCATTGAAGATATTATCAATCATGAGCAGGCATTAGAAAAACAAAGACTGCAATAGGGTTATTTGCATTCTTTAAGCAAGTTAAATCTGGAAGTTTCTCCAAAAAAATAAAACAACTTGTTGATAGTATGCAAGAATGTTGTGTGGAACACCCATTAGAAAAATGGAGTACAAAATCTCCAATGGCATAAATACCTACTCTTCATTCTTTACCAGTTATCGGTAAAAGAATTGTCATGAATAAAGAAGATGATATAGAAGCAAGAAACCAGACTCAAGAGTTACTGCAGAAGGGATTAATCAAAAAATTTGAATTCAGTTATTCTTGTTCTGCATTCATAGTTCGAAAGCATTCTGAGAAAAAAAGAGGTAAAGCCAGAATGGTCATAAATTATATTCCATTGAATATTATAACTCAAAGCATCAAATGGCCATTGCCAGATAAACAACAGTTAATACATAGAGTCAGTCAGGGGAAAATATTTTCTAAATTTGACTGTCTCTGGATATCACCAGATAAAAATTCATCCCAGGGATATTCATAAAACTGCATTCACCACACCAACAGGATTATATGAATGGCTTGTCATGCCATTTGGATTGAAAAATGCTCCAGCACAATTTCAGATGAGAATGGATAGGATTTGCCAACCCTTCCATTTATTTTTGGCAAATTATATTGATGATTTTCTTATTTTCAGTCAGAATATAAAGGACCATGAATCTCATTTACAACAATTCAAGCAGCTTATGATCAAGCATGGTGTAGGACTTTCCAAAGATAAGAAGAAATTCCAAATTGCAGTTACAGAAGTCGACTTCTTAGGAGTCCTCTTAAAATATGGTAAGATAGTCATGCAACCACATGTTCTTGAAAAAGTTTCCTTGTTTCCTGATCAATTACAAAATAAGGAACAATGCCAAATATTTCTTGGTTGCATAAATTATTTGCATGATTATATCCAGAGAGTAGCACAAATTACCAAACCTATCAGAGAATGCATGAAGACAGAACCTTTCCAATGGAGTTCTGATGCTACTAAAGTTGTATCTTTAAAAACATATTGTCAAGATTTGCCCCCTCTGGAACCAGCACTCACAGG
Source organism: Wollemia nobilis (assembly GCA_028583015.1). Lineage (NCBI taxonomy): Eukaryota > Viridiplantae > Streptophyta > Pinopsida > Araucariales > Araucariaceae > Wollemia > Wollemia nobilis. The sequence goes on from JAQPPZ010016675.1 coordinate 2,391,354, forward strand.
ACCATATGTCTTGCAAACAGATGCTAGCAAGCAATTTTGGGCTTGCATATTATTGGTGCAGAAAAATTAGAATGAAAAATTAGCCGGATATAAATCTGGTCAATTTAAAAACCATGAGCTTAATTATTGGCCTACAGAAAAAGAAATTTTGGCCATCATTAAAGGAATTGAAAAATACAGAGTACTGTTGTTACCAAAAGAATTTATCATAAGAACAGACAGTAAAAATTTCAAATGGTTTATGAGTAAAAAGATATCAACACAATTATGTCGTGGAAGGTATGCATGGTGGCAGACCCTTCTTTCACAATATCAATTTTCTATTGAATATATTCCAAGGAAAGACAATTCTCTGCCAGATGCATTAACCAGAGAATTAGCACATATGAACATGTTTGGTGGACATCCAGTTGCATGGAGAAGTTGGCCTATAAACACACTAGAACTTCGTCAATCATGGTGTCAAAGAATTCGAGGATACTTTCCTGCTGCAGAACAAATTAGGTTTTCTACTAATTATGTTCCTTATATTGATTTTGTTTATAATTCTGCAGGAAGGATTAATGTTTTTGTTAACCAAGCTAGATGGAGTCTATTTACTTCTTCCATGGTGCAACACATCCTCAATAATGGAGTACTTGATGATGTCATTATTCTTTGAAACTCAACCAGGGAAATGTCTCCTCATTTTTTGGATTTCTTCAATATGTTTGTTATTGATCCTTTATGGCAACAATATTTAAATACTCATATTGTAAGAATAAATTTTATAGATATTCCACAAGTATATGTGTTTGCTGATGAAGAACAAATTTATACTCCAGATCCTCCATCACCACCAGATCCTCCACCAGATGCTTAATAAGAAGATACTAATATTGATGTAGTTGAAATAATGGTTCGCGACTGTATAGACTGTCAAGCATCATTAATAGGCATGTGTTCATGAATATTTTTCCCGTCGTTAGATTGTACAGACATCAACGATAGACACTAGCCTATTCAAAATGTTAATACCCCGTTTGATGCTCTCCACATATGTAGTTATTTTACCCATTGTTTATAATTTCGCAATATGAAAAAATTTGTGGTATTACTGTTTTTCCAACTTTTAAGTGTCGACAACATCTTATGCCTGCACGTGGAATAATCTTAAGTTATCTAGTATCGGCAACATCTTATGCCTACACGTGGAATAATCTTAAGTTATCTTCGAGAGAGTTCTATACCTCTTATATTGTATATATACTCGATGCCTTTCGCATATGAAGCATCGAAGAAATTGTAATCTGTGAGATTTGCTAAGTGCAAACGCTTGAAGCCATGAATAGAAGCTTCCTATTCCCAGGGAATAGTTTATGCAATTTTCATTGTAGAATCTGTGTGATCTTGCATACTCTAGTACCTAATTGCCTTTGTGCGACCTAGAGTTCCTGTTAGAAAGCCAGTCTTCAGTAGGATTTCAGAGGAAACCCGTCCGAGGTGGTGAGGAAGCTCCACTCTGAAAAAATATTGTTGTAAGAACCCTAAGACATATAAGGGTTTGCAGATCTGATAAAAGTATGCTTTGCATCTACACTTTTTAAAGCGATCTGCTCGCATCAAAAATTTGAAATATTTGTGTATGAATCTAGTGTTTCCCAATGACAACCAGGGATTAATAGCGGAGAAGAGAAGATCGCTTCTAGATTCCTCCCTTTATGATGTAACCAGTAAGTTTCACAAAGTATTCAATTTTTTTGTGGAAAACCCTTTACCAATTACACAAGGCACAATAAATTGTTGGTCAACTTATAAAACCAAGATGAAGTAGCTTGTATAGAAATGGACAAACATATAAGTTGTATTGGTAACCACTAGTGGTACTATGTAAATCTAAGGTGATAAAAGAAATAACATAGAAGTCAAAGAAATTTATTCCTAAACTAGAGATTTTTCTTTGGGAAGCAGTCCAAAATAAGATCCTAACAGTGGATAATATTAAGAAGAGAGATTTCAGTTTTCTAATAGATGCAATTTATGTGAAAAGGCAGAAGAATCAGTGGAACACATCTTCTTGGAATGTCCCTTGCTCTAAATACTTTCCAGCTCCTCATCAACAGGATGGGCATCTCTTGGTGATGCCTTCTAATATGGTCTTGTAGTTACAACAATGGGAGAACTCTTTTTTCAGTCCTATTATTAATGTAATTTGGAACCTAATTCCATTTCATTTTGTGTGGGGAGTTTAGTTAGAGAGGAACAAGAGAATTTTTAGAGGGGAAAAAAGGTTTGCAATGAGAAGTTTTGGAAGTATCACCCACTTTTTAGAGGAGAATTTTAAATATATCAAGTACCCTATAAAGCCAGAGAATACTGAAGAGACTATGATAGCTAAGGCATGGAATTTAGAACCTATTAGTGGTGGAGAGGCAAATGTTCAGGTTAGAACTGATGTAAAACGAAAATCGCCTCGAGATGACTGGTTGAAGTTAAATTTTTATGGGGCATCCAAAGGTAACCTAGGTAAGGTTGGAGCAGGAGCAATTTTGAGGGACAATCAAGGTAGATTGGTGGGGGTAGCCTACAAGTTTTTGGGAATTACTACTAGTCATAAAGTTGAAGTTAATGCTTTACATCTGGGTGTCAAGCTAGCCAAGGATCTAGGAGCTAAAAAAGTTATCTTTGAAGGAGACTTTTTGAATATTATCAATATTTTGAAAAAAGAAGGAGAATCTAATTGGCAAATTGATTACATTATGCAAGATATTAGAGATATTGTAAAGCATTTTGAAGAAGTTGACTTTGTTCATGTCTATAAAGAAGGTAACAAACCAGTAGACTGGCTAGTGAACTTTGGTGCCATTAAAGAAGAGGATATGATATGGATCCCCCTAGGGTGGTCCATGAGGACTTAGAAAATTTCATGATAGAGGACTGTAGCTAATTGAGGTCTAGGATAGATACTATGTATCTTCCATCTAGGGGATATCTGGCTATTTTCCCTTGGTAGCTATGTAATTGATAGGCTGAATTTTTGTTGTAAAAGGGTTCAGGCCCTTTCAAAATCTCGTTTTTACCCTAATAAAAAAAACGAGTCAAAGAACTACAAAAATATAGCAATCTTGTATAGATAAGAAATAAAACATTAGAGTAGGTTATCAAATATTACACTAAATTGATAGACAAAGCATTTAATCAAATCAACAAAATAGATGGCTACTTTAAAGGAATTGGCATAAAAATTAAGTTTAAAGTAGAACAAATGGTGAAGAAGGAAATGACTTAAGCATAAATTAATGGATATTGGAATGAGATCTTCATAAAATTTAAAAAAATGATGTTCTTAACAAGTTTGTAGGACGTTTCTTAATCAAAATCCAATTCCTAAAATTGATAAGTATTATGGATGCAAACAGGAATCAAATTGAAGATCAAAAGGACATGGTTGATGCCAAAAAAAAAAGTTGATGGAACCACTTCGTAGCAAACCTTTGACCTATGAACTTGCCTATTGTTGTAAAATTTTCAAATTACTCATTTTTTTATTATGCTATTTCATAACCCTGATTTGTCTAAGTATAAATTATAATTAAGTAGAAAATATAATTAGTTATTTTTTCTACTAATTAATCAAGATAAATAAAGAGTTGATTATACCTCTTAACCAACAAAAGTTTGTTAAAAAGGGATAAAAGGAAGGAATAAATGGTTTTAGTTCCAACTTTGGACTAAGCATATTGTGGTTAACATCTTGATGTATAATTTTTGAAGAAATCAAATACCTTTTTTTCTCAAAATGTAAAGTGATCTTATCTAAGTCTATGGTAATCTCTTCTATTATTTCTCAAATTGTAAAGTGGTCTTATCTAAGTTTGTGGTAATAGTTAAATACTTTTGTCAACAATTGCACGATATTAGTATTTCTTTGTTTCAAATTTATTATTGTTGTTGAATACCTTATAGCTATTGAAAGGTCTTCATTTCTATGTTGATATATGCATGTGATCTATTATTTAAAGTATTGCTTAAATTTTGAATGTGTTCTTGATATCCTTAAGATAATTGATAAATCAATGAAGACCACTTATTTATTTTCATATTGTGTGCATCCTCTTTACTTGATTCCTAAACTATATAAAATTAAAAATATATATTTTACAGGAAGGATACACCCTTCCATTAAACCATGGAGAACTTAAACTATTCTCTACATTTTTTAGAGTTCAATTTTTTGTCTAAAGCAGAAACGTTTAGACCAACAACTTCATTAGACACCCTTGACACATTTCTAATTAGTTATTCCAATGCAAGAACCAAAAAATAGTTATGGAATGGAGTATATAGACTTACTATTTTGGGTATCAATCACTAGCAATTTTAACCTTTTCCATCTTCCTCTCATTTAAGAAAGAACAACAATTTATTTTGTTGATGAAAATTTAACTAGACAAGATATAAGTAGAATTAAAATTACCTTATTTGTTGATAGTCTTTGAGTTTCTTATATATATATATATATATATATATATATATATATATATATATATTAAAATCAGCTTGCTAGGTCTATACACTTGAGCATCACTCAACTTTTTGAATTCTATCTTCCCCTTCTAAGCCTCATCAAGGCATATATAGAGTATGCAACATTTGGTGGTACACCATTTTGTTAGAGATGCCTCCAAATTCTTGTTTTACTAGAAGTAATAGTTTCTCACCCAAGATGTAAACTCTTACTATAAATAAGAGTCATGGGATCCACTATAAACATATTTTGGCCATGAGAACCCAAAGCTACACTTTGTGAAGCCCACATTGTGCTCTTATAATTCATGAAATTGGTGGGAAATTTATAGGTTTTCTACTCTCCACTATAGGCACTACCCTCCTAGATTGTTCAATGTTTGGTGATGGCATAGCTCTTTTGCCCATTTTGTCATTTGCTTTACAGTTTCATATCAATCAAATGGGAACATTGTTATTATTCAAATTTCCATGTGTTGATTGATTACACACTTTCCTTGCTATGGTTATGACCATATTTACTTCGAATTTTGCATACCCTAAACTCACAAATTTACTTTTCATGCATTTAATTTCCATTTTAACTTTTCGTACTTTAATTTCATGCAATTAAATTAGTTTAGATTAAAATTTAGCAAGAATAATGAGGAATCAGTTTAAATCCAAAGGTTGGAAGAGGCTATAACACCTTCCATCCAATATTATTGAAACTATTATTGGGGCACATTAGAAGTTAGACAATTCCTAGGTTCAACACTTATTAGAGTTCTCTTCAACTCCTGACTCAAAATGTTTGAAGCAATCCTTCTATATTATTATCTTACAAATATAAATATCAAAAAATCCTTAGGTGCTAAAATTCTATTAAAAAATGCATATCTAAACCACACTTAATGTTTTAATTAACTATTATTGTTGTATACTTTTGGTCAGTGGTGTTGGTTATAAGAGTAAACAATTTTTAGGTTAGTATATAATTTAATATGACAACATCCTACTAATGCCAACCCCATTCTTATGGGGAGAATGGTGATTTTTCTACGCATTGTTGTCAATGTGCATATTCGATAGGATATATTAAATGGAAAATACATGCCATGAAAATCAGTATTTCAATAAAATTTTGAATTTAAAGAGAATATTGCAACATGAAAATGATTTTGAGTATGTTGATAAAAATTGAATTTAGGTACACCGATTCAATAAAAGAAATTGAAAGTAATTAAATATCAAGGGAATCCATCTTGGTGGAGTCATACAACACCTAATACACTAAACATTAACAAAAACATTACCTTGCCCCCAAGGGCTAGGTGGATTGGTAGTTGTCTGTCTGGACAAGTGCTTACAAAGAAGAGACCTAGGTTCAAACCTTGGGGGCATGCATATTTCTTTGCAAAGGTAGTAGTCTGATCTAAATCCTTTGAGTACAAATCCCTGGTGGTTCCTCTCACGTTGAGTCAACAATCACAAGGTGGTATAGGCTTGTTGGGAGCAGACCCTGTGGTTTGAACCCTGCACTTGGCAATTACTAAAAATAGTGTGGATGTAACCAACTCCCCTATGTATATATATAAAAAAGCATTGTCTTTATCTTCTTTATAGTTATATATCCACTTCAATATTTCCAATATTAAAATAAAATGTTCTCATATCTCCTTCAACATTTAAGGAGGTTATTTCTTTCTTTAGGAATTATATATTTACATATAGTATTTTTTTTATTATAACAAGATCAAATATCCAAATATCTCTTTTTGGTATTAATAAAATATGGATTTTTAACTATATTACAACTTTTGATGCCCTCCAACAATTCAATATCAAATATGAAATGAAGTTTCCAAATATCAACTAATAAATTTATTTGTTAACTGCTTTTAAACCTGCCTTGGTTGACTCTATGAGATGGATTATCTTGGTCTCCTCGCAAATAGATTGGTATGTGGTATTCAATGAAGTTTAGAAGGATCAATCAACCAATTTCCTCGTACTCTACAATAATTTGCAAAATATTAATCTCATGCCACACATGAACATTCTCAAAGACGTTTGTGCATGTTTGTATGAACATATAATATCAAGTGTCTTTAGCAACACAAATTTTGGTGAGAACAAAATAGTATTTGTACAAATAAAATTTAGTGTCAAACACACACAAATGATTACTAAAGACTATTATAAAAATTATTTTTATAGATGAATGGAAATTTAATAAATAACAAAAACACAATTAACATTAATAAAAAATGCATATGGTGGAAATGTGGAAAACCAATGTGAGTTTCTCTCCTTTCCGTTTTCAATTAATATGGCTTAGAGACATTTCCTTCAGACCTCATGTGCAACAATGGTGGAAGGAAGGTAAACCTAGGCATGGGACTAAGATGTTCTATTTTTCCAAAAGACTGTAATACACTAAATCCAAAATCAAGACTTGGAACTGGAAAGAGTTTGGGGATGTAAAAAAAAAATATGAAGTTATTGCTCATCTTGAAAATGTGAATAAGAAAATCCATTTAGATGGCCTCACAGAGAAGAGAAGTGCAGATGAAATTAAACTCACAACTCAGTTAGAGGAAAGGGAAAAAAGAGAAGAAATCTTATGGAAGCAAAAATCTAGAATTCAATGGCTCAAAGAAGGAGATCGAAACACAAATTTCTTCCACAAATCTCTTCTAGCTCGAAGATCTCACAACTTTATTTCTTCCTTAAAATCATATTCTGGAGATGTTGTTTATACTTGGGATGGCATGAACTCTATTGTTGTTGATTACTTTTCCAATATTTTTGTCGCTACTCCTCTTGACTCAGCCTTCTCAACATAATGTTCTTCAAGCAATCCCTTCTCTTATCACTTCGAGGAGAACTCTATTTTGACTGCTCCTGTTACTATCAATGAGCTTCAACAAGTAGTTTTTTAAATGGAAAAAGGGAAAACCCTAGGTCCTGATGGTTTTCCTATTGAGTTCTACCAAGAGTTCTAGGATACCTTCATGTTGATTTATTAGAGGTGGTGGAAGAAGCCAGGAAAGCCAAAGAAATTTTTATGGTTATCAATAAAACTTATATTACTCTTGTTCCCAAAGCTCAAGAGGTTGATCATATCTCAGCTTTTAGACCTATTGCTTTATGTAATGTTCTCAAAATTATTACTAAAATCATGGCAGAAAGGTTGAAGCCTCTTTTGCATAAGATTATTTCCCCGAGCAAGGGGGTTATGTGGAAGGACGTCAAATAGTAGATGAGATAGTTCTTGCTCAGAAGCCATCCATTCCATGGATATGCAAAATTCTCCTTCCATGTTCATTCGGTTAGACTTATCCAAAGCTTATGACAGAGTGGATTGGCACTTCCTTATCAAAGTTTGAGGCAATTTGGTTTCTCTAAGGATTGGATGGATTGGATTATGGGATGTATCTCTTCAGTTTCCTACTTAGTTCTTATCAATGGCAGGCCTTCTCAGCCTTTTCCCGCCTTCCAGAGGTATTAGGCAAGGTGACCCGCTATCCCCTTATTTATTCATCATTCTTGTTGAATGCTTGGGTAGGACTATAACCAAAAAGAGGGAAATCAAAACCCTTGAGGGAGTTACCATTGCTCATGGAGCTAGGCCTATCTCTCATCTTCAATTTGTGGATGACTCTACTCTTTTAGGTAAAGCTACAGTTAAGGAAGCTTCTAATATTAAGCAAATCATTAGCTGTTTTTCTAAGGCTATCGGGCAGCTTGATCAATGAATACAATTCTAAAGTTATTTTCTTTCACTGCTCTGCTAGACAGAATCCATGGTCTTGGATAAATTAAGATATAAGAAGACCTCTCTTCCAATCACTTATTTAGGTATTCCCATAAATATTCAAAGGTGGAAAAATAAAGATTGGAATTGGTTGTTGGACAAAGTCAAGAAGAAAATTGGAAAGTGGACCAACAAGTGGCTTTCTTCTGGGGGTAGAATCACCTTGGTAAAATCAGTCCTTCAAGCTATTCCTATTTATGTTTCTTCCATTTTGAATTTCCCAAAGGCTGTTCTTCGAGGGTTGGATCAAATCAGTCATCGTTTCCTTTGGAGTGGTACTAAGGAGAAAAGAAAATGGGCCTTGGTGAAATGGGATACTTTATGTCTTCCTAAGAGTGAAGGGGGGTTAGGATTCCGGTCTTCAATTAATAACAACAAAGCTTTAGTCGCTAAATTATATTGGAGGCTGTTGCATAACCCCAATGCTCTTTGGGCCAATAATCTTCGTGCTAAATATGCTCGAGAACAAAAGTCTTGAAGACCTTGTTCGCTATCAACTTCCTACCAAAGGTTCTCCCATTTTAGCAGCTTCTTAAGACTCGGTGAGGATTTGATAAAGAAAAAATTATTTTGGATCATTCATAATGGTCAACATGCAAATTTTTGGACAGATTCTTGGGATGGTCACAAGCCTTTGATAACTCAGTTTCCCGATTGGAGGCTTTGGATGGAGGAGCTTCACCGAGGTAATTGGATAAAGGTGGCTAATTACTCGTCGGTACCATACTCGGTAATTCAAAGGTTGGTAGATATTGGATCCCTATTGAGGACTGGCCTATTCAAATCCTACAAAGGCAAAGACAAGATATCCAAGGCATCCTTCATATGAGATCCCTCTCTTGGTCCCATGAAAAATATTGTTTTGGATGGAACAACACTACTAAGGGTGAGTATTCAATTGCTCAAGGTTATTTGACCTTATGCCATAATAATCCCAACCATTCTTCTGACATATTTTCTCGATTGTGGGCTCAAAAGATCTGGCCTAAGGTGAGGTTTTTTAATTGGCTTTTATTGCATCGTAGGGTGCTTACTCGGTGAGCAACTTATGAAGCGTGGTTTTCATGGCCCTTTTAGATGTGAAATGTGTGAAGAGAATGTAGAAAATATCAACCATCTTTTTATTGAGTGTACTTTAGCCTCTAAGCTATGGAGGAGAATGGCCACTTTACTTGGCTTACAATGGTCCAATTTTTTTACTTTTGAACAACTTTGGAGGGATTGGCCTAATCAAGAGGGTGTTGATCATTTTATTAGGCGCTTAGTTTGGATGGGTTCTACCATTCTTCTTTGGAATATTTGGAATGAAAGGAATAGCCAAATTTTTAATCAAGATAGGAAGGATATTCACTATATTTGACAAAAGGCCATAGCCAACTTAGTTGAATCAGTCCATCAACTCCTTAATCACCCCCAAAACTCCCACCAAAGATGGGATCAAGTGATGCAAATATTGAAGATTAAACCTTCTAAGGGCAACCAACTTAAAGGGAATGTGAGTATTAATAAGATGGATAGGACTAGAAATTGGCAACCCCTCCTAAGAATTTTGGAAAAGTCAATACTGATGGAGCCTCTAGAGGGAACCCTGGAAAAGCCAATGTGGGAGGAATTGGTAGACTTTCAGATGGCTCCCTGGTTTTTACTTTTGCTGAGAATTTGGGTATTCTTTCCATTAACCTTGTTGAGGGGTATGGTATCCTCAGAGGTCTTCAAGAGGCTACTAATGTTGGATGGGAAAAAGTGTTAGTTGAGTCTGACTCTCAACTTATGATTAATCTCTTGAAGACTCCTTCTAAGAATCATAAGGTGGATTGGAGAATAAAAATAATTATTGAGAAGATTCAGTTAATCCAGATGGGATTTTTGAAAGTTGATTACAATCATGTGGTTAGAGATCAAAACAAGAGTGTTGATGCTTTAGCTAATTGGGCTTTGGACAAAGGTGATCTTACTTGTTATGGCCACCCTCCTATATGGTGGGCTTCTCAAATTAGGGAAGCTCTTCTTTCTATCATTTCTTTGGATGGCTCAAGTTCTGAAGGTACCTAGTTTGTTCTTGTTTTTTTTTTTTGCTTCTCTTTGGTTCATTCAGTTTTTTTTTAGTTCCCTAGCTCATTCTATTCTTTATTTTGTTTCCTCTATTGATTCTTGCCTTAATAGTCTTCTGGTCTAGATAGGTCATTGTTTTGTTCATTTTTTTCTTTTTTCTTTTTTCTTTTTTTTTTTTGTTTTTTTAGTTTAGTTTTTTTGATGTGGGTGGGTTCTTTTGTTTTGTTTTGTTTTTGTGTTCTTTGTGTTGTTTTGTTTTTTTTTTATGTTTTTTGTTATTGTTCTTGTGTTTTTTTTGTTCTTGTTCTTGGATTTCTCTTTGTTTGTGTTATTTCGTGTTTTTATGTGTGTGTTTTCTATGTATTTTGTTTTTGTTTATTGTCTGTTGTTGGTTGTTTTTTATTTTTTATTTTTATTTTTTTAGTTTTTTGTTGTGTTTATTTTTCATGTTTTTTTGGGTTGTCTTTGTAGTGTTTTGTTGTTTTTGTCTTGTTTGTGTTTTGTTATGTGGTTCTTGTGTTTTTCTATGTGGTTTGTGTTGTGGTTTCTTTTATCTTATTGTGCGTGTTTGGTTGTGCTTTTGTTTTTGACACACTCAAGGAGCATGTTTTTTATTTTATTTTATTATTTTTGTTGTTATTTACTTATTTTTAAATTGGTTTTGTGTGTTTGGTTGCTCCTTGAGTATGTCAAAGGTGGTAGGCCAGGTCCGAGTCCAAGGCGTTTTTGGCGAAACGGATACCCTTGCCTCCTTGGGTCTTACCCGAAAGTGGCATCCCTTTTGGGATGTTTTCCACAAATAAAAAAAAAAAATGCACACGATAACACAAAAATAATTATAAAATATTTTTTACATAGTTCTATATTTTATATAAAGATAGACTAGTCATTAGTTTTGGGGTCAAGTCAATAGAGGGACCACCATATAGCAAAAATATAAAATGACAAATCTAGAAAAAGGTATCACCTAGCAACATAGTTTTCTAAAGCTATGTACAAATAGACTGTAAGATATCATTGAGTTTATTTATTTATTTTCCTTCAATTTTATGGTAGACACTTTTTTTTTTTAATACACGTTAAGCATGCAATTTGCCAATATGAAATTAAATATTTTACACTAAACACTTGGAAATAAAATATACCAATTAAAAAAAGGCATCTCATGAATAAAAGTATACAATAAGTCATAAGTCTTATAACATGAATCTACTCTTGATTCCATGTGTAAGTTTTGTAAAAAACAAAAAGCACAGGAGCAACTATTCCTATACGCTCTTCCTATGGACTTCCATGTGCTTCCATTGCCTGTTTATGGCCAACCCTCATTCCTCTAGACAAAAATGGCATTTTATGCCTTTCTTTGTGTAACTATTTTACAACTTTTGATGCCCTCCAACAATTTAATATCAACTATACGTGTTGAATTGTCTAGTCTCCTTGTCAAAATAATAATGTATTATATGAAATGAAGTTTCCAAATATCAACCAATAAATTTATTTGTAAATTGCTTTTAAGCCTGCCTTGGTTGACTCTATGAGATGGATTATCTTGGTCTCCTCACAAATGGATTGGTATGTGGTATTCAATGAAGTTTAGAAGGATCAATCAACAATTTTCCTCGTGAACTTGTACTCCGCAATAATCTACAAAATATTAATTGCATGCTACACATAAACATTCTCAAGGATGTTTGTGCATGTTCATATTAACATATAATATCAAGTATCTTTAGCAACACAAAATTTGGTAAAAACAAATAATATTGCACAAATAAAAATAATAGTGTCAAACACACATGATTATTAAAGAGTCAAGACTAATATAAAAATTATTATTATAGATAAATACATATTTAATAAATAACCAGTTAGATTCCTCAACATTTCAAAGAGGAGAACCAGGTTCGAATCTTGCCAAATGATATATGGATAATATCCAAGCTTTGTTGTAATACCACCGTGTGGTGATGATTGATGATGTCATACGGGTGGGGCTTATTTCAATCCCATATAACCCATTAAAAAAAATAACAAAAACACAATTGACATTAATAAAAAAATGGCATGCATCTTATAACACAAAAATAATAATTATAAAATAACTAGTTCTATATGGTTATATAAAGATAGGCTAGTTATTATTATTAAATTTAATTGCTAAAAATATAAAATGACAAATCTAAAAAAAGTATCAAATAGCAAAAAAAAATATTAATATAACATGGCTTTCCAAAACTATGTATAAATAGGCTATAAGATATCATTGAAATATTATTTATTTATTTTTCTTCAATTTATAGCAGACGTTTCTTTTTCTTTTTAAATATATGTTAAGCATGTTAATGTTATTTGCCAACATGAAAATTAAATATTTTACATTAAACACTAAGAAATAAAATATACCAATGAAAAAAAGGGTATCTCATGAATAAAAGTATACAATAAGTCAAAGTCTTATAACATGAATCTACTCTTGATTCCATGTCTAAGTTTTGTAAGAAACTAAAAGAACAGGGACAACTATTCCCAAAGGCTCTTTCTATGGGCTTCCATGTGCTTCAATAGCCTGTGTAAGGCCAATCCTAAATCCTCTAGACAAAAATGAAATTTGATGCCTGCCTTTGTGCAACTATTCTACAACTTTTGATGCCCTCCAACAATTCAATATCAATTGTACATGCTGAACTGTCTACGTCTCCTTGTCAAAATATTAGTGTATAATATGAAATGAAGTTTCCAAATCTCAACCAATAAATTTATTTGTAAACTGCTTTTAAGCCTGCCTTGGTTGACTCTATGATATCGATTATCTTGGTCTCCTCGCAAATGGATTGGTATGTGGTATCCAATGAAGTTTAGAAGGATCAATCACCCATTTTCCTCGTGAACTTGTACTCTGCAATAATCTACAAAATATTAATCTCATGCCACACATGAACATTCTCAAAGACTTGTGCATGTTCATATAAACATATAATATCAAGTATATTTAGCAAGACAAATTTTGGTAAGAACAAAATAGTATTGTACAATAAAAATAATAGCATCAAACACACACATGATTATTAAAGACTAATATAAAAATAATTATTATATATAAATGCATATTTCATAATTAAAAAAAACACAATTGACATTAATAACAAAAAAATGCATCCAATAATACAAAAAGAATAATTATAAAATAGCCTTTACATAGTCATTATTATTTGATTTAATAGCAAAAAATATAAAATGACAAATTTAGAAAAAGTATCAGATAGTAAAATATATATGTATATATATAAATAGGCTATAAGATATCAATGAAATATTATTTATTTATTTTTCTTCAATTTAATAGAACACACTTTTTTTTTTTAATACATGTTAAGCATATAATTTGCTAACATGAAAATTAAATATTTTACACTAAACACTTGGAAATAAAATATACCAATGAAAAAAAGGGCATTTCATTGATAAAGGTATATAATAAGTCAAAGTCTTATAACATGAATCTACTCTTGATTCCATGTAGTTTTGTAGGAAACAAAAAGAACATGGGCAACTATTTTGGCCAAGTCTGTCCCATAGGCTCTTCCTATTGGCTTCCATGTGCTTCAATAGCCTGTTTAAGGCCAACCCTCAATCCTCTAGACAAAAATGACATTTTATGCCTTCCTTTGTGCAGTTGCAACAATTTATAACAAGAATAGAATAGATTCTCAAGAAACATTTTCAAACATCCAAATTCAATTCTTTGCTTAAATTCTTGAAAATTTTTATGGCATCGAGTTCTTACAGTAAGTAGCTCTAGTTTCTTAAAACTTTAGTTGTGGAACAGGTCCATCTAATGCAGTCCAATCATTGAAAATATATACTTCCAACGTATGTATTTGAGGCATGTAGCGTCATTACACACGGAATTTGAATTTCTATGTAAATAGGACATATATTTTATGTGTTTGAACTGTTTGATACTTAATTTGAGATGAATTTCTCTATTAATGTGTATGATGTTAGTTGTCATGGAATATTTTATGTACTCAAGCTTTGCATGTGTATCTGATCTCAAAGAAGTCATTTTGTCTTAAAATGGAAAAAATAAAATAAAAAAATCCTTTATGAAAATCAATGTTGTATGCATTTTCGTTTTCCTAAGACTTGCAGACCCTTCTATCAACTCTTGTGACTCCTGAGTCAATGGCCTTGCCAGCATTGAGCCATGACTACACCATAGGCATTTGCTTAAAGAACTGCATTGCTTATTGCTATCAACAACTCTTTATCTACATGCATGGTTAATCGTGTCTCATCTGCTTGAGTAGTGACATTGTATTCATGGATGCATAGTAATAGTCTCTCACTTTATAAAAGGAACATCCACTTGATATTCAGTGTTTGAAAATTTAAAACCATCATTCCACTGAATGTTTATTTGTTATATCAACCAGTAAGGATGCACATAAACTTCACAAGTTTCAATGATAGAAAGAGTCGTCATTTGTTCACATACTAGGCATAAGATATTTTCTCCATACCTTCAAATGTTCGTTGATGACCTTTGCTGAAATAGAGATGAGATGTTGTCCCTTATAGTACCTAAATTTCCACAAAAGGTACACCAATCATTTAACCATCAATCAAAAACTAAAAAGTATTACAATATTCTTGTTTTATACAGATATTACTTCAAGTTTTTCAAATAAGAAAGCAAATCCTAAGCAAAAAGCTTATATACAATCACTGCACTTAAGATGGAACAAAAACCAATTTAAAGCATGAAGTCAATCTATAAAGTAATAGTTAATAGCAAAACAAGTCACCATTGCATGAAAATTGTTGAGAAGCAAATAGAACATTTTGTACTAATTGATGCATTAGTACTTGAGTTGATGTTGAACTCAAATTCTCAGAAATATGCTCCAAAATAAAGGGTCATCTAAATGGAAGGAAAAATACCTTTCCTAAAAAAGGTCAGAATGCTTGTACTGAACACTGTATCTACATAGTAATGTGAGGAAGTAACCTCAATAAGTATAGACTGTTTTATGAATATGATGATAATTTGTATATAACTTATGATTATTGATGTTTATTTATCCCTTCAGTCCCTCTAATTAATGACAACAAATAATTATTGATTTATATTATACTTGCACAAATTATCTGGTTAATGAAGTCTTCCTATCTTACAATAGGTTGCTCTTAAAGTGTTGGTCAAAACTGATGCTTTCAGTTTAATGCTAGAGACATTCCTTTTAACTTGTATTTATCCATCTCTTTCACTAATACTTTCAAATGACTCTTATTGTTGAGATATTAGTGAAACTCCGTTGACTGCATGTTATTCTTATTCATAACATTGTGCCTCTCCTCATATTACCAATCCAACAAGAATACATTAGATACAAATGATGGTTGGAACCTATGTTAATATATGTGAACTTTCCAAGTGAAACTAGTAAGTTTGTGGTGTAAACTCAATGCAGATGTATCTAAGGTATATAATAATTTATCTCCAAGGATAACACCAATGCAAAGTATAGATCCATTTGTTGGAATGTAAGGGCAGAGTTTGTAGGTGGTCACAATAACCAAATTTGGAAGTCTTGATGTTCAAGCATTTTATAATGCTCATGTTATGTTGTTATGCAATACCTGTTTTCATGTTGTTAAGTAAAACTCTAAGAATGGTATGATATATACATAGTTCTTTATAGTTGTTAGCAACAAGTGAATCATTGCTGTTAATGTGCAAGCAGTTGGATGGTACAGCTGTTGGCCTCTGCCTTCTATCCACCATGAGATTACATCCATCCCAATATACTGTTCTTGGCATCAATCAAAGCATGTTTGACCATAGTCACCCTCCTTGATTGTACTGCATATACATTCTATACAAAGACTCATCCCTTGATCTCCTTTGGGTGCATACTTGTGAATTTGAGTTGATATTTCCATTGCATTGTCATACAATACATAGCATTTTATAATGCAGTTATTGCATACCGCTGCATTGTACATTGTTCGCTACATGACTAGAATACTCTTCCCGTGTGCTACATTTTGGCATCATTGCATATACGGATTTTGGTTTATTGTGCTTACATTGATGAATGAAAGCCAAGATGAGCATCCAGCTGTGACAGGTAGACAATGATGACAGTGGACAAATCAGCCGCACGAGGGTCAACAAGAATTGTGCAAAGGAGAGCATGCAACAAAAGTGTCAGCAATCAGATGGCAAACAGTACACAAAAGCATGCAACAGGAGCATAGGCAACAAATTCAGAGTTGAAACAACAAAGAGCAGTAATTGTCAGCATTGCAAAGAAACCAAAAAAGTACAAAAGGATGCGTCCTCTTATTCCAGTCAAAGTAACAAGGTAGGGATAGGGCATTCGCTACCACATGTAAGAGATGAATTCTCTACCAACTACAGGTCATTTATGCACTTGGCCTGTCTTAAGAAAGAGTCACTCTTAAAACATCAGGGTCAGAAGGACTTTGACCTAGGTGAGCCAGGAAAACACTCATAAAAATCGATGCTTATTTCCCTCTATCTTAAGAGGACCACCACTTATACAAAGTTGCACCCTAAAATGAAAAACTTTTAAAACCCTTTAAATATGAGGGGGAGACCAAGACGTCAAGGAAGCGGAACTATGTGACGAAGAGCAAATCAACGAAATCCCAAAGACAACCGGGAATAGGCAGATGTGCACGAAAAGTATATGCATATTAAGAAGTTTATACAGTGATGATTTACAAGTCACTTCAGCCTTAATAGATAGATGATGTCATTCATTAATTTTGATTTACCTCAATAGAAATTGATTGATCTAATGGAGTTTATCAGTTTTGTTGTACCTCAAGTGAAGTTGACTGATTTTGTTAATTATAAAAAGTTGTGTAATAATGCACATGGAAAAGAAAAAGATATTGAAAAGTAAAACAAATTAAATAAAAAATTAAGCCAAGGGTCAATGGAGAAGAGTGAAGCAGTTCAACCAGCCAAGTAACACAATAAAAAACCGTTGAGTAAATATGGAGATCCCAATCTATATTGTAAAGAAATCATAGGAGACACACCTTGTTGCATAGATAAATAAAAATCAATCTAAAATAATTAAATGGTTACAACGAATGAGAAAAAAGTGGCAGTCCACGTTATGCACCCTGAGATTGAGGCCAACCATTTGAATATGTACATCAGCCAAGGTTTAGCATGCTTCATCCTTATGTAGTCTACCCAAGTCATCTATAACTTAGTGAAGACAACCTCGACCACCAAAATCAGCAACAAGGCGATATGAACAAGAGAGTACAACCCTTAACCGTCTGCAAGTGAGGGAAGTTGAAGTGATTTGTCCAAGGCAGTATCAAAGCGAAATTCCTCTAAACTCTTTGCTTAGGCAGTCGTCCGAAGGCACAATATAAGGGTGTCTAGAAGCATAGTGTGAGAGCCATCCAAAAGCATAGTATAAGGGCCATTCAAAAGCACAATTGGATGGTCGTTTGCCACTTGGAGAAGGTCCTCAAGTGCTTGGACAGGGTTGCCTAACACATTAGGTTGGTCTGGGTAGATTGCAATTTTGTCTAAAGGGAATAGCCTAGTGCAAGGGCACTGTCATTAATCAAAATAACAAGGTTGTCCAAATCCCTTGTCCTATGCAAAAGATGGTCAAAGTAGTCCACCACACAAGCAAGGTTAACCAAGTCCTTTGTGCCATGCAACATTAATCCACATTTTCCAACTTCATCCAAGGGCCATGTAGGGTGAATTCAATGCCACCCAAAGTCGTTGTGGAAGTCATTTAAGACATCAAGACAAACATCCAAGATAAGTCGGAAGTAGTTTAAGAGAAGGATGCCAAGCAAAGGAGCCAAGGTGTCATCCAAGTGAGTGAAATTCAACTTAGTCGGGAGATATGTCCCCTGTGTGCATTCCTTACTAAGTCAAGAGATGATCGTTGCAGTTCATTGTGCCGAATAGGCCATCTAGGGGTAGGGGGTCGATTTCTTCCTCTCAAACCACTAGAAAGGGGTCAACCTGACTTCTGCCTTGGTTAAGTTGTCTTAGGCCTCCTCGACGGCTTAGTTGCCTCCCCGAGGTGCTTGGGTCACCTTGTTGTTGCTCTTGTTGTCTACTTGATTCCCCTCTCTCCCAAGTACTGGGAGTTATTTCAACAAATTCTATATTGGCGAAACGCCCTTCACGACGCTGAGTCCCTGGTGACAATTGCCTTAAGGACCTTATTCTGTGATCCGCTCATCGCAATCGCCATATCCACCTTCTTTCCTCAAAACACCTTTGTGGTTCACAAGTTGCCAAGGCTTCCCTATATTGTTCTGAAAAATCAAAGTCAGTGCTCGAGTCATTGCGACTATCTTCTCGTTGCAAGGTCCATCCAGGCGATGTCTCCATGATCCTTTGGAGTCTCCTCACCTCCCTTCGTTGCCTTCTTAGTTGTCGACATGCTGCTACATAATCTTCCACCTCAGGACGAACTTGTGGTTCTTGGGTCCTTCGCAAGAAATCTGCACTACTGCTGGAACTACTACTATTTCTTACCACTAAGGGAACCCCATCATCACTAGAATCTGTTTCCCAATTTCTTCTCTGTTTTGGTGATGTGGTATCCTCCTCAATATCCCTCCATTGTGATCCACTTCATTTGTAATCGGTGGATCTTGTGCCAGACCTATTGGTTCCACTTGCGACCTTTCTTCCTAGCTAGCACTTCCTTCTGATTCTCCTTGTCGTTCTGGTGCTATCTCTTGTTCTTGTCGTATATCCCCTTCTTCTTCCTGTTGCTCAAGCTCCTGTTGCCTTGCGGCCTATCGCTCATCAATTCTTTGTATTGTATCATCTAATTCTTGGATGATCTGCTCTCGTAGTCTTGCATTATGTGCTCGCAAGGTCTCATATTCTTCTTGCAATTGTTGCATCTGTTCGCGCATCCTTTGATGTATCATTCCAATTTGAGCTAACGGAGTGTGTCCTGCCAACTCCTCATTTGTGACTCCTCCATCTTCCAGGGGTTGGTATCTCCATATCATATACGTCTATTCTATCTGGATACCGTATTGTTAACCGTATCCTCCTTCGTCCATCAGTATGTCGGGGCAACTCTTGTTGTTCTAATTGAGGATATATTGTTCTTGTTGCTTGTTGTGGAGCTTCTTCTTGTACTTCCAAGTTTACCGTTGTTGGTTCCTCGTTTTGATTTCTTCCTTCATTCGTAGGAGCCAACTCCTCTTCTTCATATTCTTCTGTTCCATCCACGAATCGTACATGTACCCGTATTCTTCTCCTCTCACCAGGGTGAGGTTCTAATTCTTGTTGTTCTATGATTGGTTGTGTCTCCTCCCCTTCTGCAAATAGCCTTCTCATCCCAACATCATCCTCATCTTGTTGAGGAGCCTGATTGTTCTGGGTTGCTTCCTGTTGTTTGCGGGACTCTTCCTCTTGCCTTCTTCTTCGTTCTATCTCTTCCATGGAGATAAACAAGCATTGTACCTTGTATGGCTTTAATTTAGACCCATTTACTGTTTTGGGAACTACTGTCCCATCCAATTTCTGTAGTTTTACCACACCATTTTCCATCATTTCTACCACTTTGAAAGGACCAAGCCATAAGGTTTTCAATTTTCTTGGCTTAATTTCCCATTTGCCATTATACTTCAAGACCAAGTCACCTTGCTTCAATTCTAGCTTTCGAAGGTGCTTGTCGTGCCACAACTTCCTTCTTTTTTGGGCTGCTTCAATTGCCCATTGCACCATGACCCTCTTTTCGTCCAACTTAATTAGTGCCACCAGCCTTTCCTCTAGGCTTTCTTGATCGCCTAACCGATGTTCTACGACTATCCTCAAACTAGGTATCAAGAATTCTACCGGCACAACTGCCTCCTGGTCATACATCAACTGGAATGGCGTATGGTCTGTTGTGGGCTTAAAAGTTGTCCTATATGCCCATAGGACTGATGGCAACCTCTCCTCCCAATCTGCTCCTACTCCACAAGTTTTATACAAAGTAGAGACCAGGATTTTGTTTGTCCACTTTCGCCCATTTGCTCTTGGATAGTACAGGCTTGACAATGAATGCAAAATCCTGAAATCAGTTGTCAGCTTTTTGATAACTTTGTTCACAAAGTGACCACCCCTGTCACTTGTCAATTGAAGCGGAATTCCGAACCTTGTAATCACCTACTCATACAAGAATTGGGTTGTACTTTTTGCCGAATTATCTGGTAGCGCCCTTGCCTCTACCCATTTTGTCAGGTATTCTGTTGCTACCACGATGTACCGACATTTTCACCTTTAGGTTGTTCTCAATGGACCCACGAAATCCAAACCCCACCTCTCAAATAATTCCTGAGGTTGAGAGGGGTGTAGTGGCATAAAATCTCGACGTAATGGTTTTCCCGCTCTCTGGCATGTATCACATGCCTGGACATACTCCTTCGCATCATGGTAGAGGGTAGGCCACCATAGCCCTGCCAGGAGCACTTTCCTTGCAGTGGCATCTGGCCCCATATGCCCTTCGACCAATCCCTCATGAGCTTCTTTCAATGCTATCTTTACCTCTTCTTCCATTACACATCTCCTTAAAATTCCATCCGAGCCCATTTTATATAATAATCCTGCTATTAACTGAAAAGGTGCTGACTTCATTATCACCTTTCTCTTCTCTGTTGTCATCATTTCCTGGGGCAGCTCTCCTATGGATAAGTATTCTCCAATTAATTTGTACCATGATGGTACAACACTGATTGCAAATAACTGAGCATCAGGGAACTCATCTGACACTCCTGCTCCTACAGGCTCTCCCGAGCGAATCCTTGACAATTGATCCGCTATCACGTGTTTCTTACCGGGTCTGACCACTACCCAAAACATGAATTCCTGCAATGTGACGAGCCACCTGCTAACTCGTCCTTGTATAACTGGTTTATTGATCAAGTACAACAAAGCCTGATGATCAACATAAAAGGCAAATGGGTTGGCCAACAAATAATGCCTAAATTTTTGTACTGCATATACCATCCCCAAGGCCTCATGCTCTGTTGTACTATAATTTCTTTCTGCCCGTGACAATAAACGACTTGCAAAATAAATAGGCTGATCTAGCCTAAATTGTCCTTCCTGGGCCAATGCACATCCAATTGCAAAATTGGACGCATCTATATGGACATGAAACTCCTTGTCCCAATCTGGAAACACCAGAATGGGGCTACACACGAGCTTTGCCTTCAACTCCTCGAAGGCTCCTTGATGCTCCTCTGTCCAACAAAAAGGAACATTCTTCTTCATTAAAGAATCCAATGGGTAGGACACATGGGCAAAGTTCCTGATGAACCTTCGATAGTACCCAATTGATCCCATGAAGGTCTTTAATGAACTCACGTCATGTGGTTCCTCCATATTCAAAATGATGTGAATCTTATCAGGATTTGTCTTCAACCCTTCCTTACACACTATGTGTCCTAGCAACTTGCCATAAGGCACCATTAGGTGGCATTTTCCTAGATTCAAAGCTATTCAAGCATTTCTGCATAATCTCATACACTCATCTAATGCTGGCAAATGCTCCAGTATTTTACCATATATCGACCAATCGTCCAAGAAAGCTTTGAACTTTCTTGTTGCCATCTGGTCAAATATGTATAAAATAATCCTTTGGAATGTGGTTGGGGCATTGCATAGCCCGAATGGCATTCTATTATAGGCGTAAATGTCATTCTCTACCACAAATGTGGTCTTCAATTTATCTTCTTCAGCAATACTAATTTGATTGTAGCTGGAGAACCCATCCAAAAATGAGTAGATCTCATGTCCAGCTACTTCTTCCAAAATGGAATCAATGAACGGAATAGGAAAGGGATCCTTGATTGTTACTGCATTTAGACTTCGAAAGTCTACGCATATGCGGATTTTATCCACTTCTTTCTTCAAAGTAATCACGATGGGTGATACCCAATCACTTGTTGTGACTTTGAAGATAATGTCAGCATCCAACATCTTTTCTATTTCTGTATTTACCAAAGCCGCATACTTTGGATTCATCCTATAGGGCCTTCTTCTCACTGGTTGGGCTCCTGGAACTAATGGAATCTTGTGAACACATAGTTTTGGGGGTATCCCTTTCAAGTCTTTATACGTCCAAGCGAAGACATCCTTGTATTGTAGGAAAATTTTAAAAGCTATTGCTTTCAATACAGGATCCTAGTCATCTCCGCAATGGATCATCCTTGGCTCATTATCCGTTCCTAAATTCACCTCCACCATCTTCGGTCCTTCATATTTTATACTTTCTAGGTCTACTTTGCCTTCGCCACATTCACAAGATGTGCTGGCTTTGCATCTATCTCTGCATCACCAACTGTATATTGTACAAAGCTCTTAGGGAAGGTCCATTTCTCCTCTTCTTCTTCCTCTACCTTCTTGCTGACTTCCTTTTCATCTTCGTTTTCTGAAGTCTCCTCTGTCTAGATACAGAGGCAGGTGGGCTGAAACATTTCGTACTCCTCCATTTGCCAATGGAGAAGTCCACTATCAGATCGATTCTCATCTTCACTACATTCTTCTAGGTACAACATCCCTTCCTCATTTGGCTCATACTGCTCTTCCTCTTCTAAAGAACTTCTTGATTCGTCAGTCGTAGCCAAATCTTCACTGATCATTTGATTTCTCAAATTGATCATATATTTATGTTGTCCTCTTTTAAATGTTAATTGATCCTTTTCCCAATTGTGATTTACTTTGGCTAACCTTAGCCATCCTCTTCCTAGCAATGCATCATATGCTGGCTTCTGCATTGTAATCACAACGAAATCCAAGATGAATTCTTGGTCAACAATTCTTACTTTTTGAGCTGTCAAAACTCCTTTCGTTTCTATTCCATACTGGTTGGGGCCATATAATTTAAAACTAGGCACCCATAGAAATGGAGCCCCAATCTCTTTCCAGGTCTTCTCTGGCAATACATTAACACTTGACCCTCCATCTACAATTACTTGTGTCAATTTATGTTCTAATATTTCCATGTGAACTAATGTTGGCTTTTTCCCAACATCAATCATCAATATTGTTGGATCAATGAAGTGATCCTTCTTCTTCATTTACTGGTTGGCTTCGTACTTCCATCACCTTTTGAGGCTGCAATTCCTCTCCCATAACTGCATGTAATGCTGGTATGGCTCCTAACAAACTTGCCACCTTAACCTCCACCATGGTGTTCAAGACTTGTGTTGCTAGCTCTTGCGTTGACACTTTCTCTTCTAAGCCCATTGGCTTCTTCAACTTTTTTGTTCAGCTAATCTTTCCTGTTTAGCTTTCTCGACTTCTTCTCCAATCACCTTTTGGGCCACCTGCCATCTTTCCTTCTCTTTGGCAAGTTCAGGGTAATTGTCTTTCTTGGCCTGACTCCTTGTCACGACCAATACATCCTTCTCCTTTTCTTCATTTCCTGTTGGAGGCACGTCAATGTCAAGGAAGTTGACATTCTGCGAGTTACTTGTACTCGCCTTCTTTGGGCAGTTAACCTCCTTGTGGTTGCCTGGACCGCACCATCGGCACATGTGCATTACATTATTTCCTGTTGTCTCATTTGTTTGAGGGGCAGGGCAATTTTTTGCAAAATGCCCCCACTCTTGGCAATTGCGACATTGTATGACTGGTCTACCCTCCGAATCATACTGCAACCGACTTTGACCTCCTTGTCGATTGCCTTGGTATGGCCTGCCTCCTTGGCGGTTATTCCTATAACCACCACTAGTTGCACCTTGTCCATTCCTTTGGGCATTCGATTTTTCCTCTTCCTCCTGCACCATTAGAGTTTGGTGCCTTGCCCCCTTCAGATTAAATGGACAATCCACAATTTCATGTCCCAACACATCGCATATATTACAATATGCATTCCTAGGACAATTAACATTGGTGTGTCCTTCGGTCTTGCAATCGGTACACCATATATCCTTTCGATATTTCTTGGTTTCACCCTTAACTTCCTTCATCATTTTATCAAATTCTTTTCTGAAAGATTGGATAGCGTGATGAACTTTGTCTTCTATATCACTATCCAAATCTTCATTCTTGGGATGACCTACAATTCCAGCTGTTGTCTGCTTCGCCTCACTCTCAAAGTTCTTTGCTTTTTCTAAAGCTTCAGCATATGTTGAAGATGGAACTACCTTCATCTTCTTCCTATACTTAGGTAATAGTCCATCAATGAACCATCTCCTAATTAGACCATCAGCCGGTGGCATTTGCATTTTGTCAGTCAATTGCTTCAATCTTCGATTATATGCTTTAACATCCTCATATTTCCCTTGCTTTGTAGCATATATCTCAGTAATGATTTTTGTATCATCCCTCAAGGGTCGGAATTCATTGATGAATTCTTCTTTCATTGTATTCCATAACCGAAAGGCTGGTGTGTTTTCTCGCTTCAATTACCAATCTATTGCAAGTCCTCGTAATGTGGCAGGAAATAATTGCAACCATTCATCAGGTTGCCTTACCCCATTTGCTTTCCAAATGGTGGTACATGTGCCAATGTGTCTTATTGGGTCCTCTTTCCCTTCTCTCATGAAGGGTGGGCATTTTTGTTTGCCCGCTCTAGTGGCAACATTTGCCATTGTTGGACTTCCTCCTTCGTCACTTGACGATAGCTCCCTTGGGATTTCTGTCTGATCCCTTTCTACCGTTGGTGGTTCCTCTTGTTGTTCTTCTTTTGACGCTTCTATCCTTGGTACTTTATTTTCTCCAAATAGTCTTCTTCCTACTTCTTGTGCGTCCTCACTACGCGACCTTCTCTGCTGATAAACGAAACGTGGTTTTGGTCTATCTCCCCAAGTACTTGTGCGTGGTTGCTTTGGTGCCTGACTCTCATCCTCTGCACCCCTTGGCAAACTTCCTACCGCCTGCTCAGGTGTCACCATCCACTCTTCGTTTCCTCGCACACTTCCTACGTTGGCATCTTCCCTTACGTGAACGTCTTCTTCGACTATTGGTTGTTCTCCTTGTACCTCGTCTTCCGTACTTAACAACAATGTTTCCCACCTCTCAGTGTCTCCTTCTTCTGGAGTCCACACTTGTTCCAATATTGGTTCGTCTGTCTCTTGGAATGGAACTTCTGTATTATTCACATTCCCTCTTTGAGCGATCCTTGTGCTTCTTACTAGCACCTGATCCTCTCTGCGATCTCTTCTCCCACGCCTTCGCAAACTTGTATTTGTCATCCACCCCTATCTCCTTCACGCTACTATCTTATTGTATCAGACCCTCCTCGTTCCAACAACGGCAACGATGCCAAATGTAGCACGAGTGGCGGTATTCCCAGTAGGGGAGGTGGTGACAGATTCAAGAATGAAACCTTAAATCCTTCATCATCTCAAACATACAATTGTTGTTGTCAAAGCGTACAATAACTATAATCATACGATGTACGATTGTACAATTTCACACTCGTACAATCATAAAACGTACAATCCACAATTGTACAGTTTAGCAAAAGCGTACAATCCTCTTTAATCGTACAGTTTAGGTAATCGTACAATTCATGTGGAATCCTTCAATCATTCAGTTGCACGATTTAGCAAATTGTACAAGGTGTAGGTTTTCCAAACATTCACTATGAACAAATCTTCAAATCCTATCATTTGTCAAATGTATGATTTATCAGAGCGACAATCTACAATAACTTTGGCAATTTCTACCTCCTTGCTTAATATTCACAACCAACAACTATGCTCCTGTACATTTATCCTTAGCCACATCCGTACAATTGTCAAACAACAATCATTATGGCTAACTTAATAATTAAATCTATTGCCAACTTGCAATGGCACGATCTCTGCAACACCATAGACCATGTTAAACGCTCCAGTTGGTTGGTATACCCACTATAACCATCCATACAGTTTCTGGTAGTAACCATGTTCTTCCAAACCTGCAATAAATACTTACTATAACAAAGATTTCTACCTGCAACTATTCAATATATATTGCACCGAATAGCACAAACAATATTATCACCATAGTAGCATCCAATTGCCAACACATGCACACACAGTTGTACTTAAAAATAGATTTGCATTGATAATGGCTACAAAATGCAGCATGCACATACAATATGAACTAAATAGGTCCAACAACCCTGTTAACAATCCAATTGCACACAATGGTATCTTGTTCTCTCTACCTTCACTTTTCTACACTCACAGCAAAAGGACTCCAGTTCAAAAATGAAGGGGGGGCTGTATAATGCTTGTTTAGGCCGTTCCAAGCAGTTCCTGGGATAGCGCATTATTCACAACCACCACCCGCAACCGTTGTATGTCATTTACCTTTAATTTTCCTAAGGTCTATTTTGATTTTTATTAAACTCAATTTCACTTCCATTTCCCTCAATTTGACTAATTTTATTAAATTTTTATTTGCATTTCGTACTAATTACACATAATTTCATTTACATTTTGCTTTACAAAACTTTGTCAAAAATTTGCAATTTATACACACTTTATTTCTTCTTTTTCTGGGAGGTAGATTTACCGCCTACATACTAGAATCTCTTGTCACACTTATGCTTTCTCTTATTCCAAATATTTTTTGCAACTAACTTTACTTCAAATTGCTACCAACAAAATATTGTTTTTCAATTGCTTGCACCACTCCTTGCAATCGGTCGCATCACCAACATGACAGGCAACACCATGACCACCTGTGTCAAGGGTCAAGGGGCAGGAGCCCCCATGCAAGCTCGAGAGGCAATGCCTTTTGTGCATAACAATGAAACCCTAACTATCTAAACTAAATTTTTATCCTCGTCTACATTTTGGTGGTTGTTGCCACATTTTGCACGGGGTGCCATGTCTTCATTTTTATTGTAAGTATGTTGCTCTCCCTTCCCTCCTCCTCCTTTCCCTTTCTCCACTATCCCCTTTCTCCCCTTCTGTCAGTTTCATTCCCTTCATTTCCCCTTTTTTTCCTCTTTTACTTTCTTCGGTCAATTTCCCAAAAAAGAGCAAAATGCCCCTAAAAATTCTAAGTACAAGAGCGCAACCCGACTTCGCAGCGAAGTCGGGGTGCGCCCTTAAGTTTGAGCGCACTTAGGGATGCGAAGTGCGGAAAATGACCGAAATTTGGCTAAGTGCAAGAGCGCAACCCGACTTCGCTGCGAAGTCGGGGTGCGCTCTCATCTTTGTGCGCAGTCGGAGCGGTAAGCAAAATTAGCTAAGTGTTGAGTGCGCAACCCGACTTCGCAGCGAAGTCGGGCTGCGCCCTCTTACTTGTGCGCACTCGGGCAGGATGTTGCAAGCAGCCCAAAAACTGTCTAAGGCACGGAGGCCTCCCCAACTGCGCTGATTCCCCCTTGCGCTGTTTAATTGCGCTCCAATTCCGGGCGAAGTCGGACATGAAAGAGAGACTGCCTTTCAAGGCAGATTCGTCCCTTATCAGATTTTGACAAGTGTCCAGCCTCGGGATTCGAGTCGGAGATGTGACAGGGAAAGGGCAGGCGTGAGCCAAATTATTATACCGCAGCTACCCTCATTTAAGCCGACTCAAAGTTTCATCTACCGTAGCTACCCGCATTCAAGCTGACTCAAAGTTTCATCTACCGCACTACCACGTAGCTGCCAAGTTTTCAGTGGACCTTGCCGCAAGTACAATCCCTATCTACAGAGGTCAACATCGCAGCCTCTTTTGCCGCTTTTGTCACTTTGTCGACTATTGTCAGGTCTGGGATCCTGTGCCCGGAGGTGTAATTGGGGGGAAATTGCGCTATAAATAGCTGCGCCATATCATTGTAAAAGGGGTGGAAGGGGGATATACTGCTAGGGAACCATTGTAGCTGTACGTTTGCTTCTGAATACAAGATACACTTGGCTCTATTGACTGTTCTTGTTCTTTATGCTGCCTTTATTTAGCATTTCTGCCTCATGTTGCTTATGTTATTGCTTACTGTTATTCTGCTATCTGGATACCGGTATTTGATGATTAAGTATTCCCGGAATGCATAGTTAGAGGATACATAGAATGAATGACATTGGTAGTTTCGTAATGTATTCTGTATTTAGTTGTTGTTAGTAGTGGTGATTGATAGTTGTTGTGCTGCTTATCCTCCCCACCCAACACAAATCACATTTATATTTCTTTCTGGCATTTCTAATTTCTTTCCCGCACTCTGAGCTTAAAACCACTTGAGAAAACATATAGGAAGTCGGCCTTCTCCGGAGATTGGCACGGAAGGCATTCCTTCCTTCCGGCCTTTCAATCTGCTGGGCGAATCTAGGGCGCATTGCACTAAATCCTATCCTAGTGGCAGATTCGTAACCAACAGTTTCTCTGGCACGCCCGGTGGGACCCGAAAGTTTCCCACCCAAAACAGAATCGAAGCATCGGTGTTCGCTTCATTGCTGTTAAATCAGAACACCTGGCGACTCTGCAAATACCTGAATATTCTCTCGAGTCCGTGAGACCGGTCCAAGCGCCTTCATGCATACAAGAAGGTGGAGAGCAAGGAATCCGGGAAACCAGCTTGATCTCTACGAAATTGACATCAACGCTCCTGGAGAGCGCGTAAGGCTGGCTGACTACCAAGCCCGCATAGACGAATCCGAAACCGAAATCGAAGAGGCCGAAGTTGAAGAGCAACCTACATCTTCGGACGACACCGATACCGAGTACACGACCGGAGGGGAAGAAGACATGGCTGCCCAGCAAAATGATGACGACCTCTTCCCAGCGGTTGACTCCACGGGGCCCTTGGCCCTAGTCGGACAAGAGGTTGTACCCCCCGCTGCCTTGAAGGCCATCCCTACTTACGATGGCTACGGCAAAACGGCATATGAACACATCCAGGACATTCTGGCCTTGGCTGCGCTACACTCTATTACAAATGAGAGTGTCAAGACCCGTCTACTGGCTCTTTCTCTGAGGGGGAAGCTTCTCTATTGGTGGAGATCCTTGCCAGAAGGATCTATCACAGGGTGGCCTCGCTAAGTTGGCAGGCAGACTCGTAAAAGGATGCAACGAGTCCGCCGACCCCTCTTCATTATTGCATCAGTTTCGGAGTATCCAACGCCACCCACAAGAGGAGGTATCAGACTTCAACATAAGGTTTGCGAGGTCTTGGAAAAGAGTACCTCGCGAACTGCGACCTTCGGCGGGTCAAGCCGCACACTACTACTTGAGGTCTTTCAATTCGGATATCTGTCTACTTCTTAAGATAGCCCGAGTCGATACCTTCCCTGCCCTATACGAAGCTGCCCAACAAGCAGAATTAGATATAATCTCCATAGGCAGACTTCCACATAGAGTGCAGCCCCCCATTTATCCTGATTTTCCTCAGTCCCAGTATCCATCGGCCTCTGGTGTGATGCCATCATCCTCAAGTCAGCACCCCCAGCAGCCATGGAATCCAAAACCAGTTATAAACCCCTACGGCCCGCCTCAGATTCATTATCCTAACCCACCACCTCCGCCTCCGCAGTATCCCGCACTCCCAGCTCCCCCTCATTACGCGACGTATTCTGCACCTCCGCCATTAGCTGCAATACCTCCGCCGGCCCGGTTGGCGCCTCAGATAATGATATTCAGAATAAAATCCTCCAAGAGGTACGGGCTCTGGCCTCTGGGTATCATACTATTTCCAACGATATGACGATAATGAAGAAGAAGCAAGCCCGGATGGAGTTCCTTCCAAGGAGACCATATCCTCCTCCGGCGCTAACAAAAGATCAAGCTGCACAAGCTCAAAGACACCCCCCGGCAAGGAATGCTGCCAATGAGGATCAACCTGGCACTTCTGACCAGGTTAACTGGTGCTCCACGTGCAACGATCCACACTCAGAAGAAGGTTGCACGCTGCATCAGCATTATCTTCAGACCCTTGCGGGCAGCGCCATAGAGGATGAAGCATACATGATCCTGGACGATGAAGGCAACTTTGCGGTCCCAGAAGAAGATCCTGCGTTGCTCCTGACCAAGGAAGGCAGAAAGCCCATTGAGGCTGCCACGGCCCAAGCAAAGCCATTGAAGGTATACGCCGAAGAGAGAAGGCACAACCCGCTGGGCTACCACCTGACAAGTCACTGTGGCCTCCCGCAGCCAAAGAAAGGTTTCCTACGCTCAAGGCTCCCGCGGCGAAAGCTCCCGCAGCTCAACCTCTAGCCGAAACAAAAGAACAAGCTCAAGAGAAGTTGAGATATCCGTCGCTGACGAAGAGACAGAGAGTCGAAGCCACGCAACAATACCGGACCAAGTATGAGCCTGCGAAAGAAATAGAAGGAGCCAACACTTCAACCTACAACATAGTTGATGAGCTCAAGAGGACCCCTGCGAAGATAAGTATGTATGAGGCTCTTCTGCTCCCTGGGCAAGTTGATCTCGCCGCAGGAATCCTTGAAAAGCATAAAAGACGGAAAGCCGACGCAGCCTCGCCGTGTTAGCTCAGCCCTCGACGCTTTCGCCACCGGAAAAACAGGCCACCTCCTTTCTATCTCGTCATTGCGGATGGAAGGCTACATAGTACACAACCGCATGGTGGATTCTCGGTGCTTCCACGACCGTCATGCCGAGAGCCGTCTGCGAAGAGATCGGTATGGAATACACAAGGAGCAGCCGAGGTGTGTCGCAGCCTAGACGACACCCCCGTCAAGACAAGCTTGGTGTCATCAAGGATATCCCGATCCGACCGCATAAAGCCCTCGACATAGTGGTCATACACAGAAGTCGTTGTGGTCGACTTGGAACCCTACTTCGGCATGTGTCTCTCCAGGGAGTTCACTGCAAAGCTGGGTGGATATCTGTCTCTCGGATTACTCACATATGGAAGTGCCCTTCAAAGGAAGGAGACTAAAGATCTATAATGAAAAGCCTTCCACATTTCTAGTAGAGAAGATACCCGGAGAAGAGCCACAGAACGGCATGGTTCAGCTGACAACTGAAGAACTGGTAGTGGTTGATATGACAGAAGAGGCCCTTGAGCTGTTACAAGTAGAGGATGAGTTCTCCTTGCTGGACTTCAATGCCATGATTGAGACCGAGCAAGGCTGTTACTCCGTCACCCAACCTGAAAGACTTGACCAGTCAGCAAGGAAAGAGGTTGGACCCACACCATAAAAGCTATGGAAGTTGTTCTTTGATGGCGCTCGATGCAAAAATGGCGCCGGTGCGGGTGTACTTCTGGTTTCCCCGTCCGGAATCCATAAGGACTACACTTACAGGCTGGCTTGGAGCTGTACTAATAACGCAGCGGAGTATGAAGCTTTGTGCTTGGGTTTGAGAAAGGCAGAGAGACTGGGGGTGAGACATTTGCAGATCTTTGGCGACTCATAGCTGGTGTGCAACCAGATTACGAATAAGTGCGCCTCCAAGAAGCATTACCTCAAGGCGTACCGTAACCGTGTTTGGGACCTGATGGAGTCATTCGACTCTTTGAATGTCAAAGCCATATCACGTGAGAAGAATAAACATGCCGACATTCTCGCGTCTGTTGGAGCCAGGTACGTTCCGGCTGATGACACTGTCCAGAAGCCGAAGCCGGTTCGTACCATCTACAGGCCTTCGTGCTCGATAAAGACACCCACCGGCAGGTGTTTGACTGTGACGAGGATATCGTCACTTTTTTTATTAACGAAGCAAGTACTATAGAAGGTAGAGACCCTGATGACGAGCAGTACGAGGGGTTGATACAGTTAAAAAACAATCATGTCCCGAAAGGACTGATTACCCTAGAGAGTCTCTTTGATCAGAACGATAGGGCAATATCCCACAGAATCAAAGTGGACCCCAAGCAAGACGTGGACCTGGAACTGGAACCCGGAAAAACAATCAAGGTCGGGACGGACCGCACTGAAAAGGAACTGGAGCAGATCAGATCTTTATGCGGAGAGTTCCCTGATATTGTGGCCTGGTGCTACCAGGACTTGAAGGGGTATGATAGAGAGATGATCCAGCATACTATAGAGCTGGAAGATAATGCAAGACCTTTCCGACAGAAGCAAAGGGCAGTGAACCCAAAAATTGAAGCAATGATGAAAGCAGAGCTCTTAAAGATGCTGGAGGCCAAAATCATCTACCCCATCAAGCACTCATCTTGGGTCGCGAATTTGGTCCCTGTGAGGAAAAAGAATGGAGACATCCGCCTCTGCGTGGATTTCGTAAACCTCAATCAAGCCTCACTGAAGGACCATTATCCGCTTCCCCAAATTGATCAGATCCTCCACATCGTTGCTGGAGCACAGAGGTTCTCTCTCTTGGACGGATTCTCTGGATACAACCAAATATGGGTAAAGGACGAAGATCAGCACAAGACAACGTTCACCACCAAATGGGGAACGTTTGCATATCAGCGCATGCCCTTCGGCCTGTCTAATGCCGGCGCTACGTTTCAAAGAGCCATGGACTTGGCGTTCCGGGAGCTGCTCAACAAGGTCATTGTCATCTACTTGGACGATATGACTGTATTTTCTCACAAGAGAGAGGACCATGCTTCCCACTTGCGGCAAATATTTGAGAGATGTCGTGAATTCGGCATTTCCATCAACCCGAAGAAGTCAGTCTTCGCGGTAAAGGAAGGTAAGCCGCTAGGACATGTCATTTCGAGAAAGGCCTTGCAATGGATCTTGACAGAGCATAAGCCCTTCTCCGCTTACCCATCCCAGTCGACAAGAAGGGGTTACAATCATTCTTCGGCCAAATCAACTTCGTGAGGAAGTTCATACCGGACTTCGCACAAGTAATTAAGCCCATGGCCGAACTCCTAAAAAAGAATGCCGAATTCTTGTGGACTGACGAAAGAAAGCAGGCCTTCGAAGAGATCAAGGCCAAAATCGCGCAAGCTCCGGTGTTGATAAATCCAGATTATTCCAAGGATTTCATCCTGTACGCGGTGGGAGAACCCGAGAGTTACGCCGCAGTCCTGACTCAGAAGGGAGATGATGGCGAGGAACGCCCCATAGCGTTCTTAAGCCAGGTGATTCAGCCGCATGAAGAAAAGTATAATTTTATTGAGCGGCAGGTGCACGCAGTCATGAAATCCCTCAGGAAGTTCAGGCACTTCGTCTCCCAGAGCCGGATAACCGTCTTCGTGATACATCCGGACGTCAGGAATTTCATCGTACAAGGGGAGCCAGGTCACAAGAGGGCAGGATGGATAGCCAAAATCCAAGAATTTGACATCGAGGTACGGCCAACGAAGCTGATCGTAGGCCGAGCCCTGTGCCAAGAGCTGGCCCAAAGTGCCGCAGCCTGAAATCTCTCGCCGCCAGTGGGAAGATCCGATAGCAGTAAACTAACCTTGCCAACTCCTTATCAAAGGAAAGTGATTGGACGAATGACCTGGTGCGGTATTTTAGCACAGGGAGATGTCCAGATCATCTCAATGCCTCACAAAGAAGGAGGTTTAGGCTAAACGCCTTGAGATATGTACTACGCCCCGAGGGGCTGTATTTCAAAAACATTGACGGCATCCTGTTGCGATGCGTCAGAGAAACAGATAAACCGAAGGTCCTCGGAGAATTCCACTCCGGGATGCCTGGGGGACATCATTCTGGGAGGCCTACGGCCTTAAAAATTATCAGAGCCGGGTATTATTGGCCCACTCTCTTCACAGACGCACATGCGGTCTGTGTTAAATGTGAAAAATGCCAAAGGTTCGCCGAGCAGAACGTAAAGGCACCCTTGCCCCTCCAACCAATTCAAGCCGAGACTCCGTTTCAGCAAGTGGGGTCTAGACTTCATCGGGGCCATCACGCCTAACTCGCAGCGGGACATAAGTTCATCCTTACAGCCCACCGATTATTTCACTCGGTGGGCGAGGCGATCCCCACTAAGCACGCGGACCAAGAAACGGTCATTGGGTTCCTTGAGAGCCTCATCACCCGTTTCGGGGTCCCGGAGGCAATAGTTACGGACAATGGTCCGGGGTTCGCAGGTGCTGTACTCACGGAGTTCACCAAAAAATACGACATCTATCACAAGATGTCCTCGAACTACTACCCGTAGGGGAATGGCTTAGCCGAGTCCACTAACAAGAATCTACTGAAGATTGTTAAAAAACAGTAGAGAGGAACAAGAGGACGTGGCACCTACTCCTGAATCGGGCGTTGTGGGCGGATCGCATATCTTTCAAGAAGTCTATCAAGACATCCCCCTACGCGCTCGTGTATGGCAAGGAGGCAGTTTTGCCTACCCACATAGAGATGCCCGCACTCTGGATGTTAGATGAAGAAAAGGGCAACGGGGATCCAGTGGACGCCAGACTTTGCCAACTATTGCGGTTAGAAGAAGAAAGGGAGAAGGCATACCAGGCCTTTACTAAACATGCCGAGGTGACCCAGAGCTGGTTTGCGAAAGGCACCACCACCCGAGTTTTCAAAATCGGGGACCTAGTGTTAAAGTGGGACTCACTTAAAGCAAAGCCGGGCAACCATGACAAATTTGATGCCCTCTGGGAAGGTCCCTATCAGATTGCTCGGGTAAACCAATTCAATGCATTCGTGCTTTGGGACATGGCGGGACAGCTTCTCCCCATTCCTGTCAACGGTTTCCACCTAAAAATTTACCACCACTGAAGGCACCCAAGGGGTCCTTCCTTGTACATATTCCTTTCCTGCATTTTAGTTTATGACAGAATGTACATATTTCTTTCAGTATTCAGCTTTTAGTTTTCAGAGCCGAAGTGAAGCATAGAGCAAACCCCGACTTCGCAGCGAAGTCGGGCATCGCTCCTTGAATTGTGCAACATCGGGAGTTTGAGAGAAAACAACTAACAAAAAGCCTCGAAAAATGACTAAGTGCTGGGTGCGCAACCCGACTTCGCAGCGAAGTCGGACTGCGCACCATCTTGGGAGCGCAGTCGGGCAGCAGAGAGCGAAAATTGGCTAAGTGTTGAAGTCGGACTGCGCAACAAATTCCGGGCGAAGTCGGAGCTGAGTGCGCTCTCAATTTCGAGCGCACATTGAACGACTTGTCAGGGAAAACAAAAGAATAACGGCAAAAAAATTCTAAGTATGGGCCCAAGCTGCGCAGTGGGCATAGCGCGAAGTTAGGTTGCGTCCCTCCTTAAAACCGTGGGCCAAAATCTCCCTTGAAGTGTGTGCCCAAGCGGCGGCTGTGACGTCATTGGAAGCACGAGGTCCAAAAAAAATTTAAAAGAATGATTGCGTGTCTTTCAAAGCAGATGTCATTAAAAAAGCAAGCGCATTAGGACCAACCGCAACCAAGGTACGCCTTCCAAAGAAAAAGCCCACGCACGGCCGCCAAAGAATAACAACGTTTCCCACCTACTTCGGGCAAATCACTTTAACCCCCTCCCTTGCGCCATTAATGTTGTATTTTTTCCTAGAAAAGGGGCCCTGGCATACTCAAAACATTCGAATTATCAAGCCAAGTCTGAGCTGCAAGGCGCAGAATTGAAGAACCAGTAACCAGAATCCCCGTCTCTGCCACCATAAGCAGAAAACAGAAAATGGACAAGGGAAAAGCGCCAATGCAGACGCAGTCTAGCGATACAGAGCGCGAGGCTGAAGAGCACACAGAATCCAACGCTCATGAGAGCGAAGCGCCACGGGAGCGGACAAGGAGATCCAGGTCAAAGAGAAGCCAAGGGCAAGCTCCACCGCCGCCCATCAACCGCCTGGCCGGGTATAGGGACGGCGAGTACTCCATTAGCCTCACCAAGCTGCGGCCAAATATAGCAAAGTGGGTAGGCAAAGTCTCGCCCTCGCACCATGTCGGAGCCGCATACAAGTCGAACCTGTACTGGTTCTTGTGCCCTCCCGTCCACCATTGCCCGGAGCTGGTTGAGTCTATTGTGACATATTACAAACCAGCTACCCGGCAAGTCTCGCGACAACCAAGGAAGGGTGTTGTTCACCCTCTTCAAAGAGAGCGTCCATCCAGCCTTCACCCCGAGGCTCCAAAGACGACCCCAACGCCATTGTCGAAGAATTAACTTGGATGAGCAGGCGGGCAGATTCGCTCAGAGCGAAAGGATGAGAGAGTTTCTCGACTCAGAGCTGAAAACCCCGCTAACAACTGGACAGTGGCCAACAGGCCCTCTACCCCTGGAGAGGTTCGAGAAAATATATAAAAAAAAAAAAATAAATATATATATATTATCTTGGCATGGGTACTCGGCTGTGACACAGATAGAATGGTGCGCCCGCACTCACCGGGCGCTCGCAGAA
The DNA here is from genome assembly GCA_028583015.1 of Wollemia nobilis. Classification (NCBI taxonomy): domain Eukaryota; kingdom Viridiplantae; phylum Streptophyta; class Pinopsida; order Araucariales; family Araucariaceae; genus Wollemia; species Wollemia nobilis. The sequence continues at coordinate 2,427,901 of JAQPPZ010016675.1, forward strand.
TGCATCTTGCATGGAGAGTTTTATGACTCCACTGCGCAAAGGAGCGGAAGACGCCCTATTTTCTTTGATTGGGCAGATTGGGTGGCGTACGCCATACATTCGAATCTAGTCAGGATACAACAAAAGCAGACAACAAAGTTCCGGCATTGTTCTTTCCTCACATGGTTGTGCCTGTACCACACGCACTACCGGATTAAAGTACCTGACCTAAAAAAGGTAAATGAGAAGGGAGAGTCGCTGCCTGTGTATGAGTGGACAGAAGCCCTGTACAGGAGAGGGTCATACTACGATTTCAACTTCAAATTTCTAGGTATGACCCTGGCGTTGTTCAACGGCAAGGCATCTCGCCCTCCGCTGGCCATGACGAACTACTTGAGGAAGTACAAATGCGGAGATACCTTCCGGTTGACTCGGGGCATTGTGATCAGAATCTACGGATTCAAAGGGAAGCCATTCCTGCTGCCCTATTTTTGCACTGAGCATCAGTTCGGTATGGAGATATCGCGCCAGATGGACTATGTCGAAGAGGAATTCGGCCAGGGAAAGAAGAGGGGCCATATTTTCAAGTATCCTATTACCTGGGCGAACATTCAAGTGCATGAGATTGGACAACATATCTACCTCAAACAAGAACTCAACATGGGCCTGATACAGCTACCTCAGCACTGGAAATACGACCCAATTGGGGTCAGGGGAAAGTTTGTACATATCTGCCCCCGAGCAAAAATCATGGAGGAAAGGTGCAATAAAACAGGTGCAGACCTGGAATGGCACATCGAGCGGATGCAATCATCGCCACCATGGCAGGACTTTTACTGTGAAGAAGTGGAATATGATCCGGAGCGCAATCCAGACCACAGGTTAGACTCAGCAGGCTTCAAAAAATTCCTCTCAAAGGTGACGCCCCTCAGCTGGGAAAAAGACAAAATTATTGAATGCTGGAAAATGAGGTGTCGCACGCAACACGATAAGTCTAACCGAAAAACATTGGCCGTAGATGATGAATTTTCGGCCTTATATGATAAATACGCCGGCAAATGGGAGTCGTTCGCGTTTCGAGATTGCGTTCCCCTAGGCGCCAGAAAGAGATATAAAAGGAAGCCCCCCTCCCAGCAATTACCCATTCAAGGAACTCCCAACGCGACACCAACAAGCAGTCAGGTGGGCCCGATGTTGCCTCCAGCTCCTGAAGCGTCACCTCAAAAGGTACAAGAGCTAGAAAAGTCAACTAGTGAGGCGGCCTCCCAAAAAGAAAGGGCGCCAGAAGGGTCAACCGGTGGGCCTTCGGCAGCAAACATTCCTCCGTCAAAACCCAGGTACAAGTTCACCGTGGGAACACCGCTGCCAGCCGCGCCAACCTCCTCCGCCTCCTTCGAGCAAACTGCAGCTCCGGAAGAAAAGAAGAGGAAAAGGAGCGAAAAGACCAAGCGGCCTAAGAAGGAGTCTACGCAGCAAACGGCTGCAGCACGAACAAAGACAGCCGCGCCGGAAATCATCTCTTTGGACAGCCTAGGGAAAGAAGCAGAAGTTTGGGCAGCAAGGCGTCCTCCAATCAACGGCTCAGGCGGAACCCGCAGGTACGTCATTTTCCCCGGTTCCCCAGATCCCAGTTGGCCCTGCCGTAACACCGTCCCCCACTGTATCAGGGCAAGCCTTAGTTGCATCTTCCTTGTCGCATATCTCCCAATCCTTCCACAATCCCGATTCTTTCGAACAGTTTGCCCAGGACTCGAACGTTTTCCAAACCTTGAGTGAAACCCTAGACCCCTCGCCTGTAACCAGTGCCGAAGCCGTACCTACATCACCGCGCCGCTCGCCTTCATTATTCAAGACCCCGCCCTCACCTCCCACTCAACCGCACGCTTCCCCTAGGACCCAGTCGCTCTTGAAAGCAACCACACCTTCTGGAATATCTCCTGCTTCGTTGTTTGCGGGAAGGATGCTACAGCAGGATTTAGTCTCGGCGTATCCTATGCTGGCAGAGCTTGACTTCATGGGGGAGCAGCTGCAGATTACAAACGATCAGCCTCTAGCAACAAAGGCCGTAGGGTGTTCCGCCTCTTTCCTCCAGGGCGTCAAACGAAGAAGAGCCGAGGAGATAGCTGCCTCGGTGAAGCGTACCAAGTTCGACTTGGACAGGAGAGTGCTGCGAACTGAAAATTTGATACCTAAAGTAAAGAAGCCTCTCCGAGAAATGATCGAGGCTGACTATGAACACCGGGTCAAGGAGAAGAATTTTGACAACATAAACGAAGAATACGAAATCAACGGTATTCGCCCCAGAACTGACAATCTCCTTGTTAAGCGACTCGAGAATCAAGAGAAGTTGTTTCAGCTTCAAAATGACTCGAGGCAACTAGAGGAAGATCTGGCCAAGGCCACCACGCGGTTGGAGTCAGCTGCGCCCTCTTACTTGTGCGCACTCGGGCAAGATGTTGCAAGCAGTCCAAAAAATTGTCTAAGGCACGGAGGCCTCCCCAACTGCGCTGATTACCCCTTGCGCTATTTAATTGCGCTCCAATTCCGGGCGAAGTCGGACATGAAAGAGAGACTGCCTTTCAAGGCAGATTCGTCCCTTATCAGATTTTGACAAGTGTCTAGCCTCGGGATTCGAGTCGGAGATGTGACGGGGAAAGGGCAGGCGTGAGCCAAATTATTATACCGCAGCTACCCTCATTTAAGCTGACTCAAAGTTTCATCTACCGCAGCTACCCGCATTCAAGCTGATTCAAAGTTTCATCTACCGCACTGCCACGTAGCTGCCAAGTTTTCAGGTGGACCTTGCTGCAAGTACAGTCCCTATCTGCAGAGGTCAACATCAGCAGCTCTTTTGCCGCTTTTGTCAGCTATTGTCAGGTCTGGGATCCTGTGCCCGGAGGTGTAATTGGGGGGAAATTGCGCTATAAATAGCTGCGCCATATCATTGTAAAAGGGGTGGAAGGGGGATATACTACTAGGGAACCATTGTAGTTGTACGTTTGCTTCTGAATACAAGATACACTTGGCTCTATTGACTGTTCTTGTTCTTTATGCTGCCTTTATTTAGCATTTCTGCCTCATGTTGCTTATGTTATTGCTTACTGTTATTCTGCTATCTGGATACCGGTATTTGATGATTAAGTGTTCCTGGAATGCATAGTTAGAGGATACATAGAATGAATGACATTGGTAGTTTCTGTAATGTATTTTGTATTTAGTTGTTGTTAGTAGTGGTGATTGATAGTTGTTGTGCTGCTTATCCTCCCCACCCAACACAAATCACATTTATATTTCTTTCTGCATTTCTAATTTCTTTCCTGCACTCTGAGCTTAAAACCACTTGAGAAAACATATAGGAAGCCGGCCTTCTCCGGAGATTGGCACGGAAGGCATCCCTTCCTTCCGGCATTTCAATCTGCTGGGCGAATCTAGGGCGCATTGCACTAAATCCTATCCTAGTGGCAGATTCGTAACCAACAGTGGCCTCCACTTGACCCACACAAACGACTTCTCCTCAGCTCCGAACAACCTCTTCTTGCCCTTTGACAACCCTATTTAGGCCTCATACGTCCCTGCCTTGGCCTCTAACGACCCACAATTTAGGCTAGGTGACCCCATCTTGGCCTTTGACGACTTACTTCCTGGCCTAAATGACTCGCGTCCTAGGCCAAACAACCTTGGGCCTAACAGCCCACTTCCTAGTCCGAATGACTAGGGGGGCTAAACGGCCTTCTTGATCATCTTGACAAACCTCTTTCCACTATTAGATGACTTGGCCCCTTGGCCTAACAACTTAGGGTTTTTCTAGGGGCCAAATGATCAAGGAGGGACCTACACGCCCCCACAAGGCTTGATGGCCCAAGGTTCGTCTGGGGGCCACTTGCCACTTGGCTAGGGTGTAGCCCCGATAGCCCTCCCCCCTGGCTAGAGGACCTATGGACATTATGGGGCCAAGTGAACTGCCCTAGACAATCGAGGACGGGCCCTTATGGCCTCCCCACACCGCCGAGTCATCCCAGATGGCTTGGGAGGCTTGATGACATACCTAGACGACCAAGGCAATCGTTGTTGCATGCTTATTCCAAACGACTTGGCAAACTTGAGAACCTACCCAGACTGCCTAGGGAATTGGTCATCTTTTGCAAACTTTGTCCCAACGTCGCCATCTAAACACTTAGTCGATTTCTAATATTTTCGACTTGTTCCTCCTCTCCGTTGGCATGGGACTCCAACTAAGCCCGACCGCTTTTGCCCTCCACCGTCTGCTTGTTCTTCATACTACATGTAACTATTCATCATCAACTTCGCCATAGATGCTTCTAAGCCAATCATCTACTTGTTCATGCCTTGCATGCTACATTGTGTTATTTGGCAACATAATTCCAGTATCTAACGACTCTACCCAATTATCTAGCGTATGGCTATCTAATGAACGAGTTACTACTTGATCATCATCAAACCCACATGTCGTCGTTGGCACTCCATGATAGAAGTAGTTATGTAATTGCCTTTGATTTATCATAACCTTGAATGTTACCTCTTCACTTTTTTAAGCCCAAATTGGAGCTGCCACTACCGCAGTCTTCTTCTTCATTACTTGAGCTTTTCAAGGAGACGTTGCTTTCTGTCATCCACCTCTGCACTCACTGTATGGCGAGTGGTCACCATGCAAAGGATTATTTGGCAACTCTCCGTTGTCGTCATCATTGGTAGACTCAACAAGTACCTCATGCAAGTCCTTCCATCCTTCCATCCAATTTCTTCCAAACCCTTGCCATGCTTGTCAAGCTGCTTGTCGCCAAATTATTGCTTGCCACCAAGTTGGTTGTCGCCAAGTTGTTTACTGCCAAGTTGTTTGTACACAAGTTGATCATTGCCAAGTTAGTCATTGCCAAGTTGTTTGCCAGATTGTTGTTCGCCAGGCTACTGCTCACTAGATTACTTTCCGCCTCCTCAATTGTAATCAAGTTCACCTCCTAAATTAAAATCAGGTTCATCAAGTTCACCTCCTCTATTTCTCAATTAGGGTTGTGACTCTTCTCTAGCTCTTTGAACCCTCTACACATCATTGGTTCATCTTGACTTGTAGTACTTTGACATACGCGTGCAAAGTGCCCCCACAAATAGCATCACCAACATTACACAATGGGTATGCCCTCCTTATCATACTCAAATTCAGCATCTTCCAATTCTTTGGTGGTTGTCATGGACCACACCACCAATGACATTCTTCTTTGGAACAATCTCCCTTTGTGTTGCATATACCTATAGAAAAAATCTTGCGCTCTCCTAGTCGCACTCGTCCTTGGTGTCATCACTCTTCTCTTTAAAGTCACTATTTTCACTATTTCTCAACCCTAACACTTGAATGATGAACTCAAATCATCCTCTAAACTACTCTTGTTTTCAAAATCATTACTTTCATTGCAGGAGTCACTCTCATTGTCGAAGTCACTTTCAATGTCAGATTCCTATAAAAATAATTCCTTCTGATGCAAGTAAAGGATTTGATTCAACATTCAATGAAGACCATCAAGTCTATGCCCTATGTCATCTAAAACAATTGAAGGGTCATTTAGGGAATGCTAACAACAATAATGACTAGAAGGTCGCCAACACCATCATGGTCAATGATGAAAACCGCATGAGAACCTTTATGGGGATTGGTGTGGACATCTACAATTGTCAAAGGGGCAAGACACTATTAGCCACAAAAAGGCTGCCAATACAACTAAAAATAATAGGAGAATCTGGTTAATGAGACGTTAGACCACTCCATTGGGGTGTTTACCCTTGGTCATGCCATAGGACAATAAGACTTACAAAGTTAAAGTCGAGCGCCCTACACTAGTTGAACCACAATGAAATGTGTGACAAAACCTAGATTAGTTGATGCAAGTCTAGTGGCATATTCCATGATTGGAATTCCGTTCACGTTAATACCTATCTATCTATCTACCTATCTTTAGAAATCACGAATAGTGGTATACTCGAGTTATTGTAGATTCCACATTTACAAAGGCCATAAGAAACATGAAGAAGCAAAAGGAGCAAGATAAGTCCCTATTCCACTTGATGCTTGGTTAGTCTGTCAACAACGATGCCAACAAATATAAAGAAGAGGGTAGATGTAGATGGTCATGTTTACTGAAGTCATAAACCTTAATATTTATGCACATTATGATGTTCATTTCATGTTATTTAATGTAATTGAATAAAACAAGTAATAAAGACGAGATATATAAATAATTGCTTAAAATTGTTTGCAACTAGTTCAAGAGGTATAGGGGTTGGTGTCCTCCCCCCTCCACCACAAGACTATGCACCATTATTGAAGTATATTATAAAACAAGTAACTAATGTTTGGATCTATATTAACCAACTCTTTATCAATCTTTGCATCATAACTAAAAATGAGAATGGATGTCTACTTTGTAAGGTTCACAAAATGTGAACTAGCCTAAACATTGCTCTCACTATTAAACTTGGACAATTGGTGGTTGTATGTTGTATCACATGCACTAAGAGGCCCACTATGGCTACCAAACCAAATTTTAAGCTCACACATCTAATTTCCAAAATCTAGTAGAAACCCATCAAAAGTAATCTAAATTTCATGTTTTCAATTTATCATGAAACATACTTAGCAATTTCGATTTGATCAATAAAAAATCGGATAGATTTGTGTTGCTTTGTATAACTTCCAACGTACAAAAATGAAAATATTTGAAATATGTTTACTCAAAATGTAAAGAGCGCAAGATGAAACACTCTCCTTTCTAATAAGATATTCTACGATTGAAGCATTAAAAGTGTACCATATTTATAACATAATGGATCTCATGATGAGGAATAGTTACAGTGCAATACACAATGAACCATAAAGCTAAAGCTACATTATTTGGGTACACATACTCGACCATTTTTGGATCACACTTGAGACATGCTTGTACAATGTACTTGGGTATGGGTGCAAAACACACTTGTTCCTAAACCTAAGAAACAGATTATGATAGGTGGCACACCTGTAGTGCATAGGGTGCATTGACCCTCATTTAGGCACGAATAAGAGTCAAGCCCTGCAATGAAGGGAAAGAGGACAAAGGAATAATTACCATTCTCTCCTTTCTTTGTTGCTGAAAAGCTTTGTTTTGAACTTTTGCTCTCCAACATTCATATTTGAATTTAGTTTATTATTTCACTAAAGCTTTGTCATGATCTTGTGTTTCAACTCTATAATTTTAATAACGCATACACAAGTTCATGTTTCAACTTGACAATTTCACCTAAATGTGCGTAAGTTTCAATGACTGAACCTTGCATACCCTTCCACCTTGAATACACCTATACACTTCAACCACATTACTTTGTTTTGAAGGTCCTATAGTAGCTCACTATTACCACCACGCACCAAATGGATATCCATCACTCAAGGCGAGGAAAAAGACAAATCAAGGTAGAAATCATTAAGAATTGGCTAAATGTTTGGAAACAACAACACCTTGCTTGGGAGAACCCCACTCACAGGTCTTTGCTCAGGAAAACCCCGCTCACAACACCCCACTAGGAAGCGCACCACTTGGGACAACCCTGCTCACAACACCCCACTTAGCAATGCCTCGCTCGGACCGCCTGTTCAAGGCCAACCCACTCTGATAGTGCCTCGCTCAAGACACCCTACCTCCAATAGCGCATCACTCAGGCTGCCCCTCTCGAGGCCACCTTGCATGAGAGCACCCTACTCCGACAATGACTCAGTTAGGCCGCCCTACACAAGAGTGCCCCACTTGGAATGTTGCACCTCACTCTACCTGTGCACCTCACTCTATGTCAATTTTGGAAAATGGAGATTAATGATGTGTCACCTCATAGTTATCACCATGGTACATTGCATGTAGTCTATTTTTGGCGTCATTATGGTACATTACATGTAGTCTATTTTTGGCTGCATTTTTGAGTATAAATAAGAGCTTGATGCTCATTGTAAAGGGTCCTTTTGGCCTTCAAGCATACTAGAGCTACTCTTTGGAGTGAGATTGTACTGAACACTTAACTACAAAATCAATAAAGGGTTGTGCATGACATTTTGATTCAACTATCTCAAACCTTTTGTTTTATGTATGTGTGAAATCAATGGCTCTGCTCTCCATTCCCCTATTAACCCCTCTCTTTAATCGTTTTTGTACGTTATTTGAAGACCTTACACGCTAAAGTTATTCAGTCACTACTAAAACGCAAATAGCACCAAATCTGAACCTCGCTTTGGCTTTAACTGTATTTTACATTTCTTTTCTCTTGCACCCTTTTCTCTTAAACAAAGTAGATCAGATTTGTTTTCTGCATACTCAGCTTAGTTCTTTCCTTGTTTTTCAGCTTAGATCAGTTTCTTCCTTTATTTTTCAGCTTAGTTAGAATGAAACCAGCCCAAGATCCAAAGGTTGGGAAGATCAAAACCCTCCCCATCCATTTGTTGAACTGTGGTCACAGACACAAATCACACTTGTCGATTTTCGTGTTCAACAGTTTTGGCACACCTGATGGGACTCAAAAGTACGATTTCAATACGAAATTGATCTTAACTCACCCATATGTATTTTTAAAAATCTATATAAGTAGATCACATTTTTTATATCTATTAAAAAGGTTTGTGCACTTCACTAATGTACATGAAACTCGCTAATCTTTTTGCATTAAGATTTACGAGTTGTTTTCCATTTCACATTTCATACTTTGTAATTCCATGCAAATGGCAACTTTGTTTTTGATCCACAATCATGTTTAACATTAAATTGAACATTTTGCATTTTTCAAAAAAGATTGAAAGCGGCAACGAGCGGAGACGAGGGAAGAAGCGAATATCACGATAACATGGAACACACAAAAGAAATCAATATTACTTGTGAGAGTTCTCTATATTACATATCATATTAAAAGTGAGGCGTGAAAGCTTCATTATAAAGGATTACTATAAGTCGAATCAATCCACTTTATGAATGTGGGATAGGCCGAGATACACACTAAACTGAAAAACAACTTAAAAGCATAAAATAACCTAAAGTCAAAATGACTTTATTAATGCCCAAGTCTAAAAGCTAATTGATCATTATTAATCTCATTTTAATCTAACACCCTCCCTTAATGGTCAATCTACTAGCCACACCAAGCTTATCCTAAAATTTTACATATTTGTCAGGACCCAAAGACTTGGTAAAGATGTCTGCAGTTTGGTCCTCTGTTGGACAATACTGCAGCTTAATAGTTCCATCCTCTACAAGCTGTCTAATGAAGTGACATTGTATTTCAATACGTTTGGTCCGCTCGTGGAAGATTGGATTCTTGGCTAGTTTGAGCAGCCCTTGATTGTCACAGAACAAGGGTGTCACTCTGTCTGATGCATCTTCATGTCTAAAAGCATCCACCTGAGCCAAACTGCCTCACACGCTCCTTTCACTACTCCTCAATATTTTGCTTCAATCGATGAAAGGGCAACTGCATGCTACTTCTTGCTGGCCCATGTGACCGCACTCGTGCCAAGGCTGAAAACATACCCAGAAGTGGATTTTCCGTCATCCACAGAATCTGCCCAATCTGAATCTGTATACCCACACAGCCTGGAGTCTTTGCTTCTACTGTATGAAATGCCAAAGTCAAGTCTCCCTTTCACATATCTCAACATTGGCTTCGCTGCAGTCCAATGTTCTACTTTAGGCACTGTCATGAATCCAGAAATGAAGCCCACAGCATAGCTCAAATCAGGTCTAGTGGCTGTAAAATATATCAAGCTCCCCACTAGTTGCCTGTATACTGACTCATTAACTGCCTTAGAGTCAGTTTTGGCTGAAAGTTTCAGCCTTTTCTCCATAGGCATAGATGAGATTTTGCAATCTGTCATTCTGAACCTGTCAATCAAACTCCTGGCATATTTTGTTTTGTGAGACAAAAATGCTGCTACCTGTTTGCCAGACTTCTACACCTAGGCAGTAATTTAGGGGGCCAAGATCGGACATGTCAAAATCTTTACTCAAATTAGATTTGATCTATTCTTTAGAACCTACCTCACTACCTGTAATGATGATGCCATCCACAAATATAACCAGAAGGATGATCTCATTACATATGCTTTTGACGTACAAATTTGGATCTGAAGGACTCCATTGGAACCCCTGTTCACCCAAATACTTCAATTTTGATGTACCACGCCTGGGTGCCTACTTCAGGCCATATAGAGCTCTTCAGTCTGCAAACAAAGTGCTCCTTCCCTGGAACCTGAAAACCCTGTGGTTGGCACATGTAGACTTCTTCCTCCAAATCTCCACTGAGGAAGGCACTCTTCACGTCCATTTGATGGACCTTCCAACCATTTTGATCTGCCATGGAACTAATCAGATGGTGCTCATAGTTGTTATAGGAGCAAAGGTCTCTTCGTAGTCGATGCCTTCTCGCTGAGAAAACCCTTTTGCAACCAGCCATGCTTTATACTTGTCAAGTGTGCCATATGCCTTGTACTTGACCTTGTACACCCATTTGCAACCAATGGGTTTCTTCCCTAGTGGGAGAGTTGTGAGGTCCCAGGTTTGATTTTTCATCAGACTCTCATGTTCAACTGCCATGGCCTTCTCCCATTCAAGTCTCCCTTTAGCCTCCTCGAACACCTATGGCTCATAAAATTCCTAAACATTGGCCATTAGAGTAAAGTTGACCATATAAGGTTTCTTGCTCTTGTTCCTCGATGATCGTCCCTCGATCATTTCACCCATCCAAATATCTCCAATGGTGTTGTGCCACTACTTTGGTCTCTTATTGGGATCCTTCTCATTCAAGTCAGTGTTGTCACCATGGCTTGGGCTACTTGTATCTGTGTCATCCGAATGCTGATTTGGGCTATCTGTATCAAAATTCGAGCCAGGAAACTCTTCATACTCAGAAAACTCCCCCCTTTCAGGTGGAGTTGCCTGAAGCTTGATGCCTAAATCCTTAGCCACAATGGGCTGCTCTTCTGCCATTTTGATCTCGAAAAAAGTCTTGAAATGCCCAACTTCTTCATCAACTACGACATCTCTGTTGAAGCTCAACTAATGGGTGTCAACATCAACCAACCAATAAGCTTTATGATTGTCACTATATCCTGTGATCATCTGTTTCTTGCTCTTAGGGTCTAACTTGGTTCACTTCTCTTCTAGAATACAGGCATATGCAATGGAACTGTTGGCATTTTTGCCACATTAAATTATTCGACAAAATTTTGCCTACGTATGAAGCTTTAAGCGGCAAAGGGCGTGCAGAAGTGCTACCATTTTCGCAGGCCCTAAAAGGGGATGATAAAATGGATGAAACGATCTTTGGATATTTCGTCATTGCAGATCTTTTCGCAAGCTTTCCAGCGATATATTATAATAGGTGATCGGGGCAGCGGATCAAAAGTTATGGCCCCGGGATGCAAAGCCAGGGAAAGCTCATTTCGGGCTTGAAAAATTGGCTAGGGCACAGCCGATGCTCAAGTTCGTCCGATGCTCAAAGTAAAGTTGCAGTTCGCTCTGATTTTGAGCGAGAACAAGTTTCGACCAAGGTTGAGGGTGAGACTTAGCAGCGCGCGAGAGAAAGAGCAAAATTCACTAAGGCCCCATCAAGCCGAGGTTCACTTCGATCTCGGGCGAGAACGAGCTTCGGCAGAATCTGGAGCGAACCCGAGGATTGCACAAGGTCGGGGCAAGATGCAAGTTGAAAATCCGACGAAGATCGCCTAAAATCCAAAGCAAAGCCGGGACTTGCTCGAGGCTGGCGCGAAGTGCGAAGTGAAAGAAATTAAAAGGCAAAACCTAAAAATCAGAAGTTCGCTCTGTTTTAGGGCGAACCCAAGTTTCAGGAGGTCTTCCGAGCGAAACTAAGTCCCACCATACGAAGTTCGCTCCTATATGGAGCCGGAGTTCGCTCTGACTTGGAGCGAGAATGAGGTTCGGGCGGGATTCAGAGCGAACGTTGGCCAAAACAAGAATGTCGGCCAAACAATGCTCAAGTTCGCTCAAACCTCCAGCGATTCCCGGTCTCGGGCTCTTTGCGCAGCGAACGTCGGCCCGAGCGAACGTCGGCCAAAACACTCCATGCCGGCCAAAAGACTCCATGTAGATCGAAACGGTCTATGTCGGCCAAAAATCCTAGGTTCGCTCCAAAAAATCAGCAAACTTCAGCTCCACTCAGGTTTTCAAAGCGAGGAACAACCTGGACAGCGCAAGAATAGCTAAGGGATGGAGTGTCTCGAGTTCGTTCTAGAAGACGACAAACCCCAACTTCGCTCCACTTTTCGGGCGAACTACAGCCCAAGCGATGAATAGAGCGACTAAGGTTTGAAAGAGCTCAGGTTCGCTCCAAGAGGGGAGCGAACCTCGGCTTCGCCCTGTTTTTGGGCGAAGCATAGTTGAATGTTAAAAAAGTCGCTAAGGCAAGTTTGCCTCAAAATCGCTCAAACCTCCAACAATTCCCGGTTTCGGGCTCCTCGTGCAGTGAACCTTAGCCTCGCCAGAGTCCTCGAGCAAACCGCAACCCAGGCAATAGAAAAATCAACTAAGGCAGGTTTGATCTCAGGTTCACCAGAATGGACAGCGAACCCCAGGTTCGGCAACAAGGCACAACGAACCCCGTCTTCGGGGCGATTTCCAACGATCAGCAGCAGGAACAAAAAACGGCAGGTTTCGGGGTCAGTTGGTTCTGAAATTAGCTAAGGCATGGAGGAGTCTCAAGTTCGCTCCAAAAGATTGTGAACCTCAGCCTCGCTCAGGGTTTTGGGCGAACTGCAGCTCGAGCGACAAGCGAGCGAACGTCGGCCAAGAGCGAGCGAACGTCGGCCACAATGCGAATGTCGGCCAAACAATGCTCATGTTCGCTCAAACCTCCAACGATCCCCGATTTCGGGCTCCTTGCACGACGAACATCGGTCAGGAGCGAACGTCGGCCAAAAACCCGATGTCAGCCGCGAACCTCAGCGTCGGTCGCAAATCCCAACGTCAGCCAAAGTCCCAATGTCGGCCAAAATCCTTTATGTCGGCCAGAAATCCCATGTTCGGCTCCTTCAGCAAACGACAACAGAACTCGGGCTCGGCTATTCCAAATGGACTAAGGCAAGATCTGTCCGAGGTTCACCCAAACTTACGGCAAACCCCGAGTTCGCCCCCCTGCTCACGGCGAATTCTAGCCCGGTCACCTTCCAGCGAACCTCGGCAAAAGCTCAACCAGCTCCCAAAGAAAAATACTACGGCAACTGGATCTCACATTCGCCCAAATAGCTGGCGAACCCCAAGTTCAAACCCGTCCATCAGTGAACTCTAGCTTCAGTCGTCAAATCTCATCAAGGCAGTACTGTTCCCAAGTTCGCCAGGATTACAAGCGAACCTTAGGTTCGGACCTCAAGGAAGGCGAACCTCAACCAAAGAGCATGACTTGTCCGAAAAACGGCTAAGGTAACTTCTTACCAAGTTCGCTCGCATTTTCAGCGAACCTCAGGTTCGCCCTCAACCTTCAGCGAACCTTGTCTTCGGACCTGGTTTAGGAAAACTACAGCAGGGCTTGGCGAACTTCAACAAAAGACGCACACATCCCGAGGAAGGAAGGTAGGTGAGCATTCAAGATGCACCAGGACGACCAAGGACGACCATGTCAGGTCCCGAAGAGGCTCCAGGGGCCAAGCTACACCAACCGCATTAATGAAGCACACTACACTAGCTGCAAGGACCATCCGAATCCGCTCTAAACAAGAGTGAGCCAAATATGGATGTACTCTCATCTACAGGGAGGTCAAATCTCAGCTACTTTTAGGGTTTTGTTGTCATTTCTGCAACATGGTCTATAATTGGCCTTCCGAAAATCTTCTCCCAAGCAGCCATAGAGTTTTGTATCAGGTTCCCTGACGCATTTCAGCCTCAGAGACCAAGAAGGAGCTCGACACTTCGATCCGGCATATTGGAACAAGTAGGCGCCCAAGGCTGGGTGCACAAGATAGAATGCGTCTAGATAGGGTGCACAAATGTCCGTTGACCCTTTGACCGTTGTATCAGCATCTTCTGAAGACACCCCACATCAGCAATTTGAATGGCATCCTTATCTGATCAGGTGCAGCCTGTCTGAGAAGCTTCCAGACTAGACGTTCCAAGATTTCAAGCATATCTTCCACGGAAGGGGTCCCCACGAGTGAGGAGGCAGCACCAACAAGCTGAATCTGTCAGAGCATTGAAGGGGTTCAACGGTATTTCTGAGGAGTCGCTAGTCTCTGCCATGCTTGGTTAATACATTGTGACTGTACTTCTTTGTAATCCTTATCTTGGTTTCCACCGCCATATTTTGTTATTTAGCATTTATTGCTCAAGCGGCAGAATTCTCTATATAATAAAATGGAAGGATGTTTTCTAGAGGCTAAATGAAAACCTGAATTTTGCTATCAATACAGCTGATGTCTGGCTCTAGACCTGGACTTCTATTTTCATGTGTATGTCTTCTATTGCTTATCTTCTATTATTCCATGCTTTAACTGTAAACTTGAATTCTATTACCCGGATTTAGTTTCTGATAAGGTAGGGACTCTGGAGTAGCCTTGGAGATTATGCATGCTAGTTGTTCTAGTTTAATTTATGTTAGTTATCTGTATTTAAGGGCTATTTGGTTCAGAATGCAATAGATTTTTCGTGTTGTTAGTCCATCACCCCTCGTTTCTATCTGGCTCGTGGCCATATTTCCCATCCCTTTCAGTCATTTCCCATTTCTTTCCTGTTCCTTTATCTCAAAGCCCCCACTTAGAATAGCAAGAGAACCAACCCATCTCTAGAGATTGGCACGGGAGACATTTCTTCCTCTTGGCCTTTCAATGTTGGTCGGGTCTAAGGCGCACTAAAATACCAAATCCTTATCTAAGGCAGATCTTCCACGGGAGCGGTCCCCACGACGTTCCGAGATTTCAAGCATATCTTCCACGGGAGCGGTCCCCACGAGTGAGGAGGCAACGCCAGCAAGCTGAATCTATCAAATTATTGAAGGGGTTCAACGGTATTTCTGAGGAGTCACTAGTCTCTGCCATGCTTGGTTAATACATTCTGATTGCACTTCTTTATAATCCTTATCTTGGTTTCCACCGCCATATTTTGTTATTTAGCATTTATTGCTCAAGCGGCAGAATTCTCTATATAAGCCCGCTCTTTTATTGTAAAATGGATGGATGTTTTCTAGAGGCTAAATGAAAACCTGAATTTTGCTATCAATACAACTGATGTCTGGCTCTAGACCTGGACTTCTATTTTCATGTGTATGTCTTCTATTGCTTATCTTCTATTATTCCATGCTTTAACTGTAAACTTGAATTCTACTACCCGGATTTAGTTTCTGATAAGGTAGGGACTCTGGAGTAGCCTTGGAGATTATGCATGCTAGTTGTTCTAGTTTAATTTTTGTTAGTTATTTGTATTTAAGGGCTATTTGGTTCAGAATGCAATAGAGTTTTCGTGTTGTTAGTCCATCACCCCTGTTCTATCTAGCTTGTGGCCATATTTCCCATCCCTTTCAATCATTTCCCATTTCTTTCCTATTCCTTTATCTCAAAACCCCCAGTTAGAATAGCAAGGGAACCAGCCCATCTCTGGAGATTGGCACGGGAGGCATTTCTTCCTCTCGGCCTTTCAATGTTGGCCGGGTCTAAGGCACACTAAAATACCAAATCCTTACCTAAGGCAGATCTCTGACCAACAAGTTTGAGCATTAATGTAATGGGGTTAAACTCCTCTATAAAAGGCCACTCAATGTAATGTAAAAGGGGGGGAACATATTGCTAGAGAGTTGTTGTACTCATAACTCTTGCATCAATATAAAGAATCCTTGGCTCCGACTCTGTCTCTTTCTTGTATGCTACCTTCTGTGACTATTTCTGCTTGTGTCATTTATTTTTCTGATTGTTGTAATTCTGCTTTCTGGATTAAAGCATTGGACATTAAGTGAACCTGGAATTCTTGCAGAGAATACATAGGGAAGAATCACCGTGTTAGTTCCTGTTTCATTATTTGTTTTGATTGTTGTTGGTTTGAATATAAGTTAGTAATTGTGCTGCTTGTTCTTCCCCATTGTTACTGCTATGCAATTTACATTTCTTTTTGCAATTTTCCAATCTCTTTCCAGTTCCCTAATCTAAAACCCCAAGTAGTGTAGTATAGGAGCCGGCCTTCTCCGAAGATTGGCACGGAAGGCATCTCTTCCTTCCGGCCTTTCAAGGTTGGTCCGGGTCTAGGGCGCGTATGAAAACCAAATCCTTTCCTAGGGCGGATTCGTGACCAACAGTAACCAAAGACCTTAAGATGATTGATGTTGCGCTTCCTCCCAGACCATATTTCTTCTAGGATCTTCTACTTCACTGCCATCGTTGGAGATCTATTCAGCAGATATACTGCTGTAAAATTGCCTCAGCCCAAAACCTATTTGGAACACCCATGTTCTCCATCATGCACCGAACCATCTTTGTGATAGTGTTGTTCCGCCTTTCAACGACTCCATTATGTTGTGGAGTGGAGGGTGTAGTAAACTGTCTTTTGATACATGTTTAGCACACAAGTTGTGGAATTCTTTTGAACATAATTCTCCACCATTATCAGATCTAAGAGAGGTAATGTAACACCCTGACACTTTCTCTACTAATGCTTTGAACTTTTGAAATTCATTAAACACATCAGATTTCAGTTTCAAAAAAAACACCCACATTTTCTTACTGTAGTCATCAACAAAAAGAAGGAAATACCTGGCACCTGTGATGGTTGTCATGTTCATTGGTCCACAAACATCTGCATCAACCAACTAAAAGACTTTGTTTGCTCTCCAAGCTGGTCCTTCATCAAATAGCGTTTTGTGTTGCTTCCCTGACTGGAAAGCCCCACAAACATCCTATATCTGCTATTGGATGTCAAGAAATCCATCTACCAATTTCTCTCATGCCAACTAAGAGAGGTAGGTCATATTTAGGTGCCCATACAGCTGATGCCAAAGTGTATTGACATTCGATGCACTCTTGGCTGCTAATGCATGCTCCATGACTTGTCCGATGTCAACCAGTCTGAACAATCCATGATCCTCCACACCAAGAGCAATAGTCTTCTTGGTCTCTTTGCCAACTATGTAGGATTTGTGATTGCTAAAGATGACATCTAGATGGGTGCAGTGCCTCATAATCTAACTAACTGAGAAAAGATTAAGCTCCATTCCTGGCACATAATACACATTTAGGCAAATTAACATTTTCCTTCCAAAGGAAATCTACACATTCCCTTTGCCCACTATCGTCAAATCTTCCCCACCTCCGAAGGTCACTAAATCCTTGGAGAATTCACAAGTAGTGTACTCCGAGAACCAAACCTTCCTATTGGTGAAGTATCATGATGCACCTGAATCTATGTACCAAGCAGATGATCAGGGCTGATCTGCTTGTTTCTTGGCCATGAATGCTTAGAAGGCTGACTCCTCCTCTGAATGCTTTGCGACATGAGCCTTTTGCTGAGAGCCTCCCTGGTTGGTTTTCTTATCCGCCAACCTCTTTCTCTAGTGCTTCTTCATATGACCCACCTTGCCACAATAATGACATGTAATGGTCTTTAGACTCTCGGTTGCATCCTCACCGCTGCCTTGTCCTTTCTTCTTTGCCCCTTGACATTGGCTGCAAAGGCCTATTATGAACCCTCTGTCTCACTACTGCTATCGAACTGTTTCTTCCATTTGTCCTGTTGTAAGAGCTTATTGCACAGCTCTTCAAACTTCAGGTCAACATTCGGTAAGTGATGTTCAAGGTTTAAATGAAGTGCTTATAAGCACACAATAAGCTTTTCAACATTATTACCACCATGTCCTCTTCTTCCATTTTATGACCAATGGCTGACAACTATTCTCCGATATTCTTGATCTTGAGTAAATGCTCCTGCAATAATGCATGCTCATCCATTGTGATCGAAAACAACATATTCTTTAGGAAGAAGGGTCCGCCCTTGTCCGAAGTCTCATGCAACTCTCTCAAATGCTTCCAAATTGCCACTAAGTCTTCCCTGTCTTAACGTAAGGAAGCATCTCATCTATTACGGACAACTTAAGCAGCATTACTGCTTCTCTGTCTTGTTCATCAAACTTGTCCTGGTCTTTACCCGCACTTGTGGGTCGGGTGTCTTTGCCTAGTACAATATTATCCAAGCATCTGTACTCAAATACGGCCAACATACGCTACTTCCAAATATTGTAGTTCTTCCCAAAGAATCTTTAGCTGCCTTCCAACATGATATTGGGTAAAGAGGCTATAGCTACAGGTCAAATGTGCAAAAATATATACTGAAACAAAATACCTGTTCTTCCCTCCCTCAATCCGCAATATTGGAATAAGAACACCTGGATACTGGCTCTAAACACCTATGGCAGCCACGTATCGCTGAAAAACACAAATATTTTTAATAAATCTGATCAAAACAGCTCCAAGTAACACAGACACAGATTTTTGAATAATCTGTCAACTGTCAATTTCTCCTTGGATCTTCTGGAAATTACCAAACCAGCGACCAATTCATCCAGATCTGCAAATCTGGGCAGCAATACAGGCAGGAACAACTTCAATTTAATTCCAACTCTTCTGTACTGTCAATAAAACTCAAAAATTCTTTTGATTGGCTGTCTAAACAAGCAATACAAGTCAAATTTCGCTAAACGGCTCAATTCCTAGCATTGTATGATCCCGTACAACCATACGGATCTCCTTGGCGGCTCACATGCAAGCTAAAAAGTCTTTGGCAGCGGCTTGATTTGAGCTTTGGCAGCTTGATAGGGGTCGTGCGGTCTTGCTTTTTTTTTTTTTTTTTCAAAGCGACTTCCTCTTAAAAAAAGAATTTTGGCTTTAAAGCTACAAACCCAAAAATCAAATCGATCTTGGATACGGCTGATCCGAAACCCTTTTGGCTCTTTGATGTGTCACACTGGCGATCACTCGATCCGTCTTTTCCGGTAGCAGTCCCTAGGTCTTCACACTCTCATAGACTTTGTGGCTCTGATACCATATCACGATAACACGGAACACATAAAAGAAACCAAGATTACTCATGAGAGTTCTCTATATTACATATCATATTAAAAGTGACGAGTAAAAGCTTCCTTATGAAGGATTATTGTAAGTCGAGTCAATCCACTTTATGAATGTGGGATAGACTGTGATACACACTAAAGTGAAATACAACTTAAAAGCATAAAATAACCTAAAGTCACAATGACTTTATTAATGCCCAAGTCTAAAAGCTGATTGACCGTTTTAATCTAATAGTAATCAAACAACAAAAACAAGGCCATGCGAAAAATAACTCTAAACACTCCTAGGTTGTGCCCCGCTCGTGGATTATGAACCTACCCCAACAACCACACCCGTTTGCCGCTTTTTTATGCAAATTTCAAGGTCTTCTTCTTGGCTTTGTTTATGAATACAAGATCCAAATCGCATTTAACGAAGAAGGGGAACAATCCTATGAAATTGCTCACATACCAGTAGAACTTGAAGAAGACAAGTATGGTCATTTGTGTACAAGCTTCTTATAACCCTTTAGAAGAACCACAAATTGAGAGTGCCACTCAAGCCACCTCGCATGAGAGTGCCCCACTTGGAGCTATGCTCCTCACTCTTGACCAACGTGCCTCACTCCATGTCTATTTTAGTAAATGGACAAGGATGATGTGTCACCTCGTAGTTATTACCTTGGTACATTCCATGTCTATTTTTAGCTACATTATGGCACATTGCATGTAATCTATTTTTAGTTGTTTTCGAGTATAAATAAGAGCATGATGCTCATTGTCAAGGGTCTTTTTGGCCTTCAAGCATACTAAAGCTACTCTTTTGAATGAGATCATACTGAACACTTAACTGCAAAATCAATAAAGAATCGTGTGTGACATTCCTATTCAACTGTCTCAAACATTTTGCTTTACAAATGTGTAAAATAAGTGGCTCTGCCCTCCTTTCTCTGTTAGTCCCTCTCTTTGATCCTTGTTGCAGGTTATTTGAAGATTTTGCACGCTGAAGTTATTTGGTCACAGTTGATATGCCAATCGCACCAAATCTAAACCTCGCTATGGCTTCGATCGCATGTTACATTTCTTTTCTCTTGTACTATTTTCTCTTAGACAGAATAGATCAGATTTGTTTTCTACGTACTTAGTTTAGTTCTTTCTGTGTTTTTCAGCTTAGATCAGTTTCTTCCTTTATTTTTCAGCTTAGACAGAAGGGAACCAGCCCAAGATCCGGAGGTTGAGAATAAAACCCTCCCCGTCCATTTGTTAAACTACGGTCATGAGCACATGTTCAACAGGTCCACACTGACTACTTTATACTTGCACCTTGTGTATCCTCTTTCCAACCATTCACTAGAAAGTAAATGATCATTGGGAAAAGCATGAGAGGACTCCAAGCCTAAATGTTCACTAGACCATATTTACTTTGGACATGCAGGCCTAGCACTGACCAGTGGGGATAACAATCATCCAAAACCATCCAATGATGCTAGGGAAAGTGGTCAACGATGGATAATGCAAGAACATTGACTTACAGAGGTGCAAGGGATGTATTGACACTGAGACACATCATGGTGCATCGGCCACAAGCCTGTAAAATAGACAGACTACCACCAATGACCAAGTGATGGTGACATCCGGCAACCTCCTATAGTAGGGACATATCGTTGACTGAGAATAACTTATCATGCAATGTCAAAATGAGAAGAAACTTTGAAAGGGGACTTTTGACACTGAGAACATCTGCATCTATTTCCAGATTAGAATTCCCTTTTTTGAATCTCCAAATCCAAGAAGCAAACAACTCAGCTGAAAACTGTCTTTGGCGATAATGTGATTACACAATGTCAAAGTCGAGTAACCTTTTTTCTAAAGGAAACAGACAGAAAAGACCATCTACCATACAACTTTAAAATTGGAATTCATACATTTGACCTCTCAAAATAGCAAAAAAAGGTTTGGTGTAGTTCTGCAATAAGTCAGCCATATGATCTCAAAATAAGATATTTTTTTTGCCCTTGAAATTCTTCGAATCATATTCCACATGCTCATGAAAAATCCTCTCAAAATTCCACCATTTCGTCTACCAAAGTGCCAATAAGCAGGCCAAAGCCGAAGCTGGCAATTCCTACACTGAAATGGAACAAAATTGTGCAATTCCTACACTGAAATGGAACAAAATTGTGCCCAAACATGGAAATTACATGTGAAAATGGTGGGAAAGGGGGTCAAACTCATACCTTAAGGGTTGGAAAGAATTTCCACCTTAATAACTTGCAGAATCCAAGAAAAGATCAATTGCATGGGGATTCCAAAAGAAATCCATGATTGCCAATGAATAAGGCAGTTTAAGTGTGTGGGAACTGAAGATACAACAACATAATTTTACTAATCTACACAGACGGCCAAGACCAATGGGACACATTGAAAATAGCTGCTGTAATGCATTGTAGTAACCAAAAAGCACTATGAAAATAAGCTAATTAGATTAAATAATCTAATGTAAACTACACTGAGATGGAACTACTGTATGGCATAAAATTACAGCCTAGAGGGTTACCCAAAATGGATAAACCCTAGCTGCAAGCTTACTGCACTGGTAAGGGCTTTCGCTTCTCTTTTGGGAGGTCCAAGGTTCAAACCCCACTCAGTATGAGGGGACCGGGACCCCTCATAAAACCCTGTGTAAACTCATTGAAAAAAAAAAAAATAGATAAACCCTAACATGATAAAAATAATGATCAAGAGCGGCAACAATCAAGCGCAGGGGGAGGCCCTAATAGATCCAAGCATCAACACTAATCTGAAGCGGGATGTTCGTTATCACCAACTATCACAAAAGAGCCAACAAAGAATCTAATGATGCTCCCAAGAGAATGGCTAGGACTAAGAGGGCCTGGTTGGATAATCCTAGGAAGACAAGGAGTTCGACCCCTCAAGAATCTTCTAGAATCCATGGTCGTGGAACGAATAGAAAAGAATAAGAAACTGTTAAGCTTTGTCTGTCTACAACACCTTGGTATGTGAGGGATGACGAAAACCTACCGTTAGAGAACCGGAGACCTGTCCCACAGAATACAAGAGAAAGAAAGAACTGAATCCGTAGTAGCCACTCTTGTATGCAGACAAGGGTGCACAAATCTGTTATTAATATTTTGGAAAGTTGTAGCTTCAAATGAATGCTTATTACTCTTGATTGTAGAGATAAAAAGAAAGAATTAGGTGATTAGTCAGTAGCGGTTGAGCTCTCCTGTAATAACCAATATTGAAGAGTGATAGCTTCCCTAAGGTAAAGAACCAAGCATCTTTGGTCAAAATAGATGAAAAAAACTGGCAAGCAATGTGCCTTAGTTTCCATACAAACAATAGTACCAGACTTGAATCTCATAATAAACAGGACACTAAACGATGAAATGTTTTCAGTCTCCACCTCCCGACTAGAGCAATGATGACATAGCCTATCCTCTTGAGGAATATGGTGGGTTGTCTCCACTCACAACTAATGTGAGCACACTCTTTGACCAAGAGGAAACTTAAGTTGACTTGCTTTGTTTTCCCTTTCTGGCACTTATGATTGAACTCCAATATTTGAAATGAAATTAAAAAAAAAGGAGGAATCCTAAGGCTATGTCTTCAATGTCATTGGAGGTAATCAGGATGACTAATAAGGCCATTCTCAATCCTTGTGAAAATTTTAGTATAGAAGGCCAACTTAGGACTAAGATGCTGAGAATCGAGATGGAGCGATCCAAGTAATCTGAATATATTGTCAATAAACATCATCTCTGTCTGCTTGATTAATCACCTCTTATTAAGAAGGCGGAGAGGAGCATTCAAATAGTATTTGAATGAACGTATTAGATCTATGGAGATGCCAACTGACTGAAAAAGAGAGAACTTCAAAGAACCATCAACTAGAGGTGCTCTTGGAGGTAATCCATTATGAGGAGCACAACACAAAATCTGTGTATATCTCTCCACCTGAAGTGCAGTCACCCATGGGTCTAAGGCAATGAAGCTGGAAAATAGTTTTGAAGATGCTCTCAAGGAGAAGAGGATGAGCACCAAACTCTGTCTAAACAATACCTTGGGGAACTGTTCTTTTACATTGAATAAATGGTTGAAGCAAAATAGTCTGGACCACAACATCTACACATGGAAGAACGTCCACTGAACATCAGGAAAAACCAACTAGGAGGACAAAACAAGTTGGTTTTAATGGCTCTTTCAAACTTGCAGACACAAAGACCATTGCTGTACCCCAAGGACCAAAACCACCTTGCATACCTGCAAAACTTAAAGAAAGGAAGGCTGATACTTGTGTTTGACTTGGTTTCTGGAGTTAAAACCTTCTGTCCATATCCTTATGTCCGTGTCAGCTTCAGTCTTTTGAGTCCTCCATTGTATTCATTTCAGGGTTTATGCATTGAGTTTCATAACAAACTGAATCACATAATCACTTAGTTGGCACCATATTTTGTTGTGCCTTGGGATTGATTTCAAACCTTCAGGGCAGCTGTATTGAACTATTACATTCTTGTATGGCTTTTCGCCTGGGTCTATATGAATACAAGATTAAATTCACTAGTGACTGGAACATAGATACCTTGGAGTCCTAGTAAAGACAAATTCATTACCATATTAAATCAGCAAAAGATCTGTATGATGATTACAGTTGTTTCAAATCAGACATCATATTCATGTGAACACATCAAATCTCATGTAAAAAGCCTTGCCTAGACAATAGATAAATGGATCACCAGTGCAAAGACTGCACTAGACATCAATTTTTATGTCCATGCACATACACACACACAAATGCCAGCACACGTGAGGGAGAGAGACCTGATCAAATTCAATGACTGTAGAGTGTTGATAATGTCATCACTGCGAATGGCAGTCATGGAACTTAGATCCTGCGAATAAGATCATCATCATTTTTCTATCCTTTGCAAAACCTTTGCAGAACCATAACAAGATTTAAAAACTTAGAATGAGCAGTATTTACCTTAATAGATAAATTCCCTCCATGGTCACGTAGAACTTCCAGAAGGACTTGAGTCCAATAGCTTCTGAAGCTCACCTGGAATACAAAAAGATGAGGTCGCTAGCCAGTCAGAAACCATAATTGATAAGAGCAGGTCCTTCTAACATAGGAATCAAAATATCTTCTTAACAGATAAAGTATAAAGAGAATTATGGCTTCTAGTAATTATGACAGACATATGTTAGGCATTTCTTATTAAAGGCAAACACCTTTGGTTCTTCACATTTCTTTCCAAGTATGGAAAAACCCTATGCAATTCCGAAGACAGCACAATGACTCCACATGATTAGCTTGGATACTAGAAATAACCAGGAATTGATTACCAAATACACAATTTATCTCCATAGAATAAAAAATCCATTCAACATACCATTAAAAGCAATCATAAAAGAAACAAAATTGTGCAGCACTTGGATACCTTTGCTGGTTTTACCTTCAGCATAAAGAACACCACCAAAACTCAAGGGGTACAGACAACAAACTCATGATTATATAGAATGGGGAGACATTCTTTAAATAAATGCATTCAGATGTTTTTAGTAGATGATCTAGATAATAAGTACCTCAAATGAATTTATGTCTGCAAATTGTTCTTTGTGTATTAGTTGAAGGGTCTTGGAAATGCTCAGATATAGTACTCAAGCAAGGAAGAGAGGCATATATCAAACATAAAAAAAATAAAAATAAAAAACCTTTTGAGTATAGGTGCTCAAGCTCTCGAGAGAAAAACTCACCAAAAACATTTTTCGTTTGGAAAGGTGTGAAGATCCATGCTAATTCAGTTTTCTCCTGGTTCAAAGACACTATAATCATTGCCTAGGTTCATTGCAAAGACCAAGAAAATACCAGATTAATCTTTCAACTAGAATGACTGCTGATTTCTACACACAGCTGTGTCATTTATTAGTAATCTCATCAAGGTTCAGGTCCTCTACTGGTTTGTGAATCCAAAGCCAAAAGGCCTTCACTCATCAATGAGGGATATTTTAAATTTTTTGCTGCCATTTTATTCAGCTTCTCTTGTTCACTCTCCCCTTTCTGCTCATCCACTTTTGTTTTCCCCTTACCTGTTTTTGCCCCACTTGATGACCCGATAGGTTCTTTAAATCTAGGAGTCTCATTGGTGCTGGTGTTGGTGCAAGGTTCTCATTTGATGATACCAATTGAGCGGAGGGTACTAGGCCTTTACCTTGAACCTGAACAGCGGTTGACCTCTCCTCAAGAATGTAGTCTCTATGTACTATTGCTTTTATAAAGACTCAAGTGGATCACTTGCCACTTTCTTCATCTATCCTGACCAAAGATGCTAGGCTCTTTACCTTAGGGAAGCAATGACTCTTCGGCGTCCGTTATTACAAGGAAGACAGACTACTACTCGACTAATCACCTCATTCTTTCACTCTATCTCTATAGTTGAGAGTAATAAGCACTCATTGGAAGCTACAAGCCTACAACTATCCAAAATATTAATGAACGTTTTGTCCGTTCTTGTCTGCATAGAAGAGTGGCAACTACCACTTCAGCTCTTTCTTCTTGCTTGTGACAGGACAAGACTGCAGTTCTTTGGTGCCGGGTTTTGGCCACCCCTCACATACCGAGGAGGTGTAGATAGGCACAGCTTACTAGTTTCTTGTCCTCTTTTATTGGTTCCAGAGACATGGATGCTAGAAGAGTCTTGAGGGATCAAACTCCATGTCCTTCCAAGTGTATAAATGGAATACAACATACTGCAACACAATTCCATTACCACTGAAATGAACAAAATATACAATGTGAATATCTTACAATTACAATGCATACACTCTGCACACAACACATATCAAACTGCCCAACACAGCAATTCAGATGGCCCGGCACATTATCCAGGTAGCCCAATTTGCGAATAGGACGCCCTGCCCTTCTCCAAACTGCTAACACTCACTAAACAACCTGCCTTTAGTCTAGATGGCCTATGCTCTTCACTATATAGCACAACACTTCATTGCACGACGTTTGGCAATGCATTGTATGCGGTTAGACAACTCATTGTACAGTGTTCACTATACTGCAATTCACTATACCGCATTCATTGTACTGCAATTCATTGTATGGAATTCATTGTACTGCAATTCACTATACGACAACTTCGTTGTACAGCATGTACAACCCTGTGTAACAAAACTTGAAAGAGTACAACCAACAAAACGAATCTAAACTACTGCAGCAATCATCAATGACAATACACACAATGAACACAATGACACTAACAGATGATGATTGAATATGAGTAGACCTTGCATTAACAATAGCTTGTACGTTGAAATGCGTATGGCAATTAAATTACATACACAATACCAGATCTTGTGTAGAACATCTCCCTCAATGCAATGTCTCTGGGAATGTATCTACTCTCTCGTATGTGTGTATGTACCCAGTACCATTCCAACCACACTCTTCGGCCAACAACACACTTCAATCAACCATACTAATGAATGAGGGAAGGGTCTTATTTATAAAACTAAGGTGGTAGTTGCATCCTCCAACTTCCTAACTACCCGACACCTCATCATTTTCTTAAATTATATTTGACATGCATATGACTTACATTTACATTTCATTTCATGACTCACTTTATGACTAATCATGTATTCGTACATAACTAATGCTTTACTTAACATTACACATTGTCACATACAATATTACAACACGAATTAAGAACATCAAATATATCAAAACTCTTAATGTGCATGTACTTCACTTCCAACACACTTATAGACATGTCAATTTGCCTGCCTACACCAAAATTATCCACCCAGGCCCTCTTAGTCCTGGTCATTCTCCTGGAAGCATCATCAGATCTTGTGTTGGCCCTTTTAGAATAGATGGTGATGACAACAACTGTGCTTCTACTTTACATCCCACTATAGATTAATGTGGCACTTGGATCCATTGAAGCTCCTTTCAATCTCTGTTGTACCTCAACTTCTAGATCTCTCTTAATCATTTCTTTTAGCATGTTTTGGTATATCCATTTTGGGTAACCCTCAAGGCTGTAATGTAATGTCCCCATCCTAGTCAGCATCTTGATGCAATGTGAGACTTGCCTACTCACGGGTTCCCGTAGGCAGGAGGGACTTGTGTGGGGACCCACATGGACAGTTTGGATGATGTCAAGGCGGGTGGAGCTCTTGATTGCCAGTCTTCTGGACCGTTTTGGGCATTTTTGCAGGGACTTACTATTTTTAGTAAGTCAATACTCTGGAGGTTTCAGTGGAAGTGGATGTTACAAATGGACAGTAGAGCTTAATGGGTATCTGTTTCCGTATTTTGTTTGGTGGTTGGGTGTTAGGATAGCAATAATTTTAATGCCCGAAGATTTATAAGGTTATATTTAAATATAAAAAGGTCCGAGGTGTAGACCAATTGGTTCATCCAAACCCCATAAGGGCGGCGGAGGTCCAAGGTTCAAATCTCGGGCCTCGCCGGACTGAACGCTTGTCCCTTTCCTGGTGCTTTCAGTGGTGTAAAAGGTTTAAAATGATTGTGGCATGGTGGTTACAGGGGCGGACTGCGCGAAGATCTGTGTGGCGGCTTCCAGCGCGGACAGCGCAGAATACTGTGGCGGCCATAAAAGCTGGACAGCCTGCCCGGATTTGTGGCGGCTACCGATTCCACCATGTAAAAACAAAATATATATATATATATATATATATAAAAGTTAATTATTTTAATGTTGGGCATATTTTATTGATAAAGGGGGGCCTTATGACCACTTGATTTAAAGGTCATATTATAAAGACTTGATTAAAAGTTATTTTAAATGTGTTTTTCCTCCCTAGGAAAGTGGGACGACCCCCTCAAGGGTTCTTTTGAGTAAAGTGAAAACAAATTATCCCACATTGTCTTTGGCAATTGTATTCTCTTGGAGTCTTTGAAGGAGAGCTTGCATTGTGCAGGAGTTTCTCATTGCTGCTTTGTTGTGACGAAAACCACAGCAGAGGACACCATTGCTGGGAGTGAAAGATCTCCTTACTTTGGTTAGTTGCATTCTCAATCCTTGGGAGTGAATTTGAGCAGAATTAGAGGCATACTTCAGTATCAAATTGATGTTTCTTGTGAGAGTTTGAAGACATTATCAGCTGTACATTATTTGTACTTCAACCCACAAGGAGGCCGTACCATTTTGAGGTGAAATCAGCTTGTGGAAGGGGAAAATTCAGCTAGGGTTTGATTGTATTGTAACCATACTTCCTCATACAGCCCAGCCGCTTCATATAGGAGTGAATTTAGTCAAGCTCGTGGCAGATTGGAAGAGCCTTGACAGCCGTACAACTTCCCAGCCTGGCCATACAACTCACAAAGGGACGTGGGACTTGGGTGTTGAGACGCCTTGTTTTTTGGAGCTTTCCAAGCTTGCATTGTCATTGTCTCAATAGAGGGTGTTTAAAACTGCCACTAGTTTGATGGAGAAGTTTGTAATTTGAAAGTTACGAGCAAAACAATGAGTTTTCTATAGCTGACATGCAATTTCCAGTTTATATCAGACCTTCATATTTCCGGGTATTCTTATTTTGATGCAGTTTCCTTCATTAGGTTTGTTTATCTATATTAGAGGAAGCTTGTGTACAAATATGGTAGCATCCAGAGTTGTAGAAACAAAGTTAGAAGCATTTCTTTATTTCAGCAGTGTGTGTTTCTTTTTTCTTTCATATATTGCAAAATACACAAAACCCAAACCAAAACACCAAACCGGAGTGATAAGTGGCAATCTCAGTTGGGGATTGCACAGATACAGTGGTATCAGAGCACAGGCTCAACTCTTCCAGCTTGTGAGGTTTAGCACATGAGTGACAGAGAACAGAGATACCAGGAAAGGGAAAGAAGAAAGGCTGAATATCAAACTTATCAGAGAGGTACCCAACAGATACAGTGGTATCATACTGAACCGGAGGATCAGCGAGTGTCACATATACTGGATATTCCTACAGGTTCATCTTCGGGTGAGTCAGTTGGGATGGCTGAGCACAGGGATCCAGATGGAAACAACAGGGATAACAGGAATGAGAGAGATGCAGATAGAGAGATGTTTCAGATGTTTTTACATGGCCAACAGCAGATCCAGCAGACCATGGCACAACTTTTAGGCCTAATGACGCGGCAGATGACTATGAACAATCAGAATAATAACCAGCACCACGGTGGAAATGGGAACAATGGAGAATCAGTAGCTAACAGGGCCACGCCTGCTAGCGATAGAGCCACTTCCTCTAGGCCTTTGATGCCTACATTCCTTCCCAGGACCACTCATGCAGAAGGGGAACCAGAACCAGATTTGACTGAATTGCATAATCAGTTTAGACGCGAGTATGCAGCTTTGGATGAGGAGTATCATGCACGCATGCCCTTTAGGGAGTATGTGGAGATGAGGGCTAGACAGGAACAGAGGACTCAGGGTAGAGGTAGAGCACCACATGATAACAGGGAGTTGCAAAGAAGGATCGGAAAATTACCAGTACCTTACTTTGATGGTTCGAGTAAGACTTCAGCGAGAGCTTGGGTCCAAAAGATGGACACTTACTTTCAGTTGAGCCCGATGTTGGAGGATGAGGCCATCAAGTTTGCAGCTCTACACTTGGATGGGATAGCTCATGAGTAGTGGCATCATGGATATGCCACGATGGGACACAATCAGATTACCACATATGTTGAGTTCACGGAGAAACTCATGGAGCGTTTTGATAAAAAAGATCCTGAGTTAGAGTTTAAGGAGTTAGCACAGTTGCGACAATGGAGTATAGTTGATGCTTATGTTTTGGAGTTCCAGAGATTATCAGTCATGGTGACAAATATGTCTGAGAGGTGTCTTATTGTGTTGTTTGTAGATGGGTTAGCAGATCCCTTGAGAGGGCTAGTCAAAGCCTTCAACCCACCCACATTGCACGAGGCCATCAGGAAGGCTAGAGATATGGAATCCACTTCATCAAAAGGTAAATTTTTCTCCAAGAGTAGTGATCACAAGAAATTTAAGGATAAGAAACATTTTAGAAGAGATGAGGATCGGAATAAGGAGAAATTTAAACCCAGGGACAGCGAGAGCCTCAATGACTTAAGGAAGGAAAACTTGTGTTTTAAGTGCAAGGAGCCTTGGGCACCTTCTCATAAATGCTCAGAAAAGGCTAAGGCAAAGCAGATGGAGTATCTTACAGCGGAGGAGTCTGCAGAAGAAGAATTGGATCAGCATTATGAGAGTTCTAGCAGCAGCTCTGAAAGTGATGCAGAGAGTGACAGGGCCTCAGTTGATGATGAGACAGTTGCACAGTTATATAGTCTTCAGAGGGTAAAGTCATTCGAAGTCCGCGGAGTACTTAATGGGCAGCATGTGACCACGTTGATTGATACGGGTTCCACGCATAATTTTAGAGATGCAGGACTTGTAGCAAAAAGAGGACTTGAAACGGAGACTTTTGGTGGATTCAAAGTTTTGGTTGCCAATGGTACTACAGTAAATTGCACACATAAGATCCCCAATCTTTGTATCAAGTTAGGTGACTATGAACTCAAAGATGAATTTTTTGTGGTGAATATAGGAGATGTGGATGCAGTTCTTAGTATGCATTGGAGAGCTCAATGGGAAAAAATTGAAGTTCTGAAAATGAATAAAGAAAAGAGTAACCGGGAGATATTCAACGAAATGATTAAGGAACAACAGGAGTTACAGAAAAAATTCAAACAGTTGGCTGATATGATGGCAAATGCTATGCCTACAATCCATTCTTGGGGAAAAGTTGAACCTCCAGCATGTTATGAAAATATATACAAGGAGTCAAACTACTATGATGAAGAGGCAAAACACATAAGAGCCACTACTGAAAGAAAACTCAAAAGGGAAGTGGGAGTTGAAGAAAAAAATTCATCTCATGAGGTATGCTCTTTTGAAAATCAAAATGACTCATTGATCACACATGCCTCCTTCGTTGATGTAAATGTGCAAGAGGAAAGGAATCAAACTGCGGAATTGACTTCAAATTTAGGCTTTCCTAATGAGATAGATGCACATAATGACAAAATTGTGGAGATGAATTGTACCAACTCAGAGGAAGGGCGAATAGTGCTTACTGCTGATTACAAAACAGCCTACACCAATGTGACCACTAATGCAAAATCAAATTATGAGCACGCTGAAAGTGATGCATACTTTAATTCAGCACCTAGTAACATTCATTTATTACATTCCAATGAAGACAGTACACGAGAATTTTGGTCTAGTACCCAAATCCAATCATTGGTAAAAAATGTAACTGATGAGTCTCTTACTAACTGTCATACATTCTCAGATTCAGTGCGGGTTGGCTTTGATGGTATAGGTGAACAGGCAGCAATTTTAATAACAGCTTCTATGGAGGTGACATTTAATCATCGTGATGATGATTATTCAGACCATGAGCAGATTATTCCTCTTCAGATTTCACCTGGAATTGATTTACAGGATAGTCGGGAAAATGTGGTGAAGCATGATGTTTGGATTGAGCCTGCTGAAATTATCAGACCAACAATTAAAGGTAAGAAACTCATTCATCCTTTGGCTCATAATTCTATGCATATCAGTAAGGATGGATGTTTGGTACTATGGCATTTCATCATGGTTTTCATAAAGCAATACACATCTATCTTCAACCAAGAATATGGGATCCTGGAACTCTTCTTGAGCATTGGGCAATAACAATCAAAGGTTGTCCTCCATATAAGAAGCACAATTTCCAGGATAAGACAATAGCTATTACCTGTTGTCATGGTGTTGAGAGTGCTTGTGATCAGCCTTTCAAGAGGTGTGATGATACCTTGAGGCATAAATATGTATTCCTAGACATCAAAGATGATGGGAGAAGAATACCCTGGATGTTTGCTGACCGAACTTTATATGATCCTTCTTTTGAGTTGCATGATGTTAGGTTGGGAGAAGAGCACGATTTAGATGCCGAATTGATACTCATAACTAATGATTAAGGATCACTCTTAGCAAGCTTGAGGGCTGATTGGTATAAATTATCACATGGAGACAAGGGTTGTTGTATTGTTGGACAGCAGCATGGTGGAGCTATGTTAGCATTGAGAAACACAACCCAGGATCGTGTGCATATGATGTTAGTCGCTATGGATGATGGGTTGCATTCTTCATTGGGAGACGAGTTGTATTTTTCTTCAGGAGAGGAGACAGATTTCTGCCAGATTGATTGTATGTTTCATCAGGATGGAATTTATATAGGGATACGTTGGCACCAAACTTTCCAGGACATAGAGCTTGACCACTACAGTTATTCTAGTTCAGACTGGGAGGATGAGTAGATATTGCAGCATCCAGCTCTCCAATTGCTTGTGGGCAAGCAATTTCAGGGAGGGAGGACTGTAATGTCCCCATCCTAGTCAGCATCATGATGCAGTGTGAGACTTGCCTACTCACGGGTTCCCGTAGGCAGGAGGGAGTTGTGTGGGGACCCACATGGACAGTTTGGATGATGTCAAGGCGGGTGGAGCTCTTGATTGCCAGTCTTCTGGACCGTTTTGGGCATCTTTGCAGGGACTTACTATTTTTAGTAAGTCAATTCTCTGGAGGTTTCAGTGGAAGCGGATGTTACGGATGGACAGTAGAGCTTAATGGGTATCCGTTTCCGTATTTTGTTTGGTGGTTGGGTGTTAGGAGAGCAATAATTTTAATGCCCGAAGATTTGTAAGGTTATATTTAAATATAAAAGTTAATTATTTTAATGTTGGGCATATTTTATCGATAAAGGGGGGCCTTATGACCACTTGATTTAAAGGTCATGTTATAAAGACTTGATTAAAAATTATTTTAAATGTGTTTTTCCTCCCTAGGAAAGTGGGACAACCCCCTCAACGGGTTCTTTTGAGTAAAGTGAAAACAAATTATCCCACATTGCTCATGGAAATGGATTGACCAGCTTGAGAGAAGAATAAATAGAGCTTGTGAGAGCATTTGAAGACATCTTTGGCAATTGTATTCTCTTGGAGTCTTTGAAGGAGAGCTTGCATTGTGCAGGAGTTTCTCATTGCTGCTTTGTTGTGACGAAAACCACAGCAAAGGACACCATTGCTGGGAGTGAAAGATCTCCTTACTTTGGTTAGTTGCATTCTCAATCCTTGGGAGTGACTTTGAGCAGAATTGGAGGCATACTTCAGTATCAAATTGATGTTTTTTGTGAGAGTTTGAAGACATTATCAGCTGTACATTATTTGTACTTCAACCCACAAGGAGGCCGTACTATTTTGAGGTGAAATCAGCTTGTGCAAGGGGAAAATTCAGCTAGGGTTTGATTGTATTGTAACCATACTTCCTCATACAGCCCAGCCGCTTCATATAGGAGTGAATTTAGTCAAGTTCGTGGCAGATTGGAAGAGTCCTTGGCAGCCGTACAACTTCCCAGCCTGGCCATACAACTCAGAGAGGGACGTGGGACTTGGGTGTTGAGACGCCTTGTTTTTTGGAGCTTTCCAAGCTTGCATTGTCATTGTCTCAATAGAGGGTGTTTAAAACTGCCACTAGTTTGATGGAGAAGTTTGTAATTTGAAAGTTATGAGCAAAACAATGAGTTTTCTATAGCTGACATGCAATTTCCAGTTTATATCAGACCTTCATATTTCCGGGTATTCTCATTTTAATGCAGTTTCCTTCATTGGGTTTGTTTATCTATATTAGAGGAAGCTTGTATACAAATTTGGTAGCATCCGGAGTTGTAGAAACAAAGTTAGAAGCATTTCTTTATTTCAGCAGTGTGTGTTTCTTTTTTCTTTCATATATTGCAAAATACACAAAACCCAAACCAAAACACCAAACCGGAGTGATAAGTGGCAATCTCAGTTGGGGGTTTCACACTACATGTAATTTTATGCCATACAGTTGTTCCACTTTAGAGTAGTTTATACTAGATTCTTTACTCTAGTTTAGCTTATTTTCGTAGTTGCTACAATGCATTGTAACTTGTAACAGCTTGGTTCAATGAGTCCCATTGGACTACTTTGGCAATTTGTGGACATTAAGTATCTTACCTTACATTATCTATGTTTGTTTTGGCACCCATGTCAGTTTGCGAGGTCAAACAAAGATGCAGTGGTTCATCTACAGCTTTCCTTTTGTTGCGTGTAACCATATCATGTTGTTGGTTTAATAGTAAGGCTTGCCTTCCAAATGGACAAAACTCTGTCTTCTGGTATTCCAAAATTTGCAAATACCACATTATTAGCATTGGAATTACTGGTATAGAAGGCTGTCCTGCCACTTTCTAATCCATCACCTACTGATTTGCCAATGGCGCATCCATTTCGGTAGGCTGATTAGTGATCAGCTGGCCAATACTTGTTGCCTGTTGGGCTTAACATTGTTGATTATAAATCATTGTCTGAGCATGGTGTATGGCAATGGGGCATTCTACCGGGTTGTGTCCAGCATTGCAGGTGAAGCGTCATAACGAGTTCAGTTTTGGGCTAGTGTTTACCATGTTGTTTTGCACTTGGTTGATGACTTGCCCACTTATTGCTTGAGGGACTTCATCCTTGGTCAAGTATGGCATCCTTCTCTGTTGCATTCCTCCAGTTTGTCTCTGACTAAATGTCATCTTTTTGGCCATGCCTCTAACAATGATAGATAGTTCATTCATACACTTTAGCATTAGATTCTCCACTCCTCCAAGTTGGGATGCATTTTGGGACTGATATACTAGAGTAGGTATAGGTGTAGGTAATGCTAGTGGTTGAGGTGGATAAACAACTAAACTAGGCATATTCTAGCAAGGATATGTGAGAGTGTAAGGGGAGGTTGATTGATGTGGCACTGGAGTGCTTGAAGGCAAGGGTGTGATTTGTGAAGTTGGAATTGCAATTTGTGGTTGCGACTAGGATTGTGCACTTGGGCATAAAGCATTCGAGATTGGAAAAATTGGTGACAAAGGTGGGTATAAAACATGAGGAGCCACATTTTGGATCAGATGAGATTCATAAGCCATTGGCAGTAAGGGAGGTAGCTTTCCAACTTGGATGAGGACATACATAGTACAGTTGGCTTCTTTGAATGTGGCAGACAATGTGACATGGTTTGCATTCCTTGTTATCATTGCCAAGTTGGGATGCAAAGCTCTTATATAGTACACCAATGCTTGTTTATCTAATGGCCTAACATTGAAGAGTATCAATTGCAATGTGCATATCAACGATTTGTTAAGTCATGTATGTTTTCATTTTGGTGCCTTGTTATATTGTTTAGTTGAAACAACACCAAATACACGTTTTGCGGCCAACTGAATCTCCTCATAAATGGTTCTGCAATTGAGGCCCTATCTAATATTTGTTGACCAAACACTTGTAACAAGTAGTGGCTTTATCCCTAAACGAACTCACCAATACTCAGGCCATTACATTCTCTTCCTGAATTTCGTATATTGATTTTAGTGTTGATAAGTAGTTCAGATGCAAAATTGCAATGTTATTATCACTCCCTATAAACATGGATAGGGACTTTAGAGTTGTCATCAGATTGTTTGAAAATATTGGCAGATTGAGGGGCCCCTAATAGTTGGCCATAAGGTACAAGCTGCCTATAGGGTACCATTTGTCCATAGTACACTTGCCCAATGTTAGAATAAATTAGCATGATAAGTGGAAGTCGTTACTAACAAAGTTGGAGTGATTTGTTATCGATACTTTCTATTTTGAGCATGCAATTTTCATATACATTCTATGTAATACAAATAGCCAAGATTTAGTTTCTAGGCAAGATGTATTGTTTTCTTGGTCTATAGGTCAATTTGCGCTAAAGCAAACCTTGCCAGTGCAAATCTGATCTCATGCGTGCACTGAGGGACTTGTCATGATTATATGCTCTAATACCAATTAGCAAGATCAAATATTATGATAATCAAATTCCTCTTATATGAAACACTACAGAAGCAGAGAAATTATCTCACAAATACAAAAGCATGTAAATTCATTCATACACAACATACAAGATATTTCACAATACAATTCATATGCTCAATTTGGGTGCAACTACACTGCTCAACTATTCCATTGAATTAATAACCATTGTGGCAGATTTGTTGTCATCCAACTCCATACAATATTCTTCACTACATCACATAGGCTTTGTCGCCATCTCACTCCTAACCATACAATCTAATCCAATTGTGGATGATGCACATGTTGGATGATCCATCTATAGGACGGATGGATTAATCAACTGTTGGGGGATACATCAATTTATAGAATTATGACAATGCTAATAATAACTTCTCTTAGTTATTCTTTTCTATTTATTGAATTTCTCTTTACTTTTCCTATTTTCCAATTGCCTTTCTATCTTTACAATTGCTTTTCTTATTTTCTCCAACTCTTTGCATGTGCTTTTCCACATTAAGCATTACTTTTTCCAATATTCTCCCCCTTAATGCTTAATGTTCTAATTTCAATTTCTTGAAGAAAACTCTCTTCAACTTGCTATTGCATATACACCTTCACTGCTGCCCATACATATTCACATATCTTCAAACACCGTTGTGCATACACATTCACATATTTTTGAACATCTTGTTGGTGACTTTATTTTCTTCTTCAACATGAGTGTGATCCCATGATTCAACCAAAATTGCCCTTATGGTAACCTTCTCATCCTACTAGACTGCATGGATAACCAGTCATTGCAACTACCAGGTGTAATAGAGTAGATCACTACTAACAAGGTTCACTTTGTTGCTTCCGCACCAAATATTCATCTTGCTTCTCTTATGTGTGGGACCTTTGCTTCTACCACACAACTTTCATCCAACGGTTAAGCATCACTCCCCCTTTCTCTTCAAGGGATACTCCTGTTGTAGCCCTCTCTCTTTCAACATTGCTTCTGCTTCTCCTTGTCTTCTTCAATTTGATTACTTCGGCTCCCATACCCTGTTAAAGGTATGGACCAGCTAGGACTCGAATCTAGGACCTCCATGCATTGAAATTGTTCTACCAATAAGTTCCTTGAACCAACCTACAATTCGAATATAGTATTGTTTCTACTCACTGCTCCAACATCCCCCTTAAGACACTCTATCAGGGCTCAGGACTCCAAGCTTTAACTTTCCCTTCTTGCTTCAACGCTCTTGGTCAACTTCATGACTTCAACTCTCATACCCTATTAAAGGTATGGACCAACTAGGACCCAAATCTAGGACCTCCATATGTTGAGGTTGCTCCACCAATGAGCTTTTGGCTCCTCCTTGAACCAACCTACAATTCGGATGTAGGATTGTTGTTATTCATTCCTCCAACATCCCCCCTACACCACTCTACAAGTACTCGGGGCTCCTAGCTTCAACGCCACCTTTGAGATTCAACAACGGCTCTGATACCAAATATCAAGATTGTATGCTCTGACACCAATTCTTAGGATCGAATACTCTGATAATCAAATTCCTCTTATATGAAGTAATCAAGGGATACTCCTGTTGTAGCCCTCTCTCTTTCAACATTGCTTCTGCTTCTCCTTGTCTTCTTCAATTTGATTACTTCGGCTCTCATACCCTGTTAAAGGTATGGACCAGCTAGGACTCGAATCTAGGACCTCCATGCATTGAAATTGTTCTACCAATAAGTTCCTTGAACCAACCTACAATTCGAATATAGTATTGTTTCTACTCACTGCTCCAACATCCCCCTTAAGACACTCTATCAGGGCTCAGGACTCCAAGCTTTAACTTTCCCTTCTTGCTTCAACGCTCTTGGTCAACTTCATGACTTCAACTCTCATACCCTATTAAAGGTATGGACCAACTAGGACCCAAATCTAGGACCTCCATATGTTGAGGTTGCTCCACCAATGAGCTTTTGGCTCCTCCTTGAACCAACCTACAATTCGGATGTAGGATTGTTGTTATTCATTCCTCCAACATCCCCCCTACACCACTCTACAAGTACTCGGGGCTCCTAGCTTCAACGCCACCTTTGAGATTCAACAACGGCTCTGATACCAAATATCAAGATTGTATGCTCTGACACCAATTCTTAGGATCGAATACTCTGATAATCAAATTCCTCTTATATGAAATGTTGTGGAAGCATAAAAATCATCTCACATTGCGAAAGCATGTAAACTCATTTATACACCACATACAAGATATTTCACAATACTATTCATATGCTCAATTTGGGTGCAACTACACCGCTCAACTATTCCATTGAATTAATAACCATTGTGGCAGATTTGACGCAATCCAACTCCATACAATATTCTTCACCACATCACAAGCTTTGTCGCTATCTCACTCCATTCCATACAGTCTAATCCAATTGTGTATGATGCACATGTGGATGATCCACCTAAAGGATGGATGGATTAATCAACTAGTGGGAGATACACCAATATAAAGAATTATGATAATGTTATTAATAACTTCTCAAAGTTATTCTTTTCTATTTATAGAATTTCTATTTTTACTTTTGCATGCACTTTTCTATTTTCCAATTGCCTTTCTATCTTTAGAATTGCTTTTCTTATTTTCTCCAACTCTTTGCATGTCCTTTTCCACATCAAGCATTACTTTTTCCAACAGAACTCAATGTTTTTAGAACCCAATAGTTGGACTGAAACAATCTTATGAATTTCCTTCCAATAAGCTCTTCATCTTTGCAACAAGGTTGAGGTAGAGAAGAACTACAACAGTGGGGTGTGGCCTTGCTCTTCCATGACGGTTTCATGGCACATTGGAAGATCTCTTTGACAGAATACTAAAGTTCGACAATAGACGCGAATTAGTAAGTCAATTTTCGTCATTGTGTTTTTTCCACTTTGTTCTTAGAATTTATGTGGAACTTAAGTTTGCAGCCCCAATGGCTCTAGGGTGAGTTTGAGGCTAAATAACGGCCTATGTTAAGGCTTCGTATTCCTGACCACTTTGGATCATTGTGTCTCAGGTGTAGCATAAAAATTTAAAAAAAGACTTCATAGAATGCTCCAAAAGGCATCTAGGAAGAAACATGGAGGCAAGGCCAGGGATCCTTGTCATTATGACTCTCAACACAACAATGATCATAAAACTGTAATTACACTCACGGCCATGAAAGGGGTCCTACTAAAGTGGAAGGTCAAGTTCAGGAGCATGCACCATGTCAACTTCTTGATCAAAACCATTAGCTTCCTAATTCTGTAAACATATGATTTGGCTCAGAGGGAAATATATGCGATGCTGAAGGATTCAACGGTGTTCTATCCAAAAAAATTTCAGCTGAATGGTATCTACAATAGAGATTTTTTTCATTGATAAATCAGCATGTGATCGTTGATTTCCTCTATTTGGTGTCTTAGGGCTCTTGTGTTAAACATTCGATCATATATCGACTTCATGGGTTATTATTGGCAAAGGGAGGAGCCACTTAGATACTTGTGCGCGTGCTTGAGTGCAATGAGGTTGTGAGGTTGATTCTCTATGAAGGAACATATTTGAGTTTGTCAATATAGCGAGCTTTGTTGTGGTCCATGTTTTATCAAAGTGGGTCTTTCGAGCAAACTTTACAAGTTTCATCAAACTTTTCCATTTGGGCAAAATTTTGGGTTTGCTTCAAAAACAAAATCATAGTATCCATAAAATGTTTAACATTTTGCAAATAATCATGTAAAACTTTGTAAACTCTAAACCAAAACTAAGGATGGTAGATCTATGAATTGCGAGTAAGATCAGTTAATCTTGTCAAGAAATCAAATTAGTGTGTTCCATCGGGTGTGTCAAGAACTATTAAATCACATAATCGTCTATAAGATTACACCTATGAAACCATAGTTCAACAAATGGATGAGACGGGATCACTTTTCTCAACCTCTAATTTGGGTAGTTTCCCTGCTAATCTAACTAAAATTAAGGAAATCTAAGTAAACCAAATCTAATATACCCTTGTAGGAAAAGGGTGCAAGAAAGTAAGGGAAATGCATAAACAAATAAGGTAAAAACCGTAGCGAGATTAGCACGATTCAATAACGATCCCAAGAGTGAGGCATTGTCTTTACTCAAGCAATGCATTGTTCTGCCTCGAAGCAGGGTGTTGTTCCAAAAGAGTGGGGTGTTGTTCTGCCTCAGAGTGGGGCATTATTCTAACTCAAAACGAGGTGTTGTCCCAGAAGAGTGGGGTGTTGTTATGTCTAAAAGCAAGGTGTTGTTTGTAGACACTGGTTTTGGACATAAGCAAAAACAAAAGTAATATTGTCTGCAAAAGTGTTTTAGTGTTTATGCACTAAGTTTTGGTCTAAGTGAAATGTAATGAAATGATTGGTTAATGCCAATGAAATGTAATTGAAATGAAATGCAAAAGTTATATTAGTCGTCTAAATATTGCACATAATGTAAAGTTGGCGTTATGTCTCATGTATGTAGGAAGGGGAAGTTAGTTATGTGCCACTTGTCCTAGAAACCGTTGCCAACAACAACCAGGACTGCGCTATAAAAGAAGACCCCCCCTTCATTGTTGGATATGTTGGGATATGCTATGTTGTGATGCAAGCAGATATGAGAGCATATGCTAGATAGTTAGACGGAACATATACGCATATGTGCAAGTGTAGAGCATAATGTGAGTTTGAGTGCAATTGCTATAATCTGTAAATGCCTTACAGGCAGATCATCAATACAAATCCATTCTCCATTGATGTGTTGGATGTTTGTGTGTTGATATCAATATGCTAGATTACTAGACTTGTGCATCGTTAAGGTATTATGGTTGCAAGTTGGAAGATGCAGTCGGATTTCACTAGTTACAAGTCACAGTCAAGGGTGTAGATGCCATCAAACGAAATTGATGATTGTTGTTGAGGATAATCGTCGTACCGTTGGAGTGCAATCGTCATTTGGGGATCATGCCATCATGTCATCATGTGGGTGTCATCATGTCGATGCTGACCTATTAATGTCATCTGGAGGATGCCATCAGGTGAATGTCGTTGTACCGATTGAAGACTCTAGTCCAACTTGTCTTCGTGTCTGTTGCCATCTGCTCAAATGATGAAGGTAGTTTTGTTCCAGAGTGCAGACTGCAAACATGCTAGCCCCTAAACCCTATCACTCAATCTCATTGTTGGGAACCTCATCATTGTGCTATAGCTGGCGTC
This sequence comes from Wollemia nobilis, assembly GCA_028583015.1. Classification (NCBI taxonomy): domain Eukaryota; kingdom Viridiplantae; phylum Streptophyta; class Pinopsida; order Araucariales; family Araucariaceae; genus Wollemia; species Wollemia nobilis. The sequence goes on from JAQPPZ010016675.1 coordinate 2,469,087, forward strand.
GTTGCCTAATTAAAGTACATCACTGCCTCATCGTTGTTATAGTGCAGACTACAAACATGTTGCCTCATTGTTTGTTGACGTGATTGTTTGAAAGTTCGAACTTCGCATGCGTGAAGATTGGAGAGGTGGTTGACGAATTCTTGGTTGCATGAACGTAGGAGACAAAACTGTGGGAGAAATCCAAAGCAACCTATGAGAAGAAGTCTATAAAGTACCAACCGTGGACTACAGTCAAGAGGAATGGAACTTGAAGAACCAGAAGTTGAACGTGTTTGGAATCCTCAGGAGGAGGATAGCACTTGTGACGAGAACGAATTGTGGCAAACGTTGTTGTTAACAACGGAAGACAAATTGCAAAGTGAATTGCAACAAACAGCTAAAGAAGACGTTCGCATAAGTCAAGATGCCAACATGGAGGGTGTACGAGCAGACGAGTGGATGCTGATGCCGGAACAAGCACGGAGGAGTTTGCCAAAGGATGCAAAAGACGGGAGTCAGGCACCAGAGCAACCACACGTGAGTGCTTGGGCGAGTAGGCTAGATCCAATGTACGTATATTTGTGAAGGAGGTCACGAAGTGAAGGTGCGTTAGAGTTTAGTCGAAGGTTGTTTGAAGGCAACATGGAAGGTGAAGAAGCACCGAGAGTTGAAGAAGTGCTAAGAACAAACGCACCAAGAGAAGAAGTGTCGAGAATGAACGCACACAGAGAAGAAGTGCTATCTAAGCAATCAATGAGTGGAGACGAAACAGGAGAGGAAAATCGACCCCCAATGGCGCACATTCCAAATATGGCAGAAAAGCAGAAGTGTCCACCTTTTTCAGGAGAGGGGAAAATCTTCCTATGTTGTACTACGATATAGAAAGCCTATTAGGTACGAGACCCAGATGCATGGTTACAATTGTTTCCAGCAACATTGAGAGGAATCACAATAGATTGGCACTTGAAGAGAGAAGAAACGGAACCTTTCACAACATGGGAAGATTTAGTGGATGAATTTAAGAAGGAATTCAGACCGTTGTAGGATGATATATAAATCATAACAAAAATTTATTCCACCAAACAAAACAAGGATGAAGACAAATTCCTATAACAAATGATTGAAGCAACTCACTGACAAGATTGAAAAGAAACTGGCAAATGGAATGCTGAAGAGATGGTATAAGAAGCAAATGAAGATAATACCGTCTTTGGCATACGAAGAAGCTTATGAAAGGGCAAGGAACCTCGAAAGTGAAGCCAAACAAATTGCAGCCGAGTTAAGTCACTTTAGAAGTGATGATTCTAACAATGACAAAGAAGATTTGCATGTAGCGATTCAGTCGAAAGGACTTCAAGGGAATGATCAATGAAGTGAAAGGAGAAAAAAAGAAAGAAAAGAAAGATATATGGTGCTCAGATTGTAAATCAAAAGGGCACACAAATATAAATTGTCCAAATAATGCATATTGTAATATATGCGGCGTGTTGGGACATGTGTTAAGAGATTGTCCAGTCAATTTGAGAAGCAGAAGGCATCAAACGATGACAATGCAAAAAGAAGAAAATGAAGAGAAACCAAATGCTTTGAATGGACGGGGTAACCAATGGAGGTTATAGAAACAATTGTCATGGCAAAAGAGTTCCAACAAGGTAATCGAAAAAGTGGCCAGAGTCGATTACACTATGACTCAAACGGTAGGCCAATCATCCAATGCAAAAATTGCCAAGAGTAGGAACATTTTGCAAAAAAGTGTCAACCCACAAGCAAGAAGGGCAAACAGAAACAATAATACGCACATGTGTAGATGGTGTTATCCAGCCAATCTAATTGACATAGGAGAACCCTTGATAAGCCTACGACGAACCATACGCCATTCCAATTGATGTACGGGCAAGAGGCAGTAGTGCCAATGGAGTTCCTAGTACCTAGTTTGAGGGTGGCGTTACAGAACCATCTAGATGACCAGGAGAGGCTCGCGGTGCTTGTACAACTAGAAAAAAGGCGGGTGATGGCTCAATGGGCAACAAAGATTGCCCAATGGCAAAGGAAATTATAGCATGACAAGAACCTGAGAAAGATGAAGTTGAAGGCAAATGACTTAATGCTCAAGTTTAATGGCAAGTGAGAAATCAAGCCAAGAAAGTGGAAGACTATAGCTTAGGCCCTTCCAAGTGGTGCAAGTGATAGATAATGGTGCGATAAAGTTGCAAAAATTAGGCTAGACATTGTGTCCCAAGACGGTTAATGGTTCGAAGTTAAAACCATATAAAATAAAAGTGCAATTTAATATGGTTGATCTTGGATCATCAAAGGAAGAGACCGTAGGAAGACCAGTTGAAGCACCACAATAATATTCAGATAGCTTCGAAGAAATTTGGGTCTAGGAATGGGGAGAACCAAGTAGGACCGTGCAAAAATATGGTGCAACTCAAGAGAAAGAAGAACTGAACCTACGATGGTTGTATAGGACAGAAAGTGGACAACAACCTAGTATTGAACAAAGAGAGTTCGAGCCAAGACCAACTAAACGCAGAAGAGAGCAAGTACATGTAAGGTTCCCAGACACAGAGGAAGAAAAAAGACTCTAATTGCTTATAGACGCAGATATGTGAAGGATGGAGTGTGTAGTGAGAGAGGCCCAATCACGAACCTCATAGTGACGAAAGTGAATATGAAGATATGAGTCCACTAGCATAGACTGGTCTCATGTAGCAGAGAATGCGTCAGGAGAAACAAAGAATGCAAGAAGAATATGAGACTCTATTAAGGTATAATGCAAGAATGAGGGAACAGATTGTTCAAGAACTGGATGACACGATGCAAAGACTCAATGAAAGAGAAGCACAGAGACAAGATGAGCTCAATGATATTGAAAAACAAAGGTCGACCAAGGAACAAGCAACACAGATATTGTGGAAAGATATCTTTGAAACACCTACGTCTCAGGAAGGAGAGGCTACGCGAACAAAGAGTAGTAGTTTATTCTCCACAAGTTTCCTCCACGAGCTCGTATGGAATCAATATTAACAATAGTAGCAGTAGCAGTTCAAGCTCACCTTTGATGAGGAGATCTAGAAGAAACTTAAAAAGAGTTCAACCAGTTATTCCGAGGAGGGAAGATGGACAAGAAGAAGATTAGATGACACACCAACAATGGAGGCTGTGAGAGAGGGTGAGCCTGATAGTTTGCAACGATTACTAGGTACTTCAATAGTTATACAAGAAATAGGTAACGTAGACAATTCGGAGAGACCATCAAGTCTTCTTGGTTGTCTAAGGTTACTTGGCCAAGGGAGGAGTTTGGTTGGCCTCCCTCTTAGTAGCTCAAGGGGAAGAATTTTCCCTCCCGCTACCCCTAGGTTGCATGGTCAACAAGATGGGCTGCAAGGACCATTCTTTGATCAAGCACGAAACAACTAACCTTCGCGTGACCATCAAGCTAGCCCATCAGGACCACCTCGTGGCTCATGTCGAAACCAAAGACACCATAATAGTTGGCCAAGGACTCGAACAAACTCCGGACAACCTGGAGTTGGGAATATGCAGTACCACACATTATGGACGTTCGCCTAATGGAAAGACCAGATTAAGGGAACCATTATGAGGAAGACAGCGAAGACAAAATAGGATTGCGGGAGAACGGAACTGGATAAGACAAGAGAGAATTCGGCAAAAAAGAGAAGAGTTACAAAGATTAGGCTATCAGATAGGTCCAGCCAGGTAGACAATTACAGACCAAACAAGGCAAGCGCCTAGGTGTTGTCAGCAGGACGCCAAGGTGTCGGTAGCAAGTTGACACGACAACAGGGTGTAGTCTACAGGTTGAAAGGACAATAGGGTGTAGTCAACAAGCTGACAGGATGACAAGGTGCAGCCTACAAGTTGACAAGACGACAAGGTGCAATCTGCAGAAGGACAGGACGCCAGAGGACCGTCAGCAAGATAACTAGACAAAAGACTGTCATCACCAAAGTCATCAAACGACAAGACATTGTCAAAGAGAAGACAAAATTGAAGATCATCGTCAAGAAGATGGATAGACGGCATGAAACTGCAGGCACAAGGCAGAGGAAGAAGGAAATCGTCGTCAGAGGGAAGATGCATGTGAATCTTCAGCGGAAGATGCAACAGAAATACAAGCGTGTGTGGTCGTACAAGTGTTACGATGAAGGTGACACGTGGACTTCTACCATGTTGTGAATATGTAAATAGAATTCTGAAAAACATAAAAATAATAAAAATAAAAATAAAAATAAATTAAGGAAAAAGGCAAAAATAGAAATGAGTAGGAAAAAGCACCGTCACTCGCATGCAAGGTGATGAGATGGTGATCATTCGACAATTTGCCTGAACAAAGTGGCAGTTATACAACCATTATACTTAGGTGGCAACTAAATCCTACAATTATAAATAGAGGCAAGTTAGGGAGACAACACATTTGCTATCACGCAATCTGTAGGAGAGACAAAGGACAGAAAGGGTTTGCAGATGCCGAATGCAGTGTAGGAGGAGCTACAAAAGCATGTCAATATTGTCGATGTAGAAAAGAAAAATGATTAGCACATTCTGAAAGAAAGATGGAGGATGGTCGTACGGATAGTTACTGAAGAAGTTGAATTATAGTTACAAGGGTTTGTAGACGAAGAAGGAATAGTTGATTTGACAGTAGAAAGGCAAGGCGCATGTGTGTGAAAACAAAGGCAGACAAGACTACCATACGAAAGGGTGGTGTTGGTTACGAATCTGCCATGAGGAAAGGATTTTTGGTTAATGCGCCCAGATTCGCCCACCAGCATGAAAGGCCGGAAGGAAGAGATGCCTTCCGAGCCAATCTCCGGAGAAGGCCGACTCCTTTTGGGGGGCTTGATTTAAGCTAAAAGGGAACAGGAAAGAAATAAAGGAACGGAAAGAGACAAATGTACAGAAAGAGATACAAATATGTCCAAAGGTTGGTGGGGGGGAACTAACAGTACGGGAACACACCAATCACCGCTACTTACTGCATACAAACACAGAGCATGACAAGGAACTGCAAAAACCTAAACGTACTTCCGATACACCAGCAGCGTATGCACAGCTTCAATAGCTCCCTAGCAAACATTCCCTACAAGGAACTAACGGCAGGGATCGTATCAATCACCGGATACGTACACCGACGGGGGTAGAAAGTAAACCTAGAGATGTCGAGCCGGTATATGTGTTAGGTAGAGAGTTTAACCGCACAGCTTCAATGGCTCCCTAGCAAACATTCCCTAAAAGGAACTAACAGCAGGGGATCGCATCAATCACCAGATACGGGCCAGCAACGTCACACACAACTGATGGAACTGCTACCAAATTTATAATGAATGCTTTAAATAATGAAATACAGAAAGTGCTTTAAGCAAGCAATGCTAGAGGAACCTGATCGCCAAATGCCAAAGTGAATTAACGAGCGACGACACAGTGGGCCTAATGCATATAATGAAAGAAAGCATAAAAGAATAAAGACAAGAGAACGGAACCGGGCATACAGATTGTATTCATATGCGAAGCACGGTTACGATAAGCACAGTAGTTCCCTAACAAACATTCCCCTTCCACCCTTTACAATGAATTTCGGATGGGCTTTTATAGCCCGAGTCCCACCCGTTACATTAATGGGCACGAGTCCCGATCAAACATGAGCTGACGAAGCGGCGAAAGAGCTGCAAATGCTGACCTTTTTCGGATCGGGTCGTACCCGCAGACATGGTCTTCCTGGAAGCCGGACAGCTACGTGGCGGAGTGCTTGGGTAATTCTTCAAGTCGGCGAGGCTTGCTAGTAGCTGGAGCAGGTGAAACCTCAGATCAGCTTTGAATGAGGCTATTGGCGTCGGCAGTGCAACCCATGCTTATCCTTTATGGTCGGCAAGTCTTGGTTCAAATCCCGAAGCTGGACACTTGTCAGATGATGGGTTATGCTGTGTGACACATGCCTGCCTTAGAGGGCAGTCTATCCATCTTTGCGTGGGATCGGGGCTCCTTGGGATGCGTGCAAAAATCAGTGCAGTCGGGGAAAGCCTTCAAGCCTTGGTCAAATTCCGGGTTTTTTCCCCTACTGTACACCTGTCAAGGGCGCATTCCGGCTCCGTTGAGAAGTCGAACTGTGCACAGAACACTGGTGTCTGCCGCCATATGGACCTGCTCCGGCGTTTTACCTCTTTCTCGCATTGACCCGCCATGCCGGCTGCAAGGTGCGCCCGGAAAGTGGGGCGGAGTCGGACTTCGCACTGGACCGAGCGAAGTACGCACTTCGCACCAAAACTGGGCGAAGTGCGAACTTCGCACCAAAACTTAGCCAATTTCAGATAGACCTGCTGGAAAGCTGGAAAATCAACTGGGGAACTCCAAGGAAAAAGGGGGGAGAGAAAGAGAATGGGAAAGAAAAGGAAAGGGAGAGAAGGGAGAAAAACGGAAGGAGGAAAAGAAGAGCAGCACTGTTACAAAACAATATTGAAGACATTGCACCCCGTGCAAAATGTGACAACAGTGGAAGGATCATCCGCAGTCAAAAGAAACAACCAAGTTGCAGAAACCACCACCGTACAAATCTCTCACATAAAGGAAGTGGAGTCACAATCAGAAGAAAGACTGTCATTTGGAGTTGCAATCAAGAGGTGCCATTCGAAGAGCTACATTCAACAGAAATGCAATCTACAGTCAATGGAGACGTTGTTTGCCATCTGAAGCTTGTCATCTAAATAAGTGCAACCAGCAGGGAGCACGTCTAAGGGACTACATTCAAGGAAGTGTTTTGTCTAAAAAAGGTTGTCTGAGAAAGGTGCCATCTAAGAAATGTGTTGTTTGAAAAAATGTTGTCATAAGTGCATCGTCAAGCAAGTGGAAGCAAAGTTGCCAAGATGAATAGAAAGTCGATTGTTCCCAAATGAATTCAACAAGAGGAGCAACAAATAAGATCCCCACCTAACCCAATGACAAAAGGACGCACAAAGCATAGTTATGGAGGACGCTCACAAGCTAGTGAGAGAGACTATGGCTCTAATATGAGAAGAGGTAGTGAACGGCAACTGCAACAAAAAGCAAGTGCTAGCACTCCAAAAGAAAGGGAGAGGGATGCTAGACATCAGGAAACAGAGAAGAATAAAGAGAGGAAGAAGGTACCCTTGAAGGACATTACCTGGGTACACTCAATAGAGGTGTATTGTCAAACATGATGGGAGAAGGCTACGAAGAAGCTTCTATTGCGAACCATGTTGCAAAATGTGGGAATTAACTTCATATTGCAGGTCCCAAATTTTAACAGACATTTGTTGCAAATGTTGGATATGTAGACAGCAGTTCTAAACCCTAGGACTGGCTGGAACATCGTGTCCATCATTTTTGAATTGTACATAGCAATTTTGGTATGTTAATGCTTTGATCTGATTGGAAAAACATCCAATGAAATGAAGGCTGAAATGTAAACGCATTTGGCATAACAGGACAAAAACAACCGTCATTGTTATTGTTTTGATTAAAGATGTAGACGCCTAGTTAGACGTCTAAGGGTAGACGTCAAGTAGTTAGACGTCTTAAGCAAAAAAATAGTTAACAGACGGTTGGGGTGGTTTTAGGAAGTGGTTGGGGAACTACTTTGCCCCTCCTATTTAAGCCCCCCTTTCAAACATTATATGATCGACCATTCTACCATAATGCCAATGTTGTTATGTTGTTTACGTATTCTGCATGTATGGTAATCTTGTGGTTGTGCTATTGAGTACAGGTTGTGATGCATTAATGGATGAGTTGCAGGTTGTGTTGTACTAACTTACATTGCAGGTTTTTCCCCTTGAGGAGTGTTGAAGACTAGTTATTGCAGCAAGGAACAGAAGTGTGATATTATTGCAGGTTTATGGAAGGAAGATGGAGGCAGTCCTAGACGTCTAGCCCCTGACGTCTGGTAGTCGTCGGACGGCTAGCCGTCCAACCTGGAACCTGACGACTAGCTATACCCTTGCGACGTCTAAGGACCTGACGTCTAGTTCTACCCCTGTGACGTCTAGAGCCCTGACGTCTAGTTCTGTTGTGACGAGTAGCTCCCTGACATCTACTCCTACGACTGTGACGTCTAGACCTGTGACGCCTAGGCTTGCTCACATGACGTCTAGCCCCTTGACGTCTAATCTTTGACGTCTACCTGCCTTGTCCGATAATTCATCTTGTAACCGATATACTCATTGCTGATAGCCTGAAACTACCTTGTCATCAGCCCATCCCGGGAATGTACTCACCCCTATCTACAGGAGATGTATGATCCGCAACAAGAAGAGTTTCCAGAGATTGTGCCTATGGATAGGGATATCCAAGAAGCAGTGGATGCAATGGGAGAAGTGCAAGTTGGATCACCTGAGTTCCTTGCAGAGGCTCAGCAGCAATTTGATCCAAGCGCATCACCTCTAGTGCAGGGGGAGGCACAATTTGAAATCACATCCATGATAGAGGAGGAACAAGCAAGGAAACAAACTGAGCCAGCTAAAACACCGGAAAAAGGAAAGGAGTCGGCAAAGGAGGATGTTGTGCCAGCACAACCAGACCCAGACTCGAATGATAATGAACCCATAGTAAAATTTTAATGGGTGAAGAATGGAGGAAGCAACAAACAAATTGAGCAGTTGGCTAAAACTGCGGAGTGGCCAACAATAGAGGAGGAACAATTTGAAATCACATCCACGATAGAGGAGGAACGAGCAAATAAAAGGAGTTGGCAAAGGAGGATGTTGTGCCAACACAACCAGACCCAAACTCTGATGATAATGAACCCATAGTAAAATTTAAATGGGTGACGAATGGAGGAAGCAGCAAACAAATCGAGCAGTTGGCTAAAACTGCGGAGTGGCCAACAACAAAGGGCAAGGCAGCTAAGAAATTCATCAATTTGTCGTAACTAGGAGAGAATGTGGTGGAGACAACCACAAATGATGACACGGATAATAACCTGAGTGATCATGTGTTGATAGAAGTGCCAAATTTCAGACAACCACTAGATTTGGGGGAGCACATTGATGCACAAGTAGATGCTTGTAGAAGTTATCCGAACTTATCGACAAATTGAGATTAGAGTACGAAGTGAGTTGTGTTGGACAATGAAGAAAATGGAAACTAATGATAAAGAATGAACAGGGCAAATTAATAAATTGGATCCATGAGAGGAATGGATGACAAGACTTGCCAACAATCATCAAATGCAACCACAGGAGTTGGAGACTGGCAATATTAGAACCATGGTTGGGGTGCAAGAACTACCAGAAGGAACTCAAACATTGTAAAAAAGACCAGCCCATATTTATATTAATGGAAGAAGCAGTGTAATTTGCCCACCATATGAAATAGTTGTTCAGTACATTGAATTGGCACCAGAATTTGTCCAAACCTATGCCAAGATCAACTTTTTGGCATACTTCGTGCGGTGGTTAGCCACATGTATTGAAAAGATTCACGGTGCAGGTGAAGAAAGGGCTAACCAGTTGCAGGCAACAAAAGCCAAACTTCGGTAGGTGAGTGAAGAAGCCAAAGCAAAACTAGTCAAGCTAAGACAAGAGGTTGAGGAAAAGACCAAGGAGATTGAAGAAAAGGCTAAATAGGAATAGGACAAAGTAATTGCACAACTGAAATCCGAGTGCTCAATCAAAAAGCAGCTACTGGAAGCTAAGAAAAAGGAGTTGGAGCAAAAAGATCAGTTAATTGCTAAAAGAGATGAGCAACTTGCATTAATGGTGCAGGGAACTGCAAATGAAGCCTTCGCAAAAAGGGAGGAAGAGCTCTTGACAAAGTTGGCAGCAATGGAACAAAAAGCCAACCATTATGGTCTGGAATGGGCCAAGTATTACAATTATGCCAAGAGACTCAAAGACAAGGAGGCACTGAAGCTGTAGATTGCAAAGATGAGAGGAGTACATGTTCCCACACCTCAACAGCCAAGTACAAGTACGATTCAACCAGAGCAGAGAAGGATGTCAACGAGGACATCAACCAACTCAAAGGGGAGGACAGATGTAAACACTGGTTCTAGACATAAGCAAAAACAGAAGTAATATTGTCTACAAAAGTGTTTTAATGTTTATGCACTATGTTTTGGTCTAAGTGAAATGTAATGAAATGATTGGTTAATGCCAATGAAATGTAGCTGAAATTAAATGCAAAAGTTATATTAGCTGTCTAAATATTGCACATAATGTAAATTTGGTGTTATGTCTCATGTACTTAGGAAGGGGAAGTTAATTATGCGCCACTTGTCTTGGAAACCGAAAGGAAGTTAGACAAATAATGAACAATTTCCTACTTCATATTTAGAGGAAAGTAGTGCAAAACAGGCCTCGACTTTCAATTCAACAAGCAACATCGCATAAATCTCACACAGAAAGCAACATATACCCTGGGAAACCCTCTTGGGGAAAACCCAGCAATCAAGGAGCACTCAAAAATTGTATTATTCAGTAATCAGCAATCTGCTTCTTACAATACAATTCCCACAAAAGTATTCACTGCTTCAGTCCTATTTATCAACAAAGCTGGAAAAAGACCTGCAATAACACAACTGGAAATAGACCTGCAGTATTGCAGTTGTCCTGCAGTGCACAGTGCTAGAAATAGACCTGCAGTCCTGCAGTGCACAATGCTGGAAATAGGCCTGCAGTATTGCAGCTGTCCTGCAGTGCAGAGTGCTGGAAATAGACCTGCAGTCCTGCAGTGCACAGTGTTGGAAATAGACCTGCAGTCCTGCAGTGCACAATGCTGGAAATAGGCCTGCAGTATTGCAGCTGTCCTACAGTGCAGAGTGTTGGAAATAGACCTGCAGTCCTGCAGTGCAGAGTGCTAGAAATAGACCTGCAGTCCTGCAGTGCATAGTGCTGGAAATAGACCTGCAGTCCTGCAGCTGTCCTGCAGTAAAACCATGGTCTAGTTCACCAATTTTTCTTCCTTATATATACTCTTAACATAAGACATGAGACAGTTAATGTTGAAAGGTGTCCGACACCTATTCCCAACATTCTCCCACTTGTCATATACCTTACAAGAGCAAAAGAGAAACGCCAACAAAAGAGTAAACTAATTGGTGAGGGCCGAACTGCCCATTCCCTTTCAGCACCATCTGAACTTCTCAGTGCTCACAAGCTTTGTCAGAGCATCTACAACATTTACCAAAGTATCCACCTTCTCAAGCATAACCTTCCTATTCTCCACCATGTCAAGAACAAAATGATACTGCACATCAATGTGCTTTGTCTACGGATGAAATATAGGGTTATTTGCCAAGGCGATAGCACTCTAACTATCACAGTTATTTTTTACTGCTCCCTGACTCTGCCCAACATCTGAGCACAATTTACGAAGCCAAACTGCCTCCTTATTGGCATGAGTAGATGCCATATACTCTACCTCTGTAGTGGATAAAGCAACTACAGCCTGCTCCTTGCTCATCCAACTAATTACACCACCAAACAGGCTAAACACAGCCACTGGTTGACCTCCTGCTATCAATATCTCCTGCCCAATCTGAATCCACAAATTCTTATATGCCTAGTTGCTTCTTGTGAAATTTCTTGGCTATCAAGGATCCCTGATAACAAATAGAGTAATTAAAAGTACCTCGAAGATATCTAAAAACCTTCTTCACTGCTACCCAGTGATCCTTTCCAAGACTTGCCTTAAACTGGCTCAAGACTCCCAATGCTTGCGCAATGTCTGGTCTGGTGCAGACCATAGCATACACGAGGCTCCCAACCGCTCTAGCATAAGGTACATGACTCATGTCCTCCATTTCTCCAAGTGTAGAAGGACATTGCTCAACAGAAATTTTTGTTCCATTCACCAAAAGTAGACACAGAGTGAGGCACACAAACTGAGAGTGGGGCGTTAAGCGGGGCACTGCCAAGCAAGGCATTCTTGAGGAAAGTGTGTATTGCCTGAGAAAAGGGATGTGCTCAAAGAGAAAAGGAAAAGAAAAGGGAGAGAAGAGGGGGGAGGGGCTGCAGTCCAAAAGAGAGGAGTGCACGCCAAGAAGAATGGAGAGAGAGGAGGGGGGAGGAAGCAGCCCAAGAGGGGCAAGCTCCAAGAACCCCCCAGAAACTAATCTCTCCTAACAATCGAGAACTAAGTACTAGAGCTGAAGAAGTCCACAAAATGTCTCTCACTAGCGCCAGTTCGAAACCCTAACAAAATGTGGGTGCCTCGTCTAGTGACCTTGCTTCCATCCGAACTGGATGATGTGGGGCGTTTCCGCTCAAAGTCACTTGGTCCCTCGCAGCCAGTGAAGTATGTTGTGATTAGCCGATGTTTAGGAAGGTGAGATCCATTTAAAGGAGAACTTTTATATCGTCGAAGCTGAATTATCTCCATAAGAAAGAGTGTGAGACACCGCTGGTCCGAGTATCTGAAGAAGGTATAAACAGATCAAGAGTTATCCCTGAAAAGGTAATGGAATTTACCTCAGATCTCATAATAAATGGGACAACAAAAATAAAGTGATGAAGGGTTTCAACTTCACCCAAGGGGCAAAACAAGCAAATCCGCTCCTTCGTCGAAAGATGGTGATTTGACTCAATCTGGAGTTGGTGAGAACACACCCTGAGTTGCCCAATAGTGATCCGAAGACTATGCATTGTGTGCTGCTGAAGGTATTGTGGAGGAACTATTCTGACCTTCAGTATCTGTAAGAAGTGCTTTTGGTAGAAAGACAACTTGGGGGAAATAGGGGCAACAGGAGAGATCCAAGTGCATCTGGTGTACTGGAGACTAAATCCTTCGGAATATCATGGAGCATCCTCTCCTTACTAAGCCAAGAGGGGGGGAGAACACCCAAAGAATAAGGAGGGAGCCTGTCTATCTGTAGAGAGATTGTGGTGTAACAGACGGATGAGTAAGGTAGTGAGGTAGAGATGGAAGGAAAGACAGCTTGTTTAATCTATGTGAAATATTGTTTCACACTAACACCATGGCGATTAATGTAGATTTAGGGAAAACAAATTTTTTTTTCTCTGTTGCTTTTGGATTGGAAGGCGGTGGCTATACAACTGATGTAGGTCTATGTGGAAAGGCTTTGGGTTTACGAGATTCAATTGTGGGAATGGCTGCACTTAACGGTGGTGGATAGAGCACAAGAGAATAAGTAAGAAGGATATTAGAAGCGGGGATTGAAGAAGAAGGTGGGAAAGGAGAAGTATAGGGAATAGAAGAAGCGAATGGAGTAGAAGTGAAGGGATTGTAAGAATTTTTCAATGTTACGAGCTATTAGAGAAAGAGAGGCACAGAGCCCAATGCTTTGTGGATCTTTATATACTGACCGATTGAGCATGAAAAACAAAATTCACTATAAGATATAAATCAGTATTTCTATGTACTTAGGAAATTACATGCAATCCCTATGAATCATTTTTGACAAACAATGTCCTGCATTCTCAACCTTCTTCTCTACAGAACTTCCCAAACATAGGAAAAAACACAAGAGAAGACCTACTTCAACCATGTTTGACACTCAACAAGATGTTTAACAATGCACAAGGACTTATAGCATGCATTCACTACATGGACATGAAGATTCACAGTTACAGATGATGATATGAAAACAAAAATGTCAAACTTCATGAGCATTTTACTATGGTATAAGTCATTTATAATACCACATCATGTGTATACATTGCCAAGCACCAAATCTCTTTCACAGTTGACTTTGCACTATCTTTAGATGTGACAGTATATTTTGAATTCACAATTTTCCTATCCTCCAAATCAATTTTTATTGATTAAATTTTGCTCATTTGTGAGCCAAAATATTTTTCTCCGTATTTTGATTTTCAATGAAGAACTCCATTTTACCCACATATATTTGGTGTACATCCAAAATACATAGTCATAGAATATTTTCAATTACAAATTTGAAGAAAAAAATGACATGATGTATATACTATAATTATCTTAGAACAAGATAAAATATGGAGAAGCTACCTGGCCAAGATCAGAAAGTGGGCGCTCTGGTGTCCCAACTTTTCCTTCCTTCTTAGAAAGCTCATAAGCTGCACTAAAGTAAAATGTTTTTACATAGTAACTAGTCTATGTTAGGATATAGAAGTTCAAAATAATTTAAGCATATTAATCTATCAAAGAATAAAAGTAGACAACCATCCAAACCATTCTTCCCTTGATCTCTTACTACAAAAGCAGTCTTCTAAATTTAATAATGCACATCATGTTATATATCAGAACAAGACACAACAAACTTGTAACGAAAAAAAACACTTTCCAATATTTCAAAAATTTAAACTAACTATTAGACCTTGTCATAACAAGCATAATAATCCAAATACGTAACAGCAACAGACAAATGATTGTTATCAAGCAACATCTATGTTTTAACACAATATTAAAGGCTCGTAACAAAGTTCGATACTATTGTTCTCTCAACAGACATAACTCATAATGTTAGATTCATTTATCCATACATTGTTGAAGTATATGTTAGTCACTTGACACATCCATGACATAAACATGGTCACACTAAGTTCATCATCATTGAAGAATGTAGACTGATTGTTCTTTACACCAATCATCACCTATCAACACCTTATGAGTGTAACAGTATCAACAATTTATTCTCATGGGTTCTGATACCATGTTAGAAAGGCATGTCTTCCATCGATTTATCACGGGCATACCGATTATATTCTATTGAGAGAGAGTGAATGACATTGCACTAAGGCGAGATAAGAGGTGGCGGTGGAAAAAGAGGCTCAATGAAAACAAAGGCAAAAAAGTCGATGGTGGACCATGACAATTTGTAGGCAGGCAGATTGATTATATGCTACCTTAGGGGTCAATGCAGTAATGAGACAGAAGCTGAGTCATTGTACTTGTTGGCAATTTTGCCACATTAAAATTTTGGCTTAAGTATGGAGCTTTCAAGCGGCAAAGAGCATGCTGAGGTGTTCGGGTTTTCGCAGGCCATAAACAGGGGCGATAAAATGGACAAAATGAGCTCTGGATATTTTATCATTGCAGATCTTCTCGCCAGCTTTCCGACATAATAGGCGATCGGGTCAGCGGATCAAAAGTTATGGCCCCGGGAAGCAAAACCAGGAAACCCCAGTTTTGGTGCGAAGTTCGTACTTCGCGCGAAGTTCGTACTTCTCCCAGTTTTCGCGCGAAGTTCGTACTTCTCCCAGTTTTGGTGCGAAGTTCGTACTTCGCGCGAAGTTCGTACTTCTCCCAGTTTTCGCGCGAAGTTCGTACTTCTCCCAGTTTTCGCGCGAAGTTCGTACTTCTCCCAGTTTTGGTGCGAAGTTCGTACTTCTCCCAGTTTTGGTGCGAAGTTCGTACTTCTCCCAGTTTTGGTGCGAAGTTCGTACTTCTCCCAGTTTTGGTGCGAAGTCCGACTTCTCCCAACTTTCTGAGCGCACCTTGTAGCAGGCTGGCAGGAAAATGACTAAGTGCTAGGGCGAAGTCCGACTTCGCAGCGAAGTCGGACTGCTCCCCCTTTCCAGGGCGAAGTCCGTACGGCGGCAGAAATCAGCTTTCACCTGTGCGAAACCCGACTTCGCAGCAAAGTCGGAGTGCGCCCTCTGACAGGTGCGCAGTAGGGAAACAAACTCAGAAATACACCCAAGGCATGAAGGCCTTCCCGATCGCATGCTGTTTTCACTGTGCAACCCAATGACGCTCCTATCCCGAGAGAAGTTGGATAAACTGCCTTTCAAGGCAGACACGTGTCAAGCAGCATCATCCGACAAGTGTCCAGCTTTGGGATCTGAGCCAAGACGTGCCAAGCAAAAGGACAAGCATGGGCCGCACTATTTATGCCAGCTGCCTCATTTAATGCTGATGTGAGTTTCCACCTACCTCAACTACCCGCATTCCTATCAATATAAAGTTCTACCCAACGCGCTGCCACATGGTTGTTCAACCTTCAGGGAGACCATGCCGAGAGTACAGTCCAGCCCGACAGATGTCAGCATCAGCAGTTCCGCGGCTGCTTTTGTCAGCTAATGTTTGACTGGGACTTTGTGCCCATTAATGTAACGGGGGGAACTTTGGGCTATAAATACCCACCGCATTTTCATTGTAAGGTGGTGGAAGGGGAATGTTTGTTAGGGAACCATTGTAACCGTGCTTCTGCTTATAAATATAAAGTATATGCCTGGCTTTGTTCTACTGCTTTTATTTTTTATGCTGCCTCTCCTTTACATGTCTGCTTTACGTTTTCCTGTGTCACTGCTCGTTGATTCGTTTCAGCATTTGGTGGTCAGATACACCTAAGGCATTGCTTGTGTCATGGTTTGTTGATTCACTTCGGCAATTGGTGGCCAAGCACTCTTGAATTTAATAGATTAGAGGATACATAGAATAGATGTGGTAGCAGTTCCTTCAGTTGTGTGTTACGTTGTTGTCCGTAGTGGTGATTGATGCGTTGCCGTGTTGTTAGTTCTCCTTGTAGGGAGAATGTTTGCTAGGGAACCATTGTAGCTGTGCAAATAAATTCTCTGCATGACACATATACCTGGATCTGACATCTCTCGGTTGCTTTCTGTTTGAGTTACCGTACGTAGTGGTGATTGATGCATTGCCATGCTGTTAGTTCTCCTTGTAGGGAGAATGTTTGCTAGGGGACCATTGTAGCTGTGCGTACACCGCTCTATACGAAAGTATATTAGACTTTGCGACTTACGGCTATGCTTTGTACTTATAATGCAGTAAGTAGTGGTGATTGATGTGTTGATGTCATTGTTAGTTCCCCCCACCCAACTCCAATCACATTTGTAAATTCTTTCCGCATTTTTATCTCTTTCCTGCACTCTTAGCTTAAACCAAAACCCACAAGGAGCCGGCCTTCTCCGGAGATTGGCTCGGAAGGCATTCCTTCCTTCCGGCCTTTCTAGCTGGTGGGCGAATCTGGGCGCATTAACACAAAATCCTTTCCTCATGGCAGATTCGTAACCAACAGTACTATAGAGCTTTGTCATATGCATAGGAAAACATGATGTGTTCATGCTGACATGTGTGATGTATTAAGTAGTACATTGAATAGTCTGCATTACTTTTGTTGTCTTATGTCTACAATTATTGGGTAGGTAGGTGTAGTTAGGCAGGAGTAGCAGTTGTCAACCACCTACCAGTACACCATTGACCATATGTATTCTCTTCATTCCACATAATGCTGGGTTCGGTAATGTTTACATTTACAAGTTGTGTTGTCAGTGTTCTTATATCTATGTGTGTTGCATTTGTACAAGTCAAAAGTATCAATTGCTATTGTACTTTTGAACCAGACACTAATAAGACCTATAGCTATTCTTATTTGATGGTTATGAGCTTTTCATATGATTGTATTCATTTCTATAGACATATATTGCAATTCCATTATTATTATTCTACTATATATTTATGCTTTATGCATGACTTGAATACTTGCAAATACTACATTTTGGCAGTAGCTGCAAGTCGTCATTTTATGACCAGACAACAAACAGTAACCAACGAGCAGTCAACCAATACATGAACCCAACAATGTTGATGATTAATGCTGGGAGACAATTGGCATTGCTACACATTGAGTCAATGAGACATACAATGGCATGTGTGATTATCAACGGATGTTAGAGTTGGACTGTGCTCCGTTGGAAAACATGAAGGGAGATGGGTTCCCCAACATTGTGTCCATACAACTTCAAGCTATAAGGAGTGGAACAACGTTGCATCATGGTGACGTGCTACCAAGATAGAAGGTAAGTATTGCTGACAACAGTTTTGTCCCAGATTTTGTAACGATTACCTTGTAGGAGAAGGCCTATGATGCATTGTTGGATCAAGGCTGACTAAGGATGGAAAAGACAGACCACAATCGAGAGAGCAACCACCTAAACCTTAACATGGACCATTACAAATAAATAGAATGTAGTTAGTCGGCAAGTACATTGCTACCTTAGACGAATCATTCTTCAAGTCTGATGATGGAGCTAGCATGAAGATTGACAAGGTACTTGGTGAAGTGGTGCCTTGGAGTTGGCGAAACATTTAAAGGATCAGAATAACTATAACAACTATCTCCTCCACTAGCACATGGTGGACTACAACATATTCCATCTAGAATGCCTTTGCTTGGAAATTGAAGAAGATGACAAAAGTATAGAGAAGAACAGGAAGGCAAAAGTATTTGAGACATTTGACATGGGAAAATAGACCAAAAACATGAGCACAAGGAGTAAAACAATCAACATAGGTGTACAAGTAAAGGAGGAATAGCATTCCCCAAAAAGAATTCATAGCATATAGTTGGCAATGCACAACAATACTTGAAAGCAGCACATTAGTTTGGTATGCAAAATGTTCTCGGGCAAATGAAATAATTCATTGTGAAGGGCCAACAATGGTTCAGGTCAACCTCAAAGCCACAGATGAGGAGACATTTATAAATGTTGAGGATGAATGGAATTCTATGTTGAAGGTGGCTACATTTATGATTTATATGTGATACAAGCATGTATTCCACTGTGTATATAAGGACCTCAAGGAAATCCCACTTGACCTATGTGTTCACCAAATACCATTGATTCAAGGGGAGAAGCTTCTGAGGACACTTCACCACATGAAGCCCAAGCATGCAGTGCTAGTGAACGTTGGTAACATATCATAGATAGGTATCATCTTCCATGTGACAACTAGAGATGGAGTCTCCCAGATTGTGATCTGTTGGAAGAAGAAAACCACCCAGATCTGAATCTGCATCGACTTGAGAACCCTCAATGCAGTGACTATTAAGGATTTCTTCCCTATTTCTTCTATTTCTTCATTTTTTGGAGATGGCAAGCCAGGGCATCTATTTATTTTTGCATGGATTCTTCAGCTACAATAAAATAAGCATAGTAAAGGAAGACAAGCTGCAAATAATGCTCATGGTCAAGAATGGGGTAATATGTGTATCAGATGTCACTTGGATTGTGCAGTACGCCAAAACTTGGTTTCAACAGATCATTCAGCACAGCTTTGGATAGATGTCGACTGGTAAGTTCAATTTTTTTCTTGATGATTAACATTGTATGGATGGAAGAAGTAACAATAAAGTCCTTGGAGGAGAACACACAACTATGCATGAATGTCTGCCTTTTGCTCAACCCCAAGAAGTGCAAATTGTTTGTACCTTCTTGGGTCATGTTGTTTGTAACTTTGTAATACCAAGCAGAAGAGGAATCCTACCAAGATCCCAATAATGGTTTGAGTGGAGTAACCATAAAATGTCAATTAATTGAAGTCCTTTCTATGCCCCATAGGATATTACACGAGCTTCATTAAGAAGCTTATGTAGTTGTCCCTGATGTTTACACAATGACACTGAGAGGGGGGGGGTGAATCAGTGTAGCTATTAAATTTTTATATCTACAGCATTTAATATGAAATAAAGAGAATAAAAAAAACTTGAACAAGAGAGCAAACCACAACACTCAATATAACGAGGTTCACCAATTTGGCTACTCCTCAAAAATGACTGCTTGGACTCCAATCCAAATCCAGTCTTTGCAAAATCAATTTTACAAACACTTTACCAGCACCAACTGGAAGGAGCACCAACCCCTGTAATTTTCTGCTGCAACAGATGGAGCACCAACTCCTAGTACCAAGCACCAACTTGGACTGCAATTCTATAAATGACATAAAAATGTCTTCACTTTATGCACGACCCTGACTGGTCTGCAATTAACTCAACTCTGCACTCTCTCACGGCTCTGCTTATTTTACTCTTGATTCTTTTCTAACTCTCCTTTTACAGCAATTTCTCTCTAACAGCAGCAACTTTATTCTCTGTACGGTTATTCTTTTATAACCTTTCAATCCTGCATGCAATCGAATCACATACTCTGACTGTTCGAATCCATGCAATACGGCTGTTCGGTTCCATGCACTTCGACTGTTCGAAACCCTGCAATACGTCTTTTGGAAACCATGCAATACGGCAATTTTGTTTCATGTACTTTGACTGTTCAATTTCTTCGAATACGGCTTTTCGAATTCTTTTTCGAAACTCCATGTATGATTCTTCGAATACGGCTTTTCGATTCTTCATGTTCGGCTTTTCTGTATGCTTCAAATACGTCTGTTAGAATGCCTGCAAATTCGACCTTTCGAATGCTTTTATTATCCTTCAAATTCGGCTTTTCGAATGCGTTTAAATTATGCATGTTTGGCTGTTGCAATGCATGTCCAACACCTGTCAACAATTAACTGTCTGCCTGACTTCAGTTACTTTTTACGTAACTGGCTGCATGATTTTCCTGTCTGCTTTTTCGACACGTGTCACCTTGCATGTTGCTGCGGGTTTTATCTGCCAGTCTGTTACCTGTCGCGATATCGCGACACTTTTGACTTATGCTGACGTCACCCTGAAAGTTGTCGCGAAATCGCGACCGTTTTGGCCCTTGGAAGCTTTCCCTGCATCTTGTCGCGATATCGCGACACTTTGAGCTTTTGCTGACGTCATCCTCAATGCTGTCGCGAAATCGCGACGCTTCCGGCTTCCAGCAGCTTTCCTTTCATCCTGTCACGAAATCGCGACACTTTTCAACTTTGCTGACGTCATCATCCTGCTTGTCGCGAAATCGCGACACTTCCGGCTTCCGTACACTTTTCTTTGCCAGCAGCGAAAAAGGAACATGTCGCGAAATCGCGACACTTTGTTCTTCCGTACAACTCTCCTTGCCAACTCCAGTGAAAATGGAACATGTCGCGAAATCGCGACGCTTCCGGCTCTTGCTGACGTCATCATCCTTCTTGTCGCGAAATCGCGACACTTTCGGCTCTTGCTGACGTCATCAATCTTCTTGTCGCGAAATCGCGACGCTTCTGGCTTCCGTACACTCTTTGCTCCATGCAGTAGCGAAATCGCTACAACTTTTTGCCTTGTGCTTTTACCTTGTCTTTTTTTCATGAAATTTTGACTTGTAATATCATTGCTGCATCTTTCAGTTCTACACTTTTGACTAGTAGCGAAATCGCTACACCTTAGTTTCCCTCTGTTCCAACATGTAGCGCCATCGCTACACCTTATTTTCTCTTTGTTTCAACCTGTAGCGAAATCGCTACACCTTAGTTTCTTCTTGTTTCAACATGCAGCGAAATCGCTACACCTTTGTTTCATGTATTTTCATCATGCAGCGATATCGCTACACCTTTGTTTCATGTATTTTCATCATGCAGCGATATCGCTACACCTTTTTTTCTTTCTCTGCCAGCATGTCGCGAAATCGCGACAGTTTTGCTCGCATCTTCTCTCTCCTCGACCATGTCGCGAAATCGCGACAATTTGGCGTGAATTTTCTCTCTCCTGCTTTTTGTCGCGATATCGCGACACATTTTCTCTCTCCTCAGCGAAAACATGACATGTCGCGAAATCGCGACATTTCCGGCTGCGCCTTCTCTCTCCTCGATCATGTCGCGAAATCGCGACAGAAAACATGTCGCGATATCGCGACAGTTTTCTTCCTTGTCTATTTTTGCCATTTTCTGAATCTGGGTCACTTCTGTTTTCCTTGAAACTTTCTGCACTTGATCTGACTGACCTCTGAATTGCATCAACTGCATCAATCTGACTGTGTTGACAACAATGACAATACTTTTGCAATTCTTTTGCTGCACTTTGCTCAACAGTCCCACCCTGATGTGTTGATTTGACGGAATGCTCCTTTTATGTGGACCAAGGAGCACATCTATTTTGATGTTCCCAAACTGAGAAAAGAAGCACATATAAGGAAGTGGCAATTGAGTTGTCCCAACCCTTGATGTGTCGATGTGAAAGGATATTCCTTTCAAGTGTACAAAGGAGCACCAAAAGACCTTCAAGGAGTTGAAGGTTAAATTGATAAGCACATCTATTTGGGTGTTCCCAGACTGCAAAAAGGAGCTCAAATATAGAATGGAAATTGCATACCTGCTGAATTAAGTTGAGACAAGGGCATTAGTAGACAATTCAAATAGGAGTATTGTTGAAATGAAATATAACATACTGCAACACAATTCCATTTCTACTAATGTCAATAATTTACATTTACAATGCATACACTGCATACAACATATATCAGACTGCCTGGCACAGCAGTTCAGACTTGCTGGAACAGCATTCAATCTGCCTGGAACAGCATTCAATCTGCCTGCAGCAGCACTCAATCTGCCTGGAACAGCATTCAATCTGCCCAGAACAACCAACTTTTCCTACATGTAATGCTAACATATAGCAGCAACATTCGATAAAAACCCTCAATACCATGCCAACCTTTCCTACCAACCTTGATACTCACGTACCATGCCTAACAACACCAACCATATACTTCGGCCAACCACACACTTCGGCCTTCGACCACAATTACTCCAATAAATGAGGGAAGGGTCTTATTTATACAACTAAAAAGTAGTTGCAACCTCCAACTACCCAACACCTCATCATTTTCTTAAATTACATTTGACATGCATTTGACTTACATTTACATTTCATTTGATGACTCACTTTATGACTTGTTCATACATAACTAATACTTCACTAAACATTACACATTATCGCATATTATATTACATCACAACTTTACAGCATTATACGTACGCATGTTTTGTCAAACACTTTGCATACGAACTAAAAATAACACAAAATGACAAAACTTGTTCACTAATTATGCAGACATGTCAATTTTTTCACTAATTGAAGGCACAAGAAATATCAAAGCCAATGCAATATTAATAGAAACAATCCATAATATATATGCAATTAAAGGCTCACAGAAGAGACATTCCTCATCGGCACCACTTGTACGGCATTCCTCATCGGCACCACTTGTACGACATTCCTCATCGACACTACTTGTACGGCATACCTCATCTGCAACCTTTGTATGACATTCCTTCTTGTACGGCAAGTCTTCCAATTTGTACGACACCCTCCATTCGTACAGAAGACTCCATTTGTATGGCAATATGTCGTACACACTCGCCTTGGACGATGCTATGCCATACTTTGGTTCACTTATACAATTGTTTGTCATTCTTCTTGGTCTACATCACCACTTTTGCAACTTCTCACGCAACCTCAACTACCTGATGGATTTCTACCTCTTCTATTGAAATCAGGTTTACCTCCTCAGTTGCAATCAAGTTCATCAAATTTACCTCTTCAATTGCAATCAAGTTCACCTCCTCTTCTTCCCAGCTAGGGTTGTGACTCTTTGATGGCGCTTTGAACTCTTTATGCATCACTGGTTCACTTCAACTTGCATCACTTTGGCATTCACGTGCAAAGTGCCCCCCACAAATGGCATCACCAACATTGCACCATGGGTCTATCCTCAATATCATACCGAATTATGCATCTTCTAGTTCTCTAGCGGATGTCGCAACTCACATTACTAATGGCATCCCCCCTTCGTACAATCTCTTTTTGTGCTACATATTATTGTAGAGATGATCTTGCACTCTCTAAGTCACACTCATCCTTACAGTCGTTCTTTTCTTTGGAGTCACTTCCTTCCCTGGCTTCTCGACCCCAACACTTGAACGATGAGCTACTCTCATTCCCAAAATCATCACTCACTGTCAAAATCACTCTCAACATCAAAGTCATTGAACGATGGTTCCCCAATTGACTTCAACAAATGCGACTTGAATCTGAAGTAAGATGAAGATCGGGCTAAGCCAAATCAGCATAACAAGTTTGATTCCTTTTAATCTGGGCCCTATGAGATCACTTGCACAAAGGGCATTAATGCTTATAAACTGTCAACTCTGGAAGGACATCCATTACCCATCTTGGTAGATGGGCAACACTTGAGACACTTGCAAACAGCCTAAAAGATATCAAAATATACATATGTACAAATGTATATCCAAAAAACATTGCCTTGTCTAAACAAACAAAAATCCCTATGAGGATGTTCGGTTTTTCCCGTTTTCTCTCTTTCCATCTATGCATTTTCTCTTACAGTCC
Source organism: Wollemia nobilis (assembly GCA_028583015.1). Classification (NCBI taxonomy): domain Eukaryota; kingdom Viridiplantae; phylum Streptophyta; class Pinopsida; order Araucariales; family Araucariaceae; genus Wollemia; species Wollemia nobilis. The sequence continues at coordinate 2,493,034 of JAQPPZ010016675.1, forward strand.
ATTTCCAGAATAATTGTAAATAAAAAATTTTAAAAAATTATCTCACCTAAGCAAATATCTCGCAAGAATTACTCTTGCCCCCATTTCTTCTCATTCCTTTCTTTCCAAGATTGGTTGAAGATCTCTCTGAGATTGGTGGTTTCTTTCCTCAAACTGATAAGATGATGTGCCAACCTAGGAAAATGATGACAAGTCACAAAAAAAAACAAGCAACATGAGAGTTGGTGAATGTGGCTCATTTTTGGATACAATGGTGGCAAATAAAAAGGAGGATGAGGCCATGAGACCTTTAATGACTCATGGAAAAGCATAAAAGAAAGATAGAGAAATGATGGATACCCTTGAAGAGAAGGGATTCAGGAGAAAAGAAGCTTCACCCACCAAGAAAAAACACAAGAATAATAGTCATTGATCCAAAAGCACAAATATTTCCACCATCTGCTCCACGATCACTTAACCTCCACCCCCGTGTTCCTTCTAATCCTATCACTATTTGTCTTCCCATCTAATTTCTTTTGTTATCACTTCTCAAATCCCCTCACTTCTTCAATTGTGCCCATCTCACCTCTAATAAGTGCAGCCTTAGTCCACGGGTCACCAACAAGATCGCCTGCTCTAGTTTTAAAGCCATTCGCCATTACCAACTTACAACATCCTATCTCAATTTGTCACACCGTTATTGATGCCACCATCACCATCCAAGCTTCCTTTTATTCCCCATACTACAAGTGTCGTCGTATCACCCCATGTGTCCCTCATAGCAACCCCTCTCATCGCCCATCATCATCCTATTCGCATCATCGTTTATGTCATCACACCAAACTCCTATGCTCACCCTCATTAGTCCACAGTTCACTATAGATCCAATGACACTCTTCCCTCTAACAACATCAAGTGTGTACAAAGCAATTTGTACTTCTAACCCACCTTCTAATGCAGATTGGCAGGCACTTTCGAACCTATTACGTTAGAGCTAAACAATGGAGACCCGTGATTTTGCAGTTTGTAATGAGATGGCCACAATTTTGACTCCATGCCCAAGAATAAGGCACAATCTAGGATCTTCCATCAATCGGGATCAACATCCTCGTGAGCTGTCAGAATTGTAGTAGCACACTACTACCATCATGCTCCAAATGGAAATCTATCGCAAAACCCAAGGCAAAAGACAAAACAATGAATAAATCAACAAAAATTGGTTAAGCACTATGCTCGGTTCAAAGGCAAAGTGCCCCACCCGGTGCAAGTACACCCCACTCCCTAGGAGGTGGTCCTTGCTCCAAATTGATGTGCCACCCCATAACCCCACTACCTTCTTAGCCATATTGTGTAGATTTTTCTAGGTGTTGAAGAGCAATGTGCCTCGCCAATTGAGCAGTGTGCCTTGCATGTTAAGCAATGTGCCTCCCCGGTACAAGTGCACCCCACTCCAAACTGATGTGCCCCACCAATTACCAGTGCACCCCACTAACTTCTTAACCACTTTGTGCTGATTTTTGTAAGTGTTGAAGAGCAGTGCACCCTAACTGTTAGGCGATGTACCCCACCTGGAAAAAATGCACCCTACCCAACGCAAGTGTGCCCCACTCCAAACTAATGCACCCCACCAATTACTACTTCATCCGCTACATTCTTAGCCCTTTAGTGTTGACCAGTGCACCTACTACGTTCTTGACCCTTATGTGCCGATTTTTCCAAGTGTCGAGAAACAATGTGCCCCCGCCAGTTAAGCAATGCAGCCCAACCCAAAGGCAGCATGCCCTGCTCACTAGAAATGTGCCCCATCATAATGGCATTTTTTTTTCCTCTAACCTAGTGTGTGTGCAACACACTTCATGGATTTTCGGTCATTCAATTTTCACTTCACTTCAAATGTGGGAGGGTTGTCCAACTACAAGAAGGTGTTTTCGACCTTATGGAGGCCACCATACACTAGGTAAAAAGGTTGTCATTAGCAAGAAAAGTGGATTGTCAACCCTTACAAGTAGATCATCCACCTAGCTTGATACAAAGGACTCGTTCACATTGAGTAAGTTGTACAAAGAAAAGGAAGATTGGGCTTTCATTGGTACAACTTGAAGAACCGCCATCATCTTCAAGAGTGTGCATATAGATCCAATAAGTTGCCTTGTGTGTGTCGGGTTGTGGATTGCATCCACTATCGTTTGGATAGATGGGCAAATTGTCATAAGAAGCGAGTCCTTCAAGTTCCATGAAGAGACTCAAGGCTAGGCTAGAGAATGGTCAAGGTGTGATGACTTCAAGTGGCAACAAAGGAGGTATCAACGAAAGTAATCGCAATGTGCCAACCATGATATATTCACCTAGAAAATAAATGTTTACCTTCGGATAGTGACCCATGTTTTGCAAAGAATGAGCAACTATCAAGAATTAGATGTTTACTCCGAATTTGCAAGTTCCTAACCTCAAGGAGGATTTGTTGCTATTTATGTTGTGCATTATTCATAGTTTTTTCAAAGCCATGCAATAAGCCAATCTTGTAGCAACAAAGAGAGACACATCTAGGGTTGAAATGTGTACTACCTATGCTATTTACGTAGGTAATGCCATGACCAATAGTCACCATGAGACACAATGATTGTGACCATCAACATGGACAAATCAACTCTATCCACAAAGAAGCAATGACTTATGCATGCTTTGCTAAAGGAACATTTAGAAAGTAGGCAGTTCTATCTAGCCATGGAATGAGGGAGGTCTTCCATAACATAGCACCACAATACACCCACTTGAGTGAGCATCCACCCTTCACCAGAGTTCCCTACGACCAAGGAAATGAAAGGAAAATCCAAGCAAGGGAAAACAATTGACAAGCAAAAGATCAACCCCAAATAAGTAACATAGAGAATTCATATCGACGCATGATAGGAGATGCAAAAGGACAAGCACAAGTCAAATTGTGCATTCAAAAATACATCAGTTCACCACATGATCCAAGTGCAATATTGTGCCTTGAGAACATATTTAGAATTATTTTCAACTTCATCGCCTTAGACCAATAGGTGATTGCACCTCAAGCTGAGAGAGATACCACTATTTGAAGCTTTGCACCTTAGAATGGATTTCCTCTAGAGCAAATTTGGTCATCATCATAGATGGTACTCGGAAGTTATTTCTCTTCTTTACTCGGTACGCATATCCATAGATCGATTACCACCATTCACATACTCCTTAAATGCTCCTTCTTGCCTTCACCCTAATAAGATTGTGATTGAAGCAGTCAGATAATGTTTATCAATGATATATGCAGATCACTCAAGTCACTCCATATTAGACTATTAGTCCTAAGTTGGCCTTCTACACTAAACATTTCATGAGAATTAAGAAAGGCATTATTGCTTGTCCTTATTATATCTAGTGACACTGAACAAATGGCCCCAGGATTCTTCTTTCTCAACTTAAGGTGTGTGCACATCAGTTGAAAGTAGAGACAGACCATATTCCTCAAGACGATAGGGTATGTTGTCTTCACTCTCCTCAAGAGGTGGAGACTGAAGAACATTTCATAATTCAAGTGTCTTGTTTATTATGAGATTCAAGAGAGGTACTATTGCTTATATAGAGGGACTAAGGTGGATCACTTGCAACTATTTTCATTTATCCTAACCAAAAATGTTTAGCTCTATACCTTTGAGAATCTACCGCCCTTCAACGCCAATTATTATAGGGGAAATCAACTACTACTCAACTAATCACCTCATTCTTGCACTCTATCTTTGTTGTCAAGGGTGACAAGGGTTCATTTGAAGCTATGACTCTCCAAATTGCTATTGATAAATCTATGCGCCCTTGTTTGCAAACAAGAGTGGTTACTAGGGCTTTAGTTCTTTCTTTTCCTTACATGTCGCTAGGCAAGACTACAATTCTCCAACGTCGAGTTTTGGCCACAACTCACGTACCTAGGAGTTTAAGATAGACGTAGCTTACCGGTTCCTTATTCCCTTCTATTGGCTCCACGGCCATTGATGCTATAAGAGTCTGAAGGGTCAAACTCCATGTACTCCCACGTTTATCCAACTAGGGCACCTTAGTCCTAGCCATTCTCCTAGGAACATCAATAGATCCTTTGTTGGCCCTTTTGGGATGGTGATGATGACAACTGTGCTTCTACTTTACATCCCACTATAGATTAGTGTTTCCTCTTGGATCCACTATAGCTCTATTCTCTCTATTTTACCTTGATTGTTGGCTCCCTCTTCGTTGTTAGTTTTAGAATGTTAGCGTTTATCTATTTGGGATCCAATTATCGAGGCTATTATTTAAGGCCATACAATTGTTCCACTTTAGTGTAGCTTATGTTAGTTTATTTACTCTAGTTTAGCTTATTTTATTATTACTTTTTTATTACTACAATGCATTACAAAAACACTTTTTGATGAGTCCCATTGGCCTACCTTGATCATCCATGGAGATCGTGCATAGCTTCGATGGTGGTGATTGTGTAGAAGTGACTAAGAGATCAAGTCTCCCACAAATATCCCCTAGCATACCCAACAATTGCCAGATGTTTGAACATCTAGGAATTCCTAGGGACATTATAAGGATAGCTTTGATGGTGGGGATTGTGTAGAAGTGACTAAGAGATCAAGTCTCCCACAAGTATCCCCTAGCATACCCAACAATTGCCAGATGTTTGAACATCTAGGAATTCCTAGGGACATTATAAGGATAGCTTTGATGGTGGGGATTGTGTAGAAGTGACTAAGAGATCAAGTCTCCCACAAGTATCCCCTAGCATACCCAACAATTGCCAGATGTTTGAACATCTAGGAATTCCTAGGGACATTATAAGGATAGCTTTGATGGTGGGGATTGTGTAGAAGTGACTAAGAGATCAAGTCTCCCACAAGTATCCCCTAGCATACCCAACAATTGCCAGATGTTTGAACATCTAGGAATTCCTAGAGACATTATAAGGATAGCTTTGATGGTGGTGATTGTGTAGAAGTGACTAAGAGATCAAGTCTCCCACAAGTATCCCCTAGCATACCCAACAATTGCTAGATGTTTGAACATCTAGGAATTCCTAGGGACATTATAAGGATAGCTTTGATGGTGGTGATTGTGTAGAAGTGACTAAGATATCTAGTCTCCCACAAGTATCCCCTAGCATACCCAACAATTGCCAGATGTTTGAACATCTAGGAATTCCTAGGGACATTATAAGGATGTCAAAAAACCAATACCAGAAAGAAAGACAGCCCAAGCATGCCCCCATTGCATCCACAAAATGCCTTTCAAAAATCTCTATGAGAGCCATAAGAGGGCTGACCACAGCAACACATGCCATGTATTAATATCAAGCACATTCATTGAATTTGCTTCTCATGTTGCATGGATTATTGTATCTTCCCAAAAAGCACCTTGTAGTGAAAAAACCAAGATAGTTTGAATTTTCAATAGAAGATTTTGTCTAACAAACTTATTTAACACAATCCCAAATCAGCAGGCAATAATCATCTAAAAGTAATACTTCAATTCATTGCACAATTTCAATTGTTCAATTTGTTCAACTAATAAATTTAATTAGTTTTCCATCATGAATTAATTTTGATGTAAATAGTCATTGACTAACAGTTTACATGACCACTATTTTTCCCAAAAATTCTCATAACAGCCTGGTAGAATAGTCCTGAACGATACATCCTTTGAGTTGTGAAACGCAGTTTCACAAAGTCCACTGACGTTCCATTCTAGTTGACATTTTCCCTGCCCGAATGGTCTGAGAACTAAAGGCATGACGTTAAATGCAAGCCCCAAGTAAATGTTAAAATAGATATCCCTTAAACCTGGCATCTGAGCTGAAGGAAATCTGCTATATAGTGTAGCCCCTCACCATGTATTACTAAAAGTTTCCACACAAAAACAAAAAGGAGTAGACGCCCTCATAAACCCAACCATAGATATGAATCTCGGTTAATATTTGTTCAGTTACTTTTACAATAATATTCTCCCTTGATGTTTGAGAAAGAAAAATAATGATGTATTTCTTGATAAAACCTATCTTTCAATGATTTACAGAAGAACAAAACCCGCCTACTTAAATCCAATAACTAACCAGTGCTCAATTTGATCATAAGCTAGAATAACATGTAGGAAAATATGAAGTGAAAAGATCATGCACAAAAACCAAATTTCCTGTACTCATTTATTGTGAATTCCCATAAGAAGCCCACTAATTAGTTGGACACTCTTCGAGTTGCTTTTTATTGTACAAAACATCAAATCAATCCTACTAACCCAGTCCAAATATTAAAAAAAAAAAAAAATTTAATATATTTTCAAGGGTTTAATAAATGGAACTTTAACTTCTGACTAGAAAAAGGGGAGGAAAAATGGTACCAAGAGCTATAAGAAATCGTCCATAGCCTTTTCTCTGAAAGGGTGGAAGCGTCAAAATGCATGCCAAATTATAAGATTCTACTGAATATTTTTCCTGCAGCATTGGATAGAAATCAGTGTAACATTTTCACATCAAACTCAGTCAATTAAACCATCAAAGCATGAATTTGAACATAAAAGATGATTTATGTGATCAACAACTCTATAAATTAGGGCATACCTTCAGCTGAGGACACAAAAAGTACATAGGTGAAAAATGAGTTACACAAACAGCAACTGCCCTGAATATGTAGAAGTTACCTTAGAAAAGTACCCAACCAACCTATGTCCATATTCATCCAACTCCGTCAAAATATAAAATAGGAAAGAGTCAACATCGTAGTAAAGTGTCTTGTGATCAAGGAAAAGTTTTGCGAGAAGGCACAAATTCTGCAATAGAAATAAAAGCAATTAGAAATTCAGGCAAGGAATGTGTGTCATAGATTTCTTTTCCCTTCTTCAACAATTTCTAGAAGATAAACATAAAGATGTAAACACATTACTATAATAACTAAGCCAGCAAAATATCATCTTAATAAAAAGCTAGAGATCTTCAGATGATGTCATAGGCTTGCAAGTGATGACAAGCACAAGAGAGACCCAAACATGTTAAGCATCTTATGAACAGACATCCTCAACTTTCTCTAACTGAACTCTTGACGGCATGCAAAACAATTACAACTAAGCTTATGAAGAGATAACTAGAAAAATAGTGAGGCGGCGAAAATATGAACAGACTCACGCCACACCAATAATTTTGTTGAGATGTATAACCTTTTTAACCTTTAAAATTAAAGTAACAACTTCATTATGCCATCAAATGCACTGATAGCAAGGTAGAAAAAATTATTTTAGTTCCTCAGCAATGGAAATATTATGCATGATAGAGATCATTTATGGAAACAGCCTCAGATGCCAAAAAAAAATAACTTCACAAACCAAGTTATCGACATACTAAAAATAATGATAGAAACAAGTCTAAAATTACTCATGAAAGCATGGCAGCCCTCTCGCTCACATTGTACAATTTTTAGTATCATATAAAATAGGCCTCCAGGAGATTAACAGAGTCCTTTCAATGCATCTCAAAAAAGAGACATAACCAAGAGACATCAGTAATGTCAATTAAAACAGTTGTCTCATTTTCATGTATACCCAACCAAAACTAGCTCAAGCATTAAAACTAGTCACTAGCGCATTACACAACAATGCCCTAAGATTCATCCACAACATGTGTTTCCTATAACTACATCTATTCCCCATAGAAGATCAACATCCTTGTCAAGACTCGTGAAGGCACGAATAATATCATAAAAAGTAATCAAGAATTGATGTTCTCTTGAAAATCTTTTGCTATGAGACATATTTCCTTGTCTTTTCCTTTTTTAATTTTTTTCCTCCCCAGCACTGCCTTGTTTTTATCAAAATTGCATCAAAAACACCCTTTTGGTCTTTCAGCCTCCTCTGTTGCTCTTACTTGCCAATAGCTACACTAAACCCAAAATTACAAACAGAAAGAAAACCTCCAAACCTCCAATAAAATTGAAACCTCCCAGAAATCCATATGTAAGTACAATAAATTATGAAACTGACTTCCTTAATCAGGATAGCAACCCACAAGGCATGAAACATGGTTGACACCACCTCCTCCAGATATCACTCTCTGCCTTGCTGATATAAACATAACATCACTCTAAAACTTCCTACTTTCTTAGGTGTTCATATGAGACCATGTCAGCTGTACAATTTTTTATCATCAAAAATTCATTGTTGACTTCAAGGATGACATATTTCTTGTCTGAATGTCCAACCTAATGCAGATGTTAAATTTATCTGTCGTTAAAAGGCTGAATAAAGGTACCTGTGTTTCCCCTGACCAGCCAAATAGCCAATTCTTGCCCTCACCAATCGAATCGTCACAATAAATGTCATTCTTTTTCAAATTTTCATATCTAACCTTTCTAACCTATTTAAAATCATATTATCTTAATGAAATAAAAAATTAGAAAATCCTCTGTCCAACAATGTACCCATGGTTGTGCCATCTAAAACAAATGCTCCAATGTCTTCCTTTCATGCTTGATGACTAACTTCTTCCACGTCCCCTTGATTGGCCTATAATCTGGCTTTCATCAACTTCATTGTGAAAAAATACCTATGAGTTCAAATAAGCTACAAGGAGGATGAGAAGCTAAATAGTAAGCTAACAATGAAGCATCAAGACGTTGGCTTTTCTATAAGTACCTATGTGTATAGGCAACAGACTAAGACCGTCAATCTGCAATCATCCAGAGATGGCCTAAAAATTTTAGCTTCTGTTTAACACAGAAATCGTCGGAAGAGATTTGCACCCAAGACTGCAGTTCAACAAAGGGATGGGAAGGGATGACTCTTCCCAACCTCCAGATTTGGGCCATTTTCCCTCTAATCTAATTGAAACAATGCAAAATCCAAACTAAGTAAACAAAGTAAATCTAGTATACTCTTGTTGACAAAACGGATGCAATAAAGTAAACAAACGCAAAACTGTAAATACGACCTAAGTCATAGCGAGATTAGTGTTGATCCAATCGAAATATCAGGCAATGACCAAATAACTTCAAAGCATCAAATCTTCAAATAGCCTACAATAAAATGTGAGAGAACTAATCGGGGAAGGAAGGTGAAGCCACTAATGCCACATATTCATGAATAAAGAGATTTGAGACATAGTTGATTCATAAACACCATGCACAGTCTTTCATTAATTGTAATTCAAAATAACAAGTACAATCCAATCTCAAAGAGTAGCTCTAGTATACTAGATAGCCAAAAGGACAACTAACGCTCCAAACCTGCAAGGAGAGGATTTCGAATCACTAAAAAATGCCAAAGTTGTCCATGTGTGGGTTCTCGACTAAATTGTGCATATCATCCTCTTAAACAATGACATCAAACACACACTATGCACACCTGATGCAAATCTAGAACCCTCCCAAGTGCATAAAGGTATAAACAAACAAAATACTCACCTATTTCCTCTTTTCTATTACTTGATGCTCATCAAATAGTGAGTGAGATATATTCATTAATAAAAAAAGAAACATGGCGAAGCAGTACTCTAAAAACGTAAACTATTTTCTGATTCACCAGATCACAGATGCGCAAGTGAAAAGCACACTCCTAGTGTTGTAAGCTTTCTGGTTCACCAGATCACATTACGTGCAAGTGAAGAGCATAATACCGGCAGCAAAAACGTATTAGAAAACAAAAGGAAGAAAAATAAGGGATTATAAACTTAAAGAAAGAGACGAGTTAGGAAAGGAACAAAAAACATTTGATTGAATTTTTATTCCGAAAAAAAGAAATGATACATCTACAAAACTCCGAACGCGTTTTGACCTACAAGTCTCATCCGCGGAGTGAGCTTCTTAGAGATACAACCTCTCTTTATAAATACCTAACTCTGGGGCGAGCTGAAGAGTAATGCATGTGGGATAAAAACACCCAAACATTGTTACAAACCGTAGGTTTATAGACCAAGACAGTGAAAAGAAGAGAAGTCCCAAGCTCAACCCCCCAAAAAACACACCCACCCAGAAAAGAGAAGAAACGCATTAAAAATGCAAAAATACAAGGTGGGAAATAGAGTCCCTCAAACAATTTTATTTTTACAAAGATAAGATCGAAGAGGTTTTTGGTTCCTTCAACAAATGATGCCTCGAGCAATGTGCTTGAGCTCCCTATCTTTTCTCCATTTTTCAAACATTGAAGAAATAATATATGTGTCGATTCAAAGATCTCTGACAAAACTGCAGTTGTCTAGCTTCAAAAAAAGAGGAACTGTTTTATTTTGGTTCCATGTCTGCGTGTTGCTTGTTCCAAAACTCTAGCCAAAAGTGAAGGCCTACCATCAAATTTAACTTTCTCAAACAAAGGTAGGAGAAAATTAATTTGATATCCCCTAGCTCTGAGTCTGTTAAAAAAATTATTTTTAACATAAATAAATCCATCCCTAGAGTTCACTCATGATAAAGGTCTTTTGTTGGTGAACTGGATGATGGGAGGAAGCAGGGATGTATTGATAGGCATTCATTGGCTTTTGAGACAATTTGGTGCAGAGAATTCCAATCTGAGAAAAATCAGGCCCCTTAAAAAATACAGTATCTACTGTTACTTCAAAATCAGAAACAAAGGAAGTAATTTTAATACTGTCATAGAAGGAACCGTATGCAGCAAGAAAATCATTAATATCCTCCTTAAGGCCATGCCAAACTCCAATGGCATCATCAATGTATCTTTTATAAAATAAAATATTTTCCACAGCAACATTATTAAATACTTATTCCTCTAGATGACAGAGAAATAAACAAGCATAAACCATAGCAAAATTACTTCCCATGGCTGTTCCTCTTATCTGTTTGTATGTTTTCCCTTTGAACTCCAAGTAGTGTTGTGTTAACAATATCTCTGCAAGCCTTACCACAAAGTTTGTCTTGGCTGGATCAAATTCGATTCTCAAAAAATGACAAAGGGTTGCTAGTCCTTGAGAGGTGGGGATGTTGGGATAGAGACTCTCAACATCAAAAGAGAAAAGAATGATGTCTTGAGGAAAAGTACGGCCATGCAGATCTTTAATTAGAGATATGGAATCCAAGAGATGATTTTTCTGTTTCAACAAAATTGGTAGGAATATATGATGAAGCCATTTGGAGGCAAGTTCGAGCATGAAGCCACAGTAGGAACAGATGGGTTGGCCAGAAATCCTGGGCTTGTGGATTTTGGGGAGCAGGTAAAACACACACTCTAGTAGAGGATGGTGTTACCTGGAGCATAAATTTTTTGTGGTTTTTTGAAAGCAGATTCCTCCCAAAAGCCCAGCCAAGCAGGTCCTGGAGTTGATAAAAAATATCTTGCCAAGGGACTCTGTTCACTTTAGAGTACACATTCTGATCTAAAAGTTGGGAAAAGCCTTCTGAAATGTACCAGTCCATGGACAAAACACAAACACCCAGGTTTTTATCTGCGGGCCTAATGTCAATGGATTTTTCATTGGCAAGGGAAATAATGGCAAACCAAATTTGGGGCGGAAAGGCACGTTGGCAGGTGGGATTGGCAACACATAATTTGTTATTGAGGAATATTTCACCCATGCCAATAATTTCTTCCCAAGGCCTGTAAAACTGTGATGGATTAAAACTTGGGTTGGAGACACAGAAAGGATCAATGGGCTTAGGAGATTTTGGAGGGCCACCTCTCAGTCCAAAGAACCATTCAAGACAAAGACGTCTACAGAAAGCTGAAAACTCTCCTGTTTTAGAACCTCTTTAGCCATGGGAGGAGGAACAAGGAGGAACTTTAACCCCAGGCTGAGGACCTCAATTTCATTTTGGGTAAGTTTTCTAGAGAAAAAATTATGGACGGCAAGATATGTGATTTTGCCATCCACAGCCCAGATAGGACTCCTATAAAAGTACCTACAGCCAAAATCCTGTGGACTGAAAAAAATGGACCAAGGGGTTATTTTTGGTTTCCGCCACCATTTTGGATGGAGTTTAACAAATTTGAATCTATTTGAGGTGAATTTCATCATTTCGAATTTGATTTCTAGATAGAGGATTTATGTTTTTTGAAGCTAATGCAAGTTCTTCTCCCGCCACCATTTTGGATGGAGTTTAACAAATTTGAATCTATTTGAGGTGAATTTCATCATTTCGAATTTGATTTCTAGATAGAGGATTTATGTTTTTTGAAGCTAATGCAAGTTCTTCTCCAACAGAGGGAAAAGAGAAGCAATCGTCTAGAAGACTTTTCCACTTCAAGGCTTGAAAATGCAGTGTTACAGGGGAATGCGTCCCCCACCCTCACAGACACATCCCCCCGCCCCCGTCGTCCCAGAACGAGGGGACGGCAATGGGAGCGTTTCACCGTCATCCGGGCGGGGTATCCCAAGATGTCGGCAGCCCACAGGGGGCCGTCCCCAAGACGTCTCCTATGAGAGAACATCCCCGAGGACAGCTAGGCATCCCGAGGATGGCCAATGGACGCCTAGGCCGTCCCTTGTTTTGTTTCGACAATATTCCTCTTACTAATTTGTAATCGTTTGAATTTTTTTAATGTTTATGGAACTTTCATAATCCAAGGGAAAAAGCATCAAGGTTATAACCCCTTTATTTCACAACAAATATAACTTATATTGAGTGTCGAGTGAGGACTCTAGGTTAACAATATTAGATCACAATTATATTGAGTGCCTTTTAAAAATTTGAGGGTAACAATATTAGATCGCAAGATCTTAAAAAAAAGTAGAAAACATTTGTTATAATGAGAATGAGAGTTTTAAATATTTTATATATTCGATATGTACCTTTTTTATGATAAATTATTTTTTCTTTGTTGTTATTACACTGGTTAAAGTGACCCAAGAAGAATACGATACATACCATTTCCACGTGCAACCCACTTTGACAATAACACTCTAACCCACCCCATTTCCACGTGCAATCCACTTTGACAAGAAGAATACGATACATACCATTTCGTCCCCCAATCGTTTCCTAAAATCAGCTTGCCCTCCCCCAACCGTCCCCCAACCGTTTCCTAAAATTGGCTTGTCGTCCCTCGCCGTCCCCGAAACCTGTCCCCTCGTCCCCAAAACCTTGGAAAAAATGGCATGGAAATGAGACAAAACAATTGGACACCATATAAGGAGTACAAAAGCACATATTGATTACAATAACAGCCAAAGCCAACAATGTGACAAGCCAAAATCAATTTTACAATACTCAAACGATAGCCTCACTTACTAACGAGATTGTCCGCCATTACGAGAATCCCAAAGAACTTGCACATATGAATGTATTGTCCCATTGGGTGTCATCCTCATCCAGACTGCCATCCACGGAAGGGGGACTTTCATCACATTGTGGTGCCATCCAAGTCATCTAGCCTTGCTAGGATGTCATCCCCTATTGCAAGATAGTCGTCCAACGCATAGTAGAGAAAATCGGTATCGGGTAGTAATCGGCTAGGGAAAAAGACGGGAATAAATCGGAATCGGGGAAAAAATCGGCCAAAAAAAAAACCGAAGAAAACGAATTCTTTTTTTGATTTTTTTTTTCATGCATATTACAATGAATTAACATTATGCAAATCAGAAATTGCAATAAAAACAACAATTCAATTCAAGACGCCATACAAGGCTCAAGCTTTAAGTACACATGAAAGTGACAAAACACATCCTGCATTGCTTATAATATGAAAAGGTACAACTTTACAAGTAACAACAAGGAAAAAAAGTTTCATTTTTAATATGCCTGCACATTGAAACAAGTAAGAACAAAGTTACAATCACTTGAAAAAAAGGAAAAAAACCTAAACCCTAAACCAAAAGGCTAGGGTTTAGGGTTTAAAATTGAAACATTGACAGCTGAAAAATGGGCTTGCATTAAAAAACCTTAAATTGGCCACAGCTTGAAAAAAAATATCCAAAAAAAAATTATTATTAAAAAAAAAAAAAATTGCAGATTTTTTGCCAATTTTTTGAAAAAATTGTTGATCCCGATTTTTTCAAAAAATCGCCTGCATCGCGATAAGATGCCAATTTGATCGGCCCGGCATTGGGACCCGATTTTATCGCGATTTTTCCGATTTTTTGGCGATTTTCTCTACTATGGTCCAACGTCCAATAAATGAAAAGGTGTTGTCCACCTTTGCCACAATGTGATGAAAGTTTACCAACAACTTTACCATAGTGCCAACAAAGAAGCATATTGTATGTTGGAAGAAGGGTGTGCCCATACAATAGCAAGACTATGTGGCAGCTCCAACAAGTTCCATGTAGGAAACCATCATTGTTGTAGTGCATGCGGCAGATAGTAAATTGCACTCACTGCTTCACAAGTAAGAAAAACACCAATGCAAAAGATTTAGGCAAGGATATTGTGATGAACACAGCAAACTGGTTACAAGGGAGTGCACAAGCAGGGTGGTGATGACCATCGAGCTATTACTGATAAGGATAGCCACCAAAATCCCAAAGAGAGTGACACTTCTTTTTAACAACCACCCCATCCATTTAGACACACATCCAAAATTGGTGGAAGGTGTCAGGCATTTTCCAAGGCAGCCATTGAAAATTGTAGTTAAATGTAGGGTTTAAGAGTTACAAATTTCATGAAAGGTTCTGGCAATGTAGATACAAGATTTAAGTTCCCAAAAAGCCATGATGCATGTTAGTGTAATCATATCAAAGCATGACATGGATCCTAGGTTGCAGCACATGCTACCCCAAGTATCACAACGATCAACATCATACCATGCAACGTCCTCTCGACCAGTCGCACAAGGTACTATGGTAGAGGTCTGAGCAGCATAAGCAACCAAAGCAACATGACACATTGTCCAAGCATTGTGCTCCTACATCACTAGCATTGAAACCGAGACAGCCCAGCATCCATGGCATGCTCAAGTCTCGAATAGAAAGTGGACAAATGTATCTAGCTCCCAATAGTGGAGACTCGTCCACATAACAAGAAGTGAGATAGACCACACCTAATAGAGTAACTTCAGCATTTTTAGCCAAAGCGAAAGCGAAGAACAAAGGTGACGACAAGCAAAAGGTCAGCCTTGCCAAAGTTACTTTTAAGCACATCATCATTTATTAGCTGATGCAAAGATCTCTCCGAATTGCATGCCAACAACCAAGAATTAAAGCAAGCATTTAAGGAATCTGCTTGTTGTGGTGCAGTGGTAAATACCCTGGGTGCTGGTAGAGGCCGACCCAGGTTCCATTCCCCTTGTCTCCATCCTGCAGATATATGGTATAGTTAGGAATGTCCTATGTGCTGGTAGAGGCCGACAAGGCTCCATTCCTCCTATGCCCAACCTGTTGAAAGTGGCACCTCGAAAGGGGTGTTTTCCACTATAAATTAGTTTTTACCCAGGTGTTGTAGGTGAGTTGGAGAGGAGAGGGCAATCCTCCAAGAGAGGTCCCAGGTTCGAATCTCCACCCTACCAAAAAGTTGAATTGGGTACCCAAAATCCAATTGATAATGTTGGTACGGGCAGGGTCGGGTGCCACCCCGGGTGACTTTGACGGTGTAGAATCCCCTGTTCGTGGTCTCTTAGACCAAGGCGGCCCCGCAAGGGGTTTTTCGCTTAAAAAAAGCAAGCATTTAAGGATGCTTCAATTCACTATATCTTGTAGGTTACAATTTTCAACCAAGAGCCTTCCCAGAAA
The DNA here is from genome assembly GCA_028583015.1 of Wollemia nobilis. Classification (NCBI taxonomy): domain Eukaryota; kingdom Viridiplantae; phylum Streptophyta; class Pinopsida; order Araucariales; family Araucariaceae; genus Wollemia; species Wollemia nobilis. The sequence goes on from JAQPPZ010016675.1 coordinate 2,508,656, forward strand.
TTATTTGTGGAGATGATGGGCACCTACGACCCGCATGTGGGATGAAGCAAATTCCAATGTTGTAAGTCGCCTTTTTGATAGATGACTTTCCATGTGTCTTTAGGTTGCCTAGTCTGCCATATCACCAAGTAGGAAAGAAGTTCAGGCAGAAGCATCACCAAGTTACGACACTAGTATTGAGATGTCAGTTCTTTAATGAAGGATGAACTGAGGGTGTTGTTTGCACACAACAGTCGAGGCCTAAAGTTGCACTTGTTGCGCAATGACTACAACTGTGCCATGAACGTAAATATGTCATGCCTGTTGATAGGATCAAGGGATTCAAAAATCTTGATATGGCTTATGTCATATATGCAAGGGATCACAAAGGCAGTGAAGTTTTATTGTCCATGTATCTTTTCAAACGCACACATGTATTCTTCCAAGGAGTGGTAAAGAACTTTCCCTTAACATCTAATGTCAAACATATAAGCTTTTACTTGGGGATATGGATCGTTAACCCAAATCCCAAACCTTGAGCCATTGCCCTGATGCTCAACACAGTATGATCGTAAAACTTGTTTGAAGCAGAATGAGACCATCCAAATTCAATGATAGATGGGAAATTGGTGGTATTTTGCTAGGTTGGTAATGCCCCAACAATTCCTTGTCAATAGCAACATTGAGTGAAACAAGCAATTCAGGTGGCTTCCTCTGCAAGGAGAAGACACAAAAAAGGGAAGACTCTTCTAAAGAAAGGTCATACCATCAGGATGAAGTAGAGATGGATAAGGATGACAAAGATAAATAGACCATATCATCCATTGCAACGTCAACCTGTCTGGCATCACCACCATACTAGCATCACTTCCCCAAGGAGATGATCCACCCCATATGAGAGACTATGGAGCATCCATCAAAAGCGTTAATTATTCAGCTACCACACTTCATAGACTCCTTTGTTCATAAGCATGAGCATGACCTACATTCTCTAAGGTTTCGTGCAGACCAAATGATGACACATAAACGATGGATCTTGAAAAATCAAAGTACTTGGATGAGGGATTGGGCACACCACTACAAAGCACTATGGAAACATTTGTGACAAAGGACAACTCTTTCCTTACGACTCCTATTTTAAATATTGACATGAAGCAGGTATATCCTTTTCCTAATCCTACGATAAAGGTAAAAGCGCAGCATGATAATTAAGTCTTGTCAACAAGCAGAGTAGCAATAGCCTAAGGAGGGGGTTGTGCATCAAGCATAGGCAACTACTACATGACACAAGTATTCCTTTGCTTGCAAAGAGGCCTTCATCACGTGTTGGAGATACACAAGATGACGATACATCGAGATACTCAAAGCATTATGAATATGTATGATTCGTGCTCTTACCTACATTGAGGGATCCCAAGGTATCCAAAGTGTCGTGTTGAAACTCTCCTCAACTTGGTGAGTACTAGCAAGAATGCAAACTGAGTGGGCAAAACCGAGTCATTTTGACCTTAGCCATGTCTATTTTGATCAAATCTACTATAGTTTTGTGTTTTTCTCATTTGTCAAGTCATTGTCAAGTTTTTCCCTGAATTTTTCCCCAAGCTGGAGGCCAAGCAAAAGAAAGGCTTATCGAGTCCAAGAAATATCCAATTTTTGAAACTATGATCAGGAGACATTGAGGATGCACACATGGCTACATTCTTTGACCTATTAATCAGCATTATGGCTAGTGTGCAAGAGGATTTCTTGTCAAGTCTGATGTAGGAGTCATGCATGTGGGGTGTTCAGAGGACATGTGATATCAATGTGTACAATCATGCAACATTCACCAAGCTCAGCTACATAGTTATGCAAATAGACATGCATGGGAATTCCATTCTCAAAGTATACTCGACAACACTTAGGTTCGTATTGCCATTCCCCAATGGTCTATCTTACATAAGCCCAAAAAGCAGTGAAGTTGCAACCATCAGACTCGCATGGTACCATTTCAGGAGTTGGAGTCGCCCTTCTGATACCTTGCTTTGCAAACCCCGTGGTTCATGACCAACCTTCATACAAAATTTGATAAGAGCAAATGTTCACAAGCGCTTGTTGCCACTAAAAGACCCCAACTTCAACATCTTAAGGAAGCCCTTACACTCTTTACAGCAAGTCACGTTGGAGGCAACTCAATGCAAAGAGGAGATTTGAGTGATTGTGTTGCTGCAACAAGGAGGAGGCACAGTGTATTGCTGCTATAAAGTCACGGTTGCACGAGCAAGACCAGCAGTCATACAAAGTGAGGCAATAGTTGGTCAAGAGCACGGACCGATTCACTGAGCACATGAAAACAAAGAAGAAGAAATCAGACAAGGCTGAGGAACGGTTCATAACTACAAGTAAAGCCAACATATGCAGGAGCTGTCTGCAGATAATTTCATACAGATTCGGGAGTTGAAGCTGGCCGTGGCAATACAGGACATTTCATTGACACGGTAAATAGGGACACAAACCAATTTAGCAGGGGTAGAACTAGGCAACAGATTCAATGACATGACGTCAGCACAAGCGCCACCACATCCATGAGTCACCAATGACCTACATGTGTAAATACTTGTTGTAGCTATGTCATATGTAGGTGTTGTCATGCAGGTTGTCGCATGTGCGTGCATTGCAATGTAAGTATTGGTAATAATGTAGATCATATGAAGTATGTTCAATTTTGTATGATGAGTTCTGTGTATATTGCTATATATTTATTTCTACTGCATGTTCTTTCTGTATTGCTCTGAAAATAACAACATACGCTGGTCGAGTCTATTAGTTTCTGTACATGACACAGAGTACATATGACCCTTACTAGAATTTTCAATTGCTCTGAAACTTAAGAAGAAAACGTTCTATAATGAAGCAACAATTAAATCCAATCTTAAAACCCGATCACAATCACAAGCCTTTGTCTGGAGTTTCTTGAATTTCAAGCAAGAATGATCATAAAGTTTAAATTGAAAACAGCAGCAGTGCAAATGAGAGATGCAATGACTCCCAACACATGTTCACATCCCTCTACGACAGCACATATCTGATGCTTGTTTGTAGAGAAAAAAAAATAACCATACTTGACAATATAATTTGTTTTTTTGACCATCCACTTCAAATACAGAAAGGGTCAGCGGCCTTCCTCCCTTATCTGAGACTTTACCCTGGCTGCCTATAGACTCATCACTTTGTTTACACTCAGACAGAACAACAGATTGCTCAGCAACAGAAGTCCTGTAAATCTCATCCCCAGGTGGGTGTCTGTAGACACATTTCCCCTAAAATCAACATATGCACATCATTCAGTACGTATCATGTTTGGGACAAACAATAAAGACAGGCATAAAGTGTAACCTGTCTGCTTTTCAAATTGTAAATAAGAACCAGCTTACCATGTGCCGCATATATGTCATTCTTTTCTTCATGTATTTCAAGCAGAATTCACATATATAAAGCTTATCTATATCAGTGTATTCTTCAGGGTATGGTGAGAAATACCTGCAATTTGCAAGCAACGGAAGAAATCAACTTTTTCACTAAGAACAATATTCAAAGCAATCTATGATGATCACTACAAGAAAGTTGAAGCAAACCATGATGATTATACCAGAGTATATAGTCACCGTGAAGCTAATAATTGTCAATTCACAATGCACATAAAATTTAATGGCATTAACGAGAAATAAATTGCAGAGCTTTAGGGCAATGTATGAAATGAAGATAACGATAGCTTTTGGAGCAAACCATGGTCCTATGCATCTTCTTAGACAGCATTTCTCTGTACATATTATGTTATGTATTAGTCATGTCATAGGTTAACGATATTAATACTAATAAAAGTGAACAGGTGGTTGAACAAACTAGTACAAGATTTTTGAGCATATTTGTATTTAAAACAGCATGCATCACATACAGTCTGCAAACCCTATGCAAAATACTTCCCATAACTGCATATACAACCCAACTGCATCCTACCATATGCACATATGCACCAATCTTCTCTCTGACGTACCTATGCTCTTGAATGAATGAGGGGAGGGACTTAATTATACGACTAAGAATTAGTTGCACCCTCCAACTACCTGACACCTCATCATTGTCCTAAATTACATTTCATATGCATTTACATGACATTTCCCACTACAGGACAAACTAATTTATGACTTATGACTTTGCCTACATAACTTAACCTTACATTATTACATATAATATTACATTGCCACTTTATAACATTATTAAATCAGTGTAACCGGGTTTGTGCACCTGAATGGTTGGGTGCGCGAACCCGTGCCCGCGTCCGCACCGGGTTCACGGTTCACGAACGGGTACGGTTGAGCCGAACCCCATCCGAACCTTGTTTGACAAGGTTTGCCTTGAGCCGAACCCTGTGGCCAGTTGGGGTTCGACAACCCAGTTTGGGCATTAACATAGGAAAAAAACGTTTTCTTTTTATTATTATTTTTTTTAAGGTATAGTATATAGCATATACTTATAGTATATTGTTGTCTCATATACTTATACTATATAGTATATAGCATATACTTATAGTATATTGTTATCTCTTGACTCTTTATGACTTGACATCCTGTCATTTTTTTACATGAATATCATATATCAATATGCTTTTATGATGCCATATTTAAATATTTTGCAATGTGTATGAATGATTTATTTTATTTCACAATGTGTATGATTTATCATTTATTTAATTATTTCGCAATGTGCATAATTTATTTTATTTTTTAATTTTTTTGTTATATATATATATATATATATATATATATATATATATATATATATTTTAAATTAAAAACAAGCCGCACCTGCACCCGGCGAATCCTATTTTTGGCAGGCCGCACCCGCGATTCCTGCTACACCCGCACCCCCGCACCTGGTAACCTTGTATTAAATACATGTATACACATTTTGTCAAACACTTTTTGTTCAATTACAAAATAACAAAAAATACCAAAACTTATTCACTAAATGCAGACATATCAATTTGCCTGCTTACAATTTTCTCCCCTTTATTAAAGATGCTTTCCTAATATCAGAAGAGTGCACTTTGACAGCAATTTCCTCCATTGGCAAATGGACTATGAAGTATTCCAACTAGCATGCCTATGCTTGGACATAATGTCATGCTTGTTAGGCAAGGCATGTGCTTCAAAAATTCCAACTTGGCCCATGCCTTATATGCAAGCTATTATGTGTGAGATGGAGTTTAACTAGGCATCACACTTGGCAAAGTGAATGCCAACCTTCCCAGAAGATGGAAACTAGAATTTTCCAATTGCATTCCATCTTATTGTATTGTTGCTCAACAAAGCTAAAAGCCTAGGTTTGTCGATACCAAAGTGGGAACTGTTGCCACATTTTGCACGGGGTGCCATGTTTTCAGTTTCTGTAAGTGAACTGCTCTTTCCCTTCCCTCCTCCTCCTCTTTTCCCCCTTCTCCATTTCTCCCTTTCTCCCTCTTCCTTGCAGTTTCATTCCTCCCTCTTCCCCTTGAACTTCCCCCAGTAAAGTTTCCAGCAAGTGTTCCCTGAAAATGACTAAGTGTCAGGGCGCAACCCGACTTCGCAGCGAAGTCGGGGTGCGCCCTCCAGTTGGAGCGCAGTAGGGAATGCGAAGTGCGCAGCAGACAGGAAATGAGCGAAATTTGACTAAGTGCGCCCGCTCCGTCCAAGTGCTCCTCTCTCTGTCCAAGTGCGCCTTGCTCCATATGAGTGTCCCATTCAGCTCAGTGCACCCCGCTCACTATTACATGCCTCACTCCATGTTATGCACCTAATTTTGGCATTTTGGATAAGGATGACGAGTCTGCATGTGATTTTTAAATTGCAACCCAGAAATAGGATACGGTTGAATGTTCAAGGATAATAAGATATTCATTCTCATTGTTAGGATCCTTTGGCAAATTGAAGAGAGCTAGACTCTTTATGATCTAGTATTGTACTGTTTTTCAACTTGCAATAAATAAAGACCGAAGCATTGTTCATGAATTTTTTGTGCCAAGTGACCTCCTCTTTCATGGAATGTAGTGCTAGTGGCTCTACCCTTCCACCCTTTTGTTAGTCTTGTTGCAGGTATTCCGAATCTAGCGCACTGAAGTTTTTCAGCTCTGCTAAAACCGTCATTGGATCACATCAAAACTGCTATGGCTTCAGTCGTACTACTTTCTTTACTTCTTTTCTCACGCACTTTTCTATCTATCTATCTCAAATAAAATAAGATCAGATTTTATTTTCTGCATATTTAGATTAGACTTTTCATGTTTTTGGCCAAGTAAAAGGGGAACTGGCCCAATTTTGGAGGTTGGGAAGAGAAGACTCAACAGTGTTCAACAGTCATGGGCGCAAATCACACTTAACGATTTTTGTGTTCAACAGTGTTGGTACACCCAGTGGGACACACAAGTGCAATTTTGGGTACAAAATCAGTCTTACCCCACCTGCATATAATTTTGTAGATCTACACGAGTATAGTTCATATGTTTTTTGATCTGTAAAAGGATTTGTGTATCACACTAACATGCACAAAACCCACAAATTGCTTGATTGGATTTGTCCATTCGCCCCCGATTTGATCGATTTAGCATTAAAACTTTAAGAGTTGTGTTTTTATTTCAGCTTTACTTTTTAATTTCAAGTATTAATACGAGATTCATTCTCATTGTAAGGATCCTTTGACAAAATGAAGAGAGCTACAACTTTGCGATCTAGCATTGTACTATTTTTCAAACTTGCAATAAATAAAGACAGACGCATTGTTCATGAAAATTCTATATCAAGTGACGACCTCTTTCATGGAATGTGGTGTTAGTGGCTATGCCCTTCCACCATTTTGTTAGTCTTGTTTTCTTATACATTGCAGGTATTACGGACCTGGTGCACTGAAGTTATTTGGCTATACTAAAACCATCATTTGGTCGCATCAAAATTGCTATGGCTTTGATCATATTTCTGCCTTGTTTATTTCTATTTCCTCACCCTTTTCTCAAATAAAATCGACCAGATTCTATTTTCTACATATTTAGATTAGATTTTTCACATTTTCAACTAAGAAGGGAACAGACCCAAATCCGAACGTTGGAAAGAGTAGACTCCTTCCCATCCTTTTGTTCAACCGTAATCAAAGGAGCAAATCGCACTCAACAATTTTCATGTTCAACAGGACTTAGGTTACTTCAGCTATGCAACAATGAGGTAATTTTTTTGCAAGAGAATTATGTTTCAAGGCCAAGAAGCACATGTAACAAGTACCCATCAAGACTTCTAGGACTAAGAAGCATGTGTAACAGGAAGATGTCATTGCACCATATGTGCAAGTGATGGGAAACAAGGACTTTCACATCATAGGCCAAGGTTCCAATCACACAAGCAAGGCTCATTGGAGAGCAATGAGGGCACTCAAAGGTACAGGCTAAACTTATGGCAATGCATGGACCTAGGGTCAATTGACATTAGCCATAAGGTCAAGCATAACCATACTACAAATCCAAGCCCAAACTCACGTTCTTCATGTGCTTTGCCTCAATGTTAAACTTAACATTTTGGTCGAGCCATTTTGAAGCAATTGTAAATGGGATGCAATTATATGTGTGGCCCGAGTTCATGTCCCCTTATTGTGATGGACAATCCCATGATAAATCAGTTTATGATATTCTGGAATGTTATAATACCATGATAATATTCTTGATTCAAATAGATGCAATACGAATGGAGCACATTTCAATCTCATACAGCAAAATTGAAAAAAACATGTGTGTGTACATATGTGTATTGATCTTAATAATTGCATACGTGAACATTAATAGCTCAATCCAATGACACCAAATTTCTTATACAAGCCTTTGATCTTCTTTCCGTTGAAACCACAATGTAATTATTGCATGATACAAGTCATTACTTTTCAACATCTTTGACAGCAGGAAGACCTTAGCAAACACTCCCTTCGTTGAACCTTGTCTTATTTTTTTAGAGACAGATATCGAGAAAAGGAAAAGTGAAACACAAAGAGATCAAGTTCACATCCAACTTTATCTCTTATTTTTCCTTGATAAATACTCAAAAACAGAAAAGTGAAATATAAAGATATCATGTTCACATCTCAAGTTTAACATACCATGTATCGACCTCATATTTGCCTAACTCCACAACCTGTGAAATTGAACACATGTAACGATATCAACGCCAAAACCCAAACATTCTGAAAAAGAAATTAAACAAAACATAAAATAATTTATGGCCAAGCCATGTTTTTTCTTATCATGCTAAGAGAAAACGAGAATTAACAAATGGAATGATAAAGGAAAAGACATATTCACAAAAGCTAAGGAACATTATATAAAGGTATAAACTATAAACTACCACAACTCACAATTATTCTTGTCATTGGCAATCCCCAAATTAAAATTTTGAAAAAGAACAAATGTATGTTTCCTGATTTCAAAGTCCTCTAAGAGGTAACATAATGGTTTTTAACATTTTAAAATGGGAGTAACCCCTAAAATGAGGTACGGCAAGCCTAAATTACATAAATTTTCCATAAGGGGGACAATAGGAGATGGAAAGGGATGAGTTTTCAAAGAAACATGGCCTTGGCCAACATTTTGGGCATGGCAAGGAGTGATGAATAAAAACTAAGAAAATGCTAAAAGAAAAAGGGAAACCCTGTTATCTTAACTTTTAAAAACTACAAAGACAAATGATCCATGAAATGAAAACAAGTGAGTCCTAGATTACTGATAATTCAAAAAAGAAAAAAAAAAACATTAAGGGATCAAGTCCTCAAGATGGTTAAGACTCAATAGTTGTAAACAAAAAAATTGACATGTCTGCATAGCGAATGAATAAATGAATGCATGTTTGAGTGTATAAATGTATATGTGCAAATGTGTGCATACAAAGTGTTTACCATATTGTGTTAAGTGAAAGAGTTTGTAATAATGTGGATGCGCAAAGTGTTCTAATAATGTACACGTGGCAAAGTGTTCTAATAATGTATAATAATGGGGTACTTCTAATGTTTTATGTAAACGGGTAGTTTAGAGGTAATAGGGTAGTTATCAACCGCCCAGACTCGTTTTGTCTAGAAGTAAGGATCTACGTGAGAGATGCAAGGGAGTGGGTGTGCGCATGTTGTTCTTGTCCGAAGTATATTGTTGATGGTTCGTCAGAGGATGGTGTATTGCAAATAATTGTTGTGAAGGATACATGTTGTGTGCACATTGTATCCATTTGCATTTGTATTGTAGTGTCTTGTATTCCATTTCTCTATTCTGACGTCATTGCCTGTTTAAAGTTGGGTCACGTTTGGTGACATGGAGTTGTGACGAGCAAATCACTCGGGACACAACGACAACAATGGGATGATTACAACACAACTGACTAACGACATAATTTCCCTTGGGAGGAGGGAAGATTGGAGGTTGCAATAGAAAAAGATATAGACTTGTTTATTAACACTAACAAAGGGCTGACGCACAAAACAAATGTGCAAGTGGATGCACAATCAAACGTGCAAGCGGACACACATGATGTACACGCACAAGGGTTCATGCAAAAATATGTGATGGGGAAGAGTTACTTAATGGCGAGGAGTTACGTGACAGTGAAGAGTTACGTGCCAATGAAGGGTTATGTGACGACGAAGAGTTACATGACGACGAAGAGCGTGACAGCAAAAAGTTATGTGATGACGAGAAGTTACATGACAACGCAATCTTACGTAGTGGCAAACAGTTACACAACAGTGGGGAATTATGTGACAACGAAGAGTTATGTGACAGTAAGAAATTATATGATAACGTAGTTGGCTACGTGCAAACTACCGACGTGTTAAGTGAACCTACTGGCAAAGAAATGTGTGACAACAGAGGAATCCACAACGATGAAGAAATACACGATGACAGAGAAATCCGTGAAAACAACCATAAAGGCAATGTTGGCAATGTACACATGTTCGCACACAAGGGAGAAGCACAACTGTTTGTGCAAGACAATGACGTACAAGTGTTCAAACATGAAGCAGATGTCCATGTCGACAAGGAAGTTTGTGCGTGTGAAGATGTACACAACGATGTGGAAGTGTGTACTGATAAAGGTGTGAATGCCAATGATAAAGTTTGCACAAGTGTAGATGTGCATGCCGATGTGGAAGTGCGCGTTTATGAAGACAGACAAGTGCACAGTAACATACGCAAAGGTGATGAAGACACACAAATGGACAAGTTCATGCAAGCAGAGACATACGTGCAAATAGATGAGTTTGCACAAGCAGACACAAACATAGCAATTTGTGTTCACGTCGATGAAGTTGGATATGACGAAGCTAACAACAAGTTTGATGGAGGAGAAAACTTGGTTTTGTAGGAAAGGCTAGGAGTGGTCGGAGCAAATTATGTGTTAGAGGAAATGCATGACAAATGTTTGGCACTGAGGCGATTTCAAGTTGATGTGTCAAATGGTGAGCAGGATGGAAATCCAACATCGAAGCAAATGAAAGATGGTGTGTCCGACAAAGCACAAGACGGGAGTTCGACGCTAGAGCAATTGTAGGTTGGTGTGCTTGATGGTGAGCAAGATGGAAGTGCCACATTGGAGCAACTACAGGTTGGCATGTTTCATGGCGCATGGGACAGAAGTTTGACACGTAAGTGATTGCGATGGGGTGTGCCTGATGATGTGCATGAAGAGTGAGACACATGAACAACCACTACCAATCAACCTGCCATGACAAAGACCAATTTCGCCATATCGCATAGTGAAACAGATGACCTAATCAAGCATTGGAAAATTTACTTCATGATGTGGAAAGCAAATGGGCAAAAGAATGAAACAAATTGGAGGATGTTATTCCCTACGACATTTCATGGAATCACAATAGATTGGTACATGGGATTGTCAAAGGGTGAGTACCAGACTTGGGATGAGTTGCACGAAGCATTTGTGAAGGAATTTTGGTTGTTCCACAATGACGATGAGGTCATTGCTGAAATTTATAAAATGGAACAAGATGAGAAAGTTTGTTCAGTCCAACAACCAGAGGTTGAATGGGTTGTTTACCTATCTGGAGGAAGATCCGTCAGATGCACTGAAGAAGAGGTGGTTTGTGGAGGGAACAAGATGAGAAATTTTGTTCAGTCCAACAACCAGAGGTTGAATGGGTTGTTTACCTATCTGGCGGAAGATCCGTCAGATGCACTGAAGAAGAGGTGGTTTGTGGAGGGAACACTTCCTACATACCGAAAGAAGATCAAGATGGTCCTATCGACAACATATCAAGAAGCCTTTGATCAGGCTTTGAACTTGGAAAGTGATGAAAAGACGTCATTAAAATATTGGAGTCATGTTAATGAGGATGAAAGCAACCCTAAAGAGGACAGTGATTCTGCCATTGAAGGCGACTCTGACAATGAGAGTGACTCTTGTAGCTTAAGTGATGATTCTAAAACAGAAGTAGTTTGGAGAATGAGAATAGTGGATCATCCAAGTGTTGGAGTCAAGAAGTCAATGAAGGAAGTGACTCTGAAAAGAAGAGCGATCACTTCGAAGAAGAGTGCGATGTGAAATGCATGTGGAGGCGTGAAATCATCACTGCAAGTATATGCAATACAAAAGGAGATTGTACCAAGCAGAGGTGCCATTGGTGATGCAGTCTGTGACAACTACCAGAGAACTAGAAGACGCCGAATTGAGTATGATATTGAAGGTAGACCCATTATGCAATGTTGGTGATGCCACTTATGGGGGCACTTCGCACATGAATGTCAAAATACAAGTCAAGACGAGCTACTTATAAATAGCAGGTTTGAAGCATCAAAAGCTGAGGAGGTGAACTTGATTACAATCAAGGAGGCAAATATTGAGTAGATAGTTGAAGTTGCACAAGAAGAGGAGGTTGCATAAGTGGTTGATGTAGACGACGAAGTGAGTGATGCAGACGAAGAAGTGAATGATGTAGATGGCAAAGAGGGAGGTCATTCAGCATCTGACTATTTGCTAGGGTAGTTTAGCCATCCAGACTTGGGTCGTCTGGACCCAAGCCTCAACTGTCTGGGCTTAGGTCATTTGACTTGGGACCCATGTCGTCTGGGATGGCCTGGCAAAGGGGGGAGGTTTTCAGGGCTTCTCTCCGACCATATGGAGGAGAGGACTCAACCACAAATAGCCCACAGGTCGTCTAGACAGGGAAGAGGCCCAACAAAGCCACCTCTTGGTCATTGTGAAGGGGCAAGATGCTCCCAAACAGCCCTTGGGTCATCAAGCATAGGGGGTCATCTAGGCCCCACCCTAGTTGTCTGCAAATATCGTATGGACTTAAAAGGAGGCCATCAAGACAGCCCTGGAGGTCATCTAACCCCATGTCGTCTAGGCCAGGATGTGGGTTGCCTAGCCCAAGAGGAGGGTTGTTTGGGCCAACAAATGGGTTGTCTGGACCAGGAAATAGGTAATCTAGACCAGGAAATGGGTTGTTTGGCCCAAGGTCACCTAGCCCAAGAAGGGGTCATCTAGAGCAAAGGAGAGGTCCTTTAGAGTTGAAGAGAAGTTGTTTAAGAGGGGTGAACGAAGGCCACCAAAATGCAAATGAGGAGAAAATTTCAGTTTAGACAATGAGGGTTTCGATGGTTCTACCTTTGACCCCCGACAAAGGCGGCGACGAGCATTGCTCATCATGTTGGTGATGCGGCCAACTGTAGTAAGTGGAGTGAGCAATCGGAGAACAATGTGTTGTTGGGAGCAAAGTAAAGTTAGTTGTAAAATATTTATAGAACAAGAGAAAGCGAAAGGAGCACAACAAGAAATTCTAGTACAATATTCAGTGCTTCTATCCCCAATGTTCAACTCATGTGTTGTCAAGGATGCCAATATGTCTAGAGGAGGGGATAATGTAGGCAAAAGAATTGACATGTTTGCATAATGAATGAATAAATGAATGCATGTTTGAGTGTATGAATGTATATGTGCAAATGTGTGCACACAAAGTGTTTGTCATTATGTCACCATATTGTGTTAAATGGAGAAGGATTGTCATATTGTGTTAAGTGACAAAGTATTTGTAATAATGCACACATGCAAAGTGTTTGTAATTACATGCACATGGCAAAGTATTGTAATAAAGTAAAATAATGGGGTAATTTTTATGTTTATGGAAACTGGTAGTTTAGAGGTAGTTGGGTAGTTGCCAACCACCTATAGACCCTATTATGTCTAGAATTACACATTTGTGTGGGAGATGCAAGGAAGTGTGTTTGTGTGTGTGCATGTTGTTGTTGTCCAAAGTGCGTTGTTGATGGTTCGTTCAAATTGCGGATAATTGCAATGTATGATGTTGTGTGCACAGTGTATCCATTTGTATTTATAAATTATTTCCATTATATATTTTGTTTATCTAAGTGGTAATGGAATTATATTGCAATGTGTTGTATTCCATTTCTATAATAGTGTCATGGCATCTACAAGCCATCTCATGGATAACCTGGAATCTCAAAACACAGGATGCCTAAACATCCTCTATGGCCTCTCAAGGAGAATGTCAACATACCCAAGGCATTCAAGTATCCCCATTTTATGCCAAGAATGCTTGGAAATCTCGAATATGGCCTTCAAAACTTGGAAAAAGAAGGGTTAACATCAAAAAGAAATGAAATTTGTATATGGATGTTTCATCCTATCACAAAGTCAAATACATATGACATACATCCCAAACAAACATATATATGTATGTCTGTTATAATCAATGTTCCACAAAGATGCAAAAATGGGATGGCTAAAGAATACCCCCATATTTTTGCCAAAATAGGGACATCAAAGGGGGCAGCTTTGTTAAAATATTAAAATATAGAAAATATTTTTGTTAAAATATTAAAATATAGAAAATATTTTAAAAGAAATTTATTTTTCAAATGGAAAACATTCAAGAAAGCATAAATGTGAAGTAACCAACAACCTTCACATCATTAATGATAAACAAAAGCAATTACATGATACATCAAGTTTTATAATTAAAAAGAAATACTTTGGACTATATTACCTTACAAATTTTACAACTACTACATCACCTACTAACACCAAATAAAAATTTAAAAAAAAAAAAAATGAAACAAGAAATTCTTACTAAATTAGTCTTCAAACATATATAAAGTTCATTTTATCTTCTTCTTTTTTCCCTTTATTTTCCCTCTCTCCCCCTTATGTAGTGTACCCACGTAGGGGATGCATAAGTATATCCCTCGCATGTCCATCCACGATGGTTGCAGTGGAAATTTTGGGTCAAAAGAAATCCCACAGCATCAACTTGTCACATCCCTATGAGGATGTATTTTAGTGCATATACAAACTTAGAGACACATCCCTATGGAACAAGATAATAACGAAGATTCTATTAGCATCACACATTATTATTGCATTGTCTGTTTCATAATATATATTCTGCAGAGTTCCCTTTTAGTGGTGAGGGAACGCAAAAAAGACACGAGACATCCCCAAAGTTTGCAATACATCATAATTTTTTATATCATAATATATCATTTATTATTATTATAAATTTTTATATCACAATAAATCATTGTCTATATCATATTGTTGAACATGGAAATTGTCAAATGTGATTTGCGCCAATGCCCACAGTTCAACAAATGGATGGGAAGGAGTTTACTCTTGAGTCTTCCCAACCTCCAAACTCGGGTCAGTTCCCCACTAATCTAATCGAAACAACGTGCATTCTAAGCTAATTACATAAAATAAATATGATCCACTATGTTGAGCAAAAGGGTGCAAGAAAATTAGTTGCAAGCTTACTGTAGTGGTAAGGGCTTTGGCCGTTCTTTGAGAGGTCCAAGGTTCAAACCCCACTCAGTATGAGGAGGCCAAGACACAACAATGCGACTCTCTCTCTCTCTCTCTCTCTCTCTCTCTCTCTCAGGGTAGAGGAACCAAGTACATCACAAACCCTTTTTTGTGGGTTCATCAGTAGCTATCTTGTTAAGCAGATCAATTCCATTGACAAGCTCCCAAAAGTAGCCACCTTTCTTCTTAATGTCAATGTTCCAACTCACGATCTTCCAACACCTATGCAAACATAGTAAGTCGGGTGGCATTAACAACGTACTGCCAAGAGGTCTTCCCCAACTCAGAACTTCATGGATGCGCTCTAGTGAACAGTATAACCCCTCATCAAAGGATTGTGCAGGTCTAAAAGCAAAAGCCAAAGTTTTACAAGCTAAGACAACCTTTGCTCCTTTGATTCCTCCCTCGTCTAAGAGTTTTATATCGAACATCTAGAGGAGAATATTCCCTTTTGGTCCTAAAGTGATTGGAAGCAAGCGTGGATGCATGAATCCACGATTATGACCACTTCATTTTCTCCCATCTCATCCCATGATAGAATTTGGTATTGATAACAAGTTGGGGCCTTTGTTCCCATGTAAACGAATGGTATATCATTACTCAGCGATAGTGATCTCTCTTGATATCATTCTTCGACTAATCTACTATCGTCTTCCATGGCAATAAATTGTTAGAATGTGGGCCATACCTCAATTTTACTCCCCAAAATTATAGGAAACCGTATCATTCTTAGAATAATGACCTCTTTGTTGCTTAGCATGATTTCTTCATTTGAACTCCTTTGAACACCTTTAGGTGTGCATGTGGATCCATACCCATTAGTTGAACGATGTCTGCTTCTAAAATTTCCTCTTCAAGAAGGTAGAATCTTCCAAAAGCGATCATTCTATCATAGATTCTTTAAAACTTGTAGATTATTTTCCCTCCAGAATAAAACTAAATGTTTCGTATTCTAGATGAAAATTTGCTTCCATCACTCTCATAGGATCTTCTTCTTCTAGTGGAAACGTAAATGCCACGTATTTTGTTTCGACCTTAGAATCTTCATCTTCCAAATCTTCACCTTCCACTTTAGGTTCTCTATCTGGTTTACAAGGTGTTCCATGAATTTGGTAGTCTTCTCTTGGAACTCCGCATAAGTGAAACGCCTCTATGAATGGGAGCTCATTTGACAACTCTTCTAGTCTTGTTGGCTTTCTTTCCTCCCACAATGTTCCCAAAGGGCCAAGTATAATGATCTCATGTTTCGATTGCATACTTGTCTCTATCACCTTTATAGGTCCTTCTCTATCCTGGAGAACAAATACTTCTCACTCCCCTATGAGTTCTCACCCTTGATCTTCAAAATATTTGTTTACTATCTCAGGTCCTATCATTGATTGAGGAGGGCACGACTCTTGCTGATCAGATAGAAGATACTTCAGAGAAATTATCAACCCATCACAATTATTACTATAGATGACAACACCTTGAGAAGTTGAACAACTTCTGCCACTGAGGATATTTCCAATATCACATAGACTTGTGTCACATCAACCTAAGTTATGTTCACTTGACCCTTCATTGGTTGGTTCATCATGGTTGGTCAGCCATTGGTTGACCGATTGTAGTGGGATGATTCACCATATATAGTTTTGTACTTGAGCGATCCATTGAGAGTTTCCCTGCTAAGGAGTCAACCAATTACCCTCATCGAGTTCATACTCTTGTGTATAAAATGACTCAAGGAGTGAAAACATGTACTTGAGTTTGTTCAATTGTGTTTGGATGTCTTGCTGATTCTAAGGAACTTGTTGACACCGTGGAGCTTGGGGAAACTGTGCATATTGGGGCGACTATCGCCGGGAAGGGTGTTGGAATTGCGAGATGGGCATTTGGGTTGTATGGGCAAGGTATACTTGCTGAGTGAACATTACAAGGATTTGTTGGTGAATGAATTGAGACCACTAAGGTACTTGCTCGTGTTGTATGGGTTGGTCATACTACCCCTACTCATGTGACATTCGGTATACAACTAAGTTTTTCAAACTCAGGTGCGGACTCGGCGAGTTTTTCAAAAAATCACTAAGTTTTGTAACTATGTATAGCAAATCTCATTGGACCAAATGACACGTATTTAATCGACAGATCAAGGTGTATGCTTATATTTATTTATGATTTTACATGCAAATTTGGGAGGTCAATTGTCTAAAAAATTTTAAAAAAATAGTAATAATAACCATTGGATTAAAACCAGTATAGGCAACATTCAAGTCATGCATCTGATCAAGGGAGGAAGTACACCTCACATGAATTTTAGCGGTACTGCAAGCTTCATGGAATATCAAGAAAATTAATAGCAGCATCCACTTTGCAACAGAATAGGGTGGCAGAGAGAAGAATGAGCAGATAACGAAGATCGCTAGGAGCATTTTGTGGAAGAATTTTGTTTTTCTCCTTTAGATCAAGCAATAAGGATGGTCGTTTATATTTTCAATCACTATCCAATCAGAAGTGTTAAGGAAATGTCATTGGGAGATACTTGGAATGGATACAAACCATAGGAAAAGCACTTTCAAATTAGGAATAGCAGAGCTTATGCTCTAGTCCCGAAAGACAAGGCATCAGTTAGGTGAAAAACACAAAATTTTGTTTTTGCTAGATGTGGCAAAGATACAAGAGCATTTTTTGTCAGAAGAGTTGCAAATTTGTTGTAAGCCCAGAAAGAATACAAGAAAAAGGATGGAAGCATGCACATTTCAAGAAGTTGATAAAAACCCTAAAACAAGAGCCCAAAGAAAAGATGGGCAAATCTACACATGATAGGGTAAAGCTACATGTGATAATATAAATAGTAATGTTTCACATAGGCCAAATTGATATTTGTGCAAGTAGTGACATTGCTATGTACATATAAGGTGGAAGTGCAAAAAGTGCTTTGAAACGAAGAGAATATCTCTTGCTAAAGCTTCCTTTGATAAGTAAGCTAACTAAAACATCTGCATCTACTTTGTTTCCCAAATCTTGTAGAAACGATTACAATGATGCTATGAAAGTAAAATATGACACTGTTAAAAATATTATATAAAAGATTCTGGAATTGTCCAAAGATAAGCATATGATAGGTCGTAAATGGGTCCTTCCAACCATGTACAAAGCCTGATGGAGGTATTTATCATTTATAAATATAAATCCCAGCTAGTTCCAAAGGATTATGCTCAAGGGGTTAACCATGAGGAGACCACCACTCCTATAGTAAAATTAATCACCATAAAGCTAGTGTTAGCTAATTCTGCATATCTTTACTAGATAGTCTTCATTGCTATAAAAAAATTATATGTGAGTTTGTCAAAACCCCTTATCGGCTCAAACAGGCACCAAGAATGTGACACATGAAGAGAGCTCATAATTGTACAAAGCATAATTGAGAAAATCGGAATCGGCAAGTTTTCATTGAAAAAACCAAAGAAAATGCAATTTTTCATTGAAAAAAGCTTTTTTTCATGCATATCACAATTTTTTGGAAAAAGAATGGGCAAAAATCGGCCAGGCTGTGAATCAGGAAAAATCGGCTCAAATCGGGATTTTTTGCAGATTTTCTCAACTATGGTCTACAAAGAATGACTACAAGCAGATGGGTGGGATACATTAAGAGAGATCAAAAGTGAATAAAGAATTAAATTTTGCATGGACCACCATATACAAATTTATGGATTCAAGCAAAAGGTGGTCAAGTTGTCATTCTTGTGGTCTATTTAGATGATTTGGTTATCACTGAAATTAACAATACACAGATTAATGAACTGAAATCTCAGCTTGGAAGTGTATTTGAGATGACATATTGAAATCTAATGCATTATTGCCTAGCTCTTAAAGTTTGCTAGAAAGACGAAGGCATATGCATTTCTCAAACTAAATATGTAAAATGTCTTTAAAAAATTTAAAATGGCAGATTTTAAGTATTTGCCTGGCCCCACTGAAGTTGCTATATAATTAACAACCAATGATAATGCACAAACATATATGAAAACCTGTATGGAAAACTGCTTGGCAGTCTTATTTGCCTCACAAGCACAAGGCCATACTTACATTTATTGCTGGAATGGCTGTAAAGTTAAAGGTCAAAGCCAAGGGCTAAAAGGATTGAATTATGAGGGGTTACAGAGATGGATTGGGAAGACCCATTTCTGGACATATTTCCAGGCTTGATTCATGAGGTGCATTATTGCAAATAAAGGCCGACCCAGAAGCTTTCTTCTCAAGTGAAGCGAATATAATTCAACTGCAAGTTCCATAAGTGAAGCAATTAGAATCCATAAAAAATAGAATGTTGAAGACTTCTAAGAACCCACTTTAGCATACATGCATACAGCACATAAAATTAATCATCAATCTATCCAAAATATGGTACATGTCCGAGAAATAAGCAAGATCTGGATTTCTTCCCTACGGCACCAGCCAAAGAGAGTTTCAGAGGTTTTTGGGATATAATGTAGGAAAAAACCAGCAAGACAGTCATCAAGTGTTAGTCTTGGAAATAATGAATATTTTCATATTATATCTAAACAACTCTAATAATAACATTAGTGTTAGGGATATGTTCTAAGCACACGGTTGTATAATTCAAATAATAAAACAGAATTGAAAGGTCACAGAGTACCTGAACAGTCAACAGTCATGAATTATTTATTTTGTTTCATGAAATGACAAGATGGTGAGACATAACGTAAATTTCATCTCTCTGTTCTACTCTTTTGTTTTCGCTCATCTCTAACATTTTTCATATTCCAAAATGCTCTACGCTGCTTTTCTTTGAGGATGTAAAGGGTCAAGACACGCAATTCATATAAATGCCATGGAATTCAATATAAATTAAACATAGTATGACATGAAAAACCTAACTATCAAGCTAACAATTTTGAAGATTTCCATTCTAACTAAAATTTCGAAGTCAAACAATTTCAAATTTTTAGACAAGTTGCATTTGTGCCAGTGAGAAAAGCGGAGAATGGAAAACTTCATCTCACACTTGTCTCGAAGAAAAGCAACCTGAATGTTCTTTACTTTGGTCTTCTCTTCATGCTCCTTTTCAAGTGTTTGATCCATTGGTGCAATCTCTTCTGTACCCTGAACAGCAAGCAAACAAGTACACGGTTAAAACTCTATAATCCCACCTACATTACAACCATTTCATCTCCAACCCCTTCACACCAGATAATCATGAAAGCATAAAAAATTATTTTATGTTAAACATACCTTTTGCACGTTATGTATGTCATCATAGCGCCTTTTCAGATTGCGAGTCACTTTATGAACTGATGCACATGCAGCATCCAACTTTTGGTCCCCCAAACCTGGCCCAACCGTAATATTTGCCCCTTCTATAATCCCTGGAGAAACCCTTTCGACAGTTTCAGGCCGATATCCATGCCCAGCATTTGGTATTGAATCCATGATTCTCGTAGAAGGAACCCATTCATCAAGTCTTTTGTTTTCTACAATGATATTACATGAACACACTACTGTTTCAGTATTGGCACTGTGCTGTAAAAACCTAAACTATAAACAATGCTCAACTAACTGAAATGAAATAGGAAAGATACAATGACAAAAGAGTGCAGCAAAATAGAATCTATTGGCAGCATCACAAAAGCTGAATATTACAGGATAATCTGACATGCACACATGTGGAAGTGTTATAAATGTATTTAGGAGGACTATTTACAGAAAGTACGCCCTTATCCTTAGTTATGAATTCCAAGTGTTTACGCATATCATGTAGTGCTTTAACATGGAATAATAGGTCCACATGCCTAGCATAAGGATATGGCTGGTATTGAATAGCCTGCCACCATCCTATGAAAAAAATTTGTTGGGTCCTTGGTCCTTTTGGAAGAATGCTAGACTCTGGATTTTGACAAGGTCTCATTTACTCATTGCAAAAGGAAAACGAGTTGATGCAGTTGAGAGAGTTTGGTCCAGGAGAAACAGAGATTGCATTTACCAAAATTATAAAGACAAAGGTAAACATAAAGCAAACTCTGATGAAAAAACTAATGATTCCACCAAAACAGGTGATCTTAACTCTAACTACAAACCTAGAGTTAGGTGCTATTATTGCTATAAACATGAACAACTTAAGAGAGATTGCAAGGAGAGGGCAACATAATTTTTCTCAGGGGAAGGATCGAAAATAAGCAACATGGCAAAAACAGGGACCAGTATCAAGAGAAGAGTTTGCTTTTATGACATCACATTCCATAAAATTTCAGTATTTGTGCAATATCTTGATTCTGGTGCTTCAAAGCATTTCAACAATAGGAAAAATTAATTTGTCAAATTTTTAGAAACTAAGAATGTGACTGAAACAGTTGCAGTTGTAGATGGTTGCTCTTATATCCTAGAAGGGTTTGGTGATATGATGGTTACCATGAACAATGGTATCTCCTATTAATTTCAAAATAATTTGGCATCTGCCTAACATGGACAAAAATCTTTTGTCCATCAATGAGATCACCAAGAATCCTAATTTGTCTCTGATATTCCATGGTCAAAAATGTATGGTGTCAACTTTAGACAATGACAATTATTGCCGCAGGTATTGGAGAAAAAGGGTTGTATAAACTTCTTGGCATGAGTGGAGAGAGATCGCATGCATTGCTATGCAGGCAAATAGTAGCAAACTTTGGTATTTTAGTTATGGCCATTTAAATTTCCAACATCATTCTGCACTTGGACAAAATAATATGATTTGTGAGCTACCTTCCATTTAGGAAAAACTGGAAGTATGTACAGGGTGTCTAGCTGAGCAGCAACATGGACAAACATATGATACTAAACATGCATGGCATGCTACAGGAATCTTGGATTTAATCGATGCTGATATTCGTGGACCAATGAAAACACCAACAATCTTTGGGCCCAAGTATTTTCTTTCACTGGCTGATGACTTTTTCAGGAAAGTGCGCGTTTATTTCTTGAAGAATAAAATCAAATTGCTTTGCTGAATTTTCCCATATAAAAAATTTGGTTGAAAAGCAAGGGGATTCATCTCAAGAGCACTATGTAAGAATATTAGTTCTCCTTGCACCATCCAGCAGAATGGGGTTATAGAAAGGAGGAATACAACAGTTGTAGAACAGGCAAGATGCATTTTGCACAGCAAAGCAGTACGATGTGGATACTGAGGGGAACCAGTGAATATAATGTCACATCTTCTCAATCACAGTCCTTGTAAAGCAGTTCATAATCTCACTCCACATGAGGCATGGTCAGGTAGAAAACATCAGGTTAGTAATCTTTGTCTCTTTGGTTCCGTTGCCTTTGCTTTGCTTCTAGAAGCAAAGAGAAGTAAGCTAGATGTGAAATGTATGAGGTATTTGTTTGCTGGATATAGTGAACAATCTAAGGCACACAGATTGGTTAATATCCTATAAATAAGGCCATTATCAATTAGTGATGTTATTGTAGAAGAAAGAAAATTCTTTTCAAAGAAGACAATCTTCTTTACATTTTCCTGTAGGAACTGACGGTCTTGTAGACACTAAGAGTTTTGGACACGTTTGGTTTTGCTATACCCCAGCCTACTTAATGCCATTGACACCAAAGGGAACTAGTTCCTTGGATGAGTGGTATTATATCATATTGTAGGATGTTCAAGAAAATGAACTTCTCACCTTCAACCATATGAGAAGTGCCTAGAAGGCCAGGAAAGCAAGAGGTAAGTTGTTTTCTAAGCATGTAAATTTCGCTCTCACTTCTTGATAGTTTTAAGCCTCATGATGAAGCAAAAAAGGAAGCTTTAATGGAAAGACCCATGAAAGTAGAGAGTATGATGATCTTATGAACAATAAGATATGGGTGTTGGCAAAAATGCCCCCAAGAAAGCATCCAATTGGATACAAATGAATATACAAGGTGAAATGCAAAGCAAATGATTCCTTGGACAAGTAAAAAGCATGACTTGTTCCAAGCTTATGCACAACAGGAAGGGATAGATTATGAAGAACCATTTGCCCTTACAGCCAAAATTATCACCTTTCAATTGGTTCTCTTCATGGCAGTCCAGTATGGATGAAGTACTTTTTTCGTGGATGTCAAAAGTGCATACCTAAATGTGGTTTCGAACAAAGTATAGATGGTCTAGTTGCAACATCTATTGTGCAGGTTGATGAAGCCCTTTTGTGGACTCAAACAGGCTTTCCGAACCTAGGGTATCAAAAAAGGATAGCATCTTCGAGATTTCAGATTTAGAATAAGTCTTTTTTATCAAAGCTCACGTGTCAAAAGCAATCATGACGATATTGTGATTCTGTTTGTCTATGTTGATGATCATGCCATCATTGGTAGTGGGGCCAATGCAATGCTTTGATCCTTATTCTGTCTCTAACATGACTAAATTAGGCATCCTATAAATTCTTGGCAATCTAACCATGCTACTATTGTCTCACGAACAAAGTATCAGGAAACTTTGCTTGAAATATTTAGGATGAAGGATTATAATCCAGCTTCTACATCTATGGAGGTTGGCCTGAAATTATCAGCCTATACTGATTCTCCACCAGTTAATGAATCAGTGTGCAAATAGCTCACGAGAATCATGACCTATTTCACATCAAAAGGACCAAATTTATGCGCTCTAGTCAGCTAAGTTTCTCAGTTCATGTGTAAATCAAAGACAGGTTATTGATAAGTAGAAAATTGATGCACAGATATTTCAAAGGAACCACTGACTTTGGCATTTTGTGCCAAATATCTGCAGATTTCAGAATCAAATTGGACTGGATCATCTAAAAACTGAAAACTACTTCAGGCTATGTTTTTGCTCTGCGATCCAGAGTTGTGTCTTTACTGAGCAAAAAACAACCCACAATTGCCCTGACTTCTACCAAGGCAGAATACAAAGCAACAGTCAGTATGGCTTGTGAGATTGTTTGGTAGCGGATACTTCTTGTTGATCTTTACATAAAAGAGTTCGAGTCATTTTCATTGACTTATGATAATCAGCATATGTTCACATTGGTAAAGAACAATGTATACTATATCAAAATAAAACATATCAAGGTTCACTAACATTATATCAAGCAGCTAGTTTAAAATGAAGAAATCTGTCTTCCTTTTTGTGCTATAAAGGAGCAGACTGTAGATATAATGACTGAACCACTTTGCCTTAACAAATTTGTCAAATTGCGGGATAATCTTGGAGTCATACTCATTTAGTCACTAAAAATGGGCAATAAAGGAGTGTTTGTGTAATAAAGTCATGTTATCTTAAGTGGGGGCATCCTTTTTTCAGTTGTAACTGATTTGGCCTTTTTCTTACATATAAGAGACACTTCTGATTAGTAAGACTGCATGGCCTGATTTGCACTTCCAATCCTTTTAAAATTGTCTTACGTTAATTTACTTATGTTGACGAGCAAACTGGATATGGTCTAACTGACCTAACAGTAAATGTCACATTTTGATATTTTAATGAGAGTGGATAGATAGCTTATTAAAAAAAAAGGTAATGATAAAGAGAAAGCCTACCGTCAAGGTGAGAGAGAGAGAGAGAGAGAGAGAGCTTGAGTGGATCCAAGCACCAGCACTAATCTATAGTTGGATGCAAAGTAGAAGCGCAGTTATCATTATCACCAAGCATCTCAAAAGGGCCAACACAAGATCTAATAACACTCTCAAGGAAACAGTTGGGACTAAGAGGGCCTTGTTGGATAATCCTGGGGGGGATATGGAGTCTGACTCCTCAAGACTCTTCTGACACCCATGGTCATGGACCCAATATAAGAAGATAGGAAACTGTTAAGTCACATCTACCTGCAATTCTTGCATACATGAGGGATGGTTGAAACCCGACATCGGAGAACTTTAGTCCTGTCCTGCTACATGCTAGAAGAAGAATGCACTAAATCCCTTTTAGCCACTCTCGTATGCAAACAAGGGCACATAGATATGTCGTTAATGTTATGTAGAGTTGTAGCATCAAATAAACGCTTGTTACTCTTGACGTAGAGATAGAGTGAAAGAATGAGGTGATTAGTCAGGTGGTAGTCAATCTCCCCTGTAATAACTAATGTTGAAGAGTGATAGCTTCTCCAAGGCATAGAGCCAAGCAGGCTCTAAACTTGCAGCCTGCAGTGGCCTTCAAAAGCGTTGAATCTTGGAAGTGAAGAGAAATTTAAATATTGTCTGTTATATGAAAGGTTACTATAAAATTTAGCACGCTGTAGGGAAGTAAAGCACAGACTTTTCTTTTTCTTTCGAAGGGTAAGAACAAAATTTGAAAGGTAAGCTTTGTCTAAAATCTTTGTCACCAGTCTTGCAAGTTTCCATTTGTCTAGAGTTGAGATCATCATTTGTATTGTTTATAAATTCTTAATGCCATTATGGAAGCAGGACCTCTGGACTAACTGAAGGAAAGAGTACTTTTTATTCAAAGGATCAAATATTGGACAGGGCAATTGATAACAACAACACTGAACAAAAAACGAGACGTGACGACGATGTCCTAGTAGATTGGTGGATGAAGAGCACTCATTGTGAAGAGCCCAAGGGTTTGAGTCTCCTCGACGCTAGCATTCAACAAAGTCCCTCATACTCTTGGAGGTGATGAGCAAACTAATTAAACAATTTTCTTCATGCTTGGTACATGACTTGCCATTTAGTTTGATTCTTGTGTCAAAAGAAAAACATTAGGAAATGATTGAAAAAATATCGTTCGTCGTTTTTTCAGTTATGTGGTTCATTCATACGCGTCTTCGAAGGACATTTATTTTATTGCATTGAATTGAACTGATGAAGCCTCTCTCTCCCAACAATCATAAATGCAATTTATTTTTACTTTCTATCATTACATTTTCAATGTTTTGATTTGTTTGCAAATTTGGTTGAACGTGTTATGATTCTTTTTCTTTTCTCATTTGGGTAATTATCTAGTTTTTTGGAAGGGGGGGGGGAATTTATTTTAACTAACTATATGGGATTGAAAGGGCCCAGCTATATTACATCACGACCACATGGTGGTATCTCTTAACAAAATTCAAACCTAGGTCTCCTCCTTCAAAGTCTAGAGATTTAACAAGTTGAACTCATACCATTTGATTTAGCTTATAAGAGGTTTAGGCACTATAAAGATAACTTCAAAATAGGTATTTTTTCCCCTTTTCTTTCCTTCAGACTTTTTAAAGACAAAGATAGAGCTGAGATGTAAAAATAAAGAAATGAAAGGTCGAAGGTTTCTTCTAATCAAATGAAATAAATAAATAAAATAGCCAAAAACGTTTTACATTTTATTATTTGATAGAAGTAAATATTAACTATATAGTTACATTTAAAATTGTATTACATTTATATAGTGAAGTATGATCATTATTTTTTTTTCAAACGAAGGATAACATTGATTTTTGAAATTTCACTAAAAAATAGTTGATTCATTATAACCCTTAATATGAAATTTTATGTTGTTCTTCAAATTTGATCCCTAAAGCCAAGCATCTCTTGTCAAGATAGCTGAAAAAAGTGCCAAGCAATCAACACGTCTTTATAGAAGTAATAATGACTCCCTCAAATCTTGTAATAAACAAGACACCTAAAGTTAAAATGTTCTTTAGTCTTCACCTCTCAAAGAAAGCAAAGACAACATATCCTATCCTCTCAAAGAATATGGTGGTCTCTCTCCAATCACAAGTGATGTGAGCACACTCTAAGGTGGACAATTGGAATCTTGAGGTTGTGTCCATGTCGTTGGATATAATCAGAATGAGTAATAGTCATTCTTAGTCCTCATTTGTAGAAGGCCAATTTACGACTAAGTGGCTAAGAAGGAGTGACCCAAGTAATCTCAATATACCGTTGATAAACATCATCTCTAATGGCTTGAATAATCACCTCTTATCAGGAACAAGATGGGGAGGACCATTTAAAAGTATTTAAATAGAGGTAATCAATCTATGGAGATGCCAACTGGTTGAAGAAGAGAAATAACTTTTGAGTACCATCCATGGTGGTGGCTAAAAGTGCTCATAGAGGAAATCCATTACGAGGAGCAAATGCCAAATATAGGTACCTCTCTCAACTTGATGTACAGTCACCCATGGGTTTAAGGCGAACTAAAACATAATTTTGAAAATGCTCTCAAGGTAAAGAGGTTGAGTGCCAAACTCAACCTAAACAATAAATTATGGAATTGTTCTTTTACATCCAACAAATCATTAAAGCAAAATAGATTGGACCATCTCAACAAGCCCACCCAACACATCCTAGACTTAAGCTTCAAATCTCATATCCATAAGGCATTGCGGGTTTGATGATGTAATCAAAGAGACACATTTTTGTAGATGTCTTGGAAATGTTGTTGGAAACATGGACATCCAAGACAGAGAGATGTATATGGAAAGCCACGACTATGAAGTTGGTCAAAGATTAAAGGAAGGATCTATAGACTAAACCCCCAAGTTGGTCAAAGATAAAAGGCAAATACCATCAACATGTGTGTTTTCATGATTAATTTCTTCAATATCATCATTGTAGATTCCAAAGAGTGAAGGAGAAAGAGGGCATCCTTGGATGCCAATGGTGTTCTAGACATCTAATGAGAAATCAAAAGCTACCAAAAAACTACCAACAACTACCTCTGGAGGAGCCTTTCAGGCCCCAAACGGAGCATAGGTCGTCAACCAAGAGAGGAAGGTCATTTGGAACCCTCCCTGGTTGTCTAGTCCCCTAGGCCATCTAGGCCAAAAAAGAAGGCCACTAGGATGAACAGGGTGGCCATTTGGGCCGAAGGACAAGAATGTGTTGTCTACCCAAAACGACCAGTCGTCATGCTAGGTCATCTAGCCAACAGGCTTGCTAATTCTCACCAAGAAGGAGCCAATGAAGCCAAGTGCCTAAGGACAAGTCACAGCACATTGAACGGAGAGTTGCAGTAGCAGTTGGGGGAATTGCCCTGGCAGTCTAGGGAGTGGTGCCAAGGTTGGCACATGGAGGCCTAACATCACCTAACATCAAGGAGGAGCTCTTTTGTCATTCTCACCAAAGCAAAGTAGAGGAGAGCCATGGGAGGGGAGTAAACTAGAGGCAAACTAGAACTAGTCGAAGAAGACCAATTGCCAACCAAAACGCACTAGCTAGGGCACAACCTAGGTTACATTCTAGGGCATTGAGAGAGCAAAACCAAGGCTTTTCACTGAGGAAAATTTTGTTGCAGCCAAGCAAAATAGAAAATCACCCATGCAGAAAAAGGTTCCACTATGCAAGTGGAGCTAAGGCACGTAACAAAAGGGTCTTGCTGAAAACCCTCATCCGATGCACATAAAAATCAAAAATCCGGTGAAAGTTGTTTTCAGCCAAGGACCACAACCTTAGCTGCCAAAATCAGCAAGGTTTTTGTTGAAAAAGCAAAAACCAGCAAAATCAGTGTGTCGGAGAAGAAAAACAATGTGCTGATAGTGAAGAACAACATAACAATGGAAGGGTTTCAAATTTCAGAAGTGAAAATCGACAATTTGGCAAAAATTGGCAACTTGGCAGAAGAAACCCTAGCTCGACAAATGGCAAGGGTTTGCCATGCAAATCGAACCAAGAACAATTCGAAAAAAAATTGTGCAATCGTTTGGCCTATAGTCCAGGCCATTTAGCTAACACCAATTGTCCCAACCACCTAGTTGCTAGGTCGTCCAACCTCAACACAAGGTTGTCCAACACAATGGGTGGGCTTTCAGGCCCATTGGAGATGTCGTTAGGCCCAAAGAGAGGGTCATCCAACCCAAGGTTGTCAAGGGCAACAAGTGGGCCGTTTGGCCCTAGAGGTGGATCGTCCAAACCCAAAATAGATTGAGCCACAGTAACAAGAGACCAAGCCACAACAACAAGGGACTCGAGGAAACCGTTGGCAGTCAAATCCGAGCAAGGTGGTTGTGTTCAATGGATGCTCTAACCTATTGGAGGTTGTCGAGCTAGTTAGGGCATGCCACATAGAGCTACAATGTGAATACGTCAATGATATGTGTCTGCATTGCAAACCGCAGACAGTCACATACCAGTCACGAGAGTTATTCGCAACTGTCAGCATGGAGGATACAGGTGGATCAAAAGGAGGACAAGTTTCCAGAGAGTTGCAAGTTGGGGACGAAGGAATGCAACAAAGGCCACACATTGTTAAAAGCACGAGGGCAGAGAGTTGAGACACCAACATTCCAAATTTGCCCCAGAGAAGAGCCCAGTGCTAAGGCAATGGTCTAGGACACGGAGGTGCATAGGGCATTCATTTTGGCAAGCACAAGTGATAGAGAGGATGGGAGGAAGAACAAAGAGAATCTTGACAAGTCAGAAGATAGTTCACGGTCATGGCCCACAACTTAGGCAGCTAACCCTACACAAAGGATGTGTTGTGGCTGCACCACAACGTACCCCAAAATTGGGGACCCACCTTTTTGCATATTTTCCAAGAAGACCGAAGTGGCCCATATGCTAAAGATCAAAGAAAAAGCAAAACAACGCAAGGAGAAAAAAGTGTCGCGATATCGCGACATGTTGCATTTTCGCGGTCCAAAGCAAAGAGAAAAAGCAAGGAGGAAAAAGTGTTGCGATATCGCGACATGTTGCATTTTCGCGGTCCAAAGCAAAGAGAAAAAGCAAGGAGGAAAAAGTGTCGCGATATCGCGACATGTTGCATTTTCGCGGTCCAAAGCAAAGAGAAAGAACAAGGAGGAAAAAGTGTCGCGATATCGCGACATGTTGCATTTTCGCGGCCAAAAGAGAAGAGAAAGAACAAGAAAGAAAAAGTGTCACGATATCGCGACATGTTGCATTTTCGCGGCCAAAAGAGAAAAGAAAGAACAAGAAAGAAAAAGTGTCGCGATATCGCGACATGTTGCATTTTCGCGGCCAAAAGAGAAGAGAAAGAACAAGAAAGAAAAAGTGTCGCGATATCGCAACATGTTGCATTTTCGCGGCCAAAAGAGAAGAGAAAGAACAAGAAAGAAAAAGTGTCGCGATATCGCGACATGTTGCATTTTCGCGGCCAAAAGAGAAGAGAAAGAACAAGAAAGAAAAAGTGTCGCGATATCGCGACATGTTGCATTTTCGCGGCCAAAAGAGAAGAGAAAGAACAAGAAAGAAAAAGTGTCGCGATATCGCGACATGTTGCATTTTCGTGGCCAAGAGCAACAGAAGGGGGCAAAAGTGTCGCGATATCGCGACATGTTGCATTTTCGCGACTCAAAAAGGGCAGGCAGGCAGAGAAACAAAAGTGTCGCGATATCGCGACATGTTGCATTTTCGCGACTCAAAAAGGGCACGAGCGAGAGAAACAAAAGTGTCGCGATATCGCGAAATGTTGCATTTTCGCGACTCAAAAAGGGCAGGCAGGCAGAGAAACAAAAGTGTCGCGATATCGCGACATGTTGCATTTTCGCGACTCAAAAAGGGCAAGCAGGCAGAGAAACAAAAGTGTCGCGATATTGCGACATGTTGCATTTTCGCGACTCAAAAAGGGCAGGCAGACAGAGAAACAAAAGTATCGCGACATGTTGCATTTTCGCGAAGGGAACAGAGTAGTGGACAATGCATCTGATATTAGTGATGAACATCAGGATAGTGAAACTGAAGACTGCATAATGACGTGGACCTATAAGGAATAAATCGAAGATTGAATAAGGTAATTTGTCACATAAGGACAAAATCCAATGAATAAGACAAAACGTTACATAAGGAATCTTTAATGATTTGAAATCATTTAAGATGGTCGTTACACATGGAAGTGTTGGTCACGAATCTGCCATGAGGAAAGGATTTGTCGTTATTGCGCCCTAGGACCCGCAAACCAACATTGAAAGGCCGGAAGGAAGGAATGCCTTCCGTGCCAATCTCCGGAGAAGGCCGGCTTCCTTTGGGGTTTTGAGGTTCAAGATAAGAGTGCAGGGAAAGAGATAAAAAGTACAGAAAGAGATCCAAATTAGATTGGAGTTGGGTGGGGGGAACTAACAGTACGGCAACGCATCAATCACCACTACTAACACCAATATAACAATAACACACCACTATGGATGCTGTCACTCGCAGTAGAATAGAGCCAGGTATATGTTTTGTGTTAAGGGCCAGAAGCACAGCTACAATGGTTCCCTAACGTACATTCCCTCCAAGGAACTAACAGTACGACAACACATCAATCACCACTACTAACAACACTATAACACAAAACATAACCAGAAAACTGCCGCTAACGTTTGCCCTATATATCCTCTCGATTTATGCACCTTAGGCATACCTGACCACCAAATGCCGAAATGAATCAACAAGCCATGACACAGGAAAACGTAAGGCAGAAATGCAAAGGAGAGGCAACATACAGAATAAAAACAGTATAACAACACCAAGTGTATGTATTATATTAACTGGCAGAAGCACGACTACAATGGTTCCCTAACAGACATTCCCCTTCCACCACTTTACAATGAAAATGTGGTGGGTATTTATAGCATGAGAACCCCCCGATTACATTAATGGGCACAAAGTCCCAGTCAAACATTAGCTGACAAAAACAGCCGCGGAACCGCTGATGCTGACCTTTGTCTGGCAGGACTGTACTTGAAGCATGGTCTCCCTGAAGGTTGTACAGATACGTGGCAGCGCGTTAGGTAGAACTTCTCATCGGCAGAATGTGGGTAGCTGAAGCAGGTAGAACCTCCAATCAGCTTTAAAGGCAGCAGTTGGCATAAGTAGTGCATCCCATGCTTGTCCTTGTGCTTGGCACGTCTCGGCTCGGATCCCAAAGTTGGACACTTGTCGGATGATGCTGCTTGACACGTGTCTGCCTTGAAAGGCAGTTTTATCCAACTTCGCCCAGGATCAGAGCGTCGTCGGGTTGCGCAGGTGAAAACAGCGCAGTTGGGGAGGCCTTTCATGCCTTAGTCAAATTCTCGAGTTTGTCTCCCTACTGCAAGCACCGGTCAAAGGGCGCACTCCGACTTCGCTGCGAAGTCGGGTTGCGCACCGGTGGAAGCTGATTTCTACCGCCGTACGGACTTCGCTCTCGGAAAGGGCGCACCCGACTTCGCCGCGAAGTCGGGTTGCGCCCAAAACTTAGTCATTTTTCCCGCCACCGTTACCTAGTGCGCTCAGAAGAAGGGCGCACTCCGACTTCGCCGCGAAGTCGGATTGCGCCCGAACACTTAGAATTTCTCGGCTGATTCTCGTCACACTGCGCAGCTTTGCATTCCTGCTGCGCTCCAACTGGAGGGCGCACTCCGACTTCGCAGCGAAGTCGGATTGCGCCCTGATACTTAGCCATTTTTCAGGGCAACTGCTGTCATTTTGAGATTTTGACTGAGGGGCTCAAGAGAAAGAGGGAAGAATGAGAATGTAGGGAAGAGAGAG
The DNA here is from genome assembly GCA_028583015.1 of Wollemia nobilis. Classification (NCBI taxonomy): domain Eukaryota; kingdom Viridiplantae; phylum Streptophyta; class Pinopsida; order Araucariales; family Araucariaceae; genus Wollemia; species Wollemia nobilis. The sequence continues at coordinate 2,540,863 of JAQPPZ010016675.1, forward strand.
AAAGGGAGAGAAGAGAAAGGGGAAAGAGAGGAAGAGGGAAAGGGAAGAGCAGCACTCTTACAAAAATTGAAAACATTGCACCCCGTGCAAAATGTGACAACATTCTTGGCGGCTCGCGGGGTGTCGAGCTCGCCTCGGCGCAAAGAATCCATGCCTTCATCCATTGGGTGCAGAGGAACTTACTTCCCCTGCCTTCTGCTGCTCTGGCCGTTCTCCTCGCGGCAACTGTTCTTCAGATCCACTTCCGGCAGCTGCCTCCTCGGATTCGCCCTCCGAATGCTCTCCAGCGTCGGCTTCTGCCTCGCAGATGCGCTTGTATGCGGCCTGGGCTTGGCCCCAGGCTTCTGCTTCGAAGGGGCGGCGGTCAGCAACTTCTTCTAACGCTGCATGGAATGCAGCGACCGTGTGCAAGTCGATGGTGAGGTATCTCTTTCCCAACTCCTAGAAGTAGGAGCTGATCTTGTAGCACTTGGACACCATCTCGATGACCTGAATTTCTTGAATTGGCTCGGTCCAGCTATCGATTTCAGCCGTATCCGCCTCAAAGGACAGCCAATTCTTTTTCACTTGCTCATGGGTGAGAAACTCACCATTCTCAACATAGCTCGGGCACCCTAGTTCGGAGAGAGCGTGAAGGGGAGCCATACAAATATCTCTTTCATGTTCGAATGCATCCAAAGCATTCGTCTGGCAACCCTCACCTCTTCTCGTTTTCTTAAAATATTTATGCAAGGTTACCCTTGCATCTGCCCATTCTGCAGCGAATGAGGACATGGGGGAGAATTGGAGGCCATTGCGCTCGTGTTCTTGAAGTTTTATCGCCAGGTCCAGCCATTGCTTCGCCTGGCGTTCGGCCTCCTCTACCACAGGCTTTCCCTGGGCAGAAACTTCTTGGATCCTGGATGCGAAATCCAGGACAGACATGGCTTTATTCATGTGGGGCTTGCATCCCCGCAGCAGATCAGCCCGCATCTCCTTAACTTTGCTCTTTGAAAAGACCGTCGCTTGAGATGCTTTCTCTGCAGATTGCGACTGCGCCTGCTTCAAAGACTCCTGGAGCTGAGAAATCTGCTCCAGGGGCTGCCTCGTTTCCGTTGCGGCTTCTTGCCGAGAAGCGGCCAGCCGGGCTTTTAATTCATCTATTTCTCGTCGCGCCGATTCCAAGCTGCTCGCTGGACCTAGACAGTCCTCTTCAAGCTGCCTTGCTTTGTTCTGCAACCGGAAAAGCTCTTCCCCGTTCCTCCAGCATTTTTGACAAGGAGATTATCCGCTTTACGAAGGATTCCATGAATCTCGTATTGCGGGTGGATATCGTCAAAGCTCTTCTCCTTTCTCTGCAGCTCGTAGTCCGCCCTGGTCATTTCCCGGAGAGGCTTCTTCACTTTTGGAGTTATCTTTTCTGTCGTGAGCACTCTCCTCTCGAAATCAAACTTGGTGCGCTTTACCGGGGCGGCTATCTCCTCAAGTCTCCTCCGCTTCAAGTTTTGGAGGAAAGAGATAGGATATTCTACGGCTCTTGCTGCCAGAGGCAAATCGTCCGTGTTCTGGAGATCGTCCATGAAGTCCGGTTCCCCCAGCCTAGGGTTCTGCTGTGACATCTCTCCTGCGAACAGGGAAGTAGGAAAAACCGGGAGGACTTTGGAAGGAACGGCCGCATTTGAGGGCGACCGGGGAGCGGAGAGCGGAGCGGTTGATGCTGGAAGGGTTTCAAGCGGCTGAGGCGATGGATGCAACGGTGAACGCGCAGCTTCAACACTAACCACGGGTGAAGGGTTTGGGGTTTGACTCAGGGATAGAGAGGCGTTGGGGTCCTGAGCAAACTGGTCGAAAGAATGGTGGCCGCTAGAAGGCTGTGGAGATGGGGAGGAAGATGCGGCCACGGCTTGCTCGGATTGAGCGGGAGATGGAGTCGGAGTAGGGCCAGATGGGATCTGAGGGAGCGGGGCAGCGGACGTACCTGCGGGCTCCGCCTGAGCCGATGCTGGATGAATGTCTGCGGTTCTGGTTCCGGCGGCTGGCTCAGGACTATCCAGAGAAACAACCTCTGGAGCGGCTGGACGCGGCTGCGGCTCGCGACTGACTGCTGCACCGTCAGGCTAGGTCGCCTGACCCTATCAACTCTCTTCCTCTTTTTCTCTTCTGGAGCAATGGCTGGTTTGGAAGAAGGAGATGAAGTAGGTGCAGCGGGCGCTGATGTTCCCACGGTAAACTTGTACCGGGGTTTGACTTGCAGAAGGTCTGCCGCGGCCGGTCCGGTCGTTGGCGGCGCTGGCGCTTTTTGTGCCTGAGGTGTCACCTCGAGCGCTGACTTGGCTAATTTTCGCGCCTTTTCGGGCACCACCTTGGAAGCAAACAGCAGCATTGGGTCCACTGCCGTTCCGTGGCCCGCACTGGCAGTTCTAAAAGTGTACAACTGCCGGGAGGAAGACCCCCCTTTATAACCCTCAAAGGGACCTCGGGGAACGTAATCTCGGAATGCGAAAGGCCGCCAGCTATCAATGTGCCGGTCATATAGAGCTGAAAAATCATCATCAACGGCCGTATTCCTCCCCGATGGATTTATCGTGCCGCGTGCGGCACCTCATCTTCCAAAGATTCAACAACTTTTTCTTTTGGCCACTTAAGGCCTCGCCACCTTGGTGATGAGTTTCTTAAATCCCGGAGAAGTGAACTTGTGGTCCGGGTTTCGCTCGGGGTCATATGCTACCTCCTCGCAAGAAAACTCCTGCCAAGGAGGCCATGCTTCCATCGAGTCAATTTCCCAGTCGAGGTCAACATGGACCACATCGCATCTGTCTTCGATTATATCCGCCCGGGGCAGATATGTGCAAACTTTCCCCTTATCCCGTGTGGGTCGTACTTCCAGCCGCTGCGGCAGCAGAATCAGGCCAATGTCAAAGAGCTCCCGCTCGAGATAGACATGCTGTCCTATCTCTGATATTTCAACGTTCGCCCAGGAAAGAGGATATTGAAAGATATGGCCCTTTTTCTTTCCCTGGCCGAACTCCTCTTCAACATAGTCCATCTGCCGCGCAACCTCCATCCCAAACTGATGATCCGTGCACCAGTAGGGGCAGCAGATGAGGCTTGCCCTTGAATCCGTAGATTCTAACCACGATCCCCTCGCGTCGCCTAAAAACGTCCCCGAGCTTGTGATTCAAGCAAATAGTTTGTCATTTCCTCGCGGGGGCGAGGGATCTCACCATCGTTGAAGACTGACATGACCAAGCCCGGAAAGTTGAAGTTGAACTTGTAATAAGACCCTTTCCGGTATAGGTCATCCGTCCATTCATAGACGGGCCGTGGCTCTCCCTTCTCATTTTCCTTCTTCAGGTTAGGGATCGGCATACGGGAGTGCAAGTGATACAAACAAAGCCAAGCCAAGAAGGAACTGAACCGAAATTCAGTTGACTGCTTTTTCTGTAGCTTCACCAGGCTGGAGTGAATGGCGTATGCAAGCCAGTCCGCCCAGTCGAAGAAGATCGGGCGCTTCCCACTTTTCTGCGCCGCTGGTTCATAAGATTCTCCGCATAGGAGACATTCTCGCGACGCTAGCCGGTACGGCCGTACTCAGCTCGTCAGAGTCGCAACCGAGGACCCACGCCAGATGGTGTATATGTATTTGCTTTGAAACCTTTCCAGGGGTATGGGGCCGGTTGGCCATTGTCCAGCTGCGAGCGGGGCGTTCAGCTCTGAGTTGAGGAAATCCCTCATCTTTTTTGTATGCGTAAAGCGCCCCGCTTGCTCGCCAAGATTTATCCTTTTAACAATCGCGCTGGAGTCATATTGCAACCCCGGGGCGAAGGCCGGCTGGACGGTCTCTCTGCGGAGTGCGAACAAGGGTTTTTCGCTGCAGTTGCAAATTTGCCGGGTAGCTGGCCTGTAATGTCTGACAATGATGTCGACCAGCTCCGGCATTGGTGGACAGGAGGGCACAAGAACCGATGAAGGTTCGACTTGTACGCAGCCCCGAAATGGTGAGAGGGCGAAACTTTATCCGCCCAACTTTCCACATTTATCCGCAGCTTAGTCAGGCTCATGGAAAACGAGCCGTCCTTGTACCCAGACAGGTAATTAACCGGTGGTGGTGGGGCTTGCCCACGCTGTACTTTCTTTGTCCGGGATTTTGACTTTTGATCCCGCGGCGTCTCACTCCTGAAAACATCTGACTGCGGGAAATCCCCACTTTCGCGCCCTTCGCTGGACTGAGCTTGTACTGGCAACTTTCCTTTGTCCATTCCTTCGAAAAAGCAATAATTACGACCTCTGGACGTCTGCAGAAGATTTCGCAGTCACAGGAATAATCTGCACGATTTGGCATGTCTGGGCGCACCAGACCTCCTTTTAATGATAATGACAGCGTCATTAATGGTGCACAGGAGGGGGTAGGTCGGCTGGCTTGTGAAGAAGTTATGTTTTTAGGTGCCTGCGCAGGAGAATGTCTTGAAAGATGCACCCTGGTTACCGCGCCATGCCTCCTTGATTGCGTTTTCCTTGAAGGTTGCGCAATCATTAAATCTGACTTTGAACGCTGCGCCATGGCTGACGTCACTGCCACAATCTGCTCACACTGCTCAAGGCAAAACCCTTTTGGTTCGGAAACCCAACCTTCACAGCCGTTGCGCGCCCTGGGCCCACACTTGGAGTATTAATTTTTTATTTATTTTTTGTAAACCATCCAAGTTGCGCCCAGGAAACAGGGCGCAATCGGACTTCGCCCCAAAATTGGGCGCGGTCCGACTTCTCGGACTTCGCCCCAAAATTGGGCGCAGTCCGAACCGACACTTGCTTGTTTTCGTTGCTGTTTTCACTTCCCAGCTGCGCCCCTTGGATGGGCGCAGCTCGAACTTCGCCCGCAAACCGGGCGCAGTCCGAACTTACACCTAGCCCTTCTGCAGCCTTTACTCTTTTCTTTGGTGAACCACCCGAGCTGCGCCCGGAAAACGGGGCGCATCTCACACTTCGCGCGAAACCTGGGCTCGCCCAAACTTCGCGCGCGAAGTCAGACTTCGCCTTGAAAGTGAGCGCAGTCCGAACAGTTAACTCCCTCTTGGTGCTCTTTCTCCAACTGCGCCCTTTGGGTGGTGCGCAGCCCGACTTCGCTGCGAAGTCGGGTTGCGCACCCGGACTTAGCGGATTTTCACTGTTTTCTTGGGCAGTCTCCTTTACGAACTTCGCTCCTTTTCGTGGGCGACCCCGACTTCGGCGCGAAGTCGAGCTTTCTCCTTCGTCCGACTTGGGCTTACTAAACCGGAAAACCGAAAGCTGAAAACTCGTACATACCGAAAAATTTAAAAAAGCAATAAGGGAAATATGTTACAAGGAAGGGCCCTTTAGGATACCTTCAACAACGATAAATTTTCAAGTGGAACCCGTTAACGGGAATAGGCAGGAGCTGAACCTCCATATCCCGAAGTATGTAAGCATTGAGCTGGTTCACCCGGCAATCCGATAAGGGCCCTCCCGCAGGGCATCGAATTTTCCGTGGTTGCTCCGGCTTCGCCTTTAATGAATCCCACTTCAGCACCGAGTCCCCGATTTCAAAAACTCGGCAGTGGTGCCTTTCGCAAACCAGCCTTGAGTGGATTCAACATGCTTGGTGAAGGCCTGGTATGCTTTTTCCCTGTCTTCCTCCAACTGCAGGAGTTGGCACAATCTGTCATCCACCGGATCTCCGCTGCTTCTCTCTTCGTCCAACATCCAGAGAGCGGGGATTTCAATGTGAGATGGCATGACAACCTCTTTGCCATAGACGAGCGCATAGGGGGACGTTTTAATGGACGTCTTGAACGAAACTCTGTCCGCCCACAGCGCCCGGTTCAGAAGTGAATGCCAAGTCCGCTTGTTCCTTTCAATGGTCCTTCTGATGATCTTCAGGAGGTTCTTGTTAGTAGACTCAGCAAGGCCATTCCCCTGCGGGTAGTAATTAGAAGACATTTTGTGATAAATGCCAAGTTTGCCAGTGTACTCCGTGAGTACAGCACCTGCGAACCCCGGACCATTGTCCGTTACAATTGACTCTGGAACCCCGAAGCGGGTAATCAAGCTTTCAAGGAACCTGATGACCGTTTCTTGGTCCGCGTTTTTGGTTGGGATCGCCTCTGCCCACCGTGTGAAGTAATCGGTGGTTGTAAGAATAAACTTGTGTCCGGCAGAGGAATTAGGCGAAATCACCCCAATGAAGTCTAGACCCCATTGCTGGAACGGAGTCTCGGCCCGAATCGGTTGAAGGGGCAGGGGTGCTTTTCTGTTTCGCCAAGCAAACCTCTGGCATTGATCACACTTGGAACAGACCGCATAAGCGTCTGTAAATAGAGTGGGCCAATAGTACCCGGCTCTAATTATTTTCAAGGCCGTAGGCCTTGCAGAATGATGACCTCCAGTCATCCCGGAATGAAAATCTCCGAGGACCCTGGATTGGTCTGATTTCCTGACGCACCGCAACAGGATGCCGTCAATATTTTTGAAGTAAAGCCCCTCGGGGCGAAGAGTGTACTTGAGTGCACCTAGCCGAAATCTCCTTCGTTGTGAGGCGTTCAGGTGATCCGGACATCTTCCGGTGCAGAAATATCTCACCAGTTCATCTGTCCAGTCACTCCCCTCCGATAAGGAGTTGGCCAGGTTGATGCTTGTTGCTGTGTCCTCCCACTTACAGGCGGAGATGCCGGCTACAGCGCTTCGGGCCAGCTCCTGACACAAGGCTCGGCCTCTGATAAGCTTGGTGGGCCGCACTTCGATGTCGAACTCCTGGATTTTTGCAATCCATCCTCCTCTCTTGTGACCCGGCTCCCCTTGTATGATGAAGCTTCGAACGTCCGGGTGAATCACAAAGACAATTGTTTTGCTCTGGGAGACAAAGTGCCTGAACTTCCGGAGCGATTTCATGACAGCGTGAACCTGCCGCTCTATAAAGTTGTACTTTTCTTCATGCGGCTGAATCACTTGGCTCGAGAACGCTATGGGGCGCTCCTCGCCATCGTCTCCCTTCTGAGTCAGGACTGCGGCGTAACTTTCCGGTTCTCCCACCGCGTAGAGGATGAAGTCCTTGGAGTAGTCCGGGTTAATCAACACCGGAGCTTGCGCAACTCGAGCCTTGATTTCCTCGAAGGCTTGCTCTCTCTCATCAGTCCATTCGTAAATTGTATCTTTTTTCAGCAGTTCGGCCATAGGCTTGATCACTTGTGCGAAGTCCGGGATGAACTTCCGCACAAAGTTAATCTGGCCGAAGAAGGACTGCAGCCCTTTTTTATCAATTGGGGCTGGCAAGCGAAGGAGGGCTTCGCTCTGTCAGGGTCAATGGCGAGGCCTTTCTCGGAGATGACATGTCCCAACAGCTTTCCTTCTTTTACCGCGAAGACAGACTTCTTCGGGTTTATAGAAATGCCGAATTCCCGACACCTCTCAAATATTTGCCGCAGGTGGGAAACATGATCCCCTCTTTGGTGAGAGAAAATGACCATGTCATCAAGGTAGATAACAATTATCTTATTGAGCAGCTCTCGAAGGCCAGGTCCATGGCCCTTTGGAATGTGGCACCGACATTGGATAAGCCGAAAGGCATGCGCCGATAGGCGAACGTCCCCCATTTGGTGGTGAACGCCGTTTTATGGCCGGTCCTCATCCCCGACCCAAATCTGGTTGTAGCCGGAAAATCCATCTAGAAGTGAGAATCTCTCGGGCTCCAAAGAACGATGTGTAGAATTTGATCAATTTGGGGAAGCGGATAATGGTCCTTGAGGGAGGCCCGATTCAGTGTTTCGAAATCGACACGGAGACGGATGTCGCCATTCTTCTTCCTCACATGCACCAAATTCGCAACCCAGGATGAATGTTTGATGGGGTAGATGATTTTGGCCTCGAGCATCTTCAGGAGCTCGGCTTTCATCATGGCCTCGATTTTCGGATTTACGGCCCTCTGCTTCTGCCGGAACGGCTTGGCGCCATCCTCTAGCTCAATGGTATGCTGGATTACATCTCTGTCATACCCCTTCAAATCCTCGTAGCACCAGGCCACGATGTCGGGGAACTCTTGGCACAGTGATCTGATCCGCTCAAGTTCCTCCGAAGTGCAGTCTGTCCCGACCTTGATGGTTTTACCAGGTTCGAGTTCCAGGTCGGCATACTGCTTCGGGTCTACTTTGATCCTATGAGATATAGCTCTGTCATTCTGATCAAATAGACTCTCCAATGTAATCAGTCCTTTTGGGACATGATTATTTTTCAACTGTATCAACCCCTCATATTGCTCGTCATCGGGGTCTCTACTCTCGATTGAACATGCTTCATTTACCAAAAATGTGACGATCTCCTCGTCACAATCGAACACCTGCCAGTGGGTGTCCTTATCAGGCACAAAAGGCCTGTAAATAGTGCGAACCGGCTTCGGTTTCTGGACAACGTCGTCAACCGGAACGTACCTGGCTCCAACAGACGCCGGAATGTCAGCGTGTTTGTTTTTCTCACGCGATATCGCCTTGACATTCAACGAGTCAAACGACTCCATCAGGTCCCACACCCGGTTGCGGTACGCCTTGAGATAGTGCTTTTTGGAGGCGCACTTGTTCGTAACCTGGTGACACACCAGCCTCTGAATCTCCAAAGATCTGCAAGTGTTTAATCCCCAACCTCTCCGCCTTTCGCAATCCCAAGCATAGGGCTTCGTACTCCGCCGAGTTGTTAGTGCAACTCCAGGCCAGCCTGTAGGTATAGTCCTTCTGGATCCCGGTTGGAGAAACCAGAAGCACCCCTGCACCGGCGCCATTTTTGCATCGCGCGCCGTCAAAGAAAAGCTTCCACAGCCTTCTCGAGTGCAGGTCCCACTTCCTTTTCAGCTGACTTGTCAAGCCTCTCGGGCTGTACAATGGTGTAACAGCCCTGCTGTGTCTCAATTACGGCATTGAAATCCCGCAAAGAGAACTCATCTTCGAGCTGTAGCACTTCGAGGGCTTGCTCCGTCAGCTCTACCGTCACCAGTTCTTCCTCCGACAGCTGGACCATGCAGTCCAACTCTTCTCCGGGTATCTTCTCTACTAGGAAGGTGGAAGGCTTCTCATTAAAGATTCTCACTCTTCTTCCTTTGAAGGGCACTTCCATGTGTGAGTAGTCTAGAGACAGGTACCCGCCCAGCTTCGCAGTGAACTCCCGGGAGAGACACATGCCGAAGTAGGGAGCCAGGTCAACAACCACGACCTCTTGGATGACCACGATGTCGAGAGCCTTATGCAGCCGAATAGGGATGTCCTTTATGACACCAACTGTCTTGACAGGGGTGCCGTCTAGTTGCAGCACGCCTTGGCTGCTCCTTGTGTACTCCATCCCGATCTCGTCACAGACGGCTTTCGGCATAACAGTCGTGGAAGCGCCAGAGTCCACCATGCAGTTGTGTACTATGTGCCCTTGCATCCGTAAAGACAGATAGAAGGGAGGCGGTCCGTTCTTCCCAGTGGCTGAGACTGTCGGAGGTTGAACCAGGACAGCGGGCCGCATCTCGCTTGCCGTTCTTCATGTTTTTCGGAGATTCCCGCAGCAGATCCACCTGGCCTGGGAGTAGAAGAGCATCGTACATGCTGATTCTAGCGGGTGTTCTTTTTAACTCGTCTACTATGTTGTAGCCTGAGGTGCTAGCTCCTTTCGCTTCTTTTTTTGGCTCATACTTCGTTCGGCACCGCCGGGTGGCCTCAACTCTCTCGTCTCTTGGTCAGAGACGGGTACTTCAGCTTCTCCTGGGCTTGTTCTTTGGTTTCAGCTGGAGGCTGAGGTACGGGAGCTTTAGCCGGAACTGGAACTTTTGCTATAGGAGGCTTGGCTGGAATAGGGGCTGCCTTTACCGGAGGAGGCTTGGCTGGAGCTTTGTCTTTGGATGCCTTCTCCTGGGCTGTGTAGGGCCACAACCGCTTGTACGGTGGCAGCCCGCCAAGCTGCGGTTTTTCTCTTCTGGTGTATACTTCAGAGGCTTTTCCGCAGCATCTGCAGTTTTCTTTTCTTCCTTGGCAGGCGGCACTAGATTTTCCTCTGGGAGGGCAAAGTTGGCTTCACCGTCCAGGATCATGTAGAGTTCATCGTCCTCTATGGCGCTGCCGGCCAAAGTCTGGATGTAGTGCTAGTGCAGTGTGCAGTGTGCAATCTTCCTCCGAATGCGGGTCGTTGCACGTAGTGCACTAGTTGACCTGATCAGAAGGACCAGGTTGGTCTTCTATAGCAAGGATTTCTCGAGGCGGACGCCTCTGCAGCTTGTTGTTCCGGAGGCCTCGTCTTTTGTTAGCGCCGGGGCGGATATGGCCTCCTAGGAGCGAGGTCCATCTGGGCCTGCTTCTTCTTCAAAGCGGTCATGTCATTGGACATGGCATGATAACCTGAGGCCAAAGCCCGTACCTCCTGGAGGATTGTATTCTGAATGTTATTGTCAGGAGGCGGCAACTGTGCCGGTGGAGGCAATGCGGCTAATGGAGGAGGATTGGAATAAGGTGCGTATCGCGGGGGAGCAGGGAGTGCCGGAAAATGCGGAGCAGGAGGAGGCGGGTGAGGATAATGCATTTGCGGCGGGCCGTAAGGAGTTACGACCGGCGCCGGATTCCATTGCCGCCGGGGTTGCTGCCCTGATGTGGACGGCGCATCACCATAAGCCGATGGATATTGGGATCCCGGGAAAGTCGGGACGAATGGGTTCCTGCACCCTGGACGGGAGTCTACCGATGGAAATGATATCCGCTTCAGCTTGCTGGGCAGCCTCGTACAGAGCATGAAACGAGTCTATCCTGGCAATCTTCAGCAGCAAGCATATGTCTAAGTTGAAGGATCTCAGGTAGTAGTGAGCAGCCATGCCAGCTGAAGGCCGAAGTTCACGAGGTACCCGTTTCCAGGATCTCGCAAACCTGATGTTAAAGTCGAACACCTCCTCTTGGGGGTGTCTCTCGGATACTTTGGAACCGATGCAAAGAAAGAAGTGGGGTCAGCAGACTCGTTGCATCCTTTCACGAGCCTTCTGGCGAGCCAGGGCCACCCTGTGATAGATCCCTCTGGCAGCGATCTCCACCAGTAGAGAAGCTTTCCCCTTAGGGAAAGGGCCAGCAGACGGGTCTTCACACTTTCGTCAGTAATGGAGTGCAATGCAGCCAGGGCAAGGATGTCCTGGATGTGCTCGTACGCCGTCTTGCCGTAGCCGTCATACGTAGGGATGGACTTTAAGGCAGCAGGGGGCACAGCTTGCTGTCCGACCAGGGCCAAGGGCCCCGTAGAGTCCACCGCCGGGAAGAGATCATCATCATTCTGCTGCTGGGCAGCCATTTCTTCTTCTTCTCCTCCGTCGGTTGTGTACTCAGTGTCGGTACCTTCCGAGGATGTAGATTCCTCTTCTTCCTCGGCCTCTTCTATTTCGTTCTCAGCTCCTTCGACTTCGGCTTCGGCTTCTTGGATTTCAGCCTCGGCTTCGTCGACACGAGCTTGTGGATCAGCCAGCCTGGCAATTTCGCCTCGAGCGTTGATGTCTAGTTCGTAAAAGGCAGGCGGGTTTCTCGGATCTCTTGCTCGCCACCTTCGTGTTTGCATGAAGGTGCTAGGACCGGTCTTTCGGACTCAGAGGATATGTTCGTGCAGAGTCGCCAGGTGTTCTGATTTTGAACAACAATGAAGCGAACACCGGTGCTTCGATTCTGTTTGGGGGTGGGAAACTTCCTTGTCCCACCGGGCGTGCCAAAAACTGTTGGTCACGAATCTGCCATGAGGAAAGGATTTGTCGTTATTGCGCCCTAGGACCCGCAAACCAACATTGAAAGGCCGGAAGGAAGGAATGCCTTCCGTGCCAATCTCCGGAGAAGGCCGGCTTCCTTTGGGGTTTTGAGGTTCAAGATAAGAGTGCAGGGAAAGAGATAAAAAGTACATAAAGAGATCCAAATTAGATTGGAGTTGGGTGGGGGGAACTAACAAGACGGCAACGCATCAATCACCACTACTAACACCAATATAACCATAACACACCACTATGGATGCTGTCACTCGCCAGTAGAACAGAGCCAGGTATATGTTTTGTGTTAAGGGCCAGAAGCACAGCTACAATGGTTCCCTAACAGACATTCCCTCCAAGGAACTAACAGTACGGCAACGCATCAATCACCACTACTAACAACACTATAACACAAAACATAACCATAAAACTGCCATTAACGTTTGCCCTTTATATCCTCTGATTTATGCACCTCAGGAATACCTGACCACCAAATGCTGAAGTAAATCAACAAGCAATGATACAGGAAAACGTAAGGCAGAAATGCAAAGGAGAGGCAAAGATACGTAATAAAAACAGGATAACAAAGACCAAGTGTATGTATTATATTAATCGGCGTAAGCACAACTACAATGGTTCCCTAACATACATTCCCCTTCCACCCATTTACAATGAAAATGTGGTGGGTATTTATAGCATGAGAACCCCCCGATTACATTAATGGGCACAAAGTCCCAACCAAACATTAGCCGACAAAAGCAGCCACTGAACCGCCGATGCCGACCTTTGTCCGGCAGATCGTACTTGCAAGGATGGTCTCCCTGAAGGCTGTACAGATACGTGGCAGCGCGTTAGGTAGAACTTCTCATCGGCGAGAATGCGGGTAGCTCGAGCAGGTAGAACCTCCAATCAGCTTTAAAGGCAGCAACTGGCATAAGTAGTGCATCCCATGCTTGTCCTTGTGCTTGGCACGTCTCGGCTCGGATCCCAAAGTTGGACACTTGTCGGATGATGCTGCTTGACACGTGTCTGCCTTGAAAGGCAGTTTATCCAACTTCGCCCAGGATCAGAGCGCTGTCGGGTTGCGCAGGTGAAAAACAACGCAGTTGGGGAGGCCTTTCATGCCTTAGTCAAATTCTGAGTTTGTCTCCCTACTGCGCACCGGTCAAAGGGCGCACTCCGACTTCGCTGCGAAGTCGGGTTGCGCACCGGTGGAAGCTGATTTACACTGCCGTACGGACTTCGCCTCGCAGAAACGCTGCGCCGCACAGTCATTTCCCGTTACCTAGTGCGCCCGAAAGAAGGGCGCACTCCGACTTCGCCGCGAAGTCGGATTGCGCCCCGAACACTTAGAATTTCTGGCTGATTCTCGTCACACTCGCGCAGCTTTGCATTCCCGCTGCGCTCCAATCGGAGGGCGCACTCCGACTTCGCAGCGAAGTCGGATTGCGCCCTGATACTTAGCCATTTTTCAGGGCAACTGCCGTCATTTTGAGATTTTGACTGAGGGGCTCAAGAGAAAGAGGGAAGAATGAGAATGTAGGGAAGAGAGAGAAAGGGAGAGAAGAGAAAGGGGAAAGAGAGGAAGAGGGAAAGGGAAGAGCAGCACTCTTACAAAAATTGAAAACATTGCACCCCGTGCAAAATGTGACAACAGGAAGGAAGCGGACGCATGCCCATGTGGAGAAAAGGAAACGTTTTTTTTTAAATCAAACGAAAAGTGAAGAAAACCAAACAGAGGAAGCCAAACCATGGGAATGAAACGAAGGGCCACAAAATAGAAACGAAAAGCATTTTTGGAAACCAAAACACATGCATGCACAAGGGAAGGTGAAACGAACAGGTATTGGAAAATGAAACGAAAAGCTTCCTGAAAATTTTAAATACGCCAGGCAAGGATGTTTGGAGAGGTTGGAAACTGCTACAAGCAAAGTTGCAGATTTGAAGGCAAGAGAGCCATTCTGGACCTATTTGAGTCATTTTCTTCCATGGACTGGTTTGGGAAAACCAAAAATTCTGCTATTGTAAAATGACACATTTTTAATGCAGGAGTTTTCAGAAATTTGCATCTTGTGGGCAAGAAAGAAGGAGACTCTCTTTGCATGCTATGGATTTAATGTCTATTTCTTTCTCTCTTTCAGATTTCGAGTTTGTAGATGGAGTTAATGCAAGTTTGCTTGGTTGCTTCATGTGAATGCTTGAACCTGAAATTTATTTTAAACCCTAGGAACCAGCACTTAGCTTATCCGGATTGTGCTTGTTTTGCAAGTCCAATAGGTTAGGTTGCATGCATGGAAACCTCACATCTTCGGTTTTGTCGAAATAGGATAGCATCATACTGAATGCATTTTAGTTTCAGTTTTCTGCATTTCATTTTCATTTTTCTACATTTTATTTTCAGAAATTTTAACTTTTTTTTTAATTTTCAGGCATTAAAATAAACATTTAAAAAATGTCAAAATCAAAAAATAATTTCACCATTGCGTAGGTTATACTACAGACTTCCAATATGCATTTTAAAATTTCATTTTTGGAGTTGTTTAGTATTTTTAAAAATTCATCGAAGTTGTTGTTTTATTACAGATTTTAAAAAATCCGAAAATAGAAAGTTTCCATTTTGGGCCGGAATTTCATTTTTTCAGTTTTGTTTTGCACTCATGAGCCTATGATGACATTCCCTTCATGAAAATTCCAATTTCATTGAAGGGGTTATGTTTTATGGCATTCTCACAAATTTCCATTTTGAGCCTAAAATTACCCTCTCTTCATAAAAATTCTAATTTTACGAAAGAGAGGTAATTTGAATATTACATTGAAGGTCTTTTCTTCAAAGCACTTAATTGTTCATCTTTATGAAAATTTGATTTCATTTAAGAGGGATAAGTGGAGGTGACATTTAAAGCCCTTACTTTAAGGCCATAAATTATTGCCTCTTTGTGAAGATCTATTTCACCAAAGAGGGATGGTTTATCGATCACATTGAAAGCTATCTTCATTTTCATGATAAGAAGCCATATTTGGACTTAATAAAGAAGATAAAATCTACCTTAAAACTCTCAAGATAAAATGAATTAAGGCACTACATCGTGGTCATATGAGGGCCAACTCACATTTGCTTTATTTTGGTTCAATCAACAATCACTAAAGTTTCATGGTAAAATAAACCAACATTGCCCCTTGTTTACAGTTACTTGCAATCACTAAGGTGTTCCAAGCATTTAAATTGAATATCTTTATTTGAGATTACTAATATACATATGCAAATGCTAATATAGCGGAGACCTTGGAGAAGTTGTTTGTTTAACTTCTTTGCAAGAGGGGATTTGGAACCCAAATCCTAAGGGAGAGTGTATTTTCACAATTGGGTGAAAATACCACTCAACAGGATGCAACCAAAGAATGGCAAAAAGGGGAAAGAGAAGGAGAGAGCAACATCTCGACCACCTAAGGGAGGAAATTACATGGACAATGCCTACAGGGGATTTTTCACGGAAGTGGTGGCACGAAAACCCTCAAAATCCATTAAGAGCAGTGTTTTGCAAGGCCTCTATACATTTCATCATGCAAGTGCCAAATTTTGACAAAAACAAATTTCAAGCCATACTTGTAGATGTTGGAAAAATATGACCCAAACAAGAGAAGGACAATCCTAGTTGGAAGGAGGTTCATGTCACCTTTGAGGTGAGCGACTTCAGAAGTGTTTAAGTTGCCTCGCACAAACAACGGACCTATTCAAAAGAAGGGCATAAAGCCAATTATGTTGCGAGATTTTGTGAATGAGAACGTCAATTTGTCACCAGAGGAAGCAGACAAATTGACAAAACATGGCAATAGAGGACTAAAGATGCATTAGCTCAACACAGAAGAACTATAGTGCACGATGAATGTTGTCATGTCTAAGTTGTCTAGAGAACAACGAGCCTCGAACATGCCCATATGGCTCATGTTGTACATGCAAGGAATCATAGATGGTGTCCGATATGATTGAGCAACACACTTGGCAGAGCGCATCCACAATTTCATGTTGAGGACCATAACGAATTTTTCTATGGCATTTCACACTACTGTTTTGTTTTTTGATGCAACAACATTTGAGAAGGTTCAGATATCAAGGTTAGAACCTCCTCAACAAATTGTAGAGGAAGCGCAATCAATTTTTCGATGGACAGCAATTGCACCAGCTGTGAAAGTACGTACCCCAAGACAAGGAAAGAAAAAGACGACTAGGAAGAGAAAGGCCCTAGCGGCAAGATCAGTTGAGTCATTGGAGCAGGAGGAAGATGACAGGGATGATATGAATAGACTGGTACAGGAGTCCAAAACTGAGAAGCGAGAAAGTAACTGTTTTGGAATAGTTGGAGGAGAAGAGGAGGCAAAGGCCAAAATCTCAACTACCAAAGCAAGCAGTGAAAATTTTACCTACTAGGCAGCCATCTTCAACTCAGCCAGTATTGGTAGCAAGAGCGGTGGGATGGCAAACCCACTGATGCAGTAGGCTATGCAGGCAGGCAGTGCACCGCAACAGCAACAAAAATAGCAAGAGGCCAGATAAGACCTATTCATGTATCAGGAAAACATATCCATCTATAGGTCAATCCACCAAAGTGCCAGACATAGATTGAGGTCCCAACGACGTCAACTACATAAATTGTGGCAAGTATGGGGAATTGATGTTGAGGAAACTACAGTTCAAAAATTTCAAACCAAGAAACCAGATTATTAAGAATATATAGGAACAAAGAAAGAAAACCCTTTTATGGTTAGAGGAAGAGTTGGAAACACAGTGGATGAGGTTCTCAAAAGGTGAACAAGGCAGCATAATGCATTATGGTGAAGAGCTATTTGGTGTGTCCAGCACACATGGTTTGATCATATGCAATGGCATAGGTAGATGGTCGAAATCAACGAAATGCGCATATAAAACATATAACAGACAAAGCATAGTCAAATATGTAATCTGCTCACAAGACTTAACAAAACTAATGGTGAAGAGTTATTTGGTGTGTCCAGCACACATAGGTGGATCATATGCAATCGCATAGGTAGATGGTCGAAATCGGGGAAATGTGCATATAAAACATATAATAGACAAAGCATAGTTGACCAAGTAATCTGCTCACAAGACTTGATAACCAAACTAGTGGAGGTAGAAGTACGTGAGTCTCCCATTAAGCTAAAGTCTGATCATAATCTAGTACATATAAAGATTCAAATGGGAGCAGAAAATAATCCAATAATGCAAACATGGAAGGATTAGGAAAGGTCCATAGCAAAAGAAAATGCACTTATAACACAAGAAACACAACTGAAAAAAAAAATTGAAGCAACACTGAAATAATATCTTCAAGTAAAAGAGCAAGTACAAAAAAACACCCAAGTATATATGACTAATAGATAGCATAGTTTGACTTTCACTATCATATAAGCAACATAAAATATCAAAACCCAAAAAATAGAACAAACTCAGTTCCCCGTGAACTAGTGGTATGACGAAGAATGCAATGCTGCAAAAAGAACTTTGAAAAAGCAGGGTTAAAAAAATATGAACAAAAAAATCATTATGTAGAATTGATGAAGCCAAAGAAAGATGAGTATATGAAGACAAAGCGCAAAGAACTCATACTTATTGGAAGACAACCCAAGACAATTCTGGAATAAGCTGCAAGACAGGAGGAAAAAACAGAAAAATACTAATACATCAGACCAAGGTGTGGAATATGCTAAGCAGTTATATAAAAACGAAACTTGAGAAAGACACTCCCCCATAACTAGCACGAGATGTACTATTCTCGTTAAAAGATTTTATAAAGGGTATCAAGCAACTAGCAACAACAATATAGATGGCTTACAGGCAGATACCTTAAATGGGGGCAGGACACCTATCACCCACCACATATTAGAAACATATTCAATAGAATTATACAAGAGGGCTACCCAATAGACTGGACTAACACCATAGTCATATGACTGTTAAACAGTGGAGATAACAATAATCCATAGAACAATCAAATTATAATGATCAATCCACTTGTGGAAAAGTTGTATGGAAGCATGGTAGAATGTAGAATCAGCCATTGAACTGAAGAACATAATAAAAGAGCAATAAGCCCAAGTTGAATCTAGGCCAAAGCACTCAACAGTAGATCACTGTATCACCCTTAGACATTTGATAGAGAAAGTACGCAACAAAAAAGCAGAAAGTTTGTTGTTACTTTGTGGATTTTGAAAAAAGCGTTTGATATAATGTCTAGAAGCAAACTACGTCATAGAATAGAAAAGATTGGGATAACAGAGAAAAAAAATGCAGGATTCCACGAACTCTATGGACAAATACAAGCCAAAGGTAAAAGGAAAGCATGATTGTCAGAATGCTTTGGACATGATATTAGGGTTAAACAGGGCTGTCCACTCTCACCCACTTTTTTTGGCTTGTACAAAGACAAGTTGAAAGCATGGATAAAAAGAATGGAGGAGAAGGTGTACATCTAGCAGGCTATGTAAAAGCATTTTCTATAATGCCAATGATCTCATCCTAATTGTAAAAATAGCGCAAATTTTAAAGGACCACTTGAAAGATCTAGACTTATTTGGAGAGAAGTAGGAATGTGAGTAATTATTGGCAAAAATAGACCATGCTATTCTCACTCCACAAATCAAAGGGCCAGCAAGGTTTGGGCCAGCAGCACATCAAGATCAAAATGGAAGCAAATTGAAAGAATCCAAAAGCGTTTAATAACAACCAACTTTAGAATCGAGGCATCAGTCCCATATGAGACCTCGATAGCATGTTCCCCTTAAAAGTGACAGCAATGAGCTGATTACTAGCTTATTTATAGAAAACAACAGATTTAACCGTTTATGGCCCAGATTGATAGTAGAGAAAATATTGACAGAAGAAGAAGCGTATGGATGAAATCGAATAACAAGTAGATGAAGAGGTGGGATATTAGTCTACATGAGTGTCCAAACAACAATCAATAAATAAATAAGTATGTGAGAGAAGTTTAGAGTACACTAGTCAACAATAAACACAAGAAGGAAAAAAAATTATTACGTCACTAAATTTTACCCAACTTATGAATACCTACAAAAAGCATACATGGGGGCAGAGTTGAAATGGAAAACAAGGATGCTAATAGCACAATTGAGGACTAGTTCACATCATCTCAGGTGTGAAACACGGAGATGGACAATACCCAAAGAAGAATTGGAAAACAGGCTGTGTATTCTATACATCAGGAGCAGTAGATATAGAGATATGTCTTATGTTAGAATGCTTGATATTCGAGCTAAACACACTAACATTCTAAATGCCCACTCTA
The DNA here is from genome assembly GCA_028583015.1 of Wollemia nobilis. NCBI lineage: Eukaryota > Viridiplantae > Streptophyta > Pinopsida > Araucariales > Araucariaceae > Wollemia > Wollemia nobilis. Next base: position 2,559,904 of record JAQPPZ010016675.1, read on the forward strand.
TGTCAACACTGTTTCAACAGACGATGCTAGAAAATATGGGAGTTCTTGAAAAACAGCAGCAGCAGAATAATCACCCTCCAAAAGAGGGCAGCAGAGACTTAAAATGTCTTGTTACCATCCTTGGTAAATGTGTATATGCTGCAGCTTCTATAGCTGCGGTTTCATGGACTGTTTTGTCTCATGGATGTAATTAAAATCATTTTATTTCATTCATTGTGTGTGCCGAAAGAGGGAAGTCATTCCATAACATTGCAATTACATTTTTAATCAAAAAACTTGGTAAGCTGATTCTGCTCAATCCAGTGCTTGTCCTTAAAGCCAAAGATATTGTCATCTAGCGTGCATGGACCTTGGTTTTGTTATATGATGAAATAACATCCCCACATTCTTGTGGCCTCCTACCTTGCACAATGACCTTGAGTAGCTTAGTAGTAGATTTACCTGATTTCTGTCAAGGTTCATCTTCTCATAGAATTTCTATCTCTGCAATTAACGGTCCATTAGCATGTTGACATGAACCTTGAGTTTGCCAGCATAGAAAGCCAACTAGGTTCTGTGGAGGTTTGGCAGATAGTCAATGAGGTAGCCTTTGGTATACTTCAACTTGGAGTCTGCCCTACTATGTCATTAAGTTGTAATAACCAAGAATAGTGCTAGCTAACTAAATTCTGCTTTTAAGTTTGTAGTCACTTAACTTGTTGTGACGTCAATCCAAAGACACTAGTGTAGAAGCCATGTTAGTCCTAGCAAAGTGTTGAGTACCCCAATAAATGTCTTGCTGCCATATTGGATAGCATGGCCCCTATACATGAATCTCCTAAGATGTGTTGTTGAAAAAAGCTGGAACCATTATGACATTGTAATTAAACTCGCCTGTAATACACTCAGAAATTATAAAACCTCTAAGTTACGTCATTGTACCAACTAATTTTGATATAAGATATATGTAAATTTTGCAAATAAATAGCATCTATTTTAAAATTTTCAAAAGGGGATTTATTATTCATCACTTCTGGAAAAGACAAAGTTATAAAAGGGAAATAGCACTAAAGAGTGGGGCTGTATTTAGCTCCTTCCTTGAGCATGCTACACATGAACAGGGTAGTGGCCAGTGCATCATTTGTGGACAGTGTTCATAATCATCATTTCTCTGTGCCTTCTAGTACTCTTTCTGATGAGAGATGTTTGCATGACTTTGCAGGGTCCTTGTCTATGTAGGTTCAGAAGAACTTGGCTTCCTTGCAGGGTCCAACAGTGCTCACAGTTCCTTCAGGTGTTCATGATAGTGTTTGCGATTTGGCTTTGCAATTTCTTGAGAGCAACAGAGGCCAGCAACTCCTTACTCTTTCATAGATCTAAGAGGAGGTGTACTTCAGCCATGTTTGATTCCCATGGAGCTTCTCAACCGTAGCTTCTCAGCAGACCTCTTCACTGTATGGCAATATATATTGCAGAAGGGAACTGCAGGGTCTTGTACAGCCGGAATTCTCTTTGGGTATCCATGATGGTCCCATGCTGAGATCTTGTTGTCTTCTCAAAAGGGATGGTAATGATTGCTTGCATCTGGGAAAGACAACATACGCTGGTTTGGACAGTGGTGATTCATGCTCTGAAAGGACAAAATTTCTTCATGCTTAATGTTTTCACTTGATTGTTAGTTGCTGATTAAGTGCTGTACATGTTTTTTTCTGGTTTGAACTATGTGGTTATTTTGAGGCCAAAAGGGCCAAAGACTTTGTACCGAAGAGGTGATGTCCCCTTTGAGGCTTAAGCTCTTTTTGACAGTATTTAATAATAATAAATAAATAAATAAGTTACATACGATCAGAGTAGTGAACATAATAATCAATTCCAGCTTTGCTTTCTCGGTGATCCATAATCTCGGCTGAATCTGTAGAAGTCACAAAAAAAAATCTCATCAATAAATGAAAAATGCAGAGTTGTAAAAGTGTTAAAAACAAAAAATCATGGGCCTGTAATGTAAAAATATTAAATAGTATCACAGGTAACAGATATAATTTGGATATGCTTCAGCACAGTTTGTGTTAAAAGGTAATGCCACTCTAATTATGCATAAAGAAGGGTTAAAAACATAAATTGACGAACAAAAAATAATATGAAGCGCCATTTTTTAAAGAAGAAAGAAAAAAGGGAGAAAAAAATGCAATCAAACCAAATTCTCAGCCACAAACCCTTGTTTTTCCAAAAACAAGCAGCCAGAAAGAATTTCTAAATACTAAATATGCACTGCCAATTTCTTTAATTAAAACAGAAGAAAAAAGTTCAACACAATAATTTTCTTTCTAACTGTTCGACACATTTAAGATGCCTACATTTTTATTAAAGAATAAAATTTAGAGTGCCTGGAAGGCCTTCCACAGAGAAAGGCAGAAATTTTATTTAAACAAAATCTTGTGTAGAAAGTCAAAAGCATTATTAATATGGGTTCAGTTGGATTCAAATATTATACTTGGTTTCAATAGCCTGGGGGAAGCCAGAAATGGTGGTCCGAAGAATACAAATTTACTAAGTGCAAGTACAAAATACAAACTCTGAGCCAAGACAGTCAGAACTGTTGTCTGTGTAGATGGCATCATAGGGAATTTATATATCTCGTAGAAGCAATATACATACATGGCAAAATGGGGGCTCAAAGTGTTGTAGCAAATTTGTCACCATAACGTGGCAACTCCATCTGTAAAGAAGAATGCTAGGAATGGTAATTGTTGACGATTTTGTCACATTGCTGGGAGGGGTAGTAAAATCCAAAATTCTGTGATGATTTCTTGGTTTGTTTTCTTTCTTTTTGTTGTAAACAGCACTCTAGCAATTTTGGCTATCATTTTTGCCCCCTTTTTGTAAATAAACTATATGTATAAAAGCTTCGCCCATAGCTTTGCAAGGAAAAAACAGGAAAATGAAATACATGCCCAAAATTTTCTAAGGCATGAAAAGAGCTTCGCAAGCGAAGCTTCTAGGAGACTAGCTTCGGGCCCCGTTTTTGCGAAGCAGTAGAGCAGCGAAGGAGAAAATTACAAAGTATGAAAACTGCTTCGCCGAAATCTCAGCGAAGCACCCGCTTTGGCCCCTTTCCTTGGCGAACTGTTTTTCCAGCAAGATCTTGCTTCGCCTGGAAATGCTGCGAAGCACCCGCTTCGGCCAATTGTCGTGCGAAGCCCCCTCACTAGGAGCCTAGCTGCCTTGGAGAAGTCGGAAAAATATTCTAAGGCAAAATTCTACTTCGGCCGAATAACCCCCGAACGGCCATTTTGAAAAAGCTTCGCAAAGGAGCATTCTTTTAGTCGATCAACGAAGCATCCATTTGCGAAGCAATTTTCCCAGCGAAGCGATGAGAGATTGGGAGCCATGTTTTGAAGAGGTAGATCTGCTTCGGCACTAAGTCTTTGCAAAGCTGTTTTAGGTCCCTTCGCGCAAAGCACCCATGCAAAGAGGTCAGTCCCGCTTCGGCTCACATTCGTCACAAAGTAGGTCCCCGAACTGGAATTTGGCGAAGCTCTCCAGGGCACACACACCAAGGTCGAGTATCTTTTCGAGGCAATCGAGTGTTTCATAAATGCATTTTTTACTTGCTCGAAAGACCCGGGACTCATTTTTGGCAATGGAAAAGGAAATATCAGTCGCAGGAGGAGAACCCGACAGACCTAGCACCCACTCGACCACCGCACCCGAAGATTCAGGACGAGTCAGGCGGCCCATTAATGCAGATTTCCCCGGCTAATGTAGCCGTAACTGCTAAATATAAAAACAGATGTGAGAGCTCGGTCACGGGAGGAGCGAAGGCAGATTTCTCGGGGTTTCGAGGGCATACTTCTCGATTTTGTGCATTGATGGCTCAGAGGGTCGGGTCCTCTATAAAAACCCATGAATTGTAATGGAAAAAGGGGGGGAACTTTTGCTAGAGAATTGATGTATCTTGATTTCTGCAATAGATATTGAAGACTTTGAGCTCCATTTCTCTCATGAATGCTACCTTCTGTGTTGATTTTTGTTATTCTTTTTCTTCATTTGCATACTGTAATTCTGCGTTCTGGATTTAGGTGTGTAATGAGGGATTGAACCTTGGAATCATTCAGAGGGTTACGTAAGAGATTTAATATTGCGTTAGATTCTTTTTATGCTGCCTGTGGATAGTGGTTTCTGTCAAGTTCTTGTGTTTCCTAATTGCTGTAATTCTGAATTCTGGATTTAGGCACAGGAAGATACTTGAACCCTGGAACTCTTCCAGAGGATACATAGGGGAGATAGCGCAGTGTTTATTTTAGTTTCGTTCTTTATATTTATTGTTGTTGTTTCAAGGTATTTGTTGATAATCGTGCTGCTGGTTCTTTCCCACCAAAATTGTTCTCACTTCTTACCCTATCCCCTTTTATTTCTTTCCTGCACTCTTGTCTTAAAAACACCGAGTAGTTTAGTTCAGGAGTCGGCCTTTCTCCGAAGATTGGCACGGAGGGCATCTCTTCCCTCCGGCCTTTCAATGTTGGTCCAGGTCTAGGGTGCGTATACGTACAAAATCCTTTCCTGTGGCAGATTTGTGACCAACAGTAATCTTTCCAAATCTGAACCACCATACCGATGCATCATATCTTATGGAGATGGAAAGGGGGTCTAAAGATGCTCTCTAAACTAAGTGGGTGGGATGCAAACTCAACCTGTACAATTCATGAACTGCACACTTGTAGCAGATATGGTAACTTGAAACAAAAATCTTAACTCTCAGTGTGTAACTAATCAGCAGGTCCCAACGTCTGCCCCAAACTTCAGAACTGTAGGTTCAATGATACAGCCAAAAATCCACTTCTTTGAGAGGCTATCGTAAACACATATCTGAAAACATTGTCGTTCAAGAACAGAGAGCATTATGTATCCCTTGCAAAGTCATGCCTGGGAAGAAGGTTTGAGATTACATGATGGAGGAAGCACTCTATCAAGGTCATTAATTGCAAGATTACTCCAAACAACTAACATTCTAGGTTAGACATGTCTCACAAAAGTAAAGCATGACAGAGGACCAAGTATGTAAATATATTTGTGTGTAAATCTTTCATTTGCTAGATTATATATTAATGTTCTTAAACAGGTAGGAGAAGTTAGCTAGGAAGTCAGTCTCTTAACTGCTTTTCTAGGCAGTTTGCAAGAAGATTGAGAAAATATAATTTCTGATGATAAGCTTATGTATGGCAATTTAATTTGGAGTCCAAAGCAACTGAGAAAGGCTTTCTTATTTTTCACAGGGCATCCCCCCCCCCCTTACACAAGTGGTGATGCAAACAAAGAGCCCAGTAACAAGATTGTCTCGATGAGAGGAGTGACAAAGACGTGCATAATGACACAAGGCACGACAAAGGCATGCGTGACAATGCAAGGCATCATGAAGGCGTGCATGAAGACACGGGCATAATGAAAGTGTGCATGAAGACACGGGCATAACGAAAGCGTGCATGAAGACGCAAAGCACAAAGGCATGGGTGACAACGCAAGGCACAACAAAGGTGTGCATGAAAACACAAGGCGCAAAGGTGGGCATAACAATGCAAGGCACAACAAAGGTATAGGTGACGCAAGGCGAGACAAAGTCGTGGGTGACGCAAGGCGCAACAAAGGCGTGGGTGACGATGCAAGGCGCAACAAAGGCGTGGGTGATGACGCAAGGCGAGACGAAGGCGTGGGTGACGCAAGGCGCAACAAAGGCGTGGGTGACAACGCAAGGCGCAACAAAGGCGTGGGTGACAACGTAAGGCGCAACAAAGGCGTGGGTGACAACGTAAGGCGCAACAAAGGCGTGGGTGACGATGCACGGCATGACAAAGGCGTGGGTGACAACACAAGGCACGACAAAGGCGTGGGTGATGACGCAAGGCGCAATGAAGGGGTGGGTGGAGACATACGACACGATGAAGGGATGCGTGAAGACGCAAGACACGAAGGAATGCATGCAAATGCAAGGGTCAACAAAGGCATGCATGACAACAAGGAGTGATGAAGAGCCAAGTGACAAGGTTGTCAATAGAGAAAACCTAATGTGACAAGAAATTTGATAGTGATTGAATTGGGTTGTGCACTAGATGATGCACACGATAGAAGTGTCAACACTAGAGCAATTGCAAGTTGATGTGTCCAATGGTGAGCGAGACTAGAGCCCGACGTTGGAACAAATGTAAGTCAACGTGTCCAAGAGTGAATAGGACAGGATCAAAGCGACTATAGGTTGGCACATTTGACAATTCACAAGATGGGAGTTTAAGACAAGAACAATTACACTGTGTTGCATCCAATAGTAAGTGCAATGAGAATGAGACACACAAGTACTCATTGCCTATTATTCTAAATTAGTCGGTCGCAACAATTACCAATTTTGGCATAAAACACAAGTGTCCCATGTTGCATGCTAGTGGAACAAAGGACCAAATCAAACATTAAAAACTCTATTACAAAACTCGCAGAGTCCACGCCCAAGGCAGCCTTACCAAGTCAATCAGGCTCTCGACTCGACGAGTTTTTCAGAGCTCGCCAAGTTCTTATTTTTTTACTCAACGAGTTTTTGGGACTCGTTCAGTCGCTCACAAGCATAGGAAAATAGCATAAATTGTTTCTTTTTCAAAGTGTCCACATTTTTGTTGTTCCCAGTTGTAGAGAGAGCAAAGAAAAGGTGAAATCAGACTAACAAAATGCACAAGGAGAAAATTTCAGTTCAGACAAGGTACGCATGAAGGGCATTGCCCCTCTACCCCACAAGGAGCACTGCCCCTTGACCCCTAACACAAGTGGTGACGAGCATTGCCCGTCATGTTGGTTGTGTTGGTCATCAAGGTCATGTTGATCAAGTTGATGATACGACTAATTGCATAAAGTAGAGTGAGCAACAATTTGAAGTGACGCCTGTTGCAAAAGTTGTCTGGAATAGGAGAGAGCAGAGAAGGGCAGCAGCAACAAGAGCCTCTCTTTTCAATAGAAGATTTTGAAAATATAGTGGAGGAGTTAGCGGCAAAGGCACAGGAAGAGGCACGGGCACAGGCACAAAGAGAGAGGACTAGAACTTCTGCTAAGGCAAAGGGCAAAGGCATTGCAAGAAACTAGATATTGGGCCTATTGAGGCATGTTAACAAATATTGTAATTTGTACCTCTTTATATCATAAGCAATTCAAGAATATTTGACTTTTGGAGGCATTAAAATTTCTTTAATTGAAGTTTGTTTTGTCACTTTCATGTGTAGTTTAAGGTTGTATCACTTACAATATTAATTTTGGATTTGTTTAATGTTAATTAATTGTGATATGCATAAAAAAAACTTTTTTCAATGAAGATTTGTATTTTCTTGGAGTTTTTTTTTTGCCGAGTACAAGTCCGAGTTTCTCTACTATGACTAGAAACATTTTCCATACAATGCAGAATACCAAAGGTAATATGAATGAAACAAATTGGACATGGTATTCCCTACAACATTACATGGAATTGCAATTGATTGGAACACGAAATTGTTAAAGGGTAAATACGAGACCTCAGAGGAGTTGTGGGAATCCTTCGAGAAGGAATTAAGTTGTTCCATAATGATAGCGAGGTCATTGCTAAAATCTACAAAATAGAACAAAATTTGATAGTTTGCTTGGTTTTATAAACACGGGTTGAACAAGTTGGTCACCTATCTAAAGGAGTCATATGATGTGTTGAAGAATAGGTGGTTCACAGAGGGCTTTCTTCCTATGTATATAAAGAAGATCTAGTTGGTCCCTTCAACCTCATATCAAGAGGCCTTTAAGCAAGGCATGGAGATGGAAAGTGATGCAAAGACATCATCTCAATGATGGGGTTGGAAATTTTGTGCCCCAAAAGATGAGAGGGTCTCTAGCAATAAGAGCGATGATTCCTAAAACAAGAGCAACCTGGAGGATGATTTGAGGATATCATCCAAATGTTGGGATCAATAAGTCAATTACGAGAATGACTCAAAAGATGACGTCCACAAGAGCAATGACTCTAAGAACGAGCATGGCACAAAGAATGATCGTAACAAGGCATGAATGTTGCTAATCAATGATAACTACCAAGCGGAAAACATTTGACAAACAAATGCACCTTAAATTTGAAGACCACTCAACAGATGTATGCCGAGCAAAGGGAAATTGTCATGGAAAAGAGGAGATTGCTACAATGAGACGTGCTACCACCAACAGATTTCATAACAATCACGAAGACAATCAAAGAAGACGCATTGAGGACAATATTGGGGGCAGATCCATTATTTATTGCCATAGATGTCATCTTCGGGGAATTACACATGAGAATGTTTGAGCATTGCAAGTCAAGGTAATTTGATTATGAGTCTAGGATTCCAAAATATTGAGAAAATTTGGAGCCCTCAATAGGAAGTAGAAGGATCCTTGAACCTTATTGCAATTGAGGAGGTTGAATAAGTCATGGTGGACGTGTGACAAGTTGTGTAGTCGTCAACTTCAATACAATTAGAGACATCTACCACTGACTCGGACATGGAAATTGTGGGGCAAGAACTAAAAACCTTGAAAAAAAATTGTATTTTTCTTTTGAATGTTTTTCTTTGCAAGTGAAAGACGGGACCAAGGTCGACCCCTACAACTTGTTTCAACACAAATGTGAAGAAGATCTAGCTAAGGAACATAATGTTGGACATAGACATGGTCTTTAGGTATGTCATGAGACAAACAAAAGAGAAAATCGATAGGTACCACCATTCACATACTTCAAAGGGAGACTTCTAAGGCACCATTGAGTACAAAAGCAAGCCAAAGTTTTATTCCAAGGGCAATGCCCTAGAGTTACACAATGGAATTTCAGGTGTATTAGCAGCAAATAGTAAACAAGAGGAAAAGTTGTTTGTCGTAGAAGGAGAGACAAATCTACCTTGGATGTCAATGTTGGATCTTTTTCACACTATACCATCATCAAATTCCTTTCATACCCTATTGTCGTTGGACTCCTTTCACTCACCATAGGCTTTGTTTTGCAAGTGATTGTTGGCCCTACTCTATAAGTTACTCAACAATGGTTTGAACACTATCAACAAATTTTTTGGGCTCGTTGATGACATAACTTGCTTGAAAAGTCATTGCCAAGGACGTCATCAACAAAGTCCTTTATATTGTTGACCAACCATAGAAATACGGTGTCAGCAAGGTTTGTGTTGTTGTCGGCAAGTGTGGGGACTTCGTTGGCAATAGCAAAGAAGTCATTATTGCCAGCTTTGTGTTCATTATCGAGATATGTCATGTCGTTGGCAGTTGATAAAAAGAGAATGCATAGGCAGTTGTGATGTCATCAGCAACCACTTGAAACACACTATCAAAAAATCTTCCCCCACATGTGGACGACACAATATTATGATTTTTCAGCCTAGTCTCAAAAGACGCAATCAACTATGGGTTGAGTTGTTGTCAATCAAGGTTGATGTCTCATCAACATATTCATGTTCATCATCAGCAAGAGTGTGATCATAATTGACAACAACTCTTAGTTCATCAGTGTCGATAGCCTTATGTTCCTTGCCTTTGAGACAAGTGTGGTCATCATTGTCGACAACAGTGTGAAGCATGTCATCAGTTGCTTTCTTCCCCATATTGCCAATCTCAACGTGCTTGAACGTTGTCCATGGGATTTGCTTGGACATAGTCAACAATACTTTGGAGCATGTTGTCAAACCACACAAGATTGTCATCTACGATGTGAATCATGTTGTCAAAGGCATGAACAAGGTCGTCTAAGTTCGTATTGGTGTCCAAACTTGTATCCATGTCGTCCAGGATTGGATAGATGTCGTCCAAAACAAACTCACTGTCATCAGAGAAATGTGGTGAGATGTCTACAGGCAAGGGGGATTTATCAGAGTCTTGAGCACAACCCAGGATCTCATGTCTGCCAAGAAGACCCACGAGTATGTCTTCTAGGATCACGAAGATGCCATTTGAAATGAAGTGTATGTTGTATGAGACAAACAACCCATCGTTTGAGTCTAGAAAACTCATCATTGAAAATTTGAGAAGAGTCATCCAAAATGTAAGAGAGGTCGATTGTCTCACTTCTACCTTTGCACACATTGTTCTAGCTGTAGAATGGCCCACCCTTGTCGTCCAAGACATGTTGTCTCGTTGGAGGGTTCATCCTTGCTATCCGAGACAAGTCGCATGCCATCAAATGGCTACCCTTGCTATCTTGGTATACAAACGCATTGTCTATGCTCCCATTCGTGCTATCCAAGTGTTGCATGCCATACAAGCATTGAGTGTTGACCATCTATTTCTACATTCATGTATAGTTCCAGCAATCTCTTTGTGTATGCATATCATTAGGTTACATAAATTTCTTTAGATCTATAACAAAGCACCTTGTCAAAGGTGCCTTCAAGGAATTGAGATGATAAAGCTATATTACTAAATATTTTACCTTATAGTTATGGCTTCTACTCTTCCTATTAAAGAAAAACAATTAAATGAAGAAAAAACATAGCAACATGCCTTTTGGTGAAACAAAGCAATTGATGAAAAAGATAAAATAAAAAAAACAGTAAGGTATAAGCGTTGCATTGGAATTACTAAAGGGAACCAAGTCATATAGCCTGATTTTGTATAATTACAGCGACATTTTTTCCCAAAGACAAAGTAAGGAAAAACAAATAGTCATCATCATACCCAGTTATCCACGTGTATTGATGCATTGGTGGTTACTACCATGAGATCTTCATATCGTTTTGTTATAAATACAGTTTAAATTTGTTTCTTTGTATTAAAGGGGTACAAGTGTGAAATCATATTTTGTGTCATTTGGGACGTTCCGAGTAAAGACTCAATAGTATATGACACTAGAAGCATTTACATTAGTTTGTCATGATAAGTGTTAGTGACCTAATCCTAAGTGCTAGTTAATTATAAAGTTTATTAGATCTCGTCACGCACCTTTAGGTACAAGTCAACCACAGTATTGAGACTTGGACTAATCTCAGACTCATTAAGCCTGTTTTTTAAACCCGGGCCTGGTTTTGGGGAAAATCTCAAGGAAAAACTCAGCAATCACTTGGTAAATAAGAAAAAAAAGATAAACTATAATATATTTCACAAAGAGTGAGCGACCCAAGTTCATTTGGCTTGCAGATCGCATTTATTTACAGGAACTTTGAAAAACTTAATATAAGATTCCTTGAAGATAATAAAGTATCCCTTTGTTTCTGGATTCTTTCTGTACTTGAAGACAAATATTTTTATATTTAGTCATAACATTTTCAAAATCATGTTCAGAAATGTTCCTCTTGCTAGATAAATTAGAATGTTACCATCAATTTTCCTACATCTATGAAACTAGAATAGTCAAAAACTACAAATGATCAGTCAATGAACCTGAAAAAAAAGAAATTAATAAGACATACGAAAGACATTATCCCACGTAGACAGGCAATGTACATAGCACCCAACGTCATATTTCAGATTTCTGCCATCAGCTTCTCCCAAAGAACCATCATCCTTCTGCAAATGCACCACATCATTCTGCAACAATAGACAAGCACTTGATTAAATATTAGCCAAAAATTTAAGTGGCATTAGAAGCATTAATCTGTAAGCCATTAACCAGGGCATTGAGTAGCTCCTCAGAGCTCTCCAGACGTTCTTGCAGTAAAACTTGTATCATATGAATACAAACCATATCAAAGGTAGTACTCAATAACAAATTGCATATCTCCAGTATCTTTTTATGTACTACATCTTATCACTTATATGATGCAAATATCGGTAGTGTATAACTACCTGGTGCATAATCCTAACATGTCAAATCTTATTACCCTAAAGTCATCGGGTTACTCCAACAGATGTTTTATGCCTGAAACCTAGAGAGTCACCATTCTCTTATTCTTTGACAACATTAACAAAATTCTACCATGGAAATTATTTTCCTCAAAGTCAATACTAGTATCTATATAATAAATTTATATAATCACCATATTAACCAATCTTTTCATGGTGTATTGCTTGCTTGCATGCATGTATTATGTTCAAACATATGCAGCCATACAACATGTACGAGTAAGTTCCTTGGATTATTTTAGGATTATGATGCTTGCTCACTCTAGTTGTATCACCAGCTTATCTGGATTCAGTTAATCTTATTCAACATAACTTGTTCACTTCCCTTAAAAGTTGATTTTCACAGAGTCCTACCTCCAAGATCTTCACTTCCTCACACTCAAATTCTATCCCTATGTTATGCCCTATGTTATGCTCAAGTTCTATCCCCAGGCTTGGTTGACCTCTTTTTGTTATTCTTCTTCCTTTTTATCTGCATTTTGACTTTATGGATCCATATCACCTAACATTTCTTCCACTTCTGACTAAATGATGGGCCTGTTAAATGATGGGCCTGTCAAGCATTTTCTGGGATCTGTCAGACATTACTGCTGGATTGCTTTCCCATGCAAGACTGCTTAAACTTCCTTCTTTTTTCTTTCCCTGTTTCACCACATTGTCATCTTGTCCAGATTTCGTTCTTTCCAGAATAGAGTTTTCTGAAATTCAAAGATGAAAATGCATTCTCAAAGTAAACCATACAACTGAAGCAATATTCTTGTAATCAAATTGAGCATGCTGATTTCTATGTATAGTCCAGATACTTTCATGTTTTACAATTGTTGTATCTGGTAGCTTAAGACACCAATAAGAACTCTAGAGCAGCTAATATGTGCTTCTATTGATCTAAAAGGAGTAATCCAAAGCACCAAGAAGGTCTGAACAAAGTCTTCGTGAAGTTGGATGTCTTTGAATGACTTCTTAAATTGACTTGATCTTACACCCAGCTCATCCTAGAGCCCAAGGACAGGAACATATCCTGCTTCCTCCCAGGATTATGCAACTCAAGACATTTACCAAAGGAATTCTCCTAGGGAGATTATCAATTCATATATGGGTCATCTTGAGGTGCAAGATGATGTTGTTGGCTCTTTTGCTACTTCGACCATTGTTATAGATGGGTGAAAGTGGCAATCTCCAGCCAATCTTGTCCTTTACAGGCTTTCCCTCCTCACATGTATATTGGTACTTGTACTTGTATAGTATGGTCAGGGTTTACCCCTACTTATCTTGTTCTACGTTGATTTAGAGTTTTACTTCGTCAGTTTTAATTCCTCGTTTCTTTTCAAACTCTAAGGGTGGTATTAACCTAAATATTTTCCTGTTGTAATGGAACGTTTTTGGGACACATTAACCTATTCAGGTCATTTGTGAACATTGACAAAATATAACTTACTTCTTTCCTTCTTTCTTTATCTAGATAGAAGTTTCCTGGTCAGTAGTGTGTTTGTTCTCTAATAGATGCAACTTTGCCCATTGTACATTTAGCGAAGTTATAACTCTTTAATAGCTTCTCTCTTGTCAAAGTTGGTGTATGAAAACTAAGAGGTTTATCAATAGTCAAAGGGGCAAATGATCCAACTGGAAATTTAAAATAGGAGCCATTTCAATGTGCTTTAGCATATTTTTTTCTCTTGATAATCTTGCAAGGTTAAGGGGCAACAATTTCTTCAAGGATCAAGGAACAAGGACTCACTACTATAAGGCAACACCCACCAACGCCAACAATACTAAACATATAGATTTTTGCATAACTGCCCATATTCTATGTTGTGCAAACACTCACATGCCGGATTAGCCATTCAAGCCCACCAAGAACATCTTCCACTCAATGCTTGCTTTCAAAGTCAATGCCATACTTCAACACAAATGCCAGTTGTTGGAAAATATACCTTCCCATATTTCTATTGGACTTCACACCTATTTCCAGAAATGAACAGAAACAATCCATCCACTCAAATCTTATATAAAAAGCATAAAAAAGGATCAAAGAGATAGAATTGGTGGATGCCCTTGAACACCATAAATAATCACTATATTATCTGTAGATAAGGATCACAACAATCCAAGACAATGGATGGAGTGGTGGGAGGTATTTACATCAATACCAAAACCCCAAATACATAATCAAGTTAACCTAAGCCAACATAACACGTGGGTTTTAGGTTAATTACAAATTATAAGGTGGGTTTAACCATAACAAGGTTAACCACGAAAGCTACAAGCTTACTGCAGTGGTAAGGGCTTTGGCCTCTCTTTGAAAGGTTCAAGGTTCAAACCCCACTCAGTATGAGGGGACCAAGACCCCTCATAAAAACCTATGTAAACTCATTGAAATACCTATTAAAAAAAACAAAAACAAGGTTAACCACGGATCATAGGGCTTACATTATTATATGATAATATACAATCAATTAAATACATTTGTATAATGATTGCCCATAGACCAATACAAAATTGTTAGAATAATGAATATCAAACTCAAGTTAGTATTTGTTAGGTAGCTCAAATAGTTAGATAGTGTGTTGTTTAGTTATTTGATTAGTTTGTTGAACTGTCAGTTAGTTTGTTGTTTACCAAATGATGCAATAGGATTTCTTTGTATAAATGTATTGCACGTGATGAAATAACTATAGATTACATTTTTTTTCCAACATGGAATCAGAGTGGGTTGAGAGCAAGGCCATGGGCTAGTGAGGTTGCCCTCTCACCTAATTCTGTGAAAAACGTAGAGAGAAGTCGATGGTGTGGCATGACATTGAAACATGAATGGGAATCCGAGAGTTTGGAAGAAATAGAGCGCTTCAGCAGGCAATATGAAACCCATAAGATGGTGTATTCCCATTCAAATAGAGTGATTGGCGATGCCATGTTGGATTTGTTATTACCAAATGTACCCGTGTTCCTCATCCTCTCAGCAAGCGGGTCCTCTTTGCTTTGTTTGATGACAGGCTTCTAGACACAGTGGAATATCCTGTTAAACCTTACTAGCTAATTTGGAGCGTCCGGAGCGTTTTGAGGTTCTCTTATGGCGCGCTTGTGCGCTAGTTTTTTCCACTGAGGTCACTGAGGTGGTTGACAAAGAGGAGGATTCCTGTGGAAGGAAGAGAAGAGAATGAGAAGAAAGTGTATAAACCGAGATCCGAATTTTATAAACCAAGGCCATATCCAAATGATTACAAAATGAATGGGGCAAGAGACACAAAAATAGCGCAAGGATATTATCAACCCCACCACATCAGTGGATTCGGAGACAAAGGTTGTCAAGCTCAAGATCAGGTGTTTGAGTATCGCATGTCGTTGTGGTACGAGCATTTCACCAACAAGAATGGAGGTCTTGTGGCTATATACATTCAACCAAAAAGCCTGAAATGCGTTAGGATGTTACGTGCCACAGCTCAACAAGCACAGGATGCTTTTGTTGGACCAAAAATCATTCATCTTCTCAACCATCTAATGGCTTACCCACTGCGGGTGTTGAAGGATGGTAAATTGAAGACTGAGAAGGCATTGTTTATAAGTGAGAGTAGTGATGAAGAATGTGGTTTTGCAGCTATAGATCTTCCCTACGTGGAAAGTGAGGAGTTGTTTCTATTCTGAACAAAATCCAAGAAATGTTCTTGTGAATGGTTGTGTATGTCCAATATTCACAAGAGGTATGTTGTACCTATGACTAGTTGTATGTCACTAGTCATGAGGATGTGAATATCAAGTGTGTCTCTATTCACATAATGAATATGTGACTAGTTGTAGGTCATTGGTCACAAAATATTGGAGACAATGTGTTTGTCCTTGTCTACTTGTTTGATGGATAGAGTGTGTGTCCCTATCCACATTGGTTGTACAATCATGGATCATAGAGTTTGTCCTAGTCCATGATTCTTATGTACTAGTGAACTTTTGAGTTTGTCCTAGTTCATCAAGTGGTTGAGTGGATTGTTGTGTTTGTCCCAGTCTAGCTATTGGTATTCATGTCCTTGTTAAGAGTTTGATATTCAGGGGGTGTTAGAATAATGAATATCAAACTCAAGTTAGTATTTGTTAGGTAGCTCAAACAGTTAGATAGTGTGTTGTTTAGTTATTTGATTAGTTTGTTGAACTATCAGTTAGTTTGTTGTTTACCAAATCATGCAATAGGATTTCTTTGTATAAATGCATTGCAAATGATGAATAAATATAGATTATGTTTTTTTTTTCCAACAAAAATTACATCATACAATGTCGGCCTTGGCCACAAGTCAAACTACACTTTCAACACCCCCTCATAATCTGAACTAAGGAGCCAAGGAGAGAAAGCAGTGGTGACAATGGTATCTTTCCCCCAAATAATGGATGCTCTAGTGTGTCTTTGTACTTGAGGAAGACTCAACTACACCCCCTCATCATCTGGAAGTCTGCTTATACGAAGATGCCCTTGCACAAGAAACTCCTTAGGCTAGACCATAGTCACCACTGCCAATATTAGATATTCCCGCATGAAAACAAGGAACACCTCTTCTATAACTCCATATGACAAAGGCAAGCCAAATATACCCCCTCTTATAAGTTGCTTCAATCTTCTATAGTCACATAAGGTAAGACTTGGAAGCACAACTTTCCCTTTTAGAGAATGCTCCACCTTACTTGGAAACTTCAACTTGCCCTTAGACCACCTGATTTCTGCCTCCAAACAAGGATTTGCATAAACCTGTTTAAAAGAAGAACCATTACAAAATTCCAACAGTACCTCAACAAAAGATAAAAGAGAGAAGAGATCATGAAGGGTTAGATCTTCATGCATAAAATGAATCAATAGCCCAAGCATCTGATAGGAAGAGGAAGGATTGACTAAAGCACATTCTAAATCCTTTTTCTATGTGCCTCCAAAAGATCAAATAACTGGTTCTAATGCCACAAATCGCGCTATCTCTCCCACGAATAAGGACCAAATATTCTAATTGCATAATATACTATAAATTTGCCCGTTTTAATAGGGGCAATAGGTCTTAAAGACAATCACACAATGAGACATCCCTCCACTTGTAGTAAGTCCTTGAACGAATACCACCAATGCAAATAGCTCAAAAAATCGTGTGATTTAAAAAAAAAAAGGGGCTCAAAACACTTTTGTATTGAAAAGTTATGGCCTCTAGAAGTTCGCCCTCCAAAATAGCCCTGGAGTGATGTTTTTGAAAAATATCATCTTTTTTAAAATTCCTTTTGATTTCTTTGCAAGGAAAAATAATAAGAAATAAATTCCTTCTTTTTCTCCATACATCAAAAGGTAGAATGCCCTTAAGTCATGCCTGTATAGCCCAACTGTCGCCAACACTACTCAAGTCCAAAGGTGTGCCCTCTTCGTGAAAAAAGTGTCACAATCCATAACAATAGAGAGTTCCAAACATTTAAACGAACATGGTGTGTGGGATTTGAACTGATGCAAATGAATATACCTCCTTTTCCTTTTTCCATCCAATGCACCAAAGCTCCCAAGTGGGACGAAAACATCACAATTCTCCCTCCTTTGCAACAGTACCGAGTCCTCTTTGTGAGGAAACAATATTTGACTCTCCATGAAGAAGTCAAGACACCCTTTTGTGAAGAATTTGACGAAGCAATTGTTCCTTCTCATTAATTTCAAATATAAAGGTTACAATGTGTTACAAGTTGGTTTAAGCAACTCGGTGGTTAAACAACCAAATTGGAGAGCGCCTATGAGCGCTACTTTTGGTTATGCAAATAATGGAATATAACAACTTATTCTAACATCCCCCCTTATTACATTATTGGCAAATCCCAATTGTATCTCGAAATTTTTCATATTTGATACGTCCAAGTGCTTTGGTAAAGATATCTGCAACTTGCGCATCAGTAGGAATGTATTGAAGTTATATATGGTGCTTTGGAACTTCATCTCGAATAAAATGACATTTGGTATCAACATGTTTGGTACGTTCATGAAAAATTGGATTTTTGACAAGGTTCAAAACACCTTGGTTGTCGCAAAACAAATGAAGAGGAAGATTCTTTGGAAGGCCCATGTTTGTAAGAATGCGACTTAACCACATTATCTCGCAGACTGCTTCACTGGCTGCACGATATTCTGCTTCTGTAGAAGATAAAGCAACCACATGCTGTTTCTTCTTGTGCCATGAGATAGGTCCAGATCCTAGATGAAAAACATATCCGGAGGTGGATTTACGATCATCAAGGGATCCAAGCATAATCCGAGTCTCGTGTATCCCAAGAAGAAAAAATTATTATTCTGTCTATATTCCAAACCATAATTTGTAGTACCGTGAACATAATGAAGAACTCTTTTTGCTGCTTTCCAATGACTCATCTTAGGCTCTTGCATGAACCTTGAAAGATATCCCACAGCAAAACTGAGATCTGGTCTGGTATTTGTCAAATATAGGAGACTCCCAATCAACTGGCGATAGAGAGTATCATCTACCTAAGGTGACTCATCATATCGAGATAACTTAAGTCCTTGCTCCATTGGAGTTGCTTTTGACTTACAGTTAGTCATCCGATATTTTTCTACTAAAGTCTTGGCATATTTCTTTTGTGTTACTCTAATATGAAATTTTTTTGAGTAACTTCTAAACCAAGACAATAGTGCAGAAGTCCTAGATCTGTCATATCAAATGATTGCTTCAAGTCATTTTTCACTAAGTCAATCATTCTTTCTGAGCTTCCTGTGATGATCAGATCGTCAACATAAAGTACAAGAATCACTATATCAGAACCATTTCTCTTAATATAGAGATTTGCATCTGAAGGACTTCTTATGAAACCATGTCTGCACAAGGTGATTGTCTATCTTGATATACCAAGCTCGAGGAGCTTGTTTTAGCCCATATAAGGATTTGATCAACTTGCATACTTTTTGTTCTTGCCCCTCAACCACAAATCCTTCCGGTTGAGTCATGTATACTTCTTCTTGTAAGTCACCATTCAAGAAGGCACTTTTAACATCCATCCGATGCAACCTCCACCCAAACTGAGCTCCCATGGCACAAAGTACTCGAATGGTAGTCATTTTTGCAGTAGGGGCAAAAGTCTCTTCATAATCTATGCCTTCTTTCTGAGCATATCCCTTTGCAACAAGCCGGGCTTTATGCTTATCAATAGATCCATCTACCTTATACTTCACTTTGAATACCCATTTGCAGCCTATGGGTTTCTTTCCTGTTGGCAGATCGACTAACTTCCACGTATTATTTTTAAGTAGACATTTATGTTCTACATCCATAGCCTCTTTCCACTGTGGTTGATCAAGTGCAGATTGAACCGTTGTGGGTTCATTTGTATTCAATGTAGACATATAAATTTTTTCTCCATCCTCATCTTCTTCCTTGTCATATTCGGTACCCACTGACAAATCATCAAAGTGTTGACAAAGTTTGTCAACCTCTAAAGTAGATTCTTCTGCTCTCATCTGTTGAGTCATACTGCGAGTACATGGCCTATCAAGAGATAGATCTGGAAGGGATTTCAACTTAGCATCTCTCAAAGTGCTAGTATACCATTTTGGAACTTTTTGTTTTTCTCTGTGGAAGTTGAACCTCCTTCTTAGTCTCTTCTTCATCTATGTATACAGTTGTGGATGTGTCTTTTGATGTGAGAGCTTCATCAAATACAACATCTCTACTTACATGTGTCTTCTTGGTCTTAGGATCAATCAATCGATAACCTTTTGAGTACTCATCATAGCCAAGAAAGATACACTCGCAGGGTTTTCTCATCCGACTTCCTCCTTTTCTGTTTTGGAATGTGCATGAATGCTTTACATCCAAACACCTTCAGATGAGAAATGGAAGGTTTCTTACCACTCCATGCTCCTTGTGGAGTCTTCCCTTGTAGAGCTCTAGTGGGTGCTCTATTTAGGAGGTATGATCTCTGTGTTCATTGCTTCGCCCAATATTGATCCTCAAGATGTGCTCCTTTTAGCATACATCGAACCATTTCCATAATGGAACGATTTCTTCTCTCTGCAACTCCATTCTGCTGAGGTGTATAGGTTGTAGTCAGTTGTCTTTTGATCCCATGTTTCTTAAGAAACTCTGAAAACTCTTTAGAGGTGTATTCCCCCCTCGATCTGAGCGGAGGGTTTTTATCAAACATCCCGACTCCTTCTCAACAAGTTTCTTGAATTGTTGGAAGTAGAGAAACGCTTCTGATTTCAACTGAAGAAAGAAAACCCACATCTTCCGTGAGTAATCATCAACGAATAGTTGAAAATACTTTTTCCCACCATAGCTGGTTGGCATAGGACCACACAGATCGGTATGTACCAGCTCTAAAGGTTTTGCAGCTCGAGAGAAGCTTGCTTCAAAAGGCACTCGATGTTGCTTCCTTGCTAAGCAATCTAAGCAAACTGGTAAGATAGATGAAAGTGGTGGAAGACCTTTCACCATCCCATATTTGTATAATTCAAGAAAATATCTAGAACTTAGGTGCCCATAACGTCGATGCCAGAGAGAGGTGGCCTCCTTTGTAGTTGCAACCAAAGCAACATGTGGAGTTGAAAGTGCATCGAGAATGAACAAGCCATGTTTGTAGGATCCGGTTGCAACATGTTTACCACTGTGTGTGATAAAACATCTCTTCTTGCCTTTGACAACTCGAAACACGACATCCATGTTTCTATCCAACATTTGTGTGATTGAAAGCAGATTATTGGTAAGCCTGGAACATAGAGAACCTTCTCAATTTGACAAATACCATCAGGAAGGGACACAAAAATATCCCCTTCTCCCTTTACCTGATATACTTGATTGTCAGCAATTGTGACTGGCTTACCCTCTTTCTCCACAAAAGTATCAAACCATGATTTGTCCCCAATCATGTGTTTGCTAGCTCCTGAATCAATATACCATACAGCATCTATCTGGGAAGACGAAGTATGAGTCATGAGCACCTTATGTGCTCTTTCGAGTCGAGAATCGAATCGGACTCGGGGAGGATCCGAGTCCGAGTTGGAGTCGACATAAGCAACATGGCCTTTAGAGTGCTTATGCTTATTGTATTTCTGCTTGTTCTTGCCCTTCTTCTCGAGAACCTCTTTCGTTGGATTGCTTGTTTTTGAACCAACACCTGTCATGGTTATTCATATCACAAATTTTGCAATATTTGGTATCCTTTTGCTGATTTTGCTTCCCTTTTCCTTTGGAAGAAGCACCCCATTTTTGAAACTGGCCTTGCTTTTTACCACTTTGTTGTGTGGAAAGAGCATTATCTAGCACATCATCTTTCTAGACCTGAGTTGCCTCCTCAGTCTGAAGCAAGTTTACCAGTTCCACAAAAGATACTTGTCTACCAGAAACATTGAGAGAAGTGATCAACATCTTGTAGGAACTTGGTAATGCTCTCAAGATGACAGAGTTCAAGACATCATCATCCACCGGTTTGCCCATAGCATTCAATTTTGCTTTCAAGTCAGCCACTCTGCAAAGGAATATATCAACTGTTTCCCCAGAATTCATAACCGAGATTATGTAGTTGAGTTTGAAGATGGAGAATAGTGGATTGATTCTTGCCTTCATATACTGTGATCAGGGCATCCCAGGCTATCTTACTTGTTTTTGCATCACAAATATGAGGTTGCACCTCATCTGTAGTAGCAAGCAAGATAAATACGAGACTCTTCTTGTCTTTTTTATCCCAAGCATCTTGATCTGTTCCTGCTGTTGGAGGACGTTTTGCAGTGCCAGTCACTACATCCCATAAATCTTCCAACTGAAGTATGGCTTTCATCTTTGTCTTCCATGGAACAAAGTTAGGACCTTTCAACAATTGAGAATCTGAAAGATACTTATGAATTGTGGCCATTATGAAGGTTCCTTATATCACCAAGTGGTCTCCCTTTCTTTATACCTGCCAGATATTTATACTGTAACTATTCAATATACACCCGCCCTTACGTGAGGGAAACTATAGGTATATATGAACAATATACTACTCAATATGTACTCGCCCTTACATGAGGGAGACTATAAGTACACATGAGAAGCACAATATATTGAACATAGGCGATACTGAAAGGGCATCGTGTTGTTAATGACACCTACCATAGAAAGTTTTATTCCGCATGCGTGGGGCGTAACTTCCCCTAAACACTTTGGAAAAAAACTTTCGTCAAGATTTACGCCTAACAACAATCACGATGTGGGTATGAAATGAGAAAAAACAAAAAACTGGTTTGCCTTATTTCTCCCCGACGATTTATAGAGAACAAGCTCAGACGTCGTTGTTGCAGCTATATTAGGCGGCGAATACAATAGTCCAAAGCACGACAGCATTACCTGTAAGTGTGGACCAGAGGTATCTCAAATACCGAACACTGCTGTGCAATAAATTGCACAAATAGGGTATAAATTTGGGGTCTTATATTTTGTTTAATTCATGATTGTGAATGCAAGAAAACAGAATATTTAAATGCAAAGGAAACAATCATAAATGCCCACAAATTTTAACACCTATTACAAATCTAGCAACTATTCTGCCAAAATAGTTTGATTTCCCCCCTTTATCTGACAAATTTGCAAATGAATCATGAGATCTCCCCCCTTCGAATTGCAAATGAGACAAGGATTGGTAAAAAAAATACCAAATTTTGGAGCTTGGCAAGGCGTCAAATGACCAATTGCAGCGTCAAGGGCGTCAAAAAACGAAGCCGCCGTCAAATAACGCTGCGCAGGGCGTCAACAAACCATATCCGCCGTCAAAACTGTGCAGGGCGTCAACGAACCACATCCACCGTCAAAACTGTGCAGGGCGCAACAAACCTCCCCTTAGGGACTCGAACCGCAGACTAGGCACCGCCCTGACCACGTGAGCCAGAAGGCCCAATGGGAACAAGCGCGCAACGGGCAATATTTAAAGCCTCGCGGCTGGAGAAGAAACAGAAAAAAAATTATCCCACATGGCCTATGCGGCCACTATGGGGGGGTTTAAACAAACTGAAAGCACCTATTGCTTTCGGTTGCCTTCGGGAAACCAACCCCAGCCTATCCTTTTGCCTCCTCAACCGTCCCATCTCCCCAACCCACCATCCTGTCTGCTTCCTGTCCGCTGTGTCGGTGTCCTCGGTCTGCGGTCTGTCTTTGGTCTGCGTCCTGTCTGTGTCGGTGTCCTCGGTTTGTGGTCTGCGTCCTGTCTGCGGTCTGTGCGTCCTGTCCGCTCTGTCTGCGCTCGTCCATCAGGATCCGTCAGTCGCGTCCAGTCTGTCCGCTCTGTCTGCGTTCGTCCATCAGTCGCGTCCTGTCTGCGATCTGCGTCCTGTCCGTAGCTCTGATGCCATGAAGAATTTGATGAAGCAATTGTTCCTTCTCATTAATTTCAAATATAAAGGTTACAATGTGGTTACAAGTTGGTTTAACCAACTCGGTGGTTAAACAACCAAATTGGAGAGCGCCTATGAGCGCTACTTTTGGTTATGCAAATAATGGAATATAACAACTTATTCTAACATTTTGATGTCAAAGCAACAATATTTTTTCTGTTGTAAGTGGTTTGGATCTAGGCAAAATAGGTCAAAGATATTCCAATAATAATGGAACATAACATGGAGTAGGTGTAAATTCTCCAAAAACACAAAATAATTGGAGAAAAATCTTGATCTTCCCTTTGCCTCTTTTGCAGAAGGTGCTTATGAAGCCTTGAGAAGTAATTCGTCCTAAAAGTTGGAAGAAAGATCGAAGGCTGCCAACAAACTTTCTATATGACCAAGCGATGAGATGATGACACTCCATGCCCGATATGATACCATGTCGGATTTCACACCTATTTCCACAAACGATTAGAAGCAATACATCAATTGAAATCTTATATAAAAAGCATAAAAGGATTAAAGAGATAGAATTGGTGGGTGCTCTTGAGCACCATAAATAATCACTATATTACCCGTAGATAAGGATCACAAAACTCCTATGAAATGAAATGAAATGAAAGATTTTAATTACGTCCCCGAGACCCAAATATGGTCTATGGGACCTCAAATATGGAAGTACAATTACTCAAATCATATCATATGATCTTTAATATCTTTGAGAAGGTTGTTCCTTCTCCCGCTGATTTGTGTTAGCAATTCCCCAACTTTTTTTATTTTACTGTCTTCAAATAAATCAGCCATAAACTCGTTCCCAAGTGTTTCTTTATATTTATCACGGATATCTAAAAAACTCGGGCATTTATAGATGAAGTGTTCCTCTGTCTCTACTGCCCCTGTGCTGCATAGAGTACATATCCTTTCTTCCCATTGTTCTTTGGGCGTTGTCCATCTCCCTGTTTCACATCTAAGCCTATGAGACCTAGTCCTTATCTGAGCAATGAGTATTTTTTCCTTCCACTTGATTTCAGCACCTATACAATAGATGGAATGGTGGGGGGTATTTATATCAATACCAAAGCCCCAAACACATAATCAAGTTAACCTAAGCCAACATAACAAGTGGGCTTTAGGTTAATTACAATTTATAAGGTGGGTTTAACCATAACAAGGTTAACAACAACCCATAGGGCTTACATTATTAAACAATAATATACAATCAATTCAATACATTTGCATAATGATTGTTCATAGGCCTATATAACATTAAATCATATAATGTCGACCTTGGCCATAAGTCAAATTACACTTTCAACACCCCCTCATAATCTAAACTAAGGAGCCAAGGAGAGAAGGCATTAGTGACAATATCTCTCCCCCCCCCTCGACAAATGACACTCTAGTGAGTCTCATGCAAAAATGCCCCTGCACAAGAATCTCCTTAGGCTGAACCGTCGTCACCACCACCAATAAGGCATTAGTGACAATATCTCTCCCCCCCCCAACAAATGACAATCTAGTGAGTCTCGTGCAAAAATGCCCCTGCACAAGAATCTCCTTAGGCTGAACTGTCGTCACCACCACCAATATTAGATATTCCCACATGAAAACAAGGAGCACCTCCTCTATAACTCCATATGACAGAAAAACTAAGAATACCCCCTCTTATAAGCTGCTTCAATCTTCTATAGTTACATAAGGCAAGACTTGGAAGCATAACTTTCCCATTTCCAGTATATTCCATCTTATATAATAGCACGCTTCAATCTTCTATAGTTAGGTAAGGCAAGACTTCGAAGCATAACTTCCCCTTTTACAGTATACTCCATCTTATATAATAGCTCGGAACTGGTTTCTCCTAAAGTATAATAGCATCTCCAGAAAAGAAATTCCAGAAAACCAAACGAAGAAGTCCAATAACCATAGAGATGTTCATTCTCATATACAAGATATGGTTTGTTAAAACTACTAATATGCACTCAATCTTGTAGCTGGCGTACAAAGATTACAGATTTGTCTAGAGAATGGTGCAGGTCCTATAAAAATTTTGCGCTCGGCACCAGGCCACTGAAAGCCATTAAATTTGAAACTCAAATCAAAATTTTTATTAATATGAAGACGATAATGGAATCGAACAACAGGGATAGGAGTAACACCTAACAAGAGCCACTCTCCAGAGGCGATTCCTTGAGAGAGAAAACTACAAGTACAAAAAACCTATGAAGGTAAGCAATGAATGCCCTACCCAAGAGAAAGATGTTAAAGATGCATCATGCAAGGGAATGTTGATCTATTGACACGCAGATGCAAAAGGAACACAGCTAATTGTCTTTGTCTACTGTAGAAATACGATGCAAGGATCTGCCTGCTCCTCTCAAATACACAAATTCCATCCTATGGTAGGACTACTTTCAGTTGTATGTCTATCTAGTTAGTTAAAACCCTTCACGATGTTATTATTATTATTATTATAGGAGATGCATTCTTCATCGAAAGTAAGTGACAGCGAACTCAAACAAAAACGCAAACATACCGTATTTGCATCGGCTGCGGCGTTAGAAATAGAATTAGGCTCTGCCAACGAGGAGGTTGTAGCAGCGGCTGCTTCTGCAGTCGTGATACCCACCCCAATATCCGCCATGTGGATAACTCTCTATCCCTATGTTATGTGTTCGATTCCCTCTATCTCTATGTCAATCTCGAACTATATTTTTATGTGTTTCTCTCGCTATCCCTCTATCTCTATGTCAATCTCGAACTCTATTTTTATGTGTTTCTCTCGCTATCTCTCGAGTCCCCTCGTTGCAGCAGTAGGACTCACTTCGCCCACATTTCAAAATTGATTGTAACAAGTTTCGTTAGGAGACAGTTTCAGCAGCAAGCGGAATCCATGTTCAGAAGTGAAAGGTATATATGTAGTGTCAAAGGCCATGTTTTGAGCCTCGTAATGAATTGTTTATGTTTTGAGCCTCGTAATGAATTGTTTTTTTGAATTTAGCGTGGGCCGCTTTGTTATGAGAAACCATATCATGGGTTTTACATTGGCAAAATTATTTGGAAGTCGTCATTTTGGGTACTCAATATTCTATTCGAACCAGGGATTGTTCTGCCCTCTCTAACTCACCTACAGCACACGCATAGGTAAAAAGTAATGAATTATTATAAAATTAAGATAGAAAGTAATAAATTATTATAAAATTAAAAATAAAATATACCATTGAATTTTATTAATTAATTTTTAATATCTATAAGATTAGATATGTGACAAAGCTTACTAGTTAGGATATTGGGTGTTGTTTTGAAAGACCAAAGCATAAAAAAGTTTCAAAGTATTTGGTAAAGATGAAGTTAATTAGAGTTAACTTCTTTTTGTATATAAAATTTTTGTAAGACGAATTTAATGGAATCCTAACCTACCATAGAATTGAACTAGGAGTTTGGTAAAGATGAAGCTAGAGTTAACTTTTTTTTGGTATATAAATTTTTTGTAAAACGAATTTAATGGAATCCTAACCTACCATAGAATTGAACCAGAAGCATTGGGCCACTACCAATTGGCCTATACCTATCTGTCCGCTACCAACTAATATATCTTTGTCTACTATTTTAAGGTAAAACACATGTGTTTTGAAAGGGTCTTAGTCCTTATACTAAAATCTGAACTTGGATTTTCATAATAAAAACTTAAAGATATACCACTATCATGATATCCTTCATAAAACATATAAACAAACTTATTACCATAAAAAAATTAAAATTTTAAAAAACAGTTTTCTTTTATTTAATTCGGAAACAACATCCTATTAATAATAGAATAAAAATACTTACGGGTTGAAGGTGAGTTGGAAAGGGTAAGGCATTCCTTTAAGGATGGTCTCTGGTTCGAATTTTCACCCTACCAAACGCACATCGGGAACCCAAAATCCAATTGATAATATCGGTGCAACTGGATGTAACTCTTGGGTGACTTTGACGGAGTACAACCCTTAGTATTGGTTTCTCATACCAAAATGACCCTGCAAAAGTTTTTTGCTAAATTCAAAAAATATAAATTATCCCCAAAATAAAATAAATGCTTTTAACATTCACAATTGTAGAGATAGTATAAGAATATAATAGGATAAAACGGGAACCCAAAATCCAATTGATAATATCGGTGCAACTGGATGTAACTCTTGGGTGACTTTGACGGAGTACAACCCTTAGTATTGGTTTCTCATACCAAAATGACCTTGCAAAAGGTTTTTGCTAAATTCAAAAAATATAAATTATCCCCAAAATAAAATAAATGTTTTTAACATTCACAATTGTAGAGATAGTATAAGAATATAATAGGATAAAAAAGAAAATTATGTGAAATTTAAATTGGATTCTCTATTATTACATTATAAGATGATATTATTAACATTTAATTATTAATATAGTAATAAGTTTATTGCAATGGTCAGGGTTTTGATCTCTATTTGAGAGGTTCAAGGTTCAAACCCCATTTAGTATGAGGGGATCAAAACCCTTCATAAAAATTTGTGTAAACTCATAAAAAACAATTAATCATTAATATTAAAAATATAAGTTATTAAGTTAATACCATTTAATAATAAAATATTACAAAGTTTAATTTATATTTTTACTATTTATTATTATTTTTTTAATTTTGATTAGTGTGAGAAACCCTTCTGACCAAAGAGCCATCCTTATCCCTACCATGACCTCTCATAAGGGCAAGAGTTGAACTTATCAATAGGGACCAAACACAACCCTCACACACTCGCTTCAAGCTGGTTTGAATATACTTTTATTTTTAATTAAGGATGAATTTTTTATTAAAATAATGATATAAATAATATATAACATTTTCAATTGCAAGCTTAATGCAGTGGTAAGGGCTTTGACCTCTCTTTGGAAGGTCCAAGGTTCAAACCCCACTTAATATGAGGGGATCGAGACCTCTCATAAAAACTCGTGTAAACACATCGAAAAAATATATATAGTATTTTTCTTTGATTTCCTCCTATAATTAATATAATCTGCACCAAATACCTTACTAGAAAGTTCCCTCAATCCTCTAAAGGAGATCTGAGGTTCAATCTTAGCAGCCTACGCCGGATACAAAAAAACCTCGACTAGCCTGAAGGGTATACCCGGATGGGACAGGCCCCGTGGAATAGAAAGTCCTAACCCCAAGGGGATACGAAGAACGGTTTTCCTTAATTAAGGTTTAGTCCCAAGGGGGACATCGCAACAATTCGAGTCTTGGCTCTTCTTTGAGAGGTCCAAGGTTCAAACCGTAGCGTGGGTGAGTGTGTGAGGGGGCGGGTGTGTTTAATTCCTTATTGATAAGCATAGCTCTCGGCTTTACGAGGGGTCATGGTTGGTAAGAGACTGCTCAACCGTGTGTGTTGGTCGTAGGGGTTTCTCACACTAACCATATATATATATATATATATATATTCAAAAATTTATTCATGTTTTTTTAGAACAAGGGGTTGCACTAGATCCCCATCCTTGATAAATCACAACTCTCTTCTTTAGAGCTTGAGAGTTTACAAATAGATTCAATTCTTATCTCAATTGAGTTGCAATAGCTAGAAACCTACATCATTTTACATAAAATGTCTAAGTTCTTTATTTTCATTTTTTGAATCTTATTTTATTTTTTGTGTGAATACAAATATTCTAAAATTCAACATCCTTCTTGACATTTTTCTACAACAACCTTCACAATACCAAAACTTCATCTCTACTATCTATGTATTGCATCTTAGTAGAATAATATTTCCAAAACACCGCACTATCATAGTTTGTTTTATCAGATCTTGATGGTAAAAAGCCTTAATACATTCATTGAGGCAAGAACTTATTTAATACATGTTTTAGGGTTACAAATTGGACTATCGATACTCCCGATTTAGGAGATCATTAAATGCAAGAAATATTAAAAAAAAATCTTCTAGCTAATAATAACCTCCCAACTATAATGCATGATTTAATAATAATGTAGTAAAATATCCTAACATCCCCACCTTATTACATTATTTGGTTTAGGAAATATTAGGACCCCCCTTAATGTAGAGGAGTCACAAACATTCTTCAAACAAAAGTCCTTCCTCATCATCATCACAACAGCAACCTCAGCACCAAAAGAGGTATTGTCATATCTGTGAATGTGATGGACATGATACTAAATATTGTTGGTACAATGCTACCATATGAGGAGACCAGGTCCGCATACCTCAATAAAAGCAACATGAGTATAGGCCATGAACCCAACAGGAGCAACAAAAAGGATATGTTGTTATTTAAGTGTTAGATTCTTATTCTGAATAAGCACATAGAGTACTTGTGACTAAAGCTACTACCAAAACCAAGGATGAGTCTTGGTATATTGATTCAGGTGTTAGCCAACATATGACAGGGGACAAAAGCGGTTTGATACCTTCAAAGCCAAAGAAGGGAAACTAGTGACCATTGTTGATGATAAAACCTACAAGGTCAAAGGAGTAGGTGATGTTTTGGTTCAACTTCCAGGTGGAAAATGCACCATCAAAGAGGTCATTTATATCCCATGACTAGCCAATGACTTGTTGTTTATGTCCCAACTATTGAAGAAAATATGAAGGTTGATTTTAGAGTTGAGAATGACCACAAGAGATGTTTATCACTAAAAATGGTAAGCATATAGCCATTGGTTCCTACAAAAGTGGCTTGTTTTCCCTATATGTCCAATTTGCTTCAAATGCAACACTATTAACAACCAAGACAATTGCAATCTCCGAAAAGCAAGCCAAGAGGCAATAGACCCAAAGGCAGGTCAAGAGGAAACAAACCCATAGGTAGGCCCAGAGGCCGATCCAATGGCCAACTCAATGGCAAACCCAAATATGAATACAGTGGCAAATCCAATGGCCAACCTAAAGGTAAACCTAGTGGCCAGCCCAATGGCAAACCTACTAGTAGACTTAATGGCATATCCAAAAGCAAACCCAAAGGAAGAGCTAGTGGCCAACCCAATGGACAACCCAAAGGCAAAGACAGTGGCAAAATCAAAGGTGGACCAAAAGGTGGTTACTTAAAAGCCATAACAGCTAAAGCCAAAGCATTTAGAACCAAAGCCAAGAGCTAGAGTAGCCAGTGCCAAAGCCAGAGCTAGAGATAGTGTCATAGCTAGTTCTAGAGCTAGAGCTAGAAGCCAAAGCCAGAGCAAGAGCCAAAGCCAAGAACAAGAGCCTAGACTCCTCTACATTAAGGGAGGTCCTAATATTTTTTAACTCAAAAAATGTAATAAGGGAGAACGCTAGGATATTTTATTATATTATTATTAGATCATGCATTATTAAGCTGAAATATTATTATTAGCAATAAGATTATTTTCATATTTCATGCATATAATGATCTCTAAATCAGGATTATCAATCTTCTAGTTTGTAACCCTAAAGAATGTATTAAATAGGCTCTTGCCTCAATGAATGAATTAAGATTTTTTTCCATAGTTTCCTTCCTAAAGCACAAGTGCAACCACAAAAATTATAATAAATAGTTTGTATGAAAACATATTGATGTTATAAAATAAAGCAAATATTACCAATGGAAAATATTAAGGTAAATCTTAATCATTATTTGAATCAAGTATTCAACATTTTCTTGCCAGCTTTAACTAAATTCACTACTTCGTCTAACCATGAAGATGAGAATTTAACTTCACAATCCTTAATTAAAACCCCTCTATTGGCTAACCTATCTGCACATTTGTTTCCTTCCCTTAACATATTTGTAAACCTAATTTCTTCAAACTCTATAGCAATGTCTTAAATTTCTACAATTATCTCTTGTATGTTCCATAGAGCCTTTGCTTTCCTAAAAAATGCATTTATTACTATGAGAGAAACACTTTCCATCCATACATTGTTCCATTTTATTTGTTTGCATATTTTTAACCATCCCAAAGTTGCCTAAGCTTCAACTTCATTATGTCTTAAATCCACTATTGAAAGCACAAGGAGACAAAATCTCTCCTCTATTATTTCTAATTATTCGTCCTCCTCCTCTTGGTCCTCGATTTCCTTTAGAGGCTCCATCAAAATTCAATTTGATCAACTCCACATCTAGTGGTTTCCACATTATATTTTTTGCCTTCTTTTTGTTTCTCCTGAACCCAACATCATTATTCCATTTAATGACTTGACTCCATATATCACGCTCTCTACTTCCAGATTAGGGATTGGGTGAGTTGATAGGGTTGGTTTAGCCTTTCTATGGCTAAACAAACCATCCTTTTCATTACCTCTAAATTGCTTTCCTTTCCTGTCAATTTTCTTCTATTCCTTTCTAGCCATACAATCCAAAGCATTGTATCTCTTCATATATCATGGATTGTCTATAAATCCCCACTTTTAAAAGTGCTTTGCTATTGCTTTAACCATTCCTCAATTCTACCATTCATCACCATGCATTTAACAAAAATATTAAGAATCCATTGTCATAGTTTCCAAAATTTCAAGTAATGTCCCAAAATATGGTCTATAATCTCCTCCTCCTTTTTACGAAGAGCACATTGTGAGGGGCCATGAAAAATCATGTTGACTTTAGGAATGCTTGGGCTATCCCAAATATCTCTTTGTATTCTTACGATATTCATTTTTTGTTGGTGCTTTACATTATATCAACTTCTTGTTGAGTATTCTCCTAAGCTATTCAACTCCCAGATCAACTTATCCTTGGCTCCCCTCATAATAATCATTGTTGTTATCTTTCTACTAAACTGCTTCTTAGCATCAATGTCTTGTATAATTGTTGAAAAAATATTCTTTCCATTTGTATCTTCCTTCTTGATCCTTGTACAAAATGTTTGAAACCCTATCACCATATTTGTCTTGAAGTAATCTCATCCATGGTTTCAAAATTAGATATAGATTGAGTGGTTTTTTATCACAAGTATTCATCCAAATAGAAATATTTTCTCCAGTTCCCACCACCCATCCTAAACCTTTAATCACTAGATCCATTGATTTTTTAAAACTATTCCATAGTGCAAAACCATTTGGTAGAGAGAATGCAATAAATACTAAGCTTGGGTCATTGGCTTCAACATAATTAGAAGAATTCTTTTCCATTGTCTTTGACTCTCTTTGTACAATCTCCAAATTATTTCCTCCCTAAGATATAAGTTTGCACTTGTAAGTACTCTTAAACTGAGACCTCCCCTAGTTTTATCATCACACAACTTGCTCCATTTCACTAAAGGAAATTTCCTTTTATCATGTAATCTTGACCACAAAAACGACTACATAATATATATATTAAACTCCTTTCTATTGATTTTGGGATAGTATAAAGGGCGTATAATATGTTGGAATGGCTTATAAGACTAATTTAATTAGTTGCTAAAGATAATTGTCTACGTTTTCATAACAAATAATCAAATACAAGTATTTTGACATAGGTTTCAATAACAAATTTAGACGAGCAATGTGCAAATTAAAAAGAATAAAAGAAGGTTAAAGAGCACTCTTTGCATGTAGAACAAATGTAAGGAGATAGAATTGTGAGACTGGAAGACCATCTATGACTTATTCTAGTTGTTGGTAGTCTCAATGATATGCTATGGTTGCAAAGTATAGGCTACCAATACATTGAATTTGAAATGAAGGTAAACAAAAAGAATAAAAAAGTGTTACAAACAAATTCAAAATAAAATATTTAGTTCCATATAAAGTGCTTTTATTGTAAGCACTAATTTATACTGGATACTCACCATAGATCATTATATTCATCAATTATAATGTATATTCAATATATTAACCCAAGGACATCCACCACAACAACTGATATCAGAGTTTTCTTCCATTGACAAATTTATTTTCACTAGTGCAGAGTTTTCTTCCATTGACAAATTTATTTTCACTAGTGAAAACGTACTACTATAATTTCCATATAAGTGGACTCACAGTTTAATGGCAACATCATCCAAAATAAATTTAAATCTTCTTAGAAAATACGGATTCCCTTAAAATTGATGAGAAATAGTGAAAAAAAAAGTAAATTAAATCCGAAAAAAAAAAAAAAAAAATTACTCTACAATTTAGTCCTATGGAAATTGATAGTGCTACAGGGTTGGAAAAATTATCCTTGGTGGTCGCAAAAGCCACATACACCTATTTGGATGGGCTTTCGTCACTTGTTTTGGGCATTTCATTACATTCCACCATGGATATCTGGGAAGAATCACCTTTGGCACTGTTGTCCTAGGGTAGGGCTAGGGTTTCAGGTTTTCTTCTCGTCCCATTTCAAAGGGTTCATGATAAATTGGACATTTTGGAAGTTCAATTAAATTATTAGCTCTTTCTTCCCATTTTGCCTCCTCTAGTTTGCCTAATATTTACGTATAATTCCAAAAATTGTTAAATAACACCAGCATTCAAATGAACAACAAGCGATTAGGATGACCTGAGCCCGAGGGCAAATATTCTTGTAAATCAAAATACTCCATGAGCCCAAGTTCAGCAAGCTCCTCATCTAAATTAAAATTTGGATTTTGTTAACAAGTTTTTCTTGCACTCGAGAATTCAAGTCATTGATACGATAGAGAAGATCTTCATTGAGATCATCTTCTTTTTGCTCCTACGTGGCATTTCTTTTGCTTCATTTGCTACGTACATAGAGTACCCCACCCTATGATTTATTAAATTATGTAATAGTATATATATAAATTAATTAATAGGTTATATGGGTTTCAATGGGTTATTTTTATCAAAATATTATGTGTGGTAACAATTTTTTTTATAGTAATTTATTTGTTTATTTATTTTCTTAAATATATTCTTCAACTTCTTAGAAGTGTTTTTATTTTAAATATATTCTTCAACTTCTTAGAAGTGCTATGTTGCCACGTTCAGTGGCTTGACATCATTTTAATTAAGACAACATCCCCAATTGCCTTATAAAATTTGAATTTTATCGAGATGAAGGTCAACACTCGATTTCCTTATCTATATATATATATGCTCACATTGCAGGAGATTACCTCTAGTAATAAATGATGAACATCAACAATAATATTATTTTTTATCCAGTTTCCATATTCATTATTACAGTTTCCATATTCGTTTTTGTTAATAGCATTAATGATGATAATTTGTGAGTTGTCCTCAATTGAAATATATTTCCATTTTTTTTACTGCAATTTTAATCCCCATAAGAAGTACCCTAATCCTAGCCTCTGCATAGTTGTTAGTTGAAGTTCTATATGATTTTGAATAAGTGAGGAGAATTTTGCTTTCACTATTTTTGAAAACACCACCTCCACCAGCTTTTCTTGGATTTCCTTTAGAAGCACCATCAAAATTCATTTTGATAAACCCAATTTCTAGACATTTCTATTTTACCATAGATCGAAGTAGATATTTTGTTTTAATTTTGTTGTCGCAAATGACTCTTCCACGTATGTTCAAATCCTATAGCGAAGTTATTAGCACCTCTTTTTTCAACAATTGAGACTTTTCATGATGAGCACCATATTTGTCGGCATTCGACAAGAGAGTCAATAATACAGTTCCAAACTTGGACATGATTTTAAAATTTATTTTTATAAAATTGTTATTCATTTCAAGCCATAAATTCCAACAAATAATGGCAAAGGTCAATCCTCCAAAGAATACATAATGCTTTAGCTTTGAAATAATTTATCCAACATTTTATCAGCTCTTTCAATGTTGATGGAGCTACCCAATATAATTTTATATTTTTAATTAACCCCAAATGGTGTGAGCAAATAGACAATAAAGAAGTAAATGGTTTGATGTTTATAAATCCTTCTCACATAAGGCACATCTTAAGGGTCCATAATATCCTTTATAATATTTTCTTCTTTGTAGACTCTATCCCATAAGAATATTACTTTGAACTACTAACCAAAGAAATGTTGAGGCCTTAGGGAGAGCCTCTAATGACCAAATGTTCTTCCAAGGAAAATATTTGGGAGAAGAAAATTTTGATTGTTCTAAATACCCCTATCCCAAATTGATTGAGTATCCACCATCCTTTGATAAATTCCAAACCAACTCATCATTACGTGTAAAAATTGACAAATAAAACTCTTGAAACATCTTTTGAAGTCTATCTGCAATTTGTTTGATTTCCTCTCCTTCAACTAGGTTACTAAATGAAATCAATGATTTGGAGTTTTTGTTCATGATAATTTAATCTTTGACCTTTGGAACTTTACATGCTAGGCACACTTGAGCCAATGGTTTCCAATTTGACTCAAAGATAAGAGGATAAGACTTCAACCAAGCATTAGACCAAAAATTTGCATAACTCCTCTCATTGATTGACCATATAATATGTTTCTTTATCAGTTGCAAACTCTTTGATATGAAGTTCCATGTTGATGATCATTTGCGTAGAGTTCTTTTCCTAAACAATTTCATTGCATCAAGAGAACCTATATATTTTTGAAGTAATATTTTACCTAATTATTTCCTTGATATTTGAATAATCTCCACCCAAGCTTTGCTCCTAATGCCAAATTCATAAATCTGCAATTCTGAAAGCCTACTCCTTCAACATTCTTTCCTTTGCAAACCCTACCCTGCTTACAAATAGAAAACCTACATTTTTTCTCACAAACTTTCCATAGAAAGTCTTTGAATTTTATCAATTTCTGATGCAATACCTATTGCTAGTCTTGAAAGTTACATCATATAGATAGGAATGGATTGCAACGTTGTCTTTATAAGTTATAACCTTCCTATCATGGCTAAGAACTTACCTTTCCAACTTTTCAAGCAAGCTTTCACTCTATCCAAAAAAGAGATCCAAAGCTCCTTTTTATTTCCTTTATCAAACAAAGGAATACCCAAGTAGGTTGATGGAAATTATTCAATTTTGAACCCTAAAATATTCACAGTAAAATGTTATAAATCTAGGGCAGTATTAATGAAAATATTGCATATTGTAGTATTTACCAACTATCCAGTAACCTTCTCATAGCATGATAATATTGATTTAAACTCCATGGCCTCATTGATTGAGGGATGGCCCAAAAGAAGAGTATCATCAACAAATTGTAGTTAATATTCAAAGGGAATATTTTTTGCAAATTGAATACCCTTGATTTTTCCTTCCATTTTTACCTTTGAAAAGGCTCTCCCTAATGCTTCCACCATAATAATGAATAGATAAGGAGAAAGTGGATCACCTTGATGAAGTCCAAAAGATGACTTGAAGTACCCAACAAGAGAACAATTGATCAAAATAGAAAATTTTGTAGTGCTATAACAACATTTAATCCACTCACATAAACTATAATCAAAGCCAAACTTTTTGAGAATAACATGTAGAAAATACCAGCAAACCCTATCATATGTTTTGTTCATTTCTAATTTCAAAAGCATGCCTAGTTTTTTTATGGTATGAAGAGAATGTATAGCCTCTTGTGCAATAATTATATCATCAAGAATTTGTTTACCATGAACAAAGCCACCTTGTTCCTCTAAGATAAGACACCCTAGAATGTCCTTCAACCTTGTTTGCCATAATTTTTGAAATTATCTTATAAATCATATTACAAAGGTTTATTGGACAAAAAGTATCAAAATATTTTGTGTCACCTTTCTTGGGAACCAAGGCAATAAAAGTAGCTTTAATCTCACTTATTATAGCCTTCCTTTTTTTGGGTCTCTTCAACCACATCTAACATATCTCTCTTCAATTTATCCCAAAATGTTTGAAATAAAATTGCAAAAAATCCATCGGGACCAGGTGCCTTGTTAGGATGGAAAGAGAAAACTGCTTCATGGAGCTCCTCCATGGATATCTTCTTCATCAAGCTTTCATTTTGTCCTTGAGTGATAATTGATGGAATATTTTGCAATTTTTTTTCTTGTGCCTCCTTATCTTGCCTAGAATCTAACAAAATATTTTTGAAATAATTAGTTGCTTCCTTCCTTATATCTTCTTTGTCCTCAATATTTCTTCTATTTGGGGTTATAATATTTTTGATATGACTAACAAAAAAAAGTGTTTTTGTTGTAGCATGAATTTTTTTAGTATTTCTATCTCCTTCCTTGAGCCATTTCTTTCTAGTTTTTTGGAACCAATATGACTCCTTTTTTAATGCATTATGATAATAAAAAAGTAATTATTTTTATTTTATATAAGAATCTTGATCCATTCCATTAAAATTCTACTATCTCTTGTGAATTTTTGAGCTTGGATTCAATTTATTTATTTTCTTTAAAAAAGTTACCAAAATATTTGGCATTCCATATATCTTCATTTGCTCCTTTAAATATTTCAACTTTTGAACAAACCTATACATACATGATCCTTCAAATTTTTATTCATCCCACCATAACATAACCATTTGAAAAAAAACAAGGTCTTTGAGCCACATAGACTGGAAGCAAAATGGCTTTGGATGACCATTATTAGGTAACTCACAAGTCAAAAGAATGGGTTTGTGATCTGATCCTGCTTGCAATAAATTATCTAAAGAGATTGTATACTTTGTTTGCAACCATTTATTGGATAACAATAATCTATCTAGTATTTATGCTATATAATTTTTTCCAATGCGTCTATTATCCCATGTATATTGAAAGCCTAAGGGACTAACATTCCAAATGCTATTTGAATTGGCAAATGAAGCAAAATATTCCATTTATTTAGACCATCCTAGAATGCCACCCTTCTTTTCCAAAGGAGATAAAACAGTATTAAAATCACCTCCAAGAATCCATAGATCGCAATGAATCATCATTGTATTTGACAAAAAATATGCTAAGGTTCTTCTAACATCTTTCACGAGGAGTAACTATAGTTGGAGCATATACATTTATAATCCCAACTTTGATGTTTTTCTCTTTCTTGCAAAATAATATAGCAACTCAATTACTTTTTTCTTCTAATAGTTGTCCATCCCATTTGCATTTGTCCCATATTATTGCAATACTGCCTGAAGGTCCTATAAAAGAAACTGTTAAAAAATCACTTATCTTCCAAATCTTCTTAAAAGCATCCTTACATTCCTCACTTCTTAATTTTGTTTATTGTATTAAAATAAAATCAGGGCTATAACAACCTATTAATTCCTTAATAACTTTTTTTTAGGGGTTTTATTCATACCCCTAATATTCCATGATATCATTTTCATCATCAACACTTTTTTAATTTATTAGTGGGCTTAGCCCCACTTCTTGTTAACACCCATGATATTCTTATTTGGTTTCCTAAATCAATATCTTTTTGAGTTTCTTTTTCTCTTTGTTCCTGCTTTGATGGCCTTCTTCTCCTTCATCCATTCTCGCCAACGCTCTCATATTTATCAATCTCTTCTAGTAATAATGTATATATAAATTATATTCCCATAATTTATTAATTTAAATAAATTTATATTTTATAATAAAAATAATAAAAAAACAAATAGTTGCAAGCTTACTGCAGTGGTAAGGGATTTGGCCTCTCTTTAAGAGGTCCAAGGTTCAAACCCCACTCACTATAAGGGAAACAAAACCCCTCATAAAAATCTATGTAAACTCATTGAAAAAAATAACAATACATAAATAAACACATAGACTCAAATGATAATTATTGGAGTATATGTAACTTATAAATTTTTGTGGATGAATAATGTCCAACTACAAGTAATGGTCGAATAATTTTACAAAACAACATAAATCAATAAAACAAATTGTGGGGTAATGTATACAATACATAAATAAAATATTAAACAAGATATGGGGTCAAGTATACAATAAAAAATATTGAAGCCAACATCTAGGCATTGATTGCTAAGAGCATATCCTCATGAGTGTTAAGCTCTCTAGTTACACAAACATCAAGGCTAGATCCTAACCAAATTCCTAAACAATATAATTATTCATACTCCAGAATAATCTAATCAACATTACAATATGCATAATAAATCATTCAAAATAAATGTTTGAATCAATGTGTCAAAGTTCAATGGTGAAAATTAACTTGAATCTATCGAGTGGTGTACAAGCATTAAAACTTACCTTGAGTTAAATATCGTTAGCAATGAGGAAGATGTTTTTTTTTTTTTTGAAAAAATGAAAACTTGTATTAATACAAGAACCAGATACAAGCGGGAGAGAACACATCCCGAGCCAGAGCCACAAGCAAAACAGCAAGGAAGGCGCACAAAGGCAACGCTAGGAACCGCAAGGCACAGAGAACGGAAGGCACGAAACAGCAACAAGTCGCGAAAACGCGACATGTCACGAAATCGCGACAGGAAAACCCGTCACGGCCACTTTGGCACCAACAGGCGCGATAACGCGACATGTCGCGAAATCGCGACATGTCGCGAAATCGCGACAGGAAGGGCCCTCGACAGCCACCCGCAGAAAGCGTCGCGACAGCGCGACAGAAACAGAAAGCAACAATCAAGCCTCATGAAGGTCGCGATATCGCGACGGAAAACCACCCAGTCGCAAAGGAGCCAAACATGCCGCGAAATCGCGCAAGAAAAACGCCAGAGACCAGGAGGGCACAACCTGTCGCGAAATCGCGACAAAAACCAGCTCGATGTTGCATCATCACTACAGGTCGCGATATCGCGACAATTTTCCACCCAGCCGCCTAATTGCCAAAAGTGTCGCGAAATCGCGACAGAAGAACCATGCAACTTCCAAAACTCAAACTTGTCGCGAAAACACGACGAAATATTTACATTTCTATTCAACTTCAAGAAGGGAATGAGAGCGCGGTAAAAACACCAATCGAACCTGGAAAGCGGGACCTGTCGCGATATCGCAACGTGTCGCGGAATCGCGAGGCGCGAAAACGCGACATGTCGCGATATCGCGACATGTCGCGATATCGCAACAAGACGCGGGATCGCGTCACGCGATAACGCGACATGTCGCGATATCGCAACATGTCGCGGAATCGCGACCCGCGATAACGCGACATGTCGCGATATCGCGACGTAAACCGACCGGAGATTGCAGAGGCTCAACCTGTCGCGATATCGCGACAGTAACCAGCCAACGGCCGCGACAGGGCAACATGTCGCGAAATCGCGACAGAAAGGACCCTTAGCAAAAAAAACTTTGCACATTATTTCAAGAATTG
The DNA here is from genome assembly GCA_028583015.1 of Wollemia nobilis. NCBI lineage: Eukaryota > Viridiplantae > Streptophyta > Pinopsida > Araucariales > Araucariaceae > Wollemia > Wollemia nobilis. Next base: position 2,600,195 of record JAQPPZ010016675.1, read on the forward strand.
TTCAAGGCCTTGTCTGATCTCGGCATTCTCCACAGACAAATTGCTATGCAGATGAATCCCAACCTCTCTCTCAACACCCAACTTAGCAAGGAAATCGGCCGCTTTATTGAGAGATCTACTAGCATAAACAGGAATCACATCCTCAATTTCCTTCCAAAGCTCTAAAATTTGGGCGACCAAAATCCGGAGCCTCCAAGCTTTTAAGGCAAAGTTCCGCATGCAATCAAGAGCACCAACCAAGATTTGGGAATCAGACTCAATGATTATCTTTCTGTGACCATGCTTGACGGCCCATATGGAAGCAGATTTAATAGCAAAGGCCTCAGCTTCATTGTTTGTGGCATATCCCAGACCTTGCAATTCCCAATATAGCACAGTCCCAAAGATGATCACGATAAATAACACCACCGCCAGCATTGCCCGGATTACCTTTAGCAGCTCCATCAAGTATTGATTTTGACCCAGCCTTCTGGGGGAGGTTTCCAACAACTTCTTACCTGTCTCTCCAGATCAGCACCTCTCCCACTCAAAGGCTTAGAAGCAGATCGGTTTTCCTTCTCAAAGATAGATGGCAACGGTTTCCACAACTTTGCTCCAAATGATCTGCCAAATCCCCTCCACCGAAGAGAAGGTTTCACGAAAAATACGAGCATTTCTTTCCAACCAAACCTGCCACCAAATAAAAAGGAAACCGATCTCCCAGCAAGTACGAAGAGCTTTAGAAATAAATCTACCTCTCTTCCAAACTTTCCCATAAATTGGTCCGGGACAGATCTCCAAGCACCCGAAGTTTAAAGTGGGAGAACCAACGTTGCCAAATCTGCCGTGGTGAAAGAGCAATCAAACAAGATGGTTCACAGTTTCCTCATTCCTATAACATAAAACACACTCGGGAAGGACCAATGATGCCTCTAATTCTAAGGTTGTCAAAGGTCAAGATACCATTATGCATCAGCTTCCAAGCAAAGAAGTTCACTTTCGGCCAGCCCTTGGGATGCCAAATCTTCCTCCATTCATGAACTGGAAAAGAGTGTGGGGGGGCTCTGTAGGATCGAAGCATAGCCCTCCTTCACGTAATAAACCCCAAGGTTCCCGAAGCCCCAAGCAAGCTCATCCTCCTCATCTCTCCCGGATAGAAACCTTTCACCCAAAAGTTTTTCCGCAGTTGGGGCCTCGCTCCGGAGGGATTGGAATAGGCCATTCACCCAGCCGCTTAAATTTTTTAACCTTATACTCCCCTAGAAGGCTGGTAGTGAAGTAGGTCTGAATATGAATCCAACCTTTGTCTTCAAGAGCTATTTTTAGCGGAAGCAGATCGGGAAACACAGCAAGAATAGGAGGATGCTGATCCCAAGAGTCGACCCGTAACCGGGCCTTCTCCCCTCTCCCAACTTTCCGAACAATTGATCTTTGATAATGCAAGATCCAAGCTTGAGCGCCTGCCACACAAGAGAACCATTACCTTCCAGAGGATAGCGGCCCAAGTCGTTGGGAGGAACAGGACCCAAGTATTTGCTAGAAAGGATTCTGCTGCAGAGGGACGAAGGCTGAGAAATCCACCTCCAGTACAGTTTCCCAGCCAGGGCCCGATTGTTAAACTTGGAGCTTCTCAAGCCCAGCCCACCTTTTTCCTTGGGCTGGGTGACCTTATCCCAACCAACCAAGGCCCATTTCCTCTCTCCATTGGCACCTTCCCAAAGAAAACTTCTAGCCGCTTTGTCCAACTCTTTCCGTATTGAGGGAGGGGCGGCGTAATTGAGAATTTGTAAATAGGCATAGCCTGAATAACAGACTTCAGAAAAGTTAGTCGGCCCCCATAGCTTAACCATCTATGAGACCAATGATTCATTCTCTCTTTGATGCCATCTAGCAGGTCCTTCCAAAAATCAGCTGTCAATTTTTTGAAATGCAGAGGAACCCCCAAATAAACAACAGGAAGGGAGGTCCGAGTGAAACCCAGAATCTCCATAACTCTCTCTTGCGACCTTTGATCAAGGTTGAAGAAGACCACTTTTGATTTTGAATCATTGATGGCTTGATTAGAAGCCCGAAGGTAGACGTTAAGAGTATCTTTGATTCCTCTTGCTTCTCTGAGGCTGGCAACCCCCACCAAGCCCGTATCATCCACAAACTGTAAATGAGTCAAAACTTCGGCTCCGATTTTAATTCCTGTAATCTGTCCTTGACGTCTTCTTCTCAGGAGGAGTCTGCCAAGACCTTCAGCCAAGATAAGAAAGAGATAAGGAGAGCAGGGATCTCCTTGACGGAGACCCCGAGAGGCTCCAAAAGGTGGCGAGGGAAGCCCCTTAATTAAAACAGAGTATGAAGGCGTAGAGATACGACTCATGACCCGTGCAATCCAAATCCCGAGAAAAACCAAAGGCCGCCAACATCTTGACCAAGAAACCCCACTCTACTCGTCATAAGCCTTAGACATATCCAATTTGATGAACATTCCTTTGTTACCCGAATTATGCATAGAATGGATAGCCTCCCGAGCCAAGATCACTCCATCCAAGATCCGTCTTCCTTCAACAAAACCCCCTTGCTCGGGGGAAATTAAATTTTGAAGAAGGGGTTTTAGTCTTTCACCCATAAGTTTAGAAATAATTTTGTAGATCACATTACATAAAGCAATAGGTCCGAAATCAGAAATGTGAGCCCCCCCTCTCCTTTCGGAATTAAAGTGATAAAGGTATGATTTAGAGCCTTGAGCATTCTTTTGTTAATTCGGGATTCCTCAATGACAACCAACACGTCCCTCCTCCAAGATGTCCCGTAAGGCCCGAAAGAACTCAATAGGGAAACCGTCCGGACTGTGCGACTTTCCCGTGCACATCCCAAAGACCACCTTCTTGAGTTCATCACGATCAATGGGCTTAAGAAGGGACTCGATTCTCTTCATGAGAAATAATAGAGGGAATTCCCTCAATGACTTCATTTTGAGCTTCCACATCATGCTGCATACTTTCCTTGAAGAGGTTTGAGAAGTACTCCATAGATAGGGAATGCATATCAAGAAGAGTGTCAAAAGAGTTTCCAAACTCATCTTGGAGGAACTCCATGTTATTCAATTGCCTTCTAGCACAGCAGAGCGATGGAAAAATTTAGTATTTCTGTCTCCTTCTAATAGCCAAGTATTTCTGGCTCTCTGTCTCCAGTAGATCTCTTCTTGATTATCAATGTCCTCAACCGCTTTGCGTAAGGCGTCATCCTCAAATTTAAGATGCTCGTAAATAATTCCTTCTCTCGAATTGTTTTTGCACCTCATTCCATCTCGTCCAAGCAAGGGGGCCCGTTGGAGCCGGAAATCGATTTGTTAGTTTGCTTCCACTGCTTCGGCTTTACTCTTAACATAGAGAAGTCGTTTGTGAATTTTGAACATAGTCGTTCCAAAAGGGGGACGGCCTTCTTCCCACCACCGTGGAATTTTCCTTCGTAGGTCCTCTTTTTGCAACCAAAAATTTTCAAATTTAAAAGGTTTGTAATACTTTCCCCGACATAGTCCCTCCCTCCAAAGAAATGGGAGAGTGATCGAAACCGGGCCCTCCAAGATCTGGAATTTGATATTCCATCTAACATAAGCTTCCTCCGAGACCAAAAACCTGTCAAGCTTAACCCTCCTACTGTATGGCTCTCTTCTCTTATTAGTCCAGGTAAAGTTTGTACCAGGGCCTTTGATGTCAACAAGGTTAAAGGCCTGAACGTGGGCAATAAACAGCCTATCCCCTGTATCCAGAATAGGGATGCCACCTTCCTGATCTCTAGCGGATAATTTAGCATTGAAGTCCCCAGCTAAAATCCAATCAAGATCTTCCCGGAAGGACCTCATGTTTTGAACAGCCTTTCCATTGAGACCGCCGACCTTCGGTATTCTCGAGCCCCATAGAAATTTGTAATTAAGACTTGTTCAACCAGTAACTATATTCTTGAAAAGAGATGTTAGGACCCCTCTCCAGGCTATATGATCTACTGCTATCCATGCCAAAGGATTCCAAAGAGTAGCAATCCCTCCCGAGGCACCAAGAGCAGCCACTGCCATATGGCCAGCACCCCTCCAGATTCGGCCGACAGTTTTACTCATGAGGTCTAATGACATTTTTGTTTCCTAAATGAGCAGAAAGTCAGTTTTACTTCTTTCTAAAAGTCTTTGAACAACAGATTGATGGGTTCTACTGTTTAAACCCCTCACATTCCAAGATTGTATAATCATTGGAAACCTTGGGAGCAATATGAATCAATTGTTCTTGCCAATCCTCCATTGATTAGCTTATCCCCTTGCACTCGCGATTAGATCCTTATTGGATTTCCCCGCCCACCCCTTGGGAATTACTATTTTTCGATCTCTTCTCCACCCGGGAAATTCCAAGAGCCGGTCTTTCTCTCGAGCTTTTCTGCAATTCCCATAGAAACATCTTTAATAACGGGCTGGGCTGGGGCGTGGATAACCAGAGTCCCAAGGTTTTCATGGTGCAAAGTCTCAGAGGAATCAAAAGCCTGTTCAAGGACAGGGGTTGAGGAAGGAGGAGCATGAGTAAGGATAATATTATCCTCAAGGATCCCATCTGCTCCTTCCATAGGTTGGTCTTCTTGATCCACAAGAGATTTGAAGATTTCATACCGATTTGTTGGCTTGGGGAGAGCTTGCTCCTTACCATTTCTCTTTTTGTTTCTTCTCCTCTTCTCGCTGTTCAAAGCCATCATTCTCGGCCCTCGGACCCAAAGTGGGAATGACAGTGGTTCCTTGGCCGAAGTGGACTTACCTCCTCGGGAGCGATTTGACATTCCCTGTGTAGCATCCGCATTGGTGCTCAAGATATTTGGACATAACCTTGCCAAATGGCCATGCAAATGACAGACTCTACAACGGAAAGGTAGGGCTTCATAGTCTAACCGCTCGTACCCAAGATTGTCCCGCTAGCTCCAATTCCATCTCACCGGTAGCGATTGACTAATATCCAATTCTACACAGATTCTTGCATAAACGGCAGTATTTCCTTCAATGGTATCCTTAGAAACTCCCAAAAATCTACCTAGAGAGTTGCCTATCAATTCAAGAATCCGCTCACCCCAAAACTCCATCGGGAGAGCATACAACGGATCCAAACCGGGACAGCCGGTGGGTTCAATGCGAGGGTCGAAACCCGCTCTCCACGGCTGGACAAATAACCCTGCGGGGCCATGGCTCCTCTTCTCTGATTCAAATGCTCTGTTTCTATCCATTAGGGAAGAAAAACTAATAATGAAATACCCATTGCTAATGGGCCATAAGGAGTACTCACCGATTGGCTCCCAGTTTTGTCTCACCCAGGAATGCAAAAAGTGCAGGGTGGGTCGAATGCCCATGAACTTGCAAATCAGATCATGCGTGGTCCGGTAGTTTATCGTGTCTTCAACCAGCTCTGGTTCGATGACTATTTTCGGTCTTGATGCAGATTGCGGGAGACAACCATTAATTCTGTGCCCAGGAGAGCCCTTGCCCGCATTCTTGGCTAGCAGATGGAAGGCACTGCGTTGAGCTTCAGCAGAGGAAGACGCAGGATTATCTCGAAGAATCTCCGCATAAGAGGTCTTTTTTCCCTCGCGAGAACCAGGAAGAGACCCCATTGGGCCCTCCCGAGAAACCGAAAGATCCTAGACCAGAGGCCTGCAACAGACCCCAAACACGCTGGAGGAGGTTTCCGAACTGAAACCCTAGAGCCACGGCCGTCGACAGTGCAGAAGGATTCCCGCCAAATCGCCAGAGCTCAAAATTATTCAATCCCAGCAATGAGGAAGATGTTATTAAAGCAATGTCCCTCCATTTAGAAGGAAAAACATGAAAGTGGTATACTTGGTGGCATAAAAAACACAAGGCTTACATGAACATGGAAAATATTCTTTTCATATATTAATAAAATATTTGAACCACTAGAGACCTATTATTTTTTTTTGAAAATTTTGAAAAAACTTGTATTAAAACAAAGATCAATTACAAATTGGGAAGGGAAATTTCCCATCCGAAATCAAAGAAAACACCAGCTTACAAAAGGAAGGAAGATTTGCAACGGGGCCAAATCTCCTAAACCATTAACTAGCAAACAGGGGGGTCAGATTGGTCTGTAGATGCAACTTGTTGCGAAATCGCGACACTCTTGCCCTCTTCTCCTTTGGTCGTGAAAATGCAACATGTCGCGATATCACGATACTTTTTTCCTTTGGGCATGACAATGCAACATGTCGCGATATCGCGACACTTTTCCTCTTCTATTCATGACATTGCAACATGTCGCGATATCGTGACACTTTTTCCTCCTTTGGCCGCGGCAAAGCAACAGGTCGCAATATCGTGACACTTTTTCTCCTTGGGCAGTAGCGTTGCAACATGTCGTGAAATCGCGACATCTTTTCCTCCTTTTGCCGCGACGAAGCAACATGTCGCGATATCGCAACACTTTTTCTTTCTCGGTTGCGACGAAGCAACATGTCGCGATACTAGAGACCTATTATTAAATCAATTGACTTGAATAAATAAAAATATATAATATATATATATATATATATATATATATATATATATATATATATATATATATATATATATATATATATATATATATATATATATATATATATATATATATATATGGAGAAATATTGAGGGAGATACAACCCTATGAAGTCAACCATTCGGAACAAGGGTAGTGACGATTTTTCAAGTTGCAAAAAATAAAATTGCAAATATTTATTAGCTAGGGTTTGGATGATGGGAAGAGCAATGAAGGGCTAGGACTTCAATGAGGCAAGACATTCTATCTAGACATAGAAATTTTCATCTAAGTTGTTTTTCCCTTCTTTATCTTATAAATTTTGAATGCAAATTATTATAAAGTTTTTATCAAATATTATATTTGCTATAGGAAATTTTGATAAATTTTAATAGATTTTGAATTTTAGTTTCCTTTCCATAGACCAATTTATAGTTAAATCCTTAGAATCATATCTAGTTGTAGATGTTAATGAGTTCATCTTGAAGAGATCCTCGTTGCTCCAAGATAGGGAGGTTTTTGGTAAATTTAATGGGTATTGACTAGGGGTTTCAACCTTGAGAAAATGGATTGATAGGAGTTGAAAGTCTCCATGAGTGATTCTATAATTTCTTCCCAAATTTTTCTTCCTAGCCATTTTTTATTCTAGAAAAGAAAGAGAAAAAATCCTAAAAGGGGGTCCTTGGTTTATGGGAAGAGTAAGACTCTTCCTTAGCTGCTGGTATGAAGGCTTTTCACCTAAAAATTGTAAATCTATACCTAGTACCATTTTGGGTTAGGATGTTTGTGTTGCCTATTGAATTTTAGGAATTATATACTTTCAAGGCTATAAGAAACACTCTAGGAGAATTCCTTGAGATTTCAGATACTACAAAATATGGATTTTTGGCTATTTATGCTTGAATATTGATCATGATTGATATAAGTAAAGCTTTACCAGAATCAATCATTCTTAAGTATGGGGATAATATGTGGATCCAAACCATAGATTATGAAAACATATCTTTTAGATGTAGAAGATATCATGAGGTGGGGTATATTGAGAGATCATGCCCTAAGAAGAGCCCAACATAATCATATGTAGAAAAAAGTAAGAGAAACTTACAAATGGTTATGGATGAAGATGGTTTTCAACTTCCAAAAAATATATCTATAAAAATTAAAGAAAATAAACAATGAAGACTTGTAAGGGAGGAGATTGGAAGAAATACCAACTCTTTTGATGCTTTAGCCTATGAAGAAAAAGTAGATAAAAACTTAGAGGATATAGTACAATAGTTTCGACATATTAACAACGAGCCATCTATTTAGTATGATCCTAATATAAGGAAGAACATTGTCGATGAAGCTAAGGAATGTATCTCATCTCATTTTGAAGACTCTTTTGAAGTACCATGCACCATTCAAGAGAAAACAATTGGTATAGAAAATGTAGTTTTAGAAGTTAATACCTCTATCGTTAATAAGGAAATACCAAAATATGAGTAGGACAAGCCAAAAGCTTCTATAGTAGAACCAAGAGAGGATAAATATGATGATTTTTTTTGAAATAATATTGAGGAATAAAATAATAAGTCCTACTCCTGCTATAAGCAGAGCAAAAAGAGGAAAACCCTCAAATTATCAAACAAGATCCAGGGATGCAAGAGCAAACATAGAGAAAGGAACATAAACTAAGTTGGTTGAACTTCTTTTTACCAAACAACAAAATGATATTGGTAATACGTAGCTGAGGCCAAAAGACCCTAATGAGATATGATTATCATCTCATGGAATATAAGGGATGCTAATTCCCCCTCAAAGTAGAGGTGTATCAGGGACCTATGTTTAAGTAATAAGCCTAATATCCTTTGTATCTAGGAAACTAAAATGACAAAAGAAGTTTCAAAAACTATGAAAGTAGTATGGGCAAGATGTGAATGGGATGCTATATAGGGGGATTTTGAACTTGTTGGAATCCTTCAAGAACCTCTTGCATAACCATTCATAAAACTAGGCATTGGATAACCTCTTTAATCACTTGCTACTTTGCAGATATTTGTTTCATCATTATCAATGTCTATGGACCTACAACTCAGTCAGGTAGATTAGAAGTTTGGATTGGGATGAAGCATTTACTAGAAGTAAATACCAAGAAAATTGATTCATGATCATAGGATATTTTAATACCATAACCAAGTTGGATGAAAATTTTGGGGAAATTAGGAAATTAACCCAAAGTATGAGAGATTTCTTAGCTTTTATTCAAAATAATAATCTATGGGAGATTGAGTTTGAAGAAGACAACTATACTTGGACCAACAAAAAGAGAGGCTAGAACCTAATAGCAAAAAAATTAGACAGATGCATTCTCTCAAATCATTGGCTAGATGAAGGAACTTGTACTAAAATTAATACCTTAACAAGGATTGATTCATATCACTCGCCAATAAGAGTTAAAATGGTGGTAAGTGAATTAAAAAAAAGATCATATTTTAAATATGAGAATATGTGGGAAGACCATCCTCAATTTGTTGATATGATAGCTCAAACATGGAAATCTTTAGGTAATGGTGGGTTGTATGGTCTTCCAAATAAAATTAAATCTATGACATCTAGATTAAAATAATGAAATGATAACACTTTTGGAAATATTTTGAGAAGAAATAACTAAAAGATAAACTTTCAAAATTCTAAAATGATAATCATAATAATCCAAGCTTAGAGGAAAGGAAGTTGCTTAGTGAATATCATAATATTTTGAGTAAGGAAGAGAAATTATGGAGATTAAAATCAAGATAGACTTGGTTAAAAGGAGATAAAAATACAAAGTTTTTTCATAGGATGGCTATAGTAGAGAGATCAACATCCAAAATTAGTAGAATTAAATCAATAGAGGGGGTTTGGATTGAAGATCAGAGTAAAATTAGAAAAGAGGTAAAGTCTTTTTATCAGAATATTCTAGGATTAGAGGAGACTGGAGTTATTAATGATAAACTTCTTCAAGATGTTCCTTCAGTTATAAAAAATGAAGACAATAGAAAACTGATGGCGCCTATTACTCTAGAAGTTCATTTAGATCTTTTCTCTTTTAATAAAGGATAAATCCCGAGGTCCATATGGGCTCCCTACAATTTTTTACCAACATAATTGGGATAAAGTGAAGGATTCTTTATTGGTGGCAGTGAAATAGTCTAGGGTAAAACAATACATACCTTATAAAATAAATGTAATATATCTTACCTTAATTTCAAAAAATAAGGATGTTGAATTATTTGATTCTTTTAGACCCATAAGCCTATGTAATATGACATATAAGATTATATCCAAAGTGATGGCAAATCGATTAAGGCCATTGTTAGATAAAATTATTTTAGAAGAGCAAGGAGGATTTGTGAAAGGGAGACAAATTCTGGACGGGATCATAGTAGTTCATGAAGTTATACATTCAGCAACCTCAAGGAAAGAGAAAGAAATGATCTTAAAACTTGATATGAGTAAAGTCTATGATAGGCTTAAATGGGATTTTATTTTTGTAATTTTAGAAAAGTTTGGTTTTGGGAAGAATTGGATTAAAGCTTGTGTCTCTACAATTTTGTATTCAGTGTTTGTCAATGGGTTAGTAACATAATATTTTAAATCAAAGAGAGGCCTTAGACAAAGAGATCGTATATCTCCTTATTTGTTCATTATTATGGTAGAGGTTTTGAGTAGGAACTTAAATAAGGCTTACAAATATGGGCTTATAAATGGACTTAAATTTAGTAATAACATCGATAAAATCACCCATCAACAATTTGTAGATGATACAACCCTTTTTGGAAGGGCAAGGATAAATGAGGCCAAATCTTTGAATAACCTTTTAGAGGAATATGAAAGAGCATCACGACAAAAAGTCAATAGGAAAAAATCTAAAAATTTACTTCCTTAACACTCCAACTAATATCAAAGCAAGAATTTGTAGGTTACTTCAAATGAAGGAGGCAAATTAACCAACTACTTATCTAGGGATGTCTATATTTGAGGGGATAATGAGGATAAATTTATGGAATGCAATTATTAGTAAAGTTTAGAATAAAATTCCAAATTGGAAAGGTAGATGGCTATTGTTAGTAGGAAGAGTGCAGTTAATTAAGTCAGTCTTACAGGCCATTGCAACATATTATATGTCATTGTATTCTATGCCTAAATTAGTTGAAAGAAGTTTAATTTATATTATGCGATCATTTTTATGGTTAGGTTTACATGATAAAAGGGAATTTCCTTTGGTGAAATGGAGTAAGGCGTGTGATGATAAAACTAGGGGAAATTTTGGTTTAAGAGTTCTTATAGATGCAAACTTAGCTCTCAGGGGAAAAGTAATATGGAGATTGTACAAAGAGAGTCAAAGACAATGGGCAAGAAAACTTTTGAAGTAAGTATGTTAAGCCCAATGACCCAAGTTTAATATTTACTGCATTCTCTCTACCAAATGGTTTTGTTCTTTGGAATGGTTTAAAAAAATCTATTGATCTAATGATTAAAGGTTTAAGATGGGTGGTGGGAACTGGAGAAAAAAATTATATTTGGATGGATACTTGGTGTGATAAAAACCACTCAATTTAGATCTAATTTTGAAACCTTGGAAGAGATTGTTATTAGACAAATATAGTGATAGGGTTTCAAATATTTTGTACAAAGATCAGGAAGGAAGATACAAATGGAAAAAATATATTTCCACAAGTATACAAGACATTGATGCTAGGAGGCGATTGATTAGAAAGATAACAATTGTAATTACTCCAAGGGGAGCCAAGGATAAATTGATTTGGGAGTTGAATAACTCATGAGACTACACAACAAGAAGTGGATATAATGTACAACACCAACAAAATAGTAATATCACTAGAATTTAGAAATATATTTGGGATAGCCCAAGCATTCCTAAAGTTAAAATATTTTTTTGAGTAGTAGGTCATAGAAGTATTTATCCTGGGATAACCTTATGAAAATGGATTTTCATGGCCCCTCTCAATGTGTTCTTTGTAAAAATAAGGAGAGTATAGACCATATGTTGGGACATTGCTCAATAATCTAGAAACTATGGCAGTGAATTCTTAATATGTTTGGTAAATACACAGTGATGAACAACAAAATTGAAGATTGGATAAAGCAATGATGGAGTATATATAGAAGTGAGGCTTTATAGACAATATGAGATATATCAAACCATATGGCTAGAAAGAAATAGACAATTTTTTAAAGAAAAGGAAAGCAATTTAGAGGTAATGAAAAGGAAGATATGTTTAGCCATAAAGGAGTCTAAACCAATCCTATCAAGTCATCCAATCCCTAATATTGAAGCAGAGAACCTTGATAGATGGAGTCAAGTCATTAAATGAAATTATGATGTTGGGTACAAGAGAAGCAAAAAGAAGGTAAATAATATAAAGTAGAAACCACTAGACGTGGAGTGGGTTAAATTGAATTTTGATGAAGCATCTAAAGAAAATCTAGAACTAGGAGGAGGAGAGCAAAATTTAGAAATAATAGAAGAGAGATTTTGTCTCATTACGCTTTCAATAGTGGATTTAAGATAAATAAAAAAGTTGAAGCTTGGGCAGGTCTAGAAGGGTTAAAAATATGTAAACAAATAAAAAGGAACAAAGTATGGATGGAAGGTGATTCTCTCATAGTAATAAATGCAATTTTGAGGAAAGAAAAGGTTCCATGAAACATACAAGAGATAATTATAGAATTTTTTTATCTTTCTAAAGAGTTTGAAGAAATCAGGTTTACACATAAATTAAGAGAAGAAACAAATGTGTATATAGGCTACCTAATAGAGGGGTTTTGATTAAGGACCGTAAAGTTAAATTATCCTTTCCATAGTTAGAGGAAGTAGTAAGTTCAGCTGAAGCTGACAAGAAAATGTTGATTGCCTGAATCAAATAATGATTAAGATTTACTTCAATATTTTCCATTGGTAATATATGTTTTATTTTGTAACAATAATATGTTTTCATATAAACTATTTATTATAATTTTTATGGTTGCACTTGTGTTTCAGGAAGGAAACTAGCAATTCAAATTTCATAAAGTGGACTATGATAGTGCGATGTTTTGGAAATATTAATCTACTAAGATTCAATGCATAGATAGTAGAGGTGAAGTTTTGGTATTGTGAAGACTATTATAGAAAAATGTCAAGAAGGAATGCTGAATTTTGGAATATTTAAATTCATACAAAAAATTGAAAAGATTTAGAAAATAAAAATCAAGAATTTTGATATTTTATGTAAAATGATATAAGTTTCTAGCTATAGCATCTCAATTGAGATGATAAGTGTATCTATTTGTAAACTCTTAAGCTCTAAAAAAGAGAGTTGTAATTTGTCAAGGGTGGGCGATCCAAGTACAACCCGTTATTATTCAGCCAAAAAATAAATAAAACAACAAAGATCAATGGATGAATACACCTCTACATTTAAGTCATCAACAACATTAGTAAATAACATAACAAATAATCAATTAATTTAATGTTATGTGGGTGGATTGAAACGTAATATAAAACATGAACTTTAAGTTAGGGATGATTTGACTTTACCTCTAGCTATCATATTAGCTTGAAAGTATGAAGATAAGATATTAAAAAATAATTGAAACATATGGTTTCAAGTTGATCATGATGTAAGAAATTAGTATGTGATAGTTATAATAAGACACAATTTTTTGCATCAATGGAGCCATAATTATGAGAAATATCAATGAAAAAAAGGAAATAAAGAGCCCCCTAAACCATAAAAATTCAAGGATTCAAAAAAGCTTTATAATTGTAAAGGAAGGAACCCTAAAGAGGAAATTTGGGATGGCAACGATGTATTTGAGGAAGAAAGAGAACCTCTACTAGAACCAAATGAGGTTATAATCTCCATAGCTAAGTTAACAAGAATCCAATATCCAAATACCTTAAAAATAAAAAGGTATACTAAAAAAAATCCAATTATGGTCTTAATTGACTCAGGTAATACACATAATTTTATTGATTTAGCTATTGCTAAGAGACTTAATTTTTTGGTCTACTCAACAAAAAGATTTGACATGTCAATTCTAGGGGGAAATCGTCTAAATTACAAATAAAAATGCCACAAAGTGGAGCTAAGTATGAATGATTACAAATACTAAAATAACTTTTATGTCATGCCATTAATAGTGTTGGATGTAGTAATTGGAGCAAAATGGTTAACTCCCCTAAGAGTTTTTAAATGTAGTCCCAAAAAATGAATTTTCAAATTCAAATGGTAAGGCGGAAAGTGTTGGCTTTTAAAGCCTTACTACCATAAAATATTATAGGTCCCAATATAAAATAGCCACAATATTAAAGGTCAAAATAATAATAATAATATGAGTAAAATAATATGAGCAAATTATTATGTATATCAAGGCCTACATAATAATGAGAACAACATTCATTTATATACCTAAATATGAATGTAAATGGCCTATGTCATTCATGAACTATGCATGAAGAAAACTTACAATATTAATTACTTAAAATATATACAAGCTTTGCCAATAGGTCCTTAGTTTAATAGTTGAGACAAATAGCTGATGTAGCCCACACCAAGGTTCAAATCTCTATGGCACCAAATAGTTCAATGTGACTAAATCATTGTAAGAGGGAAATGGTAACCCTTTCAAAACCCTACTTAAAAAAAAGTAGACAAGCTTTATTCTAAACTTCTCCTTCTTGGATCATTGAATTACAATATCATTCCTCTTAGATTCTTGGATTACTTTCTCATGGAGCATTATCTCCATAATATAGCCATAGTAATGTGACTCTTCAAGTACTTGATTATTACTCTTCATATAACAAGTCTCATGACCTTTGGCTTGTCATCTTGGCACTTGCATACAAGACTCTTCATAGACACTTGACTCTAAGACACTTGCACACATCTACATGACTCTTACACTTCTACATGCACTCCTAATCTAAGACACTTATGCACATACTCACATTACATATTTGCACTCTTACATACAATACACTTGTGCATATTCTCTCAATCTACACTTGCACTTTAACTTACATGACACTTGTGCATTTCCTTCACATTGAAACTTACATAAAAGAGAAAATATAAATCACACACCTAAACTATAGAATCAACCCTAATATATTACATATTTACAATTGTATCATAAAGGTACCATGGGGGTACATTAGCATGTACCAAACAATGTAATATTCCTCAACACCCCCATGTAATATATTATTTGGTTATTGAAGACTTTAGTCTTCAGTCGGTCTTCATCTTTGTCTTCAATATTCAAGTGACCTTGCATTGTTTATGAACCTCTAGTTGAGATTCTTCTTCACCTTCTTTGAGTTATGCTCTGAGTTCTTATTTATCAACTTGAATCTTAGGTTTATCATCTTGCTTGCATTTTTCTTTGAGTTCTTCATTCTTTAGATTCTTAGCCTTTATATCTTCATGATTTGGGTTACTAACCACTTGAGCTTTGGCTTCGGGTTCAATAACTTGAACTTCTTCTTTGTCCTTAGATATATATGATTCATTTATGATTACTTTGTAAGATAAATTTGGACCATATTTGATCCATTTTTCTTTTCCTTGTTTTCTAAATATTTTATCATAAAATGTTTTCCCTTCTTGCATTTCAAAAATTGAACACTTTGCTCTATTGTTAGAAATTCCTTTAAAAATAAGTTTTTGAAAAATAATGCCTAATCTGGGCATCCTTTCAAATCTTGCACAATATTTTTCTTTGTACCAAAAAAATGCTGGAGAATGAGATTTTCTTCCACAATATTTATATAGATAAATATTCCAACAATTAGCTTTTTCATGACCAATTATATTACAATAATTGCACTTCAATTGAATATAATGTCTTTTCTTCGATTTATTCTTCCTTTTTAGTTCTTCAAGTTCTTATGTTTCCTTAAGAAAACACATAGTCATTTATGCACAACTAAGACTACTCTTTATTTATTTTCCTTATAAATGAGTTGTATATTTTTGTAATCTATGACACTTTGAGTAGTCATAGAGTTTGATTTTGTTAAACTACTAGATTGTGATCTTGTAGTGATAAGATCTAGTTTTGAATTAATGAGAATATTTTTGAACCATTATGGTATCATTTTATATTCATTAAGGTCATCTATCAAGTTTTGAAAATCAAACATTAAAAGTTGTTCACCATTTCTTCACTATCTTCATTGAATGCATTTCTAATAATTTCTTCCATAGTATGAAATTCAATAAAATAATTTTATGATTTATTTTCTTTAAAGTAGTAATATTTATATCTCCCAAATTAAAAAATAACTCAAATATGAAATTTGCAAATTTTAAATTTTCTAATCTTTTGATGTAGAAAACATTTTAACTCCCAAATATATAAAATTTAATAAATTTCAATAAATAAAATTTCTTCAAAAAAAATTTAAATAAAAAACTTCTCTAATTTCAAAAACCTTAAAAAAATTACCTCAAACTAAAAAACTTCACTCCTTAAAACATTAAACAATCTTCAAAAATTTTCAAAAATAACTCCTTAAAAATTCTCAAAAACCTTGAAAAACTTAAAAAAAAACTTTTAACTCTAATCAATTTTTAATTTTCCTAATCTTCAACCTTTGGAAAAAAAATTAAATTCTTCAAACCTTATTACTCCATTCAAATCAAGATTAATTTTTTAAAACCCTAATTAATAATTCCTAATCCTTATTACTCCACCTAAGTTTTCTAAAAATCAAACTTGCATCTATTTCCCTCCAAATCTTATTATGTGTTGGAAATGGAATGCATAACATTAAATAATGTTACCTGGGTCTGTCAGCAATAATTTCGCTGCTACTACATGCTCCTTCAATACCTTTCAAATATTTTACTTCAAGTGTTGCTCCTTTCGTACATTTTTCTTTGAATGTTGCTCTTCAATGATACCTTTTAGATACTTCACCTCAAATGTTGCTTCAATGTCTTTTGAATGTTGCTCACTTTTTGTATGTTTTTCCACTACTTGCATTTGCATTGCACGTTAGACACTTATCTCTCCGTTGCTGATCAGGTGCTAGAATACCTTTCCCTTGCTTGTCAAATACCTTTCCTCTACTTGTAAAATATTAGAATACCTTACCACTATTCACTGAATGCTTGAATACCTTTCCACTACTAGTTGAATACTTTCATCTACTCATTGAATAACTTTTTATTATTGTAGAACCTTGAATTCCTTTCTCTTAGTACAAGTAAATCAATACTTTATTTAAGGACTTCAAACATGTTTTTATTTTCTAAAGATTAAGCTTCTCCAAAATATTTCTTTGCTAGAATTGTTGGAGATCAAATGTCTCAAACATCTCCTCGTTTTTCTCTACTAGAGGAGGTTGATCGTCTCCTAGTCCTTCTTTGCTAGTGTAGTCCAAACATCTCCCAATATTTTCTTCATTTTTGGAGGAGACCGAATGTCTCCTAGTTTTTTCTTCTTTTTTGAAGAAGACTGAACATCTCTTGGTGTCTTCTTCTCTGTTAAAGAAGACCAAATGTCTCCCTGTATTTTCTTCCTTTTCTAAATATATTTTCTATTGTTTTGTGTGTAGGCTTCAAGTTATAGTTGGCATCTCAAGCCATTGTGCAAGATTCTTCGATTGTTTAAATTTTCAACTGCAGGTTACTATCTTCAAAATCAATTGTAGTTAGCAATGTTGGCTTCAACTATTGTTCAATCTTCAACATTGGCTTTTATTGCTCTTCATTTATATCAATGGTGTTCTCTTAATTGCTTGTTCCTTTCAATATTTGCTTTTCTCTTGAAGCTCTTTTACTACGTAGGCCTTCTTAGGCCTTTTTATTCAATGTAGACCTCTCGAGCCTCTTCTTCAATGTAGGCCTTATTGGGCCTTCTCTCCAATATAGGTTTCTACTCTCTACTTTGTATTTCTTTTTGATGTACTTTTTATTTATCTTTAAATGCTTCTTCTATTCTTTGTTTTGTATTGTACTTATAAGCTAAAATTCTTCCCTATCTTTTTTAGAAAGCTTCTCAACCTCTATAGCTTAATATTTGTGACTCTTCTATCAATTTGAAATCTTTTGCAACTACTTCTTTCAATATAAAATCTTCTACAAATTTTTGGAATGTCTAAGGTCACACCTAAGAACTCAATATGATTATCCTCCTTACTATAGAATCCAATATCAATGTCAGGGGGGCATTGAATATCCCTCAATGACCAATTATATCTTAAGTTGGTTTTACCTCAATATTCAATCTACAAATATTCAAAAATGATTCTCCTCTTATTCTCTAGAGAATGCAAAATCTATGTTAGAGTGAATTTGTCCCTAAAATTATAAACTATCTTCAAAGTTGGTTCATCCAATCAATCAATTTCCAACTTCTCTTCTAAGTTGCCTTTTTATTCAATATAGTTGAGTCCTAGTCTTCACTAGTTTTCCTTCAACCAAGTGAAAATACCCTAGCATCTAAATCAAGGTGACTAAATCCTTGTTCCCTTAATCTTATACTCAATAATACCTTTAAAAATTAGAGCCCAAGTCTGCATTATATTTAAAGTGGACAGACTCTAAATTAACTTTATCAAAAGTGGACAAAGTTAATTAGTAATGGTGGCTAATAAATAACTCTATCAAACTGGACATAGGTGGTAGATATAATACCACAGTTGGCTTTTTAAGCCTTGCTACCACATGATGGCTTTTGAAGCCTTATTATTAATGTAAACTCACAAGATAATTATTCACAGGATCAAATATATGATAGTCGTAATATAATGAGATCAAATATAATGTAACAAAGATAATATGAGACAACTAATATGTATATATCAAGGCTTAACAATATATCAAATATAATTCATCAATTTGTTGAAATATGAATGTAATAGCCTGAATCATACAATATAATAAGACTTACAATATTAGTTGCTCAAAATGTATATGTAGACACCCAAAAGATGCACATTGCCACTTCTCCCATCATCATGGATGATCAATTTATAAAGCTCATGAAATTTGCAGAAATTAGCCTCAAAACACTATTCATTTATCAAAACAACTATTCATATTCCTAATCCCCCTTGGGCTACGTAAGCCCCTTCTTACGCTTAACCTTGGGCCCTCATGCGAGGGAGATATAAGGTAGCTTACAAGTATTATCATGGCAACAAATTAGTTCTTTCTTTCAGAATCCCAACTTCTTAAAGGACCTAATTACACTTCATGGAAAAATAACGTAAGGTCAATATTGATAGTTGAAAAGATTTGGGATATTGTTAAAGGGACAAAAACTAAATCCACTAAAGAAGCTAGAGAGATTCAAAAAGTATGAAGAATATGAATCAAAAGTTCTTATGATAATAACATTTGCAATTATAGATGAAATACAACCATATATTAGTTCAATAGCAACTTCTTCAAAAGCTCAAAAAATATTAGCCAAGATATTTGAAGGAAGGAATAAAGCCACTATCTTGAATCTCCAAACTCAATTGCATTCTCTAAAAGTTAATAGTAGTGAAAGTGCAAAATTATTTCTAAAAAGAGTGGTAGATATAAAAGGAAAATTGTTACCCTTAGGAGAAAATGTTGCAGACAAGTTTTAAATTTAATTTATCCTAAGAGCACTTCCAAAAAGCTACAAGCATTTAGTCACATATTTACAAATTCTAATTAAAGATACATCATTTGATGAGTTAGTCAATATACTACAAGAATATGAAGTAGAAAATTCAGTGAAAGATGAGATGACTAACAATGCCTTAGTCACAAAAGATTATCCATAAGGAAATGTTGCTTCATTCTCAAAGGGTAGATCAAGATGGAATAATAGATATTTTCAAGTATATAGAAAGAAAAAACATAATACCAATTATTGTAAAATTAATCCAAGAAATCAATATCAATAAAATCAAACAAAATCTAGAATCCAATCAAGTATGTCATTCCAACCAAGACATTATAAAAATCAATATAATTCACATCAGCAATAATTTTAGTGTCCATATACTTCTTAGAATCAATACAATCATCCTCAACTACAATATAGAGAAAGAAAACAAAAAGGACACTTAGTTCAAAAGATTCGAGAGATTCAAGAATTGGAAGAGCCTACAAATGAACACAAAGTTAAAGCTCATTTAGTCAAAATAGTATTTTATGAAGATACTATTTTTTTGCTTGATCAGGATACAGACAGGGATCAAGATGAAGAAAGTAGAAAAGAGCTCAAGTTCCAAAATCAGGAAGAGGACCATATTGAAGACTAAAGTCTTCAATAACCAAATAATGTAATACAGGGGGATGTTGGAATATATTACATAATTTGGTATATGCTAATGTACCATATTGGGTACATCTTTAGATTAGGAGTGTGTCTTATATTAGGATTTGAGTAGTTAATTTATGCAATATAATAAATGCACAAGTGTTGTTAGAATGTGCAAGGTACTTGATGATGTAAATGTGCATGTTGTCCATGCGTACATGAGTCTATAAATAGGAAGATAAAGTGTCATAGGAATATGGAAGGCCAAGAGTCATATTCTATTATATAATGGTCTTTGTAGTAGAAAGAAAGTAAGGGGAGAGTGCAAGAGCACATTAGAGTAGAGTACATGCTCAAGTTAGATACAATGTAGAGCATGTATGAAGAATGGAGCATTTGAGATCTCCATAATTTGTATGAAGATCCCATTTTCATGAGCTTTAATTAATGGTAGTTTTATGAGTTATTATTGAAGTTTCTTATGAGTTTTACATGCTTATTATATTACCATTATCATATATTTAATATTGCACACTTATTTTATACCTCGTGGTTGCATTTTATTAAGTATTTTAGCATTAAAAGCTAACAAAAAGATGATTTAGGATTTTATATAGGAGGAAGGTTAGGATAACCTGACTTTTGATTAGGTGGAGCTTGTAGATTTTATAATGGAAGAGTATTTTGTAAGCCTTGTTGAGTGCCTTAGTGGTTGGGAGAAGGTACATATTGTTGTCGATTTGAAGGTGGATAGCTAAATAGAGGGGGTATTTGGTTTAAGGTTTTCCCTAAATTCTCTACATCCCTATTTGACCAACTAGCACTTACAAATTTTGAGCCATACCCAAGGTTAAAATTGGGAAGTGATTTTTTCTTAAAGTGCTATAAATATTGATATTTGATGAAGCAAATTGACCTAGGAGTGGGGTTATTTCTTTGAAATTATTCATTTATTAACAAGACCCAATTAAATTTTGAGTTGAGATCATGCTAGCCAGAGGGTTGTTTTGGGTATTAAAAGCTGGTGGTTGACTTACCCCAACCTAATTATTGGAGGTTACTAGAATTTTATTATTTATTGTATTATTCACATCCATCTAAGGCATTCTATATAAATAATTGGTGTTAGTCATAATGGGTCCAATCGTGTCCAAGGCATGGTTTGGAGGATTTAAAATGGCAAAAACATAATAATAGATTGGGGGAAACTAAGGAAATTTATTTCTTGAGACACAAGGTTTTAACTTATTTAATCAACCATAAAAATCTTTCCTTTTGAAAAAGTAGGATTTGGCATTGAATAAACTTGAAGCTCATCATCTTGATGTACCTATGTGTCTATGTGTTTTTTCCCTTTTGAGTTATTTTGTTGGTATTATATTAACTCAACTAATACAAATTATTTACTTGATTGTTGCATATTTTATCACATATTCATAAGTCTAGGTTCTCTTGCATATGTACCTTCATGGATAGAGTTTTAGGTTTAAATTAAAAAAAAATCAAAATTTTCATAGGGAAGCAAATCACTCCACAAAGTGGAACAAATCATTTTAAAATTGTGACTTAGAGAAAAATTGATAAAGGAGGGCCCAAGAAAATCACTCTAGGTTACCATATGAATCAATTCCTTAATAGGAGTTTGGAAAATTTGTGTTTCCTAGGTGAATCAAACCTTCATATATTGAGAAAATAACTCTTCATATTTGACTTGGAGGAATTATAATCTCCTAAGTGAATCACTCTTAGCCATCGAGAAAATTGCTCGATGAAATAAAATTGAAATATTTATTAATGTTTTAGGTGATTGGCCTCAATTAGTGTGAATCATTCCAATTTTGAAATAAATTGCTCTTTGAGTGAAGTCTTTGTAAAAATTTCTCAAACTTTGGCAAAGGCAAATACAATTTGTGTGCCAATATAAAACAACATTGTTAATTATAGTGTCTTTGTTGTTACTTTTCAAAATATTTATGTCCATAATAGAGTCATCATTCACAAAGCACCTACAAGATTGAATGCAAAAAATGAAAGGTATGCAAAATTAGAGTTTATAGCATGACTAGGTTCAATCTCCCTTGGTCCCATCAGACACCCAAAAGCATGTTGAATTGAAAAAATCTCTAACTTCTTATGCATCCAGGATTCCATTTTTCCAAATTAGAAGAAAGGTAAGTGTGCCCCATTGAATATTCAAATTGAAACCAACTCCCCAATATACTCACTAAGTCTAACTAATATAAGTGCATAAAGTAAATGAATAAAAGTAAATTTTAAAGTTTAGGGTGAAAAAATTTAAAGTAAAATACCACCAATACCACAGCAAGTAGCATGTGTGATCAATCAACACCTAAGAAAATCTAGTAGCAACAATACATTCCACATGTATGAAATTAAAAAATAATGATAAGAGGATAAAAGGACAGTCCCACAGTCATCATGTCTTCCACAATCTAGGAAGGTAGTGCCACTAATGGAAAGAAAAACT
This sequence comes from Wollemia nobilis, assembly GCA_028583015.1. Classification (NCBI taxonomy): domain Eukaryota; kingdom Viridiplantae; phylum Streptophyta; class Pinopsida; order Araucariales; family Araucariaceae; genus Wollemia; species Wollemia nobilis. Next base: position 2,622,494 of record JAQPPZ010016675.1, read on the forward strand.
CTCATCAACTTCTTATTAATTCAAAATAAGTAAGAGCAATTATAATGTTGGACTCATAATGTGTAGATTTGATTGTATCAAGGCCAAATCATGTTTACAATGGAGTCCATGGATCCTATTTATAGAAAGAATTCACCCATAAGTTACCATGGGCGATAAATTCTTACTCCTAGTAAAAGTAAATATTTGGGGGCATCTTTAGAAAAATGATGCATCTCTAAATGTCACATACCTACAAATACATATATAAATGGCTTATAAGCCTTCCAAAATGCTTAGTGGTGCTAGTATATTCTAAAATATCACTTTATGGAGATATTCCTCTAGATCTATGTATTTTTTCTAACTTTACCTATTAGTGAGTGATTTGCTCTCGGAAGGAAAGCAAATTAATCTTGTTTGAGAGCACTTTGCTTCATGTTTCCAAGCAATTCACTCTTCAAGAACCAATTTCTCCATGCTTCCAAGTGCTTCATTCTTTAGTAACCAATCATACCACTTTGAGTGAATCATACATCTAGTCTAAACTTTACAAAATTAGGTATTTGAAGGCTTCAATCAATTGATTCAATGGTTTTACAAGTCTTCAAAATATAGGGGGATCCTAAGGTAGTAACCCTTGGTATAAAATCCACCTAAGTGGATGAGATGTGCCCTCAAGACCTCAACCAAGATTGGAAGACCCAAAAAAAGCTTCTAGATTAGCCTCTAAAGTAGGCAAATTCCTTATGGTACTAGCTAAACTAATAATGGATTTAAGAATAAAGGAAGGAATAAAAAGGGTTAGAACCTAGAAGTTAAATATGGTTGGGATTCATCCACAACAAGAGACATAAAGGCATGTGAGTCCCGTTCTCTTAAATAAACTGAACTGCCTAACAAACCAACTATTATCCAATTTTATAGGGCATTAATCAAATAAGCACATACATAGCTAAGCACTCCAGGAATTGAACAAATAGTAATCCAAAGAGATATCTAGATAATAAAATAACTTCAATAGAATATGCCATTCATCCAATTTTAACAAAAATTCTTAACGATGAAATTAACATACATACATGTTCTACAATATTCTTAGACAAAGGCCAAAAAACACTTCAATTTTCATTAAGAGGTGTATATCATTCAATCATATAACTTATGCAATTGTAAAATCCAAATATTCAACCCTTGAAATGGGTTACATTCAAGTGTTTATAAATTTATATTGTATTTAGTTATATTGGAATTATTATATGGAGGCTCTCCTATAGGCCTGTCGGGGTGAGTGCAAGAAGTGGTCATTGCTTTTAGCTCAACTAGGCTTAACCACTTCAAGCATATTTCATTGATGTGTCTAGCCTAGATTTTTCTTGAGAAGTTGGTGCGCATGTTAGACCATCAAATCCTGAGAATATTTTGATAGGTCTATTATCTTCCACTTCTTTCTATTGCATCGATCCAGTTGTGCAGGGATAGGTGTATGATGGATAAGCCTTCAATCATTGAGTTTTTGAATAGCAATGATGCTAGACGACTGGTAAACATCCACAAACTCTACTAACTAGGATATTCTTGGGAATTTTTCTACCAGATACCAAGAATTAATACTTGGATTTCATTGGACTAGCTTATTTTATGTCAAAATTTGTGCCTTAGAAAAATTTTGAGTCTAAAATTTGTATCTTTGAGCTGGATCCTTTTGCTTTACTAATGATGCCAGCTTGTTAATTAGTCTAAAAAATATCTACACAACTACCTATTAAATATTCTATATCGAGTGATTAAGAAGAGATTTGAAATATAATGCTTTCATGTTGGGTTTCATGCCTTAGAAATGTTTTTAATCTAGCCTTGGTCTCTCCCTGTGTTGGACTACCTATGCATTCTATGATAATATTAGCTATTGAAAAGTTTAGCCATCCTTTGATACTTAGAAATATTTTATATCTAGTAAGGGGTTGTCTTGATGCTAGACATCATTTTTTTTTGCATTGGATGATGTTAGCTTCTATAAAAGTCCAACTGCTTGCAAGCTCAGTTTCCATACCTAGCCAAAATTTGGCTCTAGTATTGTGAATGTTAGATACTGGCCATCAAATATTTATGCTTCTCTAATGAAATTAGTTGATCCAAAAGTATACCCATTTTGATGTACCAGGTGATTTTACCTTAGTCATTTTTGTGTTTGACCTTGTGATGAGTGTTAGATACTAGATTTTTGCTACTATTGTGTTTGCGTTAGCTCTTCAAAAATATTGGTCCCTTGATCCTTTATACTAGATGCTCATGTATTATCCAAAACTTAAATCTGATAGCTGTGCATGACACTGAACTACCTTGTATAGATCAAAATTTTAGCCCAACATTGTTGGTGTGTTGGAGTAGCCTACCTTAACCAAATTATCAATTTTGGATAGGCACTATTGGATATTGTTCTAACCTATAGTTCTATTGGCTAGTCTTATACCTTTGCTTTATAGTTATATCTTCTTTAGTTGCATGATCTGATATTTAGCTTATGCCCAAAATATGATTTTAGTGTATTATTGTATTGAGGCCTTGGCAAAATGAGAATACAACTCAAGAAAAATCACAATCTGGTTAATTTGCAAGGATTTGTGAATGTGGGTGGTGAAATCCACCTACATTATTGTGACTTTTGGGTATTTTTTCGATCAAAAGTGGAGAACCTATTAAGCCTTATATATGGGGTAACAAAAACATTGAGGAAAAGGAGATAGGAGATAAGATGACAAAAAATGGAGGTATAGAAGTAGGTAAAGCTTAAAACTATGTGAAATAATAGAATTTTAGAATAAGGAATTGGTGTAGAAAAAATGGATATGTGAGAGAGGTGTACATATTCTATATTTTTAACAAGGATCATTTAAAATATGCAGTGGAGAGTACCCTTGTTGCAGATACATCCCATTTGCCTATAAAACATGGGATTTTCTACAAAGTAGGGAGGAAGAAACAATCTAGTAGAAGGATGTTGGTAGTAGGTGAAAATAAAAATTATGTAACAAAGAGTGGGAGCAATGACAGATGGAGAATGTGGTGATTAGGAAATCATGAAGGTCACAAGAGGTGATTGGGGAGGCAAAAAAATGAGGATATAGAACACAGAGAAAAACAAGAGAAAAATAGGTAAGGGAAGAGAAAGCAAAAGGGACAGAGATACCTAGAGATAAGTACCTTTGAAAAAAATTAAACCTTCATGATCATAATATTCCATGGCTAAAAAATACTTTAAATTTGGGCAAGTTGCCTTAAGCAATTGTTCACCCAGGAAAATTACCTTAGATAAATATTCTAGGCACTTGGTAACACTATGCTTTTTGTTGCCTTCCTCTTTGCAAAATTGCATAGGACTCTTTGCAAAATTGCATAGGAACTCTTCATCAATATTGCAAATAGCTATGCAGTAATTTGGTTCTCTGGAGGTATGCATTGCTACTCAATATTAGGACCCTAGCATGAAAGAAGACTTCATGCATAAATTTGGCCTTGCATTTCTCTTCATAGACTTTATAGATGATGATGGCAACTAGAGAGTTAATTGAACTTTGGTTTTTATCAAAGTTAGCATTACTTGATGGATTTTTCTCCTTCATATGAAAATTTGATGCACATCCTCTTCTTTTTGTTCAACCAACTACCTCTTTCTACCGTAGCTTTTGATTTATTTCTTGCATGCTTGCTTATATAATCGAGTCACTATGTCACATGGCTAGGCTCCTACCATATCACTTACTTTCTCTCTCCTTAGTGATTGTTTTCACCTATCACTTGTCAACTTTGTTATTCTTATAATGACACCTAGCATTTGATTTCATCTTTGTGATACTAATATGTCATACAAAAAGCTATACATGTCTTATATTTATTCTTGTGTGTCATTTAACATAGTTTCTCTATCAACTTGAGCTCCTTTTACTGCTATTAAATTCCAACTAACTTGTCAATTGGGCTACACAATTGAGAAGAGTGGAAGGTAGTGTGGGGAAAGTGGGAATAAATATGGGTGAACATGGAGCAATTGAGAGAAATGGAGTGGATTGGGATAAAAAAAATGATAGAAGATGAAGTATAATGAAATGAGGAGGATGGTAAATGAATGGGTGGAATGATACCTAAATGAAAATATTATATAATTTTTTTTGTGGAAATACAGTTTCATTCATTTTTCTTATTATTGTTTGGCCCTAGGTTGGCCCATCCACACCAAGGGCTCAAACAACAATAAGGAAAAGGATGAACCTTTTTTCTTTTTCTACCTCATAGATATAGAGGAAACTTAGCTTGATTGGGTTTAAAGAGCATGTAGAGTTATGTATGTTATAGGATTACTTTTAGACACGTGCTTCAACCACTCCTTAGGCTTGATAAAATATATTTTCCCTTATCTATGTTTATTTTTTTCTAATCAGCCTCATAAAATCTTTAGATGGCCTCTCTTATTTTCTTTTTCCTTTGTTTTTAGACTTCACTTCCTTGGCACAGTTTGGATATTTCTTAAGCAATAAGGAGGAAGAAAAAAAGGGGGACTATCAAAAGAGAGTTTATCTTTGCCATAAATCAACATAGGCTAAGATGCCTTCCAGAACTTAGGTAGAATTTGGGGCAATGATACAACATTGAAAGGAAGGACCTTCTTATATATTCCATTGGTTGGGAGTAACACTACTCCATTGGTCATTTTTTTTGGGTATGCGCTTGCCTATTTTCAAAAGAAATATTCCTCATGTAGTTAACTTAGAACCTTGTTAAGGTTTCTTATTCAATGTCTTATGAGCTATGTATCTAATATTAGTTAGACCCTTGCATTGATTTGACCTTGTGAGTCTTCCAACTCCAAGGATTACCTAGCACAAGTCATCAAGAATTAATGTAGTTAGTCATGAATTACTAGACACCTTCCTTTTGTGTCAAATTGGTAAAATGTGTTTGCATAGTTCCTAGGAGCATTTTAATTGTCATCTTCGGGTCTAGCATATCTCATTCCTCTGCTACACTCAAGTTTCTCATTGGTGTCCTATGATTTTCCAACCATGTCTATTGCAACCTATGACTCTCTAGGTCTTAAGACTATGTGTAGCAAATCGTTGGGTCTTATTATTTTCCCAAGTTTGACAGGATCATCATATCGATAGTGTGACCACTCATGAAGAATTTACGATAGGTGACTCTTTATTCTTCCTCTAGTAAATTCAATATCCTCATATGCGTGTTTTTAAGACTTCCCCTATTGGATCTATCTATTTCTCTTCATATCTTTTGATATGATATAACTTGATATTTTCACTGTGTATCTAGATCATCTTTTTGTTGTAGGGGATGGTGACATCACTATGATCTAGGTCTAGGTGTCCCCCTAGCTGCTCCAAAAACTCCATGGACAAGCATATCCTAAATTATGGCAATACATCTATAATTGTCACATCATGTGCTACTACTGAGCATTTATATAGCAATATTAGGACCCTCCTTTTGATGTCAATTGTCTAAAATTACCTCCTATTAAAAAAATCCAAAATCTAGCTTTAGATTTGTTGTACAGTTATGTAAAATCCATTCCTCTAGGCACAAGGACAAATAGAAATACAAGGGTTGGATTTTGATTCAACCAGATGATGATCACTTAATCACTAATTCATGTTCCTAAAAATCATTTTACCACCTTCTAACCCCCTCATATCTTCAACTATATTCACTTGTATAAGAACTAGCAAATATTCCTTAGCTATTTTATCTTTTGTAATGTTACCTTTAGCTTTCTTAGGCGATCCTTTTAATAAATTTTTAATATAGTTTAGCTATTTCTTCCCTCTGTCCTTTGGTCATGGCTGGGCAATATAAGTTTTGGTAAGATTATTTTCTTTGTTGGTTTATCTCCCATAGTTCTAGATCTAACATTTCTTATGTAGACAATCCAATATTTTATTGCTTTTATTGTAGAATTTGCATATTTTTTGGCTTACCCCTTCTTGCTTGTCCCATATCCTACTCTTTATCTTGGATATTTAGAGTCCTTTGAGAATGTTATGGGAATGAGAGATACCCAAATCTTAAAACCAATTTTTTGGTAAATTTTAGAACCCATTTTCTTTTTGTAACCTTCATCTGGATCCACTACACCAGCCCTCAATTTTTTTGATCTTTTATGCTTGGATGGAATTGCGTTTGATAGCTTACACTAGTGTTATCATTCTCACCAATGCACATTATTTAGTATTCTAATGAGAATATCTCCTATGAGTATGCTTTGTACTTTGTTTCATCACTTTATTGATCCACCTTATTGTGCTTATTTATGAAGTGTTGGATCACAACCCTTAGCTCCTAATTTTTTTTGGGGTTCTAGGATGGTCATTGTAGGCACATTCCTTTTGAAAGGATGGCATAAAGGGACTAGTTCTATGGGCATTATTGGTTGTTAGAATGGTAATCTTGGGAAAGGAACCTGTGCATTCATCTGGTGGATCAAAATAAGTCTCTAATATAGTGGTTCTAAGAGGGAGTTTTCTCATTGAAATGACCATATTTCCTACCATGGAAGTGTAACAACCCTCCTTGGTGGGACCTATTCTTGATATTGATTTATATATTGATGTGTGGATGTCTAATGCATAGTTTTTTTCATGATGTCATTAATAATGGGTAGTTGCATTACATGCTTTGTTTATACTCTTGGAATATGGTCCTAATGATATAATTATGATTGTAGGACTAGGTGCTCTTACTAATGGATTGACACAAGACAACCACCTAAGAGAAATTATAGGAAATGATGGTGATGACTTGTTCATTGATAGATCTAGGGTTAAATGTACCCTTCATATACATGAATTGCATTTTCTTGTTTCATGAATATACCATTGGACCATGAGATTGATAATTGGCAAAGGAGTCATTCTTAGAAAGTAAAGGGGGACAATGTGTTAGTTATCTTAAAAATCCACTTACTTAAGGATAAAGAAATGCGTTGTATTATTGTTTTGGAGAAGTCCTTATTTTGGTGGTGCTTTAGAAGCTTGGAATTGTTTGGATATCTTCGATAAAGTATTAATTAGGGTAACGATATTAATACTTGAAATATCAAATGTTAATATTACTAACACTTGGTATTAATTTAATGGAATGAATAACTAATTCTAAGGAGGTATCTTGATTTAAGCATAGGACATTGATTCCATGCTTGCAAAGGATTTTCTTCCTTTCTCATGTTGATTATGTTTATAAATACATTTTGGTTAAGTATATTGTTTATAATTGTATTTAGATTAAACATTAGACATATTAGTAATGCTTGCTAATATATTATCAACCTTAGACAAATTTACAATTAACATTAATCTGAATTAAGAAACTCTATCTTGTGCTTTGAGCCTTTATTTCATGAATGGCCACACATTGAGAAGTTTGTGGTTACGTTGGCTGACATGAGCTAAGGTAATATTAGGAAAACAAAGGTGTTGTTGGATCTTGAATCATGGAAACATTTGAGGAATTCATAACACCTACAATCTAGGAAGGAAGGCTCCCCTTTTTAAATCCCCAAAGAAGGCAGTGGGGGGATGATTAACAAAGGAAGCATAGACACCAAAATCTAGGCATTTACATTTCATCACATAATTCTTCATAATAATATATGCCTAAGTCTAAACTTAGGTATATAATTCCTACACATCATTCATTCACATTGCACATCACAATTTTACATAATAATATATATGTCTAAGTCTAAACCTAGGCATATAATTCCTGCACATCATTCACCCACATTGCACATCACAACTTTGCATAATAATATATGCCTAAGTCTAAAATTAGGCATATAATTCCTACACATTATTCATCCACATTACATATTTTAGTTCTGCATAATATTATGTGCCTAAGTTTTGACTTAGGCATAAAATCCTGCACATAATTATATTTTCTAGATTTTATTAAATCTAGGAAATATCCTCCTAGGATACCCTCTCTCCTCACTTGACATGTGTCCTAGCCACATCACCATCACTCCTTTGCCACCTCTCATACACCCTTGTCCCCTTTGTCCCTTCACATGGGGAAACCCTCCACACTTCACTCCACTTGCACCTACCCACTTGCCACATCTCACACCTCACTCCATACATCACTCCACTTGCACCTACCCACTTGCCACATTTCCTTAGTTAAGTGAGACACTTCTAGTGACTCACTGCAACTACCCAGGGTAGGTGGCTACCTAGTCCTTGCCACTTGGTAGCCCTAGCTTGCCACCTGTCCTTCCCTCCAAAACCCTCAAAGGCCTATAAAGGCACCATCACATGACCAAAAAAAGGAGGAGAAGGAGGGAAATGTTAATGTTATGTTGCTTGAATTATGCTATGTAAGCCATACTCATTGTTTGTTTTCTTCTATTCATATTCATTTACATTAGTCATTTTTATTACATTTATCATATTCATTGTGATAGGTGCTACTAAACCCTTATCCGTTTGCATGTGTGCAAATTTCAGGTTCAGGATTCAACAAGCTCAAGGTCATCACGGTGGTCACGATAAACTCACCTCCCACATTGTTGTAGCATGAAGATACAAAGACACCATCCTTGATCTGTAAAAGAGATTCCCCTTTGGCACATCTCTTTGTAAAATGCACCCTAAAAGGATCAAAGTGTATCAAAAGGGACTTTCCCGAATTTAATAAAATGTGTCATTTTTATTGCAATGGTGTTGTGTTTTTATGTACACAGGAAGCAAGTGGGTGATGAAGGATGTAGAAGGAAGTTGTAGAGAACATTACTATAGAGGCTATCCAGTAGAACATAGAGGTAATTCACCTCCACTTTTGCTTTTGTCATGATGTTGTTTGGAGAATGTTACTTTCTTCTATATACGCCTTTTTCATATTTTTTATGCTTGTTTGGATTGCTGTGAGAATATTGTACTTGAGTGCAATGTCCTTAGTTGTATTAATATTGTGTTAATCCCCTATCCAATGCTAAATCTTGCCTCCTTTAATTGTGTGAAGTTTTATATCTTGTAGATTTGTCTACCCTAGCTTATCTAGAGTTGTGCTAGTTTGTTCCTTGATTCCTTCTAGGTTTTGGCAGTTGGTGTTGATACTTCCTGATAGACGTCTATTTTTGTCTATCGCTCTTGTCGTTGTTTTATCTAGATAAGGTTTTGGAACCCTTTGTATTAGGAGTATGTCGGGTCATCCAGGTCTACTGGTGTAGGCATTGAGAAGAGCTTGGGTGGTAGAACCTTGGTATTATTGTAGTATAGCTTTGATCTCTTGTTAAGAGTAGAGAGAGCATAGATTTATGTTCCCTTGGTAGTCTATTAGGCTCCTTTAGGGTTTCCTTGATTTGAATATATGAGTGTTCTACTACTTTATTTTCTATAACTTCTTCTCTGTCATATAAGTTTTGGAATTATCTTCTTTTGGTGCAAATATTTTCTTAACCTTTTGTTTGGCTTGGGATGGAAGTAGAAGAAGATTATGTTATTTTGGGAAGTTGTTAAGTATTTTTCTTGAGGCTATTGCCTTTAATTGAAATAAATCTATTCTTGTTGTAAAAATATACTTTGATAAAAGAAATCATAAGTGAATGGATTGCTTTCTTAAAGTAGCTTAATGTGATTAGAATATATTGCTATAAAGGATAATTTATGTGAATGGAAGAATTATCTTCAAGAACCTTTATGTGTATAAAATTATTGTTTGAAAATATGGTAATTAATAATTTTATGAGGCTAGGGTAGATAAAGAAAATTATTAATAAGGGAAGTATGGGATTCCCTCAAAATAAAGCAAATTATAGTTGAATGTTTGCTTGAGTAAACTCACATCTTATATGTTTTAGTGATTACCTTCAAGAAATATTATATATATGGTTGATTGCATTAGAAAAGTTAGTTTGGTTCTTTTGCTTGGAAGGAAGGAAAAATATTGCATTAGAAAAGTTTGTTTGATTCTTTTGCTTGGATAGAAGAAAAAAAATACTAATGGTTCCTGAGACTTCAGTAGTTAAAGGGGTCATTATAGAGAGAAGTATGGGATTCTCTCCTTATTTGTTTATTAATATTGTATGCATGGTTGCTTGCATTATAATTAGAGCATGATAAAATGAATTGCATCTAGAGCTATCCTAATCCCTTAGTATTCCTCAAGTTTTCTCATGAAGAAGGTTGTAGGAAGAAGGTAGTGTAGAGACCACTTAGGTGGATTGGCTTTGATGTACCTTGGATTATAAAATTGTTATGTAAACAAGAGTTTTATTTGTATTGCATAGATGAAACTTTAAAGTTATTAAATAGCTAGATAATTTTGCAAAAAAATGAGAGCTTGATTATTGAACAAAAGCAAGGATTATTTCCATTGCCTAGTATTCTTATTGGTCAAGAAAATTAAATGTTATCTTATGATCTACTTTTTATGAGATGTTATTGTAGTCTTTATTGAATTAAATTGGGGTATACTCAAATACCTCTACACCAACATGTGCCCAATCATGGGCCTAATCAATCAGGGTATACTCAAATACCTCTACACCAACAAGTGCCAAATCAGGGGCCTAATCAATCACGATATAATCAAATACTTCTACACAAAAAAGTGCCCAATAAGGGGCATAATTAATCGAGGTATACTCAAATACCTCTATACCAATAAGGGCTCAATCAAGGGCCTAATCAATCAAGGTATACTCAAATACCTCTGCACCAAAAAGGGCCCAATCAAGGGCCTAACCAATCGGGGTATACTCAAATACCTCTGCACCAACAAGTGCCCAATCAGGGGCCTAATCAATTGAGATATACTAAAATGCCTCTACACCAACAAGTGCCCAATCAGGGTCCTAATAAATTGGGGTATACTCAAATATATTTGCACCAACAAGTGCCCAATCAGGGGCCTAATCAATCAGGGTATACTCAAATACCTTTACAACAACAAGTGCCCAATCAGGGGCCTAATCAATTAGGGTATACTCAAATACCTTTACACTAACAAGTGCCCAATCAGGGGCCTAATAAATCAAGGTATACTCAAATACCTTTACACCAACAAGTGCCTAATGAATCGAGGTATACTCAAATACCTTTACACCAATAAGTTTCCAATAAGGGGCCTAATAAATCAAGTTATACTCAAATACCTTTACACCAAAAAGGGCCCAATAAGGGGTCTAATTAATCAGGGTATACTCAAATACCTCTACAATATCAAGTTCCCAATTGAGAGCTAAATCAATTAGGGTATGCTCAAATACCTTTGCACCAACAAGTGCCCAATAAAGGGCCTAACCAATTAGGGTATTTTCAAATACCTCAATAAAAACAAGTGGTAGTTCAAGGGCTACCTCAACAAGGGTATATCCAACAGGACCCTAATCCCACATCATTTTATCAGATGAAAAATCAATAGGTGCTTGATACTGAATGGTATGCACAAACACCTCCTCATAACACACAACTTGAGGTGACCACACAAACAAAATATTATGAGGGGCTTGATCCAATTTATAAATATGAGGCCAATCCTATGGTCAATCAAACCCCACATTAGAGTGTGAACCCAAATTTGAATCAAAATACCATAATTGCTCATCAAGCACCCCATACCAACTATCAAATGCACAACCACAATTACCCAAAGCTTTCATTGATTAATGCCTCGGTTGGTTCCACCCTCATAGTGTCAATCTTGCCATAGACTATGTAAGACCAGATCAAGTAATTGTGAACACACTCAAATAGTTATGGGTACAACAAACCCACTTATAGTGAGTTCTGATCAAATCCCATCCATCCATATGTCCACATGCCACCCTACCCCTCCAAGTTTGATCTTAAATTTGACAAATTTAGAGGTAGGGAAGACCCCTGGGAATATTTGAGCAACTATCGATTTACCTATTACCGCATCAGCAATTGGGATGCCTTAATGCTCAAAACCTTCCCATAATCACTTGGGGGACCAAGTTTGAGCTGGTACGATAACTTGCCTAGACATAGCTTGTATATAGTTGAACAACTACCAAATGCTTTCCTAGAATACATTGCACTCAACATAAAAAATCAGACATCATGTCTAGATCTCTACAACCTATAATAATTTGAGGATGAGTCCATCAATGACTATGTTACACGATGGTGAGTTGCTATCAATGATATACCTTTCTCTCTTCCTCAAACAAAATTGGTTAAAGTATTTGTTAGGAGTTGTATTAAAGCCATATCTAGAAATTTATAAATGCAACAACATGGATCTTTCGAAGAAGCTTCCAATCATGCCAAGCTTATCGAAGAGGTTAAAATTCAAAAGGGGAAGATCAAACCCCACAAAAATTTTGAATACAATCCTAAGCAATTTCAAAAGGGTAATTCTAGTCAAACCCAATCCAAACCCCCTTAAAACACCAATCTAGTGCTCAATGTGATAGCCACACCACCCACTCAAAATGTTCCATTGCAACAACAAGGTCATCCACACCTGAGGAATACATTTCCCCCAACATTGTAACCTAACATGCGTACCCCCCAATGTATGGGCGATCATCCACCCCACACATGGACCCCTTTGATCGAACCTATGGATAACATCTTCTAAAGGTTGCTGATTATTGGTCATCTAGTCTTACCTCAAATTTTACTAGAAGATCCTATCACCCTAAAACCAAGAGGATATAATGAATACACTCATTGCGACTAGCATTGTCATAAAGGGTATGATATTAGTATTTTCCAATAGTTTAGGCACCTTGTCCAAGATCTCATTGATAATAGTGCCATTCAGGTTAATAATCCCTTGGATCCCTCCAACAAAAACTTGGATGTCTTTCGAAACCCTCTACTGCAACACACCATCCCCAAAATGCAGGCTACCACATCAAATGCACAAAGGCAAAACCCTTAAGTAAATAAGGTCAATCCCGTATCTGAATGACAAGGCTTTGTTGGGATGATTAAAATTATCACAAGAAATAACAAATATACCTCTCAACCTAATTCATAATAGGTGCTAGTGCTTTCTCCACCATCTTCTACACCTCCACAGACCCAAGGTCCACCTACACTATAGAGGCCAATCATCACCATCAAAAGTAGTCTTACCCATCAAATTCAAACTATACCTATCAAGCTATAAATATAAGACCTCCTACAATAATCACAACCTCATTGTGAGGCCTTAAATGACATATTAAGGTCTATTGATCTTCAAAAAAATGATAACAGTACTTTTGCTAACTTTTTCAATAATGTGCGTACCAGCATGCAAACGTCCATAGTGTTCTACGACCATGAGATCACAACTCTCATAGGCCTTGGGTTAGATCCTCCTATGCACATAATGGCAGAAGTAGATGGCACCATCTATAAATATGTGTTGATTGATACTAGATATTCCATCAAAATCATCACATCACCCACCCTCAATCATCTCAACATTCCACTTGAACATCGCTCTGTCCTTGCAATGGACTTGTGGTCTTTCAATGGCACATTATGTCAAACTTTGGGTACAATCATCCTACCAATCAAGGTAGGTATAAAAAAAATACCCACCCTTTACCGTATCATCAAGGGTAAAATTCAATAATTTTTTCCTCCTCGGTATACCTTGGATCCAAGACATACAATGTGTTCCCTCAACCATCCATCACTATATCAAATATATACATGCATGAGAGGTACATGGAATCTAGGTTAATGATGATCCATATTAGTTTTGTAATTTAATCACATTATTGCCTACTACCACATTTCCTTCCACCACCTTACAACCACAACAATCATACCTCCAATCACCACCCAAGCAGCAACAATAGTAGCATCAACATCCTCAAATCCTTCCCTATTTACCTATTCTCATCCTCCCCCACAACCATCTTCCCAACCATCCACAACTATTTTCCCACCTCCTTCCTTCACCACTCACATACTGCCTCATCAACCTTTTTCTAATGCCTCTCCTTGCTCTTCACCTTCCCAACCATCCACAACTATTTTTCCACCCCAATCCTTCACCACTCACATATCGCCTAATCCACCTTCTTCTAATGCCTCTCCTTCTTGTTCTCCACCTTCACAACCATTCACAAACATTTTTACACCCCTTCCTTCACCACTCACATGTCGCCTCATCAAAATTCTTCTAATACCTTTCCTTCTCATTCTCCACCTTTCCAACCATCCACAACTATTTTTCCATCTATTCCTTCACCACTCACATGCTACCTCATCCACCTTCTTCTAATACATCCCTTTCTTGTTCTCCATATTCTAATACCTCCACTTCTTACCCGCTTATCGACCCAATACTCTACCACCTATCATCTCCATCCCACTCACCAATCTTCCACTCGAGTCCCAAGCATCCACTTCTTCTACCTTACCTTCAAAAAATTCTAGATCCTTGATATCCCAAATGTGTCCTGAGACACCACACATCTCAGTACTTATTACAAGTACAACACCTAGATAATATGTGGTGCATAACACTCACATCACCCCACCTAACATCCAATCAACATGTGATTTTGGCTATCATCAAACTTTACCTTTGACTATTGATGTTGTCATTCCAGTGGGGGTTCCCTTAAATCAAACCAACTTCATTTATGGAGGTATTGATAACTCCTTGCAATCAATAGAACACTCTAAACTTGAGCCTCCATTCTATGTCAACTTTGATTACTTGTCTAACCCAAATTTTACCTTACGCTATTTTTGATGACACAATTGGCATGGGTATGGTTTGAGTCACCATAAATAAGGATGATGTAACATCATCAATCCTCTCTTCCTACATACCAATGATAGATTAGGTATAGGATATTAGAGCACAAATCAATATGTATTAACATACCAATTCAAATACTTTAGCATCATGCTTATAGATTCTGAGGAGGAGAATGCTACAGATTTAGAATGCCCTTCTCCAATAGAAATCCAATCTCCTCAGTCATCCATCAACATTCCTTCCTCTTTATTTCAAATAACCATGATTCACCTGGAATCTTATCACACCTTTGATGATGAGTTGGATGTACCATTCGATAAACTCTCTATCAATTCAAATAGCTCTAAGGAATTGTCTACCCCCATCTTTCCCATTACTGAGACACTCGAGGGAGACAATTATTTTCTTCGTATGTTTCCCATTCCCCTTCTAATCCTTTCCCTCCTTCCTTATGAATTCCCACCATAACAACTTCTTCCATCAGTTTAAGATCCTAATCCAGTCTACTAGACCTGCTAATACGATGTAACACACACCATCCATACAACATACAATCAACATGATATCGATTGACCTATTTGCCTCTCTTTGATACGTCGTACATCCTGATCGTATTATTACCATAGATCCAAATTATATTAATTTTGATCACCTTCCACCCAATCCATATCCACACCATTTTCTCCCCACCCCACAAGTCATTCGCCATGCCAATACCTATATTTTACCATCCCATTAGTCTTCTAATGTGCACCATATGAGCATAAATAATGATGATGCCACTCCCATGGACAATGCAGTTGATGATTTACATCTCATTCCCATACCCATCCAACTGGAGGATGGATCCCATATATTGGTGGAAGATACCATAGACATCAATATTAATGATGATTCTCAAAATCCTCGTATTCTCCAACTAGGGGTAAGCTTGTTTTTTGATGAACATCAATAATTCACTACACTTATTAAGGAGTATAAAAAAAGTATTCACTTGGTCATACATTGACATGCTAGGACTTGATTTCAATACGATGGTTCACAACATAATGCTTGACAAAGATGCCAAATCTATCAAACAATGACTTCAAAAAATGCATCCTACCATCGCTTTGATGGTAAAAGATGAATTGCCAAAAAATTTAGATGTTGGATTTATTCAACCAATTGATTACCCTGAATGGGTAGCAAACGTTGTTCCCATTGGAAAATCAAAAGGAGGAATCTAAATCTGCACTGACTTTCAAGGTCTTAATATTGCATGCCCTAAAGATGACTTTCCTCTTCCAAACATCGATACACTAGTCGATTCCTATGCTGGTCATGAAATGTTGTCCTTAATAGATGATTTTTTAGAATACAATCATAATCAAGCTAATCTCGATGATCAACATAAGACATCCTTCATGTGCCCCTGGGGGACATTTTGCTACAAAGTCATACCATTCGGCTTGAAAAATGCAGGTGTCACATATTAATGTGCCATGACCTACATATTCCATGATTACATGCATAAATTATGGAAAATTATGTCGATGACCTTTTGAAAAATCCAAACAAAGTAGTCAACACATTGATGCCTTAGAAAAATATTTGATCGCCTCCTCGAATATAATTTTTGACTAAATAAAAAATGCATCTTCAAAGTACTATCTAGAAATTTTTTATGATTCATCATCTCTCAATGGGGTATCGAAGTGGGCCCTAAAAAAGTAAAAGCCATCACTAAAATGCCACCCCCAACAAATTTCAAACAATTGTGTAGCTTACAAGGCAAAATTAAAGCGATTTGTCGCTTTATTGCACAATTGTCAAACATGTGTAGACCTTTTAACCACTTGTTACAAATGGAGGTGTCCTTCACATGGGATCAAGCATGCCAAGAAACCTTCAAGGACATCAAAAAATATCTTACTTCCCCACCAGTCTTAACACTACCCCACCCCAACCTACCATTTCATATATACATATCAACCACCAATTTTGCTTTGGGTACTCTATTGGCCCAAAATAATCAGGGTTGCCATGAACAAGCTATCTATTATATCAGTTGCACATTGGTCAACTACAAAACTCAATATGAATATGTCAAAAAAGCTTTTCTAGCACTTGTCTTCACCATGAAAAAACTTCAACATTACCTAATCAATCACACTATATACGTCATTGTAGGGATAATACCTTACGATACATGATGGGTCGATCATATCAAAATGCAAGGATCATTAAATGGTTAATGTTACTCTTAGAGTTTGACTTTGAATTTATACATCAAAATTCTATTAAAGGATAATCCATTATATATTAGCTGGTTGAAGCTCCACTTCTAGATGACAAACCTCTTCTCATTGAACTTCCTGATGATTCTATCTTTCATATCACTGAATAGGAAGAATATGTTGACTTGGATGATAAAGTGTATTTGATAATGTAATTTTATGGTAAAAAATACCAACAAGGGGGAGGTGTTGGATGTGTATTCTTCACACCACATGGGCTTCCAATCCCATTCTCCTTCCCTTGTACAAACAACAATGCAGAGTATGAAGCCCTCATCTTGGGTCTCAAGACAACTCTCTCCATGCGCATTCACCATATCCAAATCATTGGTGATTACCTACTAGTAATTAATTAGGTAACTATCAAATATAACTGCTACTACATCGTACTCAGGGTTATGCATAAGGGGTCAGACCTAAAATGTAATTATAAAAAAAATAATTCATTTAAAAATCTTGGTGAATCCTAGCTAACTTTATTTAGGAGACATGGTGAATTACCTTTATTTTTTTACCAAAAATTATAAAACAATGGTGAATTTGAGAGTTTCAACTGGAAATCGATTAAAAAACAAGGTTTGGTAATAAATCGATCATAAAATAGAGTTTGGATGTCGGTTCAGGCACAAAATAGGGTTCAAATTTTAGTTTGGGTGCCAAATAAGATTTGAATTTTAGTTTGGGTGTAAAATAAGGTCTGACTATTGGTTCTGGTGTAAAACAAGATCCTACTTTTGGTTCAGGTGCAAAATAAGGTCCAACTTCTAGTTCATGTGCAAAATAGGATTTGGCTTTTGATTCGAGTGCAAAATAAGATCCAGCTTCTGGTCTGAATGCAAAATAAGATTCGACTCTTGATCCGGGTGCAAAACATAATTCAACTCTTGATCCTTTTGCAAAATAAGGTTTGACTCTCAGTCCCATTGCAAAACATGGTTTGATCTCAGATTGGGTGCAAAATAAGGTTCAACTATCAGTCTAGCTGCGAAACAAGATCTGGTTATCGATCTAGTTGTAAAACAAGGTCCGACTATCGATCCAGTTGTAAAATAAGTTCTGGCTATAAAAAATAGTCTAGCCTTGAACCAGGTGTAAAATAAGGTTTGATTATCGGTTTGACTCTTGATCCGAGTACAAAACATGATTTGACTCTCAATCTCGGTGTAAAAAAAGGTTTGACTCTCCGTCCTATTGCAAAAATCGGTTCAACCTCAAATCAGGTGCAAAATAAATTCATCCAAATGCAAAACACGATCTGGTTTTCGGTCTTGGTGCAAAATAAGGTTTGAATTTTGGTCCATTTGCAAAATAAGGTTCAACTAATAGTCTGTATGCAAAACATGATCCGACCACGGATCGGGTGTAAACTTGTATTCAGATTCAGACCAGGTGCACCAAGGTTTATGCTACCACATGTCATGTGATAGGTCAACCACATTGCATGTTGAATGACATGTTGCCATGTGTCCACCTATAGTCATTTCTATCTATATAAGGCATTGAGAGACATTTTTTTGTTTTCATTTATATGACTGTTAACCAAAGTGAACCCTTCCTGAGCGATCGTTTCCCAAAAACCTTCCTAATCCAATTTCTCCTACTTCTACAACTATCAATAGCCACCACATCCACCTCTTATGCAAAAATTGTATTCAATAACCTTTATTGCTCTATAATTTTTGTTATATTGACCATCCTAGGTTATGAATTTTCATGGGTAAATGACACAGGTTTGCAGAACTTGCTTTCTATGCTCCAATTCAAGACATATAAATTCATTTTGCATAGTATCATAGATGGTTATGACCATGACCATGACCATGCCATAGTTAATCTACAATTATAGAATAGAAAACTATTATTTACAATGATGCCTATAGACATCTAAAGATTGATCGATATTCCTTTCAAGGATGCTCCTCGAGTGTCACTGAAGTTTGTGTTGTATCTAAATGATAGACATTACTTGGAGAAGACTTACAATATCAATACGAAATTATTGTCAAATATAATTCTCATTTCTTAGATTCTATTAATGTTCAAAATTTAAAATTTGTAATTTTTAAGCTATTTATTTTGTGCAGCTTTCGCCTCTAAGTCAAAAAGAGGGTTAACAAACACCTCTATTCAACATCCAGCTCTGAAGGTGATTATTGAGTTCTTCTAGGCAAGACTAATTACGCATGGAAGAACAAAACTTTAGTTCTGGGTAGTAGTCTACATGATTCACTGTCTGCACTATGAGAAGTTTGATTGGTGCACATATATTATAGATGACATCAGAGCATAGTTGCATGGCATCCAAATGAACACAACGACCATAATGGGGATCATTAATTTTATTTTAGCACTTTATTATGATTTTTTTCATAATTTATA
This sequence comes from Wollemia nobilis, assembly GCA_028583015.1. NCBI lineage: Eukaryota > Viridiplantae > Streptophyta > Pinopsida > Araucariales > Araucariaceae > Wollemia > Wollemia nobilis. Next base: position 2,641,885 of record JAQPPZ010016675.1, read on the forward strand.
GAATACTCCTATGCCAATTGTGGTGCATCCAACACTATAGGGCATTGCCATGACACCCGAGGAGCTAAAGGTAAATAAGCCCATCTTAAATCATCAAATATTTTTTTAGATTTTAACATATTTTAATTTTTTAATTTTTATTTGCACCTAAATACAAACTAGGGCAGCCACCTCAAGGGCAAAATAGGATAATGCCATAAGGGGTCACATGTTGGAGGCCACTAGTGATTCTGAAGACACTGCATCACATGCATCACCACTACAGAGGTCACTTAAACGTTTGAGGCATGTTTCTTCTCTAGGGGATTTTCATGCACGTATGTTTGCACAAAATGTGTAATGTGCATCTAGTGAGACCAACCCTACAACACGTAAGTTTCTCTTTTCAACTTTTATTTCTATATTTGTTTACTTAAACTTATAATAAATTTTATTATATTTTTTCTTATGTTTTTAGACTTACGCCCCACCTTGGGTCCACTCAGCACCCAAATACATTAGATCTCATCATCTTAAGGTAAATGAATGTGTATTTGCTTTGAATTAACATGTATTTTTTTTCTATTTTATTTTTGAATAATTCTAACAATTTTTTTTTTACTATTTTTAGGTGCCTCTCAACAACAAGTTGTGAGAGGTAATGTTATACCGCCACCACCTCCACCACAACAATGATAGCCATAGGTTCAAATAATGAGAGGGCATATGCATGTTGGTGTTGGAAAACAAATTTTTTCATGGAGATCATGGGGGCCAACATCAAGTGAGAATGTGTCTGTGTTCCCAACTTTTTCATTGAACACAAATACACAAGCACCAAAAGTTTCAAGTGTGGGATTAGATAATATCCCACTTGATGATGATTATTTGTTGTAGGGCAACATTTTAGGCTTCAAGGCAACACATGTAATTCAAGAATGACATGGAGATGCACAACATATAGAAGCCCATACATCCCAACAAAAATTATCACCTATTCAATCAAATGATCCTCATCCTCAAACTGAGGATGGCATTGTAAATTATGATGAAAATGCTTTAGTGGCTGACCAATATGAAATAACAATAAAAGAGTTGTTACTTCAAGATTTGGAGTGGTGAAGGAGTGGGAATATTGGGCCAAGGTTCTTATGAAGGAAATTAATACCCGATATAAAAATTTTGATAAAAGAGAATCAAAATTTTCTCTGGTTGAGAATGAACTAGAAAAGATTGTTGGCCTGCTAGATCGAGCTATGTTAAAAAAAATGAAGTCTACTGTTGTATATGATGATGATATTATAAATATTATGATTATTAGAATTGAGAATATTAATGCTAAAGCCCAAGCATTTTATAACCCATGGGCTTCCGATAAGAAAAAAGTTGTAGTTGCTAAGGCTGCAAGGGATGTTGCTAAGGTGAGCAAATGTTTTCTTATGTATTCTATTTATTTTGCACTCAAATTTTAAAACTCAAATATTAATTCAAATGTTTTCTTCTATTTTCATATATATATTTTATAACTCTTCTAAATTATTTTTTCTTTTTCATTTTGTAGTCAAATTTTGATAATTAAAAAAAAAAATTAAAAGCATGGAAGTTAATATTGAAGCGGCCAAGAAATTCTTGAAAAATGCAGTGTTAATGAAGAAAACCATGCAATCCAAAGTTAGGGATAATAATATTTTAAGAAGATATATCAAGGAAAAACTAAACCAGGATCCGGATCTCGTGCTACAAGAGCAGAAAGTGAAAGAACCACTTCAAACAGTGCTAGAAGATCCAACCCAAGAAGAATCTGCTTTGCTGGGTAGTTTTGAGAAAATAGAGGAAGGCCTAGTTAGAACTAGAGCACTGCCAACAAAGGGTGTTGGGGAACAAGAAAAAATAAAGGAACTGGTAACTGAAGGAGAAGCTGAGGTAGAAAACCCCCAAGCTGATGTTTAAAAAACTATGGATTGACTACTAGTTGACTACATTTTTTTTTATATTGCAGTCAACAATTTTGTACAATGTAATATATTTTTAATAGTATTTTTTTTTTGTTAATTATAATAATAGATTAATTGTGGGTTTTTATAAAGGATCCCAAAACATTATGTACAAAATCAGCCTTGCTAAAAGATATTTCATGCCGGATGGCTGGGTAAATAGAGTAGTTCGTAAAAAATATAGGGAAATACAAAATGCCCGAGGGCCCCAGAAGATGCGGACAGTACTGGAAATATTGATCTTAAAATACATTAAAACAGAATAATAGCCAAAGACAATATATCAAAAAACTTTGGGAGAAGACCTATGATACAAGTTCTTCATCATGAGGGAATATCTGCCTTGGCCAAACTGTCCACCTCGGTTGGGAAACGAGAACGCCAAACAACCGGGCACATGGTCATCAGTCCTTTGTTGGCCAAGTGATCCACCACCCGATTACCTTCTCTGTAGATGTGCTCCGCCTCCCACATGGCACGCCGAGAGAGGAGCATCCTAGCCTCGAGGATGATATTCAGGACTCGCCACGATGGGTCTTTGGAGCCACGAAGGTAGTTGATAATGTTTAGAGAATCGCCTTCAATAATTAAAGGCCTAGGATCATTCGATATGACTTGCAACCCTTTCAACACACCACGGGCTTCGACAAAATGATTGGTTTGAGGGCCCAAATTTTCATAGTAGGCCAAGATCAGCTTCCCATTATGGTCCCTGACAAGCCCCCGAAACCGGCGGGCCCTGGGTTGCCTTTAGCAGCCCCGTAAAAATTAAGTTTGATCCACCCCAAAGGAGGTTTGGTCCAAGTGACCTCCCTGCGGCCATTCATCGAGTCAACTCTGGAAGAGGAGCCAAGGTCCAGTATTTTGAAAATAATTGCCTCCCAAGGATTATGAGGGCGAGAACTGGGAATAGTTTTTGAATTCTCGACAGCAAAGGATAAGGCCCGCTGGGCAACAGAGGGAGCCATTCTAGGGATCTTGCCGAAGACTCTAGCATTACGCTCCAACCAAATTTGCTAGATGGAATGGTGAAAGGCAGCCTCACAAAGGAATCAAAGCTTAGAATTCTTAAAGGGCTTGGGCCATTGGAGGAAGGCATCTTTAAGGGAGCGAGGGGAGCACCAAAGTACTTGGAAGGAAGACAACACACAGCTTAGGACCGAATGGGAAAAGGGGCAATGCAAAAATAAGTGATCGGATGTTTCAACGATCGGCTAAGAAAAGATAGCACCTGTTGGGAATTGCAAGGCCTCTCTTGTGGAGATTGTCTATGGTAAGGGCTTTGTTATAAAAGGCAATCCAAGAAAAGTAATTTATCTTAGGAATAATCCCTTTCCTCCAAATTGCTTTCCATTAGGGGTCCACAGCAGCCTCACACGATAGAAGATCATAAGCGGACTTAATAGAAAACCGCCCATCCTGCGTGTTGCTCCAAATAATTTTGTTGTCTCTTATGACCGAAGGAATTAACACCGATTGGAGGAAACTGTACAAGAAATTCACCTCATTATCAAACCCATCCACCATCGAAAGTTTCCACCGAGGGGGAAGGGAACTCCGGTCAATGCAATCCGAAACCTTGAGATGATTGTTTGGATCAATCTGGGCCCTCAAGCCAGCCAAGTTTTGATTTACAGCGAGAGCTTCATCTGTAGCCCACCTATCTCTCCAAAAAAGGATCATGGATCCATCCTCCAAGATCCAAAGAGCACCCCTGTTAATCACCAAATGGCCCTGAAGCACCGTCTTCCAGAAAGCCGAAGCTTCATGAGGAGACTCAGCTTCCAGGAGAGAATTTTCCCCAAGATACTTTCTTTTAACTATATTGACCCATTTTGCCGGTGCATTAATAAGAATTCTCCAAGCATGTTTGGAAATTAAGGCAGTATTCATGAGCCTGGATCTTCTCAATCCCATGCCCCCTTGGTCCTTTCGAAGGCAAACCTTATCCCACGCCACCAGAGGAATTCTATATTTTTCTTCGTTGCCGGACCAGAGAAAATTCCTTTGAATCTGCTTGATTTTGGAATGGATAAACATTGGAAGCATGAAAACAGACATGAAATAGGTGGGAATTCCTTGAAGACAGGCTTTGGTGAGGGTTGCCTTCCCAGCTTGAGATAGCAATTTGCCTTTCCAAGTGCTAAGTTTCTTATGAAGCCGTTCCAAAATTGAATTCCAGATGTTCCCACCGCCTCGCCCATTGCAAACTAGCGGCAACCCCAAATAAGTTGTAGGCAGGGAATCAATAGTGCATTTGAGGATTATGGCAATGCGAATTTGCCTATGCAGAGGGGTATTAACAAAATAAATTTTGCTCTTCAAATAATTAACTTTTTGGCCAGAAGCCTTCTCATACCGGGACATAATGCGTTTGATAGATTTGGCCTGAGTGACATACGCTCCAATGGATATGAGCGTGTCATCCACAAACTGTTGGTGAGTGACAGGATCAACTCTGGAAGTAGGAAAAATACCAAAAATCTTGCTTTGGCGGAGGGCTTCATTTAAAGACCAGCTAAGGACCTCTACCAAAAGAATGAATAAAATAGGAGACAGAGGATCACCTTGTCTTAGGCCGCGAGCACTCTGGAAGAATCCAGCGGGGGACCCGTTGATCAGCACAAAAAAGGACGAAGTGGAAATGCAACTGTTCACAAGGTCAATCTAGTGATGATGGAAGCCCAACTTGCAAAGGACATCACAGAGGAACCTCCTGTCCACTCTGTCAAAAGCTTTATTCATGTCTAGTTTAAGGAAAAGCGTAGCATTCTTGGAACATTGGGCAGTATGGAGGGTTTCATGAATAGTAATGACACCATCAAGGATGTTTTTACCCTTAACGGTGCTCCCCTGAGCTGAACCTACCAAAGAGGGGAGGAGGGATCTTAGACGATTGGCAATGGTCTTGGTAAGAATCTTGTAGAAAACATTGCAGAGGCTTATGGGACGATAGTCAGAAAAAATTTTGCAGGCGGGCGACTTAGGAATGAGAGCTAGGAAGGTAGAGTTGAGCTTCGGATGGATGGATCTTGATGCTTGGATTTCTAAGATAGCCTCATAGACATCAGGCCCCACAACATCCCACATAACTTGAAAGAATCAGGGGGGAACCCATCAAGCCCGGGGGCCTTATCTAGTTGCATGGAAAAAAGAGCATCCTTAATCTCGAAATGGGAAAAAGGTTCCAGGAGTTTAATACTTGCCTCATGGGGGACTTTGGTAGGGAAATTAGCAAGCAAGGATTTCTGAACTTGGAGGACGCTATCAGGAGGAGCACCCAAAAAATCCTGGAAGAAATCGACTACTTCGCTTCGAATTTCCTCAATCTCCCTGGTAGTGCACCCATCCTTACATAGCACCTGTCTGATCTTGTTGGCCCCCCTGTGTCTCATGGTAGACACATGGAAAAACTTCAAATTTGAATCACCGCTCTTTAGCTAGAGATCCCTAGACTTTTGACACCAAAACGTTTCCTCACTGGCAAGAATGGAATGATAGTCCACCAGGAGGCTTCGTTCCTCCTCTCTGAGGCCTTCAGAATACCCTTCGACCTCCATATTTTCCTCTAAAATCTTCAAGCGCTTAGATATGGACCTTTTAGACTCAAAAATGTTGCCAAAAACCTCCTTATTCCATGCCTTTAAGTTCTTTTTAATCATCTTAAGTTTTAGGGCCAGTCTTTTGGACGTTGAACCAACCACCATCACCTGCCACCATTCCGAAACCAACTGTTTGAAATCCTTGTGGGAAATCCACATGGACTCAAATCTAAAAGGGATCTTAATCCTAGGCCCACCAGTGGCCTCTAACAGAATGGGATTATGGTCTGACCTGATTCTTGGCAAAGCTGAGAGAGTTGCAGCACCGAGGAAGGGAATAGCTTCATGGGAAATGAGGAACTGGTCGAGCTTGACCCGGATGAGATTGCTCCCAATCCTCTTGTTGCTCCAGGTGAAGGACGCCCCCTTAATTTCGATGTCTAGTAGATTATTGGACAAAACAAAATCTCTGAAATCCTCCATGCTATGGCTGGCCAGCTCAGCGCCTCCCTTCTTTTCAGAGGGATGAAGAGGGCAATTGAAATCCCCTCCCACAACCCACGAGAAGTCACTGAAAATTTCCCTCATCAGAGAGATGGTTTTCCACAACTCAGCTCGCTCCGAAGCAGAGTTCGAGGCGTAAACATTGGTCAAAATCCATGAAAAATTATCAACCTTGGAGTGAAACAAGACATTGATAGTCCTGCTGGAAGCCGATAGAAGACTACCCTCGACCTTGTCAGAGTCCCACAGCACCATGAGACCGCCTGCAAAACCTATTGCAAGGCTGGAAAGGAATTTGGCCTTGGCCCAAATGGTCCTGGCAACCTTGACAGAGGCAGAGGCATCAGACTTAGTCTCATGCAAAATGAGGATGGATGGGTTAGACTTCTTTCGGAGATAGGCCACCACCCTACGTTTGGCCGCTCTGTTAAGACCTCTCACATTCCATGAGAGGATTTTCATCTGGACATTTTAAAGACTTTCTTGCCTCCCTTTCCTTGTTGGATGGGAGGTTTTGGGACAGGAAAATCACCCACCAGGGAGTCAGAATCTTCTTGAAAAAGCAATTGCTGGGATCCATTTGCAATGTCTGCTGCCGTTTCCTTATCCCTTCTTTCTTTGTTAGGAGGTCGCCCCTGTTTTCTTTCATAGTCGAAATCCACCCCTTGCTTTCAGCTTCTAGTGTTTCATGGACTAATGTTGCCATGATGTTCATCCCTCTTGCCCAGTAGGTACTCTTCCAGCAGGGACTCGGGAGGTTTCTAGTTTTGACAAAAATGGGAATAAGCCTGAGCAGACATATGGGAAGGAGACTAATCCTTTTCCACTTGAGGTTCTGGTTGGGAACTTGCATTGCACAGAATGGCATCCAACTCAGGGAGAACCCTAGAAGGATATGGAGACTCAGGCACTGTCGCTATAGGGTATTTCGGTTGTTTTATTTCTTGCTCCGAGGGGTTGCTAGAAGTCCCATCCTTCATCCCCGATTTTTGAAGAGGACAATTTGATTGAAGATGCCCCTGGGAACTACACCGGGGGCAAAGGGCTGGTCTATTTTCATAGTTAATGACTTGCTTATGAAGAACGAAGCCTCCAAACTGAAGAGTGATGGAGGATGGAAGGTTCGCCTCCAAATCTTCCAGGACACAGAAGCGAGCTTGGACAAATCTGGTTTGGGCCCGAGTGGGAGGGTCAATGGTGACCAACTCACCAATGGAATGGGTGATACCCATGATAACATTTTCATGCCAGCAAAAAAGGGGAAGGTTTGGCAGCCTAACCCATATTGGGGCAATATTAATACTCTGAGTTTCAAGGTTAAAATCCATCCCCCACTTCCTGAGAAAGAGTCTCCTGCGTCCCAGAAACCAAGGGCCCCCAGCCAAAATTTTACAGTAATCCTCCGCATTATTCAGCCTAATTGCAAAAAAACCTCGAAATAGGGCAGCCAGCTCCATATGACCCGAGGTCCGCCATTTTCCTGCCATCTACCTGCGGATGGTCTCCATATCGGGACACCCTCCAATAAACTTCCTGATTAGGGTAAATTTTTCAAATTCGATGAAACTTGATAGGATTTCCTTCGGGATGTCTAGTTCATCCCCGGACGAAAAGAGGTCCTTAGTGAAAATACCATTTGGGGTTTCAAAAGCCGCTGCCTCTGCATACGATTTATGTTGGTAGTCTCTCCCTTTGTCAGGCAGATCCTTCCTGCGTCTGCCTCCATCTTTGGGTAACTCCGTCGAGCCTCCATTCTCTGACTGCCCTCCCTCTGCCTTGCTGTGGCCCTCCAACTTGCCGGTGCCCAGGTTCACAGTGCTGGATCTCCTGCTCTCGTGCCTTCCCGCCGCTACCTTCCCGCTCATCGCTGCTCCTTCCTTCTCCATATTTTTAATCGTATTAATGAAAAATAAATTTACTAATTTTATGTCTTTTATCATTCAATGGTTGTTTCCATTTATAAATTTGTGTTGCTTTTTTAGTTTATGTCGATCCAATAATATTTACTATGTTTATTTCAAACAACAAAGAAATATTATTGTTCGTTAATAGTTATTTGCAAAGTAAAAAGACCTCAATTGTGCCAATACATCAATATTTATATATTAACAATACTATGATATAAAACATAAGGATTTATCAATGAAGGCAGTTGAGACACTATGTTATAAAATATACAATTTTTAAAAACAACAATATGATATAAAACATAATATTTATGAATAATAAAATTTTGTAAAATCGAATAAATCTAAAATAATATTTTGAAATCCAATATCAAATGAAGTCAAATCTATGAATATTGTGAAATATTTGAAAATTTACAATTCAGGTAGCTGAAACAAACACTTCTCAACTTCTCCAAAATCACTATTAAGTATAGTGGATATCTGTGTCTCCACTTTTTGATCACTGCAACCATAATTATCCTCCTTATCGTGTGTATTAGTGATACACCTTCTGTATGCTATGGATTTCCAGTATGCCAATGCTTCATCATAGGGAAATTTGTCCAACTCATTTACTGACACATAAATCCTCAAAAAAATTTTCCAAATTTTTATCCAACTTGTTACAATGTTTTTCCAAATTTCATAAAAGATAGTGCACTAAAAACCCTCTCATCTTCCACAGATCCCAAAATCGTTGTTTGGCATAATTCATATAAACAAAAGTATTCACTAATCGTATCTTGTAAGACACTACTTGGATACAATTTTTGCCACAAACGTGCAATGGAACCAAGCTCATGGATGTTGCTCAAAAGTGATGTTTGCTCAACCATTGTACTTCCAAAATATGATGATTGTTGTCTTAAAAGTTCTTTGTTGAGAATACCTTTGATTTCAACACCATTGAATTCCACAAGTTTACTGAAATGCTTACGAAGTATTCCCATATATTTAATAAACAACTCATGTGTGGATTTTTAGTCAATACAAGGACCCCAAAACAAAAGGTTAACCACACCCATGGCCTCAAGCAACTCATCTCTTTGAAATCGATCTCTTATTTAACTTGTCAATGGTTATGCTATTTTTAACAATTTAATCTTAGTATTGTGTAAAACAACTTCAAATCGATTACGTGTTATGGGAACTTGTTCAACATCATTCGTAACTATATTAGACCACCTTTCAAAAGAATATAGAGGTATCATTTTTCACAAACTTTAATACAAAGATGATCATTGATGTCAAACTTCAAAAAGCTTTGTGGATCATTCACGTTAGTTAATATTCTCCAACTATCAAACAAGGGATCTATAAAATTTCCTTCAAAGACATAACCTGTCAATAATCATACATATATGTTTTCTCATCCTTATGTAATCAACAATATAGATGGATATTTCTTGTGTAAGTTTAATCAATCTATTCATTTCTTGTAACATTGGAAGAATACGACATAATGTTAAAAGTGTTTCCAAGTCAGTCAAATGGAATAACAAATATATTACCTTATCAACTACCCTACAATTTGCATATATAAACCCTGCTAATGATTGATATTATTTAAAAACTCCGTCTGCAGGTTGATACAATGAAATCCACCTTGTATCCATATCTCTTAATAACTTTTTCCCTTCTGTAACTCCTAGTGCAAACTGTTGAAAATCTATAAATATTTTTGGACTGCATGAAAAATAAGCATGTATTTCACGAATGAGGTCTTCCACTTTCACAACATTTTCAAAAGTGCTCACTATTTTATATGGAAGATTCACTCTATGAGCCATGCAATGAATGTGTATTATATATGGGGTAGCTGATGTTTGGAGTTGAACACAAAGACCATTCTTATGTCCTTGCATTATAGCAGCACTATCAGCTTCAACGCTTATTAACTTTATGGCTATGTCTATGTTATTCATTCCTGCAATATCTTTTAAACTAGTTACAATAACATTATAGATGTTTTCTGCATTAGAACTTTCCACCATCGTATGAAATGTAATCCTAGCAAACTAGGTTGTCTTACTTGATTTTGTAATGTGTACACATACATGTAAATTTACGATGTGTTATCCAAAACCATCACCTCATCAATTGAAAGTGAAATGAATTTGGCAAGTTTTATTTTCTCCCTCAGGTCCTCCTTCTCAACCAGTGATAGACATTTTACAATTTCCCAACCACTTCGATTTGACCAATGGGAACTAGAAAGGTTTTGCACATCAACTAGTTGAAGTAGGTGCTTATAATCAATTAAATTGGACATGGGTCTACCCTTTTTGAGAATACTATATACAATAGCAAACTGTAAACTTTTTGAATGTAAACTGGTCTTTTGAATTTTATGAAATTGGGCTTCAATCATTCCACATTTCTCAACAAGATATTGTTGTAGCTTGATATGATTATCATATCCTTTTGCATATCTAGCATTCATACATTCTAATTCATTCTTTTGACTAACTATTTTCTTAACTGTTCCATCACTTTCTGTAACTTTTGAATAAACTTTGTAACAATGTTTTTCTATTGTATCTATCTTCATTTGCATCCTATTATTATTACCTAGTTTCCAACTACAAATTTTGCATCTACATTCTTTTTTATTGTCATTGTTGTTATCCGTAAGGATTGACTCTATAAAGAGAAATTTTGATAACCATTCAAGCTAAAATGACCCTCTAATAGTCCAGCTAGATAAATTTCTATGTTTAGTTTAAATGCTTGAATATTCCCTAGAATTTTATATTGTATTTGATTTATCACTTTTTTTCAACTGACATGTCATTTTGAGAAATTTCAAGTGTTTGTTGAATGTCATTGTTAAGAGAATTTCATTAGAAGACATCTCTTGGTGAGGAATACCTTCAAGTGGAGGTATATTAGGGTCAACAGAGTATTCTACATACAATTATATTCCTTATCATTTTTGGATTTAACAAAAAAAAATTTACAAATAGAAAAAAGATTCATATCTCCATGCAATATGGCCAGAGCCACATACTGAAAATTAACATTTTGAGGAAGAAAGCATTATTTTAAATAATTTATAGAATATACAACTAAATGTTTAGTAGGTTAAAATCATTTTTACCTTGAACTTGCACAAATATTTTTTTTACAATAAAAAAGGCTCTAAATCTATTAAACTTGAGAAGATATTACAATACTTACAATGTTTGATCGTAAACAGAGATAATTGAGACATCGATCATCTCACCCATGAAGCTAATAATGTTTGACCATCAATTTTAACAACAAAAATATACAACTCTAAAAGGCCTGGAACAAAAACAACTACAACACACGTGAGAAACTGACATTTTCTCAATTCACAACATAGACAGAAACAAAAATACTGGAACCTACCAGCCAACTCTTTCCTCCAAATAAGTGCACTCTGTCTCTAGACAACGAAGTACATCAAATAGCCTAACTAATTGAACAAAGAAAGATCTAGAGAGTGATTCTTTATTTTTTTAATGATCAATTAGAGCAATGGTAAATTTACAGATTTCCAATAGTTAAGTGTGTGACTGTCTTTTCTAATTGATTTGCATATGACTTAAATTCCCTATAAACATGATGAATTTTGAAGGACTTAAAGAAATTTGTCAATCTAATCGCTTCCTCTTTCATGTCGTTAAGGACCAAATAATATACTTTCCAAAATTTCCTTAAGGATTTTATGATTAACTTGGAGTCACCCTTGACAAAAATATGTGACATTTTCTTACAAAGCAATTTTCAATCCTCTCAATAGAGCTATCATTTCTACGTAGTTGTTTGTGTTCAACCCTAACCCTTCAAAAAAGCAAATGATCTTCTCCTATAAGGGCCATACTAATTTTCCCCTACCCCTACTCTACCTATATTTTTAAGAGAAGATCTATCAAAATAGAAGGTCACCACAAATTATTCTATGGTGTTAATACCTATTATTTATCTCAAAGGAACATACTGGTTTAAATTCAAACCAAAGACCTCCAATTTTTTTTTTTTCTCCCTATAATAGTGTGCAATTGCAAGTACTTTAGATGGAAATAAAATATTAGCCTGTTCACTTACAAAATTGATTATAATTGCCCATATTCTTCCTAAGTTTATGACCTATTATCTAAAGTATTTGTCATTCTGAGCCTTCCATAACTACCACATCAAGCAAAAAACCATAGACCTGCATAGTTCTTTGACTGGTAAATAATTAGTCATTTGATTCAGCATATTTATAACATCCATAAAGCACTTTAAATTCTGAGTAGGACATTTGAAGAGCTTTAGCAACTTGGTCCAAAGACCTGCTGACACTAAATAATTAAAAAGTAGATGATTTAAGGTTTCTCCTTCTCTTTCACAAAGGTGACATCTGTCTAGACCAATCACACCCCTTTTTATTAGATTTCCAACTGTAAGAATCACACCATGAGCCACCAACCATCCAAACATATGTATTTTTGGAACCACCCTAGACTTCCAAACATGCTTCATTAGCACCTCGAGGGAATTATCTTCATTGTCCTGGGAAGTTAAGAACCCATACAAAGATTTTGTTGATAGATTCACCGGTCTTTACAAAATTGATAAGAATTTCCCATATTCTTCCTAATTTTATGACCTATTCTCTGAAGTATTTGTTATTCCAAGCCTTCCATAACTACCACATCAAGCAAAAAACCATAGACCTGCATAGTTCTTTGACTGGTAAACAATTAGTCATTTGATTCAACATCTTTATTACATCCATAAAGCACTTTAACTCTCGAGCATGACATTTGAAGAGCTTTAGCAATTTTGTCCAAAGATCTGCTGACACTAAACAATTAAAAAGTAGATGAGTTAAGGTTTCTCCTTCTCTTTCACAAAGGTGACATCTGTCTAGACCAATCACACCCCTTTTTATTAGATTCCCAGCTGTAAGAATCACACCATGAGCCACCAACCATCCAAACATATATATTTTTGGAACCACCCTAGACTTCCAAACATGCTTCATTAGCACCTATAGGGAATTATCTTCATTGTCTTGGGCAGTTAAGAACCCGTACAAATATTTTACTGATAGATTCATCGATCTTTCATTCTCCTTCCAAGATGGTATATCTTCCCCCTCTTGGAGAAAAAATTACCTACTGCCCAAGTGCTCTTTTAGACAATTAAATCCATCTTTCAAATTTTTTGGACAGAGGTTTGTAAAATCTACTTTAAAGACACAATCTCTCCATCCTGCTGTGTAGGTTGTTTTCATAAAGAAATCCTTGAATTTGTAAATGTTTTGCTATAAGAAATGATTCCTAATGTTGTTAAGATCTATAAAAGTTTCTAGGGGTTTGGACCCAGCCAAGGACTAAGTGAAAATATTTAAGTCACCTTCTTTCACCACCCAAGTCAAATTATCCTTAACGATCTTCAACCCTATCATGATGTTTACCCATATTTTGGTACCTCTCTACCCTAGATTGAGGTTCAACAAAACATATTTTGTTCTATCTCCACCATAGTATTTATTTAATAAAAAGTTAGCCCAAGGAGCATTAGGATTGAGAAACATTCTCCAAGAAGGTTTAGTGGCTAAAGATTGACCAACTTTGTCAAGTTGTCTTATCCCCATAACTCTAAAATTTTTGGGTCTACAGATCTTAGACCAATTCACAAGATGATATTTCTTCTTTCTAGTTTTTCCTCCAGCCGAAAGAAAACTTCTAAATTCTTTTTCCATTTCATTTATTACAATCTTAGGAGCTAAAAGTAAGGAAATCCAATAAATCGGTATTGTAGATAAAGTTGCCAGAATCAGTGTTCTTTTACCTGCTAGGTTCAAAAATTGCTTTTCCCAACTGCCTATTGTTCTTTTAATTTGGTCTACAATGCAAAACCAGTCCATAGATTTATGATTGTGAGCTATAATAGGAATGCCTAGATACTTGATTGTTGAATTGTATTCTCCTTCTTGGAATTATAGGATTATGCAAATTGTCCTCTTTAAATGGAGTGGTGTATTGAGGAAAAATATGACATTTTTTTTCTTATTTATCACACTCCCAGAAGCTGAAGTGAAATATGTTAGAATTTTTTGGATAGCCTTGGCCATTTGAATGCTAGCTAAATCCATTAACAATGTATCATATGCAAAGAGGATATGAGAGGTTTCTTTCACATTGGAAGTAGCACTTAAGCCCTAAAAATTGAGCTTTTCATGACTTACTTGGAAGGATCTGCTAAACCATTTTAAGACTAAAGTGAACAAAAATGGTGATAAAGGGCATCCTTGATGAATGCCTCTTGATGTCTCAAAGAAGGAGGATGGCCCCCCATTTATTAGAACTGCAAAATTTGGATTACATATGCATCCCTGCACCTAGTTTGTCCATATGTCAAAAAATCCCATTTTTTTAACACCTTGCTTATAAATTGCCTATCCATCCTATCATAGGCATTAGAGAGGTCCACCTTGATTTTTATAGCTCTATTTATATTTATCACTATAAAATGTAAATTTTCTTGAGCTATTACAATATTATCATGAATGTGTCTACCCGGGATGAATCCACCTTGTTCCACAAAGATCAAATAATTTATGAAGGGCTTTAGTTTGTTAGCCATTAACTTGGTTATGTTGAGCAAGGTGCAGCAAAAGTATTGTCATTGTTGTCAACACAGACATATTGATGCAGTTGATGCAGTGAACAGGAGTTCAGAGGTCAGTCAGAACATGTACAGTGAATTTCCAAGAAGACAGAAGTGGCCCAGATTCAAAAAATCAAAGAAAAAGACAAGTAAGAAAACTGTCGCGATATCGCGACATGTTTTCTGTCGCGATTTCGTGACATAACGGAGGAGAGAGAAGGCACAGTCAAAAATGTCATGATATCGTGACATAACGAAGGAGAGAGAAAAATCTAGAAAAACTGTCGTGATTTCATGACATATCGGAAGAAAAGAAGCCAAGTGGAAAAACTGTCACGATTTCGCGACATGCTGGAAGAAAAGAGGCCAAGTGGAAAAACTATCGCGATTTCGCGACATGCTGGAAGAAAAGAGGCCAAGTGGAAAAACTGTCATGATTTCACGACATGCTGGAAGAAAAGAGGCCAAGTGGAAAAACTGTCACGATTTCGTGACATGTTCGAAGAAGAAGCACTCGCAAGGAAGACTGTCACGATTTCATGACATGCTTAGAAAATGCAAAGAAGACTGTCACGATTTCATGACATGCTTAGAAAATGCAAAGAAGACTGTCACGATTTCATGACATGCTTAGAAAGTGCAAAGAAGACTGTCGCAATTTCGTGACATGTTTAGAAAAGTGCAAGGAAGACTGTCATGATTTCATGACATGTTCGGAATGAAGGTGCAAGCAAAGAAAACTGTCACGATTTCGTGACATGTTCGGAGAAGAAGCGCTTGTAAGGAAAAGTGTCACGATTTCATGACAAGTTCGGAGAAGAAGCGCTAAGGAGAAAAGATGTCACGATTTCGTGACAAGTTGCAAGAAGAAGCGCAAAGGAGAAAAAGCGTCACGATTTCGTGACAACAGCAGAGAGGAAGGCTCCAAAGGATGAAGTGTCACGATTTCATGATAGAAGCAAAATGAAAGAGCAAGGAAGCGAAAGCGTCACGATTTCATGACAAAGTCAAGGTGGAAGTGCAAGGCAGCGAAAGTGTCACGATTTTGTGACATGTTTCGATTTCGCTGGTGCATGCCGAAAAAGAGCTCGAGGCAGCGAATGCGTCGCGATTTCGTGACATGTCCCATTTTTGGGGCAAGAGACAAAGAGCTCGAGGCAAGCAAATGCGTCGCGATTTGTGACATGTCCCATTTTCATGGGCAAGAGATAGAAAAGAGCTCGAGGTAGCGAATGCGTCGTGATTTCATGACATGTCCCATTTTTGTGGGCAAGAGACAGAAAAGAGCTAGAGGCAGCGAATGCGTCGTGATTTCGTGACATGTTCTATTTTTGCGGTTGCATGCCGAGATAAGGACAAGGAGGCGGAGAATGTCGCGATATAGCGACATGTCTTGTTTTCACGGTCAACTATCATGAAAGAGTCAAAGGGGCAGAAATGTCGCGATATCGTGACATGTAATAGTTTCATGGGTAAAAGCCGAGAAGCATGCACAGTGACAGTTGTCGAGGAAAGTGTAGAAGAAAATCATGCAGCCAAACTCGTAAGAGTTAACTGGAGTCAGAACTGCAGTTACAGGGGAAGTTACAGAACAGTGCATTAAAGACAAGAACTATAGGGGTGGACATTCCGAGAATCCCGATTAAAGAGAAATTCATTAACAGGTTGCGTGTGTCAGAAAGGGCAGTTGCATGCAGAAGTGAAAAGGTAGCACAAAATTCAAAAGAGAGAAGATAAGAATAACAGAGCATCGAGATACGCAAAAAGGCTGTCAGGATACGTAGAAAAGGCTGTCAGTGTGAGCAGAGAAGACTGTCAGAATGAGTCAGAAAGAAAGCGGCTAAAAGACAGAGCGCGTCAGAGAGGGTGTGACAGATTGAACGTAGCTGAGAATGCATGGAAAAATGGAGGGAAAAATAGAGCCATTTTTGAAAGAGCCGTTCGAGTGAGCCAAGTATAAAGAATCAAAAAGGCAGTAAGTAAGGTTACTGCAACCTTGTCTATCTTGAAAAACTAAAAAGTGAGGTTGGGTAAGAGTGTTGTAAGAAAAATAGCAACAATAGAACTGAAACCTGGTTTTATTCTTGAAAAAATTGAAAGAGAGGTTTTAGTAAGCTATAGAAGATATTGAGTTTCTAACAATTCTCCTTATGCTTCTATGAGATTGATTTGAATGAGCAATAGACCAGTGAGGGTCTTGTAAAAGAGAAGGCATTTTTATGTCAATCTACTATTCAAAATAGAAATCCAAGTTGGTGCTTGGTATAAGGGGTTGGTGCTCCTATCTGTTGTTGCAGATAAATCAGGGGTTGGTGCTCCTTCCAGTGGGTGCTGGTAAATTATTTGTAAAGATTGAATCCTTGCAAAGGCTGGATTTGGATCGTAGTCCAAACAGTCATTATTTGAGGAGTAGCCAAATCGGTGAACCTCGTTAAATCTTGTGTTGTGTGATGCTCTTTTGTTATACTTGCTATATCTATTTTTAAGCTTGCATATTTAAGCATTAAGAGTTGCAGATTCAAGTTTTAAATAGTTACACTGATTCACCCCCCTCTCAGTGTCATTGTGAGAATATCAATTGGTATCATAGCAAGGTACCTGAACAAGCTTAATCAGCTAAGGTGATCTTGGAAGATACACAATGGCAGGTGGTGAAGGATTTTCATCCAACAAAGCTCCTTTGTTCGATGGAACAAATTACTCTTTCTGGAGACTCAGGATGCAGACATATCTGTGTGCATTGGGATACGACATTTGGGAGTCTGTAGAAAATGGATACACAATACCCTCTACTCCTCCAACAGATGCTGCTGAGAAGAAAAAGTTTGAGAATAACTCTAAAGCTAAGAATGCTATTATGTGTGGGTTAGTAGACAGTGAATTGATAAGGATCATGAGCTGTAAATCGGCAAAAGACATATGGGACAAACTGCAGAGCATTCATGAAGGAGATGGCAAGATCAAGGAAGCCAAGCTACAAACACATCGAGCCCAGTTCGAAGCATTAAAGATGAATGACGATGAGAACATAGAGGCCTATATGCTGAGAGTAAATGGAATCATTAATGCGATTAGAGGACTCGACGAGGAAATAGAAGATGCAGTTGTTGTGAAAAAGGTACTAAGAACTCTCCATAAAAGATTTGATTCTAAAGTTTCTGCAATAGAAGAAGCTAAAGATCTAAATACTTTTAGCATGGATGAAATGCATGGTTCTTTAACTGCATATGAAATGAGAATAGGACAAACTAAGCCCTCAGACAGAGAAGCTGCTTTCCAAGCACAAAAAAATATAAAAGCTAAACAAGAATCTGAGGAAGAAGAATCTTCAGATGAAACTGAAGCAAACTTTGTTAGGAAACTAATAAAGGGAAAAGGAAAGTACAGAGGTAAGTTACCGTTTAAGTGTTTCAACTGTGGAGGCATCGGGCACTTTGCAGCTAAATGCCCAATGAATGAGAAAAACAAAAGTGATGAAGGGACACACCAAGAAAGAAGTGACTGGAAGAAGAAACCACATTTTAGAAAAAGGAACTTCAAGAAGAAAAGTTTCATTTCCAAGAATGTCAACTCTTCTGAAGACAGCTCCGGTGAGGATTCTGAAGAAGAAACTGGTGAAGCTTTGTTCATGGCTTTTGAAGAAGAAAGAACAGAGGAAACCCAGGAGTGTGATGAAAAATTAGAGGATGAGGCTATGGTAGATCTGGAAGGTGAGTTGGTTGCTGCACTTAAAGAGTTAAGTACAGAAAGGAAAAAGAATAAAAAGGTTTCAAGAAAACTTGAGGATGCCAATGAAATAATTATCAGCTTGAAAATACAGACTGAAGAGTTTAAGAAAAAGTCTGAAGATCTTGAAGCACAATTAACCGTGAAAATAGATGAGTGCAACAAACTGGAAGAAGAGATTGTTGGCTTAAGAATGCAGCTAGAAGAAAAGAGTCAAAAACTGAGTTGCTACCACAAACTTGAAGGAAGTTCTGTGAAGCTTGATGAGATTATAAATAACCAAAAGCCTACAGGCATTAAATTTGGATTAGGCTTCGTAGAAGAAGAATCATCAATGGAATCAAAGGCCATAACTGTAGAACCAATAAAGAATAAAGATAAGATCAGGGTTGATCAAGAAAAACCGAATCATGCAAAAGAAAACAATAAGGCCAAGCATGAAAGGAGTACTGCCAATGATGGATTCACCAAAGTCACATATCAAAGAAGAAGAAGACCCATGGCTCCTACTACAACATGGCAAAAACCATTACCCAGGTACACTCGTTCCTTTTCTGGTTATTGTTTTAAATGCAATGCTTATGGTCATAAAATTTCAAATTGTAGATATAATGTAGGACAAAGGAATTTCACTAGTAGAAATGTCTTTTCACCTTTGATAGATTATGCAGTAGAATGTTATAACTGTCATAACTTTGGACATATTGCAAGAAATTGTCGTAGCTCTTTTGCAGGAAATAAATATCAGGGAAGAAAGTATCAACCAACTGGATTGAAACAAAACAAAAAATTTCTCGAAAAATAGGCACAAGCCAATGAAAGGGAGAAGGCAAAACAAGTGACCAAATCTGCTATCAAATCAGAGTGGAAAGAAAAGGAGCAACCTAAGAAAGATAAGGAATCCTTGATCGTTCAAACAACTCTCAAAGCCCAGAACAAATCTGCACCATGGATTCTGGATAGTGGATGCTCCAGTCATATGACAGGAGATAAACAAAAATTTGATAAGTTACAGACATACGAAGGTGGTTCTGTAAAATTTGGAAATAATGATGGAGCCAAGATAGTGGGTAAAGGATCAGTCAAGTTAAGTGACGAAAAAATCAACTCTAAAGAAGTCCTATTTTTGGTTGGTCTGAAGCATAACTTACTGAGTGTAAGTCAAATTTGTGACAGAGGTCATGAAGTAATTTTCAAGAAGCAGGGCTGTGAAGTAAGAAAGACAAAAAATGGGAAGTTGATAGCTACTGGATCGAGGACTTCTGGAAATCTGTATACTCTCTCAGAGACTTCAGAAGGAGCTTGCTTGGTTGGACAGGAAGAAGAAAATTGGCTGTGGCACAAGAGACTCGGTCATATAAGCTTTGACAATCTGGTAAAAATCAGCTCAAAAAGGGCAGTAAGAGATATACCCACTATTGGCAAACCTTCAAATAGCATTTGTGCTTCATGCCAAAAGGGGAAGCAAACCAGAGCCACATTCAAAGCAAAAGAGTACTTCACGAGCAAGCCGTTAGAACTAATACACACTGATTTATGTGGACCCATGAGAACGAAAAGCATAAATGGCTACAAATATTTTATGCTGTGTATAGATGACTATTCCAGAATGACATGGGTACTATTTCTGAAGCTTAAATCAGAAGCCTTTGAGATGTTCAAAACTTTCAAAAACCATGTTGAGAATCAAACAAGAAAAAGAATTAAATGTTTAAGATCAGATAGAGGAGGAGAGTTTATTTCAGAGGAGTTTGCAGAATACTATGAAAAACATGGGATTAGAAGACAGTTTTCGGCAGCAAGAACACCTCAGCAGAATGGTGTAGTAGAAAGAAAGAACAGAACTGTGCAGGAAATGGCACGGACCATGTTGACTGAGAGCAGAATTGCTGATAGGTTTTGGAAAGAGGCAGTTCATACTGCAGTTTACATCCAAAATAGGTGCATGTTGAGGACGCATGAAAGCAAAACACCTTATGAACTGTGGTTTGGCAGAAAGGCTACAACAAAATACTTCAAAGTGTTCGACAGCAAGTGTTACATTAAACGAACTGAAGACAATCTTGGCAAGTTCAAAGATAGAGCTGATGAAGGTATTTTTCTTGGTTACTCAACGAAAAGCAAAGCCTACACATGCTACAACAAAAGACTAAAGAAAATTGTGGAGAGTGCTGATGTTAAGGTTGATGAAGGTAGGGAACAAGAAATCAGCCATAAAGAAAACTACCCGACTTATGAAGAATTTATTGAAGAGGATGAAGATCAAGAAAAAGAAGAGAGACAGAAATTGGATTCAGATGATTTAGAAATAGAAGAAAACAAGAAATCCAAAACAGGCAGCTGGCAGAAAAATCATCCCAGAGAGCAAATTATTGGGGACCCCACAGTTGGTATTCAAACAAGAAGAAGAGTAGTAAACAACTACTCTCTGTTATCCAGCATTGAGCCCAAAAATATTATTGAAGCAAGCACAGATGAAAGTTGGATGGAGGCAGTAAATGAAGAACTAGATCAGATTGAGAAAAACAAAACCTGGGAGTTAGTACCAAGGCCTGTAAATAAAAACATAATCGGTACTAAATGGATATTTCGAAACAAATTGAATGAAGACGGACAGGTTGTAAGGAATAAAGCAAGATTGGTCTGTAAAGGATATGCTCAAGTTGAAGGGATTGATTTTGAAGAAACTTTTGCACCAGTGGCCAGACTTGAAGCAATCAGACTATTTCTGGCTTTAGCAGTTCACAGGAATTTCAAAGTTTATCAGATGGATGTGAAATCAGCCTTTCTGAATGGAAATCTTGAAGAAGAAGTTTATATTGAACAGCCTGATGGTTTTCAACTCTGTGATAATCCTAACTTTGTTTGCAAGCTGAAGAAAGCATTGTATGGCTTGAAACAGGCACCCAGAGCTTGGTATGCAAGACTGGATAGCTATCTCACTCAGCAAGGATTCAAGAAAGGTATGGTGGATAGCAATTTATATATCAAAATAGAAAATGGCAATCTTATTGTCCTTGTTGTTTATGTAGATGATATAATATTTGGCAGCAACAATGATGAATCATGTAGAGACATAGCAAATAAAATGCAGAAAGAATTTGAAATGTCTATGATTGGTGAACTTTCATATTTCCTCGGACTGCAAGTTAATCAAACTGAAAAGGGGATTTTTATTTCTCAAGTTAAATATGTGAAAGAAATGCTGAAAAAGTTCACAATGGAGGATAGTAAGCCTGTTAGCACTCCCATGACAACAAGGCTGCAAGTTGAGCAAGGATGACAAATCTCCAGATGTTGATCAAACAATGTATAGATCAATGATTGGGAGCCTATTGTATTTGATAGCCACCAGACCGGATATCTTACAGGCAGTTTGCATGGTTGCAAGATTTCAGGCTAGTCCCAAAGAGACTCATGTGACAATTGTGAAAAGGATTTTTAGGTACCTCAAGGGTACTATGGAGTATGGGCTATGGTATCCAAAAGGAAAAGACTTCACTCTTTTTGCATATTCTGATGCAGATTGGGCAGGATGTATTGATGACAGAAAGAGTACCAGTGGAGGAGCATTTTATCTTGGAGATAAGCTGGTAGCATGGCACAACAAGAAACAAGAATCAGTCTCTCTATCCACAGCAGAGGCTAGAATACATTGCAGCAACAACATGTTGTACACAGATATTATGGATGAGACAAACACTTGAAAGATCTTGGTATTCACTTCAATGAGCCAATTTCAGTTAAATGTGATAACACTAGTGCTATCAACATATCAAAGAACCCGGTTTTGCATTCTCGAACCAAACATATTGCGATCCGATATCATTTCTTGAAGGATAAAGTTGCAGAAGGAGAGGTCAAATTGGAGTTTGTTCCAACTACAGAGCAAGTAGCAGATATATTCACAAAACCATTGCCCAAGGAAGTTTTTGAGTACCTTCGGAGTAAGTTGGGAGTAGTCACACTACCCAAGCACTGACTAGCTATGGGGAACACATTCTCAGGGGGAGCATTTAATTACTTATGCCTGAGAATGTTGTGCATAGACTCAGGGGGAGTCTGCAGCAGCCCTTTGGTATTATTGTCAAAGGGGGAGAAGAATTACAGGAAATTGCACATGTGTTGCCAACAATTCCAAAGGGGGAGATTGTTGAGCAAGGTGCAGCAAAAGTATTGTCATTGTTGTCAACACAGACAGATTGATGCAGTTGATGCAGTGAACAGGAGTTCAGAGGTCAGTCAGAACATGTACAATGAATTTCCAAGAAGACAGAAGTGGCCCAGATTCAAAAAATCAAAGAAAAAGACAAGTAAGAAAACTGTCGCGATATCGCGACATGTTTTCTGTCGTGATTTCATGACATAACGGAGGAGAGAGAAGGCACAGTCAAAAATGTCATGATATCATGACATAACAGAGGAGAGAGAAGGCATCGTCAAAATTGTCACGATTTCACGACATATCGGAGGAGAGAGAAAAATCTGGAGAAACTATCACGATTTCGTGACATTGGAAGAAAAGAGGCCAAGTGGAAAAACTGTCATGATTTCGCGACATGCTGGAAGAAAAGAGGCCAAGTGGAAAAACTATCATGATTTCGTGACATGCTGGAAGAAAAGAAGCCAAGTGGAAAAACTATCACGATTTCGTGACATGTTCGAAGAAAAGAGGCCAAGTAAAACTCTGCTGATTTCATGACATTGTAAGAAAAGAAGCAAAAAACTATCACGATTTCTGACATGTTAAGAAGAAGCAAAGAAAACAAAAAAAAAAAGACAAGTTTAGAAAAGTGAAGACAAACCTGATTTCCATGACATGTTCGAGAATGAAGGTGCAAGCAAAGAAAACTGTCATGATTTCGTGACATGTTCGGAGAAGAAGCGCTTGTAAGGAAAACTGTCATGATTTCATGACAAGTTCGGAGAAGAAGCGCTAAGGAGAAAAGATGTCACGATTTCGTGACAAGTTGCAAGAAGAAGCGCAAAGGAGAAAAAGCGTCATGATTTCATGACAACAGCAGAGAGGAAGGCTCCAAAGGATGAAGTGTCACGATTTCACGACAGAAGCAAAACGAAAGAGCAAGGAAGCAGAAGCGTCACGATTTCATGACAAAGTCAAGGTGGAAGTGCAAGGCAACGAAAGTGTCACGATTTCGTGACATGTTTCGATTTTGGTGCATGCCAAAAAAGAGCTCGAGGCAGCGAATGCGTCATGATTTCGTGACATGTCCCATTTTCACGGGCAAGAGACAGAAAAGAGCTCGAGGCAGCGAATGTCGTCGATTTCGTGACATGTCCCATTTTCGGCAAGAGACAAAAAAGAGCTCAAGCAGCGAATGCGTCACGATTTCGTGACATGTCCCATTTTCACGGGCAAGAGACAGAAAAGAGCTAGAGGCAGCGAATGCATCGTGATTTCGTGACATGTTCTGTTTTCGCGGTTGCATGCCGAGATAAGGACAAGGAGGCGGAGAATGTCACGATATAGCGACATGTCTTGTTTTCGCGGTCAACTGTCATGAAAGAGTCAAAGGGGCAGAAATGTCGCGATATCGCGACATGTAATAGTTTCACGGGTAAAAGCCGAGAAGCATGCACAGTGACAGTTGTCGGGGAAAGTGCAGAGGAAAATCATGCAGCCAAACTCGTAAGAGTTAACTGGAGTCAGAACTGCAGTTACAAGGGGAAGTTATAGAACAAGTGCATTAAAGACAAAGTCATTAAGGCCGTATTGTGATTAGAGGGTGGATATTCCGAGAATCTCGATTAAAGAGAAATTCATTAACAGGTTGCGTGTACCAAGAAATCAGAGTTGCGCACAGAAGTGAAAAGGTAGCTCAAGATTCGAAAAGGTAGCACAAAATTCAAAAGAGAGAAGATAAGAATAACAGAGCGCCGAGATACGCAAAAAGGCTATCAAGATACGCAGAAAAGGTTGTCAGAGTGAGCAGAGAAGACTGTCATGAGTCAGAAAGAAAGTGGCTAAAAGACAGAGCGCGTCAGAGAGGGTGTGACAGATTGAACGTAGCTGAGAATGCATGGAAAAATGGAGGGAAAAGTAGAGCCATTTTTGAAAGAGCCGTTCGAGTGAGCCAAGTATAAAGAATCAAAAAAGCGTAGTAAGTAAGGTTACTGCAACCTTGTCTATCTTGAAAAACTAAAAAGTGAGGTTGGGTAAGAGTGTTGTAGGAAAAATAGCAACAGAACTGAAACCTGGTTTTATTCTTGAAAAAATTGAAAGAGAGGTTTTAGTAAGCTATAGAAGATATTGAGTTTCTAACAATTCTCCTTATGCTTCTATGAGATTGATTTGAATGAGCAATAGACCAGGGAGGGTCTTGTAAAAGAGAAGGCATTTTTATGTCAATCTACTATTCAAAATAGAAATCCAAGTTGGTGCTTGGTATAAGGGGTTGGTGCTCCTATCTGTTGTTGCAGATAAATCAGGGGTTGGTGCTCCTTCCAGTGGGTGCTGGTAAATTATTTGTAAAGATTGAATCCTTGCAAAGGCTGGATTTGGATCGTAGTCCAAACAGTCATTATTTGAGGAGTAGCCAAATCGGTGAACCTCGTTAAATCTTGTGTTGTGTGATGCTCTTTTGTTATACTTGCTATATCTATTTTTAAGCTTGCATATTTAAGCATTAAGAGTTGCAGATTCAAGTTTTAAATAGTTACACTGATTCACCCCCCCTCTCAGTGTCATTGTGAGAATATCAAGGTTACTATATTATAAGAGGTATTGCAAAGAGAAATATAACAAAATATGTTAAGGCTATTGCATATTTATTTTTAGGAATGAGTACAATGAAATAGGTATTGATAGCCCCTAAAACTGCACCATTCTGTCTATATTCATCAATCATTTTGACCAAGTCTTCCTTTATGATTTTCCAATAGGCCTTATAGAAATTAAACTGAAAACCATCAGGCCTCAGGGCCTTATCCAGGATCATACTCTTTATTGTCTCATAGACCTCTTCCTCTATAATGGATTTCTCTAGTTCCTCATTCATTTGTGAAGTGACCAATTTTGAAATGCAGTTGAGAATTCTTTGTTGAGGTTTTTTATTATTTTCTATTTTATCATTTAAGAAAGACTCAAAATAATTGATTGCTTCCTTCTTAATTAAGTCTTGATCTTTGACCTCCTCTCCCTTTGAGTTCTTAATCATGGAAATACAATTGACTCCCCTTCTTTGACTAGTTTCCTTGTGAAAGAAGGATGTGTTTGAATCTCCTTTTTGAAGCCAAATTATTCAAGATTTTAGCCTCCAAATCTACTCTTCTCTATTATATTCTTTATTAATGATTTATTTCCATTTTTGCTTTTCTTGGAATAAATCATCATCCCAACCTTCCTCCAAGGCTTTTTGCTCAGTTTGAAGTAATTTTTCTCTTGCCATTCTCACTTGTTCTTGTTGCTAAGATCTGATGTTTTGAGTCCATATCTTTATACCTCTTTTAACATTTAGTAACCTCTTATGGAATTGATACATTTGAGATCCATGATTAGGGGCACCATTGTCCCACCAAAATTTGACTTGAGGGAGAAAATCTTCATGCTCTATCAATATGGGTAGAAATTTAAAAGGGGTATTTTTTACTTTCAAAATGAATTGAAGTTCAACAACCACTGGCCAATGATCAAAGCTAGTGCCTGAGACTACCCTTGTTTCCATAATAATAGAGTCAGTAATTAAGCTTTCAAATAATAGAAACTTGTCCAGCCTTTCAACAATCATCGCTTTTCTTTTTCTCCTGTTACTCTAGGTAAACCAACCTTCTTTAGGAGGAATGTCAATGAGTTCAAATTGTTGAAATCCCTCAATTATTTTAGATCGAACTTGATCATTATTGTTGAACCATCCCCCTTTCTTTTCATTTCTATCTAGGACAAAATTGAAGTCTCCACCCAGAATGATATGCTGATTTTGTAGAGACTCCACTAAATTCCACACTTGATTCCATAGTTCAAGTTTGGAAATAATATTATTGGGTCCATATATGTTAATTAAATTGAAAGTTATCTTTAGAGATGTTTTAAGGAATTTTACACAGATCCAATTGCTTCCTAATATTTTTTCCATAATTTCAAAGGTATTATTTTTCCACATAATGGCTAAACCACCTGACTACCTACTTGCATTGATTACCACTGTTTTACTACCTTTCAAAATCTGATCTTTCACTTGTATAAAATATTCTTCATTCATATTTATCTCTTGTATCATGATAATATTTGTTTTTTCTTGGATGATTTTTCATCTCAAAGACACTCTTTTTTTAGGGGAGCCAAGATCCCTAATGTTCCAAGAAAGGAACTTCATTTAGCTAATTTTTTCCTCACTCTCGTCCTGAGTCCTTTATCCTCAAGCGTGAGCTGAGTCCCATCGGCAATCGATTCATGAGTTTGCTTCTCCTGCATTGTTTTACTATTGGGTCTACCCACTATTTTAGGTGTGCCTCTTGTATCTATTTCACATTGTGTTTTTTTGGGAAGTCGTTTCAATGTCACGAATGGTTTGAGGTGACCAATTTGAATTGTTCATATTATCTATATCAAAATTATTCTCAAGAGGGATAAAGTTGGGGAAAGAAGAACTCAAACCTGGAACAAGAGATGTTTGTCAAGATTCTGTAATGTTGACCAAATGCATACTAAAATCACTTTATGCACCCTCTTTTTCTGTTGCTTTTTTTTTTATAGTTTTCATTTAAATCCTCTTCGATTCTTTCTTCATCTGATTGGGTCCCTTTGTTGAGGCTGTATTCAACTGTGTTCACTTCAGATCCCCCAAATTGTTGTAGAGACTCAAATTTGTTGAAGGTTTCCTTTTAAAAATTTTGTTGTGAGGTGAAAAACCCTGGTTTGTTCAGTCTCTATCCTCTTTTGTTGTGAACCTGTTGGTAACCATCCTTATTAATCTTAGTTGCTTGATGTTCTGCTAGAGGTATCTTAGGAGAGTAACGGGAAAAATGGCCATACTCATAGAATTGAAGACATTTGAAAGGAAGACATTCATAATCTAATTTTTGTTCAATCTAGAAGGAGTCCACATTAATCATTACTGCTTTTGGTAATCCAATTTCAATGTTTACCTGGACACAAATGTGGGTCACTACCAAATTTGCACCATTGCTCTTTGCACCTTTTATGAAGGTCCCCAATTTATTATCTATTTCCTCCAAGACAAAGTACTTTCTCAAAAACCTAGGTAAAAAGGGCAAACAGACCCAAACTAGCACTTCCATGGGGTTCTCCTCTAACGGATTGAAGTTGATATGCCATGGGGCTAAGTACAAACTATTTCTTCTCATGAAATAGGAGCCTTGCTCAAACACCTTTTATCTATCCTTTAGGGAGATAAAAATAGCTATGAAAAAGCCCCTCCCTTCCATGGAAATTTTAATGCTTCCCTACACTTTTGGATTCCAATTGACATCAACCCAAGTCCTAAGTGCAGTATCTTTAGGCCATATTCCAAAGAAATGACCAATCAATGCTTGGTTATTGAAAATAATAATTTACTCATTAACCTCTTGTATTCTCACTTCCATTGACGGATTGCCAATCAAAATTTTCACAAAGACCTAGTTTTCCTTCCTCTTATCTATCAATTTCTTGCCTGAGATATTTGAACCACCCTTTGTGCTTCAGAAAAAACCGCACTTGATGAACCTCCTATGTTTTGGGTTGGGGGGGCACAATGATCCTTCTAGAAGCACCTTTCAAAAGTTGCAAAGACCAAGAAAATACTGAGCAATTCATAGACTTGCTAGGGTTTGCACCATCTTCTCCGATTCCCTCAGCATGCTTTTTGGTTTTTTTTTGCCTCCCACATGCTTTGTTTCTTTCGTTACAGTAGTTTGATTTCTTTCTTTTGCCACACTAAATTCAAGCGTTACGCATTTTGGACGAATGCCCCCTTTTGTGTTGTCGGATTTGCACGCATGTGCCAAGCATAGTCAAGTTTTTTCATGTTACATAGATGTGCTTATTTTAATTGGAAGATTTCTAACAATTATTTAATATCTATCTATAATTATTTTATCTACTCTTAGATCATTTTTTTTGCACATATGTTGATGGCTCGTTGGATTTTGATATATGGCTAAAATATTTGAGGATACTCTTTTCAGCAGAAGAATTGCCTCCCTTCTTTCCATCGCTAGTAGGTGTCATTTTACTTGTAAAAAAATGTTTTTCATTTTAAAAATTTAATAAGATGTTGAATAGATCTTGCTATTGTGAGGCCTCAAGATAATATTGTAACTAGAATAAATAAAAGGTTGGTTGGTAGAAAATACATACCAGTTTCTAGGCAGGCCTAGTCATGATTTTTTAGTGCATGCCACTACTTTATTTTCTGGAGATAGCACTTGTCACTATTAAGAGAAAAAATATAATCAATATAGTAAATATAATTAGAGGTACAAATGTGGAAAAATATCATATTATAGTACTAAATGGACTAGAAACTAATAGTATTATTGGAATAGATAAAGGATGTTAGTGTCTTAAGGGAAGTTCATGTAGGTAAAAAATCCTTGAAAATAGTCACTCATCGAATAGGGAAAAATAGGAGAAAAAAATTCACCTTGAACTCATATTCTCTAAGAATCAGGAAAAATAGAGAATATCAGTGTCTTAAGAGAAATAGATGATTTAACTATTTACAATTTTATGATAGAAAAGCAGATATTAAGAGAAACTGAGAATCAAAGTGTCCTAAGAGAAAGAGAGAATTGCATTTCCTTAAGACAAGGACAAGTAGCTAAAAAATGCTACAAAACATTCACATGTGGAACAAGGCAAAATAGGGGATAACATGGAAAATAGAGCATGGACATATTTTCAATAAATGATAAAAAAATGTTAGCATAAAATATTGTATTGTATTAAATTATTTCTCTCATGCAAAACTAGCCCTCATAGACGCTCTCCAAGTAGTTAGGTACAACCAACTTGATGGTTGCTCAAACCGTCTCTGAACAAATTGTACTACATATTCTCATTTGCAATACAATATCCAATGCTTCGTCTAATTCTACATGGTACCAGAGCTACGGTGATTGGGCATTGGGAAGGTAGTTTCTAACCAAATGCAACTACTCCAACTACAGAAAAGTGAGGTAATATTGGGAACCGTTATGGGAGAAAGGATCGCAAAAGGCAGAGCAAGGCATGAATTGTGACAGGAGCAATGCTCGTAGAAAGCAAATCAAGGTTGTGAAGCGAGGCTAGAGGAAGGCACGTAGAGGGTAGAACAAGCCACTCAAGAGCACGTGGAGGACCATGTCAGACTGGGAGATACGTGGGAAGACAAGACATGAGACACGTATTTCGAGAGCCACATCAGACGAGAGACACATGGGAAAACAAGATAGGAGACACACATTTTGAGGGCCACATCGAATGAGGAACACGTGATTCAACGTTTTTGTAGAGGCAAAAGGGGGAGACTGGTTGCCCAAAGGCAACCGAGAAAAAAAATGCATTTTAGCACTATTATACAGTCTCACTGCCTCAGCACATCGCATGTGGGATTTTATATTTTTTTTCCACTGTGCACTGCCTGCAGGTAAAGAAGGATCCCTTACTTCTTTTTTATTGATGCGCCCTCCAGCACGAGTGGTTTGTATGTTACATGTTTGACGAGAGGTCGCCAGTTCGACTCCCATCGAGAGTTCTTTTTTTAATGTCCTGCAAAGGCCCGTGATGTCCCAGACATGACAATGATGCCTACCACGATTATTTGATGCTTTGCAAAGTCATATTGATGCCTTGGACATGACAGTGATGCCCCCCACAACCATTTTATGCCCCATGAAGTTGGATTGATGCCCTGGCCAAAGTTTTTGATGCTAGCAACAAAAATTGCAATTTTTTATCAAATTTTTGACAATTATTTTTGTCAAAGAAGGTGATAGAAGTTTTTTTCACCATCAAACCAACCGAGGTGTCCAATTTTTTGAGGTATTCTTCCCTACTTTCGCATTTGCTTCCTTTCAAAGTTTATTTTTGGAGGGATAAGTCATTTCTTTTCTGGAATTTGAAAGGATCCATTCTTTTCTCCTTGTTTATTTTGCAACAAAAAGGGGGGATCTTCAATATTTTTTTTTTGCAAAATTCTAAGACAAAGGGGGGAATAATTCTAAAAAAAAGGGGGAAATTTGTGGAAAAGTGAATTTTATTAGAAAAAAACTGGCCTTGTAATAGGTGCATTTTCGGTGGAAACCGACACCTACAATATTTAAATTTGTGGGCATTTATGGTTGTATTTTGCATTTAAATTTCCTATTTTCTTGCATTAAAAATCATACAATAAAGAAAAAGAAAAGACCCCAAATTTATACACCTATTTGTGTAATTTATTGCACAACAATTTTTGGTATCTACGATACCTCTGGTCCACACTTACAGGTAATGTTGTCGTGCTTGGACTACTGTATCTAATGCCTAATATAGCTACAAAAACGATGTCTGAGCTTGTTCTCTATCAATCATCGGGGAGAAATAAGGCAAACCAATTCTGATATTCACTCCATTATTACCCTAATCATTATTGTTGTTAGACGTAAATCCTGATGAAGTGAATTTCGAAGTGTTTAGGGGAAGTTACGCCCCACGCATGAGGAAGGACCTTCTATGGTAGGTGTCATAAACAAAATGATTCCCTTTCAGTATCGCCTAAGTTCCATGTATCATTCTACTCTTATATATACTTATAGTCTCCCTCACGTAAGGGCAGGTATATATAGAGGAGTTTCGGTATAAAGGCTTGGTAGGTATAAAGAAAGGGGGACCATTTGGTGTTATAAGGAACCTTCACAATGGCCTCTGTTCACAAATATCTCTTAGATTCACAATTGCTAAAAGGTTCTAATTTCACACCATGGAAGAATAAGATGTGTGCTATTATTCAAGTGGAATATTTGTGGGATGTAGTTATTGGCACTACAAAACGCCCTACAATAGCAGGAGCAGATCAAGAAGAGTTTGATAAGAAGGACAAAAGAAGTCTCATGTTTATCCTGATTGCTACTATAGATGAGATCCAACCCCATATCTATGATGCCAAAAATAGTAAGGAAGATTGGGATGCTTTGATTACTATTTATGAAGGAAAGAATTGGTCCACTATTCTACACCTTCAAACTCAACTTCATACACTCAGTATGAACTCTAGTGAGACAGTTGATCTATTCCTATGCAGAGTGGTAGAATTGAAAGCCAAATTGAATACTATGGGACAACCAGTGGATGATACTCTCTTGACCTCTGTCATCTTGAGAGCATTGCTCGAGTCCTATAAAGTGTTGATAACCTCTCTTAATGTATCTGGAAGATAAGTATCTTTTGTGGAATTGGTGAATTTGCTTCAAACTGAGGAGGCAAATCAGATTCAAAAGGATGAAGTTCTAGATAATGCCCTCTACACCACACAAGGGGGTAAGAAATAAGGTCAGTTTCAAAAAGGAGGATCTTCATCAAAGGGAAAAGGGAAACAACATCAGTAGAATGACAAAAAATATTGCAAGATTTGTGATATGAATAACCATGACACCAACAAGTGTTGGTTTAAGAACAAGCAACATAATGACCAAGGTCATAAGAAAAAGAACAAAGGGAAATACAAATCACAAAAAAAGCATAAGCAACCCAAGGGACATGTTGCTTATGTCGAATCAAATTCAGACTTAGAGTCTGTAGAATCCGACTCAGACTCTGAGAGAGCACACAAGGTGCTCATGACTCATACTTCATCTCTGTAGCTAGATGATGTATGGTATATTGATTCGAGATCTAGTAAGCACATGATTGGTGATAAATCATGGTTTGAGACATTTGAGGAGAAATAAGGTAAGCCAATCATCATTGCTGACAATCAAGTCTACCAAGTGAAGGGTGAAGGTGATGTTTCTATCACTCTTCCAGATGGACAAATGTCAGATTGAAAAGGTACTCTATGTTTCTGGATTGGCTAATAATTTGTTGTCAGTCCCTCAAATGTTGGATCAAGATATGGATGTTGTGTTCCATGTTACCAAAGGAAAAAATAGATGTTTTATAACCAACAATGGAAAACATGTAGCAACCAGATCATACAAGCATGGCTTGTTCATTTTAGATGTCGTTTCCACACCTCATGTTGCCCTGGCAACAACTACAAAGGAGGCTACTTCTTTATGGCACAAAATATATGGGTATCTTAGTTCAAGCTATTTGCTAGAGTTGAGAAAATATGATATGATGAGAGGACTTCCCAACCTTTCATACACATTGCTCGTATGCTCGGATTTCTTAGCAGGGAAGCAACACCGAGTCCCTTTTGAAGCTAGCTCTTCAAGAGCTATGAAACCATTGGAGTTGGTACACACCAATCTGTGTGGTCCTATGCCAAAAAATTATGGTGGAAAGAGGTATTTTTAGTTGTTTTTTGATGATCACTCATGGAAGATGTGGGTTTTCTTTCTTCAATTGAAGTTTGAGGTATTTTTGTACTTTCAGCAGTTCAAGAAACTTGTTGAGAAAGATTCAAGGTGTTTCATCAAGACCCTCCACTCATATCGAGGGGGGAATATACCTCCAATGAATTTTCATCATTTCTAAAAGAACATGGGATTAAGCGATAGCTGACTACAACTTATACTCCCTAGAAAAATGGAGTTGCTGAGAGGAGGAACCATTCCATCATGGAAATGAGTCGTTGTATGATTTCAAGAGCACATCTTGAGTAATAATTTTAGGCAGAAGCAGTGAATACAATAGTGTACCTCCTAAATAGAGCTCCCACAAAGGCTCTACAGGGCAAGACCCCACAAGAAGCATGGAGTGGTAGGAAACCCTCCATTTCTCATCTAAGAGTTTTTGGATGTAAAGCTTTCATGCACATACCAAAACAAAAGCGGAAGAAGTTAGATGAGAAAACCCTACAATGCATTTTTCTTGGTTACGATGAGCATTCAAAAGGATATTGATTGATAAATCCAATAACCAAGAAAACATACACTAGTAGAGACATGGTATTTGATGAAGCTTTCACATCCGATATCACATCTACAAATGTATACCTTGAAGAAGCAGAAGAACCTAAGAAGGAAAGTACTCTCCCAAAGAAGAAGGTTCCCAAGTGGTATACCAGTACATTGAGAGATTCTAAGTTGAATTCACTTCCAGATCTAACTCTAGATCAACCTTGTACTCACAGTATGACTCAACAGAAGAGAGTAGAGGCATCAACTTCAGAAGTTGATGAGCTTTACCAATAGTTTTATGAACTATCTATGGATGTAGAGGAAGATAGGAAAATATATATGGAGGATGAGAGGGTTTATATGACAACATTGGATACAAATGAACCCATAATAGTTTAGGATGCACTTAGTGAGCCTTAGTGGAAGGCTGCTATGGAAGCAGAACATACATCTCTCATGAGAAATCATACATGGAAGCTAGTAAATATACCTTCAAGAAAGAAGCCCATTGGCTGCAAATGGGTATTCAAAGTAAAGTATAAGGCAGATGGTACTATTGATAAGCATAAAGCCCGTCTTTTTGCAAAGGGCTATGCTCAGAAAGAAGGCATAGACTATGAAGAGACTTTTGCCCCTCACTGCAAAAATGACTACCATACGAGTACTTTGTGCCATGGCAGCTTAGTTTGGGTGGAAGTTACATTAGATGGATGTAAAAAGTGCTTTCTTGAATGGTGACCTACAAGAAGAAGTGTACATGACCCAACCAGAAGGATTTGTTGTTGAAGGACAAGAACAAAAAGTTTGTAAGTTGATCAAATATTTGTATGGGCTGAAACAAGCTCCTCGAGATTGGTACATAAAAATCGAAAGTCACCTAATGCAACATGGTTTCCAAAGAATTCCGTTAGATGTAAATCTCTATATAAAGAACAATGGTTCTGACATAGTGATTTTGGTGCTATATGTAGATGATCTGATCATAATAGATAGTTCAGAGAATATAATTGATATAGTGAAAAATGATCTAAACACATCTTTTGAAATGATAGATCTAGGACTTCTTCACTATTGTCTTGGTTTAGAAGTGACTCAAAAGAAATATCATATTAGAGTTACCCAAAAGAAATATGCCAAGACATTGATTGATAAATATCGCATGACGGACTGTAAGTCTAAAGCTACCCCAATGGAGGTTGGACTTAAGCTATCTTGATATGATCAATCCCCATAGGTAGATGGCACTCTCTATCATCAACTGATTGGGAGTCTCATATATCTCACCAATACCAGGCCTGATCTTAGTTTTGCTATGGGTTATCTTTCATGGTTCATGCAGGAACCAAAGGTGACCCATTGGAAAGCAACAAAAAGAGTTCTTTAGTATGTCCGTGGTACAACAGATTTTGGCTTGGAATAAAAAATGAATAACAAGTTCTATCTACAAGGATACACGGACTCCGACTATGCTGGATCCATTGACGATCGAAAGTCGACTTTTGGATATATTTTTCACCTTGGATTTGGTCCTGTCTCTTGGCATAGTAAGAAGCAGCAGGTGGTTGCTATCTCTTCTACAGAGGTAGAATATCGCGCAGCCAGTGGAGCATTCTGTGAGATCATATGGTTAAGTCGTATTCTTACAAATATGGGCCTTCCAAAGAACATGCCTCTTCATTTGTTTTGCGATAATCAAGGTGTTTTGAATCTTGTCAAGAATCCCATATTCCATGATCGCACCAAACACATTGACACTAGATGTTATTTCATTCGAGATGAAGTTCCAAAGCATCATATACATCTCCAATATATCCCCACTGATGAGCAAGTTGCATATATCTTCACCAAGGCACTTGCACGTGTGAAATTTGAACTATTTCATAATGTTATTTGCAGTTGCCAATAATGTAATAAGGGGGGATGTTAGCATAAAATATTGTATTGTATTACATTATTTCTCTCATGCAAAACTAGCACTCATAGGTGCTCTCCAAGTAGTTAGGTACAACCAACTTGATGGTTGCTCAAATCGTCTCTGAACGGATTGTACTACATATTCTCATTTGCAATACAATATCCAATGCTTCGTCTAATTCTATAAAAACAACAAAAAAATTGCAATTAGATGATAGAAAAACAATTCTTATTACTACAACTGTATCAAAACACTCAAATGTGGAATAGAGGAAAATAAGGGAAAAAATAGGAAAACAACAAAAAATAAACCTGCAAGAAGAGAATAACTACTACAAAAAACACATGTTACTACTACAACTACTTGAAATCATATTCTCTAAAAAGAATTTAGAGAGATAAAAGTTTGTACCTTTACTTTTCACAAGCGATGCATGATCTGGATATGAATCGAATGCAAAGCAAGGTTTGATAGTTGGTTTGGGATTAAAATAAACTTCAACTTTTAATTTGAGTTCAAAATATGGTTTGGCTTCCAGTTTGGGTGTAAAATAAGGTTCAACTCTTGATCTAGGTGCAAAAGAAGGTCTAGCTCTCGATCTAGGTGCAAAATAAATTTTATCTCTCAGTTTGGGTGAAAAATATGATTTGATTATCAGTCTAGGTGTAAAATAAGGTCTAGATTTTGGTTTGGTTGCAAAACAAGGTTTGGATCTGTGTTTGGGTGTAAAAAAAAGTTTGGCTTTTTGTTTAGGTGTAAAACAAGATCCGACTCTATGTTCGGGTGGAAAAAAGTTTGACTCACAGTTCAGGTGTAAAATAGGGTTTGTCCCAGTATGGATGCAGATATGGGTCTGATTTATTATCTAATTAGAAGTTGTATCTATATTGACTAGAGTTTGGTGTAATTTTGCAATTGATTGAATGTTTCTATTCTTATATTTTCCGTTGGAAGGTTTTACTTTTCGCTACTACTGCTCCATTTTCTAATAATTTGAATGTTTTACATGAAAAAGTATCGTTGGTGTGTTAATTATATATACTGGTATAATAGGCGAATTTGATAAGATAATTTATTTTTTTTATAATTTTAAGGCAAAAAGGGTCCTCAATTTAGGCGAAAGTGCTGGTAAATTAAAAAAAAACTGTATTATTATCAACGTGCGAAAAAATGATCCTCAAAATTATTTTGGCTGAAAAATTTTGGGTGAATGGGCTGACATCCAGGGTCCCCAAAATTTGCCAATTTGCATTTTTAAAAATGCTAATATTTTCTTATTAACAAATATTCACCACTGTGCATAACCCTGATCATACTCAAACAATATTTATGTATTGTAAGTGATTTACTATCATAGTTTGAATGGTATGATATCGAACCTTTACCAAGATCAACCAATAGATTCACTGATACCATGGACTCCCTAGACTTCCTCATTCCTTAAAATCCATATGCAGATACTACCCATGTCTATTTACAAACCATGTATAAATCTTCCATTTCATGCAACACTTTGAGCGATAACATAGAAGTCAACTTTGTTCAAGCAAAACCTACCAGTCTTTGGATGTATGAAATCAAAGACTATCTCAAATTAAGCGTGCTCCATCCTAAATTATCATAATTTTTTAGAAAATATTTAAGCAAAATTCCATTTGATACACATTACTAGGGGACATTCTATATAGATAGAGCTATGATGGCATCCTCCTTCAATACCTACTCACCATGTCATCGTTGTCATCCATGATGGTACTTGTGAAGGTCATTTCACTAGAATGGCCATCACTAAGTGCATATTGCACATGGGTTACTATTGGACCACAATGGAATGTGATTGTTGCACCTACATCAAGTACTATGTCAAATACCAACAACATGCCAACCTAACATATTTATCATCATAAGCATTACAACCGATTCAATCTATGTGGCCATTCTCATAATGAGGCCTTGACCTCATAGCAAAAATAAAACCAGCATCATCCAACAAATACAAATTCATCATCATATCCAAAGAATACTTTACTAAATGGGTAGAGGCTATTCCGCTCATCCAGACGATAGGACCAAAAATTGTTGAATTCATTGAACAACACCTCATATGTCATTTTGGAATTCCTTCTTGCATCATATTAGATAATGGTACACCATTTAAAAATAAATATGTTTGTGCACTCTATAAAAAATATAACATCCAACATAGTTTCTCAACTCCTTATTATCCTCAAGGAAATGGTCAAGCAGAAGCAATGAACAAAACCATCTGCATTATCCTGTGCAAAGTGATTATTGACCCTCATCATGATTGGCATAATCAAATCCCTTTAGCACTATGGGTATATCGTACCAACAGTAGAACACCCATTGGGACAATCCCATTCTCCTTAGTCTATGGTGTTGAAGCCATCATGCCCCTAGAATTAGAATTTTCCTCTCTTAGAATCACCTTGCAAAAATTTATTGATGATGACACCACTTGTCAAGCTCTCTTAGATCAACTCACATTGCATGGTGAGCATCACATAAATGTCATTGAACATAAATGCGTCTATAAATTTCATGTTCATTGTGCATATAACAACAAAATCAATGAACGTAAATTTGAAGTAGGAGATTATTGGTCCAAAATGACCACATCCTTAGAAAACATTGCAAATTTATTCTAAGGTATGAAGTTTCCATTCCGTACACCTTTTAGTGTATTTTGGAGTGGATCCACTACATTAGTTTCCTAATTCGCCAAAACTTAGTACAATTTTTTTTAGAATGTGAATCCGTTGGGTTTATAATGTAAAATGGTGCAGATCGACAATGGATCCTGATTTCGTAAAAGTTTTTGATAATGATGATGTCAGTGAAAAATAAAATGCGGAATGGAGACTAAGAGCAATTTCTTGCATGCTCCAAGAGGCTAAGTGTTGATAAAGAAAATTTCACCAGGTTTATAACGTATTTAGGTGCAGATTGATGTCAAAGAGTAAGTTTACACTAACTTCGAAGTGGAATAGTGATAAAGTCAATTTTACACTATGGAGAGTGCATATTGGAGACAAGAGGTTTTAAACCGTGGTCAGTGTAGATTGGAGATAAAGGAATATTTACACTTGCCCAAGTGCGGATTCCCAATTCCACAAATTTTTTTAGCAAAGGTGATGTTAGTATGATTTAAAGTGTAGATTTAAGAAGCTGTGAAGCCAAAGGAGTGGATTGCATATCGCTCACCTCTTAGTTCATTTTACACCGAAATATGATTCCACAAGAGCAAGGTTATAGTGATGATGTCAGTGACTTCAAAGTACGAAATGGCACTTGGGTTTTCCCTGCCAATTTGTAGAGTGTCTTAGAATATTTTAATCACAACCATTCACGAGGAGGATCGACGGTCCAGGATTTGCTAAAATTCTTGAAGGATTTAAAAGGCATTTTATTGCTAGACCAGAACACAGTTAGTTGGAGGGTAGGAAGATGAAGCATCGAGGGTTTCCAAGAATAAGAACCAGATGTAGTTGCAGATCTATGGTAGAGCCAAGCTTCCAAGAATGATCGATGGATGAGATGCAATGTCCAACTGTTAGAACTCCAACTACCACCAACAAACCAACAAGTTGCAGAGGTATGCTGCCATGGCGGATTTCTCACAGTGGATTTCCTGGAGCTCCATAGCCAGTAAGATGATGCCAACAAACTCTCTGTTGAGTTGTAAATATACAATCTTTGTAATGTCTCCTAAAAATATTCTTTCATTTACAAACTATAAATAGAGGCCAAACCCTCATTTTTTAGGGTCGGCTCTAGTGTGTTTGCTTGCCCTACTATAAATATTCTTGTGAGCTAATGGAAGGAGCATTACTTTGATTGTTCAACTCAAATTTGTCATCTTCATTATCTTGTGCAAGAGGTTTGAAGTCTTGAGCTGTATTTCTGTTAATACTTGAATGGTTAGTTCATTCCAGCTTTTGGATTACTAGTTGTGAGAGTAGTTGAAATCTATTCTTGATTAGATCTGTATTGCTAGGGAGTTTATTTATGTTAAATCTAACTATTGGTTTATTCTGCTATTTGGATTATCAATATTGGATGTTGGAATTGCTTTCTGCAATATTTCTCTACTTATGCTTTAATGTGTGAAGGTTTCATTAATTTGGGTAATGTGTATTTGAGTGATGGGACACTGGAAATAGCTTGTGGGAGCCTTTTGCTGTAGTTACCTATGTTGTTAGCCTATCCGACCACTATTTATTTATAACATTTCTAACCCTAAACCTTTTCTAACCCTTATCTCAAAACCCTATTGGAGCTTTAATTGAGTCAACACCATTTTAAGTTGATAAGGAACCAACCTACTCTGGAGGTTGGATTGAAGTTTTCTTTGGTCCATCCAATGCTTGAGTGTCGAGCTACGACTATCGGGTGCATGCCTGGACAGAAAATTGGAAGATAGATAGTTGTAGTGTCAAGTAAAGCTTGATGACATTTTGGTGCCCAATAATTTTTGGCATGCTCGATGGGACCAGTTCACAAGGAACATGAAAACCCATCATATGAGTTATTGTTTTATCTCTACCTAGAGGAATCAAGATTTGGTGAATTGTCTTGACCTTGTTAAGAGGAGAATAGCAAATTCACCTGGTGACTCCCTGGTCTTTAAACCCAGAAAAGAATCACCCCTGTAGACCAGTGTCCTTTCATGTATACTAGGTCTTTCAAAAGGAATAACCCTAACTCATATTTCTATTGTGAGCTACCTTATAGAGGGTCTACTATTATCAAAAGTTTGAATCAATATTTCCTCTCAGAAGAAGAGCTTCCTGAGGAAAATCCTATAGTTAATCCAATAGCCCCTCCAACAAGACCTACACCTGGAAATATGGTAGGAAATGTAGCCCAAAATCAAGGAAATGTGGCCCCGAATCAACCATTAC
Source organism: Wollemia nobilis (assembly GCA_028583015.1). Lineage (NCBI taxonomy): Eukaryota > Viridiplantae > Streptophyta > Pinopsida > Araucariales > Araucariaceae > Wollemia > Wollemia nobilis. The sequence goes on from JAQPPZ010016675.1 coordinate 2,682,034, forward strand.
AGAAGTACCCCAATTGGAACACAATTGGTCCCCTTAGGTTAGCCCATATGAATGCCATTCCCCAGGTTGTGTCCAAGGCTATTCCCACTTATGATGGATCTGGGAAGACTGCATATGAGCACTATCAGGACATTTTGAACCTGGAAGTAATCCACAACATAAAGGAGGAGGATGTTATTGTGAGAATCCTAGCCCTGTCCTTCAGAGGAAATATTTTGCATTGGTTTAGGACTCTTGAGGATAACACCATTACCTCATGGGTAGCATTGGCTGAGCCTTTTGTGGAAGAATTTAATGAATCTTTTGACCCTTTCTCCTTGCTTAATCAATTTACATCCATGCAAAAATCTTAGCAAGAGACTGTCTCAGATTTCAATTTGAGGTTTAGTAGAACATGGAAGAGAATTCCCCCTATAGCTAGACCAGCTGCATGCTTGGCTTATATGTATTATATCAGAGCTCTTGGATCAGAGCTAGGCTTGCAAACCCAACAATCTAGGGTGGAAACCTTTCCATAAGTTTATAATGCAGTAGTTCATGTAGAGAATATCTTAATTAATGTGGGGAGGTTACCTCCCAAAGTTGTGCTACCTTATAGTTCAAAAACCACTAATGGCCAAAGCCAAGCTACAAACTCATCTTACATGGATCCCCCTTCCTTATCATCCCCATATCCACAAATGAATCCTATTCCTCAGCCAAAAACATCATCTATTGTAGTTCCTTTCCCTCCCCTTCCTTCTCAAACCTCTCAAGAGTTTTCTGCCATTCTTGATATACAAAATACTCTAAAAACTCTGAGTAACAAAATGAATTCAATGGAAAAGAGAGATCAGGAAAGGTCACAATAGAGGAGATTTCCATATGTGAACAAAGATCAAAGACCTAGTCCTAGTAATAGTACTAGGGTTAGAGTTAATGCAACATATGAAGAGCCTGAGTGTTCTTTAGAGACAAGTCTGGTTAATGTCTGGTGTCTGGTATGTAATGATCCTCATGATTCATAGTCTTGTGTCATGTACCAACACCATGTTCAACAAGCTATGGATCAAGTAGAAAGAAATCAAAAGGGAAGGGTAAGTATGTTATGGCAGCCTGACCAAATCATGGTTGGGAAAGAGCTAGATGAGGATGGCCCAATTGTTGTTATGACAAGGTCAGGAAATAAAACCTTGCAAGTAGATCCCCAAAAGATGGGACAATTCCAGGTTCCTTCTCAGAAAAGGAATGATCCACTTCCCCAAAGCAGTGATACTTTTCCTATTCCCCAGGCTAAAGGGAAAGAGAAGACATACAGTCTCCCCAAGAGATTCGAGAAAGAAACTGAAGGAGACCGAATGAAATCTAAATATGAGGCTCAAGAGAGGCTTAGATTCCCTTCTATTACCAAAAGACAAAGAATAGAAGCCACTCAACAATATAAAAGAAAATATGGTGAGCCAGAAAGAAGGCCTGAGAGGACCACTTTGGCTAAGTTTGAATACAACATTATAGAAGAGATGAAAAGGATTCCATAAAAAGCTAGTTTATATGATACCCTTTTCATTCCTGGCTAGATTGACTTGCTTAAAGCTTCTCTCAACAAGTATCCATAGGATAGGCAGGCCACCACAATCCTTAGTATACCCCTAGAAAAGAAAGAAATATCCCCTACTGTTTTAAAGAATAAACCCCCTCCTTTCTATATCTCTTTAAGAATGGAAGGTTGGGTAGTCCGAAATTGTATGATAGATTCAGGAGCATCAACTACAGTTATGCCTAAAGCGGTCTATGAAGAGATGGGTATGGAGTATACCCGATCTTGCCCTAGAGTACTGTAATTGGATGGGACACCTATGAAAATAGTGGGAGTAATAAAGGATGTTTTAATGAGGTTACATAGAGCCCCTGAGGTGACAATAGTACAAGAAATAGTAGTGGTTGACCTAGAGCCCTACTTTGGTTTATGCCTCTCAAGGGAGTTCACTGCAAAATTAGGTGGATGCATGTACATGGATTATTCCAACATGGTCATTCCCTTCAAAGGGAAGAGGATAAGGATAACACCTAAAAATCCTGTGTCTTATCACATAGAAAAAATTGAGGAAGACATGTGCAACCTCACTCCTCTTGAAGAATTTGAAATTGTGGATAAATTTGAGGAACTAGAACTTGAAGATGAATTACCTTTTAGAGAGGATTACAGTCAGTTTGGGATAGGCATGGGCACATATAGTATTTTTATAAAATTAGAGAAGAAAATTCTTGCTATATCTAATCAGTCTCTGAGAGAGACAGAGGTATGGACCATGCACTTTGATGGTGCTAGATGCAAAAATGGAGCTGGTGTTGGTGTGGTACTACAATCCCAATCAGAAGGGACAAAGAGTTTTACCTATAGATTAACATGGTCATGCACCAATAATGCTGTAGAGTATGAGGCTTTATGCCTTGGACTAATGCAAGTAGAAAATATGGGCATTAAGGTCCTAAACATATATGGCGACTCTGAGTTAATCGTCCATGAGGTAAGAAAAAGGTGCAGTAGTAAGCACCATTACCTAAAAGCATACAAGAATAGGGTATGGGATCTGATGGAATCCTTTGATGCCCTAAATATAAAATTTATTCCTAGAGAAAAGAATACTTTGGTATACTCTTTAGAAGCAAGGGGAGCTAACTTCAACCCTTATACAGATATTGGAGTCAAGAAAGACAAGGGAATCAAAATAATTTTCAGGCCTGCAGTGCTAGATAAGCAAATTTTTTGGCAGGTTTTTGAAAATGATGAACAAATAATTGATTTTTTGGTAAGAGAAGCCTATCTCTCCACTATCCAAGAGGAAAATCTAGAGGAAATTGATCAACAGGATGTTATTCAACTTAGGAACAATCACATACCTAGGGGTTTGGTCACCTTAGAAAGCCTGTTTGACAATGAAGATAGAAAAAGGACCAAAGCCATGGAAGTCAATAAAAAAATTTATAAAGAAGTTGAAGTCGGTACTGAAAAGAAGCTCAATGTTAGAATTTGATGTTCACTAGAGGAGGAAGAGGACATCAAGGCCCTATGTCTAAGGTATCCAAATATCGTAGCTTGGTCATATGAAGACCTCAAGGTATATGACAAAAGGATTATCCAACACACTATTGAGCTAGAGCCTGATGCAAAGCCTTTTAGGTAGAAGCAAAGGCCTGTAAACCCAAGGATCAAAGCCATAATGAGAGAAGAGCTCTTAAAGTTGTTAAAGGCTAAGATCATCTATCCCATAAAACACTCCACCTGGGTAGCCAACTTGGTACCTATAAGAAAAAATAATGGTGATATTCGCCTATGTGTGGATTTTAGAAATCTTAATCAGGCATCATTAAAGGATCACTACCCCCTTCCACAGATTGATCAAATATTACAGATAGTGGTAGGGGAGAAAGGTTCTCACTATTGGATGGTTTCTCTGGCTATAACCATATTTGGGTGAAGGATGAAGATCAATATAAAATAGCATTCACCACAAAATGGGGTACTTTTACCTACTAGAGAATGCCTTTTGGGCTATCCAATGCAGGAGCCACATTTCAGAGAGCCATGGACTATGCCTTTGGGGAACTTATCAATAAGGTCATTTTGATCTATTTGGATGATATGACTATGTTTTCCCATAACAAGCATGATCACTTAGCACACCTTGAGCAAGTATTTCAAAAATACAGAGAATTTGGCATTTCCTTTAATCCAAAGAAATCATTCTTTGTAGTCCATGAGGAAAAGTTGCTAGGTCATGTAGTCTCAAAAGAAGGTATGGCCATAGATCCAGATAGAATCAAGTCCATTCTAACCCTTCCATTGCCTATGAATAAGAAATCTTTACAATCTTTCTTGGGTCAAATAAACTTTGTCAAGAAATTCATTTCTGACTTTGCACAAAAGGTGAGGCCTATATCTGAGCTATTCAAGAAATATGTGGAGTTCAAATGGACTAAAGTTAGGAAATAAGCCTTTGAGATAATCAAGTAGTCCATTGCAACAACCCCAGTGCTAGTGAATCTAGATTTTAGTAAGGATTTTATTCTTTACGCTTATGGGGCTGAAGAAAGTTATGCCTCAGTGCTCACTCAAAAGGATGATCAAGGTGAAGAGCATCCCATATTATTTTGGATCCAGACCCTCCATGATTACTAGGTTAAGTATAATTTTATTGAGAAACAAGTATTTGTTGTGATGAAGTCATTGAAGAATTTTAGGTAGTATTTGGTTCAAAGTAAGACCCTGGTATATGTTGTTCACCCGGATGTAAGAAGCTTTATTCTACAAGGTGAACTAGGAGATAAGAGAGCTAGATGGATCACCAAGATCTAGGAATATGATATGGAGATACACCCCACCAAGTTGGTAAGAGGTAAGGCCTTATGCCAAGGTCTAACAGAGGCAGCAACATCAATATAAATAACAACTTGCTAGGTAGCAGAAGATGATCAAATTGAAAGAATGCAGTCAAGAGACTCTGATTGGGTAGACCAGATGATCAATTAATTTCAAACTGGAGTATGCCATCCTGATATTAATGCATTGCAAAGAAGAAAATGTAGATTTCAATCTTTGAAGTATGTCTTACTTCTAGAAGGGTTATACAAAAGGATGTTGGAAATCTGGCCAACCATACATTAAAACAAAAATTTGGGCCGTTATATGAAATTTTTATCCTTAAAAAGCATCTCCTCTAAGGAGATAAAACAAAATTGTAGAGCTTCAAAATTTGTGCAATATGCAAAAAAAATAGGCTCAAACGGACACCCGAGTCAAAAGTTATGGCCGAAATACTAAGACATGTAATAAACACCGTCGATGTAGATCCGACGGATGTGATTTTCTAGGGTTAGGGTTTGCTTTCTTTTTTATTATTTAAGGAAGTATTAGGGTTTTATTTTAAGTAGAAGAATTTTACATTGTAGTAAGTGTGTGAGCTCTTCCAGATCCTGTGAGGAGGTTGTAATGGAGTACTGAAACTCTGCTAGAATTATTCTAGATAATAAGAAGATAATATTTGCTCCAATTTTGTTTTAATGTATTATTGTAAATTCTTCATTTGGTATCAAAGCGAGGCGATCTAGAAATTGGGTTCGAGTAATTGTAGAATTTTTGTTGCAAGTTTTACAGAAGCTTCTCGGAGATCTCAATTCACGTTGAAGGGAGCTATTATGGCCAACAACACCAATTCAATTCCAATCCCAAAATTTGACGGTTCCGACTACAAATATTGAAGCATCCGGATGAGGACGATTCTGAAGGTAAAAATAGCTTGGGCCATCATTGAAGATGGATTCACCAAACCAAAATACTAGAGTGCATTGACTATAGATCAAAATAAGGAGATGCAGGAGAAAGAGAAATAAAATAATTTGGATTTGGCTTTCATCCAGTTGGCTCTAGACAAGAGTCTCTTTCCCAAAAATTTTGCCTATGTTTCGACTCAAGAAGCTTGGAAGGCATTGAAGGAGAATTACCAGGGGAGTGCCCAAGTTAAGGAGGTGAAGTTGTAGACCTTGTAGAGATATTTTAAAAATCTCAAACAAGAGGAGAATGAAACTGCATGAGATTACTATGTTCGAGTAAAAACAATAGTAAATAAAATGGCCACACTTGGAGAGATCATAGAGCAAAATGTAGTAATTAAAAAGGTTTTAAGAACCTTGATAGAGAAGTTTGACAATGCAACCCTTATCATAGAAGAAATGAAAGACCTCTCAAAAATTGATATAGATTCATTAATTGGCTCTCTCACATCTCATGAAGAGATAATTGCCAAGAGGAAGAAGGATAAAGAAGGAGGTTCTACAGAGGAACAAGATTTTTTGGTAAAATAGAATTATGGAGGAAGAGGTCATGATAGGGGTTCTAGAGGAAGAGGAAGAAATGGAAGATGAGTTAGAAGAGGCTCCTACGATGGTAGAGGTCAAGGAAGATATCAAAATTTAGATAATTACTAGGCTCATGCTACAAGAGGAGGATCTAGTGCAAGAGGAAGAGGTAGAGGCCGAGATATGAGAAATGTGCAGTGTTACAATTGTAACAAATATGGCCATTATAAGAGGGATTGTAGGCCGAAAAAATCAGCACATTATGGAGAAGAGGATTCCTATGAGGATGATACTTTGTTCTGTATGATTGAAGAAAAAGTGGAGCAAGCAACTTTCCTCTCTACACAGAATAGCACAAAGGAGACATGGATCCTGGACAGTGGTTGCACAAACCATATGACTGACAAGAGCGATGTATTTTTATATCTTGATTCTTCTTATCAATCTAGTATCAGGATTGGGGATGAGAAGAGCTTGGTGGTTGCGAAAGGAGAAATAGAGGTTCCTACCAGGAGAGGAAAAATAATGAAGTTAAAATATATTTACCATGCACCCCGTTTGAAGCATTCATTAATCAATATTGGTCAAATGGTGGAAAAGGATTATAAGTTAGTGTTTGAGGATAGAATGTATAAAATTTATGATTAGAGGAGAAAATTGATTACAACTATAAATATTACCAAGAACAGGCTCTTTCCATAATAGTTTTTAGATCAAGGAGGAGCTCTAGAATTTTTTGGTGTAGAAGGTAAGGAGAGGCTATGGCATTTACGGTTTGGGAATTTAAATTATAAGAGTTTGAAGATGCTTTCACCACTTGTCTATGGGTTGCCAAAAGTTGAAGACTCCAAGGAGGTTTGTGAAGGCTGTGCACTTGGAAAACATGCAAGGGGGAAGTTTCCACATGGTGAAGCATGGAGGGCCCAAAATCCATTATAGTTGGTTCATAGTGACATTTGTGGACCAATGCAGACACAGAGTATGGGTAAATATTCTTACTTTATGACTTTTATTGATGATTTCTCCAGATATTGTTGGGTTTATTTTATTAAGCATAAGGATGAGGCATTCAATTGCTTCAAGAATTTTAAGGCTCTAGTTGAAAATGAGAGTGGTCATTATATCAAATTTTTTAGGACAAATAGAGGAGGTGAGTTATGTTCTCATGAATTTGATGATTTTTGTAGTGAGTTTGGGATTAAAAGGCAGAAAACAAGTCCTTGCACACCTCAACAGAATGGGGTGGTTGAAAGAAAGAATAGGACTTTTGTGGAGATGGCACGGTGCATGATGCAAGAAAAAGGTATGAGTAAGTTTTATTGGGCTGAAGCAATTAGGACTGCTAAATACATTTTAAATAGAAGTCCTACTAAGAGTCTTGAGAATATTACCCTTATGAATGTTGGTACAATAAGAAGCCAAATGTAAATCATTTTAGAGTTTTTGAATGTGTGGCTTTTGTGCATGTTAATGGTGAGAATAGGAAGAAGTTGGATGCAAAGAGTGAAAAATATATTTTTATTGGGTACAGTGAGCAATCTAAGGCTTACAGGTTCTTTAATCCTATTTCACATAAAATAATTGTATCTAGAGATGCAATTTTTGATGAAGGGGAAAGTTGGGGATCACAATTTTTTTTTTGTCGAGGATGTTTTTGGTGAAGAGAAGGTGGAACAAAGCCATGTTTTAGTTCAGCCCAACCATGAAAAAGTTTCCAGTTCATCTTCTGCAGGTGCACCTTCAAGTCCAAGAGAAGGTTCTTCCAGTAGTTCTCCACCTTGACCACCACCGACCAAAGGAAAAGGTAAAATATTGTTGAAGGATCACTCAGAATCTCAAATTCTTTATAAGAATTTCCATAAGAGGGTGACAAGGAGTCATAATACAGAGATAAATGCAGTAATAGAGAGGTTAGAGAACCTACATCTTTATGGAGATGATGACAATGGAGATCCCAAAGGTGATGTTGTAAACTATGCACTTGTTTCACAAGTTTCAAAAGTTGTTGTTGATGATTTTGAGCCTTCATGTTTTGAGCATGCTAGTACTAAAAAAGTGTGGATGAAGGCTATGCAAGAAGAAATGCATTCTATTAAAAATAATGATACTTGGGAGTTGTGTGATTTTCCCAAGGATAGGAAATGTGTAGGATGCAAGTGGGTATACAATATCAATAAGAACAATGATGGATCCATTGAGAGGTACAAGGCATGATTGGTAGCAAAGGGTTTCACTCAGAAATATGGTTTGGACTATGAGGAAACATTTGCTCCAATGGCAAGGCAAGAAATAGTAAGGATGTTGCTATCATTGGCAGCTCATAAAAGGTGGAGGGTGCATCATATGTATGCCAAAAGTGCATTATCAATGGGTATTTAGATGAAGAAGTATATGTGGAACAAACACAAGGTTTTGTCATCCAAGGAAAAGAAGATCAAGTCTACAGGTTGAAGAAGGCTCTATATGGGCTGAAGCAAGCTCTAAGAGCTTAGTATGCTAGAATCCATGACTACTTCCTACAGTGTAATTTTGAAAGGAGTAAGAGTGAGCCCACTTTGTACTACAAAATAGAAGGTAATGATATTCTTATTGTATGCCTTAATGTTGATGATATGTTATTTATGGGGAGTAGTTCTTCTTTGAATGATTATTCTAAACATGATATGAAGAAGGAGTTTGAGATGTCTGATTTAGGTTTGATGAGTTACTTTCTTGGGATGGGAGTACATCAAACTAGCAATGAGATTTTTGTTTGTTTGTCAATCCAAATATGTAAGGGATATGCTGAAGAGATTTTGTTTGAGTGAATGTAAACCTGTAGCAACACCCATTGCACATGGGGAGATATTGAGTTTGAAGTATGGAGATGAAAGGGCAAACACAATAGAGTACAAGAGTATTTTTGGTAGCCTTATGTTCCTTTGTAACACTAGACTAGATATATGCTTTGTTGTTTCACAATGTTCCAGGTATATGGCTAATCCATAACTGTTAAATTTAAAGGCAATGAAGAGGATTTTGAGGTATGTTTGTGGAACAATTGATTATGGGATCCACTACTCACAGGCAAATAATTTGAAGTTAGTGGGATTCAGTGATAGTGATTGGGGCAGTAATATTGATGATAGGAAATCCATGAGTGGGCACTACTTTTCTCTTGGTTTAGGTTTGGTGACATGGATTTCCAAGAAACAAGCTACAGTGGTGTTGTCTTCTACTAAAGTAGAGTATATTGCACTTACATCAGAAAGTAAGCATTGTGGATTCAAAAGGTTCTAGGAGGGATTGGGGAGAAGCAAGGGACTCCAACTAATTTATTATCTAATAATCATAGTGCCATCAAGTTGGCACATAATCCTATCCACCATACCAGGTCCAAGAATTTTGACATCAAGTACCACTTCATTCGAGACATGGTAGAGAAGGAAAAAGTTATATTGAGGTATTGCTCCACACACGATCAAGTACCAGATATTTTTACTAGGGGAGTAGTAAAACCTTAGTTTTTGCTGCTAAGGGACTTGATAGTCAGTCCCCTTACTAGCAAGGGGAAGAATGTTGGAAATCTGGCCAACCATACATTAAAACAAAAATTTGGGTCATTATATGATGTTTTCAGCCTTGGAAAGCATCTCCTCTTAGAGGAGATAAAATGAAATCGTAGAGCTTCGAAATATGTGCAATCTGCAAAAAATGGGCTCAAACGGACACCCAAGTCAAAAGTTATGGCTGAAATACTAAGACATGTAATAAACACCATCGATGTAGATCCGACGGATGTGATTTGCTAGGGTTAGGGTTTGCTTTGTTTTTTTTTACTAAAGGCAGTTTTAAGGTTTTCTTTTAAGTAGAAGAATTTTGCATTGTAGCAAGTGTGTGAGCTCTTCCAAAGCTTGTGAGGATATTGTAACAGAGTACTGAAACTCTACCAGAATTATCCCAGATAATAAGAAGATAATATTTGCTCCAATTTTGTTTTATTGTATTATTGTAAATTCTTCAAAGGAACCTTGATGGAGTCCTCCTTAAGTGCTTGAAAGAAGATCAACAATAAAAGGTCATTGAGGAGTTCCATGGAGGGCCATATGGAGGACATTTATCAGGCAGAGTCACAACTTTAAAAATCATAAGAGCAGGCGATTACTGGCCTACTGTATTTGTTGATACTTTCAAAATCACTAGAGCTTGTGACAAGTTACAAAGGCATGTGGGGAGAACAAGAATTGCATCATTTCACCTCAGGAAAATACAGGTAGAAGAACCATTTCAACAATGAATGTTGGAATTCATAGGTGTCATCAATCCAAATTATTTAGTTGAGCACAAGTATATTCTAACTGCCACAAACTACATCACCATATGGGTAGAAACTATCCCTACCAAGAAATCAGATGAGGAAGTTGTGATTAATTTTATGGAAAGTTTGATTCCAAGGTTTGGAGTTTCGAAAGCCTTGGTGAGTGATAATGGTACAGCCTTTATAGGAGCCAAATATATTGAATTTGCTAGCAAGTATGGCATAACCATTAAGAATACTTCAAATTATTACCCTCAAGGGAATGGACTTGCATAGTCTACCAACAAAAAATTGTTAAGGATTTTAAGGAGATCACTAGAAGGGAACAAAAGAAGTTGTCACCTAATTCTGGAACAAGCTTTGTGGGTAGATAGGATTACCATCAAGAAGTGCATCAGGACTCTCCCTTATGATCTGGTATATGGAAAAGAGGCAGTGTTACCTATCCATTTAGAAATTCCAGCACTCAAACTGATAAATTCATAAGAAGAATCAAAGGAAAATCAAGTGGAAAAAATGCTAACACACCTACTACAGTTGGAAGAGAAAAGAGCTTAGGCCTATGAGAACTTCAGAAGTATTCTATGGACATAAATGCATGGTTCAATAAAAATTTAAGGTTCAAAAAATTCCAAGTTGGAGATTCAGTTCTCAGGTGGAATATTGAGAGAGAAAAACTAGGTCACCATCAAAAGTTTGATTCCTTCTAGGATGGCCCTTTCAAGATAGTAGAGGTCAAGGAGACCAATGTTTTCCAACTTGAAGATCTAGAGGGGAACATACAACCAATTCTGGTTAATGGTTTTCATCTTAAACTCTACTTTGATTGAAATATAAGGTCATTGTTTATATATATATATATATATATATATATATATATATATATATATATATATATATATATATATATATATATATATATATATATATATATATATTGTATCATATTTCTTTTCTTTATGCACTTTGTATCAAGTTTTGTTTTAAAAGCATACTGTGCAAAATATATCAAAAAAAGAGAAAAGAGGGAAAATTTTGCAATTTTTTTTGGCTAAGTGTTCCCACAGGATGCAGTAGTTCTATTCTGCACTAAAATATACTAGGTGCAAAGAGAAATATTTCCAGACTCTAATCTACATTCAAAAAGAACCATCACATGAGTGGAATGACAAGTGGATTTTGACCCACACCTAAATGAACTACATTTTAGTGGATTATGATGCACACTATTTTTCCGCACTTAAATGGACCATGATGCCAGCAAAGTAACGAACGGGCTCTAATCTGCCAAGTTTCAAGAATTCCGAGGTGCAGAATGAGGAAATTTCTAATCCACCATAATTTAGAGTTAAGTTGTGCAAAAATAGAAGAAGTGTCACCAATCCACCGATTTGAAGTCTACATTTGAGTGGGGCAACAATTCCATATTGTATCAATTGGAAAATGGGAAAAGGTCCATAATAAATGCTAATTTTCCCATGCTCGAAAGAGAAAGGAAAAAACAACATTGCAAGGTTGAAGCACATTTGAATTTTGATCAATCAGAGGACAAAACACCATCTCTAAGCCACCAAAAGGGGTAGAGTGCTAGTTGAGAATCATGCCAATGGGTAGGTCGAACGGTAGCTGCATTAATGCCAGAAGACAAACATGCAACATTAATTAAAATAACAAAGCATAGAATCTTGCCCATTTGAAAAGAGCATCATTCACTAAGCGAAGAAGAGCAGAATGATAGCAGAAGCATTGCTTGCAAATTCTATAGAGAAAATCTAAGTTATTGCTGATGAAGATGGCTCCAAAGAAAGTGCTTGCAGAAGTGCAAAAAATAGGAGTAGAGATGGATGACCATGTGGATCAAACCAGGCTATTGGTAGATAAAGTAATGACTAAAGTAAGAAGGACCTTCTTGAGAAGTAATTTTGAGTTTAGATACTTTGAAAGGTGACCAAATCGACCTCAAGGTACCATTACCATAAAAACCTTCCTATTATCCTATATTTGTGATTCTGTTCATCATTGCCCTAAGTTGGTTTCTGTGATGATTGAATATTATGATCCTAAGAAAAGAACAGTGAAAATACCTGATGACACAACACTATTCACTATTGCTAAGGAACTCTACCTTAACTTGTTTGCCATAGGGATAACCCCACCATCATAACCTAAAATTTTTGACATAGAAGAACAAGCTAGGATATATGCTTCATTAATGGCTTTAGAAGAACAATTTTTTTTAGAAATATGGATTCATTTCCAATTTATAAGAATAAGAGAGGAAGATGAAATGCTCGAATCTCTGATTCCCATCAATGAATTTGCTAACCCAGAGCTCTATTCAATGTTAGCATGTATGGAGGGTTTAGACTCTGATAGGATGGTGAATGATTGGAAAATAGCCATCACATATTGCATTTCCAACATGAATATGTATGAGGAAGACATGATTGAAAATGGTATTAGGGTTATCTATTTTGATTGGCCAACTTTCCTTGCTCTAAGAATGCACGAGAAATTAGTGAGAATGAAAAGAAGCTCTGGTACACCTAGTTTTAGGCATTGCTCAAGCCTGGTCTGGATGTTCTTTGCTGCTATAAGAGACATGATGCCCTAGATTCTAGTTAAGGATAAAAATGACCAAGGAGACCCCATTCCTATTTATTATTAGACTTCCCATTTGACAAGCACTAAGTTTGTGTATAGATTCAATTTGAAATTCTTACAACCAAAATTAAAAATGATGTATAGGGTTTGCCCTAGGATACCACCGCTAGTTGAGAAAATACTGAGATAAGAAGGTGCAAAGGAAAGAGACTGGTATCTCCTAATAGATGGCACATTCATTAGACTGTATGGCTTCCAAGGTAAGCCTTTTTTGCTACCTCACTTTGTCACAAAGAGGCTATTTGCCTTAGAATATTTGAGGTAAGCATAATCTATTGATTTGAACTATGGCTCTGGGAGAAAGAGGAAGTCTATGTTGACCTACCAAAATGTTAGTGATATAACTATTATAAAGAAGCAATAGGATGAACAAATTGACCAATACCTAGATAGGTTGGGTCTGTTCTATATTCCTCAACGATGGATTTATGATCTAGATGACATATTCCATAAAAGAAATATTGCCGAAAATGGAGAGAAGGCCTACAAATTTGAAAAGAGATCTAGGCCCCATTTTGAACAAGGTAGAAATAAAAAAGAAACTAATATTTTAGAAAGGAATATTTCTAAAATGGATCAAATCCATCCATGGTTGGAATTTTATAAGAAAATTATGGATTTTGACCTGGACAACAATGTAAAACATCAGTTGAAGGAGTCTACCATCAAGGATATTGAATAAAAATAGAAAAAAAAGACCCTCAATCTCAAGAACATGATGAAAAAAAATAGAGCATAAAGGAAAATGGAATGAGGCCAAGATATCAGATTTGTGGAGGATGAGAATTGAGACTGGTAAAGAAAAATCCAAGTTTGGGATTAAAAATGGATGTTGAATTTTCTAAAAGGTATGAAAATAATCTCCAAACTTGGAAGCCCAAAGACACAAGGAATATAGTACTCATATATGGCAAGTCATAATCTAGGCCTGATTCTCCATCCCCACATTTAGAATAAGAGGAACCTGATACTCCATTAACCACTTTCGAAGTCCTACAACCTTTTCAACCTTCAACTGAGCAGATGGAGCAATTTCCAAAAGGAGCACGATTGATGAGTAAAATGCACTACTCTAATGAGAAGGCTATTAGTACACCAGTTATAGAGATAAAAAATAGGCCTAAGCACCTAGCCCTGGATTCTCAACCTCTAGATGTAGATATAAACTAGAAAGAAAAGGATGAGAGTTTCAAATTTACACCTTTAAGTTTCACCACTGCAGTGACAGTGGAGTTAAATCCCATTTTTGAGAAGGTATTACAGGAGGAAACAATGCAAGAAGGGTTGTCTGAGGAAGAAATGGAAGCTGAGAAAGTTACCTTTCAATTTTTTTAGAGAAAGGCCAAAAGGGCCCTAGAAATAATTGAGAAGGATATCTCAAAGAAGCAAAGGCTATATAAAGAGGATATAGTTGAGAAAACAACTGTTTTAGCTACTGAAGAATCGATACAACAAGAATAGTAGCAAATTATAGAGATAACTCCAAAAAACCCTACATCAGTAGGTGAAGGTATGGTATCTAACCCCTCTTCTCCTCTTCCTTATCTAGATTCCACAAGGAAATCTCCCTCCCTTTCTGAGTAAGAAGTTGTAACAAAGGTACCTTCTCCGCCTCATAGTTCACCTCCTATTTCATTGGTCACCACTGAGGTACAAACCAATCCATCTCCCCCAAGGTCATCAAAAATTTTCTCTTCATTACCCCAAGTACCTATTTCCTTATCTGAGATTCCATATTCATATTCTGAAGTTCCACATTCATCAGCTGAGATTCCCCTCTCATCATCTCCCATAGTTATAACTTCATCATTACCACCACCACCATCATATGAGAAGCAAGCAGTTTCTAGTCCATCCTCTCACCCATCTGTGAGCCTCCCTTCGTTGTCCATAAGTTTACCAATTGCAACAATGGTAGTGGTCATAGATTCCACTATGGTCACAAATTTTGTTGTAACTACTTCTACACCGCTAGTATCAATCGTTGATTCTGCTCTTACATTCCTCGTGTTTTCTTCTCCTCTTGCTACGAGTTACCCTACCCAGGAAATTATATAGAAAGATCAGGAAGATACACAAAAAATCAATGATTTCTAGGCAAAAAATTTGTCTAAGCCTTCCAATAGGATGGCCAAAAGGAGAAGCATGTTTGTTGATCCAGTTTCAAGGCAAAGGACTTCTAGGTCCATGATTCCCCTGGTGAGCAAGCCTGAAAATGAGATAACAATTCAAGATTATCGTATAGAAGAGCATACGAAAGATATTGAGAAGATGCATGATGAAGATGAATTGGTAATAGCCAAAGCCCACTTAGAAAATTTTTATGTGAAAAATGATATATTCAAAGAAAATGTGGGTAAGTTGGAAAAGCAAATTGAAAAGCTTCAGAAAACTGTCAGCAATCAGAAAGAAGTGGAGAAAGCTATGAAAAAGGAAGCTAAACCTGGAAAGAAAAGTTTTAAGAAGCTAATAAGCTCAAGGAGTATATTGAAAAGCACCAGAAGAAGAATGAGGAGCAGAATAAGGAGATACAAATTTTGAAGCAACAACTCCAGATTGAAAGGCTTAATATTCTAGTTTTTCCAAAGTTGGGCTCAAGAAAGTAAGAAAGGAATTGCTTTCTGAAGTAATAGAGAAATGCTTAGGGTTGTAACTTATTATTGACTATTTAGATGATGCCAGCCATTTGATACAAAATATTTAGAAGGGTTTGGACAAAATCACTAGAGAGTTACAATTTATGGTGATTCCTGATGAGCAAATTCACAAGCTGGTAGATAGTAGACTCAGTGATTTTGCTAAGCCAATTCCTAATAAGGAGTGGAACATTGCTAGGGTTGCTACCAAAATTATAGTAAATAAGCACAAAGCAATCCAAAAGGCTTGGTTGTTGTATGAAAAAGTTGGAGTAATCAAGGATGTAGTGGATGTTAACAAGGAAATGATATAAATTGGTTTTAGAGGGTTATGGATGGAAGATCACAACTTGCTTCTAGTTGAAGAAATTAAGAAAAGTACTGAAGATATCTTACAATATGAATCCAAAATTGATTCTTTAGAGGAACCTATTGACTAAGAGCAGGATTCACAAATGATCATTGATTTCACCAGGTTCAAAGACCTAATGGAGGACCTAGTAAACAAATGAGGTGTTGTTTACTATGAAGATATTAGTGAACTACAGTACATTTACAAGTAGCTAAGAGAGACTTCCAATCCCTCATAAACAACCTGGAAACAAGCCCTACAAACCTTGAAACTGATGGTGCAGCTATTTGGTGATAGTGCAATAGAGGAAAATAAGGAGCAATCTTCTCTAGAGGAAGAAGCTGAGGAAGATGTTGAGCAAGAAGAGGATAATGTTGAGGAGGAGGTCCAGCAAGAAGAAGAGCTGAATAGAGATGCTACGGACCCTGAAGGGGCACAATCTTAGCAATTTTTGTTTTGTACATATATAGTCATAAGTTTTGTATTTTTGTTTGATTCATTTTTACTCTAACATGGTTAGAAAGAAACAATAAAAGCATGAGTCCAGAGAGAGACATAAAATATTAGTTTTTGTGTGAAGGCATTTTTATCATGAATTGTAAGAGGGCTTTATAAGGAGAACATAGCTGTGTTTTTTATGGAGTAGTGAGGCAATTTTTCTGGAATGGCACAGACATTGATGCTTATGGCATAGTCTCCATATGAACAGTTATCCTCTAGGATGCATGGAGCATAGTCTCGATATGAACGTTTATCCTCAAAGATGACCATAAAGTTTTTAGAGGGTAGTGTTCATATTTGAAGAGAAACATTGTTTGACTCCTTACGCCCAATGGATAAGACTTTGAGTTTGATGGCTTTGCGAGCAAATCCACCTAGGAGGTGCCATAATGTTGGTCCAAAATGGCCACATCCTTAGGAAACATTGCAAATTTATTCTAAGGTATGAAGTTTCCATTTGCAGACCTTTTAGTATATTTTAGAGCGGATCTGCTACATTAGTTTCCTAATCCGCCAACACTTAGTGCAATTTTTTTTGGAATGCAATTTCATTGGGTTTATAATGCAAAATAATGCAGATCGGCAACAGTTCTCGATTTCGCAAAGGTTTTTGACAATGATGATGTCAGCACAAAATAAAGTTCAAAATGGAGGCTAAGAGCAATTTATTGCATGCTCTAAGCGGCTAAGTGTCAGTAAAGCAAATTCCACCTGGTTTATAACGTATTTAGGTGCGAATTGACGTCAAAGAGTAAGTTTACACTAACTCTAGAGCGAAACGGTGACAAAGTCAATTTTACACTACAAAGAGTGCAGATTGGAGATAAGAAGTTGTTTTACACTACGGTTGGTGCAAATTGGAGATAAAGGAAGATTTACACTTGCCCAAGTGTAAATTCTTGATTTTGCAAAATTTTTTAGCAAAGGTGACGTCAACATGCTTTAAAGTATGAATTTTAGAAGCTGTGAAGCCAAAGGAGAAAAAGGGAAGGAAAAGGAGCGGATTGCATCCCGCTCACCTCTTAGTTAATTTTATGCCGAAATGTGATTCCGTAAGAGTAAGGTTATAGCGATGACATCAGTGACTTAAAAGTGTAGAATGGAACATGGGTTTTTCCTACCAATTCGTAGAGTGTCTTGGGAGGTTTTAATCATAGTCGTTCACGAGGAGGATCGATGGTCCAAGATTTGTTGATATTATTGAAGGATTTAAAAGGTACTTTCTCATCAGACTAGAACACAGTTAGTTGGAGGGTAGGAAGGTAAAGCATCGAGGGTTTCCAAGAATAAGAATGAGAAGCAGTTGCAGATCTACGATAGATCCAAGCTTCCAAGAATAATTGATGGATGAGATACAATATCTAATTGTTAGAACTCCAACTACCACCAATGAACTAGCAAGTTGTAGAGGTATGCTGCTATGGTGGAATTCTTACAACAAATTTCCTAAAGCTCCACAGCCAGTATGATGATGCCAACAAAATCTATGCTAAGATATAAATATAAAATATTTGTAATGTCTCCTAAAAATATTCTTTCATTTAAAAACTATAAATAGAGGCTGAACCCTCATTTTTTAGGGTCGGATCTAGTTTGTTTGCTTGCCCTACTATAAATATTTTTTTCAGCTAATGGAAGGAGCATTACTCTAATTTTTTGACTCAAATTTGCCATATTCATTATCTTGTGCAAGAGGTTCAAAATCTTGAGTTGTATTTCTGTTAATACTTGAATAGTTAGTTCATTCCACCTTTTGGATTACTAGTGAGAGTGTTGGCAATTTTGGGTACATTGCCTTTACTCTAAGTGTAAGAAGTTGTCATTGATGTCAAGAAGGTCTTGAAGCAATTTGGTTTGATGTCAAAGAATGTGTCTTGATGAAGATTTCAGAATGGATAGTAAGTTTCCAAGAAGATCAGGGTAGCCCAGTTGCAAAAATATCAAGAAAAAGACAAGGAAAAGTATGCAGGCGGCTGGAAAAACTATCATGATTTCGTGACATGTTGCAAAGTACCAAGTAAGGGCTGTCACATTTTTATGACATGCTGTAGAGGTCAAGTTGAAAACTGTCATGATTTCACGACATGCAGCAAAGAGAAGAGCCTGAAAGGAGAAGCGTCGCGATTTCACGACAGGCAGTGGAGAAAACGTACAGAAGCCAGAAGTGTCACGATTTCACGACAGGCAGTGGAGAAAGCGTTCGAAAGCCAAAAGCATCATGATTTTGTGATAGGTTGTAGGGAAATATTTTGAAAGCTGAAAGCATCACGATTTTGCGATAGGCTACAAAGAAGTTGTACGGATGCAGAAAGTGTCACGATTTCACGACAGGTTGAGTTGGCAGCTTGCAGTTGGAGAAAGTGTCACGATTTTGTGACAGAAACAGTCAGCAAGTCTTAATAAGAAGAAGCGTCACAATTTTGTGATGAGTTGAAGAAGGGAGAGCTCAAAGGTGAAAGCATCATGATTTCATGACATGTTCCAATTTTGCGGGCATATGGTAGAAAAGAGCTTAGGCAGCGAAAGCGTCGCGATTTCACGACAGAGTTGCAGATG
Organism: Wollemia nobilis; assembly: GCA_028583015.1. Classification (NCBI taxonomy): domain Eukaryota; kingdom Viridiplantae; phylum Streptophyta; class Pinopsida; order Araucariales; family Araucariaceae; genus Wollemia; species Wollemia nobilis. The sequence goes on from JAQPPZ010016675.1 coordinate 2,700,875, forward strand.
ACGTCAACAGAAGTAGATGTGTCACAATTTCATGACAAAAGCTGAAAGGAAGGCCATGAAGACTAAAGTGTCACGATTTCATGACAAAAGTGTGATGATGTCAGCAAGAGGCAAAGGTGTCATGATTTCACGATAGAAGCACAAAGGAAGTCGACAAAGGCCAAGGTGTCACGATTTTGTGACAGCAGGCTATAGAAGGTGTACGGCTATAAAAATGTCGCGATATCACAACATGTTGAAGTTTCATGCCAAGAGCTACAGGAGAGCTATAGAAGCAGTGAAACCGACAGAGTTAAATCTGGGCCGACGCAGCATAGGGTTTTGTAGCCGACGTTGTTTTAGGGATATACAGTCGACTAAGATCAAGGTTTCAATCTTGAGATTGTTAGTATAAAAGGAGGGCTGCTTGGAGAGTTTAATAATTTTGATCGAAGTGTGCGTTTGAAGTGTGACTTTCACAGAAGCAAAGTGCAGGGAGAAGTTTGATCATCGAAGAGCAGAGTGTGCGAAGACATTGCTACTGTGTTTGCACAGAGGTGCATAAGTAGATATTTGATCGAGTGCTATAATAGTGTAGAGGTGCAAGTTCAAGGACGATAGTTCCAGACCGAAGGACTATGTTTTTGGTGCAGATAAGAGGATCGACTGTGCGATGATAGAGTTGAGGACAGAGGTCTCCAGCCAGAGCAGGGAAGACAGGTGTCTTCTATGGATAGAGTTCCACTTGCTAAGGGCTGCAGAGGCAGAGGTTCTCTAGAGGATCACTAGATTAAGCAGAGCTAGGGGAAGGTATCTCCTTTGGGTTGGTGCCCATAAAATTTGTAATCGAGACATGTTTCCCAGAATTTGAGGTGATAAAATTTAGTAAAAATTTTATCCGTGGAGTAGCTCGAGTTGGGTGAACCACGTAAATTTCTGTGTCTCTATTGTGGATGATATTATGTGCATTGCTTTGATTTCTATTTTTGATTCAATTATATATTCACTGCATAATATCGATCTGCAAGTTGAATCGATAGAAAAAGTAAAAAGCGGTCTTATACTGTTCACCCCCCCTCTTAGTATAAGCTTGTGTTCTTCAATTGGTATCAGAGCGGGTTCCTTCGAAAAGGTTTAACAGCTGGAAGGAAGAACTGGTTAAGAACATAATGGATTTTTTAGGTGGCAATACAGCACCTATGCTTGATGGATCAGATTTTGGTCTGTGGAGTGCAAGAATGAGAGTTTATCTAATGGCTCTTGGTAATGAGGTATGGGAAGTGATTGAAGACGAATACACTATTCCTGAACATGGTCCTTATACCAAAGAAGATAGGCTCATGCTTCATAGCAATTCAAAAGCCATGAATGCAATCCTGAGAGGCTTACAAAAAGCAGATCTCACCAAAGTTATTCACTGCAAGACAACTAGTGAAATGTGGAAACAATTACAGGTGGTTCATACAGGTGATGCAAATGTCCGAAAGGCCAAATTAAGACATTTTAAAGGTATGTTTGAACAACTCAAAATGAATGATGATGAAAATATTAGTGACTACATGCTTCGTATGGATGAAATTGTTAACTCCATGAAAGATCTAGGTCTTGAGGTTGCTGAAAATGATGTGTGTGATAAGATTTTAAGATCTCTTCCTAATAGATTTAGTGAAAAGATTTTTGCTATTGAGGAAGCTAAAGATTTAGATAAATTGAAAAAGGATGAGCTCCATAGTATTCTTGCAGCATTTGAGCTGAGAAATCAAGTGAAAGTTGATGTCAAGAAAGAGGCAGCTTTCAAAGCCACCAAGAAATCAAAGGGCAAACAGATTCAAGAGAGTGATGAGTCTTCTAGTGATGAAGAGGCATATTACAACAAGAAAGGCAAGTTCTCTAAAAAACACAAAAGAAAGAAAAACATAAGGTGTTTCAACTATGGAAAGTTTGGTCATTATGCTACTGACTGTACTGTTTCCAAGAATGAAAGTGATGAATATATACAGGATGTTAAGAGCAAGGATTCTGAAAAGCACAGGTATTACAGAAAAAATAAAGATGAGCATAAAAATCAAGGAAAGAGGCATTCACACAAGAATAAGAAGAGCTTCTACCTAGACAAAGCAAGTAAGTGTTCTAGCAGTGATAGTGAAAGTTATTCTAGTGATGATGAAAATGAGATGTTGTTCATTTTAGAAAAAGAGGAAGAACCAAAACATAAATTCATTGTCATGAAATGTTTTAGATGTGGAAATTTTGGGCACCTTGAGGATGATTGCACTAATAATGAATTGGTTGCTAGTATGTATGAGGATGCTTCAGAAAATGATAAGGAAGATGCTTGTATGGTTTTTGAAAAGGATAGCACCTCTAGTGATAATAAATCTGAAAAAGGCCTTGATGATTCAAAATGCAATAATATAGAGGATCTTGAATGTGAACTTACTAATGCTCTTAGTGTTTTGAAAAATGAAAGAAAGAAGAATGCTCGACTTAAGGATAAATTAGATGAATGTTGTATGGAGAAAGATGAACTCATAGAAAGTCTTGACATCTCTATGGCTAAGACACAAGAACTCAAGAATGAGTTAGAATATAAGATGCTTGAGTATAGTGAATTAGAATAGAAAATGGCTGCCATGAAAGAGGAAAATAAGAAATACAAGGATAAACTGTACAGGTTTCAAGATAGCTCCAAAAGGGTTAAGTCTCTCATCCAAAGTCAAAGAAATCCTTCAGAAAAATAGGTCTTGGTTTTGTTAAACCACACAAAAACTAGGTTGGGGAATCAAGTAAGAGATTTTAGAAAGAAGAGAGTTCTGATGAAGAGAGTATTACAGGGAATGAGTCCGTGAGTGATAAAAGTGTAAAAATAGAAAACAGAATTCTGAATGCGACAAAGAAGTTCTCGGGACCCAAGAGGTCAAACAGAAGAATATTTCATGGTAGATGTTTTGCGTGTCATGGGTTTGGCCACATGGCTTCGCAGTGCATGACTCAAGTAAGGAAGATAAATGACAATTTCAGGGGCCGTAATTTATTTCAAGGGTATTGCTACTCTTGTAATCAGTTCGGGCACAAGGCAATTTTTTGTAAGATAAATAATAGGAACTGGGTTAGTCAGAATAGGCAGATTCAAAGAATAGCTATGCCCTAAAGAAATAATATAGTTACTTGCTATAAGTGCAACAATGCAGGTCACACAACCAGATAGTGTAGAGCTAATATTCCAGGGTACAGGAACAGGAACAATGGTATAAATAGGTCCAAGGATCAAGGTATGGACAAGAAAAGAGATGAGAACAAGAACAAGAAAAGTGACAAGAACAGAAACACTGACAAAGATTTCAAGAGAAGCCCGACAAAGAAATTGTAGACACTGATGATGATGAGTGCCTAGTGGGAGTTTCACTCCCATCCTTGTTTTAAATCACCTCATCAGGAGGTGGGGGAGGGACTAAGCTAAGAGTCTCATTCTTAGTCCCAAGCCCCAAAGGTGACCCTTTGCCATTGATGACAAAGGGGGAGAGATATGAGTAAGGGGGAGAGCTTCATAGTGAAGAAGAGAGCTTCAAGTCAGGGGGAGCAAAAACTTCAAAGGCAAATTCTCAGTTGTTGGATCAGTTGTTTTTAGTTTTGGATCTTGACTAGTGTTTTCAGTTAAGGTTTGCCATCAATGACAAAGGGGGAGATTGTTGGCAATTTTGGGTACATTGGGTACATTGCCTTTACTCTAAGTGTAAGAAGTTGTCATTGATGTCAAGAAGGTCTTGAAGCAATTTGGTTTGATGTCAAAGAATGTGTCTTGATGAAGATTTCAGAATGGATAGTAAGTTTCCAAGAAGATCAGGGTAGCCCAGTTGCAAAAAGATCAAGAAAAAGACAAGGAAAAGTATGCAGGCAGCTGGAAAAATTGTCATGATTTTGTGACATGTTGCAAAGTACCAAGTAAGGGCTATCACATTTTCATGACATGCTGTAGAGGTCGAGTTGAATACTGTCACGATTTTATGACATGCAGCAAAGAGAAGAGCCTGAAAGGAGAAGCATCACGATTTCGTGATAGGTAGTGGAGAAAACGTACGAAAGCTAGAAGTGTCGTGATTTCACGACAGGCAGTGGAGAAAGCGTTCGAAAGCCAGAAATGTCACGATTTCATGACAAGTTGCAGGGAAAGCTTTCAGAAGTTGAAAGCATCACAATTTCATGACAAGCTACAAAGAAGTTGTATGGATGTAGAAAGTGTCACGATTTCATGACAAGTTGAGTTGGCAGCTTGCAGTTGGAGAAAGTGTCACGATTTCATGACAAAAATAGTTAGCAAGTCTTAATCAGAAGAAGCATCATGATTTTGTGACGAGTTGAAGAAGGGAGAGCTCAAAGGCGAAAGTGTCACGATTTCGTGACATGTTCCAGTTTTGCAGGCATATGGTAGAAAAGAGCTTAGGCAGCGAAAGCGTCGTGATTTCATGACAGAGTTGCATATGACGTCAATAGAAGCAGATGTGTCACAATTTCATGAAAAAAGATAAAAGGAAGGCCATGAAGACTAAAGTGTCATGATTTCATGACAGAAGTGTGATGATGTCAGCAAGAGGCAAAGGTGTCACGATTTCATGACAAAAGCACAAAGGAAGTCGACAAAGGCCAAGGTGTCACGATTTCATGACAGCAGGCTATAGAAGGTGTACGACTATAAAAATGTCACAATATCATGACATGTTGAAGTTTTACGCCAAGAGCTACAGGAGAGCTATAGAAGCAGTGAAGCCGACAGAGTTAAATCTAGGCCGACATAGCATAGGGTTTTGCAGCTGACGTTGTTTTAGGGGTATACAGCCAACTAAGATCAAGGTTTCAATCTTGAGATTGTTAGTATAAAAGGAGGGCTGCTTGGAGAGTTTAATCATTTTGATCGAAATGTGCGTTCGAAGTGCGACTTTCACAGAAGCAGAGTGCAGGGAGAAGTTCGATCGTCGAAGAGCAGAGTGTGCAAAGACATTGCTATTGTGTTTGCACAGAGGTGCATAAGTAGATATTTGATCGAGTGCTGTAATAGCACAAAGGTGCAAGTTTGAGGATGATAGTGCCAGACCGAAGGACTGTGTTTTTGGTGCAGATAACAGGATCGACTGTGTGGTGATAGAGTTGAGGACAGAGGTCTCCAGCTAGAGTAGGGAATATAGGTGTCTTTTGTGGATAGAGTTCCACTTGCTAAGGGCTGTAGAGACAGAGGTTCTTTAGAGGATCACCAGATTAAGCAGAGCTAGGGGAAGGTATCTCCTTTGGGTTGGTGCCCATAAACTTTGTAATCGGGACATGTTTCCCAGAATTTGAGGTGATAAAATTTAGTAAAAATTTTATCCGTGGAGTAGCCTGAGTTGGGTGAACCACGTAAATTGCTATGTCTCTATTGTGGATGATATTCTGTGCATTGCTTTGATTTCTGTTTTTGATTTAGTTATATATTCACTGCATAATATTGATCTGCAAGTTGAATTAATAGAAAAAGTAAAAAGCGGTCTTATACTATTCACCCCCCCCTCTCAGTATAAGCTTGTGTTCTTCGAGAGAGTAGTTGAAATATGCTCTTGATTAGATTTGTATTGCTAGGGAGTATATTTTTGTTAAATCTAACTATTGGTTTATTATGCTATTTGGATTATCAATATTGGATGTTGGAATTGCTTTCTGCAATATTTCTCTGCTTATGTTTTAATGTGTGAAGGTTTCATTAATTTAGGTAATGTGTATTTGAGTGATGGGACACTGGAAATAGCTTGCGAGAGCCTTTTTCTATAGTTTCCTATGCTGTTAGCCTATCCAACAAATATTTCTTTATAACATTTATAACCCTAAATCTTTTCTAACACTTATATAAAAACCCTATTGGATATTTAATTGAGTCAACACCATTTTAAGTTGACAAGGAACCAACCTACTCTGGAGGTTGGATTGAAGTTGTCTTTAGTCCATCCAATGCTTGAGTGCTGAGCTATGACTATCGGGTGTATGTCTGGACAAAAAATTGGAAGATAGATAGTTGTAGTGTCAAGTAAATCTTGATTACATTTCGGTGCCCAAAAAATATATAGTGCTAAAATAGAACCAAAAAACCTAAACAAACCACATCATACGTGAGATAAATTTTCTCCTAATTGGTTGGGTCCATACATCATCACTCATAAATATGGTTTAGGGGAATATTGACTTGCCAACCTTGAAAGGATAATGAAACCTTGAGCCTCTCAATATAATTCATATTTGTGTATTCTAAACCTAATTTCATTAAGAAATGTCACCACACTCTTGTACATTCTATATCAAAATCAACAAAAATACAAAAACATCAAAATAATAAAAATACAAAAACATCAAAATAAGCAAAATACAAAAAGAAATCCTTTGCAACACAACACAATTCTTCTTCGAGTCATATTTATTCTTCCTCCTCCTCCATATTTCTCCTAACTCTATTGTATGGTCATGCTTCAAGCATCTACATACTTGGAATAGGTTTCTTCTTTTCTTTTTCCCTCTTTCTTCTTTCTCCTATCTCTGTTGTATGGTCACGATTCGAGCAACTACATATCTAGAATAGGTTTATTCTTCTCTTCTTTCACCTTCCTTTATTTCTTCTTCTTCTTCTTCTTCTTCTTCGTCTTTCATCATCTTTTCACCAATCACTTATGTCGATAGAGCTAAACATTCATAATTACATCATCCATCACATTCATTTATATATAATCTCATGAGACTTCTATGATATTATTGTCTCCCTTTTTGGATATGTAAATTTACATTAACTAATCATACCTGATTCATTTAATCAATGACAAAGTTTATCGTGTATTTTTCCTATAAATAGGTCTCACACTATCATGCATTTCACCAATGTCTGCATTCTCATATTATTATGTTCATTCACTTGCACATAGGCATCTTTCATTGCATATAGCATCATAAAATAGTTATCGCAACTATCAAGATATCATTTAATTGGTTGATTAGTAATGGAAGTCTTTTCTATTAGTCAACCATTTTAGTTGCTCTCGTCAAGCGTTATCAAATGTCATTAGATTATAATGCAACTTTATACTTCCTCTGCATAAATAGAGTCCCTTCATGGATCAAACACATGCACACTTAACACAATTTTGAGTCTAGGGAAGATAACACCTAACGTACAATGACCATTGAGTGAAAGGTTTCCCCTACTCATCCTATCATTTGTGTTATTGAAGATCCTAAGGTTTGACAAAAGGACAAGCTACAAAAAAAGAAAGAGACAAAAAAAATAAAATATCATCGTCAAAAATCTTGAATTCTTGAGCTCCTCAAGTTTCTAGATAATGGGGTTAATCTCCACTGGGGCTATAGATTCTTGATTGGTAGTGGAGTATACCTTACAAGTGGTGACATGTATACCAAATTAGTGACCTTATTTTGTACAGACCAATATGTGCTTGCGGATGAGATAGCTTATTCGGATAAGTTTACAATTGGAGTCCAACCTCACTAAAAATAGGTAAATAAACTAAATCACTCTATACACACATAGATGCATGATAGACTCAAACTCAGTAAAGATAGTTTAGGGTGCAACAAAATGTTAGTTGACTAATAGATAGGTTTGATGATAAAACTTAAATATTTGACTCTCTAGAAATCCCTTCTACCATCTGAAACACCTTAGCAAAAGAAACAAACATACATGTTGCTTAGTTGTAGGACTAGCAAGTTGTCAAGATAAATAAGCATTATTTGTAAGATATTTAGTCAAGCCTCATCATAAGCATTTACATACACATCATGATTATATTTACATTACCATACATATTACATAATTCATTATGTCATCATTAGTTGTAGATCAAACATAATTGTTACTATGTCATTGATTACTTTTACCATACATGGTGATCTCAATCAAATATACCTATCCAAAAAGCTTGATAACATAAAATATTCAAAGTCTCAAAATTCACAGTACATTTCATATCATTCATCAACATGCATAAATAACATATCATCAAAAAATCAAATGCATCCATCATTACCATCATCCACAATACATAACTCACATGATGTCAAACATACATATATACATATATACATACATACATACCATATATATATATATATATATATATATATATATATATATATATATATATATATATATACATGTTGCTTAGTTGTAGGACTAGCAAGTTGTCATGATAAATAAGAATTATTTGTAAGATATTTAATCAAGCCTCATCATAATAATTTACATACACATCATGATTATATTTGCATTACCGTACATATTACATAATTCATTATCTCATCATCAGTTGTAGATCAAACATAATCGTTACTATGTCATTGATTACTTTTACCATACGTGGTGATGTCAATCAAATATACCTATCCAAAAAGCTCGATAACATAAAATATTCAAAGTCTCAAAATTCACAATACATTTCATATCTTTCATCGACATGCATAAATCACATATCTTCAAAAAATTGAATGCATCCATCATTACCATCATCCAAAATACATAACTCACATGATGTCAAAACACACACACACACACACACACACACACACACACACACACACACACACACACACACACACACACACACACACACACACACACACACACACACACACATATATATATAATATCAATATCAAATACATCCATCATCAAAATAGCCAACCGACTAAGCACATACATATCATCATATACATAATAACACCTCACCATGACGATGCATCTATATACTATGTATACATCATACAACAAAAATAAGGGCACATATAGTGCATCATAATCACATCAACCTTGTCATCCACTCGACGACTCATTATTCCCCTCTCGTTGCCTATATTCCTCACCATATATTCTCTATGACCCCTCACTCTCTGCATAGAGGTTGATCCTCCCACTGATGATACCTTCAGCTCTCTAAACCATGATCCTAAAGGAGTCACTGATGCCATACTCCTATGGTTATGATGTGATGATGAACTAGATTGTGATGGTAATGGTATTCGATGAGACACTAGTAATGTTGTACAAGCCACTACAAAGGCCTTCTCTTGTAGGTAATACCTACTATAAGCATCCATCACATGTTATAGCTCATCAATATCAACCTACAAAACTAAACTAGCTCCCTTGATCTTCTAGCACTCTACCTCATCTCATAGTCATGCTCTATATACCATGGTATCATCTAACCCACACTATAGATTGGCCACCTATGCTCTCAACCACTCTAAATATACTATATCATCCATCCTCTTCTCTCTTGCATCTCATGCTATGATGAGAGCATCTCATTCACTTTGAAAATTAGTCACCCATACCCTTAGCTACTCTATTACTCTCTCTATCTCCTCCCTAGCAAACACAACCACATATCACTCTTATTGTAACCTCTCCATCTTGAACCTAAGCTATCGTAGCTCATATGAATGCACCATCAACCCTACTATTTGTAATCTATACTGCTCTACCTCCTCCTACAATTCATCTCTCTCTAGCTTCGCTCGTTCTGCCTAATCTCACAAAATATTTACATCATGCATATGGCCCCACATATTCTCTACACACATATCAACCACATCATCCTAGACCCCATCCTCTAGTTCTACCTCTATCTCAACTGCTTAAGAGGGCCTAGCCCCATTGTCATATCGTGACCATATGCATTGTCTCAAATGAAATCTCTCTTGAGAGCCCCTCTCATCCTCCTCCTTTTTGGCAACTGCTAACCCACTAGTGCTAGCTACAACTCCTCTAGTACCCATCCTTGCTAGCATATCCATTGTCATCATCAAACTCCTAGGTTCTACCCAAGGGCCTGCATCCTTTGCCCCATAAATCACCTCTAGCCTAGGCTCCCACCTTTGTGTGTCCCACTAGGAATCATAATACACTATCATCCCAACATCATTCACATCAGGAAGAGCTAACACCTCATACAACAACATATCGAATGCCACTCCCCATGATCATGTCCCACGATATCCATGATAATATCAAATCACTAAAGATGAATTTGGAATACCCTATGGTAGCCCAAACTACCTCTACACTTGACTAAAGGAAAATAACTCCAACTGAAAGGTCTATCAACCCATCATCTACCTCCCCTATCTCACTCACCCTAGCTCCACACAATCCTTTACCCAAGTGGGAACCCCTCTATAGGGCCATCACATAATATCACTTGGTTTTAGGTCAACAAACTACTAGTGATAATACAACTCATACTCCTCATGATCCCTCTTCCTCTACTCCTCCATATCGTGTCACCACTACAAGGCATATGGTACCTCTAACCCTAACAATGTATGAGACTCAAAAGGTAGGTCCTCTAGCCTCATCACTACTATATGCTCCCAGGCCCATAGCTAAATTAGTAAGCTACTACACAATGACTTCTTGGTCATCGTTCATACTACATGCAACTCTCAATAGGTTTACGCTAACAACATTGATGCCCATGCAAAGTGATTCCTATGCTCTACTATGTCATATACTAGCTACATCAAGTTCTAAGGGAATACCATCCTTGATGCATCTATCAACAGATAACTACTGATATAAACCATCAATAAAGAATATCACTAGCATAAAAGCCTAGCTATGTATGGGTCCTGATACCTAATCCCCCCACCAACAACCCTCACATTCCTACACTCATCTCCAAAGGTATTCTATAGTACCACCTCTCACATATCATCACCCTATGCGGCCATCACTGTCATCCCATTCATTGGAAGGTGATAAATTCAATAAACATCCTCTAGGGTAATGGTCATTTCCCCTATCAAAAAATGAAAGGTTTTCCTGTCCACATCCCATCACTCATAAATCACATCCAAATACGAATGATCGCACCACACCATGTCCATCCGTACAACCCCATAGAACCCAATATTCTCAAGTTACTACCACTCCACCTCATCCAAAAACACCTTCAAATCCTTTTCCAACAATAAAAATCGATGTCGCGGTGTCAACTTTTAACTTGCAAAAACAAAAAAAAAGCAAAAAAATCAACAACATTTTAACAAAAAATAAAAAATCAGCAACTTTTCAATGAAAACGCAAAATGAACAACATTTTGACAAAAAAAGCAAAAAAATTAACAACTTTTTGATGAAAGTGCAAAATCAACAATATTTTGACAAAAAAACAAAAAATCAGCAACATTTTAACAAAAAAACAAGAAAATCAATAACTTTTCGACAAAAACGTAAAATCAAAAATTTGACAAAAAAACAAATCAACAAGTTTTCGATAAAAATGTAAAATTAGCAACATTTTGACAAAAAAAACAAAAAATAGCAACTTTTCGACAAAAACACAAAATCAACAACATTTTGACAAAAAAACAAAAAACTAACAACTTTTCAATGAAAAAGCAAAAATGCAAAAAACCAAAAAAATTCATGCAACACGCACCCCGAGGTACATTTCCATACAAAATGTACCATGAGGTACATTTTTTGAGAAAAAGGTATTTTTGGATACCCTTTTTCTTGAAACACACATACATGCAAACATTATAAAAATTAACGGCTAAAACAGTTAAAATCCTAAACCTAGGGTTTATTTTATTTCAAACGCATGAAGTTTAATGAAAAATATACTTACCCCCACTACAGATCCTCCAACGCTCGATCCCACTTTGCTTTGGGCCATCCCATCAACTTTGCTCACAAATTCAAAAGCACTCCACATCACACACTCACTCCTCTCTACGATTTTGCACGTTGTAAAGTAACACTGAAGAGAGTGCCCTGCATGCACCCATTTATAGGAGGTAAATATACAAAATATACCTCAAGGTATGTTTTCGTATGGAACATGCACCTCAAGGTGCTTTTATATAAAAGGGTATTTTTGGATACCCTTTTGCCCCAAACCTACAAAAATGTAAAATTGTTTTTAAAACTCATAATAAAATCATGCAAAATGTCAATTTCCATCATTGTAGTTGTTCAATAATATCCACTTCATTCTATTAAGAAATTCATTGTTACCTTCAAGTTCTTCCCCATAAACTCATTGCTTGAGGGGGTAGATATCATACACAAATGTTTATCTAATAACCTTTACCAGAGATTATCATACACCTTCATTTGTTTTTTTTTTTGAATTTACATGGTGGAATCGATAGCCACCACGAATCCGGGCAGGCTGTCCAGCTTTTATGGCTGCCACAGTATTCTGCGTTGTCCGCCCTAGAAGCCACCACACAGATATTCACGTAGTATGAACCTATAACCACCATGCCACAATCATTTTAAACCTTTTACGCCACTAAAAGCACCAGGAAAGGGACAAGCGTTCAATCCAGCGAGGCCTAAGATTTGAACCTTGGACCTCCGCCCCCCTTATGGGGTTTGGATGAACCAATTGGTCTACACATTGGACCTACCTTCATTTTTTGGGGCAAACACAAAGTAGAATTATCTTCTCAACAACACTCCAACCCAATCAAATTTGGCACACTGTATGTCATGGACTTCAGGTTTACTCATGCATATACGCTTCATCAAGGTGCACGAACGAGTCCACCAAAGCAATCATGGGCATACCTACATATGATTAACTAGCCTACCAACCCAAATGATCTTATCAATCTAACAATGACAAAGTTTCAAGGATATGCATCCCTTCCATAATTGGGGTATCTTACATCTAATCCTCTCAAAACAAATTGCTTGTCATCACCTACCAATCCATATTCTCTCACAATCAATCACCAAATAAGTGTTATACATTTTTTCATTGTATCATGTCTTCACACAACACAATACAAAAAGAGATAAATGTAGACACCTAAAAATATCTCAAATAGTCTTTTGCAACAATATTTAACATACAAAAAACAAAACATTAGCAAATCAATTCAAAAACCCTAAAATCTAACATGATGCTATCCTAAACCCTAGGATGCAATAAAATAAGGTAAGTCTTCCCCCATCCAACATATACCCCCATCACACCCCTTTGTGTGCTTTTCAAAATATCTAATTGCCCCATTTTTTCAAAAGGCACCCACTCTCCTTATAAGGCATTTAAGAAAAAATATTAAAAAATGGGATTTTCCCTTTTGTCCAAGTCTTACGTGGGTATGGCACACCCATGTCCACTTAATAATCTTAGGTGGGAAAGTCTTACCCAATGCATGCACATTAAAGTGGGGTCTTCTCTCTCCTCCACCTCACCAACCCATTCTCTTTCCTAGGAATCCTATAAAAGGAGGGCCTTGTCTATGATTTGAGGAGGATGAAAAAGTAATGTTACATTACCCAAATATTATTTGAAGTTTCCGTAAGCATTTTGAGAATTTGAACTTCCTCCCATACATCTTCTTTGTAGATTATATGTGGTTTTTAGGGTAAAACAAGAATCTACAATTTCCAAATAAACACCAGACTATATCGATGTTTTATGGGTGATACACAGACCATTCCAAGTTACAAAACTCAAAATGCACCCCAAGGTGCTTGCACACCTAAAAATGCATCCCAATGTGGATTTTCCAGTTACAAGCCATCCAACTAGTCTATCAGGTAATATATCACTCCCTCATCAATTTTAGTTCATTTTTGTAACTTTTGTAATGCATTTTTTATTCAGATTTTGTCAATATGTCCATGTTTATAGGAGGTTTGATTGAGACATGCCTCCAAATGTTTTAATGGATTTTGTAAGGTTACACAATATTGAGGATTTATGTAGCTCATAGTGGCATACTTCATAAGACCACTCCAACTCTAAGGAATTGAAAGAAGACACTTGCAGTGTTGTAGATATATTCTATGCTAGGGTCCCTCCTAATGGACCCCCTATTTTGTAGCTCTTCAGGGCATATTGTAAAAGGATAACATTTCATATTGTAATATATTTTACAACTTATCAATACAAAGCAACATGTTTTCTTTATAACATATTTTACAAAGTAAAAATGAAGAGAGCACCCTTGCATGCACCCCTTTATAGGAGGTACATGTACGAAATGTACCTTGAGGTACATTTTCATATAAATTATTTACTTTGAGGCATGTTTTCATATGGAACATGCACCTCAAGGTGCATTAAAAAAAATGTATTTTTGGATACCCTTTTACCCCAGACTTTAAAAAAATGTAAAATTATTTTCAAAACTCATAATAAAATCATGCAAAATGCCAATTTCCATAATTTTAGCCATCCAATAACCTCCACTTCATTCTATCAATCGATTCACTATCACCTTCAAGTTCTTCCTCCATAAAATCATCGCTTGAGGGGATAGATATCAAACACAAAAGTTTGTCTAAGAACCTTTTTAGATATTATCGTATGCTTTCATTTACTAGGGCAAATAAAAAGCAAAATCCTCTTCTCAAAAACACTCCAACCCAATCAAATTTGGTACACTGTATGTCATGGACTTCAGGTTTACTCATGCATATACACTTCATCAAGGTGCATGATAGAGTCCACCAAAGCAATCATGGGCATAACTACATATGACTTGTAGACGCCAAAATCCAGCCACTTGCAAGTCATCTATACCTTCCTGTCAGCCACGTGTCGGTCATCCACCTTCCCGCCATTATTTGGCCCAAATCCACACTTTCCTGCCATTATTTGGCCCAATTTCACCTTTCCCGCCATTTTTCATCCCCAAATTTATTTAAATTAATATTTATATATATATATATATTTTAATATTTTAATATATATATTTAAATAATAGTTTAAGTGATTTAATCTGAGCACGTCCGTCCTTCATTTAATCTCATCCGTCCATCCATCTTAATCCATTTCACAACCTAGATTTATTCTCTACCCTTAGATCCACTTTAATCTTAGCCACACGTTCAAAGTGTCGTTAAAACCCTAAAGTGTGCCCTAAGAGTAGATTATAAATTGAGTCACCTTGATGGCTCAAACCCTATGTCTTTTGCTACTTCTATCCTGGATCTTTTCTATCTTCTTAACTTCTTCTATCTCCTTTTATGATCCCCTCTATCTCTCTTCTGCTACCTTTTCGTCGCATCCATCGTCGCATCCATCGCCGCTTCTGTCGCTGCTTTCACCGCCATCTCTTCTATAGCATTCTGCAGAATCCCCCATTCTTGTCGCAAGTGCCCGCGGGCGTTTACCCCTTTACCAAGTGCCCACGGGCGTTTACCAAGTGCCCACGGGCGTTTACCAAGTGCCCGCGGGCGTTTACCCACAGCCACAGACTCAGATCGACGTCTAAAACCTTAATCCAGAAGCACACGAGCGTTCAGCGAGTGCACCAGGGTGCCTTCTATAGCCGATCTGACAACCACATTACTTCCAGGTGTCGCCTGGTCTAGCCGCGTTAAACAGAAAAAGAGGTATAGATTAGTTTTAAAGCAAGTACTCATATTTTATGTATTAATCTGTTATTGAATTCCTGCATTTCGTTTTTCTAGGGTTTTAGATTGTTTTCGAGGGCTCACATAGTGGAGCCCTCTTATTAATTTCTAACTCCTTGATAGTGTTAATGTGTGCAGGTTTTGACAGCAGATCCGGTTTATTGATGGCAGTGATTAAGCTGGAGTGGTCCAAGCAAGGGATACAATGAAGCCCACTCACTCTGTTGGGATTGAAGATACATTCTTCGAAGCGCCACCATTTGTGCCGACTAGGGTTTTGGAGAACCCTAGCATAACTTGTAACTGTGTATCACAAATAAAGGGTTACAGGCCCAGTTGTATTAAAAAAAAAGGAGTTTTTAAACTCCATCGATTAATAGAAATCGTTTGTTTTGTGCAACTTTCCTGTATTCCATTATTGTGGTTTTATCTTTTGTTTGGCGTTGTATTTTTAATCTACAAATGGATTTTGGTGTCTACATGACTGACTAGCCTACGAACCCAAATGATCTCATCAATATGTCAATGTTAAAGTTTTAAGGATATGCATCCCTTCCATAATTGGAGTATATTACATTTACTCCTCTCAAAACAAATCACTTATCATCACCTATCAATCCATATTCTCTTATAGTCAATTGCCAAACAAGTATCATAATTTTTGCACTGCATCATGTCTTCACAAAATACAATACAAAAAAGGGTAAATGTAGACACCTAAAAATGTCTTAAACAATATTTTGTAATAAAATTTAACATAAAAAACAAAACATTAGCAAATCAATTCAAAAACCCTAAAATCTAACATGATGCTATCCTAAACCCTAGGATGCAATAAAATAGGGTAAGTCTTCCCCCATCCAATGTGTACCCCCTCACATCCCTTTGCATGCTTTTCAAAACATCTACTTGCTCTCTATTTTCAAAAAGCACCCACTCTCCTTGTAAGACATTTAAGATTTTTTTTTGAAAAAGGTGATTTTCCCTTTTCCCCAAGTCTTACGTGGGCATGCCACACCCATATTAATACTCTTAGGTGGGAAAGTATTACCCAATGCATGCACATTAAAGTGGGGTCTTCTCTCTCCTCCACCTCATCAACCCCTTCTCTTGCCTAGGAATTCTATAAAAGGAGGGCTTTGTCTATGATTTGAAGGAGGATGGAAAAAGTAACGTTATGTTACCCAAATGTTATCTGAAGTGTCCCTAAGAATTTTGAGCATTTGACCATCCTACCATACATCTTCCTTGTAGGTTAAAGGTGGTTTGCAGGGTAGAACAAACATCTACGACTTCCAAATCAGCTTCAAACTACATCGATGGGTTTTACGACTGATACATAGACTATTCTAAGTTACAAAACTCAAAATGCACCCCAAGGTGCGCGTGTATATCCAAAAATGCACCCGAGGTGTGTTTTCCAATTTCAAACCGTCACATTGGCCTAACAGGTAATATATCACTCCCTCATTAGTTTTAGTTCATTTTATAACTTTTGTAATGTATTTCTATTAATATTTTGTTGATATGTCCATGTTTATAGGAGGCCTAATTGAGATAGGCCTCCAAACATTCTAATGCATTTTGTAGGGTTAAGCAAGATTGAGGATTAGTGTAGCTTATAGTGGCACACTTCATAAGCCCACTCCAACTTTGAGGAATTGAAGGAAGATACTTGTAGCGTTACAAATATATTCTATGCTAGGGTCTCTACTAACGGATTCCCTATTTTGTAGCCTTCCGAGGTATATTGTAAAAGGATAACATTTCATATTGTAACCTATTTTACAACTTACCAATACAAAGCAACATATTTTATTTTATTTCACTTTTGTTTAAATTTTGGTTCATCGTTTTGCAGAACATGTATGTATGAAATCATTTCTATTTTATCTAGGAAAATGAGTATGGTATTAATTCTTCTTTTTGGATTTTTACTTATGCTTATTTTTGTTAGAATATAATGTGCACTATGCCTTCTATCTTGACACTTGTTAGTTTCTCTTGACAAGTGTCATGTTTTTCATATAGGCTTATGCCTATATATTGTAATCATTTTCATGTATAATATATCTCATCTTTGTTTAGTCCCAACATTTGGTATCAGAGCTCAGGTGCTCTCTTGAGATTGTGAGCTTGAGGGAGGATTTCCGTCATGGAAATCCCCTCCTCATTTTTTTATCCCTCATTTTTTTCATCCCCCATTATTATTTTTTCTTCAAATGAGGGAGTATGCTCTCCATCCTTTTATGGATGGATCAAAAACCAAAATTTGAAGAAAATTAATGGCTGCCAAATTTTCTTGAGTGATTGGGAAGTTAAATGTCCTTTGTATCCATCCACAGAAGTAGTTTCTCGATAGAGAAATGAAAATGGGATACTAGGTGAGCTATTTTCTTTAGAATGATTAATGATTGCAAAAAATTTTTTTTTTTAGGTGATGTACAAAGCTGGCCAGATTTATTTAACTAAGGTTATGGATGCTGCAGCTGTGAACAATCAATGAAGGGAGTCTCATCCATGTACTAAAGCAACTGACCCAGAGTGCAAACCAAGATGTTGAGGGCATTCACCAACACCATACATTGAACCCCACCTTAGTCGGTATAATTTTTCAATCACCAGAATAAGGAAAGCGAGGGTTTATTGGAACCAATATTTGTGGTGCTGAGAACATCATGGATTTCCATAGTTGGAAAAGATGTAGGGCAGGGACCACCCAAATGACATGCAAGTTGAACATAGGCCACCAATACCAGTGTTGTGCATAAATGGGTGACCTATTGTAGGACCATAGCCACGACCGTAAACCAAAATTTTTTGCGTATTTTCAAGTTATAGACCTGCACGACCCTCTTAGTGCAGTACCACATTCTGATGTAAGTGGGTGATGTACATAAGAAGATCCAATGGTGAAACAAGATTTTTTCATTTCATCCAACAAAAAAATTCAACGGATACCAATTTTTTTTTAAAATTGGCCTCGATCGATCGGTGTTAGTGGATCATGTTTTTGGTGCTATTTTTTTGATGCCTTGCTGTACAATCCTCCCCATCATTCTAATCTACCAGTAAGCTGTGACTTGATCAGACTGGATAATTACCATTGATTTCATGAGGCCTCTCACCTTGAGCTCGATGTCGTACTGACTAGGGAATTCAGCATATGCTCGAAGTGATTTTCATAAATCTCGCTTATTAAAAAATTAGATCTCTATTTTTCAATGTATTCGAGACCAATGACCTATTGGAATTCAGAGAAACAAAAGGGATGAAGCGATGAATGGTGATCCAATATTGAGATCCTACACGACCATTGGAGGACCAAAAAGCTACTGCATAGTCGGCCCCATTGACGCATTTGCTGAGTCTTGGTTGTTACAACAATTTTTTTTGAAGCTATGCAATCGATGATCCTTCATACCTACAAATGTGTTCTCGTAGATGAAGATTTGGAACACCGATAGAGCATTTTGAAGATGATGTGTCATAGTGCAAAATGTTAGCAGAGACATAACTCAGAGGTAGCACTGTGCTTGCCCTTCAGGTGAAATTTGTTGGCCTGCGTGGAATGTTCAGGCAGACTATCCCATTCATATATTCATTTAGCACCATAGAAAAAAACCTGAGCTTGATGTGGAGGAAGAAATAGTGGTGAGACTACTTATTTCTTGTTTAAAGTCTTCCAAATTTTTGCTTGCATCTGCAAAGGTTCTAGAGGGTCATCCGCACAGCCCACCAGTGCGCTTCGACGTCTGCCTGATTGGTGATGTCTATTTTATGTAGATCAATGATCATGGCTTGCTACTATTGTTGTTGTTGCCATCATTATTGATCTTATTGGTATGTTTACATAGAGGAAGTTGGAGGATGGCTTGATTTTTCCAATCAAAGTTTTGAAGAATCGCCAAAACTATCATGAGGAAGACCACACTGAGAATAACCACACCGTGCAACCCAGATACACACAACTCCGATGGAGTCCTTGATGTGCTGATTGTTGTTCAAAATTTTGTAAATGTTTTTTGATTTCGTGCAGTGTTTCATGGAGTGTTTTGATTCATAGATTTTTTGGTGGAGAAAGTGTGAATTTTTGGAGGTCGCTACTCCACCACAACCTAGGCATCACTATCATGCTGTGTGTTGAGACATGAAGAGACATATCTTGCTGTAATAGAAGTTTTTTTATTATCAATGCAAAGATTAAAGTTTTTTACGATGATCCCCGGGCTGTTCCTGTTTGTTTATGACATCCGACTAGTTGAACAACGATGGAAATTTTGCTAGATAGTGAGATTGAAGTATTGCCCCACCTATTTACTCTAGCTATGAAAATACTGGATGGTCATGGTAGAATGCTCTCTCGCACGCCTAACATACTAGGAGAATGACATGCATGCACGTCAGTGGGACTCGTGAATCATTTCAAAGATCTATTATTTTGTTTGGCCAACAAGGCTGGTTATGGAAATCAAAGTTGAAGATAAGTGGTGCCCCATCATGGGCACCATGTTTTTTTAACAAACTGCAAATAAATATTGCTGTTTTACTTTCAATATCGTCGAAGAATACCCCCAAAAGTTTTTTTTATGATCATGAAGGTGTCACTTCAGCTAAATCCATGGATGGTAATGTTATAATAATATGTTGCTATGTTGCTGTATGAACCTTGGTCATTTATTCTTGGTCAACCACTATGTAGAGATAATAGAGGCAAATCCACTGAGTGCACATAGTGTTTTTTTGAATGTTGAAATAGATGAAATTTTCATGGGAGTTTCTGGTGCACTCCCTCATGCATGAATATGTGCGCCTTGTTGTGCTTGAGATCTGTGTGAAGTTGCGTAGTAGGCACTAACCTACATTACTAGATCATGAGGCGATAATTTTTTAATCTATTATGGAGGAGCTTTTTCCTCATGACGTAACTTGGAGATCGTACATTGAAGTCAATTTAGTTTTATGGCACTCCCATTCATGGAGATTGATGTGCAGTTTAATTTTTATTTTGGCCATGTGTTTTTTACAGCGATGGGCATCCGATCCAGTTGGGATGCCAAGCACCTGTATTTTTTTTCTATTGCTTCAGTTAGACTGCACTGCAACACTGAGTGGTGCATGATTCCTCATGAGTGGGGATTGATATGATATACCTTGATGATTTCTACTACCTCTACTATGATGGTGCATCAGATCATGGCATCCATTTGATTTATTCCATCCACCTATCTACTCTCTATAATGATCTGGTGAAATATATGCAGAGGAGAGATATTGTGATGCTTGGCTTCTGCGTATAACAATCTATTTCATCGTAGATTTTTCAAAAATACCCACCTCATCTGATTTATGAATTCAACATGCAAATGGATCATGGTGAGTGGAGGAGGCCTAAGACCAGCGAACAGTTTGAAGAATCCTGGAGAAGTTCTCCAAGGTGTTCCTCTGTGAGGAGAATCTAGCATTACAATTCTATGTTGAAGAGGAATATCTAACTCGTGGAAGTAGAACTCTTTGATGGAAAACTCTACTATAGTTGTAATTAGTGGAGTTTTGATGATGAACGAGGGGAGATCGAATCCTGGCACCTAGCAAGTGTAGTAGACATTCTGGAAGTAATTGTAGATGTTGGGGAGCGCATCGAAGGAAGCACGTTTAGAAGTGCTATTATTACAACGACTATGGTTTATTTTCAAAATTTGTTTTATGTGTTGCTATGGATGTCATATTGTTGGTATTTCAACGATGTTGGCTCAACAAGATTTCCTAGACTTGAGAAAAATGTTTTTCGTCTGCGTGGAGACATCCGTGTAGAATCACGATGGCCTATTTAGAGGGCGTTCAAAGATTAACTACCATGGGCTGCAAGAAAAAGTTTTCTCATCAGTGGTGGGTCCAAATGAAAGTGAAAAAAAGCAATGTTATTGATGCAATGCTCTTTGTTTTTTTTGGCAAGCGTACCACACAGATGCATGCTTGGTCGTCTTATGAAACCAACCACATAGGAGTGCACTCTTAGGTGGAGCTTTAATTTGATTTTCTGTACTCTCAACATCATTAGAACTGCACTCTATGGCAAAAAGAAACATAATATTAAGATGTCCTTTGTTTTCCTCCTCAAAAGTGCAAGACATGACGATCAAACAGATAAGAAGATTTTATTGCCAAAGAAAGGTTGTAGCGATGGTGAGGATGAAGCTTGTGTGGAAAGAGTTCTTCATGGATGACACCACACTGCGGTCGGGCCTCACACCTCTAATATAAATAGCCACGTAGCTGTACGATGACAGGATCGAGCATAAAAATAGGATTAAAGGTGGATGTTATTTCCAGTAATGGTTGGTTAAACCCATCTCTTGCATCAATGGAACTGAGCCAGATGGTTACCCAAGGTATATGGGATCATTTTATAGTGTTATTTTTTCCCTGCAATGACGTCAAGGAGTTCATGAAATGTTGGAATATGTAATGCAACATTGTGTAAATTATTCTTAGACTAAAATATAAAGTCTAAAGAATAATATTTGAATTAGAAAATAATTCTATTTTATGTAAAAATATTCCCACCCAATTAATAAATAAAATAAGGGTGCTAGGAATATTTAATTTGTGGAAAAAAATTATTTTCCCTTTTCTAGCAAATATTAGAAAGTAACTAATCACTTTCTAATATTTGATAGATGCCACTTATCACACATCTCAAAGATTAGATTGTGATAAGATTAGAAAGTAACTAAGCACTTTCTAATATTTGATAGATGCTACTTGTCACACATATCAAGATTATATTATGATAAGAATTAGGGTTGTAGTAGAAAAACTTCTCTTTAAATAGGGGTGTTGTCTACTACATCTTAAACATATCTTGTCATATTGACTTGTGTTGTAATATCATATTGATGCATATTTTTGCATAACATTGAAGCATTCTTGTATTGTTGAATCAAATGAGTAATATAGTGAGCTTCATAGTGGATGTTTCTATTCTTCATTTGAAGTAGGGTTTTACCACTTAATATTGGTGTTGTGGGTTTTTCTCTTTTGTGTGTGATTGATCTTGTAGAGTATTCTTCGATCTTGGGGAGACTTTGCTTGTCTCACATTTGGTATAAGAGCGGTTGGGATCTCCATCAAGTGTCTTCAATCCTTTGAGGTGAAAAACCCATTAAGGTATATATATATATTTGCATGCATTTGATATTTGGGTATTTTATGCAAACTTATTTTACAAATCTACCATTAGGGCTTATAGATTTATTGTGTTTTTAGATCTAGTTGTTAGATCTTTTGCAAAAAGTATTTTCATTTTAAATCTATAATTTTTTTTTGGCATTGAGCTTTTGCTGGAAGGGTTTTGGAGCCAAACGGACCCCATGGTTGCGTCCGAAAGACCCAAAAACCCTTATTTCCATATATAGTCATTTTTTTAAATAAAAAAACAGTTGGCTATATATATAAATAAAAAAATAGTCGGCTATATATAAAAAAAATAGTCAGCTATATATATATATATGTAAACAGTCGACTATATAAAAAAAACAGTCGGCTATATAGTCTGAAAAACTTTTAATTTTTTTTTAAAAAGTTTTGCTTTATAAAAATCTTTAAACTTTTTCATGCGATTTTTTTTATTAATTATTTAATAAAATAAATTTTATTAATTTAATTGCATTTTTTTAAGCAATTTTTGTATTAAAAAATTATTATTATTTTCCTTAAAATGCAAAATTTTTTCGTCTCATATTAACAATAGTTGTTTGTGAGTTTGCTTGTTTTGCAAGGTTATCCAAGTATGTTTTGGAGTATACAAGGCAATTTCGGATCAACTTTTTCACTCTCTTCCCCTATTTTTATTAATTTCTTCTAATCTCTCTCAAGCATTTGCTTGAAGCATAATGTAAATTAATGTAACTTGTATCTCTCATAATGAAAGTAAAAAAGAATTAAAGTGGAGAGAGAGAGAGAGAGAGAGAGAGAGAGAGAGAGAGAGAGAGAGAGAGAGAGAGTATTTGTGTTTTGCTTTGTGTCTCCACTATCTCTTGTTCATATTTCTTACATTTTTTTTTTTGCATCTTTTGCATTTTGCATCTCAACTAATCTAACTACTAACTTACTAACTTGCTACTAAAAAATCTACTAACCAACTAACTTGAAATTTACTAATTTTCATATTAATCAAGAAGGTTAAAAATGAATCAACTTACTAACCATAACTTTAGTATTTGATTAAAATTTACTTAATATTGCAACATAGTTTATATTTGCTAAACACGTATTGAATCCAAAAGAATCCGCTCTATCGGTAGCAAGTCCTTTTCGGGTCCTCGTACCCGCACCCTTTTGGGTAGCTTGGTTGACCTTGGTGAGATGAATTGGCAATTCATTAGGCTATAGCAAAACCTTAAAATGAACACTAACTTACTAACTTATTGACTATCTAACATTTAACAAATGTTTTATGGTTCAATTCAAGTTAGTTTATTTTGTTGCAATATGGTTGTTATGATTAGTTACCTTCTTATTGCAAGTTAATCTATTGCAAGTTGATCTTGGTTTATTTCCTTTATTCAATTGCAATATGGTTATAGTTGTTTATTGCAATATGGTTATAGTAGTTCATGATAATGTTGATTATCTTTCATGATGATGCTTATCTCTCTTGATGATGCTTAATTTTAATTATCTTTCATGATGTTTATCTTTGATGATTGAAAAGTAGATTACTTGAAAGTTATTTTTTTTATATATGCAAGTATGTTTATCTACTTTCTTATTGCATCATTTATTTCCTTTGTCAATGCATCTTATGTTTTGATTATGTTCACTTTCTAGAATGGCTGATCATGGAATATCCTTCACACCTAAGCACATCCTTGATGGATCAAATTTTGGAATATGGGAACCAAGGATGAGGGCTAAATTTCAAGCAAGAAAGTTATGGCCCATTGTGAATGGAGATGAAGCAATCCCAACCCAGGCAAGGGTACTTGAGACATACAACAACAAGAGTCACCTTACACTTTCCATGATTATCAATAGTGTGAGTGATGAGATATTGCTCACTATAAGCCATTGTGAGCATGCTAAATATGCATGGGATTTGCTAAAACAAGTCCATATAGGGTCCAACACATCAAAGAAATTCACTTTATTGTCCAAAATTCTTAGCACTATGCAAGGTGAAGAAGAAAGTGCCTTGATCTTCCTCTCAAAGATGAAATACATGAGAACTCAACTATTGGCTTGTAATTGTGATTGGATAAGTGAGAAGCTCTTAAGATTTATCATTTTGAGGAACTTGTCAAGCAAGTTCAAGAATTTTATCACCATTATTGAGACTAGGCTAGAGAAAGAAGAGGATGACATTCCTCTCAACACTCTTTCACAATTATTGATTCAACATGAAAAGCCTCTTAATAGAGACAAAGTGAATGGTCAATTTATCAAGGAGAAGAATGTTGCATTGAGTACCACTAAGGCTTCCTTCAAGAAGAAATACAAGGGAAGGAAAAATCAAAATTTCCAACCCAACAAGCCTAGAGTTGATTTCACTTGCAACTTTTGTGGCAAGAAAGGCCACAAGGAACAAAATTGTTTCAAGAAGAAGAATATTGCAGAAAAGGAAGAGCAAGAAAATGCTAAGGGAAAAGGACCTAAGAAATGGTTTTGCAAGGGAAAGAAAAAGAACAACAATGTAAAGCAAAATTCTAATAAAAATGCCTTTGTTTTCATCTACTTCTAATGAATGGGTATTAGATTCTGGATGCACTAACCATATGTGTTTTGAAAAGGATAAGTTTGTGGACTTTCATAAGCACTCTTCAAATTCAGTTGTCATTGGTGATAATACTAGAATTCAAGTAGAAGGTGTTGGCAATGTTGTAATTTAAGGGAAATTACTTGATAATGTCCTATACGTGCCTAATCTTAGGAGAAATTTAATTTTAGTTTTGCAAGTTGCTAGAATTGGTCACACTATTGAGTTCAATGCAACTTCATGGAGCATTAGGAAAGGCATGCTACCAATAATTACAAGTTATGTGAAGAATAATATTTATGTGTTAGGTGATGCTCCTCCTAAAGTGTTTTTAGCAACTAATGTTTCTCCTAGTAGCAAGCTTTGGAACATAAGGTTAGTCTATACAAACTATCAAAATATTCAAATGATTAAGTCCAAAAATTTGGTTGAAGGCTTGCCTAACATTTCACCTATTCATGGTTTGTGTGAAACATGCATCTTAGGCAAGATGAGCAAACAAAAGTTTCCAAAGGACAAGTCAACAAGGGCCACACAAATTCTTCAACTCATTCATATGAATATTATGGGTCCATTACATGTTAGATCACTTGGTGGTGCATCCTACATTCTCACCTTTATAGATGATTATTCAAGAATGATATTTGGGTATCTACTTAAGAATAAATCAGATTATTTTGAGACATTCAAGGAGTTCAAAGCTTTGGTAGAAAATCAAAAGGGAGCAAAGATCAAAATTATTAGAAGTGACAATGGAGGGGAGTACAATAACAATGATTTCAATGAGTTTTGTTCTTCTCATGGGATCAAAAGGTAATTTACTTGTCCATACACTCCTCAAAAAAATGGTGTTGTAAAGAGGAAAAATAGGACAATCATGGAGATGGTAAGATGCATGCTTGGTGACCACTTACCTCAATTTCTTTGGGGTGAAGTAGCTAGTACAACAATCTACATTCTTAACAGGTGTCCTTCAAAATTAGTTGAGGAAGACTCCTTATGAGGTTTGGAATGGTAAGAAGCCAAATTTGTCACACTTAAGAATGTTTGGATGTGATGCATTTTCATATATTCCTTCTGAAAAGATAAAGAAATTGGACAAAAAGTCTCAAAAATGCATCTTTGTTGGCTATGATGCAAAAAATAGGGGCTACAAGTTATACTCACCTTCTTCAAGCATTGTATTTGTTTCAAGAGATGTCAAATTCAATGAAGACCTTCTTGAGTTAGAAAAGGGTGGGCCTTGTGTCAAAATGACCAAGTGGTTGGATCGTTCTAGGGGTCCTAAAGAGCAGAATTTAGTAGCCAAAGGATAACTAGAAGTATGAACCTTAACATGTCTCTTCTAGCTAAGATAGATAATGATCATGAGCCTACTTCTTACCAAGAAGCTTCACAACACTCTTGTTGGGTTGATGCCATGAAGGTTGAGATGGATTCTCTTCTAAATAATAAAACTTGGGATCTAGTTCCTTATCCTAATAAGAGAAATGTTATTGGGAACAAGTGGATCTATAGAATCAAGTACAATTCTAATGGAAATATAGAAAAGTATAAGGCTAGATTGGTTGCTAAGGGTTATGCTCAAAAAAATGGCATTGACTATGATGAAACCTTTGCACCAGTTGCCAAAATGCCCACTATTCGGCTTCTCATTACTATTGCTGCTACTCAAGGTTGGCAGATTTTTTAGCTTGATGTGAAAGTGCCTTTCTAAATGGTGATTTGGATGTGGATATCTACATGAGTTAACCACAAGGATTTGTTGTACAAGGTAAGGAAACACTTGTGTGTAAACTAAAGAAAACCTTGTACGGTCTAAAGCAAGCACCTAGAGCATGGTACATGAAGATTTCAGGTTACTTCTTGTCTCTTGGTTTTGATAAATGCTATTCAGATACAAATATCTATGTGCTTAGGAAGGATAACTTGGTCATTTTAATTGATCTATTTGTTAATGAAATTGTTGTGAATGGAAATGAGAATGAGGCCATTTTTTATTTCATCTCCAAATTAAAGTCAGAGTATGAAATGACTGACCTTGGTCTTCTACACTACTATATTGGCATGCAAGTTTATCAGCATGAGGATTGTATCTTTTTGAGTTAATCCAAGTATATTGGAGATATTCTTAAGAGGTTTGATTTAGAGGATGGCAATCCTACTTCCATTTCTATTTCTACAAGGGTTAAGTTGGAAGTAAGTACAAAATATCAGTTGGTTGATGCTACATTGTATAGGCAACTCATTGGTAGTCTTCTTTATGTTACCATCACAAGGCCAGATATTGCTTTTGCAGTTGGTATGATGGCTAGGTTCATGTAGAAACCTTATATTGAGCACTTACAAGCTACCAAGAAGATTCTAAAGTACCTTTCAGGTACTAGAGATTTGGCCCTCAAGTATTCTAGGCTTCATTCTTTTGCTCTTTTCGGCTATGCTTATTATGATTTTGGAGGGGATAGAATAGATAGAAAGTCTACCATAATATATGTTTTTAGTATTGGGTTTGAAGCTATCTCTTGGTCTTCCAAGAAGCAAGATAAAATTGCTCTTTCTACAATGGAGGCAGAGTATAAGGCTATGACAGTAGCTACACAAGAAGCGGTTTGGCTTCGTACCCTCATGAAGGAAATTGGCTTTGAGCAATTTGGTCCTTCATGTTTGCTCTCCAATAATCAATCATATATTGCCTTGGCTAAAAATCCTGTAATACATCAAAGGACAAAGCATGTTGAAATCCAAACCCACTTTATCAGAGAGAAGGTATTGGATGGGACTATTCATTTGGAGTATTGCCCATCATCTTCTAATTCTGCTAATTTGTTCACCAAACCTCTTCCCAAGGAGAAATTTTGTAAGCTGAGGGACTCACTTGGTTTGGTGAAGTTGTCCTCAAGGGGAATGAAGTGTAGTTACACTTGTGTGATGAAAAATTCATCCTTATGAGGTGTTTTGTGCTATATATATGAGTTGATCTTTGGTGGTATAATTACATTTTGCATCTCTTTTGAACATGGTACTTTCTTGTTTGCCTTGTGCAACTTTTGTACATGTTACTTTGTAGATGGCATTATGCAATTATGGTATATGATGCAATTGCTTTATGTGACTCTTTTACATGGTACTTTCTTGTTGCCTTGTGCAAATTTGTACATATTTTTATGTAGTTGGCAGTATGCAATTGGTTTATCATGGTACTATTGACAATTTTGTCACATTGCACAAGGGGTAGAAAAAGAAATCAAAATTTTGTATAGTGTTTTGGTAAAGTATTTCTTTGTTGTTTTTTATTTGCAAAGTTGCAGCAATTTTGGCTTTCTCTGCCACCCCTTTTGTACATAAAATGAAGAAGGAAGAGCTTCACTGCTGAACAAGCTAAGGAAGATAGCTTCGCCGAAAGAAATCGTTAAGGATAGAAACTACTTCACGCCCGAAGCACTTCAAGAAGCTACTTCGGGCGAAAACCTTGCGAAGCGACGTTGCTGAAGAAGAATTTAGGAAATAACTTTGCACCCGAAGCATTTCTAGGAACTACTTCGGGCAAAAACCTTGCGAAGCGGCATTCAAGCAATTTCAAAAGAATAGCTTCGTCGAAGGAAAAATGCGGTCCGAATTGACTAAGGCAAGAAAAATACTTCGGACCCGAAGTCCCTCAAGCAGTTACTTCGGGCGGAGGTTTTGCGAAGCGGTGTTGCCGAAGCAAAATGCAAAAGAAGAAGAATGAAAAATACTTCGGGCCTGAAGCACTTCAAAAGACTACTTCGGGCAAGAAATTACGAAGCAGGATTTGAAGGAGTAGACATTGAAAATACTTCGCTAAAAAGCCGCCGAAGCACCCACTTCGGGCCCCATGCCAGCGAACCATTTCTACTTCACTGAAAGTCGTTGCGAAGCATCTGCTTCGACCATATTTCATGCGAAGTACTTTCACTCGAAGTGGCAGCAGCCATAAAGAATACAACATCTTTCGAAGGCAGGAATGTGATTCGATAGAAATACCCCCAAACCATAGTTTTGAAAGAGGATCACGGTGAAGCAGTTCTCCAAGGCATCAGCGAAGCAATTTTGTCAGCGAAGCAGCAAGAAGTAAAGATGAAATCTACTTCGGCTCTCACCACCCCCGAAGCAGTTTTGTGAAGCTTCACCATGCGAAGTGCAAATCAAGGAAGATCTGCTTCGGCTCGAATCCATTGTGAAGCAAAGTGCAAATGAAGACCTAGCGAAGCGCTTCAAGGGCACATATTCCAAGTTGGGTATTTTCTCGAGATGATCAAGTGCCTCATAAATGTATTTTTTCGTGCCCGATAAGCTCGTTGCTCATTTTTAGCAATTGGAAATGAAGTATCAGTCCATGATGAAGAGCTCGACGAGCATGGTGGCCACTCGAGCACTGCACTCAGAAACCAAGGATGCTCAGACGACTCATTAATGCATGTTTCCATGGTTGACCCGGTCATAGTTCCCAATTTTGGCAACGGATTTGAAAGCTCAGTCACGAGAGCCGTGAGGAGCCGACTTCTCAGCTTCCGAGGATGTACTCCTCCATTTTGTGTAATTATGGCTCAGAGGGTCGGGTCCTCTATAAAAACCCAGACATTGTAATGTAAGAGGGGGGGAACTTTCTGCTAGAAAGCTGTTGTAACTTGATGTCCTACGATTAATACTAAAGAGATTTGGGCTCAATTTCTCTCTTGTATGTTGCCTTCTATGTTTATTTCTTTTGTCTTTCTTCATTTGCATACTATAACTCTGAATCTTGAATTCGATGTGCGATTGGGGATTGTACCCTAAAATTTTCCCGAAGGATACATAGGAGAGGAAAAACGCTATATTGGTTTTCTTTTATGCTGCTTGGTGGGTTGTGGTTTCTATTATATTCGCTTGTCCTAATCGTCGTTACTCTGAACCCTGAATTTTGATGAAAGGGAGAAGGAGAATCCTGGAGCTCACCTAGAGGATACATAGGAAGGTTAATGTGGCATTTCTTTCATTTATTCTTGGTGTTATTTGCTGCTATTCAAGTTGTTAGTTAGTGATCATGCTTCCTATTCTCTCCCACTTTAAATTATCGATCTCTCTTCCCTTACCCCTTTTTTATTTCTTTCTCTAACCATAACTATTTTTATCTCTTTCCCACATCCTTACTCTATTTATCTCTTTTCCACATCCCTTATCTCAAAACACCAAAGTAGTTTAGCATAGGAGCCGACCTTTCTCCGGATATTGGCACGAGGGGCATCTCTTCCCTTTGGCCTTTCAATGTTGGTCCAGGTCTAGGGTGCATACACTTACCCAAATCCTTTCCTGGGCAGATTTGATGACCAATAGTTTTTGGCACACCCGTGGGACCAAGGTCCCATATTTTAAGAACGCGAATCTCAAACCCGTCTCCACCGAGGCCAATAGTTCTAACCAGTTCCCGGTGTGACCCGATCAGTCTCACCTGACTAGTGGTAGTGAGAATCGATGCTCTCATTACCGAAAGACTCTTAGCATCTGGCGACTCTGTTTACTCGAGAATATTTAAGTCATAAAGACCGGTACCAAAGTCTATGCCTTCATGCAAACGAGATGGAGAGTTAGGAATAGAGGAGAGGAAACCGAGTTCTTTGAGCTAGATATCGATGCCTTTGGGGAGCGATCAAGGTTGGTCACCCCCGAGTCATTGTTACGTGGAACATCCTCGCAAGAGGTTGCTGTTGACGAACAAGGCCTAACTTATGATAGCACAGCATCTAGTTTTCCTCCCAATCCTCCCAACTCATCGAAGCATCCTAGTGCCTCCATTCCTATTAGTCATCCTATTAGCAATCAAGGAGGAGCTTTGGGGATTCCTATTTCTCAAAATCTAGGAGCAAGTATGGCACAACAACAACAACAACAACAACAACAACAAAAGCAACAACAAGAGCAAATGCAACAACAACTACCGCCCAGGTTATTCCCAGCATGGGATTCTTTGTCACCACTAAATCTAGCGGGACAAGGGCAAGTGCCGCCTACTGCTATAAAGAAGATCCCAACATTCGATGGAACTGGGAAGACTGCTCTGGAGCACATCCAGGACATAATCTCTCTGGCGGTGATCCATGACATCACAAAGGAGTGAGTTATGGTAAAGCTTCTGGTTCTTTCCCTTAGAGGAAAACTCCTCTACTGGTATAGATATTTACCACCCGATACTATTACGGGATGGGACCAGTTAGCCGAGAAGTTGATGTGAAGCTTCAATGAGTCCTTCGATCCTACCTCTCTCCTACATCAGTTCACTTCAATCCAGAGACATCCACAAGAAGAGATCATAGACTTCAATGTTAGGTTCGCTCAAACCTGGCAGAGAGTACCAGTTGGACTTTGGCCAACCGACGAAGTTGTAGCATACTATTTCCTTCGGGCTTTCAACCCTGATATCAGTATCATGGTGAGATATTCTAACATCAATACTTTTCCCGAGTTGTATGAATTAGCCAAGAGGGTAGAAATGGATTTGATAGCTGTGGGCAAGCTTCCCCAAAGGATGTCGATGCCCATACTTCCCGAATTCCCTCAATCCCAGTATGCGAGCGTAGCTGCTTCATAGATCTTTGTAACCCCTACATACCCGATCTCATCTTGGAACCCGAATCCTATTGTGTCTCAAATCACCGCTCCACAAATTCATTTTCCCACATTTTCAACTCCGCAGCCCACTGTCACTTCGGCATTCCCTATACTGCCAGCACCACCTCAACACCCCGCCCTGCCTCCAATACCGACGATGGCTTCATTGCCACTCGTTCCAAAAGCCGATGATATGCAAGCTAAAATTATGCAAGAGATGTAGTCTCTGAACTCCATAGTTCAGACGTTGTCCAACGACATGACCATTGTGAAGAAGAAGCAAGCGCAACAAGAATTTCTACCGAGAAGGTCTTATCCTACGCCTGCGCTTACCAAAGACCAAGTAGTCCAGCAAGGGAAGGCTTCGACGAGAAATGCTACGATTGATGAAGCTCCGAGCACTTTCGATGGTGTATATTGGTGCTCTACGTGCAATGATCCGCATGAAGAGAATACCTGCATGTTGCACCAACACTATGTACAAACGTTGGCGAGCAATAGTCATGGTGGTCAAGTCAACGTCATCAAGAAAATGAGTCAGAACCTGGCGATTGGCGAAGAAGAGCCGGTTGCAGTGCTTACCAGAGGAGGAAAGAAGGCGATAGAAGTGGATGCTACTCAGATGGCTCCCTTAAAAGTGCACGCTCGACCCGAGAAGGGACAATCATCTTCTTCGGCCCCAAACAAAGCTCCTCCGCCTACACCGATCAAAGAAAAAGCTCAAAAGGCCTCTGCAAAACCACCTCAGGCAGAAACTAAAGAGCAGGCTAGGGAAAAGCTCAAGTTTCCTTCACTGACTAAGCGACAAAGAGTTGAAGCTACGGAGCAGTATCGCACCAGATATGAGCCAAGAAAGGAACCCGAGGTGCTCAGTTCCCTGGCGTACAACATTGTAGAGGAGTTAAAGAGGATTCCAGCCAAGATCAGCTTGTACGATGCACTCGCAACTACTTGGACAAGTGGACCTGCTACAAGAATCATTGAAGATGACTAAAGCAAAAAAGGCAACACCGCTTACTCTTGTGCAGACCCTATCCACATCTATTATGGGGAAGAATAGACCACCTCCGTTCTACCTGTCTCTATAGATGGAAGGGTATATTGTACATAACTATATGATCGACTCTAGGGCCGCAACAACAGTCATGCCAAAAGTGGTCTACGAAGAAATAGGGATGGAATATACGTGAAGCAGCCAGGGCATACTCCAGTTGGATGGTACCCCGGTGAAGACTATAGGAGTGATCAAAGACATTCCTATTCGACTACATAAGATGCCTCAGATCACGGTCATACAAGAGGTAGTGGTCGTCGACCTAGAGCCATACTTCAGTATGTGCTTGTCAAGGGAATTCACAGCAAAGCTGGGCGGATATCTGTCTATGGATTACTCTCATTTGGAGATTCCATTCAAAGGAAAGAAGGTGAAGATCTATAATGAAAACCCTTCTTCCTTCCTTGGGCAGAAGATGTCCGAAGAAGAGAGCAACGATCCAATGAATGCAATAGTGGAGGAAGTAGAGCAGGTGGACCTGGTCGAGGAGTCTCTTGTGCAACTAAGTTATGAAGATGAGTTCTCATTGGCAGAATTTAATGCCATGGTAGAGACCGAGATAGGATGTTATGCGATCGCCAAGCTTGAGAAACACACCCAACCAGAGAATAGAACGAGTGCCCAAGAAGGACTATGGAAGTTGTTCTTCGATGGCGACCGATGTAAAAATGGCGTTGGGGAAGGGATTCTTCTAGTTTCGCCATCCGGAGAGAAAAAGGAGTATTGCTACCGGTTGATATGGAGCTGCACCAACAATGCAGCAGAATATGAAGCATTATGCCTAGGACTCAAGAAAGCTGACAAGTTAGGCATAAAGCACCTCCAAATCTTCAAAGATTCTAAACTAGTATGCAACCAGGTCACAGGTGCACTTCAAAGAAGCATTATCTAAAGTCATACCGCAATAGGGTATGGGACCTGTGTGACCAGTTCGAGTCTCTCAATATGTAGTCTATCCCACGAGAAAAGAATCGACATGCTGATGTTCTAGCATCCATCACAACCAAGTACTCTCTAGTAGAAGACATGGTGCACAAGCCCAAAGCTGTGAGGATGATCTACAGACCCTCTATCCTAGACAAAGACCTACATTGGCAAGTCTTTGACAATGACGAGCAGATTGTAAATTTCATGATTCAAGAAGCCGCCATAGTCGAAGACAGAAGCCCTGACAAAGAAGAATATGAAGGGCTGGTTCAATTGAAGAATAACCACGTTCCCAAGGGACTGATCACTCTTGAAAGCCTCTTTGATTAGAATGATCGAGCACTCTCTCACAGGATCAAAGTTAATGAAAAGTAGTATCAATATTTAGAGCTTGAACCTAGAAAAGCAATAAAAGTTGGAACCGATTGCACTTCGGAAGAGATAGAACAGATCCAGACTCTATGCAGGAAGTATCCCGACATAATTGCTTGGTCTTATCAAGACCTAAGGGGATACGATCGGCAACTAATCTAGCATACAATTGAGTTGCAGGAGGGGATCAAACCCTTTCGACAAAAGCAAAGGCTAGTTAACCCAAAGATCGAGGTCCTGATGAAGGCCGAACTCCTAAAAATGCTCGAGGCGAAGATAATTTATCCCATCAAGCATTCTTCTTGGGTAGCAAACCTAGTCCCCGTCAAAAAAAAGAATGGAGATATACGGTTATGCGTGGACTTTCGCAACCTGAACCAGGCTTCTCTCAAAGACCACTATCCTCTTTCGCAAATCGATCAGATATTGCACTCGGTGGCTGGGGCTCAACGCTTCTCCCAGCTCGATGGTTTCTCTCGGATACAATCGGATCTGGGTTAGGAATGAAGACCAACATAAAACAACGTTCACCACCAAGTGGGGGACATTTGCTTACCAACGAATGCCATTTGGCCTTTCGAATGCTGGTGCCACTTTCCAGAGGGTGATGGATCTAGCTTTTGGTGAGCTTCTGAATAAGGTTATCGTCATCTATCTAGATGACATGACCATTTTCTCCCAAAGAAGGGAGGATCACCCCGTACACCTACAACAAATTTTTGAAAAATGCCGAGAGTTTGGCATCTCAATCAATCCGAAGAAGTCCATATTCACAGTCAACGAAGGGAAGTTGCTGGGACATGCGATATCAAAAAAGGGCCTCGTTGTAGATCCCGACAGAGTCGAGGCTCTAATGAAACTCCCACTCCTAGAAGACAAGAAAGGACTTCAATATTTCTTCGACCAGATCAACTTCGTGAGGAAGTTTGTCCTCGATTTTGCCCAAGTCATCAAGCCGATGTCCAAAATTTTGAAGAAGGGCGCCAAATTCATCTGGATGAAAGAGAGAAAGGAGGCATTCGAAGAGATTAAGGCCCAAATCACTCAGGCACCGGTCCTGATCAACCCTGACTACAGTCGAGATTTTATCCTATATGCCATAGGGGAACCCGAGAGCTATGTTGCGGTCCCACAAAAAAGGGGGAGAGGAAAGACCCCCCCCCCAATTTTAGGAAACAACCCCAAAAAAAAAAAAAAAAAAAAAAAAAACCGCGGGAAACAAAAAAAAAAACCCTCAAGCAGTTCATCTCCCAAAGTTGGGTTACGGTCTTTGTCATTCACCTCGACGTGCGCAATTTCATCATCCAAGGAGAATTGGGAAGCAAGAGAGCCGGTTGGGTGAACAAGATACAGGAATTTGACATTGAGATTAAGCCCACAAAACTGGTTTGCGGTCGCGCATTGTGTCAAGAATTGGCGAAGAGCGCAGCGGCCGAAGTGACAGAATCTCAATGGGATGACTCGCCAGCCGAAGGATGCTTCACAAACCAGGAAGAGGATGAGAAGGACTGGGTCAGTGAAATAGTCAAATACTTCAACACTGGCAGATGTCCTTCACATTTAAATGCTTCACAGTGAAGGCATTTTAGGATGCGGTCCACCCGATATACTTTGCGCCCCGAAGGCTTGTTTTTTAGAAACATTGATGGTGTTCTTCTTAAGTGCATAAAATATGATGATAAAAGGAGAGTCCTGGGAGAATTTCATTCAGGACTATCTGGAGGTCACTTCATAGGGAGAACGACATTGAAGATAATCAAGGCGGGTTATTATTGGCCCACTCTCTTCACCGATGCCTTCGTCGTTTGTCGTAGATGTGAGCAATGTCAGAAGTTCATCGGCCGAAGCAAAAATGCTTTGATGCCCCTTCGACCGATACAAGTTGAGTCACCCTTTCAACAATGGGGGCTGGATTTCATAGGGGCCATATCGCCGAACTCCTCCGCGGGGCATAAGTTCATCCTGACTGCAACCGACTACTTCACCAGGTGGGCCAAAGCGATCCCTACGAAGCATGTAGATCAAGAGACTGTAATAGCCTTCCTAGAGGGTTTTATCACCAGGTTCGACATTCCTCGAAGCAATCATCACGAACAATGGTCCTGGTTTTTTAGGCGCCAAAATCAATGAATTCCTCTACAAATATGGGATATATCATAAAGTATCCTCCAATTACTATCCACAGGGCAATGGATTGGCAGAATCAACCAACAAGACTCTATTGAGGGTGCTAAGGAAGCTCATAGAGAAAAACAAAAGGACTTGGCATCTCCTTCTAGATCGGGCCTTATGGGCCGATCGAATTTCTATCAAGAAGTCAATCAAGACTTCACCTTATGCCCTGGTCTATGGTAAGGAGGCCATCTTACCCACCCATGTGGAGATCCCTGCACTGCAACTATTAGAAGAAGAAGAAGGAGTCAATCCATTAGAAAATAGATTAGCTCAGCTATTACAGCTAGAGGAAGATCACGAGGAAGCCTACCAGAACTTCGCTAAGCATGCTCAGGTCACCCAAGATTGGTTCAAAAAGAAATCATCCGATCGCACATTCAAAGTGGGAGATCTGGTATGGAAGTGGGACTCCTGGAAGGCCAAGCCTGGGAATCACGACAAGCTGGACGCCTTCTGGGATGGGCCGTTCGAAATTGTGAAGGTGAACTCGGCCAACTCTTTCATCCTCAAAGATGCAGATGGCCAGGTATTACCAATTTCTGTTAATGGTCTTCATTTGAAGACTTTTCATCGCTGAGGTGAAACAATTTCTCTCTCTCTAAAAAAAAAAAATGTGTATGTACTCTTGTATATATTTTTTCCACTTGTGTATATACATCTTGTTTCGAGATTGCAAAAGCTAAGTGGTACAAAATCTCCTTCGGGGACTTTCAATGCGAAGTAGCGGTTGCAAGGAGGTTCGCAGCGAAGCACTTTACCCTCAAAAGGGGCCAAACCAAAATTTAAACAAAGGCACAAAAAGAGCTTCGCACCCAAAGCATTTCAAGAAGTTACTTCGGGCAAAAGTTTTGCGAAGTAGATTTTAAAAGAGCCCTCGCGAAGCAGTTTTCGAAGCAAAGTTTGGCGAAGCTGTTTCCAAAGAAAGCAAGCTTCGGTAGGCGGTCTTCGCAAAGCAAAGTGGCAGCATGACGAAGGAGAAGTACTTCGGGCCCGAAGTGTCAAAAAGTAGCCCGCACCAAAGGTTCACCGTGAAGCATTTTCAATGCTGATTTCAACTTCGCCGAACCAATAACGCACGAGACGGGAGAATTTAAAATGTGCCTCGAAGAACGTGCTGACAACAACCTTGAAAAGAGTTCAAAGCGGATGAATTTAAGGCAAAAGTGGCGGAGCACATCCCGAGGCGATTCGGTTAAGGTAAAAGCCCGCATCGAGGTACGAGGTGGCAGTAGTTTGCATTTCATGATTACCAAAGCGTGTGGCCCCGTGTACTATGCTACTGCAGAGCCAATCAAAGGGCACGACAACTTCCTCCATTCGAAGCATTAATTTAATTTTGGTAGGTGCCATAAATTGAGGTAGTTACATTTTTAGGCTATAAAACGCGAAGCTCTAGCAAGGAGGAGGTTATTTATCCATAATTTCATGCAAGACTAAGAGCCTTCGGTTACTCTGCAATTCTCCTACCCTTTGCATCTAAGCCCTTCACATCAAAGCCCTCTGTATCAAGGACTCTGCCGCCATCATTTTCAACATGGGGAAGAAGAACTCCAAAGAGAAGGGGAAGGAGCCTAAAGTTGCAGGCCCTGAAAAAACAAAGAAGGGCAAGGAAGAGAAAAAGCATACTCCTAAGAAGATCAATCTCACCCCTCGCCCAAAAAAATAGCCGATAGAAGAAGGAGATGACTCTGAGGAAGAGCAGCTTGTAGAACCACCAATTGATGGGTGGGAGAAAATTAGAGACACGCAACTCTCTAAGGGTGTGTCCGACCTTCGACGCACCATAGAGTTTATGATGAGCAGACTCACCCTAGAGAATAAGAGAGCTGCTGCCTATTATTCTCAGATTTACTGGTACTTGACCCCGTCTGCTCACCACTGTCCCGAGTTAATCTATGCTATCGCGCAAAATTACCAGCCTGCATCCAGGCAAGTGTTGGACGCTTCAGGTCATAAATTGTTTTCCATTTTGAAGGAAGATGTACAAGCAACCTTCACGCCACAACAAGGTCCGCCCAAGGGCTATTCCGTTCGCAACGTCATTTTGAGCGAACAGATGGAGAGGTTCACCTCCAACAGCTACATATTGAAATTCCTGTGTGAGAACCTCAAAAGCGGGCTACCTTCAAGCAAGCTGCCCCAGATGCCCTTACCCTTGGTGGCCTTCAAGAACATCGATATTTTCTCCATCATTGCATGGGTGGCGGGCCTGTCGACAGATGCTTCGGTGCAACCCTGGCAGGTGTCTTTGGCCGAATGTATTTCAAGAGGGGAATTCTATGCCCCTGATGCTTCAAGACCAAGTACCAACCCAGTTTTCTTTGACTGGGCAGAATGGGTGGCCCGAACCTTGCACACGAGGCTCACCAACATGAAGAATTCGACAACGGGCCAGTACTTCGCACCCTGTTCTTTTCTTGTCTGGTTGTTTTTCTACCAGGTTCATAAGTGATTCCCCCATATCACCATTTCTCCAAGCGGCGAGGATGGAAATCCTCTGTCGGTGTACCAGTGGACTCCCCTCCTATTGAGGACAGAGTCCTATTATTCTTTTAATCAATAGTTTTTGGGACCCGCCATGCATTTGTTGAAGGGCTCTTGCCCTCGGGTGCCCCTCAGTTTGAGAGATAGAGTGGTGCAAGAAAAAAGGGGAGATGTTTTCCAATTGACATAGGGACTGGTGATTTGCATATTCGGTTTCATAGGGAAGCCCTTCCTGCTACCAGTCTACCCCTCCGAATATCAGTTCGCATTGGAAGTCGCTCGATAGAGCGATGCTACAAATTTAGTGTACGACCATGGTCGGAAATGGGCACATACCTGTGACTTCCCCTTCAGGATGGGAGTAATCGAAGTCTTTGCCTTGAAACAGAGCATTTTCCTGGAGGAAAAGCTTGCCAATTTTGGCCTACTCCAGATTCCTCAACAATGGCTCTATGATCCCTTGGGAGTGATGAGGGATCACTTAAAATTCAAAAATTTTCATATCTGCCCCCACCCTGAGATTGTGGAGCAAAGAAATAATCCCAATGGGAAGGATCTGGAGTGGCATTTAGAGAGGATGAGGACATTGCCTCCTTGGCATGAGTTCTACCCCATGGAGGCCGAGTTTGACCCTGACCAGCACCCCCTCCCAACTCCAAGCTCCACATTTTGGAGAAAGGCAAAAGATGATTTAAAGGAGGAATTGAAGAATTTGAGCGAGGAAAAATTAAGGGAGTGGTGGATAATGAGAGTCCATCGCTAGAAGATGAATTCTTATGGACTCTTGACAACAGATAAAGACTTTGCAATTCTTTATGAAGCTAATGTTGAAACTTGGAAGTCCATATCCTTCGCTGACTTTGTTCCTCCAGCTACCCTAGGATCGGGCGAAAGCCCAAGAGGAGCCGACGATGCTTCGGAGCAAGAAGAAGAGGAAGAAGCCGAAGCTACACCAAAGGCACTACCACAAGGACCATCAAAAATCCATGACACAAGTGCCGAAGAGTCAGAGCAACCACTGGAGAGAAAGAAAAGAAAGAGGCAACAAATTCAAGTGCCTCCGAGCCACCCAAAGTGACCTCGCACGAAGCTCCCAAGTGCTCCTACTGGACAACCTGCATCAGGCCCTACCGAAGCAAATATTGAAGATACGGCGCCACCAAGTGCCAAGACAGTCCCAGACATAGATGTCATCGATGTGGAGGAACTCCTCCAACAAGAGGGAGATCCCGAAATAGAAGTTATGGAAGTCGGGAGTGCCAAAGTCCAAAAAGAGCAGGAGCCAATCACACAAGAAGTCACCACGGCCGCTCTGCCAGGAGGGCATGCAGGTATGCACTCTCCTCCCTTCGCCTTGGTCTCCGACACATCCACTATGGTCCCGGTTGAAGGTCCCCATCAATCTCTCCCTCCCCTACAAGGTCAATCGCCCACTCAGGTATTGCCCATTGCCATTCCAACTCTGCCTAGCCCCACTCCACCCGAGTCGTCCGGCCGGGACAAGCCTGTTGAAACTACTTCACCCGCCCATGCCACCGTTCCTTCAGTCCTTAGTCAAGGCGAAGGCAGTGCTCCAATGCCAAGCCCCGTAGCCCATTCTCCCATCGTACACAACATAGTCCCACTTGCCAAAGCTCTTGCTACACCCATCGTCGAACCTTCTGGTGAGGCATTCCCCATTGATTCTTTATATTTGTTTACCCCTTCGACTGGAGATCCAACATTTTTTGAATCAGATCTATCCTTAATAAAGGAACGCCCCTTAGCCGAGAAGCTACTCCTAGCTCGGCAAAACATAGAGAAAATGTTGAAGGAGGCGAGGAAGAAAAGAGGGCGATCTCCGGCCTAGGTTGAAAAATGTGTTGTCTTCGACTTGAAGGGCGAAAAGTTACATAAAGTGAAGAAGGTCCCTAAGGTCCAGAAGCCTCTGGATGAAATGACTCCGACTGATTATGATTACCAGGAGAAGACCAAGGACCTGGAACATTTGAATATAGATAATGAATCCGCATCCATGCACGTCAGAATCGAGACTTTTTGAGCGCATGCGAATATTGCTAATCAGCGCAGGTTTGAAGCAGAGAGTGCCAACATCAAGTTGGAGGAAGAGCTGGCTAGAATCCGCTCCAAGCTGGAGGATTCAGAAGAGCAGTGTAAGCTAATGAAGAAGGAAACACATGCCCTGAAATAGTAGATACTACAACTGCAGTGTTCAGCTGAGCACCAAGCACAGAAACAGGCCAAAAATGAGCTGAAGGCCAAGGAGCTCGAAAGCAAAATCTTGCAGACTCAGCAGCAGTTGTTCAAAAAAGCAAACCTAGAGCTGTTCGACAGAGGCAGAATCAAGGAGATTCGCTCACACTTGCTCAGAAATTTTAGGTCTCGGGCCTCTAGTGCCCTATCAATTTTGACATACATCACCGAAGCACAGCGTGCCGCTGCTGAAGGAGGGCCGACCATAGATGAGATCACCCAGAAAGTGAGAGGCCGACTCAAATTGGCCTTTGATGTCCAAAACACCAAATATCAGGACTTGCAGATCACTGCAATGAGTCGAACGGCTAGGGATTGGTCAACGGCCCAAGCTACAGTTCGTGCCTTCTTCTCCAAGGTGAGAAAAGCACAGAAGGCAAAAAACCTCCTGGATGTTTTCGAGAATGAGCAGCGTACATCGCTAGGTTATTTCTAGGACCTTTCTTCCTTAGGCTTCCCGAGTTTCACGGATGATGATGGGAACCTTCTCACCAAGGAAGAACTCAAGCCTGCATGGCTTCAGTTTGAAGGCGATGTCTCTGAGATAGACGAATGGGCAGAACCGATAATGGAAAGGCAGATCACAGACTTCATTCTGAGATACTGCAAGATTGCAGCCAACCTGAACGATCTGTTCACCAGAGCCAAACATGTCGATATCGGGCAGATTGATTGGTTTCATGTTTTGGTTAAGGCATTGCAAGACCAAGAGCATTTCTCAAAGGGTTCCTGGGCTCATGTCCATCGAACCATGAAAAAGATCCATGATCGCCTTGCCCCATCGCCATAGCAGGAAGCCACGCCAGAGGAAGCAACAGAAGAAGAAGAGGAAGCAACAGAAGAAGAAGGAGAACCAGCTATGGAAGCGCTCCCAGAGAGAGAAAGAGGAGAAGGGTCTGGAGGTGACTCTGGCCCAATGGATCAAAGCTAAGGGTTCTCCCACCGAGACGAGCTCGTTGCCCCGCGAGCTGCCAAGAATGTTGACAATTTTGTCACATTGCACAAGGGGTAGAAAAAGAAATCAAAATTTTGTACAGTGTTTTGGTAAAGTATTTCTTTGTTGTTTTTTATTTGCAAAGTTGCAGCAATTTTGGCTTTCTCTGCCACCCCCTTTGTACATAAAATGAAGAAGGAAGAGCTTCGCTGTCGAACAAGCTAAGGAAGATAGCTTCGCCGAAAGAAATCGTTAAGGATAGAAACTACTTCGCGCCCGAAGCACTTCAAGAAGCTACTTCGGGCGAAAACCTTGGAAGCGACATTGTCAAAGAAGAATTCAAGAAAAGAACTTTGCACCTGAAGCATTTCTAGGAGCTACTTTGAGCGAAAACCTTGCGAAGCGGCGTTGCCGAAGAAGAATTTAGGAAAAGAACTTTGCACCTGAAGAATTTCCAGGGGCTACTTCGGGTGAAAACCTTGTGAAGCGGCATTCAAGTAATTTCAAAAGAATAGCTTTGTTGAAGGAAAAATGTGGTCCGAATTGACTAAGGCAAGAAAACTCCTTCAGACCCGAAGTCCCTCAAGCAGTTACTTCGGGCGGAGGTTTTACGAAGTGGTGTTGCCGAAGCAAAACACAAAAGAAGAAGAATGAAAAATACTTCGGGCCCGAAGCACTTCAAAAGAC
The DNA here is from genome assembly GCA_028583015.1 of Wollemia nobilis. NCBI lineage: Eukaryota > Viridiplantae > Streptophyta > Pinopsida > Araucariales > Araucariaceae > Wollemia > Wollemia nobilis. The sequence goes on from JAQPPZ010016675.1 coordinate 2,743,511, forward strand.
TACTTCGGGCAAGAAATTGCGAAGCGGGATTTGAAGGAGTAGACATTGAAAATACTTCGCTGAAAAGCCATCAAAGCACCCACTTCGGGCCCCGTGCCAACGAACCATTTCTACTTCGCCGAAAGTCATTGCGAAGCATCTGCTTCGGCCATATTTCATGTGAAGTACTTTCACCCGAAGCGACAACAACCATAAAGAATACAACATATTTCGAAGGTAGGAATGTGCTTCGATCGAAATACCCCCAAACCATAGTTTTGAAAGAGGATCACGACGAAGCAGTTCTCCAAGGCATCAGTGAAGCAATTTTGTCAACGAAGCAGCAAGAAGTAAAGATGAAATCTACTTCGGCTCTCACCACCCCCGAAGCAGTTTTGCGAAGCTTCACCATGCGAAGTGCAAATCAAGGAAGATCTGCTTCGGCTCGAATCCATTGCAAAGCAAAGTGCGAACGAAGACCTAGCGAAGCGCTTCAAGGGCACATATTCCAAGCCGGGTATTTTCTCGAGACGATCAAGTGCCTCATAAATGCATTTTTTCATGCTCGATAAGCTCACTGCTCATTTTTAGCAATTGGAAATGAAGTATCAGTCCATGATGAAGAGCCCGACGAGCATGGTGGCCACTCGAGCACTACACTCAAAAACCAAGGATGCTCAGACGACTCATTAATGCATGTTTCCATGGTTGACCCGGTCACAGTTCCTAGTTTTGGCAACATATTTGAAAGCTCAGTCATGAGAGCCACGAGGAGCTGACTTCTCAACTTTCGAGGATGTACTCCTCCATTTTGTGTAATTATGGCTCAGAGGGTCGGGTCCTCTATAAAAACCTAGGCATTGTAATGTAAAGGGGGGGAACTTTCTGCTAGAAAGCTGCTGTAACTTGATGTCCTACGATTAATACTAAAGAGCTTTGGGCTCAATTTCTCTCTTGTATGTTGCCTTCTATGTTTATTTCTTTTGTCTTTCTTCATTTGCATACTATAACTCTGAATCCTGAATTCGGTGTGCGATTGGGGACTGTACCCTAAAATTTTCTCGAAGGATACATAGGAGAGGAAAAATGCTATATTGGTTTTCTTTTATGCTTCCTGGTGGGTTGTGGTTTCTGTTATATTCGCTTGTCCTAATCGTCGTTACTCTGAACCCTGAATTTCGACGAAAGGGAGAAGGAGAATCCTGGAGCTCGCCCAGAGGATACATAGGAAGGTTAATGTGGCATTTCTTTCATTTATTCTTGGTGTTCTTTACTGCTATTCAAGTTGTTAGTTAGTGATCGTGCTTCCTGTTCTCTCCCACTTTAAATTATCGATCTCTCTTCCCTTACCCCTTTTTTATTTCTTTCTCTAACCCTAACTCTTTTTATCTCTTTCCTGCATCCCTTATCTCAAAACACCAAAGTAGTTTAGCATAGGAGCCGGCCTTTCTCCGGAGATTGGCACGAGGGGCATCTCTTCCCTTTAGCATTTCAATGTTGGTCCAGGTCTAGGGCGCATACACTTACCCAAATCCTTTCCTGGGCAGATTTGATGACCAACATTTACTTTCTTGTTAGCATTTATGCTACTTTTATACATGATATTTTACGTTTGGGTTTACGCAATTGGTGTGCACACTTTATCATTTTCATATACCTTATGCAACTTTTGTACATGGTACTTTAGAGTTTGCATTATCATGGTACTCCTTGTTTGCTTTATGCAACTTTAATCATGATATTTTTTGATCAAATATATAGCACATGACTATAAGTATGGCTTGGCATCTTTTTGTGATGACTTATAGTTCACTATTTGTTAGATCAGTTTTGTTATCATATTTGGATATTCATATATCTTTGTGGTGAATATATTTATTATGATGTATCTAACTGATCTTATCTTGAGCTGCTTGTAGCTTGTAAGTACTTTCATTTAGGGTTTTGTAGGCTTACTAAAGACACCCTTGTGATGTTTTCTTCTTGTCATTGGCAACCACTTGTGGTTGATGGATGACTTTGTAAGTTGCTTGTATCTGAAGCTACTCCGTTGGGGGCTTGCAGTCTCATTTTGTCCCATTTTGTATTGTGCCTTATTGTAGATAATTCTTGGTCATAGAAGCTCATTGTAACTATATTACTCATTTGGTTCTCATCTCCATTTGTATCTTTAGGGGGAGAATGTTTCTTTGTTTCATAATTCCTTTCTCCAATATTGCATTAAGGGGGAGTGTTGGAATATGTAATGCAACATTGTGTAAATTATTCTTAGACTAAAATATAAAGTCTAAAGAATAATATTTTAATTAGAAAATAATTCTATTTTATGTAAAAATATTCCCACCCAATTAATAAATAAAATAAGGGTGCTAGGAATATTTAATTTGTGGGAAAAAGTTATTTCCTTTTTTCTAGTAAATATTAGAAAGTAACTAATCACTTTCTAATATTTGATAGATGCCACTTATCACACATCTCAAATATTAGATTGTGATAAGATTAGAAAGTAACTAAGCACTTTCTAATATTTGATAGATGCCACTTGTCACACATCTCAAGATTAGATTGTGATAATATTATATTGTGATAAGATTAGATTGTGATAAGATTTAGGGTTGTAGTAGAAAAGCTTTTCTTTAAATAAGGGTGTTGTATACTACATCTTAAACATATCTTGTCATATTGACTTGTGTTGTAATATCGTGTTGATGCATATTGTTGCATAACATTGAAAAATTCTTGTATTGTTGAATCAAATGAGTAATATAGTGAGCTTCATAGTGGATGTTTCCATTCTTCATTTGAAGTAGGGTTTTACCACTTAATATTGGTTTTGTGGGTTTTCATATTTTGTGTGTGATTGATCTTGTGGAGCATTCTTCGATCTTGGGGAGACTTTGCTTGTCTCACATGATTTTTTTTTAAGCGAAAAACCCCTTGTGGAGCCGCATTGGTCAAAGAGACCATGAACAGGGGGTTCTACACCGTAAAAGTCACCTAGGGGTCGCACCCGACCCTGCCCGCACCAACATTATCAATTGGATTTTGGATGCCCAATTCAGATTTTTGGTAGGGTGGAGATTTGAACCTGGGACCTCCCTTGGAGGATTGCCCTCTCCTCTCCAACTCACCTACAACACCTGGGTCACATGAAATTTTATAGTGAAGCCTATGCAACTATCATTTCTATAGTGGAGGATTGTGGTTAAGGCTTTTGTTGAATTAGGAGTAGTAGATGATCTTGTAGAGGCTGATGGCTCATAAGAATAGTGTGATATGAAGGACGAGACATCCCCAACAGAAGGTGATGGGTGTTATAATACATGAACACAATATACAGCTCCTGTGTGATATAGATGCATTGTCTACATACTCCACATCAAGATTTGTAGATCCGCAACAACTCAAATTTGTTTTTGTCGCAGCCCCAAAGTTAATATGGCCAACAAGGCCTTTAAATGAATTTCATATATTGATTTATTATAAGGCCAATTTTTTATTTTAAATTATTATTTTTATATATAAAGTGGGGGGCCACTTTATTTAACCTATTGTAAGGGGCTTGCAATGTAAGACTTGGAAATGATCGTAAAGAGTGGCCGACAACATGGCCTCATTGGTAATTGTTTACAATGATTTTCCACTTGGAAGTGAATTAGGCCCACATGGCCAATTATTATTTGTTTTATAATTTTAGAGAATGGAAAGCCCACATGACATTGTAATTTCCCTTGCGAGGAAAAACTAAAGTTTATTTTTTATTCCACTTGAGAGCGATGCCACCTAAGTGTAATGTCATAATATTTTCAAGGTTTTATTTGTTGCTTATAGAGATATGTTGCTATTTTTCCACAAGATGAAGGCCACATTGAAACTAGAACATAGGGGTATTTATAGTCATCCAAATTTTTTTCTGTGATGGACACAATAGTGGTGTCAAATTTTAATTTTGAGACTATTTTATTTGTCTTTTTTAGCCTTAAATATTGTAGTATTCTAGAGTACATTTTTGGTTGAACCCGACACTTCTAAGACAAATTTGTATGTGATCCTTGTACCTAGTCACCTTCTCTATAGACCTGGTGGATGCAATAGCTGGTTACCCAATGACCCATGCACTCTGGTGAGATAAAAGGTTTCCATAAGGACACCTAATATAGGGACTATAGACATACACTTAGACTCTATCCGAAGATATTTCCAGATCAAATTTTGAAGACTACAGACAAAGACACTTCAGAAGATTCTATTCTCTTCTTCTCCTCCAAATTTGGATTCTATGGCTCATTTTTATTGTATTTTTTGAGTGCATTTTTGGTAGAGACCAACACTCTTATATGGATCATATTTATTTTGTATTAAGGTGCATTTTTGGTAGAAACCAACACCTTATATATTGAGTTCACCATGAGGAGAGATGATATTCATGGTGAATCTAGTCAGTGACCTACAAGAGGCAACATTCCTAGAGGATGACCTAAAAAGGCAACTGATCTAGAAGTGGCTGATCTTGGGGCATCTAGGATGACCCTGAGGCACTTAGACGGCTGATCCAGAGGCAAAAAATCCAAGGAAGTGGCTGACCCTATGGTAACAGATCGAGATGTATACACTGTTGATCTAGCATTATTCACAGTTGGAGAGCCAAGCACAAAGAGCATGAGCCTAGACCAAATCATGTAATAAAGGAGGATTTTAGGGTTCTTTTAGAGAATTCAATATTAAGGGGGAATGTTATCTAATGTTGACTTATTTTTTTTCTATAGTTAGGATAGTGCACATTAAGGGGGAATGTTAGAATATAATGTGCACTATGCCTTCTATCTTGACACTTGTCAGTTTCTCTTGACAAGTGTCATGTTTTTCATATAGGCTTATGCCTATATATTGTAATAATTTTCATGTATAACATATCCCATCTTTGTTCAGTCCCAAAAATTTTCTAGCTCTAGAATTTACAATCTAGTAGACTAAAGAATGAATAAAAATATTGCTTTATAATTCAATAAAATTGGTTGGTCTATTAGGAGGCTTGAATAATTTCTCTATTTCATATCTTTTATATACATCTTGATGTTGCTTAATATGCACCATTTTAAGTTCTAGCTTCAATTGCATTTACTTCTTTCAATACCCTTTTTCTCCTATTGTATAACTTAGCTAGTTAGAACCCTGTAGGAACTAACCTTATTTGGAGATTGACCCTATTATGATCCATATATTGAGTGGTCATTCAATGTTTACCAAGTCTTTGAGCGCATATTTTACCTTAGGTAGATTTTAGACCAACAGGTTTCGGCATGCCTGATGGGACCTGAATCCCACACCATTTTGATAGACCATAGACTTAATTATGCTCTATTTTCATAGATCATATCAATCACCTATGACTCTGTTCAAATAGAAAGCCAAAGATTTTTCTATATCCATTTCATGAAAATCATTAAATACAAGATGCTCTACTAAGTTCAAAGATACATGATCACGAGACAAGTAGCTAGAAGATCCGAGGAACCTATAGAGTTTTTGGAACTACACCTTGGTAGTTTTAGAATACATCCTATTATATCCTTTGAATCAAACCTATCTTTAGTCCTTACTAAAAATCTAATAAATACTACACCTATAGTCCCTCTTAATATAGCAGTAGGAATGGCTTAGAATCAAAAATTTCCAAACTATAATAATGTTAGTCTCCTTAATCAATCGTAATCCTATTCCCCAAGCAACACTCATAGATTTACCAAACTATGATGGAACAAGTAAGACTGGATATGAACATTGCTAGGATGTTGCATAATTGGTTGATATTCATAACATTCAAGAAGAATATGTGATGTTTAGATTGTTGGTTATATCACTAAAAGGAAAAATTCTATATTGGTATAGAACTCTTCCAGATCAAACCATAACTACATGGTCTCAGATCACTAGTAAACTTGTGGAATAATTTAATGAGCAAGGAGATCCTTTCTCCCTACTTATGCATTTTACAGTCATACAAAAACATCCTCAAGAATAGATAGTGGATTTTACCATTAGAATTAATTGTACATGGAAAAGAGTGTTTGAGGGTATCAGAGCAACAGATGAGCAAGGAATGTATTATTATCTTAGGGTGTTCAAATCAGACCTAGGCATGATAATAAGACAATATTATGTGTTCAATTTCCCATAGATTTTATAGGAAGCTCTGAAGGTAGAAAAATACCTTATTGCTATAGGCAAATTACCTCCTAAAATAGTAATTTCCATATTCCTAAAGTTTCCTCAAACATCTAGTGCAAGCACATCATACCCTACCACTACTTCCATAGTAAATATCCCCAGATGGCTTGCACCATCAATAATTCCAACTTTATAAGCTCCTGCAATCCCAGCCTTACCCCCAGTTCCTACAATATCTGCATTACCAGCTCATGATCCTCAATATGCGGTCCTTCAAGAAATGCTAACTACCATGAAAAACTTTACTTTCCCTTTCCATTTTCCACCTGCGGGCATTTCAAATTTTAGTTTCTCGCTTCTTCCTCGCTTCCTTCCTAAAGGCTTTCCTTTTGCCTTCCTGAAGGTTTTCCTGTAGGATTTCCTCAAGCCTTTCCTAGTGTCCATCATTGGGATTTCCTGTGGCCTTTCCTGTGGATTTTACTCTTAAAGTGTGATGAATTGTAATCAGGTTTTGTTTCCCTTGATAAAAACCCACTTTAATCTAAATCTAATTGACAAAAAAAACTACCATGAAAATTTTAACTAATAAAGTCATTTCAATGAAGAGAAGAGAAATTGAAAGAAAATTTCAACCAAGAAGATTTGCATATGTAACAAAGGACCAAGATGCCTCTACCAATAAGCATCTATAGAAATCAAACATTATGTTTGCAAATTAGGAAAATGAATCTTCCACATCCACATTTGAATAAAACTATTGGTGCTCCATATGTAATGATCCATATGGTAAAAAATTATGTATGATACATCAATATCACATATATTGAATAAGAAAAAAGAGCTCAAAAGGGGTAGATAAATATGATTAGTGAGATGGGGCATAGCTTTATGATACCATAAGTAGAGCAGGTTGTAGTTATAACTTGATCAGGAAGGAAGTCTCTTCAAGTGGACCTTGAACAACTGAATCCCTTAAAAGTACCTTTAAAAACAAAGGATCAGGATAAAAAAGATATTTTCCATGATGTTACACTTCAAAACCTAGCTCAAAAATATAAGGGTGAAGCAAGTACAAATGATGTTGCATAAAAGGAGGCTAAAACCCAGGAAAAAGCAAGGGATAAATTGAGATACCCCTCTTTAACTAAGCTTCAAATAATGGAAGCAACCCAAGGATATAAGAATAGGTTTGATGAGCTTACAAAAGAAAATGATAGAAAATATAATGCACTTGCTTTTAATATCATGGAAGAATTGAAAAATATACCATCAAAAGCAAGCATGTACAATGTGTTGTTGCTTCCAAGTCAGATTGATTTACTACAAGCATCCCTCAAATCGATCAAGAATAAGGCAAAGTCTCACCTCCAATTGAATCTAGCTTAGGGTAGCTCAATGTTGGATGTGTCTCACCCTTTGCAGAGGCAGTACTATATGGTAGGCCCCTGCTTTGGGGTTAGGGGGCAACACCCCCAAAAAATTTTTTGGGCCCTATTTTTATGGAGATATTATCAGAGATATTTTCGGAGGCGTTGGTGGGATTCCTATGATTTGTGGGTATGGGTGGTTTTAGCCCATGGTATTGTACCCATGGTATTATAATACCACATTGTGATTTAGGGTTGTAAGAGTTTCCTTTATATTGATTGTAATGTCCCATTACGAGCAAGGAGTGAATAATAATATCAAAGGAGGTGTGGCTCTTGTTTGCTAGAGTAGCCCATATTAGGTGAACTAGGGTAAATCTCATGTGTTCTATGTGCATGATTTATTGTGATTTGTTGTTTTCTTATGAGTTATTTATTTTTGTATTAACTATTTTGGAATAAGTTTGGGTAAACAAGCAACAAGAAAGAATAGATCCACTCCTTTCTATTTATTACTACAAATGGAAGGATGGATGGTACACAATTGCATGATAGATTCAAGAGTAGCTACTATAGTAATGCCCAAAGTTGGATGTGATATCATGGGAATGGAATATACCATAAATAGTCTGGGAGTACTATAGTTAGATGGAACTCCAATCAATACTATGGGAGTGATCAAAGATATTTTTATAGTGCTGCATATAATACCTCATATTACAGTTATACTAGAAGTGGTTGTAGTAGACTTAGAGCCTTATTTTGGGATGTGTCTTTCAAGGGAATTCATAGCCAAGATAGGTGGATATTTATCCCTTGACTATCACACATGGAGATCACATACAATGGTAAAAGGATCAAAATATTCACTAAAAAGTTTTCTTCCTTTCATATTGAGAAGATTGAAGAAGACAACAAACATGCTAATTATGTAAGTACACTTACTGAAGAAATTAAAGAGCTAGACCTACTAGAAGAACTTCTAGAAGAGCTCCAAACTAAATATCAATTCTATTTGAAATATTTTAATGCTATGATTGAAACAGATATTGGAACCTATTCAATCACAAAGCCTAAAAATATTAAACCCCCTACTCTACCAAAATAAGATCCTCCCATAAATCATATTTGGAAACTTTTCTTTTATGGTGCCAGATGTAAAAATGGGTCTAGAGTAGGTATAGTATTAATCTCATGAACTGGGGATGAAAAAGTATTTTCATATAGATTAACAAGGAGCTGCATAAATAATGTAGCAGAATATGAGACACTCTGCTTGGATATGAGGAAAGCTATAAATTTGGGAATCAAACAGTTGTAGATATTTGGTGATTTAAAATTATTAGTGAATCAGATCATAGAAAGGTGCATTAGTAAGCAAAATTACCTCAAAGCCTATCAAAAAAAAGTATAGGATCTATTTGAAGCTTTGAATATCAAGGCTATTTCTAGGGAACATAATACTCATGTTGATATGTTATCATCTATGGGAAATAACTACTATCCAATAGCTAATATCATACAAAAATAAAATACAATAAGGTTGATATATAGACCTTCTATTTCTAACAAAGATACTTTTTGGTAGGTCTTTGAAAATTATGAACAGGTGGTGGATTTTTTTATGCATGAGTTGAACTTTTCAAATGATCATACTTTAGAAAATGAAGAAGATGAAGGTCTAATTCAACTAAAAAAAATTATATATCAAAGGGTCTAATAACTCTTGAAATTTTATTTTATAGTAGTGATCATCTAGTAGACCACATGATAAAATTCGATAATCAAGGTTACAAGAAAATACAAATGGAACTTGGAAAAGTGCTTAAGGTTGGAGTTCAATGTTTAGAAGAATAGGTTAATCAAATTCAAGAATTATGTAAAGAATTCAATAATGTTATAACATGAACATATGATGACCTCAAGGTGTACAACAAGCAAATAATACAACATACTATTGAGCTTGAAATAGATTCAAAGCCTTTTTGATAGAAGTAGAGGCATGTCAACCTAAAGATAAAAGCTTCAATGCTAAAATAATTTATCCTATCAAGCATTCCACATGGGTTGCTAACCTAGTATCAGTAAAAAAAAAGAATGGGGACATATGATTGTGTGTGGATTTTAAAAATTTGAATAGGGCATCATTAAAATATCACTATCCTCTTCTCCAAATAGATCAAATACTAGATACTTTAGCAGGAGAAAAGATATTTTTATTACTATATGGATTTTTTGGTTATTATCTGGTTTGTGTTAGGAATGAAGATCAACATAAAATTACATTCACTATCAAATGGGGAACTTTTACATATCAATGAATACCTTTTGGTTTATACAATGTAGGGGCTACTTTTCAAAGAGTAATGGATCTGGCCTTTAGAGAAATGGTGAATAAAATAATAGTCATATACCTATATGACATGAAAATATTCTCTCACTAAAAGGGAGAAGCATGCAGAGCATCTCAGAATGGTTTTTAAAAAATACAAAGAATTTGGAGTTTCCTTAAATACAAACAAGTCAATATTTGCTATCCAAGAAGGAAAAATCCTAGCTCATGTTATCTCTGAGCTAGGGATGGCCATTAATATGGACAAGGTGAAATCCCTCTTAGATCTTCCCTTGCCAATAAATAAGAAAGGGTTGAAATATTTCTTTGGATACATCAACTTTGTGTGTAAATTTATTTCAGATTTTGCATAAATAGTGAAACTTATGATTGAATTACTAAAAAAGGATATGGATTTCAAATGGATAGACCTGCAAAAGAATGCATTCAAGAACATCAAAGAGGCATTTTCTCAAGCACCTATGGTTATTAATCTAGATTACTCGAGAGACTTTATCATATATGCATTTTATGAATAAAAAAGTTATGTTATAGTGCTTATGCAAAAGGGATAAGACAATGAAGAGATACCTATTATATTTATAATTCAAACAATGCGATATCATGAGAAAAAATACTTCATTAAAAAACAAGTATATGCAGTTATGAAGTCACTAAAGAAATTTAGATATTTTCTATCATAAAGTAAAACTCTGGTGTATGTAGTACACCCGGATGTTTGAAAATTTGTATTTTAGGGAGAGTTAGGTGAAAAAGAGCAATATGGATTACAAATATTCAAGAGTATGATGTAGAAATCCATCCAACCAAGTTGGTAAGAGGTAAAGACCTATTTCAAGAATTGGCTAAAAGAGTAAAAATGGAATATGTAGCATGTCAACCACTAGAATAGATCTAAGAAGATGAACAATTATCAGAAATATTAGATTGGGTTGATGAACTCATAAGCTATTTTTAGATGGGAAGATATCCACAAAACCTAAATACCTCACAAAGAAGAGGACACAGGTTTTAGGCTTTGAAATATACCTTGTTACCTAAAGGTTTATATAGAAAAAACTAGATGGAGTTATTTTGAAATGCATCAAATATAATAAAAAATAGAAGATCTTGAAAGAATTTCATGAAGGATTTTCTAGAAGACAATATTCAAGTAGAACAATTACATTAAAAATACTGAGACCAAGCTGTTATTGGAATTTTTTTTTAACACTTTCAAAATGATAAGAGCACATGATGAATGTCAAAGACATGTGGAAAGAAACAAAAATGCATCATTACCTCTTAAACCCATACAGGTAGAAGAACCTTTTTAGTAATGGAGACTTGACTTCATAGGAGTGATAAACCCAAACTGATCACTAGGACATAAGTATATTTTAACTGCTATATATTATTTCACCAAATGGGTTGAAGTAGTACCCACAAAAGGGGATGATTAGGAAGAAGTGATTGAATTTTTTGAAAGCCCGATCACAAGGTTTGGCATACTTGATACATTGGTCAGTGATAATGGGTCATCCTTCATTGGAGCAAAGCTTATTATTTTTTCTAACAAATATGGAATTTATTTAAATACTTCCATAAAATTCTACCCACAAGGAAATGGTTTGTTGGAATCTACTAATAAGAATTTGCTTAGGATATTGAAAAGAGTTTTAAAGGACAACAAGAGAAGTTGACATTTAATAATATACCAAGCATTGTGGGTTGATAGGATTACTATTAATAAGTCCATTAACACATCTCTCTATGCTATGGTATATGGAACATAAGCCATTATCCCCATTAATCTAGAAATATCTGCTCTAATATTGATTGATCAAACTCATAATTTAGAGAGAGACCCAATGGAAGATAGATTGATGTAGCTTCTACAACTAAAAGAATAAAAAGAAAAGGCTTATGTGCAATTTTAGAAACATCTAGGAGAAACCAAGGGATGGTTTGACAAAAAGGTCACTTTTAGGAAATTCAAAGTAGGAATCCTAGTCCTAAGATGGAATGAAAATAAAGCAAAGCCAGGGAATAACCAAAAGTTTGATTCTTTCTGGGAGGGCCCATTTGAAATAATTACTAAAAAAAAAAATAATGATTTTCAACTGTAGGATGAACAAGGAAGAATTCTAGTGATCCCTATTAATGGGTTTCATTTGAAGCTCTATTGTCATTGAAAATCCACTTCTTTGTATTCTATGTATTATAATTTTTTTCTATCCTTTAGAAAAAATAGTGTGACATCGTGATGTGTCTCAAGGCCACAGTTAGCTTAGTTAAAATAATGTGAAAAAATAAATTTGGTACAAAATTACGATACATTCTCATATCGTGGTCGTAAAATCTTGAAAAGCTACAGAAAGAAAAGTGGCATGACATCACGATATGTTATCATGTTGCAGTATCAAAGGCATTGAAGTCTAAAAGGAATTGTGATTGTGCCATGAGAGGGAAAATCATTTCAAAATTTAAAAGTGGGTTAAGGTTGAAATAAAAGTCATTAATGCATCAAGTATCATTATTTATTGAGTAGGTAGGCACATGATCTAGAGCAAAAATACCGCACAAATTGAAGAACACAATCTTACACTGAGAGGGGGGGTGTATAGTATAAGATCACTTTTTAATTTTCTTTCCCAAACAATATTATGTAATATATCAATGGAAATATCAATAGCAATAATCAAAGCAATGCATAAATCACCACACATAATAGAGACACCAATTTAATGTGGTTCACCCAATGTGGGCTACTCCACGAAGAAAATATTTCACTAAAATTTTCTCAACAAATATTTTGGGAATACTTATCTATTACAATATTTATGGACCTTTGTACAAAGGAGATACCAATATCCTAATCAAGTTCGTAGATATCTATCCATAGGAGACACCAATTCCCTCAGCTGGTTTGTGGATCTCTAGCCATAGGAGAACTCCTCTACTCTAGTTGGTGATCATCTAAAAGACTACTGCCTCCACTACAATGGCTTGTGGATATCTCTCCACTAAAGACCTTTGTCCTCTCTACCCTGGCTAATGGATCTCTATCCATTGGAGACTATTATCCTCTGCTCTATCACCTCCAAAGCTTGCTCTCCAATTATCTCAAATATACACTAAACACAGTCCTTCGGTCTAGCATAAATCTACTTAATCTCTGTCTCTAGTCTGGCACAAACCTATCCTCAAATTTGTACCAAACTCTATCCTCAAATATGTCCTCAAGATTTAACACAAATCTTGATCCAATCATAATTCAACTCTGCTAGATCTAACCCAAACCTTAACTCAAGGTTTGAACAAATCAATCAATCAAATATGCTCTCAAGTATTCTCAAAGACTTACCTCAAATCTGTCCATAAGTCCTCTCTATAACTTGCTCAAACTGCTCTCAAGTATTCACCAAGACTTACCTCAAATAATCTCAACAAGTCCTCACTATAACTTGTTAAATATGCTCAAGAAGTCTTCACCAAGACTTACCTCAAATTTTATTGTAAGCTTCCATAAAATCTCACATAAATTTATTCTTAAGTACACTCTAGAACTTGTTTAATCTCACAAAAATATATAGAGAATTGTTAGAGACTCAATATGCTTCACACTCATAATAATGCTCAATAAATTTCAAACTCTCTTGTTTTACCACATAAACATATAGATAATGGTTAGAGACTCAATATGCTTCACTCTCACACAACACTCAATAACTTCCAAAACTCTCTTCAAATCAATTAAGAATAAAGAATAATTTGTTTCACAGAACTTGAACTATCACTCCAACACTTTCAATCAACCATACTCAATCAACTCCACTCAACCAATCACTCAATGAAAGCTTTGTCAACAATACTTATCAAACAAACCTCACATACAATAATATTTCACAAGTCCTAGATCAAGATAGTTCTTATAACAATGATACTCATGATCTTTCACAAACCCTAATAATGCACATGAAGGCTAACTCAATATTTCCAACAATGCTTATCAAACAATCCTTTTCACTTAAACTTAAAATTCACAACATCCAATCCAATAATATTTCACTCACAAGGAAAATTTTCCCATATCTTTTGTTTTGATGGAGATATGTCTTCAAAACCTGTCTTAATCACATTTAAATTTTCTTTGCCAACACTAGGGTTAGGTAGCCACAACCTATCTCAAAATCTCCACAAAATAATTTTCCCAATAATTATTTTTCAATACAAAATATCAAATCTCTTAGTACATCTTATAATATCTAAACTTACACAATATAAGTCAAAATTTTCATAATAACAAAATACACCACAATTTCCTTGATACACCTTATAATCTCCAAACTTATAAAATAAATTTCAATCACCAAAATAAAAAATAAAATATTTTAATTCTCTTTACCTTATAACTCCCTCAAACACTTATAGCAAAATAAAATAACTCACATTGATAATTTCCCTCTCAACACTATAGTACAAGCACAAAAAATCATGCGCCTTAGTGCCACCAAAGACCTTGGGAAATGCAAACTATAATTAAAAATTAAATACCTCCTTGTGCGCTTCTGTGGGATCGATCCCTAGTTGAAGAACCTGTAGCACCTTAGCCATGGCTCCCTAGCTACGTGAGCTAAGCACTCACATGGGAGTCAAAGGCGCTAAAAGCGCTTTGAATCTCCCTTGCCCGCCAAAAGCCAAAAGGCCCTTGTCCCACGTTGCCAACGGGTATCAAACACAACACCTTCACATTATCAAAAACCTTTGCACACTCTAAAATCACTGCTAGCCCAACCGCTGATTGGTTGGTGGATGATTTCACCTTTAACACTTTGATTTTCGTAGAATTCAGGGGTAAATAAAATATATCCTTTGTCCTTTTGTTGCTCACAAAAATATTTTGCATTCACACCAAACTCGCATGCATGAAATTAATTTTGGAGACTTACTTTCCTTAGGGGTAAGGTTATGGTATTTATACCATATGCCTCCCTCTCTCCCACGTCGATCGAGATATAAAATTAATTTTTTTTGGTGCCCAACCCAACTTTGGGATATAAACAATATTATTTTATAAATAATTTATAATATAAATATTATAAATAATTTATAAACTACCTTAGGCATAATTAAAATTTTAATATTATAATGAAATATTATAATATTATTTCCATTGGGCCTAGGTGATTTCCTCTTTCGCCCTTGGTCTTTTATGACCGCCTTTAATATTATAATAATAAATATTATAATATTATTTCCTTTAGGTTTTTTCTTCAGGGTATTTAACCATCATTTTGACCAAGCAACTGGAGCTCTTAGATCAAATCTCTTAGGATTAAAATATAAATATTTTAACCCTTCTTCTACCAAGTCCTGTACTGATTTCTGACACTGACTCTTGACATCAATGACAACACAACTAACTCAAAATTTCCAATACAAATTAAATCATCAAGCAAGTGCACAACCAATAGAATAAATTACATTTTGCCCTAAAAATTCATAGAGTTCATTATACAATAAGAAACCCTCATGACTATTTATTCAACCATTTGTTGAAAATTTATACAAAAATTTTCTTTGTCGCTGAAGGATTTCTTAAGAAAGCAGTTTAGAAGAAACTCAGTGAAGCAATGTCCAAATAAATTTATGCACTACAATGGCAACTTATTCTTTAGCTATTGGGATATAAATAAAGACTAAGGCTAAAAGGGATGTTGAGTTTCAAGATAGGGATGAAACAATTGTAGACACAATGGTAACCTGAAAGGGCATTGAGTAGCTGGGAATTGATGTCAAAGATATAATGTCTAAAGGTATCACTCTATCAAGCCCTAGTACTTTTACCTTCCATTCCCTATTATCATTATATATTTGCACTCCAGTCCACCCGTGCCTTGAGCTAATGCATGTTATAGCCAAGTATTATGACCCCAAGCATAGGCTTGTCCAAAATGCATAGGGAAGAACTCTATTTATGCTTTCTCATTATATTTTATTTTTTGATTTTACTACAAGCTTTATGCTCATTGAGAAACCTAAGACTTTTCACCTTGATGACTAGGTAAAGTATTATACCCTAGGTAGCCACTCGGATAAGAGAATCCATATCAAGTCCTAGGTAGAATCATAGTTGAAAATAATGTAAACAGGGGAAATTTACCTGCAACCCCCATCCCAACAACCGAGTTTTACAATCTCACACTTTTTCCAATGTTGGTAATATTAGTAGGGTTGAAGTCAAATGAGCAAGTTCAGGGTTGGCAGATTTCCACAACTTACTACATATACAACCCTAAGTTTTATAACACTTTTCTCATAGATCAGGGCACCATGCCATTTTTCTTTGATTTGCCCTCCTTCCTAAAATAGAAAATCCATTACCAATTATGCAAATTGAAGAAAGGGTCTAGAATTTCCTTCAGATACTGCTCCCATTTGGCCTAGGTATTTCTATACTTTATGGCACAAGAGATGCCTTGGATAGTTGTGACTGATAAAGATAAAAAGAAGAATCCCTTGCCATTCTATTCATGGACCACTGTGTTGACTACATCTGAGTCATATTACAATTTTAACAGAGAAATTTTTGAGACCTAATTTAAAGATGTTGCATGGGAAATTAGTAGGTTATCCAAAAAAGTAAAATGTTTTTTGCAAAACCCTCATGTGAAAGAAGGTGATTGGTTCATTTTAATAGAGGGTACGATCATCTAGTTATATGGATTCATAGGAAAGCCATTTTTGCTTCTCCATTTCATAATAGATTGATTGTTTATGATGGAGTATTGTAGGCAGATCGAGTATATCAATTTCACATATGGTATTAGTATGGGCAAGAAGGGGACTTGCACCTACCCTTTCAATTTTGAAGGTATAATAATAACAAGGAAGGACCACCATCAAAGCATCATCCAAGCTATGAAGAATTTGGGTATGATAGAGTTGCCTCAAAGATGGAGGTATGACCCTATTGATCAATTTATTAAGAGATTGGGTATTATTAATAATTATAAGCCTCTAAAATTTAACAAAATAATTAGAACCCATATATATCAATGTTGAAACAATGAAGAAAATTAAGAATTAGAATGGCATATAGACCAAATGCAACCAATACCCCCATGGAGATATTTCTATGACTAGGTTATGGACTATGATCCTCAAAATGAGCCAAAATTGTCTTAGGAGAGACCAATATTTATTTTATGTAGAGAAAACAAATGGACCAAGGCAAGATTTTAAATTGATGGATTATGAGAGTCAAAATTGATGCCACTAGGAGGGGAGGGCTATGGTCCCTCCCCTGCTCCCCCTCCCATGGCTCCTGGTTCCTGCCCAGTCCCTGGCTCAACCCAGGTCATCCCTCCCGGGGAGTGGTTGTTTGTAGATGATCTCCTGGGGGGAGATCCTTCTCCACTATCTGTGCCCCTCCCGGTCGGCTAGGGTTTCCTTGGTTGTTTTTTTAGACTGGTGCTTCCCAGGGATCCTTTTTTGGTTGGGGATCCCTTCCCTTTTTCCCTCAGGCTTCCCCTTGGGGTTTTTTGCAGGTTATTCGCATGGATCTGGTCTCCTACGTTTCTCGGTGCGATGGAGGTGACGGTTTAGGGTTTGGACAGCTTCCCCCTTTTTCTTGTGAATCCTCGACGAGCTCTGTGCTTGGATGGGATTCTTGGTCCCTATTTTTGGGATCCTCTTTTGTTTTCACGGGGAAGGTTCATTGTGGTGCAACTCTCTGGTCACTTCCTTATGGGCTGGATCCTCTCTGTGCTGGCTGTCGGTTTCCTGCAGGATGGCTCTCGCTGAATGGAATGTTTTCTCGATGGGCGGGATGGTTTCTCCACAGGGCGGGATCCGCCAAATCCGACAGTTTTCCCGCGAGGTGGGATCCTTTCTTTTCTGTTGGTTTCCCGGATGGCGGGATTTCCCTGTTGCTTCCCGCTAGGTGGGACTATTTGTGGTGGTTTTGACTGCTTCCCACGAGGCGAGATTTTATTGTAACGGTTTTTCTTTGCTTCCTGCTGGGCGGGATCTTCTCGATGGTGGTTTTTGGCTACTCCCCACTGGGCGGGATCTCCAAAACTACTTTATTTCTTATTTGTTTGTTTCCCGCTGAGAGGGATTGTTTCATGCTTACTGTTACCGCTGGGCGGGATTTCTATTTTGGTGTTCAGTTTCAAGGGATTGATGCCCTAGGCCCATTGCTTATGTAATCAAGTTTTTTTAGGGGTTACGATTTCTGTAATAGGCTTATACATAAATCCAGGAGGCATGATGCAAGGCTGATTTTGTACATAAGGTTTTGGGATCCTCTATAAAAACCCTTTTTTAATCTACTATAATAATTACCAAAAAAAAAATTGATGCCACTAACTCAATATTTGGTATAAAAAATGATGATGAGTTATCTGCTAGATATGATGAATTTTATGAGTCCTGGGTGGTCAATAATAGAAAGAAGATAGCCCTAAGTTTTTTGAAAACAATAAAAGAAGGATAAACTATGAAGGGTGCAGTAGATAAGGGAGACACCAACAAAGAAAGGTTACCCTTACAAACTCAACAACATGCTACTACATTAGTAACCCCCTATTCTTATACCATAAAAAATTTCCTATGTATGCCCCTACACAAGAATAGCTATAAAAATATTCAAAAGTGCCTAAAATAATGCAAAATATGGGTTACACTAGGAAGGGCCTTGGGAAAAATGCTCAAGAAATCACTAAGCTCATACAAGTACGTAAAAGGCCAAATCACTTGGCTTTGGGAGTAGAGACTTAAAATATTAAAATTTCTAAGTTAGCTACCTCCCTAATAAAATTTGTAACATCAGTCTCTACTGGGCTAATGCCTCCTCCAACCAAAGCGATGCTACCATAGGACCAATAATAAGTTACAAAAATAGTTGATATTCCTCCTCCCCATAAAGTTTCCAAAATGAAGGCAGGGGACACAATCAATGAAGGTACACAAAAGTAGAGCAAAAAAATAGGAAATTAAAAAAAACAAGCACATCTAAATAGGAGAAGAGTACTAAATAGATACCTCAAAAATAAGTTATATGTGCCTCTAAACAAGATAATATTGCTGAATGAGCACCTCCCATATAAAGTGCCCAAGAAGAAAAGCAATTTCAGCAATCAAGCCCAAGTATTGTAAATATTCTTTCATCTCCTTCTTCTCCTCCTAATTTACCAAGGAATTCTCCCTCCCATTATAGTTAAAAGGATGTTCGATCTCCATATCCACAACACTCACCTTCACCTCAGGTTTCCTCACCATATTCTCCATCTATTTCACCTCCCACAAGTCACCCTCCATCATCCCCTATAGCAGCATCTACTGAAGCCCCTACAAAATTGAATGCTAATGTTGTAGTGATAGATATCTCCCCTGTTGCCCACTTTCCATTATTGTAATATCTAGCCACCACCTCCATCACTCAGACTCATTCCATAGTCTCTACTAATTATAAATTCAAGGTCACTAAAAATGCTTATGATTGGTGGAATACGAAGGTTTCCAAAACTTCCAAGAAATATGTGCATCAAAGGAAAATTATAGTAATGGATTTAACCACTCTTCAATGAATGAAAGTAAAACTTAATCCCTTGGTTGAAAAACCAGAAGAAGATATGACTGTAGAAAATCACTATGTTGAAGCAACAATAAAGGATATTACATAACTACCAATGTAAGATGAATTATTGGTTTCCAAGGCTCACATGGATACTATCTACCTACATGGAGATTATTACAAGGGAGATTTTGAATAGTTGAAGGAAAATATTGAAGAACTAGAGACTACATTGAAATATCAAAAGAATGCTAAAAGGTCCCTTAGAAATGAGTTCAAGAAGTGGCAAGACAAGTTTCAATAAATGGCTAAGTACAAACATGAACCTAAAGATGCCAAGAAGCAAAACCAAGTTTTTTCTAAGAAAATTAAGGACCTCAAACAACAAATCCAAATGGAAAAGGCCAAAGCCATAGGATTCTCAAAGGAAAAGGCCAAACAAGTAAGCAAAGATATGTCTACAGAGATTTTAGAAATGACTCTCAAGGTTTAGACTATGTTGTTGTATATGGAAGAAATGAGTCAAACATTAGGAGCAACATAGCACAATTTCAAGAATGCTAAAGATTTTATTCAATCAAGATTATCTGCAACAACAAATATCCAAGCACTTGTTGAAAGTAAATTTGAATGAGTAGCAAACAAGGTTCCAAAAAAAGAATGGTTCTATGCTAAAATAATTGCTAGGAGCATTTTTTAGAAGGCATAGACTATTGAATCAAGGGTGGATGATTGTCTAAGAGCTCAAATATGAATCCAAAGGTATAATGAAGCACCTAGATAAAGTTGCAAAATGTGGATTCCTATGGTTTTGGGATGAAAAATATAAAACCCTAGGGGAGAAAGAACTTCAAGTAGCCCTAACTACAACTATGGAGGATGAATCTAAAATAGAAGGATGGCTAGAGCCTATACATTAGGAGCATGTATTATAATTGATACAAAATACGCTCAGATCAAATCTTACATGGATGAACTGATCATCAAGGCTAAAAGTATTTCTTATGATAAAATATCTAAGATAGAGTATATCCACCAACAATTTATTGAATCATCAAACCCCATTTATGGAAGCTGGGAATATGCTTATAAAGCCCGCAATAACATTTTTGAAATGCTACAAGACAAAGGTGAAGGTAGTAAAAGTCAAGCATAGGAAGAAGTAGAGAAAGAAACATAGAAATAAGCAAAGGGAGAAAAGTCTCATGATGACCAGAGGGTAGAATAAAAGAAAATCCAAAACTCATATTTGCTCTCCAAACACCTCCATTTGTTTTACCATATATTCATTAATCCCCTTAATTATCATTTTGTATTCATTCAATACCCCTTATTTATCAATTTTCTTTTTAGACTATGTTTACCCAATGAATACGACCCTAATTTTTGCAAAGTTTACAAGAAAAATATCCTAGGAGGCACCAATAATGTAGGTCCAAATGACTACATCAGGAGCAATAAGACAAGAAATTCTAAAAATTTTAAAAATTGGCATAAGGATTAAATTGAAGACACAAGCTTATACTGAGAGGGGGGGTGAAAAATATAAGATAAAACTTTTTACATTTCAATCCAAATGATAACAACAATAATATCAAAGTAGTAAACAATGCACACATCATCACACACATGAGAGACATGATTTAACATGGTTCACCTAATGTGGGTTACGTCCACGAAGAAAATATTCCTTATAAATTTTCTCAATGAATATTTTGGGAATCAAATCCCTATTACAATGTTTATGGACCTCTGTCCAAAGGAGACACCAATCCCCTATGCTCAAGTTTGTGGATATATATCCACAGGAGACCTCTACCCCACTATTTTGGTTTGTGGATCTCTTTCCATAGGATAAATCTATCCCCTCTTCTCTGGTTTGTGTATCTCTCTCCATAGGAGAACTCTATCCCCTTTTCTCTTCTCAACTCTAACCAATTTTTCTCACAACTCTGATCCAATCTGCTCATAAAATTGATCCAATCTACTCACAAAACTGATCCAATATGCTCACAATACTGATCTAATTTTCTCACAACACTGATCCAATTTGCTCACAAGTATATCTCAAAACTGCTCACAAGTCTACCTCAAACTTGCTCACAAGTCTACCTCAAACCTGCTTATAATTCTACCTCTAACATGCTCACAAGTTTGATCCAATATGCTCACAACACTATATTAAACCTGCTCTCTATATCTGCTCAATTCTACTCTAATACATGCTCATAATTGCTCATAACACATGCTCAAAAATGTTTCACAAAGATGCAAAAACTTATCTTCAAATCTAGCACAAGTAGTTCACAATATCTAGCACAAATGTCTCAATCTCTTTCAACAATAGAAGCACAACTTGTTCTCAAACTTTATCCCAAATGTTTCCAAAACCATTCAAAAATAAAGTACAAGAAGATCTCTAACTCTAATGCAATTATTTCAACTTTCTCTCAACACTTGATGCACATGTAGATCTCAAACCCTAACTCAAATAATTCCAACAATGCATACCAAACAATATTTTTATCTCCACATTTTATTCCAAAAAAAATTTACTCAAAAAAACACCTTAAACAAGGAATGATGTGCCCATGCCTCTTAATTTTCTCTTGATGAAAACATGTCCTCAAAAACCTGTCTCACAAACAATTGATGTTTCTAGTACCACTTCAAGGGTTAGATAGAAAAATACTTTCTCAAACCATCCACATGAACTTCCTTCTCAAAAGATATGCTCAATGAAATATGAAATTGATGTTCAATAGTTCTTCTCTTGTTCTCAAAATATAGGGCATTAATAATTATCAAAGACCTTCAAACTCACTTTCACCATACAAACATTACAATAAAATATCAAACCATTATAACACCTTATTACTCCTATTCTTGCATGTAAAACATATTTTTCATTTATCCACTTTTCAAAAATAAACTATATAAAGCACTCTCAAAATTTTATTAAATTACACCCTTATAACTCCCTAAGTGCAAATTCAAACTTTATAAACTTAAACCTTATGAATACCTAATAGCAAAAATCATACATAATTAATTTCAACCCTTATGGCACTCTTAATCAACACCTAACCCTTATGACTCCCTAAAATCAAAAATCAAACTTTATAAATTTTTTTTGCCCTTACCAACTTGCTACCATGGGGATTCGAATGTGTGACCTCACAGAGCCTATCTGTTACCTGTTCTCTTAGAAAATGATATTTTATCGGAATGTGCTTCGTCCTTGAGTGCATTATTGGATTATTTGAAATATTTATGGCACTTGTATTATCACATAGTATGGATATGGGATGATCATGCTCTATCTTGAAGTCCTTTAAAGTTTACTTCATCCATAACACTTGTGTACAACAAGAAACCACTGCAATGTACTCTGCCTTTACTATGGATAAGGATATTGATGCTTGTTTCTTGCTTAGCCAAGAGACTAAACAATCTCCAAGAAAGAACACTCCTCCACTTGTGCTTTTTCTGTCATCAATACTACCTATCCAATTTGCATTTGTATATGCTATGAGAGTGAAATTATCACTTTTGGGATACCAGAGTCCAAAATCCATAGTTCCTTTTAAATACCTGAGAATTCTCTTTACTACCAGTACATGTGTTTCCTTTGGTGCTGCTTGAAATATTGCCACTAGTCCCACTGCCTACATTATATCTAGTCTTGTAGCTGTTAAATATAGGAAGCTACCAATTATATATCTATATAATGTCTGATTTACCTCAAGAGATTCATCATATTTAATCAAATTGCATCCTGTAACCATGGGAGTACTAAATAGTTTGCAATATTCTAATTTGAATTTCTTCAGCATTTATTTTATATACTTGCTTTGTGAGAGAAATACACCCTTATCTAATTGTGAAATTTGTAGTCCAAGGAAGAAGGACAACTCACCAAGCATTGACATTTCAAATATATTGTTCATACTCTTTGTAATTTTTTTACACATCTTATCATTATTGCCTCCAAAAATGATATCATCCACATAGACAACCATAATTAATAAGTCATTTCCTTCATTTTTGATGTATACATTACTGTCAACTATTCCTTTTTTGAAACCCTGCTCTTGAAGAATCTTATCCAACCTTGAATACCAAGCTCTAGAAGCTTTTTTTAGTCCATAAATAGCCTTATTTAATCTGCATATATAATTTGGCTTATCAGTTAGGCTAAAACCCTCAGGTTTCTCAATGTAGACCTCTTCTTCCAAGATGCCATTGAGAAAAGCTGATTTTACATTGATTTGTTATATTTTGAAGTTTTTGAATCTTGAGAAAGTTAAAAACATCCTTATGGCCTCAAGTCATGCAACAAAAGCAAATGTTTCATCAAAATCAATCCCTTTAACTTGTGCATAACCTTTGCATACCAGTCTTGCTTTATTCTTGACTACTTGACCATCTTCATTTAACTTATTTCCTGTAAACCTATTTAGTGCCAATTACATTCTTGTCTTTTGGTCATGGGGCAAGTTTCCAATTATCACTTTTTTCTATTTGATCCAACTCCTCATCCATTGCCTTGACCCAAAATTTATCTTCTCTCACCTCATTGAATTACTTGGGCTCAATTTTAGACAACAAAAAAATATTTGCATGTTCACTTGTTCCTATTATCTTCCTCCTTGTTTATATTTAATTTGGATTTACAATAATCAGATCTCTTGGATGATTCTTTTGCACATACCTGGATGGAGTCTTAGGTGGTGTTCTTTGTGTTTCCTCTTCTTCTAATTTTTCATCTACTTCTTGGCAACTTTCTTCTTCTTGATATACAATTTCTTGGACTAGTTCTTTTGACCCTGTCTGTTCATCAACCATCACATTTATAATTTCCATAATTGTATGTGTCCTCTTATTATAGCATTTATAGGATTTTCTCTTAGTGGAATACCCAAGGAAAATTCCCTCATCACATGTCGATTCAAACTTGCCCCAAATTTTCTCTTCCCATCTTATATAGCATTTACTTCAAAAAGCTCTGAAATACTTGATAGTAGTTGGTCTTCCCTTCCAAAGATCATATGTATTTTTATGATGATTTAACCTTTTCTGAGCTCTATTGATGATATAGATAGCTATATGAATTGCCTCTCTCCAAAACCCATATGAAATATTTGATTCATTTAGCATAGCTCTGGCCATATTCTCAATAGTTCTATTTTTTCTTTCAACTACTGCATTTTGTTGTGGGGTTTTTACTACTGAACATTCTCTTTTGATCCCATTTTTCTCACAAAATTCTATGAATTCACCTGAAGTAAGTCCTCCTCCTCTATCTGACCTTAGGCACTTTATCCTTTTACATGTTTCATTTTCTACTAACTCTTTGAAAGCCTTGAACTTATCAAAGGCTTCTGATTTTTCTTTTAAGAAAGCTACCCAAGTAATTTTGGAGAGATCATCTATAAATAGCATGAAGTAACTTTCACCTTGTAGACTCTTTGACCTTATAGGACCATATAAATTAGTGTGAACTAGTTTTAATGGTTCAGATGAAGTAAATTCTTTTGACTTGAAACTTGTTCTTGTTTGCTTTCCATGCTAACATTATCGCAAATTGTGCTTTATGGTTTTTTTATCTTGGGTAAATCTCTGACTGCCTATTTGTTGCTTATTTTCACTATGTTGTCAAATTTTAGATGACCCATTCTTCTATGCCATAACCAACTCTCATCCTCTTGTGATAAGAAATATTTTTCTCCCTTAATTTCACTTAGAATGTAGAGATTATTTGTAGTTCTACTGGCATCTATAATGAGCTTTCCTATTTTGGATTTTCTAATCTCACATCTATTTGGATGAAAAGTGACCATGTGCCCCTAATCACAAAGTTGACTTACACTTAGTAAATTGTACCTCAATATCTTAACATACCATATATTTTCTGTCTTTGATTTTCCATTATCTAAACTCAAAGTCCCTTTCCCAATAATTTTTATTGAACCATTGTCACCAAATTTAACTGATCCTCCATTGATTTCTTTAAGTGCAAGAAATTTAATTTTTTCACCTATCATATAAATTGAACAACCACTATCAAGAAACCATTGATTTATCTTATCTTGTATATGAAGAGTTGTTTGTACCAACATTGACTTCACCTTTTCTTACTCTTTTCTCTCTTTCCAAATTGTTGAGGTTGTATTCTTTTGAACCTTTTGATCCTCCTTATTTTTGCTTAATTTAGGAAATACTATTTTACACCATTTGGCATTGTGCCCAAAGTTATTGCATTTGTAATAGATGATATTGTTATTCATGAGAGGTGCAAATGAATTGAAATTTCTATCAACATTATTTCTCACACAAACAATGCAATGTACAACTCTATGACCATATTTGTTACATGAAAAACAATAGCCATGGAAGAAATTTTGTAACCTATTAGATTGCCTTGAATAATATGGTCACATGCTTCTTCCTTTGTTGTTTCTGTAATTGAATTTTATCCATGAAGCTTCTCTATTTTCTTCCTTATTGATGCTTTTGCCTTTCAATGTATTAGCATAGGTCATGGGATCTTCTTATTTTGATATATTTGTTCCTTGGGAGCTTTACTCTTTCTATTTCCATAATTTTATATCTTACTGTAACTTATCTTTAGTCTTTTCAACTTCCTTTCTTAGAGAGACAATTCTAGATTTCAACCTTTCAAACTCTAACTCTTTTGCCTTTAACTATTCTACCATATCTTGTTGAATTTTCATTCCCTCTTCAAATTTTACCTTGAGATCTATGAGATTTTATAGAAGTTTCATCTTTGCTTCCTCATCCTCTTAGATTTAAGCCTTCAAAATTGAATTCTTCCTTCTAACTTTTTCCAAGTTTCAAAGAGTAGCAATAAATTCCTATTTTATGTCGATCATGGCTTCTTCTCAATTTTCTAAGGTCATGTATGTTCTTATGGGATATTCCTTCAAGTTGTTAGGCTTTTCATGAAGGAACCCACTCTGATACCAGTTGAAGAACATAAGCTTATACTGAGAGGGAGGGTGAATAGTATAAGATAATACTTTTTACTTTCAATCCAAATGATAACAGTAATAATATCAAAGTAGTAAACAATGCACACATCATCACACACATGATTTAATGTGGTTCACCCAATGTGGATCATCCACAAAGAAAATATTCCTTATAATTTTTCTCAATGAATATTTTGAGAATCAAATCCCTATTACAATGTTTATGGACCTCTGTCCAAAGGAGACACCAATCCCCTATGCTCAAGTTTGTGGATCTCTATCCATAGGAGACCTCTGTCCCCACTACTTTAGTTTGTGGATCTCTTTCTATGGGATAACTCTATCCCCTCTACTATATTTTGTGGATCTCTCTCCATAGAAGAGCTCTATCCCCTCAGCTCTACTCAACTCTGATCAAATATTCTCACAAGTCTACCTCAAACCTGCTCACAAGTCTACCTCAAACCTGCTCACAAGTCTACCTCTAACCTACTCATAAGTTTGATCTAATATGCTTACAACACTATCTTAAGCATGCTCTCTATATTTGCTTAATTATGCTCTAATACATGCTCATAACTAATCATAACACATGCTCAAAAAGGTTTCACAAAGATGCAAAAACTTATCTTCAAACCTAGCACAAGTAGTTCACAATATCTAGCACAAATATCTCAATATCTTTCAACAATAGAAGCACAAATTTTTCTCAAAATTTATCCCAAATGTTTCTAAAACCATTCAAAAATAAATTACAAGAAGATATCTAACTCTAATGCAATTATTTTAACTTTCTCTCAACAATTGATGCACATGTAGGTATCAAACCCTAACTCAAATAATTCCAACAATGCATACCAAAAAATCCTATTATCTCCACCTTTTATTCCAAAAAAATTTACTCAACAAAACACCTTAAACAAGGAATTATGTGCCCATACCTCTTAATTTGCTCTTGATGAAAATATGTCCTCAAAAACATGTCTCACAAACAACTGATGTTTCTAGTACCACTTCAAGGGTTAGATAAAAAAATACTTTCTCAAATCATCCACATGAACTTCCTTATCAAAAGATATGCTCAATGAAATCTGAAATTGATGTTCAATAATTCTTCTCTTGTTCTCAAAATATAGGGAATTAATAATTATCAAAGACCTTCAAATTCACTTTCACCATACAAATATTACAATAAAATATCAAACCATTATAACATCTTGTTACTCCTATTCTTGCATGCAAAACATATTTTTCATTTATCCACTTTGCAAAAATAAACTATATAAAGCACTCTCAAAATTTTATTAAATTACACCCTTATAACTCCCTAAGTGCAAATTAAAACTTTATAAAATTAACCCTTATGACTCCCTAATAGCAAAAATTATGCATCATTAATTTCAACCCTTATGGGAGGCTCTGCAGGACAAGTTACCTGTATCCTTTCCTCATCCCTGTCCCAGGATCCTGTTCCTTTCTAGTTTCCTTGGCACCTTTTCCCATCCTTTATGGAAGGAAGGTGTTGCAGACGATCTCCTTTGGGGGAGGAGATCCTTGATCCATTGTTCTACCCCTTTCCTTGCCCTAAGGTGGGAAAACTTATGTCCCATTTTCTATTCCACTATTCCTTTTTCCTTTGGTGCCTGGGTTCTAGGTTGTGTTCAAGTTTTTCCCTGGGACTTTTCCTGGGTTTTTTTCTCAGGTTGTTTTGGGAAGTCTTCCTTTTTTGACATCTACTCGTTGAGGATCTTCAGTTGCGAATGGCTGGGTCTGAGGATTTTTTTCTTCTTGAGCAGTTTTGCACAACATCCTTTTGGTCTAGGAGGGGACCATGTGCTTTATACTGTGACTCTGCTCTTTGGTTTTGAGGTGGTGAGTCTTGCAGGATTTTAGTTCCTTTCATGGCTTTGTAGCCTCTAGTATTTTTGCTACTGAATCCTTGCAAGTTTTCCTCCTTGTTTCCTTGAAGCTGCTTTTCAATGGGTTTGAGGAATTCTGGCTTCATGAGCAATTTTGCATAACATCCTTTTGGGTTTTGATGGGTTGCCCATATGCTTTCAACTGTGACTCTGCTCTTTGGGTTTGAGGTGGTGATTCCTATAGGATTTTAGTTCCTTTTGTGGTTGGTAGGGGCCTCTATTTTTCTTGTTGCTGAATCCTTACGAGACTTCCTCTTCTGTGACCTTGAAGTTATTGAAGGTTGTCTAGGATGCATGGCTACTATTTTTTTGATTTTTGCTCTAACACCTACAATCATGCATCTTCGGGACTCTCTTATTTTGAATTATTGTATCACTTTCTCATCCTTTCCTTCAAAAGTGTTGTTTTTCTATTGTTGCTTCTTCTGCTGGGTAGGTGTTCTCGAAGGCTTCCTTTTTGCATAAGGACCCTGTGGCCTGGGGTGTTCCTTTGCTGCTGAACCACTACAGTTCTATTTTACAGGATTTTGTTCCTTCTATGTTTTTACTCAGGATCCCCTACGTGGGATGTTTGTTTTATTTCAGTTCTCTATTTTCCAAGGGTGGTTTCTGGTTTTCCCACCCTTGGATTGTTTAAAATTTAAAATTTATGGATTTGTTTCTTTTGCTACATTTGGAAAAGATTAAAATTGTATTTTAGTGGTTGGGGTAGTCTAGCTCTTTCTCCCGCTCTGTATGTGCTTCAAAATCTTTTTTGGCACCCTTTAATTCAAATTTGGTTTCTGGGAGGCCTTTCCTTCCTACCCATTTTTCCTTTGGTGCAAAGGAAGACGTGTTCCTCTAGTGCAAAGAAAAGTGCTTTTCTCTATTGCAAATAATGACACCTTCCTTTTTGGTCCTCTTGCATATTCCATATTTGTTCCTTTTGGCTATCCTTGCCTTGATTTAATCTGATGTACTTTGATGCATTCTGATCCATTGTAATCAGGTTTTGGGATCCTTGACAAAAACCCACTTTTAATCTACAAAAAAAAAATAAATTCAACCCTAATGGCACTCTTAATAAACATCTAACCCTTATGAATCCCTAAAATCAAAACTAAAACTTTATAAAAAAAATTTGCCCTTACCAAATTGCTATCATGGGGATTCAAATGCGTGACCTCACAGAGCCTACACTCTAACGCATGCTAGAGTACCACGTGGGTTAACTTCCCACACAAAAATCACAATGCACAATATTTCCTTTAAACCTATCGTGGACCTTTGATCAACAAAATAAAATGAACACCTTGTTGCCATCGAGACTTGATCTCGAAACATCCTCTATGCCATGCCTTACGTGGGGTCCACCTACCAACTGAGCTACCTGCTCGATTGAAACTAACCACACAACTACTTTTATTTAAACCTTGTGCATCGTCCTCTTGTTTTAAAAAAATGTGCATCTCTTTCATTTTGTGCCTTTTGTTCGATCATCGTGTACTTGCTTTTGCAAATGAGATGCAGTAAATAATCCAAATGCTAATTAAATCATTTCAACACACTACCAAAATGATTTTTTATTCCATCTTATATATGCACTTCGACTTAGGAAGACGAAACCGATGCTTTTCCAATTTAAAAATATTTTAATTTTGGTGCCATAGGAAATTCAAATAATATTATTATAATATTTAAAATTTTAATTTAAATATTATATTTAATTTTTTTAACCCTTTTTCTTTTGCCTTGAAAACTTCCTGAACTTCGCAATTAATTGAACCTTTTTCAAAGGAGCTTTGTCTACCTTGTATTCCTTTTTTAATGGAAGTATTTGCCTTGCAATTTTAATATTTCAACCTAGAATATGATTTTCAATCATTTTACCTTTGAAATCAATGACAACCAAAATACTCAAAATTTCCAACATAAATAAGGTGTGACATAATGCCATATCTCCAAGTCATGATCATGAAAGTTTGGGAAGCTCGAAGGCAAATAAGAGGTATGACATCGCAACATATCTTCAAGTTGCAGTCATGAAAGCTTAGGGGCCTCTATTTTTCTTGTTGCTGAATCCTTACGAGACTTCCTCTTCTGTGACCTTGAAGTTATTGAAGGTTGTCTAGGATGCATGGCTACTATTTTTTTGATTTTTGCTCTAACACCTACAATCATGCATCTTCGGGACTCTCTTATTTTGAATTATTGTATCACTTTCTCATCCTTTCCTTCAAAAGTGTTGTTTTTCTATTGTTGCTTCTTCTGCTGGGTAGGTGTTCTCGAAGGCTTCCTTTTTGCATAAGGACCCTGTGGCCTGGGGTGTTCCTTTGCTGCTGAACCACTACAGTTCTATTTTACAGGATTTTGTTCCTTCTATGTTTTTGCTCGGGATCCCCTACGTGGGATGCTTGTTTTCTTTCAGTTCTCTATTTTCCAAGGGTGGTTTCTAGTTTTCCCACCCTTGGGTTGTTTCAAATTTAAAATTTATGGATTTGTTTCTTTTCCTACATTTGGAAAAGATTCAAATTGTATTTTAGTGGTTGGGGTAGTCTAGCTCTTTCTCCCGCTCTGTATGTGCTTCAAAATCTTTTTTGGCACCCTTTAATTCAAATTTGGTTTCTGGGAGGCCTTTCCTTCCTACCCATTTTTCCTTTGGTGCAAAGGAAGACGTGTTCCTCTAGTGCAAAGAAAAGTGCTTTTCTCTATTGCAAATAATGACACCTTCCTTTTTGGTCCTCTTGCATATTCCATATTTGTTCCTTTTGGCTATCCTTGCCTTGATTTAATCCGATGTACTTTGATGCATTCCGATCCATTGTAATCGGGTTTTGGGATCCTTGACAAAAACCCACTTTTAATCTACAAAAAAAAAACAAATTCAACCCTAATGGCACTCTTAATAAACATCTAACCCTTATGACTCCCTAAAATCAAAACTAAAACTTTATAAAAAAAATTTGCCCTTACCAAATTTCTATCATGGGGATTCAAATGCGTGACCTCACAGAGCCTACACTCTAACGCATGCTAGAGTACCACGTGGGTTAACTTCCCACACAAAAATCACAATGCACAATATTTCCTTTAAACCTATCGTGGACCTTTGATCAACAAAATAAAATGAACACCTTGTTGCCATCGAGACTTGATCTCGAAACATCCTCTATGCCATGCCTTACGTGGGGTCCACCTACCAACTGAGCTACCTGCTCGATTGAAACTAACCACACAACTACTTTTATTTAAACCTTGTGCATCGTCCTCTTGTTTTAAAAAAATGTGCATCTCTTTCATTTTGTGCCTTTTGTTCGATCATCGTGTACTTGCTTTTGCAAATGAGATGCAGCAAATAATCCAAATGCTAATTAAATCATTTCAACACACTACCAAAATGATTTTTTATTCCATCTTATATATGCACTTCGACTTAGGAAGACGAAACCGATGCTTTTCCAATTTAAAAATATTTTAATTTTGGTGCCATAGGAAATTCAAATAATATTATTATAATATTTAAAATTTTAATTTAAATATTATAATTAATTTTTTTAACCCTTTTTCTTTTGCCTTGAAAACTTCCTGAACTTCGCAATTAATTGAACCTTTTTCAAAGGAGCTTTGTCTACCTTGTATTCCTTTTTTAATGGAAGTATTTGCCTTGCAATTTTAATATTTCAACCTAGAATATGATTTTCAATCATTTTACCTTTGAAATCAATGACAACCAAAATACTCAAAATTTCCAACATAAATAAGGTGTGACATAATGCCATATCTCCAAGTCATGATCATGAAAGTTTGGGAAGCTCGAAGGCAAATAAGAGGTATGACATCGCAACATATCTTCAAGTTGCAGTCATGAAAGCTTAGGGGCCTCTATTTTTCTTGTTGCTGAATCCTTACGAGACTTCCTCTTCTGTGACCTTGAAGTTATTGAAGGTTGTCTAGGATGCATGGCTACTATTTTTTTGTTTTTTGCTCTAACACCTACAATCATGCATCTTCGGGACTCTCTTATTTTGAATTATTGTATCACTTTCTCATCCTTTCCTTCAAAAGTGTTGTTTTTCTATTGTTGCTTCTTCTGCTGGGTAGGTGTTCTCGAAGGCTTCCTTTTTGCATAAGGACCCTGTGGCCTGGGGTGTTCCTTTGCTGCTGAACCACTACAGTTCTATTTTACAAGATTTTGTTCCTTCTATGTTTCTACTCGGGCTCCCCTACGTGGGATGCTTTTTTCTTTCAGTTCTCTTTTTTCCAATGGTGGTTTCGGTTTTCCCACCCTTGGATTGTTTAAAATTTAAAATTTATGGATTTGTTTCTTTTGCTACATTTGGAAAAGATTAAAATTGTATTTTAGTGGTTGGGGTAGTCTAGCTCTTTCTCCCGCTCTGTATGTGCTTCAAAATCTTTTTTGGCACCCTTTAATTCAAATTTGGTTTCTGGGAGGCCTTTCCTTCCTACCCATTTTTCCTTTGGTGCAAAGGAAGACGTGTTCCTCTAGTGCAAAGAAAAGTGCTTTCCTCTATTGCAAAGGATGACACCTTCCTTTTTGGTCCTCTTGCATGTTCCATATTTGTTCCTTTTGGCTATCCTTGCCTTGATTTAATCTAATGTACTTTGATGCATTCTGATCCATTGTAATCAGGTTTTGGGATCCTTGACAAAAACCCACTTTTAATCTACAAAAAAAAAACAAATTCAACCCTAATGGCACTCTTAATAAACATCTAACCCTTATGACTCCCTAAAATCAAAACTAAAACTTTATAAAAAAAATTTGCCCTTACCAAATTGCTATCATGGGGATTCAAATGCGTGACCTCACAGAGCCTACACTCTAACGCATGCTAGAGTACCACGTGGGTTAACTTCCCACACAAAAATCACAATGCACAATATTTCCTTTAAACCTATCGTGGACCTTTGATCAACAAAATAAAATGAACACCTTGTTGCCATCGAGACTTGATCTCGAAACATCCTCTGTGCCATGCCTTACGTGGGGTCCACCTACCAACTGAGCTACCTGCTCGGTTGAAACTAACCACACAACTACTTTTATTTAAACCTTGTGCATCGTCCTCTTGTTTTAAAAAAATGTGCATCTCTTTCATTTTGTGCCTTTTGTTTGATCATCGTGTACTTGCTTTTGCAAATGAGATGCAGTAAATAATCCAAATGCTAATTAAATCATTTCAACACACTACCAAAATGATTTTTTATTCCATCTTATATATGCACTTCGACTTAGGAAGACGAAACCGATGCTTTTCCAATTTAAAAATATTTTAATTTTGGTGCCATAGGAAATTCAAATAATATTATTATAATATTTAAAATTTTAATTTAAATATTATAATTAATTTTTTAACCCTTTTTCTTTTGCCTTGAAAACTTCCTGAACTTCGCAATTAATTGAACCTTTTTCAAAGGAGCTTTGTCTACCTTGTATTCCTTTTTTAATGGAAGTATTTGCCTTGCAATTTTAATATTTCAACCTAGAATATGATTTTCAATCATTTTACCTTTGAAATCAATGACAACCAAAATACTCAAAATTTCCAACATAAATAAGGTGTGACATAATGCCATATCTCCAAGTCATGATCATGAAAGTTTGGGAAGCTCGAAGGCAAATAAGAGGTATGACATCGCAACATATCTTCAAGTTGCAGTCATGAAAGCTTAGGAAGCTCAAAAGCAAAAATAAGGTGTGACATCATGACATGTCTCCAAGTCATGGTCACCAAATCTTGGGAAGCTTCAAGACAAAAA
Organism: Wollemia nobilis; assembly: GCA_028583015.1. Classification (NCBI taxonomy): domain Eukaryota; kingdom Viridiplantae; phylum Streptophyta; class Pinopsida; order Araucariales; family Araucariaceae; genus Wollemia; species Wollemia nobilis. Next base: position 2,777,614 of record JAQPPZ010016675.1, read on the forward strand.
TGAGGTACGACATCATGACATATCTCCAAGTCATGGTCATGAAATATTGGAAAGATCAAAGGAAAAATGAGGTGCAACATTGCAACATGTCTCCAAGTCACAATCACCAAAGCTTGGGAATCTTCAAGGAAAAAAGAGATGCAACATCATGACATATCTCTAAGTCACAATCACCAAATATTGGGAAGCTTCAAATCAAAAAAGAGATGTGGCATTGCAACATATCTCCAAGTAATAGTCATGAAAGCTTGGGAAGCTCAAAGGTAAAAAGGAAGCACAACATTGTGAAATATCTCTACATCACGATCATCAAAGCTTAGGAAGCTCGAAGTCAAAAAAGAGGTACGACATCATGACATGTATCCAAGTTATAGTTGTGAAATCTTGGAAAGCTCAAAGGCAAAAATGAGGTACAACATTGTAACATGTCTCCAAGTCATGGTTTTCAAAGCCTGGAAAGCTTCAAAGCAAAAAAGAGGTGCAACATCACGACATGTCTCCAAGTCATGGTCACCAAAGCTTGGAAAGCTTCAAAGAAAAAAAGAGGTGCAACATCATGACATATCTCCAAATCATGGTCATCAAATCTTGGGAATATTCAAAGCAAAAAAGAGGTGCAACATCGCAACATGTCTCAAAGTCACGATTACCAAAGATTGGGAAGCTTTAAAGCAAAAAATATGTGATATAGCAACATGTCTCCAAGTTGCAATCATCAAAGCTTGAGAAGATTCAAAGCCAAAAAGAGGTGTGACATTATGACATGTATCCAAGTCATAGTCATCAAATATTGGGAATATTCAAAGCAAAAAAGAGGCACAACATCATGACATGTCTCCAAGTCATAGTTGTGAAATCTTGGGAAGTGTGAAGGTAAAAAGGAGGTGCAACATCACAACATGTATTCAAGTTGTAATCATAAAATCTTAGGAATATTAGAGATAAAAATGAGGTATGACATTATGACATGTCTCTACATAATGGTCTTGAAAGCTTGGAAATCTCGAAGGCAAAAAGGAGGTGTAACATTGTGAAATGTCTATACATCATGATCGTTAAAGCTTGGGAATCTCGAAGGAAAAAATGAGGTACAAAATCATGGCATGTCTCCAAGTTACGACCATGAAATATTGGAAATCTCAAAGGCAAAAATGAGGTACAACATCACAACATGTCTCCAAGTTGTGGTTGCCAAAGCTTGGAAAGCTTTAAAGTAAAAAATAGGTTCGACATCACGATAAATCTCCAAGTTATGATCACCAAAGCTTGAGAAGCTTCAAAGAAAAAAAAAGGTGCAACATCATGACATATCTCCAAGTCATGGTCATCAAATATTGGAAGCTTCAAAGAAAAAAAAAGATGCAACATTGCAACATGTCTCCAAGTCACGATCACCAAAGCTTGGAAATATTTAAAGCAAAATAAATACATGACATAGCGATATGTCTCCAAGTCGTAATAATAAAAGCTTGGGAAGCTTCAAACCCAAAAATAGGTATGACATCATGACATGTCTCCAAGTCATAGTCATCAAAGCTTGGGAATATTCAAATAAAAAAAGAGGTACGACATCGTGACATGTATCCAAGTCACAGTTGTGAAAGCTTGGGAAGTGTGAAGGTAAAAAGGAGGTGCAACATCGCAACATATCTCCAAGTTGTACTCATGAAAGCTTAGGAAGCTTAAATATAAAAATGAGGTACGACATTATGAAATGTCTCTACATCATGGTCATCAAAGCTTGGGAAGCTCAAAGGAAAAAATGGAGTGCGATATTGTGACATGTCTACATGTATTTTAAGCACGCAGAAAGTAGAATATTTAGAAGAAATTCAGCCTACCATATATGTTAGAAATCCACAGTGGGAGATCATCTCAAGAATAAGGAATGGACTAGATTTAAGCCACTTCCACTACTTTCCCATGTGTAGGTAATAATTGATCTATGGTAAAAAAATCGAGCATATCATCCCACTCTAGATCAATGGTGCTACACGATATTTTGCCAACCTGGTCCACTGATATTTTTGTAATGATTTTTAAACCTAAAATTTTTGTAATTCAAAATACTAAACCATAAAAATATTATAAATAAGAGCAATGACCTATTTTGAAAGGGTCGGCTCCTAGGCATTTACAAGTTGCATGTATGAAGACGTTGGAAGAAAGTAATACAACTTAGAATTCTGTTTGGTTTTTGGTTCATCATTTTGTAGAGCATGTATGTATGAGTGATTGATCATTTCTATTTTAGCTAGGAAAATGAGTATTATATTAATTCTTATTTCTGGATTTATGCTTATGCTCATTTTATAGTTCGAGAATTTACAATATGGTAGATTGAAGAATGAATAAAGATATTGCTCTATAATTTACTAAAACTGGTAGGTTTTTTAGGAGGTTTGAATGATTTCTCTACTTTATAGCTTTTATATATCTTGATGTTGCTTAATATACACATTTTTACATTCTAGCTTCAATTGCATTTACTTATTTCAGAACCCTTTTCCCCCCATTGTAGAACTTAGATAGTTAGAACCCTACAAGAGCCAACCTTCTCTAGAGATTGATCTTGTTAAACTCCATAGCTTTACCAGTTATTCAATGTTAGCCAAGTATTTTGGTGTATTTTTCATTAGGTAAATTTTAGACCAATGGTAACATCAAGGATGATCCATTTATGGTGGTAAATAAGTTTACCAAATATATTTTTAGATTACATGGGTTTCATGAAGTGATCATATCAGATAGGGATTGTAGGTTCACATAAAAATTTTGGTAGGCTCTTCATCGTGTAGTAGGCACTAAGCTGAATATCAATTTTGTATATCTTCCAAAAATAGATGGTCAAATAGAGAGGGTAAACCAAGTTTTAGAGGACATGCTTTGCATGTACTACATGGACCAAAAGTCTAAATGGGAAGACTTTTTGCATCATGTTGAATTTACATATAATAATGGGTATCATGCATCATTGGGAATGACTTTGTTTGAAGCCTCGTATGGTAAAATATGTATGACACCCCCATATTGGGATAATTTGGAGGATTGTGTGATTATCATAATAGACACTATCAAATATATGGAGGAAAAATTTTAGAACAATCCAACTTAGGCTCAAGACAGCGATCGATCGCAAAAAGAGCTATGTTGATATAAAAAGATCACCAAGAGAGTTCTCTATGGTGGATAATATTTTCTTGAGGGTATGACCCATGAGAAATGCCATTAATTCAATTAAATTGGATCCTTGCTATGTTAGGCCTATGGATCCAACCTATCAAAGATCCACGATACTTTCCACATATCCTTAGGAAATATGTTGCTGATCCTACTCATATTTGGAATATTTTTAAATTAAATATGACATATACCTGATCCATTGATATGAGACCAATAAATATTTTAGGGTTTTATTCCAAGATATTAAGAAAATAAACCCTAGATCAATATAAAATCCAGTGGAACCAATATTCAAAAAATTGTGGAACATGGGAAGATGTTGAAAAATAAAAAAGCAATTTCCATATTTATTTTATTGAAATATATGTATACCCTTTTGTAGAAAACATAGAGGATTGTGTTTAGTTCAAGGGAGGAGTATATAATGACCCTCCTTGGTGGGACTATTCTTGACATTGATTTATGTGTTGATGTGTGGATATCTAATGCATAGTCTATTTTCATGATGTCATTAAGAATGGGTAGTTGCATTACATGCTTTGTTTCTACTCTTGGAATATGGTACTACTAATATAATTATGATTGTAATACCGGGTGCTCTCATCGATGGATTTGCACGAGGCAACTACTTAAGAGAAATTATGGGAAATTATGGTAATGACTTGCTCATCAACAAATATAGGGTTAAACGTACCCTTCATATAAATGCATTGCATTTTGCTTATTTTATGAATACACCGTTGGGTCATGATATTTCTAATTGGCAAAGGAGTCATCCTTAGAAATTAAAGGAGGATAACATATTAATTATCTTAAAAATCCACTTACTTAAGGATAAAGGATTGCGTTGTATTATGGTTTTGGAAAAGTCCTTGTTTTAGTGGTGCTTTGGAAGCTTGGAATTGTTTGGATATCTTTGATAAAGTATTAATTAGGGTAACAATATTAATACTTGAAATATCAAATTTTAATGGTACTAAAAATTGGTATTCATTTAATGGAATGGATAACTAAATCTAAGGAGGTATCTTGATTGTATCATAGGAGATTGATTCCATGCTTGCAAAGGCTTTTCTTCCTTTCTCATATTGATTATGTTTATAAATGTATTTTTTTTGTTTTTGGAAAGCATCCCATAGGGGATTCCACTTTTAGGTAAGACCCGAGGAGGCAAGGGTATCTCTTTCACCAAAATCATCCAGGGCTTGCACCTGGCATACCACCTTTGACACACTTAAGGAGCATACCTACAACAACAAAAAAAGAATACAAAAACACATAGACTCAAACAAACACAAAAAACACAACCAAACACACACACACACACACACACAAAACAAAAAAAGACAACAAAAATAAAATAAAAAAAACAAAAAACATAAACAATAACATAACATAATACACACAAAAAAATATAAACACAACAAAAACAACATAAAAAAACACAAACATAACAAAAACAACATAACTAAATACAAACATAACAAAAAAATAGAACAATACAAAGACACAACAAACAAAAACATGAAAAACAAAAACAACAAAAACAAAAACAAAAACAAAAACAACAAAAATATGAAAAACAAAAACATGAAAAACAAAAACAACAAAAATATGAAATACAAAAACAGAAAAAACATGAAAAACAAAAACAACAAACAACAAAAAAATACAGAAAACACACACCAAAACACAAAACACAAAAAGACACAAACATACAAAAACAATAAAAATAATTAAATAAACACTAATAAACACAAAAAAATCCAAAATAAACTAAGCTAATGGAGCTATTGACTATTTAGACAAAACTCCCTGACAATCTCTATCAAGGATAGTAATGAAGAAATGCACCAAAACAAAAAATATCAAAATAAATTGCATAACCATAGCAGGGATCTAAAATATCACACCAAAAAAGGAGCTGCCATCCATCCATCCTACCATTAAAGCTTTTATTGATGAGACAAAACCCTCTAACATCCTCTATTATGAGTAGTATAAAAGATGATTTTTTGAAGTTTGGGATCTTGTCATGAAAAAATCTCTACATTGCTTATCATTTTAAACATAACTTCCTACATTGCCATCAAGAGACTAAACAAGGAGAAGACCAGTCCTAATTTGTTCTGGCCACCACCTAGGAGGATAACCATAGCACTTAAAATATCCTTTATCAAAAGCCTAGTTTACCATAGCATCTGCCACTTTGTTTTGTTCTCTAGGCACATGATTAAAAACAACCTCCTAAAAATATTTATGATTAGCCTAATCTTATCTATAATATTTTGGATTCTCCAATCCACCTTCTTAGACCCTGAAGTTGATTTAGATAATTGATCATAACTTGAGATTTTGACTCAACAATCACCCTTCTCCACCCTACCTCCAGAGCCTCCTGAAAACCTCTCAAAATACCCTACCCTCTTGCTAGGTTATTGGATAGAATTCCTAATTTTTTTGCAAAAGTAAAAATTGGAGTACCATCCTCCAATCTACCTATCCCTCCTATACTAGATCTTCTAGGATTTCCTCTAGATGCTCCATTAGTATTAATTTTTATGAAGTTATTTGGGGGAGGTTACCATTGCTGAGTTCTATCCATCATTTGACCAGTCCCTTTCTTCTTTCTATGTTGGGCTAATCCATTTCTTATATTTAATCGAGTCATGATTTGTTCTTGTAGTTGATTTTAATTGTGTGGATGAGTTAATAAATACTAGACAGTCTCTCTCATATTTTATATGGTATTTAGCCAGACATAGTGGATGTCCCTACTTTCTTGTTGAATTATTCATTTATTTTGCTCCTTCCAAATGTTCCAAGGAAGAATAGTCATACCTATCCAAACTATTTGGTTCACATACCAACCTTTTCCTTCTTGTTTGCTCCAATATCTCCATAGTTGTTCTATGGATTGTTTATTGGATCATATTAAATTTATAAGGGAAGCCATATTCTTCCACAATGTTACAACTATGAGGTATTCTATGAATAAATTGTTAAGAGTTTCATTGTTATCCCAACACATTATACTTTGAAAGTGTCCCTTAAAGCCTTTCTTCATAAGCTACTCCCTTGTGAGAACCCTTTTATGGAGCAAAAACCAACTAAAAAATGACTTTTGGCCATACATTTTGAGCCCATATCTGCTTGAAAATATCTTGACCCTGGTGGGGATTAATAGGACTTAAGGCTAAGTAACCCTGAGCAACAATGTACTCACGGTACCCTGAACTATTCTAGCCAATACAGTCCTCAACTTGTGACCATGAAGGTGATCTCATTTGAAGGATTCTATGAATAAATTTTTTTTGAGCTTCAAAAATTTGGATTGGCCAATATTCTACTAGGATCCAACATCTTCCCACCTTTGCATTTCTTGTATGATCTGTATAATATTTGGTAACTTTTATCCAATTCATCCTATGTATTTTCTCCATTATAGGCCTCAAGTTTGGATGTTGGATTAACAATGAAAGGTGTCCTTCCTAAGAGTGTGTCCAAAAATTTATATTTTGACTACTTTGCACTATCCAAAAGAGCTTTTTCTTTATCAACTCCTCTCCAATTTTTAGGACCTTTAAAACTGGGGACCCTCTAGAATGCAGTTGATGATGAATTAAGTCAGACAAGTCTTTATTTTCTACATATTTAGCTCTAATATTTTTGGCCATAAGGCATTAGGATGGCTAGTCTATCTCCAATATAATTTTACTATCAAAGCCTTATTATTCTTAATTGCTGATATAAGACCTAAACCCCTTTATGAGTAGGTAGATATAGAGTATCCCATATTACTAGGGCCTATTTCTTCTCCATTTTTAAACCTCTCTAGAGAAAATTGTGACTAATTTTATCTAGTTCATTGAGCACTGACTTGGGGATGTTCAACACTGTTGAAAAAAAGATAGGAATCTAATGAAGAACTAATTTGATAAGAGTTATTTGACCTCCTAATGAAAGCCATCTATTGGTTCAACTACGAATTTTGTTCTTCACTTTCTATAATAACCAGATCCAATGATCTTTTTTATTGCTACCCAAATTAATTAGAACATCCAATAATTTTAGAAGAGAAGTTTTTTGAATCTTCTATCCATTATCAAAATCTATTTTTTGGGTGAGCAATAAAAAAAAGTACTTTTGATTTATCTTCATTAATTAGTTGCCCTGAGGCTCTAGTGAAATAGTGAAGAATTTGCTTTATTGAGGTTGCTTCCTTTATTGTTGCCTTCCCCAAAAGGGTGAAATCATCAACAAATTGTAAATGAGTGATAGGTCTGACTCCTTTATCTATAGTGACTCCTAACCTATGATAATCTTTATTCTTAGCAAAAGTCCTTACCATATATTTTTCTAAGATGATAAAAAGATAAGGAGAAAGAGGGTATCCTTGTATGATGCCTCAAGAAGCTAAGAACTAATGAGTAAGAAAAACATTACGAATAACTGAATAAGAAAATGAAGATATACAACTTTTGATCCATTCTTGAGAGAATCCAACGTTTTCTAAAACTTGGATGAGAAAGTGCCAATACACCCTATCATATGCTTTGGATAAATCTAATCAAATAAACATGGAGGGGGATTTTTGACCTTCCATAGAGTGAATTATTTCCTGGGCTAACACTATATCATCCACTATTTGTTGCCCTTCAACAAATCCCCTTTGTTCTGGAGAGATGATCTTGTGAAGCAAAGGTTTATGCCTTTATGACATAATATTTGAAATAATTTTAAGAATAACATTAATAAAACAATTGGTCCATATCCAGTAATGTTATCTACTTCTTGAGATTTTGGAATTAGAGCTATAAAAATCTTGTTGATATTTTTGAGGATATATTTTGCCTTTCTAGCCTCTTCTACCACCTCTAGAATGTCATCCTACAAAACATCCCAAAATTCTTGATAAAATTCAATTGGGATTTTCTCCTTTTGCATTTTGAAAACTACCTTTGTAGTTCCTTCTTAGTTATAGGAGCAATTAGAGCCAGATTCTCATCATAAAAAATAAGAATAGGTATCACATGTAAAATTTCTTGTTGAGCTTTTGGATCAAGCAATTGGGATGTAAAGAGGTTTGAAAAATGATTCACAACTAATGAAGATATGCCTTCCAAAGTGTGGACTATATCTCCTAATTTATTCTTCAATGAGGGGATAAAATTATGAGTTCTTCGGACTAGGAGAGACTTGTGGAAGAGACTTGTGTTCTAGTCTCCTGCTTGTAGCCATTGAATACTTAAATTTTATTTCTAAATTAGTTCTCTTCTATCCCATTCCTTCACATGGGCTTCAATATTAATTTCTATTTTAACCCTATGTTATGTGAATCCCTCAAGATGAATTTGCTCATTCAACTCCTCAAGTCAGGTTAGAGCTTCTTTTTTCTTTGCCCTAACATCTCTAAATTTCTCTCAATTCCAAGTCTTTATTTTATATTTAATATATTACAACCTTTTGACAAAACAATACATATTAGTACCATGTATTGGCTTACCTTCTTTCCACCACTGTTGTTTTATTGATTTGAGAAATTCATCTTTGAGCCACATTAGCTAAAAAAAAATGGAATTGGCTTACCTTTGGTTCTCCAAACTTCAATTAAAACTGGCCAATGATTGGATCTAGGATTGTTTAAGATTTTCACTTTTGGGATGTGTCCTTGTATCAAAAACTTGTTTGAAAGCAAGAACCTATCCAACCTTTCAAGAATGCATGTTGAGCCTTGTCTTTTGTTGGACCAAGTCACTAAACTATTGGTTGGCTTGATATCTACTAAATGAAGGTTGGCAATGTATTCACTCATGAATTTTGAACTTCCATCCAACTTCCTACTTTCTTTCACTTTTTATTCTAAAGAAAGGATAAAGTTGAAATATTATTCTATCAAATCCCAAGATTCAGGGAATTGAGAGGTTATAAAAACTATATTCTCCATACTGTTCATTTTTCTTCTATGGTACATGGAACATAGACATTTATATAAAGTATAACCTGATATGAATCTCTATTTTGGGTAACCACTACTAGCAATCCCTTGCTTCCCATCATGTATTGTACTATAATTTCCTTTGGATCCCAAAGACATGCCACTCCTCTTGAGGCCCCTTGGGTGTTGAGGGACACTACTTTACTGGATGGCCACATATTTTTTGCTATTATTTCTATTTATTCAAATGAAACCTTTGTCTCTTGAAGAAAGAGAAGTTGAGGTTGATTTGTTTGAATAATTTTTCTAATTTTTGATAATTTAGGACTTCCTTTAAGTCCCCTAATATTCCAAGTGATAATATTCATAATTAACCAGATTTGAAGAATTGGGTAAGGACTATTACCTTACCTTCCTCAATTAAATTTTGACATTCCTCTACTAGATGATGTTGGTTGGAGTTATGTCCTCCATTTTTGTTTGTATCCATCCTCATATTTTTATTTGTATCTTGCTTCATTCTTGTAAGGGCTATAGAATTATTACTTAGAACCAAGGCATTATTGTTGGGATCTATATGATATGTTTGAGGAACTGAATTGTTTGTTATTTGAATCTGGATTTTAGTTTTGAACTTATTTAAGTTTTCTAAGTTATTCTTTTCTTGAAGGTCCATTGCTGGATGAGATGACTCTCCTTGGTTATTTCTCAAAATTAGGGTAATTTATTTTATTTTGATTTCATCATCAATTATTTCATATTTCTTATCTTCATCAAACTGTGTTTTCTTAATCACAATTTCCATTTTGTCATCCTCATCATCTAATTGCTCATTTGTAGAGAGAATTTCAAAGGTGTTAGGTGAAATTATTGTTTTATATTTTGGTGTTGTTTTTTTAATATTCTTTTGTTTGGGGATTTGAAACCCTGCTAAGTCCCCATCATATTTCTCTTTATTAGGGATATTATGAGGATAATCCTTGGCTAGATGGCCATATTCATAATATATTCTACATCTAAAAGGGATATTTTCATAGTCTACTTGCTTCCATAATTCTTTCCCATATTGTAAGGTGATCCTCTCTAGAAGTGGTTTGTCAAAGTCAATTAGAACACAAATTCTTACATAAATCATATGATCCAACTATTGATTGCTATCAACTATCATCATGAGAAATCCTAAAGGATTCCCAATTGCTACTAATATATTTGGATTCTAGTATTCTATTAGAAGGCCAAATAAGTGGATCTAGAAAGGTGCAATTAATGACATTTCTTCCTTAGCTTTGAACTTGGTATGCTAGGGCTTCACAAAAAACCCTACCCTACCTAAGAACCATGGCTACCCTTTACAAATATCCTCATTATATTTTTTAGTGGTAAACATAGCAAGGAAATAACCATTAGGACAAGCAAAGATTTGGATCTCACCTTTAGTTCTCCAATTTTTGGCAACCCATTGCTTGATGGTAGCAATATTCAATAAATTTTTTGTAAAATCGACAAATTAGTACTCTTCTCTCCATAGTGTCTATTCACTCCTATATATCCTCCATTACCAACTTCACTAATGAGGATCCATTACTTGCTATAGTGCAAGCCATATCTATTTTCCTTAGATCAGTTTTTGATATCCTCAATGGTTTCCTTGGCAATCGTTGGTTATTTTACCTCTTATTTGAGATGTTTAAGCATAGATTGCTTCTTTAAAATTTAGTTTTGGAGAGAGGTCCTTGGGATCCATTCCTTAAATTTTTTTGTTATGATTGGTTATTTTTTATTGTGTGCCCTAGATCCAGTTGAAGCTTTGTCGAGATCTAAATCTACCATCAACATGTTATCTCCCTTTGTTTGATCCATATCTTGAATCTTGTTTCTATTTTGTTTTAGCCCTTGTCTATAATTTTGAAGAGGATGTCATTCCTACTTATTTTGTGCTATGAATTGAAAAGGATGATTAATTTTGTTCAATACATGTTCATTCTGTTGGATTTGTTGGTCCACATGCATGAAGGAATATTGGATATTACTTTCCCCTATTTGCCTTGCTTGCTGCTCACTTGATTCAATGCCTTGAATATTGTCCCTACTGAACATAATATTTGCATGATCATGTTAGATTCTTGAAAACCCTCCAAGAGGCCTATAGACCCCTTGAATATTTGGTCCCAAAGGACCTTTTTCGTTGTTCTCCACTATTCGTGCTCAAAGCACTCAATCTCCATGCTACCTAAGATGTGCTTTGCTGATTAATAGTCATGAAAAATTTATAGTTTACCCTCTGTTGAAACCCTCATTCTTTGCAATACCATAAATGTATTTTTGTTATGTATATTATTTATAATTGTATTTAGATTAAATATTAGATGTATTAGTAATGCTTGCTAATATATTTTCAACCTTAGACAAATTTTTAATTAACATTAATATTAATTAACAAACTCTATCTTGTAATTTGGGCCCTTATTTTATGAACAACCTCACATTGAAGAGTTCATGGCTACTTTGGTTTCCATGAGCCAAGGTAACATTGGGAAGATCAAGGTGCCATAAAATTTTAAATCGTGGCAACACTTGAGGAATGCATAATACCTATAATTCGAGAAGGAAGGCTTATCTTTTTGTACCCTTGAAGAAGGTAGTGAGGGGTATGATTGGTGAAGGAAGCAAGTAGGTGATAAAGGATATAGAAGGAATTTGTAAAGAACATCATTGTAGAGGCTATCTAGCAGTACATAGAGGTACTTCACCTTTGTTTTTATTTTTGTCATGTTGTTTGGAGAACATTACTTTCTTCTATATATACCTATTTTTTGTATTTGTTATGCTTGTTTGTATTGTTGTTAGAAGAGTTCTCTCTAGTGTAGTGTCCTTAATTATCTTAAAGTTTCATTAAACACCTAGCCAATGCCAAATATTACCTTCTTCAATCAGGTGAAGTTTTAGAACTTGTAGACTTCTCTACCCTAGCTTATTCGAAGCTACATTGGTTTATTCCTTGATTCCTTCTGAGTTTGGGTAGATGGCGTTGATTGTTCTTGATAGATGCATGATTGTTTTTACCACTCTCATAATTGTTTGAGCTACATAATATTTTTACACCCTTTATATTAGGAGTGTGTCAGGTCTTTTAGGTTTATTGGTGTAGGTGTTGGGAAGAGCTTGGGTGGTAGAACCTTGGTATTGCTATAGTATAGCTTTGACCTCTTGTTAAGAGTAGGGAAAGTGTAGTGTTCTATTCCCTTGGAAGCCTATTAGGCTCCTTTGGGGTTGGCTTAATTTGAATTTATGAGTGTTCTATTGTTTTGTTATAAATGACTTCTTTACTGTATAAGTTTTCGAAATATCTTCTTTTGGTGCAAAAGTTTTTTTAACCTTTTGTTTGGCTTGGGATGGAAGTAGAAGAAGATTATGTTATTTTGGGGAGTTGTTAGTGTTTTGGGTTTGTTGGTGTATGCGTTAGGAAGAGCTTGGGTGGAAGAACCTTGTTATTTCTATAGTATATCTTTGACCTCTTGTTAAGAGTAGGGAAAGTGTAACATTTTGTTCCCTTGGAAGCCTGTTAGGCTCCTTTGGAGTTGGCTTCATTTGAATTTATGAGTGTTCTATTTTTTTATTCTATATGACTTCTTTACCATATAAGTTTTGGAATTATCTTCTTTTGGTGCAAACGTTTGTTTAGCCTTTTGTTTGGCTTGGGATGGAAGTAGAAGAAGATTATATTGTTTTGGGGAGTTGTTAGTGTTTTTTTGAGGCTATTGCCTTTAATTGAAATAAAACTATTCTAGTTGCAAAAATAGACTTTGATAAAAGGAATCATAAGTGAATGGATTTCTTTCTTAAAGTAGATTCCTGTGATTAGAATATTTTTCTATAAAGAACAATTTATGTGAATGGAAGGATTATCTTCAAGAACCTTTATGTGTATGAAATGCTTGTTTGAAAATATGGTAATGAATGCTTTTCTAAGGCTAGGGTAGATAAAGAAAATCATTAATGAGGAGATTACATCAAAAGGAAGGAAATTAAAGTTGATTTTTTTCTTGAATAAACTTGCATCTTGTATGTTTTAATGATTACATTCAATAAACATTGTGTATGGTTGATTGCATTGGAAAATTTAGTTTGGTTCTTTTGCTCGAAAGGAAGGAAAAAAATTGCATTAGAAAAGTTTGTTTAATTATTTTGCTTGGATGGAAGGAAAAAAAATTATAGTGGTTCCTAAGGCTTGAGAAGGTAAAGGGATCATTATAGAGAGAAGTATGGGATTCTCTCCTTGTTTGTTTATTAATATTTTATACATGGTTGCTTGCATTATAATTAGAGCATGATAAAATGTATTGCATATAGAGTTGTCTTGATCCCTAAGTGTTCCTCAAGTTTGCAAATAATACCTCTCACAAAGAAGATTGTAGGAAGAAGATGGTGTAGAGAACACTTAGGCAGATTGGATTTTATGGACCTTAGATTATTATGTAAATGAGATTTTCATTTGTATTGCATAGATGAAACTTTCAATTTATTAAATAGCTAGATAATTTTGTAAGAAAATGAGATCTTGATTACTGAACAAAAGCAAGGATTGTTTATATTTCATAGTATTCTTATTGATCAAGAAAATTAAATGTTATCTTGTGATCTAATTTTGATGAGATGTTATTGTAGTCTTTAAGTGGAGTAGATAGCATTGTAATTGTTTTTTTTTACATTTGGATTGTAGGATACTTTTTGTTTGTGCATCTTAGTTAGACAAAAATAAAAACAAAACACCAAAAACATAGCTTAAATCACACTTGCACAACACATTTTACAAAAAAAAATCAACGATGTTGGATTTCATCACCAACTACCGGTTTCCTTTTTTAGACACCATAGTTAGCACATAGTTTCCTAGATTTTATCATCGAAAAGCTGACTACCCTTGGGATTATATTGATATAGTTTTGAGGTTAGATGCCCTTGCTCATAGGGCTAAATAATTAGTGAGTGTATATTTGTCTTTCTTAACCAAATCATAATAAAGGGATAAATGAAAGTTGGTTGATTGATATAGGTTTAGACAACGCTGCCTCTTATATCCCCTAAAAAGGATATTGGAGGTATTTTTTTTCCTTCTAGGTATCTTGAGCCATACCTGCTTTAGGAAATTTTTTTCCATTTATACACCACTTCTCTCCACATACTATTGGGTATATCAAAGAGTGTGTGTAAGAACACCTTTAGATATCATCTTTTTCACCTTTTGTATCATTTTAAGGATTACATCCAACACACAAAATACAAATTCTAAAAAAAAATTCAAAAAAAATAATAATTAAAATCTCAAGCAACATCAAATACAAATTACACTTTTATGAGTCAAAACACTTTTACTTTTTGTTTGTTGTTTGCTTGTTTTTTTGATTTGTATCTAGTATTTTATTATCATCACCAAAATTCAGGCTAGATCACTAGAGCAACTTTCCATGGCATCATCTGAGATGATTCCTACCTCCTCTATGAATCCTATGACCCAGTAAAAGAAGACACCCATAAATTATCCTATTAGCATATCCCATCCTCATCATATCCCATAGCTGACTCATCCTAAACCCCTGATCTATGACCTAGGCTTGATGCATTAGGCCACCCATATCAGTTTACCAAAAATCCCTAGTGAGGAGACTTCTTCATACTTATCTAACTTGAATGCTCTTTATTTTGAGCTAGGTCCTTTTTAATATTTCACCACACATATCACCCAACCTTCACCCCCTACTTCTCCTCACCCTCCTTTACCCCCTCCTCTCCCAAGGGATTCATCCTGAGTTTCACTACCTTCGCTCTGTATGCCTAATTTTTTTTCTCTCCCATACGCAAATCCACTTCCCTACCTCCTATAACCCATCCATACCTATGCTCCATATCATAACCCAAGTTTTTGGCACTATGTCCATTATCCCTAACCCCTATGGTGCCTCTTCTTCCAATATTGCTTCATCATTACAAAATCCTACCTCTAAGCCACCCTCTTCATTTACTTTATCTAATTTCACATATTTTCCTCATCTACATGTGAATATAGCATCTTATCCTACTTCCACTCACTCCATAACCTTTCCTATTCTCACTCAATATCAAGAGTCCATACCTTCTAATCCAACACCTTATTTTGCAATTTTTCCATACTCACTAATCCTCTCTTTGTTGGTACGTATGCTATTTCTTCTTCTATTAATCAACCTTTATTTACTCCTACTACTATTTTCTTACAATATTATCCTTATTCTTCTCATCTTCCTCTAGATTATTCTTCTTTTCAATCTTCTTACCCTTCTCCTTCATCGTAGTATGTCCAAGCCAAAATTTCTTTGCAATCATCTCATTTTCCTTTTCCTATTGCTTCTAAATACTCTTATCAATCATATGTCTATTGTATATTTATGCTAACTAAGAAAAATATAAAACCAAAATTTCTCCCACAAATTTGAAGAAGCCCAAAAGTTTCTATAGGCCTTGAAGAGTCATTGTGACTATTGGACTTCCAGAATGTGAAATGAAGGGTTGTAACATCATTTTATCTCTTGTAAATGTACAATAGTGTAAAATAGCTAGAGAATATTGTGGAAAAATCTTAGTAATAATTCCAATTTCATTTCAAATAAAAAACAACATTCTATTTCATTCATTTTGTGAAATACATGCTTGTTGTCCCTATTTTTCTAAAACCTGCAGTCAACTTTCAAAGCTCATAAATTTTGTTTTACATTTTTTTTGTGTGCATGTCATACATCATTGGAAAATTTATTTTGTGTATAATTCACTCATAAAATTTCATTAAAATATGAGTAGTTTTGGTCCCTCAAATCTAGATTGTCATGCATTACTACAAAAATTACTGCATTTTTTGGTGCAATTTTTTCTTGCTATGTTTTTTCTCTTAAGTTTTGGGTCAAATAATTCATTTGGTATCAATGCTTGGTTGGTATTTGGGTTTGAGTGAACTTGGGTTCATGGTCAATCTAAATTTTGATCAAGTTCTTGGAAAATTTCATTGAAAAAAATTCATTTGTTGTTGCTTGAGTCTAATGGCCAACTTCAACAACTCATTACTATTAGAATATTAATGTGCACTATGCCTAATTTCATTTTGAAACTTGTTACACTCATTTAAACTTATCATGTATTCATATAGGCATTCTAACTATATATTGTAACATATTTCTTGTATAATATATCTCATTAGTTCGAATCCTAACAATTCCCCATTCCAAAATTTAATAGGTAAGATTATCATTATTGGAGCATAAAGATGAGAACATTTTTAATTGGAAAATACATTTGGGAGGTGGTGGAGATTAGTTATGAAGAACCACCTGATTGGAATACATTACAAGAAATGATAGGACAACAAAAAGGGAAACAAATAAGAAGAATTTTTTAGCCCTCTACCATATTCAGTCTGCTCTTGAGAATTGTAAAGTTGCATACCATGAATAAAGAGTTTGAGAATTTGCAGATGAAAGAGGTAAAAAGTGTCAGTGATTATTATGGTAGAGTGAAGGATATGGTGAACAAGATGGCCACCCTTAGAGAGACCTTGAATAAAGAGGTAGTTGTGAAGAAGGTATTGATATCTCTTAACCCTAAATGGAATCATGTTGTAATAAGTTTTTAGGAGTAAACATTTGTCTACACTTGAATTTGATTATCTAGTTGGTTCTCTTATGTCACATGAGGAAATACTAAGAGAAAATAGTAAAGAAAATGATGAGAATATTTTTATTTCTACATTGAATTTTTTTAGAATGATGAAGCTGGTCCAAGCACAAGTAAAAAAACACATGGAAGAGGAATAAATTAAAATTACTCAAGAGGTAGAGGAGGAAGAGGAAGATGAAGAGGAGATGTTATTGTTTCCAGAGTACATGGAAGGACTGATCAAAAAAGAGTTGAATGTTACAATTATCATAAAATGGGTTACATTGCACGATATTGTAGAGTGAAGACCAGAAATGGATATAGAAGATTTCACTATGTATGTGAGGATGAAGCTACACAAGGTAATTTGTTTTTTACTAGTAACTTGGCTGAAAAAACTATTCAAAAAGTTTGGTATTTAGATTTTGGTTGCTCTAACTACATGACTAGAAAGAAAGAGTTGTTTGCTTATGTGAATGAGAATTTCATGACCAAGATCATTCTTGGGAATAATAATGCTTTCGATGTGGCTGGAATGTTAGAGTATATTACATATTGGGTACATCTCAATGTGCCACCTTGGGTACATAACTAGAGTAGGAGTTTACTTTAGAGTAAGTTTTGAGTAGTTACTTCATGCAAGTAATAAATGCACAAGTGTTAGAATGTGAAATGATGTAAATGTGCATGTAGTCCACATGTACATGAGTCATAGGATAAGGTAGATGAAGAGTCATGGGTAGAGTAAAGGCCAAGGCACATATATTTCTATATATACCTTTAAGATAGATGGAGAGGCAAATAGATAGTGATAAAGAGAGTGAGAGAGAGACAATGTTACTATAGTAGTGAGTAGGTACAATGTAGTTCTTCATTGAAAATTTTGGAGTGTTCAAGTCCTCCATTATATTGCATTATACTATTTTTGTGAGCTTTCATTAATGGCATATTACTAAGTTATTGCAAAATTTTATCTCATTATTTTCCTGCATATTATAGTGCCATTATCATATAATTATCATAGCTTACTTATTTTACATATTGTGGTTGCATTTCCTTTAATATACATCCTCAAAAGCTAATAGTGGTATCAAAGCACATGGTATATTTATAGGAAATAGGAAGAGCCATATGAGATATTGAGAGGAGATCAAAAATATCATTTGCAAAATTTTTGAAAATTGCATTTTACTAGAGTCTTTCCACAGGGTTGCAAAAAAACTCATGAAGACTAGGACTCAACATTGATTCCACTAAATTGAAAAATCAACTAGTGAAGATTCAAAATATTTAGATTTAGAGATTTACCATTTTCCACTTTCTAACACTTTGTTTCAAGAAAAGGAGATTCAAAGAAATTTGAGAAGCTTCCTATAAAGAGATAGGAAGAATATCTTCTTTGGAATCAATCCAATACCAAAAGCAACAAATATAATATTGAATATTTGGAAGCCTAAGCAAAAGGTTCCATTACCAGATTATAGACCTATAAATTTTAGAAGAGAGATAGACCAGAGAAGCTATGAGAGTGAAGAACCCAGAGAAGAGGTCTCAAGGAGAAAGATGAAGAAGGTCAGGAAAGCCTTATTACCAATTTCGAGAAGGCCATTGAAGGAGTTTCTAGGATAACCCATTGGAGAAATTTACTAGATAGGAGGAGTTACTGATAGAGTAGAATTTGAAGCAATTATCGCCATCCAACAACAATCCCAAGGGAGAAGGATTTGGTAAGAAGTTTTCTAAAATTTTGGAGGAGAATAATGAAGACCTCAAGACAGTCATAATACTGAGAATAAGTCCACTAGATAAGCCACTATTGAAGCCAAAATTTGATAAGGAGGTTGAAGGAGAAAGGAGATAGAAAATACACCAAATATGAGAGATTTTGGGATTACCATTGAAGGATTGAAGGTTGTTTTAGATATAGGAGGTTGCTAAATTTACAATAAAAAATTGAAGGTCTCTAGGAGACAAATCTAAATTACAATTTGGAGGAGTTTCCAACCAAATTTGGGAGATTAATTGAAAACATTTTAAAAGAGAAAGTGATTGCAAAAAGGCAAAAATTTAGGAAGTATTATAAGCTACAAATTTTTAGATTTCCAGAGAGCATTGTGAAGGATAGTCAAAGCCACAAAACTATAGTTTCATGGCAGCAAGTTAGAGGGTTTCAAAACTGTAAATAGGTGAGATAAAGATTTATTTTGGATAGCAAGGAAGAGCTGCAATTTCATCCATTACAATAAAATATTTAGGTGAATCTAATCACCAAGATTTCCATCATCTACAAAGGTCATTGAGGTAAGCAAATTTGGTGCAAAAAGTTCATTACTTGAACATTACTTATTCGGTTTATTATTAAGTTTTGTTAAGCACCATATTAGAGTTTAAAAGTTGCAAGGAGAAGGTTACATATTTAAGTCTTCAAGGGAGTGCAAAAGATAGTTTCTTATAAGGATAATACCTACACATCAAAAATAGGAGTTAGATATATTTTGAAAGAAAGAAAAATATCAACATCCTATATTTTACTGAAAATAAAGAAGACATTACTCTTAAGTGAAGGTTGCATAGATTAAGAGTTCATTTACATGAGCAATAAGGAGAGATTACTATTGCATCATAATAGTTATTAAAGGTGCATTAAGTATTCAAGTTAAGGTGAAAATTAGTGCAAAGTTAAGCCATCCAAAAGGGCATTTTAGTTGCATGATTAAAATATTGGATTCATTATTGCTAAGTTAACCAAGCAAAGGAGATAGAGGAGTAAGTTGTCTAGTAAGGAGGGCAACTTCAAATAATTGTTTACCATCAAGGAGTAGAGCAAGTAGTCACCTCATCAAGGAAGAAAGAAACTTGCAAAAGTAGATTTAAAGGCTTGAAAACCTGAGTGCAAGTTAGGGTATTTTATTCTAACTATTTGCATTATATTATTGCACTATATCTCTCTTTTCCTACACAACAAAGGAGGGTGAAATATAGAGTGTCTCAAATACACTAAAATAGAAAGCATCCTACATCTACAAAGCATCTAAATCATCAATTGTATAGAACAAAATTTAAGCAAGGAAATAGAGTTGTTGAAGGGCTAAAATAGCCAAGTTTCAAGGTGTCTAAAGACACCAAATCCATCACCAAATTGAGTGTCTACAAGTAGCATTAACCTGCAACATCAAAGCCTACATAAGGTAACTTTACATCCATTACAAGTCCAATGTAAAGCAAGGTGAATAGCATGAAGGATGAATAAGTTCAAGGTACAAGACTAAGGGTTACATAAGATGAAAACAAAGGTAAATTACCCAAGCAATAGATGAACAACCAACTAAGAAGAACTATCGCATAAGAGGGTAGCATTGGAGTGCCATAAAACCATCATTGCTGGAGTAAAATCATCACTATAGAGGGTAACGTTGGATACCATAGAACCATCATAGCTAGTGCTAACTTCATGGGAGAACAACATCACCATTCACTTGATAGAAAGCATTGAATATAAGAATCATAGTGCATTAATTTGTAAGAATTATTCGGAGAATAAAAGATGTTAAAGGTATAATTACATGAAAGGGAAAGGAGCACCATTTGCAATCTAGAGCTAAGGCATCTTATGATACTTGGCACAAAAAAATAAAGTGTATCATATTCATTCTAATGCCTACACAAGAAGGGAGTGCCCATTACAAAGTAACACCCATCATGAATGTTTAAATAATCATTCAAAAGCTAGAAGGAATCATAATTATTACAAGGAAGATAAGAGCACTCATCAAGAATGTAACTGACATTCACCCAAGCAACGTATGTGCCATGCAACTGAAACATCAAGAAGGAACAATGTCTATTAAAGTGCCCAAGTCTAAGCAGAGAGTGGAAGAATAGAAGGTACACAATAAAGCATTAAATAAGGGAGCTAAAGTGCCATTAAGGAGGAGAAGAAGGCATCCATGAACATTGATTGATCTCTATCATACACATGAGACAAAAAATATGCATTTGTATTAAAGAGTCACTCCATAAACCAATCAACATGCACAATACACGTGACAAGGAAGGTAAAAGCTTTACATTAATTAATATTTGCTTTCCTAAGTTTAGGGAGTTATAAGGTGCCTAATACAAGGTTGAAAGTTATTTATTAATGCATTGAAATATCAACCTTAGAGAGTAAGAAAGTAATTTTAGCAAAGGAAGTATATCCTCTAAGATATTATAAATTGTTTGAGATTTAAACATTACAGTATGTGCATACAATTAACTTAGGAGATATAAAATTTTCAACATTGGAAAATTTGAAATATTATTTTGCAGATATTATTACTTTCTAAAATTCCAAAATAGGGAGTTATAAGGTATACTACAAATTTTAGTTTCTTGGAATTTAGAAAATTAAACCATTCAAAATTGAAGGAGAAAAACCATTAATTGCTTAGAAGTTGGAAATTGTATTTTACATTAGTCTCTTACATTAATTTATGAGACATTAATCCAACTAAAAGGTCTTGAAGGAACTTAACCTTTTTAAAACTTGAAGGTGCTTTACTATTTATCTTTAGATTTCTACTTACTAATCAATAGGGAGATATAAGGAAATAAAGTGAAGTTGAACATTAGGGAGACAAAAGGGATTCAACTTAAAAATATTAAACTAAGCATACTATCAAGTTTCATAGTGCATTTAAAAACTTTCTAGATAGAATATGTTTTACAAAACTTATAAAATTACAAATTTCCAAGCAAGGTTGAGCATATACTTAAAAATAAGGAGGTATAAGGTAGTCTACAAATATCATCATGAAAATGAATAATTTCATTCTCACTAAATCCCAATTACTTAGAGGACCAAATTACTCTTCATGGAAAAACAAAGTAAGAGCAATTCAGATAGTTGAAAAAATTTGGAAAATAGTCAAATGAACAAAAGAAAAACCTAGTTTAGGTGATAGTAAGATTCAAAATTTTAAAGAAAATGAAGCAAAAACATTAATGAAAATAACTTTTGCCATTACAAATGAAATACAACCATACATTAGTTCAACAAGAACATCTACAGAAGCATGGAAAATCTTACCAAAATATTTGAAGGGAAGAATAAAGCCACTATCTTAAATCTTCAAACTCAATTACATTATCTAAAAATGAATAGTGGTGAAAGTATAGAACTATTCCTAAGGAAAGTAGCAGATATTAAAGGAGAATTATTAACCCTAGAAGAAAAGGTTTAAGATAAGCTCCTTATTCAAGTAACCTTGAGAGCATTATTAAACAACTACAAGCACTTAGTTAAATCTTTACAAATCCTAAGTAAGGATACACATTTTGATGAGTTAGTCAATATTCTTCAAGAATATGAGCTGGAGAATATAGTTAAGGATGAAATGACTAAAAATGCATTAGTTTCAAAAGATAATCCTCAGGAAAATGATACCGCATCCTCAAAAGGATGAAGACCATGGAATAACAAATATTGTCAAGTATGCAAGAAGAAAGGACATAATACTAACTACTGCAAATTCAATCCTAGAAATCAATATAAAGGAAATTAAAAAAAATATGGAAGCCAACCAAACAAGCCATTCCAATAAAGATAATATCATAATCAATATAGTCTACATCAGCAACAATTTCAGTATTCATATCCTCCTAATAATAAATACAATTATCCTCAATTGCAATATCAGTAAGGGAATAATAAAGTGCACCTAGTTCACAAAATTTAAGAAATTCAAGAACTAGAAGAACCTACAGAGGAACATGAAGTTAAAGCTCTCTCAAAAAAGATAACATTTTATAGAGATGCTAACTAATTGCTTGAATAGGATGCAAACAGGGAGTAGAATAAAGAAAGCAGAAAAGAATAGCATAAATTCTTGAACCAAGATGAAGATCCATATTGAAGACTAATGTCTTCAATACCCAAATAATGTAATATGGAGAGGTGTTAGAGTATATTACATTATTGGGTACATAACTAGAGTAGGAGTTTCTTTAGAGTAATGTTTGAGTAGTTAATTCATGCAAGTAATAAATGCGCAAGTGTTAGAATGTGCAATGGTGTAAATGTTCATGTAGTCCACATGTACATGAGTCATAGGATAAGGTGTATGTAGAGTCATGGGTAGATTAAAGGTCAAGGCACATATCTTCCTATATATATAACTTTAATATAGATAGAGAGGAAGATAGATAGTGATAGAGAGAGTGAGAGAGAGACAATGTTACTATAGTATTGAGTAGGTACAATGTAGTTCTTCATTGAAAATTTTGGAGTGTTCAAGTCCTCCATTATATTGCATTGTACTATTTTCATGACCTTTCTTTAATGGCATATTATTGAGTTATTAAAGAAGTTTATCTCATTATTTTCTTCCATATTATAGTGCCATTATCATATAGTTATCATATCTTACTTATTTCACACCTTGTGGTTGCATTTACTTTAATATACATCCTCAAAAACTAACATGTAAAAGGCACCATGGAGGTTGGAACTAAAGAATGTACAAAGAAAATTTGTGATATCTACTATACTCCCAATTTGAAGAATAATTTGTTGAGTGTTGGACAACTTGTAGAAAAACTATACAGTTGTGTTTGATAACAATGAATGTATCATTTATGATAAAAATAATAGGAACTGTATGGTCATCATTGTTCCTATGAAAAAAAACCAAATGTTTCCTTTGAATTTTGGAGGAAAAGGGAGTATGAACATGGAAAATATGGCACTTGAAGATAATAATTGGCTTTGGCATCTCATATTTGGAAACTTGAATTTTAAAAGTCTAGAATTTTTGTCTTCAAAAGATATGGTAAATGGACTACCTAAGGTTGGAGAGCACAAGGGTGTGTGTGAAGCATGTGTGATTGGAAATCATGCAAGGAAGGATTTTCCAAAAGGAAAAGCATGACGGGCATCATACCCTCTCCAACTTGTAAATTCTAATATTTATAGACTTATGCAAACACAAATTTTGGGTAAGTATTCATATTTTCTCACATTCATTGATGAATTTTCAAGGAAGTGTCTGGTGTATTTTTTGAAACACAAGGATGAAGCTTTTGGAATGTTTAAGATTTTAAAAGTATTGGTTGAGAATGAAAGTGGATATAAAATATAGTGTTTGAGAACTGACCATGGAGGAGAATTTTATTCAAATATATTCAATGATTTTTTCAAACAATATGGAATCAAGAGGCAGCTCACTACCATATATACACCACAATGAAATGGGGTAGCTGAGAGAAAAATAGAACCATTGTAAAAATTATAAGAATCATGTTGAAAAAAATAGGTTTGAGCAATTCTTATTGGTATTATACAGTTGATACAACAATGTAAAATCTCAATAGATGCTCCACAAGAGCACTACACAAGAAGACTCCATATGAAGCATGGTATGGCACAAAACCCACTATAACTCATTTGAGAGTTTTTGGTTGTCTTGCATATGCACATGTGAATGATGAAGTGAGAAAGAAGTTGGACCCCAAGAGTGAGCCATGCATTCTTGTGGGATATTCTAAAATAAGTAAGGCATATAGACTATTGTGGATGCAAAGACATGACACTTGAAAATAAAATGGTAGAATAAAATAAATCAATGAGACAAAACTGATTGCACAAAAGAAATATGTATTGAATGGGGGGGGGGAAATAGACTCCTTTGTTACAATTAGTATCAAATGCGGATATTTGATACAATAATTTATAGTGGAACTAAGGTTCTCTAAAACCCTAGTTAGATATAACAGAAGTGTCTTTAGATCTGAGTGTGTCCTTGATCCCAACAAGTTGAGTGGGCTTTGAATATCCAATGTGGGTCCACTCCAGCTTCAACAACCATCAAAGAATATGTTGAATTCATAGATATGCATGCAAAAAAAAACACAAGATCATAAATAATACCTATGAGGGCTCCACAATGTGAGACCCTCAGACATTAAAAAACCCTAGCTTAAGAATCAATTTAAAATGCATGCCAAACCAATGAATAAATGAAATAAAAAAATACTAAATATATATTGCTTCATTGTTGCAGATTATGTGGTGTAGCAGATTCAGATCTTCATTTCAATATCATAGCAAGCTCTGACATGAGCTTCACAAGATCTAGTTCACACCTAGGACTATCGTAGGATCTAGAAGGTGCTAGGTAGGCTCTGTAGTGAGCTTGGAAAGCTCTGGTGTGCACTTGTAGATAGGGCAAGCTCTTATGGGCACTTGGCAAGCTCTGCAGTGAGCTTCACAAGCTCGACACAACACTTGCAGGGTAGGGCAGATCTGCAAAAATATATCAGGAAGGATGGTGACGGAGGCGATGGATAGAATATGGCTATGGCAGCGAGTGAGTATGGATGGAAGATGGCTGGAATGATAGAAGTATTGTTGGCTTAGCTAGGGTATCCGATATTCAATTCTCTCTATCTCCGCTTCACTAGGGCATCAAAAAATGCTTCTCCAAGTATATCTCTTAATCTCCAAGTTCCAGGGTTTGGGCATTTGCAAAATACCCTATTTATAATCCAACCTAGGGTTTTCTTAGGGTTTTAGCCTTGCACTTTTGATCGTGTGGCTAAGATTAAGTCATATCCTAGGGTTGAGATTACTTTTTGAATGTGACATGGATTAATGAAAATGGATGGTGGAGATTAAATGAAATTGGATGGCTAAGGTTTTTTTGAGTTTATTTATATATATTTTATAATAAATATATTAAAATATAATAAAATATTATATAAAATATAAAATATTATAAAATAATATTAAAATAACCCTAATTAGGCTAGGAAATGGTGGGAAGGTGGATTTGGGCCAAATAATTGGCGGGAAGGTGGAATGGAAGACAAGTGGGTGGTGGGATGGTTAGGATGTGTTGAGCAAGGTGCAGCAAAAGTATTGTCATTGTTGTCAACACAGACAGATAGATCAGTTGATGAAGTGGACAGGAGTTCAGAGGTCAGTGAGAACATGTACAATGAATTTCCAAGAAGACAGAAGTGGCCCAGATTCAAAAAATCAAAGAAAAAGACAAGTAAGAAAACTATCGCGATATCGCGACATGTTTTTTGTCGCGATTTCGTGACATGGCCGAGGAGAGAGAAGGCGCAAGCAAAATTGTCATGATTTCATGACATGGACGAGGAGAGAGAAGGCACAAACAAAACTGTCATGATTTCGTGACATGTTGCAGGCAAAGAAGCCAAGTGGGAAAACTATCACGATTTCATGACATGTTGGAAGCAAAGAAGGCAAGTAAGAAAACTATCATGATTTCATGACATGTTCGGAGAAGAAGCGCTTGCAAGGAAAACTGTCACGATTTCGTGACATGTTCGAAGAGAAAGCGCTAAGGATGAAAAGTGTCACGATTTCATGACAGGTTCGAAGAGAAAGCGCTAAGGATGAAAAGTGTCATGATTTCATGACAGGTTCGAAGAGAAAGTGCTAAGGATGAAAAGTGTCACGATTTCATGACAGGTTCGAAGAGAAAGTGCTAAGGATGAAAAGTGTCACGATTTCGCGACAGGTTCGAAGAGAAAGTGCCAAGTAGAAAAAGTGTCATGATTTCATGACATGTTCAGTTTTATGGGCCAAAGACAGAAAAGAGACAAGGCAACGAAGATGTCACGATTTCGTGACATGTTCAATTTTGTGGGCCAAAGACAGAAAAAGGCATAGGGCAAGAGAAGTGTCACGATTTCGTGACATGTTCAATTTCACGGGCAAAGAAAAAAGAGACAAGGCAGAGAAAGATGTCACGATTTCGTGACATGTTTTGATTTCACGGGCAAACGACAGAAAAGACACAAGGCAGAGAAAGATGTCACGATTTTATGACATGTCTGGTTTTCATGGTTGCAAGCGAAGAAGTGAACAAGGAGGCCGAGAATGTCATGATTTCATGACATGTTATATTTTCATGGGTAAAAGGCGAGAAGGGCAGAAAGAGACAGAAGTGTCACGATATCATGACAAAAGCAAAGTAGAGGCTATCAAAGACAAAAGTGTCATGATATCATGACAGAAAAACACAAGTCTCTAAAGGTAGAAGTGTCATGATATCGTGACATGTTGTGTTTTCATGACAACAACAATAGAAGAGTTGTAGGGGTAGTCGAGGCCGACAAAGACCGATGCAGGCCGATAGATTTTAGGGTTTGCAGTCGACCAAATTTAGGGTTTGCAGCCGACCATGTTTAGGGTTTGCAGTCGACTAAGATTAGGGTATTTCAGTCGACTAAGATTAGATCTTTGCTCATGAAAAGTTTGTTATAAAAGGAGGGCTGTTGGGAGATTTGGTTATCTCGATTTTGTGTGAATTAAGTCTATTGTGCGCATAAAGTGAATCGTGTCGAACCAAGCCAAGTGTGAAGTAATAGCACGTAGAGAGCAAAAAAGTGCAAAGGGGCAGAAGTGATCGATCAACTGTTTAGCAGTAGAGAGTGTGAAGCATTATCACAGAAGCAGTCTGCTCAGAATCAGATAGTGCGAAGCGTTTGCACAGAAGAAGTAGAGTGCATAGAAACTACAGACTATGCGCAATAAGGTGAAAGTATTATTCTATAATTTTCATTATTTTTATTGAAGTCCAAGTTGTAGCTTGGCATAAGGGGTTGGTGCTCCTTTCCAGTAGGTGCTGGTAAATAAGGAGTTGGTGCTCCTTTCTATTTGGTACAAAAAAAATCTAAGGGGTTGGTGCTCCTTCCAGTTGGTGCTGGTAAAAGATATTGTAAAGTTGTAGCTTTGCAAAGGCTGGATTTGGATGGTAGTCCAAGTAGTCATTTTTGAGGAGTAGCCACATTGGTGAACCTCGTTAAATGTTGTGTTGTGTGTAATGCTTTCTTGTTGTATTTGATATATCTGTTTATAAGTTTTAAACTACTACTGGTTTTAGAACTGTATATTTGAAGTTTAAAAGATCACACTGATTCACCCCCCTCTCAGTGTCACTATGATTATAACAATTGGTATCAGAGCAAGGTTCCTGAACAGGCTCAATCAGCTAGGGTGATCTTGGAAGTGATGCAATGGCAAGTGGTGAAGGTTTCTCCTCAAACAAAGCACCATTGTTTGATGGAACTAATTATGCTTTCTAGAAAATAAGGATGCAGACATATCTCCGTGCTTTGGGTTTTGACATCTGGGGTGCAGTAGTTAATGGTTACAAAGCTCCCGCCACTGCTCCAATAGACACTATCGGTAAAAAGGCATTTGAAAATGATTCGAAAGCAAAAAATGCCATCATGTGTGGATTAGTGGACAGTGAGCTAGTCAAGATCATAAATTGTGAATCAACGAAAGATGTATGGGATAAACTAGAGAACATTCATGAAGGAGACGATAGGATCAAGGAGGCCAAGCTTCAAACACATCGAGCTCAATTCGAATCCTTAAAGATGGACAATGATGAGAACATAGAGGCTTTCATGCTAAGAGTCAATGGAATCACTAATTCAATCAGAGGTCTCGACGAAGATATGGATGATGCTACGATCATGAAAAAGGTATTAAGATCACTCCCTCCAAGGTTTGATTCTAAAGTCTCAGCCATAGAAGAAGCTAAAGATCTAAATCGCTTTAGTATGGATGAGATGCATGGTTCTTTGACTGCTTTTGAAATGAGAATAGGAAGGTCTAATCCCACAGATAGAGAAGCAGCCTTTAAAGCCCTAAAAGGCAAAGACACAAAACAAGAGTCTGAAGAAGAGGAGGTATCAGATGAAATGGAAGCAAATTTTGTCAAAAAACTGAGAAAGGGAAAAGGAAAATACGAGAGGAAAGCTACCATTTAAATGTTTTAACTGTGGAGGCATTGGGCACTTTGCGACAAAATGTCCACTCAATGAGAAGAACCAGGGTGAGGAAGCTTCGCACCAAGAAAGAAGTGACTGGAAGAAGAAATCAAACTTCAGGAAAGGCAACTTCAAAAAGAAAAGTTTCATCTCCAGGAATGCAAATTCTTCAGAGGACAACTCTAGTGAGGATTCTGAAGAAGAAACAGGTGAAGCTCTGTTCATGGCATTTGAATCAAAAAAATCGAAAGAGGTAGAACAATCAAAAAAGAGGGAAGTAATGAATTCTAAAGTTTCTGCTAAAAATCCTGAGGCTGAAGTAGATCTAGAAGGTGAGCTGGTCTCTGCTCTTGTAGAATGGAAATCTGAGAAAAGAAAGAATTATAAACTTTCAAGAAAGCTTGAGGATGCAAATGACATCATAACCAGTTTAAAAATACAGACAGAAGAATACAAGAAAATGTCTGAGGATCTCGAAGTTCAGATAACCATGAAGATAGATTACTTGCTGTAAACTAGAAGAAGAGAATGTCGAGTCTACGAATGCAGATGCAAGAACTGGATCAAAAAATTAGCTGCCATCAAAAGCGTGAAGAAAGTTCGATGAAGCTGGATAAAATTTTAAGTGATCAAAGACCTGCTGGCATCAAATTTGGTCTAGGCTTCGTGGAAGGAGAATCGTCAAATGGACCAAAAGCCAAAAATGTAGAAACTGTAAGGAATGAAGAGAAGAAACAGACTGATGAAAGAAAAACAACTCAGGCAAATGAAAGCAGTAATGCCAGGCCCGAAAGGAGAACTGACAATGATGGATTTACCAAGGTCACACATCAAAAGAAAAGAAGATCTATGGCTCCTACAACAACCTGGCAAAAACCATCTTTCGGGTTCAATCATTTCTTTTCCGGTTTCTCGTTTCAAGTGTAATGGTTATGGGCATAAAATTGCAGATTGCAAGTATAATGTAGGACCAAGAAATATCTTCAGTAGAAATGCTTTTTCACCATTAAATTATGCAGTAGAATGTTTTAATTGTCATAACTTTGGACATATTGCAAGAAACTATCGTAGTCCTTTAGCTGCAAATCAACCTCAGAAAAGAAAATTTCAACCAAATAGGACAAGACAAAATAGAAATCCTTCCGAAAGATATACTCAAGATACTGGAAAAGGAAAGTCCAAACTAGAGCCCAATACGGTAGCCAAATCAGAGTGGAAACAGAAAGAGCAGCCTCAGGAAGAAAAGGAATCCCTAATAGTTCAAACAGCTTTCAAGGCACAGAGTAAAAGGGTACCATGGATACTTGACGACGGATGCTCAAGTCATATGACAGGTGATAAACAAAAATTTGAAAAATTACAAAAATATGAGGGTGGTTCTGTAAAATTTGGAAATAATGATGGAGCTAAGATAATCGAAAAAGGATCAGTTAAAATTAGTGATGGGAAGATCAAGTCAGAAGAAGTTTTGTTTGTGGATGGTTTGAAACATAACCTGTTGAGTGTCAATCAGATCTGTGATAAAGGACATGAAGTTGTTTTCAAGAAGCAGGGTTGTGAAGTCAGGAAATCAAACAGTGGAAAATTGATAGCTTCTTTGGATCAAGGACATCTGGCAACCTCGTACACACTCTCAGAAACTTCAGAAGGTAATTGTTTCATTGGACAGGAAGAAGAAAACTGGCTATGGCACAAGAGGCTTGGACACATTAGTTTTGATAATCTAGTGAAAATCAGCTCGAAACAGGCAGTAAGAGACATTCCAACCATTAGAAAACCTTCAAATAG
Source organism: Wollemia nobilis (assembly GCA_028583015.1). NCBI lineage: Eukaryota > Viridiplantae > Streptophyta > Pinopsida > Araucariales > Araucariaceae > Wollemia > Wollemia nobilis. The sequence continues at coordinate 2,807,999 of JAQPPZ010016675.1, forward strand.
CATTTGTGCTTCATGTCAAAAGGGAAAGCAAACCAGAACCTCATTCAAAACAAAAGAGTACCACACCAACAAACCTCTGGATCTTATACATACAGACTTGTGTGGACCCATGAGAACTCAAAGCATAAATGGTGACAAATACTTTATGTTGTGTATTGATGATTATTCCAGAATGACATGGATATTCTTCTTAAAGAATAAAACAGAAGCTTTTGGAATGTTCAGATCTTTCAAACATCTAGTTGAGAATGAAACAGGAAAAAGAATTAAATGTTTGAGATCAGATAGAGGAGGAGAATTCATCTCAGATGAGTTTATAGAATACTGTGAACGACATGGTATCAGGAGACAATATTCAGCAGCTAGAACACCCCAGCAGAATGGCATGGTAGAAAGAAAGAACAGAATAGTACAAGAAATGGCACGTACTATGCTGGCTGAAAACAAAATAGCAGACAGATTTTGGAAAGAAGCAGTCCACACTATAGTATACATCCAAAACAGGTACATGCTGAGAACTCATGAAAGCAAAACTCCTTATGAGCTGTGGTTTGGTAGAAAGGCAACAACAAAACACCTCAAAGTTTTTGGCTGTAAGTGTTACATCAGAAAAACTGAAGACAATCTTGGGAAGTTTGAAAATAGAGCAGATGAAGGTGTCTTTGTTGGGTATTCGATAAAAAGCAAAGCTTATAAATGCTACAACAAGAGACTCAAGAAAATTGTGGACAGTGCTGATGTTAAATTTGATGAAGGAAGGGAAAGAACAGTTAACTATGAAGAAAACTACCCAATTTATGAAGAAGTCATTGAAGGAGATGAGGAAAATGAAACAGAAAAGAAACCAACTCTTAACTCAGATGACTTAATTGATGACTCAGAGGTGGAAGAAAACAAGAAATTCAAAACAGGCAGTTGGCAGAAGAATCATCCCAGAGATCAAATAATTGGAGATCCCACAGCTGGTATTCAGACAAGAAAGAAAGTAGTAAGTAACTACTCTCTTTTATCCAAGCATTGAGCCCAAAAATATAGCTGAGGCAAGCAAAGATGATAGCTGGATGAAGGCAATAAATGAAGAGTTAGATCAGATTGAAAAGAACAGAACTTGGGAATTAGTTCCTAGACCGACAAATAAGAATGTAATCGGCACCAAATGGATATTTCAAAATAAATTGAATGAAGACGGACAGGTAGTTAGAAATAAAGCTAGATTGGTCTGTAAAGGGTATGCACAAGTTGAAGGCATTGATTTTGAAGAGACTTTTGCACCTGTGGCCAGATTAGAAGCAATCAGAATGTTTCTAGCCTTAGCAGTTCATAAGAATTTCAGAGTTTACCAGATGGATGTAAAATCAGCTTTCTTAAATGGGAAACTTGAAGAAGAAGTTTACATTGAACAACCAGATGGTTTCCAAATTGGTGAAGATCCCAATCTTGTCTGTAAATTAAAGAAAGCTTTATATGGCTTAAAACAGGCACCCCGAGCATGGTATGCAAGGCTAGATAACTATCTCTCTCAACAGGGGTTTAAGAAAGGTATGGTGGACAGTAATCTGTATGTCAAAATAGAAAATGGGCATCTCATTGTTCTTGTTGTTTATGTAGATGATATCATATTTGGCGAAGACAAAGATGAATCATGTAAAGACTTAGCAAATAAAATGCAGAAAGAATTTGAAATGTCTATGATTGGTGAACTGTCTTACTTTCTTGGGTTACAAGTTAATCAAAATGAGAAAGGCATATTTATTTCCCAAGTCAAATATGTGAAAGAGATGCTAAAAAGATTCACAATGGAGGACTGTAAGCCAGTTAGCACTCCTATGGTGACAGGCTGTAAGTTAAGCAAAGATGACAAATCTCCACCTGTTGATCAAACCATGTACAGATCAATGATTGGAAGCTTACTTTATTTAACAGCTACCAGACCAGATATTCTGTAGGCAGTTTGCATGGTAGCAAGATTTCAGGCCAGTCCCAAAGAGACTCATGTGACAGCAGTAAAAAGGATTCTCAGGTATCTCAAGGGTACTATGGAGTATGGGTTATGGTATCCGAAAGGTAAAGACTTCACCCTTATATCTTATTCAGATGCAGATTGGGCAGGATGTGTTGATGATAGGAAGAGTACAAGTGGAGGTGCTTTTTATCTCGATGACAGGTTGGTTGCTTGGCACAACAAGAAACAAGAGTCAGTTTCTTTATCAACAGTTGAGGCGAGAATATATTGCAGCAACAACTTGTTGTACACAAGTTTTGTGGATGAAACAAACTCTGAAAGATCTTGGTATTAATTTTAGTGAACCAATATCAGTTAAGTGTGATAACACCAGTGCAATTAACATCTCCAAGAATCCAATAATGCATTCACGGACAAAACACATTGCTATCAGATATCACTTCTTGAAAGAGAAAGTTGCTGAAGGTGAGGTTAAGCTGGATTTTGTTCCAACTACAGAGCAAGTAGAAGATATATTCACAAAACCTTTGCCCAAGGATGTTTTTGAATACCTTCGCAATAAGCGGGAGTGGTGACCCTTCCCAAGAAGTGACTAGCTATGGGGATCACATTCTCAGGGGGGGCATTGAAGTGTTTGATCATCTTCTTGCTCATGTCTTTATTTATTACTAAGTGTAATAAATTTTGCCTGAGAATGTTGTGTTTGGACTCGGGGGAGTCTGTAGCAGCCCTTTGGTATTATTGTCAAAGGGGGAGAAGATTTACAGGAGAGTGCATGTGTGTTGCCAACAATTCCAAAGGGGGAGATTGTTGAGCAAGGTGCAGCAAAAGTATTGTCATTGTTGTCAACACAGACAGATAGATCAGTTGATGAAGTGGACAGGAGTTCAGAGGTCAGTGAGAACATGTACAGTGAATTTCCAAGAAGACAGAAGTGGCCCAGATTCAAAAATCAAAGAAAAAGACAAGTAAGAAAACTGTCGCGATATCGCGACATGTTTTCTGTTGATTTCGTGACATGGCCAAGGAGAGAGAAGGTGCAAGCAAAATTGTCACGATTTCATGACATGGACGAGGAGAGAGAAGGCACAAGCAAAATTGTCATGATTTCACGACATGGACGAGGAGAGAGAAGGCACAAAAAACTATCATGATTTCGCGACATGTTGCAGGCAAAGAAGCCAAGTGGGAAAACTATCATGATTTCGTGACATGTTGGAAGCAAAGAAGGCAAGTAAGAAAACTGTCATGATTTCATGACATGTTCGGAGAAGAAGCGCTTGCAAGGAAAACTGTCACGATTTCATGACATGTTCGAAGAGAAAGCGCTAAGGATGAAAAGTGTCACGATTTCATGACAGGTTCAAAGAAAGCGCTAAGGATGAAAAGTGTCACGATTTCATGACAGGTTCGAAGAGAAAGCGCTAAGGATGAAAAGTGTCACGATTTCATGACAGGTTCGAAGAGAAAGCGCTAAGGATGAAAAGTGTCACGATTTCATGACAGGTTCGAAGAGAAAGTGCCAAGTAGAAAAAGTGTCACGATTTCATGACATGTTCGATTTCAGGCCAAAGACAGAAAAGAGACAAGGCAGCGAAGATGTCACGATTTCATGACATGTTCGGTTTCATGGGCCAAAGAAAGAAAAGGCATAAGGCAAGAGAAGTGTCATGATTTCGTGACATGTTTAGTTTTGGGCCAAAGACAGAAAAGAGACAAGGAGAAAGATGTCACAATTTCGTGACATGTTGTTTAAGAAAGAAGGAGAAATGTCATGATTTCATGACATGTCTGGTTTTCATGGTTGCAAGCGAAGAAGTGAACAAGGAGGCCGAGAATGTCATGATTTCGTGACATGCTGTATTTTCATGGGTAAAAGGTGAGAAGGGCAGAAAGAGACAGAAGTGTCACGATATCATGACAAAAGCAAAGCAGAGGCTGTCAAAGACAAAAGTGTCATGATATCATGACAGGAACAGAACGCAAGTCTTTTATAGTAGTGTCAATTTTACAAAAGTGAAGATGAAGTCTCTAAAGGCAGAAGTGTCATGATATCGTGACATGTTGTGTTTTCATGGCAACAACAATAGAAGAGTTGTAGGGGCAGTCGAGGTCGACAAAGACCGATGCGAGTCGATAGATTTTAGGGTTTGCAAAATTTAGGGTTTAACCAAATTTAGGGTTTGTAGTCGACCATGTTTAGGGTTTGCAGTCGACTAAGATTAGGGTATTCTCACCGACTAAGATTAGATCGCTGATTTGTTATAAAAGGAGGGCTGTTGGGAGATTTGGTTATCTCGATTTTGTGCGAATTAAGTCTGTTGTGCGCATAAAGCGAATCGTGTCGAACCAAGCCAAGTGCGAAGTAATAGCATGCAGAGAGCAAAAAAGTGCAAAGGGGCAGAAGTGATCGATCAACTATTTAGTAGCAGAGAGTGCGAAGCATTATCATAGAAGCAGTCGGATAGTGCGAAGCGTTTGCATAGAAGAAGCAGAGTGCATAGAAACTACAGACTGTGCGCAATAAGGTGAAAGTATTATTCTATAATTTTCATTGTTTTTATTGAAGTCCAAGTTGCAGCTTGGCATAAGGGGTTGGTGCTCCTTTCCAGTAGGTGCTGGTAAATAAGGAGTTGGTGCTCCTTTCTGTTTGGTACAAAAAAATCTGAGGGGTTGGTGCTCCTTCCAGTTGGTGTTGGTAAAAGATATTGTAAAGTTGTAGCTTTGCAAAGGCTGGATTTGGATGGTAGTCCAAGCAGTCATTTTTGAGGAGTAGCCACATTGGTGAACCTCGTTAAATGTTGTGTTGTGTGTAATGCTTTCTTGCTGTATTTGATATATCTATTTATAAGTTTTAAACTGCTGCTGGTTTTAGAACTGTATATTTGAAGTTTAAAAGATCACACTGATTCACCCCCCTCTCAGTGTCACTGTGATTATAACAGGATGGAGATTTAGTGGCTATGATTTGGTGTCTACAGATGCCTCTTTTTTGTACCATGTTGCGTGAAACACAATGTGGTCCAAAAATATGAGACACCTGCTTGGGCTATGGGTACAGAAGCAGCTTATCTTTGTTGTTGGATTTGCGCACTGATCTTGAAGACAAAAGAATTAAAAAAAAATTCAGAGTTTTTGTAGCTTACCCCCTTAATTGGCGAATGAGTTACGAATGTATCTCACAAGCCAATTGAAAATGAATGATGTAGTGAATTTGTGCAATTGATGAATGAATGATGTAGTGAATTTGTGCAATTGATGAATGAATGATGTGAAATGCAAATGATTGTGGATGATATGAATGATGTAAAATGTGATACTATTTTTACCCCAACGGTGGGAAGGGGGTTGGTGTATGATACCATGTGAATGTAGACAATATGAATGATGTAAAATGTGATACCGTTTTTGCCCCAACGGTTGAGAGGGGCATTTGTCCAATGTAGATGTTATGATCATGTGAGATTTTTCCCGTCATGGGAAAATCATAATGTAACATGGTTGCCCCAAATTTTGGGATGATTCGATGCTTGTTAAATAAGCTGCCACAATGGCATCATTGAGTATGCAATGTATAAAATATGCATGATGACTAAGTCAATCATAGGGGTGGGGTAGTGATTGTAGAAATTTCTTCGTCAATTCCATCATGGAACAAATCAAACTACTGACATGTCCTATACTTTGACTATTGTCAAATGAATGTGTGTTTGAGATTTTGATTTATCTATGTTTTCTTGCCCCATAGACAAGGACATCAATGATTGATTGTGAGAAAATTGTTCTTGGAAAGGTTGCATTCAAAATGTGAGGTGCCAAATGTGATTGTGATTTTTGATGACGAGATAATTGATTATGATCATGAGCAAGTGTCCTTATTGTACATTATTCATCTTACTGAATTGCATGGATTATCATCTCTCCAATCACCAAGTTTATAGAATAACATACTAGATACGAGGTTCGCTTGGATGACCTAGAAAAAATAAAATAATGAATGATGATGGAAGAATGTGATGACATAGATGATGAAGAATTGTGGGATATTGATTTTGTGAAAATGTGACCTTTGTTGGCATGTTTCTGCAATGCAATATGTATTTGTGAAGAATTTTGTTTTTTCTTAAAAAATATGAATGCAAAACTATTTGTAATTTCACAAAATCAACTTTTATGATGTACATGATGTATGGATGAATTTTGGTTCAGATTTGATGATGGGAGCTACCATTTTAGGAGTTTTTATCTTCATTCTATTTTGCTACCAGGCATGTGCCTATGCCTGGCATGTTCTGTAGGTGCCTACATGCACCTGCATGCACCCACAATGTTCAAGCGCAGCTCTGTGCCTGAATGCGCTAGTTAAAGCTATAAAAATATTTTTGAGGAATTTTTAGGCTCATTTGTGCATTGTAAACTTTGAGAAGCTACGTCTGAGGAGGAAAGTGACTTAGTGAGCTAAGTGAGGCTTATGAGTGTGCAGAGGCTATGGCAACAGAGGGCCTTGGTGCTGCTAGTGGAGCAAAGGTGAAATTTGTCCCGGTAATACCATTTGTTTCCTTTGTGCAAAATATTATTTTTAAATTTTTTTGAATTTTTTGAATTTGTAAAACTAAAAAAGTGTTTTGTTTGTTGCAGTTGAGGGATATTAAGCCTCGACATCACTTCTCTCCTCTCATTTAGGAAATGAGGAAGAATATTTTAGAGGAGGATTGGGGGATGTTGAGTAGGGTAGGCCTAGATGGTGTGGCCTGATTGGATGTGGTGAGGGCTAGTGAAGTCTACCTGTTGACTTTGATCGAGAGGTGGGACTCGGATAGAGGGACTTTCTAGCTGTCTATTGGAGAGGTTAAAATCACTCTTGAGGATGTTTATTGCATTCTCAAGGTGCCAGTAGAGGGAGATAAGGTGATGGTGGGGAGGGATAAGAAGTTAGAAATGGAGAAAATGCTTGGGGATCAGTGGCGAGAGGCCCAGATAGGGGATGGAGGGATACTGTACCTAAGCATGTACAAGGTGAAGGAGTTAGACACACTCCCCACCTTGATCATGTTCATGTTGGCCAACATAGTGCTACCTAATAGCATTGGGTGTAGGTTCCCTTGGAACCTATTAGGCTTAGTGAGTGATCTACTGATGGATCCTCGAGAGTATGCATGGGCACCTACTTTATTGGTGTAGCTATACCAGGAGCTATATGAGGTGGCATAAAGGGGGAGAAAGGGGATTGGGTGTAGCTTTCTCCTTCAGTGCTAGGCTTGGGAGCATTTTGTGGTAGCTCGGCCTGAGGGGTTGCCATGTGAGTCATGGTAGATGGATGAGCCATATGAAAGACGATGGGCTGTGGTTGAGGAGGTTCAACCTAGTTGAGAGGTACACACTGGATAGTGGTATCGAGAAATGTGGTCAGGCTTGGCTTAGGTGGATGTGTGATGGAGGCCATGGGGAGGAGCTAGGTGGGATGGAGATGGGAGATAGCTATGGTGGGTGTGGTAGGGTCGATGGATAGTTGGGTGGAGGGATGAGGAGATGGAGTACTTCCAATACTCATGGGTGCTAAGGTAGTTTGGTTTACCTCAAGGATTTCTTGATGATCCGGTGTTGTATCGATGGGTGAAGGATGAGGTGACACTACCTTATCTCGAACCATGGTGGGTGCCATTGGAGGACGATGAGCAGTTGGAGGTGGCTTATGTGGATGATGTCGGTGTGACTCTAGAGTATGCAGAGTGGTTTGGTGCCTAGCTAGTATGGGTATCAAAGGTGGTAGGTGAGGATGCAGCATGGGGTCAAGGTCGACTTTGAAGAGGATGAGGTCTCAGCAGTCGACAAGACATAAACGATTAAGGGTAGCTACCCAGTAGGCTCTAGAGGTGGGTTTGGTGGTAGGGGAAAGGGAGGATTATGAGGATATGGGTGAGATATACAAGGTGGCTAGGCTATGGGCTAAGCTTGAGCAGCTAAAGGAGGAGCGAGAGACTATGCTAGAGTCTCAGAGGGAGGTTAGGGCGACTATAGATCGAGAGTAGGAGATAGTTACAAAGCTATAGGCAAATATTTTGGTGAAGCAGCGATGACATTAGAAGGACTTATGGTGATTTTGAGCTAGTGAGGCATACACACATTCCTTGGAGGATGTGTATGCAACATCACATCACCTTGCTAGATCCTCATTCATCTATGGCCAAGTCATCAAGGCAGACAAAGTCGAGGTAGAGTACTAGGTCGAGAGCTCCTACTGAGTCTCAGGGGTCTTTTCATGGATAGTTGATGTAGTTCTTATATGCACTCTTTTGTACATGTGAGCCTTGGTGCTCCCTTTTGTAGCCTTCTTGGCACTCTATTGTATATTGGACGCTTATATATATACATGGCCTTTTCATAAATGCATGTTGTCTTTTTGTGTGGATGTTTTTATGTGTTATGCAACGTTTTATTTAGTGTTTATGATGATGTATGCAAGCTAATTACTATGATGTATATGCCTAATGTTTATTTGATTTGATGTATGCAATCTAATGATGAGTTATTGTAAGTAAATGCATGACGACTGTAAACTATATGCAATATTATGAGAATTTGATATGATTAATGCAAGTTAATGCTAAATGAATGCAAACTTACATGATAGGAATGCATGTTGTTCATATGATCTATTATAGTTCAAAAATACTATTGGCCATTTTTGTTGTCCATTGTTTGACAATCGAGAGTACCCAGTTTTGTTATGTTTTGCAACTCGACTTACCATGAAGACATGAATATGGACATGTCATAAAATATGGACGTTGATGTGGAAGAAAATATGGAATTTGACACAGAAGAAGATATGGATGTTGATATGGAATGAGTACAACAAAATTTTCAAAGACTCAAACATACTAGTGTTATCAACCAAACTCACTTGGGTTGTCTAACTTTCTTTAGGACCAATGTGTGTGCAAGTGAGGTTCAATTACCAAATATTTGAGTGTGACAATGACCCTATCAATAAAGAACCAATGTGTGTGAATGTGAAGTTCATTGACCCACAATGAGTAAATTGGGCATGACCTGTTATGAAGATTACCTAAAGCTAGCTTGCCCTTATGTGCAATCAGATATCATATTGTTTTCCAAGGAGACATGTCACCATGCATGAGCTTACTCCACTGCCAGTCAGGAGTCTATAGCCCCAATGAATATTCACTCCATAGTCCAATGGGATTTGATATTTTAGGCCTTGGGGATGACTACCCATCCTTGTTAGGGGTGTGTAGTATGAATCCTTATGACTTTAGGGATCAAGGGTATTTGGGAGTTTTATTTTTTAATTTTGTATAGAGCTTTGGGGAATCGGATTCTCAAATGAAGTGTGATGAGAATTATGACCCTATCCTTACTACTCTATGTTTTTATACTTATATTTGAAGAGTAATTGAGGTAATGGTGAAAACCACTATTTTTGCTTTGGACTATGTTGCATGATGGGACAAGCGAGGATTATCCCTTTTCACTTCAAGGTACTACCCAAGTATGGCACTAACTCTCTTTGACTCATAATGTTTTTAAGATGTGATGGAATGTGATTGGTTCAAGATTGCATTTGGAATCAATTGACATTGCTCAAGACTTTCTTAGTGTGTAAATTGTGCCTTTGGTCCTAAAGAAAATTGGACATCCACTTGGAGGTTGCTTTTGAAACTAGTAATGGCTGAGTGACTGAAAATTTTAGGCTTTTGTGATTTTGACATGTGATGATGTTGGCTTATGAAAGTTGCATGATTTTTTCAAACTAGGTACCCCCAATTTTTATAACTTTGACTTTTTTTTTGTGGCCATATCATCATTACTATGCCAGATCATTGAGCATGGGATGGGATGAATGCAAATGTGTATGCCTAGTGTAATGAATATTAATATGCAAATGGAAATTGTACAATGTAACAAAATATGTATGATTGAATGTAAATGCCTAAATGCAAATGAAATGTATGCAATGTGGAAATGCCTATGTAAGAGCATGCAATTTGTTTGTTTGTTTTTTTTTTAGCCATGTATATATACATATAGTGTGTCATGTTTAACAATTGAATGCTTTTAAATGAAGAACATTAAGTGGTTTAGGATCCTCTTTACCCTCTAAATTGGCAAGCCTATAAGTACCATTACCCACTTTTTGAGTGATCACATATGGACCTAACCAATTTGCCATAAATTTGTCATGAATATGTGGCAACACATTGGTGTTTTGTTGGTTCTCTTTGAGGATGAGATCCTCTACTTGAAATTCCTGAATATGGACTTTAGCATTGTAAGCACGCTTGAGTCGGTCTTGATAAACTCATAAATGTTATAATGCATTGACACAACTTTCATCTAAGAGTGTGAGTTGGTAAAGTCATGCTTGTCTAGTTGTATCATCATCTATGAATTCTTATGAGGAAATTCATAAGGAAGGAATCTTGAGCTCAAGAGGCATAATAGCTTGTACTCCATAGACCAGAGAAAATGGTGTTGCTCTTGTCAGCATTTGGATGCTTGTTCGATAAGACCAAAATGCCAAAGGGATTTGTGTATGCTAATATTTATGATTTTATTTGACAATTTTCTTAAGAATGGCAATTAAGGTCTTTTTGGTAGCTTCAGCTTGTCCATTTGCTTGTGGGTAATAAGGAGTTGAAAAACTATATTAGATATTATATTTCTCACAAAGTGTTCTAACATCATTGTTCTTAAAAGACTTACCATTATCCAAAATGATTTTAGAGGGGATACCAAAACAACAAATGATGTGATGGAGTATGAAATCCACAATTCTAGGTCTTGTCATATTGGTTAGAGGGATTGCCTCAACCCACTTTGTGAAGTATTATGTGGCAGTTATGATGAAAGTATGATGTCCTAAAGAGGAGGGCAAAATTTTTCTGATTAGATCAAGGCCCCATTGTGAAAAGGACTAGAGACTCTGTATAGGTTGTAAAGCTTGTGATGGTACATGTGTTAAATTGGCATGTGATTGACATTGTTTGCAATTTTTGACATATGTGCAACAACCACGTTCCATGGTGGGCCAATAATAACCCATGTGTAAAAGACGCTTTGAAATGACCATTCCACTAAAATGACCACCACAAGTACCATAATGGGCTTCCTCTATAGCCCTTTGGGCCTCTTCTGGTTCGAGGCATCGAAGCAAGATTCCATCATAACCCCATTTATACAACACGTCACCCAAGAGAACGAAATAGGATACCCTTTGCTTGAAGGCATGTTTGGTAGACCGAGACATGTTAGATGGGAGTGTTCCAAATTTTAAAAAGGCAATTATGGGGTTTGACCAAGGCTCACATGATTTTGCATGGATAAAGCAAACATCTTTTCCATCCTGTGGGTTAGCATGCTTCACGATTGCTTTAGATATTTTTGAGATTATTAGGGGTATACCTCTCCTAAGTCATTATTTGGAATCAAGGATCCAAGAGAGGCCATTGCATCTACAAATTTGTTAGTCGAATGAGGCAAGTTATTGATTTTATACCATTCGAATGTTGATAGCAATTTCATTGCTATTTCATGATAAAGCTTAATGGTAGGTTCTTTGCATTGGTATTCTCCTGTTACTTGTTTTACAACAAGTTGAGAATATTCAAATATTTGGAAATGCTTAATACCCATAGCTACAGCTAATTGAAGACCTAAGATTAAGGCTTCGTACTCTTCTATGTTGTTTGTGCATGAGAAGTCTAACTTGAATGATAAAGGGATGGGAATCCCCTGTGGTGTGTGAAAGACAACTCCTGCACCTTGACCTTTTTTGCACTTAGATCCATTAAAGAATAATGTGATGTCGACATACTCCTTAGGAATGATATCTTTTTCTTCTTTAGTGAATAAAAATACCGAATCATTTGGGAGCTCAATAATCAAAGGATGATCACTAGGTAGTGGAGCTTCAGTAAGGTGATCGACAATGACCTGACCTTTAATGGATTTTTGGCTAATGAATTCGAGATCAAATTATATAAGCAAAATTATCCATTTAGTGGTACGGGTATTGTTATAAGTGCGAGACATCATGTAACGCAGAGGATTTTCTCTAGCTATGACATAGGTTATTTGGCTTAGCATATAATGTTGAAGTTTCTTAGTGGCTAAAACCACCACTAAGCATAACTTTTTTACATAAGCATATCTTGTTTCATAACTTACCAATGTTCGACTCATGTAATAGATTGCTTGCTCTCGATTTTGTTCATTTTTATGTGCAAGCATCATCCCTAAAGCAGCATCTATGGCTAAGATATATAGATGGAAAGGGACCCCCAACTTAGGAGGAGTTAAAACTGGTGGTGAAGTTAGATAACGCTTGACATCATCAAATGCTTTTTGAAATTCATCTATCCCTATGAATGCTACCCCCTTTTGTAGCAGGTGGTTAAATGGCCTACATTTATTAGAAAGGTGCGCAATGAAGTGTTTGATCGATTGAATTTCACCTTGCAAGCTATGTAATTCATTGATGTTAGCTGGGGGTGGCATTTCCTTGATGGCCTTAACCTTATTTGGGTCCACTTCAATGCCTCACCTAGAGACAATGAATCCTAAAAGTTTACCAAAGGTAACACCAAAGACACACTTTTTGGGATTTAACCTCACCTTGAACTCGAAAATCCGATCAAAAATATTGTCCAAAACATCAATATGTTCTTGTCGGGTTTTAGATTTAGCCAAGAGATCATCTACATAGTCTTCAATAATTTTTTGCATGTAATAATGAAAGATGTAAGTCATGGCTCTTTGATAAGTAGCTCCTATATTTTTGAGGCCAAAAGGCATAAACCTAAAAGAAAATGTTCCCCATGGTGTTGTAAATGTTGTTTTATGTTGATCATCAAGATTTATTCGAATTTGGTTGTATCTTGAGAAACCGTCCATGAAGGAAAGCATTTCGTGGCCTGCGTAGGTGTCGACAAGAGTATCAATGTTTGGTAGAGGAAAATAATACTTAGAACACACTTTATTTAGGTCTCGAAAGTCATTGCAAACGCATATCCCCCCATTGGGCTTGCAAACATGTACCATATTTGAAAGCCACTCAGGATAGTCAATAGGGACAATAAAGTGAACATCTAGTAATTTTTGTAATTCCTCTTTGACTATGAGTGCTATGGTAGGATGCATTCTTCTAAGATTTTGTTTGATCGGCTTGGCGTCAGGTCGCAAGGTGAGATTATGGACAACAAGGTCAAGATCAAGGCTAGACATATCCTTGTAAGACCATGCAAACACCTCTTTCTTCTTCTTGAGGAGAGCAATGAATTGCTCTTGTTCATTGGGTGTTAAACTTTTTCCAAACTTGACAATTTGGGGATTGTCAGGATCTGAACTAAGGTTCACGTCAATGGTTTCTTCAATGGACTTATGTGAACCTTCCTCAAGTTTATGTGGTGTTGGAATCATATTGAAGTCATATAAGATGTCATCTAGCCTCTCTTGCTTATCACTGTCTAACTCTACCTGGAAAACCTTGGGACTGCTAGCTGAATATGGCAAGGGTGAAGGTGAGGGTGAAGGAGGAATGTAATAGGCTGAAGCCCTTAACAATTCCTCGGATAGGATGAAATCTAAGAGGGAGGGTGGGGAGGAAATTCGGTCCAAGTCAATGATGCTACTATCAATTGGAATTGGCTTAGCCAAATCATATGGATTGCGGAGCGAAGTGAATAAGTCAATAGGATTCATATTGACTTAGGGGAACGAAAGGTGGTTGGGATGGATGCTCGGATGGAACAATTGAATTGAAACCAATGTTGAGGCATGGTATCCCTATAATAGTGAACATGAAACATCAGAGCAACATTTTTCTCTTTTTTTTGTATGTTTTTGTTTTTTTGTTTTTTTTGTATGTACATATGTTACAATTCTTGGCTTATGTGGGGCTCAAGGTGGATTTCCAGGTGGATCATCTTTCTCTTGTGGAAGAAGTAAGCAGAAAATGGGATCTTTGGATGATAATCATTCAGAGGTAAAACTCTTCATGTTGGGTGATGGGGACACTGGGGATTCCTATTTAGAATCGTCAGAAGCATTTGAGATGACTTCAAATTATTCATAACTTTCATCATCAGAATACAATATTGGATAGGAGAAATTGATGGGATCATCCTCGTCTACTTCATCAATGCAAAGTTCTTGAAGGGCCTATTCAAGAGAGGATGTTAATGGCAATGGATGCATGGAGGGATCTTCATCATTGAGGCTAAGCTTTTTGAAGGCTTGCTCAAAAGAAGTGATGGAGGACAATGGGGTATAACCTAATATGGAATGATCATGAGCACCTCTATATGGGACATCTAGGATATCATGCATTCCTTATTCATGGGAACCTAAACCTTGACCCTGCAAATGGAACATGTTGAAGTATCTAGCTAGAAACTCTTCCACATGGGGTATATTGGTGTGCCTAGGCTCTTTTAGTTCTTTGGGTGGGTTTGCCCTAGTTGAGAAATCCAACCCTCCATAAACAAAGTTAATGCTATTTGGAGCGGTACTCATGTCGTAGACAGAACCTATGGATAGAGAATGGTATTTGGGACATCCAAAATCCTTGGCTGTTGGAATGGCTAAGGGGGTGATGGTGACGTATTGGACCACATACTCACCTATACCAAGATTGGTGATGTGGAATTCAACTTGGGTTGATGAGGTGGATGGTGAAGGCTCGGATGGCTCTGGATTGGTTGTGGATGGCAGGGAAAATATGTCACAATCAGAAAGTTCAACTTGTGACACATCGGATGATGGAGTTGGATTGGATGGTGGCGGGGTATGTTTAGATGGTGGTGTGGAATGATGAGATGGCCTAGAAGAAGTGGTTGTAGTGGAAGAAGTTTTGTGATGTACGATGTGCTAACGGATGCTTATTCGCAATTACATGTACAAGAAGAAATGGATGATTGAGAAGATGATGTGATGGGTAGCTCCTCTATGATGGGAGCCTTAGAAGAATATGAAGGTAGATTAGAGGAAGAAGATAGATTGGAAGATGACGTTGATGGATTTGATGATGGTGCCAAGAACAAATGTGTGGAAGGTAACATGGATTCATGGGTATTTGAAATGAAGTTACAATACTTAAAGGGTTCAACATCCACGGGGATGCAATGGACTTTTCCATCATGAACATATTTTAAGCATTGGTGAAGAATTGATGGGACACATTTCATTTCCCTCATCCAAGATCTACAAAGGAGTATATTATACGCCATGGCACCTTCCAATATGTGAAACATGGTGTGCAATATTTTGGCCCCTACTTTTATAGGTAAAATGACAGTGCCAACTATAGTATACAAAGCATCATGAAATGCTTTGAGGGTGAGTGATGACTTGGTAATGTGGGATGGCGGTAAGTTGAGATGGATAAGGGCAATGATAGTAATGATGTTGATTGATGAGCTGGTATTGATTAGCACTCTTTTGAAGGACTTTCTATCTATTAAGACCATTATATGCAATGGAGGGTCTACTGATTTTGAACTCATTGGTTTTATCTCAAAGTCATAAAATATGATTGATGGGTCTATGCATGTTCTAAAACTCTCTACAAAATTGTTGAAGGCATTGGAATCTTGGGATTCTAACTCAATTGACTTGAGTATTTCCATAAAAGCTTCTCTATGCCTAGGGGATTGTTGAATGAGCTCATAGAAAAAAAGTTTGGCTGATGCCATATTCAAACTAGTGGTTAACCAATTGGTTAAAGTTACCACTGGCCTAATCAGACTAAGGATAGGTGGATGGGATGGGTTGGACAGATTGATGGGAGGAGATAGATTTGGCGATGTTTGGATGGGTGGTATGTTTGAAGGTTGTTGATCATGTTGTTGATTTTTCCTTTGCCCTCTAGTGACCACATTAACTGCTCTAACAAATTTTTGATATTGTTGGACATGATTTACTTGATTAGGAGGTTTTTGTTGATTGTTACCTCCTTCATTGTGTTGAACCTCCCCATGGTTAGGTAGAGGTGTCTGATATATGCCCAAATTTTTATTTCATGGAGCTAAGGGGTTATCCACGTTGATGGCCCCTAAGTCTATGAGGTCTTGCACTACATTTTTGAACACATTACATGAATTGATATCATGCCCATTTTTTTGATGGTATGGATAAAATAAGTGCTCTCTATAAGTCCTAGGCCTTTTGGTGGGATCAAGGGACCTAATGTCTGGCAAGGCTATTTTTTTGGTTTCATACAACATTCTAAATAGGGATGAATATGACTCATTTAATAGAGTGTATTGTCTTTGGGGGTGATTGAATTGGTGATGGATAGGTTGTTCCACAATTGATGTTGTGTTTTGAACCATTGGTGCTTGGGTAACTGATGGGACCACATGATATGAAATTTTTTGTTGCACCAATTTTTGAGCCACTACAGGCTGGCTCATCACCACTTGATTAACTTGGTTTGCTATGTTAGTCATTGAGGCTTGTGTGGATTTGTTTTGGCCAGATTGGTTATTTCAGTATTGGACCTTATTTTGCCATTCTTTCCTTTTAGGCTTAGTGACACCCTCTTGGATTTTGATCTCCTCAATGACAATAGCCTGTGCTAAAGCTTCTTCAAATATTCTATAAGTGTTTAGTTGTAGCATCCAAGAGATGGATTTTAGGAAACTCTTGGTAAAAAGCTTTATAATATATTACATTCATAAGGAGAATGACAATTTAGTTATGAATGCCCTCCAATAGTTTCCAAAGTCATAGATAGGTTCCTCATCCCATTGTTTCAAATAATAAATATCTGATAAGGATACCTTCTTTTTAATATTTAGGGTGAAGTGCTCTAAGAATAGATCTATCAATTGATCAAAAGTGTATATACTATGTGTGGTCAATTTATTGTACCATTCTATGGCATCCCCCCTAGAATTTTAGGAAACATTCGGAGCATGAGAGCGTTATCATCGCTAATCCAAAAACATACGTGGACAAATGAGCTCACATGCTCTTTGGGATCCTCAGTTCCCTTGAACTTATTGAATTTTGGTATCGTAAAATCTATCAGATATGGTGGTGATGGTACCGATGGATGAATTGGGTGATGGATCAATTGGCTTAATGTGAGCTTTTGGCTTATTTTTCCTGATGAATTTTGCATCAACTGATCAATTTGCTTTTGCATTGCTTGAAGTCTAAGGTCTTCTGCTGGAATGTGAGGACCCTAGATTAGGTGGTGGTTAGTTGATGGGCTTGATGATGGATGTTGGGGTGTGACCAACTTGGTGTTGTGGAACGGATTAGGTTGGGTGTGTGGAGAAGATGGATGATTGAAGGAAGGGGATGATTAATGAGGATGATGGAGGAAAGGATTGGATTGTTGATTGGTGGTAATGTTGATTGGTATGGTGGATGTGTGGAGTGGTAGTGGGTTAGGGATGGTCACTATGGAGGATTGATGGACCCATGAGGAATTTTGATTTATGAGTGGAGGTTGAGTTGGAACTCCTTGAGTCATAGGGTTTGTGTTAACCGGTTGCTTTCCTTTTATTCATTGTGAAAGCAATCTATTGATGAGCCCTAATATATTTGTGAGTTCTTGATTTGACCATGTTTCGAATGATGGGGTTGAGGTTGGATGAGATGATGGTTGGGATGATGATGATGGAAGATTAGGCATGGTCATGTTGGCTAAGTGAGATGATGGAGGTGTGGATGACATGGTCATGTTGGCTAAATGTGATGATGGAGGTGTGGATAACATGGTCATGTTGGCTAAATATGATTATGGAGGTGTGGATGATATATGAGAGGTCATGGGTATGGTGCAAGTTGCATTTGATGTTGCAACTTGAAGGTTGGGGACTTACGTGGCGGAATTGACATGCTCCTCATACAAGGGGTTGGTGTAGGTGGATGTGAAGTAAGTGTTTTGAACACCTAGGCTTTCTGGTGGTTGGCTTACGGTGGAATGCATACCATATTCATATCTTGAATTAGGATATCCTTGGGTAAGGTAGGTGGTAGACTATTCAGGTTCTTCAAAATCATCTTGGCTAAGGGGAGCCATGACATAGTTAAAGGCCTTGTAGATGGTCTGCACTCTATCCATGTCTATGTAGGTGGTGGTGGCTTCCACATTAAGTGGATGGGACTCCTCTTAAGAGAGGTATGGATGGGATGATCCATAAAAAGTAGTCTGAATCATAGTGGATGGGGCTACCGAAGTAGTAGGCTCATGGGAATTATTTTCCATTAAATTATTTTGGTTCATTACCTTATTTTGTTGATGTGTTAACACCATAAAGCAATTAAACCAAAATTCAAGATTAATCTAGATCACATAAATTAACATTTTTATTTCTAAAGAAATAAAGCAAAGAAAACAACCAATCCTAGGTTTCACCTTGTGTGGCTTACCTCAGGTTCATTAATTATTTTCTTCCTTTAATGTGAAGTTCCTTTTAAAATTGTTGGGTTTGTGTGTTTCAGTGTAGCCTAATCTTGTTTAATAAAAAACAAAGGTAAAAACTATGGTTGGCTAAGGCAACGAGATTATTTTTGGTAATGAACTCCAACAAGTTTGCTCGGGGGTATTCCTATGGTGTCTAGGGGCATATATTTAATGGATGGAGATGAAAGCCACCATCACCAAACCTCAAGAAATCGTTGGTGATGAAATCCAACTATTACTATTAAAAGGTGCAGCGTGCAAGTGTGTGATTGATTAATTTTATGTTCCTTTTTCTTTATAGTGTGCAAAAAATATTAAAAATTACAAACCTCACTAATATAAATCAGAATACAACATAAAGATGCACAAATTTCATTGATAGAGTGCAGGGTACACCCTTAAAACCCCTGCCTACAATTGATAAAAATCACAAGAGCACTGGAGGGTTCGTCCACCTCTCTGCCAAAGGGACCAACCTAGGGCAGGATTACTTTATGCTTCTAAATGCTGTTCCTATTTAGATATGCAAGTTTGAAATAATTTTTAACCCTAAAATGCAACTCTAAGATGCTTTTGTGTTTTATATGCACTCAAAAATGCAGACAAATCACCTGGAATTGCAATTTCAAAACAAGAAGTATATTTTATATTTTAAATCACACAAAAACCCTAGATGTAACTTACTACTGATTCTTTCCTCGATTTCTTAATGTGAACATAGAAAAAATGAAAAAAATAGCAACAAGAAACAAAATATGTAAATTATTGAATGGCAAACTAGGGTTACATAACTCACTTGGAAGCCTCAACTCTACTTAAAATTAATACCAGGTGTAGCTGTGTGCCTGCTCAGGCGTAGGAGAGAACCTACGAAGCATAGAAGGGCACTTGCATAATCCTTGGAACTACTACAGAATGCTTCAAAAACCCTAGCAATGAATGCAATAGTTTTTAAGCTTTCTAAAAGACTTGCAATAACAAAAATAATAGAAAATTAACAAGGTAGATCTATCAAATTATGAAACCCTTGTGGGGTCCCATCATGATCGCCATTTGTGGATGCAAAGACATGACACTTGAAAATAAAATGTTAGAATCAAATAAAGCAATGAGACAAAATCAATTGCAAAAAAGAAATATGTATTCAATGGGGGAGGCCAATAGACTCCTTTGTTACAATCAGTATCCAATGTGGATATTTGATACAATAATTTATAGTGGAACTAAGGTTATTCAAAACCCTATTTAGATATAACATAAGTGTCTTCAGATATGAGTGTGTCCTTGATCCCAACAAGTTGAGTGGGCTTTGAATATCTAATGTGGGGCCACTCCAGCTTCAACAACCATCAAAGAATAAGTTGAATTTGTAGATCTACATGCAAAAAAAACACAAGAGCATTAGTAATACCTATGAGGGCTCCATAGTGTGAGACCCTAAGACATTAAAAAAACCCTAGCTTAAGAATCAATTTAAAATGCATGCCAAACCAATGAATAAATGAAATAAAACAATACTAAATATACCTTGCTTTGTTGTTGCAGATTTCATGGTGTAGTAGATTCAAATCTTTGTTTTAGTGTCATAGCAAGCTCTAAAATGAGCTTCATAAGCTTTAGTTCACACCTGGGACTATCACAGGATCTCGAAGGTGCTAGGCAGGCTCTGTAGTGAGCTTGGCAAGATCTAGTGTGCACTTGCAAATAGGGCAAGCTCTGGTGGGTGCTTGGAAAGCTCTACAGCGAGCTTCACAAGCTCAACACAACACTTGTAGGGTAGGGTAGATCTACAAAATAGATCAAGAATAATGGCGACGAAGGTGGAGAATGGAATATGACTATGGCAGTGAGCGATAATAGATGGACGATGGCTGGAATGGCAAAATTATTGTTGGCTTAGCTAGGGCATCAGATCTTCAATTATCTCTATCTCCACTTCACTAGGGCATCTACAAATGCTTCTCCAAGTATATATCTTAATATCTAGGTTCCAGGGTTTGGGCATTTGCAAAATACTCTATTTATAATCCAACCTAGGGTTTTATTAGGGTTTTAGCCTTGCACTTTTGATCGTGTGGCTAAGATTAAGTCATATCCTAGGGTTGAGATTACTTTTTGAATGTGACATGGATTAATGAAAATGGATGGTGGAAATTAAATGAAATCAAATGACTAAGGTTAATTGAGTTTATTTATATATATTTTATAATAAATATATTAAAATATAATAAAATATTATATAAAATATAAAATATAAAATATTATAAAATAATATTAAAATAACCCCAATTAGGCTAGGAAATGGCGGGAAGGTGGATTTGGGCCAAATAATTGGTGGGAAGGTGGAATGGAAGACAAGTGGGTGGTGGGATGGTTAGGATGGAGGTTTAGTGGTTGCGATTTGGTGTCTACAACTATATAATCCAAAACCTTACAAGTTTGTAGTCTCTAGAGATGTAATTTTTGATGAAAGGGGAGTGTACAATAATCAAATATTTGCAAGAAAATATATGATTTTGAAGAAGATAATACAATTTGAGGATAGCCTTCATATATTCCCTCTACTCCTCCAAGCCCACCTAGTAGTCCATCAACAAGTTTAAAGGAGACTACACAAAGTTCAAGTATAAGCAACTCATCTTCAAGTCCCACTAAGAATAAAAATAAAGGAAATATAATACTCAAAGCACATCCAACCATCCAAATTATGGAAAAGAAATTTCAAAGGAGGTTAACAAGAAGCTAATTGCAAGATTTGGGCCAAGTTGTTTCAATATTGGAATTATGAAGAAGAACCAAAATATGATAATGAAGAAGAACAAAAAGGTGAATTTTGTGGATTGTGCAAGAAATGAAAGAAGAAATCGAGTCCATTGAATAAATGACACTTGGGAACTTGTGGAATTACCCAAGGACAAGAATATTGATGGATTCAAGTGGTTCTACAAAAAAAAGTTCAACAAATATGGAAGCATAGAAAGATACAAAGAAAAGTTGGTAGCAAAATAATTCACTCAAATATATGGTGTGGATTATGAAGAAATATTTTCCCATATTGTAAGATAAGAGACATTTCAGATGGCTCTTTCATTGGTAGCCAATAAATAATGGAAATTTTATCACATGGATTTGAAAAATGTATTCTTAAATGGTTATCTAAATTAGGAGGTTTATATTCATCAACGTCAAGTATTTGAAGTGGAAGGAAAGGAAAACCATGCTTACAAATTGAAGAAATCATCATATAGACTAAAGAAAGCACCTAGAAAATGGTACTTAAGAATTGATGGGTACTTCCAAGATTGTGATTTCAATAAAATTAAGAATGACCCCACACTCTTTTTCAAGAATGAAGGTGATGATATTCTTCTTGTGTGTCTATATGTTGATGATTTTATCTACATGGGAAGTAGTTCAAATATGATAAATGATTTTAAGCATGCTATGATAGAGAAATTTGATATGAAATATTTTGAACTAATGCAATATTTTCTTGGTGTGGAAGTACATCAAGGTGATGGAAAAATATTCATTTGTCAATAAAAATATACAAAAGATATATTGAAGAAATATGGCATGAAAAATTGTAAATCAATTTGGAAACCTATGGCACATGGAGAAGTGTTATGTAGAGATTATCCAAAAGAGAAAGTTGATGAAAAATTGTTTAGAACCATTATTGGGAGCTTAATGTTCCTTACTACAACAAGACCTCATATTGCATTTGCAGTTTCACTTGTATCAAGGTACATGAATGAACCTTCACAAAACCACATGAGAGCAGCCAAGAGAATATTGAGGTATGTCAAAGGAACCTTTAATTTTGGCATACATTATGATGCTAATAATAAAATAGAGCTTGTTGGATATAGTGACTCAAATTAGGGAGGTTACCTGGATGATAGAAAATCAACTTCTAAAAATTATTTTTCACTTGGTTCAAGAGTGATAACATGGAGCTCAAAGAAGAAAATTATTGTTGCTTTATATTATACAAAGGTAGAATATGTTACAACTACTACAATAAGTACACAAGCACTTTGGTCAAGAAAGGTACTTGAAGAGATTGATGAAGTTAAAAATAGTCCAACAATATTTTTTTGTGACAACACAATGCAATCAATATTACAAAAAATCTAGTCCATCATATTAAAAATAAACAGATTGATTTGAAGGTTCACTTCATAAGGGACATGGTGAAAATAGATTTAAAATATTACAACACCAAATAACCACTTACAAACCTGTTTACCAAAGGTGTCAATAAAGAATAATTTTTGAGATTGAGAAACAAACTTGTCTTACCACTTGGAATCAAGTGGGAGTATGTTGGATATTGATGTTGACTAAGAAATAGACAAAACCAATTTTTTTTTCACAAATATGAAGAAGCCCAAAAGTTTCTATAGGCCTTGAAGAGTCATTGTCACTGTTGGACTTACAAAATGTGAAATAAAGGTTTGTAACACTATTTTATCTCTTGTAAATGTACAATAATGTAAATTAGCTGGAGAATATTATGGAAAAATATTAGTAATACTTCTAATTTCATTTAGAATAAAAACAACATTCTATTCCATTCATTTTGTGAAACACATGCTTGATGTCCTTGTGTTTTTGAAACTTATAGTCAAATTTCAAAGCTCATAACTTTTGTTTTATAGCTCCATTTTGTGTGTGTCATACATTGTTGGAAAGTTTATTTTATGTAGAATTCACTAAAAATAATTTTATCAAATTTTGAGTAGTTTTGATCCCTCAAATTTGGACTTCACATGCTACTACAAAAATTACTGTATTTTTGTTCTTGCTATGTTTTTGTTGCACTTTTTTGCCCTGTGGTTTTGGGTCAAAAACTTCACTCTCACCATACCACATATTTATACTCCTTATAATACACCTTATTATTTCATGCAACCTCCTCATTGGCCTCCTACTTTCCCTACCATGCCATTGCATCAACAACCCTTACCCACTCCTTATTCATGGCCACATTCACAATATAATATTCTCAATCAACCCCCTTCACTCCAAAGTCAACCCTCATTTTTTCAACTCCATTTGATGATTATACACATCCATATAAACCCCATCCTTCTACTTATCATAGTAAATCTCTCTTTCCTCCATCATCTTAGCTATCACCTTCTCCTCCCCATGTGACACACATGCTTATGTCCCAACCTCCTCATATGTACTATCCTTATTCCTACCCATATCCATACCATCCCGAGTCTTCTCATTCTACTACTACTCATATTGCTGCCCAAGCACCTCAAGATTCTCCTTCACCTGAGATGCAACAATTGATGGACTGACTTAAAATTTTATAATTACACTCAACTAGTGATAGGTATAAAAACCCCACCTATAGTAAAATTTGTAATAAATCCATTCACCCGTCAGTTCCTACGTATCAATTTCCTTACAATTTTGAGATACCTAAATTTAAAAAATTCAACGGGAAAGAAGATCCTAAGGAGCACTTGAGAAAATTTAAGTCAATATGCTACCAAATTTGAGGTAGTGTTTTCCTCATGTTACAAACATTTCCCCTATCGCTTCGAGGCCAAGCCTTAGATTGGTTCAAAAAATAACCTCAACATAGCATATTTAATTTTAAACAATTGGCTAATATCTTCCTAGAACATTTATTGATCAATATATGATGAAAGACTTCATTATAAGATTTATATAGCCTTCATAAATTTGACAATGAGTTGATTAATGATCATGTTTCTAGGTGGTAACAAGTTATTCATGATTTAAGATCCTCCATTCCCCCTACTAAATTAGTAAATATGTTTGGTATAAGTTGTGCTAAAAATATCTCCACTACCTTGTAAATTCAACAACAATGATCTTTTGAGGAAGATATTGCCCAAGAAAAATTAGGAAATTAAGATTTAAGAAGGGGAACTTAAACTTAAAAAGAAAGAGTACCCTAATAAAACCAATAAGGGCAACAACAATAGCTATCAATATAAATACCCAAGTGAATAAAATAGTATTGAATACTTCCACAGACCCCCAAAAATAGTGTACTCAATTGCAACAACATATGTATCAACCCCAATCTGCTCCTGTGTAGCCAACAATCATCTCCTCATCCAATCAACCTACCACTCAACCTTCTAATCACCTTCAACACCCTTATTTTCCACATCACAATTTCCCACCCCTATTTGATTCATTATAAAATATAATTCAAAAACTCTATGATGCAAAAATAGTTTCCTTACCTAAAATTTATCCTAAGAATCACAATAAGAAGAAACCTCACTAGTATAAGGAACACTAATGTTACGTCAACCATAAATAAAGAGGTCATGATATTAATACCTATTGCACTTTACAACATATAGTTCAAGATATGATTGATCAAGGGTAATTAATAGTTGATAATACCTTAGCCCTACCCAATAAAAACCTTGGTATTTATCAAAATATCTTACCCTAACATGAGATACCTTAAATTCTTCAAAAATACCTCAACAAATAAATCATATAAATGGCACTCCATCCAACCAAGGTTTTGTGTGTATTATCAACATTGTGACTAGGAATCAATGGCATCCAGGGTGACCACCTCTACAATGTGACATTCCAATTGCACCTACTGCATCAACCACTCCTTAAGTGCATGGTGCTCCTCCTCTATGACATGTTGTTACATTACAAGATCATCTTACTCATAGTTTGAAATTAGCACCAGATAAGTTATTGATCTATGACCTAATACAATAGTCTCCAACTCATTGAGAGACTTTAAACATCATCTTGAGGTCTCTAGATCTTGAAACACAAGATATCAATGCCTTTGCTAGCTTTGTAGGTAGTGTGAGGAATTGCATGTCCCTCTCTATAGTTTTCTATGATCATAAAATTAAAAATCTTGAGGGAATAGGGGCTGATCCCCCTATGCATATTATGGAATGCATCGATGGCACAATATTTAATAAGGTTCTCATAGACACTAGATATTCCATCAACATCATTTTATCCATCATCCTGAGTCACCTTAAGCTTCCCTCTAGCCACCTTGTTGCCCTCACAATTATCTTACAAACTTTTAATGACATCTTGTGTTTCACACTTGGTATGATTGCCCTTCATTTATAGGTAGCTATGAAGACCATGCCAACTTTGTGTCATGCCATTGAAGGAGAGATGCAATATAATATCCTACTAGGGCAACCATGGATCAAAGACATGCAAAGTGTTCCATATACCCTCCATCATTGTTTGAAATACACTCATAAGGGATGAGTGCATTGCATACCTACTAATGAGGAACATTTCAAGTACTACAACACGATCACCCCTATGCAAGGTCCCACTCTCCCATCCACCCACATTGCCCTTGCTAGTGTGTAAACTACACATCCTATCCAACCAATGCCTCAACCTTTTGCCTCATTGATCCCTATGATGGCTAACCATTCTCCTCTCACTCATCCCCCTCATCCTCCACTCCAGCCCACTAGTCCTCCTTGGCCCATCAATTATCCCCCTCCTAGTTATCATCATTCATTATATTCTTGACCTCTTATTATCCCTTCTATGTGACCTTCTTCCTCATTTACTTCTCTATTTGTTCCTTCTTTGGTGGCACATATTCATTCTTCTTCACCCATCCCTCATGTTTTTCCTTCTTATATTCTATCTCGCTCACCTCCTATACCATTTGTGTCTAGTTCTAGTCATTTCCTTCCTTATAAATCTTCTCCACTTCCTATGTCATCTCATATTGTAACACCCATTCCTTCACCTAATCCTCCAGAGTGTCACTCTTGGATACAATACATTTCTTGATACAATTCCCATCTCATGAAACCCTCATATTTTGCTTCCTCTTCTACCACTGGATAGGCTATTGCATATTCCTAATTATCACTTTATTTTTCATCTAAAATCCCATATTCTCAATATAATCTAGCATATTCATTGGTTGATCCACCCGTTTCTCCAAATTCCATAAGTTTGGGGTATCCCAATTAACCTACAACTTAGGGGCCATCCCATGTGGTGGTTCATTTAGCTAGTCCTATTCTGAGGGAGTATGTTGTCCAAAATATAACTTTCTCCCATCGCATAGAATCCCTTAAATATTTTTATCATCCTCATGACATACCACTGGCTATTGGTATTATTATTCCCATTGGCTTCTCATCAAACTATACCAATTTTGTGTATGGAGGTGTTGACATCTCCTCCAACCCTCCTGAACCCAAAGAATAGGAGGTACCATTTTGTGGGAATATCAATTATCTATCTAACCATTCCTTCACCATGCAATATTTTTATCATTTCCAATGGTGAGGATTCAGCCTTTGTTGCTACGAGCAAGGTCCATGGTATATCGTCAAGCCCCTTTATAAGTTTCCCTAGGATAAATCTTGTCTTAGTTACCACATAGGTCATAGTCACCCCTCTTAATGAATACTTTGCTTGTATCAATATTAATCTCAAGTAGGATGATGTTGATACATATATTAACCCTAACTATATTCACCTCATTCCTCTTGATTGGCTCCAAGTTGTGATGCTTCACGTCCTTACTTTTGACAATGAGAGTGATGCATAATTTGATAATATTTCAATTGCTTTTGATAGTATTGAAGAAGTATCTTCTTACATAATTCCTATAATTGAGTCTCCTAATAAGGGTATTAATTTCCTTTGTATTTTTTCTATCCCGCTTCCTATCATTTCAATACTTCTCCTATTAGAGCATCTGAATGGTCAACCTATCCTCCATCACCCTCTTATCTTGCCTTGACAACCCTTGGATCAACATAATCCTCCTCCACCTATCCTTCATCAACTCTTACCTCTTCCAATAGTGTTGTCCATGACAAATTCATCCTCTAGCACATCCATATACCCACCACTTTATTCTCCAATGATGAACATGATTTTCATAAACTTGTTCACCTCGCTTCATTATGCGGTTGATCCTACCTGTAATCTTAGTATCGATCCAATTTATATTGAATTCAAGTAGATTTCTTATCCTTACTTTTATCTTGATTTTATTATTATAGAGTAACTGATCCATAAATATAATGTCTATTTTCCTCCCTTTTCTTCTCATCCATATTCTTCTATTTTTCACACTGAAGTCAATACTGATGAATCTATATTTATCGAGAATGCTACAAATGATCAACACCTTATCCCCAACCCTCACCAACTAGAGTATGGTTCCCACATGCTTGTGGAATACACCATTGATATAGACATTAGTTTTAACCCCACCCATCCTTGCATCCTTAAACTTGAAAAGAGTCTATCCTCCAAAGAAAGAGTGTTTTTCACTACACTCCTAACTGAGTAAAAAGATATTTTTGCTTGGTCCTATGCTAACATGCTTGGCATTGATCCTAATATCATGGTACACAACCTTACCCTTGATAGCATTTCAAATCTAGTAAAACAAAAGCTATGAAAGATGCATCCCATAATTTCTCTCATGGTCAGAGTAGAGTTGCAAAAACTCTTAGATGTGGGTTTTATCCAACCCATCGACTATCCAAAGTGAGTCTCCAGCATGGTCCCCATAAAAAATCCCAATGAGGGGATATGTATATGTATATAATTTCATGATCTCAACAAAGCATGTCCTAAATATAACTTTCCATTTTAAATATTGACACTTTAGTTGACTCCAATGCGGGTCACGAAATGCTTTCCCTCATATATGGTTTTTTAGGATATAACCAAATTCATGTTAACCTTGATGATCAACACAAAATATCCTTTACTATGCCATGGGGAATATTTTTTTTACAAAGTCATGCCCATTTGTCTAAAGGACATGGGTGCTAATTTTTTTTTATTGGTTGAAGGGGTTTTGAAAGAGATCCTGACCCTTTTACAAATAGAATACAACAAACAGAACAAGCTTGAGAAGAATAACTTTAGGATATAAACAAAGAAAAAAAAAAACAAGGAGAAAAATTTTCGAAGACTAATAAAATCTAGAACTAAAATTTGAAAAAGGATTTCCCTCCAAGACAAGGGAAAGCCAACAAAAAATTTGAATAAGGTTTTCCCATCGAGACTGGGAAAAACTAGCAAACTGCCAAGACGAATTTTAAAAAAGGGTTTCCCTAAAAGACTAGGGAAATCTAGCAAACTAGATGAACAAAAAATTGAACAAGGTTATCCCACCAAGATGAAATTTGAACAAGGCTTTCCTATTGACACTGTGAAAAATCAACAAACTGCTAAGATGAACAAAATTTAATAAGGTTTTCTCACCAGGACCAAGAAAAACTAGCACACAACTGAGAAGGATCTAACACCAATGAAAATGAACATGGGATCAAGCCCCAATGGAGAAATTCCTACTTGAAAAGGAAACTAAAAACCCTGCAAAGAGGATTTTTTCAAGGACTTGGAATATGGATCAGTAGCAAGAGGAGATCTCCATAGATCATGAGATCTTACTACAAAGGGGACTATAAGCATATACAAAAGGTAGGAAAACTGCAAGAATATTCTATCCACCCCAACATCTCGTGACTAGAAGGAAACATCCAACAAAGGGATTGGCCTCAAGAGACCATATTTAGTAGCTAACACACAAGCACAAGGTCCCTCACACAAGGACCAAAATATACTGTAAAAGAAATTCATCCATCAAAAACTCACCCATCCCAAAGCCCATCTAGCCCCACTAGAAGTCCATATAGGAATAAATATGAATACATCATCAACCATAACTACATGAGAAGGTACATGGTCCACGTCAAAGATCAGGAAGAAGTAGTAGGGAAGGATGTTGAAGAAACCTAAAAAGGATAGAAAATAGATATTCTAAGAGATCCCAATACCGCTCTAGAAATTCCATCCTAGAAACAAACCTAAGATCCACTCATCTACAATCAATGGACACATGGTCCACCCTGAAGACTAGGAAAGGCATAGAGAGTAGATCCTAGGCTGCAATAGAAGACACAAAAAGGAAAGCAGGAGTCCCCTTTCAAAAGCCTATCTCAAGAGAGAAAATAAATCCCTCCTTGTGATAGTGATGAAGCATAGGTTCCCTAGCCAAAACATAGAAAGGTCCACTAAGAAAGGATCCATAGATCTAGATCCTCAGCCAAGCCAACCACCATTGAAGGCCACCATAGAAGAATATCTAGGATAATCCAACCAAGCAATTGAGCTCACAAAAAATGAGAAAGAACATCCTAAGAAGCCCCAAGATAATTCTATGGAGGTCCTAGAAAGCAACAGGAATATCCCAAGAATATCTACCCAAAAGGGTTCTCCTGCATAGAGTGGGAGACCACCATGCTCTCCCAAATCAAATAATAATGAGGTACTACTTATCAGCACATAATGACTTATATTTTTCATAACTACATGCATGATATTGTGGAATATTACATGGATGATTTATTGGCTAAATTCAAAATACGTGATCAATATGTTGATGTCCTACATAAAGTCTTTGATCAGCTTCTTGAGCACAATGTGCGATTAAATCCTAATAAATGTGTCTTTGGTGTTACCTAAAGCAACATTTTGGTATTTATTGTCTTTCAGAGGGGTATCAAAGTGGATACAAACAAAGTCAAATCCATCACCAAGATTCTCCCCTATAAATCTAAAGCACTTGCAAAGTTTGCAAGGCAAGATTCAAGTGATTCACCACTTCATTGTGTAGCTATTTAATAAATGCAAGCCTTTCAATCACCTTTTGCAAAAGGAGGTTCCTTTCCACTAGACAAATGAGTGTTAGGAGGCTTTTGAGGCAATCAAGAAATACCTCAAGTCTCCACCAATTTTATCCCCACCTAGGACAAGTATCCCATTCCACCTATATATTTCTATTATTTAATTTTCCCTTGGCACCCTGTTGGCCTAGAAGAATGAGATCCATAAATAGCAAACTATTTATTATATTAGTTAGACCTTGGTAAGCTATAAAACCTAATATTCTTATTTGGAGAAGTTGTTCTTAGCGATTATTTTTACCACCAAGAAAATTTACCATTAAATGTTGAATCATACCACTTATGTTATTGCTAGGGAAAATTCATTGCACTAAATTATGATTCAATCCTACAATAACAACAAAACCACAAAATATATTATGCTTTTAACATAATTTGATCAGAATTTATTTATCAAAAATCCATTAAAGGTCAAGTTATCACTGATCAACTTGTGGAAGCTTCTTTTGTTGATGATAAAACTCTTGTTATCAAGCTTCTTGATGAATCTATCTTCAATATCACTAAACTTGAGGAATATGTTGAACCTAAAGATCAACCTAAACTCACACTATTTTGATAGTTTTAAGTGCGAGGAAGGGGAGGTGCGGGAATAGTTTTATTCACACCACAAGGGACTCCCATATCATTTTCCTTCAAACTAAAATTCCCCTGCACCAATAATTTCTATGTGCATCAGTTTTCTTAAATCATCAGTGATTCCATTCTCATTGTTAGTCAAGTGAAGGGTATTTAGTAGTGTAAATGCACAATATTTAAGCAGTACAAATAAATTGCAGATGATTTGTTGATATACTTTAATTGGTATGATATTGAAGATTCTCCCAAGTCTAAAAATCAGTTCACTAATACAATGGCATCTCTCAATTCCTTTATCCCTTAAAACTTGCATGACAATGTCACTAATGTCCTTGTCACAAATTCCAAAATTGGCTATTTCTAGTAAAAATTCCTAGGACAAACTGGATGTCCATTTTGTTCATGTAGATCCTTATAGTGCCTAGTTTTTGTAGATTGAGGATTACATTAAACTTGGTGTTCTTCCCCTTGATTTACCCCTAGCTGGAAAGAGAACTTTCAAGCAAAAAGTTGCTCGATATAATATTTTGAGAAACATTCTTCATGGAAGCTAATACAATAGTATTCTCTAGTATATTGAATTACATGAGGCTAGTTGGGTCATATGTACAACTCATGATGGTACTTATGGTGGCCATTTGAGTGGATTTGCCATCACAAAGTGTATTTTGTGCATGGGGTAATATTGGCCCACCATGGAACAAGATTGTTGTGCATATGTCAAGACATGTTCCAAATGCCAACATCATGTTAATATCACTCATGTGCCATCACAAGCATATTCAATTGTTGTGGCCCTTTTCACAATGGGATATTGACCTTGTGGGAAAAATATCCCTAGCACCATCTAGCAAAAATACCTTTATAATCATAGCTACTGATTATTTCACCAAGTGGGTTGAGGCCATTCCTCTTATCCAAATGATTGGTGGTTAAATTGTTGATTTAATTTTGCACCACATCATTTGTCACTTTAGAATCCTATCTAAAATTATGTTAGATAATGGTCCACCTTTTAAGAATAAGGAGGTTTGTGTCCTATGTAATAAATATCACATTCAACACAGTGTTTTGACTCCTTATTATCCATAGGTTAATGGACAAGTTAAAGCCACAAACAAGACCATTTGTGCAATTTTGAAGAAGATGGTCAAAGAATCCTATTGAGATTAGCATACCCAAATATCTTTAGCACTTTGGGTATATCATACGAGCATTCAAACACCCACTAGGTATATGTAATTTTCCTTGGTTTATGGCATTGAAGTCATTATGCCCCTTGAGTTTGAAATTCCATATCTGTATATATCCCTTCAAGAGTTCATCGATGATGACACAGTGTGTCAAGCTTATCTATATCAAATTACTCTTCTTGATGAACATTGGATTAATGCACTTGAGCATTTTCATGTTTATCAATATTGGATCAAATGTGCTTATGACAACAAGATCCATGAGCATGAGTTTCAAGTCAGTGAACTTGTGCTAAAGTAAAACCAACATAATTCAAACCTCCATAGCCATTTGCTTGATAATTTTGCTCCCAATTGGTTAGGTCCATACATCATCAAATAGAATCTTGGTTCTAGTGCTTGTAAGTTAGATTTTTTAGAATATATTGAGGAATCCAAGGCTATAAACATCCTTCATCTTTGTGCATTCTATGCTTATTAGTGCTTAGCAAGCTCTATATTTTTTTACATTTTTATATTAAAAAAAAATCATCAATCGTATACAGTTATATCATCGAACAAGGCACACTAATAATTTGATTACTCTTCATTCGATTTCATTTTCTTTTGCTTCTCCTCATTATTCTACTCTTGTTTATTGTTTCTTTGATGCCATGCTAGTGTTTATGATCATACTATGAGTGGTTATGTACCTTTGGCTAGTCCTCTTTCTTTATCCTTCCTTTCCTCTTTATTCTTCTTTTATCCTCTCACTTTTTAAAATTCTAGGTCATTGTTGTACGATCAGACTACGAGCGACTATGTACCTATGATTGGTGATTTTCCTATTTTTCTTGTTCATTTTTTCTCATTCTTTTCTGCTTCTTTTCTCTTTTCTCCCTACTTTGCTTTTCTTCTTTGTTTTATTTATTTCTTGCTCTATTTTCTTCTTTGAGGGATTTCATACTCTTAAAAATAATTTTGTGTTGGCAACAATTGAATTTTGTTCCACCTTCATTTCACTTATTTCTCCATCTTCATGTTATTCCTCATCATCATTATTATTTCTTCTCTACATCACATTCATTCATAATATACATATATCACTCCACTAAGGCTTCTATTGTCTTTATTTACTCACCTTTCAGATGGGTAATTATGTGTTTTCCAATTTTAATTCATGTTATTAATCAATGATATCCCCGTTGCACATATTGGTTTCATATGTTAATGGTGTGTTTGTGTTTTGTTCCATTGTCACCTACCCCTATATCTTGTTTATGTGCCATGTTATATGTACCTACTAGTTATGCTTGTATTTTTCTCATATATAGGTCCTCATTTTCCTACTAGTTATGATGTCTTGTTCACCCATATTCTTCAAATGATTGGATACAAAAGTTATTTCTACCATTCAATCACTCCTAGTGTTTCGATAATGCTTTATCAAATGTCATCATGTTCTAAAAGGATGTTAGGCTACCCCTACCTAACTTGATTTCTCTATGGGACCACTCATATCTCACACATTAATCACATTTTGTGTCATGGGAAGACAAAATCATGAGTGATCTAGCCATAACAAGTAAAATTTTTATTGCTCATCCTATTATTCACATAATCTAAACTTGAGGATCCAAAAAAACATGTTGTAAAAAAAAGTTCCATATTTTGGTTTTCTTAGGTATTTTAGATGTCTCCACCAAGGCTATAGACACCTAGCTGGTAGTGGAGCTATGTCAAAGGATCATGGGGATAACCTCCATTGAGGATATAAACACTTATCTGGCAATGGAGTATGTCCTCTAAGTGGTGACATGTCTATCACATCAGCGACCTTATTTTGTATAGACCTATGACCACTTGTGGATGAGCTAGCTTATATTGGCTTGTGTCAAATTGGTTAGTCCAACCTTATTAAAGATAGGAATTGAATATCACTACACACTTTTGCTCCATTATTGGCTTAATATTTTTTAGGCTAGTCTAGATTTATACATATTCATTGACCATTAGATGAGTTTTATTGAGTGTTTGGAAATACTTGTTGGGTTTAAAACCCTAGAGATATTTGTGTGTCTAACATCTTACCTAGTTATCATACATTGTATATTTATCAATAGTTTCATATTGTTTCATTGACCATTTATCATTGATTATCCATCTATTTAGTACATTATTTATTACATGTGCTCTTTCCCATAATAGCCTAAGTATTATCGTCATGCTAGTTATTGCATGCTATGTTGTGTGTATACTTGTTTCCATTACAATATCATTGATTCATTATACTGATTGAATATTAGGACATGTATATTCACTACATATTTTAGGTGATTATTTTTAAACATATTTAATCCTACTCCATGCATATAATATAGGACTCATCATTTATCATATAACCATTTATCACATACATTTATTCTAAAATATCATAGCTATTTATTAAAATGCATCCATCACTCATAATTCATAAAATTAAACAACACATATACATAAACATATATATAGATATATATCACATCATGTGCACCATATATTCATCACTATTAATCATATCATGTACATAATCATCATCAATGCCCTTGTGGGCTACATAAAAATTGCCTCTAGGGATATAGATGCCTATTTGCTCATCATACATCATATCCCAAATTATGGCCTATATGCCACACTACAAAACATAATAAGCTAAGTCATTTTTTTATCCTTTAGGAGTATCTCCATTCTCCTCCTATCCATCTCCCTTCCTTGATCATCTACTTGCCTATGATGTCACTAGGGGTACTGCATATGATGTTGTGGGTGCCATAAACTAGGGTACTGCTAGAGTCACTAAGGGTGTGCTCCTATGACTATATCAAGATGATAATACTATATGAATAGGAATGGGAACATCGTAGATTACTATTACATCCTTGTATGCCTACAATATCTCCCTCCATCATGCAAAGAGACCTCTATAGTCATCGTTGGCCTACTACAACTATGAAATCTCAACTCATAGTGTTGCAACCTCTATTATTTATGGTTGTGCCTATCACTCTTCCACCTATTGTTAAATGTCATATCTCTTTGCTCATAGATGGTCAATATCACCTCTCATCCTCTCCTATATTATGGCTATCACCTCTAGTTATCTATACATATCCTCCCTCTCAACCTGTAGGGTGTCCCTCTATGCTACAACTATATTGACATCTGCAAATAAGTCCATATTCTCAACCAACCATATTTCATGATCCACCTTTAGCTAATGCACCCTCATATTCAATATCTCAATCTCCTCTATAGTTAACTATGTATCCCCTCTCTCCATATTCATATTGTTTGAAACCTCCATTTCTATTATGTCTAGAACATCTATAATTGCCATGTTTGGTACCTCCATCCCTCCTACCTCTGTTGTATCCATCTTCTATGCCCATCCTCTCACCTCTCTCTACCACTACAGCCTCTACCATCTTGCTACTCTCTATTGTTGCCCCTACACTTACCCTTATGGTCCCTAATGGATCTGCCTCATGCCCACCCCTAGATACCTCTCTTACCTAAGTGGCACCTCCACCTCTACCTCTACCTCCATATCCTCTAGTCCCTTCACCCTTATATCCTCTACCTCCGATTGATACCACTCTTATTTCAACCACCATTAGTTGTACTTAGATGTGGTACCAACATTCTTTGTATACGATATAGGTACTATCTTGTTTGACTCCATTGCTAGGAGTGCTACGTACAATATTGGCCCACCCTCTCATATCGTATGTTAATAGATGATAGGAGGGTTTGGGAGTCCCTATGTCAACCTAAACTATCATAGTACCTGAATGAACTAGAGGTAATATACCATAAAGGTCTTATCGCCAACTAACTACCATATCCTCTACACCTAGGCTAGTTGCTCTACATCCCCTACCTAAACTAGACCACATATCCAAGGTCACCATATAAATTTCTCTAGCCTCAGTCCTATGAACACCCTTTTATAGTACTCTAGGGTCCTCTAATGCACCCTCCTCCCATTTACTACCCTATCCTATTGCCATAGCATTGCATATATCACCTCTACCCCCATGTCATGGTGGACATTATAGGGAAGTCCTTAGGGTCTCTCTATCGTTATATGCTCTTAGAACCAAATTTGTACTAATAAGCTACAAATTAGAATTAGTCACCCACTAAAACTGACTCCATATAGATCCCTATAGGTATGCACTAACATTATGGGATCCCAGATGTACATAAGTGAATCCTCCACTAGATGCCTCACAATCTCTAGCAGGTTCTATGAGAACCATGGTCCTGAGAAATCGGGTAGGATGAAGCTTGTAATCAATAGCATGACTAGGGTATGTCTTAAATATGAAAACCTTGGAGGCATAATAATCCTTGCACAACACTCCACTATTATGGATGTCCACATCCTTCCATTCATTATTAAAGTATCTACCCATCACCACTACCTTCTATCTGGCATCTATTACTATCAATGTGATCCTATCTATAGGTATATGATATATCATATGGACATCCTCTAGGGTCGTTATCATCTCCCCTATTGAAATATGGAATATTCCTTGCTTGAGGTCCCATCACTCATAAAGTGTCATAAGGTAAGCACAATATACTATGACCTACTCTAATCAGGTTGCTCCATCAAAGCCAATAATCTATAGCCACTATTAATCTACTTGTGTTATTTATTTCCTTAAATCCTTGAGGAGAGATCAAAACCAGTGTCATGATCATATAACTCCTCTTTGCATCTACATTCCCAATTACTAATACTTAAAAAAAATCTCTCAAGATTGTCATGAAAGTCTTGCTAGAAAAAATAAAAATACACACACACCAACACACATCACACATATATTCATTTTATCCAATCTAGCTTAAAATTCTACAATTGTTTTCTTCACTTAAAAAAACAACAAAAGAAAATCCCTAGGGTTCCTTTTAAATCTAAAATTAACTCAAGTGGGTTAGAAATTTCCTAACCTGTCTTGCCTATCTATTGCCTCTCCATATTGTCTTGATTTTGATAGTGCTTCATGTCAACTTTTCTCCCACCCATCACTGTCTCCTCCTCATCTTGCTAGTCATGTAGCACAAAATGACATTTGTGCATGCCTAGGCATCTTTTATTCCTCTTTGCACATGATACTATCATGATGATCTTGCACAACAAGGTCATCATGATGATCTTGCACCTCAAGGCCATCATGATGATATTATACCTCAAGGTTATCATGATGATCTTGCATTGCTCTTTTTTTTTACTTTTTTCCTATTTTATCCTTTTTTTGGGACACATTGATGTTTTGTCAATAGCTTCATTGTTATCTTATATTTCTTACTCCACCATATCATCATTTGAGGGGGTAGATATTACCCATAAAATATCACCTTGAACATATTCAATACCCATGCAAACAATATTGAAATTGTATTTATCTAAGAGATTTACCTAAGACTATCACTAAACCTCCTCTACTAGGGCAAAAAGTATAACTTCTCTTCTTAATCAAATTCCAATTCAATTTTGGTTTAGTAGGTTACATACCAATGTATGTATGGTTACCCATCATTGCATTGAGGTGGAAAAGTAAGTCCACTTATCTAATCAATGCGTGTATCATGAGGATACCTACCCTTGTGTAGTTAGATTACTTAATCAAATTAGCTCCTTAGTTTATCAAAAGCAAAGTTTCAAGGATACTTGTCCCTTCCACAATTGGGGTATCCTCCATTATTTATGATTTAAGGAAATCTTATGTCTTCCCATAAATTGTCATTATGATGTGCTAAATTCCATGGTCATATATCATCATCCATCATCAATTCATCTTTGGAATCATTAATCCAATCATATGATGTCATAGATTTTTGCACTGCATCGTGTTTACACACAATGTAGTACAAAAAGAGAAAAATGTAGACACCTAAAATATCATGTTAAACATTTATTCCATGGTAATATTTTAATAAATTTAATTTATTTTAATTAAGCCATGGTAACATTAGAAAATTTATCCTAGCCCTTTGAATCATCTTAAGCCCCCTCCTACGCTTAACCCATGGTCTTAATGAGACCATCCCCCTATCCTAACCCATGATCTACCTCATCATAGTTAGTATTAACTCTCCCTCACCCATAGTTGGCATTAATTCCCCTTATCTCCTCCATATCCATGCTTCATTAATGCATTTGGGTGAGGATTAACTCCACCCCTAATCATTAATAAGGCATGCCACTCTCATCCATTAAATTCATTAATGAAGCATGCCATGTGGGTGAGGATTCTCTCCACCCATGGCACATTAATGAAGTATCATAATCTAATTAGAGAATTATGCACACTTGTCTCTCCAACAAACCAAGTGGAGGATGTCAATATTCCTCCTCTTTTCTCACCATGCCACTTGTCCACCATGTGGCTTCATCCTCATCATGATCCTCAACCCTAGGAAACTTATAAAAAAGTGCTTATTTCCTTTTGTTTTTCAAAGAGGTGTAGAATATTATAGTTAAAAAATGTCAAAATTTAGATAGATTATATTTTGTAGTAATATGTATTGCTAAACATGAACATCATGTTCCTCTCTATGCATGTTTGTATTTTTATGAAATCATATGCAGGTTACAGATCCAATGGATACTAAATTTGAAGCACGAGTTTCTAGAAGCATACATAAGATATCCTCTAGAGCAGAATTTGCATATACCGTTGAAATATTTTTTGCATTTAAGATCATTAGGACGATCTTACTTAGCAAAAAAATCCAAAGATCTACAAATAAAAAAATCATCCAAGAATGTGAGAAGAATTATTTTTTGTGTTTTTAATTTATTTTGATATTATTTTGATGCATTTCATAGGTTATTTGCTTGCACTTTTGCATTAAATAGGTGCTACTAATTAGTGATTTGGTTGTGTGTAGATGCTTGAAGATCTACCCATTTAGGGTGGTATGCATGCATTAAACCCATCCCTCCTCAAGGTGGTGAAAGAAGATTGTATGCCATACACTATTGCAAAAAGGGCTTCGATTTTAGAAGATCCTCATTGTATCCAAAAATGGGTATTGAAAAATATATCATTTGTAACATCTTTATTGATTAATAAAATGACATGTTTTATTTTTTACAATATGAATGGTTTCAAACTTATGGAAGCTAAGGATAAGAATCCAAAGGTCAAGTTGAAGTCTTTAGAGAAATCAAAACCTCATATGAATATTGTAAAAGGGGAGATCATCGTAGTAAATTTTTTTTAAGTAGATTATTAAATATTGAACATGATTTTAAGGAGGTACGATGTAACCTTTCACATGGTAATAGATATTTTGATGATTCATCCTCATGTTATGGCGAATTGACCTAGTACATATTTCATTAAGGGGGAGTGGGAGATTATCATTGATGTCTTCCTTGCTTGGTCCCCTAGTTCAAATTATGAGGAGGTGTATTCTAACCTTACTTATACAAGGTCAAAATTGTATAAAGTAATCTCTTATGAGTCTATGAGCAAACATTGTATAATGTTTAATGATGATTTATGT
Source organism: Wollemia nobilis (assembly GCA_028583015.1). Lineage (NCBI taxonomy): Eukaryota > Viridiplantae > Streptophyta > Pinopsida > Araucariales > Araucariaceae > Wollemia > Wollemia nobilis. The sequence continues at coordinate 2,847,470 of JAQPPZ010016675.1, forward strand.
ATTTAGACTATTGGCACATATTTTAATCTCATCATGGATGATCTCATTATACCCTTACTCTTATTATTTTTTAATTAAAGGTTATGTAATTTATTTATTATTAAGTTTTTTATATACCTCTCCCATTCTATTCATTATATCAATAAGATCTTTATCTTGATCATTTTGTGTGGGGGCCTAAGAACATGCTTCGTTATCTTGTTTGTGATTTATCTTTTTTTTTGCTCCCTATTTTCTCTTTCTATAAGATTTGAGTTATATTTGGTTCTATCTATTCTAGAAAAGTATTATGAAATCTAATAGATATTAGATCATTAAATCTCAAATAAAGCATATGGTAGAATTGTTAAATTACTTTATATATATAATTATTATATTTTCTTCATATTGCACAACTTAAAAAAAGATACAATATGTTAAGAAAAATTTATGGGAAGCTTAGTATATCTAATCCATAGTCATTTATCTTGGATTATATAAGATAAAATGTATAGTAATTGACAAGTAATGAAACTAATTATAAATTTTTTGAAGGATACTTCCATATTAGGGATGAAATTAGAGATATGGTATAATCGTATTAACAATTGGTATATTTTTAATGAATTATTCTTTAGGTGATGTATTCAACCTTGAATCATTGAATACTAGTTAATTGTATAAAAAAAAACCAACTATAATTTTATTCATCAAGATTCACTATATAGAAAAATTATTTATAGAATAAGTGTGGACTTGAAATTTGTTTGAGGATAATTAAAGGAAAAAATATCATCTAAATATGACTTAATCATTATAAAGGTAGCAAAGATACCTATCAAGCATAGCAAGATAAAACATATTTAAGTTTATGCACATTACTATTTTTTTTTGCATATACTGGAGGAATCGATAACTCATTATATTTTTCATTGCCTCTTCATGGGTTCAAATCCTACTCCTTATTGCCACTATAACCTCCAATTGCATTAGGTAAACTTTTAATATAGTTGATAACACTGGTGTAACACATCCTTTGGTACTACAAGACCTTGAGATTTGAACCAAGCTTACACACACCAAACAAGGTGCTTTACAAGCTGAACAAACCCTTGGACCTATTTGTGCATGTTACTATGAAATGAAGTAAATGAGGTCATTTTTTTTAAACATCATAGTACTAAAAACCAAGTAGTTAATACCTTATAAATTTTTTGACTAAGGAAATATTTACACAATTTTGAGCCATTATGGATCTTAAAAAAAAAACTCATTAGAAAGGGATGATTATATAATATTACTTTTCTCATTTGTCTAATTTCTATATAAGGGGAGATACTAGATAATGTGGGCTCACTTGTTAAATTAACTTTGACATATTCTATAATTGAGATATGGGTAGACTTGTTTATTCCATTGGATATATTTTATTATTATTTTATTGGTTGTATTTACAATATTATTTAATTTCTCACCATATAGGGCCTATATAGAAGCATCATGTTTATTCATTATAATAATAACATGAAGAAAATTTAATCATTCCTATTTAAGAAAATATTCCTTTCTTTATGTACTCTTTATTTTAAATGCATGAAATTATAATAAATCATAATACCAAATCCCAAATGATTAAATAAGACTTCACTTCAAACCACTTGCTAACACTCATTAATAGTCATACAAAAGCATTGAGATAGTTATGAATTTATGGAAAACCCATATTTCACTCTGACTCATAACATTTTCAAATATTTGTTGCATTATACATGATCCATAAATTGATCACCACCACTATATTTTAGTCCACTATGATATATATTTTGAATTGATACTCAATTACAAACCATAGTGTGTACTTTGAGTTAACCAAAATAAACTTCAAGCACATTTATATATTTTACTTCATCTTAGTAATAAAATAGAAGTTTTCATAGCTCGAAATATCTTTGATAAAATATGACATATTGAATTTTGATACATTTGATCCAAGCATGTGAGCATTTTTGGGGCATGGCCTTATGCTCAAAAATGCTTTTAAACATTTTTTCAATCCTAACCATATAGTTGAGGGCAGAACTTTGCACTCATGACTCCATTTTGACCCATTCAAGAAGTATTGGAAATATTAGAGGAAGAATAATAATTCCAATGGGAAATCCTGTCTTACAAAAGTTACCAATAAGCATATGAAAAAATACTCTAAAGGCCCTAAAAATATCAAACACAATATTTGCTAAAAAAAGTAAATTTTTATTTTTGTAAGCCAAAATTCATATCTAGCCATGTCAATACATGAATAGAAGATAAAACACAAAATAACAAGTTGTATGTATGGAAATTTTCATTTAACATGCACCTTCTAACTCATGGAAGGTGAACCATCACATTGTTGTATAGGTGACCTTCTAACTCAACAAGGTAAACCACCACATTTCCATGCTAGCGACCTTTCATATACAATATGATGAATTTACAGTGCACAAAAATATTGTATAAAGATATATGCACCCCTAACTATAAAAAGCATGAGTAATTAAATGTAAATAGCCTCACATATCTTCTTACATATTTTTTACATTATACTCTATTTTTTGAGCAATAAATTCATTCTCTTGTTTTTATTATATTTATGTATTTTTATTTGTTAAGCTTTGTTATTTCTAAATTGTACTCTTTTTAATCCTCCTTAACTCAAAATTTTGAGAGAGAAATTTTTAAACACAAGGTCAAGATATTGAAATTTTGGTTATGAGATGCAAGATCCCTCTAGTTTCCTCACTTGTAGTTTCAAATGATCTTAGATAAGAACTAGAATACACAACAGTAATACATTTAACCCTTCAGGGATACGTTGAATGAAGTCCTCATAAAAAGGAATAATATGATGGATCAATTTTATCAAATTCTTCAATGACTCCCTTGTATAAATTATAAAACCTCATTTATATGACCTCTCACTATCTTAGCACCATTCAATGGTCCTAGGCGTTTTAATATATAGATTAATTTTGATATTATTTTAAAGAAAAACTTAATATGGATGGCATAGAAATTATTTGGATTAATTATCTTCATATCTCTTTGTAAATAAATTCCTTGACAACGAGAAAACCACTTTTGCATTTTTTAAATAATCGTTACATATTTAAAATTATTGGTAAGCATATTATGATAGGGTCAATGAGGAGAACATGCATAAATAAATAGTGTTCATATTATTATTTTATTAAGTATGTTAAGGAAGAATATTATCCCATGTGAGTCTATGAAGACCAATACATGCAATGGTAATAATTACGTCAAGGCAAAGACCAATATATTCAAGATTATGTTGACACTTTCTATTCTAAGGAACTAAGAATAGGTATTCAAGATACCAAAAGGTATTGAATCCTCAAGTACCACAATGGACTACAATGGTATACTCGAGAAGACATGGACCTCTTTGAATAAAAGACAATGGGAGAGGCATAAAAACATGTTGTCAAATTGGAATAGAAGCAAAAAAACAAAAATAGAATAGAAGTAGCCAATAACAAGAACCAAAACACCAAGTACCATCCAAACAAAGGCAAGATTGATACTCCAAAAATTCAAGATAAAGGGGCTAGCCCCAAAATTAGAATTGCAAAAAAAAAGACTCCCAAAAAAGAATCCCCTAAAGGTCAACAATGGTAGATGGTGCAATTATCATAAGATAAATAGACACCCAAAGGATGAGTGTGGATCAGTTTAATAATCATTTGCTTAGTCACAACCCTATACATTCACTACACCACTACCTCCATGTCCACTAACTAAGGATAGAGGGAAGTATATCATGGAAGATAAACTAAATATGGTTATTGCCACCATACATACTATGGTAGAGGGGTTACAAGAAGAGTCATAAGAGGAGGAATTCTTATTTCAATTTAGATCAATATTAAGCTATTAATTTGTATTCTTTATAATTGGATTCATTCATCTAATTTCTACTTATATTGTAAAGGATTTCAATCTATGTATCACACTACACTAGAACCATATTATATTGGATAGTTATAATAGGGGAGATATTTGTGTAACTCAATAATGTCTCATCTCTTGTACCATGAAACCCTTCAAAAATAATTTTTTGTATGATGTTATAACCTTGAATATCTATAATATCTTTTTATTACAACCATTTACATGGAATATGTATGGTGTGTATGAGTCTAGGTCATGAAGTGTCATCATAATTATTGGAGATTAATGCTTAAGGATATTAGAGGTATCTTTTTATAACTTTGTTTCTTTAATTAGTATCAAATAACATGGGAAGATGATATCCAAAACAAGAAAATTCATTCTATTAATCATCAAGCTACAAAGAAAAAGGAGAATTGTTGCTACATTGATCATAGGATCTGCATAGTATAAATAGATGGACCAAATTTTAGTAGAATATAATTACTTGTTCAAGTCATCAACTAGATTTCCACTTCATTATGAGGTAAAGCATTCCAATGATTTGCTTTTTCTTTATATTTTATTAATGAACCTAATGACCATAGATCAATCCTTGAAAATGATGAAATTGAGAGGTAAATCCAAAAATTGATTCAAAAGAGGCACATTAGACCAAGTGCTTCAACATGTGGTTGTATAATAGTCCTAGATCTTGAAGAACACAAGCTTATACTGAGAGGGGGGGGTGAACAGTATAAGACCACTTTTAATTTTATCTATCAATACAACTTTCAAACCATTAACATGCAAAATAAAGATAGTAGTAATAACAACAGTAAAACAATGCACAAAATGCAATCCACAAAGAGACACAACAATTTACGTGGTTCACCCAAGGTGGGCTACTCCACGGATTAAAATTTTCTTATAAAAGTTGTATCAAAGTCCTCTGGGAATCCTTCTCAATTACAATGTTTATGAGCCTCAGCTCAAAGGAGACACCTTCCTCTAATTTTGCTTTGGTGATCCTCTAGAAGACCTCTACCTCCTCTACCCTTAGCAAGTGGAATTCTGTCCACAGAAGACACCTGTCTTCCCTGCTCTGACTGGAGATCTCTGTCCTCAACTCTATCACTGCAAAGCTGGTCCTCTTTTTTGTACCAAACATAGTCCTTTGGTCTGGCACAATTCTATCCTCTTCCTCTGTTATTTTTTGCTCTTGGTCGAAAACAATTTTTTCACTGACTGCCCAAATACAGCAACACTTAATCAACTTATTTGCTTTTGTGAAAACACAGTAGCACAAAATTTGCATGTTTCTATGAAAAACACAACAACACAGTCTTTGTAAAATATACAATAGCAATTGATCATAGTTTGTCCTTCACAACTATTCATAATTACAGTAGCATCTACTTCGCGCACTTTGCTTTCTTTACACAGACTGCGTGAACTCAGTCACAATCATAGCTGCCCTTGTTCAAATTCCAACCTCTACACAGTCTTTGCAAACACTGCAACACTCTATCGCACAACAACTTATGTGCCTATGTATAATCACAATAGCACCCTCTTCGCACAGTCTGCTTCTCCTCGATCGAACTTCTTCCCGCACTCTGCTTTTGTGAAAGTCACACTTACAAACGCACACTTCGATCAATTCGATACGACTGCTCTTTGCGCACAATAGACTTTTCTTGTGCAAACTCGATGCTCACATTCGATACTTGACACTCAAAAATAGTCCTCCTTTTATAGTAAAAATTCAAGATTAAATTCTTGATCTTAGTCGGCTGTATGTCCTTAAAATAATCATCGACTGCACAACCTTACACTTCGTCGACAAAGGTTAACTTCATCAGCTTCAACTGCCTCTACTATTCTATAGCTTTCCTAGCACAAAACTCAAACATGTCGTGATATCGCTATGCCTTTGTCTGTCGTACACCTTGTATTACTTGCTGTCATGAAATCGTGACACTACTGCCTATTGTGCGCCTTCTTTGGTTTGTTGTCATGAAATCGCTATGCCTTCTGACTTTGCTGACATCATCATGATTCTTGTCATGAAATCATGATGCTTTAGTCTGCAAGGCCTTGCTCTCTGCTCTTGTCATGATATCATGACACATCTGCTTTTGCTGACGTCATCAGCAACTCTGTCGCAAAATCATGACGCTTTAGACTCCAAAGCCTTCTTCTCAGATTCTATCGTGAAATCGTGACACCTTTGCCTCTTGCTGATGTCATCTACAACTTTGTCATGAAATCATGACACTTCTTGCTTCTTCAACCTTTTCTCGGTTTGCACTAGCGAAAATGGAACATGTCATGAAATTGAGACGCTTTCACTGCCTTAAGCACTTTTCTACCAACTGCTCGTGAAATCGGAACATGTCATGAAATCGTGACACTTTCGATGCCTTAAGCTCTTTTCTGCCAACTGCTCACAAAACTGGAACATGTCACGAAATCACGATGCTTTCGCTGCCTTAAGCTCTTTTCTGCCAACTGCTCGTGAAACTGGAAAATGTCACGAAATCACGACGCTTTCGCCACCTGCAAGCTACCAACTCAACCTGTCATGAAATCGTGACACTTTCTGCATCCGTACAACTTCTTTAAAACCTATCACAAAATTGTGACACTTTATGCAACTCAAAACTGCCAACTCAACTTGTCGTGAAATCGCGACACTTTCTGCATCCGTACAACTTTATCTATTGGATTTCTTTGATTTTTTATGAGAGACTTAACCTTCATGGAGTTGTCCTAAAATCTATAGAGTTTATCCTTGTAATCTTTATTTTCTTCTTTCAAAGAAGCCATTTCCTGTTCTAACTCACTATACTCCAGAATTTTAGAATCTAACTCATTCTTGAGTTCTTGTGACTTAGCCATAGAGACTTCAAGATTTTCTATAAGTTCATTTCTCTCCATACAAAATTCATCTAATTTAATCTTGAGTCTATCATTCTTCTTTCTTTCATTTTTCAAAACACTAAGAGCATTATTGAGTTCACATTCAAGATCCTCTATTTGATGGCACTTTGAATTATCACGGCCTTTTTCAGATTTCTTATCACTAGAGGCGCTACCTTTTTCAAAAACCATACATGCATCTTCATTGAGGTTTTCTGAAGCATCCTCATACATACTAGAAGCCAAATCATTATTTTTGCAATCATCCTCAAGGTGCCCAAAATTTCCACATCTAAAACATTTCATGATAATGAATTTATATTTCGGTTCTTCCTCTTTTTCTGAAATGAACAACATCTCATTTTCATCATCACTAGAAGAACTTTCACTATCACTACTAGAACACTTACTTGCTTTGTCTAAGTAGAAGCTCTTCTTATTCTTGTGAGAATGCCCCTTTCCATGATTGATGTACTCATCTTTGCATTTCTTGTGATTGCTGTACTCATCTTTGCTCCTTTTGTAACACCTGTACTTTTCAGAATCTTTGCTCTTAACATCCTGTATATCTTCATCACTTTCATCTTTGGAAATAGTACAGTCAGTAGCATAATGACCATACTTTCCACAGTTGAAACATCTTATATTTTTCTTGCTTTTGTGCTTTCTAGAGAATTTGCCTTTCTTGCTATAATATGCTTCTTCCTCACTAGAAGACTCATCACTCTCTTGAATCTATTTGCCTTTTGATTTCTTGGTAGCTTTGAAAGCTGCCTCTTTCTTAATATCAATATTCACTTGAGTTCTTAGCTCAAAAGTTGCAAGAATACTATGGAGCTCATCCTTTTTCAACTTATCTAAATCTTTGGCTTCCTCAATAGCAGAAATCTTTTCACTAAATCTTTTAGGAAGAGATCTTAAAATCTTATCACACACATCATTTTCAGCAAGTTCAAGACCTAAGTCTTTCATGGAGTTCACAATATCATCCATCTGAAGCATGTAGTCACTAATATTTTCATCATCATTCATCTTGAGTTATTCAAACATACCTTTAAAATGTCTCAATTTGGCCTTTTGAACATTTGCATCACCTGTATGAACAACCTGCAATTGTTTCCACATTTCACTAGCTGTCTTGCAGTGAATAACTTTGGTAAGATCAGCCTTTTGCAAACCTTTCAGGATTGCATTTAGGGCTTTTGAGTTGCTATGATGTAGGAGCCTATATTCTTTAGTATAAGGACAATTTACAGGAATGGTGTACCCATCTTCAATAACTTCCCATACCTCATTACCAAGAGCCATTAGATAGACTTTCATTCTTGCACTCCACAGACCGAAATCTGATCCATCAAGAATAGGTGCTGCATTGCCACTTGAGAAATCCATTGTGTTCTTAACCAGTTCTTCCTTCTGGCTGTAAAACCTTTTCAAAGGAACCTGCTCTGATACCAATTGAAGAACACAAGCTTATACTGAGAGGGGGGGTGAATAGTATAAGACCACTTTTAATTTTTTCTATCAGTACAGCTTTCAAATCATTAACATACAGAATAAAGATATCAGTAATAACAATAGTAAAACAATGCACAAAATGCAATCCACAAAGAGACACAACAATTTACGTGGTTCACCCAAGGTGGGCTACTCCATGGATAAAACTTTTCTTATAAAAGTTGTATCAAATTCCTCTGGGAATCCTTCTCGATTACAATGTTTATGAACCTCAGCTCAAAGGAGAAACCTTCCCCTAATTCTGCTTTGGTGATTCTCTAGAAGACCTCTACCTCCTCTGCCCTTAGCAAGTGGAATTCTGTCCACAGAAGACACCTGTCTTCCCTGCTCTGGTTGGAGATCTTTGTCCTCAACTCTATCACTGCAAAGTTGGTCCAATTTTCTGTACCAAACACAGTCCTTTGATTTGGCACAATTCTGTCATCTTCCTCTATTCTTTTTTGCACTTGGTCGAAAACAATTTTTTTGCTGACTGCGCAAATACAGTAGCACTCAATCAACTTATTTACTTTTGAAAAACATAGTAGCACAGACTTTGCGTGTTTCTATGAAAAACACAGTAGCACAGTCTTTGTAAAATATATAGCAACAATTGATCATAGTTCATCCTTCACAACTATTCACAATTACAACAGCATCTACTTCGTGCACTTTGCTTTCTTTACATAGACTACATGAACTCAGTTGCAATCATAACTGCCCTTGTTCAAATTCCAACCTCTACACAGTCTTTGCAAACACTGCAACACTCTATCGCACAACAACTTATGTGCCTATGTATAATCACAATAGCACCCTCTTCGCACAGTCTGCTTCTCCTCAATCAAACTTCTTCCTGCACTCTGATTCTGTGAAAGTCACACTTATAAACGCACACTTCGATCGATTCGATACGACTGCTCTTTGCGCACAGCAGACTTTGCTTGCACAAACTCGATGCTCACATTTGATACTTGACACTTGAAAACAGTCCTCCTTTTATAGCAATAATTCAAGATTAAATTCTTGATCTTAGTCGGCTGTATGTCCTTAAAACAATCGACGGCTGCACAACCTTACACTTTGTCAACAAAGTTTAACTCTGTCAGCTTCAACCGCCTCTGTTGTTCTGTAGCTTTCCTAGCACGAAAGTCAAACATGTCGCAATATCACTATGCCTTTGTCTGTTGTACACCTTGTATTACTTGCTGTCGCAAAATCATGACACTACTGCCTGTTGTGCACCTTCTTTGGTTTGTTGTCACGAAATCACTATGCCTTCTGACTTTGCTGACATCATCATGATTCTTGTCATGAAATCATGACGCTTTAGTCTGCAAGGCCTTACTCTCTGCTCTTGTCATGAAATCGTGACACATCTGCTTTTGCTGACATCATCAACAACTCTGTCATGAAATCACGACGCTTTAGACTCCAAAGCCTTCTTCTCAGCTTTTGTCATGAAATCGTGACACCTTTGCCTCTTTCTGACGTCATCTGCAACTTTGTCATGAAATCATGACACTTCTTACTTCTTCAACCTTTTCTTGGTTTGCACTAGCAAAAATGGAACATGTCGCAAAATCGTGATGCTTTCGCTGCCTTAAGCACTTTTCTGCCAACTGCTCACGAAACTGGAACATGTCATGAAATCGCGACGCTTTCGCTGCCTTAAGCTCTTTTTTGCCAACTGCTCATGAAACTAGAACATGTCGCAAAATCATGACGCTTTCACTGCCTTAAGATCTTTTCCGCCAACTGCTCACGAAACTGGAACATGTCACAAAATCGTGATGCTTTCACCACCTACAAGCTGCCAACTCAACCTGTCATGAAATCATGACACTTTTTGCATTCGTACAGCTTCTTTGAAACCTGTCACAAAATTGTGACACTTTCTGCAACTCAACACTGCCAACTCAACTTGTCGTGAAATCACGACACTTTCTACATCCGTACAACTTCATTGAAACTTGTCATAAAATCACTACACTTTTGCCTGCTTTGCCTCTGCCTTCCAGCATTTCATGAAATCACGACAGATTTGCTCAAACTTTCTCTCTCCTTAAACATGTCACGAAATCGTGATAGTTTTTCCAGCTTTGCATCTGCCTTCTAGCATGTCGTGAAATCGTAACAGTTTTGCCAGAACTTTCTCTCTCCTAAAACATGTCGCGAAATCGTGACAGTTTTTGCAGCCGCCTGCAAAATTTTTCTAATTTATCTTTTTCTTGATCTTTTGCAACTGGGCTACTCTGATTTTCTTGGAGACTTATTGACCAGCTGAAACCTTCATCAAAACACATACTTAGACAACAAATCAAATTGCTTCAAGTACTCCTTGACATCAAAGACAACAACTACCAAGAGCTCCTTTGACATCAATGACAACAACTATACTTGAGCAAAGGCAATGTACTCAAGGTACCCAAAATTGCCAACGAGATCTAAAGAAATATGGAACATAGAAAATTTGTATCAGCTATAGATATTTAAATGAAATCACTATGAAAAATCATTATCCACTTCTTGGATAGATGAATTTTTGGAGTAGCTTGATGGTGCAAAGTTCTACACCAAAATTGATCTCAAATCTAGGTATCATTAAATACTCGTAAATCCCACTAACATATGAAATATTAGATTCAAATATGAAGAGGGTTTGCTTGACCAATTAGTTATACCTTTTGGCTTAACCAATGCATATACCACATTCATGAGAATGATGGATGGCATCCTATATTCGTACACTAACTCATTTATGGTAGTCTACTTAGATGGAATTATTACCTATAGTAAGATATGGGAGAAGCATCTACAACCTATTCAATTGGTTTTTTAGACTCTTTGAATACACACGATATATGATAATTTAGAGAAGTGCCCATTTAACATGATGAAGATTTAATGAAATAGTTTTAAAGTACCTCATATATGACAAAGAGTTCTATATCATTATCGAAGCATGCCAATAGTGGAAGCATTAAATATTGGGTAAATAAACCAACATCCATAGAGATAATATACCCTTGGAATTCATTCAGATATAGATTATGTAAGGAATGAGAGACATCCAAAATTGAGTCGTATATCTATAGCAGTTTCATTTGATCATTAAGAACAAGAAAGGAAGTGTCAATTCATTAGAAAATTGTTTGAAATGACCTCCAAGAATAGTTCTCACCATAATTATTGATTCATATGGGTATGTAACTTTTGATTGGTCCAAGACATGTTGCAATTTCATGGCTTCAAGCAGCAAAATGGAGCAAGGAGGCAGAAATGTCACGATTTCATGACATGTTGTTTCGTGACTCAAAGCAAAGAGAGAGATCTAAGGGGAAAAAGTGTCACGATTTCACGACATGTTACTTCATCGCGGTTCGAAGCACCCAGAAAGAGCAAAGTAGAAAATGTGTCGTGATATCACGACATGTCACAATTTCATGGCTGTAAGCATCAAAAGGGAGCAAGGAGGCAAAGGTGTCGCGATATCGTGACATGTTGCTTTTTCATGACTCAGAGCAAAGAGAAAGAGCTAAGGGGAAAAAGTGTCACGACTTCGTGACATGTTGCTCTATTGTGGTTCGAAGCTTCGAGTAAGGGCAAAGATGGAAAAATGTCACGATTTTGTGACAGGTCGCATTTTTGCATGACGGGGGACCGAGAAATAATCACAGACTCACACTCACGAATTCCAAATTTTCTCTGTATTAAATCTAGAAAAATACACTTGCAAATAGCCCGTAGGCTTACAAATGACCAGCGCTCGGCTTGGTCTTCAAAATCACACCACTGCGTCTATTCCCCGATCCACCACCACCATCTATTACAATTTCCCCCGTTTTTTATCAAGGTCTCGGCCCTCGATGTCATTAATCACCCTTCTGGAAAATACATTAAATTAAACCTGCAAAATCGGCTTCCCCCGTCGAATCTTAAATTTTCCTTCCGTAATTGGCCAACTCCCTGACCCGCCATGAAAGCATGCATTTAATAGGTCCTTGACCTGCAACCATCGCTTTATCAGAATATCTATCTGTGACCACTATCTCTTTTCTTGCGCATAGGGCTGTCCACGTGTCCATTTTTTATTTGCCTTCAATCGGTCGCGATATCATGACATGTCGTGATATCGCGACCATTTCTGCCTGTGAGCCCCTTGTCCAGTTTGTGTCATGATATTATGACATGTCACGATATCGCGACCATTTTTGCCTGCGAGCCCCTTGTCCAGTTTGTGTCGCGATATCGTGACATGTCACGATATCACGACCATTTTTGCCTACGAGCCCCTTGTCTAGTTTGTGTCGCGATATCATGACCATGTCCACCTATGAGCCCCTTGTCCAGTTTGTGTCACTATATTGCGACATGTCACGATATCGTGACCATTTTTGCCTACGAGCCCCTTGTCCAGTTTGTGTCACGATATCGCGACAAAAACCTCTACCTTGCCTTAGTTCCTCTTCACATTCACCTTCTGGTCCAACTTTTGCCTTTGCCTTTGCCCTCGCCTTCTGGTCGTCGTGACATCGCGACGTCGCGATATCGCAATGAAACTGCCCCCATGCCTTAGTTCCCAAATGTTGTTGTGATATCGTGACGTCGCGATCACTTCACCTTAGTATTCAAATGTTGTCACGATATCACGACGTCACAATATCGTGACAAAACTTCCACTTCACCTTGCACTCCAATTGATGTCACGATATCGCGACGTCACGATATCGCGATGGAATTCTGACTTGTAAAGAAAAAGAATTAAAACACAATACTTAGAAAAATTTAGGTTGTTGCTAGGTTGCCCTGCTATCATCGAATGCTCCTGCATCAGACACCCGGGGTAAATGGAGAAGTGACCTTCACTTCTATCTTTGTTCGGTCTGCGTCTCTTGTAACAGCTCCAAACGTGCACCTGCTCTGTAGCCTGCTTAAACCCCGTCTCCTGGCAAAAATATTTTTTGCCTTCTACCAGACAAATTCTGGCACTGCTGCACACCTTCTCGTCCACTGCCTGTAGTGGCTTTAATTTATGGCGCACTCCATATTTCATCAAGGAGTATGTATTTGCACGACCATCATGCACTGCACTTCGATCAAAGTGCCATGGCCTTCCTAACAGAAAATGGCAAGCATCCATGGGGAAAACATCACACAGGACCTCATCTTGGTACTTCCCAATATTGAACATGACTAAGCACTATTCACGGACCCATGCTCTATGGTCCTTCCGTAACCACGCAATCCAGTATGGATGCGGGTGTCTCCTCCTTTCCAATTGTAACTTAGCAACCATATCTTCGGAGACTAAGTTATCTGTACTCCCATTGTCTATAATAACATTACAGACTTTGCTTGCACTTTTGCATTGCATGCAGAATAGGCTTCTCCTCTGCTCTGGCTTGTCTTCCTCAATCATCATGGCTCTCCTCATAATCATTGCTTCCCCTCTCTCTGCTTCTTCAGAATGTTCAGATCCAACATCTTCCTCTGCCACAACAACTCTGGCTGGACCCACATGTTTCTTGTTCATCCTCTCGGGGTGCTAGGGACACTCATATGCCCGATGTCCCTCTTCTCCATAGTGGAAATAGGTTCCTCGAAACACTCCGCTTCCATGCCCACGTCCAGATCTATCTCTTCCCCTTGGGTAGCCATTGTTTTGAACTTGGGGTTTGGGTTCCTCATCTTCCTTCTGATCCCGATTGTTGCTAACCTCTTCTTTCTTCTCCTATTTTCCTTCCTCTTTTCTTCCACTAGTATTTCCTCCATGCCCTCTTCCTCTTTTCTTGCTCTCAAACCTTCTGTTCAGTTTTTCTTCAACCTTCAGAGAAAACTGGTAAGCATCTTCAATGGTGCTCACCCGAACTAGGCTCAACTCTTCCTGGATACTGGGTCTCAACCCATTAATATAACGGGCCACCTTCTCCTTGCTTGCTTCTAAATGGCTAGTTTTTATGGAGATTTTATAAAACTCCTCTGTTTATTCTTGGACAGTTTTGTTCCTTTGTCTCAAACTCTGCATCTTTCTTAGCAGATCCAACTCGTAATCTGTCAAAATAAACTATCTTTTTAATTTTTCTACCATTTGTTCCCATTTTGTTATTATCTCTTTTCCTATTCTATTCTATTCCAGCTGTACTCCCTTCCACCATATGCTGGCATGACCTTTCAATTTGGTCTTAGCAAATCTGACCCTCTCGGGATCTTCAACTTCTTCATACTCGAAGTATTCTTCCAGATCATTGATCCAGTCGATCAATTCCTCCGGATCCAGGTTCCCGGAATACATAGAAACCTCCATCTTTAGCCTCTTCCCAGTCTGGGATATGGCCCTGTATAGTCTGGCTTGTGCTAGATCTACAGCCTCTTCTTCTTCTTTAGACTGGTTTTCTTCTTCATCCACTTCATCCTCACTACCGTCATCTCTTCTTAGTTCGTGTCCTCTATGCAGTTCTTCTTGTAGGGCCTAAACTTGCCACTGCAAATCTCGGACATCTGCTGCTATCACCATGCCTCTCCCACCAATGGGGTTTCTTCTTGGAGGCATTCTACTCACTTTCTCACAAGCCATTCCCACAGATCCTGGTGTAACTACCTCACGTTCGGCGATATGTTACACACTCAGGAACTTTCAGCTCTGATACCACTGATGGGGGACCGAGAAATAATCACAGACTCACACTCACAAATTCCAAATTTTCTTTGTATTAAATCTAGAAAAATACACTTGCAAATAGCTCGTAGGCTTACAAATGACCAGCGCTCGGCTTGGTCTTCAAAATCACACCACTGTGTCTATTCCCCGATCTACCACCGCCATCTCTTACAATTTTCCCCAATTTTTTTATCGAGGTCTCGGCCCTCGATGTCATTAATCACCCTTCTGGAAAATACATTAAATTAAACCTGCAAAATCGGCTTCCCCCGTCGAATCTTAAATTTTCCTTCCGTAATTGGCCAACTCCCTGACCCACCATGAAAGCACGCATTTAATAGGTCCTTGACCTACAACCGTCACTTTGTCAGAATATTTATCTATGATCGCTATCTCTTTTCCCACGCACGGGCCATCCATGTGTCCATTTTTTATTTGCCTTCAACCGATCGTGATATCACGACATGTCATGATATCATGACCATTTCTTCCTGCGAGCCCCTTGTCCAGTTTGTGTCGTGATATCGCGACATGTCGTGATATAGCGACCATTTCCACCTGAGAGCCCCTTGTCCAGTTTATGTCGTGATATCACGACATGTCGTGATATCGTGACCATTTTTGCCTGCAAGCACCTTGTCCAGTTTGTGTCGCGATATCGTGACCATTTTCTCCTGTGAGCCCCTTGTCTAGTTTGTTTCAAGATATTGTGACATGTCATGATATCACGACCATTTCTGCCTATGAGTCCCTTGTCTAGTTTATGTCACGATATCATGAAAAAAACCTTCGCCTTGCCTTCGTTCCTCTCTGCCTTTGCCTTCTGGTCCAACTTCTGCCTTCCCCTTTGCCCTCGCCTTCTGGTCGTCGCGACATCGTGATGTCGTGATGTCACGACGAAACTGCCCTCGTGCCTTAGTTCCAAAATGTTGTCACGATATCGCGACAATGCGATATCACGATAAAACTACCGCTTCACCTTAGTCTTCAAATGTTGTCGTGATATCGTGACAAAACTACCGCTTCACCTTGCACTCCAATTGATGTTGTGATATTGCGACATCGTGATATCACGACGAACTTCTACCTTGTAAAGAAAAAGAATTAAAACACAATACTTAGAAAAATTTAGGTTGTTGCTAGGTTGCCCTGCTGTCGTCGGATGCTCCTGCATCATCGCGGCTTCAAGCATCAAAAGGAAGGAAGAAGGCAGTAGTATCGCAATTTCATAACATGTTTTTCGCAACTCGAAGCAAAGAAAATGAGCTAAGGGGAAAAACTGTCATGATTTCGTGACATGTCATTTCGTCACAGCTGAAAGCTTGGAGCTTAAGTAAAGAAGGAAATGTGTCGCGATTTCATGACATGTCGCATTTTTGTGGCTTAAATCTTCAAAAGGGAGCTTAGAGGCAGAACTGTAGTGATTTCATGACATGTTTTTTTGTGACTCGAAGCAAAGAGAAAGAGATAAGGGGAAAAAGTGTCACGATATCACGACATGTAGCATCATCACGATCTGTTGCACCAAGAAAGAGCATTCAAGGAAAAGTGTCACGATTTCGTGACATGTCGCATTTTCGTGGCAACAAGCGTCAAAAGGGAGCAAGGAGGCAGAAGTGTCATGATTTCGTGACATGTTTTTTCGTGGTCCGAACCAAAGAGAATGAGCTAAGGCAAAAAAGTGTCACGATGTTGCGACATGTTGCTTCATCATGGTCTGAAGCTTTGAGAAGGTGCATAGGAGGTAATATGTCATGATATTGCGACATGTCGCATTTTCGCAGCTACAAGCATCGAAAGGTAGTAAGAAGGCATAAGTTTCATGATTTCACATGTTTTTTCGTGACCAACAGAGCAGAAAGAGAGCACGATGGAAAAGGTGTCGCGATATCGCGACATGTTGCATTTTCGTGGTGTTGTAAGCCACCTTTGGCTAGTAAGGTTAGAAGGTCAAGGATACTCTGCTGGTCTTTGGTTCTGGTCCCCAGATTTATGTTGACTTTGTACAAAGGTTTTGTGTCAACCTGAAAAACCCATTTTGATATAAAATCTTTCACGTATAAAAAAAAAAAACTTTTGTTTGGTCCACCTTGTATAAAGTAGCTTTTGATTTTATAGATACATACTAAGCTCTTTGGGTGAATAAGCATGTTCCTAATAATTATTTGTAAGATAACCTCCTTTTTTTCATGGGATATATTGGTGTTCTAGCTAGTGAGCAATCAAATATTATTTGGAAAGTACACATTAGCAAAGTAGAAAGTTACTTTGGGATCAAGAAACTAATGACAATTCTTCAAAAGCATTTATATTGGCCCAAAATGAGGAATGATATCAAGAGGTACACCGATTCCTATACCCCCTATGTGGTCACCAAACCAAACAATAAGAATCAAGGATTATATACACTATTTTTAGTGCCATCCAAGCCTTGGGATATGTATTCATGGATTTCCATTCAATATTTCCCACATCTAAGCATGGTAATGATTATGTTTTTGTAATAATAATTATTTTTCAAAAATTACTATCATGATTCCTTGCAAGAAGCCCATTTTAACTGAGACAACTAAGCCCTATTTTAATCATGTGTGGCTCAAATTTGGCTTGCCAAATTCTATTATATTTAAAATTATAGAATATTTCTAAGCATTTCTATTCGACCCTATGGAGAATGATGAAAATAAAATTGACCATGTCCACATTCTACCAATCTTAGATTAATGACTAGACAAAAGTTGTGAATTGACTAATTGTATATCTTCTTAGAACATACAATTCCAAGCATCCATGCACATGGTACAAGAGCCTCCCATATATTTAGAATATGTGCAATCAATATCTACATATCTATACCAAACATAATTCATTTCATTTTTATTTTGGATTCCAATTGTTGGCACTCATTGGTGTAGCTCTCCCTATGCAACCTATGGAATACTTACCTTATGGGTAGAAAGAAATAAAAAGTAGCATTATTTGTGGAATAGATTCAACATATATAATAATAGGTCCATGAGCTTTTGGATAAGATAAATAAAAATACAAGCAATGTCATGATCAACATTCAATTCCACATGAATTCAAGTATAGAGATAAGATATGGTTACATATTTAGAAAGACATATTTGGAAGACCCCATAGGAATATTAGTTCTATTTGCTATGGACCATACATTATTACTAAAAAGGTATGAGAGAATGCTTTTGAATTGAATATTCCATATTATCTTGGTGTACATCCAATTTTCAAAGTTGAACTTCTTAGGCCCTATCATACAACTCTATTAGACACTTTTAATAGAGTATAACAATTGATTAACTCAATTCAAATAGTTTAGAACCACTAAATTAGGATCATAATGTTAACACATAGACTAAGACCACCAAAAGGTATTCTATTCATATGTGTAAAGTGGTCTAGGATAGCTTGGTAATTGAGGGGAATGGTTCACAAAATATTAAATAAAGAAATTATTTCCATATATGATTCTATGGGGATAATTAATTTTTAAGGAGGGATGAATGGTCCAAGAATCTAAACATTTTGGAGCATGTATTTATGTCCAAAAAATCTTTAAAATCTATTTTTATCCTAACCACATTGTTAAGGACATTACTTTGTGTTTGAGACTCCATTTTGATCCATTCAAGAAGCATTGGAAAGCTTATATGAGGAAACAAATTTTCAATGGGGAACTATAACATAGGTAGGATAGCTAGCAATTATTTCAAAAAATATCTAAAGGTCCTAAAATATGCAAAAAAAAATATTTGCTAAAAATATTAATTTTCTTTTTTTTAGATTTTTTTAGTCAAAATGCATCTCTAGCCATGTTGACTTATCATTAGAAGATAAAACTTAAAGGGTAAGTTATATCTATGTAATGTTTCTTTAATATGGATTCTATAAATCATGGAAGGTGAACCACCATATTTTCATATGGGTGAAATTCTAACTCATGAAAAGAAAACAACCACATTTCCATCAAGTAACCCTCCATATTCAATCTGGTGGATTTCTAACATGTAAAAATATAGTATAAAGAGATATGCGCCCTTGAATATAAAAATAATAAGTAGTTGGATGCAAATTTATAGACTCCCATCTCCTCTTAGAGATTGCTTGCATATACTCTATTTTTTTAGCAATAAAATCATTCTCTTAATTTGATTATAATTATGTATTTTGATTTGCTATACTCTATAATTTATAACTTTCACTATCTTGATATTTCTTAACTCAAAAGTCTAAGTTTTGGATCAAAATCATAAATAAACATAAAAAAATTATTTGAATTTGCACCTCCATAACTTGTAATCTTGTATTTAACTAATCATGTTGATCTTCACCTTTGTAAACTTTAAATTTTAGAATGCAATTGGCAAAATGAGATTCTATCTTTAACAAAAATGATATAAAGGAGTTGATTGCTAAATAATATAGATATGAGGATGATGAAGAATATACTTGATATAAAGGCAAGTTAGAAATCATCTAATTAGGCTAATAAAATTTTTAATGTTTATTATTTTGATGTGAGTGACCCATAATAGAAGCCACATATAGCTTTAAAAAAATTTCAATCTTGTCATGATCTACAATATGCTTATTGAGAGGAAATAAATATTGAGATTATTTCACAATAGTGAGAAACACAAATATCATATTACTATGGTATCCATAGCCATAATTTGTCCTTGCTATTACCATTATATAAGGCTAAGAAAAACCACATGAAGTAATGTTAGTCTCAATTAAAATATTACTTGAATGACCAAATCCTTAGGGATGAAAATGTAAAATTTCCATTTGAAGTCTGATATCATTATGTTATCATGATGAAAAAGTGTTCCAAACCCTTCATGGCATAACATGTGTAGATTTTATCATTTGAATGTGAAATATTTATGTCACTAGTGTTTAATATAATTAATGATTAGGTATTTCTACAAGATGGTTCAACCTAAATTCCATCTATAAAACCATTCTTATAGATTAAGCAATCATCACTTTCTTCATTTGTTACATGTCCCAAGTAAAATTTTACATAATATTATAGCATCATGGATCTTTTAAAAAATATTAAATGTGTATAGCTATGTAATACCACCTTTCTCATTCATCTAATTTATATGTAAGGAGATACAATAGATCATGTGGACTCCCTTGTTAAATGATATTTGACATCTTCTACAATTGAGCTATGAGATGACTTTATTTATTCCATTGTATATATTTTATTTTTATGTTATCATGATATAAAAATGGATTTAAACCCCTTATGGAATAATATGTGTAGATCTTATTGTTGGAATGTGGATTTTTTATGTCACTAGTGTTTAATATAATTAATGATTAGGTATTTCTATAAGATGGTTCAACTTAACTTCCATATATAAAACCATTCCTATAGATTAAGCAATTATCACTTTTTGGTTCAAATTAATGTTCATCTATAAAACCATTCCTATAGATTAAGAAGTTATCACTTTTTGGTTCAACTCAAATTACATCTATAAAACCATTCCTATAGATTAAGAAATTATCACTTTATTCATTTGTTACATGTCTAAAGAAAATTTTTACATAATTTTGAGGCATCATGGATCTTATTTTTTTTATTGAACATCTTTTTTTTTTAAGAGAAAAACCCCTTGCATGTCCGCCTTGGTATGAGAGACCACAAACAGGGGTTCTAAACTGTCAAAGTCATCCAGGAGTCACACCCGACCCTACTCGCACCAACATTATCAATTGGATTTTGGATACCCAATTCAGCTTTTTGGTAGGGTGGAGATTTGAACCTGGGACCTCCCTTGGAGGATTTCCCTCTCCTCTCCAACTCACCTACAACACCTAGGTTTTTATTGAACATCGTTTACATATATCAATGCTCTTTTTGAGCAAACATAGGAGGAATCAACCTCACAACCACATGGATGATAATAACCAGGAAACTGCCATTACACCAAATGTCGTTCGACATCATGGATATTATATATATATATATATATATATATATATATATATATATATATATATTTTAATACATGGTGGAATCAGTATCTGCTACGAGTCCGGGCAGGTTGTCCGACATTTTATGGTCATCATAGTATTCTGCACTGTTTGCCCCAAAAGCCGCCACTCAGATCTTCACATAGTCCGCCCCTATAACCACCATGCCACGATCATTTTAAACCTTTTACGCCACTAAAAGCACTAGGAAGGGGACAAGCGTTCAGTCAGGCGAGGCCCGAGATTTGAACCTTGGACATCTTTAAAAAAATATTAAAGATGTATAGTTATGTAATACCACCTTTCTCATTCATCTAATTTATATGTAAGGAGAGATATTAGATCATTTGGACTCCCTTGTTAAATGGAATTTGACATCTTCTATAATTGAGCTAAGGGATAGCTTTATTTATTTTATTGTATATATTTTATTTTTATGTTATCATGATATGAAAGGGATCCAAAAACCTTATGGCATAACATGTGTAAATATTATCATTGAAATGCGGAATCTATATATCACTAGTATTTAATATAATTAATGATTAGGTATTTCTACAAGATGGTTCAACTTAACTTCCATATTTTAAACCATTCATATATATTAAGCAATTATCACTTTATATATTCATTACATGTCTTGAGGAAAATTTTAAATAATTTTGAGGCATTGTGGATCTTTAAAAAATATAAAAGACATAGTTATGTAATACCACCTTTCTCATTCATCTAATATATGTAATGAAAGATACTAAATCATGTGGACTCCCTTGTTAAATGACATTTGACATCTTCTATAATTGAGCCATGGGATGGCTTTATTGATTCCATTGTATATATTTTATTTTTATGTTATCATGATATGAAAAAGGATTTAAACCCCTTATGGAATAAAATGTGTAGATATTATTGTCGGAATGCCAAATATTTATGTTACTAGTGTTAGAGAATTTTACATTATTTGATTTATAGTTTGTATTTCTCTCTATGTGCAGGATATGCACAAGTGTCATAGATATGAGAGTAATTAGAAAGTCAAGAGTCTTGCATACAAGTGGCAAGATGAGAAGCCAAAAATTTAATAGTTGTAATAGTCAAAAACTTGAAGAGCCATCTTATACAACTATATTATGGAGACAAAGCTCCATAGAGTATAATATGTAAGATAATTTTATATGCATGATACTTATTTTGTAAGTATTTATTCATGTACGAATGATTTTGGTAATTTACATTCATATTTTATATTATAAGTGAATGCTATTTCATTATAATATTGGTCTTGATATATATTTAATTGCTCATATATTATTCTACTCTTGATCATTGATAATTTTGGCCTATGATATTGGTGGCTTATTTATTTTGAGACCTATGATATTTTGTGGTAATAAGGCTTAAAATCCAATAGTCGTATCAGAGCCACCACTTTATCCATTTTTTATAGAGTTATTTTATTAGCCACCATTATTTAACTCTATCTATTTTTTATAGAGTTAATTTAGATTATGTTCACTTTGAAAGCAGTTAAGACTTGGAATTTATTTTTAAAAGGTCAAATTTAGTAGATATTGAGGGGATAAGGATAAGTCACCCTGATTTGGATGCTAGGGTTTGTCCACTTGGTTTAATAAAAACTAGTTAAGACTAAGACTCAGCTAAGATTGATTAAAATCCAACTCAAAAGAAAGTTTAAAGTTTGAGGACATTCAAAGTCACCTTGACATTGATACTGGATTCTCTACAAAATAGGAGAATCATATTTTGTTCTTAGGTTTGACCTAAGATATTGAAGATAGATTTCATAGTTTTAATTTTATATATTGAAGAAGCCTCTAGACATATTTAGTAGAGCCATAATTCATCATAGAAGTAGAATTTGGCCACCATTCAAGCAACCAATAAAGAAGTTAAAGTGTACAACATCTAAGAAGCCAACATAAGAGGAAGAGGTCAACATTAAAGGGCCTATATACAAAGAAATACTAAGCATCTGCATAAGGAAGACTAAACACCTGCACAAGATATACTACAAAATATCAAAGCAACAAGTTTAGAAGAGAAAGTGATCAACTTTGGAAGAGAAAGTGGCTAGCTAGGAATCTAAAGTGTGCTATCAAAAGAGCAACAAAGAGTGTTGAAGTAATAGTAGAGAGTGTTGGAGAAATAATACCATAATAAGAGAATGTGCATCAATTCATAATAGAACTTGAGTATTGTCCAAAGAACAAACTAACATAGAGCACTATTAAAAATAAAGTGCATAGTCTAGAACAATAAGTGCTATTAGAGAGCATTGTTATAGAAAAAAGAACACAATCTAGAACAAGAAGTGCTAACATAGAGCACTATTATAGGATAAAAAACATGGTCTATTATAATTCCATACATAACACATGTCTAAGGAGTTTTCCAATGCTTGAAGCTAGCCTAAGGAAGTCCTTTCCGCATGCATAAGGAGATTAAGAAGACCCCAAGCATGCTAAAGGAAATAGGGAAGAGTACATTGAAGGAGATCGAAAAGAGCACATTGAAGAAGATTGGAAATGCTTCAATCATGTTGAAGGAGATTGGAGAGTCTTCAAGCATGTTGAAGGATATTGGAAAGTCTTTGAGCATGCCAAAAGATATCAGGAAGGCTTCGAGAACACATAAGGAAAATATCGAGCAAAGGAAACTCAACCTCAAGTTCACTATTCACCAAAGGAGATGAGGAAAGTCTCTTAGCATACTACAAAGGCGAACGTAAAATTTTTATATAATGCTAAGATGCTTTTATGCTATATTTCAAGAATCAAGGGATAGTAAGCACCAATTTTAGAAATTCAAACACCTAAGCGTAGTAGTCATATTAAGCGCAACAAAGGAAGGTGACGCATAAATGTTATGGAATAAGGCATTATTCTTGGTATGTTACAAATTTCCTTCATTACCTTATTGCTTGGAGGGAAAGCAAAAATATTTAAATTTAAATTTTATCAAATTGTTTAAGTAGGGAATTATAAGGTTTTCTACCTTATTATCTATTTAAAAGTTCATTTATTTTGAAAAGCTCATTTTTGATAAGTTTTTAGAAATTATTTAAATATTTGGAGATAAAAGGTTTTCTACTAGGGTTTTAAGATTTCTTTATTAGAAAGACTTAAGTTTTTGAAAATATTGGAGTTATTTTAGGTTTGAAGACTTTTAAAGTTTTTTCTAATTTAGAAATACTTTCTAAAATTTGAAATTTTGTAAATTCAAATGCAGTAGGGAGTTAAAAGGATTACTACATCAAAGGTTTAGAAAATTTAAAATTTGTAAATTTCTTATTTTAGTTATTTTTTAACTTGGGAGATATAAGGATTCCTACTTCAAAGGAATTAGATCATTGAATCTATCATGGATTACTAGTATATTGATTTAGGAGAAAGTAGACATATGACAAGAAATAAACAATGGTTTAAAACTTTTCAAGAGAAATATGAAAAACTAATTGTTATAGCAGATAGTATGACTTATGAAATTAAAGAAGTAGGAGATGTTCTAATTGATTTATCAAATGAAAAGGGGGTAGTTAATGATGTACTATATGTACCTGGATTGACTACAAATATTCTTTCACTATCTCAAGTAATGGGTCAAAATATAGCAGTTGAATTCAAATTTATTAAAAAAATAAAGCATGCCTTATTACCAAACAATAAAAAGTCATAGCTTCTAGTTCTTATAAAAACAGTCTATTTGTTTTAGACACATCATCAAATATAGATTTAATAATAGGAATTTTAGAAATAAAAGAACTTTGGCATAAAAGGCTAGGACATATAAGTGCATCTTAATTAAATGAGATGAGTAAACATCAAATGGCTAAAGGTTTGTCTAAACTATCATGGGAATATACAATATGTCTAAAATATCTTGTAGGAAAACAACATAGAATACCTTTTGAACTCAGTCTATATAGAGCTCAAGAACCATTAGAATTAATATATACAAATTTATGTGGTCCAATGAATGCTACTAGTCTTGGAGGACATAGATATTATCAACTATTTATTGATGACTATTCTAGAAAAATGTGGGTGTATTTTATGAAATTCAAATATGAAGCATTTAGTTGCTTTAAAAAATTCAAACAATTAGTAGAAAAAGAAACAAGAAAATCAATCAAGAGTCTCCATTCAAATAGAGGAGAATTTTATCAAAGGAATTTAAATCTTTCTTAGAAACAAATGGTATAAAATGATGGCTTACCATAGCATATTCATGTCAAAAAAATGGTATTTAAAAAATAAAAAATAGATCTATTATGGAAATGGTTTGTTGTATGCTAAAATAAGCTCATCTTGATCATCAATATTGGGTAGAAGCGGTCAAAACAACTGTGTAGTTACAAAATAGATCACCCACAAGAATAATTAAAAATATTACTCTTGAAGAAGTATGGTCAAGATAAAAACCAACAGTAGAAAATTTAATAATCTTTGGATGTAAGGCAAACATGCATATTCTAAAGCAAAGGATAACTTAATTATATGACAAAACTATGTATGAAATATTTTCTGATTATGATGATGATTCAACAAGATATAGAATAATTGATCCAACTACAAAGAAAATCTACATAAGCAAAGATGTAGTATTTGATGAGGGAAACAAAAATGTTATTAAAGAACAAAAAATAGATACAAGAACAATTCTAAGTCTT
Organism: Wollemia nobilis; assembly: GCA_028583015.1. Taxonomy (NCBI): domain Eukaryota; kingdom Viridiplantae; phylum Streptophyta; class Pinopsida; order Araucariales; family Araucariaceae; genus Wollemia; species Wollemia nobilis. The sequence continues at coordinate 2,873,173 of JAQPPZ010016675.1, forward strand.
TTAGAAGAAGAAGTTTCATCAAGTGAAGAATCAGAATAAAAAATATATGATGAAGAAATTAAAAATTTAGAAACTACTACAACACTACAAAGGAAAGAACCAATATGGCTTAGAGATACACTTAAGGACTCAAAATTAGAGAAAATGATAGATCTTACTACTAGAAGACCACAATATCATAGTTTAACAAGAATAAATACGAGATTGATGAGTTATATAGTAGAATCTATGACTACTCAAGCTACTTTAAACCATCCTAAATGGAAGACAACTATGGAATCAGAATATGAAACATTAATGAAAAATAAAATATGAAATCTAGTTGATCTATCATAAGGAAAGAAAGTAGTAGGATGTAAGTGGGTCTAAGATAAAATAAAAAGCAAATGGTTCTCTAGACAAATACAAATCCTGATTATTTGCAAAAGGATATACTTAAACAAAAGGAATAGATTATGAAGAAACCTTTACATCAACAACAAGAATGAATACTATAAGAATAATTTGTGCTCTAGCAGCACACCTTGGATGGAAACTTCATCAAATGGATGTAAAAAGTGCATTTCTTAATGATGATCTTGAAGAAGTATATATGTCACAACTAGAAGGATTTGTGATCAAAGGGCAAGAACAAAATATTTGTAAATTAAACAAATCTTTATATGGTCTAAAATAGACACCAAGAGCATGGTACTTAAAGATTAATAACCATTTTTTATAGCATAATTTTAAAGGAAGTTTATTATATTCAAATCTCTATACAAAAAAAATTGAACTAGGAAAATAGTACTTATAGTATATGTTGACGATATAGTAATAAGAAGAAGCTCTAGAAGTCTGATAGATAAAGTTAAAAGGGATCTAGAAAATGATTTTGAAATGATATATTTGGGGCTTCTTCATTATTATCTTGGTTTGGATATTTTCTAAAGTGAAAATAATATAACAATAACATAAAAAAAGTATAGAAAATCATTACTTGAAAAATACATAATGGGTTGAAGGTTTGAAATTTTTTAGACTAGTCTATTCTCAACAATGTTTAACTTGAAGCTTGGATTCTAATTGCTAATAAGTTGAAGTTTCAAGTCATTAAAGAGAGAAATGAAGAGGATGATATCTTCTAGGTAGGAAAATAATGGATCATTTTCAGTCAAGTCCACCTACAATATGTTGGCTGTCAAGATTCCTCTATGGGTCCCACCTTTCAAAGTATGGCTTAAAGGTCTAATATCAAAGGTGAATATATTTTTTGGTTGAAAACTCAAAATTAGATTTAGACCATTAAAAATATAAAAAAAAAGGTTCGTTGATGTCAAACAAATATTACCTTTGTGGTGCCAATGAGGAACATACAAACCATCTATTCTTTCAATGTTCGTTCTCTATGGAAGTTCTTAACTCTATTTTTAATTTTTTAGGACTAAGTTGGATGGTTTAAAGTTTGCTTGTTGATGTTTTTACTCAATGGTCATATCCTTTTTACTCTCCAAGTTTGAAATGTTTTTGGAACTTCTATTTACCACATATTTTTTAGCATGTGTGGAAGGAGAGGAATAGTAGAATTTTTAAAAAATTTAAAAGAGATTCTACGTTTGTTTGTGCTAGAGCATTGGCTTCCACCCTAGAGAATGTGTCCTCTCTAGCTTTGGAGGAGAGCAGATTTGAGGAGGTTGAGCTCAAAAGGAAAAATTACTTTCAATAGAGCAATAGGGTTGATGGTCTTCCTGGTCCTAATCCTTGGACCCATGTGAAGTGGGAACCTCCTTCTTTGGATTGGGTTAAACTCGATGGACCTTCAAAGGGTAATATCAATAATATAGGCATTGATGGGGTGCTTAGGTATGATAGAGGTGGGCTTCTGCTAACGTATACCAAATTATTAGATATCCAAACTTGCCATGTTGTGAAGGCTAGATATATTTATCAGGATCTCCTACTTGTGGAGAAGATGAGGTGTCAAAGGTGATTCAATCCCCGAGTGGAACATTAAGGCTATGATTATGAAATCTAGAAGGATTATTTAGGCTAGAGAGGATAGGGAGATAAAGCATATCTTTAGAGAAGGAAATTTCAATGCTGAATTTATGGTAAACCTAGGTATGTCTCAATGGTTTGTCTATTTGGAGAGACAATTTTACTAAAGATCTTCTTAAATTGGATTTAGTGATGCATGCTTCTTGATTCTCAGTAATATTTTACTATTTATGAAGGTTTTGTGCATAGTCATGTAGGAGTGTTGGTTAGCTAGGGGGCTCACCAACATTGTTCTAATTTTGTTTCTTGTATCAAGTTGTAGCTGGTTTACTTGGTTATGGGTGGTTAGTTGTAGTGCTTTATATATGTTCTTATCCCTATATTTTTGATCTTAGACCAAGTTTTATAGGGCTTCTCCTATTGTAAAAGGTTTGGGGACCCTTTCAAAACCCCTTATTTATCTAATAAAAAAATACATAATGGAAAATTATAAATTTAAAGATACACTTATGGAACAAGGATTACAATTATCTAGACATAATGAAACCACACTAGTATAAACCACTATTTATCATTAATTAATTGAGAGTCTTATATATTTAACAAATTTTAGACCAAACATAGGTTTTTTCTATAAATTATCTCTCAAGATTTGTGCAAGAACCTAGAGAAAGTCATTGGAAAACTACAAAGAGAATACTACAATATATTAGCAAGACTATAGAATATGGGCTAATATATAAAAAAAATGAATATGATAACAAGTTTTATCTATAGGGATATTTATATTCTTATTATGTTGGGTCTATAGATGATAGAAAATCTACATCAGGTTATGTATTCTATCTTGGATTAGAACCTATCTCTTGGTATAGTAAAAAGTAGCATGTAGTAGCACTTTCATCTATAGAAGTAGAATATCATGCAACAAAATATGTAGTATGTGAGGCACTTTGGTTACAATATATATTGTCAGATATAGAAATCAGGAGAACTCCTACAATATTAAATTGTGATAATCAAGGAGTACTTAATTTGATAAAAAATTCAATTATTCGTGAAAGAATAAAATACATTGAAGATCAATGCCACTTTATCAAAGATTATGTTCAAAATAATTATATTCAATTGAAGATTGCCAATAAAATCATCCTTTTTGCCATAGAAAATGCTCTAGCTGTACCTTTTAATCCACATCCTTGTCCTCATTTTGAGAAAGATATCTTAAAGTCCTGTAACATCAATCTTGATGACCCCAAAAGTGTTGATATTCCCAATCCTAGAAGTAATGTTAAATGGATTCTTCCTCCTAACGGTTGGGTTAAAATAAATTTTGATGGTGCGTCTAAAGGAAACCCTGGGTTAGGGGAGGCTGGAAGAATCCTAAGGGATCATCTATGAAATCCTATTTTTGCCTATGCTGAACCTCTTGGTGTTATCACCAACCATATTTCTAAGGCCAAAGCTATTTGGAGGGGTCTTCAATTTATCAAAACTATCCCTAGAAACATCATTGTGGAACAAGATTCCTTAAATATCATTAACTACTTGAAGTATTATAAGCCTATTAGCTAGAATATCAGATCAATTATTGAATATTGCAAGCAAATTCTTAAGCGACAACATAATTGCATACTCCAACATGCCTATAGAAAGGCCAATACTATTGCTGATAAGCTAGATAAAATTGAGGTTCATGACCAAGGACTATTAACATGGACAAACAGTCTACCTGCTGAGGTGGATGACATTATTAAAAAGGACAAATGTGGATCCACGCACCCATAGGTAGTCCTACACATTCCAATCCTAAGAGGAAGATCAAAATTGAAAAACCCCATCCTATGGCTAGGAAGAAAATTAAGGTGGAGTCAACCCCTATTAGAAGCTCCTAGTGTTTGAAGCTAAAGGAAGTTTCAAAAACCCCACCTTCCATCTCAGGAAAGCCTCCCAAAGCCCAATCCTCTTCACCTGATTTGGTTGATAAATTTCTCCATAAGCTGGTCATCCATGCCACCAATGCATCCATTGCTCACTTGGAGGCTGCCCACATTGCAATCAGTAAGGCCATTGAGAGCCTCAAATAATAGAGACAGAACCTCATCCTATTCTGACAATTTCAATGGTTCTGCTGCTGAACCCTCCTCTAATGTTAAAGGATGGGCTACTGAAGATGAGGTTGTAGAAATTGCAAAAGATACCTGCCTTGATGGTTTGAAGGAGATTCCAAAGGTGAAAGAGACCTCGAAGGATGCAAAGAAGGATGTAGCGAAGGACAATGTTTTGAATATTGATGTCCACACTTTTCTACAGCCCGACGCTCTTCCTTGATGGTATTTTTTGCTGGTCCCGGTCATTGTTTTGGGTTGTTCTCCATTTTATCTGGTTTTGTGGCATGTTGCTGGGTTTGTTCCTTCTTGTATCCTCATTTCTACTTTTTGGTGTTGTTCCTTTTTGTTCCTTTGTGCTAAAGGATCGCTGGTAATCCTTTAGGTTGCTTTTTGAGTGTAATGGCTTCAGGCCTTTCAGTTTTGATGAACTTTGCTTTGTTCTTTGTGTTTCTCTTTTCCTCATCTTGTTCCTCTGAGTTCCTTTTTGTAAAAGGTGATAGGGCACCTTTCAAATGCCCTTTTTTAATTAATATAATTAACTTACCAAAAACATTATATTCAGTTGAAGCATATTTCTACTAAAGATCAAATTGTAGATATTTTACAAAAGTACTCGATTGAAACAAATTTCAAATATTCCAGAATCATCTATGTACATCAAGAGAAGTTCACATCAAATAATGTAATACAAGGGGGTGTTAAATAATTTTACAATATTTGATCTGTAGTTTGTATTTCTCTCTATATGCAAGATATGCACAAGTTTCATAAAGAGGAGAGTAATTAGAAAGTCACGAGTCTTGCATACAAGTGGCAATATGAGAAGCTAAAAAGTTATGTAAGAATTGTAACAATAAAAACTTGAAGAGTCATATTATACAACCATATTATGGAGATAAAGCTCCATAGAATGTAATATGTAAGAGAAATTTATATACATGATACTATTTTTATAAGTATTTCTTCATGTATGAATGATTTTGATCATTTACATTCAAATTTGATATTATAAGTGAATGTTATTTCATTATTATATTGGCCTTGATATATATTTATTGGAAATTTTACCACACTAATATTTTTATTAAATTTTGATTGTAAAAATTATGATGAAAAATAAATGGTGCAATTATTTTTTCGGTCCTTTTCCTTTGTTATTTTAATATAATAGTTTTTCTAAAAGAAGATTGACTTTATCTGGAAATGTAAAAGAGAAGATGTTTTCACCCTAGAGAAGGGAAAAAAACCATTTTCATCCTTCTGCTGGAGGAAACACAACAATAATATAGTTTCACTTCTCCCAAGGTGGGGTCCAAGCAACGAAAATTGCCAACTAGAATTAAGGGAGGAGTTCACAAAGATAAAATTTAATGATTTCACTTGAACTTGCACAATTCAAGGTGATTTCACCCTTTTTGGGGTGAATTTCTATTTTCAATTGCATTTGGAGTAAAAATAATAGATGAGCATCAATCAAAGTTAAAGTTACCCCATAAAGGGGGTGAAAGTCATTTTCGCCCTTCTTTTGGGTGAAATTCCATTTTAAGGTAATTTTGGAGTGAAAGCATTAAGCATGAAGCATTTGGGAGAAAGCAATGCACCAGTCAAAGTCAAACTCACTCCAAAATAAGCAAGGAAGATGATAAAGGTGTTCCCTAGGTGATTTCACCTTATTTTTAGCTTATTTAATGATTTTGCCTAAGTTGGGGCGAAAGTAATGAAAGCACCCAAGTTAGGAGCAAAAGTAGCAAAAAGGCATCCTCATGCATTGGTCAAAGTCAAAGTTGCCCCAACTTAGGTCAAAACTTATTTTCGCCCTCCTTTGGGGGTGAAATTCCATTTTTTACTCCTAATTCAAGCAAGACAAAGTTTTGGGGTGAAATTCCTGAGAGAAGATGTTTTCAGGTGTAATTAACTAGGTTGAAGGTGAAAGTACATAGATGGGAAAAAATACCAAATGAACTTTCATTTTCACCCCTGACAGCAACAAAAAGGCTTTTTGCCCCATTGCGTGGGTGAAATCAATTGTTACCTATTTTTCTCAACAAAGTTTCTTTCAGAGGTGCCATTGTTGTAGATATTTTCTAGAAAGGTCAGAGACCAATGGAATTTAATCATTGGGGCAATGAAATTGATATTTACAGAATTCCTACTAAAAATTTGCCAAGATTAAATACTACATCCCTAATTTTGGTGCGATCCAGTTCATTTTTGAGGTCCCCTCCACTGATTTTACCCCTTTTCAAAATAAAGTTAATTTTCAATGGGTCTTCCTAGTGAATATGAAATTCCAAGGGATAAGATAACAAAGTGGCAACCAAGATTTAATGCTTGAACTCCTAATTTTCATGCAACATTACTACATTTTATTGCACTGACATTTGAAACGATTTTCCTATCATTCATCTCTACTAATTTCCCAAGCACTCTCCATGAAAGAGGGATCACTGCTTCTTGAAGAATATTTTGATTCAATCACTGATGCTATCAAGGAGAGAATTGCTCTAGCTGGTATTTGACTAGCCAGTATTTTTTTTAATGTGCAATTAATTTTAGAGGCAGAATACTCTATACATACTAAGCATTTTTATGTAAAGAGGAGGATAGTAATTCTGCTAAAAAAACTCTTTGAGTTTAAATTTCTACCTTAATCAAAGGATGCTTGACTCTGGTTCTTGGAGCAGTCTTTGTGTGTATGCTTTCTTCCTAATATTTTTGTTAAATTCATATCTTTTTTAGATAAATTAAATTTTGCATCTAAATTTAATTGTTGATGAAGAGTGAATGTTGAAATGCTAACTGGAGGTTATCTTTACAAGCTATGATTGGTTTCTATGTTATTATTTCTGTTAAATGATGGTAACACTTGAGTTGGTTGCTTAGCTATTTGTTTATCCCCATTTTACTTTTCTGGATCATATCCAAATTTCCCATTACTTTCTATCATTTCCCATATCTTTCTGTTACCCTAAGATTATACCAATTGCTAAATTAGTACGGGAACCATACCTCTCTGGATATTGGCCCAAAGGACATCTCTCTCCTTTGGCCTTTCAATGTTGGCTAGGTCTAGGGCACACAAATGTTTTATAGTTAGGAAGATTCATGACCAAAATTTTTTGGCATACCCAGTGGGACACTAAAAGTTCCATTTTGAGTAGTATTAAGGTTAGATGTTCATTTTTTAACTGTTCTATTAGAACATATGGTGACTCAGTTTTACCCATAATCCTACAAATATGAAGTGAGTGAAAGTTTTTCTTCATGATCACAAGGTCAAAGGCCAAAAATTCCAAAGGCCCCATTGAGTTTTATGAGCTTGACACCCAAGTGTTAGGAGAACATCCTAGATTGGTCACCCCAACTATCCCATCCATAGCAACTTCTTCACAGGAAGTTGGTGTATTTTCTGTCCCTTCAAGTCCCGCTAGCACAACCACCATCTTTCCTCCTCCTTAGGCAAAATCTCTAGTCCAAATGTTCCAAAATCCACCACCTCGACCACCAAGATAGTTCTCGACCTGGAATCACTCCAGATCTTTGAATATGTAAGCTCAAAACCTAATTCCACAAGTAGCATTGAAGGCTTTGCCTACTTACGATGGTACGGGTAAGACGACTTATGAGAATGTCCAGGATATGGATTCTTTGGAAACCATTCATAGCATCATGGATGAGGATGTTATGGTAATATTGCTTGTGCTCTCTATTAGAGTTAAGTTTCTTTACTAGTACCAGTATTTACAGCCTACTATTATTACCACCTAGGACCAGTTGGCTAAATTATTGATCAAAGGTTTCAATGAACAAGAGGATCCATTTTTACTGTTGCATTAATTTACCACCATTTAGAGGTATCCTTAGGAGGAAATTATTAACCTCAATTTCAAGTTTGCCTGAAGTTGGTAGAGAATCCCATATGGTCTCTGATCAACTCTTGAAAAAGCCATATTATATTACCTTTGAGCCTTCAATTCTAAAATTATCATGGCCATTCATCAGTCTAATATCGATATATTTCTAGCTTTTTATTCTACTACATAAAAGGTCAAGGCTGATCTGATTGCTATCGGTAAGATTTTGTCAAAGATGACGATGCCTATTTTTATTGATCTCCCACAATATTTTTATGCTAATGCATCTTCTCAATCCCTGCTAATGTCTCCCATGTATTCGATCCCTTCATGGAATCTGAGTTCACCTCAGATTGCGATGACAATTTCTATCCCATAATTGCCTACTCTAACCATTTCATAGTTACTCACTCCGATTCCATTTCCTATAATTGCCATCTCTGCCTGTACCAATTCCATTACCAGCTCCTCTAGCACCCTCAAATCCTAATCCCCAAGATAATTTGCTTAAAGAGATGCAGTCAATAAATTCAGCCATAAGAGTGATGAGAAATTAGATCATAGTTATTAATAAGAAGTAGGCTAAAAGAGATTTCCAGCCTAGGATATTTCAACCTCCATTGATTACTAGAGAGCAAGCAACTTCAACTAGCAAGGCACCTAAGATAAATTTAACCATATTGACAAATAAAGAAGCTAGCACATCAAAAAAAGCATATTGGTTCTCTACCTGCAATTATCTGCATGGTGAGGAAACTTGCACGGTTCATCTGAACTATGTGTAGATATTTGTAGAAAGCTCTTTTGGAGGTCAAATCAACATGATTACAAAAGTTGATCATAATTTCATGGTCCCTTATGAAGAACAAGTTTTAGTTTTTATGAGAGCTGGAAGAAAACCCATAACCATAGACCCAAATGAAATGGAGCCCTTGAAGGTACATATTGATATGAAGGTGCAAAATAAGAAAAAACAAGTACAAGTGAAAGCAGCTATTCTAGCACCCAATCTATATGTGGCTATCCTGTTAATAGATCTTTTTCCTCTATGAGTGAAAGAAAAAGTGAAATAAAAGACTTCAACTTTGCAAGCGAAAGCTGAAATGGAGGAACATGCTAGATAAAAGCTCAAATACCCATCCTTGACCAAGAAACAGAGGGTAGAGGCTACATAGTAGTATTAGAGCAAATATGAGGCTTCCAATGAAGGAAAAGAGTCCAATGCATCTACGTACAACATTATCAAAGAGCTAAAGAGGATTCCAACCAAGGTGAGTCTCTATGATGCATTGCAATTGCCTGGACAAGTTGAATTATTGCAAAAATCACTAAAATTTGTGAAATATATGGGGAATAATTTGACTCATATAGTGTTATCTCAAATGTTGATAAATTTTACCACTGGAAAGAATAGACCACCCTATTTCTACTTGTATCTCAAGATGGAAGGCTAGATTGTGCACAATTATATGATCGACTCTGACGCTGCAATGACTATCGTGCCAAAGATAGTTTGTGATGTTATGGGCATGGAATACACAAGAAGTAGCCCTAGAATTTTATAATTAGATGGAATCCCTATGAGGATAGTAGGGGTCATCAAAGATATCCCCATCGTATGGCATAAAATGCCTCAGATAAATATGATCTAAGAGGTGGTTGTGGTTGATATAGAGTCATACTTCAATATGTACCTATCATGGGAGTTCACTACCAAGTTGGGAGGCTACCTTTCTCTGGACTATTCTCATATGGATATTCCTATCAAAGGAAAGAGAATTCATATCTATAATGAGAAGCCATCCACTTATCACATAGAGAATATTGCAGAAGAATAAAAATCCATGAACTTCGTCAATATGATGATTGAAGAATTGGAATAATTAAATTTGATGGAAGAAGATGAGTTTTCAATGCTTGATTTTAATGCCATGATGGAGACTAAAATTATATGTTACACCATTACTAAGCCTGAAAAAGCTAAAGTGAAGGTGTATGATGATCAATATTCCATTCCAAATCAATTATGGAAGTTGTACTTTGATGGTGCAAGATGCAATAATGATGTAGGGGCAGGGATCGTTCTCTTTTATCCTTATGGCATAAAAAATATTTATTTGTACCAATTGACTTGGAGTTGTACCAACAAAACTATTGAGTATGAAGCACTATGCCTAGGCTTGAAGAAAGAAGAGAAGCTTGGGATTAAACAACTACAGATTTTTAAATATTCTAAACTGATTGTACATCAAGTAATGAATAAATGTATCTCCAAGAAACACTACCTAAAGGTATACCAAAAAAAAAATTGGGACCTTTTTGAGGCCTATATAGAATTGAACATCCAAGTGATCTCACGGGAGTAGAACAAGCATGCCGATCTCTTGGCATCCCTTAGCACCAATTTTTCTCTAGTTGAGCATGTGGTGAGAAAGCCCAAGATTGTAAGGTTAGTTTGTAAACATTCAGTCCCTGACAAAAATATTTACTGGAAAGTGTTTGATAGTGATGAACAAATTCTACATTTCCTAATAAGAAAAGCTATTACTATGGAAGAAAGAACACTTGATGAGGAAGAAGCTCAGGGGTTTATCTAGCTGAGGAATAATCATATTTTGAAAGGATTAATTATGCTTGAGAGTCTCTTTAATAAAAATGATAGATAAAAAAGCATAAGATCAAAGTGGATGAAAAGGAGTACAATAAAATACAATTAGGACCCAAGAAGTCAATAAAATCTGGCATCGATTGCACTCAAGAAGAGCTAAAGTAGATCAAGAAATTGTTCCATGAGTACCCAGACATTATCGCCTGGAGCTACCAAGATTTGAAAGGCTACAACAAATATGTGATCCATAATACCACTGAGTTGCAGGAAGGAGTGAAGCCCTTTAGGAAAAAACATAGGCTAGTCAATCCCAAGATTGAAGCCTTTATGAAAGCAAAATTGTTGAAGATGTTGGAAGCCAAGATCATCTACCTGATTAAGCACTCCATCTAGGTAGTGAATCTGGTCTCTATGAGGAAGAAGAATGGGTATATTTTCCTATGTTTTTACTTCTAGAATTTGAATCGGGCATCCCTAAAGGATCATTATCCTTTACTTATGATTGACTAGATTCTTCATGTAGTTGTTGGTGCTCAAAGATTTTTGTTGTTGGATGGATTCTCTGGTTATAATAAAATTTTGGTCAAGGATGAAGATCAATATAAAATGGTGTTCACCATGAAATGGGAAAAATTTGCTTATCAGCGAATGTCGTTTGGTCTCTCGAATGCTGAATAAACTTTTCAAAGAGCAATGGATGTAGCTTTCGTATCATTATGATTTATCTGGATGACATGACTATCTTCTCTCACAATAGGGAGGAGCATAGCCTACATTTGAGACAAGTGTTCAAGAAATACCAAGAGTTCAAAATAGCCATCAACCTGAAGAAGTCCATATTTGCTATAAAATAAGGAAAATCCTGGGCCACATCATTTTAGAGAAAGGTTTAGCTAATGACCCAGCTAGAGCTAAGGCTATTTTGAAGCTTCCACTACTAGCCAATAAGAAGGATTTGCAGTCATTCTTCAGGCAGATAAACTTTGTTCAAAAGTTCATTGTAAATTTTAACCAAGTGGTAAAATTGATGACTGAGCTTTTAAAGAAAAATATTGAGTTCAAATGGACTGAGTAGAGGAAGCGAGCATTCAAAGAAATCAAAGAAAGAATTGATCAAGCCCCAGTCTTGGTAAACCCTAATTATTTAAAGGATTTTATCCTGTATGTCATTGGTGAATAGGAGAGCTATGCAATGGTGCTTACGCAGAAGGGAGATGATGGATATGAGTGGCCAATTGCTTTCTTAAGCTAAGTTATCCAACCGCATGAAGAAAAATACAATTTCATTGAGAAGCAAGTATATGCGATGATGAAATCCTTGAAGAAATTTTGGCATTTTGTTTTCTAGAGCAAGAAAATAGTTTATGTTGTTCATCCAGATGTTCAAAGTTTCATAATTCAGGTAGAGCTTAGAGACAAGAGATCTGGTTGGGTTTCTAAAATATAGGATTATGATGTTGAAATCTATTCAACCAAGCTAGTTCAAGGCTGAGCACTATGTCAGGAGCTTGCAAGAATCATTGCTTCCAAATCCATGGTTTTCCAACTTGAAGATTTAGTAAGCAAAAGTAATTTTTCTAATCACTCTATAGTCGATCATGATTGGACAAAGGACCTTATTGAATATTTTAGTTTAGGAAGGTGTCCTTCACATATTAATGCCTCATAGAGAATGAGATTCAAACTTTAGACCCTTATGCAAGTGATTATCCTAAATGGATTGTTCCACAAGAATATTGATGGAGTACTTCTTAAGTGTGTTTGAGAATCAAAGAAACAAAGAATCATAGAGGAGTTTCACTCTGGTTTATCAGGAGGCCATTATGTAGGGAGATCCATGGCATTGAAGATCATCAAAGAAGGTTATTTATAGCCCTATATTTTTGTAGATGCTTTCAAAGTCATTCAGAGTTGTGACAAGTGCCAAAGATATATTAGAAGAAGCAAGAATGCATCATTACCCATTCATCTTATTTAATTTGAAGCACCATTTAAAAAATGGGGCTTATATTTCATTGGGGTCATTGATCCCAATTCCTTTGCTAGACACAAATACATCTTGATTGCAACCAACTTCTTCACTCGATGGGCGAAGCAATTATGACTAAGAAGGTGGACCAGGAAACAATTATCTCTTTCCTTGAGGGATTAATCACTCATTTTGACATATTGGATGCACTCATAATGTACAATGAAACTCCCTTCATTGATGCCAAGATTAACAAATTCACGGGTAAGTACGAAATTTATTTAAAGACATCATCTAATTACTATCTGTAGGGAAATGGTTTGGTTGAGTCCACAAACAAGAATTTACTGATAATTATAAGGACTCTAGTAGATAATAAGCACAGTTGGAACTTGCTCCTAAACCAAGCATTATGGGTTGATCACATCTTAGTGAAAAATCCATCAAGACGTCCCCTTATTCCTTGGTATACTGTAAAGAAGTAGTCTTACCTCTTCATATTGAATTATCGGCCCTCCAGTCATGGCACTTACTAGATCGTGAAGACAATGAATCTGACCCCATGAGTATGAGGTTGGCTCAACTTTTACAACTAGAGGAAGAGAGGGAGAAATCGTACAATGCCTTCATGGAACATGCCTAGATGACACAAAAGTGGTTCAGTAAGATGAATTTTGAGAAAGCTTTTGAGTTAGGTGATCTTGTGCTGAAGTGGAACGAAAATAAGGCTACGCATGGCAAGCATCACAAGTTTGAAGTGATATGGGAGGGTCCATTTTGGGGTTTTGGTGTCAATAAAATTAACTCTTTTCACTTACAGGACATGGATGGTCGTGTGTTGCTGATTCTAGTAAATGGTCTTCATTTGAAGGCCTACCATCAGTGACATAATTTTGGATCAAGTATGTATATATGTACATAATTTTTTATGTTATTTTATTATGAATCAAGTATTTTTAAAATTATAAAAAAAGGAATAATAAGTTGTTTTCATCGGGAGAATTCAAATTCTACCCCAAGAAAGTGTTTTCGCCCTGAAAGCATGACTTTACTATGCAGAAATTGATTTCACCCCAAAAATGCGTTTAAAAACCTCATGGTTAATTTTGGGGTGAAAATCATTAAGAGAAAGCAACTCTTTGGCAATTAATTTCAGAGGCAAAGTCAAAGATTGAATTTTAAAAATTTATCAAAAAGCATGGTTTGCTTTTTCATTAAAAGTGTCCCTACTATTCATTGCGGGAAAAAAAAAAGAAAAACAAATCACATGCTTTTTCAAGAACTCCAATTGGAAAGTTTATTTTTGGCAAGGAAGGGGGTGAAATTAATTTTTGCCTTGCTTTTTTGGCAAAGACACCCAGTGGCATTAAAAGCTTGCTTTTTCCAAATAAAGCTTGTTTTTTGGGCACGTAAAAGAAATTAAAGATAAATTATCTTAAAAATGGTTGCAAAGCATGTATTTTCACCAAGAAAGGAGGAGAGCATTTTCGAAGCATAGTTGTCTTGGTATTTTCACCCAATAGATGTTTTTGGCAAAATAGACACTTCCAATTGACGTTTCTCACTGACATAGGCTAGTTTCAGAGTAGATTTTAGTTGAATGCATGGAATCAAGCTAATTTTACTGGTAAAACTTAAATAAGATGTTTTCAACATCTTAAAGCAATGAATTTATTAATTTTGCTCTGAAAAGCAGCCATCACTCACACATGGCATTTATCATTCTCGAAGTTAACCATTAAATAGCCATATTGTACCCCTTAATTTAAAAAGTAGCTAGGCACAAAGTTTGAGGAATATTTACAGTGCAAAGGCATTAATGGCAATTAAGTTTCCATGAAAAAGTGTATCGGGTGAGAGAACCAAGGGAGCACGTTCACCCAAATTCCTCAAAAGTGCCACCTGAATTCAATTAGGTAGTTGGGAGAAAAAGTTATAAAAAGGGCAAACTAGAAGCTTATAGATAAAGAAAGACTAAGATTAATTCTTTCTAGAGCATTGTTGTATTATCATTCAACGTCTTGAGTTGTTGCTTTGTTACAGGATTGTCATACTGTTGGGGTAAAAGCTGTTGTATGAAGATGGGAAAGAAAGCTTCCAAACCCAAGAAAGTTGCTAAGCCAAAAAAAGTATAAGGAGGTAAGAAAGCTAAAAAAGTTAGGCAAAATAAAAACATCAAGCTTGATCCATATTATGATGTGCTAGCCCAGATTGGTGGATGTTTTATTTTGAACAAGGGCATGGAAAAATTATGCTAGGATGTGGAGGTTGCAGTCAGACAAGGCTTGATTCTAGAAATCCTGCTCACCATTGCATACTATGTGTATATATTTTAGTACTTGTGTACACCTTTCCATGCTTACCCAGAGTTGGTGCTAGCAATATTTAATTAAAATCCTCTCACAAGAGCTATTTAGAAGGTAAATGGAGATAAATTATTCAGTATTTCATGTGGCACAATTTGAGAAGCATTCGGTTGCAAGGTCAAACCTCATTTTGATGTTGTGTTCAAAAAGTTACATCTCAAGGAGCATGAGGAGAGATACCAGTTGACTATGATATTGCACCAGTTTAAGGAGAATCAGCTGATAAAAATGCCACAATTTAGATAACTACCTACTCTACCAAAGTCATTGAAAAATTTTAAAAGTCTCAATTTTTTTTCTATGTTATCTTGGATTTTTGGTATTCCTACTGACTTTGTGGTGCACAAATGGCAAGTAAAACTAGTGCAATGCATTTCATAGGTAGAATTTTATGCTCTAACAGTAATGATAGTAAGTGTGAATCTAATTTTCTTTGATTGGACGAATTACATAGCTTGGAGGATGCACACATAGTTAGATAATATGCAAAGTGAAGAAGTGGTATCATTCAGACACACTTCATTTTTGGCCTGGTATTTCTTCTTCCACATGCACTAAAATTTTTCATTCATAGTTGTTAAGCAAGTTGATGAGGCAAGAAGGAAGCTTCCAGTTTATTTGTTGACTCCAAGCTTGTCTAGGAAGGAGTCATTTTACAATTTTAATCACATGTTTCTAGGCCCTGCACTAGAACTTATTTTTGACACATGTGAGAGAATACCAAGGACAATGAGGGAGGAGATCATTGTAAAGGAGAAAGGTGACATTTTTATATTGATGCAAGGCTTCGTGGTATTAATTTTAGGCTTCACTGATAAGTTATTTCTCCTTTCGTATTTTACTATAGGGCACCTTTTTGCATTGGAAGTCATCTGCTAGATCGACTTCATCAATGATATTTATGGGATAGGTTGAGGAAAGAAAACTACATGCACCAGGCCATTTCACTTCGATGATATTGAAGTAGACCAAGTTGACCAAAATAAATTGATTAAAGAATCTCTCTACAACCTTGGTATGGTGGAGTTACCCCAACGGTGGAAATATGACCCTTTGGGTCATTTTGTGATATTGATTAAAACAAAAAAATTCATTGTTATCCCAGACCAGATATTAAGTGATATAGAAATAATCCAGAGGAGCATGAACTTGAATGGCATGTCAAAAATATGATGTCACTCCCACCATGGCATGCTTTTTATGAGATAGAGGTTGAATATAACCTTATAGTCCACAAGCACCAGATTCCTCCTCCAGGCCTATTTAGAAAAATGAAGGATCAGTTGCCTACTTTGTTTGAGGAGAAAATCATCGACTAGTGGGTTATGAGGGCCCACCAAGGAAAAATTGGGTTAGCTTATGGCTTGGCAATGGATGGTGTATTTTTGGAGGTGTATGATGAATATTATGATAGTTACCAATCAATCTCTTTTCTGAAAATTGTACCTCAAATATTTTAGAGATCTAACAGTGAAGAGATCATGGCCGAAGGAGAGAAACATGTGGTTGAGGAAGCATCAATTATGGAGAAAGAGAAATAGCCATCGCTAGAAGAGCAACTCTAGCATAAAAATAGGAGTAAGCATGAAGCACCTCCTTTCCTAAAAGTATCTAAGAAGCCAAGGACTGGTATAGTTTCTTCGTCGGGTACAAACCCTCCTCCTATAGTTGAAGTCTCAAAGGTTGACGCTTCATAGAATACTCCTTTGGTTCAAGAGGAACAACTTGGCCAACGTATGCAAGTGATAGATTTAGAGAAGGATATGGAGGAGGAAAAAAACAAGGGAGATCCAATATCACAACCGCCCTCAACATCGAATCAAATTATGTTGAAGCCTGAAGGTACATTTTATCTGACCTCTTCCCTTTCTCTTGAGAATTTAGTGACTGTTACACCCCTTTCTATAGTTGTCTCTTCCACTTCAATACCATTTGATATACCTTCCACTTTTATTTCAATTCCTTTTTCCCAATCCCCAGTCACTGATGGTTCATCCTCTTCTATTCCTTCTTCTTTGGTTTCTGTTGGTCAAATATCTGCCTAATCATACAAAAATGCGTTTGTGCGCCCTAGACACGGCCAACATTGAAATACCGAAGGAAAGAGATGTCCCCCGTGTCAATCTCCAGAGAGGGTTGGTTCCCTTACTAATTCTAAAATGGTTGAAGACTAGGGATGCAGGAAAGAAATCAAAAAATGCGTAAAGAAATGGGAAATATGGCCACAAGCCGACTGTGTAGGATGGGAATAGATTGATAGCAAGAATCCACACCAAGCTGAAAATAGCATGCAAATAGATGATCAAACAACAGAATTTCCGTACAACTTCGCACATGTAATCTTCAGATCAACACTCCAACACTCACTCTCTCACTTGCAATATTTAAATCCAACTTGCAGAATTTAAATCTAACAACAAATAATAAAGCTAACTGTGTAAAAGAAATGCGTAATATAGAAGACCACAATGCACCAAGTCATTTGCAAATCCAAATGTTTTGAATTCACTATTACTGCAGAGAACTTGAAGTGTTTTCTCGTAGGAATATCTATTTTTTCCAACCCCTTACAATGAAATTTCTCTTAGTATTTATAGAGGTTTGTGCCTCTTTCATTGAATACATCAAATGAGTCATCATTTCTTGGAAATATTCTATCGGTAGACACGATCCTGAAAACGGTTTGAGATGATAGCATTCAGACACCGTATCATTAAATTTGAGTCACCTCCATCTTCTTGGAAATCAAACACGAGCTTCAACAATTTACTCCATATTCAATTTGCTTTGGAGAGGGAGTAAAACCTTCGAGAAGATGTTCTTGAAAATGACAAAAATGCTTCCACTTCGTCACCAACATTAAATTGCAATAGTTACCCGAAGCAAATCTTCAACTGGAAAAATCAAGCTCTAAAATTGTCGAAGATGATGGCAATTAATAATTAAAATTTGCCCCATTTAATTCTACTCATGCCTCTGGAGAAATTTAATCACATGTGCTCAAAAACAAACAACATTCACCTTCAAAATATCTTCGCCGCATCTATCATGACGTTCGCCCCTTTTACCTGAGTGTAAGGGTGAAAACCATTTAAAAATTCTCGCCCAAACTTTATCTCTCCATGCCATTCGCCTTTAAAAATAATGAACGGATCCATCATGAATACTTTAAAGTGACCATGACGCATATTGAAATCGTGTTCGCCCAAATGAGGGGCGAACACTACGTTCACCCCACTTAAGGGGCGAACGCGATGCGTTCTTTTTATTCTCCTTTTTTGTTTGGCGCATTCCTCTTTTGGGGTGCGTTCACCTTTCCAATGGGTGAACGTGATGTTCGCCCCTCCAATGAGGCGAACGCATTTGCATTCTCCACTTAGCCGATTTTATTTTGTCTTTCCTTTTTTTTATATTTTCTTTGATTTCACTGCCTTCAATTTCTTACTGCCGCTTCGCCTCTGAAGCGAAATCATTTTTAATTTTTCAACTGCTGTTGTGGATAATTTGACGAAGTGAATCCGAAGCGGATTTCCAAGTCACAATTTGGGGTTAATTTATTTTGCAAAATGAAAGTTTATAGAGAATTGAAAAAACTATATAAACAAAATAATTGAGTTAAAAAAACTCAATCATAAATGTCTTCGGATTACAATAAAAAATATGGCATGTTGCAAAATGCCAATATTTTTGGTGGCTCTCGGGGTATCCAACTCGCATGGATGCAAGCGATCCCAGGCCTTAATCCATTGGGCGATCTTGAGTCTTCTTTCCAACCTCCTTGGCTGATGCTTTTGATGTAGATGCTTGATGACGCTCCTCCTCTTCATTTGCTTTCTCAGCGGCTTCTGCTTCCTTTTTTGCCTCTGCTTGTTCTTTGAGGGCCTCAGAAGTAACCTCATAAACTGCAACCATGACATCCCATGCCTGTGTGGTAAACAAAGAAGGAGTGCTCAGGGACTCATATACGAAGCACAAATTCTGAATATCTTCCAAACTCAGGCGCCTTGCTCGTTGGGCTAACTCAAAAAGTGAAAGCTCCATACGAGTATACTTTTGCATGAACGGTAAGACCTGAACATCTGTGATTGGCTCTTCCCACGCATCAATATCCGAAGAATCTTCCATGAACTGCTTCCATGCTACTTCCAATTGTGCTTGTGGAAGAGGTTCACCCTGTTCATCAATAAATTCTGGAAAACCCATGTCACGTAGAGCGTTAAGATGAGTCATTGAAATAGTATGTTCCCGCTCTATGGCATTGAGAATTTTTTGACCCTCTCGCATTAGATCCATCTGCTGAAAATAACTATGCAGTGTGACTTTTGCAGCTGACCAAGAATGATCCATCGCGCTCAAAGGTTTCACATACATGGTGGAATTCGCCAAGGCCTGTATTTTTACTGCCATCTCCAGATGGGGCGATAGTAACTCCTCCGTGTTATCAATTATTTGTTGTCCCATTTGTATGTGTAGATGAGCCGCCCACAGATAGTGCAACACTTGAACTGCTTCTGGAGCTAGTTTCTCACAACTTTGTGCGGAGCGAAGATGCATTTCCTTGATGTTATCATGAGAAAAACCTGCAACCTGTGCAACTTTCTCTGCCAACTGACTCTGGACAGCTTCAAGCGTCTGGCGAAGATTGTGCATCTCAATGCATGCTGCATCTCTCTCTTTCAGGTGCACTCCAACCTGTCACTTCAAATGCTCATTTTCTGTAGCAATTTTTTCCTCCTGTGCTTTACTCTTAGCCAAGGCGGTCTCGAGTTCAATGATCCTGTCAACCTGATCAAAGTACTTTTGTTTGTAATGCTCACCATGCAGGTAAACTGAACTCATGTCCACTTGAATGTTGCCCATATTTTCCACAGGATCAATCTTCGTGAGGTCTTCTGTGATGGTCTCAAAAATAAGGTCGCCTAGCAACAATTCTCCTTGCGGTTTCTGAACCAATGGAGTAATCTTGGTGATATGAGCCTCCATTGCAACAGGATCAAAAGCGACCCTCTTTAGAGGACGTGCCGGTTCGAGAGCTTCCTTTCTTCATCTACTTTTCAACCATTGGGATGAACTCAAATGTGCTCGGTTGATTTTCTCTACATCTGATTGCTTGGATGCCACCTGAATGTCAGGCAAATATTGTAATTCCAAAAATGGGGTGAAGGGAATGAGGGCTTCAGAGTGGTTAGGCTATGAAACTGATGTGGTGGTTAGAAGTGGTGGAATAGAAATGGTGGAATGGATGGGTAAACTGGTTTTAACTGTAGTTACGCTCGTCCAGGAAGGAGCTTGCGTACTTACAACTTTGGTAGAAATGGTAGAGGTGATAGATGGGGATGAACGCGAAAATGGATTCGGTCCTGACGCATATGAACTAAAAGAAAGGGAGGACGAAGAAAAGGGAAAAGAAGGAGCAGTAGTGACTTCGGGAATGGTGGATGAAGAAAGTGGAAGGGATATGGAGGGCATACCAAAGGGTGGAGAAACGGACACAGAAACTAATGGAAGTGAAACTGACATAGTCACTACTTGCTCCAAAAGAGAAGAAGAAGGGAGAGAAGACGTACCTTTGGGCGCAAGCACCGTGTGATGTGGTGATAGAAGAGACTGCTCAAAATATTCTTCTTGTGGCTCCAGTGCTACCTCCCAAATATTTTTTGGGTCCCCACCCCCTTCTCGGGGGGGGGCCCACACGGTGCTTTCCTTTTTTTCCTGAGAACCAAAAAAATTTGTACCTCTATTGGAACCTCAGTCACCATGGGAGCACTAACAACTATCGCCAAAATGACAGAAGTTACAATAGTCATATTAACTGCAACATCACCTGAAGAAATAGTGATGGCACTAGTCCTTGGTTTCTTAGCCACCTTGGGAAATAGTGGCACCTGTTGTACATCACGCTTTTTTGGCTTTGGTGCTTCCTCTATATTTTGCTTTGCCCATTGAGATCTTTGTTGAAACACGTATTGTGGTTCCTCTTCCTCAGGAGTTTCTTCTATGATCAACGGATGGTGTTCTTCTATCTCACTTTCACCACTTTCTGATTGTTGAAAATTGTATGGCAAAATATTGGTGAAAGCAACTGGCTGGTATGAATCCACATATTTATCATAAACCGTTGAAAAGGCATCATCAAGTTTGAGCCCGTAAGTAGTTGTAGGTTTTCCATGGTGAACTCTCATTATCCACCAATTCATTATCTTCTCTTCAGACCATTCGGGCTTACTGGCTTTTACTTGGTCAAACAAACCCGACGGAGGAGTTTGAGACCTGTACTCTACTTCCTGCTCATAGCAGTCATGCCAAGGGGGAAGTGTAGCCATTTTCTCAATATGCCAGTTCATGTCCGGCCCATTAAAATTGTTTCGATTACGCTCAATGTCCGGTCGAGGACAACAATGAAATGATTTCATTTTGACAAATTCTTTAAACTTATCTAAAGGATCATACCTCCAACGTTGTGGTAACTCAATCAACCCCAGATCCTGCAATGCAATGGTAAGAAGATGATTTTGTCCAACTTGACTTACTGTTATGCCACCAAACTGAAATGGCATATTGCATGTAGTCTAACTGGTGCACTACTTCCATAGCAAAAACATGCTCTGTAGCAAAATATGGCAGTAGGAACGACTTACCCGTGAAACCAAAAATTCTCACGACCACACCTTGGGTAAGCAAAAAAATGTCACCCTTTTCTTGAGTAACCACTATATCTTTCAATTCTCGTGGCACTCTTTCACAGGTACCACAAAGCAACTCAATTGTCGGTCCCAGAAACAAACTATTAAAGCTATAACATGATTCTTTTTTCAATAAAACAGAAGTCCACTGGTAAACCGGTAAAGGCTCATCCTTTTCATTTGTAGTCGAAACAACAATAAAAGGAAAACGACGTTGTAGTTGGAAGAAGAAAAACCATACCAAAAATGAAGTATGCTTGAAAGATTTATCTGCTCTAGTCTGCAAGCTCTCCAACTGTGAATTTAATCTCCATGAAATATAATCAGCCCAATCAAAGAAAATTGGATTGGTGCCCTATTTCATGGCTGAAGGAGAATAAAATTCTACACGACAAATGCATTGTGCCACAGCCACCTGCCACTTGTGAACTGTATCATCTGAGGGTAAACCCACAACCCATGCTAGCATGGAATAAATATCCAAGCTTTTAAAATCTTTCAGTGGTCTAGGCAGGTTCGGAAGCTGTCCCATTGGTGGATCTTTAATCATCTGAGTCTCCATAAACTGACGCATGGCCATAGTGGAGACATATTTGTCTTCTTGTTCATCAATATGCAACTTCTTATGGACTCCATAGTCGGGAGGCCGTAACCCATAGGCAAAAGCTTCTCGGACTTCATCGGGAGTAATGGTAAAAAGAATTTCCCTCTTCGCATTCCTGACAGCCCTGGTTGAAGGATCATAATATCTGGCAACAAGCAACACAAGCTCGGGACAAGGATGTACTGGAGGGCATAAATACCAAAAAAATAGTGAGTGATAAGGTACTGTTAACCAACTTCTCGATGTCAATCCCTGCTGCACTGCAAATTTGACATTTTGCCATAATTTTTCTACTCCTTTGTGAGTGATGATGCAGTCACTGATTCCAGCCATCGAATCTTCATACGGGTCCAAATCAACATAATCATTTTTTCGAGCCTTCTTGGACCTCGTAGTCGCTTCCCTTCTTTTTGACTTCTTCGGTTCTGAAGATTCTAAAACTTCTTGAGGCTCCTTGCTACGTCTTCCCATTTTTTATTAAAAAACTTCGAGCAAATTTCCCGCACACTTTCTGAGCACTTCTGCAATAATCCCTTGAAACACATGGTAGCAGGAAAAATTAAAAAGAATAACTGCAAGGGTTACCTCGTCTTGTTTAAATAGACCCCTTTTCAACCGTCGCAATAAATACTGAGTTACTTGGTCGGCTTCAAAAAAAGTGTCTTCCTTGGCCGCATAACTATGTCGTAGACCGTGCCCTAGCTGCAGAAGCTTGCTTTGAAAAAATAAATTGGCCACTTGAACCAATTAAATGCTCCTTGTGCTTCCCCGAGAAAGAAAACTTTCACTGGTCTGCATGCTTTCCAATAATTGCCACGTCTTGAGAGGGGCAATATGTCCGCACTAAATCTCGAAAATCAAAAGGAATGTTTGCTTACTAAATTCTGCTCCTCCTTCAGAACACTTCCGATCTGCTTTGATAAAACTGGGGTGAAGGCTCTCCTTTTAAAGACTTTGATTCTTTGCCTTTTTACTTTTTCCTTTAAAAAAATTAGTTTTTTTTCCTTTTTTTTTGCTTTAAAAACTGTATTTTTATTTTTTATTATTTTTTTATTTATTTTTTTTTTATTATTATTTTAAAACTTTATTTTTAATTTTTTTTTTAAATTTATTATATGGGACGTTCGCCCCCATGAGGGGCGAACATGACGTTCGCCCCTCCATTGGGGCGAACCACCAATTTTTTTATTTTTTTTTGTTTTTTTTAAATTTAATTTTTTAAATTTTTTCTTTTTTTTTTATCA
The DNA here is from genome assembly GCA_028583015.1 of Wollemia nobilis. Classification (NCBI taxonomy): domain Eukaryota; kingdom Viridiplantae; phylum Streptophyta; class Pinopsida; order Araucariales; family Araucariaceae; genus Wollemia; species Wollemia nobilis. Next base: position 2,896,589 of record JAQPPZ010016675.1, read on the forward strand.
TGGGCGTTCACCCATGGTAGGGGGTGACGTTCACCCCCACCATGGGGCGAACCAATTTTTTTAATTTTTTTTTTTTATTTTATATATTTAATTTAAATTTAAAAGTTTTTAAAGGATCGCCCCTATGAGGGGGGCGACCATCATGTTCGCCCCTTTAATGGGGTGAACTTGACAATTTTTTTTTTCTAAATTTTACTAAGCAAATTTTTTTTTTAAAGGGATAAACTTAAAAACGAATATGTACATATTTACAAAGGTACCTCATTACGATTCCGTCATTGGATATAAGCCTTTAAATGAAGGTCGTTCACGGAATTGGAAGATCCCAACCTTCAATATCTTGCAGATGGTAAGCGTTGGCCGAGTTCACAGCAGAGATTTGGAAAGGGCCCTCCCAAATAGCATCGAATTTGTGATGCTCTCCGGGCTTGGCCTTCTTTGCATTCCACTTGAGGACCAAATCTCCAACTTGAAAACTGCGTTCGATTGACTTCTTCCCGAACCATTTCTGCATCTCCTTGTTATGTTCGACAAACTTCTGGTAGGACCTTTCTCTATCCTCTTCCAACTGAATCAACTATGCCAATCATGCACTCAAGGGATCAAACTCTTCATCTTCCTCCTGAAATAGCTGCAATGTCTGAAGGACCGAAAGCTCAATATGAGCAGGCAGAACTGCTTCTTTCCCATACACCAATGCATACGGAGAAGTTTTAATGGAATTTTTAACTGAAATGTGATCTGCCCAAAGTGCTTGATTCAACAGCAAATGCCAACTTCTCTTGTTGTCTCCTAGTGTCCTTTTCAAAATTCTCAGCAAATTCTTATTAGTAGATTCGGCCAAGCCATTCCCTTGCGGGTAGTAATTGGACGAAGTCTTGAGATAAATCTCGTATTTGCTAGCGAACTCTGTGATCTTCGCTCCAATAAATGGAGTTCCATTATCTGTTACAATTGAGTCTGGGACACCGAAGCGAGTGATGATTCCCTCCAGGAAAGAGATTACAGTTGCTTGATCCGCTTTCTTAGTAGGAATGGCCTCCGCCCATCGGGTAAAGTAATCAGTTGCCATCAAAATGTACTTATGCTCTACAGAAGAATGTGGGTCAATAACTCCCATAAAATCAAGACCCCACTGCTGAAAAGGAGCTTCTACTTGAATCGGACGAAGAGGCAATGCCCCTTTCTTGATTCTGCCAACATATCGTTGACAACTATCACAGTGTGTACTTATCTTATGTGCATCGACAAACAGAGTAGGCCAAAAGTAGCCTGCTCGAATGATTTTTAAGGCCATGGGCCTTCCTGCGTAATGACCTCCCGATAGTCCGAAATGAAATTCCTCTAAAATATTTTCTTTTTTGGAGTCCCTCACACACCTGAGAAGAACTCCATCAATGTTTTTGTGAAATAGCCCCTCGGGCAACAAAGTATATCTGAGAGCTTGCAACCTGAATCTCCGACGTTGCGAAGCATCAAGGCGAGATGGACATCTTCCTGAGGTAAAATAATCAATTAGCTCTTCGGTCCAATCACGATCGCTGGCGGTATGGTTTGTGCAAATGCTTTCGCCTAGGCTATCCTCATGCACCACATCAAATGATTCGGAGGCCGCACTTTTGGCTAGCTCCTGGCATAGAGCTCTCCCATGAACCAGCTTCGTTGGTCGGATCTCCACATCATATTCTTGAATTTTTGTGACCCAACCTGCTCTCTTGTCTCCTAATTCTCCTTGGAGAATAAAATTTCTTACATCAGGGTGTATGACATACACAATCGTTTTGCTCTGAGAAACAAAGTGTCGAAATTTCTTCAATGCCTTCATTATCGCATATACTTGTTTCTCAATAAAATTATATTTCTCTTGATGAGGAGCAATAACCTGACTCAAGAAAGCAATTGGCTTCTCATCTCCATCCTCTTGTCGTTGTGTCAAAACTGCAGCATAACTCTCCTGTTCGCCTACGACATAGAGAATGAAATCTTTAGAATAATCAAGATTAATCAATACCGGAGCTTGAGTAATCCTCTCCTTGATTTCCTTGAAAGCTTGTCTTCTTGTCTCAGTCCATTTAAACTCAACATTTTTCTTCAAAAGCTCAGTCATGGGTTTCACCACCTGAGCGAAATCAGCGATAAACTTACGGATGAAATTAATTTGGCCAAAGAAGGATTGCAAATCTTTTTTATTAGTAGGCAATGGTAACTTCATTAGAGCTTCAGCTCTTGCAGGATCGATTGCCAATCCTTCTTGCGAGATCACATGGCCCAACAACTTCCCTTCTTTGACAGCAAAGATTGACTTCTTCGGATTAATAGAAATCCCGAACTCACGACACTTCTCAAACACCTGCCTTAAATGAGCAATGTGGTCTTCTCTGCGATGTGAAAACATAGTCATATCATCAAGATATATCACAATAATCCTATTCAATAACTCACCAAAAGCGATGTCCATGGCCCTCTGAAAAGTGGCACCAGCATTTGAAAGTCCAAATGGCATCCGTTGGTAGGCGAAAGTTCCCCACTTGGTGGTGAATGTTGTTTTATATTGATCCTCATATTTCACCCAAATTTGATTATACCCAGAGAAACCATCAAGCAATGAGAATCTCTGGGTGCCAGCTACTACATGAAGGATTTGATCGATCTGCGGTAGAGGGTAATGGTCCTTAAGTGATGCCTGGTTCAGGTTGCGAAAATCTACACACAACCGAATGTCTCCGTTATTTTTTCGTACTGGGACCAGGTTAGCCACCCATGTTGAATGCTTGATTGGATAGATTATCTTGGCCTCCAACATCTTCAACAACTCTGCTTTCATAAGGACTTCAATCTTGGGATTGATAGGTCATTGTTTCTGACAAAAAGGTTTTACCCCTTCCTGCAGTTCTATAGTATGTTGGATCACATTCTTATTGTAACCCCTCAAATCATGGTAGCTCCAGGCAACAATATCTGGATACTCGTAACACAATTTCTTGATATCTTCCAGTTCTTCTAGGGTGCCATCTATTCCAACCTTGATGATTTTCTCAGGCTCCAAATGTAATTCTTTATACTCCTTTGCATCTACTTTGATCCTATGCTTTTCAACCCGATCACTCTGGTCGAACAGACTTTCAAGTGTAATCAGTCCCCTAGGGATGTGATTATTTTTTAGTTGAATCATCCCTTCTCTCTCTTCTTCGGCAAGAACTCTATCATCAACGCTTGCAGTTTCTTTAAGTAGGAAATTGACTATCTGCTCATCATTGTCAAACACTTGCCAATGGATATTTTTGTCGAGAACTGAGGGTCTATAAATTACCCTAACTATCTTAGGCTTTCTAACTACTTGCTCCACAAGAGAGTAGTTAGCACCAAGAGAGGCCAGAATATCTGCATGTTTATTTAGCTCTCTCGAAATCGCCTGAACATTTAAAGCAGTGAAAGACTCAAACAAGTCCCACACTCTATTGCGGTAGGCCTTCAAGTAGTGTTGCTTTGACACACACCTGTTAGTGATCTGATTAATTATGAGTTCAGAGTCACCAAAAATCTGCAACTGCTTGATGCCCAACTTTTTAGCCTTCTTCAATCCAAGGCATAGTGCCTCATATTCAGTTGCATTATTTGTGCAACCCCAAGTTAACCTGTAAGAATAGGTCTTTTGCAACCCTTCGGGAGAGATCAACACAATGCCAGCTCCTGCACCATTCTTGCACCTGGCGCCATCAAAATACATTCTCCATAACTGATCTGCAATAGGATTGGGAGAATTAGGAACCTTCTCTTCAATTTGCTCTGGCTTAGTTATAGTATAGCAACCAATGTCTATTCCAACCATTGCATTGAAATCCATGAGTGAAAACTCATCCTCGAGGTGAAGCTCACCCAACGCTTCTTCCATTAAATCAACCTCTTCTATCTCCTCAGTCAACATGTTAACTGCACCTGGAGATTCTTCTTCCTCTAACTTCTCAATGTGAAAAGGTGAGGGCTTCTCATTATGAATGTGAATCCTCTTTCCCTTGAATGGTATCTCCAAATGCGAGTAGTCTAAGGAAAGATATCCTCCCAACTTAGCTGTGAACTCCCTTGAGAGGCACATGCTAAAGTATGGTTCCAGGTCAACCACTACCACTTCCTGGATGACTGTAATTTATGGCATACTATGGAGGACAATGGGAATATCCTTGATTACTCCCACCATCTTGACCGGAGTTCCATCCAGCTGCAACACTCCTGGGCTACTCCTTGTATATTCCATCCCCATCACTTCACATACTGCCTTTGGCATGACAGTAGTTGCAGCTCCAGAGTCGATCATACAGTTGTGTACAATCCACCCTTCCATTCTGAGTGATAAATAAAATGGGGGAGGCCTATTTTTTCCTGTAGCTGAAGTTGGAAGCGTTTGCACCAAGACTATTTGAGAAGGATTTTTCTTTTGATCTTTAGCAGTCTTCAAAGATTCTTGCAGTAGGTCAACCTGTCCTGGCAATTGAAGTGCATCATACAAACTTACTTTTGCAGGAATATTTTTCATCTCTTCCACAATATTGTAATTTGAAACAGTCGGAGCCTTCTCTTCTGCAACCCGCTCATACTTGTCTCGATACTATTGGGTAGCTTCCACCCTTTGTCGCTTGGTCAAAGATGGGTACTTGAGTCGCTCTTTGGCCTGTTCTCTTGTTTCATCTTGTGTTTGAGTAGTTGTCACAGGTTGTGAGGAAGATGCTCTCATTTGTGCCCTTCCCTGAGTTTGCTTAGGCATCAAATCTTTCAACTTGATAGAATCTTGCTCTTTAGCTACCCCTATAGGCACTTTCGCTAGAGGCCTCCCCTTTTCATCTTGCACTTTTGGTTCTACTGGCACCTTTAAGGGTTCAAGCTCAGCAGGATCTACTATTACTGGTTTCTTTCCAGACCGTGTGAGAACCGAAACTTGCTCTACAGATGACATCATGAAATTGTGATTGGCTTCCCTGATCATATTGACTTGTCCGCCAGTCGAACTCTCTGCTAGCATTTGTACATAATTCATATGCACCATGCACGTTTCTTCTCCATGAGGATCATTGCATGTTGAGCACCAATATGCCCTCTCTGTTGTGCTAGTTTCTTCATTTGCTTGCACCGTTGTGCTCTTTTCAAGGCCTCTACTAGTAGATGCTTGCTCTCGAGTGATCGATGGAGTTTGGAATCTCCATGATCAAAATTCAGCCTTCGCTTGCTTCTTCCTTACTATTGTAAGTTCATTTGATATCGTCCTTAAGGCTGCATTATTAGATTTTACCTCCTGCAACAACATCATGAGAGGATCAGGATTAGAAGATGCGGGAGGTGCAGGTAGAGGCAAAGGTATTGGAGGCGCGGGCAATGGTAATGGAACTGGTGGTGTTGGCAGCGCAAGAGTGGGAATAGAAGTGGGTAATTGTGGAAGTGACTGATTAGGTAGTTATGGGAAGCTTGGAGCCGTATGTCGTGGAGCAGGAATAGGTGCAATTTGAGGTGGACCCGAGCTCCATGAGGGAACTGGGTACATGGAAGGCATAGGCTATGAAAATGAACTAGAATATAAATATTATGGAAGATCAAGAACAATGGGCATAGTCATCTTGGGGGAAGTCTACCTACAACAATCAGATCAGATTCGGCCTTTTGTGCCTGCGTATACAGGTCTGGAAATGTAGTCACATTGGCTTGATGCACGACCATACCGATTTTGGTGTTAAACACCCTGAGATAGTAGAAAGCAGCTTGCTCATGTGTGGGTCGTAGACCATCGGGAACTCTTTGCCAGCTCGGGTGAATCTGACATTAAAATCGACTATTTCCTCTTGTGGATGTCTTTGAATCATTGTGAACTGGTGCAACAAGGAGTATGGGTCAGCTTGTTCATGGAAATTCTTAATCAACAACTCTGCTAACTGATCCCATGATGTAATAGTACCTAGTTGCAATGATCGGTACCAATATAGCAATTTCCCTCTCAATGATAATACCAATAATTTTATCATCACATCTTCATCTATTATGTCATGGATGGTCGCCAAAGAAGCTACATATTGGATATGCTCATACGCAGTTTTTCCAGTACCATCATAGGTCGGCAAAGCCTTCAAAGCAGCTTGGGGCACTGGATTTTGTGCTTGCAAGTTCAAAGCCCCTGAGCTATTCCACGTTGGGAACTACCTGGGTGGTGGATTCTGAGCCATGTGGACTGGTATATGAGGTGGAGCTCGAGGAATACCAATGGTTGTGTGAGGTGGAGGTTGAGGAAGGCTAGTGGTAGTACTACCTGGGCTTGTGGGAGCAGAAAATACACCAGCTAGTCATGATGATGTGATAGACGGTATATGGGATATATGAGGTAATGAAGATGTACGATGAAAAGTGGCTAATTGAGGATGTTCCCCTAGCCTTTGGATATCAAGTTCGTAGAACTCAATTTGGTGATCTAGATTTTTGGCCTTCGATCTTGTATTCATGAGACACAACTTTCGTTGTACTCACGTTTGGAGATTTTTGAGTATAATCGAGTCGCCAGATGTTCTAATTCTATAGCATGAAGGCGAACATCAAACCTTAATATCATTGAAAGTGGAACTTTTGAAGTCCCAAAAACTATTGGCACCGATGGGTTTGTCAACTTGGGATAATACTTGTTCCACCGACTATGGATCTTACTGGGACAAAAACTGTCTGTCCCACCGGGCGTGCCAAAAATTATTGGTCAAATATCTGCCTAATCATACAAAACTACGTTTGTGCACCCTAGACATGGCCAACATTGAAATACCGGAGGAAAGAGATGTCCCCCGTGTCAATCTCCAGAGAGGGTTGGTTCCCTTACTAATTCTAAAATGGTTGAAGACTAGGGATGCAGGAAAGAAATTAAAAAATGCGGAAAGAAATGGGAAATATGGCCACAGGCCGACTGTGTAGGATGGGAATAGATTGATAGCAGGAATCCACACCAAGCTGAAAATAGCATGCAAATAGATGATCAAACAACAAAATTTCCGTACAACTTCGCACATGTAATCTTCAGATCAACACTCCAACACTCACTCTCTCACTTGCAATATTTAAATCCAACTTGCAGAATTTAAATCTAACAGCAAATAATAAAGCTAACTGTGTAAAAGAAATGCGTAATGTAGAAGACCACAATGCACCAAGTCATTTGCAAATCCAAATGTTTTGAATTCACTATTACTACAGAGAACTTGAAGTGTTTTCTCGTAGGATATCTATTTTTTCCAACCCCTTACAATGAAATTTCTCTTAGTATTTATAGAGGTTTGCGCCTCTTTCATTGAATACATCAAATGAGTCATCATTTCTTGGAAATATTCTTTCGGTAGACACGATCCTGAAAATGGTTTGAGATGATAGCATTCAGACACCGTATCATTAAATTTGAGTCACCTCCATCTTCTTGGAAATCAAACACGAGCTTCAACAATTTACTCCATATTCAATTTGCTTTGGAGAGGGAGTAAAACCTTCGAGAAGATGTTCTTGAAAATGACAAAAATGCTTCCACTTCGTCACCAACATTAAATTGTAGTAGTTACCCGAAGCAAATCTTCAACTAGAAAAATCAAGCTCTAAAATTGCCGAAGATGATGGTAATTAATAATTAAAATTTGCCCCATTTAATTCTACTCATGCCTCTGGAGAAATTTAATCACATGTGCTAAAAAACAAACAACATTCACCTTCAAAATATCTTCGTCGCATCTATCATGACGTTCACCCCTTTTACCTGAGTGTAAGGGTGAAAACCATTTAAAAATTGTCATCGCCCAAACTTTATCTCTCCATGTCATTCACCTTTAAAAATAATGAATGGATCCATCGTGAATACTTTAAAGCGACCATGACGCATATTGAAATCGTGTTCACCCAAATGAGGGGCGAACACTACGTTCGCCCCACTTAAGGGGCGAACGCGATGCGTTCTCTTTATTCTCCTTTTTTGTTTGGCGCATTCCTCTTTTGGGGCGCGTTCGCCTTTCCAATGGGCGAACGTGACGTTCGCCCCTCCAATGAGGCGAACGCGTTTGCATTCTCCACTTAGCCGATTTTCTTTTGTCTTTCCTTTTTTTTATATTTTCTTTGATTTCACTGCCTTCAATTTCTTACTGCCGCTTCGCCTCTGAAGCGAAATCATTTTTTATTTTTCAATTGCTGTTGTGGATAATTTGATGAAGTGAATCCGAAGCGGATTTCCAAGTCACAATTTGGGGTTAATTTATTTTGCAAAATGAAAGTTTACAGAGAATTGAAAAAACTATATAAACAAAATAACTGAGTTAAAAAAACTCAATCATAAATGTCTTCGGATTACAATAAAAAAATATGACATGTTGCAAAATGCCAACATTTCCCTTTCTTTTAGTTCTTTTACATCTGGGCCCAATCCATTTTTTCTCCCTTCATCCTCCATTCCAGTAATTTCTACCATGTCTATAAGTACACAAGCTCCTCCTCGAGTGAGTGTAACTATACAATTATTTTTCTATATTGGATATCACCATAGAAGGTCGTAGGCTACTCGATATGTATGAGGAGGAGTGATCTATTTTGCTCATTTATTTTGAGACTATAGCTAATGTCGATTTGTCAAGCTTCACCGATGATCAAGGAGATATCTTGCCAAAGAAAGAGTTGGAGGCATCATGGAAGGAGTTCACGGAGGATACTTCGAAGATCGATAGCTAGATAGAGCCCATTATAGAGGAGCAAGTATTGTCATTCATGAAAATGCTTACCCACATCGAGTATTTCTTGTATGAACTACACCAGAGGTCCAACCGTATCATCTTGGAACAGATCCAGATATTGCACTTTGTTGTTAATTCTCTCTAGTATCCTTCGATGTTTGACAAATATGCTTGGGCCAAGGTGGTTGTAGTGTACGAGACTACTAGTAAGAGTCTCATGGAGTAGGAAGAATGAGCACGAGTGGAGAGAGAGTAGAAATAAGCTATCAAAGAATAAGAAAAATAGGCTAAGGCAGAGCAAAAATAGGATGTTGAATCAAAAGAACCATCTGATGCAGTCAGTAAATATGATAGCTGATCCCGATGGATAAATGCCTAGGGTTGATTGCATCCAGATAAATTGAATACCCTGAGAGCCACCAAAAGTGTTGGTAGTTTTACCATAATAAAATTTTAATTGTAAAAATTATGAGTATGAAAAATAAATGGTGCAATTATTTTGCTAGTCCTTTGCCTTTATTATTTTAATATAATAGTTTTGCTAAAAGAAGTTTTACTTTGTTTGGAAATGGAAAAGAGAAGATATTTTCACCCTAGGGAAGGAGAAAAAATAATTTTCACCCCTTTGTTGGGTGAAACACAACATTAATATAGTTTTGCTCGAGTTTCTCCCAAGGTGGGGCCAAGCAACAAAAATTGCCAACCAGAACAAAGGGAGGAGTTCACAAAGATAAAATTTAATGATGTTTCTCAAACTTGCACAATTCAAGGTGATTTCACCCTTTTTGGGGTGAATTTCTATTTTTAATTACGTTCAGGGAAAAATAACAAATGGGCATTAGTCAAAGTCAATGTCACCCCAGAAATTGGGTGCAAGTCATTTTCACCCTTCTTTTGGGTGAAATTCCATTTTAAGGTAATTTTAGAGTGAAAGCATTAAGTAGGTAGTGTTTGGGCTAAAGTAATGCACTAATCAAAGTCAAACTCACTCCAAAATAATCAAGGAAGATGAAGAAGTCATTCCCGATGTGATTTCACCTTATTTTTAGCTTATTTAATGATTTCACTTAGGTTGGGGTGAAAGTAATGAAAGCACCCACGTTTAGAGAAAAAGTAGCAAAAATGCATCCTCATGCACTGGTCAAAAAGTCACCCCAAATTGGGGTGAAACTTATTTTTGCTCTCCTTTGGGGGTAAAATTCCATTTCTACTCCTAATTTAAGCAAGACAGAGTTTTGTGGCGAAATTCTTGAGAGAAGATGTTTTCGGGTGCAATTAACCAGGTTGAAGGTGAAAGTACATGGATGGACAAAAATATCAAACAAACTTTCATTTTTTCCCAATTGCTTGGGCGAAATCAAATTTTACCTCTTTTTCTCAACAAAGTTTTTTTCAGAGGTGCCATTGTCGTAGATATTTTCGATAGAGATTGGAGATCGATGGAATTTAATTATTGGGATAATGAAATTGATATTTCTAGAATCCCTACTAAAAATTTGCCAAGATTAAATACTACGTCCCTGATTTTGGTGCGATCCAGTTCATTTTCAAGGTGCCCTCCATTAATTTCGCCCCTTTTCAAAACAAATTTAATTTTTGATGGGTCTTCTTAGCGAGCATGAAATTCCAAGGGATAAGATAACAAAGTGGCAACCAAGATTTAATGCGTGAACTCCTTATTTTTGTGTAAAATTATTGCATTTCAATGCATCTATGTTTGGAATGATTTTCCTATCATCCATCTTTGCTGATTTTTAGGCGCTCTCAATGAAAGAGGGATCGCTACTTCCTGCATAATGTTTTGATTCAATCACTGTTGCTGTTGAGGAGATAATTGCTTTGGCTGGTCTTTGATTAGCTGACATTTTGTTTTAATGTGCATTTAATTTTAGAAGTAGAATCCTCTATAAATACTAAGCATTTTGATGTAAAGAGGAGGATAGACATTCTATTGAAAAAATTGAGTTTAAATTTTTGCATTAATCGAAGGATGTTTGACTCTAGTTCCTAGAGGAGTCTTTGTGTGTATTCTTTATGCCTACTATTTCTATTAAATTCATATGTTGGTTAGAAAAATTAAATTATGCATCTAAATTTGATTGTTGATGAAGAGTGAATGTTGAAATGCTAACTGGAGGTTATCTTTACAAGTTGTGATTGATTTCTATGTTATTATTTCGGTTAAATGGTGGTAAAACTTGATGTGATTTCTTGGCTATTAGTTTATCCCCATTTTACTTTTTAGGCTTATAGCCACATTTTCCATTCCTTTATGTCATTTCCCATCTCTTTTTGTTACCCTAAGCTTATACCAATTTTTAGATTAGTACGGGAACCAAACCTCTCTAGAGATTGGCCTGAAGGACATCTCTCTCCTTCGGCCTTTCAATGTTGGTCAGGTCTAGGGCACACAAATATTTTATACTTAGGTAGATTCATGCAACAATATTTAATTTCTCATTTTTATTTTTTTTACGTATACTAGAGGAATTGATAACTCGTTACATTTTATCATCACCTCATTGTAGATTCGAATCCTACTCCTTGCTGCCACTATAACCTCTAGTTGCATTGGGTAAAATTTTTAATGTAGTTGATGGCACTGATGCGATATGCCCTTTGGTACTACAAGGCTTGAGGATTCAAACCAAGGTCTCCACACTCCCATGAGAGTGCTTTGACCAACTGGAGTAGCCCTCAAACCTTTTAATTGCTCATATATTATTGTACTCTTGATCATTGATATTTTTTAACCTATGATATTTTGTGGTAGTAAGGGTTAAAAGCCAACAACTAGTGTTTAATAGAATTAATGATTAGGTATTTCTACAAGATGGTTCAACTTAAATTCCATTTATAAAACCATTCCTATAGATTAAGCAATTATCACTTTCTTCATTTGTTACATCTCCAAAGGAAAAATTTACAAAATTTTGAGGCATGATGGATCTTTTAAAAAATATTAAAGATGTATATTTATGTAATACCACCTTTCTAATTCATCTAATTTATATGTAAGGAGAGATAATAGATCATCTGGACTCCTTTGTTAATTGAAATTTGGCTTCTTCAATAATTGAGCTATGGGATGACTTTATTTATATTATTGTATATATTTTATTTTTATGCTATCATGATGTGAAAAGGGATCCAATTGACATAAGATATGTAAATATTATTATTGGAATGCGGAATATTTATGTTACTAGTGTTTAATATAATTAATGATTAGTTATTTCTACAATATGGTTCAACTTAACTTCCATCTATAAAACCATTCCTATAGATTAATCAATTATAATTTTATCTATTTATTACATATTCCAAGAAAAAATTACATAATTTTGATTCATTGTGAATATTTAAAAAATATTAAAGATATATAATTATGTAATACCACCTTTCTCATTCATCTAGTTTCTATGTAAGGAGAGATTCTATATCATGTGGACTCCCTTGATAAATCACATTTGACATCTTCTATAATTGATATATGGGATGGCTTTATTTTTCCATTGTATATATTTTATTTTTATGTTATCATGACATAAAAATGATCCAAATATTATTATTGGAATGTGGAATCTTTGTCACTAGTTTAATATAACTTTTTACTAGGTATTTTTACAAGATGGTTCAACTTAACTTACATCTATAAAACCATTCCTATAGATTAAGAAGTTATCACTTTCTTCATTTGTTACATGTTTAAGAAAAATTTACATAATTTTTAGGCATCATATATCTTTAAGAATATATTAAAAAGGTATAGTTATGTAATACCACCTTTCTCACTCATCTAATTTATATGTAAAGAGAGATACCATATCCTGTGGACTCCCTTGTTAAATGAAATTTAGCATCTTCTATAATTGAGCTATGGGATGGTTTTATTTATTCCATTGTATATATTTTATTTTTATTTTATTGGTTGTATTTACAACCTCTCATTCAATTTATCACCATCTTGGGCTTGTACAAAAGTATCAATGTTTATTTATTATAATATATCATGAAGAAATTTTAAAATATTTATATTTAGCAAGGTGTTCCTTACCCCATGTCTTCTTCATTTTGATTGTATGAAGTTATAATTAATCATAATACCAATCCTAAATGATTTATATTTCCTAGAGGGATCCATATGAAGCATAATGCCATGTGAAGCCTAATATCATCAAGTTATCATGATGTGAAAAGAGATTCTAATTTCTTATAACATAACTTGTGTAGATATTTATTTTAAATATGTAATATTTATGTGATTAATTAATTATTAGGTAGATCTACAAGATCTAACTTAATTTCCATCTATAAAATCATTCCCATATATTAAGTAGTTATTATTTACTTTATTTGTTGTATGTTTTTTTTCTAGATTACCATCCTCTTCCATCCATATCCTTACTATTCATCCTTTCAAAATCTTACATCCTCTATTTTATTCCCATTTTTATTTCATTTATTATAATACTCGTTTTGGATGATTGTCCTACAAATTTATACCATGAGATTATAAAATTTAATTTGTATTGGTTTGTATTGGATTCTATGATATGATTCCACATGTAATGAATCATAAATGTTATAATAGTAGGACAATTAAAAATATCATATTGATTTATTCACTAGTGGTTATTAGGACTTGAGCATTGTTAATCAACTTATGAAAACTTGATTTGAACATTAGATAGATAGATAGATAGGTATTAACGTGGAACGAAATTCCAATCATGGAATATGCCACTAGACTTACATCATCACATTAACCGATTAGAAAGCAAGAGGGCCAACCTCCCACACACATGCCCAAACTCGATGTTAATAGGGGTGAGGAATCCCACAAAGTGGGACCAAGGACTTATCAAAACCCTAAAAAAGAAAGTTGTATAATATGTAAGAGAATATATGTCATCATGTTTAAAACCAAATATAGTTGTTTTTAATTATAATTTTGTCATTATCTAGGACGTAACAAATTATTGATATTTTTTCACAATGGTGAGGAGCAAAAAACATGTATTATTATGACACCTATAGCCATGATATCATCATTACCATTATATTAATCTAAAAAAATTAGTGGCAATCTCAATTATCTTTTTAGTTAAATGGATAAAGCCTTAGGGATTTCAATGCACAAATGTCATATGAATTCTAATATCATCAACTTATCATGATGTGAAAAGGGGTCCTAGATTCTAAATACATAACTTATGTAGATGTTATCATTGGAATGTGGAATATTTATGTTATTAGTGTTTAACATAATTGATATTAAGTAGATCTACAAAATTCAACTAAATTTCCATAAACCATCCCCATAGATTAAGCAATTATCACTTTCTTCACTTGTTGCATGTTTTTTTCTAGATTACCATATTCTTCCACCTATATATTTATTGCCCACCCTTTCAAAATCTTTCATCCTAAATTTTATTCTCATTTTTGTTTCATCTATTTTAAGTTTTTCTTTGAATGACCATTATATAAATAAAGATCATGAAATTATAAAAACCTAATTTATATTGAATTGTAACATGTTTTTCCATAAGTAATGAATAATGAATATTACAATAGTAGGATGACTAAGAACATCATATTGATTTACTCACTAGTGGTCACTAGGACTTGAGTATTTGTACTTTTCTCATGAAAATCCTCAAAAAGGAAGTTTTATAATATTTTTGAGAATATATATCATCACGTTTAATGGATAAACTAAATTGCACAACCTATGAGAAGATTGAATAATATTGTTGTTTAACCATGGGGTATAATGTTACAACTATAAATGTCAAGGATCCTAAGCTTAGAGTGCCATGGATAGTAACACATAGGGGCTAGTAGAATAATGGATTTTAATGCTATAATTTTATATTGTTGGACATTTTGAGTCCTCAAGTCAAAGTTGTCATTGATGTCAAGAGATGAAGTCATCATTAATATCCAGAATTTTGTCAAGAAACAAGTTATCAAAGTTGTCATTGATATTCAGGAAGAAGCTTCTAATAAAGTCAAAGGTCAAAGAGGAAAAATGCAAAGGTTAAAGGCAAAGGGATCCATAATATTTTTAAATATTATGTGGAAGCATAAGTTAAACGATTTTCATAAAAACCCAAGAAAGTCTATTGCAAAGCTAAAGGAAGGTTTAATATTTATTTGATAAATTATTTAAATTCACAATGAATTTAAATTTTATAAATAAATATTATTTACACCAAGGTGCAAAGTGAAAGATGGTTTAAATAAACCAAAGGGTTTTTAAAAGACTTAATTTATAAAATTTAAATTCAAAAGAATTTAAATATTTTATAAATTAATAAAGCTCCAAAGGAAATTCAAGAGCCGACATCCAAAGATAGTTGAAGACAATTCAAACACCGACATCATGCATCGAGGAAGGAAATTTTGGTATATAAGCTAATGCCTTAGAGGTATTTTAATGATATTCACACAATGACACTGAGAGGGGGGGGTGAATCAGTGTAGCTATTAATTTTAATATCTACAACATTTAATATGAAATAAAGAGAACTTGAAAACTAGAAAAACAAATTGAACAAGAGAGCACACCACAACACTCAATATATCGAGGTTCACCAATTTGGCTACTCCTCAAAAATGACTGCTTGGACTTCAATCCAAATCCAGTCTTTGCAAAATACCAATTTTACAAACACTTTACCAGCATCTACTAGAAGGAGCACCAACCCCTTAATTTTCTACTGCAACAGATGGAGCACCAACCCCTAGTACCAAGCACCAACTTGACCGCAATTCGATCAATTTAAAATGACATAAGAATGTCTTCACTTCATGCACGACCCTGATCGGTCCGCAATTAACCCAACTCGGCACACTCTCATGACTCTGCTAATTTTTCTCTTGACTCTTTTCTAACCCTCTTTTTACAACAATTTCCCTCTTACAGCAGCAACTTTATTCTCTGTACGACTGTTCTTTTATAACCTTCCTTTTCTCATCGGGACTCTTTGACTTCTATAGCGTTTCAATCCTGCATACAGTCGGATGACATTCTCGAGCTGTTCGAATTCTTTTTCTCTTCCCAATAAGCGGTTGTTCGAATACATCAAATATGACCATTCGAATACTTTTTCTATTCTGCATATTTGGCTGTTCGAATCCATTCAATACAGCTGTTCGATTCCAAGCAATACGACTGTTCGAAACCCTGCAATATGACTGTTCGAAACCCTAAAAATTTGTCTTTTTGAATGCTGCAAAAATGTCTTTTAGAAAGCTTTTTTGATCCTTCATATTTTATTCTTCGAATGCTTTTCCAGTCGTGCATATACAGCTGTTCTAGTGCATGACTAACACTTGTCAATCTGTAACTACAGATCTGACATCAGTTACTTTTTACGTAACTGGCTACATGATTTTCCTGTCTGCTTTTTCTGACACGTGTCACCTTGCATGCTTTTTCGGCTTTTACCCGCCAAACTGTTACCTGTCGTGATATCGCGACACTTTTTGTAGCCATACCATTCATGCCCTTGCTGTCGCAAAATAATGACCATTTTGGCTTTTGAAAGCTTTCCCACCGTTCATGTTGCAAAATCGTGACACTTTGAACTTTTGCTGATGTCATCCTTAATGTTGTCATGAAATCGTGACGCTTTCGGCTTCCTAAGGCTTCTCTCGCAACTTGTCGTGAAATCGTGACACTTTCAGATTTTGCTGACGTCATCCTCAATGTTGTTGCAAAATCATGACGCTTCCAACTTCCAACAGCTTTCCTTGCACCTTGTCACAAAATTGTGATAGTTTCAATTTTGCTGACGTCATCCTCAGCTTTGTCATGAAATCGCGATGCTTCTGGCTTCCGTACAATCTTTGCTTTATGCAGTAGCGAAATCGCTACAACTTTGTGCCTTGTGCTTTCGACTTGCTACATCTTTCAATTTTGCAATTTTGACTGGTAGCGAAATCGCTACACCTTCACGTTGTGCATTTTGGACTTGTAGCGAAATTGCTACACCTTTGTTGCCATTCATTTTATCATGCAACGAAATCGCTACACCTTTGTTGCCATTCATTTCAACATGCAACGAAATCACTACACCTTTGTTGCTGAGCATTCTCTCTCCTCTTTGGGTCGTGAAAACCCGACGTGTCGCGATATCGTGACACTTTTTGTTGCAAGCTCCTTTCCTCCATTTATGTCACAAAATCACGACATCTTTTCACCTTGCTTCCTTCTCTGCCAGCATGTCGTGAAATCACGACAGTTTGCCTTTCACTTTCTCTCTCCTCGGCCATGTCACGAAATCGTGACAATTTGGCATGCACTTTCTCTCTCCTCGGCAATGTCGCGAAATCGCGACAATATTTCTTGCATTTTCTCTCTCCTCGGCAATGTCGCGAAATCGTGACAATTTTTCTTGCATTTTCTCTCTCCTCGGCAATGTCACGAAATCGCGACAAATTTTCTTGCATTTTCTCTCTCCTCGGCAATGTCACGAAATCGCGACAAATTTTCTTGCATTTTCTCTCTCCTCGGCAATGTCGCGAAATCGCGACAATTTTTCTTGCATTTTCTCTCTCCTCTGTTTTGTCGCGATGTCGCGGCAGAAAACATGTCACGATATCGCGATAGTTTTCTTCCTTGTCTTTTTTTGCCAATTTCTGAATCTGGGTCACCTTTGTTTTCCTTGAAATTCACTGCACTTGATCCGATCGACCTCTCGAATCGCATCAATTGCATCAATCTGTCTGTGTTGACAACAATGACAATACTTTTGCAATTCTTTTGCTGCACCTTGCTCAACATTTAATTCATCCTTTTGCTCGATAATCGAAAGCGTGCAATCGTGTTTGAATTCGTGAGGAAGAAAGTGCAGCGACCAATCTGTTTAAGCACCAGCGAATAACGTCAAGGGGATTTGCGCCAAAAGTCCAAGCGCCAATGAGGCAAGTGGCCTAGTGGCAAAGAGGACAGCGTTAGGGTGTTGGGCGCAAGGAGGTCTGTGTTCGAAACACAGCAGTAGCAATTTTTGTGGTAGTTGCATTGGTGTTGGAGAGCGCCAAGGTAAGGCGCACGTTTTGTGCAAGGTGAGTGGGGAGGTTTTTGGAGCACGTGGTGCTCGTTAGTCCCCAAGCAAGCGCCTAGCTTGTGTGGCATTGGGAGCCATGGCTAGGGCGTCGGTTGAGGCTGCGTGGTGTGTTCGAATCCCCTCCAAGGCAAGGTAATTAATTTTGAAGTTTAATTTTTGTGTGTTGCCTAAAGTTTGGAGTTAAAAGGGTGCATGAAAGGTTTATTAGTTGGAAATGATTTTTGATAAGTTGGAGGAATAAGGTGTTAAGTTTTATTTTAATAAAGTGTTTTGGCATATTGATTTATTGAAATATTAAAAGGATAGAGGGAGCTTCTTGTCTTAGGTTATTTTGAAAAGAAGAGTGCATTGAATATTATTGGGAGATTATAAGGTGTAAGTGGTAATTTACTTTTTGTAAATGTTGATGAATGTTTTCTTAAAGATGGAGTGATAAGGTGTATGTGTGTTTTGATGTTTACATTGTATTTTGAGGAAATTAATCACCTTATAATTTCTTTGAGCTTGGCAAGAAGTGTTTGAGATTTTTGGCAGATTTAGAAGATTCCTTCATCATCAAGAAAAAGGTATGAGCACATTTTCCAAAGTTTAATTTGATTGGTTGGTTTTCTGGAAAATAAGTTTGGAGTGAAAAGGACTTGATTAGGGTTTCCTTTTGAGAGTGTTTGAGTTAATGCATCAAGGTTTTCTAGAATAAAGAGTTGTGATTAAAACCTTGTTTAATAAGCATTGTTGTTGAAGCCATTGGTTGTGTGAAGAACTTGAACTAGGGTTTGAAAAGAACATGAGTATCATTGTTATGTGATATTTGTTGTTGAGCATTATTGGAAATATTTTGAGTTGATGTTTATATGCTTGGACTAGGGTTTGTGAGAAAGGGGTGTTTCATTAAGTGATTGGTTGAGTAGAGTTGGTTGAGCCTAGTCAAGTGGATGTGTGAAGTGATTGTTCAAGTTCCATAAAATAAACTATTCTATATTCTGATTTGAGTTGAAAGATTGAGCATTGAGTATGAAACATATTGAGTCTCTAACAATTCTCTTTATGTTTCTATGAGATTTGGACAAGTTCTATGTGGACTTGTTGAGAATATTTGAGCAAGTTATGAGTGGACTTGTTGAGCAGATTTGAGCAAGTTATAAGTGGACTTGTTGAGAATATTTGAGCAAGTTCTATGTGGACTTGTTGAGCAGATTTGAGCAAGTTCTGTGTGGACTTGTTGAGCAGATTTGAGCAAGTTCTATGTGGACTTGTTGAGCAGATTTGTGCTAGACCAAAGGACTATGTTTAGTGTAGATTTGAGATAGATATTTGGAGGTGATAGAGCAGAGAGGACAGTAGTCTCTAGTGGATAGAGATCCATCAGCCAGGGCAGTGAGGATAGGTCTTCTGAGTGGGGACAAGAGTCTTCAGTGGAGAGAGATCCACAAGCTAATGCAGTGGAGGCAGTAGTCTTCTAGAGGATCACCAACCAGAGCAGAGGAGAAGGAGTTCTCCTATGGATAGAGATCCACAAACTTGATTTAGGGGATCAACATCTCCTTTGGACAGAGGTCCATAAACATTGTAGGGAAAGGATTCCCAAGAGAATTTATTTGAGAAAAATTTATAAGAAATATTTTCTCCGTGGAGTAGCCCGCATTGGGTGAACCATGTAAAATCATGTCTCTCATATGTGTGATGCTTTGTGTGATGTTTACTGCTTTAATATTGTTGATGCTATTATTTGGATTAAAAAGCAAAAATTTTTATCTTATACTGTTCACCCCCCTCTCAGTATAAGCACATGTTCTTCAATTGGTATCAGAGTGGGTCTCTCCATAAAAAGACTAACAACTTGGAGGAGGATCCATAAGTAGCACACATGACTTCTAAAAATGAAGAAGAGACTATGTTTGACATAAAAGAAGAATTATTTGTTACTCTCAAAAAATTGGAAAGACTTAGAGAGAAGAATTCAAGCTTGAAGGAACAAGTTCAAGAAGATGAAGAAGCAAGGATGGAACTTATACAAAATCTCATAGAACTCAAGATTAGGGTGGAAGAAGGAAAGAATATTGAGCAAGACATGACAGATCTATTGAGATCCAGGGAAACAGAATGTGAAATATTGGAAGCAAAAATTGTCCACCTAAGGAATGAAGTTGAAAGGACCAAGGTTCTACAAGATGTAGAATATGAGAAATAGAAAGAGGAATCAAGTCTTCAGAAAGTAGAAACCTCAAACAAGGATAAGCAAGCAAAGGATATCAGAAAGGAAGAAAGCAAAGGAGAACCCTGGATAAGAGTTAATCACAAGAGGAGGATGACTTCTCCAAAAATTCCAAGACATCCAAATAGGTTACATAATTTCTTCCATGGTCATTGCTTTTCTTGTAATAAATATGGTCATAGAGTTGTACATTGTATTCATCATGCAAGATACAATAGAAATTTCAATTCCTTTGCACCTCTCATGGATGATGATGTTACATGTTACAAATGCAATAATTTTGGGCACAAGGCTAGATGGTGTAAAATGATACTTCCTGAGTCTAGAAAAACAATTTCAACAACTAGGAAAGATGAAAAGGAAAATGTTAAGGGTAGATCAATGTTAGTGCAAACAACCCTTCATGCTCAGGATAAAGAAGAATAGTGGTATCTTGATAGTGGTTGCTCTAGTCACATGATAGGAGACAAAGACAAATTCATTGTACTAAAAGAAACAAATAGAGGATCAGTAAGTTTTGGTGATAATGGATCAACAAGGATTGGTGGAAGAGGAACTCTAAGTTTAGATAATGGGAAAACAAAAATAGAGAATGTATTGTATGTTAAAGGGTTAAAACACAATATAATGAGTATAAGTCAACTTTGTGATCAAGGATACATGGTTACTTTCCATCCAGATAGATGTGAGATAAGAAAATCAGAAACTGGAAAAATCATTGCCAATGCAAGAAGAACCCCAAACAACTTATACATGCTCAATGAGATCAAAGGGGAAAAGTGCTTTCTATCACAAGAATATGAGAGTTGGTTATGGCATAGAATATTGGGTCACTTGAATTTTGACAACATAGTCAACATAAGCAATAAATAGGCAGTCAGAGATTTACCCAAAATAAGAAGACCTCAAAACACAATCTGTGCACCCTATCAACATGGAAAGCAAACTAGGACAACATTCAAGTCAAAAGGATATATGTCATCTGAGCCATTGAGCCTAATACATACTGATCTATGTGGTCCTACCAGGACACAAAGCATTCAGGGTGAGAGCTACTTTATACTATTTATAGATGATTATTCCAGAATGGTTTGGGTAGCCTTCCTAAAAGAGAAGTTAGAGGCCTTTGAAAAATTCAAAGCATTTAAGGAATTTGTTGAAAATGAAACTGGAAAAAGGATTAAGTGTCTAAGATCTGATAGAGGAGGAGAATTTACTTCAAATGAATTTGTAGAGTTTTATGAACAACATGGGATCAAGAGAGAGTACTCAGCAACAAGAACTCCTCAACAAAATGGGGTAGTTGAAAGGAAAAATAGGACTATTGAAAACATGGCTAGAGCTATGTTAAATGAATCTAAGCTATCAGATGGTTTTTGGAGAGAAGTTGTAAACACAATAGTATACATAATCACTAGGGCTCAAATGAGGGTAAATCATCACAAGACTCCATATGAGCTTTGGAAAGGAAGACCCACCACTGTTAAACACTTCAGAGTTTTTGGAAGCAAATGTTACATAAGACGGGAAGATCAAAACTTAGGTAAGTTTGATCCAAGATGTGATGAGGGAATTTTTCTTGGTTATTCTACAAGGAGTAAAGCCTACAGATGTTTCAACAAGAGAACACGCACTATGGTGGAAAGTATAAATGTAACAATTGATGAGAAGATAGATTCAAGAGAACCAGTTCAACAAATTGTGTATCAAGAAGATGAATGTTGTCAAGAAGAATTTTGTGAGGAATCAGATAAAGAAGAAGAAGAAACACAAAGACTTCTTCCCAAAACTCCATCCAGGTATGTACAGAAGCATCATCCAAAAGAGCAGATCATCGGGAATCCAGATGAAAGACAGACAAGGAGAAGAATAATAAAACCATCTCAACAAGCAAATTTTTCTTTGCTATCTAAGATTGAGCCAAAAGACTTCACTCAAGCAAGTGAGGATAAATTTTGGATTAAGGTAATGGATGAGGAATTAGATCAGATAGAGAAAAGCAAAACTTGGGAACTTGTTCCATGACCAAAGGACAAAAATGTGATTGGCACAAAATGGGTATTCAGAAATAAATTAAATGAAGATGGACAAGTGGTCAGAAATAAAGCAAGGTTAGTATGCAAAGGTTATGCATAGGTAGAAGGAATTGAATTTGATGAGACATTTGCTCCAGTTGCATGACTTGAAGCTATAAGGATGTTTTTAGCCTTCTCAAGTTTCAAGAACTTCAAGGTATATCAGATGGATGTCAAGTCAACATTTCTAAATGGGGTTCTAGAAGAAGAGGTTTATATTGAACAACTAGAGGGATTCATACTAGCAGATAAACCAGATCATGTATGCAGATTGAAAAAGGTATTGTATGGTTTAAAGCAGGCTTCGAGAGCATGGTACTCAAGATTGGATAAGTATCTTCAGGAACAGGGCTTCAGAAAAGGAATAGCAGATAGTAATTTATATATCAAAAATGAAGGGAGTGATCTATTAATAGTGGTTGTTTATGTTGATGACATAATATTTGGGGGAAACAATGATAAGATGTGTAAAGAATTTTCTAAGAACATGCAAAATGAATTTGAGATGTCTATGCTTGGAGAATTGTCCTTCTTTCTTGGACTTCAGATTTCACAATAGAAAGGGGAGTGTTTCTCTCACAAGCCAAGTATATAAAAGAAATGTTAAAGAAATTCAGGTTAGAAGATTGTAAACCGGTAAGTACTCCCATGGTTACAGGATGCAAGTTGAGTAAGGATGATGAATCTCCAGAGGCAGATCAGAGATTATACAGATCTATGATTGGTAGCTTATTGTATGTTACAACTACAAGACCAGACATAGTACAGTTAGTGGGATTAGTGGTAAGGTTTCAGGAAGCACCTAAGGAAACACATGTGGCAGTAGTAAAAAGAATTTTTAGGTATCTAAAAGGGACTATGGACTTTGGGCTTTGGTATCCCAAAAGTGATAGTTTCACACTAACAACATATACAGATGCAGATTGGGCTGACAACATTGATGATAGAAAAAGCACAAGTGGAGGAGCATTCTTTCTTGGAGAATGTTTAGTCTCTTGGTTAAGTAAGAAGCAGGTTTCAGTATCTTTATCTACAATAGAAGCAGAATACATTGCAATAGTAGCCAGTTGTACACAGGTGTTATGGATGAAGAGAACTCTAGAAGACTTCAAGATAAAGCATGATCATCCCATTCCTATACTATGTGATAATACTAGTGCCATAAGTATCTCAAAAAATCTAGTAATGCACTCCAAGACAAAGCACATTCCGATTAAGTACCATTTTCTGAGAGAACAGGTGATAGATAAATAGGTCAGATTGGAATATGTCACTACAAAGGAACAGATAGTAGATATTTTCACTAAGCCACTTTCAAAGGAAAATTTTGAGTATCTTCGAGGAAAATTGGGAGTGAGACTCCCACCCCAGAATTAACCACCTCAAGAGGAGGTGGGGGAGGGGCTAAGCTAAGAGGCTCATTCTTAGCCTCGAGCCCCAAAGGTGACCCTTTGCCATTGATGTCAAAGGGGAGAGATTTGAGTAAGGGGGAGAGATTTGGTATTTGAAGAGAGCATTGAGCCAGGGGGAGCAATGTCCCAGGGGGAGCAGAACAGAAAAAGTCAAGTTTTTTAAAAATAATTTGGGTTGCCATCAATGACAAAGGGGGAGATTGTTGGACATTTTGAGTCCTCAAGTCAAAGTTGTCATTGATGTCAAGAAATGAAGTCATCATTAATATCAAGGAATTTGTCAAGAAACAAGTTATCAAAGTTGTCATTGATATTCAGGAAGAAGCTTCTAATAAAGTCAAAGGTCAAGAGGAACAATGCAAAGGTTAAAGGCAAAGGGCTCCATAATATTTTTAAATATTATGTGGAAGCATAAGTTAAAAGGTTTTCATAAAAACCCAAGAAAGTTTATTTGAAAAGCTAAAGGAAGGTTTAATATTTATTTGATAAATTATTTAAATTCAAAATGAATTTAAATTTTATAAATAAATATTATTTATACCAAGGTGCAAAGTGAAAGATGGTTTAAATAAAACCAAAGGGTTTTAAAGAATTAATTTATAAAATTTAAATTCAAAAGAATTTAAATATTTTATAAATTAATAAAGCTCCAAAGGAAATTCGAGCGCCGACGTCCAAAGATCGTTGAAGGTAATTCGAGCGCCGACGTCATGCATGGAGGAAGGAAATTTGGTATATAAGCTAATGCCTTAGAGGTATTTTAATTCATCCTTTTTCTCGATAATCGAAAGTGTGCAATCGTGTTTGAATTCGTGAGGAAGAAAGAGCAGCGATCATTATGTTTAAGCACCAATGAATAACGTCAAGGGGATTTGCACCAAAAGTCCAAGCGCCAATGAGGCAAGTGGCCTAGTGGCAAAGAGGACAGCATTAGGGTGTTGGGCACAAGGAGGTCTATGTTCAAAACACAATAGTAACATTTTTGTGGTAGTTGCATTGGTGTTGGAGAGCGCCAAGGTAAGGCGCACATTTTGTGCAAGGTGAGCGGGGAGGCCTTTTTGAGCACGTGGTGCTCGTTAATCCCCAAGCAAGCGCCTAGCTTGCATGGCATTGGGAGCCATAGCTAGGGCACCGGTTGAGGCTATGTTGTGTGTTCGAATCCCCTCCAAGGCAAGGTAATTAATTTTGAAGTTTAATTTTTGTGTGTTGCCTAAAGTTTGGAGTTAAAAGGGTGCATGAAAGGTTTATTAGTTGGAAATTATTTTTGATAAGTTGGAGGAATAAGGTGTTAAGTTTTATTTTAATAAAGTGTTTTGGCATATTGATTTATTGAAATATTAAAAGGATAGAGGGAGCTTCTTGTCTTAGGTTATTTTGAAAAGAAGAGTGCATTGAATATTATTGGGAGATTATAAGGTGTAAGTGGTAATTTACTTTTTGTAAATGTTGATGAATGTTTTATTAAAGATGGAGTGATAAGGTGTATGTGTGTTTTGATGTTTACATTGTATTTTGAGGAAATTAATCACCTTATAATTTATTTGAGCTTGGCAAGAAGTGTTTGAGATTTTTGGCAGATTTAGAAGATTCCTTCATCATCAAGAAAAAGGTATGAGCACATTTTCCAAAGTTTAATTTGATTGGTTGGTTTTCTGGAAAATAAGTTTGGAGTGAAAAGGACTTGATTAGGGTTTCCTTTTGAGAGTGTTTGAGTTAATGCATCAAGGTTTTCTGGAATAAAGAGTTGTGATTAAAACCTTGTTTAATAAGCATTGTTGTTGAAGCCATTGGTTGTGTGAAGAACTTGAACTAGGGTTTGAAAAGAACATGAGTATCATTGTTATGTGAGATTTGTTGTTGAGCATTGTTGGAAATATTTTGAGTTGATGTTTATATGCTTGGACTAGGGTTTGTGAGAAAGGGGTGTTTCATTAAGTGATTGGTTGAGTAGAGTTGGTTGAGCCTAGTCAAGTGGATATGTGAAGTGATTGTTCAAGTTCCATAAAATAAACTATTCTATATTCTGATTTGAGTTGAGAAATGATTGAGCATTGAGTATAGAACATATTGGGTCTCTAACAATTCTCTTTATGTTTCTATGATATTTGAGCAAGTTCTGAGTGGACTTGTTGAGCAGATTTGAGCAAGTTATGAGTGGACTTGTTGAGCAGATTTGAGCAAGTTCTATGTGGACTTGTTGAGCATATTTGAGCAAGTTCTGTGGACTTGTTGAGTATATTTGAGCAAGTTATGTGTGGACTTGTTGAGCAGATTTGTGCTAGACCGAAGGACTATGTTTAGTGCAGATTTGAGATAGAGCTTTGGAGGTGACAGAGCAGAGAGGATAGTAGTCTCCAGTGGATAGAGATCCATCAGCCAGGGCAGTGAGGATAGGTCTTCTGAGTGGGGACAAGAGTCTTCAGTGGAGAGAGATCCACAAGCCAGTGCAGTGGAGGCAGTAGTCTTCTAGAGGATCACCAACCAGAGAAGAGGAGGAGTTCTCCTATGGATAGAGATCCACAAACTTGATTTAGGGGATCAGCATCTCCTTTGGACAGAGGTCCATAAACATTGTAGGGAAAGGATTCCCAAGAGAATTTATTTGAGAAAAATTTATAAGAAATATTTTCTCCGTGGAGTAGCCCGCATTGGGTGAACCACGTAAAATCATGTCTCTCATGTGTGTGATGCTTTGTGTGATGTTTACTACTTTAATATTGTTGATGCTATTATTTGGATTAAAAAGCAAAAAGTTTTATCTTATACTTTTCACCCCCCTCTCAGTATAAGCACATGTTCTTCATACATGGCATGAAGACAAGTGTTTTATTGTTGCCAACATGGATGTTAACATTACATGTCATAATTATCTTTATTAACAGGGTCCATATTATTAAAATTTAGAGTACTTTGTTTTCACATGGAAAAATTTATAACCCAATGGGAAAATATTAAGATAACATAAGTGTCATGACATGTGAGGGTTATACTAGATTTAACATCATCCTCACTAAAAATATTTTCTAATACTTTTAAGCATAAAATATTTAGTCTAATTTTTTATTACAAGTGTTACTCAAAATTATCTCTTTGTTGCATTAATGTTATTACAATAATGTTATCTATTTTTAATTAATACAATCCATGACAAGTTCTACTTAGTCATGACCTCTAGTGGCCATATAACCCTCAAATACATTATTGATGCTAACAATGTGAATGTCATATCCATTAAATAAGAAATTAGTAGGGAACCAAAGGCTCTCATCAATTCTATTTTCTATTAGAATTCCAAGAGAATATTTTTTTTTAAGCACAAAATCCCTTGTGGGGCCACCTTGGTCCAAGAGACCATGACCAGGGGGTTCTACACCATCAAAGTCACCCGGGAGTCGCACCCGGCCCTACCCGCACCAACATTATCAATTGGATTTTGGGTACCCAATTCAAATTTTTGGTAGGGTGGAGATTTGAACCTGGGACCTCCCTTGGAGGATTTACCTCTCCTCTCCAACTCACCTACAACACTTGGGTCTAATTCCAAGATAATTGAATAATAATATATTGATTATGATAATTCTATAGTTGAAAAGGTTATCTTTTATCACTATTTTTAAATGGGCACATACAAATATTTTTATCTATTATTTTTAAAATCCTTCTTTGATTGTAATGTTAATTTTTGTTTTGCTTGAGAAAAAGGGGTTGTACTTGGGTCCCCCACCCTTGATAAATCATAACTCTCTTTTGTAAAGCTTGAGATTTTACAAATATATTTAATTCTCATCTCAATTGAGATGCTATAGCTAGATACCTACATATTTTTCACAAAAAGTCTAAATTTTTTATATTCATTTTTGTCTTCTTAAATGTTTTTAAATATAAATATTCAACATACTTTTTCTTGATAATTTCCAATCTTTTTCATCCATCAATCCAAGTGAAACCCTGATTAGTGATGAGTTTTTATAATTCCAAGCTACCATTATGCCACTTGAACATTCATAACTAATTTGTTAACTCCATGCTTCGGCTACTCTACTATGATATTTTAAATGGTTGGTCCTTCCTTGAAATCCAAAAACAATATAATTTTTTTTCTAAATTCTACCATACTTGATGTCTTTCTGATTCCATGTAGATCTAAAATATTGATGTCTTAATATACACCTCCAAAATTGTTGTCATTCAAGGTGGTGTGGATGCCCGTATGCTACAACCTTAAGTTGATATTTTGTTCCCTTTGATTTTTCAACAATTTGTTTTTTTTTTAATTCTTCTTCACAATATTATCTCTTATACCTTTCTTTTGGTGCATCCTTGTGCACTTTTGACAAGGCTTCCTTAGACTTTGTTGTTACTTTTTCTATGGAATCTATTTTTCCTACTACTGTAAATTCCACTTTTGAGTTTTCTAATTGTTCTTCAACTTGTTCCCTTACCATAATTTTTTCTTGCTTCTCCTTGGATCCTTTCTTCTTAAATTTTTTTTTTTGAATGTGACCATGAATTTACATGTTATCATTTGTATTTTTTTCTTCTATTATATCCTCTTTATTCATTTATTTCAATTCCCTCTAAAGCCTTTTTATTTCTTCTTCATATCCTTTTATGGTGACCTTCAAACTAGCTATCTTTTTATAAGGGTTACAATGACTCAAGAATGCATTCTCTATTTCATCCCATGTCCAAGTTCTTTTTTTAGAATGTCTATCTTGTTAAAAATAGACTATTAAATCATTTGGATTATGTAAATGTACCTTTCTTGGTACATACTTAGGATATTAGATTACTTTAGGGGAAATTTTGCTAGTTACTTCATGCAATGTAATAAATGCAAAAGTGTCAAATTCCAATCTATATATTCGCAGGTTGTCCCTTGCACATCTAGGTAGAGTGTTGGCTAGTGTATCTATTTCCTATATAAAGGGCAATAGACATAGAGCAAGATAGAGCAATAGAAAGTAGTGTAGACCAGGGTGGCATGATGTAGCAGTGTGATGTATTGTGATGGGATGTAATATGCTCAATGCCCATTCTTGAGCTGTAGCTATATTCATGTAGTGTTCATTTCCTCTACAACTACTTTTTTAAACATCTCCATCATTTTTATTTATAGTATATTTTCAATAATCTCATAGATTTTATTTATTTCATATTATTCTACATCTTGTGATTGCTATCTCCTATTACATGTGTGAAGCAAAAAGCATGATACTATGCAATAACAAAAATAAACAAATATGACAAAATAAAGACAATTGCACAAAATGGATTATATTTGAATAATGGGGGGAGCTGAAAAAATCCTTTTGTACAATGAATTCTATCTTGATAGAATGTTTATGATACAATAAATACTGATTTCTAGGGTTCTCCAAAACCCTAGCTACAATGGTGGAGTGTCTTTAGAGTGCTTCGCTCCCAACAGAGTGAGTGGGCTTCAAGTATCCGATGTCGGGCCACTCGAGCTTCAACAACTATCCAGAAACAATAATAACCTGTAGATCTGCAAATACACAAACAACCAAAGGTATTGATAACACCTATGAGGGCTCCACAGTGTGAGGCCCTCAAATATTAGTAAAACCCTAACTATTAATAAATCAAAACACATGAAAACCTACAGATTGCATAATAAAATAACAAATAAACTGATTTACCTTGCTTGGATGATAATTATTCTATGATTTTTAGTTGATTGGATGCCCTACCAATAGCAGTAGCAGATCGATGCAATAGGCTTGGGGGTGCACCTATGTTACAGTAGATCGGGTATGGTGGCGGATTCGGACAATGAGGATGAATGATGCAAATGGAGGTAGACTATGAGGAATGGCTGGAATGAAAGAATCCTAGGGCAAGTTAAGGCTATGGATCAAATATCCTAAGTGGATTTGGCAATGGCGGTCTTCAGATCTCTATAACCTTCTATCTCATGAGGATTTCTTCAATAGTATCTCTAGGGCACAAAAACATTCCAAGGTTTGAGCATTATGAGTGCTCTTATTTATAATCTAGCTTAGGGTTTACTTATGCTTTTATCCTTTCACTTTTAATCGTGTGGCTAAGATTAAATCAAATCCTAAGGCTGAGATTACACTTTAGATGTGGCATGGATTAATGAAGATGGACGATGAAGATTAGATTATATTGGATGGTTGTGGGTAGTTGGGTTTATAAATATATATTTTATAATAAATATATTAAAATATAATATAAAATATTATATTAAATATAAAATAATGTAAAATAATATTAAAATAAGCCCAGTTGGGTTAAGAAATGGTGGGAAAGGGGTAAAGTGGGCCTTTTGAAGGTGGAAAGGGCTAAAGTGGGCCTTTTGAAGGTGGGAAAGGTGTGTGGTGGACAAGTGGGTGGTGGGATGGTTAGGATGGAGGATTAATGGCTATGATTTGATGTCTACAACATGCTACATAAAAATCTAACAATGGTATTAGAGACACGGTATGTCTATAGGAATACCACCATTATCATTGACCCTGAGTATTTTGAGAACCTGATGCACCATTGGACCAGTCACTATAAAAAATTCTCAGAAGAGTCTTGGTGGTAGAATTAAGGAGAGCCATAAGTAAGGATTGAAAGAAATATTAGATTTTGGAATATTGAGATTGCATATGGCTAGAGTATTTCCACAAAGTTTCAAGGGAAAACTTGTGAATACTAGGACTCAACATTTGATCCACTAGTTTGATGAATCAACTAGTGAAGCTCATCTAAGAGATCTAGAGAAACTAACCTTAAGGTTATTTTATTGTAGGGAATTAATACTTAGATGATTTAGACATGTACTACAATAGAAAGCTAGGATATTTCAACTTTACTTTTTGAAGGTTAGAGACCTTCATAGCGTAGATATTAGTTGTTGCAAAGGAAGAACACTACGGAAGAGACTTCTGGAGAATAATTACAATGAATTTTGGAGATAAGAGATCTCCATTGCTAGATTGGAAAATTCACAATATGAAAAGGTCATAGAAACCTTGATCCAAAAGAAAAGGCCACAAAAGCCTTGATACAGAGGAAAATACCATAGAAGCCTTGAAGAAAATGCCACAAAATCCTTGGTACTAAATAAATGGCCATAGAAGCCTTGATCCTGAAGAAGACTCTAGAAGAGAGTATTTAATTCATAAACAAATTTTAGTACTAATACTTTGTTGCAAGAACAGGTAGATTCAATGAGTTGGAAAAACTTCCTACAAAAATGTTAGGAAGAGTATCTTCTTTAGAATTAATCCAACACCTAAAGCAAAAGATATTAGGATAAGATCTCATTGATGAATAAGGACTGGGTGTGTCCTACTCGAATACAGAGGTAGTAGAATCAGAGATCCGAGAGAATATCTTACCACCAACACTTCCAGAAGTAGAAGGTTGAAGATAAGATATCAAAAAAGACCAGAAGAATTTGCAAGGCATTGGAGAGGCCTCTACAAGCATCCAATAAAAGTCTTGGAGAGCCTTACTGAAGAAATCATCAAAGGAGTTCCAAGGAGAACTCATTGGAGAAATTCACTATTGGAGTTAGTGAAATATTTGGGACAATTATTGTTATCTGACAAGAATCCCAAGAAGAAGAATTTGGAAAGGAGTGCCAAATCTCAGAAGATCTCAAGATATTTAGAATCTTGAGAAATGATCCTGTTTGAAGTCAAAATTTGACAAGAAGCTTGAAGGAATATTAAGATAAAATAAGCCTACCAAATCTAGGATATTTGGAGATTACTTCTCATAAAAAGAAGGCACCACTTCATAATTAAACATCTCTTCTAATCTACAACAAAAGGAGGAGACTACAAGAGGATAACAAGCCACCAAACTCCTAGGCTCATGAAAGAGAGTTGGAGACCATATTTCAGTGAAGATGAAGTTGTTTAAGGCAGCCTACAGAGAGTTGTAGGATCTTACTCAAGACAATAACTTGGTGATATTAGACACCAAGATCTACATCCTCTACAAAAGTGGTGAAAAGGGCTTTCAAAAAAAAGTAAGCAACTATTGGTGCAATTAAATTCATTAAGTGGATTACTTATCAGGTTTGTTTAAGCACCTTGATTGGAGTAAAGTTGCAAAAAGGAGAGTTGAATTAAGAGTCTTCAAAGGATTCTTTTAAGGTTCATTTGCACTTTAGGAGTTGATTAAATTTTATAATCTAAAAATATCTATCAACTACCTATATTCTACTTTGGAAAGAAAATGAATACTAGCCCCTATTACCTTGCTTATAAAGAAATTTCAAAATAATTCTTGAAGATCATTTCATATTATTCTTGATTAGTTGTGGCAAATTGATTAAGTGCATTATTTTTTAAAGTTGATTGGAGTGATAAGATGATATTTTTAGTGCAGTATAAGAAAGAAATTAGATTTTTTTTGTACTATTATATTGCTCTCAAATATTATTGTTTGTGTTCATTAGAAGGGCACAAAAATAGAATTAGTCAAATTTTCTAAAGGCACTATTAATGCACTGAGATCTGCAACTTTGAAGTGGCCTAAGGAAGCCACAAAATCAGCTCAATCCTCCAAGCATTGAAGAAGAAAGTAACCACCATAAGAGCATCAAAAAAAGCCTCGAACGAGACTTGGTGAGTCTTAAGTTCAAAGTACAAGAAAATAGTGTAGACAAATAGATTTTATCATGTGGTTACAAGCTTGGATTTATTTATAAAATATCCAAGCAAATAGGAGAAGGTGTCTAATCTAGAGACAACCTCAAAATACATATATTACACTCAATATTCTGCCCCAAAAACTAGAAATTAAGACTTACAAAGAGGTGTGAAAAATAAAGTGCAACAAGATCATCTTGTATTAAAACTATTTTACATTATAGTGAATTATTTCTAATCTGGTTATACAAAGAGAGAAGGCAGATTCAAAGGTGCCTCAAAGGCACTACTCTTGCTATAAAAACCAGTTGGAAGGATTCACATGCTAGCAACCATCCAAGCCTAGCTCAAGGAGCCATATGAAGGGATCATACTCCTCATACTCTACATGGTTGAACCTACAATATACACATACAAGAGCAAGGGAGAAACAACATCATTAAGGAGCAAGAGCATTTATGAAAGGAGGATAGAAAACAAATATAAAGCAAAAGATAGTTGAAGCACCATTTGGAGTGCTACTTATTCCATATACACTCACTAAAAGTGGTTCTCAAGGCCTCCATATTGTTTCTCTATATCCCAGCATAATACTGTGTAAGCGAATAAAATCAAAGGAGAGGATTTGTGAAGCTAAAAATATATCAAAGAGTCCATTCAAATCAGAAATAGAGACTATGTCTATGCAAAGAAGAAAGTGACACTTATCACTATGGAAAAACCCTAACACTTGATTCAAGAGAACACTCATATTCAAGGAGTTACATGAATAGGATGGTGCATTTGGTGCATTGAGTACACTTGTCAAAGAGGAAGACCAAGCATTTTTCTAAAGAACATAACATTTTTACATTACAAGAAGGAATACAAACATTCATTGGCACCAAAATATCCTCAAGTTCTTGAAATAAAATGGTCATGCCACTTGGTACATAACCAACAAATCTTCTCCATTTAAGGATGTCAATGATTAAATTTAGCAAGTATTCTTCATTGCTAGAATTACTTTCTCACTGTCTATGCAGAAAAGGATTGAGTTGCAATAGTCAAGAAGGTGTTAGAGCCTTTAATGATTGAGGCAACCAAAGTCAAGGGAAGAGACTAGAAGATGCTATATTTGGAATGCATTAAATATAGAGTGTTTCCATTGGAGGATACATCCATAGCATCCATGATGTCTACGTAAATTCTCCAGTCCAAGCTTATCTAAAATCAACATCGAACATTGCTTGGAGAAAGGTAAAATTATTTCCATCTATATGTGCTTTCTTTCCTTGGAGATATAAGGTTTAAATCAGATGAAATTATTTACATTTTAAAGACATACATCAAGGGACATATTTTATCAAATGAATCAAATATTTGCAATATAAAACCGAGGAGTAACAAGGATTTCTACTTGGATAAAAATTGAATAGTTGCAAATATTATTGTGATCTAATTTATACAAGGGTTAGGGAGTCATAAGGACTACTACATAATTTTATTTAATTGGAAAATTAGATACACTTAACCTAATTTCCAAAGTGTTATTTATAAAGATATTTTTCTCATAGTTTGGATATTCATAATATTATTGTCTCAATCCTTTCAAAAGGAGACAAAAGATCCAACATTACAACCTCTTTAAAATTTGGGAATAGTGCTTAGTTCAATAGGAGTAATAAGGGATAATAGAAATTGATTTTGGTAATTCTACAAAAGCACTATATATTATCCATAGCATACTAGGGAGTCATAAGGTATTCTACAAAATCTAAGGATTGACATTAGGGTTTTGAAATGGCTTCAAACAAGTTCTTCCTAGTAGAATCTCAATTACTCAAGGGTCCTAATTATTTTTCTTAGAAGAAT
This sequence comes from Wollemia nobilis, assembly GCA_028583015.1. Taxonomy (NCBI): domain Eukaryota; kingdom Viridiplantae; phylum Streptophyta; class Pinopsida; order Araucariales; family Araucariaceae; genus Wollemia; species Wollemia nobilis. The sequence goes on from JAQPPZ010016675.1 coordinate 2,930,581, forward strand.
AAAATGAAAGCTATCTAGGTATATGAAAAACTATGCGATAGCCCAATTGGTTCATCCAAACCCCATAAGTGGGGCGGAGGTCCAAGGTTCAAATCTCGGGCCTCGTCGAACTGAACGCTTGTCCCTTTCTTGGTGCTTTCAGTGGCGTAAAAGGTTTAAAATAATTGTGGCATGGTGGTTATAGGGGTGGACTGTGCGAAGATCTGTATTGCGGCTTTTGGGGCAGACAACGTAGAATACTATGGCGGCCATAAAAAGCTAGACAGCTTGTCCGGATTCGTGGCGGCTACCGATTCCACCATGTAAATTCAAAAAAAGAAAAAACTGTGGGATATCATCAAAGGGAAAAGACAATTACCTACCACAGATGATATTTAAATTCAAAAGTTCGTAGATAATGGTTCAAAGGTGCTTATGACAATAAATTTTGGAATCATTGATGAAATACAACCCTATATCAGTTCAAAAAAAACATCTTCAAATGCATGGACAAGACTAGAGAAAATATTTGAAGGAAATAATAAGGCTACCATTCTCCATCTTCAGACTCAACTTCATTCTTTAAAAATGAATAATGGAGAAAGCATAGAACTATTCCTAAGGAAGGTAGCAGATATCAAAGGAAAATTATTTAACTTAAGATAAATAGACAAGAATGAACTTCTTACTCAAATAACTATGAGAGCACTTATAGATAGCTATAAACAGTTAATAAAATCTTTACAAGTTCTAAGTAAATATACCTCTTTTTATGAATTAATCAATATTCTATAGAAATATGAAGTGAAAAATATAGGTAAAGATGAAATGTCTAAAAATGCATTATCATCTAAAGAAAATCCACAAGGAAATATTGCTATTTCATAAAGAGGATGGAAAGCATGGTACAACAGGTATTTTCATATATGCAAGATAAAATTCCATAGCACCAACTACTGCAGGTTCAATCCCAAAAATTAGAATCAAGGAAATCAAATAAACAATGGGAATCAATTTTAAGCACGACACCTAATCCAATTTTTTTGTGCTTGGGTCACCTCGTATTGTGTCATAATCATCCAATATCACTTCCCAATGGAAACATACCAATTACCTTACCTTCTATGCAATATTTACTATTGATATGGCTGACTTATATGGTAATTTCTTCTATATCTTCTACTTTGGGCTAAAACTTGTCATTTTTGTCCAAGTTCATCTGTCTTCGGGTACTCTAGGTGATATGAATTTTTGTGTTAGGGTGTTCTGGTCTATCTATTTCCAATCCCCTATCCCTATTATCATAGCTCTGATTGAACCTTCAAGCTTGTAGCTTGATCCCCTGTCCCACTCTTTCTTGGAAGCCCAAGGTCTCATTCCATTTCTTAGCAAATTCAAAGGTGTTGAGTAGGACATCACTAAAGCTTTTATTAATACGTGGAACAATGGTTACATCATTTTTCACAATCTTCGATTCCACATAATTTTTGAGATGCTAGTTGAGGTGATGGAATTACCCACTATAGGATGGATGATGCGAAGATATCATCACAACTGGAAGCTTGAGCTCAAGGGCTTTTTAAACAATACCAAAATTTTCAAGTGGAAAGGCATTGTTGTAGATCATGATTCTCTTTCTACTCCTTGGCCAACTATTATAGTTCTCATACTCCAATACCTGATAGTATATGGTCCTACAAAGCCTACTATAGTTTCCACATTGCTTTGGCCAATCACCTTAGGGGCTTCAACCCTGTCAATATCCCCAATTTCCTTTTTTTCTCAAACAAATATCTATCCATAATGCCAGGAAAAGGAAGTCCCTACCCATCAAGGTCTATTTGCCATTATCTTCCACCATGTTGAATCCAATATCTTGCCTACCATCCCTACCTCACCGCTTCATACCAATATGCCTTCAAATTCTCTTGCCCTTAGCCCTTCCCAGTCCCTTCCTGATGATGAAGCTATTTTCCAAACTCCCTCCCCTAGCCCTAAGGTGAAATATACTTTTGATCCCAACCCCTCTTTGTGCAAGACTTCTAAGCACAAATATAATGTTGAAGAGAGCTCAAACAAAGTCATAATATCTACCCAGTTTAAGAAGCCCAAGTTTAAAATAAGTCATAGCTATCCCCATCACATCTCATATGATGACAGTGATGATCATGGCATGGGCATTAGAAAAAAAATTCATTTCACCATCATCAACAACATTACCAAAGCCATGGATGATATCAATAACACCCTTAAGCTATTTCTTAAGAATCACGTCAAGAATTCTACAACAAATGAAGACGTTCCAAATTCCTAGGCTTGAGGCTATGTCGAATAGTGGCTAGTACCCTTTTGTTTTCTTTTTGTGCTTTTGGTCCTCTGATCCCCTGCACAGGACCTGTCTTATTGCTACGGTATCTTCTGGTTCCCTACATGGGTTGTGTTCTTTTATCTTCCTCACCTTGTGTGGGTGTTTTGATTTGGATTTTATCTTTATTTTTGTAGATGTTGTTCTCACTTCACCAACCCCTATGTGGGTATCTGGTTTATTTTTATTGATGTCTTTTCGAGTTATGTTTCTCTGGTACAACCCCTACATGGGTACTATAATTTTTAAGTCCATGGGTCATTTTGTTGATGGCATTCTCTTCTAGTTGGTTATTTTTAGCCTCTACATGCTTATGTAAATGGTCTTGGGATCCATTCAAAACTTGCATCTAAGCAATTTCACTTACCAAAAAAAAATCAGGCACAACAATATCAATTTCCTCATCAGTAATAATTTTAGCATCTAGTCAATTACCCTTAATTAGAGTATCAAAAAAGAAATAAAAAAGGACATATAGCTTAGAGGATAGAAGAAATTGAATAAATAGAAGAATCAACAAATAATTTTTAAATCAAATCTCTCTCAACAAGAATGATAGATTATGAAGAAATTAATCACTTGCTTGAGCAGGTTGCAAAAAATAGAGAAGAATATTTAGATCATCAACTTGAAGAAGATCCACATTAAAGACTAAAGTCTTCAATATCCAAATAATGTAATATAGGGGGGTGTTAGAAATATACTATTACATCATTTGGATTATGTAAATGTGCCTTTCTTGGTACATACTTAGGACATTAGATTACTTTAGGGAGAATTTTTCTAGTTACTTCATGCAATGTAATAAATTCACAAGTGTCAAAGTGCAAGTTGTTCCTTGCACAACTAGGTAGAGTGTTGGTCAAGGAATCTATTTTCTATGTAAAGGGCCATAGACATAGAGCAAGATAGAGCAATAGGAAGTAGTTTAGACCAAAGTGGCATGATGTAGCAGTGTGATGTATTGTGATGGGGTGTAATATTCTCAATGCCCATTATTGATTTGTAGCTATATTCATGGAGTTTTAATTTCCTCTATAGCTACTTTTGTAAACATCTCCATCATTTCTATTTATAGTATATTTTTAGTCATCTCACATATTTAATTAATTTCATATTATTCTGCATCTTGTGATTGCTATCTCTCATTACATGTTGCATCAAAAGCTAACATTTCCTTAGTAAGAATACCCCACAAATCATGAGCTTCCTCTTTTTTAAGATAAAAAATTTTACAATTCCAAAAAATCTCATCAAAATATAAATATCTAAACTTCATCCACCATTCTCAAGCATCAATGTCATCATTTCCATTGAAAATTGGTAACTCCTTGATCTCAACCTAAAAAATACCACAAGCAGCTAGGGTTTTGGAAAGGAAAAAAACTAAAGTTTTTCAAAATTTTCTCTTTTTTTAAACTCATTTAATCCTTGCTATCACCAATAGAACAATTTAAATGTAATATAATTGACATAAAAAAATACAGTAATCTATTATGACTTTGCATTAATACATTACCAATATTCTCATCCAAAGGGTTCAACAATGTTGCACAAATTGTTATTATTGTTTTGAAAAATATGGATGACTTTGATGGCAATGTAGTTCTTCTTGATGACAACAATGATAATGCTAGAAAATTATTTTACCAATAAACAAAATATTATAGCTGAAACTCAAATCACCTTTCTTGGTCAGTAATATTTAAGTTGCTTCTCTTTGTTGGTAATATTGTCATTAATCTTCTCCTCTGGTAATATTCTCTTCTATAAATTTGATTATCTTCTCCTCTAGTAATATTCTCTTCTGTAAATCTCCTCTTTTGCAAATATCCTCTTGCCCTTAAAATTTTCTTGTTTATAATATTCTCTTTAGTCTTCATGCCCTCCTACCACCCTAAGAGATATTCTTCTCTACTTGTTCATCTTGATTGTAATATTAATTATTATGTATAAAAAATAATAATATTATTTTTCATTTCTTGATAGCACTTTTGAGTTCAACAATAACTCAACCAATGATATTTTATGCAAGTGTAGTAGCTTGGATACTACCTTTAAATTCCTACAAGAATTTAACCATTAGATGACAAATGATAAGGAATGTTGTATCCCCAAAAGCAATGGTGCAAACTAAAAAAGTTGGAACTTTTTCCAGAAAAAATAGCTAAATATGAGAACTCTCAAATTTTTAATTTATTGATGAATGGGTGATTTGAAAAATTTCTTTCCAACATTAGAATGATGTCATCCAACAATCTTACTATCCATATACAATGTATGATTTATCAAACCAATAATCCATTATAATCTAATGATTCATCAAAACAACTACTAGTAGGAAGGATCAATAGCTTGAAAGCAACATTTTTGTCATTTTGCTATAAAAATTGATTATAGAAAATTATTACTCAAGGTGAAAAGGTTGGAAACTTTGCTATAAATAACAGCCTAGATCTCATTACAAACATATTTTATCCATTTTGAAAAAGAATAGAGCTATGCTCTCAAGTTGTAACATTTTGTGGTTATTGGAAAACTATGTTTGGTTGTCTTACAAGATTATGTTTTTATTAGTTAGACCTTCATTTGTATAAATGTGTTTGTGGTTATGTCCTTACATTTGCCTGTGAGTCCTATTTTTTTCTAAATGTATACATGAGATGAATTTGGATTATTGTTATTCAATATATTTTAAATGACACAATTTATCACACACTAGCCTCGTTATGGTCTCTAGTTGTATTTTTATTTTCTTGGATTTTATTTTATCTCTTGCACTATTACCTTGTCGTATTTTACTTTTTACACTTAGAATAGTTATACTAGTGTTGGTTAGTGGGGATTCATCCCAAATGCATAGGTTAAGGGATTGAAAACACCATTTTACAAGGCATGGATGTGGGTTATGAGTACGATTTGTGATCATTCAACTCTATGGATTAAAAATAAGTTACCATATCTTTTGTATGAATTGTCTTCTTGTGATAGTTCAATTCCATTATAAGATATTTACTAGTAATAAATCTTTATCTTTTAATTTTTAATTATGTATGTATAGCTTAGCAAGATTTGATTCTCGATCTCCTCCTTGAAAGTTGAATGATATAACCAGTTGAACTAATGCCATATGATAGCTTTAACGATTTAACAAAGAGATAAAATATATTTTTGATAGAGAACTACTAAAGTAAATAATATAGTTGTTCTCCATAGGCTTATAGGTAAAAAAAGTAACATATCATAGTATAATACCAAATGGGTTAGGTCGTAAATGATAATACCAACATGTAAATTTTAAAGCAAAACAAGTAGTTTGTAGACCTAAGACATAATTAAAATATACCATGACTATCATTTTTCTCCTTGTATGAGTAAAAAACAAAAATAAAAAGAATTGCAACCTTGGGTAAAATTTATATTAGACAGCTAAAGATCCATCTACAATTTTTTTGTGCATGTAAACAATAGTTTGAAGAAGTTTTTTTGTCTAGAATCGTGAAGTGCACATAGCAAAGCTAGGGTTTGCAAAGTGAAGCACAGAGAAAAAAAAAACACAAGTGATAGTAATTAATTTTTTTGGAGAAATATTTTATTTGTTGGAGGAACGAATTTGGGAGAAGACAAAAAAACCTAGCATTGATCAATTTTTCTAGGAGAGATCATGAGTATCAGTTTAGGTATGGTACTTCTTTGGCTTTAGCTTTGAAAATATTTCATTGGATAGGGCTTTAAAAATAGGGACCTCTTTTTTGGAAAGTGATTTATGGTAGTCTATTGGTTGTAATGATGACTGCATCATCACTTTTCAAACAAGCAAGAAATGAGGCCTTCTCCATGTTTTCACAATAGTCTCTCTTTGATGAGGAGAAGTTAGATCATATGTGTCAAGTGCTTAAAGCAAGAAAAGCACCCCATCCAAAACCACCTACTCACTCTAACAATGGTACCTTTGTACCCAATTTAGATGAGTGACCTATGATTAAGGTACCTCCAGCTTACATCCAATAGCCTTTGCTCATGCTTTCCAACCAAGCCCTTGAATTCAAATTTGTGGTAATATGGCCTAGTCCAATCACAATCCAAAAATGGATTAACACACATTGGGGGGTAAAGTCTCCTCTTATAAATTCATGATGATAGGTAGGGGATACTTTGTCATTACGTTTGCCTCTATGGAGGACAAAAACATTATCTTTCATGGAGGTCCTTGGTTTTTGGGATCCAGCCCACTCTACATGACCCCTTGGAGCACAACATTTGATCTCAAGAGGGGGAGCCTGAAGAAATTTTTGTTTGGGTGAGGTTGCCATTTTTGTCACTGCACCTATGGAATAAACCTTTTATGGAATTAATAGGAAATGCTATTGGAACATTCATTTACTGGGCTCCTCCAAAGGCAAATAATGATATATGTGCATGCATCTGTGTGTAAGTCAATATAAAAAATGGTTTATCTAACAATATTGGAATAAAGGTATTTGATTGGATACATAACCAACCCCTGGACTATGAGCATATACCATTCAAGTGTATAACATACCATGAGCATGGGCATTTCTCCCAAAATATCCTAATTAAACAAGCACATGAAACAAAAGAGGAAGAACTAGGATTCCAAAAGTCAAAAGGAGATCGCATACATCAATAAGCAAGAATTGAAAACCTCAACCACAGGATCAAAAAAGCTTCCAGCACAAAAATAAATTTGCAAGTCTTAATGAAGGAGAAAAGGAAATCACCTCTCTAGATGTGATGGCTCCTAAATATAAAGAGAAGTTACCTACAATTGAAGCTGACAAGTCACCATATATCTTAATAGATACACCGGAAAACACAACAACTAGAGAAGAAACTGATGGGAACTCAGAGAAAGGGGTAGAAGAAAAACAAGTGAGGAAAATAGTGATTCTCGGGGTCTTTCCAACCACACAATCTGTAGTTAAGGTAAAAATTTAAACCAATTTAGAAATGAGCAAGCACATAAAGATTTGCAATCCAAAATGCTAGTTAGAATTGAGGAGATCTTCATAAAAAATAAGAAGCAATACAAAAATGAATATTATATCATAGAACTGTAGGGGACTAGGAAGTCCTTTGAAAAAACTATCTCAAATTTCTAATACAGGAGCAAAAGCCAACAATAGTTTGTATTCAGGAAAAAAAAGTAGTAGAGGCAACACTGACTACATAATGTTAGAAGATATGGGCACAATCAGAATTGATAACTGTTAATTCTGTGGGAGATTCAGGGGGACTAGCTTTGGCTTGGGACTCACAACAATTAGTTTGTAGCTTACAACATAAGCATAATAACTGGATAGGTATAAAATTTGTCTTACCAGATGGAACTAATGTAGTAGTAATAAATTTTTATGGTCCAAATCATCCTATCCATAAAAGAGAAGCATTGAAAAACTTAGCACAATGGCTAGACAATGAGAAGTTTGACAACATAATACTAGGAGGAGATCTCAACATAATTATCTACCACTGGGAGAAGACTAGGGGAATTTTAGCAAGAGATCCAAATAGATATATACTCAATCACATTATGGCAAATGAAAGCTTACAAGATATTTGACCAACCAAAGGAAACTACACTTGGAGCAATAGGAGAGCAGGGATAAACTATATTCCAGAAATATTGGATAGATTTTTTATTAGTGAAAATATCCTAACACACTTTCCCCTCACTTCCAAACACATCATTCAAAACTCTATCTCAGATCATAAGCCAATTTTCTTGGATAGCATCCAAAGCCTACAACCCCAAAAAATTCCTTTTAAATACAACTCTGAATGGGCAATAGAAGAAGATTTCAGTGAACTTGTGGAAAGCACTTGGAACCAATAGGTCCAATCCACCAACCCCCAAGAAAAGTGGAAAATCAAAATTCAAAAATTGAAGCATGTGATAAAAATAGTTGGCAAAAAAGTGAGAGTCAAACCAAACAAGAAGCAGTTGATGCAAAAAATAGAATAGGTAGAATCATAAATTAGGGATCATCCTCCTCAACCATGGCAATAAGATGCAATAAATGACCTAATTCAAAAGCTCAATAAATTAAGCATTGAATAAGAAACACATTGAAGGCTTAGATACTAAATGGTTTGGCTAAGCAAGAGGGATAGAAATACCAAATATTTTCATCTAAAAACCATGCAATACTATCAAAGGAACACAATCAAGGATATAGAGCATGAAGGAACCACTTATGCAGATAGGGAGAAAATTATGGATCTTGTTTGTCTTCCAAACTTAATACTATTGGTATATGCTACATTAGTATTCCCTGAGAATGAGAGTTACCATTTTCTCTAGAGAGTAGAGCTGACTAACATTCCCAAAACTGCTACCATCCTCGTAGAGTATTTTTTCCTCATCAAACCCTAGAAGAGCACATAACTTCAAACATTGTTCCTCACTTGGGGCATACTAACTAAAGTGGCACTATCTAGGCATGACCATATTAATTTTAATATAAAAATTTATTTCTTAATCATATTTTTCCTTATGCCAAACAATATTTTCATTTAGTCATTTTACCACTTCAATGTTTGCTAGATCTTCTTTCACTTGTTAGCATATTATATTACATTATTATTTAATCCAACCTAGGCGGGTAGCGGGTAATTTACCAATCGTTTGGTTGGTTAGTTAGCACACTGAATTCAATGACCTAGCAAGAGTATTTAATCTATTTTTCAAATCAATAAAAATTATTTCTTGCATTTAACATGGTATCATAGCTATTGTTTTAGGGAATGTGAATCATGTGACGGAGTTACATTTCCCTATACTAGACCGATCGTAGGGCACATGTAGGCTCACTTTCCAAGGCAAAATAGGAGGACATAAGTGGGCTCATTTCTCGAGGCAGCACAAGATGTGGAGATGAATATGGGTGAAGAGCGAAGCACAAGTTGGGCTTGCTTCCTAAGGTGTCTCTATTTGCAGGTGATAGGTCAACGGATGACATGGCAAGCGTATCCCATTGGAGGCTAAAGTGGTGAGTGCTGGAGGCTGACATGGCAAGCTCTGGAGACTGACATGGCAAGTGTATCCCATTGGAGGCTAATGTAGCAAGCATTCTGAGGTGGTTTCTAACATGTTTGTAGCACTGACATGGTTTTTCATTGGCACGGGTAGCAAAAATCCAATCGGATCCTCCCGATTACCCAATGGCAATCAACCTTAAAGGTACCAATGTTTTTTTTTTAAACTACTGCATTGCATCCTCAAGATGCATGTGGGACTAATGTCCTATTTTTTTCTCCTTTTTTTAGGGGAGAAGACATTAACCAAAAATAAGGGTTTTTCCCTCTTTCCACCAATGCTTCATAGCCCGACTGGTTGAATGGTGGACGCTCAAAAAAAAACTTTGACCGACAGGTTCACGGTTCCAATCACCCATGTGCCAAAGTATTTTTTATTGGTCAAACATGCTAGAAAATGGTGATAACATACTTGTCGTGCATTCCTATTTCCATCAGCTTCTCTAGCCGAGGTGGTTTCGTTGTGCTCTATGATGACCGAGGTCAGGGGTTCCAATCCCACCGACGATGGAGTATCTACCTTTTTTTTTTCTACCATGTAACAGTGGTTACCACACAAATAAAAACAAAAAACAAAAATTTCTCAAGCAATTTTTTTGGGTGCCAAGCAAGTTTTTCTTGTCAACATTTTTTTTGTCAAAATTTTGCAAATCAGGGGCACTTAGGGGTAATTTTTTTCAGCTACACGCTAGAGAGGCCGTATATTTTTTCTTAAGGGGGGATCTCTCATATGCATTTATTTCTTGCAAAATTCTAAAACAAAGGGGGGAATCAAATTAAACTAGCATTGTAAAGAGGTGCATTTTTGATGGAAACCGACACCTCAAGTAAATTTTGTGGGCATATGTGGTTGTTTTTTTTACATTTAAATTTCCCATTTTCTTGCATTAACAATCACATAAATAAAAGAAAATAAAAGACCCCAAATTTATTCACCTTATAAAGGTCTGGTAGGTATAAAGAAAGGGGGACCAAAATGACCACTATTCACAAATATCTCTCAGATTCACAGTTGTTGAAAGGTTCTAACTTCATTCCATGGAAAACAAAGATGCGTGCCATTCTTCAGGTGGAATATTTATGGGATGTAGTGACTGAAACTATAAAACATCCTCAAAAAACAAGAACAAATCAAGAAGCTTTTGATAATAAGGACAAAAAATGTCTCATGTTTATCCTACTTGCTCCTACAGATGAGGTCCAACCTCATATCTGTGATGCCAAAACTAGTAAGGAATCTTGGGATGCTTTGATTACTATTTATTAAGGTAAGAATCAATCCACTATTCTACACCTTAAAAATCAACTACATACTCTTAGTATGAATTATGGAGAGACAGTTGACCTATTCCTCTGTAGAGTGGAAAAATTGAAATCCAAATTAAATGCTATGGGAAAAATAGTTGATGATACCCTCTTAAACTTTGTCATATTGAGAGCATTGCCAAAGTCCTATAATATGTTGATAACCTCTCTTAATGTATCTGGTAGACAAGTGTATTTTGTAGAATTGGTGAATTTGCTTCAAATTGAGGAGGCAAATCAGATTCAGAAGGATGAAGTACCAGATAATGCCCTCTACACCAAACAAGGGGGTAAGAAACATGGTCAGTTTAAAAAAGGAGGATCTTCCTCCAAGGAAAAATGGAAACAACATCAGAAGAAAGATAACCAATATTACAATATTTGTGATATGAATAACCATGACACCAATAGGTGTTGGTTTAAGAACAAGCAACAAAGTGATAGAGATCATAAGAAGCAGGGGAAAGGAAAATACAAACCCCAGAAGAAGAATAAGCAATCCAAAGGGCATGTGGCTTATGTTGAATCAAACTCTAACTCCAATTTTGTAGGATCATCCTCGGACTCTGAATCTAAGAGAGCACACAAGGTGCTCATGACTCATACTTCATCTCCATAGATAGATGTTGTATGGTATATTTATTTAGGGGCTAGTAAACACATGACTGGTGATAAATCATGGTTTGAAACCTTTGAGGAGAAATAGGGTAAGCCAGTTACAATTCTGACAATCAAGTCTACCAAGTGAAGGGTGGGGGTGACATCTCTTTTACTCTTCCAGATGGAAAATATCAGATCGAAAAGGTACTCTATGTATCTGGCTTGGCTAATAATTTTTTGTCAGTCTCCCAAATGTTGGATCGAAATATGGATGTTGTATTTTGTGTTGGAAAAGGAAAAAATAGATGTTTTATATCCAAAAAGGGGAAACATATAGCCATCGAATCCTACAAGCATGGTTTGTTCATCTTAGATACCATTTCCACTTCTCATGTTGCACTGGCAGCAACTACAAAATAGGCTACTTATCTATGGCATAAGAGATATGGGCATCTTAGTTCAAGATATTTACTTGAGTTGAGAAAATATGAGATGGTGAGAGGCCTTCCCAATCTCTCATCCATATTGCCAGTTTGCTTGGATTTTTTGGTAGGTAAGAAACATCAAGTACCATTTGAACCAAGATCTTCCAGAGCTCAAAAACCTTTGGAGTTGGTACACACCAATCTGTGTGGTCCTATGCCAACCAACTATGGTGGAAAGAAGTATTTTCAATTGTTCATTGATGATTACTCATGAAAGATGTGGGTTTTATTCCTTCCATTGAAATCAGAGGCATTTTCCTACTTTCAACAATTCAATAAGCTTGTTGAAAATGAGTTAGGATGTTTCATCAAAACCCTCCACTCAGATCAAGGGGGGAATATACTTCCAAAGAATTTTCATTATTTTTGAAAGAACATGGGATTAAGAGACAACTAACTACAACCTATACTCCATAGAAAAATGGAGTTGCAAAAAGGAGAAATATTTATATTGTGGAAATGGTTTGATGTATGCTAAAAGGAGCAAATCTTGAGGATCAATATTGGGCAGAAGCAATAAACACAACATCATACCTCCTGAATATAGCTCCCAAAAGAGCTCTAGAGGGTAAAACTCCACATGAAGCATGGAGTGGTAAGAAACCCTCCATTTCTCATCTAAGGGTTTTTGGTTGTAAGGCATTCATGCACATACCGAAATAGAAAAGGAAGAAGTTAGATGAGAAAACCCTGAAATGTATCTTTCTTGGTTATGATGAGCATTCAAAGGTATATCAATTGATAGATCCTATGACCAAGAAGACACATATAAGTAGAGATATGATATTTGATGAAGCTTTCACATCAAATAACATTTATGCAGTTGTATATCTTGAGGAATATGAGCCTAAGAAAGAAACTTCACCTCCTCAGAATAAGATTCCAAAATGGTATACCAGTACATTGAGAGATTCCAAGTTGACCTCACTTCTAGATCTAACTCTAGATTGACCTTGTACTCGCAACATGACTCAGAAGAAGAGATCAGAGGCATCAAATTTAGAGGTTGAAAAACTTTGCGAAAAATTTGATGAACTCTCTGTATATGTGGAGGATGATAGGGAAATAGATATGGAGGATGATAGGGTTTATATGACAGTATTGGATGAAAATTAACCCAGGATGCACTTAGTGAACCTCAATGGAAGGCTGCTATGGAAGCAGAACATATATCTCTCATGAATAATCATACGTGGAAGCTAGTAAATATGCCTTCAATAAAGAAGCCCATTGGTTACAAATGGGTGTTCAAAGTGAAGTATAAGGCATATGGTACTATTGATAAGCATAAATCTCATCTTGTTGCTAAGGGCTAGGCTTATAAAGAAGAAGAAACTTTTGCCCTACTACAAAAATGACTACCATTAGAGTACTTTGTACCATGGCAGCTCAATTTGGGTGGATGGATGTAAAGAGTGCTTTCTTGAATGGTGAACTACAGGGAGAAGTGTACATGATCCAACCAGAAGGATTTGTTGTTGAATGGCAAGAACATAAATTTTGTAAGTTGGTTAAATCCTTGTATGGGCTAAAAAAATCTCCTCAAGCTTGGTACATCAAAATAGATAGTCACCTAGTGCAACATGGTTTTCAAAGAAGTCCTTCAGATGCAAATATCTATATTAAGAACAATGGTTATGACATAGTGATTTTGGTGCTCTATGTAGATGATCTGATCATAATATAGATCTTAGAAAGTATGATTAGTGTAGTAAAATGTGATTTGAAAAAATATTTTGAAATGATAGATTTAGGAATTCTTCACTATTATCTTGGTTTGGAAGTGAATCTGAAAAAGTATCATATTAGAGTAACCCAAATGAAGTATGCCAAGACATTGGTTGATAAATATCACATGACAAATTGTAAGTCTAAGGCAACTCCAATGGATTTTGGACTCAAGCTATCTTGATATGATCAATCACCATAGGTAGATGGTACTCTCTATCATCAACTTATTAGGAGTATCATATATCTAACAAATACCAGGCTAGATCTCAATTTTTCTATGGGTTATCTTTCAAGGTTCATGCAGGAACCAAAGGTGAGTCATTGGAAAGTAGCAAAGAGAGTTCTTCATTATGTCTGTGGTACTATAGATTTTGGCTTGGAGTATAAAAAGAACAAGTTCTATTTACAGGGATACACAGACTCAGACTATGTTGGATCTATTGATGATCGAAAGTCGACTTTTGGATATATTTTTCATCTTGGATATGGTCCTATATTTTGGCATAGTAAGAAGCAAAAGGTGGTTTCTATATCTTCTACAGAGGTAGAATATCGCACAGCCAGTGGAGCAGTCTGCAAGATAATATGGTTAAGTCACATTATTACAAATATGGGTCTTCCAAAGAACCTTCCACTTCATTTGTTTTGCGATAATCATGGTGTTTTGAATATTTTTAAGAATAAAATTTTTCATGATCGAACCAAGCACATTGACACTCGATGTCATTTCATTTGTGATGAAGTTCCAAAGCATCATATACAGCTCCAATACATTCCCACTGAGGCACAAATTATAGATATTTTTACCAAGGCACTTGCACGTGTCAAGTTTGAATTATTTTACAATGCTCTTTGCATTTGCCAATAATGTAATAAGGGGGGATGTTAGCATATTATATTACATTATTATTTAATACAACCTAGGTGGGTAGTGGGTGGTTTACCAACCGGTTGTTTGGTTAGTTAGCGCACCAAATTCAATGACCTAGCAAGAGTATTTAATCTGTTTTTCAAATCAATAACAATTGTTGCTTGCATTTTAACATCACTAAGGGTAGGTTATTAATTTGTACTAGTGTTTGTTAGTCCCCTTACCAAAAACACCTTTGTTTATGGCCTTTTTCTTAAGGTCTCAAACCTTATCAAATTTCTTATCCAACTAAGTGATACATATTTCTAGACATCAATATAAACATAATAATCTTACCATAAATTTTAGTGTGTTTGTAAATCTGAAAAATACATCTAAAATATGTTTCTTTTATGATTTTATGAAAACAAACCACCATTTTATAAGCATATTATAATCTAAGCATATTTTCAAACTAATGATCCATTATAATCTAATGATTCATCAAAACAACTACCAGTAGGAAGGATCAATAGCTTGAAAGCAACATTTTTGTCATTTTGCTCTAAAAAGGGATCATAGAAAATTGTTACTCAAGGTGAAAAGGTTGGAGCCTTTGCTATAAATAACAACCTAGATCTCATTACAAACACATTTTGGCCATTTTGAGAAAGAATAGAGCTATTATCTCAAGTTGTAACATTTTGTGGTTATTGGAAAACTATGTTTGGTTGTCGTACAAGATTATGTTTTGATTAGTTAGACCTTTCTTTGTATAAATGTGTTTGTGGTTATGTCCTTACATTTGCCTATGAGTCATATTTTTTTATAAATGTATGCATGAGATGAATTTGGATTATTGTTATTCAATATATTTTGAATGGCACAATTTATCACACACTAGACTCACTATGGTCTCTAGTTGTATTTTTATTTTCTTGCATTTTATTTTATCTCTTGCACTATTACCTTATAGTATTTTACTTTTACACTTAGAATAGTTATACTAGTGTTGGTTAGTGGGGATTCATCCCAAATGCATAGGTTAAGGGTTTGAAAACACCCTTTTACAAGGCATTGGACATGGGCTTATGGGTGCGATTTGTTATCAGTAAACTCTATGGCTTAACAATAAGTTACCATATATTTTGTATGAGTTGTCTTCTTGTGATATTTCAATTCCATTTAAGATATTTACTAGTAATAAATATTTATCTTTTATTTTTTATATGTAGTCATAAAATATAATATATTACTTGACAATTCAATGATATTTTTTCAATGGGTTGTATAGGATTGAAATGGGCCCAACCTGTATTACATCATGACTATATAGTGGTATTACAATGGCTTAGTAATTATACATGTATAGCTTAGAAATATTTGATTCTCGATCTCCTCCTTGAAAGTTGAATGGTCTAACTAGTTGAACTAACGCCATTTGATAGCTTTATTGATTTAACAAAGAGAGAAAATATATTTTTGATAGAGAACTACTAAATTAAATAATCTAGTTGCTCTCCATAGGCTTATAGGTAAAAAAAGTAACATATCATAGTATAATTCCAAATGGGTTAGGTCGTAAAGGATAATACCAACATGCAAATTTAAAAAAAAAAACAAGTAGTATGTAGACCTAAGACATAATTAAAATATACCATGACTGTCACTTTTCTCCTTGTATGAGTGAAAAATAAAAACAAAAATAATTGCAACCTTGGGTAAATTTTATATTATTCTTCCAAAATTTAGATTTGAAAATGTTACACCTTTCTACTAATACCACAATACCAAATTTGTAGGTTGTTCCATTTTTCCACTTTGGATTTTACCTGCTCAACTTAGTCTAAAAGCATAATAAAAAATAAATATATATCATTTAAAATAATATTCAATTTTGAGTTATTTTTTTAAGAGTAATCCCCTAAAATAACCAAACAACTAAGAATACTAACATATAAGAAGTACATAACAAAACAAGATTAGGTAGACAAATAATTAAAATTCCCATAGATATTCTTGTAAAATATCCTTTTACCCTACAATCTCAAAGGTTGAGCATGGGATAAATTAAAGTAGATCACTTTACTCTAATGTATAACATTATTATAATTTTATAGAGTTCATATTTTTGTTTGATCCATCATTCTCTTAAGCAACTTCATAATGATGGTCACTATAACCATGGCAATGTTTTACATCGTAAAACATTGCCATAGCTCTAACTAACTTAGGTCAGGGATGAACAGTGGTGCATATATACCAAGAAAGAAGAGAGTGAAGAGGAAATGTACTTGGAGTCGATGGGGTGATGCCCTTCACTACTCTGGCCTCCACATATTTTTTAATCTTCTCTAGATTTTTCTAGGTCATGATGGTATCAGTGATGTAGGAATCTGGATATGTGAAACTGCTTTCACTTCCTCTGACCTTATGCTTTTCCTTATCAGATGAATAAGACCCTGCCATGGTTGCTTATCATGATTTCATTACACAAAAAACCCTGGAAGTGACTCGAAGAAGCTCAGAGATATTTGAAATAATTTAGGGAACACCATATCTAAGGGAAACAATTAGAGAATAAAATTACAAATAACAAGGGTTTCTATGACATAAGTGGATGTGTATGCATGAATTAAGGTGCCATGCAGTAATTATAGTTGGTGGTGCATGTTTTGTGAATAATTTTGAATAATTTTGGATGCTTTGTTTCATGTGCCATCTTCTAAAAACCAACCACCATGCATCGTTGGCTCCCATAGGCCAATAACTCCACATCACCTCCCTGTCGGACCAATATTTTTGCATCACCTCTTCTTCAAACCAATAATTTTGTGTCACCTCTTCTTTGGGCCAATGAATTTGTATAGTGGTACTTTGAATGGTGCACATTTAAAATTTCAAAAAACTGGTTTTCCTGCTAAAAGGTATCCTTGTTTGACTTTGACCACTAGACATTGAAATGTCATGAGATCATGACCATTTTCTTTGAAGTGGACTTTGGATGCCCAAATATCGTGATATCGTGACCATTTTTTTGAAGTGGCCTTTGGATTCTGAAATATCATGAGATCATGACCATTTTCTTTGAAGTGGCCTTTGGACACTGAAATGTCACGAGATCACGACCATTTTGTTTAAAGTTACCTTTGAAAAAAAAAAAAAAAATATTTACATACAATACATGTGGATGGAGAAAAATCATGTTACTTATAGTACAAATTTATATGGAAGTCGTTGATAGGGATAGGCTATATTTGACCCTATTCATTTTTCAATTGGAAAGAATTCCATTGTTCTTATTCAAATATCTCAAAGGGTCCTTCCCAGAAAGCATCAATTTTTTTATGATTTCCAGGTTTTACTTTCTTTTCGTTCCACCTTAGAACCTAGTCCCCTACCTTGAATTCCTAAGAGTAGCCCTTTTGTCAAACCATTTCTTAGTGTCTTCCATATATTTTTGATAATGGTTGAAGGCTTGTTCTTTTTTTTCCTCTAACTATAGGAGTTGTATCAACCTATTCTCCATCGGTTCTGCTTCTTTCATTCCAATTCGATTGAGCAACTTTAAAGTAGGTATTTCTATGTGTATCGAGAGGATGGCTTCCTTACCATAGACTAATGAATAGGAAGAGGTGTTGATGGATTTTTTTATAGTGATCCTATCATCCCATAACGCTTGATTTATCAAAGAGTTCCAATTTATCTTATTGTCTTTCATAATTGACTTTAACATTCGGAGTAGGTTTTTATTCATAGATTCGACCAATCCATTTCCTTGTGGATAATAATTTGAATATGTCTTCAAATAGATTCCATATTTACTCATAAAATAAATCATTTTATAACCTATGAAATATGTGCCATTGTTTGTGACCAATGCATCTAGGATAACAAATCTTGTTATTAAACTCTTGATGAATTCTATCATAACTACTTGATCAACTTTCTTAGTAGGCACTACTTCAGCCCACTTAGTGAAGTAACCAGTGGTAGTCAAAATATATTTGTATCCAGTGGATGATTTGGGTTCTATTACCCCTATGAAATCCAAACCCCATTGTTTAAAAGGTTCCTCAACTTGAATAGATTTAAAAGGTATTGAAGCATTCCTATTTTTCCCAACGTACCTCTGGCATTCTTCATAATTTTGCGTCACCCTAAAAGCATCTCAAAGTATAGTGGGCCAATAGCATCCAGTCCTGATTATTTTTAAAGTTGTAGTCCTCCTTGAGTAATTCCCCCATGATGGACCTCCATGAAACTCTTCCAAAATCGTTTGCTTCTGATCATTCTTTATTCATCGAAGTAATACATCATCTAAGTTTTTTCTGTATAATCCTTTATGTAGTAAAGTGTACTTCAAATCTCAGATCTTGTATATCCTTCTCTAAGAAGTATTTAAACCTTTTGGGCACTTTCTAGTTTGAAAATACATGATCAATTCATCAGCCCAGTCGATGATTTCCAAGGGTTGATCATCTTTTGGGTTTGTTTCTTGCACTTAGTAGGCTACATATTATGATGAAGCTTGCTTGGAAAGTCCTTGAAATAATACTCTATCCCTCACTAGCTTGGTTAGGTGGATCTCGACTTTGTACTCTTGTATCTTTGATATCCAACCAACTATTTTCTCACCCAACTCTCCTTGTATGATGAAGTTCCTAACATCAGGGTGAACTACATATACAATGGTCTTACTCTATGAAAGAAAATGTCTAAACTTTTTTAATGATTTCATGATTGCGTAAACTTGCTTCTCGATGATATTATAATTTTCCTCATGTTCTTGCATGGTTTGACTTAGAAAGGCTATGGGTCTATCTTCATTGTTAGTTCCTTTCCAATTAAGTACTACAGTGTAACTTTCTTGTTCACCTACAACATACAATATGAAACCTTTGGAATAGTATAGATTCACCAACATAGGTGCTTGGGCAATTTTTTTTTTTGAAAGATTTTTTTTTTCAAGTCCATCCATTTGAATTCAACATCTTTTTTAACAATTCAGTCATGGGCTTGACGATCTGTGCAAATTATTCTATGAACTTTCATACAAAGTTGATCTATCCAAAGAAGTATTGTAAGCCTTTCTTTTTTAGAGGTAAAGGAAGTTCCAATAGTGCTTTCACTCTGTTAGGATCTATAGCCAATCCATCTTTAGAGATATCATGACCAAGTAAAATCCCTTCCTCAACAACAAATATATACTTCTTTAGGTTCAAAGAGATACCAAACTCCTTGAAATTCTCAAAAACTCTTTGGAGGTGCTCAAAATGATCTTCTTTATGATGAGAGAACACTATCATATCATCTAATTATATCACTATAATTTTATTGACATGTTCTCCAAAATCCACATCCATTACCCTTTGAAAGGTTGCTTCAGTGTTGGATAATCCAAAAGGAATTTTTTTGATAAGTAAATGTTCCCCACTTGGTAGTGAATGCGGTTTTGAATTGGTCTTCATCTTTGATCCACACTTGGTTTTACCCAGAAACCCCATCTAATAGTGAGAACCTCTCTGCTCCTGCTATAATATGTAGTATCTAGTCAATTTACAGGAGAGGATATTGATATTTTAATGAAACTTTGTTGAGGTTTCATAATTCAACACATAACCTAATATCTCCATTATTTTTCCCAACTAGAAATAGGTTTGCTACCCAAGTAGAGTGTTTGATAGGATATATAATCTTGGCTTCGAGCAGCTTTAGTAGTTCTTGCTTCATCAAAGATTTGATTTTTGGGTTCATAGGTCTTTGCTTTTGTCAAAATGGTTTTGCACCTTCTTCAAGTTGGACGGTATATTGAATGGTCTCTTTAGAGTAAACCTTGACATCACCTCAAGTCTAGGCTATGATATCAAGGAATTATTTGCATAGTTCTTGAATTTTATCCAACTCTTCCTTTGTAGTGTTCACTCCGACTTTAATAATTTTTCTAATTCCATTTGGATCTCCTTGTATCTGTGTTTGTCAACCTTCATCTTGTGACTAGTTGACCTATTATTATTATCAAACAGGATTTTGAGGGTGATCAATCCCTTTGGGATATGGTTATTCTTCAATTGGATTATGTCTACATCTTCTTCATATTTAAAAACTTTATAATTTGAATACTTCATTTCATGGATGAGGAAGTGTATTATCTATTCATCATTCTTAAATACCTGCCAGAAGGTATCCCTATCTGGCATAGAAGACTTGTAAATTAGTCTAACTATTTTAGACTTTTGAATGATGTTACTGATGGGGCAAAAGTTAGATCCCACCGATACCAACAGGTCAGCATGAGTATTCATGTCTTTAGGTATTTCTTTAATGTTAATAGATTCAAAGAAATTGAGCAAATCCTAAACCTTATTTCTATAATCCTTGAGGTAGTGTTGCTTACTCACACATTTTTTAGTAACTTGATTTACTATCAATTTTGAGGTTCGTAAATTTGGAGTTGTCTGATTTCCAACTTTTCATCTTTATTAAGGCCTAGGAAGAGCACCTCATATTCTAATGCATTGTTGGTGTAGCTCCAATTTAATCTATAGGAGTAAACCTTCTCTTCACCCATTGGAGATATTAAGACTATACTTGGTCCAGCTCCATTCTTGCATCTGGTGCATTTGAATAAAAGTTTACACAATTGGTTTATAGGAGGGTCTACCTCATAAAGAGGAGTGGGAGTACTCTTCTTAGATTTCATGATTGAATAGATCCTAGGATCTGTTTCAATTAAGGTATTAAAATATTGGAGAGAGAACTTATCTTCTTATTACAGACTATTCATAGATTCCTCCATTAGGTTTAAATCTTCCAATTCCTCAATCATCATGTTCACTATAGCGGTCTGCTTTATTTCCTCTTCAAGTTTTTTGATATGGAAATTAGATGGCTTCTCATTAAATATTTTTACTCTTATACCCTTGAATGGGATCTCCAAGTGTGAGTAATCCAAGGATAAATATCCTCCTATCTTGGCAGTGAACTCTTTGGAGAGACACATACCAAAATAAGGTTCCAAGTCCACTACAACAACTTCTTGTATGACTGTAAGTTGGGGCATTCTATGTAGGACTATGGGGATATCTTTTATTACCCCTACGATTTTAACTAGGGTCCCATATAATTGTAAAACACCAGGACTGCTCCTAGTGTATTCTATTCCCATGATGTCATACACAACCTTGGGTATGATGGTGGTTGCAACCCCTGAGTCTATTATACAGTTATGTACCACCCATCCTTCCATATGATGAGACAAATAAAAGGAAGGAGGTCTATTTTTTCTTTTAGTAGATGTCAAACTAGCTTGTGCAAAACTCAAATGGGTTGGAGCCTTGCTCTTGTTCTTTATAGATCTTATAAATTCTTGTAACAAGTCGATTTGTCCTAAAAATTTATCTTTGCCTCTCTTCTTTCCATCGATGTCATATTATCTGTTAGAGTCTTCATGGTTGATTGTATATCTAACAAAGCTACGAGCTAAGGATCAAGAGAAGAGGAAACTGATGACACAAGGAGTGCAGGGACAATGGTCAATGTTGTAGGAGTAAAAGGGGTTTGCATTAATGGAATTGCAGGCTATCCTATCCACTTAGGTATATTTGTGTTTGATGCCTATGGAAGGTCCAAAAATATAGGCATGATCATCTTTGGAGGAAATCTTCCAATAGCGATTAGATCCCTTTCTACTTTTTGAGCTTCTTGGAAAATCTTTGGGAAAGTAAACACTTGAGATTGCCTGATAGCCATGCTTATATCTGAGTTAAAAGCCCTCATATAATAATACATTGATTGCTCATTATTTGATATCAATCCATCAGGTACCCTCTGCCAAGTTCAATTGAATATGATATTAAAGTTAACTATTTCTTTCCAAGGATGCAACTGTATTATGGTGAACTGATTTAGTAAATAAAATGAATCAGCATGTTCATTAAACTCCTCTACTAGTTTATTGGCAATATGGGCCTAGGTGGATGTATTTTTATTGATGAGGGTTTTATACTAGTAGAGAATTTTTCCTTTTAAATAAATGACTAACAATATTATCATAACATATTCCTCAGTGATGTTATGTATCGCTACTAATGCAGCTACATCTTGATAGTGTTCATAAGCTGTCTTTCCAGTACCATCATGTTGGGGTAATTCTTTTAAGGTTGTTGTTGGAATATGATGCTAAGCTTCCAGATTCAAGGATCCAGTATGATTCCATGAAGGGTAAGGTAGTTCTGGTTGATTCATATCCATTATAGCTACAACTTTGATTGATATTTTAGGAATATGGGTAGCTGGATTTGACATTCCACTAGTAGCAGTACTAGGGAGAACTACAGTGGAAGGGTTTACATATCTCGTAGTGATGGTAGAAGAAGAAGTCCTAGAAACTAATACAGTATTAGATTTGAGGCTACCAAGGTGTAACTCAAAGAACTCAATGGGTTCTTCAAAAATTTTGCCTTGGATCTAGTTTTCATATATATTAGTATTCAACCAAAAAATATATAAGGATTTTTCTCAGGTTTTATCTCTTGAACATAGTCACCAAGTGATTCATAAAAATAATGTGCACAGGACAAAGATAACCACCAAAACTTTGGTCTATATATTTAATGGTATTGTGTCCCACTGTGCGTTCCAAAAATTATTGGTACAAAATCTGCCTCTGGATCTATGTGTGCGCCCAAGACCTTGCTAATATTGAATGAATGGGTGAAGGGAAGTATCACTTGGTTCAATCTATAGAGAATGTTGGTTCCTTTCTTGATTTGTGCAAAAGGGGGGATAAGAACAGAGTGCTTAAAGAGAGGGAAATATAGTTGTTGCTAGAACTTTTATGGGGTACATATTAGACAACATCAAAGAGGTAAAAAAACTTAAGAATAGAGCATTCATAGAAACATCAAAACAAGAGCAACTAGTTCTTTATGTTAAACTTTAAATTATTCATTAATGTATTGATATTATCAATTCCAACATTTAATAAAAATAAAAAGCAGAAATCCATAGGTAGAATTAATGCAATACACATTCCATAAAACTTCAGATAGAAATATCAAACCATACATACAATAACAATGATGTTGAACTAGAAGCTAGAGTGATGAGCTTATCTTTATTACTTTGTAAAACTTGTATACATCATATTGTAAACACCTAAGATTCAACCCTTTTTTTAGGGTCGCTCATCCTATATATATCTTTTCCATAACAAAAAAAACTGAAACTTGTTACAATAATATGCCCGTAGGCTTATTATGGTAAATTGGCAGTTAAGAAAGCATGGGATATTCAATAGTAAATGGTTGATATCTTCTCATTACTGCATATCCATATTTATCTTCTTGGAGATGGCATGGCCGAGCTATCCTCCACTTCTTTACCTTTGGCTCCTTGGCCAACGAAATCACGGTTGGTCGTGAAATAATGATGTTTTTCCTTAAGGTGGCATGTGGGTGCTAAAATGTTGCTAGATCATGAAGTCTTCTACACTTAGCCTATGGGTGCCAAAATGTCATGATATCATGAATTTTTTCCTTAAGGTGGCCTATGGATGCTAAAATATCACTATATTGCAACGTCTTCTACACTTAGCCTATGGGCACCAAAATGTTGTGAGATTATGAGGTTTTTTCTTGAGGTGGCTTGTGGGTGCCAAAATGTCATGATAATGTGACGTCTTCTATACTTAGTCTATGGGCATCAAAATATCATGAAATCACATTTCTCCTTAAGGTGGCTTGTGGATGACAAAATGTCACAAAATCGTAACATTTTTCCTTGAGGTGGCCTGTGGGTGCCAAAATATCGCAAGATCGCAATGTCTTCTACACTTAGCCTGTGGGCACCAAAATATTATGAGATTGTGATGTTTTTCCTTGAGGTGGCCTGTGGGTACACAATTTTTTTTTTTTGGTAGATAAGATACTATAGCATTAATACCGAGTTTTACAGGTTGACCCAAAACCTTTTACAAAAATTACTAGGGCTATTGATGAACATATCCTTACTAAGGATCCTATATATGTAAAATCTACATACTGCAAAATCCATTACATCCGGTAAGGCACATAGTCTGTTATCAAAAAGAAACTTCCCATACAACATTTTGGGTATACATCGAGAAAACACACATGCATCATAATTACAAAAAATAAATAGACACGAATCCCTTCCTTGAGACAATGAAGAAACAAAAAGCTACAAACACACATAGCAGAGTACTAAAAAAAACTCTCACAAGCTTTGTATTGATAGTTACTCTTAATAATTCTTTGGTAATTGCTTTCTTCCATATATGACATGCTTTGGTACCACATACTATCTTGGCCAATCAGCCTTGGAGAAGTGAAACTGCTAGCTATATTTATGGCGATGGCTATCTTGTTGTCCACGTGGCTTTGGTTTGAAGTCTTATATTGTAATCCTTCCCTATGATTATCAACCAACCTCAAATTACTAATATGACTAGGAGCTATGTTATCTGACATGTGACTATCCCCATTAGTCTTTGTGGTATTTCCAAGAAGCATCCACGAAGACTGATAGCTCAGATAATTTTTATTGTGAGTCCAATTCAAAAAAGAGACGAGAATACTCCTAGCCTTCAAAATTACAGTGCCTTACCTATTGGTAAATTCAACTATAATTCTTGGCATTCTTGTTGAATAAGCTCCTCTACTTCACTCGGGACACCGTGTTCCCATTTGAAAAGTCTATCACCATCAACACCCAAATTGGCCAGCTTATCAGCAATTTTTTTAGCTTCCCAAAAGACATGTTGGACTTTTCTATCCTGTCTTCCCTATAAAAGTATCCTAGCCTCTTCAACAATAGTTTTAATCCTCCAAGGAGGTGTTTTCCAATTATTGAGGAGATTTATAACATGCATAGAGTCTCCTTCTATGATCAAATTGCCTTCTAAGTCTTGAGTCATTTAATGCCTCTCCACATAGCTCTAGCTTTAGCTTCATTGTTCGTCCTTATTCCCAAATATTTGGAAAACACAAGCATCATATTCCCATTATAATCTCACACAATGCCACCAATGCCTACTCTACCAAGATTTTCCTTAGCTGCTCCATCAAAATTAAGCTTAAACCAACCCGTAGGAGGTGGAAACCACTTAACATTGGCTCTGGGGTTGACTACCCTAGGCAAAGACTCATCTAAGAAGGTTAAGCTTAAATATCATGACGTCTTCTATTCTTAGCCTATGGGTGCCAAAATGTTGTGATATCATGATGTCTTTCCTTTCGGTGGCCTTGGGCACAAAAATATCATGAGATCATGATGTCTTCTACACTTAGCAAAATTTTTATAAAACAAATCTTCAATTCCCTTTATGTAGTCAATTTTGACCTACAATACCAATAGTATTAAATTTATAAGACAAACAGAATCTCAGTCAGCCAATCACTATGGAGGAACTTAAGGAGATTATAGCAGCTCCACCAAAGTATAAAGCTCCTAGACCTGATAGATTCACAAATAACTTTTCTTAGCAATACTTACACATCATCGAAGAATATTTGCTATGCATGAAATAGGATGTTAGGGTGAAAGGTAAACTTATTGGAGCCATCAACTCCACCTTTCTAGCATTGATTCCTAAAGAAAAAAATGCCACTACTTTCTCTAGATTTAGACCAATTTCTCTATGTAACTCTTCCTATAAAATTATTACCAAGCTATTGGCCAATAGAATAAAGAAGAAACTTGAAAAACTAATATCATAAGAGCAAGGAGGGTTCATGCCTAGAAAAAAAATATATGATAATATCATAATAGTGCATGAAGCCCTCCACAGTAGTAGAAAATAAAAAAAGAAATAAATTGTTATAAAACTTGATATGGAAAATGCCTTTGATCGAGTTAATATACAATTTGTAGAACAAGTCCTACAAAAGTTTGGATTCCCACATCAGGTCATCAAGTGGATCATAGCATGCATAAAAAACCCATGGATAGCCCCCTTAATAAATGGAGAACCAAATTTTTTTTTTTTGACTACAAGGGGAATTAGACAAGGCTATCCACTATCACCATACCTTTACATCATTTTAGCTGGGAATCTTGGAAGATTAATCAACCATATTCGAAGAGAAAAAAAATAATAGGGATAGAGGATGCAGCAGGATGTAAAGCTGTAAAACATACCCAATTTGTATATGATATCATTATTCTAGGTGAATCCACCAAGAAAAATGTTAGACAATTCAAGAAATATATGGATTTGTTCACACAAGCTATCGAGACTCGTATAAACACTCAAAAGAGTCAGTTCTATACACAAAATATAGCACCAATAAGAGAAACTCTTTTCCACTATCCTAGGATTTTGGTCTATCATAGAAAAATACTTCAGATATCTAGGAGTGCCCTTGAGCTTCCACCTCAAAGCCTCAGACTTCTGGACCCCAATATTGAACAAGATGGTTAAGAGGATACAAAGTTATAGTAATAGTTGGTTTAGTCTTATAGGAAGGGTAGTATTTATCAAATCAGTGTTAGCTTCTCTTCCAGTCTACAAACTATTAGTATATCATGCTCCCAATTTTATTTTGCAAAATATAGATGGAATCATACACAACTTCCTATGGAAAGGAGGTAGGAAATCATAAATAAAAGAGTTCCACTTGGTCAATTGGGAGATGGCCACCAAAAGTAAAATTCAAGGAGGACTAGGAATAAAAAAATAGAGATAGTTTCGAAAGCACTGGGAACAAAAATTCTCTATAACATATTTAAACACAATCCAGCATGGCAGCACATACTAGTTAGCAAGTATGTAAATAATCAAACAAGCATTCAAATGCTCAAACATATAGATAAACTTCCCAAAGCCTCGTTGGTTTGAAAATATATAGTGGCTACAAAGAGCATAATAGAGAATACAATTTCTTGGCTACCAAGAGATGGTAAGTCAATTAATCTATGGGAGGACCCATTCATAGGAAATCCATAATTAAAATAATCACTTGGAAAGCCAAATAATACTCAAAATAGGTGAGTTATTTTATTGGACCTCAAAAACTTTGAACTGGATCTCCCTTCCCATTCCATCTTAGCTTCAAGGAGATTGGGATTATTTTAAGTTCCATGTGGTGAGCATTATACCTCTTCATCTCAAATGTCCAACAAACTTATTTGGGGTAGCATCAATAGTAATGAGGAATACTCAGTGCATATAGGAGTCCAATATCAGCAAATTAGGTTTACCAACAAAAAACTATCGATATTATGGAAAACTAGAGCACCACCTAAACTGTAAGTATTTAGTTGTCTAGTTTCTTAAAATAAAATCTTAACAAGTTATAATATGCAAAAGAGGAGTATCGTAGGGCCTCATGTTTGTTACAGGTGTATGCAGAATAGCAAAGCAATTTTCCATCTATTGTTTGAATGCCCAAAGGCAATTTCAATTTGGTTAGAAATAACTAAAATTCTTGGCATTTCCTACTCTAGAAGGTTAACCATAGACACATGTTTTACCAAGTGGAAAAAACAATATAAAGGTAAATTGTAAGGTAAGCCCCTCCTCAAATATTTGTGGAGATCTATACCATATTTTGTCATCTTGCACATTTGGTTGGATAGAAACCAAAGGATTTTTGAAGGAAAAAGTAAGGATGATAAAACTCTAATACGAAGGATAAAAGAAGAATTAGTCCTAAATGTCAAATCTAGTTTTTGTCAACAACAATATGAAGAATATCTATCACCTACCTAAAGAATAATGATCTACCAACTTAATATCCAAGCTTTCCTAACATAGGGAGGATGTAGAGCAAACAATTATTTTCTTGAAATATTTTTTTCTGCACTCTCCTTTGATGGTGTCTCCAAGTCCAACCCCGGTCAAGCAATGATAGGGGGACTGATTCTTACAATACCCCATGAGATCCTGCTCAAATACATGATCAACTTGGGAACAACATCTAACAACGTGGTAGAGGCTATTGGATATGAAATAAACTTAAAATTGGTGGCAAAGCAAGGAATTACTTAGGTCACAGTTAACAGGGATTCTAAACTGATAATAATAGCTCTTGCCAAAAATAAAGATTTTAGATTTTGACAATTGAATATTATTCAAGATAGGATTAGACAACTAGGCAGGATCATTGGCAAAATATTCTATCAATATATAATATGGGAATTCAACAAAGAGGCTAACACACTAGCGAATCATACAATAAATATAGCCCCTGGTTATTGCCACCAAATCATCAAGAAGAAAAAGGGCATGGGTGGTATGCGTGGAAGACAAAGAATCCAATAATGAGATTCTTTTTTGTCTTCAATTTCTATTTTTTAGAATGCTCTGTTCACTTTGATCTATGATTAAAGAGTTTTGTACTTTTTTGTTAAGTAAATAAATCTTTTCTTCTTAAAAAAAATTATATTATTATTCCAAAATTTAGATTTGAAAATATTACACCTTTCTACTAAGACCACAATACCAAATTTATAGGTTGTTCCATTTTTCCACTTTGGAGTTTACCTGCTCAACTTAGTCTAAAAGCATAATAAACAATAAATATATATCATTTATAGTAAAAGATTCAATGTTGAGTGATTTTTTTAAATAGTAATCCCCTAAGATAATCAAACAACCAAGAATACTAACATATAAGAAGCACAAAACAAAACAATATTAGGTAGACAAATAATTAAAATACCTAGATATTCTTGTAAAACATCCTTTTGCCCTACAATCTCAAAGGTTGAGCATGAGAGCAATTAAAGTAGATCACTTTAATCTAATGCATAACATTATTATAATTTTATGAAGTTCATATTTTTGTTCGATCCATCATTATCTTAAGCAAATTCATAATGATGGTCACTATGACCTTTGTGTCACTCTTGAAATTTTCCATCTTAGTCACAACCATCTTAATTTTAATATGAAAATTTATTTCTTAATCATATTTTTCCTTATGCCAAACAATATTGTCATTTAGTCATTTTACTGCTTTAATGTTTTCTATATCTTCTTTCACTGAGGGTAGGTTATTAATTTGTACTAGTGGTTGTTAGTCCCCTTACCAACAACACCTTTGTTTATGGCCTTTTTCGTAAGGTCTTAAACCTTATCAAATTTCTTATCCAACTAAGTGATGTGTATTTCTAGACATCAAGATAAAAATAATAATCTTACCATAAATTTTAATGTGTTTCTAAATGTGAAAAATACCTCTAAAATATGTGTCTTTTATGATTTTATGAAAACAAACCACCATTTTATAATCTAAGCATATTGTCAAACCAGTTTTCAGAATAAGGTGAAAAAGTATTAACCATATATTCAATAATCAAGTTCTTAAATAGCACTTAGGAAGCTAAAAATAGGACTTAGGAATATTAGAAAAATAATATCCCCTAATGTAGCTAACAAACACGCATTATATGTAGCCCTCCCGTGAAGGTAGCTAACCACTAATAACTAACGTAGTCAAAATGACTACAATGACTAAATAACCCTAGGTAAATAGTAAATAGTAAATACTAGTGGTAAAAAATAACAAACTACTTTTTACCATACGGTAAATTAAATCTACCTAGGTGAATCTTAAAAATTACCAAATGATGTAATAATTATAGTTACTATGGCATAGTAACTCTAACATCCTCCCTTATTACATTATTTGGGTAATGTATATAATTGTCCCAATATAGTGAAAAATATGTTTATCTATTGGTTCTTACTCTATCTTGAGCTCTGTCACAGTGCTTTGGCTACTCTAAGAAAAAAGTGGGTCATTCCTCACTGTTGTCTTCACATCAATGAATGTCCTTATTGTAATATTATCATCCAACTAGATTGCATGGGTAACCAGTTGTTGTAGTCACTAGGTGTACTAGAGGAGATCACTACATACAAGGTTCATTCGATTATAATATGATTTTGTAAAAAGTTTTGATAAGGTAACTAAGGTTTCGGTTGCTGCCGAAAATGCACCCTTATAAGTTTCCCCCCTTGTTGTAATGGAATTTTTGAAATAATTGTGACTAAGGTGTCGATCACTGTCGAAATGTACCCTTATAAGTCTTCTTCTCTTTTTACAAAAATTTGTGTGAAGTAGGAAGAGAATTGTTTATCCCCCTTTAATTGCAAAAGATGTGCAACTCAAGAAGCTTTGTGAAGGTTTTTACAAATATTGCCTCCTAGGAAAATTTTACACCATAAAATTCTTCCTTTTGTTACAAGTACTTCAAACATAGAGAGATTGTTATTTATGAAACCTAAAATAGGTACAATCACCCCTTTATTACAAGGACTTCAAACAAAAACTTATGCTATTTATGAAGCCTAAAAAGAGAGAAAGAAAATGGTGCTTGCTTAAGGTGACAAATTTGTTTCCCTTTACAATATTGTCTTAGCCATGAGCACTTTGTGTGCTCTTTATAAACAAGAATCAAAATAGAAATTAGACACTTCACTAGCAACATTGCCTTTGTTTTGCTTCTGTGATGTACCTTTGTCATTCTTGTTTTGCTTGTTTTTAAACCAACACCGATTGGTGTCATGGTTGTCCTTTTTACAATGCGAGAAAAACTTATTTTGAGATTTCTTTCACTTACCTTTCGAGGATGATCCTCCTTTCTAAAATTTTCCTTTCTTCTTTTCACCTTGATTGTTTGAGTAAAGTGCATTGTTTGACACTTCATTGCTTTGGAGTTGATTTGCTTCCCCTATTTGAAGCAAATTGACAAACTCCATAAATGTGATTGATCTTTGAGATATATTAAGGGATGCGATTAACATATTGTAGGATTCAGGAAGAGCCCTCAATATTACTGAAGTCGAAATAGTATCTTCTACTTTGGATCCTAAAGCATTTATCTTTGACTTCAATTTTACCACTTTGTGGAGGAATAGTTATATTGATTCACCTAACTTCATATAGAGTGTATGAAGTTGTGTTTGAAGGTTTAGAATAGTATATTTATTCTTACCTTCAAAAATGGTATAAAGTGCATCCCATGCATCTTTACCATTTTTACCTTCACTTATGTGAGGTTGGATCTCATCAGTAGTTTCTAGGAGGATCAACATGAGAAGACGATTATTATTTTTGTCCCATGGTTTTTGATCTGATCCTACTGATGTGGGTCTTGATTTAGTGCCATCTACTAAATCCCACATTTCCTCTACATTCAGGATGACTTTCAACTTAGTTTTCCATGCTGAATAGTTAGGACCTTTAAGCAATTGTGTATCATTTAGGTATTTGTTGATAGTTTCCATGATGAAGGCCCTAGAATTTGCATTAAGATGATATTTCTTTCACTCTTAAGTGGTATTTAATGGCACCTGCATGAAAACTCTCTTTTAAGAAAGATAATCAATTTGAGAATATTTAAGCCAAAAAAATAAGAAGTGAAAGAAAATTCACTCAAAAAGATATTTAATGGCACCTGCCTAAAAATCCTTTTGAAGTGGAATAATCAGTTTGAGGATATTGAGCCAAAAAAATAAGAGTGAATTTAGGGGTTTGTAAGGAGAGACTATCAATTTTACAAATGGCTTATACTTGTGCAAATTAATTACACAAATTATTGTGAAATTTTGGGGTTTTGAGTGTTCTTGATTTTATGACTTATAATTTTAAAAAATAATGCAATAATCAAACAAGAATACCCACAAAAATATTATCATGTAGGTGTCAGATGCAATAAAAAAATGCACCCACTTTTACCAATTTGAAATGAAGGTGATGAGTAAAATCGAAAAAACACCTTTATTTACTAATTTTTGCAACAAAATTTGAATTTGTGTTGTGCAAAAAATTTGATATTTTATGTCTCCTCCTTGTCTTACAATTTTGCAAATAATGTGGCATAAAACAATTGCCTATCCTTTTTTATTTTGCAAAATAAACAAGTTTGATTTTTAAGTGCTCCTCACTTTGTGTTACAATTTTGTAAAGAAATCCAATTGCTTGTCTTCCCCCCTTTGATGTGCAAAATAAACAAAGTAGCACTCCTTTCAAGATAAGTCGACACATGACCCGTGTTTGAAAGGCTTCTAGAACCAGTTGACACATGACTTGGTTTTTATGGACCTAAGGTCTTCAATTTCTTCTTAGTTTTGCAAAAAATAGAATGTGCAATTTCATGTATTATATCCCCCATTGGAGAAAACAAATGCACACTTTGCATTTCAATTTTACAAAATTTTGAGTCTCCTTGTTTTCCACTTTTGCAAGAAAGAATCAAATGTTCTTTATTTTATCCTCCTTTGATGTTGCAAAATTAACAAGATTGAGAATTTAGGCTTCCTAATTTTGCAAGAAAAAATGGTGCTCTTCTTTGTCTTATATCCCCAGTTTTGGAGAAAATAAAAGCTCTCTGTTTATTGAAGTTGCAAAATATAGTTGGCCTTTAAAATTTTAATTTGAATGCAATTTTATAATTAATATTAGCATAAATATATTAATAATAAAAAAAATAGTGTTAAAATCATTTGAATTAAAAAAAAATGATTTTAAACAACTAAGAATTTTATTGTGAATAAATAACTAAAATAATTTAAAAAACATAAAAAATTAAACTTTATATGGTTTGTTTTTTTTTCATAAAAAATTGGCACGAAGCCAAATTAAGCACGCAGGGTTGAATGTGAGACCTCGTGCTCACCAAGCGAGGGACTTACCACAGCGGTCGGGGTGCCATTGAGAAGAAAGGAAGCAATACTTCCTTTTAGCCTTGCTTTTGAATATGGGGATTTTGGAAATAAATTATCCCACATGCATCCCCAGTGGGATGTAGGGGATGTATAAAACTAAAAAACTAAACCTTTAGAAGTTATTGCCTATAGGAAATCGGCCAACCAATAGGAAAATTTTTCTACCCGAGCCAATGAAACAAAATGAGCCACATCACCTTGCCATCAATGAATTACAAAGTGCCACGTCAGTCAAATGAGGGGTAGGGATAGATCACCATGTGTTCCCAGGTGTGAGAGTCTCAAAAGTTGTATCATCCACCACATGTCGGCCTTAGTTTGCATGCATGTCTAACACCTAGGTTGATTTATCAATTAGTTTATCTCTGTTCTGTCAACAAATTCTAAACCTATCAGTCTTGTGTTAGTCAGTTTTTAGGTATCGATAGAGGGCACTCCTGTCCTCATTGACCGATCACTGTCAAAGGCCATGTCAGGCCATTCTTTGGGATAAGGAGGGTGCTCCTACCCTCCTTAGTGGTTGACCTCGATATTCTAATCACCAAAGAATTATCTTTGGTCGTTGATGGCTGGTTTGAGGTGGTTGCTTCCCTCTTTTAGAGAGGGGTGGTGGGGCCTACCCGCTCAGGGATTTTGCATGGCTAAATGATAGCTCGAGTCCATTGAGCTACCTACAGGGTGGATTTGACAAAATTTGAAACAACCTTAGAATAAAAAAAATCCAAAGCAAACTGAGATAAATCAAACAAGACCAATATCAAACCAAACTAGCAAAATCATTATGTGCAGGTGTTAGGAATAGGACCCATAGGATTTATTCCTCAACCCAGTAAGTAGTTGTTTATGAAGAAATGCTCATGTCCAGGCCTTGTCCACTAATGGTGGAACCTAGACCAAATGTGAGTCAGGTATTATCCATGAATGGTGGAACCTGCTCACATCCTTACCAATTGGAGCACGGAGTGAGATCAAAATATTCCTGCTCTAATACCAATGTCAGAATAAGATGAAAAAGCATTAACCATATATTTAATAATCAAGTGCTTAAATAGCACTTAGTAAGCTAACAATAGGACTTAGGAATATTAGAAAAATAATATCCCCTAATGTAGCTAAAATACACGCGTTATAGGTAGCTCCCCCCATGAAGGTAGCTAACCACTAACAACTAACTTAGTCAAAATGACTACAATGAATAACTAACCCTAGGTAAATAGTAAATAGTAAAAACTAGTGGTAAAAAGTAACAAACTAATTTTTACCATGCGATAAATTAAATATAT
This sequence comes from Wollemia nobilis, assembly GCA_028583015.1. Lineage (NCBI taxonomy): Eukaryota > Viridiplantae > Streptophyta > Pinopsida > Araucariales > Araucariaceae > Wollemia > Wollemia nobilis. Next base: position 2,964,938 of record JAQPPZ010016675.1, read on the forward strand.
CTAGGTAAATCTTACAAATTACAAAATGAGGTAATTATTTATAATTACTATAGCATAGTAACTCTAACATCAGTGATCCATTATAATCAATGATTCATAAAAACAACTATCAGTAGGAAGGATCAATAGGTTGAAAGCAACATTTTATCAATTTGCTATAAAAAGTGATTATAGAAAATTATTACTCAAGGTGAAAAGGTTGGAACCTTTGTTATAAATAACAACATAGATCCCATTACAAACATATTTTGGCCATTTTGATAAATAATAGAGTTATGCTCTCAAGTTGTAACATTTTGTGGTTATTGGAAAACTATGTTTGATTGTCTTACAAGATTATATTTTGATTAGTTAGACCTTTCTTTGTATAAATGTGTTTGTGGTTATGTCCTTATATTTGCCTATGAGTCCTCTTTTTTTTTTTGGTAATATTAAGAAGCGGGGGTTTTGACCAGGAATCCCCCAACCTGTTACAACAACTCCACCATGGAGACACACCCACTCCCTCATACACTCACCCATGCCACGGTTTGAACCTTGGACTTCCCGAAGAAGAGCCAAAGCCCAAATCATTGCGCTGCACCCCCAGGTGCCTATGAGTTCTCATTTTTGCTAAATGTATGCATGAGATAAATCTGGATTATTGTTATTCAATGTCTTTTGAATGACACAATTTATCACACACTAGCCTCACTATGGTCTCTAGTTGTATTTTTATTTTCTTGCATTTTATTTTATCTCTTGCACTATTACCTTGTTGTATTTTACTTTTTACACTTAGAATAGTTATGATAGTGTTTGTTAATGGGGATTCATCACAAATGTATAGGTTAAGGGATTGAAAACACCCTTTTACAAGGCATTGGAAATGGGCTTATGGGTGTAATTTGTGATTAGTCAACTGTATGGCTTAACAATAAGTTACCATATCTTTTGTATGAGTTGTCTTCTTGTGATATTTCAATTCCATTCTAATATATTTACTAGTAATAAATATTTATCTTTTAATTAATTTATATTTAGTTATAAAAATATAATATATTACTTGACAACTTCAATGATCTTTTTTCAATGGGTTATATAGGATTGAAATGGGCCCAACCTGTATTACATCATGACCATATAGTGGTATTACAATGGCTATTATGCATCTATAGCTTAGCAATATTTGATTCTTGGTCTCCTTGAAAGTTGAATGATCTAACCAGTCGAAATAATACCATCTGATAGCTTTAACGATTTAACAAAGAGAGAAAAAACATTTTTGATAGAGAACTACTAAAGTAAATAATCTAGGTGTTCTCCATAGGCTTATAGGTAAAAAAAAGTAACATATCATAGTATAATTCCAAATGGGTTAGGTCATAAATGATAATACCAACATGTAAATTTTAAAACAAAACAAGTAGTCTGTAGACCTAAGACAGTTAAAATATACCATGATTGTCACTTTTCTCCTTGTATGAGTGAAAAAAAAACAAAAAGAATTGCAACCTTGGGTAAAAATTATATTATTCTTCCAAAATTTAGATTTGAAAATGTTACACCTTTTTACTAATACCACAATACCAAATTTGTAGGTTGTTCCATTTTTTCCACTTTGGAGTTTACCTGCTCAACTTAGTCTAAAAGCATAATAAAAAATAAATATATATCATTTAAAATAAGATTCAATGTTGAACTATTTTTTTAAGAGGAATCCCCTAAAGATAACCAAACAACTAAGAATACTAACATATAAGAAATACAAAACAAAACAAGATTAGGTAGACAAATAATTAAAATACCTAGAGATATTCTTGTAAAACATACTTTTACCCTACAATCTCAAATGTTGAGCATGAGAGAAATTAAATTAGATCACTTTAATCTAATGTATAACATTATTATAGTTTGATGGAGTTCATATTTTTGTTTGATCCATCATTCTCTTAAGCAACTTCATAATGATGGTCACTATAACTATCCTATGTTTTACATCGTAAAACATTGCCATGACTCTTACTAACTCAAGGAAGGGATGAACATGGGTGCATATATACCAAGAAAGAAGAGATTAAAAAGGAAATGTACTTGGAGTCGATGGGGTGATGCCCTTTGCTACTATGGCCTCCACATATTTTTTAATCTTCTCTGGATTTTTGGTATTAGTGATGTAGGAATCTGGATCTATGAAACCACTTTTTCTTCCCTTGACATTACACTTTTTCTTAGCATATGAAGAAGACCCTACCATGGTTTCTTATCATGATTTCATTACATGAAAAACCTTGGAAGTGACTCAAAGAAGCTCAGAGATATTTGAAATAATTCATGAAACATCGTATGCAAGGGAAAAATTTAGAGAACAAGGATACGAATAACAAGGTTTTCTACGACATAAGTGGATGTGTATGCATGCATTAAGGTTCCATGCAGTAATTACGGTTGGTGGTGCACATTTCATGAATAATTTTGAATATTTTTGGATGCTTTGTTTCATGTACCACCTTCTAAAAACCAACCACAACGCATCACCATCTCCCGCAGGCCAATAACTCCATGTCACCTCCATGTCGAACAAATAATTTTGTGTCACCTCTTATTTGGGCCAATAATTTTGTGTCACCTCTTATTTGGGCCAATGAATTTGTATAGTGGTACTTTGAATGGCGAACATTTAAAATTTCAAAAAACCATTTTTTTCGCTAAAAGGTATCCTTGTTTGACTTTGACCGTTGGACATCGAAATGTCATGAAATCATGACCATTTTATTTGAAGTGGCCTTTAGATGGCAAAATATCATGAGATCATGACCATTTTTTTTGAAGTGGTTTTTGGATGCCAAAATATCATGAGATCACGACCATTTTCTTTGAAGTGGCCTTTGGACGCTCAAATGTCACAAGATTGCGAAAATTTTCTTTGAAGTGGCATTTGAAAAAAAGAAAAAAAGCATATTTACATACAATACATGTGGATGGAGGAAAATCATGTTACTTATAGTACAACTTTATATGGAATTCATTGATAGGGATAGGCTGTACTTGACCCCTGTTCATTTTTCAATTGGAAATAATTCCATTTTTTTCTTCAATTATCTCAAAGGGTCCTTTCCAGAAAGCATCAATTTTTTTATGATTTTTAGCTTTTGCTTTCTTTTCATTCCACCTTAGAACCAAGTCTTCTACCTTGAAATTCCTGAGAGTAGCCCTTTTGTCAAATCATTTCTTTGTGTCTTCCATATGTTTCTGATAATGGTTGTAGGCTTGTTCTTTATGTTCTTCTAACTGTAGGAGTTGTATCAACCTGTTCTCCATCGGTTCTACTTCTTCTGTGCTAATTTTATTGAGCAACTTTAAAGCAGGTATTTCTATGTGTATCGGTAGGATGTCTTCCTTACCATAAACTAATGAATATGGAGAGGTGTTGATGGATTTTTTGATAGTGATCCTATTAGCCCATAATGCTTGATTTATAAAAGAGTGCCAACTTCTCTTATTATCTTTTAGAGTTCACTTTAAGATTTAGAGCAGGTTTTTATTCATCAATTTGACCAATCCATTTCCTTGTGGATAATAATATGAATATATCTTCAAATAGATCATATATTTACTTGTAAAATCAATCATTTTAGCACCTATGAAATATGTGACATTGTTTGTAACCAATTTGTCTAGGATACCAAATCTTGTTTTTAAACTCTCAAATAATTCTATAACAATTGCTTGATCAGCTTTCTTAGTAGGCACTGCTTCAACACACTTAGTGAAGTAATCAGTGGTAGTCAAAATATATTTGTATCTAGTGGATGATTTGGGTTCTATTACCCCTATGAAATCCAAACCCCATTGTTGAAAATGTTCCTCAACTTTAATAGATGTCAAAGGCATTGAAGTGTTCCTATTTCTCCCAATGTACCTCTAGCATTCTTCACAATTTTGGGTCACCCTAAAAGCATTCGAGAAAATAGTGGACCAATAGCATCCAGTCCTGATTATTTTTAAAGTTGTAGTCCTTCCTGAGCAATGCCCCCTGATGGACCTCCATGAAACTCTTCCAAAATATTTTTCTTCTGATCATTATTTATGCATCAAAGTAATACACCATTCAAGTTTTTTATGTACAATCCTTCAAGTAGCAAGGTGTACTTCAAATCTTGAATCATGTATCTCCTTCGTTGAGAAGCATTTAAACTTTTTGGGAACTTTCCAATTTGAAAATACATTATCAACTCATCAGCCCAATCAATGATTTCTAAGCGTTGATCATCTTTTGTATTTATTTCTTGCACTTGGTAGGCTACATATTCTGATGAATCTTGCTTGGCGAGTTCTTGACATAATTCTCTGGCACTCACTAGCTTGGTTGGGTGGATCTCAACATTGTATTCTTGTATCTTTGATACCCAAACAACTCTTTTTTCACTTAGCTCTCCTTATATGATGAAGTTCCTAACATCAAGGTGAACTACATATACAATGGTCTTACTCTGTGATAGAAAATGTCTAAATTTTTTTAATGATTTCATGATTGCATAAAATTTATTCTCATTGAAATTATACTTTTCCTCATGTTCCTGCATTGTTTGACTTAGAAAGGCTATGGGCCTCTATTCATTTTTATTTCCTTTTTGAGTAATTACTATAGCATAACTTTCTTGTTCATATACATCATACAAGATGAAACATTCGAAATAGTTTAGATTCACCAACACATGTGCTTGGGCTATTTATTCCTTTATATTTTTGAAAGCTTTTTTCCACAAGTTCATCCATTTGAATTCAGCATCCTTTTTTAACAATCCAATCATGGGCTTGACGATCTATGCAAAATATACTATGAACTTGCATACAAAGTTGATCTACCTAAACAAGGATTGTAAGCCTTTCTTGTTCAGAGATAAAGGAAGTTCCAACAGTGCTTTCACTTTGTTAGGATCTATAGCCAATATATCTTTAGAGATAACATGACCAAGTAAAATACCTTCTTCAACCATGAATATAGACTTCTTCGGGTTCAAAGAGATACCAAACTCCCTCCAATTCTCAAAAAATATTTAGAGGTTCTCAACATGATCTTTATGATGAGATAATATTGTCATATCATCTAAGTATATCACTATTATTTTACTGATAAGTTCTCCAAAAGCCACATCCATTGTCCTTTGAAAGGTTGCTCCAGTGTTGGATAATCCAAAATACATCCTCTGATAAGAGAATGTTCCCCACTTGGTAGTGAATGCGGTTTTGAATTGGTCTTCATATTTTACCCACACCTGGTTGTACCCAAAAAACCCATCTAATAGAAAGAATCTCTCTACTCCCGCTATAGTATTCAGTGTTTGGTCGATTTGCAAGAGAGGATAATGATATTTTAATGAAGCTTTTTTGAGGTTTCAGAAGTCGAAACATAAGCTAATATCTCCATTATTTTTCCTAATTGGAACTAGATTTGCTACCCAAGTAGATTTTTTGATAGGATAGACAATCTTGGCTTCGAGAAGCTTTAGTAGTTCTTGCTTCATTAGAGCTTTGATTTTTGGGTTCACTAGTCTATGTTTTGTTAGAAGGGTTTTGGACCTTCTTCAAGTTTGATGGTATGCTAAATGGTCTCTTTAGACTAAAACTTGAGATCACCATAATTCTAGGCTATGATGTCAGGGAATTCTTTGCATAGTTCTCGAATCTGATCCAAATCTTCCTCTATAGTGTTCACTCCCACTTTAATAGTTTTTTCTTATTCCATTTGGACCTCCTTGTATTTGTGTTTTTCAACCTTCATATTGTGACCATTCGACCTATCATTATTATCAAACAACATTTTGAGGATGATCAATCCCTTTGGTATATGGTTATTCTTCAATTGGATCATTCTTGCATCTTCTTCATCTTTCAACATTCTATCATCTGAATAGTTCATTTCATTGACAAGGAAGTGTACTATCTATTCATTGTTCTCAAATATCTGCCATAAGGTGTCCCTATCTAGCATAGAAGACCTATAATTTAGTCTCACTATTTTAGAATTTTGAATGATGTTACTGATGGGGCAAAAGTTAGCTCCTACTGATACCAACAAGTTATCATGAGTATTCTTGTCTCTAGGGATTGCTTTAATGTTAAGAGCTTCAAAGAATTTGAGCAAATCCCAAACCTTATTTATGTAAGCCTTGAGGTAGTGTTGCTTACTCACACATTTTTAGTAACTTGATTTACTATCAATTTTGAGTCTCCATAAATCTAGAGTTGTCCGATTTCCAAATTTTTAGCTTTCTTAAGTGCCTCGTATTTTGCTGCATTTTTGGTGCAACTCCAAGTTAATCTATAGGATTAAACCTTCTCTTAACCTATTAGAGAGATTAATACTATTGCTCCAACTCCATTCTTACATTTGGCACCATTGAAGAAAAGTTTCCACAATTGGTTGATAGGAGGGTCTACCTCGTAGAGAGGAGTGGGAGTACTCTTCTCAGGTTTCATGATTGAATAGCTCCCATGCTCTGTTTCAATCAGGGCATTAAAATACTAGAGAGAGAAATGATATTCTTCTTACAGACTGAAGAGCACCAAAAATGCTTATTTTATATACACGATTAAGGAGAATCATTACTAGTTTAATTAGCATGTAAGATGCATTTTTATATAACTTATGCATATAATTGATAGAAAATATGATATTATGCTTGATTGGTGTTTTTAGTGGGAAATGTGTATAAATGCAGGTTTTATTACTAATATGGTGTTTTCCAGTCTACATCCACTTGGACCTGACATACTTCTACTTTCAAAAACTAAGGCATGAGAGTAGGTGCCTTCCTCTTCAAGGAAGGTGCCCAGTAGAAGTATGCGCCTTCCTCTTCAAGGAAGGTACCAAGCAGAAGTAGACGCCTTCCTCTTCAAGGAAGGCACCTACAGAAGTAGGTAGCTTCCTTATAAGGAAGGCGCCCAGTAGAAGTAGGTGCCTTCCTTATAAGGAAGGCACCCCCAGTAGGAGTAGGCGCCTTCCTCTTCAAGGAAGGCGCCCAACAAAAGTAGGTGTCTTCCTTATAAAGAAGGCACCTCCATGCCTTCATACTTTGCAAGATTTACCAAGTCAACTTTGACTGGTTGACCAAGGACTATGGAGGAGGTTGCACGTGAAGACAAAGGAGATCTATTTTAATCATGCATTTATTAAATAGAATAAAGTGCTTGTTATTATTATCAACCGATTGGCCGGTTGACCTTGTAAAGCTCTTAAAGCATATTATTATTTTTAGGATGCATTAGTTTAGGATTTGTTGTTACGTACACCTAAATATGTTTATATTTATCCTTCTGGTGAACGAACATACTTTAAAATAGAAGAATAAAATATGTGTAGAATAAATTGTAACTAAATCACATCACGTGATTAAAATAGACTGATTTGTTATTATAATGAGATCTGTCTGTGCTTTATCTAAAGACGCAGGCCAGATGAAAAAATGGGGGGAATAATTAATTTTACACAACTTATTTTATTTTATTGTTTAATTAATTAAGAGTGCAACTCCTCTTATTCGAGCAAGCTCTACATAGCTATCCGGGCGGACTATCTGTGGGAGCTTGGGCCCACTACCTGCAGTAGTCCTCCTCTATTTAATTTATGCATTTGCTTTCTGTAGATTAGTTTATTGCTTTATTTAATTTTAGTTGTGTGTGTTTATTTCCTCGCATTTTATTTCTTGCGCTTTACTTTTTGTTTATAATTTATTTATTTCATTTCCCGCACTTAGTTTATTTGGTTTGGTTGGAATCCAATTACACAAACCTCCCCACCAAACTAAATAAGGTACAACCAAATTTGTTCCCCAACACTGCAGGCATATACTGTGCGTGACACTCATAAGTTTACGGACTTACTGGATTGATAATTTATGGAAGAGAAATGAATGTTTTTCGGGACGTGAATTTCTACTCACCATTTTGGTGTCGTTGTCGAGGAGTGTCTAAACTGTAGTGTTCTAATTTATAGGTCAGATAAAAATTCTATTTAAAATTACCTATATCTATTTTACCTGAGAAGTGTGAGTCCACTATGGGCCTTTTTATAAGGCCAAAAATAGTTGTTGGAATAGTAAGAGCTAAATTCCATTGGTAACTGTTTGCATTTTATAGCTTCTCAGGTAAACGTGGGAATGAACCTGATGTACCAAATTAAGTGTAGAAGTAGGAATAAAATGTGTTGTTGAAAAAATTAGAAAAATATGGCATTGAAGGATTTCCATCATATTTTCAATGGTTCCAAGAAATCAAAATAAATAAGCACAACCCAGGTCTGATTGAAAATTTTTAGGGATGTGTTTCTATATAGAAACCATTGGAAAATTATGCCTAGTTTTAACGATAAGAAAATTTACAAGCTTAAACTTTTTACAATGTATTGGTAAATGTTTTTTAATGATGAAATTAATAGCAGGAAAAATGACAGAGCAAAATTTTTAAAGAACATATTGTTATGAAGTATGCTCTTCACTTGTGCTTAAGGCGACTTGGTGAATCAAAAACTAGCATGTGTTTTTTAAATACTGCCATGCCATGTTTTCTCCGAGTTGCCAGCCATAGATAGTCATTTCCTAGCCTGCACATTTTGCCATTATGTTGAAAAAGTTTTGTTTTTGACCATGGGGTAAAATTCTCTTCTCATGCTATGACATATCAAACTAGTTGATAATGAAATTGATGATTTTTTTAGAAGACTAGTTCATATGTAGGCATGGGGGAGACCCCATATTCATTATTGCCACCAACAACACAATGAACACTGGTTACAGTGTTCATAAAAATAAAAATAAGAAGAGAAAAAATATATTCTATTGAAAAAGGCTCCAAGTAAAGAGCAGAAAAAAAAAAGAATAGAGTTTTATTTTGCTACTTGTTGGAAGAGAGTATCCTATTTCCTGAGGACCAGCTTGGTTTAGAAGAAAAATGAGAAATCTGCAACCAGTAGCTAAATAAAGCAGGGGAGAGAAAATAGAAGCTTTATTTTTGTTACTTGTTGGAAGAAAGTATCCTCTTTCCCTAGGACCAGGTTGGTCCATAAGGGAAATGAGAAATCTCCAACCGAACACTAAATAAAGTAAGGGAGGAGCCTGGAAGTAATTAAAAGATAAAAAAAATTATATATATACATAAAAAAAAAATGAAAAAATTTTAGTTAGAATTTTATTTTCATGCCTTTAGTTTAGATTTTTCTTTTATGTTTTGCAGGACAACGTGAAGTGCGAAGTAGAAAAATAAGGAGGTGTCTGTGAAGATTTCATGAATTGAGAATTATACATGGAGTTTGTAATAACACTATATGAACTATCTCATGTACCTAATCATGTAGCATCCAATCTAGTAGGTGAAAGCTAGCAGAGTTTTACCTTGGCAACATTAGTGCCTGAAGGCAGACTAAGTAACCCTGATCAAGCGAAAGGCTTCTAGCCCAAGGTGCTTGTGAAACTTTAGGAATGTTTTACATTAAGGTGTGTGACTGTTACAACCTGAGTAAATAATGATCAGAGTCAAATATGCTACACCACGTACAAAGTAGAGTGCCGAGATAATGTTCAAGTAATGGTCAACGAGCTCTATTAACAATCGCCTCACATTTGCAAGAGTGGATCATAAATCGGCATGGGGAAGACCCCATACCATACCAGTAGCTTGGATGAATTTTCAATCATTCATTGAAAAAAAAAATGAAGAAGAAAAAAAAGAGAGAAAGAAAAGAAAAAAAAAATGAGAAAAAAAAAGAAGAGGATACATGAAAAAAAATAAAATAAAATAAAATAAAATAAAAGTGAAAGATGCCTTGATCATCAATAAGGTGCCTTCTGCATGAAGAAGGTGCCATACAATGGAGGCACCTTCCGCATCAAGAATGCGCCATACAACGGAGGCACCTTCCGCATCAGTAAGGCACCATACATTGGAGGCGCCTTCGGCATCAGGAAGGCGCCATACATTGGAGGCACCTTTCACATGAGGAAGGCACCATACATTGGAGGCACCTTCCGCATCAAGAAGGCACCATACATTGGAGGTGCCTTCCGTATGAAGAAGGTGCCATACATTGGAGGCACCTTCCACATTAGGAAGGCGCCATACATTGGAGGCACCTTCTGCATCAGGAAGGCACCATACATTGGAGGCACCTTTCGCATCAATAAGGTGTCATACATTGAATGCACCTTCCATAGCAAGCAGGTGCCTTCCACAACAAGCAAGTGCCTTCCACAGCAAGCAAGCGCCTTGACATCTAGGGTGCCTTGATCCATTTCTCGCACCTAGGTGGTTTGATGGCACAAAGAAAAAAAAAGACAAAAAGTGACGAGGCACCTTGATGGCATATAGTAAAGGTGCCTTGATCAAAAAAAAAAAATGCAAATCCTCCCAGTGAATGAAAAAAAAAAAATGCATAGAACATGTCCTGCTTAGCATAAAAATTTGCTTTCTTATTGCTTTGCAGGGAATCATGAACCGAATGCAAGTTGCAGGCATCCTGAGAGCCAGGGCCTAACAGGCATGGAGTCATGACCCCTGTTTTCTTGTTTTTGTGTGTATAGTTTCACAGGACATGGCCGTGAACACAATCTATAGGCAGATCTAGCTTAAACTAGGCCTAACATATGTGACATCTCGTGCCTTGCAATTAGGAGCACGGTAAAGCAGAAAAGGCACTTACTTCCCACTAGGAAGAGAGTGCCTACAATCAGCCCAATACAGTAGTGCCTTTTTCCATTTGGAGGAAGGTACCAATAAGCAATGTTCTTCTCCTTTGATGGAGGTTCATGTTGCTCAGTTTGGGACCTGATTTTCAAAGGGCTGCAAACCTGTTGTACAAAGGGACCTGACACTTGTGACAAGGGCATCACCAATTTAAGTGGGGGAAGATGCGGGTGAACCAGAACCTCCCATAATAAAAAAAAAAACTTATGTTGTTTGACTCCCAATTGAAATGCAAATTAGAAACAAAGCTTGTATGGGAACACCAACAGAAGAAGGCTCAGCCTAAAAAAAAAAAAAGGGGGAGTTCGAAAGGTTGTTGTCATGAGGACGTGACAATTTTTAGACATGGGGGGAAATACGCCTTATTGTCATTGCCTAACTTACTTCTATGAAAAAAAAAACCCTTTTGTTGAAATAGCTCCACGATGAAATGCAAATCAAAAGCAAAGTTTTATTTTTGCTTCCCATTGGAAGAGAGTATCCTCTTTCTCGAGGACCGACCTGGTCCTGAAGGGAAATGAGAAACCTCCAACTGGTATCTAAATAAAATGGGGGAGGAGTTTGAAAAAAATAGATGTCAAATATATGTTTCCTTCGGAATCAACGCATGGTAAGTAGGCACCTTCCTCTTCAAGGAAGGTTCCAGAAGAAGGTAGGCACCTTCCTCTTCCAAGAAGACACCAAGAAAATATAAGCACCTTCCTCTTCTAGGAAGGCGCCAATAGAAGGCCAGTGCCTTACTCTTCCAAGAAGGCACCAAGAAAAGTTAAGCACCTTCCTTTTCCAGAAAGGTGCCAATAGAAGGCCAGTGCCTTCCTCTTCCAGGAAGGCACCAAAAGAATGCAAGTGCCTTCCTCTCATTGGAAGGCACCGACAGGAAGGCACCACAAGAAGGCACCAACAGGAAGGTACCACAGGAAGGTGCCACTAGAATGCAAGCACCTTCCTCTCACAGGAAGGCGTCGACAACACATACATCATTTTGGATGCACACTTGTCAGAGGATGAAAAAAAAAAGGGAGAGTCAAGATCTATTCTATTCATGGTAGAACAAATAAAGATACATATAAATAAATAAATAAAATCTCCAGGAGCACCAACGTGAAGACGTCTCACACCACCAGCATCATATATATCAGATTTTGTGAAATTCACCTGGGTATGTACTGATTTTCTTGTTAATTATGTGTATAGTTATTTTAAAATCATTTCTATGCTAATACCAGTCGACGCCTCCATAGTTTTTCAAAATCTCCCATTAGAATTCAAACACATGATGTGTTAATTGAAAAAAAAAAAAATAGGCTATGGCATCTACATGAATAAATTTGGCATCATTTTCATTTTTGCCTCTTGACAATGGTAGTCATCTTGAGTGAACACATATAAATGATGCTACTCTCTACCACAAAGGAGGTTCTAGAGATGCCAAATATGTTTCAGATGTGGGTAAAAGTAGTAGCTGGTGACTGCACTTATTTTAAACCAATTTGGTCTCACCAAATATGACCAATGAGCAACATTGGAAGATGCCAGCATTTATATAAAAAAGTGCAATGGTCATTTGCCCTGAACAGTGTGGTCACAATTTAACTATTTATCCACAGTGATTAGTCAGGAAGTGTTTCTAAATTTTTGTTGGTGCCACAACACTCGATGGATGAAAAATAGCAGCACTCAGCGACAGAGAAACAGAGATGCTGAAGGCCATTAAAAACAAAAAAAAGATGAAAATAATATATATCCCAGGGGTTGTTGTCACGAAGACATGACAAACTTTTTGGTATGGTCAGCCTGCGAGAGGGATAACTTCACCTTTTGGTGCCACAAGGGCATGGCACATGTTAGGCATGGGGGGATTATGAGCACCAAAAATGCTCATTTTATATACATGGTTAAGGAGAATCATTACTGGTTTAATTAGCATGTGAGATGCATTTTTATATAACTTATGCATATAATTGATAGAAAATCCGATATTATGCTTGATTGGTGTTTTTAGTGGGAAATGTGTATAAATGCAGGTTTTATTACTAATATGGTGTTTTCTAGTCTACATCCACTTGGACCTAACATACTTCTTCTTTCAGAGACTAAGGCATGAGAGCAGGTGCCTTCCTCTTCAAGGAAGGTGCCCAGCAGAAGTATGTGCCTTCCTCTTCAAGGAAGGTACCAAGCAGAAGTAAATGCCTTCCTCTTCAAGGAAGGTGCCTAGTAGAAGTAGATGCCTTCCTTATAAGGAAGGCGCCCAATAGAAGTAGGCACCTTCCTTATAAGGAAGGTGCCCCCAGTAGGAGTAGGCACCTTCCTCTTCAAGGAAGGTGCCCAACAAAAGTAGGCACCTTCCTTATAAATAGGGCGCCTCCATGCCTTCATACTTTGCAAGATTTACCAAGTCAACTTTGACTAGTTGACCAAGGACTATGGAGGAGGTTGCACGTGAAGACAAAGGAGATCTATTTTAATCATGCATTTATTAAATAGAATAAAGTGCTTGTTATTATTATCAACCGATTGGCCTGTTGACCTTGTAAAGCTCTTAAAGCATATTATTATTTTTAGGATGCATTAGTTTAGGATTTGTTGTTACGTACACCTAAGGATGTTTATATTTATCCTTATGGTGAACGAACATACTTTAAAATAGAAGAATAAAATATGTGTAGAATAAATTGTAACTAAATCACATCACATGATTAAAATAGACTGATTTGTTATTGTAATGAGATCTAGCTACGCTTTATATAAAGATGTAGGCCAGATGAACAAAGGGGGTGAATGATTAATTTTACACAGAACTTATTTTATTTTATTGTTTAATTAATTAAGAGTGCAACTCCTCTTATTCGAGCAAGCTCTACATAGCTAGTCGGGCGGACTATCTACGGGAGCTTGGGCCCACTCCCTGTAGTAGTCCTCCCCTATTTAATTTGTGCATTTTCTTTCTGTAGATTAGTTTATTGCTTTATTTAATTTTAGTTGTGTGTGTTTATTTCCTAGCATTTTATTTCCACATTTTATTTCCAGCACTTTACTTTTTGTTTATAATTTATTTATTTCATTTCCCGCACTTAGTTTATTTTGTTTGGCTGGAATTCAATTACACAAACCTCCCCACCAAACTAAATAAGGTACAACCAAATTTTTTCCCCAAAACTGTAGGCATATACTGTGCGTGACACTCATAAGTTTACAGAATTTTCGGATTGATAATTTATGGAAGAGAAATGAATGTTTTTTGGGACGTGAATTTCTCCTCACCACAGACTATTTAGAGCTTCCTCCATTAGGTTTAAATCTTCCAATTCCTCGGTCTTGATGTTCACTATAGTGACCTGCTTTCCTTCCTCTTCAATTTTTTTGATATGGAAAGTAGATGGCTTCTCATTTAATATTCTTACTCTTCTACCCTTTAATGGGATCTCCAAATGTGAATAATCCATGGATAAATATCCTCCTATATTAGCAGTGAACTCTTTAGAGAGACACATACCAAAGTAAGGTTCCAAGTCCACTATAATGACTTCTTGTATGACTGTGAGTTGGGGCATTCTATGTAGGACTATGGGGATATCTTTTATTACCCCTACGGTTTTTATCGGGGTCCCATCTAATTGTAAAACACTATGACTGCTCCTAGTGTATTCCATTCCCATGATGTCGCACATAGCCTTGGGTATGATGATGGTTGTAGACCCTGAGTCTATCATACAATTATGTACCATCCATCCTTCCATCTGAAGAGACAAATAAAATAAGGGAGGTCTATTTTTTCCTATAGTAGATGTCAAACTAGCTTGTGCATAACTCAACTAGGTTGGATCCTTGCTCTTTTTCTTTATAGATCTTAGATATTCTTTTAACAAATCAATTTGCCCTAGAAATTGCAATGCATCATACATAGTCACTTTTAAAGGATGTTTTTTCATCTCCTTGACTATGTTGAAAGGAAGAGGATCAAGGCTTTTCTCCTTTTATTTTACATAAGTGTCATACTTATTCCTATAACCCTGAGTGGCATATACTCTTTTATGCTTAGTCAGTGAGGGATATCACAAATTATCTCTTTCTTGTTCCTATGTCTTGACTTATTTCTATAGGGGAGATTCTTTGTGTGGATCTACTTCCTACTAGCTTAGGGTTCATGGTGCTCTCTCATGGTGAACTCTCCTCTCAATCTGATTCTTCATAGGTGAAGGTACTTATAAGGGATTAAGTTCTTGGGGATCTACCTGCAAAGGATTCTTCCTTTATTGGGTTAGAATGGCTACTTGATCCACATAAGGCATCATGATATTGTGATTTTCTTTCTTGATAATGTTTATCTATCCCTTGAGAGTATTCTCAACCTTCTTAATAGCTATTTTCTAGACATAATGTTGGTGGATCATACACAAATTTTCACCATGTGGATCATTACATGTGGAACACTAGAAGTCTGATTCTATTGAAGTTTTAGTAGGTTCACTATCTTCATTGGTGTAAACCACATTTGATTTGTCATGATTCCTACCACTAGTGGAAGCTTGATCTCTTGTTATTTTTGGAAATCTCCTTGGCTGGAAATTTCTCTCTACCTCTCTTCTTTCCATCGATGCCATTTTGTTTGTCAGAGTCTTCATGGTTGATTATATATATAACAAAGCTACAAGCTGAGGATCAGGAGAAGGGGAAATTGATGACACAAGGAGTGCAAGAAAAGTGGGTAATGTTGTAGGAGTAAAAGGGATTTGCATTACTAGAATTGCAGGCTATCATGTCCACTTAGGGATATATGTGTTTGATGCTTGTGGAAGGTCTAAAAATATAGGCATGATAATATTTCAAGGAAATCTTCCAATAGTGATTAGATCTCTTTATACTTTCTAAGCTTTTTTGAAAACCTTCAAGAAAGTAAACACTTGATATTTCTTGATATCCATGCTTATATCTGAGTTAAAATCCCTTAGATAATAATACATTGATTGCTCATTTGTCGATCTTAGTTCATCGGGTAACCTCTACCAAGTTTGATTGAATTTGATATTAAAGTCAACTATTTATTCTTGAGGATGCTTATGTACGATAGTGAACTGATTTAGTAAAGAAAATGGATTAGCATGTTCATTGAACTTCTCTACTAGTTTACCAACAAGTTGGGCCCAAGTGGATATAGTTTGATTGGTGAGGGTTTTATACCAGTAGAGCATTTTTCCTTTTAAATAAATGACTAATAATCTTATCATAACATGTTGCTCAGTGATGTTATGTATCTGTGCCAATGCGGCTATATCTTGATAGTGTTCATAAGATGTCTTTCTAGTGCCATCATACTGGAGTAATACTTTTAAGGCTGCTATTGGAATCTAGCATTGAGCTACCATATTCAAGGGGCCAGTATGATTCCATGAAGGGTAAGGTAGGTTTGGTTGATTCATAGCCATTGTAGCTACAACTCTAACTAATATTATAGGAATATGGGTAGTTGGATTTGATGTTCCACTAGTAGCAGTACTAGGGAGAATTGTAGAGGAAGGGTTTGCAGATCCTATAGTGATGGTAGAAGAATAAGTTGTCCTAGCATCTAATATAGGATTAGCTCTGAGGCTACCAAGGTGTAACTCAAAGAACTCAATGGGTTATTCAGAATTTTTTGCCTTGGATATGGTTTTCATATAAATTAGTATTCAACCAAAAAATAGATAAGGATTTTTCTTAGATTTTATCTCTTGAACGGAATATCTAGGTGATTTATAAAAACAATATGCATAGGACAAAGATAACCACTAGAAATTTGGTCGTTTTATGTAGTGGGATTGTGTCCCACCAGGTGTGCCAAAAACTATTGGTACAAAATCTGCCTCTGGATGTGTATGTGTGCACCCAAGACCTTTCCAACATTGAATGAATGGATGAAGGGAAGTATCACCTAGTTCAATCTCCAAAGAAGTTTGGTTCCTTTATTTATTTGTGCAAAAGGGGGATAATAACAGAGTGCTTAAAGAGAGGGAAATATAGTTGTTTCTAGAACTTTTGCAGAGTATAAATTAGACAACATCAAAGAGGTAAACAAACTTAATAACAAAGTATTCATAGAAACATAAAAATAGGGGTAACCAGTTCTTTATGTTGAACTTTAAATCATTCATTAATGTATTGAGATTATCAATTCTAGAATTTAATGAAAATAGAAAGCAAAAATACAGAGGCAGAATTAATGCAATACATATTCCATAAAACTTCAGATAGAAATATCAATCCATACATACATTAACAACGTTGTTGAACTAGAAGCTAGAGTGATGAGCTTATCTTTATTGTTGTGTAAAACTTGTATACATCATATTGTAAATGCCTAAGAGCCAACCCTTTGTTAGGGTCGCTCATCCTATATATATATACATATATATATATATATATATATATATATATATATATATATATATATATATATAAACATATATATATATATATATATATATATATATATATATATATATATATATATATATATATATATATATATATATATACATATTTTTTTTTTTTTTTTTTTTTTTCCATAACCAAAAATTTTTTTTTACAACAATATACTCGGAGGCTCATTCTGGTAAATTGGCAGTTAAGATAGTATGGGATCTTCAACAACAAATGGTTGAGATCTTGTTACTACATATCCATATTTATCTTCTTGGAGATTTCATGGCCCAGTTGTCCTCCACTTCTTTACCTCTAGCTCCTTGGCCAACGAAATCACGTTCGGTTGTGAAATCATGATGTCTTTCTTTGAGGTGGCCTATGGACACCAAAATATCATGAGATCGTAATGTCTTCTATACTTAGCCTGTGGGTGCCAAAATATTGTGAGATAATGATGTTTTCCTTGAGGTGGCCTATGGGTACCAAAATGTCACAAGATCGCAACGTCTTCTACACTTAGCCTGTGGGCACCAAAATGTCACGAGATCATGATGTTTTTCCTTGAGGTGGTCTATGGGTAGTAAAATGTTGTGATATTATGACGTCTTCTATACTTAGCTTATGGGTGCCAAAATGTCACAATATCATGACATTTTTCCTTAAGGTGGTCTATGGGTCCCAAAATATCACGAAATCATGGCATTTTTTCTTAAGGTGGCCTATGGGTGCTAAAATATTGTGAGATCATGATGTTTTTTCTTGAGGTGGTCTGTGGGTGCCAAAATGTCATAATATCACAATGTCTTCTACACTTAGCCTATGGGCACCAAAATTTCACGAGATCGTGATGTTTTTCCTTGAGGTGGCCTGTGGGAAATAAAATGTTGTGATATCGTGACATCTTCTATACTTAGCCTATGGGTGCCAAAATGTCATGATATCATGATATTTTTCCTTGAGGTGTCCTGTGGGTGCCAAAATGTCATGAAATAATGATGTTTTTTTCTTGAGGTGGTCTATGGGTGCCAAAATGTTGCAAGATCACGACGTCTTCTACACTTAGCCTATGGGTGCCAAAATGTCATGATATCAAAAAAAAAATCTTGAGGTGGTTTGTGAGTGCCAAAATATTGTGAGATCATGACAATTTCTATACTTAGCCTATGGGCACAAAAATGTCATGAGATCATGAATTTTTTCCTTGAGGTGGCCTATGGATGCAAAAATATCATGATGTCTTCTACACTTAGCAAAATTTTGAGAAGACAACTCTTCACTCCCATTGATGTAGTTAATTTTGACCTACAATACCAATAGTATTAATTATGGAAGATAAACATGATCTTAGTCAGCTAATCACTATGGAATAACTTAAGGAGATTATAGCAGCTCTACCAAAGGATAAAGCTCATGGACCTAATGGATTCACAAACAACTTTTACCAATAATACTTACAAATCATCGAAGAATATTTTCTATGCATGATTGAGGATGTTAGAGTGAAAGGTAAGCTTCTTGGAGCCATCAACTCCACATTTATAGCATTGATTTCTAATGAATAAAATACCACTACTTTATCTAGATTCAGACCAATTTCTCTATGTAACTCTTCCTATAAAATTACTACCAAGTTATTGGCCAATAGAATAAATAAGAAACTTGAAAAACTAATATCATAAGAGCGAGGAGGTTTCATTCCTATAAAAAAAAATGATAATATCATAATAGTTAATGAAATCCTCCATAGTAGAAGAAAATAAAAAAAGAAACAAATTGTTATAAAACTTGATATGGCAAATGTCTTTGATCGAGTTAATATACAATTTGTAGAACAGGTCCTACAAAAGTTTATATTCCCATATCAAGTCATCAAGTGGATCATAGCATGCATAAAAAGCCATGGATAGCCCCCTTAATAAATGGACAACTAAAAAAATTCTTTCAAGCTACAAGGAAAATTAGATAAGGGTGTCTACTATCACCATACCTTTACATCATTTTAGCTGAGACTCTTGGAAGATTAATCAACCATATTTGAAGAGAAAGAAAAATAATAGGGATAAAGGATGTAGCAGGATGTAAAGTTGTAACACATACCCAATTTGTAGATGATATCATTCTTTTAGGTGAATCCACCAAGAAAAATGTTATACAATTCAAGAAATATCTGGATTGGTTCACACAAGCTACCATAACTCATATAAACACTCAAAAGAGTCAGTTCTATACACAAAATTTTGCAACAATAAGAGTCAAACTCTTTTGCACTATCCTAGAATTTTGGTCTATCACATAAAAATACTTTATATATTTAGGAGTTCCCATGAGCTTCCACCTCAAAACCTCAGACTTTTGGATCCCAATATTGGATAATATGGTTAGGAGGATACAAAGTTACAGTAATAGTTGGCTCAGTATTGCAAGAAGGGTAGTATTGATCAAATCGATGTTATCTTCTCTTCTAGTCTACCAACTATTAGCATATCATGCTCCCAAGTTTATTTTGAAAAAGTCAAATAGATACATACACAACTTCCTATAGCAAGGAGGTAGGAAATCAAAAAGAAAAAATTTCCACTTGGTCAATTGGGAGATGGTCACCAAAAGTAAAATTCAAGGAGGACTGGGAATCAAAAATATGGAGATAGTTTTGAAAGCACTGGGAGAAAAATTTATCTAGAACATGCTTAACACAATCAAGCATGGCAACACATACTAGTCAGAAAGTATGTAAATAATCAAATAGGTATTCAAATGCTCAAACATATAGAAAAACTTCCTAGAGCCTCGTACGTTTAGAAACATATAATGGTTGCAAAGAGCATAATAGAGGATAAAATTTCTTGTCTATCGGGAGATGGTAAGTCAATTAATCTATGGTGGGACCCGATCCTAGAAAATCCACCATTAAAAGAGAGAACTCCAATCGAATTACAGAATCACTTGGAAATCCAAAGAATACTCAAACTAGGTGACTTGTTTTATTGGACCTCAGAAACTTTGAACTAGATCTTCCCTCTCATTCCATATTAGCTTCAAGGATATTGGGATTATTTTAAGTCCCATGTGGTGAGCATTAGAAATATTCATCTCATAATTATAGACAAAGTTATTTGGGGTAGCATCAATAGTAATGGAGAATACTCGATGCATCTAGGAGTCCAACATCAGTAAATTGGGCCTGCCAACAAAAAACTATCGATATTATGGAAAACTAGAGCACCACCTGAACTGCAAGTATTTAGTTGGCTATTTTCTCAAAATAAAATCTTAACAAGTGATAATCTAAAAAAGAGGAGTATAGAAGGGTCTCATGTTTATTACAGGTGTAGGAAAAATAGTATAACAGTTTTCCATATTTTGTTTGAATGACCAAAGGCAATTTCAATTTGGTTAGGAATAACCAAAATTCTTGGCATTTCCTACTCTGGAAGGTTAACCATAGACACATGTTTTACCAAGTGGAACAAATAATATAAAGGTAAATTGGTAGGTAAGCCCCTCCTAAAATGTCTATGGAGATCTATATCATATTTTGTCATCTAGCACATCTAGTTGGATAGAAACTAGAGGATTTTTGAAGGAAAAGGTAAGGATGATAAAACTTTAATACGAAGGATAAAAGAAGAATTAGTCCTAAATGTCAAATCTAGTTTCTATCAACAATAGTATGAATAATATCTATCATCCACAGAAAGAATAATGATCTACCAACTTAATATCCAAGCTATCCTAACATAGGGAGGATGCAAAGCAAACAATTATTTGCCTAACATATGTTTTTCAAAACTCTTCTTTGATGGTGCCTCCAAGTCCAACCTTGATCAAGCAGCGATAGGGGGACTAATTCTTACAGGACCCCATGAGATCTTGCTCAAATACATTATCAACTTGGGAACAACATCTAACAATGTGGAAAAGGCTATTGGATGTGAAATTGGCTTAAAATTGGTGGTAAAGCAAGGAATCACTCAGGTCATAGTTTACAAGGATTCTAAACTGATAATAATAGCTCTTGCCAAAAATAAATATTTTAGATCTTTACAATTGAAAATTATTCAAGGCAGGATTAGACAACTAGGCAGGATCATTGGCAAAATATCCTATCAACACATAAAGGTGGAATTCAACAAAGAGGCTAACACACTAGTGAATCAAGCAATAAATATAGTCCCTAGTTATTTCCACCAAATCATCAACAAGCAAAAGGGCGGGGGTGGTATGCGAGGATGAAAAAGAATCCAATAATGAGGTTCTTTTTTGTCTTCATAATTTATTTTTTATAATTCTATGTTCACTTTGATCTATGATTATAGAGTTTTGTACTTTTTTGTTAAGTAAATAAATATTTTCTTTTAAAAATATATATATTATTCTTCCAAAATTTAGATTTGAAAATGTTACACCTTTGTACTAATACAATACCAAATTTGTAGGTTGTTCCATTTTTTTCACTTTGGAATTTACCTGCTCAAATTAGTCTAAAAGCATAATAAAAAATAAATATATATCATTTATAGTAAAATATTCAATGTTGAGTGATTTTTTTAAAGAGTAATTCTCTAAGATAACCAAACAACTAAGAATACTAACATATAAGAAGCACAAAAAAAAACAATATTAGGTAGATAAATAATTAAAATACCTAGAGATATTCTTGTAAAACATCCTTTTACCCTAAAATTTCAAAGGTTGAGCATGAGAGCAATTAAAGTAGATCACTTTAATCTAATGCATAACATTATTATAATTTTATGGAGTTAATATTTTTGTTTGATCCATCATTCTCTTAAGAAACTTCATAATGATGGTCACTATGACCTTTGTGTCACTCTTGAAATTTTTCATCTTAGTCATGACCATCTTAATTTTAATATGAAAATTTATTTCTTAATCATATTTTTCCTTATGACAAAAAATATTTTTATTTAGTCATTTTACTACTTCAATGTTTGCTAGATCGTCTTTCACTAAGGGTAGGTTATTAATTTGTACTAGCGGTTGTTAGTCCCCTTACCAACAACACCATTGTTTATGGCATTTTTCGTAAGGTCTCAAACCTTATCAAATTTTTTATCCAACTAAATGATGTGTATTTCTAGACATCAAGATAAAAATAATAATCTTACCATAAATTTTAATGTGTTTGCAAATGTGAAAAATACGTCTAAAATATGTGTCTTTTATGATTTTATGAAAACAAACCACCATTTATAAGAATATTATAATATAAGCATATTGTCAAACCAATGATCCATTATAATATAATGATTTATCAAAACAACTACCAGTAAGAAGGATCAATAGCTTGAAAGCAACATTTTTGTCATTTTGCTATAAAAAGTGATTATAGAAAATTGTTACTCAAGGTGAAAAGGTTGGAACCTTTGCTATAAATAACAGCCTATATATCATTACAAATATATTTTGGCCATTTTAAAAAATAATAAAGCTATAGTCTCAAGTTGTAACATTTTGTGGTTATTGGAAAACAATGGTTGGTTGTCTTACAAGATTATATTTTTATTAGTTAGACCTTTCTTTGTATAAATGTGCCTGTGGTTCTGTCCTTACATTTGCCTATGAGTCCTCTTTTTTTCTAAATGTATGCATGAGATTAATCTGGATTATTTTTATTCAATATATTTTGAATGGCACAATTTATCACACACTAGCCTCGCTATGGTCTCTAGTTGTATTTTTATTTTCTTGCATTTTATTTTATCTCTTGCACTATTACCTTGTTGTATTTTACTTATTATACTTAGAATAGTTATACTAGTGTTGGTTAGTGGGGATTCATCCCAAATGCATAGGTTAAGGGATTGAAAACACCCTTTTACAATGCATTGGGCATGGGATTATGGGTGCGATTTGTGATCATTCAACTCTATGGCTTAACAATAAGTTATGGTATCTTTTTTATGAGTTGTCTTCCTGTGATATTTCAATTCCATTATAAGATATTTACTAGTAATAAATATTTATCTTCTAATTTATTTAGCTTTACTCATAAAAATATAATATATTACTTGATAACTTCAATGATCTTTTTCAATGGGTTATATAGGATTGAAATGGGCCTAACCTATATTACATCATGATAATATAGAGGTATTACAATAGCTTGGAAATTATGCATGTATCACTTAGCAATATTTGATTCTCGATCTCCTCCTTAAAAGTTGAATGCTATAACCAGTTGAACTAATGCCATTTGATAGATTTAACGATTTAACAAAGAGAGAAAATATATTTTTGATAGAGAACTACTAAAGTAAACAATCTAGTTGTTCTCCATATGCTTATAGGTAAAAAAAAGTAACATATCATAGTATAATTACAAATGGGTTAGGTCATAAAGGATAATACCAATATGTAAATTTTAAAACAAAACAAGTAGTATGTAGACCTAAGACATAATTAAAATATGTCATGACTGTAACTTTTCTCCTTGTATGAGTAAAAAACAAAAACAAAAATAATTGCAAATTTAGGTAAAATTTATATTATTCTTCCAAAATTTAGATTTGAAAATGTTACACCTTTCTACTAATACCAAAATACCAAATTTGTAGGTTGTTCCATTTTTTCCACTTTGGAGTTTACCTGCTCAACTTAGTCTAAAAGCATAATATACAATAAATGTATATCATTTAAAATAATATTCAATGTTGAGTAATTTTTTTAAGAGTAATCCCCTAAGATAACCAAACAACTAAGAATATTAACATATAAGAAGTGCAAAACAAAACAAGATTAGGTAGACAAATAATTAAAATGCCTAGAGATATTCTTGTAAAACATCCTTTTACCCTAAAATCTCAAATTTTGAGCATGAGAGCAATTAAAGTAGATCGCTTTAATCTAATGTATAAAATTATTATAATTTTATGAATTTCATATTTTGTTTGATCCATCATTCTCTTAAGAAACTTCATAATGATGGTCACTATGACCTTTGTGTCACTCTTAAAATTTTCCATCTTACTCACGGCCATCTTAATTTAATATGAAAATTTATTTCTTAATCATATTTTTCTTTATGCCAAACAATATTATCATTTAGTCATTTTACTACTTCAGTGTTTGCTAGATCTTCTTTCACTAATGGTAGGTTATTAATTTGTACTAGTGGTTGTTAGTCCCCCTTACCAACAATATTTTTTTTTATGGAATTTTTCGTAAGATCTAAAACCTTATCAAAAAATTTATCCAACTAAGTGATGTGTATTTCTAGACATTAATATAAAAATAATAATTTAACCATAAATTTTAATGTGTTTGTAAATGTGAAATATACCTCTAAAATATGTGTCTTTTATGATTTTATGAAAATAAACCACCATTTTATAATCATATTATAATTTTGCATTTGAAACAAGTACTCCTCACACTTTTATCATAGCTTGACTCTATTAAAAATTGTCCACCTTCATTTCTATTGCTTGCTTAATGCAATGTGAGAGGTAATTAAGGTTTGTTATAAGGGTTTCCTTCTTGTTTAATGAATCTTAGAAAGTTGTATCCTTAGTTGTCCATGTGAATTGGTTGATGATGAGAGTATAATTTTTATAAGTTTGAGATGTATCCATTAATTAGACCATCATAGTATACTTCTTACAATTGTATGGGTGTAAAATCACATAATGAATGACCACTAGATATTTTCACCTAAAATGCAAATTCAAATCTTATTCAATGTGATTTAAAACCATTTCTTCTCATAGATTGAAGTCTTCATCATTTATCATTGAATAAAACACAATCTCTACCCCTTAAAAACTAGCTAATAGGGAGACTTATCATGTTAAGCATGAGGTAAAGATCTAAGCAATTTTTATTTCAATCCTAAAGCATGATCCCAATAAAGGTTTAGTGGTGGCAAGACTTGTCATTGTTGAGATTGTAAATATGGAAATTAACTTTCATGTAATGGAAATTTTTCAATTTCCACCATTATGGTTCTTTTATGTCATGCTCCCTTGATGCCTTCTAAACACCATGTCAAATAATTTTTAGGATAATCATCAATTATGATTATATCATGAGTTTTAAAGGGGCAACACTAGTGGAGGCTTACTACATCCCACTTGGACTCCACTTTTCAAAATCAGACTTGGAAAGATCCACCTACCTCGACACATGAAATAAGGGTTTTGGGTAAGCTTTCTAATACATAATTCTCCAAGGGCATGAAAAATGGGTTACATGGAATGCGGTCTTTACCTTGGAAATTCTTACCCTAATAATACATGTTTTTTAACCTTTTAGAATTCTATCCATTATGGTGTCAATGGTAGACCTAATGAACAAGGGTATGTGTGTCCTCTGTGTTTCTTGTCAAAGCTAAAAACTTTAAATTTTAAAATTTCAAACACCGGGATTATTGAATAATTATCATCCCATAACCCTTGATATGGTGTGATATTCTCCATACCATTTACTTTATTCATTAAATAATAAATAGTATTCATTGATTCAGATTTAAAATTTTCTCAAAATTTTTTGTTTTCATCCTTACATCCACATAATTTGAGGCTTTAAAAAAATGTAAGCTATCTTATTACATCTAATGTAATAACATTTAAATAATTTACTTTAATTTAATCTTTAGCTTTGTAAGCTATGTGTTGTTTTATTGGGGCCACTCCTATCAAACTGATAAAATATTGCATTACTATCATTACATTATTGTCAAGTTAATTAAACCATTTTAGCTTATATTTTTATCAAATATATTCTTCATCTATCTTTATATCAAATATATTCTTCATCTTCCTCAAACAACTATGTTTTCACAATTAGCTTATTTACATCATTTTATTAAGAGATAAAATATCGCTCAACTAGTTGCCTTCTAAATTTAATTTTTGCTAATATGAAGACCAATACGACAATTGTCTAAATTATTTTCAACCCTATTTCCTTCTCTAAAGATATGATAAATTTTTTAGGATATTGTTTATAACTGTAGTTGATGGACATTAGAAATAATATTTTTGTGTAATCACCATGTCCATTTTTCTTGATATCCTTGGTAATAATTTGTGAATCCCCTTCGATTGAAACATTTATTCATCCTTTTTTCATCACAATTTTGATCCCTATAAGAAGTCCCTTAAATTTTGCATGGTTGTTAGTTGAAGTTCCATATGATTATGAGCAAGTGAAGAGAAATTTGCCTTCACTATTTCCAAACTTCTAAAAAATTTCTTTTTACCATAGATCAAAGTAGACTATTTATGTTGGTTCCATTATCACAAATGACCCTTCTAATTTTTTAACAAAGTATTAACATATTTCCCATGAGCACTTGTTGAACAAGGGAATTTTCCTAACTTCTAATTTACTGATGTGCCCCATTTCTAGTATCAACAAAGTTGGAAGGACTAATAGATCCCTCCAATGTTTAGATTGAGTCCAACTTTCCACTATCCCTACCAAATTATCCTATACTAACTTACACCAATTACATTGAAAGTAGAATGCAAAAAATAAAAATGCATGAAAATATTAAGAGTGCAAGGGAGTTTTTAAAAGTGAGGCTTTACAAACAATTTGGGATATAACAAAAGATATAATACTTTGGATTGTATGGCTATAAAGGAATAGAAGAATATTTAAAGGAAAGGAAAGCAGTTTAGAGGTGATGAATTAGCTATAGAGGATTCTAAACCAATCCTATAAACTCACCCAATTCCTAATATAGAATCAAAGAGCCTTGATAGATGGAGTTAAGTCATCAAATGAAATTTAGATGTTGGATATAGAAGAAACAAAAAGGTAGCAAAAAAATAAAGTGGAAATCACCAGATATGGAGTTGGTCAAATTGAATTTTGATGGAACATTTAAAGGAAATCTAGGACCAATAGGAGGAGAAGGAATAATTAGAAATAATAGAGAGATTTTATCTCATTACTATTTCAATAATGGATTTAAGACAAATAATGAAGTTGAATCACTCAAATTTTCTATCAAATCATTAGTTGATCTTGAGAACTTCACTCCCATGATCCAATCTAACCACTTTGTAAGAGAATCACTCTTGAAACAATCATCACCTAATCTAGATATAATCAAAATTTGAGGGGTAATTTAAGCATCGATTGCTTTATTTTATTGTTCTATAATCTTCCAATATAGAAAATTCCAAGGTAGTTTCAAGGCACAACAATTATGGTGACTTCATGGAGCATTAATATCGATTGGCTGGAGATCTCAAATCTTATATTTATCCTTAGGCATAAATTTTATAATATTAGGATCCCTACTACAAAATTATCAATATTTTGGTCTCTTTTTGTTGGAAATATTGAACATATTGAGTTGTCATTGATGTCAAAGGATTTATGTCAAAAGGATTGATGTCAAAGAGAGCTTGGTAAGGTAGAAATATTCTTCTATGGTTGGATAATTATGCAAGGCAAGGTATATCTCAAAGCAAGGAAAATTGTGGAAAAGAAAAGGTTTATAATATTTATTTTTAAATATTATACAGAGGGACAAAGGTTTGTAAACGAAAGCAAAGCAAAGGCTTAAAATAAAAGGCTAGGGTTAAAAAGAAGGTCCAAGAATTTTTAAAGATGTTTGGAACAAAGGCAAGGTCCAAATATTAAGGAGGCCCAAAGGTTTAAGGTTTTAATATTAAAAAAGAGGGAAGCCAAAGGTTCAAAATATAATATTATAATATTTTAAATATTATAATATAAAACTTATGCTTGGCGCAAAAGTCTAGGAAGAAATATTAAAAGACAAGATTTCATGAGCATCGACGTTGTTCGATGAGGGAGGCAAATAAATCTAAATACCTTACCTAAAATCATTTCATAACGAAGGTCAATGCGGTGGAATCGATTTCTCTCATGCGTCAAATTCTACAAATTATAATAGAGAGGACACATTTTTCAAAGGATAGCTATCTACAAATAAATATGGAAGTGTTGATGTTGTTATCCCAATGGGGTGGCTAGACCAGTTGGAAACTGAGCTAGCGATAAGGCACTAGGAGCTAGGAGGTCACTGGTTCGATTTTGGGTAAGTCTATTTTGCGTGGCAGAAAGAGAAGTTTTTGGTTGTTAAAGGAGTCTTCAAAGGCGATGTGTTGCATGAGGATTCTTACCCATAGGGGTAGCCTAGCTGGTTACCAAACCTTGGCTTAAATTCTAAGTAGGCAAATGTCACAGTTTCGATTCTCCTACGCTCAAGTGACTTGTTGGTTGAGGTATGCACACCAAAAAAAATTTATTAAATTTGCATGTGGTAAAGTTGAAAATTAATAATTTCTTGGCATGATTATTAATTTCACATAAGGACAAATTTTGAAAGTAAAGAGGATAGTGTGCAGGACAGGGTGTATTTTGTTTATAATTAGAAGCAAATTTTATTTTGAGTATAGGAGGCATAAGGTGTATAAATATTTATGTGATAGTGTAATGTGTGCATGTTGAAAATAATTATGTTGTGATATGAGTATTACTTGAAAGGAAAGGATTCAAAAGGTGTAATGTGGTTTATTGTAATTGTATTATTTTGCATTGTAGAAAAAGGATTTTAAGGGTTTGAAATTTTTATTTTTGAGGATTGGAAAAGAGAAATAAGAATTTTACTTTGCACATATTTTGAGAGAGGTTTTTCATGTGGACAATGTGAAAAGGTGTTTTGCTAACTAACCCTTAAAGTGACATAATAAAGATAAATTATTTTGAGATAGGTTTTGAGGGCACATCTTCATCAAGGAATTCTTGAGGTATGGTAATTTAACTTCTTCTCAAAGTGGTTGTGTAGTCAAGAAAACATTTTTGATGTCATATTTTTAGAGGAATAAGGATTTATTGGGTGAGTTTTGCTTTGTTTGAATTTGGGAAGACTATAGTTCAGATTTTTGAGAACAAAGTTGTGCATCATTACTGAATGAAATTAAAAACATGTGTGCTAGGGTTTGAGAACAAACTTATGCATCATTGAATGAAATTGGAAAAATATGTGCTAGGGTTTGAGAACAAAGTTGTGCATCATTATTGAATAAAATTGAAAACATATGTGCTAGGGTTTGAGAGTAAAATTATGCATCACTATTGAATTAAATTGGAAACATGTGTGCTAGGGTTTGAGAATAAAGTTGTGCATCATTGTTGAATGAAATTGAAATATATGTGCTAGGATTTGTGAACAAATTGTGCATTATTGTGATTGATATTGAGAGCAAATTTGCAAGGATTAAAGACCAGTTTTGAAAGTAAATTTGTGCATCTTCATAATTAATATTGTGAGTAGATGAGAAGGACTTGTGTATTGTGATTGGTCTTGAATTAAAGGTGCAACTCAACAATAACAAGGTCAATTATCAATTTCTAGACTAGAGATACCTTAAGAATGCAATAAATGTGAAAGTAACTGACTTAATGAACGTGAAAAGAACATATTGAATATTTGTATTGCATATCATTCTCTTTATGTTCATGAAGAAAAATAATTCTGGGTAGAATATGTCTAAATTACTTTAGTCAAAGAAAGCACTTTTGGAAAATATATAACCATTGTTTGTATGTAATATTTGGGAATATTTGAGCAGAGTTTTGAGTATATTTGAGCAGGTTTTGGTGAGCAGATTTGAGCAAAGTTGTGAGCAGATTTAAGCAAGCCTTTTATATAGGCTTGAAGTAAATTTGTGCAAGTTTTATGAGTAGGATTAGAGCATATTTGAACAAGCCTTATGAGTAGGCTTGGTGCATATTTGTGCAGAATTGAGAGTAGGTTTTGAGCAGATTTGAGCAAGCCTTGTGAGAAGGCTTGAAGTAGATTTGAGCAAGCCTTGAGAGAAGGCTTGAAGTAGATTTTAGCAAGCCTTGTGAGAAGGCTTAAAGAATATTTGAGTGAGCCTTGTGAGAAATATTTAAGCATATTTGAGCAAGGATTATGAGAAGGCTTGAAGCATATTTGAGTGAGCCTTGTGAGAATACTTGGAGCATATTTGAGCAAGCCTTGTGAGAAGGATTGAATTAAATTTGAGCAAGCCTTATGAGAAGGCTTGAAGCAGATTTGAGCAAGCCTTGTGAGAAGGCTTGGAGCATATTTAAGCAAGACTTGTGAGAATACTTGGAGCATATTTGAGCAAGACTTGTGAGTAGGCTTGGAGTAGAGTTAAGCAGGTTTTGTAAACAGGTTAAAGCAAAGGGGATTCATGTCTCCTATGGATAGAGGTCCATGAACTTGAGCAAAGAGGATTGGTGTCTCCTATGGATAGAGGTCCATGAACTTGAGAAAATGGGATTGGTGTCTCCTATGGATAGAGGTCCACAAACTTGAGCAAAGGGTATTGGTGTCTCCTATGGATATAGATCCACAAACTTGAGCAAAGGGGATTGGTGTCTCTTGTGGATAGAGGTCCACAAACTTGAGCATAGGGGATTAGTATCTCCTTTGGGTTGGTGCCCATAAATATTGTAATAGGAAATTGGTTCCCAAGATATTGGTTGAGAATCATATAAAAAATATTTTCTCTGTGGACATAGACCACATTAGATGAACCATGTTCAATCTATATCTCTCATGTGTGTGATGGTTTGTGCATTGTTTCATTTACTGCATTGATATTACTGTTGTTATCATTTGGAAAGAAAAGTAAAATTTTGTATATTTATGTTGTTCACCCCCCCTCTTATTATAAGCTTGTGTTCTTCAATTGGTATTAGAGTGGGTTCCTTCAGGGAAGCCTAATGGCTTGAATGAAGATCTTACAGGAACACATATGGCTCATCAGGAAGGATTTTCAACACATAGAGCTCCATTGTTTAATGGGACTAACTATGCTTTTTGGAGTGTTAGAATGAAGACATTTTTTATGGCATAGGGAATTGATACATGGCAATCAGTTGAGAATGGGTACACATCACTTGTAACTCCTCCCATAGATATAAGTGGTAAGAAACTATATGAAAATAATGCTAAGGTAATAAATGTAATTTTAAGTGGATTACAAGAAATAGAGTTTGTGAAGTTTATGCACTGCAAATTATCAAAATAAATGTGGGATAAATTATAGAATACATATGAACAATATGACAAGGTTAAGATGGCAAAATTGTAGACTCATAGGAGGAATTTTGAGGAATTAAAGATGAAATATGAGGAAGATATTGCTAGGTACCTACTTTGTGTTTATGAGGTTGTTAACACCATTTGTGGACTTGGAGAAAAGATTGAGAATTCTACTATTGTTCCAAAAAAATTAAGGTCACTTCCCATGAGATATGATGCAAAGGTTTCAGCAATAGAAGAGATGAAGGATCTAGAAACTTTGAGGATAGATGAACTACATGGAATTCTCACAACTTATGAGATGAGGATAGAAAAATAACAAACATCTAAAAAGGAGGCACCATTCAAAGCTTCAAATAATACAAAGGATAAGGAACCAGAATTAAGTTATGAATAAAGCAGTGAAGAAGAGGCTAACTTTGTGAGAAGAAATAAAAAGGGTCCAAGGAAACACAAAGATATGAAGACTGTGAAATATTTTAGCTATGGCAACATTGGTCACTGCAATTTTTTGTCCGTAAAATGGATATAGTAGTAGTGAATATGAAAAGGAA
Organism: Wollemia nobilis; assembly: GCA_028583015.1. Lineage (NCBI taxonomy): Eukaryota > Viridiplantae > Streptophyta > Pinopsida > Araucariales > Araucariaceae > Wollemia > Wollemia nobilis. Next base: position 2,996,651 of record JAQPPZ010016675.1, read on the forward strand.
TACAATAAAAAGAAATAAATAAAACCTTATCATGAAAATAAAAATATATATGGTCAAGGCAAACATGAGAAGAAGATCTTTCAAAGGAAAAAAAAGAGTTTTTATGTTGAAGAAGCAATCAATGCTTCAAGTGAGAGTGATGAAAGTATTTCAGATAGTAAAAAAGAAGATATTATATTTTTGGCTATAGAAGAGGAAGAAGGTACTCCCATTGAAGACCAAGTAGAATATGCTCATATTGAATTTCAAGTAGAAGAGAAATAAAATGCTCATGTTATTGTAGATCAAGATTTAGATAAAAAAATAGAAAAGAAAGAAGAAGCTATAGTTGATATAGAAAAGGAACTTGAAGAGTTAAAAAGGGAAAACTTAACATTGAAGGCTCAAGTTCAATAGGATGAGGATACAAAGGCAAGACTTCTACAAGATCTCACTGAATTAAGAGTTAGAGTTGAAGAGGGAAAGAAAATTGAAGAAAGTATGGCTGAAAAATTAGAGGCAAAAGAGTTAGAGTGTGAAAATCTAGAATATGAAGTTATCTCTCTAAAGAAAGGACTTGGAAAATATCTTGATAAGCTAACTAGGTTTAAGAAAAGCTCAAAAAACTTGGATGACATTCTCAAAGTACAAAGATCTCCATTTATCAAGATAGGACTAGGTTATGAAGAAGGTCAAGAGATACAAAAAGGGGAGTCAAGGTCAGAATAAAAAGAAGTTTCAAATGAAGTGATTGAAGAAGAACCTAATACCTATGATGATGAGCTGAGAATTGGGAGCATCAAAGAGGAATAAAACAATGCACAAACAAGGAACATGGATCATCACATAAAAGGCAAGAAAATAACTATGAAACCACACTTTCTAATACAAGACAAATACTTCTTCCAAGGACATTGTTACTCTTGTAATAATTTTGGTCATAGAGCTATACATTGCAAGGTTCATAGTAGGAATGATTTTGGATTTATTAAGAGGAACCTCAATTCATTTGCACCTCTCAAGAATTATAATATCATATATTACAATTGCAATAATTGTGGGCATAAAGAAAAGTGTTGTAGAATGGAATTTTCAAAACTTCCAAGGACAAGCAAGAAGAAGGACAGTCAAAATGTTCAAAGAGGTATGACCTCAAAAGTTTGGAAAAATATTGAAAAATAAGAAGATAATTATAATTTGGGAGTAGCTTTACTACCATAATAAAATTGATCACCTCAATAAAGGAGGTGGTGAGGGGGCTATGCTAAGTATCTTATCTTCAGCCCCAAGGAGACCTTTGCCATTGATGTCAAATGGGGAGAGAATTTAGTAAGGGGGAGTAGCTTCTCAGGGGGAGCAGTTTTGGAATCTAGTTGCAGTAAAAGAATATTTTTTTTGTAAGGGTTGCCATCAATGACAAAGGGGAATATTGTTGGAAATATTGAACATATTGAGTTTTCATTGATGTCAAAGGATTTATGTCAAAAGGGTTGATGTCAAAGAGAGCTTGGTAAGGTAGAAATATTCTTCTATGGTTGGATAATTATGCAATGCAAGGTATATCTCAAAGCAAGGAAAACTGTGGAAAAGAATAGGTTTATAATATTTATTTTTAATTATTATACAGAGGGGTATCTGATCTTTGTTTTAATACAATTTTTTTTTATTTTTTCAAAAAAAAATTTACTATACAAAGGGACAAAGGTTTGTAAAATAAAGCAAAGCAAAGGCTTAAAATAAAAATCTAGGGTTAAAAAGAAGGTCCAAGAAGTTTTAAAGATGTTTGGAACAAAGGCAAGGTCCAAATATTAAGGAGGCCCAAAGGTTTAAGGTTTTAATATTAAAAAAGAGGGAAGCTAAAGGTTCAAAATATAATATTATAATATTTTAAATGTTATAATATAAAAATTATGCTTGGCTCCAACGTCTAGGAAGCAATTTTAAAAGACAAAATTTCATGAGCGCTGACGTTTTTCGATGAGGGAGGCAAATGAATATAAATACCTTGCCTAAAATCATTTTATAACGAATGTCAGTGTGGTGGAATCGATTTATCTTGTGTGTTGAATTCTGTGAATGATAATAGAGAGAGGACACATTTTTTGAAGGATAGCAATCTACAAATAAATATGGAAGTGTTGTTGTTGATATCCCAATAGGGTGGCTAGCCTAGTTGGTTACTGAGCCAGTGATAAGGCATTGGGAGCTAGGAGATCACTGGTTTGATTTTGGGTAAGTCTATTTTTCATGACAAAAATACAAGTGTTTGGTTGTTAAAGGAGTATTTAAAGGTGATGTGCTGCATGAGGGTTCTTACCCACGGGGGTAGCCCAACTGGTTACCAAGCCTTGGATTGGATGCTAAGTGGGCAGAGATCACAGTTTTGATTATCCTGCTAAGTGTAATTGATTTCTCTTATTCACCAAATTCTATGAATGATAATAGAGAGATGACACATTTTTCAAAGTATATTGATCTACAAATAAAGAGGAAAGTGTTGCTATTAATATCCCAATGGAGTGGCTAGCTTAGTTTTTTACTAATGTAGTGATAAGACACTGGGATCTAGGAGGTCACTGGTTTGATTTCGGGCAAGTCTATTTTACATGGTAGAAAGAGAAGTTTTTGGTTGTTAAAGGAGTCTTCAAATGTGATGTGTTGCATGAGGGTTCTTACTCGTAGGGGTAGCCCTATTGGTTACCAAGCCTTGGCTTGGGTGCTAAGTGGGCAGAGATCACGGTTTTGATTCTCTTGTGTTCGCATGACTTGTTGGTTGAGGTATGCATTCTAAAATTTTTTGATTAAATTTACATGTGGTAAAGTTGAAAATTAATAAGTTGTTGGCATGATTATTAATTTTACATAAGGACAAATTTTGAAAGTAAAGAGGATAGTGCACAGGACAGGGTGTATTTTGTTTATAATAAGAAGCAAATTTTATTTTGAGTATAGGAGGCATAAGGTGTATAAATATTTATGTGACATTGTAATGTGTGCATGTTGAAAATAATTATGTTGTGATATGAGTATTGCTTGAAATAAAATGAGTCAAAAGGTGTAATGTGGTTTATTGTAATTGTATTATTTTGCATTGTAGAAAAAGAATTTTAAGGGTTTGAAAGTTTTATTTTTGAGGATTGGAAAGTAGAAATAAGACTTTTACTTTGCACATATTTTGAGAGAGGTTTTTCATGTGGACAATGTGAAAAGGTGTTTTGCTAACTAACCCTTGAAGTGGCATAAGAAAGATAAATTATTTTGAGACAGGTTTTGAGGGCACATCTTCATCAAGGCATTATTGAGGTATGGTAATTTAACTTCTTCTCAAAGTGGTTGTGTAGTGAAGGAAATATTTTTGATGTCATATGTTTGGAGGAATAAGGATTGATTGGGTGAGCTTTGCTTTGTTTGAAATTGGGAAGACTATAGTTCAGATTTTTGAGAACAAAGTTATGCATCATTATTGAATAAAATTGGAAACATATGTGCTAGGGTTTGATAACAAACTTATGCATCATTGTTGAATAAAATTGGAAACATATGTGCTAGGGTTTGAGAACAAATTTGTGCATCATTATTGAATAAAATTGAAAATATATGTGCTAGGGTTTGAGAGTAAAATTATGCATCATTTTTTAATTAAATTAAAAATATATATGCTAGGGTTTAAGAATAAATTTGTGCATCATTGTTGAATGAAATTGAAACATATGTGCTAGGGTTTGATAACAAACTTTCTAAGTGTCCTTGCAAGTTTAATCATTTTCTAACTATTTTTTTTAAAGATATCTAAGTGTCCTTGCAAGTTTATATGTCCCTCTATGCATCTAGGATCTTCTTAAGTTTTTTGACCAAATACTTTATGTCTATCCCTAGTTTTTACACTTGCAATGCCCACATAGTGGATAAACATTTTAGTATTTCTTAGTATCTTTCCTTAGCATCTAGTCATTATTCAACCCACTCAATGGTTTATGTTACTCTTTTCAAGTTGTGTTTTGTATAAGCTACAAAATGGAAGTATTCTTACATGTTTATCACTTTTATCCTGATCTTGTTCCACTAGAACTTAACCTATTGGATATCAAAATCCTTCATGGGTTTTACAACTACTTTTGCTGGTTTTAAAGTTGTAAGTTCTTCAATATTTTAATCTCTCTCCTATAGGGCCTTTTAAAGTTGCTAAATTTGGTTCTTCCCTTGTGCCAATTGTTGTGAGAGATCCTCTAGATACCATGTATTCCTTTTAGCTATAGCAAGTTGGCATTTGAAATCCTCAACTTGCTTCTATAACTTATCTTTTTTCAAGGTATTTTTCTTTAGTACCTAATTTTTTAGTTGGAGTTTTTCCTTCTACACCTTGAGTCATTCCACTTTTACTTCAAGTTTATTTATTCTTATAAATGTTTCATCCTTAACTACTAGTTGACTAAATTTCATGGTCATGTTAATTTAAAGTTGGTTTATGATTTGGATCATTTGATATGGATTTATTTAGCTCAGATTTAACTTAAAAACCTTAGCAATCAAGTTTACAGGGAAATTTTTTGCCCTAAATGGGTTAGATTCTCTTCCTTATATACTATAGATCTTATCCCTTTTTTGCCAATTATGACTACATCAAAATCAGATCCTTGAAGGTCTTGTTCTTTAACCACTTGTACTCTTTCTTCCACCTTTTCTCTCTAGTGACAAGGATGTCAAATGCCTTTTTAACATCTATCTCCTCTAGCTCACAAAAAACTTTCTATACAAAGGCCTGACTTTGTCTTACATATATATTGGCATGAGGAGGTAGTTGGGATAGGTGACATCATCTCCTATAGGATTTTTCTCACCTATAATAATGAATGCAGTAGATGGTTTGACATAGTTTCCAGAGCAAACTAGGTGGAAATGGAGGTCAATGTGGTAGATATGGAAGGGATTGGTACCAATGATAAATACACTAGTGACAAGACCATTGGAAAATAAGTGGATTATGGTGATGACAATGTTGTATATGGTACTAGTGGTTGTGTGATGGTTATTTGAATGTATGGATATGGGAATGGGATGATAGGTGTAGTACCAGGTGTGGTAAAGATAGTTCAACATAAAGTTGCTCTAGGAGAAGCATAGAATGCACTAGCAAAGATGAGATAAGTGCAATAGAAATGATGGGAAAAGAAGTGGAAATGAAATAAAAAAGGATAGCAAAAAAAGGGAGTAGTGGAGAGTGGAATGGAAGTAGAAATGAAAATAAAACTGGCCATGATGTTGATCATTCCCAAGTTGCAATGGGATTATCCTTGAGGTATTTTCCCATCCTTGAGTTAAGGTGTATATATTTATAGTCCTTCTAGGTCACTACCACCTTTCCAAACATAGAACCATAGTGTTCAAAAACCCTTTTTAATGGTTGTTTTTTGTATGATTAAGCTGATCAATGCTAGTTTTATTAATGCAATAGATATTATGATCTTTATAATTGGTGCTTGTCTTGACCTTGGTGGACTCAATGTATCTATTATAGCTTCATAGGTTGTCTTATCCATATTGGGACTTTTGGGATGTTTATGATCCTAGATGGGAGAAAATTGGTCATCAAATTGGCTATCTTTGGTTGGCTTCATCAATGTGTCTATTTTATATCATATATCTTGTCATGTTGGAAGCTTCCTATCTATGTATCCTAAATTCCTTAAGGCCCTCAACTTTTTTTGACTCATATTGATGTTTGGATCAAGTTCATCCATGCACTTGGTGGAGAAAGCATGTCTTTCTGGTGGGTTTTCATACCACTTCTGGATCTTGTCTTCATATGCTTCCAAGGGTGTGAGGGATAACTCTTCACTTGGATTTGACTCCTTTTAGATGCATTATTTCCCATGTGTGAAGTTGTTGAGATTCTTGGACTTAAGGGTATTTTTGAAAATATTTACTAGGTGATGATACCATTGGTCTTTAAGTTGATCAACTCCCACATTTCTCATATTTACCTCCATAACTTGTTGAAATCCATGCAACTTTGAAGTGATCTTATATATTTATTGCTTAAGTGGGTAGAATGTTGTATTCTTTTATCCTTTAAAGTGGTTTATGTCCATGTAGTCAAGATGCCTCACATATTCAAGATTGAATATGTAATCTAAGATGAGTATGATCAAATCAAAAAGCATAGTTGAGAAGCCATAGAGGTGTTTAAATGACATGGTCCCCCTAAATATAAGTCTTTTTTTTCCATTCTATATATTTTAAGAGTTGTCATATCTCATTTTATAGCCTTGGGACTATTCCTCTAAATTTATACATTATGACCTCATACACCTTGTCATATAAATAGTAGGTCTTATTTGCTTTTTGATAGGGTATGTATGCACACTCCACAACTAAAAGAGGCTTACCATTTTCTACCACCTGATCTAGCTATAGAGTTGGAAACTAGTTATTATTTTCATATAGGATGAGCTAGACTAGGTATGAAGTGCAAGTGAATTTTATCTTATTTAATTCTTTTCATTGACTATCCATTTGGTTGACAATGTACTTGACATGGCCAATAATTTTGGAATGCTTGATGTATGTCTAGAATGCATGAAATAGGGAAATTTTCTTCTCATAAATTTTGAAGTTTATTCTCTCTCCAAGTACTACTATGATCCTTGAAAGTATCATCTAGATATCTTCCTTGAAGAGAATAAACTCCAATGGGATGCTAAAGTTAGATGGTAGGTTGGGCTTCTTTTGGTAGGGGACTAAGAATTCCCTCTAGTAGTTAGTTTTTCCCTAGTAGTAAAAGTCCTATGTCTTTGGGTTGCAAGATACCCACATAGTAGGATCATCTATCACCTTTCACATTTTTGGGATATCCCTCTCTTTGATGTAGAATGATAAATTTATCTATTGAGGGGGTCTAAAGCCCCTCAAAGGTTTATACCTCTCAACATAAACTTCTACTAACTCTAGACAACTTTATATTTGGGGTACTATATTTATTGCTAGCCCAAAGTCCATATCCAACTGATACTCCATGAATCAGTTTGTGTGCCTAGGTTGAATCTCCTTAATGCTTACTTTATCACCTATCTAATATGGTGCTTGTACTTTCCCTCATTAATACTCCTATAGGAATATTCAAATAATTTCTTTAGTCTCTTACACAGGGAGGTTTATCTCTTTCTTTTCCATCTTTTTTTCCTTGTTTTTTGATGTATTGACTTCTTATTGTATCATTGGTATTATAAAATGTGGAGAAAATGTAGATGGGATATTGGTAGGAGAAGTTAGTGATGTAAGGTTAGCTTTAAGTAAAGATGGGATTTAAAAATTAGAGGATGTTTTCATGATGAATAAATGATAAAGTAAGAAAAAAATGGACTTTAAAGGAAAATGTTGTTAAGTATGGACTCTAGAGCTATACACTTGCTAAATGGGATAATTTATTTTTCTAATAGACTTGGAGAAAATATTCAAATCCTAGGTAGTTTTCCTACTAAATCAAGTAATTTAGTTACCTATCCAAGCAATTTTCTTGATATTTCAAGTAGTTCACTTGATTCAGATCTCTTGGATGGCTTAACCTTGGATCAGTAGTTGGTTGAGTTGAACTATTCATTCAAATATTTGAGTAAATTTACCCATCCAAAAAGCCTTGGGTATTTTAGCTCATAGGATAAGCAATTAATTGGTGTTTACTATTATAAATATCTATGCAATTTTCTTAGTGCAATTCATTCAAATTTGACCCAAGGTTAGGTTTGAGACTTGAGAAATTTTGATATCAAGGGTAGCCCCTTTGGAGATCTATTTAAGTCATAATGGTCACTTTGGCCATAGTTTATAGAGAAAATAAATGGTTGTGTTTTATTAAGTGATGTGTGGTTTAAATTTTGTAGGAGGTTTAAGGACCAAGCAATAGAAATGTAGGTAGTGGATAGCTCAAATTTTGGATAGAGTATGCAAAGTAATAGGTGAAAAATGTGCCTAGGGTTATATAGCCTCTATGAGATGCTTGTGCCTCCTCACATCTTGCATGGTATAATATAAGTGGGTTGGTCGACCTACTAGGGGCCAATTTGCCTATTTGGTTGATTGGTGTAGGGTGGGTCCCAAGGCAAGTGGTCGACTTAGAGTAACACACTTGTTGTAGGCCCTTAATTTTTTTTTAAATAATAAGATTTTAAATGATGAACTTGTTCTCCCATAATGGTGAAAAAAAAATTGTAGTAAGATGAAATAAGTGGAGAACAAGCTAGAGTGTATTTTGGAATAAAATTAAATACTAAAGTAGGAATTGATAGAGAATGAAGAGGGGAGTACTTGCCAAATAATATTTTTTAAGAAAAAGGAAGAAAATATACATACATGTTCATATTTTCTTTTGGTCAAAATTTCTACCAAACGAGACAATGATACTACTTGTTCACTAAAATCAATAATATTCTTCCATGCACGATGGCAATTTTATAGATGTCTAAACCTACATTCTATAGAATTTAATAGGTCCCACTCCAAAAGGATTAAAATTTTTAATCTTCTCTTGGGTTTTCTTAGTATTCATCCCATTTGAACACAAGTCATCCTTCCTTGTAATTTATCTCAGTGGCCTACTTGTCAAACCATCTTTTTACTGCCTCTTGATATTGCACCATACTTTTAAATTATTTTTCTTTCTCTTCCTTTAAGACCAATATAAAATTCAACCTTGCTTGCATTAGCTTGATATCAATGTTTGAGCTTCATCTAATATGACATTTGGAAGGAATAGAGATCCAAATTGATTGGTAACACAACCTCTATGGCATTAACTATCTTGTAACTAGATCACATTGTAGGTGAAAGTAGATGACCTTGTAGAATATTTTTATGTTATGAAATATTACCATAGTGCTTTATGTAGCTTAGTGTTCTAGTCCCTTTGTTATTTGGAATTATTTCTCTTTAGGATTTTTTTTTTTTTTTGGTAATTAAGGATCAATTTCATTGCAAACGGGTTTCCTAGGTTGACCCAAAACCTTTTACAATAATCAGCACAGAGCTGTTATGGATAAGAAAACAAAATGGCACACCATAGCCACCTGTCACCAATAACCCCCACCTCCGCGATTTCACGACAAGTCATGAAAACGAGACAAGTCACGAAATTGCGACAGCAATCGGCCAAGCGCTACGCTTTTCAGCAACACCGCGATTTCGCGACAAGTCGCGAAAATGCAACATGTCGCGATTTTGTGACAAAAAACATCCAGTAGTATCCAAAGCCAAAAAATTCATGATTTTGTGATAGGTCACGAAAAGGTGACAAGTCACGAAATCGCGACAACAATGAGCCTTCTGCTTCACCTTCATGCAGCACCGCGATTTTGCGACAAGCCGCAAAAAAATGACACGTCGCGATTTCGCGACAATTTTTTCCCTTTTGCTTTGCCTGCAAACCCGCCCGTGATTTTGTGACAGGTCACGAAAATCTGACAAGTCACGATTTTGCGACAATTTTCTGCCTTCAGCAACAATTTCCAACCACTTCGCAATTTCGCTCCTTGTCACAAAAATGGAAAGTCTTATCAAAATTAACTTCAACTTTAACTTTTTCTCTCGACATCTATCTGCCTTTAGTTTCACTATCTGCATCTCCGCGAAATCGTGACAAGTCACGAAAATGCGACATGTCACGATTTCGCGACATCTAACAGCCTTCTGCACCATAGTCACATCCGCGTCGCGAAAACGCGACATACTTGCCGGGAGCTTCCTTCTGCCGCTGTTGGTCGTGAAATCGTGACAACTTTCCATACTTAGAAAAATCCAAGCTTGGGCACCGCGAAACTGCATCAAGCCGCAAAAATGAGACACTCCGCGAAAACATGACAAAAATACTCTAAGCTCTTGAATGTTTCTTTTGGGCGCGACAATGCGACATGTCGTGAATTCATGACATGTCATGATTTCGTGACACTTTTTGGTCAATGCCACTCCTGCTTTGCTTTGACCATGAAAGGGCGACACGTCACGAAATCATGACGGTTTAGTAGGGTGCTCTCTTCTGACTCTGTCGATCACAAAATCGTGCCAAACTTCCACACTTAGCTTTTTCCAGCCTCGAGCACCATGAAAACTCAGCAGGTCGCAAAAATGCATCAAGCCATGAAATCACGACAAAAAATCATGAAGCTCAACACTGCTTCTCATAGGAGCGAAAGCGCGACAAGTCATAATTTCATGACAATTTTGGGTCAACACATCACCGCCTCTACTTTGACCGTGATACGATGACACATCGCGATATCGGGACAAAAACCTTATGAGCTTTTCACTACAACTTTGGAGCGCGACACCGCGACAAGTCACCATATCACGACAACTGATGGTCAAAACCTTTTCTACTCTATGTTGACCGCGATACGACGACATGTCGCGATATCATGACAGTTTTGGAACATGGTCACACTTGTGTTTTTTGGTCACAAAAACGCAATAGATAATCTTCGGGAGACAGAACACTTCTCTTCCTTTTTCCAACTTCCATAGATGCAACATCATTGGCAGTCGTTTTGGATAATCTTGTCCACTTCATTTGGAACCCCGAGTTCCCAAGTGACCAAACCATCAGATTCCACTCCTAAATTGGCTAAGATATCAGCAGATTTATTAGCTTCCCTAAACACATGCTCAGCTCTTCGCTCATTCCTGGCTTGGTAGAGGTACCTCGCCTCTTCTATGACAGTATTAAACCACCATGGAGGATTTTTTCCATTGTTGATAAGGTTAATGATATGCATGGAGTCTCCTTCAACAATAATATTATCTTCTATGTCCTGAGCCAACTGAAGACCCCTCCAGAGCGCTCTAGCTTCCACCTCATTGTTAGTTCTGTTTCCTAACTGCTCAGAAAAGACCATCACCAAACATCCTTGATGATTTCTCACTACACCTCCAGCCCCTGCTTTGCCAGGATTACCTTTGGAAGCCCCATAAAATTTGAGCTTGAGCCATCCAACAGGGGGCGGATTCCACTTGACATTAACTCTGGGATTAACCTTGGGGGTCATGGGATTTTTAGCCAGGGTAAAATTTAAAGAGTGAGCGATCAGTCTCTCCCAGAGGGGAGGGTTGCGAGCTTCAAGGGGGATAAGGCTAACATTTTCATGGGCAAAGGAAATGATCTTATTGGTGATGGAAGAGGCATCATGGTAGGACTCATGGAAAGCTCTATGATTTCATTCAAGCCAAATCTACCATAGAAAATGATGAAGACAGACCTTCCAAAAAAACTTCAATCTAAGGCTGACAAAGGGATTTGGCCATTGGTGGAAGAGGTCAAGGATGGTAGCAGGTCTGACCCAAAAAATTTTATGCTCGAAGAGACCGGGCATTCAAGGAAAATATGGAGGGTGGACTCCCAATTGGCCCTGCACAAACAGCAACGGTTAGCAACACTCAAACCTTTCCTAATCAAGTTGTCAATAGTAAGAATCCTGCCTTGGATCACCAACCACGAGAACATAGCAACTTTGGGAATAATATTTTTGACCCACACCAACTAAGGCTGGAGGATGGGGTCCTTAGAATCAACCATAAGCATATAAGCAGATTTTACTGTGAACTACCCATTTTTTGAAAGGTACCCAAATCACCTGATCCTGCCCAGGACTCATGGAAATGAATTGAAGATGCAATATGCTTTGGATTTCTTCTGAGACTGCTTCAAGCCCAGGGATCCTAATTTGTTTCCAGCTAAGCCTTCCTCTATCCTACCTCATAAATTCAGCAACTTTCCTTCCATATAAAACCTTCGTGATTCTTTTGACCCTAGCAAGGTGAGAAACCTGAGACAAAGCTACTTCCTTGGCCCACCTGTCATCCCAGAACCTGATCTTCTGACCATTGCCAAGGACCCATCTTAGGCCTTTCTTTAGGACTTCTTTGCTAGATAGGATAGCTCTCCAGAACGCAGAACCTCTTCTATGCATCGTATCATCTAGGAAATCAAGATCTTGAAGATATTTCCTTCTAATTATGGCAGTCCACTCATTTTCCTCATTGTTAATAAGGCACCAAGCTTTTTTAGCTACTAAAGTTGTGTTTAGATGTGCAATTCTTCTCAGTCCAAGCCCTCCAAATTCTTTCGGTCTACAAACCTTGCCCCAGCCCACAAGGTGGATCCTCTATTTTTCTTCAGATCCAGACCAGAGAAAGTTCTTTTGAATCTGTTCTATTTTTTGAAAAATTCTGGTTGGAGCTCTAAAGACAGAAAGAAAATAAACTGGAATGCTCTGGAGGGAGGCCTTGGTGAGGGTGAGTTTCCCGGCCTGAGACAGAAAATGACCTTTCCAACCAGCCAGTTTCTTTTGGATTCTTTCTACCACTCTATCCCACATAGAACTACACGGAGAGCCGTAGAAGAGGGGGAGGCCTAGGTACGTGGTCGGGAGAGATGCTATCGAACAACCCAAGATGTGAGCAATTCTGGCTTGTCTCTGATTTGGGGTGTTAAAGAAATAAAGCTTGCTTTTGTTAAAATTCACCTTCTGGCCCGCCGCATCTTCATAGAGTTGGAGGATGAGCTTGATCCTTCTAGCTTCAACCATAGACGACTGGGTCAACAACAAAGTGTCATCCACAAATTGTTGGTGACTAATAGGGTTGATGAGAGAGGTGGCTTTGATCCCTGAAATTAACCTAGTATTGCATGCTGCTTTAATAGTTCTTCCCAAAGCCTCTTCCATAATGACGAACAGCATTGGGCTAATTGGATCTCCTTGTCTGAGCCCTCTGTGACTCTGGAAGTACCTAGTTGTCATACCATTGACCAAAACTGAGAACCAGGGTTCAAAAATGCACTCTTTTATCAGCCTGACCCACTGAGGATGAAAACCAAACTTCAGGAGAACAGCCGTCAGAAAATCCTAGTTGATATGGTCAAAAGCTTTGTTCATATCGAGCTTTAGGGCTAAGACCGCCTTGTTGGTTTGACTTGCAGAGTGCAAAGCTTCATGGACAGTAATCACACCATCCAAAATCGATCTCCCTTTGACAGAGCTACCTTGGCTTGAATTGATAATGAGGGGAAGAATTTCTTTCATCCTATTAGCAATGGCTTTTGAAAATATCTTGTAGGACACATTGCAAAGACTAATTGGTCTGAAATCTGCCATGGTCTCAGGATATGGGCCCTTAGGAATCAGGGTGATAAAGGTGGACTTGAACCCTCACGGTATATGTTTTGAAGCCTAAAATTCTTTGATAGCAGAGATGACATTCGGTCCTACTGTATCCTAGAAAGCTTTGTAGAACCAAGGAGGGAACCCATCAGGGCCAGGGGCCTTCTCAGGATCCATGCTAAACAAGGCTTTTCTAATTTCCTCGTCAGTGAAGGGAGCAATAAGCTTACCATTTATGGCCTCACCAACCAAACTCGAAATGGACTGAAGGAGGGTTTCCTTGGCTTCTTCTTTAACCTGGGATTCATCCTCGAGAAGGGAGCTGAAGTAAGCTACTGCTTCCTCCCTGATCTCCATTAAATCTTGGGTTTTGGATCCATCAGCTTTGGTTAACTCTCTGATCTTATTATTACTTCTGTTCCTCAAGGTGGTAACATGAAAAAACTTTGAGTTTGAATCTCCATCCTTTAGCCATAGAGCCCTGGATTTTTGTCTCCAGTAGGTCTCCTCACATGCTAAGATATTATGATATTCTGACAGATTGGCTAGTTCCTCCTTCCTAGTAGCTTCATCATTGGTACCACTCTGGATCGAGTTGTCAATGACCTGCAACCTTTCCCTCACTTTTTCCTTGTTCTCAAACAGGTTCCCAAAAACCTCCTTATTCCAAGTTCTAAGGTTATTCTTAACTAATTTTAGCTTTTGAGCAAGAATAAAACCTGAACTTCCATGGAAAGGTTGCTGCCACCAAATGGACATGCTTTCTTTTAGATCCGGGTGTCTGATCCACATCGACTAAAAATGAAAGGGTTTTTTGAAAGAGTTAGACTTTGGGACCTCCAAGAGGATGGGGTTGTGATCAGAAGAGATTTTGGGGAAGGTATGCAAGGTGGAGTCTCCAAACCCAGCCATCGCCTCCTTGGATAAGAAGAACCTATCAAGTCTTTCCTGGATCAGTTGGCTGCCAGACCTCCTATTGCTCCAAGTATACTTGGCTCCTCTTAGCTTCACATCCATCAGTTGATTCAAGTTAACAAACTCATTGAAGTCTTCCATGCTTCTGGAGGGGAGCCCAAATCCACCCTTTTTGTCTGATGGGTATAGTGGTGTGTTGAATTCACCTACCATAACCCAGGGGATTTCATGGAAAGCATCACCCAGATTGACCAAAAACTCCCACAAAGAGGCTCTCCCCTGAACAGAGTTAGGAGCATACACATTGGAACAGATCCACGATCTATTATTTTCAAAATCATGGAAAAACACACTTAACACCCTATCGTCCTCTTGGATGACACTGCCTTCCACTACCCGAGGGTCCCACAAAACCATGAGGCCCCTAGACATTCCCCTTGCTGGAATAAACACCATTTTCCCTTGATTCCACATCTTTTTAGCTATCGATTTTGACTGGACTTCATCTAATTTTGTTTCTTGCAACATCAAAATTTTTGGATTGTACTGCCTTCTTAGTGAACTAACCACTCTCTGAGTGGGCCGGCCATTGAGGCCTCTCACATTCCATGAGAGAACCTTCATTTAGATTGTTTAGAGTTCTTCCCTTTCCCCCTTCCCTGAGGAGGTTTTCCTGATTTGTTATCTTCGAACCCTGGGATAACTTGTTGGATCAGAGTTTTCTGTTTACCGCTGGCAATTTCATTGTCAGTCCTCATTCTATTATGCTCTGCGTTTGAAATCCTCCCCTTCTTTCTCTCACAACCAAATTCAATGGGTGACTTAGTCGTGCTCCTGGTCTTTTTGGGGCTAAATTGAGGGGGATCTAACTGTTGAAGAACCGGACTCCCACATTCCTCGAAATCATATAGTTCTATCATCTCAGTCCTCGAGTCTAACTCCTCCATATTCTTCCTGTATTATCTTGGTTTGAAAGAAGAATCTTCTATCTGGTTGGGCGGACTTCTGGCTATGATATTGGGGAGGTCTGGTTTAGAAGACGAAATCTCCTCCACTCTTTTTCTATAATCTTTGGGGCTAAGCCTAGCCCCTTCCTGAGGGATTGGAGGGATATTTGATATGGGATTATACAAGCCCGCCTTTTATGAGGATTCTAGGGTTTCAGGGAGAGCACATTGCCTGTTATCCTCTTCTACTTACTTGATCTCCCCTTCTGCTGGTAGATCGGCTAAAATATTGAACTGATTTGAGCTTGGAGATTTAGGGCTTACCTAGTTTTTTGGATCTTTGGTGAGATGATGCTTGTCTTTGCTCTGAGAATGCCTTGCACTCTGATAGTCTTTCTCCTGAGACATGTAGTTATTTTTTAATGGCTTAAACCCTCCTTTGCCACCAGGGCCTCTTTTTAGAGGGAGGTTCCTAGGAAGCCCTTTCTCATTTGCGTGATTGCTTTCCGATCTGGGGATGTCTCTCTTTGCTACTAGTGTAGGGCATTGATTTTGTAGGTGGCCTTGTGATTTACACTCACGGCAATAATCTGACTTATTTTTCTATTCCATCGTCTAATATCTAAGATAGTTGCCATACTCAAGTTCCACAACATTTGGCAGTTCAGATTCAAGATTGGCATTGATGCAGAGTCTTGCATGAGTCATCCTTGTCCTAGCCAAGGTTGCATGATCTATGGACACCAGTTCATCGATCGTTCTGGCGATGCCATGTAGCCAATACTCATTGACAAACTGAGCTGGAAGATTGGGAAGCCACACCCAAATGGGAGCAGTATTAATGTTCTATTTTTTAGGGTCAAAATCTTCACCCCATTTCCTAAGGAAAAGGTTGTGTTTCCCTAAAAACCAGGGTCCTCCAGTGAGAACGCGGCTCGCATCCTCCTTATTTTTAAATCTTAAGATGAAAAACCCCTTGGAAAGGGCAACAACCTCCAAACTACCCGTCGTCCTCCATTTGGATAGGGCCCAAGAACGAATAGTTTCTATATCTGGCCTTCCACCCATAAACTTGCCCACTAAAGAAAACTCTTCCATGGCTAAACATGGCCCCATCAAATAAATAGGTGCCTTTACCCTGTTATTTACCAGAATGAGGGGCAGGAGAGAAAGAAAGACAATCTTTCTCCCTAAGACTGTATCTGCAAAGGATCGAGCTCCTCTGGGGCCTACCCCGCTCAGTTGGGTCCCTTTGTTCGGGTCTTTATGGGGGGGGTCGCACTCTCTCTGGATAACCTCTGCTACCGCCACTGGCCTCCCATCCTCTGGATCCGTGCCTAGATCAAGCTCAAGGGTCCTGCCCAAACCCTCTGAACCACCGCTGCTTTTCCTGCCTAAAAAATTTGAAAACTCGTCGCCGCTGCTCCTCTCCTCCATATCGCTCATCATACACTAGCAACTTCTATTTCTCTTTAGGATTTATCTTATATATATATATTTTTTTTTATTAATTTTACCAATCCATTGCCATAGGGGTAATAACTAGAGGATGTCTTAAGCAAAAATTCATATTCCATATCAAATTTGATCACTTTTTCCTCTTTCAAATAGATAGTATTGTCATTGACTATAACAGTTGAAGTAAAAAATCTCGTGATAATATCCTTTAACTAGGCCACTACCTCTTGATTGGTTGATTTTATTAGGACTACTTTGATACACTTCATGAAATAATCTATAGCAATGATGATCCATCCATATCTTGTACTTGATAGAGGATTGATATTGCCAATAAAGTCTAGGCCCAATTGCTAGATTGGATCAACAACAATAATGACATCTAGGGGCATTGTATCCTTCTATTCCCCATGAACATGCAATAATTTTTATAATTCTTGACCCATTAGAAGAAGTTAGAAAATATGGTGGACCAATAATTTCTAGACCTTAATATTTTTGGTACAAAATAATGCTCTCTTTCATCATAATATTATTTGATCAGGGCTTCCATATTTTCTTCAATTTAGCATAGCAAGACAACATCATATTCTTTCTTGAATAAGAACCATCAAGCCACTTATAGTGCATTGTATTTTTTTTTAATCAAACTCTTTCCTTAGATGTCAATCTTTTTTATATCTTTTGAAAGGCCATGTATTTGCAAATATCCTTTATTCACCCTAACCTATCACCCAATTTGATTTTCTCCAATAGGAAACTTGATCTTTAAGATCTGATATTTCTAAATTTTCACACAATTTTATATCCCATATGAGCTTAGTAGATTTGATCTCTATATAAAAATATTGGTTCTTATTAATCCATTTAACATTTTTTTCCAAATTTCCATGAAGCACATGTTGAGCAAAGTGCAACAAATAGTATTGTCATTGTTGTCAACACAGTCAGACAGATTTATTGATGCAATGGACAAGAGTTTATTGAACAGCAAGGTGCATCCAAAGTACAATGGATAGGAGTTCAGTTTTGAGCAAGGTGTTGCAGGAGGATTGTCATTGTTGTCAATACAGTCAGTTAGATTTAATGATGCAATGGATAGGCAGTTCAAAAGTCACTCAGATGCAGAGGATAAAGTTTAGAAGTTAGTCAGATCATGAGTCCTTAAATGATAGATGCACAGAAATAGAAAACATAATTCAGAATGAGAAGAAGAAGTCTTCAGAACCTGAGATGTCAAGAAGCAAAAAGGTTTTTTTGTGAAAACCAAGGCAATAAAAATAAAAAGTTTTATTTAAAACCATGGATAACAGATTTGAAATGGGTTTTTCTTAAAACCCAAGTTGGCTCTTCGTTTCGTTGAAAAAGATGCCCCGTGATAAAGATATTTAATTTTAAATATTTAGTTTAAATTTTAAAGGTTTTTTGTGAAAACCAAGGCAGTCAAAATAAAAAGTTTTATTTAAAACCATGGATAACAGATTTGAAATGGGTTTTTCTTAAAACCCAAGTTGGCTCTTCGTTTCGTTGAAAAAGATGCCCCGGTGATGAAGATATTTAATTTTAAATACTTAGTTTAAATTTTATTTTATTTAAAATTTAAATTAAAATATTAAATTAAATTAAAAGGGCTGACATGTTACTATTTCGCGGCAATAAGCTATAGGAAAGTGACAAATGCGGAAGAAGTGTTTGAGGCCGACAAAGTTAAATCTGGGCCAATGAATTTTAGGATTTGGTAACTGACAAATTCTAAGGTTTCTCAACCGACGTTCTTTTAGGGTTTGTTCCTAAAACTTCTTCTATAAAAGCAAGGGTACTTCGAGTTTGAAAAGTGGGGTGTAAAGATAAAGTGCGAATGCGAGCATAGTGTTTGTGAAAGTGAAGTTCGTGTTGAGTAGAGAGTAGAATGTGAAATGACACAGAGTGTGCGAAGCGTGTGCAGAGAAAGCAGAGTGTAGAGAAGCGCGAAGGGCAAAGTTGATTGCAAAGTTTGGCTGTAGCGGTGCAACAGACTGTGTGAAGTGATTGTGCAAGAGAGAGCAGAGTGCACAGAGATTGCAAAGGTGATGTAGACCAGTTAGAGTCTTGCAATAACAAAGGTATATGTCAAACATTTTTTTATTCAATATTGAAGTCCAGTTGGTGCTGGCAAATTAAGGGGTTGGTGCCTCTTTCCAGTTGGTGCTGGTAAACAATTTGTCCAATTGGTGCTGGAAAATTAAGGGGTTGGTGCCTCTTTCCATTAGGTGCTGGTAAAATAGGAGTTGGTGCTCCATTCTGTTGAAGCAGATAAATTTAAGGGGTTGGTGCTCCTTCCAGTTGGTGCTGGTAAAGGATTATGTAAAGTTGTAGCTTTGCATTGACTAGATTTGGATGGTAGTCCAAGCAGTCTTTTTGAGGAGTAGCCACATTGGTGAACCTCGTTAAAATGCTATGTTATGTGTGATGCTTTCTTGATGCATTTAGTATCTCTTTTATCTGCTTTAAACTATTGCTAGTTTTATAATCTAATTGTTTTAGAAGTTTTTAAAGAACACACTGATTCACCCCCCCTCTCAGTGTCATTGTGATTACAACAGCACAACAAATCAAACATTGGTATGAACTATGAATATGGTGGTTCTACTCTATGACAACTAGTATATGAATTTCTTGAGGGCCTTCATGATGGAAAACACCTATTTTTTATCAATGTGTATCTTTCCTCATAGTCATGGAGGAATTGGCTCATAAATAATATGGGGTGTTCTTTGTCTTTATCATTCTTTAGAGTTAGGATTGTAGTAATACTTTCATCTACGCCAAACCTATAAAGCCTATAATATTTAGAAAAAATTGATTGACTAGGATTGAGGCTCATACAATAGAATTTTTGTTGGAGAATATTACATTATTTGGTACATGCTAATGTACCCCCTTGGTACCTTCATGGTACACCTTGTAAATATTAGACTAGGATTGAGTCTTAGATTAGAGTGTGAGTAAATATTTTATGTAATGTAATAATGTGCAGGAAATGCACAAGTGTCATGTGAGTAAGTGTGCAAGTGTGATGTGTGTATATGTGCACAAGTGTCTTATATGTAAGTGTGCACAAGTATCCTTAGATTAGAGAGTGCTAAGTGAAGAGTCATGTATAGGTGTGCATACAAGATAGAGTCATGTGTATGCAAGTGTCAAGTAGGTAAGCCAAGAGTTTTGATACTTGGTATAAGGAAAGGAATAGTCAAGTAACCAAAGAGTCACTCTACAATGGCTATATATTACTCCATAGAGGGATATATCATTCATAGTGAGCATAACGAGTATAGAGAGCATCATTATCATAATTTTAATAGAGTTTATGATATATTTTTAATACAAAGAGGAGTAATAAAGATTGCATACATTTATGAGAAACTAATATTGCAAGTTGTGCTATATGATTTGTACATGTATGATTCAGGCTATTACATTTATACTTATGCATATTAATGAATGTTAGTTGATATATTATAAGCCTTGATTTACATATTAGTTGGCTCATATTATTCTTATTTACATTATTATATTGATATTACTATATTGCAACTATCATATATTTGATCATGTAAATTTTATCCTATGAGTTTACATTAATATTAAGGCTTCAAAATCCATTAGTGGTATTAGAGCTACAACAAGAAGTTTCTTGCACAAGGTAAATTTGTTTAGCTACATATAAGATTTGATTTTATCTAGTGTGATAAAATTGATTTAGAGTCTGTCTACTTTAAAGGGAGAGAGACTTGGACTCTACTGTAATATCAAAGATAGCAAAAAATGCTAGAGTCTTTTCATAGTTGTAGAACAACTAGTGAAGACTAGGAATCAGCTATAGAGTCTTTCCACTAGGTTGAAGGATAACCAGTGAAGACTAGGACTCATATTTGGATGAATCAACTTGAATATAGTTGATTTTTCAAGGAAATAGCTAACCCTAACATTGAAAAACTATTTTTAGGGATATAGATAATCCTTGAAAATTGATTTCTATCAACACTCAGAAGAAATTTGAAGTTTTCAATACAATCAAGCTATCTTAGTTGGAGCATCAAGGAATTTTATAGTCACCTTGACATTATTTGAGTTCTTAGGTGTGACCTAAGACATTGTTGCAACAAAAATTGTTGCAACAGATAGAGAAGAATTTCATCTTCACGTGCAAGAAGACCAAAATATTTCATCAAGCAGAGATCGATTAAAGTTGTAGGCTATTAAAGTTTCAAGTCATAGAGAAATCAAACTTGACATAAAGGATTTAGGTCTTAAAGGTAATCCTTGATAGAGAAGAATTCAAGTCTTGAAGGTAAGCCTTGACAAAGAATTTTTCATATCTTGAAGTGAGACGTTGACAAATATAGAAGATGCAAAAAGAGATAGAGGTTATCTATTTGGAATAGAGACCTTGATAAAGTTATAAATAAGAACCAGTCATTAGAAATTGACCTTGACATTTGGCTTGACATTGGAAGCCATATAAAATTTTAGAGAAAGTATTAAAGAGCAAAAAATATTAGAGGAAGTATACTAAGACAACAACAACATAAGTTAAAGGAAGCACAAGTTAGAGGAGAGCATACATGCATATAGATATTGATATAGTATTCTAAGTCAATGAATACTTATATTAAAGGAAGTATACATAAGAGAAAAAATATGCTAGATTTTGTGCTTAAGGAAATACAATTCTATGATAGCATAATTTTCCAAAATAGTAACAAAGGAAAGATAGCAGCAAAGAGAAGGTGAATCAATTGCCTCAATAAATATGGATCAGTCGTAAATAAATAATATAAGTAGAGGGTAAACCATTCATAAAAAAATAATGAAATCAAAGCTATTGTAAGTTGCCTAAGAAGGAGCCATAGCTTCTAGAGAGTGTGGAGCTATTTTAGAATATGAGATATAGAATAACACATATTTTAGAATACTATATTGGAGAAAAAAGCAGTGATACATTGGTATTACACTGAGGGATATGTGAGAAGGAGAAGAGTATTATATATTAATTTTTTAAGAAAAATGTATTGGGACAAGTTTGCAGTTGCTTAGTCTAATGTGAAGTAAAATCGAGAGCTCTAATTTGTAAGTCACAAATGCTAGAGAAGAAAGTGAATATCACCTGAAACCTACACCTAAGAAAGAGACATAACACATTAGAGAAATACAATAACTAAAATTTCCAAGCAATGAGAGAGCCAAGTGCAATTAATCCAACCTAAAGAAGAGGCAATGTAAGCACAGTCAAACCAACAAGCAAGTAGAGATGTAGTACCAAAGGGATAATAAATTGAATACAAAGCACGAAAGGGACAAGCAACTGAAATACAGTGCTAAAGAGATAAGCAAACAAAATCCAATGCCATAGGGAAATTATTCTTTGGTAGAGTGTAACATTTGCGCTATTATTCATGTATCCAGCTTTGGAACATTTTGGAATTTTAAAAACTGAAATGCTTGAAATGATTGGAATGTTTGAACATTGGAGTGTTTGGAATATTGGAGTATTACATAACACTTGATAAATGTGAACATTCAGGTCATATGCCAACAACCAAACGTCAGGAGATAGAACACCTTCTAGCATTTCACGCAGCGTTCAAGCATGCGAGTTAAAGAGGTATATTTGAAAGCATTCAAGATAGAGTGGTAGTGTGAAGAGAAGTAGTTAGAGTGATAGCATGAGAAGAAATAGGCACAAGTGGAGGTAAAGATAAATTCAATTTTTTAGGGTTTCAAAAATATCTTCTAAGGAGTGATAAGTAGTAAAGTATTATTTATTTTTTAGATTTTTTGGTAAGGTTTTCTAAGGAGCAATAAGGTTAGAAGAATAATAATGCTATTTAGATTTCAAGCATAGGAGTAATAAGGAAATTATTATTTTTTGTAATGGTAAGTTACTTTGAAGTCTATTAAATCTAAATTTTGAATTTGGTTTTATTTATTAGTTTTTTGAAATTAAAAGATTTTTTTTGCAAATTGATTTGGGAGTCAAAAGGTTTACAACATCAAACTTAGGAGATTAAATTTGCAAAAAATTTATTTTCTTAGTTTCTAATACTTGGGAGACATAAGGACTTCTACTTCATAGGATTATCTAAATTTAGAAACTTTGATTTATTTAATCCTAGGGAGATATAAGGTATTTTACTTCAAAAATCAAAATCTACAAATTCAATGGATAAATTACCAAGAGGAACTTTTCAGCGTAGAAGATACTATCAAAATATAAAACCATATTCTTCAAAAGGAAAAGTTCAATAACAAGGTACATCAAGTGAACAACATTATATTTCTCAAAACTCTTGTCAACAATGCAAAATAATTTCAAGTAAAGCTAATCAAGTGATTCAAACAAAAAAATATCTTTGGTATATAAACTCAGGTGCTAGTCATCATATGACTCGTAATTTGCAATGGTGTGATTGTTTGGAAGAAAAATATAATTTCTATTTGAAAATTATTGATGATAAGAGGTACCTAGTTCATGGAAGTGGTTGTGTAACACCTAGTGCATCATTTTCAGATTTTGTATTAAAATATGTTATGTACATTCCAGGCTTGACAACTAATCTCATTTCAGTTAAAAATTTAGTTAAAAGTGGAAGATCAATTAGTTCAAATGTATAAATTAGAACAATAAATGTATTATCAAGAATTAAAATATGAAAGAGGCTATAGGATTAGTTAAGAATGGAATACATTCGTAGATTCAATTATTTTTTCTCAAGAGCTTATCTTATTTCAAGGTAACATTGTTGAATGCTCTATAAGACAAAGCACATGAAATGAGGATTGGGAACCTTTCTACCATCAAAGGCATTGGGTAAATTCAAATTTCAAGATGATGAAAGAGATGCAAGAATAACAGAATATCACAAGGCCACTTGATACAAAACTGGAATTCTAAATACATTTTATTAATCATCAAGACTTAAATAGTACAAATAGGTTACAAAATATAGAATATGCAATGGAAGCATAATTTGGTTGGTAACAACCAACCCAATGCAAGCATGGTGGCTAACTGACTATAACAAATCCAACTCAACCTCCAACATACAATCTAGTGTGAAGTTTCATGTGGTTAATATTAATAAAATAAGCTTAAGAAATTATGCCTTTGGTATCCTCATCATTCCTCCCCACTTTATAAGCATTGGAATCCAATGCTTTTACAAGAAGGTGGACGAGAACTTGGGAGTGTCGGGTACCACCGATCTTGCACCCCCTATTACAATTTTACAAGGACACTTGCTTACAAAAGCATATAAATGATCTTAATCAAAATAAAGCCCAAAATAAGGCTCTAAACACCTAAAACAATAATAATTAATTTAAAGGTGCTAAATAATTAAATTAATTTGATTTTAAATAATTAATTAAATTAAATTGGAGAAAGATCTAGGGTTTAGCATAATAATGGTAGGAGTATGGGTTGATTGAGATGGACTGGAGGAATGTCATTATGGCATCGGTACCATCATAAAGCGTGCATGCTAGTGATATTTTTTATCTAAAAATGATTGGAAGGAACAATATTTCCTAATGCATGTTGGGAATCATTTGTTAAAGAACAATGGATGTTTAGAATGATGTCAAGCCAGGTCGATTGTAGTGGTTCAACTAGACTCGATGGTGGAAGATGTGGAGTATTTAACCAAGCATGCGCTTATTGGAAAATTTATGGGCATCCAAATTTCTCTTCCATTTGTGGAGGCTTGGGTTAGGAAGACTTGGAACCCTAACAGTGACATGGAGGTAATGCTGAGTTCGAATAGCTATTTTATGATTGTTTTCTCTTGTATTAAAAATTGTAACAAAGCATTTGAATGGGGTCCCTATTTCTATAACCAATTTGGACTCTTTCTTAAACCTTGGCATATGGGTTTCAACCTGTCAAAAGAGCGGTCGTCGTGGGTTCCAATGTGGGTTCAGCTCTCGTGGCTCCCATTGGAATTCTAGAGAAATGACATCTTGCATATGATTGCCCTTATTCTTTGGAAACCATTTGGACCATCACAACAGACGATGGAGAAAAAAGTAATTTTTGTTACCCGTATCTATGTCAAAATTGATTTAAAGAGTCCTATTCTAGATTCTGTTAAAATATGATTTGGATCATCTACATGGGTTCAACAACTTGACTATGAATCTCTTCCATTTTGCTTCTGGATCTGTCATGAATATGACCACCTACAAAGAAAATTTTCTAATTTTATCCTACCTATGGCTTCAAATTTTGTTCCCTCTCAATTTGCACAAAATATAGATAAATAAAAACCCTCAATAAAGGAAGGGGATCGAAATAAGGAAGGCTTTGTTTTTGTAAAATCCCAAAATAGAGGAAGAAGAGTAAAAAGAGCCCTTAAGGATAGCCAACTAGATACTTTGTTCAATCATTTTGAGATACTAAATGATCTTGATCAGTGCATGGAGTTACCTAAAATGTCGTTACCTGATGCAGATATAACAGGGCCAAATCAGATATATTTTCTTGAGGTAGAACCTTAGGAATCATATCTAGTGAGTTTAAATGAAGAAAATATGGCTTTGGCTTCGAGTACAGGTGATATGGTTATAAAGTGGCATAGATATAGTTGTGCTCTCTCCTACTCAGGCACTGATGTAGTCATCCTTGGACTACAAAACTCCTACGGTGTTGGGATTGCAGTAAAAAATAATTAAAAAATGTGCTTCGGATAAGAATATGAAGGTGGGTCAAAAGAAAGACCAAGATAAAATTAAGTTAATGGGGAAGACTTTTGTGGAGTTAGGCTTGGTGAGAAAATTAGACTCCCATTTTTCTAACCCCCAAAAATTATTATCCTCTCATGGAATGTAAGGGGGTTGAATAACATCCCTAGATAAAAAGTTGTTCATGATTTGATTCGTGTACATTCTCTGGATGTGGTGTTTATTCAGGAGACTAAATTGACTACTAATGGTATGTTCAATATTACTCCCAATTTGTAGAGAAGGAGTCAATTCCAGTGTATTGGTGCATCTGGATATGCTAGTGGCGTTGCTTTTTTATGGGATCCGATTAATATCTTTCCTCTTACTTGGATTTCCAGTAGATGTTCTATTTCAATGATAGGGTATGATAATATATCTGGTAAAACCATCCTACTTACAAATGTGTATGCTCCTATTGATTATGATGGTAAATTAAATTTGTGGGAGCACATTGACTTTGTGAGAATTTTTGCTCCCTTGTACCCATGGATTTTGGTTGGAGATTTCAATTCTATCACTTGCCTGGAGGAGAAACGCAGTGGAGTTGATCATCTCAAGCCTTTTCTTCTATATTCAATGCTCATATATAGGCCTTGAACTTGGTTGACATCAAGCTGGATAATGGGATATTTACCTAGAACAATAGAATATGTGGGGAAGAGTCTATCTCAGAGAGACTGGATAGGTTTATGATCTCTAGTTTTTGGATTGATAATAACAAAATCTATAGTTCTATGATTTTGTAGGGTAGGGGATATGTTCTTTGGCCTATCAAAATATTTTTTCTTGAGTTTAGGATAAAGAAGAATCCTTCCTTTAAGTTTCAACTTATGTGGCTTCGAGATCCTAAGATTCATGATTTTATGCGAGGTTAGTGGACCAATGGCAAACCTTCTCATGGCACCGCTATGTATTCCTTTATGAAGTGGCTACAATTTTTTAAGCATAGATTGAAGAGGTGGAATAGTCTAAATTTTAGGAACCTTTCCTTGGCTAAGTTGGTGGCTCTTAAGAAGGTGGAATAAGCTTCAAGGAATATTAGAGATCATGGACTCATAGAGGAGGTTCTCTTTGAGGAATCTGAGGCTACGAAAGAACTTGCTGAATGGGAGCAAAGGGAAGAAATTTTTTGGAAATAAAAATATTGAGTGGATTGGCTTCAGGAATGGGATAGGAACACGGACTTATTTTTTAACTCAATTAAGGCTCACCATAATGGTAACCTAATTTCCTCTCTTGTGAATTCTCAGGGTGCCCTTCTCTCTTCTTTCAGGGAGATTTCAAAAGAGACTAAGAGGTATTTTTCCTCTCTCTTCAAGGACTCCCTCTCAAATGATGAGGATGAAAATATTATTCTAAACTATATTCCCCTTTATGGGCCCAATTTCCCTTGAGGAGTTGGAAAATGTTGTATTCAAGATGAAAAGGGAAAGCCCTGGGCTTGGATGGATTCCTGATTAAGTTTTATCATGATTGTTTGGAGTTAATAAAATTTGATCTTCTAGAGGTGGTCCATGAGCCCCAAAAGAACAAACAGATGCTAAGTGCCCTAAATTCTACCTTTGTGGTGCTTATTACCAAAAAATAGGGAGAATATTTGGATATGTTCAGGCCTATTACTCTCTGCAATGTTGTGTATAAGATCATTACAAAAAATTTGTTGAGAGGCTAAAGATATGGTTGAGTAAAATCATCTCTGAGGAGCAATATGGGTTTTTTTCTAGCTATAAAATCTTGGATGGGGTTGTTATTGCTACAAAAGCTATTTACTCAATGGAAACTTCTAAGGAGAAATCTATGTTTATTAAGTTGGACATGGCCAAATCCTATGACCGGATCAAATGGTCATTTCTTCATAAAGTTCTTACTACTTTTTTCTTTGATGAGGAATGGATTATATGAGTGATGAGTTGTGTTTCTTCTTCCTCATTCTCTATTCTTGTTAATAATGAGCCATCGGGGCTGTTTGAGGCTTTGAGGATATTGAGGCAAAGGGATCCTCTATATTTTTATTTGTTTATAATTATGGCAGAAGGGTTGGGAATACTGTTCAAGTCTCATGTTAGACATGGTCTCATTCAGGGTTGGAAGTGGGATAACAGTTCACCACCTCTTTCCCACCTTCAATTTTTTGATGATACATCTTTGCTAGTAGTTGCAACTACCAAGAAAGCTGGCAACATTAGATGATCTCTTGAAATTTATATTGGTGCTTTTGGGTAGTTGATTAATGAGGATAAGTC
The DNA here is from genome assembly GCA_028583015.1 of Wollemia nobilis. NCBI lineage: Eukaryota > Viridiplantae > Streptophyta > Pinopsida > Araucariales > Araucariaceae > Wollemia > Wollemia nobilis. The sequence continues at coordinate 3,024,098 of JAQPPZ010016675.1, forward strand.
TTCTATTTTTTTCTTCAATGCCTCTCTTATTCAAGCTAAGATTGCTATAATTCTAAGATTCCAGGTCAGGACTCCCCCCTTCATTTATCTTGGTATTTTTTATTTTGTCTCATCCTCTACCTAGATATTCTTGGTAGTCTATGCTTGATAATTTTAGAGGGAAGGTGAATCACTATACTATTATATGGCTCTCCTTTGTAGGTAGAGTGTTGCTTTTAAAATATTTTGTTCAAGCTTTACCCATTTATAGGTAATTTGTGTAAATAGTTGCCTCTCATTTTATCAAGGACATGGATGCTTTGTCAATATAGTTTTTGTGGTCTAGAAAACTTGCTCAATCTAAATGGAGTTTGGTTAGGTGGGATTCTATTTGTATGTCAGTTCAATAAGGAGGCCTTGGGTTGTGACAAACAGCTCTTTTTGAGTAGGCTTTGGCTACAAAACCCTACTGGAGATGGTGTACTTCTCAATATTAGATTTGGGCTAAAATCTTATCTTGTAAGTACTTGAGAGGTAATTCTGAGGCTGAGATCTCTAGAGTCAGCTTGGTTGGGAAAGGTTTGGTTATCTAGGACAGTCTAAAAAGAGGGGCTAATATAATTAAGGTTTATTCTAGATTTACAATTAGAGATCAAATCCTCTTTTCTGGGAGGATTCTTGGGATGGCCACCCTCCTATCTTGACTCAATATCCTAGGTTATGTTCCCTAAGTGTTTGTTTCTTGGAAGTGGGTTGGTCTCATGTGGAGGACTTTAAAAGAATCCAATATTTTGGTAATCTAGATATGTACAAGTGGAAATTTCCATAGAAATATTCCTAGGGAGGATTTTCCAAGGACTGAGATGTGTTTGCTCTTATTCTTGCGGGGAGACCCTGCTCTTCATTGAGGGGTAAATACATTTTGGATTGGAACCTTGATCCCAAGGGAACCTACTCTATAGCCTATGGTTATCAGGTTCTTGATATGCAAAAGTTCATAAGCATCCCTGTCACATGGTGGAAAAAGGTGTGGAACAAATTTTCTTTGCCTAAATGTAACTTTTTTCTCTAGTTGGTCGCTCGTAATAAATGCCTCACTTGGGATAACATGAGGAAGAGGGGATTTTAGGGTCCCTATTTTTGTGTCCTTTATGGTAATAATGAGGATGACTCTTCTCATTTATTTTTCCAATGCTCCCTTGTCAAAGACATTTGGTACCGTTGGTGGAGTGCCTGGAACCATCCTTGTTTTCATGTGCTCTCTCTGGTGGAGTTTTGGAGCAGTCTGGGAAGACCTTCAGCCAATACCCCCTTCCTATAGGTGGCTTGGAATTCAGGCCCTTCTTGCATCATCTAGAATATTTGGCTTGAATGGAACCGTTGCATATTTCAGGGTAGACATTTGGCTATTCAAAAGATATGGCAAAGGATATTATGTATAGTTCAGGAAACTATCCATAGAAAATGTGATGTGGATCCTCTTTTGGACTATAGGAAGGAGAAAGTATGGTAGGCCCTTGGTCTCTTTGGGGTTGGTGCAGACTCTTCTCACCCTAGCAGGGTTCCCCAACTCAAAAGAAAGTTTGGAGAGATGGTAGGTGGAGGTCACCCCCTAGAGAAGTTTTGAAAATTAATACTGATGGGTCATCCAGGGCTAATCCTGGACATGCTGTAATTGGTGGTGTTGGGAGAGACTCTTCTAGCATAGTCAGATTTTTCTTTTCCATTTATAAAGGTGTTCAATCCAAAAATTTATGGAATCTATTATGATTCTCGAGGCCTTGCATAGGGGGTTTTCCCTTGGCTGGTGCAGGAGCATCTACGAGTTCGACTCTCAAAATTTGGTTAATATTTTTAAAATATATATATATATATATATATATATTGGAGGTTGTTAATTGGTGTTTGGCCTCTGTGGCTATTTTTATTCTAAGAATTAGTGAAGAGTTTGAATTCATCTCCTTTGTGCACATACCAAGGGAATGGAATGGGGTTGTTGATTATTTGGTCAAAAGAGCTTCTGAGCTTTCGGGTCCTTGGATTACGGATAACTGGGAGAGTCTCCCAGCTGGGAACTCAGCACCTCTAGGAGTTGATCCACAAATATATCCATACTTAATGTGGTTTGTTCTTGTTGTTTTCTTTGGGTTTCAACCCTGTCTGGTGGCTTTAGCATGTTTTGTTGTTTATTTAAGTCTTGTTTGGGGGCTCTGTTGTACTCTCTAATCTTGTCTTCTTATCAATAAATTTTTACCCCTTTATTTAAAAAATTAATTAAATTAAATTGATTAATTAATTTTTGAAAAAAATTAATCAATTATTTTTTAATCAAAATAAAATTAATTTTTTTCCCATAGGGGAGGGTCGTGCATGCAGTCAATTTGACTGCGTGCGGCCTACGTAGAGTGTATCATGCATAGGCATGTTGCTCCCATGTGGGGGTATGCTAGCCTTGCATGGGTGCACAAGCCACATAGCAGTCGTATGTAAAATGCACACGCTCGCTTGCACATTAGCCTAGTCCATGTGGGGCCATGCTGGACTTGGTCTTGTGTGGTTGCATAGGCCGCATAGTAGTCACATGTAAAATACATGTGTTGACTTACATGTTTTTCTATAGTGCCTATGTGATAGGAATGCGAAGACGTGCTCCATACACGTGGAGGCACATGTAGGCTAGTCCTACCACGTGTCCCTCTACACCCCTTCCTCCTATGTAAATGCAAGGGGGGATAGGGGGGTTTGCCTGAGCAGCCTATGCTACTCATTGCACATAGTGCAGGCATGGGGTGGGCCTGTGATGTGACCCTCCCTCCCACATGAAGGTAAGGCCCTATCTATGTAACATGTGTTGTGCACACTTGGCTGCTTATTTTTCTTTTTTCATTCATGCATAGGTGCATGCAAGAAGAAAAATAACCCGATCTCTCTGTAAAAATAATTTTCAGTCTTTGATGCAAGCAGCAACTGGGGAAAGAATCTGAAAATCATGATCAATTGAGGCAGCGGTAGTGGCCAAGGAGATGGTCAATTTGCATTGCAAATATTTCAATTGTGGTAAACCAGAGGGTCAAAAAATAGATCCAACAGCATAACAAGATCCACCATCTATGGTGGAAGTAAAAGATGTGGGATCTTCTTCTGGATCTTCATCGGGTAAATCTTCAATTTCTTCAAGAAAATATATTGCTTCAAAAGCAACAAAGAGGTCTTCTTCACAGAGACCTTCAAATTCTGCATTGATAGTAATATTTTCCAATGGAAGGATGATGGGCTTTATACCCATATATCCTTGTTCAAATCCAAGTATTGCTTTAGATATTTTTTTAGCAATACAAATTTCTTCTTCTACACAATTTTGTTCTTTTGCAGAATTTTTTTTCTTTTGCAAAATTTATTTCTTCTAGAGAGATTTATGTAGTAATTTTTTTTTTGTAGCAATTTCCTCTACAGGAAAATTTTATTTTGTCGCAATAATTTTTTCTTATTTTGTAGATTTTGTTGTTTGTAGTTTTTCTACAGCAAATTGAATTTCTGTAGCAATTTCTATAGGAATTTCTTCTGTGACAACCATTTCTTCTATAGGTTGTGCAACTTGAATCTTCTAGATATTAGCAATGATCAATTTGAGTCGTTGCTTCAAATATTCAAAGAAAAATTGATCTTGGATAGACAACATGGTGCCCTACCCAGATAGGAGAAGAATATACTGCTCTAATACCACTGATGTAGGACTAGAATTTTGAATGCATTTTTATTAATCATCAAGACTTAAATAGTATAAATAGATTACAAAATATAGAATATGCAACGAAAGCATAATTTGGTTGGTAACAACCAAACCAATGCAAGCATGGTGGCTAACTGACTGTAACAAAGCCAACTCAGCCTCCAACATACAATCCAACATGAAGTTTCATGTGGTTAATAATAATAAAATAAGCATAATAAAAAATGCCTTTGATGTCCTCATCACCACTTGTATATTGATGGTCACTTGAAGGATGAAGATCTATATTGAATATTAAACTCTTCAATAAATAAATAATGTAATACATGGGTTGTTGGAGAATATTACATTATTTGGTACATGCTAATGTACCTTCATGGTACACCTTGTAAATATTAGACTAGGGTTGAGTCTTAGATTAGAGTGTGAGTAAATATTTTATGTAATGTAATAATTTACAAGAAATGCACAAGTGTCATCTGAGTAAGTGTACAAGTGTGATGTGTGTATATGTACACAAGTGTCCTTAGATTAGAGAGTGCTAAGTGAAGATTCATGTATAGATGTGCATACAATATAGATTTATGTGTATGCAAGTGTCAAGTAGGGAAGCCAAGAGTCATGAGACTTGGCATAAGGAAAGGAATAGTCAAGTAACCAAAGAGTCACTCTACAATGGCTATATATTACTCCATAGAGGGATATAGCATTCATAGCATTCATAGTGAGCATAGCGAGTATAGAGAGCATTGTTATCATCATTGTAATAGAGTTTATGATACATTTGTAAGAGGAAGAGAAGTAATAAATATTGCATACATTTATGAGCAACTAATATTGTAAGTTGTGCTACATGCTTTGTACATGTATGATTCAAGCTATTATATTCATATTTCTACATATTAATGAATGTTATTTGATATATTATAAGCCTTGATTTACATATTAGTTGGCTCATATTATTCTTATTTACATCATTATCTTGATCTTACTATATTATAGCTATCATATATTTGATCTTGTGAATTTTATCCTATGAGTTTACATTAATATTAAGGCTTCAAAAGCCATCTATTTTGATGTCTTGAAAGACCTTAATCTCATTAGTCCATACCAAGACAACATTCTTTTTTAGCATCTTAGTAATCAATCTAACCATCTAAGAAAAATTGGTTATGATTTTGGCAACAAACTATATTTTACCTAGAAAATGCCATATTCCTTTGATTGATGAGGTCAAGATAAGGTCTTGAATGGATTTTATCCTATTAGGATCAATGTCTAAGTCATATTTTGACACCATATAACCTAATAGTTTATTGTATTTGACCATAGAGATAGACTTTTTGGGATTGAATGAGATACTAAACTCTCTACAACTCTTAAATGTTGGAAAAAAAATCTAATTTTGGGATTATATTGTAAATTCACCTATGTATAAAGGTGAATAATAAAATTAGATATCTAAGATTTAATATAAATTAAAAATAGAGGTATTTAATTTATTTTTATTAATATGTATATATACCTAGGTTAGACTAATATATATTAAGGTATATGGATAAAATAAATATATACCTATATTTATTTTATGCTACACCTTAATATTATTAATCCTATATTACTAAATTAAAATAATTCCAATATCTAGTCTAACTCTAGTCAACTCAAAGTCAAAGGTGACATGGCATGAGACTTGAGTGTGGTGGCATGTGTGGGGCACATAATGGCATGTGGTATGAGTGTGGTGGCATGTGGCATGAGTGTGGTGGCACATGTTGTGGAGGTTTTCCTCCATGACTATTTTCTAATGGGAGGATAGCCCAAACTATATATTTGGGCTAAACTCCTTGTGTTGATAGAGAGTTAACTGTGTAGTGCTAATTATGCAATGCTAACTATGCAATGTGAACTATGGATATCTAAGTGTATAGAGCCAACTATGAGACACTATCATTTACTTGAGATATTGATGATTTGCATCAATCACATTTGAGGGAAAGGCTTGTATATTTTGTTGAAGATAATACAAAAGTGAAGATATGGTTTTGGCCATTTTTTTTCCTTTTATGGGATTTCTACATAATATTGGTGTCTTTTATGTGGTTTTATTTATTCCTATCCTACCTTACAGTTTTTTTAAATTTAATAAATTTTATGCTATTTACATTTGTGTAATATATATTTGGCATACTTTTTTCTTGTTACTGGATAATAAAGGATGTACTCGGGTCCTCCACCCTTGACAAATTACAACTATATTCTTTAGAGATTGATAATAGATACACTTCTCAGCTTAATTGAGATGCTATAGCTAGAAACCTACATCATTTTACATAAAATATTTGAATTCTAGATTTTCATTTTTTGGATCTTTTCAATTTTCTGTATGAATACAAATATTTCAAAATTTAGCATCCTTCTTGACATTTTCCTATAGACTTCACATTACCAAAACTTCACCTCTACTATCTATGTCTTGCATCTTAGTAGAGTAATATTTCGAAAACATCACATTATCATAGTTTGCTTTACCAAATCTAGATTGCTAGTTTCCTTCCTGAAGCACAAGTGCAACCACAAAAATTATAATAAATAGTCTATATGAAAACACATTACTATTGCAATATAAAGTAGATATTACCACTATAAAACATTAAAATAAAACGTAATCATTTATGGATTCAACCAATCAAAATTTTCTTGTCAGCTTCAACTAAACTTACTACTTCCTCTAACCATGGAAACAAGAATTTAACTTCATGATCCTCAATAAAAATATCTCTATTGGCTATCCTATCTGCAAATTTGTTACCTTCCCTTAATGTATGTGTAAACCTAATTTCTTCAAACTCTTTAGAAATATATTGAATTTCCATAATTATCTCTTGTATTATCCATGGAGCCTTTGCATTCCTCAAAATTGCATTTATTACTATGAGAGAATCACCTTCCATCCATACTCTATTCCATTTCATTTTTTTGCATATTTTTAACCTTTCTAAAGCTTCCCAAGCTTCAACTTCATTATTTGTCTTAAATCCACTATTGAAATCGTAATGAGACAAAATCTCTCCTTTATTATTTCTAATTATTCCTCCTCATACTAATCTTGGGTTTCCTTTAAAAGCTTAATCAAAATTCAATTTAACCCACTCCACATCTAGTGGTTTCCACTTTATATTTTTTACCTTCATTTTACTTCTCTTGTACCCAACATCATAATTTCATTTAATGACCTGTCTCCATATATCAAGGCTCTCTGCTTCTATATTAGTGACTGGGTGAGTTGATAGGGTTGGTTTAGACTCCTCTATGGCTAAACATATCTTCCTTTTCATTACCTCTAAATTGCTTTCCTTTCCTTTAAATATTCTTCTACTTCTTTCTAACCATACAGTCCAAAGTATTGTATATTTTGATATATCTCATATTGTTTGCAAAGCCTCACTTTTATAAGTGCTCTACCATATTTGGCATACTAATAATTTATTGCTTGAGTTTATTTTAATCTGTTGTATTTGGTAGATTTTGCTTACTTCATCCCCTTTCATTAAATATTAACTCCAAACATTCAATATGCTTATTCCTATATTTGTAATACATGATTAAATCATCAAGGTATAAGGATTATATCACTTACAAGTTTGGTGAAAGCATTTAGTCATTATCACATGGTAGCACTAGCTTTGACAACCCAAAGGCATTCTCTAATAAGGAAAGGTTCGTCATTTAGTGGTGAATATTGCCTTATGTTGGTTGACATCCTTGATCCATATCTTTTTGCATCCTAAGAAACCATCCAAGAGTGACAAAATCTAAGACCTTGGTATATTTTACAAGACTTGATCTATGGGTAGCAAGGGATAATGATCTTTTAATGAAGCTCTATTTAGATTTCTAAATTCAATGCATAACCTTATATCACATTTATTTTTATGCATAAGAACTAAATTGAATACCTAGGAGGAATATTTAATCAAAAATATGACTTGGTACTATAAGCACTTCAAGAGTTCCTTTTTCACTACTTCAATTTTAAGGGTTTTTGTTGTTTTTATCAAAAAAAATTGTTACTAGTTTCTAGTTCAATTGTATGTTTTATGATAATTTGGTCATATACCTTGAGATATTCATACAAACATGCAATAATATCCTCCTATTCATCAGATTGTTTCTTGAATAAGTTGATCTCTTCCTCTATGCACTCATTCCCAAGAAAAAAATTATTTCCCTTGATAATTTTGATAGGATGGTATGAAGAACTTTTCATCTTGGGACTTAATTTCCTAATGTTATCATTTAGATTAAATAGGATTTCTAGAGTAATTAACCCCTTGGGTAGGTGATTTATTTTAAACTATATAACTCCATATTTGATGTTATTCCTATATTCATTTTTCTTCTTGGTGTGTTGGGTTTCCTTAATTAGGAATTAATGATTTACTCATTGTTGTTGATGACTTACCAGTGATTAGAGTTATCAAGGACTATTGACCTAAAAATGACTTCTAGTTCTTTTGTATTATCCCACATGTCTATGATGAGATTAAATCTTATCACCATACATGCCAATTCATTTTCTTTGGTATTCAACTCCTTGGAAAACACTTTAATTTAATGTTTGACAAAGCTCTCTAGTAAATCCTAGACTGAGAGTTTAAATGACTTCAAGTACTTATTTTTCAAGGCATATTAATTTGGAGTTACTATATATCCTTAGGTTCTTAATATCCATTTTTAAACTTTTCTCAATCCAGTGCATAGTGCCTCATATTGGGCCTTATTATTGGTATAAATGAATAGTAATTGACATGTAGAATTGCTTTATAGACCTCTGGGGTCAATGAATTAAATGCCAGTACCTACCCCATTTTTTATTTTGGTGTCATCAAAGTGCATTGTCCATGGTTTGTATGCTCCTTTAATTATTATATTTGGTATGTTAGATAGTTCTTTTATACCAAGATAATTCCTAATATTAGTGTTATCAAAATCAATCTTTGGATATGTTTTATCATGAAGCACCTTGATTTTCATATCAATCTTGGAGGTTTGATCATATTTAGGTCCATCATCATCCTCTATAAAATCTATGAGTTTATTTCAATGTACTATGCCATCCTAATCTAGCTTGTGTAGTAAGTAATTACAAGGAATATCATTCTCAATTCTAATCACTTTTCCATTTTTGGGCACATTATTGTGGGTATAAACCATCACATAGTACTCAACCCCTAATAATTTGTGTTTATTCTCTAGACAATAGCATGTCAAAGTATAGGGAATATCAATGACTATCACATTTTTACCACTATCAACTCTAGGTGCTTGAAGGTCATAATAAGATCTTTGAGAACTCCTACTATATTCATCCTATTGTCATCCATTAGATTGGATACCTAGTTGTCTTAGTGTATTATAACCCCATTTCTTCAAAGATTGATTTTGGCATCATTGTCATTACTACCCCAAATCAACTATGCAACTTCTTTACAAGTATTTTTCAATTTTTAGAGTCACATAAAATGGAGGTGGCTTAGTATTTAGGCTTTAGGAGATTTAATATATCAACCACATTAATCTATATATTAGCTAGATGTTCTACTATCATGTTCTATTGTTTATTTATATTGACTTCTATAGATTTTGATTGATTGATTATTCTTAGCATAACTTCTTTCTTACTCTTTCAAAGCTTCATCCAATAGATAACATTGATTAGGTAAAGCTAGCACCTCTAGCATGCTTACTTTGATAGGCATTTTTTTATCTCTTTAGAAATGTTAAATTTAAACTTGACATAGCTACTCTCACTATGTGTGGTAAACTTTCTATATTATTTTGTAGTTATTATACAATCTTCACTTGTGAGAGAGGGATATTTTAGATGTAGCTATTCCTCATTTGGAGTTGATTCTTTTCCTTATTGCTCCTCTTGTCTATAGATTTATCTATTCTTCCTTTTATTTTTTATCCCTTTCTCCATATCTATTCATTTATCCTTACTCATTTGCACCTTTGCTTGAGCCGTATCCATGGAATATTTTTCTTTTGTTTCATTTGTTACATAATTATAAACCCTTTATCCTTCAAATGTAATGGAAACCTCCTTCTTCTAAGCATTGGTGTACCCATATTTGTGTCTATTTTTGAATCAAGGGTTGTTCTTCATATACCTTTAGCTTGCTTCTAGTATCAACCCCTTGTTGATTAGCACATATGAAATTATCCTCAATTGTAGACTCCTCATTTGGTTCAATGGTGCTAAAATTGGCAAAGATTGCATTACTAGGGGTTGGCAAGACAACAACTGACTATTGTGGTTGAGGTTGTTGGTATGTAGGCTGACTTACTCTATGTCTTATTTGACCCAAGATAACAACTTTTTGAGCCTAGCATTGTAGTCATACTCATTTGGGAATATTTTATGGTTGAAGTGCATTCTATAGGGTTGTGTCCCACATTGTAAAGGAAGCACCAAAATGTATTAACCTTTGAGTTTGAATTTACCATATTTTTTTGGACTTGATTAGTTCCCTGATTAACACCTTATTGAGGTACATGATCTTTAATGAGGTAGGGGGTCCTTTGAGGTTGCTAATTTAGGGTTATGACCATTGTCTTTTCTTAGCATTGCTCTTATTTATAATGGTATTTTGCACTTCAAATACTACACTCATGCCAATATTATTATTTAATCATTGTTCATGTTTGAAAAATTAGAAAGTGATGGTGATTGTGGTTGAAAAGTGATAATTGATGATGAATTATAGCCAAAATACATGACAATATATGTAGAGTGATGAGCACCAGAAATGCTCATATTTTGTACATATTTCTTTGATCAATATGCGACTGTATAATAAGGATTGCGTACTTTTATGAATGATTATATAGATATTTGATATAATTATGCATGTTATATAATTTGTGTGTTTTTAGTATGTTTTGTGGAATTGCAGTTGATTTAGTTAGATTTGGAACAATCGATGTCCTTTTGATGGACCTGACACTTTATTTCATCGGGGGTCAATGTAGAGAACATAGGCACCTCCCTACAACCGAAAGGTGCCAAGGGATAAGCGCCTCCCTACAATCAGAAGGTGCCAAACAAAATATGAGCGCCTCCCTACAGTCAGAAGGCACCAACTAAATGCGAGCACCTCCCTACAATCGGAATGCGCCAACCAAAGACAAGTGCCTCCCCATAGTCAGAAGGCACCAACAGAATGCAAGTGCCTCCCCACATTCTAAAGGCTCTAATAGAAGGCAAGCGCCTCCCCATAGCCAGAAGGCGCTAATAGAATGCAAGCGCCTCCCTACAACTAGAAGGTGCCATGATAAAAAGGTACGTTCCTCATAAGGAAGGCGCCACTGATTCTTTGCCCGTTGACCAGATTTGAATGACGTGGACGATAATGGCTAGTGCAGTTCTACCTCTGCATCATGCAGAGCTAAATTGGATATAGCACCAATGTATCAAAATGTCTTACTAATGCTAGGAAAAGCACGAACCGAAATGAACATGCCACCATCAAAATAGAATTCTAGACGTCGATTGCATTCGCTAGACTGTTCTAATTTAGTTTGGGAAGAATCGACTATTGTAACCACTTCTGTAATAGAATTTCTACAAGTGTGTTATATAAACACATGTATATCGTTCTGAGGAATATATAGAAATAATTAATAAAGATCCATTTAGAGTTACAAAAGATATATTGTAATACGTCAATAAATATATTACAGTTCCAGAAGTTCTAAGCACGTGTTCGATCGGGAAGAAGCTTCTAGAGCCTGGGCCCACTCCAAGCCAGTATTTCTTCCCCATTTCCTTTTTGTTTATTTATTTTAATTAGTTTAGTGCTTCCATAAGAATGTTCATTAGTTTGCTAGTTCCAGTATTTGCAGTAGATTTATTTTTAGGAATATGTACATGATTTATTTCTATAGATTTAATTTTGTTCTTCTTACATAATTTATTGAGGAGTGCGGGAATGATTGACAACCATTTCAAGAACACCCTCCAAAATGTAGGATTAGTAGATTCACCTCCAGTGGTATTGTAGTAACCAAATTCTAACTCTTTGCAAGTTTACAAAGCTCCATGGGTTGATAATTAAATGCACGGGCATGTGACAAAAATAGGAAATCATTCACCTTGTTTGGCCCGCAATATTTTGGCACTATTTTTGGGGAAGCGTCTTAATTAGATTACTTACAATACCCTGAAACCTTACATCTGACATTGTATGAGTTCTTCGAGAAGAAGAGGACCTGACAGTCGCTTTATAAGAACTAATCCATCAGGACCTGAGTCACCCGAGCATTTTGGATTTGAGTTAGACTCACCCGACCTACCAGCGGTCCATTGGAGTGAGGAACCACACTTTGTGCAAAGTGTCACCTCATCCCATCAATAAGGGGATGAGCGAATCATCATAAATCCCCTATTTAATAGGACTCCTCTAGAGGAAGCCCTATTGTGGAAGGCTGTGGAGTATCAGACGATCTCGCCAGACAACCTTAGAGCATTGACTTAGAAATTTTTAAACGATCGAAAGGCCATAAATGCTGCATTAGAAACCACATTTCCCAAAAAAATGGTAGATAATGATGAAGTATCATCTGGATTTAGTTTCCCAATAGAGGAGGGAGTAGGAGATACCAAAATGAAAAACATATCCCCTGCTCACCTTTCGTCCTTCAAAGGACACCCGACTGAGGACCCTGACCTATTTTTATTCAAGTTTGATGTTTTGTGCAGGTCTCGTGGATTACAAATCAAACACGCAAAAGTTGAAATTATTTCCTTCTACATTAGACAATGCAGCTCTACGATGGTTCATCGGTCTGGGAGACAAACACATCACCACCTGGGACCAGATGAAGAAGCTCTTTCTAGAGCAATATCAAGATTTTAGGAGAGCAATAGACTCTAGGGAGGAGGTCCTGATCATGACACAAAGATAATATGAGTCTCTCGAGGAGTATTGGGAGATATTTAACTTTAATCTTCAACGGTCCCCTCACTCGAAGCTATTTGATAAGTCCCTCAAAAGCATCTTCTTGAGGGGACTTACCAATGAGTCACTAGAGGCTCTCAACATGATCTCTGGAGGTGATGTCTATCAGCATGCTATGGATGACATCTGACAATTATGTTGAAACTACTTGAGAAGGCGAGGCAAATTCACCACCAAAACCATGAAGGTGACTGCTTCAGCCACCAAAACAGAAATAGGCAACATGTTGGAGGATTTGAAGGGCAAAATGCTCTCATCTCTAGCACTGTAGATGGATACGCTACTGTTAGAAAAGAAGAAACAAGAAAATGACGTAGCATTAGCCTATTTTTGCCCAAAATGCAGAGGAAGGCATTCAAAGAATGCATGTCCAAAAAAACAAGGTCAGAGTATGCGCAGTTTGTAGGCTGAATCATAAAACTCGATTGTACCCACAATTGCCCAGTAACCAGGAAGCGATTGAGAGCACAGAGTCCTACTTCATAGGCAATAGGAAGATTTGGCCATAGCCCCCTATGGGGAATATACCAACCAGAATTCCATCATATGGGGGAGGGCCATACATGCACCAAGGACCCCCTCAACCACCTAATATGGGGTGGTGGGGACCATCACCCTAGACTAATGCACCCCCATCAGCATTTCTAAATCAACAGCCATGGATGCCATATCCATATCTTGGGCAACAGTGGAGAGGCCACAATGCATGGAATCAGAATCCATAGAGTGCAGCATCTGCTCACATCCAACAGAACTTACCAGCATTGCCAGCAGCAAGACCTACATAGCTACCAGCACAACCGACAGCAAACCTGAATAATAGAGTAAATTAGCCGACATACAACATAGAAGGTGAGATGTATCATATGTATAATATTCAGCTTAGATTAGGTAGGTAGCTAGGAGTAGAGACACCGCCTCTGGTAGAAGAGGAGGAAGAAATAGTAGAGACACCTCCACTGGTAGAAGAGGAGGAATAAATAGAGGAGACACCTTTGGTAGAAGAGGGAAAAGCACTTGAGAGAGCGGAGGCTCCATTTCCTAGCCGAATGTAGGAACAAAGAAAAACAACACAACCAAAATTTGACATCTTGTCGAGCTTGAAGAATCTCACGATGATAATCCCATTATTTCAAGCAATTTGAGATGTCCCCATTTACACCAAGGCAATCAAAGAAATGTGTCTAAGGAGACCGGGATGAAAATATACCTAGACTATCAACATCATGGGTAAATTGGTAGATCTAATGATGGGTGGAACACGTCATCCGAAGTATGCAGATCTAGGCAGCCCAGTGCTGACCGTAAAAATTAGAGGACATTCCCTATCCAACACATTGGTTGACCTTGGGCCAGCCATCAACGTGATTCCTCAAGAGACCATGCAGAGGCTGCAACTCATGAACCTAAAGCCAACCACGACAATGTTGTAGTTAGCCGATCGATAAACTGTGTCGTCAAAAGGGATGCTGGAAGATGTGATTGTAACAGTCAGTGCATGGGAATATCCAACCAATTTTTTAATTTTGCAAACCAAGACCAGGCTGGGCGGTTACCCGCTCATTTTGGGAAGGCCATGGCTAGCAATAGCTGATGCTTACATCAGCTGTCGGGATGGGCTAATGACCATCTCCAATAGGCAAAATGTCAAAATGCTGACCATTTCACCACCAGCTCAGTCTATGGACTCAACAAAAAAACCCAGGATCACCGAGCATGGAACTATGGAGTTTTCCATAATCCATCCAGTGATGACCTTGGAGGAGGTGGTAGAAGAGGATGAGGATGGTGCTATCATGGAGTTTCTCCATGGAGAATCATCCACCCCCACACCTGGATCACCATTGACTGGCACCCAAGATTAGCACATTCGACAAATACACATTGGGCCAGGGAGGATATTAAACATCAATAGCAGGTTGACACCCACACAACTAGAAAAATTGGAAGAGCTTCTGGTCAAACACCAACAAGCATTTGCATGGGACTACATAGATATGCATGACATTAGCCCAAAAATATGTACCCATCAGATTTATTTAGATGACCAGGCAACTCCTAGTCGATATCCACAGAGAAGGATGAACCCAGCAATGAAAGACATTGTCAGAGAAGAACTGCACAAAATTCTGGCTATCGAACTCATATATCCATTTTTTGACAGTGAATGGGTATCACCATTAGTGGTGGTCCCAAAAAAGAATGAGAAATTGTAGATCTGCGTGGACTACCGAGCGTTGAACAAGGTGACTAAGAAAGACCACTTCTTGCTCCCATTCATTGATCAGGTCTTGGACACACTCTCAGGAAGAAAATACTTCTCCTTTCTATATGGTTTTAGTGGTTACAACCAGATCCATATAGGGGAAGAAGATCAAGATAAAACAACGTTCACCTGTCCATGGGGAACGTTTGCCTATAAGGTATTGCCTTTTGGACTGTGCAATGCATCGACCACCTTTCAAAGGGCGGTGCTTAGTATATTCTCTGATATGATAGGATACGGGGTGGAAGTATACATGGACAACTTCACCACCTATGGAGAAACCTTCGAGGAGGCAATGACAAATCTAGAAAGAATGCTCGATAGGAGCAAGGAAAATTATTTGTCCCTAAGTAATGAAAAATGTTTTATGATGATGCAAGAAGGCATCGTGTTGGGACATCACCTCTCTGCGGAAGGAATAAAATTAGACAAGAGGAAGATCGACGTCATCAGAGACCTACCTAGCCCTAGAACGTAGAAGGAGGTAAGAAGTTTCCTTGGATCAACCGGGTACTACCGACAATTTATCACCAAATTTAGTAAGATTGCCAAACCACTACACACCCTACTTTCTAAGGACGTAGAGTTCAATTGGATGGGAGATTGTGAAGAAGCATTCCAATTGTTGAAAGAAAAATTGATATCTGCATCGGTCTTGAGAGAACCGAATTGGGCCATACCATTCCATATTTACTGCGATGCATCTAACGGTACGATCGGAGCAGTCCTCAGGCAGAAATATGGCAAAAAATTTTATGCCATCTATTATGTCAATAAAAACTTGGTAGGAGCAGAGCTCAACTATATAGTGATAGAAAAAGAATTCCTCACAGTTGTCCATGCAATAAACAAATTCCGCCACTATATAATGGGATACAAGGTCTTCATCCATATGGACCACACGGCTATCAGGTATCTGATGAGCAAGTCGGCCATTGGTGGCAGAATTATCAGATGGCTATTGCTATTGCAGGAATTCGACATCACTATAGTCGATAAACCAGGCAAGGACAATGTCATGGTGGATTTTCTATCCAGATTGATACCAGTAGATCAAGCAGTGGAAGATCAATTACTTGGCCAATTATTAGTGAACAAACTCCATGGTATGCAGACATAGCCAATTACTTGGCCATCGGAAGGACCTCACCTGCTCTCTCCTATCGAGAAAAGCAGGCGGTCATAGAGAAGAGCACATCATTCCTTTGGATGGATGGTCTCCTATTTAAAATAGGACGAGACCAAATTATAAGAAGATGCATAGCAGAACAGGAGTTTTCAAAAGTGCTCAAGGCATGTCATGATGAGCCATGCGGAGGACACTTTGTAGGGAAATGAACTGCCTACAAAATCCTACAGGCTGGGTATTTTTGGCCCACTCTATTCAAGGACGTGGTAGTGTATACCAGCAAGTGTGACGAGTGCCAAAGGATGGGTAGACCAACCCACTAAGATGAAATGCCCCTACAGCCCTAGGTACACCTAGAACCTTTTGATAAATGGGGCATGGACTTCATGGGACCATTTAATCCACCTTTGATGGGAAGGAGGTTTATTCTGGTCTGCATGGATTATGTCACCAAATGGGTGGAAGTGCAGGCATTAAGGGACTCAAAGGAAATAATGGTCATCGATTTCTTATTTACCCATATTTTCACATAATTTGGGGTTCCTCGGGAGATAACAATATACCAAGGGCCCCAATTCACCTCCAAATTGATTGAGGAGCTGATGGAGCAGTATAGATTTTAGCACAATAAAACCATGCCCTACCATCCGCAGCGAACGAGCAAGTAGAAGTGACAAACGAGAGAGATAGAAAACATCTCGAACAAAACCGTGTAGCAACACAAGAAATATTGGGCCACACGGTTGTCGAAGGCAGTTTGGGCATACAACACCACGTGGAAATCCACCACAGGATGCACACCTTTCCAACTGGTCTATGGAAAAAATGCGATGATGCCCATCGAGTTCGAAATCAAAACTCTGAGGACGGCTTTAGAATTAAATTTGAGCTTGGACAAAGCTCAAAAATAGAGGATTCACCAGCTAGATCAGCTGGAAAAAATCTAACTGGATGCTTTACAGAGGATAGATATTATATAGAAGTAGAGAAAGAAGTGGCATGATAACCACATCAAGCTGAAGAAGTTCCAAGTAGGGGAATGGGTACTGTTGTATGATTCCTAGTTCTAGGAAATGAAGGGCAAACTTATGCAAAGGTGGATGGGGCCGTATGAGGTGGCAAAGCTCATTAGGAATGGGGTGGTGCACGTTAAGACAATTGACAACAGCAACACCATGTTCATAGTCAATGGCCACCGACTACACCCCTATAATACATTTGAAACATTACAGGTGGAATACAGAGTAGGCATGGGGGAGACCCCATCTTGCTAGATCTAGACCGAACTCTCATAGGTGAAATGGTGGGCACGAAAGTGCTCACCCAAAATTTTTTAGTTAATATAGTTTTTTTTTGTAATGTGTGTTTTTATAGGGACGACGCCCGCATGCAAGCTGCAGGCATCCTAATCTAGGGCCTAACAGGCACGAAACATGTCTAACTACCTTTATTTTCCTTTCTTTTTTAGTTGTTTTTTGTAGGTGGAGGACCTGACAGCACGAGAGATAGGTATCTGGGAAACCAGGCCTAATTCGGCTCAACATTTTGACATCGGCTCGTAGGTAGAATATGGGTAGCATGAAAAACTAGGAAGGCTTGATCACCCTTTTTCTAGTGCCATCTAGAATAAGGTGCCTTACTACATTCAGAAGGTGCCAAGTCCAGAAGAAGGCACCAAGTCCAGAAGGTGCCAAGTCCAGAAGAAGGCACCAAGTCCAGAAGGCACCTTACTGCATCCAGAAGAAAGCGCCAAGTCCAGAAGAAGGTGCCTTACTACATCCAGAAGAATGCGCCTTACTACATCCAGAATAAGGCACCCATCCAAAAGAAGGCACCTCACTGCATCCAGAAGAAGGTGCCAAGGCGCCTTACTACACCCGAAATGTGCCCATCCAGAAGAAGGTGCTTTACTGCATCTAGAAGGCGCCAAGTCCACAAGAAGGCACCTTACTGCACCCGAAAGGCGCCCATCCATAAGAAGGCACCTTACTGCATCTAGAAGGCACCAAATCGAAATACAGCGCCTTCCATCCATTCAGAAGTTCAACAAAAAATAAAAATATATATATATATATAAAAAGAAAAAAATATACATATGTATGCGCCTTCCGTGGTAGGAAGGCACCAAGTCAAAAAAAAAATCCAGTCGAATACGCCTTCCAACATCAAGAAGGCACATTCATCCAGTTGAGATGCCTTCCAACATCAGGAAGGCACATTCGTCCAGTCGAATACGCCTTCCAACATCAGGAAGGCACATTCATCAAGACAAATGCCTTCCAACATTGAGAAGGCACGAACCAGAAGGAGGCGCCCCCCACATTGGGAAGACACATGCAGGCAAAAGTGCCTCCCACTAATCAAAGGCACCTCGTAGCACTAAAAGGCACATTCATTCGAAGAAGAGCACCGAAAATGTCGTAAAGGCGCTATAAGGACACCATCCACATGGGAAGGGTAACAAAGAACGCCTCCCGCATGCAATATTTACATCTATCGGATGCCTCGAGCGAAACGAAGCATCACACGAATGAGCAGCATCAAAGGACCATACCCCTCCCTCATGTCACAAGTCATCAAATTAGCAGCTACCACGATGACTGGAACGACGAATCAAGTACGTGCATACTAAATCAAATCATTTATATAATTATTTATAAATACGCAGTACCAAAAAAGATACCATCGTCATAGAGATTGTATCCCCCCATAGTCGGAATCACGTGCCAATGATAGGGCATCTTCCATAACTACTAGGGTTAGGCATCTTTTCTATAAGAAGGCACCTTCCTGAAGAAGGAAGGATAGAAAAAATATACAGTAGCAGAAGGCACCATGGGAGGAAGGTCCAAGAACCACGCGATCAAGAAGAATGAACCCAGTGATACTGATGGGATCATAGGGGCAGTGAAGACCCAATTTGAAGCCGAGGGGTGGCTCGAATACTGCACCCTGGTCAGTCAGGGCCAGGACGTGGAGGCAACTAGAGAATTCACCGCATCTTTGAGGGGCGATGTGGCCCAAGTACGAGGGGTGGAAATTCTAGTCACCCCTGAGTTCATCTCACAAGCGACTAGATTGCCTCTCATGGGGGAATGTACATACAAGGGTGGAGTGTTAAAACTATATGCCAAAATACTGCTTCCAGGAGGAAATGTGTAGATAGACAGGGAGGGGTTACTCAAAAATAGTCCCCCCATGAATATGTAGAAGATGTTCGATCAGATTGCTCGATTCTTCACATGCACAGGGAAGTATACCCATATGCACATTAATCATGTGCACTTCCTCAATCACCTAGTGCATGGGAGGAAATTAAATATACATTTCTACCTGATGAATGCTCTAAAATATGAAGTGGCTCGGTACCAAAAATGGGCACCGTTCGACTTAGCCCACCATGGGCTGATATCAGCATTGGTCCACCACATAGAAGCACAAGGATAGAACCACGACGCAGAGGGAGATGGCGGCAAAATAGAGCAACACAATGCGGTTGTTGAATTAGGGCAAGATAAAGCATCCCCTACAAAGGAGATAACAAACATCGGGCAATTGGTGTTGCCCTATTTTCTAGGAGGAACAGAGTAGTTACCGATGCCCGAAGACATAGAGGACAAAGGGCATTCTCCAGTGCCTAAGTATGAGGAGGAAGGAGCACCACTCGCTGGTGGTGAGGAGGAACCAATCCCTAGGAGGAAACATCTGTGGTGATTCCTCTCGATAGAGGAAGGATAGAGTGACCCGGAGATAGACGTTGCCACCCAAACCCTTCAAGAATTAATGAACCGAAGCCCACAGAATGAAGGAACTTTTAGGAGTAACAACCAGATCGATGTAGCCTTGGAGGAGGCGCTCGAATGGCAAACCAATTGCTGGATGGCACAGCAGATTCTGGAAGATTTCTAGAACTAGGATAAAAGGGAATTGGAGGAAAGAGATAGGTGAATTGCTCAGCTCGAGTAGCTGGTTCGGCACTTGCAAGAGGAGAATCAAATGCTCCAAGATAGAGGAATAGCAAAACAGGAGGTGTCCACTCAGACTGATTGGGCAGAAGTGCCGACAAACTCTCCCACATCTGTCGAACAAGTATTCTCTTCAGGGGAGATTCGACCGGACACCTGATAGAGCAGCCCAAAAGCAGGGGAGTATTCCTCTATTTTTAGGGGTGAAAAGGAAAGAAGTCTTACGATGCCCCCTGTCATTATCCTGAGTGACACAGAGCAAGACGAAGGTCTCCAGCAATAGATAAGACCAGAGGATAAGGAGGACCTCCCCAAGCCTAAATAAGGAGAAGAGCCTGAGGGGTCAACACCAGGTAGACAAGAGAACGAAGGATCACCCTCGAAGATAGTAGCATAGCCGATCCTTCGGAGTAAAGAGAAGTCCCCAAAGGAGAAATAAGAGACCCCAGTCCGAGCCACCACATTTTCTATAGAAGCCAAGGCAAAGAGGCCCAGGACGGCTCGACAAAAGGCAAAAGTGACCTTTGCCGACTTTGAAGAGGAAGAATGGGACATGCAGCCATTCGTAAAAAGGCAAAAATATTTTGAGCAGCAGTGCAATGAAATGAAAGTAGCCAAGGAGGCCAGGAAGGCATCCTCGAGGGTAAAAGGAGATTCTGGCATCTGCGTCAATCTGAGAGAAGATAGCCAGTTTTGGGACATCTATGGTTCATCCTGAGGGTAGCCTTCCATGATGAGGAAGTACTTGGAACGATGGGGAGTATATGGCCCACAATTGTAGGCCACTATGATTGCAAAGGAGAATGTAGGTCTTACCCCTGAAGCGATCGGATTATACAAGGCCCAAGTAGTGCCTTCTAGAGGGAATAACTCGGATATCCCTCTGGCAATGGTCAAACCTCCAGACGTTGACCTCTGGCAAGCTGCCGAAGCTGCATTTCAATTAGCAAGAACAACGCTGGCTAGACCACCACTAGTAGCGGCGTAACAAGAAGAGGACAATTGACAGCCATAGTTCCCCATAGGCAAAGGCGAACCACACCTTCAAATGCCAGCACGAAAAGATAGACTCGGGCCGTAGGGGCACCAAAATCCTCAAAGAGATGGCGACGATAAAAATTTAGAGGGCTACCTGTAGCTTGGATGCCACAAGGGTGTGGCATATGTTAGGCGTGGGGGGATGATGAGCACCAAATATGCTCATATTTTGTACATATTTCTTTGATCAATATGCGGCTGTATAATAAGGATTGCATACTTTTATGAATTATTATATAGATATTTGATATAATTATGCGTGTTATCTAATTTGTGTGTTTTTAGTATGTTTTGTGGAATTGCAGTTGATTTAGTTAGATTTGGAACGGTCGAGGTCCTTTTGATGGACCTGGCACTTTATTTCATCGAGGGTCAATGTAGAGAACATAGGTGCCTCCCTGAAATCGAAATGTGCCAAGGGAACAAGTGCCTCCCTACAATCAAAAGGTGCCAAACCAAAGACGAGTGCCTCCCTGCAGTTGGAAGGCATCAACTGAATGCGAGCACCTCCCTGCAACAGGAAGGCACCAACCAAAGACAAGCGCCTCCCCACAGTCGAAAGGCGCCAACAGGAGGCAAGTGCCTCCCCACAGTCGGAAGGCGCTAATAGAATGCAAGCGCCTCCCCACAGCTGGAAGGCACTAATATAAGGCAAGCGCCTCCCTACAACCATAAGGCACCGCGATAATAAGGTACCTTCCTCATAAGGAAGGCACCACTGATTCTTTGCCTGTTGAACAGATTTGAACGACGTTGACAGCAGCGGCTGGTGCAGTTCCAACTCTACGTCATGCAGAGCTAAATTGGAGATAGCACCAACATATCAAAATGTCTTACTGATGCTAGGAAAAGCACGAACCAAAACGAACATGCTACCATCAAAACAAAATGCCAGACATCGATTGCATTCACCAGACTATTCTAATTTAGTCTGGGAAGAATCGACTATTGTAACCACTTCTGTAATAGTTCTATGGGTGTGTTATATAAACACACGCAGATCATTCTGAGGAATATATAGAAATAATTAATAAAGATCCATTTAGAGTTACAAAAGATAGATTGTAATACGTCGATAAATATATTACAGTTCCAGAATTTCTAAGCGCGTGTTCGATCGGGAAGAAGCTGCTGGAGCCTGGGCCCACTCCAAGCCTTTCTTCCCCATTTCCTTTTTATTTATTTATTTTAATTATTTTATTGCTTCCATAAGAATGTTCATTAGTTTGCTAGTTCCAGTATTTGCAGTAGATTTATTTTCAAGAATATGTACATGATTTATTTCTGTAGATTTAATTATGTTCTTCTTACGTAATTTATTGAGGAGTGCGGGAATGATTGACAACCATTTCAATAACACCCCCCAAAATGTAGGATTAGTAGATTCACCTCCAGTGGTATTGTAGTAACCTAATTCCGACTCTTCGCAAGTTTACGAAGCTCCCTGGGTTGATAATTAAAAGCACGGGCATGTGACAAAAATAGGAAACCATTCACCTTGTTTGGCCCGCAACATAGAGGACAATGGATTAGTAGTAGTAGTTGACTAGGGATTTATAATAGGTAAAATGAGGGGCATAAAACTAATATTTGGGTGGTTTTAGGTAATATGAATGGTGTAGGCCATAGGTGGGCCAAGCAATAATTTTCCTACCTTAATTATAATGTCTTCTACATATGATAGCTTCTTGAAAGTTGTAGCTAGTGTATTGTGATTAGCCTTATACACTATCAAATCTAAGTCATATTGTAAACCCTTGATGTAATAAGGTAATACTTGTTCTTCATTAGGATTAACATTTTATGGAATGAAATTTAAGGTCCTCAAGAATCTAGTGTTAAAATTATGTATATTTTCTTAGGGATGCCTTTACATCGTATTTAATTAAAACAAAACAAAATAATCATTATCTAGACTACCAAATCTATGTATGAAAAATTCTATAATTGATGCCCAATTAGTGATAAAATTATTAGGTAAACCATGTACCATAATGCAACTTTATCATGCAAAGAGTAGACCCGTAAGCATACCATAATATCCTTCTAAATATGATGGATTTATTTGAGTGTAGATAACTCATTCAGGTGATCTAGTGTTGTCTTATTCCTGTTCCCATCAAAAGTAGGTAATGCATTCATAGCAGTGGATGTAATAGTAGAATAGGATCCTAGGTTGAATGGTACTTGATAGGTCCAATCAAGAAGTTGGTTTTGATTCCTAGGTGGAGGCACTAAATTATTTTATTAGGGGGGAGGTTGGCCATACTATTGTTACAATGGTGGGTAAGGATATATTGTGTAACCTTGAGGGAGGTATAAAGGATACTAATATGGATCATAATAGGGTGAAGGATAATGAGGATTTGACATATGGAAAGGAGGGGATGGTGGATTTTGATAAGTGCATTGTTTATTTAGAGGAGGTTTCATGTAAGAAAATGGAGGATTTTCCAAGCTTTGTTGATAAATATATTGGTTTAGAGAAGGTGGGACTTACTGTGTGTTTTGTTGTATTTTACTGGTTGGATGTGGTGTTTATACCTTGGTGTTTCCTTGGATCACCTGCATCCTCACTTGTCTAGTCAAAAATTGAAAATTTTGATCAAGGACCTAGCTTTGATTAAAAAAAATTATCCTAAATATCCTACATTTAGAGCTATAGATTGTCTTGGTGGAAGGCTTGATGTGTTGAACAATTTAAATCTAGGAATACATGGAATCGAAGTAGTGCTAGTAGGAGGTATATTTTTGGACATTAGATGTAGGGGTGGTTTAGTGTTAACAATGTGGTGATAACTCCAAAAGGTGTATTGTTTGTGGGATTATTTATATCGAATGTCATCCTATAGAGGGGGTTCATGTGGGTCGGTGTAGGACTAGTACCTAACCAAGTTTGATTAGATAAGATAGTTGGATAACTCATTTAATAGCCTACAAAACCAATTTCTTAGGACTATAGGTGGTAAATCTACCTATCAGAAGAAGAATAAATAAAGTGTGTATGAATTGTAAATTTTTGGCAAGTTTTGTGCATTTTTCACAAAGTTTTATAAAATGACATGTAGATGAAATAATGTGTAATTAATACTAAATGCAAATTAGACTTAAATGAAAATAGTTGAAATGAGAAAAATAAAAGTGAAATTCAATTTAATAAAATAAAATGCAACCTTAGAAAAATTAAAGATGCATGTTATATTATGATTTTAGGGTGGCAGTTATGAATAATGTGTTGTCCCAAGAATGGCTTGGAATGGCTTGGATATGCATTATATAGGCCCTTTCATTTTTAAACGACATATTTTTTGTGTATGTAGGAGAGCAAAGGTAGGAAGTACAAGACACACTTGTATGCAATTGGAGTGTTACTAGGATTATTGGACCTAGTTAGTTTGTATTGTATGTGCATGCCACATTCTACAACCATTATCAATACCAATATACCTTGAGCCCAACTGTGTGTACATGTGATGGAAATTAAATATCTTTGTGGTAATAATATGAGTTGTATCATTTTTTAAAATACATAATGGATAGTGTAGGTAGAAATATATGCTAGGGTAATTCTTTATTGTAGGTTTGCAAGAGCAGGGTTGCTACCAAAAAACATACAAATTATTGTAGCAAAATATACAATAGAAGAGTTTAGCATAGACTATGGCATTGCAGATATCGTATTGTCATGAATTGATATTAATTAGTTGGCTAATTTAGCCATGCAATTCTTTTATTAGTAACCATACGATCATAGCTAAAGCTTATAATAATAATCGTAGAAGAATCATAATGTAAGTAATATGCAAGTTGTAGACTTTACCATAGTTGTAATAGATTGCCATCTTGAGGAATTGTACAATCAATAAATACATGAATCTATTGAATAAATCATAGTGAATTTTTGGCAATTGACTCCCTTATATGATTTGTAAAACCATACAACCACATTATTAAGTGCTCTTGCATGAATTGTACGATCAAAAAATATAAGCTTTAATCAGAGTATGTGATTTTGTTGAACTGTATGATTACGGATTGTACAGTTTGTGATGGTATAATTCTAAAATCATACAATCATATGATTGTACAATTCCAATCATTGTATGTTTTGGTAGTATCCATTGTATGTTTGCTAAGATGAAGGCTTTAGGATTTCATGTCTAAATCTATCACCACCTCCCCTATTGGGAATACCATTGCAAGTGCTACATTTGACAAAATTGTCGAGGTTCAAACCCGGGTCACCCATGTGGTAAGTGGGAATACTTATCACTATACTAAAAGTACATGGGGTTTTGATTTATAGGATTGGCCATTGGACTAATTCCTTTTAAGGAAACAAGATTAGACATTAAATTTTTTTCAATTTCATCTTGATGTACCTATGTATTGGTATGCAACCATCTCATATTAATTCTATTTTCTTGATCTTTGTGTCTGTAAGTATGTATTTATAAGCATTCATATGTGTAGCTAATAATATAGAGTTTCATAGTTAAAACTTATTTTTATTTGAAATTTTGGTTATAGATAATGTAAATTTAAGGTTAGTTTGAGGTTGGGCTTAATAAATCAGGTCCCTAGCCTCGATAAGTCACTCTAGATTCAATTTGTGTAAATGTGACAATCCAAAGCAAATCACTTATGGAATGGAGTGAATGGATCCCTAAAATGAACTTAGAGAATATTTTAGGTGATTTACTCAAATGGAATGAATTGCTTCCTATGAAAAATCTTGGTAAAGATCCCTTCAATTTTGAGCCACTCACTCCATCTATAATAGATGTAAATTTGGCACAAAAATTGAGAGATTTAGCTAAATTTTGATTAAAAATAGTAAATAAGGAATAATTAATGAGGGTAGATTCTTTCGAGCATGCCAAAACTATGTTGATTCAGGATATTATCTTGGATTATAGTTTAATGATGCACTCCAATTCTAGTTTCAATAAAGTTAGAAGGAATGACTAATAGCACCCTCCAACCTCAAGATTGAGATAAGCTCCTTACTATCCTTGTTGAATTATCCTACACTTGCCTACACTAGTTGCATTGAAAGTAAAGTGTAAAAAATAAAAATACATTAAAATATTAAGGGTGTGAGGGATTAAAATAAAATATAGTTATGACCATAGCAAGGAAGTGTGTGTGATCAATCAATACATGAGAATATAAATAACATAAATATTTCTCATTCGCCAAGTATAAAATTTCTAAGCAAATGACAAGATGAGCAAAAGGGCTATGTCTCAATCACCATGCTCTCAACAAACTAGGGATAATTAATGAGGGTGGATCCTTCTGGGCATGCCAAAAACTATGTTAATTTAGGATATTTTCCTGGATTTAATTTTAATGATGTGCTTTGATTCTAGTTTCAATAAAGTTATAAGGAAGGCCTAATAGCTCCCTCCAACCTCAATATTGAGATAAGATCCCTATTATCCATATTGAGTTCTCCTACACTTACCTACACTAGTTGCATTGAAAGTAAAGCGCAAAATATAAAAATATATGAAAATATTAAGGGTGTAAGGGATTCAAGTAAAACACAGTTATAAACATAGCAAGGAAGTGTGCGTGATATATCAACAAATGAGAATATAAATAACATAAATGTTTCCCATTCAAGTATAAAAATTCTAATCAAATGACAAGATGGGTAAACAGGCTATATCTCAATCACTACACACTCAACAAACCAGGAGGGTAGTGCCACTTATGGAATGCAAACGACTTGCCAATTTCTCAATAATTTCATGAGATACAAAGCACAATATGGGTTTTATATAATGTAGATCTAAATTCTCATGGCCAAAATATGTTTACAATAGAGATCATGACTCATATTTATAAGTGTTTACCCATGAATTACCTACGGTGAGAAACTATTACTCCCAATTAAAGTAAAAAATGTGGGGCCATATTTAACAAAATTATGCACCTCCAAATGTTACATGCTTCTAAATATACCTCTAAAAGTCTTAGAAGGATTCCAAAAGCATTTAGTGCACCACTACATGCCAAAATATCACTCTAAAAATATTCTCCTTAATATATGTGCCTTCATTTTTTTTTGTTAATTTGAGTAGTATTTATAAGACGGGTTTTTAAAGGAACCCAAAACCTTATTACAATGCTAAACAGTCATATGTAGAGCAAACATTTTCAAAAAGGTACTACCACCCACCCCAAAAATCCTCAACAACACAGAGGGAAGATCACTAAAATAGGTTATCAACTAAAAAAAGAAAACAAATAGTAAACAAAAAAACTGCCACTAGGACACAGGTTTCCTTCAAATAAGGGTGAACCCTAGCAACCAGTTGAAACGGATTCAAATTTCCTGCTTGATCACTGACACCAAAACCTTTTACCAGAAAAATGAATCCAGTCTTCACGCCATCACCCTAGGGAGAGGGTCCCTCTTCTATCATTTTTTGCCATATTCCTTTTTCTTCACAGCATAATGGGTCAGCATCTTGGAGGCCTCCTCTAGGTATTTTATTGAAGTGTAGATGGTGGACACCACTAGCTCTAGTAGCATATGGGAGCTCTAATCCTCCTTGTCACTCACAGAGTCAAAAATGATGTGTTTGGAGGAAGAATATGACTCCACCTTGGGTTTTTTGAGCCTGGCTGAGGATCTAGCCATGAGGGGTATTTGACATTATTGCATGTTTCTTCTACCTCACGCTCCTAAGAGGGGAGCCCTTGGACCATCCCCCAACTAGACCAGAGCCACCAGGGATTTCACCAGGGTGACTGAGCGATGGGGGAGCCTCACCAAGGGGACTAGCAAAAATTGGTTTGATGTTATGGACAGGAAGTCTATTGGCTAGAGTATGTCTGAAGATAATTGTTAAAATGCCTTGGTGCAGTGGCTTTCCATTAGTATTTTGGTATTTTTCTATGGTCAAGGAAAAGGAATATAATAGGTAATCAATAACACAGACTAGCTTACTATCCCAGAGGTGGTTAATGAATGCTAAGTGAAAGCTATGCAATGGCTTCTCTGGGTCATCACACGTTACATATTGCATTATGGGAACAATGGTGACATTCCATGGGGGTAAGAGGGAATACACATGCAAGGTGGACTCGTCCAAGCATAGGCTCTTCCATTTTTCATGGAATTGGTTTGTCTCCTCTTCCAAATTATGCTTATCATGCCTGATAAAGCACCCAGTCAGCGGAAAGCCTATAATATTAGCAAGTATTTCAATTGTCACCTTGAAGTGGACTCCTTGGTGGTGACCTCACCCTAGTTACATGAGGAGACATAATCTCTGGTAATATGTTCTTCAACTCCAAATAATTCTCTAGAAAAGGGATAAACCCCTTAGCATCCATAAAGATCTTAGCAGCAGGGTCAAGATTCAGCTAGGAAGGCTCAACAAAGGCCATTCTTTTAGGAGGGTGATAGGGGCAGAAACAAGGAGCTAGGGGGTGGAGGGGGCCGAAGGGGAAGACCAAAAAAGTTAAGGAATGGAAACCAAAGGATGTACAGGCAAAAATTTTGAGGCCAAGGCTATTTAAAAGGAGGTGGGTTGAATGGAGGCTGAAAGTGGTGGGAGCGGATTGGATGAAAGTACTATGGGAGAAGGCACGGACATCCCTTAGAGGAGATTGTATGAGAGTGAACAATCATTCCCAACCATGGAAAAATCAACCTCAACCGGATCAAGATACAAATGATTGAAACTCACGCAATGGGTCGGGGAAGCTTCCAAAAAAACTCTGCAAGGGGAAACGAGGGGTGTTGGAAAAATAAATGGATAGCTTGGGAAACTAGTAAGGGCCAAGAAAAAATGCCATGATTAGTGGGACAGGGGTAGAAATGCCTTCCTAAATTTTTGTTCTTTATCACGTAGCAAGAAAGGTGTATGGCACTGATAACTTGGAGCATAGCAACTTGAGAGGTCTGCATGTCGTTGGTCTTGAAGTCTGGATACACCATAATTCAATTGAGTGGGGAGTGTGCTAGTTTCCCCATATTTTGTCACCCAAGAGCTTGATACTTATGACATAATTGGTCCACACATGGTACTTACTTACGTACTGGGGCAAAGGTCTAGAAAACCTGCAAATGGTGAGGAAGGTCCCTACGACTAGATTTATTTCAAGATTCAAAATTTTGGGACCTGCCATTTTGAAATTTATTCCTTTCCTAACTTGTTGCATCAATTATTTCTTTAGAAAAGTTCTCTCTCCAGATTTTGAGAATGGTTGACAAGGATTTCAGGTTGGCCATGAGATCAACTAGTTTATTAGCCTCCCTAAAATTGTGGTGGATAGTCATCTGTGAGCGACTTCGAAAGATTTTCCTATATTCTTGGATGGTATTGAAGACTTTCTAGGATGGGGTCTTGTAATTCATCATATATTTGATTATGTTTAGGAAATCACCCTCAATGATGGCCTTTCTAGGGTCCTCTTGAAGTAGGACAAGCCCCCATTATAGATCCATGGCCTCCACAAAATTATTGGTCTGAGGCCCAAGGAATTTTGCAAACATAAGGATCATGGTGTCTTCATGGTCTTGGATGATGCCTCCTACCCCTGCAAGGCTAGGGTTTCCCTTGGAGGCTCCATAAAAGTTTAGATTAACCCATCCTTTCGGAGGTGGCATCCACTTGATATTGGCCCTAGGATTGGGCCTTGGTTGAGCTCCAAGGTCATCATTAGGAATACCAAGGGATTTGAAAAGGGCACGCTCATGAGCCTAGGAAGGGACCAAGGTATAGGGGATGAACCATATTTTTTCAATAGCATAGGCAATGGATTTGGAAGCCACAGCTATGGGGTCCCTAGGGGAGGACGAGAAGACCTTGTTTTTTTGATCTAGCCAGATTTTCTAGATCAATTTATGGAAATAGAAGGACCAAAGGGATTGGAGCTTGGGATGGCTAAACGGGCTTGACCACTAGGAGAACAAGTCGATGATGGAATTATACTAGACCCACTGAATGTGGAAGAAATTGAGCAAGTGGTAGAGGGCTATGGAAGAGAAAGCATAGTTTATGAAAAGGTGATTCATAGATTTCTAGCTTGAAAGGCATAGGTAGCAATAGTTAGGGATCATGAACCCTCTTTTGGCCAAATTATCAAGCATGAGGATCTTATTTTGAATGGCTATCCAGAGAAGAAACTGACTTTGGATATGAGCTTCTTCCTCCAAATGAGGTTGAAAGGAATGATTGCAACCTTAATCGGCTCTTGAAAGGTGTAAGCTGACTTTACAAAAAATTAACCTTCATCAGTTCCTCTCTATATGGGTCTATCCTCCACCTCTCTCATCTAAATAGTGACTACATTGAGTAAGCTAGAGAGGCCAATAGCTTGATGGGAGAAGTTGCCCTTGTTAATGGATCTCCACATGGGCCTACCATTGTGATTGGTGATAAAATTTGCAACCTTACTCCCTATGTTGATGTCATTGTATAGTTTAAGGGCCCCCAACTCCCTGTCCTCGCTTAGAGGATCCTCTTGAAGCCACCTTTCATGCCAAAATTTGATGGTGTTCCCATTCCCCATAATCCATATACTACCTTTTTGAATGAGACTCATGGTTTGGGTGATGGATTTCCAAAATGTTGACCCATTATTGGGCCCTTGATCATTTAAAAATTATGATTTTACAAGTATTTCTTTTGGACTATCTGAACCCACTCAGCACTGCTATTGGTAAAAACCTTCCATGTGTGCTTGGCTAGGATATCAAGGTTCATTTGGGATACTTTATTGAGATCAATGCTTCATTTTCTTTTGATTTAGTAGATCAAGTCCTAGGCCACCAATGGGATTCTCTTCTTATCCTCACTACCAGACCAAAGGAACATCTTTTGTATTTGCTCTATCTTGGAACTCATAGAGGCTAGGATTTTGAAGATGAACATGAAGTAAATTGGGATGCTCTAGAGATAGGCTAAAATGAGGGTGGCCTTGGCTACCTAGTAGAGGAGGTGACCTTTCCAAGAGGCAAGTTTTTTCTAGATCCTTTCAATGACATTATTCCACATGGGCCTAGTGGTATTACCATAGAAAAGGGGAAGCCCAAGGTAGGAAGTGGGGAGAACCTCTGGGGAGCACCCAAGGATCCGCACAATCTTTATTTACCTAGAATGGAGGGTTTTGATGAAGTAAATTTTTCTTTTAAGGAGGTTGATCTTTTGGCTTGCAACATTCTCATAAAGGTGAAGGATGTACTTAATGGTCTTATACTGGGCAATGGATGCTGAAGTATATAGGATAGTATCATTAATGAACTATTGATGGGTAATTGGGTTAATACTAGAGGTAGTTTTAATCTCAGATATGAGCCCTCTCCTACCAGCACTTGTAATGGTCCTCCCCTAGAGCCTCGGCCAGGATGATAAACAAAATGGGGGATAGAGGATATCCTTGCCTCAGGCCTCTAGAGCTAGGAAAGAATCCCATAGGGGATCCATTGACTAGGATGGAGAACCACGAAAAGGATATGCACCTTTTGATGAGGTCAACCCAGGTTGGGTGGAAGTCAAATTTAAGGAGGACCTCAATGAGAAACTCGCAGCTGACCCTATCAAAAGCTTTATTTATGTCTAAATTAAGAAGGAAATTTGGTTTCTTGGCCAAGGTGGTGGAATACAAGGCCTCATGGATGGTGATCACTCCATATGTAATGACTCTTACTTTGATAGAGTTGCCCTAGTAGGGATTGATGATAAGGGGGAGGATCCCCTTGAGCCTATTCACTAGAGATTTGGTTAGGATTTTATAGAGGATATTGCAGAGGCTGATAGGGCAAAAGTTAAAAAGAGATTTACAGGCTTGGACTTTGGGAACCAGGGTAATGAAGGTTGAGTTGATCCCTCAGGGAATGGCCTTGGAAAACTAAATATCTCTAACTATTGCACACACCTTAGGCCTGATCAAGTCCTAAAATTCTTATAATAAATGCGAAGGGAATCCATATGGTCCTGGGGACTTGTCAGGATGTATTGAGAATAGAGCTCCTTTGATCTCTTCAACATCTAGAGGGCTAATGAGCATTTCATTGGTGGAGTAAGAAATGGAATGGGGGATGTTTTCCAAGAGGGCCTTGGCCACCTTGGGGGAGTTTGAGGAGGAGTACCCAGGAGGGACTAGAAAAATTTGGTTGATTCATCCTGGATCTCAGGATATCCCTTGTGACCTTCCCATCACTGCAGGTGAGTTCTAAGATTTTTTTGGAGCTTTTGTTTCTTAGAGTAGATGTCTGGAATAATTTGGTATTCAAATCACCGTACTTGAGGCATAGGGCTCTCAATTTTTACCTCTAATACATTTCTTCTCAATCTAGGATGTTGTGGAACTTTGCAAGGAGTTTGCTCTCCTTAGCTCTAGAGTGGTTGTCTTGGTTACCTTCTTGGAATTGCTATTCTATGATCTCTATCTTCTATTTAATCATTTGTTTGCTCTCAAAAATATTTCTAAAGGTTTCCCCATTCCAATTCCTAATATTATTCTTAATTAATATGAGTTTTTGGTATATTTACCTAGACAGGGACCCTTTGAAGGGCTACTACCACCACTGAGAGACTTGGTTCCTAAAGTCTGGATGGTGGAATGATGCACCTTGTCAAAGCCATAACTTGTGAACTATACGCCCGTTTGCCTTGAAATTTAATAGGTGGTTCCACGTGCATGTTCTACATTAGGATGATCTCTGATCCTCCTGACCCTCCAAAAATCATGTTTTCGGGACCTAACTCCGACATCTAGTGCCCCAAAATTAGCTTTTAGAATAGGTTCTCGGGTTTTTTTGCTGTTAGAAGTTTATTATATTTTGATATACCTTAAGTTTAGACCTAATATTTTAAATTAAGGTTCATTATTTTAATAGGGATGTGTGCACCAAATTTGGGTGCAATCGACTCATTTCTATTTTTAGCAGTTTTTAGGAAAAATATATATTTTTAGCAGTTTTAGAAAAAAGATATTTTTAGGGTACTATATGTCAGAGTTAGGTCCTGAAAACATGATTTTTGGAGGGTGATGCAAAACACACACGTGGAACCACCTGTTAAATTTCAAGGCAAACGGGCGTACGATTCACAAGTTATGGCTTCGGCAAGGTGCATCATGGAACCACATTGTCTCGAAGTGGAAAGGGCTCTTATAAGAGAGAGCTTTGGTAGCTTCAAACATAAGGGGACTATGGTTAGAGCTAATTTTTGGGAGGGGTTTGAGGGTGGCATTCCCAAAAATAGTGATAACCTCTCTCGATAGCAAGACCCTATTAAATTTAACTTGTATAAGATTTGTTCCAGCCCTTCTATTACTCTAGGTGAACTTTACCCCCTTTAGCAAGACATCCATGAGTTCATTTGCATCAATAAATTCCTCCAGTTCCTCCATGCTTCTGGTAAGTAGGGTGTTGCCTCCTTTCTTATTTTATGGGAATAGGGGCTATTAAAATCTCCTGCGAGGATCCAAGGGATATTTTTGAATGAGTTTCTCATGTGGCTTATCGAGTTCCACAATGAGGCTCGCTCAAGAGGGTTATTGGGGGTATAAAAATTAGAAAGGATCCAAGTGTTATTGCTGGTTTTATAGTGGAACAGCATGTTGATGATCCTTTTGGAGGAGGAAATTAGTCTTCCTTCAATTTTTTATGGATCCCACATGTATAACAGCCCTCCGAATATTCCCTAGGTAGGAGTGAAGACAAATTCATTATTTTTCCATATTGCTTTGGCAACTTTAGGGGAATAAATCTCATCTACTTTAGTTTCTTGTAGAATGAGGATTTTGGAATTATGTTCGTTCCTTAGATTTATGGTTGTCTGCTTCTTGGGGGTCCCATTAAGCCCTCTCACATTCCAAGTGAGAATCTTCATTTAAAACTTTTTGATGGATTTCTTGCCTCTCTTACCCTACTAAGAAGGAGTTTTGGATTTTTTAGGTTCATCTCTTATCATATTAAGAGAGTCAGACAATAAGATGGCTTGAAATTCGTTGGCTATATCATCTTCAGCCTCTTTTCTTCTTTGCTCGACAAGGGATGGTCTTCCTCTTTTCTTGTCACTTTCAAAGTCAGTGAGGGATTTTTTTCTTTGGGTCCTCTTGGGGCTGAAGCCTTCTAGGGCTGACTAGGATGGGCTAGGACTTCCCTCATCTTCATCATCAAAATGAATGGAAGTTTGTTTAGAGGTTTCCAGTAGAGGGAGGGAGGGACCTACTTTAGAAGGGGACTCAAAAAGAACTTTTTCTACCATTTCTATTTGGGGAGGCTTAGAGTGAGAGGGGTAGGGGGATTATCCAAATGGAGGACCACATTACCCTCAATGAAAATAGTGTTAGATTCAGGTGGTGGAAATACCTATTCAGAATCTAGATCCGGAGGAGTATCGATAATTTATTTCTTTTTATCCTCAGAGGATCCACTTTTCCTTTGGCTTGGAGTCTGGTTCACCTATGCAGATGAGCTAATTTTTAGGGGATGGGTTTCCCATTCTTTGGATGATAATTTTGAGGTGGGTAGAACCAATTATGGGATCTGGGGGAGCCCTCTGGAAAGAGTCACCATCCATAGTTTCCTCTGTAGGTTTAGATTTGAGGAGAGGGCATTGGTTCCTTAGGTGGCCTTGCATGTGGCACTGGACAAAAAAGGGTGGTTTATTTTTGTATTCTAGCGATTGGCACCATCTAAAGGACCCAAAAATTAGGTTCACAAAAGATGGTATCTCAGACTTGAGATTGGTATTCACACATATGTGAGAATAGACCATTCTAGAGCTTGCTTTGGTTGTAGATTCAATAGCCACCAGCTCATTGACTATTCCCGCAATAGCTTTCATGACCTGCTCTTACCAAATATGGAAAGGCAGATCTAGGATGTGGATCCAGATGGGAGTAAAGTTGATACTCTGGGTATTTATATTGAAATCTACCACCCATCATAATAAACTCCTCCTACCAAGGAACCAGGACCCTCCTATTATAATATGGCTTACATCATCATGATTACCTAATTTTATGATAAATAAACCTTGGAGAGCGTTACGATCTCCATTTTTCCTAAGGTCTTCCATTTGGAGAAGGCCCATCGCCTTATCATATCCATATCTGGACATCCCCCAACAAAATTCCTAATCAGGGAGTAAGAGGACTTTGAAACATAGTTGGAGAAAACCTCTTCTGGGATGGTGATATCCATTCCAACCTAAGTTAGGTAGGTATCTAAGGTTTTTGAAGGGATCTCTTCACCAGATGTGACCTGCATGTAAGACGACCCACTAGGATTCCCAAGAATGGGATCCTCAATAGGTATTTTTTTAGGAGGCTCCTTGTCTCGAGGACCCACGTGGGGTATCCCTTGAGACCCTAGTTCCCCATCGATGGCCTCATTCTTACCTAGACCAGGTCCTCCCTCTTTCGTTCTTACATTTCATATCCCATCGTCACCATCACTGCCCTCCATATCCTCCATCACTCCTCTCGCCACCAATTCTAAATGTTCACATCATGTGCCTTCATTTTTAACCCTCTACTATTTCGTATGTATTTTCTCTAGGAAGTGATTTAATTGTTTGACTTTGCTAGAAAATTGCTTGTTGACTCTAAGCACTTCACTCCCATGAGATAATTGTGCCACTTTACAAGTCAATCACCCTAAACAATCAAAACTTGATCTAGACATAGTCAAATATTAAGAGGTTTTGAAAGGCATCAATTGTTGACTTCACTATTTTGTACTCTTCCAAAATGATGAATCCCAAGGTCGTATCAAGGCACTACAATACCATGTCTATACATTTTCTACTAGAGAAGCAATAATATCATACCAAACTTAATTTTAAGATTTATTTTTAAAAAATATATTATTCCTTTCTATAAATTCCAACAAATAATGTTAAGACCAATCCTCAAAAATATATACAATATTTTAGCTTTGAAATGATCAATCCAACATTTCATGAACTCTTACAATGTTTTTGGAGCTACCTAATACATTCTCATATTTTTAAATAAATAACAAAAAACAAATGGTATAAGCAAAAGGACAATGAAGAAGTGTATATAATATGATTTTTTTGGATCCTTCTCATATTAAACACGTGAAATATCCACAATATCCTCTTCTTTATAAATTATTTGAAGGTATTTTATATTAAAAGTCATATGTGGCTTTTATCAAAGGTCATTCCTATTAAAATAATAAAACATTGCATTTTTTGTTGGAGAACAAGGGGTTGTACTTGGGTCCCCCACCCTTGAAAAATCACAAATCTCTTCTTTAGAGCATGATATTTTACAAATAGATTCAATTCTCATCTCAATTAAGTTGCTATAGCTAGAAACCTACATCATTTTACATAAAATGTATAAATTCTTGATTCTTGATTTTTATTTTCTGGAAATTTTTCAAATTTTTGTGTGAATACAAATATTTCAAAGTTCAACATCCTTCTTGATATTTTTCTAGATCAGACTTCACAATACTAAAACTTCATATCTACTCTCTATGCATTGCATCTTAATAGAGTAATATTTCTAAAACATTTCACTATCATAGTCCACTTTAACATATATGGATTGCTAGTTTTCTTACTGAAGCACAAGTGCAACCACAAAAATTGTAATAAATAGTATATATGAAAGCACATTAATGTTATAAAATAAAGTAACTATTACCAATGGAAAAAATTAAAGTAAATATTAATCATTGTTTGATTCAGGTAATCAACATATATTTGTCAGCATCAACTAAACTTACTACTTCCTCTAACCAAGAAAAACAAATTTTAACTTCACTATCCTCAATTAAAACCCCTCTATTGGCTAGCCTATTCCACATTTGTTTCCTCCCCTTAATGTATATGTTAACATGATTTCTTCAAACTCTATAGCAATGTCTTGAATTTCCACAATTATCTCTTGTATGTTCCATGGAGCCTTTGATTTTCTCAAAATTACATTTATTACTATGAGTGAATCACTTTCTATCCATACTTTGTTCCATTTCATTTGTTTGCATATTTTAGACCCTTCCAAATCTGCCCAAAATTCAACTTCATTATTTGTCTTAAATCCACTATTGAAATCATAATGAGACAAAATCTCTCCTCTATTATTTCTAATTATTCCTCCTCCTCCTTCTGGTCCTCGATTTCCTTTAGATGCTCCATCAAAATTCAATTTCACCAACTCCATATCTAGTTGTTTCTATTTTATATTCGTTACCTTCTTTTTGTTTATCT
This sequence comes from Wollemia nobilis, assembly GCA_028583015.1. NCBI lineage: Eukaryota > Viridiplantae > Streptophyta > Pinopsida > Araucariales > Araucariaceae > Wollemia > Wollemia nobilis. The sequence continues at coordinate 3,061,460 of JAQPPZ010016675.1, forward strand.
TATCCCCAACATCATTATTTTATTTGATGTCTTGAGTGGATGGGTATTTACTTTTGGTCGATGGAATTTTATTCTTTTTGGGAATTTGGGCTTTTAGGTTTTTCCTTGTGTAGACCCTTTCCCTTGCGGAGGGATGAAAGGAAGACGAAGAAAAAAAAAGGGAGGCCAAGGAGGAGGAGGCCAAGGAAAAATGGAGAGGGCCTTTGGATGTTGAAAAGAAGGGGAGGTGACAATTTAGGAGGAGGCTATTTCGAAGAAGCCACCAAAGAATATGAATCAAGTTGGAGCTTTCTTTTATATAGTTTTGTTTCCCTATTATAGTAAAATGAATATATTTGGTTTATTTATGCATTGTGGAGAAATTTTTCCTCTTCTGTGTCCTTCAGTTTCTTGTTGATGGTTGGTGTTTTTCCCTTAAACTTGAAATACCTCCCCTCTAGCTATTTTTTTATACTTAATCGAACCTCTCGTAAGCTTTATCAATCACCTTTAAGCAAAGTTGAGTTGGATGTTAATGTTGATTTATCACCACTAAGATAGACATATATTTCTATTTATCATTTTGGAAGAGTGCATATGTATGGTGAATGGTTGACATTCAATTTCAATCTCCTTACTTGACCTAACATTTCTTGCGGTGGCTCTATTGAGATCAAACAATCCTCTGTAATTGCCCTATGTTCAATTTCATCTTGAAACCCAATTTAACCAATGCTAGATTAAGTTTGTCTATTCTCCTTCATCATGTACAACTATTGTATTATTGTTTTTTTTTTGTGTTAAATCAATCATAAAGACCAATGAAAATACACCTGATTAAGCATTAACAAAATTGGTTTTTCCCCCTGCATCTTCAATGGAAGCTCTACAAATTTTAAATGCTGATTAGAAGAGGTATAGTTTCATTGTCTTTCCATCACCACCTATTGGAATTTCCCCTAAGGTTTAACCTTAGGGGGTGTGATTAATTAGATGCCCCATCATTGGAGTGCAACATCGTAGTGTAGTGTCTCCATGCTTGGGAGGGTATGGGTAAGGGAAGGCCACTCAGGCCTTCCCTGGACATTATCCCATATGGGATGTGCCATGGTGCTTATTCACCTAAAGGGAGATAGCCTCCCTTAGGCTTTCGACCACCAAGTTGTGGTTGGGTTTGATCCACTTGGTGGACTACACAGCGTCAATTGGTGGCACAATCCTTGACACATGGACCCCCCTTTTTTTCTTATGATTAGTTATGGTTGTTGCCTCGCTTGATCAACTATTGTTGACTCTCATTGGATCATCATTTATCTATTGCACATGGGCAAGAAAAATCTTTTTAAATAGTGAAGGAAATTTTCCCATACACCCTATGCGATGGGATAATTGTGGTTTAAAATGTGCTAAGCATCTAGAGGTTAGAAGCCAAGTGCATAGGTGCTTGGCTAAGCCCTCATGGACCCCCTTGAATATTGTTAGACCCAATGACTATGTCATGTCATGTAACATGAGGTGCTTGGTTGGTTTGTTTACCTTCAATTGTCACCTGTAATTGGTTGTTATGCTCAATTGGTCAGGGGCATAAATTTAATGTAAATCCTTTTCTATAATAAGTAGGAATTACCCCACATGCTCCTTTTGGGAATACTTTGGAGGTTAAAAATAGGGGAGACAATCCCTTACTGGCTGACCACCAGGTGGTGGTCAGGATAGCCATCGCTTAGCAGAGGCTAGGGTGCTAGGTATTAGGTATTGTTGTTTGACTAGTTAACCAAGTCGATTTGGGTGCTATTTTTTGACCAATTGATTTAGTTGGATGAATCTCTGGTTTATCTGAGTTGATTGGTTTAACTTGTGATTGATTCAAAACCCTTATTTTTGTTGAATGATATATAACAAAATTTCAAAAAAATTATAGAATAATTTTGGGTATTGATTTATCTGAAAGAAAGGGGTGTTTTAATTTAATTGAAAGAATAACCTTTAGGTTTAATTAAAAGAATGACTTTTTGAAAGGATGACCTTTTGATTTAACTAAAATAATTAATTAAAAGAATGATATTTTGGTTTAATTGAAAAAACAAATCGAAAGAATGACTTTTTGATTGAAATAATGACCTTTTGATTAATTAGAAAGAATGGCTCTTTGATTTAACTAAAAGAATATTTTTTATTATTATTTATGGAATATTTATCTATGAATGATTCAAACTGTTATTATTATCCTTTAAACAAAATATTTTTTTGTGGGAAATGAACAATTCAAACATAGGAGAGTGAATAAATGGAAGCCTTGGTTATAGCCTTGTTTTGTGGGAAAAATGAATGCTCTTTACTATGTTTTGTTCATGATTTTTTGGATACAAATTAGAGAAAACTAAGGATTTATTTGAAGGCAAGAACTTGTATGAAGTTATGATTGAAGGAATTATGGGGTTCCTTTATGTTCATGCTTTAAAAATTTTAGTGAAAACTATTGTTGCCTATGAAACTCTTTTATGACCCTTGCCTAGTTAAGATTTCTAGGATGGGTTTGTTTGATAAAAGATGTATGCTTTTATGGATTAAGAACATACCTTTTTAGAAAATAATAGATAGAGAATCTATTCTTGAGTGGAGTATGGAATCCTCTCAAAGCCATGTATTCTAAGTTGAGTATTGATCATACTTATGGGAAATAATAGATGGGGAAATATATTCTTAGTTAAGTATTGAACATACTCAATAGGATAGAATAGATGGAAAAGCTATTGTTATGTGAATTGATTGGAAAAAAAATTGTGATATTGTTATGCACTTGTTTGATTATTAGTTTGGCAAGTTGTTTTGGGGAGAATGGATGGGAGATCCATTCTTGAGGGAATTATGGGATTCCCTCTTTGTTTGATAGCTAATACAATAAACTAATTGGATAAGAACGGACAGGGAATCCATTCTTAAAGAATTATGGGATTCCTTCTTGAATTTTCTATGCAAGAAATGGATTATGGGTATCTTTTTATTGATTGAAATAATGGTTTTTTTTATTAAATGAAAGGTTTTTTAATTGAAAGTAATGTTGGTTAAGTTGTATTTAAAATGTATTAAGGATAATATATTTCATGTTGGTAAATTATGTTTGAAATGTATTAAGGATAATAAATTTCATGTTGGTTAAATTATGTTCAAAATGTACTAATTATAATATATTTCATATTGGCTAAATTATGTTCAAAAGGTGTAAAGGATAATATATTTCATTATGGGATTTCCTCATTGATTTTGTATTGTGAATTAAAATAACAATTCATGTTTTTTGGGATAGAATAATTATGGTGGTTTTATATATAATATATATATATATATATATATTGGTATTGATGTTTTGGGTAAAAGGAATTATGGGATTCCTTTATATCAATGTATGATACATTAGATCTTTAGAAAGAAGTTATTCCTTTAAATGTTGTTAAAAGGAAGAAATTATCTTTATAAGAATGAATGTGGAATTCATTCAAGGGAATTATGGGGTTCCCTCATTGATTTTGTAATGTGAATTAAAAGAACAATTCATGTTTTTGGGGACATAAGAATTATGGGATTCTTATGTATTTATATTGATATTGATGTTTTGGAAAAAATGGAATTATGGGATTCCTTTATATCATTGTATTAGAGATAGCTAAACTCATGCAATAAAAAGGATTCTTTTAAAATTGGGTTTTTATCATAAGGGTTTCCCAAGATATATGATATGTTGTGAGTGTTTCAAATATCTTCATCTTTTGATCTTGCATTTTACTATTTTCTATATTTAGTTTAGGTTATGTTTTCTCTTCAATATAATGGGAGGTTACCCAGGTGTTGTAGGTGAGTTGGAGAGGAGAGGGCAATCCTCCAAGGGAGGTCCTAAGTTCAAATCTCCACCCTACCAAAAAGCTGAATTGGGTATCCAAAATCCAATTGATAATGTTGGTGCGGGCAGGGTCGAGTGCAACTCCCGGGTGACTTTGACGATGTAGAACCCCTGTTCGTGGTCTCTCAGACCAAGGCAGCCCCGCAAGGGGTTTTTCACTTTAAAAAAAAAAGAATGAGAGGTTTATTGTAATTCATAGATCATGAATAAGACTTTTGTAAGATTTTTATTGAATTAAAATTAATGTTATTAATGATAATTATAATTGTAAATCAAAAGAAAGGAAGAAGTTATCTAGTTGAGGAGGAAACGATATATGCATTTTATATTCTTGAATAGTCCTCACTATGATGAATCTTAGATGATTAGAAAATGACATCTATTAATGCTTATGCTTATGGATTAGAATCTTAGAGAGAGATAGAAAGAGAGAGTGATCTAAGGGATTATGGGATCCCTTTTGGAGGAAACTTCGAGTAACCTTGTATCAAATCATTCTTCTAAGACCTAAACCTAGGTAAATGCACAAAGGCAATAATTAGATTTAGATTCAATGAATCATCTATCACTAGGAGTGATTGATGGAAAAGTTAGCTCATTATGGATATGAGATGAATAGTTTATTTATATTATGCTTAGTGCACCTATATAGATGGACTTATGTATGGTGTAGGAATGGGAGTACCATTTTGATGGATAAAAAGGGATTAATCGGTTCATCATGGAGATGAGATAGATAGTGTTGCATAACTTTATTATAATTAACATAAATCATTCACCAATATATAGAAATATCAAATCATTCATCCACAATACATTATCCACAATAACAATCCACAAATGAGAGAGAGATAGATAATACCCTTAAGGTAGGGAAACACCAATAATAATCCTTAAGGAAGGAATAACTCCACAAGATATCCCAAGGTGAGAGGCCACTTCATGGGCATAGATGATTACATAAGATTCTTCTTCAATGATATGAATGATTACAATGACAAATATATCTTCTTTATATATCCATATTCTTATTCTACTTTGGATATCCTACTACTAATATAATATTATATTATAATATAATATTATATTATATTATAATACAATCAACCTTGGGTTATGTGTGGCCCATGCCAACCCTTATACAATATAATAATATATCTCCAAATATCTATTCCTAGGTACCCTACCATGCCACCCTCCTTACAAATGTTTTGTCCTCAAAATATATGAAAAAACTTGATAGTATGATTTGCTAAGTAATGTTAGCAACTGGTACCATATCAATCATCCATCCATCCAAGTGAAACATGGTGATGTTGGTATGCCATGTTGTATACAAATCTGCTTCGTTGGATCCACACTTCTATTGTTGTATTTTGATAACTTGAATTATGGGTCCACTTTTTCCTTGATGTTGATGATCCACTTTGAAAGTGAGGATACCTATGCTTTCTCTCCCAAAATCTACCATTGTTGGTGCCCTTATGATTCCATTTGGAACCATAATATTGCTAACTTGAGCCATGCCTCCAATAATGTTGTCACTCATGGTGGTGTGGATGGCGATATGGTGCAACCTTAACTTGATGTTCTATCTTCTTTGACTTCCCAACATTTGGCTTCATTGTTTTAGATTCTTCTACACATTGTTCTTTCATGTTCTCTTTGTTTGGTGTGTCCATGTGCTCTTCTATCAAATATTCCTTGGACTCTGTTACTCCGTTGCTACTACTTCTTCCATGGAATTAATTGTTGCTACCGCCTTCTTGGATTTTGTTTCAGGTTCTTCAATTTTTTTCTCTACAACCACTTCTTGATTTTCCTTGCTCCTTAAGCTGAGAAATATCTTGCAATGTTATCTTCTTTTTCCTGTACCATGACTTCATAATCTTCTTTTGCACATTAATGTTAATAGTACCCAAAGAATCTAACCAAGGATAACCAAGAATAAATTACTGCTCATCCATCTCAATAGCATATCCATGGTGATATTCAAATCTTCAAAAATTTGAATATGCTCACCCTCTAGTTGTATGTCCTTAATTTTTGTTGCTTGAACTTGCAACTTTTTAGCCAAAGCAATATTAATAAAATTATATCTACTGCCAGGGTCAATGGAAATAATAACATGTTCCTTTTGAATGCTTCCATAAACCTACAAAATAGAACTTTTAGTTGAATTTAAATCTTTTTTATTATGCTCTTGCTTTTGTAAATCCAATGATGTGACTTCATTCTTCTCATTATCTTCCTTAATATTTTCCTCTTTCTCCTTGAGTAATTTTATTTATTTTTCATAGTCTTCATTTTATTTCTTGGAAACTTCCCATTCTTCTTTTATTTCATTCCACTCATTTTGAATTCCCTGTAGTTTCTTTTCAAGGTCTTTGATGACATCCCACATGCTATGTATCTTATTATCCCTTCCTTAAAGTTTCCTCTTACAAATATATAACTTTATTTGGAATTGAATAGGTACCCATGTGCTCAAGAATCTTGGTTCAATGTCATCCCAGTAATGCAAGAATTTATCACATTTTAACCTTTCTATCCATTGTAAAGCTTTCCCAATAAACAAAGTATGATAGCCATATTTTAACGTGCATTCATGAACTTGAGATTTTACTATTTTCAACCACTCTCTCACATCAATATCATTTTCTCCATGAAAATTTTCCACTGACATAGTGTCAATATCATTTTCTCTATTAAACCTTTCCAATGACATAGTTGATGCCCTAATGCAACTAGGGTTTTTTGATAATTTATATCATGCCCTAATGCAAACAAGGTTTTTAAGGAAAAAAATATCTTCCCATTGATTTGAAGCTAAAAATCCACATAGACAACTAGATCTACAATTTTTTCTTCCAAACAAAATAAACTGCAACTGATTTACTTACCCGAACTAAAAAAATTCTTCAAGAAATTCATGATTTGAAAATTCATCACTACCCTTGTTCTAGACGGCTGACTTCAGAAGGTCGTATCTCCCTCAATACTACTCAGATTCCTTCATATGACCACTTATTTTAAATCTCTTTAAATTTTGCACAAATTGGTCCAAGAATCACCTAAATAGAATAAAATTTTGCAGAGATATGGCTTCTGAAAGATGAGACATTTTTCTAGAAAAAATCTGCAAAATTTGTCACTATCCTTATTTCGGATGACTAACTTAAAAATTTTGTATATCCCTTAATACTGCTCGGATTCCTTCATATAACCACTCAGTTTAAAGCTCTTCAAATTCTACACAATATGATCTAAGAATCGCCTGAATCAGATAAAATTGCATAGAGATATGGCTCCTAAAAGATGAGATGTTTTTCCAAAAAAACAATTCCTAATTCTAGGGTTTCACACAAAAATCCTCACTTTGCCAAAATCTTTGCTCTGATACCACTTGTTGCATAACTTTATTATAATTAACATAAACCATTCACCAATATACAGAAATATCAAATAATTCATCCACAATACATTATCCACAATAACAATCCACAAATGAGAGAGAGATAGATAATACCCTTAAGGTAGGAAAACACCAATAATAATCCTTAAGGAAGGAATAACTCCACAAGATCTCCCAAGGTGAGAGGCCACTTCGTGGGCATAGACGATTACATAAGATTATTCTTCAATGATATGAATGATTACAATGACAAATATCTCTTCTTTATATATCCATATTCTTATTCTACTTTGGAGAGCCTACTACTAATATAATATTATAGTATAATATAATATAATATTATAATAAAATCAACCTTGGGTTATGTGTGGTCCATGTTAACCCTTATACAATATAATAATATATCCCCAAATATCTATTCCTAGGTACCCTACCAGGATAGCTTATTTACATTATGCTTAGTTCACCTATATAGATGGAATTATGTATGGTGTAGGGATGGTCATACCCTTTTGATGGATTAAAAGGGAATAAGTTGGCTCATAGCAGAGATAAGATGAAAAACTTAATCATAAGGCATTAAATTCAATAGATAAATTCATATAATGACTTATGTAGGGTGGGAATATGTAGATCCCTAACGAGTGTATCAAAAAAAAATCTCTCTCGAATTGGTTATATTTTTTGGGTTGTTACATCTATAGCTAAACAAATATTTCTTTTCATTACCTCTAAATTAGTTTCCTTTCCTTTAACTATTATGCTATTTATTTCTAGCCAAACAATCATAAGTATTGTATCTTTTAATATATCCTAGATTGTCTGTAAAGTGTCACTTATAAAAGTACCCTACCATTACTTTAACCATTCCTCAATTCTGTCATTCATCACTATGCATTTACCAAACATATTAAGAATCCATTTTCATATTTTTCAAACTATTGAGCAGTGTCCTAAGATATGGTCTATATTCTCCTCCTCTATTTTACAAAGAACACATTTTGAGGTGTCATGATAACCCATTTCTATAAGGTTATACCAAGATAAAATTCTTCTATGACCTACTAGCCAAACAAAATTTTTGATTTTTATAATATTCGGGCGATCGCAAATATCTCCCCATATTCTTGCTATATTCGTCTTTTTATGGTGATTTATATTATATCCACTTCTTGTTGTGTATTAACCTGAGCTATTCAACTCCAAAATCAACTTATTCATGGCTCCTCTCAAAATAATCACTGTCATTATATTTCTACTCAACTACCTCCTAGCATCAATGTCTTGTGTACTTGTAAAAAATATTCTTTCCATTTGTATCTTCCTTCCTAATCCTTGTACAAAGCATATAAAGCATATAAAACCCTTTCACCATATTTATCTTGAAGTAATATCATCGATCATTTCAAAATTGGATCTAGATTGAGTGGTTTTTATCACACCAAGTATCCATCCAAATAGAATATTTTTCTCTAGTTCCCAACACCCATATTAAACCTTTAATTACGAGATCAATCTTTTTTTTTAAATCGTTCCATAGTGCATAACCATTTTCTAGAGAGAATGCAATAAATATTAAGCTTGGGTCATTGGGCTCAACATACTTAGAAGAATTCTTGTCCATTGTCTTTGACTCTTTTTGTACAATCTCCAAATTAATTTTCCCCTAAGATATAAGTTTACATTTGTAAAAACTCTTAAACTGAGACCTCGCCTAGATTTATCATCACACACCTTGCTCCATTTCACCAAAGGAAATTTATTTTTATCATGTAATCCTGAGCACAAAAATGACCGCATAATATAGATTAATTTTTTCTATTGATTTTGGCATAGTATACAAGGACATATAATATGTTGGAATAGCCTATAATACTGATTTAATTAGTTACACTATTCCTTTTAATGATAACCATCTACCTTTCCATGTTGGTAGTTTATTCTAAACTTTACTTATAACTAGATTCCATAATTCTATCCTCATTCTCCCCTCCCTCCTCCATTTGAAGTAACCTGCATATTCCTACTTTGATTTTAGTTGGAGTGTTTAGGAATTAAATTTTATATTTTGTCCTATTAACTTTTTGCCCTTATGCTCTTTCGTATTCCTTTAATAAGTTATTCAAATCTTTGACCTTTTTTATACTTGCCCTACAAAAAATGGTCGTATCATCTACAAACTATTTATAGTTTATGTTGTCGATGTTATCACTAACCTTAAGTCCACTTATAAGTTAATATTTGTAAATATTCTTTAATTACCTACCCAAAACCTCTGCCATAATAATGAATAAATATGGTGATAGAGTATCTCCCTATCTAAGTCATCTCTTAGATTTAAATGATTTTGTTACTAATCCATTGACCAACACATAATATGAAACTGGAGAGATACAAGCTTTAAACCATATGACCCATTTCTTCCCAAATTCAAATTTTTCTAAGACTGCAAAAATAAAATCACATTAAACCCTATCATAGGCCTTACTCATATCAAGTTTTAATATCATTGCTTTCTTTTTTCTTGAAGGTGCTTAATGCATAACTTCATGAGCTACTATGATCTTGTCCAAAAAATTTCTCCCTTTCACAAATCCTCCTTGCTCTTCTAAAATAATTTTGTCTAACAATGGTCTTTAACCGATTTGCCATAATTTTGGAAATAATATTATATGCCATATTACATAGGCTTATAGTTTGAAATGAATCAAATAATTTTGCATCCTTTTTTTTTAATCAAGGTAAGATATGTTGTATTTATTTTATAAGGAAAGTATTGTTTTCCCCTAGAATATTCCAGTACCACCAATAAAGAATCCTTCACTATATCCCAATTATGTTGATAGAATGTTTTAGAGAGCCCACTAGGACTTGGTATTTTATTCTTATTAAAATATAAAAGAGCTAGATGAGCTTCTTCTAGAGTAATAGGCTCCATCATTTTCGTATTGTCTTCATCTATTATAATTGAAGGAACTTCTTGTAGAAGTTTATCATTAAGAACTTCAAAATCCTTTGATCCTAGAATATTTTGATAAATAGGCCTTACCTCCTTTCTTATTTCACTTTAGTCTTCAATCCAAACTCCTTATATTGATTTAATTCTACTAATTTTGGATGTTGATCTATGTACTATTGCTATCCTATGAAAAAACTTTGTGTTTTTATCATCTTATTTTAACCAAGTCCATATTGATTTTAATATCTAATTTTTTTATTATATATAGAAGGGGTTTTTAAAGGGTCCCCGAACCTTTTACAATAGGAGAAGCCCTACAAAACTTGGCCTAAGACCAGCAATACTGGGACATGAATAGCTATAAAGCACTACAACTGGCCATCCATCACCAAGTGAACCAACTACAACTTGATACAAAAAATAAAATTAGAATAGTGCTAGTGAGCCCCCTAGCCAACCAACACTCCCACCTAGCTATGCACAAAACCTTTATTCATAAACAATAAAAGCTTACAGAGCATCAAGAAGCATGCATCACTAAATCCAATTGAATAAGACCTTCAATAAAATTATCTGTCCAAACAAATAGACCATTGAGACTTATACCTAGGTTGGCCATAAAATTAGCATGGTAGTTTCCTTCTATGAATATATGCTTTATCTTCCAATCCTCTCTAGCCTGAAGAGTCCACCTAAATTCCATAATCACAATCTCAATGTTCTAACCAGGGACTGAATCACTTTTGACCAAGTTTATAATATTAAGTGAGTCTTCTTCAATGTAAACATTTTGGTACCTCATCTTCTCCACATTTTGGTAAAGGGATCTAGCCTTTGGAACATAGCAAGTTTAGATATCTAAGAATTTGGCATATTCCAAGAGAATCCCACCTCTATCATCCTTAAGCACCCCACCAACACCAGCATTATTGGGATTACCCTTTGAAGCTCCATCGAATTTCTATTTAACCCAGCTTAGAGAAGGAGGTTCCCACCTCACAAGAGCCCAAGAATTAGGACTAGGATGACCAGCAACCCTATTGCTCTGTTGAAAGCCAATTTTATTTTGAGCTCAACCTCCTCAAATTTTCTCTCCTTTAAAGCCAAAGAGGACACATTCTCCAAGGTGGAATCCAATGCTCTCACACAAATAGAGGTAGGATCTCTTTGGAAGTTTTTAAAAATTCTACTATTCCTCTCCTTCCACACTTGCCAAAAAAGATGTAGAAAACAAAAGTTCCAAAAATATTTTAACCTTGGAGAGTAAAAAGGAGATGACCATTAAGCACAAACATCAACAAGCAAACTTGGCACCACCTAAATTAGTCTCAAAAAATTAAAAATAAAATTAATATCTTCCACAAAGAACGAGCATTGAAAGAATATATGGCTTGTCTATTCCTCATTAGCACCATAGAGGCAACATTTTTTTGGCATCGACCAACCTTTTTTTCTAAGATTTTTAATGGTTAAAATCTTATTCTGAGTTTCCAACTAGAATAAGATATTCACCTTTGGTGTTAGACCCTTAAGCCAAACTTTGAAATGTGGGACCCACAGAGGAGTCCTGACAGTCAGTAGATTGTAGGCAGACTTGACTAAAAAGGATTCATTATTTTTCCTTTCTCATAATATCTCATCCTCTTCATTTCTCTATTTAATTACCTAACACTTCAACTTATTAGCAATTAGAATCTGTAATAACCCCAAATTACTCAACCAAAACTAACCATCACATCCATCTATTTTTTTTTTAAACCTACACACTTATGAGTCTTTTTATATAGTTTTCCATTGATCAAGTAGTCACATGAGTTTCCAAGGCTATGCACCACACAGGAATCAACTTGATCATAGTTTATCCATGTGCATGGGAGTGGCCAGTGTCCCATAATGATCAGCAAGAATTTTCCAATCTGTTTCAACCAGAACATGCATTTCCCTTATTGTTTAACCCCACGTTAAACTAATTCCAACCATAGGTGTCTTTCAACCTAACATTAAGTGTGTGCCTTGTTGACTACTCATTGTTTTCCAATAAGATAATATTTTTAGGTGTAATTCTTAACAAGCTAACTATACCACATATGGTTTGTTAATGGAATCATCCAATAGATTCTCATAGGCATATTGTTGCCTACCATTATGTCTTATTGACTACTACTCTTTAGATCTCTCATTTATATATTATTTGATATGTTTATGTTCATCCTATGTTTCCACATTTTTTATTATAGAATGTAAAGATCTAATTTAGCCATTTTTAAACAAAGCATCCACTTGAGAATTCAAGTAACATATTAGATCATGTAAACAACTTGTTTTTCAGAACATAAAACTTCAAAGAGATTACATTGTTCATATCCAATACAATCAGATACTTGGGAGTTACATTTTTATACTTCCATCAATAAATCATAAACTCCTACAAGCTATTACATCATTTATTCCATGAGAAATATTTTTATATTACAGCAATAGTCTAATACAGATGAATACAACATCAACTTTCTCTAACCTTTAACTCTCTTTTAGGTTCAGCAAGTACTTCGGGTACTAGTTGTCTCAGTTCCACCAGTACTAAGTGAATGGTTAATTGGGATCAGGACAATCCAATTTATGAATATGCATAACTAATTACACAATGCCATGCAACAGTAATCCATAGAATGCAAAATATTTTTCTAACAAAAACCTTACGCATGTGTAAATAAACATGCATTCAACTCAATTCAAGAGTAGGAAATCCCATACTTTCCTAAGGATGAAAATTTTCCCATTCTTTTCATCCCATATCCCATCACACAGAAAATATGCTCTCAAATCTATACTAACTGCATCCATTGACATGGCCACGGAGAACCCCCATAAGTTCCCGAGAGATTCAACCTAGTTACCCTTTCTCCCACATTAGTTTATACCATCATAATATTTCATTCCTCATTTTAGCATGCATGATTGCATATACATGATTCTATTTTTTCAATGCATTGTAATCACAATATTCCAAATATGTTATTATTTTCTTCTCCTAGGTTATCAAAACTTTAATATAAAAGCACCCAGAAATAGCATTCAAACAAACTTGTGCATAGCTCAAAATCACAATATCAAAGGAGAACATTCCTTCATTCAACCCCTTAAGTGTGACCACAATCCTTAAGAGCCCTTTTTTATTTTTTAGATACTAGCATCTTAGTTTGTTAAATAGCATTCATCATAACAACCAAAACCTTATATGAATAGGTTAATCTATTTTTGCCTTGTACATATATAATCAAACCTATAATATTCTACATTGTTTAGAATAAATCAATTTAAGTTTCCACTATAGATTTAACTTCTTCATTGAGACATATAGCATTATATTCCCTCAAACAAGTTTGAGTCATAACATTATTATACTAGGCTAGGGATATTTATAACCCCTTATATAATTCAAGCCCTATTCAATAGGTGGATATGGTTCAAATACATAATTTTCTTTGTTGGACTTTAACTTTTAGCTAAAGTCTAAATCTGAGTTTTTTTTTTTAGGATAATTATCTAATATCACTACTTAGACCCTTTTACCCTTTTATATTTATTTTAATATAAATTTAAGACCCAAATTTGTTATTGTGAGATAACTTATTAATCCAAACCATAAATCCTAGATCTACGGTTTTTATCCATAAATCCTGTCGTATTTGCCAAAATACCACTACACTTTATTTCACCTGTAGCATGAGTGAAGTGTAGTTTTCCCTAGAGAGGGGGGGTGGAATGAGATATTTTAAGATGAATCTCACTATTTGCACTTAACTTAATCCAATCTGTACAGTTGTATGGTTCACAATAATACAATTCCTAAAATTTACCACTGAAGATTGTATAATTTCTAAATCCCAACCACTTGGTAACTATTCACTTGGAAAATCATTAATCTACCTTCAGAATGCTTAAAAATGCAATCTTAGGCCAAAACTCATCCACTATATGAATTTACAAACCCTTGTATAGTTTGGTACATTGCTTGTACGATTTGGTGAAAACCCTTGTTCTGCCCAATAACTTAATCTTGGAAAATACCCATTTGCATGTTAATCACACAAATATCATTTCTAATAATGGGTAACAACCATTAATCCTATTTTCTCTTAATTTATCTATTTCACACAATAGCATATGGATGGTTATACATTTTTTGGGTATGCACTTTTGACACAGAACCGGAATCAACAACACCTACAATATCACTAAAACTCCACACACAATATAATTATTGATATTGCACTTGGATTCCCACACATGCATGCACATATTTAACTAAATTGGAGATTTATATTATTCTTGTTACTATACATAGGCAATGTACGTTACAACACAAACTGCAGCATTAAATCCTTCTTCTAAATACATGAACTACACATGAATGGACCGTCATGAATAACAAATAATTCATCAACAATCCCCAACAACACAACCATCAATAACTTTTCTACACACACCTCTTTTATTTATTCCACATTAAAACCTTTAACCTTAACAAAAAGTAAGGTTGTTTCTGTAACATTAACTTAATCACCAAAAAAGAATACTCATCATTCATACTATAGTTGATATCTTAACCCTAACCTAAATTTTCACAGACTTTCTCTGATCCAAGCTTCAAAAAGTCTTCCAATAATTTGACTTATACACGACTCTTTTTTTTTAGCAAAGCAACGAGGTGAGGAAAAACTGTTAGGATTAAACTATAAAAACATGAGAAATAAAATGCAGAAATAAAATATAGAATAAATAATTCAATACACAATAAACACAAATTTACATGGTTCGCCCAATATGGGCATCCATGAATAAAATAACCAGATCTTATATTTCATCCAAAAAATCCCTCTATACACAACTGCACATCGAACATTACAATTAACCGCCATACAACATCCTCTTATAAAAGTGCATTACAATTTTAGGGTAAAAACCTGCCTAAAATCTATCGTCCGATATGTGACCTAATATCAAATGGTCAATATTTACATAGAGGAAAAATCATCTATTTTTGGCTTCGAGGATGCTACCCTCGAAACCCCCACTAGGGGGGGCTCCAAAGGATTGTCACCACCCCCTGGAACCCTTGGAGGACTCTAGTAAACCCCCTCTATTTCATGTGGTGGGTCCAAGTGTGGCTGAAAGCAAGGCCTTTGAATTAATCAGGCTCCATAATCAACAATCTCCTACTTGGAGACTGATCACAGTAACTCCACCGCTACTGCATTTGTTGTACTACGCTTCAACTTTGGACCTAGAAATTTTCTCACCTTTTACTGTCATGCTTGAAGACCAAATTGAGTAGGAACTCAGTTTATCCTTGGTTACTACCTTTGTGAACATATCTATAGGATTCTAGCTAGTGTGTATCTTATCCAATTTTAACTGTCCATCTTCCAATACTGAGTGTATGAAATGGTACTTGGTATGTATGTGTTTAGTCCTAGAATGGAAAGCTGAATTCTTTGCAATATGAATGGCACTCTAACTATCACTATATAATGTGTTATTCTCTTGCTTCTTTCCCAACTCCTCCATAAACCTTTGTAACCAAATCATCTCCTTACTAGCCTCTATAACAGCAACATACTCTGCTTCTGTTGTTGATAGTGTAACAACCTTCTATAATTTTGAAATCCAGCTTAGCTCCACCTACAGTAAAAACATACCCTGTGGTACTCTTACTGTCTATATCACCTGCCATATCTGAATCTACATATCCCTATAAAATAATATTAGAACCTCCAAAGCATAATGCCTAAGTGACAGTACCTCTCAAATATCTGAGAATCCACTTCATTGCCTTCCAATACCTTCTTCCTGGATTGCTCATAAACCTACTCACAACTCCTACTACATGTGCTATATTTTACCTTCTGCACACCATAGCATACATCAAACTACCAACTACTGATGAATAAGGAACCTTGGACATGTAGTTTATCTCCTCCTGTGTCTTAGGACATATCTCTTTGGTCAGTTTGAAATGAGGTGTGTTAACAAGTTTTGCATCCTGCATACTAAATATTTCCAACACATTTTCAATTTACTCACTCTGAGACAATGTTAATTTATGATTTTTACTATCTCTTGTTATTCTCATACCATGGATTTGCTTTGCAGCACCCAAATCCTTCATTGCAAATGACTCTACCAATTTTATTTTGAGTACAATTATATCCTGCATGTTAAACCCTGCAACAAGCATGTCATCTGCATACAATAACAAGATAATATAGTTACCATTATCCAATCTCTTAAAATAAATATAGTGGTCAAAATAACATCTACTATAACCTTAATATGACAAAAGCTACCTTCAAATTTCATATACCACTACCTTGGAGCTTGCTTCAGGCCATACAGGCTCTTTTTCAACCTACATACTAGTTCCTCCTTACCTTTGACCTCATACCCTTGTGGTTGCTGCATATAAATATTTTCCTCCAAATCCCCATGGAGAAAAGCTATTTTTACATATAACTGTTCAAGATGTAAATCCTCTATAGCCACTAAGCTTAAAACAATTCTAATTGAAGTCATTTTAACAAGAGAAAAATTTGCATCATAATCAATACCTTTCTTCTGTGCAAAACCCTTTACAACCAGTCTATCCTTATACCTATTTTTACCTCCATGTTCTTCTTTCACCCTATAAACACATTTATTCTGCAATACTCTTTTTTAATAGGCAACTAAACCATATCCCAAGTCTAATTATTTATCAAGGAGTCCATCTCCTCTTTCATGCCTTGCTCCCACTTCTTCTTGGTTTCTACCTGCATTGATTCTTCATATGTTTTTGGTTCAACAGAGTCAGAAAATACTACATAATATAATGAAGGGGAGTAACATACAAGATATCTACTTATCCTAGTATATTTTCTAACAACATTTGTAGGAGTTCGAGGTGTTAGCTACTACTATTGTTGTTGATTTTCTAGCACCTTTGGAGTTTCAATTTTATTAAACACTGTGTATTCTGAGTTTACCTTTTTCTGTTTCTTTTCCTACAACTGATCCTTATACATGACCTTCTCATTGAATATTACATCTCTACTCCTAATGATTTTGTAATTTGCATAATCCCAAAATCAATAACCAAAATCATTGACTCCATATCCAGTAAAAAAACACTTCTTGGATTTTACCTCAAGTTTAGTTTGATTTTCTTTACTAATATGCACGAATGTGTTGGTCAAATATCTGCCTAATTGCTAAACTTTGTGTTTACTCACCCTAAATACGGCCAACATTGAAATGCCAAAGGAAAGAAATGTTCTCCATGCAAATCTCCAAAGAGGGTTGGCTCCCTTGCTAAATTCTAAACTAGTAAAATACTAGGGATGCAAGAAAGAAATTAAAAGATGCAGAAAGAAATGGGAAATATGGCCATAGGCCAAAGTATAGGGTTGGTGTTAGACTAACTAGTAGGAAAAAACTCAAGCACAAGTTAGCATTTATGAAAGGAAATAGAACAAAATAAGCTCATGATCTAACCATAGCAACTTTCAAAATGGTTCTCCAGCATTCACCTTCTTATTAGCAATTTTAAATCCAATGACAGAATTTAAATAGAACAACAAACAAGATGAGAAAATGAAAATAGAAGCACACTACATAGAAAGCAACCACACGCAAGATCACTTGCAACTTTAGAAATCTGATGCCTTCTATTAATGTAGATATCTCGAAGAAATCTCTCGCAAAATATCTAAACTCCCTTTTTACAATGAAATTTGTCTAGTATTTATAGAGGTTTTTGCCTCTTTCATTAAATACATAGGAAAATAAAATGTCCCGAGATCAAAGACAAAACCAATGAAATCCTCCTCGAATTCTTTAAAAATCCATCCTCCTAAGAAGACAAATTCCTAAAAATCTTCAACTCGGGTGAAGGTGCACGGATTTCCAAAAGACATTAAATTCTTTAAAGCACCTCTAGTACATTGGAAATCATAAAAACTCATTTTTTTTCACCTTCCTCTTCATGATCCACAAATGGAGTTACTGAGGGCGTTCTTAATTAAATGCATAAATTTAGCATCTTTGACCAAATTTCCATTTTTCCTCAATATCTGTTCGCCCCATTGCAAATTAAACGGCACACGCGCGACTATAACATAATTACATTTGCCCCTGAAAAAGGGTGAATGGGGCATTCACCCCTTAGGAAGGGTGAACATGATCCCAATGCACCAAAATGTTGGTTCACCCATGGGAAGGGTGAATAGGATGTTCACCCCTCAACCTGGGCGAACGTAATATAGTTCACGCGTGCCATCCGAATGTCATCAAAATGCATTCGCCCCTAATAAGGGTGAACAACGCGTTCATCCCAATGTTAGGGAAAATGCGACCTTGCATTCTAATTATTTTGCCTTCATAATATTTTAAACATGTTTACCCCTTTCAAGTATGAATAGGACGTTCACCCTTCCTTAGGAGCGAACGTGAAAATATGGCGATTCAACCAAGTTCTTTTTCATGACTTGTCTTCTTCATTCTTTTAAACATTTCTCCATTAATATTTTTTAGAGATAATTCAAAAGAAACCTTTGGAACATGCTCCAAAAATGTACAATTATTTACAACATCACAAAAAGATATAAAATATATATTGTCGTTGCTACATTCAAAAATTTAACCCAAAGTCTTAAACAAAATTCCCAATGAATATAAAATGGCCAATATTTCTTGGCGACTCATGGGGTATCCAGTTCGCATGGATGCAAGAGATCCCAAGCCTTTATCCATTGGGTGCAAAGTCCTTTTTTGAAGTTGATGCAACTGATTTAGCCATAGTGATCTTCTTTGTGGTGGACGCATTTTTTTGTGTTTCCTTCTCTATGCACTCTTGCTCTTCTACCTTAGTCACAACCTTGAGTACTTTAGCATGCTCTACATCCTCTACTACTTTCGCCACTACCTCATGATATACCATCGCTTGTTCCTCTTGCTTCGTGATGGTCTCTAAAATAATCTCATAAGTATGGACAACATCACGCCAAGTATCAATGCTAAACAAACAACGAACATTGAGAGACTCATAAACGAAGCGAAGATTCTACACATCTGTCAAGCTGAGATGCTTCAAACATTGATCCAATTCATAAAGTGATAGCTCCAAGTGCGTATACTTCTCCATCAAGGACAATACCTACGCTTCAGTAAGAGGTTCTTTCAAGGCATCAATTTTTGAAGTGTCTTCGATGAATGTACATCAGAGTTCCTGCAACTGTTCCATTGGAAGAGGTTCACCCCACTCATCTACAAAGGTAGTAAAACCCAACCGATCAATAGTCTCAAAATGAGACATAGAAATGACATGCTCATGCTCAATTGTATTAAGAATAGCCCGCCCTTCCCTTACTAAGTCCATGCATTGAATGTAGCTCCGCAGTGTTATCCGTGCTCGGGACCAAGAATAATCCATTTCACTGAGGGGATGAATATGCAAAGTAGTATTCAATAAAGCTTGTGTCTTTACAATCGTATCCATATAGGGCAAAATTATTTCCTTCATGGAATCAATTGTCTATTGCCCAAGATAAATTTGTATCCGCGCTTCCCATAAGTATTGTGGTACCTTAACAGCGTGCACAACCAATTTTACAAAATTCAAAATGGAGCAGAGGCGAGCATCCTTAATGTTGTCACATGAAAATCCTACAACTAGCATGGCTTTCTCTTCAAGTTGCTTCTTGAGTTCCTCTACCTGCTGCTGAAGACTATGCATTTCAATCCGAGCGGCATCGTGCTCCTTCAAGTGTATCTTCACTTGATTGCGTAGATAGTCATTTTCAGTGGTTGTTTTCTCCTCTATCACCTGTTAGGAACCTACTATTAAAATAAAGCACACTCACATAAAATACTAAAAAATAACTCACATACATCAAATAACTCAATATCACTATGCAAAAATCAATTATAGAAATGAAACAATCTCACAGTAACACTGAATCGTGGGCCTCTTCGAGGGGGCAACCTCCTTCAATATTTCATTAGCTTGCAAAAGGATAATCTCGTACATGGCTTCATATCTTTTTAAAGGAAAACTTCATGCAACCCTACCTAAATGCTCAAGAGGTGGCTTACATGCAAAATTCCACTTGAGCTAGAATCTTCCACCAAATGGTGGTTACAATCTTGATAAAAATGGTTACATGAAATGGTACCACTTGACGAGGTATCTTACTACATCGGTTACAATATTGATAAAAATGGTTATATGAGATGGTACTACTTGGTGAGGTACCTTTATTGCCACCTACATTACTAAGTATTGCATAATAGCATTAAAATGGGATCCCCACGTTGGAAGTGGGTTATTACATAGGTAAATGAGAATTACAACATGGTGTTAGGATAGGATCATAACATGTCCTTCCCCTTCGAAAATCTTTGTCCTCAAAGCTAAAATTGAGGAAATTGGTGTTGGAGTTGATGGAGATACTCCCATGTAGCATCTTCTAGTTGGATCCCATGCCACTGGACAAGGACTTCTATGATGGTACGATTGTAGAGAGTGTGGGTGCGACAATCCAGCAACTATTCTGGTTCGAGTAATATGGATCCTTCCTCATCCAATTTTGGTAATGCTGATTGAACTTGTACCTGTGTTCCTACAACTTTCTTGAGAGGCAAAACATAGAAAATAGGATGGAGCTTGGAGGTGGGCGGAAGAGCCAATTTGTAATCAGTGGAACCAATCCATTGTAGGACTTGGTAAGACCCATAGAATTTGGCAGCAATTTTTGGGCATTGACAGAGTTGGAGGGATGACTATTTTTATGGTTTTAAGTGAAGGAAAACCATATCATCCATATCAAAGCTATGCTCAGATCGATTTTGGTCAACTTATTGTCGCATCTGATTTTGAGCCATGTCCAAATTATGGTTCAACTGGTGAAGGACATCGATCTGCTGGCAAAGAGTAATATCGACTGCCTGGACCCTGGAGTTCTCTAGAATGTATGAAGAAGGCATGGGTGGAGGGTGCCCATAAATAGCCTCAAAAGAAATGAGTTTGGTAGTTGTATGATAGGATGTGTTGTACCACAATTTGGACAAAGGAACCACTTTTCCCATTGAGAAGGATGATCTGATGCAAAGCAACTAAGATAGGTCTCCAAACATTTGTTGACAATCTCAGTTTGACCATCTTTTTATGGATGATAGGTTGAACTCATTTTGAGCTTCATTCCCTGCAACTTAAAAAACTCTTGCCAAAAATGAATAGTGAAGGTTGGGTCTCGATCGGACACAATGGAGGTGGGCATACCATGAAGGCAAAAAAATGAATTGAGGAAGATTTGGGCAATGGTGGAGGTTGTGTAAGGATGGGCAAGGGGATAAAAATGAGCATACTTCGAAAGGCGATCCACTACCACAAGAATAATAGACTTACTACCCGATTTAGGTAATCCTTCGATAAAATCCATAGAAATATCAGTCCAAACCTGATCTGGAATGGGCAAGGGTTGAAGAGTACCCGGAGAATGAACTATTTCACCTTTCATCCATTGGTAGGTATCACAAGCTGCCACAAAGTCATGGATGTCATGTTTCATCCCTTTCTAGAAGAATGTGCACTTGAGGCATTCATACGTTTTGAGAAATCCAAAATGACCTGCAGAGGGAGTAGTGTGTAGTTCCTTCATGAAGAGGTCGTGGAGTGATGAGGCACAGGGAATAACAAGGCGTTGGTGATAACGCAAATATTGGCCATCCTAATTGTAGCCTGGGGATGAAGTCAGATCATATTGAAGTGGAGCCATAAAATCTTGCAGGTCTGCATCTTGAAGTACCTCCTATCGTAAGGAATCTATCCATTGGGAGACAGGTGCAGAGAGAGAACATATCATACTAAGGGCCTCAAATTGGTGAGAGAGATAATCAGCCACAAAATTTTCTTTGCCCTTCTTATAGGTGATATCATAATCATAGCCCATGAGTTTAGAAACCCATTTTTGTTTGTTCTAGGGTAGCAACTCGTTGTTCTAAGAAATATTTGAGACTCTAATGGTCTGTTTTAATGGATAAATGGTGCCCAATGAGATATGGTCTCCAATGGGTGACAACATGTAATATGGCCAACATCTCCTTGGCATATGTAGATTTTCCCAAATTATGCTTGGATAGTGCCTTACTGGTGAAGGCCAAGGGTCTCCCTTCTTGCATCAATACTGCCCCAATGTCGTGATCGAAAGTGTCACTTTCAATGACGAATGGTTTAGAGAAATTTGGCATTGCTAGAACAAGTGTGGTGGTCATGGCATGCTTTAATTCAAGAAAGTCTTGATCAGTGGGTCTTGTACAAGTGAAAGAGTCCTTCTTTAACATATATGTGAGGGGAGCTACTATTTTCCCATAATTACAAATAAATTTCTTGTAATAACCTGTAAGTCCTAAGAATCCCCGAAGTCCTTTGAGAGTGCGAGGTTTTGCCCAGTCCTGAACTGCCTGAATATTCTTAGGGTCAACCTTGACACCATCTTTGGAAACAATGTGTCCTAAATACTCCACTTTAGTCATACCAAAGGAGCACTTAGATCGCTTAGAAAAAATTTGATGTTGGGCCAATAACTATAATGTCTGATCCACATGCGTAAGGTGTTCTTCTCATGAGCAGCTATAAACCAATATATCATCAAAGAAAACCAAGATGAACTTTCGCATTAAGGGATGGAAGATGTTATTCATAAGGCTTTGAAATGTGGATGGTGCATTTTTCAAACCAAATGGCATTACCAAGAACTCGTAGTGACCTTCATGAGTATGAAAAATAGTTTTTGGAATATCCTCATCCTTGATCTTGATTTGATGGTATCTCGAATGAAGGTCCAACTTGGAGAAGTACATAGCTCCATGTAATTCATACAACAATTCATCCACTATCGAAATGGGAAATTTATCCTTCATGGTGATCTTATTGAGCTCATGGTAGTCTATGCACAATTTCCACAAGCCATATTTCTTGCAAACTAGCAAAATAGAAGAAGAATAGGGACTTGTACTGGGTCGAATGACACCTGCCTTGAGCAATGTACCATCTTCTTGATTTCTGACTTGAGAGCATGATGATATCGATATGGTCTAATTTTTTATGGTGCACTACTCAGAAGTAGTGGAATAGCATAATCATGAGAACTACGAGGTGGTAGTGTAGTTGGTTCTGAAAATATGCCATTGTGCTTGGTTAGGACAAGTTGCAAATATGCTGGAAGTAGATCTACTGTAGAAGTGGGTGGCTGAATTGAAAATATTTGCACAATGACCCCATGGGAGGACTTTTTCAACTTCTCCATATGATTGGAACTAATAATTTGTGTAGGGCCAGCCTTGATACCCTTGAGGGTATATGTTTGTCCATTTTAAGAAAATTCCAGCCATAGTTCTACAAGGTTGCAGGATAAAGTACCCAAGGTGCTCATCCATTGGGATCCTAACACAATGTCACATCCTCCCAATTGGAGGGTGAACATATCTTGTTTGAGTTCATAATCCCTTATATGAATTTTGACATTTCGACATTTACCTTTACAAGGTAAGGTACCTCCATTGGCCACCATGACTTCAAAATAATTGCATGAGTGTATATAGCAGTTGGTTTGTTTGGCCACTTGAGGATCAATAAAGTTGTGCATACTGCCTGAATCAATAAGAATTGTGAGACGTTGGCCTTTGAAATAACCCACAACTTTTATGGTTTATGGGGTAGTAATCTTGGAAAGAGCATGGACTAAAATTTCTATAGGTGTTTCTGATGGTTCCTTTTCCTGTGGAGTTGGTTCCTCAGTTGTATCACTCTCCTCATCACAATGGTCATTGTTTTCTGGTTCCTCCACATCTGTTAAAACAAAATCTTATTTGCACATCTATGCCCCTTTGTAAACTTTTCATCACAATTATAACATAACCCTTGGGCGTGACGTGCATCCATTTCCTTTGTAGTCAGCCGCTTGGGAGCAGGAGGTTTATTATCGGTATGGTTTTGGACCCGAGGAGGGAAAGAAGGTCTGTTATGCAAAAATCGTGGTGTCCGCCTTTGAGATGAGAGTTTAGATTCGACCAATCAGGATAAACTGATAGCCTCCATCATGGTGTGGGGTTTGAACATCTTGGCTTCATCCTGGAGATCATCTCGTAAGCCACTAACAAAACAACTCATAAAAAATCCCTCATTCAAACCCTTAGTTTTATTAGCCAATTTCTCAAATTGGGTCTGGTAATCATGAACTGAGGTGGTTTGTTTCAGCTTTGTCAGTGCACTTGTAAAGTCATCATAATCATTAGAGCCAAATCGGGTGAGTAGTTGGGACTCAAAGTCCTCCCATGATAGATCAGGGTTAGCAACCCATAGCCATTGGAACCAGTGTAAGGCCTCAGATTCTAGGTTGAAGGAAGCCATCTGAGCCCGATGATAGATAGGGACATTATGGAGTCGAAAGAACTGATCAACCCAACATAACCACCCATCGACATCTTTTCCATTGAATTTAGGGAAGTCTAATTTAGGCATTCTGAAGGTTGGATCCTGATCAGAGTGATTGTCATCTGGTGTTCATCAACCTCATTTAGAGTTTTCAGTATGGTGTTCAGTCTTGGTACTGTCATGCAATTTGATCTCCATCTCTATTAGTTGTTCTTCTAAATGGATTCTAGTGTTATCCTAATCTAGTCGAAGCTCTTGAATCTCTATGCATTTATTCTTGTTTGCAAAGGTCAAGTCAACAATGGATTTTTGCAGGTCGGCCAATAATGTGCCCAAGTATAAATCCTTTTGTTGTTGTCCTCAAGTTTCGCTTGCCATTGTGGTTCCTCTTGTGCTAATTTACTAAAACTAGACCTCAAATTTTTAGGAGTTATTATTTTTAGTAAGGGTCCAAAATTTAATTTGGGAAATGAGTTGCAACACTGATTTTAGGATAGGGTCCACTCCGGTGGTTGTTTTATCTAAGTGCTCAATGAGGAGATATACTGAATTTCTTTAATTTTTGTGAACTCATGTTGGTTGCAAGTCGATGTCAAGGTAATTGCTTCCACTTGTACTTAAAATTTCACCAATGAGTCCTTGAGGGTCTTTTGTGTAGAATAACAAGTAGATTCTATTCCCAAAAATTTAGATCAATTTGATGGACCAATGAAAAGTTATGGCCTTAGCAAGAAAAATCAAAATTTGCTATTTTTACAAATTTGGTGCAAAAATTGACCAGGAGCTACCAAAGACAATTTTGTCTGGAATAT
Source organism: Wollemia nobilis (assembly GCA_028583015.1). Taxonomy (NCBI): domain Eukaryota; kingdom Viridiplantae; phylum Streptophyta; class Pinopsida; order Araucariales; family Araucariaceae; genus Wollemia; species Wollemia nobilis. The sequence continues at coordinate 3,086,993 of JAQPPZ010016675.1, forward strand.
TGTGTAGAATTTTTTGCTAAATTTTTGAGTCAATTTGAGCTCTGTGTGAAGAGATATCCCTATTTTAATAAAATTTCAATGTTTTTTTTCTTTTTTACTATGTTGCCTAGTCTACTAGTGTTCTCTATTTTTATTTGGAGTGATGGTTAAAAAGTTGCCCTCTGGAATCAACTATCACTGACTTGTGTAGTTTGTACGCTAACCATCGTGTCATTCACTGTTCTTTATTCCTGTCACCTGTACTAGGGTTGCTGACACAATTGATGCTTCTGACCTTAGGGAATTTTTTGACACTAACAACTATGTTTTTGACATAAATTCTATAATTTTGAACTGGTACAAAGGACCATTATTGTCATTGTCTCGACTGTTCAGATTCTGACCACAGGCTATTTTAAAAACTTTTAGAAATTTTTCTTGATTTTTGGTGCATGCAAGTTGTTTTCTATGATAGGGAAATCCTTCTCTGTATGCTCACTTTTGGGGATGGTGAATACAGGTTAGCAAAATAGAGATGGGTTGATTTGCAAGGGATGATACTTTGTTTTTGTTTTATTTTCATGAACCAGGTATGCTAAGTAAGGGAGTATGTAATACCCATAGGCCCTCTGTTATACCGCAGTGATGAACAATAGTGCTCGAACCAATATTTTAGGCCACTACTTAAGGAGGATTCCACACATACCCTTGAGCACACTATTTACCTCTCTGACAGTATGGGAGGGTAATCATCCGGGATGTTGTGTCCCATGGACTATGGATAATACAAGGCCAAAAAGCTTCCTAATGGATAAAATCTTGTTTAAACCTAGATTATCTCCCAATATACCCAAAGATACGTGGGAGCTCAATTCCATTCGTGAGTGTTGTCTAATGCCTAGGTATTGGAGCCTAATAGCCCCTCACTTCACTAGACGCTTTATGAGCTATCTATCTTAGCCAATAGTGATAGCTCCTTCATGATATTTTAAAACCCTCGACACAGGGTTTCTAACCTACATAACTATTATATTTTTTTTTGGTATTTTTTGATTTTTTGTGAAAAAAATGACTATATTTTTTGGATTTTTTTTATAAAGGAAAAATAGAAATAAAAAACACACAAGAAAATTATACCTAATAGGTAGAATGACTGGCAAGAATCATCTTAGTTGCAGTAGAACATGGCCCTAGAAAGCACTCTGATACCACTTGTTAGGAACCTACTATTAAAATAAAGCACACTCACACAAAATACTAAAAAATAACTCACATACATCAAATAACTCAATATCACTATGCAAAAATCAATTACAAAAATAAAACAATCTTACAGTAACACTGAATCATGGGCCTCTTCGAGGGGGCAACCTCCTTCAATATTTTATTAGCTTACAAAATGATAATATCGTACATGTCTTCATATCTTTTTAAAGGAAAACTTCATGCAACCCTACCTAAATGCTCAAGAGGTGGCTTACATGCAAAATGCCACTTGAGCTAGAATCTTCCACCAAATGGCGATTACAATCTTGATAAAAATGGTTACATGAAATGGTACCACTTGGCAAGGTATCTTACTACATCGGTTACAATATTGATAAAAATGGTTACATGAGATGGTACCACTTGGCGAGGTACCTTTATTGCCACATACATTACTAAGTATTGTATAATAACATTAAAATGGGATCCCCACATTGGAAGTGGGTTATTACATAGGTAAATGAGAATTACAACATGGTGTTAGGATAGGATCCTAACATCACCCTACTCTTGGCCAAAGTATTTTCAAGCTCAAGCACTTTATCTTGCATCTCAAAATATCTCTCCTTATAGTGCTCCTCGTGCAAATACAATGAGCTCATATCCACCTGCATATTACCCATTTTCTCAATGGGATTAATCAACGTCAGATCTTTAGTTATAGTCTTAGAAATGTAATCTTCAGGCTGCAATTCGCCTTAGGGTTTTTGGACCAATGGAGTGTATGTTGTAACATGAGCATCCTTGGTGATTGGATCAAAATCCACCTTCTTTATTGGTCACCCTGGCATCGAAGCTTCTTTTCATCACATACTTTTCAACCATTGAGAAGAGCTCAGGTGCGTCCGATTTAGTTTTTCAAAATCTAGCTGCTTTCAAGCTACCTGCACATTTGGGACAGTCTACAGCTCCAAAAATGGTGTAAAAGGAACAAAAAATTCTGAGTGACTAAGCCCAGTGGACAAGGATGACACGGGTAGAGGTGGAGAAACATATGTGGGAACAGTGGAAGAGAGAGAAATGGTGGATGAAGTGGTAGACACGAGTGTAGCTGTAGTTACGCTAATTCTAGGTGGAGCTTGCGTACTAATAGCGATGACGGTAGAGGTAGTGATGATCGAAGGAAGGGGATGCGAAAAGGGATTGGACCTGGATGTATATGAACTAAAAGAAATGATGGGTGAAGGAGCGGGAACAAAATAAGGAGCGGTAGTGGTTTTGGAAGTGGAAGGAGTAGAAGTAGAAGAGGATACCATGGAAAATGAAATAGATGAAACACTGAAGTATGGAGAAATAGAGAATGGAAGGGACAAAAATGCAACATATGGGACCAAATAAGAAACCATTGTGTGCTCCATGAGAGAGAGAAGAAGAGGGAAAATATGACATACCTTGGGGTGCAAGCACCATTTGTTTAGCTTATGGAGGAGGTTGAGCAACTAGCTCCCCTTCATGCTCTCCTTCTGGATCTCCAACATCGAGAGCTACTTCCTCGTCCAAAATTTCAACATGTGAATCTTCAGAAAGTTGCTCCTCTTCCTCTTGCTATGCCATTGGAAAGATCTGTGAAAATGAAGTAGGGAGCTCGTTATTGGATGAAGGATTCACCATCGACACAGAAGTGGCCATAGAACTCAGCACGATAGAAATTGTGGCACCCAAAGTCATGGGCGCTGTAACAGTAGATATAAGGGCTATGCTGGTTCGAGGTCATTTGGCCACTTTTGGAAATGGGGGCACCACCGGTTATTTCTACTGCTTGGGTGTGAGAGACTCCTCTTGAGAGCATTTCACCCTTTGAGATCGTCTTTGGAAAACATACTGCTCTTCCTCTTCATCCTCTTTTTTGGTCTCATCTTCAACCACTGGGTCATCCTGCTCATGTTCACTTTCACCACTTTCAGACTATTGAAATCTTTGCAAAAAAATGGTGGCGAAAGCAACGGGTTGATATGATTCCACAAATTTATCATAAGCTTCAAAAAACTGAGTATCAAGCTTCAACCCATAAGCAGTGTATGGCTTCCTATGATGAACGCGCATCACCCACCAGTTCATAATTTTCTCCTCGCTCCATGTCGGGTTAGCTTCCTTAACAGTTCAAAATAGACCAGGAGGAGGAATATGTGTTTTATTTTTTTTAGGATTATACTCCGCTTCCTGCTCATAATAATTATGCCATGGAGGAAGGGAGGACATTTTCTCTATGTGCCAGTTCATGTCTGGCCCATCAAAATTATTACATCGCTTCTGAATATCTGGGCGTGGGCAGCAATGAAAGGTCTTTGCCTTGATAAATTCCAAAAAATTTCTGAGAGGGTCATAACGCCATCGTTGTGGCAATTCAATTAATCCCAGGTCCTAAAGCGCCACCGTCAAAAGGTGATTTTGCCCAACCTGGTTCACTTCGATACCCCCAAACTTAAAATGCATAGTACATGTTGTCTTCTTCCCTCGCCCAATGCCATATATATCATTGACATAATCTACCTGATGCACAACTTCCATTGCAAAAATGTGCACAGCAACAAAATAAGGCAACAAAAATGGTTTACATGTGTACCCAAAAATTTGAACAACCACGCCTTGAGTGAGCAAAAAGATATCGTCCCTGTTTTCTGAAACAATAGCATCTCTCAAATCGTGTGGTACCCTATCACAGTTTCCACATAGTAGTTCAATTGTAGGTCCCAGAAACAAAATGTTAAATTTGTATATGGACTCTCGTTTTGTCAACACCTGAGTCCACTTGTAAACCAGTAAAGGCTCATGTTTTTTGCCCGATTGTGTTACCATGATAAAAGAGAAACGATGTTGCATTTGAAAGAAAAATAACCAAACTAGTAGCAAAGTGTGCCGAAATGATTTAGACTTTCCTTCCTGCAACTTCTACAACTGTGAATTAAGCCTTCGAGAAATAAACTCAGCCCAATCAAAATAAATTAGATTTCCACCCTATCTCATAGCAGCAGGAGAATAAAATTCCACCTTGCAAATACATTGAGCCATAGTCGCCTGCCATTTATGCACCATCTCGTCTGAGGGTAACCCAGCAATCCAGGAAAGCATAGAATAAATATCTTGGCTCTTAAATTTTGAAAGCGATTTAGGCAAATTTGGCAGCTGCCCCATTTGCGGCTCCTTGATGAGCTGTGTCTCCATAAATTATCTCATAGTAACCGTGGAAACATACCTATCTTCCTGCTCGTCTGTATGAACCTTCTTATTTACTATGTAACTTGGGGCCTTTAACCCACATGCAAAAGCCTCTCGAACCTCATTCGATGTAATTGTAAAGAGGATTTCCTTCTTGGAGTTTCGCACCGCTTTGGTAAAAGGATCATAAAATTGTGCAATTAGCTGTACCAACTCAGGGCATGGGTGCACGGGCAAACATAGGTACCACAAAAGCTATGAATTATAAGGCGCTATGAGCCAACTATTAAATGAAACCCCCTGGCTCACTGCAGTCTCAACCTCTTGCCTTAACTGATCAATCCCCTTGTGTGTAATCAAACAATCCCCGATTTTTGCCATTTCATCTTTATAAGGGTCCAGGTCGACATAGTCATTCTTCCAAGATTTCTTAGCCCTAGAACTTCTTTCTCGCTTCTTAGTCGGCTTTGCCTCTACAACCTCCTGCACCTCACTCGGCTCTTTACTGCATCTGCCCATCGTATCTGACAAAGCGTTGAGTGATTCTACAATTTTTTGCTTTGGAACCTCTAAAAATTCCTCTAAAAAATTCTTCTACACTGGAAAAGCAAGGTACAACAAAGCAGGAAAAGTTTAAAATGATAAGGGAAAACAAAGTTGGCCCTTTTACCTTCCAAAATTTATAGGAGCACTGTCAGCTACGGTAGTGGTTACAAAATTAAATGCAGGTGCATCTTCGGAGAGGAATAATCCTCGAAAAACCTCTCATACGCTATTTCCAAGGCGCAAAAAACCCTTCCCTTTAATTCACCATCAGATTCTCCTAGAAAATCATGCTTTTGCACTACGCAATCATACCTAGAAAAGTGTGCCCTGGCACCCGAAGCTTACTAGGGAAGCCAACCTAGCCATTCGCCTACCAATCATTAATGCTTGCAGTCACCTTGGAAAGCTAAACCTGAGCACTTCCCACGTTTTACAACTATGATTGAATTTCGGTGCTTCCTGGTTCCGATTATTGACACGTAACCCAGAGGCGTATTTATTTCACAATGTGCCCCGAAACTGTTGTCTCCTCACTTGGTGAAAATGCTTGGGCGCTCAACTATTCCTTAGTGATTTTTAATCTTGCATGGAAGTGTTTTATCTTTTCATACAGGTGGTTGCATCTTAAGATTTTTGTGGGCATGATTTTTCTCAAATGGGCTTTCCTTTCAAAAACTTCGAACATGCTTTTCGTCCCTTCTAAAAACACCACGTTTTCCCTTTTTTTTTCTTTTATTTTTTTTTTCTTCACCTGATGATGCTATAAAAGTACGTTCGCCCTTTAACCTGGGCGAACGTCCCGTTCACCCCATTGAAAGGGCGAACGCGAAGTTCAATATATGTTGTCGTTACTTTTTCTTTTCAAGCGAATGACAAAGAACAAAAAAAAAACTTTTCCTTTCCCCATTTTTTTTGTTTTTCTCTGGAATGTCTATATATATCCACTTATATACAAAAATCATAAAATACAGAGAGAATATTTACATATATACACAGTGTTACCTTTAGCAGATCACAATTACATAACATAGGCCTTCAAATGAAGGTCGTTTACTAGAATGGGGAGCTCGTAACCGTCCATGTCACAGAGATGATAAGCATTGGCAGAGTTTATAGCAGAGACCCAAAAAGGTCCTTCCCATATGGCATCAAACTTATGATGATTTCCAGGCTTAGATTTCTTCTCATTCCATTTTAGCACTAGTTCACCAACCTGAAAACTTTGGTCACTTATCTTTTTCTTAAACCATTTCTTCATCTCTACAGAATGTTTGGCAAAATCCAGGTAAGCCTGCTCCCTTTCTTCCTGTAACTGTAGCAACTACACCAACCTTACTTTCATGGGATCATATTCTTCATCTTCATCTTGGAACAGTTGCAAGGTTTGGAGCACTGGTAGTTCAATGTGGGTAGGGAGGACAACTTCTTTTCCATAAACCAAAGCATACGGAGAGGTTTTTATGGACTTCTTTATTGAAATACGATCGACCCAAAGTGCTTGGTTCAATAACAAATGCCAACTCCTCTTGTTATTGCCCATCATCCTTTTTAGAATCCACAGAAAAATTTTGTTAGTAGACTCAACCAATCCATTCCCTTGTGGGTAATAATTGGAAGATGTCTTTAGGTAAATGCCATATCTGCTAGCGAATTCTATAATTTTGGCCCCGATAAAGGGAGTACCATTGTCAGTTACCAAAGAATCTGGTATACCAAAATGAGTGATAAGGCTTTCCAAAAAAGAAATCATCGTCGCCTGATCAGCCTTCTTAGTGGGTATGGCTTCTGCCCATCTGGTGAAGTAGTCGGTTGTCATTAAGATATATTTGTGCTCCGTAGAAGAATGTGGATCAATAACACCGATAAAATCAAGGCCCCATTGTTGAAAGGGTGCTTCCACCTGAATTGGATGTAGTGGTAATGCTCCTTTTCTGATTTGACCCACATATCTTTGGCAACTATCGCATCGCTGGCTTATCCTGTGTGAATCGACGAACAAGGTAGGCCAATAATAACCTACCCAAATAATCTTCAAAGCCATGGGTCTGCCTACGTAATGCCCTCCTGATAGCCCAGAATGGAACTCCTCCAAAAAAATTTCCTTTTCGGAAGCCTTTACACACCTGAGTAATACACCATCTATATTTTTATGATATAATCCATTAGGCAACAACACATACCTGAGCGCTTGCAATCTGAATCATCGGTGCTGCGAGGGATCAAGATGGTTCGGACATCTTCCCAAAGTAAAATAATCAACCAATTCTTCCGTCCAATATTTATCACCTACGGTGTGGTTTACACACATTACATCTTCATGACTTGCTTCAGTCGTTTCAGCAACAACACTTTTAGCCAGCTCTTGACACAGAGCACGTCCACGAACCAATTTCATCGATCGGATCTCCACATCATACTCCTGGATTTTTGTGACCCAACCGACCCTCTTTTCTCCCAGCTCTCCTTGGACTATAAAGTTTCGGACATCAGGATGAATAACGTAAACCACAGTCTTACTTTGAGAAACAAAGTGACAAAATTTCTTTAATGCTTTCATTACTGCATAAACTTGCTTCTCTATAAAATTGTACTTCTCCTAGTGTGGCGCTATAACTTGGCTTAGAAAAGCAATAGGCTTCTCCTCGCCATCATCTTGTTTTTGTGTTAGTACTACAACATAACTCTCCTGCTCACCCACTGCATAGAGGATGAAATCTTTGGAGTAGTCGGGATTAATCAAAACTGGAGCTTGAGTAATTCTCTCCTTGATCTCTCGAAATGCTCGCTTCCTAGCTTTTGTCCACTTAAACTCGACATTCTTCTTCAAAAGCTCAATCATGGGCTTGATGACTTGGGCAAAGTCAGCAATAAACTTGCGAATAAAGTTTATTTTCCCAAAGAAGGACTGCAAGTTTTTCTTATTAATGGGCAATGACAGTTTCATGAGTGCTTCAGCCCATGCAAGATCTATGGCCAATCCTTCTTGTGAGATCACATGGCCCAGTAATTTCCCTTCTTTAACCACAAAAATTGACTTCTTTGGGTTTATAGAAATCCCAAATTCTTGGCACTTCTCAAATATTTGCCTTAGATGGGTAACATGATCTGCCCTACGATGTGAAAACACTGTCATATCATCAAGATATATTACAATGATTTTATTCAGCAACTCACCAAAGGTGACATCCATGGCTCTCTAAAAAGTGGCACCAGCATTTGAAAGCCCAAAGGGCATCCGTTGATAAGCGAATGTACCCCACTTAGTAGTAAACATCGTCTTATGTTGATCCTCATATTTTACCCAAATTTGATTGTACCTAGAGAAGCCATCTAGCAATGAGAATCTCTGGGCGCCAACCACAACATGAAGAATCTGGTCTATCTGAGGCAAAGGATAATGATCTTTGAGTGATGCCTGGTTTAAATTTTAGAAATCAATGCACAAATGTATGTCTCCATTCTTCTTCCTTATAGGAACCAGGTTTGCTACCCAAGTAGAATGCTTAATAGGATAAATGATCTTCGCCTCAAGCATCTTCAACAATTTCGCCTTCATAAGGATTTCAATCTTAGGATTGATAGGATGTTGTTTCTACCAAAACGGCTTAACCCCTTCTTGTAACTCAATCGTGTGCTGAATCACATTCTTGTCATATCCTTTCAAGTCTTGATAACTCCATGCTACAATATCTGGATATTCATAGCACAGATTTCTAATGCCTTCAATCTCGTCCGACTCGCAATCAGTCCCAATATTAATGACCTTTCCTGGTTCCAACTGCAACTCTCTACATTTCTTGGGATCCACCTTAATCCTATGTTTATCAGCCCTATCATTCTGATAAAACAAGCTCTCTAATGAAATCAATCCCTTAGGAATATGATTATTTCTCAACTGAATCATTGCTTGTTTTTCTTCCTCTACAAGGACTCTATCATCGACATTAGCAGCTTCTTTGAGCAAAAAATTCACTATTTGTTCATCATTATCAAACACTTGCCAATAGAGATTCTTATCTAGAATGGAAGGCCTATAAATTACTCTTACTATCTTTGGCTTCCGAACCACTTGCTCAGCAGGAGAAAAATTAGCGCCAAGGGAGGCTAAAATATCAGCATGTCTATTTTCTCCCGAGGGATAGCCTGAATATTCAAAGCTTTAAATGCTTCTAGAAGATCCCATACTCTATTGCGGTAAGCCTTCAAATAATGCTGCTTTCTCATGCATCTATTTGTAACTTGATTGACAATAAGCTTGGAGTCGCCAAAAATCTGCAACTGTTCAATCCCCAATTTCTCCGCTTTCTTCAGGCCAAGGCATAGCGCTTCGTATTCAACCGCATTATTTGTGTAGCTCCAGGTCAATCTATAGGAATAAGTTTTCTGTATTCCCTCAGGAGAAATTAGTACAATGCCTGCCCCTGCACCATTCTTACATCGAGCACCATCAAAGAACAACTTCCATAACTGGTGTGAAATAGGTTCTGGTGACTCAAGGCCCTTCTTTTTGGACTATTCTATCTTCTGGATTGAATAACAACCAATATTTGTCCCAATCATAGCATTGAAATCCGTCAGCCAAAAATCTTCCTCCAGGTGAAGCTCATCAAGTGCTTCTTCAACCAGATCAACTTCCTCCAATTCTTCGGTCATCATGTTCATCGTGCTTGAAGCTTGTTCTGCCTCCCCTATATTTTCAATATGGAAGGGTGAAGGCTTCTCATTATGAATACAGATTCGCCTTCCCTTGAAAGGTATCTCCAAATGTGAATAATCTAGGGAAAGATAACCTCCAAGCTTAGCCATAAATTCCCTTGAAAGGCACATGCTAAAATAGGGCTCCAAATCAACAACCACCACCTCCTGGATGACAATAATTTGAGGCATACTATGAAGCACAATTGGAATATCCTTGATTACCCCAACAGTATTGACTGGAGTTCCATCCAACTGCAACACTCCTGGACTACTCCTTGTATATTCCATCCCCATTACTTCGCATACTACCTTTGGCATGATAGTAGTTGCAGCACCGGAGTCAATCATGCAATTATGCATGATCCACCCTTCCATTCTCAAGGATAAGTAAAATGGGGGAGGCCTATTTTTTCCTGTGACTGAAGTGGGGAGAGCCTGAGCCAAGACTGTTTGCGAACGATCTTTATTTTGGTCCTTAGTAGTCTTCAAGGATTCTTGTAACAAATCAATCTGCCCAGGTAAATGCAATGTGTCGTACAAGCTAATCCTTGCTGGGATTTTCTTCATTTCTTCCACAATACTATAGCTCTGAGTAGTTGAGTATTTTTCCTCCAGAGGCCGCTCATACTTATCTCGATACTATTGCGTAGCTTCTACCCTTTGCATTTTAGTTAATGAAGGATACTTGAGTCTCTCCTTAGCTTGCTCTTTTGTTTCACTTGCCGAAGTTGAAGGTTTAGCTTGCTCTTTATCTTGAGCTTGTCTAGGAAACAAATCTTTCACCTTGACAACATCAGATCCCTTGGTTCTAATATTGGGAATCTTTACCGGAGATGACCGCTTTTCCTCCTACACCTTTGATTCTGTAGGTACTTTCAAAGGCTGCAACTTCATGGGATCAATAGTCACCGGCTTCTTCCCAGACCTAGTAAGGACTGAAACTTGCTCATAGGAGGGCATCATACAATTATGCTCCACTTCTCGAATCATATTAACTTGCCCACCCGAGGAACTTTTTGCCAATGTCTGAACATAGTTCAAATGCACCATACATGTATCTTCACCGTGAGGATCATTGCATGTAGAACACCAATATGCTCTTTCGGACACATCAACTTCATCATTTACTTGCATCGCGATGTTTTTCTCAAGTCCCCTACTGGTAGATGCTTGCTCTCGGGTGATTGGTGGAGTCTAAAATCTTCTTGATCGAAACTCAGCTTCAGCTTGTTTTTTCCTCACCGTTGTAAGCTCATTGGATATCATCCTCAAAGCCGCATTATTGGATTTCACTTCTTGTAACAACGCGGTGAGGGGATCCAAATTAGGCGACGGGGCCAACGCTGGCAATGGCAAAGGTGCTTGTGGTGCAGGTAATGGTAAAGGGGTTGGAGGCACTAGCAATGTGGGAAAAGAAACGGATGAGAACTATGGAGGTATAGATAGAGCAAGAAATCATGGAAAGCTCATAGCAGATGACTGCGGTACAAGGATAGGGGCCACTTGTGGGGGGCCCGAATTCCATGAAGGGATGGGATACATGGATGACATAGGCTGTGAGAATGTATTAGAGTAAAGATATTGCGGGAGATCAGGGAGAATAGGTATTGTTGCCTTCGGAGGAAGTCTGCCCACAGCAATTAGGTTAGATTCGGCCTTTTGAGCTTTTGTGTACAGATCTGGGAAGGTGGTCACATTGGCTTGATGCACCGCCATACCGATATCAATACTAAGCGCTCGGAGGTAATAAAATGCTGCTTGTTCGAGCGTTGACCGCAAACCATCTGGAACCCTTTGCCATATTTATGCAAATCAAACATTAAAATCTACAAGATCTTCTTGCGGATGTCTTTGAATTGTGGTGAACTAGTGCAGTAAAAAATATGGATCAACTTGCTCATGAAAATTTTTAATCAACAATTCTGCCAACTGATCCCATGAAGTAATGGTACCAGGCTGCAAGGATCGATACCAATATAACAATTTTCCTCTTAGCAACAAAACCAAAAGTTTTATCATTACGTCCTCATTAGTTATATCATGGATAGTTGCAAGAGAAGCCACATCCTGGATATGCTCATATGCAGTTTTCCTAGTACCATCGTATGTTGGCAAAGCCTTCAGAGCATCTTGAGGTACTGGATTTTGCGCCTACAAATTCAAGGCTTCGAAGCTGTTCCATGCAGGGAACTGCCTTGGGAGCTATTGTTGGTGTGGTGGAGGATTCTGGGCCATGTGAACGAGAATATGGGGAGTAGGTTGCGGAGCGCTAGTAGTTGTCCTAGGCGGAGGTTGAGGAAAATTGGTGGCAGTACTCACTGGACTTATGGGAGCGAAAAACACACCAACTAACCGAGAAGACGAAACAGATGATATGGATGGGATATGAGGGAGCGAAGATGTTCCTCGAAAAGTGGCTATTTGAGGATGCTCTCCTAACCTTTGGATATCAAGTTCATAAAACTCAATTCGATGATCGAGATTCTTGGCTTTCGATCTTGTATTCATGAGAGACAGCTTTCATCGTCCTCACACCTACGGAGTTCTAGATAAAATTTGAGTCACCAGATGTTCTAATCTTAGCAAAAAGGCAAACACCAAACCTAACACTACTGGAAGTGGAACTTTTTTGAGTCCCACCAGGCGTGCCAAAAACTATTGGTCAAATATCTGCCTAATTGCTAAATTTTGCATTTACGTGCCCTAGATATGGCCAACATTGAAAGGCCGAAGGAAAGAAATGTCCTCCATGCCAATCTCTAGAGAGGGTTGGCTCCCTTGCTAAATTCTAAACTGGTATAATACTAGGGATGCAAGAAAGAAATTAAAATATGTGGAAAGAAATGGGAAATATGGCCACAGGCCAAAGTACAGGGTTGGTGTTAGACTAACTAGCAGGAAAAAACTCAAGCACAAGTTAGCATTTATGAAAGGAAATAGAACAAAATAAGCTCATGATCTGGCCATGGCAACTATCAAAATGGCGCTCCAACATTCACCTTCTTATTAGCAATTTTAAATCCAATGACAGAATTTAAACAAAACAACAAACAAGATGAGCAAATGAAAATAGAAGCACACTACATAGAAAGCAACCACACGCAAGATCACTTGCAACTTCAAAAATATGATGCCTTCTATTAATGCAGAGAGCTCGAAGAAATCTCTCGCAAAATGTCTAACCCCCTTTTACAATGAAGTTTGTCTAGTATTTATAGAGGTTTTCGCCTCTTTCATTAAATACATAGGAAAATAAAATGTCCCGAGATCAAAGACAAAACCAACAAAATCCTCCTCGAATTCTTTAAAAATCCATCCTCCTGAGAAGACAAATTCTTGAAAATCTGCAACTCGGGCGAAGGTGCACGGATTGCCAAAAGACATTAAATTCTTTTGAGCACCTCTGGTACATTGGAAATCATAAAAACTCATTTCTTTTCACCTTCCTCTTCGTGATCCACAAATGGAGTTACTGAGGGCATCCTTAATTAAATGCATAAATTTAGCATCTTTGACCAAATTTCCATTTGCCCATACTTACTTTCGCCTCAATATCCGTTCGCCCCATTGCAAATTGAACGATGCACGTGCATGACTATAATAGAAGTACATTCACCCCTAAAAAGGGTGAATGGGATGTTCACCCCTTAGGAAGGGTGAACGCGATCCCAATGCACCAAAATATTGGTTCACCCATGGGAAGGGCGAACAGGATGTTCGCCCCTCAACCTGGGTGAACGTAATATAGTTCGGGTGTGCATGCCATCCGAATGTCATCAAAATGTGTTTGCCCCTAAGAAGGGCGAATGGCGTGTTCACCCCAATGTTAGGGCGAACACGACCTTGCGCTCTAGTGCTTTTGCCTTCGTAAGATTTTAAACATGTTCGCCCCTTTCAAGGGTGAATGGGACGTTCGCCCTTCCTCAGGGGCGAACGTGAAAATATGGTGATTCAACCAAGTTCTTTTTCATGACTTGTCTTCTTCATTCTTTTAAACATTTCTCCATTAATATTTTTCAGAGGTAATTCAAAAGAAACCTTTGGAACATGCACCAAAAATGTACAATTATTTACAACATCACAAAAATATGTAAAATATATATTGTCGTCGCTACATTCAAAAAATTTAACCCAAAGTCTTAAACAAAATTCCCAATGAATACAAAATGGCCAACAGAATGCTTCACAACCAAAAGTATTCATAAATGAGTAGTTAATAGACTTACTTGTCTATACCTCTTCTGAAATCCCACCATCCAGGGAACTTGAAGGTCCTCTGTTTATTAAATAAATTGTAGTATCCATAGCATCTACCCAAAACTATAAGGGCAATCTTGCATGTAATCTCATGCACCTAGCACATTCTATGATATTCTTGTTCATCCTTTCTGACACACCATTTTCTTGTGGAGTTCCTAGAACCATCTTTGCTCTATGAATTCCATGGTATGAACAGTAAATGTTAAAATCTTTTTTGTAGTACTCACATCCATTATCATATTTGACACACTTTAGCTTATTTCCTATCTCATTCTCAACCAAAGTTTTCCATTTCTTAAAGGTATCAAAGACATCTGATTTCTTTTGAATAAATTAAACCTAAGTCTTTATAGTTGCATCATCAATAAATGTAACATAATAATAAGAACCACCAAGATATGATACCTGAGTTGATCCCCATACATTTGAATGTACAAGCTCTAGCTTTATACTTTTCTTTTCTTTTCCAACTCTAAGAAATTTAACTCTTTTATGTTTTTCATAAATGCAGTTCTCACAAAAGTCTAAATCAACCTACTTCAAACCTAGCAATAAATTCCTTGAGTGGTTGAATCCCCTTTGCACTCATGTACCCAAGCCTATGATGCCATGAAGCAGCATCCAATCCTGTAGAATCTAAAGTAATAGAAATATTAGTATTACTAGTACATACATACAACGTACCTTCCTTATTTCCTTTTGCTAATAATAGTGATCCTTTAGCAACCTTCCACAAATTTCCTGAGAATGTAACTATACATCCTTCATTTTCCAACCACCCTATGGAAATTATATTTCTTATTAAATCAAGAATATGTCTTACCTCTTTCAACAACCATTGGTTTCCATTTGGTAACTTTATCTATATGTTACCTTTCCAACGATTTTACATGGTCTATCATCACCCAAATAGACCTGTCCAAAATCACCTTGAACATAATCTAGAAAATATTTCCTATGGGGTGTGGCATGATATGATGCACCAAAGTCTAGCACCCAACAATCACTAATATTATCTAGTGAAAGAATTAAATCATCTTGCAATACATCACCTGCTATGTTTGCTTCCTGATTACCCTATTTTTCTTCTCCCTATTTTTCTTTTTGATTACAATAGTCTCTTTTCAGGTGTCCTTTCTTCTCACAATGCCAGTATTCCAACTACTTCCCTTTATATTTGGATCTATATTTCTTTGATTTTCCATGATTCCTTGGGATTTTTCCTCTCTCCCTTTGTCTCCCATATTCTCTACAGTCAAAGCATTACCTGATGTCTCACCTGTGCTCTTCCATTGCATTTCCTCTCTGAGGATAACACCAATAATATCATCAAAATTTAAAGTATTTGAACCAGATACAAAGTTACTCACAACCATTACCAAACCATTCCATCTTTCTAGAAATGAGCACAAAATCAAGAGAGCCCTAACCTCATCATCAAATTTTACTCCTTAAGAACTTAACTTATTGGTAACCGTGTTAAATTCATTTAAATGATCAGTAACAGACCCACCTTATGACATCTACATATTAAATAAATATTTCATAATAAATACCTTGTTCGAAGTCGAGGGTTTTTCATATAGTTTAGCCAACACACTCATTAAACCCTTCATTATATTTTCCTTTGAAATGTTGGAGACCACCAACGATGCCAAGGACAACCATATTGTTCCTAGTACTTTTCTATCCAAAACTTCTCATTCTTCATCTATTTTTGTCTTTGGTTTCTTTGCTATTCCGCATAATGGTATGTAAAGATCTATTTGATAAAGATAATCCTCCATTTACATCTTCCATATTTGGTAGTTTTGGTCATTAAACATCTCAACCCTAAATCTGCCTTCTTTTGTCATTGCTCCCACTCAAACTGGAAACCCTCCTTTCAAGTGCATTTTTTAAACCCTAAGCTTTGATACCAATTGTTAGGATTAAACTATAAAAATACGAGCAATAAAATGTGGAAATAAAACACAGAAGAAATAATGCAATACACAATAGACACAGATTTACGTGGTTCACCCAATATGGGCTACATCCACGAAGAAAATAACCAATCCTTATATTCCATCCAGAAAATACCTTTGTACACAGCCACACATTGAACATTATAATTAGTCGTCATACAACATCCTCTTATAAAAGTGTATTACAATTTTAGGATAAAAACCTACCTAAAATCTACCATTCGGTCTGTGACCTAATATCAAATGGTCCAGATTTACATAGAGGAAAAAACATCTATTTTTGGCTTCGGGGGCACTACCCCCAAAACCCCCACCAGGGGGGGCTCCAAAGAATTGTCGTCACCCCCCCTGGACCCCCTTAGTGGACACTAGTAGGGGGGGGTCTAATGCCCCCCTACACCCCCCTCTTTCACGTGGTGGTTCGAAGTGCAGCTGAAAGCAAGGCCTCCTAATTAATAAATCTCCAAAATCAACAAAAACTATGGTAAATCAAAAGGCCCATCTAGTTCCTAATCCAAGCAAAGCCCAAAGAGCATACTCCCTAGGAGCCTCTATATTTCCAAATCCAATTTGCGAAGCATGCAAGATTTTTGGTTTTTGATCAAACTCTATTGGAGAGCACAATCCCTGATCTCACTTCGCAAATATTGCTATCTCTTTGCCTTCCCAAATGCCTCTATTTATAATGGAATTCACCCTCCCCCATAACCATTTTTTTATTTTTAAAAATTGTTGGGGATGAACCCATCATAAATTGGAGTTATCTTTGACTTTCCAACTCTTCAACTAATCTTTACTTCATTGCTAAGCAACTAATTAATTAACTTAGTTAATTACAATTAACTTGTAACTAATCTAGGGATAAAATAACACTAAATTTAATACTTCTTCAATGTTGTCCACTAATCAATCTTAACACAAGTTAAAGATCTTGGTTAACCAAATAAACCAATCTTAGCAATTAATTTCCCAACTAACTAAGAAGACAGAAATATTCCAAATAAATGCTTTAAATACCACTAACAATTCATGTTTAGCATCAAACTCTCCTAATTTAGCAAAGCATACTAACCATGTCTATTTCATAATCACCTCTATGAAATCAAACCTTAAGCTATATAATGCAAACACAAAGTAAGGGGTAAAAATTGGGATGTTACATACTCCCCCCCATAGGCTAAACATAATACCCTATGTTTCATTCCCAAGGTTAGTCAAATGTATTTCCATTCATCACAAAGAAAAAATCAAGCATTGAGCTAATCTTTTGCAACCACATTCAAAACATGCAATTTATTATGCAATCTAATCATGCAAACCCTATTTCCACACTATTGTTTTTCCTTTGGTTGGCATTTTTAAGATAGTCAACTATCACCATCCCACTAGGAGACTAGTCTAGGACATCACGATCCAATAGTGTAGTCATGGTGATGTAAGGGCAAATTTCTCTACTTTTTTTAACCCTCTATATTGTCTTTGTCATCCTTTCCCTTTTTCTAGTTCCCTATTCTCGGTGGTTGAGCAACTCCTTATTTCAAATGAGAAGAACAACCTCTTCCACCTGATGAGAATATCTGGACCTGAAATGCAGTAAACAAACATCAACAGTACCATATTTAAAAATATAAAGCACTTATGCTACATAATCATGTTTCAATTTTACATAATAATGATCATTACTTTATCAAGCATCATTAAAATTTAACTAGTCCATGCATAACATAATAAAATCCATCAATCTACTTAGTTTGCATAAGTATCCATCATGTTGAACCAATGTCTTAACCAAAATTAGGCACTACATAGTATCCTCAAATAAGTACAGAAAATGTTTTTTCATGTCTTCCACATTTTCCCAGGTGGCATTTTTCTCAGAATAAAGATTCCATTGGATCTTACATTGTTTTAGGTTCTGTTTCCTCATATGTTTAGTGCAAAACTCGATAATATTCATGGGCTTGACTTTGATGTATGTTGGATCTATCATCTGTAACTTAGAAATATCCACAACATGAGTAGGATCAAATATGTATTTCCTAAGCAAGGACACATAGAAATAATTGTGGATCTTTGCCAAGTTAGGTGGCAAGTCGAGTCTATAAGCAACAGGACTAATATTTTACCATATGGTAAATGGTCCTACATATTTGGGATCCAACTTAGTGGACTTAATTGCACTTTTCATAGATTTAACTCTTAGGAACACCTTGTATCCCGTAGATAATTCCAGAGGAGTCCTCAAGTCTACATATTTCATCTGGTGATCCGAAGCTTATTTAAGCCTCTGACAAATTATCTTTAGTTTATTTTCCATCTCCTTCAAATATTTTAGTCCAACATTAACCCAATATTAAGGATTATCCCATAATAATGGATTTCTGCACCTACAAACATACAACGCCTCAAAAGGAGCCATTTTTAGAGAGGCATGGTACCCATTATTATATGTAAAATCAACTAGATACAAGAAGTCTTCCCAACAAGACTTCTGGTCCATGTAGTGCATGTGTAGAATGTCCTCTAACACCTGATTGACTCTCGTTGTCTATCCATCCATCTCAGAATGATATGCAAAACTTATGTTAAGTGAAGTACCAATTTCTCGATGGAGATCTTGCCAGAATTCTAACGTAAACCTTGAGTCTCTATCTGAGATGATCATTTCTAGAAATTAATATAATCTAAAGATATCCCTAGCGAACCTATTAGCAATAACTACTACATCATCAGTAGTACTACCAAGAATGAAGTGTGCGACTTTGGTCTATTTTTCAACTATTACCATTATGGCATCATGTTGATATCTAGTCTTTGGTAGTCCCACAATATATTCCATAGATATCACTTCCTATTTTTCTGTGGGCACATCGTGAGGATATAGCAGACCAGTGGGGTGCTTATATTCTGCTTTCACCTTTTGACATTCTAGACACTTAGCCACAAAATTAGTAATATCTTTCTTCATTCTAGGCCAATAAAAAAATTTCTTCATATTCTCCCTTATATTAGATCCTCCATGATGAGCAGAATAAGGAGATCTATGAGCTTCTCTCATAAAAATTCTATGCATATCATTTGTTTTTTAAATCACAACCTGCTCTTTGAAACAGAAGAAGCCATATTTGAGGTCAAAATCTTGAGCTATATTCGAATCCTTCCTTATTTTCTCTTGCACTTTCCCACAATATGGATCCTGAATTTGAGCTCTTCTAACTTGATCCATCAGGTCCACATGACTTCTAGTTAAAGTAGTAATATACCTTCTTCTAATTAGTGCACCTACCACCTTATTCTCTTTACCCTTTATTTATTCTATCCCAAGTCATACTCTACTAAAAATTCGATCCACCTCCTTTGATGTGCATTTAGCAATGGTTGAGTGAAGATATACTTCAAAATTTTGTGATTTTTTCTTAGTTCAAAGGGTCTTCCTAGCAAGTAATGCCACCAAAATTTCAAGGTATGCATGACAACGGCCAATTCTAAGTCATGTGTGGCATAGTTTACTTTATTCCTCTTTAGTCTCCTGGACTCATAAGCCACCAATACTCCATCTTGTGATAAAAAACCTCCCAAACCTTCTAAGGAAGCATTGGTATAGACCAAAAAGTCACCTTGAGGATCTGGAATCCTTAACACGGGAGTGGTAGTCAATATTTGTTTTAGCAGCTAGAACACAGTTTCACATTTATCCATCCATTTGAATGACTTTCCTTTTCTTTGAAGATTGGTTACAAGACAAGCTATTTTGGCATAATATTTTGCAAACCTCCTATAATACCTAGATAGACCCATTAAGCTTCAAATATTCATTACATTTATAGGGGTTGGCCAATCTAAAATAGCTTCTATCTTCTTAGAGTCAACTGCAATTCCATCTTCAGATATGACATGTCCCAAGTAATGTACTTGTGACACATAGAATTCACATTCTGACAAATTTCCATATAGCTAATTTTTCCTCAACACCCTTAGTACTATCCTTAGATGTTTTTCATGCTTCTCCTTGTTGTAAGAATATACCAAGATATCATCTAAAAACACCAAGATAAACCTGTCCAAATGCTTTCTAAATACACTATTCATTAAGTTCATGAAATATGCGGGTGCATTTGTTAATCCAAATGGTAAAACTATGAAGTCATAGTATCTGTATTAAGTTTTGAATGTTGTCTTACGTGTATCCTCTTCTTTGATTCTCAACTAATGGTAACCAGAATTCAAATCTATCTTTGATAAAATAGTAGCCCCTTTCTATTGATCAAACAAATCCTCTATCTGTGGTAAAGGATATCTATTTTTAACTATTATTTTATTCAACATCCTATAATCGATGCATAATCTCAAGGATCCATCCTTCTTATTGATAAACAAAACTGGTGCACCCCAAGGATACACACTCGACTTAATTAGCCCTTTATCCAACAATTCTTGTAGTTGCACTTTTAGCTCTTGCATCTCTATAGATTTCATCCTATATGGTGCTCTATGTATAGGTTATGTACCAAGTATTAGATCGATAGTAAAATTGAATTCTTGCTTAGGGGGTATTTTTGGTATTTCAAAAGTAAATACATCCTTGAATTCTTGAAGTATGGGAAATTTCTCAAATATTTCCTCCTTTTTATCATCCTTAACCTCCTTTACCTTGACCACATATACCATCCCTTTTTTTCTAATCACCTTCTTAAGTTGCATAGCAGAGATTAATATAGGTTCAAACATCCCTTGCTCACTATACAACCTAATATTCTTCTCATTTTCATCAGTGAATTTGACCCATCTCTCTTGAAAGTTGATTGAGACCTTGCGATCCTTGGACGATATTATTGCTCTTTTTGTGTTTATACTTTGTGTCACATCCCACCTTGGAGGACTATTTTTAAGATGTTATTTGTGTAATGATAGCT
Source organism: Wollemia nobilis (assembly GCA_028583015.1). Classification (NCBI taxonomy): domain Eukaryota; kingdom Viridiplantae; phylum Streptophyta; class Pinopsida; order Araucariales; family Araucariaceae; genus Wollemia; species Wollemia nobilis. The sequence goes on from JAQPPZ010016675.1 coordinate 3,107,778, forward strand.
GGTTTTAATGCTTAATATATTTGCATTGTATTTATTTTTTGTCAAAATAAAATGATGTTGCGTTGCTTGATTGCAGGAACATTTATTCTCGTAGGTGGAAGACTGACCACCAAGATATGAGAAGGGAAATGATGACTATGACAACTCAACAGGTAAAGCTCATATTCCTATCATCACTAGTTACCTCCCTGATGGCGGTGTTACTTGAGTATTACTCTAAAAAGTCCTGCCCAATCAAAGGAAAAATGATGATGGGGGATACTGAGCACATGCATCGAGTGCTTGTATGCCATTTGTGTGTGATTTATATTTTATTTCATGATTAATTTGCATGAGTTTGGTTAATTGAATTTTACTTGAAAATGCACATTAATAATGTTTTGCATTTTACAAATTATTCTAGAAAATATTGAAAAGAATATCATGCAATTTATTATGATTTTGTGAAATCTTTAATTTGAGCAATTTCTAAAGTAAAGGATTTATTTTGTTGAGCATGCTTATTTGATCTAGTTGATCCTATTTTAGAAGGAAATTAGGTAGTTTTTTTTTATGAACTTGTTCAATTTTGATTGGACCAAAACATGAAAAAAAACTACCTTGTAGATTTAAATAATCAATCTTTCCTACACATGGCTACTTTGGGAAGGTTGAAATGGTGGATAAGATTCTTCTCTTATCTCTATGGATTCCATTTCCATTAAAATAATATATATTAAAGGAAGCCTTCACATGGGGTGAGAAAAAGAAGATAAATATATATATATATATATATATATATATATATATATATATATATATATATATATATATATATATATATATTTAGAAGCATCTTTCTTTTGAAAGAAAGAAAGCTATAAATTGCCATTGTGGTTGAGAAAAAAAATCATGTTATATTATACTATGTTATGCTGAACTGAAGAAGGTAGGAGAAGGGATTTACAAGCTTTGGGAAGCATTCAACTCTTTGGAGAATTCCAAGTTGGATCTGTCCATTGTATTTTATTTTAATGCATGCCAGAATGAATTGAAATCTAGTTATATGTGTTGAATATTTTACTTTATCCAATTGCTTCTCTTATATAGAATGTTTTAATATATAATCTTCCTTCAAATTTTAAGTAGAAGCCTTCATAGATTAGCCTTTTCCCATTGATTGGCTAGAATACGATCATGCTTAAACATGTAGAAGAGAAGCCTCTGATGACTTTAGGTCCAACTCGGATATCCTTTGTGCATACTCTACGAAAGGGGAGTCATGTAAATTTTATAGAGCTGATATTTAATTAACCTTATGTGCTTTTAGTAGCTTATATACAATCCTATTGGGCATCTATGATATAGAATGGCTTTTGGAAACTCCATAATGATGTGTTGGTAATGCACTATGTAATATAGCTTTGGCTAGGTTGTGCAATGTTAAAATATTTCCCATACAACTATGGTTAAAAGCCTCCCATTTTTTTTTCATTCATATTTATATTACCAATAGTATAAATCTATTTGGAATTCCTTCACTTTAATTTCCCAACAATAGTACCACTATTATTGTCTACCTATCAAATTTTTTTAAATCATCAATTACAAACAATAATTAGCCTTGAAATCCTTTTTAAAATATTTGGAATGCTTTTAGATTTTATCATTTGAATTAAAGCATGATATATTAAAATGTATGAGTGATTTTATCAAATGAAACTATGCTAAGGACAATAAAATCATATAATATATCGATATTTTAAATAGGTTGTATTACTTATCTTTATGAAATCCTGATTAAAATAAATCTCCTTTAAGTTTAGAATATACATGTTTAGTTATATGGAGAATATTTGTAAATCTTAGTCTATCATAATATATGACAAAACTGAATTGGAGAATTATGATTATATTATATTTTCATAAGGAGACTAGTGTTAATTGGTTTATTTTAATTTAAATTAAAGATGATGACTTTAAAATTAAAGCAATTTCCTTTATTTTTGGAATGATTGGAAAATCAAATTGAAATCAATTAGATTTGTAAATATTGGTTTTGTTTTATTAAAATTTGTATGGATTATAAAATAAGAAAAACAACTATGATTTGAGGTCTAGTAGAATGAACAAGTGAAATCATAGTCTTTGTATAATTCTAGAAAACAAACAGTAAACTATTATGTGTTTGATAAATTTTGTAAATAAATATATCTCAACTAGAAGGATGGAATATTTTCTAGTTTTGGGAAGGAATGGATTGGTGTCCATTCTTTGGAAAGAGGTATGGGACTCTTCCTTATGTTTGGTGGTAATCCAAATGAATGATGAATGGGATTAAGAATTAATCCTTGTTATGAAAATATTAAATATGGATGAATTTGAAATTCATGCTTGATGATTTCTCTATATGTGATATACATTTGGCAAATGTGTGATGCATGATTGCATTCAAAATTGATAAGCATGGCTTGCTTGTAATGCATTTGGCATACTTTGCATCCGAGTTGTCCTGATCCCTTCACTATCATCTCTTCCAACCATGAAGAACTCAAGATATTTCAGAGAAGAGCCGAACAACACTTTTTGAAGACTATTGCAATGTTCATCATGTATAAGCTTGTATTGATATAGATCCAATGTAATTATGCAGGGCTGATATAATTTATGTAAAATCAGCTATGACTTGTAATATTTTATGTATTTGATTACAAGCTTTGTAAATTAGAGATAAAGTCTTCATATTGTAGTATTCACCTCTAATAAATGTTAGGTGATATATGTTTTGGAATATGAGCAAGTATTGGAACTACTTTGGATATTACACATTGTCAAATGTATGGCATTGAGATTTATGTTGCTCTAGTAGATTAGATGGATGTATTTAAATTCTCTCTCAAGGACTATAATAGTGTAGAAGGAAATTCATGGATAACCTCCACAATAATATGAGACAAAACAATATCTACACCATCCACCTAAGATAGCTAGAAGCAAACCAATCACTCCATGCAAACGGATAAGACAAATAATCACCAACACCATCACACCTAGTAAATGAGTAAATTCTATAATGGTGCTTAAGACAATATTCCAAGTCACTTGTAAGTTTTCACGAGAAATAACAAGATTAATGGCTCTCTCCTTAATACTAGTCTTCATGGATAGTATGGAGAGGAGGGGATGAATTCCATTGGGTAAAACTCCCAATTAATGGTATAACCATTGAGATGTCCTCATGAAGGACATAGCCATTGTATTATCCTCATAACCACTTGGTGATGGTATGATGGAATTGTAGGAGTTGGTGCTCCTATTTATGAATGGCTTTGAATGAATTGTAGAAGTTGGTGCTTCTACTTAAATGTGACTTTGAATTAATCTTTTGTGGCTCGGATTACTTACTTCTCATTTGGGATATCCTTGTCTTAGATCATTATTATATTCTTAACTCATTGAAAGGTGGACAAAGATTATAATAGGTACAAAAAAATTTTAGTGGATGAGTAGTAACAATTGGGGTTGTTACAGTTGGTATCAGAGCCTAGGCTAACTAGTGGATTCTAGCTAGATCTAGGTTAGAAAAATATTTGGGCATGAAACAAAACAACTCAAACATAAGTTCCATAACTCTAAATGATGCACACTTGGTAAGGACAAGGTCAGTACTTGAGATTATCGATGTCTGAGTTCCTATCCCCCATGAATAGATCCATAGTCATTCGAAAGTGGAAGAGCTAAGCGAACCCTCCTTCTATGGGTTTTAAGTGGTGTACCTTAGACTCTTTTGGGAAAATTACTCGACATCTATATCTTTTGACTTACTTACTCCTTATTCTCAAGTGTGTATGAACAACAACAGAGTTAGTGGACTAAACTAGGGAATGAACCTAGTAGTAATAGATTACTTGAGAAATTATGATGAAATCTAGTTGTCTAGAATTTCAACTACGAAAATCAGTGAGAATTAATACAAATTTTTACTCTAGGTAAACATGGTGACAAGCTTGAGAAGTAAGAAGAAAGGAACCTTGCAACAAGCTAGTCCCGATAGTCCTGAAGCTAGAAAGATAGGAGAAAGTTCTGGGAATTTAGATAAAGATATGGAGAACCTTACTACCATGGTTTCCATAATGCAAGATCAAATTCAATAGATTTTGCAAGCTATAAATTCACAACATCACCACAACAACAATCATGAGATGGAAAATCTAGAGGTTGATATTAGAGAGGATGAAGATCCCGAAGAGCATGAAAACAAGGCCCGCATGAAGAAAGAAATGGGCAATGACATAAAGCATATTAAAGTGACTAAGTTCATGGGAAAAGGAGGAGAAGATGTAGCTGAGTCATGGTTAGATGAACTGGAACTTCATTTCTCCATAAGAAACTACTCCTCTAAAACTAAAATGACATTTGCTCTTTCTCATCTAGGAGGAATAGGAATTGACTAGTGGAATGCTTATAAATATGAACATAAGATCTCACCTAACAAGTTGAAGTGGGAAGTTTTTGTGGAAGATTTTAAGGATAGATTCCTTACAAAGCAATTTTATTTGAATAAATTTAAGGAATTCTTCGCATTTCAACAAGGATCAAGATCTATGGAGGAATACTATGAACAGTTTGTGAGACTCCTTAAATATGTGTCATCCTATAATCAGAATAATGAGATGAAAATACACAAATTTATCCTAGGAATGAAGCCTTGGATCAGAGATAGGGTAAGCATACATGTTCATAAAACTATGCAAGAAGCTTATGATATGGCTCGAAGGACAGAGTCTACTCAGACTACTAATGAAACTCACAATAGTTCCACAAAATGGTCAAACAAGGGACAGAAGTTTTAGAAAAAGAGAAAGTGGGATAATGGACAAAATCAGAAGAACAAAGGAAATCCAAAATTTGAGAAGCACAACAATGGTGGTAAGAAGAATTTCAAGAAATAATTTCGCCATAGGAATAACAATTACTCCAACAACAACAATAGGGATTTCCAGGCTCCTAAGCAGCTAGTTCTGTTACAAGTAGTGGATACAGGAAAATAGGTTCAAGAAGGAGATTCAAACTCAAGGATAAAGTGCTTCAAGTGTGGAGGTTCACATTTTTCCATTAACTACCCACAACATGCAAGCACTAGCTCTGACAGGCCAAATCACAAGATCTATGCAGCAACAACAACACAAAACTTGGATGGACAAGCTACACCTCTGCTACTAAATGGTAAACTTTTTGATAAAGAAGTTAGCATTTTAATTGATAGTGGGGCTATCGATAGTTTTATTTCTAGTAACCTAGTAAGGGATATGCCAGAAAATCTAGGGTCTTTGGCACAAGGGTGGAAGGTTGAGTATGGATCAGGGTAAACTTATCATGTTAATCAATGTTTTTCCTCAACTCAAATTACCCTACCCAATGGCTTTACTAGGTGGCATTTGTATGTAGCACCCCTACATGCTTTTGACATCATCCTGGGAATAGACTGGTTGAAGGCTCATGAAGCCTTGGTAAATTTCTAGGAGAGATGGATTGAGTTTACCAACGAAGACAAAGAAAGACAAAGGATGTATAGTGAACCAAGAGAATTTCAACCAATGCTAATTTTAGCAATGCAACTGAAGAAAACTATTAGAAAAGGAGGATTGGTTTATGTAGTTAAACTCAAGGAAAAAGAGGAAATTCCAAAGGAAGAAATTATTGGAAAATTTCCACTATTGCAAGAATTTCATGATGTTTTTGTTGATGAGATACCTGGATTACCACCTAAACATGAATTTGATTTCACCATAGAATTGATGCCAGGTACTAAGCCTATCCATAGAGCTCCTTATAGAATGAACCCCATCGAGATGCAGGAATTGAAAGTGCAACTTCAAGAGTTTCTAGAAAAAGGGTTGATAAAACCAAGTGTATCACCTTGGGGAGCACCTATTTTATTTGTGAAGAAGAAATATGGTTCATTAAGGCTATGCATAGATTATAGAATGCTAAACAAGGCAACTATCAAGAATAGATATCCATTGCCAAGGATAGAAGATTTATTTGATCAACTAAAAGATGCCACCATTTTCACAAAGATTGATCTAAAATCTGGATATCATCAACTGAGAATCCGAGAAGAAGACACACATAAAACCGCGTTCAAGACTAGATATGGTCACTATGAATTTATAGTCCTACCATTTGGATTGACTAATGCACCAACAACTTTCATGAATTTGATGAATAGTGTGTTCAAAAATTAGTTGGATCGATTTGTGTTGATATTCTTGGATGACATTTTGATTTATTCTCGTAATAGAGAGGAACATGATAAGCACTTGAGGATAGTGCTAGAAATTTTAAGGAAGAACCAACTCTATGGGAATTTGTCTAAATGTGAATTCTATGTTCCACAAGTGCATTACTTGGGGCATATTATATCAGTGGATGGGATCATTGTTGATCCAAAGAAAATAGAAGCCATTTTGAATTGGCCACCTCCAACAAATGTGACAGAAGTAAGAAGCTTCATGGGTTTGTCAGGATATTATAGGAGGTTTGTTAAAGACTACTCTAAGATTGCTTATCCAATAACCAACCTTCAGAAGAAAGGGAAGGAGTTTAAATGGATAGAAAAGTGTGAAGAAGCATTTAATTTGCTTAAACAGAAACTAACCTCAACTCCTATTCTGAAGATTCTGGATCCCATAGGAAATTTTTTAGTTTGCATCGATGCCTCTTTGGAAGGGTTAGGAGGAGTCCTATCCCAAGATGGTTCTGTAGTAGCATATGAGTCTAGGAAACTCAAAAAGCATGAAGTTAACTATGCTACTCATGATTTAGAACTTGTTGTAGTTGTGCATGCCTTGAAAATTTGGTGATATTATCTGGTTGGTAGACCATTTGAGTTAAGAACCGATCACCAGAGTTTGAAGTATATCTTCACTCAACCATTACTAAATGCTAGACAAAGAAGGTGGATAGAGTTCTTAGCAGAATATGATTTTGGTATTGAGTATATCAAAGGAAAAGAAAATAAAGTCGTTGATGCCTTAAGTAGGAGGAAGCACATAGCTGCATTGACTCGTAGTCATGTGGATTTAATGGGGCAAGTCAGAAAGATGCAGTGTCAGGATCCTGAATGTAGTGAAATTTGGGTTAAGATAGAGCAAAACTTGAATGAAAACCAAGATTATAGCATGAAATATGGACTTTTATGCTTTAGAGATCGAGTAGTCATACCTAAAATGGGTGATTTGAGGAGATTGATCATGCATGAAGCTCATAATTCTCCTTATTCCGCTCATCCTGGAGGAGCCAAGATGAGGGAAAATATGAAAAAGACATTTTACTGGTCGGGCATGAAGAAAGATATCACTGATTTTGTGGCATGATGTTTACAGTGTCAGAAGGTGAAAGCTGAACATCAACATCCAGTAGGAAAATTATTTTCACATGCTATACCCACTCACAAATGGCAAGTAATATCAATGGATTTTATTGTCGGTTTGCCAAAGACAAAATATCATCATGATGCAATCTTTGTTATAGTAGATAAACTCACTAAGGTTGCACATTTTATACCAGGATGTACTACAGATGATGTTGTAGTTGTTGCCAATAAATTTGCAAAAGAAATTTTTAGGTTGTATGGATTTTCGGAGATGATTATCTCTGATAGGGATTCTAGGTTTACTTCTGAGTTCTGGTAGGCTCTCCATCATGCAATTGGCACAACTTTGAATATCAGTTCTGCATATCATCCTAAAATGGATGGATAGACAGAAAGGGTTAACCAAGTTCTGGAAGATATGTTACGCATGTATTGCATGGACCAGAAGTCTCATTGGGAAGACTATTTGTATCTGGTTGAGTTTGCTTATAATAATAGCTATCATTCTTCCTTGAATATGGCCCCTTTTGAAGCTTTGTATGGTAGATGATGCAGAACTCCATTATCATGGGATAATCCCGAGGATCGGGTTGTCATTGGACCAGAAATGGTCAAAATAATGGAAGAGCAGCTAGGACTAATCCATCAAAGGCTCAAGGAAGCCATGGATAGACAGAAGAGTTATGCAGATTTGAAAAGAACACCTAGAGAATTCTCCATAGGTGATAGAGTGTTTCTAAGGGTAAAACCTAAGAAGAGTGCCATTAAATCAATAAAATTGGATCCTAGATTTGTTGGTCCATTTGAGATTGTGGAGAAGATAAGTCTTGTAGCCTATCGGCTTGACTTACCACCTAACCTATCAAATATCCATAATACTTTTCATGTATCCCTACTTAGGAGATATATTGCTGATCCTGATCATGTGTTAGATGTTTCTAATTTATAGATGGTAGATCTGACAACCTTTGAAGTGAGACCTATGAAGATCTTGGAATTTCATTCCAAGACTATGAGGAAGTGTAATATTGATCAGTGTAAGGTCCAGTGGGACCAATATTCTGAAAAGAATTCCACTTGGGAAAAAGTGGAAGATATGAAAAGACACTTTCCTTATTTATTTAATGATGCTATGTAATAATACAGGTTGAACTATGGACCACTTATGCAAAGTGGAAACTATACCAAAAACTATGTTTTATTGATTGTTATGTAATATTGTAGGAAAACACAGAGGACTATGTTTAATCTAAGGGGGAGTATGTCACATCCCACCTTGGAGGACTATTTTTAAGATGTTATTTGTGTAATGATAGTTGGTTTTAATGCTTAATATATTTGCATTGTATTTGTCAAAAGAAAATGATGTTGCATTGCTTGATTGCAGGAACATTTATTCTCGTAGGTGGAAGACTGACCACCAAGATATGAGAAGGGAAATGATGACTATGACAACTCAACAGGTAAAGCTCATATTCCTATCATCACTAGTTACCTCCATGATGGCGGTGTTACTTGAGTATTACTCTAAAAGTCCCACCCAATCAAAGGAAAAATGGTGATGGGGGATACTGAGCACATGCATCGAGTGCTTGTATGCCATTTGTGTGATTTCATAATTGATTTGCATGAGATTGGTTTAATTGAATTTTACTTTGAAAATGCACATTAATAATGTTTTGCATTTTACAAATTATTCTAGAAAATATTGAAAAGAATATCATGCAATTTATTATGATTTTGTGAAATCTTAATTTGAGCAATTTCTAAAGTAAAAGATTTATTTTTTTGAGCATGCTTATTTGATCTAGTTGATCCTATTTTAGAAGGAAATTAGGTAGTTTGTTTTTTTATGAACTTGTTCAATTTTGATTGGACCAAAACATGAAAAAAACTACCTTGTAGATTTAAATAATCAATCTTTCCTACACATGGCTACTTTGGGAAGGTTGAAATGGTGGATAAGATTCTTCTCTTATCTCTATGGATTCCCTTTCCATTAAAATAATATATATTAAAGGAAGCCTTCACATGGGGTGAGAAAAAGAAGATAAATAAATAAATAAAATATATTATATTATATAATAAATAATATAATATATATATTTAGAAGCATATTTCTTTCTAAAAGAAAGAAAGCTATAAATTGCCATTGTGGTTGAGAAAAAAAACATGTTATATTATACTATGTTATGCTGAACTGAAGAAGGTAGGAGAAGGGATTTACAAGCTTTGGGAAGCATTCAACTGTTGGAGAATTCCAGGTTGGATCTGTCCATTGTATTTTATTTTAATGCATGCCAGAATGAATTGAAATCTAGTTATATGTGTTGAATGTTTTACTTTATCCGATTGCTTCTCTTATATAGAATGTTTTAATATATAATCTTCCTTCAAAGTTTAAGTAGAAGCCTTCATAGATTAGCCTTTTCCCATTGATTGGCTAGAATACGGTCATGCTTAAACACGTAGAAGAGAAGCCTCTGACGACTTTAGGTCCAACTCGGATATCCTTTGTGCATACTCTACGAAAGGGGAGTCATGTAAATTTTATAGAGCTGATATTTAATTAGCCTTATGTGCTTTCAGTAGCTTATATACAATCCTATTGGGCGTCTATGATATAGAATGGCTTTTGGAAACTCCATAATGATGTGTTGGTAATGCATTGTGTAATATAGCTTTGGCTAGGCTATGCAATGTTAAAATATTTCCCATACAACTATGGTTAAAAGCCTCCCAATTTAAAAAATATTTTTGTATTTCATTTGCATCAATACAAAATTAACCTATTTATCAATTTATCATATTTCCACCATTTGTAGTTATCAATAGTATAAATCTATGTTGGAATTTCACTCCACTTTAATTCTCCATCTTCCAACGATTGTATCCTACCCCACTATTCGTGCTATCTGTGTAGCAAACCTAAAACAATGAATTTCCATAAAATGTAACCTAATATCCAAAGATTAGTTTTAGGTTTTTCCAAGAATAGAATACACAATAATTCAATTTTTTAGATTAAACATTGGTATCCCACCTTATGAAACCTTTGACTTCCCAATTTTATGAAAATTTTGATTTAAATACCTTCACGAAGTTTGGTATAAAAATTGTAAGTCTGGGATGTCCATATTATGTGCTCATTGTTCCCTATAGTGATAATGCTCTTGCTGACCTATGATATAAACATAATTTCCTCTGCATAAAACACATACCATATGCCTTTCATGTTTTGATGCATTGACTCCATCAGTTATAAACAATAATTAGCCTCGAAAGTTTTTTAAAATATTTGGAATGCTTTTAGATTTTATCATTTGAATTAAAGCATGATATATTAAAATGTATGAGTGATTTTATCAAATGAAACTATGCTATGGACAATAAAATCATATAATATATCGATATTTTAAATAGGTTGTATTACTTATCTTTATGAAATCCTGATTAAAATAAATCTCCTTTAAGTTTAGAATATACATGTTTAGTTATATGGAGAATATTTGTAAATCTTAGTCTATCATAATATATGACAAAACTGAATTGGAGAATTATGATTGTATTATATTTTCATAAGGAGACTAGTGTTAATTGGTTTATTTTAATTTAAATTAAATATGATGACTTTAAAATTAAAGCAATTTCCTTTATTTTTGGAATGATTGGAAAATCAAATTGAAATCAATTAGATTTGTAAATATTGGTTTTGTTTTATTAAAATTTGTATGGATTATAAAATAAGAAAAAACAACTATGATTTGAGGTCTATTAGATAGACAAGTAGAATGAACAAGTGAAATCATAGTCTTTGTATAATTCTAGAAAACAAACAGTAAACTATTATGTGTTTGATAAATTTTGTAAATAAATATATCTCAACTAGAAGGATGGAATATTTTCTAGTTTTGGGAAGGAATGGATTGGTGTCCATTCTTTGGAAAGAGGTATGGGACTCTTCCTTATGTTTGGTGGTAATCCAAACGAATGATGAATGGGATTAAGAATTAATCCTTGTTATGAAAATTTTAAAAATGGATGAAATTGAAATTCATGCTTGGTGATTTCTCTATATGTGATATACATTTGGCAAATGTGTGATGCATGATTGCAATCAAAATTGATAAGCATGGCTTGCTTGTAATGCATTTGGCATACTTTGCATCCGAGTTGTCCTGATCCCTTCACTATCATCTCTTCCAACCATGAAGAACTCGAGATATTTTAGAGAAGATCCGGACAACACTTTTTGAAGACTATTGCAATGTTCATCATGTATAAGCTTGTATTGATATAGATCCAATGTAATTATGCAGGGCTGATATAATTTATGTAAAATCAGCTATGACTTGTAATATTTTATGTATTTGATTACAAGCTTTGTAAATTAGAGATAAAGTCTTCATATTGTAGTATTCACCTCTAATAAATGTTAGGTGATATATGTTTTGGAATATGAGCAAGTATTGGAACTACTTTGGATATTACACATTGTCAAATGTATGGCATTGAGATTTATGTTGCTCTAGTAGATTAGATGGATGTATTTAAATTCTCTCTCAAGGACTATAATAGTGTAGAAGGAAATTCATGATAACCTCCACAATAATATGAGATAAAATAATATCTACACCATCCACCTAAGATAGCTAGAAGAAAACCAATCACTCCATGCAATTGGAAAAGATAGACAATAACCAACACCATCACACCTAGTAAATGAGTAAATTCTATAATGGTGCTTAAGACATTATCCCAAGTCACTTGTAAGTTTTCACGAGAAATAACAAGATTAATGGCTCTCTCCTTAATACTAGTCTTCATGGATAGTATGGAGAGGAAGGGATGAATTCCATTGGGTAAAAATCCCAATTAATGGTATAACCATTGAGATGTCCTCATGAAGGACATAGCCATTGTATTATCCTCATAACCACTTGGTGATGGTATGATGGAATTGTAGGAGTTGGTGCTCCTATTTGTGAATGGCTTTGAATGAATTGTAGAAGTTGGTACTTCTACTTAAATGTGACTTTGGATTAATCTTTTGTGACTTGGATTACTTACTTTTCATTTGGGATATCCTTGTCTTAGATCATTATTATATTCTTAACTCATTGAAAGGTGGACAAAGGTTATCATAGTTAAAAAAAAATTGTAGTAGATGAGTAGTAACAATTGGGGTTGTTACACTTTGCTTGACAAGCTAGATCATATCCAACTTCTAAATTTGTTGGTTTGAACATGTTGACAGAGATCCTGATCTGATGATCTAACCCTGATAGGAATTGATGCACCTTCATTTTATCATCATTTTCATAAGTTGGAATGTGCTTAAGAAGTCTAGTAAAATTTCTATAGTATACATCCACTGACTTCTCCCTTTACTTTAGCTGAGTAAACTCATCTAGCTTCCTAGCGTAGTATTGCTCAGTAAGGAATCTCTTTCTAAATGCCTTTTCAAACACGTCCCACTCACAATGAATTACATTTATATTTTTATCCTTGCAGTAAGTTTCCCACCATTTCGACCCAACTTTTATCAAAAACCCTATGACAAAGACTATCTTTGTGGTTGAGTAATTTCTCATAGAGAAATAAATTTCTAGTTCATTTAGCCATGACTCGGAAAAATATCTACTTTCATTTCCCAAAAAATTTCTAACCTTAACATGCTTCAAGTCTTTCTCTAATTCAGCATTAATACGAGCTTTAACGGCCTGATAAGGGTCATTTTGTTCTTCCATAATTACTTCAGCAGGAGCTTCGAGTTCCCTATTGTTATTTATCCAAATTTCCTCCCTAAGAGCTTCCAATAAATTATCTTATTGTGTCAATTGCACTCTATAGGTTGACATTGAATAACACAAGCTTATACTGAGAGGGGGGGTGAACAGTATAGCTCCCACTTTTTACTTTCTTTCCAAACCAATATTAATTAGTGTCTTTAATTGCAATATCCAAATATAACAATGTGCATTAATTACATAGATAGCAATAGTAAGCAAGAGCACAAATCACCACATACAATTGAGACACAAGATTTAACGTGGTTCTCCCAATGTGGGGTACTCCATAATATAATCTCCTTATAATATTTTACAAAGAAATAGGGATCCTTATCCCAATATAAATTATTACTTTATTCTGCTCAAATCTAGGCTATCCACTGATCTGCTCAGCAAGGCAATTCATTGTTCTACTTCGCTAGGCAATCCACTGATCTGCTCAAGTAGGCAATTCACTGATCTGCTCAGCTAGGCAATCCACTAATTTTCTTAGGTAGGCAATTCATTGATCTGCTTCAACAAGCTCACCAAGAACCTGCTCAAAATTTGCTTTAGCAAGCTCACCAAGAACTTGCTTAAATCTGCTCTAGCAAGCTCACCAAGAACTTACTCAAAATCTGCTCTAGCAAGCTCACCAAGAACTTGCTCAAATCTGCTCTAGAAAGCTCACCAAGAACCTACTCAAATCTACTCTAGCAATCTCACCAATAACTTGCTCAAATATGCTCAACAAGCTCACAAAGAACTTGCTCAAAATCTATCCACAAATATGTCCACCAATCTATCCAAAAACCTTCTCAAAGGCTCAATCAATCATGCACAAAAGCTGCCACAAATCTGTCTAGAAATCTATCCCAAAAGCCTTCTCAAGGGCTCAATCAATCATGCACAAAAGCTACCACAAATCTGTCCAAAAATCTATCCCAAAGGCCTTCTCAAAGGCTCAATCAATCATGCTCAAGTAGCACTCAAATCTCATCCACATATCTATGAAGTCAAGGCTCAATGATTGTTGCAAGTGTGAATAGGGTTGCTTCGAAAGTGGCTTAGAAAAATCTCTTTTCTAAGCCTAAGTGTGAAAACTCCCTAAGTTTAGCAGCAATTTTTGTCGACAATTTTTTGTCGGCAATTGTTCCTAACTCCTCTCCTATATTCCCTCCTCCAATTCCTCCTTATCCCTCCGTTATTCCTTCTTCCCCTTATCCCTCCAACTCCCTTTCCCCTTATCCCTCCATTACTCCTCTCCTATCCCCTCTGCCGACTTCCTTCCTATCGCCAACCTATATATATTATAATTTGTAATGTTTGAAGGTTGAAGGTGCAAGTTAATTTAATAATTTTTTATTTGGTTGCTGCATATTTAATTTTAATTTTTTTTGTCATGTCCTGCTGCATCTAAGTGTGCATCCGTTTCAAACAATGATGAACTCAACAATTAATGGCAATGCACTCTAAAATGGATGACAACAATGATCCATAATGATCTCAACTCAAATCAGAATAAAGAATAGTTTGTTTCATGGAACTTGAACAACCACTTCACTCATTCACTTGACTATGCTCAAACAACTCTACTCAACCAATCACAACAAGGAACAACTCTTTTTCACAATCCCTAGTCCAAGCATGTCTCAACCAACTCAAAATGTTTCCAACAATGCTTAACCATAAATATCACATAACAATGATACTCATGTTCTCCTCTAACTCAAGTTCAAGTTCTTTGTACAATCAATGGGCTTCAACAATAATGCTTATAAAACATTCTTCACATAACAATGATACTCATGTTCTTCTCAAACCCTATATTAGGTTTTTCACACAACTAATGGCTTCAACAACAATTCTTATAAAACAAGGTTTAAACACAACTCTCAAACCAGAAAACCTTAAAGCATTCAACCAACCACTTTCGAAAAGGAAACCGCAATCAATCCTTTTCTCTCCAATGATATGTCAGAAATCAACCACCATAAACAAAGTCAATGGAGAATATTGCTTATACCTTTTTGATGCCTTATTAATTGTCCACTAAACCTGCCACACTCAACAAACTTTCTTTTTCAACTTTAAATAAGAGTTAGGGATCATGATTAATAACACAACAATAATATCCAAATAACACCTTATTACTCCTACTCAATAAAATACATCATGTCTCCTCATGAAATAATTAATCCTCTTTGAAAAAGAATAAAGCAACCTTCACTTTTAAACCTCTTTACAAAATTAGAAATATCTCTTTACACACACCTTATTTCTCCCTCTAAGCAAGTTAATCAAATAGCCCTCGAAATAAGCTTTCTAACGATATATAATATTATATACTTCCAAAACTAAAATCACTAGAAATCTCTCTTTTTCTTAAGGTGCATCATAACCCTTATTTCTCCTAGGGCAACTTTAGAAAAATAAAATATTAAAAAATATTAACTTGCCTTTGTCCCTGACGGGATTCGATCCCTTAATGCCTCCTCGCTTAGTGCCTTAACCGTGGCCAAGCCGCCATTGGGCCACACACCCTCACATGTTCAAAGGGGCACGAACCAAAAAAAATACCTCAATATTCTGCATCCTTCGAAAACTCAAAAACGCTTCGAGCGTTTCAACACAACAAGCATCCCCGACGAGACTCGATCGTAGTACCTCATGCTTCTTACATAGCGCACAAACCACTAGGTCAAAGGTGCCTATGTGTTTGGTTATCCTCCGTGAACAATTATTCAACGGACCCAAATTTTGTAAACCCTTCACATGCCTCTTTACACACGCTTCAACACTCAGGCTCTTTTCACATTACGTTATCAATTCGAATGAATTCAAAAATTGAGGACAATAATTTATTGAAACTTTTGGTGGCATATATATATATGTCTTTCCTCCTTTCGTTAGATGTTGGCACTATTATTTTTAATATATGACTTTCCTCCTTTCTTTAGATGTCAACGCTATAATTTTATTTTAATTTTAAAATTTAAATTTTAATTTTAAATAATTTAAAATTTAAACTAAATATTTAAAATTAAATATCTCCATCATCGGGGCACATTTTTCGATGAAACAAAAATCCAACCTAGGTTTTAAGAAAAATCCATTTCAAATCTGCCATCCATGGTTTTAAATAAAACCTTTTATTTTGCCTACCTTGGTTTTCACAAAAACCCTATATATATCCATGCTCTCCAAAATATCATAAATCATATTTTATGAAGTGCTTTTGCCACAAAAAATCAAATGTGATCTATGTGACATGAATGACAACATAAAATAACTCAAATTGCCAATAGACATCTCGCCTTGCATATTCTGAACCAAATTTTTGAGATCCTCCATCCCCTTAGGGTTTCCTGAACTCTCTCCCACATGACCCTCTCCAAAATTATCAATACTAGTTAGCCGAGTTCTTCGAGGAGGCATCTTTGCTCCACTACCAATTTTTAGTGGCATATTCCCCGGTTAAAGAAATGTGTTAGTTTGCAATCTTATACCAAAGGCTTTTACCAACTATGCACCTACTCTTATCTAACTAACTAAATTTTTCGATGGTTCTACTAAAATTATTAAAATATGTCATTTTTGTTCTCCTTTCTATATGATGACTTCAGTTGAGTGCAAACACAATGACTAAATAAGCAAGATTCTTGACTTGGAGCTTCAAATGGCAAGTACATCACTTAAAACTCATAAAGGTGGGGGGTTCGTCTAGCTCTTCCAATTTGATTCACCAGGGGTTCAACATGAGGGTAAAGACTTGCTCATTTTCTACATCCATACCATTTCTCTTTCCTTACTTTGCATATATTTATTTTAGAGTCATCAAATTTAGAGTTTTGCACCTATCTAACCTAGGCTCTGATACCAACTGTAATAACCCCAAATTACCCAACCAAAACTAACCATCACATCCATCTAATTTTTTTTTAAACTTACATACATATGAGAGTATTTTTATATAGTTTTCCATTGAGCAAGTAGTCCCATGAGTTTCCAAGGCTATGCACCACATAGGAATCAACTTGATCAGAGTTTATCCATGTGCATGGGAGTGGCCAGTGTCCCATAATGATCAGCGGGAATTTTCCAGTCTGTTTCAACCAGAACGTGCATTTCCCTTATTGTTTAACCCCACATTAAACTAGTTCCAACCATAGGTGTCTTTCAACCTAACCTTAAGCGTGTGCCTTGTTGACTACTCATTGTTTTCCAATGAGATAATATTTTTAGGTGCAATGCTTAACCAACTAACCATACCACATATGGTTTGTTAAGGGAATCATCCAACATATTCTCATAGGCATATTATTGCCTACCATTATATCTCATTGACTACTACTCTTTAGATCTCTCATTTATATATTCTTTGATATGTTTATGTTCATCCTATGTTTCCACATTTTTACTTATAGAATGTAAAGATCTAATTTAGCCATTTATAAACAAAGCATCCACTTGATAATTCAAGTAACATATTAGATCATGTAAACAACTTATTTTTTAGAACATAAAACTTCAAAGAGATTACATTGTTCATATCCAATACAATCAGATACTTGGGAGTTACATTTTTGATACTTCCATCAATAAATCATAAACTCCTACAAGCTATTACATCATTTCTTCCGCAAGAAAGCTTTTTATGTTACAACAATAGTCTCATACAGATGAATACAACATCAACTTCCTCTGATCTTCAACTCTCTTTTAGGTTCAACAAGTACTTTAGGTACTAGTTGTCTCAGTTCCACCAGTACTAAGTGAATGGTTACTCGGGATCAGGACAATCCAATTTATGAACATGCATAACTAATTACACAATGCCATGCAACAGTAATCCATAGAATGCAAAACAATTTTCTAACAAACACCTTACGCATTTGTAAATAAACATGCATTCAACTCAATTCAAGAGTAGGAAATCCCATACTTTCCTAAGGATGAAACTTTTCCCATTCCTTTCATCCCATATCCCATCACACAAGAAACATGCTCTCAAATCTATACTAACTGCATCCATTGACATGGCCATGGAGAACCCCCATAAGTTCCCAAGAAATGCAACCTAGTTACCCTTTCTCCCACATTAGTTTATGCCATCATAATATTTCATTCCTCATTTTAGCATGCATGATTGCATATACATGATTCTATTTGTTCAATGCATTGTAATCACAATATTGCAAATATGCTATTCTTTTCTTCTCCTAGGTTATCAAAACTTTAAGATAAAAGCACCCAAAAATAGCATTCAAACAAACTTGTGCACAACTCAAAATCACAATATCAAAGGAGAACATTCCTTCATTCAACCCCTTAAGTGTGACCACAATCCTTAAGAGCCCTTTTTTTTTTAAGATACTGGCATCTTACTTAGTTTGTTAAAGAGCATTCATCATAACAACCAAAACCTTCTATGAATAGGTTAATCTATTTTTGCCTTGTACACATATAATCAAACCTATAATATTCTACACTATTTAGAACAAGTCAATCTAAGTTTCCACTATAGATTTAACTTCTTCATTGAGACATATAGCATTAGATTCCCTCAAACAAGTTTGAGTCATAACATTATTGTACTAGGCTAGGGATATTTATAACCCCTTAAATATTTCAAGCCCTATTCAATAGGTGGATATGGTTCAGATACAAATTTTCCTTTGTTGGACTTTAACTTTTAGCTAAAGTCTAAATCTGAGTTTTTTTTTAAGATAATTATCTAATATCACTATTTAGACCCTTTTACCCTTTTATATTTATTTCAATATAAATTTAAGACCCAAAGTTGTTATCGTGAGATAACTTATTAATCCAAACCATAAATCCTAGATCTACGATTTTTATCCATAAACCCTATCATATTTGCCAAAATACCACTACACTTTATTTCACCTGTAGCACGAGTGGAGTGTAGTTTTCCCTAGAGGGGGGGTGGAATGAGAGATTTTAAGATGAATTCCCACTATTTGCACTTAACTTAATCCAATCTGTATAGTTGTATGGTTCACAACAATACAATTCCTAAAATGTACAACTGAAGATTGTACAATTCCTAAATCCCAACCACTTGGCAACTATTCACTTGGAAACTCATTGATCTACCTTCAGAATGCTTAAAAATGTAATCTCAGGCCAAAACTCATCAACTATACGAATTTACAAACCCTTGTACAGTTTGGTATGTTGCTTGTACGGTTTGGTGAAAACCCTTGTTCTACCCAATAACTTAATCCTGGAAAATACCCATTTGCATGTTAATCACACAAATATCATTTCCAATAATGGGTAATAACCATTAATCCTATTTTCTCTTTATTTATCTATTTCACACAATGGCATATGGATGGTTGTACATTTTTTGGGTATGCACTTCTGACACAGAACCGGAATCAACAACACCTACAATATCACTAAAACTCCACACATAATATAATTATTGATATTGCACTTGGATTCCCACACATGCATGCACATATCTGACTAAATTGGAGATTTATATTATTCTTGTTACTGTACACAGGTAATGTACGTTACAACACAAACTGCAACATTAAATCCTTCTTCTAAATCCATGAACTACACATGAATGGACCGCCATGAATAACAAATAATTCATCAACAATCCCCAACAACACAACCATCAATAACTTTCCTACACACACCTCTTTTCTTTATTCCACATTAAAACCTTTAACCTTAACAACAAGAAAGGTTGTTACTATAACATTAACTCAATCACCAAACAAGCATACTCATCATTCATACTATAGTTGGGATCTTAACCCTAACCTGAATTTTTCATAGACTTTCTCCGATCCAAGCTCCGAAAAGTCTTCCAATACTTCGACTTATACGTGACTCTTTTTTTTTAGCAAAGCAACGAGGCGAGGAAAAACTATGGTAAATCACAAGGCCCATCTAGTTTCTGATCCGAGCAAAGCCCAGAGAGCATACTCCCTAGGAACCTCTAGATTTCCAATGCCAATTTGCGAAGAATGCGAGATTTCTGGTTTTTGATCCAACTCAGTTGGAGAGCATAATCCCTGATCTCACTCCACAAAATATCACTCTCTCTTTGCCTTCCCAAATACCTCTATTTATAATGGAACTCACCCTCCCCCCATAACCATTTTTTTATTATTAAAAATTGTTGGGGATGAACCCATCATAAATGCTATCTAGAAATTGGAGTTATCTTTGACTTTGCAACCGAGGTGGTCCAATCACAATCAAACACATACCAACTCTTCAACTAATCTTTACTTCATTGCTAAGCAACTAATTAATTAACCTAGTTAATTACAATTAACTTGTAACTAATCTAGGGATAAAATAACACTAAATTTAATGCTTCTTCAATGTTGTCCACTAATCAAGCTTAACACAAGTTAAAGATCTTGGTTAACCAAATAAACCAATCTTAGCAATTAATTTCCCAACTAACTAAGGAGACAAAGAAATATTCCAAGTAAATGCCTTAAATACCACTAACAATTCATGTTTAGCAACAAATTCTCCTAATTTAGCAAAGCATACTTAACCATTTCTATTTCATAATCACCTCTATGAAATCAAACCTTAAGCTATATAATGCAAACACAAAGTAGGGGTAAAAATTGGGATGTTACAAAATCTAAGCTTCAAGTTCAGCATTGTTGAGAATAGACTAGTCTAACAATTTCTAAACCTTTAGCCCATTGACCACCTCAATAAAGTCAACCACCTTAGACCCAAAGACCAATTTGGTCCTAGGCTGCAAACACGCCAGATTTAGAATCTGCATAACAAGCTGGTCCTTCAACCAAATATCTTTCCAAAAATCAATCTTGAGTTCATCACCCAATCTCAACCTACAACTTTTGAAGACTAGCACCATCGAATTTTGCAAACTCAACCAAAAGGTTGAACCAAAATTTGACAAAGGACCAACAAGCAAAAAAATCTCCTATCTCAAGTATTTGGCTGACATAATGTTGACCCAGCTAGTTTCAGTTTGATTTGCCAACTTCCATACCTAATTTGCAACCAAATCCTTATTCATCTGCTTGATGTTACAGATACCTAATCCAGCATCCTTTTTAGGTCTGTAGACTTTCTCCCAACCAAGTGAATTTTTTTCTTCTCATAAGACCCAGACCAAAGAAATGGCTTTTAAAAATGTTCAATATTCAATGAAATTTTGTTAGGAATTCTAAACATAGATAAGAAGAAGGTTGGAATGCTTTAAAAAGTAGACTTTACCAGGGTATCCTTTCCAACTTGACTAAGGAGGGATCCTTTCCACCTGACCAACTTCCTCTGTAATATTTCCACCATAAGTTCCCAAAGTGAATCCCTGATCCTGCCTTTAAACAAAGTCATTCCAAGGTAAAGATACGATAGGGTAGCCACCTCATAACCCAAGATGCGAGCAATTATCCTCTACATTTCATAAAGAAGATTTTGCTTTTTATATAATTTTTTTGCCTAGTTGCATTTTCAAATACCTCCAAAATTTCTTTTACCACATTTACTTAGGGAACTAAAGCAAGGAGGGAGAGTAGAACATCATCTACAAATTGGTTATAATAAATAGGATCCACCAACAAAGCGGGCTTGATACCTTCAATAAAGGGTTCTAACTTGATAGTCCTTCCCAGGGCTTTCGCCACTAAGATATAGAGGAAAGGGACAAGGGGTCCCCTTGGCAAATGGCTCTCAAACTTGAAAAATAACCTATTGGGGACCCATTTATTAAGACCAGAAACATGGCAAAAGAGATACAAGCATGGAAATGTTTTATCCAACTCTGGAAAAAACCAAATTTTCCCAAAACCTTTAACAAAAACTCCTATTAAACCTTGGCTTAAACATTTCTCATATCTAATTTGAGGAGGAGACAAGCTCTACCACTTTTATTAGTTGAATGAAGAATTTTATTGATAACTATGATATTGTCCAAGATCTATCTCCCTGGCATTAATCCACATTGGGCTGAATCAATAAAGGATGGAAGAAAAAATTTTAATCTATCAACAAGGGCCTTTGTCAAAATTTATAAACATTGTTGCATAAGCTAATGGGTGTAAAGGCACCAAAGTCCTTTGCACCAATAGTCTTGGGGATCAAAGTTAAAAAAGTAGAATTCACTTTGAATAGGATATGATTGGTGGCTTGGACCTCTCGAAGGGCATCAACAATATCCTTCCCCACAATATGCCAATACTTCTAGAAAAAAAGGGGGAGAAAACCATTAGGACCTAGAGCCTTCATTCCTTCTATGGCAAAGATAGCAGCTCTGACTTCCTCATCACTAAATGGAGAGATAAGGGCTTGGTTCATATCAACCATGACAAGACTGGGAATACTACCAAGCATCTTATTTTGGGCTTTCTCATTATAAATCTCTTCCACCCCGATAATATTTTTTAAAAACCATGGCCTCAACTCTTATATCCTTAATGTGAGTAGCATTGGATCCATCAGCTTTTTGAATTTCTCTAATCCTATTTTTGCTTTTGTGATTCAAGGTTGTGATGTGAAAAACTTGGAATTTTTATCTCCATTTTTTAGCCAAAGTGCCCTAGACTTTTGTTTGCACAAAAATTCCTCCTTGTTAATAATTTTATGAAAATTGACCGGCACCTCCTTTTCTTTGTATCTGATCTGTTGAGATTGATTTCCAAGTTCTATCTCAAATTCAATAGCTTTCAGTTGACTTTTTAGGTCTTTCTTCTTTTGCAAAATATTCCCAAAAACCTTTTTATTCCATTCTTTAAGGTCACTTTTAATAACTCTAAGATTTATCAAAAATTTTGAAAATATTGGAGCCTTGGATCCTTTTTGATCACTAATTTTTTATTTTAGCTTCCAACTGAGGATGAAGGTACCACATAACCTCAAACCTGAATGGCTTGGGAAACATGGTTTCTTCCTGAGCCACTTCAAAACATAAGGGGTTATGGTCGGAGCCAATTTTGGGCAAAGAACAAAGATATAAATTTCCAAACAACGGAAGGCACTCCTTGGAGATAAGAACCTTGTCTAACCTAATTTGGATGAGCTAATTACCCACTCTCTTATTGCTCCAA
The DNA here is from genome assembly GCA_028583015.1 of Wollemia nobilis. Classification (NCBI taxonomy): domain Eukaryota; kingdom Viridiplantae; phylum Streptophyta; class Pinopsida; order Araucariales; family Araucariaceae; genus Wollemia; species Wollemia nobilis. The sequence continues at coordinate 3,130,994 of JAQPPZ010016675.1, forward strand.
GTATACGATGAACTCTTCAACTCAACATCCAATAGCTCATTGCCATTCACAAAATTTGCAAACTCTTCCATCCTTTTTGATATTAAAATGGATTTCCCTCCTTTTTTATCTAAAAAAATTGAGGGGAATTAAAATCCCTTGCTAGGCATCAAGCTTCTTGAGAAAAATCCTTCTCATGGAACTCAAATTTTATCACAATAGGTTTCCACTAGGTCCAGAGTTTGGTGCATACATGTTAGTCATAACCCACCTTTTATTACTTTCTCTCTTGCAAAAGAGAATATTAATAATCCTATTCGAGGAAGAAATTATAAAGCCCTCAAACTTGTTGGCATCCTAGAGACAAAGAAAAACCCAAAGGAACCATTGGTTGGGCTTGCAGTAAAATGGGCTTCTTTCCAAATCATTCTTCTAATAAATTCTATATCCTTACCATCCAACTTGGTTTCTTGCAATAAAAAAATATTAGGTAAAATTTCTTTACGTAGGGAAGCGACCACCCATTGTTTAGAAATCCCATTTAGACCCCTAACATTCCAAGAGATGCACTTCATTTATGGGATTTGGAATTATATTTATTTCCCCCAAACACCCCATGGTTACTCTAGAAAAAATATTCCAGCTTTAGCTGTCTTACTCCTACATCCTTCCCTTTTTCAAGTTTGAGCAGAGCTTGAGATCCATTCGCAATCTCAGAATATGTTTCCCTCTTTCTCACAGACTTGTTAGAGGGCTTTCCTAACTTCTTCTCAACACCCACATCCACATTTCCCTTCCTTATCTATTCAAAGAAATTATCAAGAAGATTTTTAGAAACAGTGGTTTCATAAATGATATCCGACTAACATACCTCAGTAGCACCAAGCTTCGAGGCTATGTTCTTCTTCTTATATGCCTTCTTGATCTTCCTTACTCAAAATATTATGATATTCACTAAGTAACTCCCTTTCCTCCAAGCTTGGATTATTATGATCACCTTTTTGGAATTTTGAAAGTTTATCTTTTAGTTCTTCTTTCTTCTCAAAAATATTTCCAAAAGTATTCTTGTTCCATTCTTTTAATCTAGATGTCATTGATATAATCTGTTTTGTAAGTGTATACATATCATATCATGTTTGTTCTATCATATCAACAAATTGAGGATGGTCTTCCCACATCTGCTCATATTTAAAATATGATTTTTTTAATTCATGTACCATAATTTTAACTTTTATTGGCTAGTGATCTGAATCAATCCTTGTCAATTTATTAATTTTAGCACAAGTCCCTTCATCTAGGCAATTATATGAGAGAAAGCATCTATCTATTTTTTTTCTATTAGATTCTGGTCTCTCTTGTTGTTGGTCCATGTATAGTTTTCTTCAAACTCAACCTCCCATAGCTTATTATTTTGAATAAAAAATGAGAAATCTCTCATAGTTTGGGTTCATTTCCTAATTCTAAATTTTCATCCAACTTGATTATGGCATTATAATCTCCTATGATTATGAATCAATTTTATTGGTCTTTACTTCTCATAAAGGCTTCAATCCCACTTCAAACTTCTAATATGCCTGATTTTCTTGTAGGTCCATAGACATTGATATGGATGAAAATAATATCTACAAAGAAGTATGTGACTAAAGAGGCTATCCAATACCTAGTTTTATGAATGGTGGAGATTATAATAGGATTCCAAAAAGTTAGAATCCCCCTATCACTCCTTCAAAATCTATAGCATCCCATTCACATCTTGCTCATACTGCTTTTATGGTTTTGGAAACTTCTTTTATCATTTTAGTTTCTTAGATACAAAGGATATCAGGTTTATTACTTAAATAGAGGTCCCTGATACGCCTCTAATTTGAGTGAGTATTAGTGTTCGCTTTTGATGTAGTATGCATCATGCAATGGGAGATAGCATCCACAAGATGTAGAGTAATATGAAAGAAATTAAATATACGAGATGACTAAAATATGCTATAAATAGAAATGATAGAAATGAATACAATGTAGCTATGGATGAAATGGGTACTCCATGAAAAAATCTATTAGACTACATTGCACCCATCACTAATATATGGTGATCTACACAACACTATGCTACTACCTAAAAATATGCTCTAAGCTTCTCTATATCCTACTTGTTACAATGAGGCCATTTTTATATAGGAAGATAGATTCCTTGGCCAACACTCTACCTAGTTGTGCAAGGGACACCTTGCACATATACAGCTTACACATTGACACTTGTGCATTTATTACATTGCATGAACTAGATAACTTCCCCTTAAAGTAATCTAATGTCCTAAGTATGTACCTAGGAAGGTACTTTTACACGACCCAAATGATGTAATATAATCTATTTCTAACACCCCCATGTATTACATTATTTGGGTATTGAAGACTTTAGTCTTCAATGTGGATCTCCTTCCATTGGATAATGGAATTTGTATTCTCCTTCATTGCTTATTGTGATTAGGTTCAATAGGTTATATGTGTCTTCATATGATGCAAAGTAAGTTGTAACTGAAGGTTCTTCTACCATTTGTATGTGTTTAGCTAGTTCAGTATTCATGATGCCATTTTTCTTTCTAGCATGTCATTTCTTCCTTTTCCTCCTTCTCTTCCTATGATTCTACATTGGTGTTGGTGGAATTTTTGCTTCATGACAAGATAGTCTATCATCACAATAGTATTGTTCTTTATTGCCAACTTTTTTCTTGTGTTGAGTAAGTACAAACACAATTATTGATAGATAAACCATCAAATACTCTTTTTGTGAAAATATAACCAATCTTTGTGAGTTCCACCATGCTGTGAAGAGGATTTCATGAAGATAGTCAATCAATGTTGTAAAGTTGCCTTCTCTGGATTTTTTAAGAAACAAGGTGAATTTCTCTTTGTCGCTAGTGGATAGATATGTGTATCCTTCTAGAGTATCTATTAAGTTTTGAGATTAGAATTCTACTTCATGGAATATTTCTTCATTGTTGAAATTTTTTCTCAAGATTTCATCCATGATAGATCTTTGAAATAGTGATTCTTGCTATTTCTTATAATTAGATTTGGTAGAATCTTAGTAGTTTACCTTATAATTCCCTATATTGAAGTATATAAGCTTGATTTGATAAAACCTTTGTTAACCCTTAGGTTTGTAGGCTTCCTTATGTCTCCCTAGTAATGAGAATATATACACCTAATGGAATTTTAGATTTTGTAGAAATTTTGTATCTTTCCAATGGATTTATAGCTTGATAATATTTGATAAATGTTGACATTACCAAGTTTTGTAGAATACCTTATGACTCCCTACTGTGTTTTGGATTATGATAAAGTGCTCTTGTAAAATCTACTTCAATTTTTGGTTGATTTTGTAAAGTTTTTTAAATATCAAAAATCAAATTTTCCAACACCTTGTTACTCCTATTGAACTAAGCACTTTTCAATTTTGAAGAGGTTTTAATGTTGGATTTCTTTTGTCCCTTTTTAGAAATTTTGAGATAAGAATATTATAAATTTCCAACCTTAGCAAAAATATTTATAACCTCTTTTAATATCCCTTAGGATTTGATTTTAGTTTTTCTAATTTGCAATAACCTAATTTGGTGTTGTAACCCTTATAGCTCCCAGATATAGAAAAATAGAACATAATGATATTTGCAAATATTTAAAAATTAATTTCTAGTAGAAATCCTTATTTCTCCTATGGTTAATATTGCAAATATTATATCACTTTGATGATTTGCTTTCAATATGGTTAATTGTTTCTAAGTTTAACCTCGGTTTATCAACCTTATAACTCCCTTAAATAAAAGCACATTAAAGTAGGGAATAAATCTCACCTTGCAATATTCGAATACACATTATTTTCGGATATAAGATGGTTCCAATGTGAGAGTCTTTGCCTTGACCGTTATCACCAATGGAAAGCTTGGATTTAATGCTTCAACTATGGTTACTTTAATCTCTACCTTTGACTTCCTTTGACCAGAGTATTAAAGGTTCTTCCACCTTGCTTCCATGCTACAACTCGACCCTATGCAAAGAATATGAAGTGTTGAACGTGAATGCTTTCGAATATTTCTCAATGTTGTGTCCTCCCTGGTCCAAGGCACATTCAATAGATGATCAATATTTTGATGAGTGATAAGTGTCATAATAGTTACATTCAACACTTCAAAGATGTTCTTGGACATCTGTTACAAGTGTCACCCTTACTTAAGTAATGTTTGAAGTATTTTTATTTTTTCATAGTGTGTTGTCTGTGAAGCTTCCTACTATAATGTCTATGGCTGAATATAATTCCTCTTCCACATGGACTATGGGTTCCAAAGAGATGTTGTAACACTTTTTATCACATGTGTGAAATTCCAATGTACCTTTGAGGGTGTTTAGGGTTTCTTTTGGAGAATGACAAGTGGAAATTGCATGCCCTAGTCTTTATCAATGCCTTCTTACAAGCTTTTCAATGTACTTTTCCACCTTCTTCCTTGTTGTATTTTGATGGTGCTGAGATGGTTCCAGCCAAGAAATACTTATGGTAGAGCTTTGGTGGAGATTTGGAGGAGCTTTGGTGGAGCTTTGATGGCTCTTGAATGGAGTTTGAATGGTAGCGCTTTGGTGGAGACTTCTTGATTCTCCAATGGTGGTATTGAATGCTTCTTGATTGGATGTATGATTCTAATTTGCTTGCTTTGATTTCCCTTGCTTATGTGTTGTTGTATTTGTCTCCTTTAGTGAGAAATATGACACCCTTTTTGTGCTTTACAGGTTACCTATTATGGTTGTCCAACCCATGCACAATGTGAGCCCTTTTGAGAGGCTTCTTTATGCTTGGAGTGTGCTAGTATTCAACTGCACTCTTCTTGAGGATAATGTACCTTTGAGGCACCTTAAAATATGCCCTCTTTACTGTATAAACTAGATTAGGATAGTGCAATACAATGTAACAAATTTATGTATAAAATAATCTTTATTGCACCCTCTTTTGCACTCTTTTTTCCAAGTCTAAATTTATGGTTTTGTGGTAGAATTTTTAAATACAATGTAGGGGTTTTGAGGTTGTCTCTTTGATTAGACACCTTCCCCTTTTTTCTTGGATACTTTGATGACAAATATAAGATTAGATAGAAGTAGATAGAAGCTCCTTATTTGATGTAATTTTCTGCACTTTTCTCCTTGCAACTAATCTTGTAATGCTTTGGATTTGAGACTCACCAAGTCTCAATATTTGAAGCTTATATTTCTAATTTTGGTTAGTTGTCTTCTTATCCAATTTTGGAGGATTCTAACCTGTTTTGGTGGCTTCTCTTGGCCACTATGTGTTGCAGATTTTTGTGCATTAATAGTGTCTTTAGACACTTTTTCAAATTCTGATTTTGTGCCCTTTTCGAGAACACAAACAATAATATTTTTGAGAGCAATAGAATAGTGCAAATGAATCTAATAATATTTCACTTTTAATGCACTAAAAATTTCACCTTATCACTCCAATCAACTCTCAAAATAATGCACTTAATTAATTTTACTGCAACTAATCAAGAATAATTAAAAATGAACCTTCTGCAATTTTACTATAATTAATATTGCACTTAGTCTTCTTTTTCTTTTCCAAAGTAGATGATAGGTATTTGATAGATGTAGTTCTGAAATCTAATAAACTCCTAATTAATGTTCAAATGAATATTAAAAGGAAATTTTCTTCTTTTACACTTTTGAATATTGTAATCCATTTTTTCTTCTTGCAACTTTAATCCAAATAAGATGCTCCAATGAATCTGATAAGTAATCCAATTAATGAATCTACTTGCACCAACAGTTGCTTACATTTTTATGAAAGCTTTTATAGCTCTTTTGTAGCTTCTGTAGAGGATGTAGATCATGTAGAGGATGTTGGTATCTAAGATCATCAAGTTGCTACCTTGAGTAAGATCTTACAACTCTTTTTAGACTGTCCTAAACAATTCCTTCTTCACCAAAACACGATCTTGAACTTTTTTCACAAGCCTAGGATTTGGTGGCTTGTTCTCCTTAGTCTCCTCATTTTTTCTATATATTTTTAGAAGTCTTTATCTCAACAAATAATACCTTCTTGCTATGAGAGGTAATCTTCATATCTCTTGTATTTGGTAGGCTTCTCTTATCTTCAAATCTTCTTGTCGAATTCTGACTTCAAGAAGGATCTTCTTCTCAAGATTCTAAATGTCTTAAGATATTCTGAAATTTGGCACTCCTTCCCAAATTCTTCTTCTTATTTTGGGCTTGTTGTCGGATGGCGATAATTATCCCAAATATTTCACTATCTTCTATAGTGAATTTCTCCAATGAGTTCTCCTTTGATGATTTCTTTAGTAAGGCTCTCTAAGCCTTTTAATGGATGCTTGTTGAGACCTCCCCAAGGTATTTGATCTTGTAGGTTCTTATGGTCTTCCTTGAGACCTTTTATTCAACCTTCTGCTCCTGGAAGTTGTGGTGGTGATATCTTCTTCTAGATATTTGATTTTGCTACTTTTGAATTCAAGCAGGACTCTCCTAGTCCTTCTTATTTCAAGACTATAATTTCTTCAATGAGATATTCTCCTGATCTCTTTACCTTCAATTTTGCTTCAGACTTTGGATTGATTCTGAAGAAGATAATATTCCTAAATTTCTTGTAGGACATTTTCCACCTCACTGAATCTCCTTTCCCTACAACAAAGTATTAGTATTGAAATCTTAATCTACTTTTGAATCAGATACTCTCTTTGGAGTCTTCTTCAAGATCAAGGATTTTATGACTCTTTTTTTAGTATTAAGGCTTTTGTGGCTTTTTCTTCGGTATCAAGGCTTTTATGGCTTTTTCTTCAGTATTAAGGCTTATGTGGCTTTTTCTTTAGTATCAATGCTTCTATGGATTTTTCTTCAATATCAAGGCTTTTGTGGCATTTTCTTCTGGATTAAGGCTTCTATGGCCTTTTCTTAAGGATCAAGACTTCTATGGCCTTTTCTTTTGGATCAAGGATTCTATGGCCTTTTCTTATTCTGTGAAGTTCTCAATCTAGTAATGGAGATCTCAAGTCTCCTAAATTCACCGTGACTCTTCTTCAAAAGTCTTACTTTATAGTATTCTTTTCTTGCACAAGGAAATAATATATGTACTATGAAAGCACATTGACCTTCAGGAAAAGAAGTTGAAGTCTCCTAGCTTTCTGTTATAGGAGTCCCAATTATCTGAGAATTAATTTTCTACAACAAAAGAAACTTTTGGTAATAGTTAAAAAAATCCAGATATCCTGAATGATATTCACTAGTTGATTTGTCAATCTAGTGGATTGAATGTTGAGTCCTAGTCTTCACGAGTTTTTCCTGCAATTCTATGGAAAGACTCTATCCAAATGTAATCTCAGTGTTTCTATAACTGAGATATCTTTCAGTCCTCACTTGTGGCTCTTCCTAATTTACCACCTATAGGCCCAAAATGGCCACATACTTAGCCAATTTTGTAAGATTTGGCTAAGTGTTGAGAAAAACCTCAAGAGCAGTGTTAAATTCTGCTAAGGTGCAAAATCCATGGTCAAATTGGTCAAACGCAGCCCAACAAAAATCGGAGTAGCAAAATTCAGAAGGGTGACTTCAACTTGAGGTTAGTTTCTATGTTGGAAGGCCACACACATAGCAAATTTGGTAAAATTGGCTAAGTGTTGGAAAGAAAATCAAAGGCAATGATAAAATCCATCGAAGTGCAAAATCCATGGTCAACACAATCAAACAATGCCTAGCAAAAACTAGAGGAGCAGATTTTGAATAAGAAAGAGTGATGCAGTGTTAAAGTCCACCAAGAACCAATGTGATATCAAAATTTCATAGTCAACACAGTCAAATGATGCCCAACAAAATTCAAAATAGTAGAATTGAGACAAAACACTATGAAAGACAAGGCAATTTTTGATAGATGTTACAAAGCCTATTCGAGTAATACACAATTTTAAATCCATAGTCAAACTGGTCAAAACTAACACAACAAAAATTAGAAGAGCAGATTTTGAAAAGAAGACAACCATCATAGAGATTTTCCAAGACAAATGACATAATCAAAATTCAAAGGACGTGAAGCACTACCAGGCTCTCATTCTACAATCAAACCAGTCAAACTGACCCAATAAAATTGAAAAGAATTTTAAAGAATGATCTAAGTTGCTTCAGAGCTCTCATTCCATGATCAAACCCAACCCAATAGAATTCGAAGCAATATTTTGAAGTTGAAGAGAATGCAACCAGTTGAAGCAAATCTGAAGAGCATGAGCAAAAAGAACCAAGGAAGACCAAGCATCACCAGAATCAAGATCCACCTAGATTTTTAGTTACAGATCTATGGATGAAAAGCCTGATCAAGAATAAGGGATGGACCAGATCAACCTACAACCAGTGCAGCCACCGAATTCTGTTGAGGGTCGAACAACTTGCAGAGCTCAGAATTGTAGAGTTTCATGGAGTGCAACTCCTTTCTTTCTTCTTGTAAACCAATAAGAGGCTACCACCTCAACATCCTACTGATCTAGCATGAAAATCCTTGTAATGTTCCTATTCTTTCTACTATTATTGTAAAATCTATATAAAGAGGTCGAGCCCTCATTTTTAAGGGTCGACTCTAGAGTGTTTGCCTATCATATTACTATAATTTTTCTAAGAAATCAATAGAAGGAGCATTACTTGGATGTTTGCCTCAGGCTTGTGTCTTCATATTTTGTGAGTTTATTCTATGAATTCATTTATGCTACTATTGTTATGGTTAGTCAATTCTATTGATATTGGATTGCTAACTTGGGGTAAATTGGAATGCTTCATGCTTAAACAAATGTTGTAGAGAGCTTCTTTTTTGTTAGTCTGAAGGTTGATCTAATTTTGCTATTTGGATTATTAACATTTTAGATGTTTGAAATAGTTCTCTAAGTGTTTTATTATTCTTTAATGATGAAGATGATTAGTTTTGAATGTTGTTAGTCTTAAGTGTGGCATACTAGAAATGTGATTGATCAGAGGATTCTTGATATTTTTCAATGTTGTTAGCTTTATCCGACCATTATTCATTCAATTATTTTCTAACCCTTATCTCATTTCTATCCCTAAACTTACACTTTTAATTGAGCTTAATTGAGTCAACACCAATTAGTTGACAAGGTATACCAGCCTACTCTAGAGGTTGGATTGAAGTAATATTTGATCCATCCAATGTCAGGGTTTGAGCTATGATTAGTGGGTGTGCACCTCCAAGAAAGTCATAGATTCATAGTCATAGTTCAAGTTTTCCTTGATGTCAATTTAGACCCCAATAATTTTGGCATGCCTAGTGGGACCCTAAAGACACATTATCTTTCCCCTACCCATTTCTTTGATAATACCTAGAGGAATCAAGATTTAGTGAATTGTCTTGACCTCATTCAATGGAGAAAGTAAATTCACTTGGTGACTCCTTGAGTGCAAGAATCTAGAAAAGCCACCCTAGTAGAGTATATTTTTCATGAATACTAGGTCATCTATTAAAAATAGTCGAGACCCTATTATATTTTATGAGCTTCCCTTAAGAGGGTCCAATATCATAAGAAGTTTATTCCTAGACTCATTGGTGGAAGAAGTCCCAATTCAACCACCCCCTACGGTACCTCCAAGACCAATTCCACCAAGAATCCCACCTACAATGGCTCAACAGGTTAATCAGAACCAGCCCCCATAGAATTATCCTAGTTGGGATACTTTTAGACCACTCGGACTTGCTAATATGCATGACATACCCCAAGTTATTACAAAATCCATACCCACATTTGATGGTACCAAAAATACTGCATATGAGCATTGCCAAGACATACTGAACTTAGCAGCTATTCACAATATCAAGAATCAAGATGTCATAGTTAGACTTCTAGCCCTTTCTTTTAGAGGAAATATCTTGCACTAGTTTAGAACCTTAGAAGATAAAACCATCACCTCATGGGAAAAGCTAGCTGGCCCTTTTGTAGAAGAATTCAATGAGTCATCTGATCCATTTTCCCTACTAAATCAATTTACAACTATGCAAAAACATCAACATGAGCTAGTCTCTGATTTTAACTTGAGGTTTAGCAGAACCTGGAAGAGGATTCCCCTTGAGGCTAGACCAATGGTATCTTTAGCATATATGTATTACATCAGAGCCCTTGGGTCAGACCTAGGGCTACAAACTCAACAATCAGGCATAAACACCTTCCCACAAGTTTACCAAGCAACTGTCCAAGTAAAAAATGTATTAATTATTGTAGGAAGACTTCCACCAAAAATGGTAATGCCTTACTACTCTGAGATTCCTCAGTTCCCACCAAAAGTAGCCACTCCTTCATATATGGATCCTCCATCAGCCCCACAAGCAACTCCACCATTTCCTCCAAAAATAGCCCCTACTATCCCTTTTCCTCCTCTTCCATCTCAAAACTCCCAAGAAACATCTATATTACTAGACATCTAGAGCACTCTAAAATCACTCAACAATAAGGTCAATGCAATTGAAAAGTGGGAAATAGAGATATTTCAACCAAGAAGATTCCCCTATATTAATAAATATCAAAAGCCGAGTACAAGTGGTAGTGCAGGACCCAGAGTCAATGCAAATCAAGTAGAGCAAGAGTTTGAACCTGAAACTAGCTTGGTCAATGTTTGGTGCTTAGTTTGCAATGATCCACATGATTCTAAGACCTGTATGATGTACCAACATCATGTGCAACAAGCAATGGAAAAGGTAGAGAGAAATCAGAAGGGGAGAGTTAACATGTTGTGGTAGTATGATCAAGTCATGATTGGACAAGATTTTCTAAAGAGGAGTAGGTCTCTATCATGACCAGGTCCGAAAAGAAGTCTTTGCAAGTAGACCCACAGAAAATGGGTGGTTTCCAAGTGCCTTCTCAGAAGAAAAGAGAGCCATCACCACAAAGCAATGACAAGTTTCCCATTCTACAAGCTGTTGATAAAAGTAATGCAGTTCCTAGGAGACAAGAAAAGGAGGTAAAAGCTCCAAGAGGAGGTGAAAAGGAGAAGAGCAAAGAGCAAGAAAGTGCTAGGAGGGAAGCCCAAGAAAAACTGAGTTTCCCTTCCATTACAAAAGGCCAAAGAATAGAGGCTACTCAATAGTACAGAAGAAAGTTTGGAGAACCAGAAAAAAGGTATGAAAGGCCTCCACTAGTTCAGTAGAATATAATATAGTGGATGAGTTGAAAAGAGTTCCATCTAGAGCAAGCTTATATGATACACTTTTTCTCCCTAGCCAAATAGATTTGTTGAAAGCTTCTCTGCATAAAAAGTCCCAAGGAAAAGAAACCACCATAGTTTTCAATTTGGCACAAGATAAAGAAAAGATATCTCCCACCACCCTGAAGAACAAGCCTCCTCCATTCTACATCTCTCTTAGAATGGAAGGATGGGTAGTTCATAATTGTATGATAGACTCAAGTGCCTCAATGACTGTTATGCCAAAAGTAGTCTATGATGAGATGGGCATGGAGTACACATGGTCATGTCAGGGGGTCTTGCAACTTGATGGTACCCCAATTAAGACTATAGGAGTTATAAAGGATGTATTGATGAGGTTGCATAGAGCTCCGAAGGTGACCATTATCCAAGAAATCATGGTAGTTGATCTTGAACCATATTTTGGCATATGCCTTTCAAGAGAATTTATGACCAATATGGGAGGATATATGTATTTAGACTACTCTACTATGATAGTTCCCTATAAAGGCAAGAGAATAAGGATAACCCTAGAGAAGCCTGTATCTTTCCATATTGAAAAAATTGAAGAAGATTTGTATAATCATTCAGTGATGGAAGAGCCAGAGTTAGTAGAAGTCCTAGAAGATTTAGAAATTGAAGATGAATTGCCCTTCAAGGATGATTATAGCCTATCAAAAATAGGGTTGGGTACATACAATATTTCCTCAGAGGCAGAGAAGAATATCCCTACCATATCTAACCAATCACTCAAGTAGATAGAGGTTTGGACAATGCATTTTGATGGAGCAAGGTGCAAAAATGGAGTCAAAGCTAGTGTAGTGTTGAAGTCTCCTTCAGAAGGGGTGAAGAGTTTTTCTTTTAGATTCACTTGGGCTTGTACAAACAATGCTATAGAATATGAAGCTCTATGCTTGGGATTGATGCAAGAAAAAAATGGGAATCAAGATATTAGACATTTATGGTGACTCAGAGCTGGTGGTCAACCAAGTTATAGAGAAGTGCAATAGTAAACATCACTATCTAAAGACATACAGGAATAGAGTATGGGACTTGATGGAATCATTTGATGCACTAAATATCCACTCTATCCCTAGAGGATAGAATATATTAGCTAATGCTTTGGTAGTTAAGGGCTCTAATTTCAATCCTTCCTCAGACCTTGGGTCAACTACAAGTAAAAGAGTCAAATTAGTCTTCAGACCTATAGTTTCAATAGATAAATATTCTAGTAGGTCTTTGAGAATGATGATCAGATAATAGACTTTCTAGTCAGAGAAGCTTGTTTAGCCAATGTGCAAGAGGAGCTTTCTCAAGAAATAGATCAACAAGATATCATTCAGTTGAAGAATAATCACATTCCTAAAGGCCTAATCACATTGGAGAGCTTGTTTGATAATGAGGATGGAAAGAAGTCAAGGACTATGAAAGTAGATGATAAAATATGTAGTGAAGTCAAAATTGAAGAGAAAAAGAAGATCAATGTTGGAGTAAGGTGCTCCCTAGAAGAAGTTGAGGGAGTCAAGGCACTTTGTTTTAAGTACCCAGACATTATTGCTTGGTCATATGAGGACCTCAAGGTTTATGATAAGAAGATCATTCAACATACCATTGAGCTAGAGCCTGATGCAAAACCTTTTAGACAGAGACAAAGGCCTATCAATCCTAAAATTGAAGCCATAATGAGGTAGGAATTGCTTAAGCTTCTTAAAGGGAAGATCATTTATCCTATCAAGCATTCCACATGGGTTGCTAACTTGGTCCCAGTGAGAAAGAAGAATGGAGACATCCAATTATGTGTGGATTTTAGGAACTTGAATAGAGCATCACTAAAAGATCATTATCCGCTTCCTTAGATGGATCAGATTCTATAGATGGTGTCAGGAGTAGAAAGGTACTCCTTACTAGATGGCTTCTCTAGATACAATCAGATCTAGGTCAAGGATGAAGACCAATTCAAAATAGCCTTCACCACTAAGTGGGGCACATTTGCTTATCAAAGAATGCCATTTGGCCTATCCAATGTAGGAGCTACATTCCAAAGGGCCATGGACTATGCTTTTGGTGAGCTGATCAATAAAATCATTTTGATTTATCTTGATGATATGACTGTGTTTTCTCATAGAAAGGAATCACATCTTGAGCATCTAGAGAAATTTTTCCAAAAGTGTAGAGAGTTCGACATCTCCCTCAACCCAAAGAAATCATTCTTCATTATCCATGAAGGTAAGTTATTGGGGCATGTAGTCTCCAAATAAGGGATGGTAATAGATCCTGATAGAATAAAGTCAATTCTAGCCCTTCCCCTCCCTACAAATAAGAAAGGCTTACAGTCCTTCTTTGGGTAAATTAACTTTGTGAGGAAGTTCATCTCAGATTTTGCTCAAGTAGTCAGGCCCATATCAGAGTTACTCAAGAAGAACATGGAGTTCAAATGGACTGAGAAAAGAAAGCAAGCCTTTGAGGCTATAAAGCAAGCAATTGCAACTACACCAATATTGATAAATCCTGATTTTAGCAAAGACTTTATTTTATATGCCTATGGAGCTGAGGAAAGCTATGCATCAGTGCTCACTCAAAAGGATGAGAATGAGGAGGAACACCCCATATTCTTCTAGAGTCAAACCTTGCATGAGTATCAGACCAAGTATAATTTTATTGAGAGGCAAGTATTTGTAGTGATGAAATCCTTAAAAAAGTTTAGGTAGTACTTGGTTCAAAGCAAGACTCTTGTCTATGTGGTACATCCAGATGTAAGAAACTTTATCCTTCAAGGAGAACTGGGTGATAAAAGAGTTGGTTGGATTACTAAAATATAGGAGTATGATGTAGAGATCCATCCTACCAAGTTGGTCAGAGGAAGAGCATTATGCTAGGAGCTTGCAGCTAAAGCAGATTCAGAACAGATAATAGCCTATCAAGGAGCAGAGGATGATCATAGTGATAGTCTTCTAGAAAGCTCAGATTGGGTAGATCAATTGATAACCTACTTTCAAATAGGAGTATGTCCTCAAGGCCTCAGTCCTTCATAGAGGAGAAGATTCAGACTACAAGCTTTGAAGTATGTATTGCTTCCTGAAGGATTATACAAAAGGAACCTAGATGGAGTACTTCTAAGATGTCTAAGAGATAATGAAAAATAAAAGGTCATTGAAGAATTTCATGGAGGCCTATCAGGAGGTCACTTTTTAGGAAGAGTAACTACTATGAAAATAATAAGGGTAGGATACTACTAGCCCACTATCTTTGCAGATGCTTTCAAAGCAACTAGGTCATGTGATAAGTGCCAGAGATATGTGGGAAGGACCAAGAATGCAACATTTCCACTCAAACCAATCCAAGTGGAGGAGCCTTTTCAACAATGGGGACTTGAATTTGTTGGAGTCATTAACCCAAATTCATCAATAGGTCATAAGTTCATTCTTACTACCACTGATTACTTCACCAGATGGGTTGAGGCTATCCCAACCAAGAAGTCAGACCAAGAAGTAGTGATTGAATTTATGGAAAGTTTGATCACAAGGTTTGGAATTCTAGAGGCACTAGTGAGTGACAATGGCCCAAATTTCATAGGTGCAAAATATATTGAGTTTTCAAACAAGTATAGCATAAATATAAAGAATTATTCTAACTATTACCCTCAGGGAAATGGATTAGTGGAATCCACCAATAAAAACTTGCTTAGAATTTCTAAAAAGGCACTAGAAGAGAACAAAAGGAGTTGGCATCTATTACTAGACCAAGTTTTATGGGTGGATAGGATCACTGTCAAGAGGTCTATCAAGACATCCCCTTATGCATTAGTTTATGGTAAGGAAGTTGTTCTACCTACTCATATTGAGATACCAACTTTAAAATGGGCTAGCCAAGATCAAGAGCTAGATCAGAATCCACTAGAGGCCAGGTTGATGCATCTACTATAACTAGAAGAATAGAGAACTCAGGCATATGAGAATTTCTAGAAATACTCCATGAATACAAAAGAGTGGTTTGATAAGAAATCAAAATTCAGGAAGTTTAATGAAGGAGATTCAGTGTTAAGGTGGAATGTAGAAAAGGCTAAACCAGGCAACCATAAAAAATTTGATTCCTTCTAGGAGGGACCCTTCAAGATTGTTGAAGTAAAAAAGAACAATGCCTTTCAACTTCAAGATGAGGAGGGAAATATACAACCCATTCCGATAAATGGGTATCATCTCAAACTATATTTTAGTTAGAGAATATTTCCTATTGTAATATATGTACATATTTTGTATTATATTTTCTTTGTTGTATCTAAAAGAAAAAAAAGTGTTATTTTCCGCTTTCAAAGTGAGACTGTGCTATATTCCATGAGGAGGTAATGCAATGAGAATTTCCATAGTCAAAAGAGTCAAACTAGCTCCAGCAAAAATCCATCCAATAGACTTTCGAGCCCAGCACAATTTTCCAAAGAGAACAGGACTCCTGGTGGTACCTAATGTAAAAGTAGTTTCAAAATCCATAGTCTAACTGGTCAAATAGTACCCAACAAAAATTGAAGGAGCAAAATTTAGAGGAGCGAATTCAGCCTAAGGTTAATTTCTATGCTAAAAATTTTGTAATGTTAAAATCTACCCAAATATAGAATCCATGGTCAACATGGTCAAACAACGCTCAACAAAATTAAGAATAGCAAAATTTAGAGTCCAACAAAATTTTCAAAGGGCCATGAATCCATCGATAGTTCTCAAATAGACATAGTTTCAAAATCTATAGTCAACTTGGTCAAAGTTACCATCAGGAAATGCAACTAGCAAAATTTTGAGGAAAACACCAAAAGGAACATGCAACTCTTAACGAGTGAAATTGAGGAAAAAGCATAGTGTTAAAATCCATCAAGTACTAGATTCCACCATGAAAAGAAGGAAATAAATGCACCTTGAGAAGTGTACCAATAGATAGTTTACCACCATCTGCTATGAATTCCATCCAATCAGCGATGCATACTTCACTAACAAGCCATGCTTCACAACATTTTATTCACTCATTTGAAATCATGGGAGGTAACTACCCACTCATATTCATTAATGGTAGAGGAGTGCTCGAAGATCTATTTAAATGAAGAAATTCAAAATTCAATCATTTTTAAACAATTTGAGCTGAAGAACTAGAGCGCTATTGAGAAAATTTTTGCATACTCCAAAGATAACAATTTGTAAAGAAAGGCCACTCAGAAGCTAAAATGGCATCAACTATAACAAAGCAAATTGGGCAATCTAGCAAGGTTGAAAGACCAAATTACATGGACAAGAAGGTAGGGGTCATAGACACAAAAATGATATATGTAACCAGAGATCACCTTAGGAGGGGGTATGAGGTCAAATTCTTCAAAGGTGAGCCTCTTCCAGATCAAGGTATTGGAGCTATGTACTCTCTTCTCTCTTATTACATTTGTGATGTAGTCCATCCTTACCCAAAGCTAATCTCTACCATAGCCAAGTTTTATGACCCTACAACTAGGTCAGTAAGAACATCCCATGACAAGGTCTTATTTCACATAACTGAGCAAGCTTATCGAGATTTATTTACAATGGGACAGAGACCCCCTATACCTCCCAAAGAGTTCAGCCTAGAGCAGCAAGCTAAGTATTATACCCTAAAGAATCACAGTCAAAATGGAAGTCATTTTAGGGCCTGGGTATATAGTCAGTTTAAAACCATAAAGTCTAGAGAAACCCTACCAACAACTCCTATTCCCACTAATGAATTTGTATATCCTAAGTTGTACTCCATGTTAGTTATGATAGCTAGCCTAGAGTCTAATTTAGATGTAAGATACTAGTAATTGACCACTAAACAAACTTAGATATCAGTGGTTGACAAAGATGCAGATGGACATCCATTATCGATCTATTATTGGACTAGGGTTTTGAGCAGAGCAGAGTCTTACTACACTTTCAATTATGAATTTCTTGGACCGACTTTATGAGTTATGTATGACAGTTACCCTAGACTAGCCCCAAAAATAGAAAATAAGATAAGATTCAAAGGGGTTAAAGAAGGAGATTGGTACATCTTAATAGAGGGCACGATCATCAGATTATATGGTTTCATAGAGAAGCCATTCCTATTACCACATTACATCACCCACCACATATTCACACTAGAATATTACAGGTAGGTGGACTATATAAACTATAAGTTTAGCTCTAGAAATAAGAGGAAAGTGATAGTTGATTACTCTTTCAAGGAAGGTGATATCACTATTTGGAAGAAATGGCAATATGAGTAAATTAATACAACCTTGGAAAAATTAGGTCTTTTCCAGCTCCCTCAGAGATGGGGATATGACCCAGATGATTTTTTATGGAAAGGATTAAAGAGTTGCATGGAGAGAAAGTAGCTAAATTTGTAAAATCAAAGTGCTCACACATAGAAAAGCATAGAAACAATAGAGTAGTCCCCCTCCAATGGAATGTGAATGCCATGGAACCACTTCCACCTTAGAGAGATTACTATGAGCATGTGAATGACTATGACCCAACCAAAAGTTCTCATCAACTCGATGATGCCAGAATCAAGGAGATGGAGGAAACTTATAAATGGTCTCAAGCCAAAATTTTGGAATGGTGGAAGATGAGGGTCGAAAGAAATGCAATGAAGAGTAAGTACCCTAAGCCAATTGATGCTGAGTTTATAAAAAAGGTACGATGAACATGTTGCAACTTGGAAGGCTAAGGAAAAGAAGAGCCTAGCATTGATTCTTGGAAAGGTAGAAATAAGTGAAGCTAAAAAAGTAAAGCTAAAAGCAAGAAGGTTGAAGCGGCTAAGAAGCAACAAGAGTCAATGCCACCATCCTCTACTCCTTCATAGCAAAAGGAGGACACCACAAAAGAAATGGGTGCAATAGAAAATACCCCAAGGAGGAGAAGGTTCGAGCGTAGAGCTATCGAGGCGAAGACCCCTTCAAAGGTGAAAGGAAGAAGAAGGTTAAAGTTGTAGATCTCACTGATACAACCTCCTCTAAAAAGAAAGATAAACCAATCCCTATTACAAAATCCATAGGAACACTTCCTCAATGAGAACCAGAGAAAACTATAATATTCAAGAGGAAGGTAGAAGGTGCAGTATGGGAAATTGACACCTTAGTTTCTAAGAAGCAAAATTTGAGTGAAGAGAAGAAGTGACACAAGTTCCTACTACATCAAGTGAGCAGAAAATGCAGCAAAAGTAGTAGAAGAGTGTTGAGGAAGTTTTCAAATAGTCTACTATGGTAGGCTCAGGTATGACTTCTAGTCCCTCTCCTCCTTCTTCTCCTACTTATTCCTCAAATAAATACCCTCCCCTTCTCAAGTTCAAAAGGTATAGAAATATCATCACCTATGCATAATTCCCCACAATCATCTCCACCTCATCCACATTCATCTCCTCATCTAGATCTCTCTCCACCTCATACAGTTGAGAGTCCTAAACCATCATCCCCCTCATTCACCACAAGTTCTAGTATCATCTTCACCTCCAACTTCCATAAATCCAACTCCTCCATTATCACTACCCCCATCAATGATGGCAATATCACTACCATTAACCCCACCATCAGTTGCAGCTACCAGTTCCATTACAACTACTACTTCCACTATGGACACAGACTCCACTATTATCACCACCACTCCCCTCTCAGCCATGGTGGTCCCCTTTTTCCCTACAAATGTCACTCCATCCACTCCCATGGATCACCCCACAATAGCATCCTTGCAAAAGGTTAAGAGCACCTCACTGAGAGCACAAAGCTACTAGAGCAAGAAATTGGCTCAGTCTTCTAAGGGAGCTACCAAGGTGAGAAAAATAGTAATGGTCGACCCTGTGTCCAGATAGAGGACAAAGTTCAAGATGATCCCCTTAGTTGATAAACTAGAAGAAGATATGATAGTGGAAGATTATCGATTAGAAGAAAATACTGAAGATATCTCTCAACTAGTCATGGAAGATGAGTTTATCACAACCAAAGCTAGGTTAGAGACCATGTTTGTCAAAACTAACATCTACAGGGAGCAATCTACCAAAATGGAAGAAAAGGTTACTAGGCTTGAAGCCACCATTAAGGACCAAAAGAAATAAATGAAATCTTTGGAGAATGATGCTAAAAAATGGTAAAATAAATTTGAGAAGATGGTCAACTTCAAAGAGTAGGTTCAACAGCTGTAGGAGCAAAATAAAGAATATGTGAAGCAGATACAGGCTTTACAACAATAGCTCTAGGTTGAGAGTACTAAGGCTGCAGGATTCTTTAAGACTAAAGTGAAACAAGTCAGAAAAGAAATTATGTCTGACATCTTGGAAAAGTGCTCTAAAATCCAACCCATCCTCGACTTCATGGATGAGGCTAGCCATGTGTTGCAAAAGACCAGGGAGGATATAGAGACCATCACCAAGCAAATACAACCAATAGCCCCTCAAGCTAGTGAACTCCTCAATCTATCTGAGGCTAAGTGTAATCAGTTGGGCAAGCCTATCCCAAACAAGGACTGGAGCACCTCAAGGATCATAACCAAAATTATCCTCAAGAAGAATGGTTTGCTTCAAAAGGGGTGGTCATTAATTGATAAATTGGATGATGAGCTTCAGAGGATCATAGATACCAATGAGGAAATGATGCAATATGGCTTCAATAGATTTTGGGATGACAACAATATGATGGTATCGAAAGAGGATCTCCAGAACAGCATACAAGCAATGATTGAAGATGAATCAGAGGTAGATGCATGGCAAGAGCCAATTGACCAAGATAAAGTGACACAACTAATCAAGAACTTAACCAGATTGAAAGACTTGATGGGAAATTTAGTAGAATAGGGGACTTTGGTCTCATATGATAAGACTATTGAATTGCATTACATCCATCAACAATTATTGGAGATAAAGAATCCTTCTCAAGCATCCTAGAACAAGGCCATGAATACCTTGAACCAAGCTACTCATATTTTAAAAGGAGATGCAAAAAAAAAGGAAGCTGAGGATGATGAAGAACAGGAGGATACCAAGGAATATCCAGAAGAAGAGGTGCAAGAAGAGGAACATGAAGAGAGGTGCAGGACCAGAAACAAGAAGAAGAGGGAAATGAAGAGGAGGTACACCCAAAAGAAGGTAACGAAGAAGAGATTCAAGAGGAAGAACAAGAGGAGGTTGAAGACAAAGAGGAAGCAAAAGAGACATAAAAGAAGATGATAAAGAGACCACATTTGAAGAGAAAGTAGAGGACACTACAAAGGTCCAAGATAGCCAAGAGCAAGACCAATAGTAAAGGCATGAGAGTGCCAATAATTTTGTTGTAAAATAGTTTAAAAGTTTTGAATGATGATAGCTAGTGGAATAGCCATAGAGGTATTTTTGTAAAGCATTTTGGAATCTGACAATGTCAGAGGGTAGCAAAAGAAGCATGAGCTACCTAGGCATGTAAAAGTTATGAAGCTGAGTTTTGATGTAGAATGATATCTTTTTGATCAATTCTATAAAGGAGTAAAACTTTTACACAATTCTAGAGCATATCAATAATTACTTCTAGCATGGCCTCCATATGAACCTTTACTCTTTGAGTCTTTCTCCAGTGGCTTAAAAGAGTGAGGTTTATAAGGAAGTTGTTCCTAGAGGTATATTCTACAACCAGCTGGAGCATATTTTACCTGCCCACAAGGAGATTAGTCAACAAAGCGTAAGATGGTGGATTGTTGAGGTACATGGCCATGATGCTAGCTCACCCATTCAATTTTTTACTCTGATGCCCAAAGGATAAGGATATGAGTTCATAAGCCTTGCTAGCAATGCTCCCTAGGAGGTACTAGAATGTAGGCCCAAAAAGGCCACATACTTAGCCAATTTTGTAATATTTGGCTAAGTGTTGAGAAAAACCTCAAAAGTAGTGTTAAATTCTACTAAGATGCAAAATCTATGATCAAATTGGTCAAATGCAGCCCAATGGAAATTAAAGTAGTAGAATTCAGAAGGGTGACTTCAGCTTGAGGTTAGTTTCCATATTGGAAGGCCACACACATAGAAAATTTTGTAAAATTGGCTAAGTGTTGAAAAGAAAATCAAAGGCAATGTTAAAATCTATTGGAGTGCAAAATCTATGGTCAACATAGTCAAATAATGCATAGCAAAAACTGGAGGAATGGATTTTGAATAAGAAAGAGGTGATGCAGTGTTAAATTCTACCGAGAACCAATGTAATATCAAAATTCTATGGTCAACATAGTCAAATGATGCCCAACAGAATTTAGAGTAGCAAAATTGAGACAAAACACTATGAAAGACAAGGCAAGTTTAAATGTTACAAACCCATTCGGTATACACATTTTAAATCCATAGTCAATAGTCAAAACTACCAGAAAATTAAAAGAGTGGATTTTGAAAAGAAACAACCTATTTTCCTATGAACCTCACTCTCATTCTATCAACCATCAACACCCAACAAAATTTGAAGGAGCGATTTCAAAGAATGATGCAGGTTGCTTCAGACTCTCATTCCATGGTCAACACGATCAAACCTAACCCAACAAAATTCAAAGATTTTTTTTTTGAAGCAACAGATTTTAAAATTGAAGAGAATGCAACCAGTTGAAGCAGAATCTGAAGAGTGCGAGTGAAAAGAACCAAGGAAGACCAAGCATCACTAGAATCAAGATCCATCTAGATTTTTAGTTATAGATCTATGGATGAAAAGCTTGATCAAGAATAGGGGATGGACCAGATCAACCTACAACTAGTGCAACCATCGGATTCTATTGAGGGTCGAGCAACTTGTAGAGCTCAGAGTTGTAGAGTTTCATGGAGTGCAACTCCTTTCTTTTTCTTGTAAACAAATAAGAGGCCACCACCTCAGCATCCTATTGATCTGGCATGAAAATCCTTGTAATGTTCCCATTATTTCTACTATTATTGTAAAATCTATATAAAGAGGTTGAGCCCTCATTTTTAAGGGTCGACTCTAGAGTGTTTGCCTATCATATTACTATAATTTTGTTGAGAAATCAATAGAAGGAGCATTACTTGGATGTTTGCCTCAGGCTTGTGTCTTCATATTTTATGAGTTTATTCTATGAATTCATTTCTACTACTATTGTTATGGTTAGTCAATTTTGCTGATATTGGATTGCTAACTTGGGGAAAATTGGAATGCTTCATGCTTAAACAAATGTTGTAGAGAGCTTCTTTTTCTATTAGTCTGAAGGTTGATCTAATTCTACTATTTGGATTATTAACATTTTAGATGTTTGAAATAGTTCTCTAAGTGTTTTATTATTCTTTAATGATGAAGATGACTAGTTTTGAATGTTGTTAGTCTTAAGTGTGGCATACTGGAAATGTGATTGATCAGAGGATTCTTGATATTTTTCAATGTTGTTAGCTTTATCCGACCATTATTCATTCAATTTTTTCTAACCCTTACTCTCATTTCTATCCCTAAACTTACACTTTTAACTGAGCTTAATTGAGTCAACACCAATTAGTTGACAAGGTATACCAGCCTACTCTAGAGGTTGGATTGAAGTAATATTTGATCCATCCAATGTCGGGGTTTGAGTTGTGATTAGCGGGTGTGCACCTCCAAGAAATTCATAGATTCATAGTCACAGTTCAAGTTTTCCTTGATGTCAATTCAGACCCCAACACCACCTAGACTCTTTTGAGAGTTTTTGACAATGGTTGGTCTAGTAGTTAGGTTGACAAAAAACTCAGGCTCAATGATAATGGTGGTTTTCCTATTGAATTATTGTGGCTAGATCTACCATGGCTCTAATACCACTGTTAGCTTTTGATGTAGTAGACAGTATGCAATGGGAGATAGCATTCGCAAGATGGAGAATAATATGAAAGAAATTAAATCAGTGAGATGAATGAAATATGCTATAAATAGAAATGACAAAAATGAATACAATGTAGTTATGGAGGAAATGAGCACTCCATGAACAAAGCTAATGGACTACATTGCATCCATCACCAATATATGGTGATCTACACAACACTATGCTACTACCAACAAATATTCTCTAAGATTCTCTATATCCTACTTGTTACAATGAGGCCCTTTTATATAGGAAGATAGGTTCCCTAGCCAACACTCTACCTAGTTGTGCAAGGGAAACCTTGCACAACTACAACTTGCACATTTAAACTTATGCATTTATTACATTGCATGAAGTAACTAGATAACTTCCCCCTTAAGTAATCTAATGTCCTTAGTATAAACCTAGGAAGGTCCATTTACATGACCCAAATGATGTAATATAATCTATTTCTAACAATTAGCACCCCTTATAAGGTGTTGGCAACCAAATGGGTGGTCATAGCATTGGAAGGTGCTGATCCTTGGCAAAGGCTCTTGAGATATAGAATTCAAAATTGTCTTCATGTTGATGGTGTTAAGGAGGATTTTTAAGGAGGATTTTCATATTGAGGATATTGTGGGTCATCTTGTTCAATTTAAAAGATGGGGTTGTATCCTTATTAAGAGTATCTGGGAGGCATGGAAGACGGTTGGCTCTACGATTTATTGGGACTATATGGGTGCTTCCATATAGGTCTATTTGGTTATGGGAAGACAATGGGGTGTATGCCTCGAAACTTCCTTGTCTTAGATGCAAGAGATCGATTAAGAGGTGAATTAAGAAATGGGCAGATTTGTGGGATTCAAGAGCCGCTGATTGGATTAAGTGGGAGGACCTTTGCAATAATTTTAAGTTGAAAGCTTTTGATAGGGATTTTATTGTTCAGATTCATTCTATTCTTCCCTCTAAACAACAATATAAGTTAACTGGTGGTTTTCCTAGCCTTATCTATCGTGACTGGAGGTGGAACTTTCAGGGGAGCATCATTTCTTACAAATCCACTAAGATTTACAAATCTCTATTGCATAATATTTCTTTGCATATCCTGTTAAATAGACACTGGGACATTGTTTGTCTAGAGAAGAAGTGGAAGAAGAGGTTAAAGCAAGTTTGGAAATTCAGATTATCTGCTCAGCTCAAGGTTTTTCTTTGGCTACTTATTTTCCAAGGCATCCATTCCAAGGCAATGTTGGCAAGGTGGATGAATATCCCAGACCTCTACAGTAGTTGTGGCAGAAAATAAATTGTTAAACATATCTTTTGGCATTGTAGTGTAGCAAGGAATGTTTGGAAAAGAATGAAGTGGACCTATTATCCTATCCTAGGTGACATGTGGAGTTGAAAATTGGTTCTCTTGGGAGATGCCTTTGGATTCCCTTAGCATCTTAGGGGGGTGTGGACTATTATCAGAGTAGCAACTATGTATGCTATTTGGAAGGCAATATGTAGTTTAGTTTTTTGATATGAAGCTATTCCTGCTTTTGGGATTGTGTCCAATGCTATTATTGATATTAAATTCCAATGTAGAGCCTTTAAGAGGCTTATAATCAAAGATATCAAAGACTGCTCTGCTCAGGACAAGTTAGATGGTTGGATGTCCTTGAGCAGATTTTTGTAATCTGCTGCGATGTCTTGTATTTTGATTTTTTTGTATTAATATAAACAATATTTTTTAAAAAATAAAATTAGCATTCCTTATATTCCATGATATGGTAATAATATCTCATTAGGGGCTATTAACCTCGCCTACAAATTACCAATATCATTTTATTGTTTGATAAAGAGAAGTTCAACCAATTTGAGGGTTTTTCTCTCTTTGCCTTGCCTATATTAGGAGCAGGTCTTATTGTTCTATTCCTCAATATTCTTTCACAACTTTATTTTTCCTTGGATTTATCCTCTCCTAGCTCTACTATGGAAGCTTTTTACTTGTCCTTGCTCATTTTCTAGTATTTCCCTTATTAGTGGTAGATGTATTAACATCTAACACTACATTTTTTTTACCAATTTTTTTCTTCTAAATGGTGCATGGTACGTCAAGAGAGTCTTTAAAATTTGATTTGACACATTCCTTAGGTTCATTGAGAATGTTCATCCCTAAATTAAGATAATACTAAATAGAGAATTCCTTGTTAATATGTTGAACATGTTGTATTGTGTCCTCTAAGCTTTGATCTCCTTTTTTTTCATAGGCTAAAGCCTCAAAATAGTAGGTATTTCTTCCAATATCCTAACAAAACATTGCATTGTTATTAAGTTAATCAAACCATATCCAACTTGCCTTTATATCAAAGATATTTTTCATTTTCCTTTTTATCAAAGATATTTATCTTCCTCAAATTGATATGTTTTTGCAATCAACTCCCTGATATCATTTTTATCAAGAGATACAATTTTACTTGTCTAATTGCCTTCTAAATTTTGAATTTTCCTAAGATGAAAATCAACGCCATGAATGTTGAATTATTTGCTACTCAATTTTCATATTTATAAGTATATTATCTATAATAAGCTAATTTTCTAAAACCTCCTTTTTAGGGGGTGTTATTCATGCCCCTTATATTCCAAGATATTTTTTCTGATCATATTTTTTGTTGTTATTGTAGCTTTAGCCCCACTTGTTGTTAGCACTTACACAATTTGCTTTTGTTTTCCCATATCAACATACCTTTGAGTTTTCTTTTCTATTTGCTTTTACTTCTTAGGTCTTCCTCTCTTTTGTTCATTCCCATCATCACTTTAACTTCATCAATATCTTAATTTTTTTCACACTATTCATAGTGAGACTTATCATCTTGTCTTATTATAAAGAATCCAAAACTACAAGGGATAACCTCAAAAGCACTTTCTTCTTTACATTGCCCTAGATACCCTAAAGTGCAAGGATGCTCCTCTATAGCCATTACCTTATTATGTTGCCCTAAAAAATCTAAATTGCTATAGATTTACTCCATCCTTGTTTCTCTTTAATGTTGATATTGAAACCCTAAAGTGCAAGGGATAATCTCTATAATACTTTCATTTCTATTGCCAAGAGAGGATTATAAACTACTTGAGGAAAATGAAGATGATTTACCTAGAATAAACTTGACCTCTTCTCGCCTTCTTTGTTTTAAAAATTTCCTTCACATCTTCCTTTGTACCTTTAATTCCTTTTGAATTTGAACTTGCACATTATACTTTCTCATCCCTTGTATCCTTCTTTGTTTCTTTTAATGGTTGATCCAAGTGAATTATGGTGGTCTTTAACATATGATGTTGTAGATAGGCTTTCTTTGACTCTTCCTTTGGATTAAATATCCTTGATCTAATTTGGCTTCTATTAAAGTATGATTTCCTTGCTTTATCTTGAAGTTTATTTCTTTATTGTTTTTATTTTGCAATCTCTTGCTATGTGTCCAGTCTCCTTTATGGCATCAAAATACAATGTTCTAATAATCTCCTTTTGATCCCATTCTATTGATTTAAATTAAATCTTAATGGACCATGAGAAAGGTCTTGAAATATCCATAACAACACATATATAGATATATATAACATGATTTTGCTCCTTAGAAGTTAGTTTGTCCTTGATGAACTCCCATAAGGTATTTTCAATCTTCTTCAAAACATCCTTATTGATAACCTGATATGGAAGTCCAAATAGCCTAGCCCATACCAAAAGTGTTTTAATGATTTCTATCTTTATGAAAAATTTCATTTTATTGTCTTAAATAAACCATGGGTTAGTGCCCATTATTTTATCAATGTTTTATGAATTTCAAAAATATGATGAGGAAAAAACCTCTAGGAAGAAGAGCCATAGAGTAATTTGAATTCAATCTCCACTTCCACTTGACCTAATTTTGAATCTCCCAAAACTGTCACCAATTTCCATGGAACTTACATATAAACCCTATACTGTAAAGAACCATTATATCATGTTCAATCATCTCATCCTTAATAATCACTTATGGTATATTAACATAGAACTTACAAATTAACCCTCTACTTTTAAGATCCATTATATCATGCTCGATCATCTCATCCTTAATAATCACTTATGGTATAACACCTATTCTTTAGATTGAACTTGTCATATATTCATTCTTTCTTTTATCTCCAACTTGGGCATTCATACTTCTAAGGCATCCAAACTTCTAAATAGGGATTTCAAATATGGATTTCCTTCCATGCAACCTAGTGGGACTTGTTTTTGCTCAACTAGCTCCCCAAAGACTTCTTTTCTACCAATCATAACCTTAATATTTTCAAATATTATTTTATTAACCAATACTGAACAATAAAATTTAATTAAATTTTGAATATTTTTAGATTTTTTGTTGGAGAACAAGGGGTTGTACTTGGGTCCTCCACTCTTATCAAATCACAACTTCTTCTTTAGAGCATGAGAGTTTACAAACAAATTCAGTTCTCATCTCATTTGAGTTGCTATAGCTAGAAACCTACATCATTTTCCATAAAATGTTTGAATTGATGATTTTTCATTTTCTATAACTTTTTCAATATCTGTGTGAATACAAATATTTCAAAATTTAGCATCCTTAAAATTTTCCTACAACAACCTTCACAATACAAAAAAATCACCTCTACTATCTATGCATTGCATCTTAGTAAAGTAATATTTCCAAAACATCGCACTATCATAGCCCACTTTACCAGATCTAAATTACTAGTTTTCTTCATGAAGCACAAGTGCAACCACAAAAATGTAATAAATAGTATATATGAAAGCACATTAATGTTATAAATAAAGCAAATATTACCAATGGAAAACATTAAAGTAAATCTTAATTCAGTCATTCAACATTTTCTTGTTAGCTTCAGCTAAACTTACTACTTTCACTAACCAAGGAAAACATAATTTAACTTCATGATCCTTAATTAAAACCCCTCTATTAGCTAGCATATCTGCACTTTTTTCTTCCCTTAATGTATGTGTAAACCTAATTTCTTCAAACTCTATATCAAGGTTTTGAATTTCCACAATTATCTCTTGTATGTTCAATGGAGCCTTTGCTTTTCTCAAAATTACATTTATTGCTATGAGTGAATCACCTTCCATCATACTTTGTTCCATTTTATTTGTTTGCATGTTTTTAACCCTTTCAAAGACACCCAAGCTTCAATTTTATTATTTGTCTTAAATCCACTATTGAAAGCTTAATAAGACAAAATCTCTCCTCTATTATTTCTAATTATTCCTCTCTTCTTGCTAGTCTTCGATTTCCTTTAAATATTCTATCAAAATAATATTTTTAGATTTAAATTTACTAAAAATAATGTAGTTGTG
This sequence comes from Wollemia nobilis, assembly GCA_028583015.1. Lineage (NCBI taxonomy): Eukaryota > Viridiplantae > Streptophyta > Pinopsida > Araucariales > Araucariaceae > Wollemia > Wollemia nobilis. Next base: position 3,159,344 of record JAQPPZ010016675.1, read on the forward strand.
ATCAACTCTCCTATGTAACTGAAAAAAAATTAAATCTAAATTTAATTATTGTTTTAAATAATTTTTTTAATATTACCTTTTGAAACTTAAAAAAAATTTAAACATAATTTAACCCGTCCAAAAAATTCTCATAATTATAGTACAATCTCATCTTATTTAGCTTAAGTGGGCCTTACATGATGACTTAAGTGCTTCTAACAAGAGGTGAATGGTTTGAATTTGGAGGAATGCACGTTATGTATGCTTTCTAAGTAGATTCTAGGTAAATAGCACACAAGTGCCACCTCCACATATAGTAAATCCAAAGAATAATAATGACCCAAAATATGATCGATTAAACAAGTTTAAACAATAATTTCTGTTTTGCTTAGACTTTATCAGCTAAATAACAAGGGAAATACAATTTCTTCTCATTATGTTTTGTAATTATTATATTTCTAATTTAAATAAAATTATTATATTTTTTATTTCCATTTACAAATAATAATTTATCGAAACGAGGATCTATTTTATCCTCACAGGATTATTTTTTTAAAGTTTCTCATTACGTTTCTGCAATTATTATATTCCTTATTTTCCATTTACAAATAATAATTCATCCAAACGTGGATTTATTTTATCCTCGCAATATTGTTTTTTTTTAGCTTGACAGTTTGACAGATGGTACAAATATAGACATCCTTATACCATAGGCGGCGGTGCCACGTGGAATTAGAGTGAGCACTGCAGCCATTGAAGCTTCAACATGGAGGTGCTTTCAGGGCCTCTCTGCTATCAAAGGGGAATTTCATATTTATCTTTGTTGAGTAGAACAAGAAAGCATTGGAAAACATTCACGTTAAGGAGATCTACACCCACCTTTCAAATTAGCATGTCAATGCCGTTGTACGACAAGTTTGCAGAGTTTGCCATACAAGAAAGTCGTAAACATACGCAGCTTTATCCTTTTCCTACGGAGGTATGCTTTGTCTATTGCATTGGCTATGCATATTCTTTACTCTATTTTCGAATATATAATACACACACAACCGAATAAGTAACAACTTAATCCAATTAGAGTAGTAAGCACATTATTGATCTATCCTATCCTTCCTACGCATAGTAGTACACCTAGCCAGTGAGTGTCTGTGGATGAGGAAGGAAGACAGAGACCGGATAAGTGTTCCTTTGAGTACTCTTACAACAGTTAAGTAGTATTTGCGTGTAGGTATGTAATAACTAGCCCAAGCTTACAGCAGTGATATATAACAGACAGGCCTATGTATAACAGAAACGGACACAGAATATACATGTCTCTGTTCAAGTTACTGAAAGCCAACATGGTTGGTGGAAATCAAATAGCAACGCTATTTAATATTTATTGTGCTATTCTTAAGGAAGTAGGCAGGCTAGCTCTCTTTTGGAACTCCGACCATTGCTGGTTTTAGGGAGCATGTGATTCTCTACACCAGAGGGTTAATGTTTTCATGAACATGTCTCAAGTTTAGAAACAAAGTTACCGATTTTAGCCACTAAAAAAATACGCACTTTCATGTCCTGCCTTAAAGGAAATAAATTGGAGAACCACAAATATGCATTAGAAGGGTTATCATAGGATATAGGAGTTATCAAAGATTATAGAGCAGCCTATCCTTAGGAAAATGCAGTGCCAAATTTTCTCACCAAGTATCGTAATCTTGACCTAGTTCCCACACCTAAAAAGTAGATTTTAGTTCTCATCTTATACCCTGCTCAAACTGTTATTTTCAGATTGATCAAGTTCTCTTTTCATCCTTTTTCCCAAATATTTCAATTGTGTTCTTCAATGACTATTAATTTTAAGAATTCACAGCTCAGCTTTAAAACGCAGATTTTAGTTTATAGATATTTATATTTCAAACATTTGGACTTGGAGATTTTTCGTTCTAGCAGTAGTTTCTATGCGAAGAACATACCTGAGCTGTTTCTTGGCCTTGTGCAAGGGCACCAAAAATGGATTTATGCTTAACTACTCGTTCCAACAACAAATGAAAATTGCATTATTTGTGAAGGAAGTAATATGAAATCCCATGGAGGGTATAAGAGAAACCATTATAATCAGAGCCACAGGACAACTTCACTTGTTGCTTCAAGTCCTCCCAGATAGGAGCAGAGATAAGCTGCTGATATATCCATCTTCTTAAGGTGATTCCTGTATTATCCAAGCTTCTTAAATTGCTGAAACACACCCATAATAGATGAGTGAGAGAGAGTAAGAAAATTATAGAAAAAGGGCTATAAGTATACATATCCAGGGCCATTGTTTAAGGCTGATGAAACATATCAAATGGCCAACATTTGAGGGGGTGCATGTAAGTGATGCCTTGCACACAAAGAAAGTAATTAGAAGCACTGCACATTGTACCTCTAAGGAATTATGCTGTACCTCAGAGCAACAGAATGGATTTCATATACATATGCATTTATATCCATATAATCCAAGAAAGTTTATAAGGAGTGTTCATACTGTAGCTATGTAGTTATGCATATCCCCTGTCAAGAGAAAGATGTAACCAGCTTGACACTACTGTAGCTCTATTGTGAATGTACTAGATGTAAGGCAAATTATTATCCCATGTGCGTGGATGATTATGATTGTACATCTGGAGTAAGTGCACTTGTGTTCTATTCACCACTTTAATCTGTCCACCAGTTTGAGGATGAAAGGCTGTGACAGTCAAGGGACTGTTGGGTTAGAACCCAAGGCATGCTCAAAAAGGAGATTTTCCAGTGAAGCTGTGCAAAACTCTGTGGTATGAGTACTGGATGTAAAGTAGATTCTCATCCCATGTACATGGGTGGTTGTGATTGTACATCCAAAGTAAGTGCATGAGGTTCCTGTTTACCACTTCAGTTTGTCCATTGGTTTAAGGATGGAAAGCTGTTGAATGGTCCAAATGGGTGCTGAGCAAATCCCACAGATGTTGCTAGAACAAGCTGATGAATCTGGTATCTTGGTGTAGAAATAGAATACAACACATTGCAATACAATTCCATTACCACTTATATAAACAAAATACACAATGGGAATACTTACAAATACAAATGGATACATTGTGCACACAACATGTATCTTGCACAACAACTATTTGTAATACATCATACTCCGATGAACTATCTACTAATAAGAAACTCTTCGGCCCAATAGCAAAAAGCCCTCTCTTTTGCATCTCTCATAGAGATGCGTACTTATAGATATACGAGACTGGGAGGTGGTTGCAAACTACCCAACTACCTATTTACATAAAACATTAAAAAATACCCCATTATGTTCATTATAACAAACACTTTCGACATGTTTATTATTACAGATACTTTGCCATGTGCATTATTACAAACACTTTGCCACGTGCATTATTACAAACACTTTGCCACGTGTGCATTATTACTTTGTTATGTGCACATTATTACAAACACTTTGCCACAAACACACACAACACTACTTGACGACTTATTACAATCATTTTGTGCGCACACATTCACACATACATTCCTATGCTCAAATATGCATTCATGCAAGCATGTCAAATTGTTTACCTACATAAGGATCCTATATATGTAAAATCTACATGCCGCCAAAGCCATTACATCCGGTAAGGCACATAGCCTGTTATCAAAAAGAAACTTCCCATACAACATTTTGGGTATACCCCGAGAAAACACACTTGCATCATAATTACAAAAAAGAAACAGACACAGTTACCTTCCTTGAAACAATGGAGAAACAAAAAGCTGTAGACACACATAGCAGAGTACTGGAAAAAACTCCCACAAGCTCTGTATTGACAGTTACTCTTAATAATTCTTTGGTAATTGCTTTCTTCCATACTCTGCTATGTGTGTCTGCAGCTTTTTGTTTCTCCATTGTTTCAAGGAAGGTATCTGTGTCTGTTTCTTTTTTTGTGATGCAAGTGTGTTTTCTCGGGGTATACCCAAAATGTTGTATGGGAAGTCTCTTTTGATAACAGCCTATGTGCCTTACCGGATGTAATGACTTTGGCGGCATGTAGATTTTACATATATAGGATCCTTAGTAAGGACATGTTCATCAATAGCCCTGGGCTGATTTTTGTAAAAGGTTTTGGGTCAACCTGTAAAACCCGGTATTAATGCTATAGCATCTTATCTACCAAAAAAAAAAAAAAAAATTGTTTACCTACATCTATCCCCCCCTCTAAACTTGTTGACGTCCTCATCAAGACATGAAATGAACAATGGGGACTGAAGCACTGAACACTGTACTGGAATCTTTTGTCATGCTCCTTTTATGTTTGTTTGTTCCACACATCTATCACAACTGGCTTCACTTTAGACAACTTCCAACAAAGCATTCTTTGTCGATTACTTGCTCCGCTTCTTGCAATCGGTTGCATCACGAACATGACGAGCAAAACTCATCGCCACTTGTGTCGGGGTCAAGGGGGTGGGAACCATTGAAACCCTTATTATCTGAACTGATTTGTTTCCATCATCTAGATTTTTATAGCCTCCACTTAACCTACATTTTGCACTCAAATCACTGCTCCAATAGCCCTAATGGCATTCCCCTAATAGTTCCCCAAGATTGCATGACATGTTTAGGCTAATAGTATTTGATGGTGGTCCCTCTCTGTCGGCTTTAGTCAACTGGGTTAGACGACCGACCCTTGACTGTAGACTTTGTAGGCTAGTCACAAACTGCTATCCTAGACAACTCGTTCTAGACAAACATCATCGTTGGTCACTCCTAGACAATTGGTCCAGTTGACTTGATTCAGACAGTCATCGTAGTCAGCCAGACGACCTTGATGGCTTGATCCAAACTGCCATTGTTGTCGACCAATCGATTGCCGTTGTCAGCCAGTCTTGACATACTATTTTGGACAGTTGTTGCCATTGACCCAAATGACCAGCCTTGACTGCCCACTCCAGATTAACATTGTCGTTGGCCATTACCAAACAACCGACCCCTTTAAAACAGTTGTCACCAACAACCAGACAACCTTGATGGCCTATTATGTATGGTCATTGTCGTTGTCTAGAGGGACCCACCAACTTCAGATGGTTGGACGACCTATCTAGTAGATGGTTGCCTTTCCACTCCAAATGACAACTAATTCTTCCTAGACAATCGCATTTCCACAAATGACCTTGCTCTTTCCAATTGCCTCCTCGACTGTCCACCTCTCTAAAAGGGTCTAATGGCCTTTTTGGATGATGCTCTTGCCATCTCTAATGACACACATCTTCCAAACGGTTTTGTCATCAATGATGTCTCATTTGGGAAGGGGAAAGGATTTGTTGGATAGACGACCCATCTAGACGGTTGGACGACTTGGCCCAAGTGGCCAGATGGCCTGGGTCGACATCTAGCAACCCATGGTTCGTCTTAGGATCAGAAAACCTCCATAGATGGTGAGGGAGGGTTCTAGATGGCCCTCCTAGATAGGCTAGGGGTATGACGGCCCTCCTAGATGGCCTCGGGGCTTGATGGCTCGCCTAGATGGACCACCTAGATGGCCTGGGTTTCCTGATGGCTTGGGAGGCTTGATGGACCTCCTAGAAGATCTAAGAGTCTTGACGGCATGGGGGGCTTGAGGTCCACCCAAATGACTTGGGTCAAGATGACCCAAGTTTAGATGGCCATACAGCCAAATGCCGAACACCTCTTCGCTATTTGCATCACTCACTTTGTTGTTTGCACCCAACACTTGGTGAATTTATCCTTTGGGGGCTTGCACGCATGTTTATTCCTTGTTTTAATTGAGTTGCATGGTGACTACATCGTCCGCCACAATCTCTTCATCCAACACCTACATATTCCACCCAATTGCACAGTTTCAACCACCTTCACAATTTCAACTAGTTGTGCAATCTTAGCCTCCTGTGTAGTTCTAACCTCCTCTGCAATCTCAGCCATTTGTGCAACCTCCTTTTCCTACACTTAACAATCTGTGCAATCTTTGCCTCCTCGAATGTACTCAAGTTCACCTCCTCTACTTCCCAGCTAGGACTATGATTCTTCTCTAGCTCTTCGAACCCTCTACACATCACTAGTTTGTCTTGACTTGTAGTACTTTCACATTCATGTGGGAAGTGCTCCCACAAATGGCATCACCAACATTGCCTAGTATCATACTCAGTTTGACATCTTCCTATTCTTTGGCAATTGTGATAGGCCACACCACCAATGGCATCCCTCCTTGGTACAATCTCCCTCTATAGTGATGATTTCACGTTTGTACAAGCTTCTCCGCGTTGCACTCATCCTTGAAGTTATTGCTCTTCTCTTTAGAGTCACTCTCTTCACTAACTTCTCGACCCCAACACTTGGATGATGCACTCAAATCATCCTCCAAACCATAGTTGAGAAAATCGAAATCGGATCGGAATTGGCTTGGAAAAAAATCAGATCGAATCGGGAATGGGTAAAAAATCAGCAAAAAAATCGGCAAAAAAAAAAACCTAAAAAAATGCAAAAAAAAATTGAATTTTTTTTTCATCATATTTTTCAAAAAACCGTCGATTTTTTCAAAAAAATTGACAAAAAATCGGAATTGGGATTTTTTGGTGAAAAAATCAGGATATATTTGCAAAAAATTCCCGATTTTTTCACCAAAAAATCCCAATTTTGATTTTTTTCTGATTTTTTTGAAAAATGCCGATTTTGATCCGATTTTAATTGGATTTGGTTAGAATCGCGATTTTCTGATTCGAATCGCTATTTTTTGCTGATTTTCGCTACAGAGGTCCAAACTACTCTCATTCTCAACATCATTACTCTAATTTTCAGAGTCACTTTGATCTTTGGGGTCACTCTCGTTCTTATTAGCTTGTCCCCGATAGTTTAATGATGTTTTTACATCACTTTCCAAGTCTAAGGCCTGCTCAAAGGCCTCTTGATATGATGTTCGAGGTACCACCTTGATCTTATTTTGATGCACAAGAAGGCCCTTTTCAAACCACCTTTTCTTGAATATGTTTGATGGATCCTCCTCCAAATAGGTAAACAACCAACTCAACCTTTTGTTGTAGGATTGAATAGACTCTGTCTCACCCTATTCCGTTCTATAAATTTCAACAATGACCTCACAATCATTGCAAAACAACTGAAATTCCTTTACAAATGCTTCACAGTTCACGCAACTCTTCCCAAGTCTGGTACTCACCCTTTTTCAATCTCATGTAAGAGTCCATTACGATTTCACAGTGTTGTAGGGAGTAACCTCCTCCGATCTACTTCATTCTTCTGCCCATTGACCTTCCATATCGTGAGGTAGACTTTCCAATGCTTGACTTGGGTCCTCTATTTCACTACCATGAAATATGGGACATTTGTGCGATATGCCAAAATTGGTCATTGTTGTGACAGATTGATGTAATGGTTATTTGTGTGTCTCACGTCACATACAACGTTGGACAGACTACATTGCAATTGCTCTTGTGTCGGGCTCTTGTACTATGCACCATGACATGTGGCAACTTGCAGTTGCTTTGATATTGGACTCCTATCCCGCTCACCATTGAGCACACCAACCTGTAGTTGCTCTAGTGCTGAACTCCTGGCACGCGCACTATTGGACATGCCATCTTGCATTTGCTCTGATGTTGTACTTTTGTCATGCATACTTTCTATTGCACCACTTGCTCTAACCACTCCTAGCCTTTCTTGCCAAACTAGGATTTCTCCTTCGTCAAACTTGTCATCTTCCTCACTCTCAATTTCACTGTCCCAAACTTCTATATCTACGCACATGCCTTCATTTGCTTGAACTCTCCATTTGGATGCACGTCTTTGCCTGTGTGAACTCGTTCATTTGTGCACGTGCCTTCATTGCCTTTGCTCATGTTACCATGCACTTGTCTGTCTATCCACACACTTGAGTAGCCTTCTTTTTTAGCACACACATCTTTATGAATATCTTCACTTGCACAAACTTCTTTATCATCATGCACACCTTCGTCAGTGCACACTTCTGCATTGGCATGCACATCTTCGCTTGCACAAAGTTCTTCGACAACACGCACTTCCATGTCGTGCGCGAAGACTTGTACGCCTCCCTCGTGCGCAAACACTTGTACGCCTCCCTCGTGCACAGACGTTCACACATCTCCTTTGTGCACGAACACTTGCACATCGCTGTAGGCAGGAAAATTGAATAAGTGCGTTGGAAGTCAAGTACGTGCGTACATTAAGCAAGGCCCCTTGATCCTACAAGGGTGCTTGCACCCCCTTGACCCTCGACATAGGTGGTGATGAGCTGCTCGTCATCATAGTAATATTGGTACTATTGGTTATGTTGATCAAGCAGCTGATTGCAGAGAGTGAAGTGAGCATTCATAAAACAATGTGGTGAGAGCAGCAGTTTGAAGTGATGCCAATTGTAAAGGACATCTGGAATAGGAGAAAACGAAAGGAGCACGACAAGAGATTTTAATATGTGTTTTGTGCTTCTGTCCCCAGTGTTTAATTCATGTGTTGTCGAGGATGCCAACCATTTTAGAGGAGGGGATATATGTAGGCAAGCAAATTGATATGTCTGCTTTTAGTAAATAAGTTTGATCATTTTGGTGTTATTTTGTAGTTGTATGCAAAGTGTTTAATGAAATGTGCGTACATATATATTTAATAAAGTAGTAATGTAATTATATGATAATGTAATGTGAAATATTAGCATGTACGACAAAGTCATAAAGTGACTTAGGAAATGAAATGTAAATGTAAGTTAATGCAAGTGAAATGTAATTTGGGAGAATGATGAGGTGTCAAGTAGTTAGAGGGTGCAACTAATTTCTAGTTGTATAAATATGACCCTTGCCTCATTCATATGTAAGTTTGATGGATGTAATTGTGGTGGACAGCCGTAGTGTTTGGAGTTGGCTGACGCGAAAGGTTGTGGACATTGTTGGCCCAATGTGTGGCTGGTATGAAGGAGACTCTTCATAGGGTTACAGATTGTATGCAAGGGTCGTACAACTATTGTTAATATAAAACCTACTTATATTATTTATCATCTGCTATTGTTGTTGGATGTTTCCTGTGTGTATTGTTATTATTAATTGTTGTAGATCTGTAGATTTATATAAGTAGAAATGGAATTGAGTTTCAGTATGTTAAATTTCGTTTCTACTTTTACTATTATAATTGCTATTTTATGGATTGTGTTTTGTTACAATTGGTATCAAAGCAATGATTTTGGCTCCCAATGGCAGCGGAAAAAGGCAACAAAGTGGTGCAAGCTGTTTCAAAACCCCTTTCGACAGGACTTGCATTGTCCAAATGGGTTATTTTTGACCAATTTTTTCTGCTGCCAATCTTCTAGTGCAATTTTCTTTTGTAATATTGTGAATTAGGCACAACTGTTTATGTTCCTCAAATCCGAAACTCGGGGAAAAAGAATTGGGTGTGTTGAGACCCTTGTGGGAGATCTATCTCATTTTCATCATCTTGTTGAGCTGATCAAAACAAGATATATCTCTAGCAACACATTTTTTTGTGCGGTTTAAAGTCTACTTGGGCCTTGCCGTTCGAATAGTGGTGTATGTTTGAACCTTTGGCTTCCACTGTGTGGGCACGAGTAAATGGGCGTTTGCAGCGAACAAATCTGACTAATGATGTTTGTGTTGCCGAAAGAAGCATCAACTAAGGAATCAAGGCAAGCACCACAACGTCCTAGAAGACATCAACAACTTTGACCATCTCCTTCGCTTCACCATCAGCCTAGAACCTCCTCTAAGCCTAGAACTTGAGGTACTCCAATACCTTTAGCATCTGGAAAGAAGATGGGATGGTAGGGCTACTCAAATCAATAACATTCAACTCTCTTGTGCCGCTTCTTTAGCTCGCATCAAACGACAATTGCAAGAATTTTTTGTTACACGTCATGGAGGGTAGTAGGATAGGGACCTTCCAAAAATAGAGCAGGCACTGGAAAGCAAATTGCAATAGGTCTCCCTTAAACAACATCGAGATCAATAGAAAGGACCTGAGATTCCTAAGGATGATCCTCGTCTCGTCAGGCATTTTCAGTGTCAAGATTTGTAGAAATGGATTACAAACTTAAACAAATTACAAAATGGAAATACTTACAAATGTAAATGGATACATGAGACACACAACATGTATCCTACACAACAACTATTTGCAATACATCATACTTCGATGAACAATCTACCAACAATACACTTCAACCAGCTACAACATACATATCCCCCCATGCATCTCCCACATAGATGCGTACTTATAGACATAACGGGATTGGTAGGCTGTTGGCAACTACCCAACTACCTCCAAACTACCCATTTACATAAAACATAAAAAACACCCATTACTTTAAATTATTACAAACACTTTGCACATATGCATTCCAGGAATTGCCTCATCTATGAACACTTTTTGGATACATTCTACTTATTTGAATCACCCTTTTTATTATATTTCTATGCTAATTTTGGGTAAAATGCATTATGTAATGATATTTGCATATTCTGAAATGTTAAGTGCATATATTTTGTTTTATCGTTTATTTTTGCAGCTTTCACCTGTTTTCACTAATTTGTCAAGTAGTAATTTAAAATCAGTAGTAATTGTTGAGTGTTTGGTGCTTAATAGTAGTATTCCTCTCGTTTGAGCTAATTCAAATGAAAAAGGCGCCAAAGACCTTGTCCCCTATAGTCGACTATGCGAGAAAACAGATCAGGATCGTGATAGCTCCAACCAACTGTGCATATACAGCAAGGCTTGGAAACGGTCACTCCAACACATGCCACCAATGCAAAAAGGATGTACAAGATAAAGGAAAACATTCTAGGCGGTCAAACACTTCTTCCCTACGCGTTTGGAGCACGAAATAGTAATTAAATGTCACTTCCTGTTATTTCGGAGCAGTGCAGGAATAATAGCGCAGGAATAGGGAATAGCGCAAGAACAAGAGAGGATGGTCAAAAAGCGACAGATCGGTAGAGGAAAGTATTGACAATTGACCAGAAAGTTGTCCCAGCTCATGTTAACTGATTTCCTCAACGAATGCAACTTAATAAGGTTGAATAGATCAAGTTTGACAAAGCAAGCTCATGCATTCTAGGAAACAGTTGTGCAAACAGTTGTAAATCCCTGCAAATCAGCAATCAAGCATATCAGCATTACATTATAAATAAGAAAGCTCCCAAAGACGGTTGAGCATATAGAGATATAGGCATATAGGCATATAGGAGAGAAATAGGCAATAGAGTGCAGTTATTTCTGTAGCAGAATAGTAATCTGCAGGTTTTTCCTGCATTACTGTAATGTATTTCCAGATTTAATAAAAGGTGCAGTTTTCAGTTATCAATTAGCATGTTGATTTGATGATTAGCATTTAAGTTTCTTTAGCATAACTCTTCACCTTCATCCGGTTCCGGAAGCAAGGGCCACTTGCAGGACCGTAAGAAGGCATCTTCCGATTGAATACATTGCTAATTCCTTGTCAGACAGAGTTAGCAGAATTCCGCCGCTTTCATTTCTTTAGCAGACTTTAAATTCAGATTTCAGTCTTGACAAGCATTTTTCCATCATTCTATGCAACTTCAATATTTCGTTTCAGATTTGCAAGAACTTCAAGTTTTCTCGTCATTTTCCGATTTGCAAGAATTTCAGCTTTTCGTCATTTTACCGTAATTTCCAGATTTGTGACATTTTCCAGTTTTGCAATAGATGATAGTTTGAATTTCTAGATTTAGAACATGCTCAGGGAATTGTAGTTAGTTTATTTTTCTGCAACTATGTGTGATTTCAATTCCGCAATTTACCTTTCTATTAATTTCAATTTAGCAACATTTCATTTTCTGCTTTTCTTGCAAGTTTTAATTCAGCTTTATTTTCTGCAATTTGATTTCCAGTTCTAGGAATTAGAGGTCACACAAAAACCCCCAAAAACACTAACTGTTCCACCAATAAAACCCTCTTCTTGAATGAATTGAACCTGCAACTGTGACACCTTCTATCGTATACAGCCTTTGGACACCGCCCTGGACTGACACATATAATGATTAAATGATGAATGAACAATGACACTCATCACATTCATTCATTGATGTAGACATGTCAATTCATTTGCCTACATCTATCCCCTCCTCTAGACTTGTTGGCATCCTTGATGACATGAACTAAACATTGGGGATAAGGGCACTGAACACTATACTGAAATCTATTGTCATGCTCTAGACTTTTTTTGCAATTGGCTTCACTCTAAATTGCTTCCAACAAATTGTTCTTTGATTGCTCACTCCACTTCCTCCAATTGATTGCATCCTTAACATGAAGGTGCCTGTATATTAGATCCGACAAATATGTACTCATGTGACAACTACTGCTCAGCTTTGGATGACCTCTCCCTACCTCCAAACGGCCTCCCTATGTTTGGATGACCTCTTTTTGGCCTTAGATGACCTTGTCTTGGTATCTAACAGACATCCCTTGGCCTCAAACGACCTTCTCTTGGTCTCTAACAGACATCCCTTGGCCTTAGATGGCCCTGTCTTGGCCTTTGACGACCCATATATTGGGCCAGACAACTCCGGGGTCCAAACGGTCTCCCTAGTCATTATGACAGCCTCCTTTCATGTCCAAATGACCTGAGGACCTTTTGAGGGCCAAATAGTTGAGATGGGGACTAGATGTCCACTAAATCTGCCCATGTCGTGAAAGGTTTTGTCGCTTCTCTTTTCAAATGCCAATCAATTGCAATCCCTCGCAATGTTACTAGAAACAATTGTTACCATGCATTAGGCTCTCTAACTCCATTGGCCTTCCAAATTGTTGTACATGTTCCAATATGTTGAACAAGGTCTTCTTTTCCTTCTTATGTGAAATGCGGGCATTTTTGTTTCCTTGCCTGGTTTGTAATATTCACCTTTGGTGGTTGGTTTCCTCTTCCCGATTCGGCCCCACTCCATGATTGCTTGGACAACACCTCTTCTTTGCGTGCTTTTGTCCTTGGCAAGTCTTCCCTCAACAATTCCTCAAATCTTGGTGCTTCTTCACCTTCTGTGTTACCCTCAAACAACCTTTGACTAAACTCTCGTGCAACTTCACTTTATGACCTCCTTCGCGAATATACGATTGTTGGATCTAGCCGAGCACTTATGCATGGTTGCTCTAGTGCCTAACTCCTGTCCTCTGCACCCCCTGACAAACTCCACCCTGCTTGCTTCGACGTCCGCATCCACTCGTCGACTCTCTATGCATGCTCCATATTGGTGTCTTGACTTACGCAAACGTTTTCTTTTGTTGTTTGATGCAATTCACCATGCACCTCATCTTTCGTTGTTAATAACAATGTTTGCTACCTTTTACTCTCATTACTAGAGCTATCCTCTTGAGAATTCCAAATACGTTCAACCTTAGGTTGTTCAAAATTCCGCCCTTGACTGCAGTCCACAATTGGAAATTGTTACGCTTCTTCTAACAGGTTGCTTTGAAACTCTTCCAGGGTTTCTTCTCCTACATCTGTGCAACTATGTATTTGTCATCCACCTCATTAATCTTCACGCGTGCGAAATACAACATCAATGAACCAGCTAACCTGTTAGTTCGATTGGGCAATGATGCCAAATGTAGCATAACGGTGAGGTTTCCCAACAACGAGATAGGAATAGAGTTTAAGAGTCAACACATCTATAGTCAGCAACTTTGGGACAAATCATCATCATCTCAGACGATGACGTACATGTGACAATAAGTAAGAATTAGCTTTCAGTTAGCATGACGACACTTCCAAACGACATCAGCTAGACAACATCCTCTAGACGACATTCGCTGGACAACATCCTCTAGATGGTGCTGGCAGTCAAGTTAGCATGAGGGCATGATGGCACCCATGTGGTGGCATGACGATATGACTCTAGACAACAACTCTCCAAGATGGCGACTTACTCCAGCAAGACGACGAATCTCCGCAGTAATATTCGTCGGCTTCATTTGACGGTGTCTGCACTTCTCAATTGCAACTTGCAACTCACCAATTTGACATCATATTCTAACCTGCAACCAATTGTATTCACAACACAAATCTAGTAAATCACATAGACATCAACACACAATTGGAGAATGATCCTTGCATTGATTGATTTGCCAAAATGGGCCAAAATGGCATACAGATTACAACATTCAAACTTGCAAAATGCCTTTTCAATGGCAATGGCTTTCATAGCATATAGATATGCTTCTTTACACATAAGTCTACGTACTCCAGCCTAAGGTATTACACACACACACACACACACACATATATGGATATCAAAACAATGAAGGGGGGTCTACTTATAGTGCAGTCCTGGCCGTTGGTAGCAATGGTTTCCAGGACACCTTGCACGTAACTAACTTCCCCTCTTTCTACATACTTAGGACATAATGCCACTTTACAATATATCAAATATTTGGGCACTCAACTATGATGACTATGACATTTACATTACATTTCATCGCATTTCATCTTATTTCATTACATTTCATCTCATTTCATTACATTACATCTCATTTCATTACATTACATTGCATTTCATTGCATTACATTTCATTCCATTTGGACCAAACTTAGTGCATTAAACACTGATATTTTTGCAAACACTTTTACTTCTATTTCTGCTTATGTCCAGAACTAGTGCCTACCGGCCTTGTTTTTGATGGTCAAGCATAAAGCATGAGATCAAATTTATGAAGAAAGAAATCATATGCAAAAGTGCCTAAGATGAGTTGTTTCTTTCATTGTGGAAAATCTGTACATGTGACAAGTGTTGGAACCTGCATTCTTGTCAAATTTATGGAGGTAACAATCACTCCAAAAGAAAATATTGGCACAAAGAGAAAGTGACTGATAAAATACATATAAATTTAGATGATGAATGTATCAGAATAGGATAAAGCAAAAGAAATGTTGAATGGTTTCTATAGGAAAATATGAAGTTAGTTGAATACGAAGAATGTAAGTTTTGCCATGGAAAAATGTCTTGGGAAAATTGAAATATCAGAAGAATATTACCCAAGCAATGCTTGGAAGACCTACAATGTCAGGACCTGTAGCGAAACGTTATGTGGAGGATTCCGAAAATATGGAAGATTCCAAAAATATAATTTAGTGGTAATTTCTAGAGGTGATGACCTAGAGGCAACAACCTAGTCCATAGGCGATCAAGAGGCAACGGTCGAGAGGTAGAGACCCAAAGGTGACTGTTGCCACATTTTGCACGGGGTGCTAAGTTTTGAAAAACTGTAAGGTTGCTACTTCGCCTCCCTCCTTTCTTCTTTCCCGCTCTTCTTCTTTCCATTTCTGCTCCCTATTCTTCCATTTCATATCTTTCATCTTTTAAATTCATGTTTACAAATGTTCCTGTCAAGTGGGCAAAATTGGCCCGAAAAAACTCTAAGTGTTGGTTTCCGCCCGACTGCGCTGCGCAGTCGGGCTGCGCACACCACCTCTTGCGCACATGGGCAGACAAGCAAGGGAGACGCCCGAAAATTGACCAAGTGTTGAGCCGCCCGACTGCGCTGCGCAGCCGGGCGGCGCACATGTTCTAGTGCGAACTCGGGCGGCATTAAGAGGAAATAGCCCAAAAAAAAGTCTAAGTGTTGGCACCGCCCGAGTTCGCGCGAAGTCGGACGGCGCCCAGAAGGAGAGTGCGCACTCGGGCGACATTGTTGTGAAAACATACAAAAATTGCTAAGTGTTGGGGCCGCCCAACTTCGTTGCGAAGACGGGCGACGCTGACCCTTTTGTGCGCCATCGGGAGACCAAAGGAGAAGAGAGTGCCGAAAAGTTTCTAAGGCACGGACCCGCCCAAGTGCGCTGCGCCGTCCGACTGCGCGCCCGTCTTCATGCGCCCTCGGACGGAAGAAACAAAGAAAGCCAAGAAGTGACTAAGGCAAGGACCGCTCGACTGCGCCATTTCCAAGTCGTGCTGTCCGATCGACGCTTCATTTTTAGCGCTGCCGGGCGGAATTGGAATCGAAAGAAAATGACTAAGTGTCTTCCCTCCCCCATCATTCACTAGCGGGCTTTAGATGCTGACAGGTGTCCTACCTCAAGATTCGGATCAAGGTGTGACAGAAGTTGTGCTACTCAAGTGCTATTTGGATGGGTATGAACTGATAACTTCTATTCCATCTACTCCCATTCAAGCCAGATTTGACTTCTCACCCACCGTATCATCACAGAGCTGACACGTTTTCAAGTGGACCTCACTGCCATTACTTTCTTATCTGTAGAGGTCAAGCATCAGCCGCTTTCTGCAACTTTTGTCAGCTTTTGTATGTTTTGTCAGGTCTGGGACACTGGGACCATAATGTAATCGGGGGGGATTTTACACTATATATAGCAGTCTCTTTTCATTGTATAAGGGTGGAAGGAAGGTATACTGCTAAGAAAATTTTGTAGCTATGCATTTGTATCCAAAATATAAAGTATACTTGGCTCTATTGGTTGTCTTTGTCTTGTATGCTGCCTTTGCTAAGTGTTTTGCTTTATGTTGCTTATATTTCTGGTTATTGTTATTCTACATCTGGATATCAATATTGGTAATTAAGTAACTTTGGAGCACTAAAGTAAAGGATACATAAGATAGAACAATGCCATTAGTTTCTGCTTTACTCATTATTTTGGTTGCTGCTAGTAGTAGTGATTTGGTCGTTACTGTGCTGCTTATCTTCCCCACCCGAAACAAGCATGTTTATGTCTCTTTTCGTATTTGCTAATCTCTTTCTTGCACTCTAAGCTAAACCACCCAAGTTGAGAAACCAAAGGTGCCGGCCTTCTCCGGAGATTGGCACGGAAGGCATTCCTTCCTTTCGGCCTTTCAATCTGCTGGGCGAATCTAGGGCGCAATTAGATTAAAATCCTATCCTAGTGGCAGATTTGTAACCAATAGTTTCTCTGGCACTCCCGGTGGGACCCGAAGCTTTCCCACCCCAAAACAGAATCGAAGCATCGGTGTTCGCTTCATTGCTATCAAATCAGAACACCTGGCGACTCTGCAGTACCTGAATATTTTTTTAGTCCGTGAGACTAGTCCAATATCAAAAGCGCCTTCATGCATACAAGAAGGTGGAGAGCAAGGAACCCAGGACAACAGCTTGATCTCTACGAAATCGACATCAACGCTCCGGGAGAGCGAGTAAGGCTGGTTGACTACCAAGCTCACCAAGACGAACCCGAAGCTGAAGCTGAAATAGAAGAAGCTGAAGAAGTTGGAGAGGCCGAAATTGAAGAACAACCTACAAATTCGGACAACACTGATACTAATTATACCACTGATCAACTTGAAGAAGAGGAAGAAGACATGGCTGCCCAACAAAATGACGATGACCTCTTCCCAGCAGTTGACTCCACAGGGCCCTTGGCTCTAGTGGGATAAGAAGCTGTTCCTCTTGCTGCCTTGAAATCCATCCCCACCTATGATGGTTCTGGGAAGACAGCATATGAACACATCCAAGACATCCTGGCCTTGGCTGCACTGCACTCTATCACTAGTGAGAGTGTTAAGACCCGACTGTTAGCTCTCTCTTTGAGAGGGAAGCTCCTCTATTGGTGGAGATCCTTGCCAGAAGGAGTTATCACAGGATGGTCCCAGCTAACCGACAGACTAGTGAAAGGAGGCAATGAGTCCGCTGAAGTTTCAAAGCATCCAACGCCATCCACAAGAGGAGATATCGGACTTCAATGTGAGGTTTGCGAGGTCTTGGAAAAGAGTATCTCCTGAGCTGCGTCCTCCCTCCTGCGGGACAAGCTGTTCACTATTACCTGAGGTCTTTTAATTCAGAAATTTGTCTAATTCTTAAGATAGCCCGGGTCAACACTTTTCCCGCCTTATATGAGGCTGCCCAGCAAGCGGAATTAGACATAATTTCTATAGGCAGACTTCCTCATAGAATGCAGCCTCCCATTTATCCCGACTTCCCTCAGTCACAGTATCCGCCCGCGTCTGGTGGGATGTCATCATCGTCCAATCAGTACCCCCAACAACCATGGAACCTAGCGCCAGTTATAAACCCGTATGGTCCGCCCCAGATCCATTATCCTAATCCGCCACCTTCGCAACATCCAACACTGCCAGCTCCCCCTCAGTACGTAGCGTTGCCTGCCCCTCCGCCATTAGCCGCACTTCCTCTGCCATTAGCCGCACTTCCTCCGCCAGCCCGGCCTGCGCAGGTGAATAATGATATCCAGAATAAAATCCTTCAAGAAGGACGGGCCCTTGCGTTCGGTTATCATACAATTTCCAATGACATGGCGATCATGAAAAAGAAGCAAGCTCAGATGGAGTTTCTTCCTAGGAGGCCATATCCTCCTCCTGCGCTGACAAAAGATCAAACTACTCAAGCACTGAGGCCTCCGACAAGGAATGCGGCCAACAATGCTCAACCGAGCACTTCTGATTATGTTAACTGGTGCTCCACTTGCAACGATCCACATGGTGAGGAGGGTTGTGCGTTGCATCGGCATTATATTCAGACCCTTGCGGGCAGCGGCGTGGAAGATGAAGCATACATGATCCTTGATGATGAAGGTAACTTTGCAGTCCCAGAAGAAGATACCGTGTCTCTCTTGACCAAGGAGGGAAAAAGGCCGATTGAGGCCACCCCGGTCCAGATGAAGCCGCTGAAAGTATATGCCAGAAGGGAGAAGACGTAGCCTGCTGTGCCAGCTCCTGATAAGCCGCCGTTACCTCCTACTGCCAAAGAAAAGCTCCCAGCGCTCAGGGCTCCCGTGGTAAAGACTCCGACGGTCCAACCTCTAGCTGAAACAAAAGAACAAGCTCAAGAAAAGTTGAGGTACCCGTCCCTAACGAAGAGACAGAGGGTTGAAGCCACACAACAATACCGAACCAGGTATGAACCAGCAAAGGAAGCAGAAGGGGCCGACACTTCGACTTACAATATAGTCGATGAGCTCAAGAAGACTCCCAGGACAAGTAGACCTGTTGTAGGAATCCTTGAAGAGTGTGAAATATAGAAAACCAACGTAGCCCGTATGATGCTCTTCTACTCCCAGGACAAGTAGACCTGTTGTAGGAATCCTTGAAGAGTGTGAAATATAGAAAACCAACGTAGCCCGCTGTGTTAGCTCAGCCCTTGACAGTTTCTGCTACAGGTAAAAACAGGCCGCTACCCTTCTATCTGTCTTTGCGAATGGAGGGCCATATAGTACATAATTGCATGGTGGACTCTGGTGCCTCCACTACTGTCATGCCAAGGGTTGTCTGCAAAGAGATTGGTATGGAATACACAAGGAGCAACCAAGGTGTGCTATAGTTGGACGACACTCCTGTCAAGACAGTTGGTGTCATCAAGGACATCCCAATCCGACTGCACAAAGCGCTTGACATAGAGGTCATCCAAGAGGTCGTGGTGGTTGACTTGGAACCCTACTTTGGCATGTGTCTCTTTAGGGAGTTCACTGCGAAGCTGGGTGGATATCTGTCGCTGGATTATTCGCATATGGAGGTGCCCTTCAAGGGAAGGAGATTGAAACCTTCCACTTTCTTGGTTGAAAGGATACCAGGGGAAGAGCAAGATGACATGGTCCAACTGACGACTGAGGAACTAATAGAGGTGGACTTAGTAGAAGAAACCCTGGAGCAGTTGCGGATGGAGGATGAGTTCTCCTTGCTGGATTTCAACGCCATGGTTGAAACAGAACTCGGCTGCTACACTGTCACTCAGCCAGAGAGACGACCAGACTGCTAAAAAGGACACAGGACCTACCCCCGATAAACTTTGGAAGCTCTATTTTGATGGCGCCCGATGCAAGAATGGCGCCGGGGCAGGTGTCCTCCTGGTCTCGCCATCTGGCATTCATAAGGACTATTGTTATAGGCTGGTCTGGAGTTGCACCAATAATGCGGCGGAGTACGAAGCCTTATGCTTAGGTTTGAAGAAGGCAGAAAGGCTCGGGATCAAGCATTTACAAATTTTTGGCGACTCAGAGTTGGTGTGCCACCAGATTACCAACAAGTGCGCCTCCAAAAAGCACTATCTCAAGGCATATCGCAACCGTGTCTGGGATCTAATGGAGTCATTCGACTCCTTGAATGTCAAGCCTATATCTCGTGAGAAAAATAATCACGCTGACATTTTGGCATCTGTTGGAGCCAGGTACGTCCCGACTGATGACACTATGCAGAAGCCGAAGCCGGTTCGTACTATCTACAGGCCTTCTGTGCTTGATAAGGACACCCACTGGCAGGTGTTCGATTGTGACGAGGATATCGTCACCTTTATGATACATGAAGCTAGTTCAATCGAAAGTAGAGACCCTGATGACGAGCGGTATGAGGGGTTGATACAGTTGAAGAATAATCACGTCCTGAAAGGACTGATTACCTTGGAAAGTCTCTTTGATAAAAATGACAGGGCCATATCCCATAAGATCAAAGTAGACCCTAAGTAGTACACTGACCTAGAGTTAGAACCTGGAAAGGTGATCAAGGTCGGGAGAGACTGCACCGATGAAGAATTAAGGCAGATATGAGCTCTGTGTGAAGAGTACCCAGATATTGTAGCCTGGTGCTACCAAGACTTGAAGGGGTACGACAGGGAGATGATTCAACACACCATAGAGTTGGAAGATAACGCTAATCCCTTCAGGTAGAAGCAGAGGGCCGTAAATCCTAAGATTGAAGCCATGCTGAAGACAGAGCTCTTGAAAATGCTAGAGGCAAAGATCATCTACCCCATCAAGCATTCTTATTGGGTCGCAAATCTGGTCCCTGTGAGAAAAAATAATGGAGACATCCGTCTCTGCGTAGATTTCAGAAACCTTAACCAGGCCTCATTGAAGGATCATTACCCACTCCCTCAAATTGATCAGATCCTGCACGTGGTTGCAGGAGCCTAGAGATTTTCTCTGTTAGATGGGTTTTCCGGCTACAACTAGACTTGGGTAAAAAATGAAGACTAGCATAAAACAACGTTCACTACCAAATGGTGGACGTTCGCCTACCAACGCATGCCCTCCGGTATTTCAAATGTTGGGACTACATTCTACAGAGCCATGGACTTGGCGTTCCGTGAATTGTTGAATAAGATCATTGTCATTTATCTGGATGACATGAATGTGTTTTCATACAGAAGAGAAGACCACGCCTCCCATTTGAGGCAAATATTCGAGAGATGTCGCGATTTTGGCATATCCATCAACCCAAAGAAATCAGTCTTTGCGGTGAAAGAGGGCAAACTGCTTGGCCATGTTATTTCTGAAAAGGGCCTTGCAGTTGATCCAGATAGAGCAGAAGCTCTCCTTCGTTTACCCATCCCAGTCAACAAGAAAGGGCTGCAGTCATTTTTTGACCAGATTAACTTCGTGAGGAAGTTTGTACCTGACTTTGCCCAAGTGATCAAGCCTATGGCCGAACTCCTAAAGAAAGATACAAAATTCATCTGGACCGATGAAAGGAAGAAAGCCTTTGAAGATATCAAGGCCAGAATTGCTCAGGCGCCGGTATTGATAAATCCAGACTACTCAAAGGACTTCATACTTTATGCAGTAGGAGAGCCCAAAAGCTACGTTGCAGTTTTGACCCAAAAGGGAGACGATGGAGAAGAGCGTCCAATAGCATTCCTAATTCAGGTAATCCAGCCGCACGAAGAAAGGTATAATTTTATTAAGAGACAAGTCCATGTAGTTATGAGGTCCCTTCAAAAATTCAAGCATTTCGTCTCTCAGAGCCGGACCACTGTCTTCGTTATACACCTGGACGTCAGAAATTTCATGATCCAAGGTGAGCCCGGTCACAGGAGAGCAGGATGGATTGCCAAGATCCAGGAGTTTGACATAGAAGTACGACCCACGAAGTTGGTATGAGGGTCGGCTCTATGCCAAGAATTGGCCCGAAGTGCTCCAGCCGAAGTCTCTGCTTGTCAGTGGGAGAATCCAGAGACAAAAATTAACCTTGCTAACTCCTTATCAGAGGAGAGTGATTGGACAAATGATTTAGTGTCGTATTTCAATACAGGGAGATGTCCTGATCACCTCAATGCCTCACAAAGGAGGTTCAGGCTTAATGCCTTGAAGTACGTTCTATGCCCTGAGGGGCTATATTTCAGAAATATTGACGACATCCTGTTGAGGTGCGTCAGAGAATCAGACCAACCGAAGGTCTTTGGCGAATTCCATTCTGGGATTCCAGGAGGACATCATTCGGGAAGGCCGACGGCCTTGAAAATTATTAAAGCGGGCTACTATTGGCCCACTCTCTTTGCAGATGCGCACGCAGTCTGCCATAAGTGTGAGAAATGTCAGAAGTTCGCTGGCAGAAATCGTAAGGCTCCCATGCCCCTCCATTCGATTCAAGCTGAGACTCCATTTCAGCAGTGGGGCCTTGACTTTGTTGGGGTAATCATACCCAACTCTTCGGCAGGGCATAAGTTTATCCTGACGGCCACAGACTATTTCACCCGATGGGCTGAGGCAGTGCCTACAAAGTGATGAGTGTGGTCAACTCTTCATCATTTAATCATTATGTGTCAATCCAGGGCGGTGTCCAAGGCTATATACGAAAACAGGGGTTAACAGACTGATTTTTAGTTCATCTAGATCATGGCTTTATTCATAGAACAGTTAGTGTTTTGGGGGTGTCAGGTGTCCCTTTCAATCTCCTAGAAACTAAAATCGAGTGCCTACTTATCCTTGCATAATTGAAATTCACATAGTTGCAGGAAAAACAAATCTGAACTATTGCAGAATTGAAAATGACAGAATTTAATTGATAGAATTTAAAATAACAAAATTGAAATCATAGAATTAACTATAACAACAATGAAACTTTTCAAAATTGAAACTTCACACCTGCAGAAAATGAAACCTAAGACAATGATGAAATTCAAAGGTTGGTAAGCAAATATTGCAAATCTGTAGCAAACTGAATTAACAAGAAATTCTCTGATGCAAACTGGAAATACAGACTGGAAATGCTGAAGCTGAAACAGAAAATGTTATGCTATAAAATCTATTCTAGATGACTTAAATATAATGCATTCATGTGCCACGTGCTAGATGAAGTTTAATTCAATATTAACCATGCAAAAAGTTGTCAGATTCCTGCTGACCTCGTCGCAGTAAGAAATTAGCAGAACTTTGGCAGGAATAATCCCTCTTCCGGGCCTGGAAGTGGCCCTTGCTTCCTAAACCAAAAGAGGGGAAGAGTACTTGCTCTACACTATCAAATACTCACACCGAACTTAGAAGCAAACATGAATGACAAATATTGCACCTTTATTTCATTATCAGCATATCAACAAGTGCAGGGAAGTTCTGCAGACTACTGATCTGTTGTAGTACACAATTACAACACTTGGACTGCTCTATCTCCTAGCACCTATATCCTCTTATCCTATATGCTCAACCAAACGGGAGCACTTTATTTATATAGCAAAGTACAACAGTGATAAGGTTTGGTGCTTCAATACAGGACTGTTACAACTGTTGCAGGACTGTGTTTCCCAAAAATGCAGGGATCTGATCCATTAAACCTTATCCATTCCAGCTGCTGGCTTTATCTGGTGAGGGACAGGTGTTGGAAAGGATAGGGAGGTCCCTAGAATAGTTGCAACCACCGTTTACCTCCCTTTTATTACATGTAATTCAGATGATCGTGTAATTAGAATGTAGATGTATTTTGTATGTATAAATAGTTCAATGTTCATGTAATTCGGATGTACATGTAATTCCAATTTTCATGTAATTAGAATGTCTTGTAATTGGAAGTGTCGAAGTAGTTAGGGTTAGGTACGAGGAAATCGCAGAAGTTGGCAAGTACTTTCCCTTTCCCAGGAAAAGTATAAGTAGACCCCTTTCAATTTTAAATAAAGGTATAATGTGATATCATTAATTCAGCCATCTAGTTGTGTGTGCCTGGGAGCATATATGTGTTGTGCATGTGACTGTGAACAAACATATTGCTACTGTAATTTAAAGTGCATTGCTGTCCTTGATGACATATTGCAGATTCGTTCCATTTCAGTTCTGAATATTCTATTCTCGTACATTGTAAATGCTGTTTAGTGCTGACTTTTCCTGTCATTTATTCGTCTATGTTCCTTCAATTGTGGAATACTACTGCTGTGCTACAATGGGCATTACTTCCATAGCTTCTTAGAGTTACTACAAGGAAAGTTGTATGTTTGACCCTGCCTTTTGGCAATGGCTACTGACAAGTTTGCAACTTTTCTTGTAGTGAAGGGGCTAGATATGTTGAACATGTGGCCAATTTGGTGCTTCCAAAAGGCTGGGGCCGGCTCTTGATTCTTTTCTGCAACTTCTTGTCAGTTCATTAAAAATCAGGGAAAATTATTGATGCATATTTTATAATATGGAAGGTAGGATATGAAAGAATTGGTTGAATTATCAAATTAGTGAGCCAAATTCCTAATCTAAGGACAGTGATCAACATTGAGGAATGCTTACCTTTGTTGGGTTTGGTGGTCATACTTATGACTCTTGTTGCAAGTCTTGTCCAACACCTATTGGTCAATTCATTTACTTAGATTGATTTTCTTTCTTTAAATCTTTATTTTAATGTCTAGTGGAGGGGATTAAGTAGGGATGGTCCATAACATAGCACTGACATAGACAGCAACATATTGTGAGAGGATTCTTTTGTAGCTGTTCATGTCATAAATGAAGATAAGTTCGAGTTCCATATTGTGTGTAAATTATATTCTGTTGAAAGGGCTTCCATATGTTAGAAGCATTTAATATGTACCTATGATTTCTGCAACAAATTATTTGTTTAGAGCAATATTGGACCAAGGCTTGGAAACCCATTTGGTGCTTTGATAAAAAAATGAGAATAGCAAGTTGAAAAGTCAATTTTGTTTTGAGAAGATAAATTTATATAGAGATACCCTTAGTATGCCTTTTTAAGTGCTGGCAATACTTGCATAACTTTCTTGATTCTTACATTATGCAAATGCCCACACACACACACACAGATAGATAGATATGAAAACAAGATTCTTATGCATGACTTCCATTTTCGTGTAGCAGGAAAAATTTCAAAATATGATAGCTATTGATGGCAAGACAACACTTTGCAATAAGGCATTTCAATCTTCAAAAATTCGGATGCTTCGTAGTTTGATAATTGATGGCAAAGATGCAATGCAGGTGTGTCTTTGGTTTCACTCTTGCTTTTTTGTTCTTGTTGTTAATGTGCTTGCATATCTTGTTGGGGGCATGATTGAAGTTATCACATGAAGAAGTTAATCATGTAAATAAAACAATGTTTATAGACATTGTTGGCAGACAAGCTGGTCCATCTCATAGTCCATCTAATTAGCCACATTAAGAGTGACGAGTCATGTGCATGAGTTTGGTTTTACATAGTGTTTTGTGATTGGTGTGTCATGTGTTCATGATATGTTTTTATGTTGTGGGTTTTTTTATATAATAGCATGTATTATGGGATACATTTAATGTTTTGTGTATATGGGTGGTTAGTTAGTTGACTGGGTGTGATGGTGGTTTTCCATCTATATTCTCCCTTGTTTCCTTTGTATTTCCATACACCCCAGTTGAAGTTAGTAGTTGTCGGTTGTCTGGGTATTGTTGATGACATAGTGTGTATGCTCAACTATGTTTGTGATACATGCTGCAGACTACTGGAGTAATGATACATTAATGTTGTTGCTGTGTTTTATTTATGGTTGTAAGTAGACTCGACTGTGGTCATTGAAGTGTACTTTCTGTAATACTCTACTACATTATCTTTTGTGTATGAATGGAATACTTCCTGATACTACATTTTGATGCCCTTGCTGACATGAAGTTGGGTTTGTGATAAAAGTTGATGTAAAAGAATCCGAAGCTTGCCCATGGACAAAGATGGCGATGAATTATGCTTGGAGGAATTGTGAGGAAGTCAAAATCTACCATAAGAATTGTCCTATCTTCGTAAGAAGTGTAGAAGGTGGATCTTCTATAGACCCCCTTCACAATCAAAGTAGAGATGGTGTGTCGACATTTTTATTGGTTCAAAGTCAACGAAGACGCAATCACCCAATTAATGAAGCCATCTTCAGTGTTGCCAAAAGCAAGGAATTTCATTTCTAGAGTTCAAACATGTGTTGTCTCCTTAGGACAAGGGAAGGCCTCATTGAGACAAACATTTTTTCTCTGATAAGGAATTGAGTACATATTACTTGAACCTGGTTCAGTTGGAAATGTTGTCAACAACGAAGGAACTAGAGGAACAATTAGATCATGAACAATAAGCATAGGAGGCAATGATTACTAAAGTAGTTGGAGTGGTGGGCTAGAGACTACATAGGGAAGTCCGACATGGGAGCAAGTGTAGGAGGGTGCATTTGGTGGTGGAATGGATGGGAATTCAACATGGGAGAAAGTGAGAGGAGGTGTAAACAGGTATGAAAATGACAAGCACCTGTTTGATAAACCAACCTCACCCCTCAGTGATTGAGTGAGCAAGGCTAACGCCATCAATATGTAATCATTTAAAGTAGGGAGATATGGAGAATTAGGTGATTGGGACGCCTACAAACTAGGTTAATACAAATGCAGGTAGAACAAAAATGCCTCTGGCTGCAATAGGAGGGATGCAGAAGCATTTTAATTTCAATGGAGATTAGGAAGATCTTGTACGACATTGTAGTACGTGTGCCAACATCTAACATGCAACTCTAAGGGATGATGCAATGGATTGATACATGATGTTGGTCAATCCATCCAATATCTGGGATGGGTTGCAAGACACATTTGAGTTCAGATCTGTTCACAAAATAATGAGACCGCCATTGAGATTTATGACACGAGACAAGGGGAGATGGAGAATGTGTGGTCTTACAACCATTGTTTGAAGGAATTGCTAAACAATCTCAAAAAGGAATTTATAGACAAATTGAAGAAACAATGATTCACTGAAGGTCTTCTCCTAAAGTTTAGGAAGAAAAGGAAGATTGCACCACCTGCTTCATACCAAAAAATGTTGGATAAAGGGGCCAAACCTTGAAAACGAATACAAGACATCGGATGATAGATGAGATTGATTGATGAGTGACCATGAAAATGATAGTGGGAAAAGGGAGCATCAATTGCCACTCTTTGAAAGACATTTTGCAAGTTTGAAGAAGCCAAAGAAATAAGAGAGAGAAATCTGGTTTATGGAGTGCAGAGTAGAGGGACATACTAGTACCACATGCTCCAAGAAAGCATACTACAACATCTAGGAATTCAATGTACATTTCCTTAAAGAATGTCCATTTAACATGAAGAATAAGCAGAATCAAGACTTGACAAATTGACAAGGAGAACATACGCATGTAAAAGTGGTGCCATGAGTTCAAGAGAACCAAAAGAACATAATGTTTGAATTCTCAATACTTTTCAGAAACATTCCAAACGTACATTCACAACGATCATATGCATAAAAGATACAAGAGCAAAATAACAATAGCATAATAAATGAAATAGAGTGAGAGATAAACAAAACGAATAGAAACAATAGGTAGAAGGATTAAAGGGTAGGTGCTTGTAGGACTCCCACGATCTCACATATCACAAACTGATTCAATGGATCAGTCATTGGGGGGTATTTATAGTGATACCTAATCCCAAATTAAATGCTAACCTCAAGTTGACATAACCTGACTTGAAGGTTAAATTACAATATAATAAAATGTATTAAACCCTTTAACGAAGGTTAACCATAGAGGTGGTTTAACCAATATCACGAAGGGTGAATACATCTAAACTGTCAGTAGGCTTACTTAAACATGCCCATAGGCTTGCATAGAAGAATGCCCGTAGGCTTACGTAGAAAAATGCCCATAGGCCTACATGAAGAATGCCCGTAGGTTTACATAAGCACTTGCTCATAGGGCTACATTAGTAGTGCCCATAGGCACTCTTTAACATTGTCGGCCTTGGCCTGATAAGATCAGATTACAAATACTCTAACACCCCCCACCCCCCCAATAATGGATGCTCTAGTGGGCCTCCGCTTTGCAATCTTCATATTCATTATCAAAAAGCTTCAATCTTCAATCTTGTTATGCAGTTTTTGATGGAATGTCCTTCCCTTCTGCAGTTTTCACATGAGTTTGATTTCTTTGGAATCTTTGACTTGCCATTGCGTAGCTGAGCCTTAGGTTCCATTGATTTGAAGTCCTTTGGATGAGCTTGTATGTGAGGAAGAGCTCTACGATTCTTTATAGCAACCTCATAATGAACAAGAAGTTTGAAGAGTCCTTCAAGAATTATGGGTTGTGGATCCTTGATGGTCATAGCATTCACATAATGAGCTAAGCTAACTGTATGAAAAAGTGGAGTAAGATTGGAGGTAGTAGATTTTACATACTCCTCATCGCCCTTTACCTTGCCTCTTGTAGTAGCTAGATCAGCCTTTAAGGCTTTGAAGTGAGATATGTAGTCTTCATGTAATAACCCTCCCTATCTAGTTCTCTAGGGGTTTGCCAATTCTTAACCTTTTTCGTGAATTTTTGATATACAAAATCACAAACAAAGAGCAATCCAGAATTCTCGAAAATATTGCTTTATTCTTATATCAAAACTAGGGCACAAATTACAATGCAAATACCTCAAATGTTGATGAAACCCTAGCTGCTCCGTACTCTATAAATGATGATGAAGGCTCAGCCCTTCTGATGTGAATATTGTGTGGTGTCCCAGCTCCAAATATTCCCTGTATAATCTCTCGAATGACCCCGTGTGGTAACCCAACTCCGGAAGTCTTTAAAACTGAAGTCCAACCGCAATCCCTCTCGTGGAAATGCCCGGATTGACTTGAGGGTAATCTTGCAATCCCGAAGCCAATGTCCCCGTAAGAGGTTGTCGTCTCTCACAAGCTCCAGATCTCTCAGAAATGGCTCTGCCAAAGAGTCCTCCAAAAAACCAGAGAGAAAAATAATAATCTTCGCATATCTCCAAATGAGCTCAAAACCTCCTTTTATCTCCTCCATAGGTCGACCTAGGGTTAGGTCACTTTTAGGGTGAGCAAATATAATTTTATCAATTTTTAATTCCACCTTATTTCTCCTTAATTTATTCACCCCCTTATGCCTAGGCTTAACGACTTTTTAAGTCGTCACTTAAAATGGCCCCTTTTAAGTATAAAATGATTTTATAATAAAATAAAGTCACCGACTTTACAAAATTAAATTAAATAATCACTTTATTAATTTTATCTTCGACCATTAAAATTTCCAACCTCTCCATCCGAATTGAAATCCGTGAATGGTTTTGGACACCCATTTCACTGAAGAATATCACTGCACTGTCTGTTGTCCACTGAAACCCTAAAAACGGACATGGCTAAAAATAGCAACTCTGATCAAACAAATCTTCGAATGAGCCCAAACGACCATCAAAACCGAGCTCTAAGAATCCAAAAGCTGTCTCAAATATCTCTAAAGGCTCTCATCCATATGACATAGCCTACGGGAACCCGTGTATAGGCTAGTCTCAATGTGCTCCCACTAGTTGATTAGAAGGGGACATTACAGATCTGCCCTTCCCAAATATTGCTTGTCCTCAAGCAATATGATCTCGTATGCCAGGATCCCAAATAAATCGAAGAATGTCTCATGATGAAGACATTGCCCCGAACCGTCATCCCGTAAACCGAAAACACCGTCAAGCTCGTCACCAAACCAATACAACCGGTCCCGGTAACTCTGTCGAGCTCTGCCACTCTATAAAAAAATCCATCCCTCAGAGGAATTCCTGGATCCCATAGCCAAATAGGGATTTTTTCATTCTCGAAATTTGATAATTTATGTTGTGCCACTATGACTACAACTGAATTATTCTGCAGCTCAACGGAGAACCCATTCTGGACTGACAAACGAGGAACCCAACAAGAAACTGATTCTACAACTATAGGGAAGAGCACCTCATGCCAAGGTGATACATATAACTCCTTATACCAACCCTTCTTCCCATTCATATATGACATGGTCAAATCATCAACATGTGGATTGAAAGAAAAACTATGAGCATACCTCACTATATAGTCCATTTGAACTTCACCAACTGGTTCCATGGAAAGCTTGAAAGAATCGACCTCACTATTAACAATACATGAATCGGGAGATGTCTGACCAATTTCAAAAAATGCATCAACTTCACTGTCGTTATTGCGCAATTTTTCATCAATTATTTTCTCCTTTCCCCCGAGTTCTTGATAAGACTCCTCAAAGAAAACGAACAACCAAGTCCCTATCGGACAACAACCGTAAATAATCTGATTTGATCTTCTCTAAAGCATTTTTAATTGCTTGCATGTTTTTACGGAGACGCTTTTTGTCAAACCTTCCCGTCGCTCTTGTCACTGGGCAATCCAGAGGAGGTATTCAGCCAACTTATGTGTGTTGTCCAAGTGGGTTAAGGCTTGGAAAATCTGCCCATCTGTGACCTGCAATTTGTCTTTCCAAGTTTGCTTTGCTTCAGGTTCTAATTCACGATCAATAGCACACAAGAATTTTTCTGATTTGACCACCTTAGCATAATGATCAATATTAGCATCCCTTTTAACACTACATTCGCCAACTTCGTGTATCGAAATTATAACTGATTCATTCTCAACCCAAGAGTCGTCAACAATTGCTGATTTAGCAACCAAATCAGCATTCTCCACTTTCTTACTTCCATTGTACATCTCTCGGGAAGTGGACCCACAAGATGAATTAACTTCATCTTCATCGAAAACAATACCATGATCAAAAGGAAATTCATCTCCGCTCTCCAATCCTGGGGACCCGTGGGTTATCTCGATACACCATCCAACACCCCCGTTGATCCTCTCTACCTCTGAACTCAAAGAAGAATCATCATGGGTTTCCAATTCATCGTACTTAGGATCTTCAGGAACATCATAATTGTCATCATTATGCACAGACAAATGGCTACTCAACCTGTTGTAAGAAATCCCATAACTATCAATGGATTGTTCTGCATGTAAACCCACAATTTTTGCCCCATCACTATTATCATCAAAATATTCCTTAACCAGGTCATCTTGAAAATCTGATATGGATTCAACCTGTGACAAACCATCTTCTACCAGCTCATCACCACCCAAATCATTTTGAGTCTCTATCCTGCTTACCTCCTGAGATGAAGCATCCGTTATAAATTCAACTGCTCCGCTGTCCCGAACTATGTGTGGCTGCAATAAATTACTAACATTACAGGTTCCACAAACATGATCAAATGTCCAAGTCTCGGTGACATGTGAGACACCTGCTTCTCTCTCCTCAACCGGTTCCCGCTATACGAGGAGGTCCTCTATCCTGTGAAACTTCGGAAGCCACTGTTTTACCTACCAACTTCTATTTTCCTTTGTCATTTCTTGCTGGGACAACAAGCTCATCTCTTTTAATTCCAACTTGTATTGGCAACTCAATGTATAAAGGTTCAATCTTGATCGAAGGAGCACCTGTTGGTAGAGAAATTTTCATCATTGCAGCTAAATTTTTGAGGGATTGTTCTATCTCATGCTGGGTCTTATCCCACTCACGCTGTCTCTTAGTCTAGTCATTAATAGACGCCATGAATTTGAAAATAATTTGAGGCTTCCACAGGCTGGCAGGAATGACCGGCTCTAGATTAACAATACCCAAAACTCTTAAAGCCCAAATCAACCAAATGGTTATTCAAATCACCAATACCCAGAAACTGGAAAGCCTAGATTTGAAAACGGCAACCAAACCCTAACTTCTACTAATCTTCTATACTCCGCAAATTTTCAAGCAATATAATTTTAGACAAAGAATTATTTCCACCAAATCAAACCTGAGAATTTTGTCTTCGATAGAAGACTTCACAAAATTCGCAATGAAACCCTGAACAAGCTAGCAGGAAAAACCAGCTCTGATACCACTGTAATAACCCTCCCTATCTAGTTCTCTAGGGGTTTGCCAATTCTTAACCTTTTTCATGAATTTTTGATATACAAAATCACAAACACAGAGCAATCCAGAATTCTCGAAAATATTGCTTTATTCTTATATCAAAACTAGGGCACAAATTACAATGCAAATACCTCAAATGCTGATGAAACCCTAGTTGCTCCATACTCTATAAATGATGATGAAGGCTCAGCCCTTCTGATGTGAATACCGTGTGGTGTCCCAGCTCCAAATATTCCCCGTATAATCTCTGAATGACCCCGTGTGGTAACCCAACTCCGGAAGTCTTTAAAACCGAAGTCCAACCGCAATCCTCGTGTGGAAATGCCCGGATTGACCCGAGGGTAATATTGCAACCCCGAAGCCAATGTCCCCGTAAGAGGTTGTTGTCTCTCACAAGCTCCGAATCTTTGTAAATGGCTCTCGCGAAGAGTCCTCCAAAAAACCAGAGAGAAAAATAATAATCTTCGCATATCTCCAAATGAACTCAAAACCTCCTTTTATCTCCTCCATAGGTCGACCTAGGGTTAGGTCACTTTTAGGGTGAGCAAATATAATTTTATCAATTTTTAATTCCACCTTATTTCTCCTTAATTTATTCACCCCCTTATGCTAGGCTTAACGACTTTTTAAGTCGTCACTTAAAATGGCCCCTTTTAAGTATAAAATGATTTTATAATAAAATAAAGTCACTAACTTTACAAAATTTAATTAATTAATTTTTTAAATTTAATATTCGACCATTAAAATTTCCAACCTCTGCCCATCCGAATTGAAATCCGCGAATGGTTTTGGACACCCATTTCACTGAAGAATATCACTGCACTGTCTGTTGTCCACTAAAACCCTAAAAACGGACATGGCTAAAAATAGTAACTCTGATCAAACAAATCTTCGAATGAGCCAAAACGACCATCAAAACTGAGCTCTAAGAATCCAAAAGCTGTCTCAAATATCTCTAAAGGCTCTCATCCATATGACATAGCCTACGGGAAGCCGTGTATAGGATAGTCTCAATGTGTTCCCACTAGCTGATTAGAAGGGGACATTACACAACTTCATAATGACCAAGAAGTTTGAAGAGTCCTTCAAGAATTATGGGTTGTGGATCCTTGATGGTCATAGCATTCACATAATGAGCTAAGCTAACTGTATGAAAAAGTGGAGTAAGATTGGCGGTAGTAGATTTTACATACTCCTCATCACCCTTTACCTTGCCTCTTGTAGTAGCTAGATCAGCCTTTAAGGCTTTGAAGCGAGATATGCAGTCTTCAGCATTACCAAATTCTGAAATCTTGAGGTTGGGAGCTTTGTCTCTATCCAGTTAACTTTACTAGCACTTACTTTTCCATAGAGATCCCTTAAAGTTATCTATACCTAAATAGGGTTAGTCTCCTCTCTTATGTGGAAAATTACATCTGGTTCTACTAACATAAAGAAGAGACCAAGTGCTTCCTCCTTTCTATTGGTTAGTTCATTATCATCAAGAGCTCATTTTGTTCTATCATTAAAGATAAGCCATAGATTCCTGCTTTTGAATAAACCTACCATTTGTAATGGCCAAGTGCTATTGTTTCGCCCATTAAGATGAGTAACATATGCCAAGGGATCCATTTCGCACAAGAGTCCTTGCAGAACCGTAACAGGTCCATAAAATGATGTCACCAACTTGTAGGGATTGAAAAATCATTTTATCTAAAAAGAAATGGGCTCCAAAAGCTTCCGTATGCAAAAGATATGGCCTCTAGAAGGTTGGGTGAATTAGCACTAGAAATTAAAAAAAAAAAAAAAAAAAAAGATTTTTGGCAAACCTTAGAAAAAAATTGCCGAATCTAAGACTACCTCTTGGCGAAAAAGATTGGGGGGTTCTTGCACGATTTACCACAAGTGCGAAAATTGACAAGTTAGAAGTTGACTTTTGTCGACACTTGATTGGCTTGTTCCATATATATATAAATGGTTTGTTAGCAAATAGGCTTTGAACTGGTGACCTCTTTTGTGCAAGAGAGGATGAGCCGCTATGCCATCGTACACTTTGAAAATGAAAATACCTTGTTTTCTTAAGAATTGTCTCAGAAGATAGCCAAAAATCGTTGATGCTATGGTTTGAACTCAAGACTTGTCAACCAAGCAAGAATACCAACTGATGCACCATCGTGCACCTTTGGAGTTAGGGGATGAAGAGCCATGTTATCATCGATCATATTAGTAAGTGCGTGTATGCCCATGCCAACACTTGTCCCATCAGTGATATACCCTCAAAAGAATTGCTTGAGGGATTCGAACCAACAACCTCCCTGCTACAGGCCAATTGCCTAACCATTGCACCATCGTGGGCAAACAGAGTTGGGAAAGAAAAAGGCTTAAAAAAACAAATGCCATACCTTTGAAGTGTGCAAAAAAGGAGTGCATTTGGGCTTCAACCAATCACCTCTGGAGAATTGAAGAGGGAACCAACCATTGTGCTACAAAAATAGCATAGGGTTAGGATGCAACTGCCTCTACTATGCTATAGAAGGTTAAGGAGGGCATTTATGCCAACCCCCATGCCACTTGTAAGCTTGCACCTTCATGAAAGCCGAAGCCGCTACACCAAAAAAGGAGAACCCAAAGACCTGAACCTATGAGGTGCACCTTCTTGGACAATAGTCTTACTACCATGCCATTCTCTTTGATGTGGATGAAGGTTTGGCCAGAACTTCTATGGCAAAGAGGAGAAAACGAAATGAGTGTTAAAAAAACAGAGAGCTTGAGAATCGAAATTGCGACGTGGTTGCAGACAACCAAGGTCTTTACCAATGCGCCAACTCTCGAGGCACATTTGCAGTTGAGGAGCATGCCAAATATTGGAAAATCGTGCACAAATGGCGAGCAAAACCAACGCGAAACTTGGTATGAAAATTGATGGGAAGTGCTGGCGCCAAAATGAAATTTGAATTCAAAAATTCAAATTTCTACATATTCCCTCCAAAAGCAGCAACTTGAGGATTGCTTCTTTAATCGGGTCAACAAAGGGGGTTTCTGTTCCATAACTATGTGATCTAGGTCCTTGCATTGATACCATGTTGGAATTCACAATACTTTCTAGAAATATTCCAAAACATACATTCACCATGATCATATGCAGAAAAGATGCAAAAGGGAAATAAAGATAGCATAATAAATGAAATAGAGAGACAAATGAAATGAATAAAGACAATATATAAAAGGAATAAGGGTGGCTCACGATCTCACATATCACAAACTGATTTAGTGGATTATTATATCGCAGCCTAGGCATCAGCAGGAGGGGCAACAATAATAAAAAAGAGAAGAACACCTACAACGGGACAGAATAGAAGATGGCAGTGCACAACAGACAATGAAGGGTCGGAGTGAAATGTGCGGAATGCCATAGGAGGCAGTGTAGAAGGAAGTTCTTGCATAGCTAGGGAGTCAGGCTGTGTGAGCAAGCATTGCAGGTACCAATCTAGGTACCAGGGGATTGACTTTAGACAAGGTTGCAGTGGGTAGACAACAGTTGAAAGAACTCGTTGCGCAAGAAGTACAAGAAGAGGAGAGGAGAGCGCAACAACCAAAAGAGAGGATTATGCAACAATAGAAGCATGAACTAGTAATTGTCGTAGATGTCAATGAAGAGGTCTAGACTATAGTGGACGTGGTGTGAACATCATCACCAGCAAAGAGAAGAGATTTCGATGAAGAGCCTCCAGTGCAGGTGGAGAATGTCAACTCACTGATAGCTTTGAGGCTACACCCATACAATTTGTGCAACAGGTGGGTCCATGTGGATCACCTCCATTCAATGTGGAAGCACATATTGAAATCACATCTCCAGTACAAGAGATGGCACTGAGTGCAATTATGATAGAGAAAAGGAAGAATAAAGGTAAACAAGATGCATCCAAGATGAGAGTTTGGAAAAAAGGTGCGAGTAGTCATCCATTGGAGGAAGAATTGAAAATATAAGAGACAATGGCAGAAATTGAAAGGACTATTAATGCGGGCCATACTCAGGAGGGCAAGGTAGCCAAACGGCTAATCAAGCTAATAGGTCAGGTGGGGAGGACAGGGAGGAGACTACCACTAGACGATACTAATATGGAGTTGGTAGAAGGTACTAGTGAGCATTTCATCCTTGAAGTGCCAAATTTGACGAGACCACCAGTTCTGGGAAAAAAGATAAACGAGGAGGTCGATACATTTTTTGAGAGGCTGACTGGAGTATTGGGGAGAGTGCCTACTGAGTTGAGTCGGTTGTATAGGAAACTAATGACTATGGCAGTTGAGGGTAGAGAATGAATGAGGCAAACTGGTGCATTGGGCTCGTGATGATGAGCAAATGAAGAAGCTTGCTGAAATTCATCAAACACAACCATGTGAGTTGGAAACTGGCAGTGTTAATCGATGTTGGGACTAAAGAACCTGCCAAAAGGAACTCAGCTACTGTACCAACACCCAACACACGAGTATGTGGATGAAGGATGTCTGGTGGCCCATCTTGGAGAGGAGTCAGGTGTCAAGTATGTCAAACTTGCACTTGAATTGGTGAAGACATGTCAGGATGATTTTTTTGGCATATTTAATTCAATGGTTAGCTATAGGGTTGGAGAAGTTTCAGTAGACGGTTTGCAACCAGAAGTTGAGGGAAGAAGAGCTAGCTAACTTGATTCGATGGTAAGTGCAAGAGGATGTCAAAGCAAAACTAGTTGAGCTAAGGAAGGAGGTAGAGGAAAAAAAGGCACAAGAGCAGCAAGATCAATTGATCGTGCAGTTAAAGTCTGAGTGTGCAGTGAGAGAGTAGTTGTTGCAAGCTAAGAACCATGAAGTTACTCAGCGATATCAACAAATAGTAAAAATAGATGAGTAGTTGGCAATTGCAGGAAGGAGAGGCTGAAGCAGCCAAAAGGGAGGCTGCAGCTGCAAAGAGGGAGGCGGAGTTGAAGGCTAGGTTGGAAGAGTTTTAGCAGAAGTCAAATCATTACTGCTTATAGTGGGATCGATACCAGGCCTATGCGAAACGGTGGAAGGGAGAGATAGAGGCCTTGAAACTGCAGATCCAGGAACTAGGTGTACCTCTTCCCACCCTTCAACCTCAATAGAACTTGTGCCCCTAGGAGCAGAGAAAGTTGTTGACAAGGACGTTGACCAATTTAAAGGGGAGGGTAGATGTAGGAGCTAGTTCTAATGAGCCTCAACCAAAGAAGTAGAAAAGTAAATAAGTGCAATGCACACAAATGTAAATGTAAATGTAAACGAAATGTAATTTTAATGTTTGTATGACGTCACAAGTGATGACGTAAGCAATTTTGATAATTCAAAGTTTGTAATGTGTACGACACAATAAATGTAATTAAGTATGTGTGAACATAAGGTAGTTATCACCTAGTTAGAGGTGATGTGTCCTAGGTGGTAGTTGTTGTTAACTACCATCCGTCAAGAATTAATAGGACCCCTCATTCATTGAGTGGGTACCTATCATGGATGTATTGTAATATCATTGTATATTAGGGATTGCAGATCGTAGACACAGATAGAGAGTAGATACATTTGTGTAGACAGTGTTCTAGGAGATATTTGCGTAGGATTGCAGATGGATATGTAATGCAAGTGCCTGTTGTCACATTTTGCACAGGGGTGCCATGTTTTCAGTTTCCGTAAGTGAGCTGCTCTTTTCCTTCTCCTTCTCCTCATTTTCCCTATCTTCTTCTCTCCCTTTCTTCCTCTTCCTCGCGGCTTCATTCCCTCTTCTTCTTTCTCCCTTTTCTTCTCCCCAGTAAGTTTCCAGCACAGGTGCTCTGAAAATTCTAAGTGTTGGAGCGACACCCGACTTCGCAGCGAAGTCGGAGTGCGCCCCTCAGTTGGAGTGCAGTAGGGAACCCGAAGTACGCACCCAGACAGGAAATGTTGAAAATCTGACTAAGTGTCAGGGGCGCAACCCGACTTCGCGGTGAAGTCGGAGTGCGCCCTTCTTCCTGGGCGCACTAAGGGAACAGTCTGTCAGAAAGTCAGCCAAGTGCTGGGGTGCAACCTGACTTCATAGCGAAATCGGAGTGCGCCCCTTTTCCAGTGCACCCTTCTTCCTGGGCGCACTAAGGGAACAGTCTGTCAGAAAGTCAGCCAAGTGCTGGGGCGCAACCCGACTTCATAGCGAAATCGGAGTGCGCCCCTTTTCCAGTGCGCAGTCCGAGCAACGGATGAGGACAGCCAAGCACCGGTGCGCAACCCGACTTCGCAGCGAAGTCGGAGTGCGCCTTTGACCGGTGCGCAGCTTGGGTAAAGTCAACTCGTAAATTTGCTAAGGCAAGAAGGCCTTCCAACCGCGCTCGTTTTCCTCCCTGCGCAACCCGATAGCGCCCGAATTCCCGGCGAAGTTGGATAAACTGCCTTTCAAGGCGGACACATGTCACGCTTCAGCATCCGACAAGTATCCACCTTCGGGATTCGAGCCAAGACTTGACCGTGCAAGGACAAAGCATGGGCTTCACTACCGGCGCCAACTGTCACCATTTAAGCCGACGTGAAGTGCCATCTGCCACACCTACCCGCATTCTTGTTGACTGAAGACTTGTCCCAACGCGCTGCCACGTAGCTGTACCGCCTTCAGGGACACCATGCTGCAAGGACAGTCCGGTCCGACAGAAGTCAGCATCGGCACCTCCTCAGCCGCTCGTGTCAGCTACTGTCTTGTCTGGGACTTTGTGCCCATGAATGTAATCGGAGGGAAGTTTTGGGCTATAAATACCCACCACATTTTCAATGTAAGTGGTGGAAGGGGAATATATTGCTAGGGAACAATTGTAGCTGTGCGTTTGCCTCAAATATAAGCATATACTTGGCTCTGCTTACTGTCTTTTATCTTGTATGCTGCCTCTCCTTGTCATTTCTGCTTTCTTGTGTCATTGCTTGCAGTTGTACTGAACTCTGGACTCCGGCATTTGGTGGCCAAGTATTCCTGGAATGCATAGATAGAGGATACATAGGATCGCTGATAGCTGTAGTTTCAATGTATGCTTGTAGATGAATGCTGTTAGTAGTGGTGATTGATTCGTTGCCGTGCTGCT
This sequence comes from Wollemia nobilis, assembly GCA_028583015.1. NCBI lineage: Eukaryota > Viridiplantae > Streptophyta > Pinopsida > Araucariales > Araucariaceae > Wollemia > Wollemia nobilis. The sequence goes on from JAQPPZ010016675.1 coordinate 3,198,320, forward strand.
TATTCCCCCCACCCAACTCCAATCCCATTTGAAATCTCTTTCTACACTTTTATCTCTTTCCCGCACTCTTATCTCATTTTATCTCTTTCCTGCACTCTTATCTCAATCCAACCCCCATAGGAGCCGGCCTTCTCCGGAGATTGGCTCGGAAGGCATTCCTTCCTTCCGGCCTTTCAATCTGGTGGGCGAATCTGGGCGCATTGACGACAAGTCCTTTCCTCATGGCAGATTAGCTCGTAACCAACAGAATTGAAGTTTGTCTGGTCCACACGGTGGGACATGGTAGTTTCCCACCCTCAAACAGAATCGAAGTACTAGTGCTCGCTTCATTGCTGTTCAAAATTAGAGCACCTGGCGACTGCAAATTATCTGAATATTCTCTGAGTCCGTGAAAGACCGGTCCTGACGCCTTCATGCAAACGAGAAGGTGGCGAGCAAGGAATCCGGAGAACCCGCCTGACTTTTACGAAATAGATATTGACGCTCCAGGTGAGCGCGTCAGGCTGGCTGATTACCAAGCTCGCGAAGAAGAGAACCGAGAAGAAGCCGAGGCTGAAATCCAAGAAGCCGAAGCTGAAATTCAAGAAGTTGAGGCCGAAGAAGAATCCACATCTTCGGACGGTTCCGATACCGAATACACTACCGGGTCAGAAGCAGAAATGGCTGATCATCTGGGACCTCTTCCCGGCGGTGGATTCTACGGGCCCCTTGGCCCTAGTCGGACAGCAAGTTGTGCCCCCTGCTGCCTTAAAATCTATCCCTACGTACGATGGCTATGGCAAGACGGCGTATGAACACATCCAGGACATTCTCGCCCTGGCTGCGCTACACTCCATTACGGACGAAAGTGTGAAGACCCGTCTGCTAGCCCTTTCCCTAAGGGGGAAGCTTCTCTACTGGTGGAGATCACCGCCGTAGGGATCCATCACAGTGGTGGCGACAGCTAGCCCGCGCAGCTCGTGAAAGGATGCAACGAGTCTGCTGACCCTTCTTCTTTGCTGCATCAGTTCCAAAGTATCCAGAGACACCCCCAAGAGGAGGTGTCAGATTTCAACATTAGGTTTGCGAGGTCTTGGAAACGAGTGCCTCGCGAACTCCGACCATCAGCAGGTCAGGCCGCTTACTACTACCTGAGATCCTTCAACTCAGACATTTGCCTGCTGCTGAAGGTGGCCAGAATCAACACATTCCCTGCTCTGTACGAAGCTGCCCAACAAGCTGAAATGGACATCATCTCCATCGGCAGGCTTCCGCACAGAGAACAACCGCCCATCTACCCTGATTTTCCCCGATCACAGTATCCATCAGCTTCTGGTTCAGAACCGTCCACTTCAGGGCAGCAACCCCAGCAGCAATGGAATCCGGCGCCGGTCGTGAATTCTTACGGCCCGCCACAGATTCATTATCCGCCTCCCCGACCTCCGCGTCTTCCAGCACTTCCTGCTCCCCCGCAGCATGCACAATATTCAACTCCTCCTCCATTGGCCGCATTACCTCCCCCAACTTAGTTGCCGCCGCCTCCGAACCATGATATCCAGAATCAAATTCTACAGGAGGTACGGGCTCTGGCCTCTGGCTATCATACCATGTCCAATGACATGACTGTCCTGAAAAAGAAGCAGGCCCAGATGGACCTAGCTCCAAGGAGGCCATATCCGCCCCCGACATTGACAAAGGATCGGCCCCCCGAGCAACAATTGCAACGGCGGCCCCCTCCGAGGAATGCTGCCATTGAGGATGAACCTGGTACATCTGACCAGGTCAACTGGTGCACCACGTGCAACGACCCGCATGATGAGGAAGATTGTACCCTACACCAGCACTACCTCCAGACTTTGGCCGGCAGCGCCATTGAAGACGAAGAACTCTATATGATCCTGGGCGACGAAAGCAATTTTGCCGTTTCAGACGAAGTTCCAATGCCGCCTCCCGCCAAGGAAAGCAAGAAGTCTGCCGAAGCTGCAGCCAAACCCTTAAAGGTGTACGCCAGAAGAGACAAGGCGCAACCCGAGGAGATACCACCGTACAAGAGGCTGTGGCCCTACACAGCCAAAGAGAAGACTCCTCCGGCGAAGACTCCCGCAGTCAAGCCTCCCATTGCCAAAGCTCTTCCGGCTAAAGCTCCCGCTGCTCAGCCTCCAGCTGAAACAAAAGAACAAGCTCAGGAGAGGCTAAGATATCCGTCTCTGACCAAGAGACAGAGAGTTGAGGCCACTCAACAGTACCGGACGAAGTACGAGCCGGCGAAGGAAGCGGAAGGGGCAAGCACTTCGGGCTACAGCATAGTAGACGAGCTGAAGAGAACTCCCGCAAGAATCAACATGTATGATGCTCTTCAGCTCCCAGGACAGGTTGATCTGCTGCAAGAATCCTTGAAAATCATGAAGAGCGGCAAGCAGATACAACCTGCTGTCCTGGTACAACCCCTGATAGTCTCAGCCACTGGGAAGAACAGACCACCTCCCTTCTATCTGTCCTTACGGATAAAAGGGTACATAGTACACAACTGCATGGTGGACTCGGAGCTTCCACGACCGTAATGCCGAGAGCCGTCTCGCGATGAAATCGGGATGGAGTACACAAGGAGCAGCCAAGGCGTGCTGCAACTAGACGGCACCCCTGTCAAGACAGTCGGTGTCATAAAAGACATCCCCATTCGGCTGCACAAAGCCCTCGACATCGTGGTCATCCAAGAGGTTGTGGTCGTCGACTTGGAACCCTACTTCGGCATGTGTCTCTCTAGGGAGTTCACTGCGAAGTTGGGAGGATATCTTTCTCTGGACTACTCACACATGGAGGTGCCCTTCAAGGGAAGGAGGCTGAAAATCTTCAATGAGAAGCCTTCCACCTACTTAGTAGAGAAGATACCCGGAGAGGAGCCTGAGGACTGCATGGTTCAGCTGACGGAGGAGGAACTGGTGACAGTGGACATGACGGAGCAAGCTCTTGAGCAGCTGCAAGTAGAAGATGAATTCTCCTTGCGGGACTTCAACGCCGTGATTGAAACAGAGCAAGGCTGTTACACCATTGTTCAGCCTGAGAGGGTTGACAAGTCAGCCAGGAGAGAAGTGGGACCAGCACCTGAGAAGCTGTGGAAGCTTTTCTTTGACGGCGCGCGATGCAAAAATGGCGTCGGTGCTGGAGTTCTTTTGGTCTCCCCAACCGGAATCCAGAAGGATTACACCTACAGGCTGGCTTGGAGTTGTACCAACAATGCGACGGAATATGAAGCCTTGTGCTTGGGTTTGCGAAAGGCGGAGAGGTTGGGAATCAAGCACCTGCAGATATACGGAGACTCAGAACTGGTGTGCCACCAGATCACGAATAAGTGTGCCTCCAAAAAGCACTATCTCAAGGCGTACCGAAATCGGGTCTGGGATCTGATGGAGTCTTTTGACTCGCTGAATGTCAAGGCTATTTCACGAGAGAAAAACAAGCATGCTGACATCCTGGCATCTGTTGGAGCCAGGTACGTTCCGGCTGATGACACTGTCCAAAAGCCGAAGCCGGTTCGCACCATTTACAGGCCTTTTGTGCCTGATAAGGACACCCACTGGCAGGTGTTCAATTGTGACGAGGAGATCGTCACATTTTTGGTAAATGAAGCACTTTCAATCGAAGGTAGAGACCCTGATGACGAGCAATATGAGGGGTTGATACAACTAAAAAATAATCATGTCCCAAAAGGACTGATTACCTTAGAGAGTCTATTTGATCAGAATGACAGAGCCATATCTCATCGGATCAAAGTAGACCCGAAGCAGTATGCTGACCTGGAGCTGGAATCTGGCAAATCAATCAAGGTCGGGACAGACTGCACCACAGAGGAACTCGAGCAGATCAGGGCATTATGTCGAGAGTTCCCTGACATAGTAGCTTGGAGCTACCAAGACTTGAAGGGGTATGACAGAGAAATAATCCAGCATACCATTGAGCTAGAAGATGGCGCCAAGCCATTCCGGCAAAAGCAGAGGGCCGTCAATCCAAAAATCGAGGCCATGATGAAAGCCGAGCTCTTGAAGATGCTCGAGGCTAAGATCATCTACCCCATCAAGCATTCATCCTAGGTTGCGAACCTGGTTCCTGTGAGGAAGAAGAACGGAGACATTCGTCTCTGCGTGGATTTCAGAAATCTAAATCAAGCCTCCCTCAAGGACCATTACCCGCTTCCTCAGATCGATCAGATCCTCCATATAGTTGCTGGAGCCCGTAGATTTTCCCTCTTAGACGGCTTTTCCGGCTACAACCAGATATGGGTCAAGGATGAGGACCAGAACAAGACGACGTTCACCACCAAATGGGGGACGTTCGCCTATCAGCGCATGCCATTTGGCTTATCCAATGCTGGCGCCACATTCCAAAGAGCCATGGACTTGGCCTTCCGAGAGCTGCTCAACAAAGTGATTGTCATCTACTTAGATGACATGACTGTTTTCTCTCACAAGCGAGAAGATCATGTTCCCCACTACGGCAAATATTCGAAAGGTGTCATGAATTCGGCATCTCCATAAACCCGAAGAAATCTGTCTTCGCGGTGAAAGAAGGAAAGCTGCTGGGGCATGTCATCTCCGAGAAAGGCCTAGCTATAGATCCTGACAGAGCAGAGGCTCTTCTCCGCTTGCCCGCCCCAATCGACAAGAAGGGGCTACAGTCCTTCTTCGGCCAAATCAACTTCGTGCGGAAGTTCATACCGGACTTCGCATAGGTAATCAAGCCAATGGTCGAGTTGCTTAAAAAGAACACAGATTTTCTGTGGACTGAAGAAAGGGAGCAAGCCTTCGAGGAGATCAAAGCTCGCATTGCACAAGCACCGGTGTTGATCAACCCGGACTACTCCAAGGATTTCATCCTGTACGCAGTGGGAGAACCAGAGAGTTACGCCGCAGTCCTGACCCAAAAGGGAGAAGATGGCGAGGAGCGCCCCATAGCGTTCTTGAGCCAAGTGATCCAGCCGCACGAAGAAAAGTACAACTTTATAGAGCGGCAGGTACATGCTGTCATGAAATCTCTTCGTAAGTTTAGGCCCTTTGTCTCCCAGAGCAAGATCACCGTCTTCGTGATCCACCCTGACGTTCGAAGCTTTATCATACAAGGGGAACCGGGTCACAAGAGGGCAGGATGGATTGCCAAAATCCAGGAGTTCGACATCGAAGTGCGGCCAACCAAGCTAGTCAGAGGCCGAGCCTTGTGCCAGGAGCTAGCCCGAAGCGCGGCAGCCGAGATATCCGCCTGCGAGTGGGAGGACCCAACAACACGCATCAACCTAGCTAACTCCTTACCCGAGGAGTGCGACTGGACAGATGAACTGGTGAGATATTTCTGCACCGGAAGATGCCCAGACCACACGAATGCCTCACAAAGAAGGAGGTTTCGGCTAGGTGCACTGAAGTACACTCTTCGCCCCGAGGGGCTTTACTTTAAAAACATCGACGGCATCCTGTTGCGGTGCGTCAGAAAAGCAGAACAGTCCAGGGTCCTCGGAGAATTTCATTCCGGGATGCCTGGAGGTCACCATTCTGCAAGGCCCACGGCCTTGAAAATAATCATAGCTGGGTACTACCGGCCCACTCTGTTTACAGACACTCATGCAGTCTGTAGCAAATGTGATCAATGCCGTAGATTTGTCGGCGTAAACAGTAAAAGCACCCCTACCCCTTCAACCGATCCAATTCGAGACTCCGTTTCAAGGAATGGGGTCCGGACTTCATCGGGGTGATTTCGCCGAACTCTGCAGCGGGCCACAATTTTATCTTAACCGCCACCAATTACTTCACACGGTGGGTAGAGGCGATCCCTACAAAGAACGCCGACCAAGAGATGGTCATCAAGTTCCTCGAAAGCTTGATCACCCGTTTCGGGATCCCCGAGTCAATATTGACGGACAATGGTCTGGGGTTCGCAGGCACAGTACTCACGGAGTACACCAGCAAATTTGGCATCTATCATAAGATGTCTTCCAACTACTACCCGCAGGGGAATGGTCTTGCCGAGTCCACCAATAAGAACCTATTGAAGATCATTCGAAGGACGGTGGAGAATAACAAGAGGACTTGGCACCTACTCCTGAATCGGGCGCTATGGGCGGACAAAATTTCATTCAAGAAGTCCATCAAAATGTCCCCTTATGCGCTCGTGTATGGCAAAGAAGCTGTCTTGCCAACGCACATTGAGATACCCGCTCTCTGGATGCTTGACGAGGAAAGAAACGGCGGGGATCCGGTAGACGACAGACTTTGCCAGCTGCTGCAGTTGGAGGAAGACAGAGAGAAAGCATACCAGGCCTTCACAAAACACGCTGAATCAACTCAAGGCTGGTTCGCAAAAGGCACCACAACCCGGGTTTTCAAAATCGGGGACCTGGTGCTGAAGTGGGACTCGTTCAAGGCCAAACCCGGCAACCATGGAAAGTTTGATGCCCTCTGGGAGGGCCCCTATCAGATTGCCCGGTAAACCAATTCAACGCATATGTGCTCCGGGACATGGAGGGACATCCTCTCCCCATTCCCGTCAACGGGTTTCACCTCAAATTGTACCACCACTGAAGGCGCCCGAAGGGGCCCTTCTTTGTACAGATTTCCCTTTTTGCATTTTAAAGTTTTCAGCATGTAAATATTTCAAGTTTTTCAGTTTAGTTTTCCAAGTAGCCCAAGTAGGTCCGAGGCAAATGCCTGACTTCGCAGCGAAGTCAGGCAGCGCTCATCAAATGGGGCGAAGAAGGGAACAGAGCAGTTAAAAGGAGCTGAAATGCCTAACTCTGGCTGCCCACCCGACTTCGCAGCGAAGTCGGGCTGCGCCTTCTCCAAAGAGCGCTGTCGGGTAGCAGATTACAAATAAAGTGCCTAGAGACGGCCAGCGCCCATGTTGATGAGCGAAGTCGAACAGCGCCCCATTTTCGGCGAAGTCCGGTGAGCGAAGTCCGAGTAAGTAAGCTGGCGAAAAAGATTGAAGTGTAAAACCCGTGCTGCGCCCGTTTGTTTGGCGAAGTCCGTGCCGTGCCCGTTTTTTGGGCGAAGTTCGGGTTGCGCCCAAAAAACGGGCGAAGTCCGACTTGCGCCCCTTTTTCGGGCGAAGTCGGACCGTGCCTCGGATTCCGGGCGAAGCACGAACGTCTCATCACGGACGACGCCAAGTATGGGCCCGTTGCAAAGCCCGACACATGGCAAGGTGTGGTTAATTAATTGTAAAGTCTTTTGGAAAGTGTGCCCAATTGACGGCAGTGACGTCGGCTACGGCACATGGTTCAAGAGAGTTTAAATGATTGCGCGTTTACCTATGAAGATACATTTAAAGGGTAAGGCGCGCTGGGGCCAACGACTAATAGGAACGTTTTTCAAAAAAACGGGCCCGTGCGCAGCCGCCAAGATCATAACGTCGCCACCAACCCAAAGCAAACGGCCCTAACTTCCTCCCTCGCGCCATTAATGCTGGCAGTTGCTGTCTACAAGAAGGCCCTGGCGCAGCCGGAAAAATTCATGAGTTCAGAGCTGGCTCCCGGACTGCAGAGAATAAAACTGACAAGCTCTGAAGCTGCTGCTCCTATCTCTGATTCTTTTCAACAAGGATGGATAAGGGGAAAGCGCCCGTACAGGCACAATCTAGCGAAGATCCGTGCGAAGCTGAGGAATCTCCAGACTCCAGCGCCCATGAGAGCGCAGCGCCTCGAAAAGATAAAAAAGCAAAATCCAGAACGAAGAGGCGTGTAGCTGGTCAGACTCCGCCGCCGCCAATCAATCGTCTGTCCGGGTATAAAGATGGCGCATTCTCCATCAGTCTCACAAAGCTGCGTCTGACCATCGCAAAGTGGGTGGGTAAGGTTCCGCCTTCTCACCACCTCGGAGCCGCATATAATTCAAATCTTCACTGTTTCCTGTGCCCTCCGACACACTGGTGCCCGGAGCTGGTTGAAGTGATTGCTGAATATTACAAACCAGCTGCGCGGCAAGTCTGCGATAACAAAGGAAGAGTGCTCTTCACTCTCTTCCGAGAAAGCGTCCAGCCGGTGTTCGCCCCAGGGCTCCAATACAGCCCAGACGCAATTGTCAGAAGGGTGAGCATCGAAGAACACACCGGCAGATTTTTGCAGACGAAGCGGATGAGAGAGTTCCTTAACTCAGAGCTGAAGACTCCGCTAAATCCTGGACAGTGGCCAATTGGCCCCATATCGTTGAACCGATTTGAGAACAAATATATTTATATCATTCTGGCATGGGTCCTTGGCTGAGTCTGGGTCCTTGGCTGCGACTCAGACAGAGTGGTGCGGTCGTTTCAGCTGGCGATGGCCGAGTGCATCCTGCACGGGGAGTTCTACAACTCCACGGCGCAGAAGAGCGGGAAGCGCCCAATCTTCTACGATTGGGCGGACTGGTTGCCCTACGCGATTCATGTGAGCCTGGTAAGACTGCAGCAAAGGAAGTCTACGGAATTCCGGTTTTGCTCATTCCTCACATGGCTATGCCTGTACCATATGCATTACCGGATGAACGTCCCTAACCTGAGGAAAGCGAACGAGCAAGGAAAGCCGCTCCCCGTGTACGAATGGACTGAGGCCCTGTACCGGAAGGGCTCGTTCTACGAGTTTAATGTTGGTTTTCTGGGCCAGGCAATGGGACTGTTCAGCCGTGGCGCGACTCGCCCACCAGCCGGCTATGACAAAGCATCTGACGGACAACAAGCTTGGTGATACCTTTCGGCTGACTCAGGGTATTGTCGTCCGAATCTATGGATTCAAGGGGAAACCATGTCTGCTGCCCTACTTCTGCACAGACCATAAGTTCGGGATGGAGGTGGCGCGGCAAATGGACTACGTCGAAGAGGAATTTGCCCAAGGGAAGAAGAGAGGTCACATATTCAAATATCCTATGACTCGGGCCAATATTCGAGTCTTCGAAATCGGGCAGCACATTTACCTTGAGCAGGAGCTGCTGGAGATGGGCCTAATAATGCTGCCCCAGCTCTGGAAATACGACCCAATCGGAGTCCGGGGAAAGTTTACGCACATCTGTCCAAGACCTGAGATCATGAAAGAAAGAAGGAACTTGACGGGTGCAGATCTCTATTGGTGCATTCATTTGATGCAGTCATGGCCACCGTGGCATGAATTTTACTGCGAAGAGGTCGCTTACGATCCTGAACGAAACCCGGACCACCGAATGGAGTCAGTGGGATTCAAGAAGTTCCTCGCTAAGGTGGCACCGCTTAACTGGCATAAGGACAAAATCCTCGAATGCTGGAAAATGAGGTGTCGCACGCAACACGACAAATCAAGCCGGAGGAATCTTGCCGTTGATGATGAGTTTTCGGCATTATATGATCAACAGCCTTTCGAATTTCGCGTTTGCGTTCCTCGAGGCGCGAACATAAGGTATAAAAGGAGGGCTACCCCCCAGTCATTGTCAACCCCGGCGACTTCCAGCACGACTCCATCCGGCAGTCAAGTGGGCCCAACTCCTTCCAGCAGTCAAGTGGGCCCAATGCAGCCTGTTGCTTCTGCGGCAGCGCCCGAAGTGGCGCAAGGTTCAGAGCGGTCAACTCCTGAGCTGGCCCCTCCATCAACAGAGAAGACGCTCACACCGCCAGCCAGTGGACCAAGTGCGGCAGGTATTTTACCAGCGCGACCTAGGTACAAATTTACCATGGGGACATCAGCGCCTGCCGCCCCTCTATTGCCGCTCCCTTCTGGACCAGCCACGACGTCGGGGGAAAAGAAAAAGAAAAAGGTCGAAAGGACCAAACGACCCCTGGAGCCGCAGCCAGTGCAGCAGACACCTGCAGAACAGCCACAAGCAGCAGCGCCGGAGGTTGTCTCTTTAGACAGCCCCGAACCAGTAGCAGACATCCAGGCTGCAACCATTCCTTCAGCGTCGGCTCAGGCGGAGCCCGCAGGTACGTCCTCTGTACCATTTGCCCAAGTCCATGTCGGCCCTGCAAAACCCCGACTCCCACTTCAACAGGGCAAGCCGTAGCCGCATCCTCCGCATCTCAAGTCACCCCGCCGTCCAGCGACTTTCACTCCTTTGACCAGTTTGCCCAGGACCCCAATGCTTTCCAATCCCTGGGACAAACCCAAGAGCCTTCACCCGCGGTCAGTGCTGAGGCCACTACCTCATCTCCACATCCTTCACCCCAGCCAACTGAAACCCTACCAGCACCGTCTAGCCAGACCCCTGTCACTCCTAGGACCCGGTCGCCCTCGAAGGTTACTACCCCCTCTGGTATCCCACCTACTTCATTGTTCGCGGGAAAATGCCGCAGCAGGCCCAGGAGCTGGAAGATCTTGATTTCATGAGCATCACTGAGGACCAGCCTCTGGCAGTAAGAGCCGCAGGGGGATCTGCCTCCTTCCTTCAAGGAGTTAAGCGCAGAAGGGTCGAAGGGATAGCTGCCCCGGTCAAACGCACAAAGTTCGACCTAAATCGGAGAGTGCTTACAACAGAAAAGTTGATTCCTAAAGTGAAAAAGCCTCTCCGTGATATGACCGAGGCCGACTACGAGCTTCAGACAAAGGAGAAGAGCTTCGATGATATCAACGAAGAATATGAGATCCGCGGTATTCGCCGCAGAACAGACAACCTCCTTGTCAAGCATCTTGAAACCCGGGAGGCGCTTTTCCAGCTGCAGAATACTTCCAGGCAGCTTGAAGAATATTTGGCCAGGGCTACGGCCCAGTTGGGGTCAGCACAGCAAGAAGTTGAAGATCTTAAGGCCCAGCTGGCCGCCGCTCAGCAGACAGCCGAACAAGAGAGGAAAGAAGCGCTGGAGCAGATTTCACAACTGCAGGGTTCGCTGAAACAGGCGCAGTCGCAACTAGCAGAGCAAGCATTACAAGCGGCGACCTTCTCAAAGAGCAAGGCGAAGGAGGTGCGCGCAAGTCTGATACAAGGTTGCAAGCCCAACCTTGTCAAGTCCTTGACAGTTCTGGATTTCTTATCCAGAATTGAAGAAATATCTTTCTCCAATGGAGGAGACTATTGTTCTAGTGGAAAAGTCTGCGGTTCCAATGGAGACTGCCATTCCAATCGAGTTTGCCGTACCAATCAAGTTTGCCATTCCAATTGAGTCTGTCTTTCCAATTGAGTTTGCCGTTCCAATTGAGTTTATTGATCAAATGGAGGAAGTGTCGTTGGAGGAAGTGCCATCTGAGAAGCTGTCGTAGGAGGAAGTGTTGTCTGAGGCATGCCGTATCAATGAGTGCCATACCAGTGCATGCTATACCGATGAGTGTTGTACCAGTGCATGCCGTACTAATGAGTGCCATACCAGTGCATGCTGTACCAATGAGTGCCATACCAGTGCATGCTGTACCAATGAGTGCCATACCAGTGCATACTGTACAAATGTGTCGTACAAGTGAAGTTGTCGTACAAAAGGTGTCGTTTAAGGAGTGTCGTCAAAGGTTAAGAGGCCAAGAGGCAGTAAATTGGACCAAGAGAGCAGTAATTTGAAGTTGAAAGAAAGTTGTTTAAGTGGGTCAAGCAAAGGCTACTGAAGTGTAGACAAGGAGAAAAATTTAGTTCAAGTAGTGATGGTTTCATTGTTGGGGTGTTGGGCCATTGCCCCAAACCTTGCGAGGACGTTGCCCCTCAACCTCGCCCTATATCACAAAGGGCGCTGCCCCTCGACCTTGCAAGGGACGTTGCCCCTTGACCTTGCAATGGGGCTCCTGCCCCCTTGACCCCCAACATAGGTGGTGACAGGCATTGCCTATCATGTTGATCTTAAAGGCCATATTGATTAAGTTGATGATGCAGATGATTGTAGAAAATGGAACGAGCAATCGGAGAATAATGGTCATGTTGATGATGCGGCTGATTGCAGAAAGTGGAGTGAGCAATCAAAAAACAGTGTTGCGGGTAGCATTCTGAAGTGAAATCTGTTGCAGAAGATGTATGGAATAGAAGAAAGTGGAAGGAGTGCGACTAGAGATTTCAGTACGTTGTTCAGTGCTTCTATCCCTAGTGTTCGGCTTGTGTCATTGAGGACACCGACAAGTTTCGATGGGGGGGTAATGTAGGCAGGCAAATTGATATGTCTATGTTTATTGAATAAGTTTTGTCATTTTGTGTTATTTTGTAGTTTTACGCAAAGTGTTTGACGAAATGTGCATACATATATTTAATAAGGTTATAAATTTGTAATGTAATAATGTGAAATTAGTATGTACGACAAAGTCATAAAGTGAGTCATAAGATAATTTGTCTCGCAGTGAGTTAGAAAATGAAATGTAAGTGCAAGTCAAATGCATGTGAAGTGTAATTTAGGGAAATGATGATGTGTTGGTTAGTTGGAGGGTGCAACTAATTTTTGGTTGTATAAATAAGACCCTTCCCTCATTCATTCATTCGTATGGTATGATGTATGGAGACAGTGATGGTAATTGTTGTGGTGTTGGCCGATGTGTGTGGTTGTTTGGAGGCTGGCCGGTGTATGTTATGCTATTGCCGTACAGACTGTTGTTAATACAAATATGCTTATTCATTTATCATCTGCTATTGCTGTTGTTATTGTATGCTACCTGTGTATATTGTCATTGCTAATTGCTGCAGATCCATAGACTTATTTAATCAGAAATGGAGTTGAGTTTTAGTATGTTAAATTTTATTTCTACATCTATCATATCAAATTGTTCCTCTTAAGAGTGGAGCACAAACCACTGTGCTACAACTATTGCACAATTCTTTGACTTCTTCTCGTAGATTCTTCACTTGTTCTTGTGCTCGCCCTTTTGTGTCCATTTTTCCCACATCCTCGCATCAGGTTATTTGTGATTCACTTCCTTCTTCAAATGTCTCTATAGTCACTGGCTCAAACTTTAGACAACAGTGCCAAATGTAGCATAGCAATGGTATTCTATGTTTGAAGGAACATAGAAGAGTAAATGACAAAAAATATCAGCTGATCAGGATGCTGAAGTTGGAGTGTGCAGTGAGAGAACAAAGTCTTGAAGCCAACAGGAAGTCGATCAACTAATAGTAGAAAAGGATCAACTACTTGTAAATTTTGGAGAGGAGGGAAGCTGAGTTGCATGCAAGGCTAGCAGAGATTGAGCAGAAGTCACAGCACTATGGCTTCTGATGGGGCGAGGTACAGATCCTATGCCAAGTGTCGGAAGCAAGAAACTGATGCCCTAAAGATGAAAGTACAGGTGTTGGGAGCTGTACCTGTTCAACTTCAATCCGCCCTCCAGCTGTAGCAGAGTTAATGCCCTTAGGAGAAACAATAGTTGTTGACAAGGACATCAACCAATATAGAGGGGAGGGAAGATGTAGCAGCTAGTTCTGATGCGGCACCGCCTTGAATATAAACAAGATGGAGACAAGTATTCAAATGTAATTTTGATTGCATATAAAGTTATGTCATTCTATAGTTTGCATGCTAAGTGTTTGACAAAATGATTATCAGACATTATTAGTGTGCGTGTAATTAGAATGTCATGTAATTTAGATGTCTTGGTAGTTAGGGTTAGGTATGAGGAAGTTGCAGAACTTGGAGACTACCTCCCCCTTCCTAGGAGTAGTATCACTAGACCCCTTACATTTTCCAAATGCATCTATCATCCATCCATTCATTCATCTATCTGTGTGTGCGAGTATAGAAACCACATGTGTCTGTGAGCGTCTGTAGTTGAGAATATTACTGCTGTTCATGAATAATACAAATGACAATGTGCAGTTCTGTTCCATTTCAAATCTGAATATCTTTTTCTTGTAAATGTTGAATGCTGTTTACTGCTGATATTTTCTGTCATTTACTCTTCTATGTTCCTTCAAACATGGAATACCATTGCTGTGCTACAATCACGTTGTCGTGGTGTAGTGGGGGCACTTTGCCCATGACTATACCAATGCCGCCAACTAGAATGCACAGATAGTGTGGTCCATGCAACCATGACAGCACAAGATTCCCCAAGCAGACACAAGGGGATATTTTGAATTTTGTGAGCTTGATTGAGATCGATAAGGAAAGGGACCAAGCATACCTTGCATGGCACAAGGGCGCAAGTGAAAAGTGCATTGTAACCTGACCTTACAATCGAGAAATGATGGAAGTAGGCATGGACAAACATGGAACATGCCATGATGGATGAATGAGAGACCCAACGAAGGACGATGCAGGTGCCAACAAAGGGTGAAGCTTCCACATCACACATGGAGATTGCTTGTTAGTATTGTAGACATCGGTGTCTATGAAGATGGTGATAGTGTAATAGAATATCCCCAATTTGGATAAGGTTGTTGGGGAGATTATTTGACTGTCCATGCATGTGAACAGAGGTCAAATCGCCATCCAAGGAGTAGTCATTAGTGAAGTATATATATGTGGAATACCAATACACGAACCTCGTAGTGTTGATGATCATTGCTAGGATGCATCTAGCATTGATACACATTAACTCCCAGGGCCATGCAACAAGGCATGTGATTGTGGACGTGGGATTGAGCATAAATGTGCTTTTGAAAAATATATTGATGAAGTTGGGACGCTATTCACTATAGCTATTCAATCTCAGATTTTTGGGAGCAGATTAGTATGGAATTAAAGTCATTTGTACTAGCAATGCAAGAGGTTAGCATTGCTAATTGGTCATTTGTGCATAGATTGTGTCATTATCACCTTGCAATAGGCAGCCTTTGACACATTGCTGGGTTATGGGTGGCTGAGGATTGAGGTGGACCAAATTTGGAAGGATTGTCTAATCTTTATGAAAGGACATCACATCACTTGACAGCATTAGTGGCAAGTTCCACCCAACAGTAAAGTACGAAGAGTATGCCTTGATGGAAGAGAACCTCAAAGACTTTTTACTTTGAATAAAAATTGAATATTAGATGATATGGCCTTCTTGTACTTACAAACATTAATCTTGTAATTGTTTACTGTATTGTTGGTCTGTGATCTGATTGACTGTGTGGCCATTTCATATTTATGCTGGGTGCAGGGCCATGGCGCTTAGATTTTTTTAAACGGAGTTCTCTTTTGACACTCTTGACAGATCACAAGAATATCTTTCAATAAGATAAGATTCCAAAGTCTGGTTGCTATGACCTCCTAGGTTCCCAATATAGTGTCTTGTTTCAACTGCTCAGTT
Source organism: Wollemia nobilis (assembly GCA_028583015.1). NCBI lineage: Eukaryota > Viridiplantae > Streptophyta > Pinopsida > Araucariales > Araucariaceae > Wollemia > Wollemia nobilis. The sequence continues at coordinate 3,213,405 of JAQPPZ010016675.1, forward strand.
TGCACCTATGTCTTGTAGTTACTTTATTACAAGATCCTTACCCATAATTGTTTATATGCCAGCCACTATGCAAAGGCAAGCTAGTTATCTGCTTATTTACGTCTTTTAATTAATTTTTTTTTTTTTTCTTTTTCCTTTTTTCAATTGGTTATATGGGATTGAAATGGGCCCCACCCATATTGCATCATCATCACATAGTGGTATTACAACAAAGCTTGGATATGATCCATGTATTGCTTGGCAAGATTTGAACCTTGGTCTCCTTAAAAGTTGAGGAATGTAACCGGTTGACCTAATGCCATTTGATCTATGTCTTTTTAATAATTATCTAAAGAACTTAATTAATAATTTTGTTGTAATGCAAACATTAGTGGCTGGACATCCTTGAAACACTTATGTAATCAGTATTTATATGAACTTTGAAGTATATGTTCAAGAAGGTATATGCCATAGGAAATGCTATTTATATTTTCTTCCCCTTATTTTCTTTGTTTTTCACTAGTCATTGTAAATATAATTTTCTTATTTTAGAAAGTAAATCATTTTCTTCCCCTTATTTTCTTTGTTTTTCACTTATCATTGTAAATATAGTTTTCTTATTTTAGAAAGTAAATCTGATAGCAGAGGAATAGAATTCTCATCATTGAGAACTGAGATGTGAGCTAGTCAAATGTAAAAAATTATGGGAATTTGTGCATCATCCTTTTCTACTCTATTCCAAATTCCCTTGTCTTAAACTTTTGAGTATCGGGTTATTATGGTGCAGAACTATTACTGACATCTCAAACCGTGTTTTGCAGGTTTTTGATTTTGCAGTGTTTCCAAAATCTGAGTTTGACCTGCCAATCTTTTGTGCTAACTTTTTCTCCTCAAACAACATAAATATTATTGTCTTGTGAGTGTTTCCTTTTTTTTTTAATCTTTTTAAATTTTTGTTTTTGTCTTTTTCCCAAAGTTATTTTGATGCTTCCCTAGCATCATAAGTCTAAGCACAAAATAAAAATTCCATGACTTTGTTCATTTGGATGTAAAAATTGACTTTTAAGTTCATAAATTTTATTTAACCTTGTTATTTGCAGTTGGTGAACCGCAATGGCATGTTTGTTTGAGCATCATCTCTAATAACTTAAATACATTTACATAAAATATACCACATCAGCATAGAGACACTTCTGTACATAATTCTTCAACATGACTTAGCTAATTACCAGTTGGACCAGATTACCTAATTGTTATGTTCTTCCCATCTCAAAAAAGTTAAATATAAAATCTTATTGTTGTCACAAAGGAAGAGATCTATTGACAGTATACTGCTTAGCACTTAGCTTATACCTATGAAAGGATATGGATAAATGCTTCTGTTTTTATTATAACAAAGAGTAGGGCGTCTGTTCTCTTACCACATTTTCCAATTCTGGTTGCATAGTGTACCTATCAATTAAGCTTGAATAAGGAAACTTGAATAAAATTATTCTCTTCATATGAGGTGGCAAAGCAAATTTTTAGGCCACAGCCCTTTTTGTTCCAGAATTTTGGGTTGCTAGCAAAACCTTGGTGTTGATTTGGCCATCCCCCAAGTTTGGTCTTCCTGTTTTATTGCATTTGGATAATGTATACATGCCTTTCACAAGTCTGGATTGCTTTTTTGATGATGTTGCACTGGTTTCAAATTTTGCTTGATCCAACTTTTTCCTCCTCTAGCTATAGGTTCTGAAGATATTCTGATCTGCAGAACTCTTGCAACATTAGGAATATTGTGCCATCTTCATTACAATGCCTCAAATGGTGTTGTACTGATTGACCTCTGATATCCATTAATGTAAACAAATTTCCAAAGATGTGGCTACAATTTCAGTTGTGGAATGAACACATAAATCTCCAACATATCAACTACCACTCAATTAAATACCACTCTATTTCTAGCAGTACAAAGTACTCCAGATCAGTTAAGCATGTAAGCCCACAAATAACTACTCCCTAAACAAAGAATTGAAATATGTATCTAAACTAGAGATTGTCTTCTTAGGTACTTGATGCAACTTCAACACTTTACTCATAAATACATTTGCAATTGTTAGTCCATCAGCAACGGTATGAACTGGGATAATATTCAATGGCTTTGTCTATCCAGTAGTACAGGAATTGCACCTTATTCTAGTTAGAATTTGTATTTCTTTTCCTTTGCTTTGACTTTGGAGCCCTTTTCTTGGATTCTACAAGGTTTTGTAACTGGGTATAGTTTAAGTTCCATCGACCTAGTTTGGTCTTTTGTGGATATTAATAAAATTTCCTTCTTTCTTCAACCCCATAATCATTTTTGTAAGCTATCTGTGTATCTTGTATGAGATAATGTGTTTCATAAACAATGTTCCCTGTTTTATGGCTTGTGGCATACAGATAATTCATTTTTACTAGAACACATTGGTTTCTAACCAATAGCTCTCACTTTACATATGTCAACTTCATCTCTTATCATGCCAAAAATTTATTAATTTCCTTTGCAAGTTAATCTTCCCTGCACATAGCAGAGCCAAATATGTGCTTTTGTTTAGCACATTTATTACTTGATTTGTAGGCAGACAAGTTGGCCCTCATGAACCAGATGAGTCCATATGAATGGTACACATGTTTTGTTATATTTGATATTATGTTGTGTAGTGTTGAATATAATTGATGTAATATAAAGAGCATTCAATGGTTTCGCATATTTTGATTGTTGTGTATATGTGAGTAGTTAGGTGGTTAGGTGGGTATAGCCATCGCCATCTTTCAATCTTCTTCCACATCCTCTTACATACCTTGGCCTGGTCATGAGCATTGTCCATGTTAGTGTGTCATGATAGTGTGCCATGGTAGCATTTTATGTGCTCAACCAGATGATTGTATGTGTTGTAGACTGTGATGATAATATATGTTTGATTCCGTACACTATGGCATATATTGTTTGTGAGTGATTTCTATGATTTGTCTTTATTTACATATTCTAGCATTTGCAGTTTACTTTCTATATAGCTTTACTATATTGTATTGCATCATGCTCTTCTGCATCCTCTTATGTACCTTGTCCTGGTCATGAGGATTGTCCATGTTAGTATGTCATGATAGTGTGCCATAGTAGCATTTTATGTGCCCAACCAGATGATTGGATGTGTTGTAGACCGTGATGATAATTCTTGCTTGATTTGGTACACTGTGGCTTATATTGGTCATGAGTGATTCCTACGATTTGTCTTTATTTACATATTCTAGCATTCGTTGCAGTTTAATTTCTTATAGCTTTACTGTATTGTATTTCATAATGTGGGACAAGAATATTCCTCATACCAAATGATTTTCCTCTGCTTTACATAGGTTCAATCAAAATCATCCTTGCTCAAAATCCTCATCTACTTTTCATTTGTGCATTTAAATTCATCTGAGTAAAAAATTATGACAAACTCTTATGCTTTGTCCTTGCTTCCAACTTCTTTCCAAGTAATGATGCTATGGCTGTAATGCATCTGCAACTATTCCTATTTCTAAGTCATGAGTTGTATAATTCATTTCATGAACCTAAAACTTCCACAGTTTACATTCTATGAGCTTTTCATCTTAAATCAACACTTTTTCTTTTCCTTGCAAACATTCCTTGGTACACTCCATATACTCTTAGTTTGGATTAAGTATTTCATCTTACATTAACACTTTTCCTGTTTCTTACAAATAAGCATTGGTACCCTGCATATACTCAGTTAAGATAAAGTATTTCATCTTACATCCACAATTTTCTTATTCCTTGTAAACAAGCATTGGTACACTCCTATATTTCTTAGTTTCGATCGTGTATCAACAAGATTGGTAAATTAACTGATCTCATTTCATCCTCATAGAAATTCTCTGATCGTGTATCAACAAGATTGGTAAATTAACTGATCTCATTTCATACTCATAGAAATTCTCCTTGCATATTTTCATCCATTTGAACAACATTCCTTTGGATTTTTGTTAGGGGATGCAAATCTAGGAAAATTATTCTATGAGTATTTAAAAATTACTTACTCCATTGTAATGAACCTAGTTCCTACCTTTTATATGTAACCTGTATTCTAGTATAACCTCTTAAATAAGGTTGCATGGTAATAGTTAGATCTGATAGGTCATGTCTCTATGCCCCTTAAGTATTATAATCATGCATCTACCATTCATATAGGTGATGTTGGTCTTATTTTGATATTTTATATATTGAATCATCTATGAATTTCATGAGAGACCTATTGGTCCCTTGCAAGTGGTCCTGAAGTTTACAAGCTCCTCTGTCATTGAATACTGAACCCATGGTTCATAGTTCAGTGATGAGCAGGAAAAATGCCATAGGCCTGAACTTCTTTTAACCACACTTTTGATCATCTTGAGTTATAAACACAATGTAATTACGTAGATGTATATAGTAAATTAATCTTTTTGAGATACTACATATTTGGAATATGGAACCTTATTTTTGCCATCATTTATAACACATTTATTCGTATTTTGGCCTAATTATATTCCTTGCAATATCAAAACATAGTACCCCAATGGATTAGAATCTGAAGTAGAACACAAAATAATATCAGAGAAAGCACATAATAGAATAAATATTAGAGGGTCAAAATGGAGCACAAAGAGTAATTTTATTGTTTCAATGAATGTGGAATACATCATATATGAGTACTTCCCTATGTGAATGCTTAGACATACATCTACATAACTATATCAAGAGCACCTGAACCAAGAACAAAAGCATAAGCATTTCTCCTATTTTCAATCATTAAGTGACCCAACCCAATCTGTAATTATGTATCTAGACAATCTCAAAATTAGAGTCTTCTCATGTAGGATTCCAAAATAAACCATTCCATGAACATAATAAAGCTTCTTTAGAGTGATTTGTCTTTGGAAAACTCATAAACTGAGAGAGAGAGAGAGAGATATGGTCAAGTGGATGTCATATAGATTACACTCCCCACCTGTAGGCAGATGAACTGACACATGAATGTTATGTCTGCATGAGTGCATGTTTTCATGATTGCACGAGTGTATGAGCACATGTGCACATGGATGCATATGCCATGTGTTGGTGATATGTGTAAATAAGAGTTGTCGTATATAGTCACATAGTGTTGTCATGTGTTTGTTATAAATATACTGTAATATTATTGGTTATTTTAATTTTTTTATGTATACGGGTAATTTGGTGGTAGTCAGTGTTGGCATTTTTGCCACATTAAATTTTTGACAAAATTTTGCCTAAGTATGAAGCTTTAATCAGCAAAGCACATGCAAAAGTGTTGGCATTTTCGCAGGCCCTAAAAGAGGATGATAAAGTGGATGAAATGATCTTTGGATATTTTGTCATTGCAGATCTTTTTGCAAGCTTTCCGGCGATATATTATAATAGGCGATCGGGGCAGCGGATCAAAAGTTATGGCCTCGGGAAGCAGAACCAGCGAAAGCCCACTTCAGGCTTGAAAAATTGGCTAAGGCACAGAGAAAGCTCAACTTCGGCCCGAAAGCTCAACTTCGGCCAGAATGCTCAACTTCGGCCAGAATGCTCAACTTCGGCCCAGAATGCTCAACTTCGGCCAGAAAGCTCAACTTCGCCCAGAAATCCAGCGAACTCCCAGCTTCGGGCATCAACTCCAGCGAAGCTGCGTTTCGGGCTCAATTCAAGCGAACCTCCCGCCGGACCATGCCAAAAGCGAAGAACTGCATTTCGGGCCCGATTTCCAGCGAAGTTTCGTCGAGCGTTTTTTAATGCTAAGACTGCATCCGGAGGGCACGTGTCCCAAGAAAGAGAAGTTAGGTGGGAATTTAAGGCGCCTTCATGGCACACGAATCTGGGTCTCCTGCCCATCCCATCAAAACGGCGTTGTCAGGTCCGGGAAAGCCCCCTAGGGCAGGCTCCACCTACTGCAGTAATGAGACATGCTCCCCCAGCTGCAAAGACTGTTTGAAGCCGCTGCAAACACGAGTGAGCCGCATTCCATGGAGGCTCTGTCATCTGGCAGAGGTCAAATCTCAGCTGCTCCGCCAGTTTTAGGGTTTGGACATTAATGTAATCAAGGGGAAATTCTTCTATAAAAGGCCACTCCATGTAATGTAATGGGGGGGAACGTTCTGCTAAGAGAACTGCTGTACTTAGATTTTGCATCAATATAAAGGGAACCTGGTTCTGATTCTGGACTCTTTTTCTGTGTATGATGCCTTCTGTTATTATTTCTGTTAATTCTGTTTCTTTATGTGCATGCTGTAATTCTGCAATCTGGATTTAAGTGTGTGATAAAGAACGAAACCTGGAATTATTGAAGGATACATATCAGAGAATATTTCAGGGTTAGTTTCTGTTATATTCATAGTATTGATTGCTGTTGGTTTAGGTAGAAGTAAGTGATTGTGCTGCTTGTTCTTCCCCTTCCGATTCCTCTGGCCTGTGGCCATATTTCCCTATTTCTTTCAGTTATTTGCATTTCTTTCAGCACTTTCCCAATTTCTTTCCAGTTCTCTAATCTAAAACCCAGTGTAGTGTAGTAAAGGAGCCAGCCTTCTCTGGAGATTGGCACGGGAGGCATTTCTTCCTCCCGGCCTTTCAAAGTGTTGGACGGGTCTAGGGCGCATAGACAAACCAAACCCTTTCCAGTGGCAGATTCGTGACTAACAGTCAGACAGTTGGCAACCACCTTCTGGTCCTGTTGTCACATTTTGCACGGGGTGCAATGTTTTCGAGTTTGTAACAGTGCTGCTCTTCTTTTCCCCTCTTCCTCTATTTTCCTTCCTTCTTCTCTCCTTTCCTTTTCTTTCCCGCATTCTCTTTCTTTCCCCCCTTTCTCGGAGTCCCCCAGTTGGTTTTTTAACTTTCCAGCAAGTTACCTGAAAAATGGCTAAGTGTTGGTGCGAAGTTCGCACTTCGCCCAGTCTGGGTGCGAAGTGCGCACTTCGCCCAGTTTTGGTGCGAAGTTCGCACTTCGCCCAGTTCTGTTGCGAAGTCTGACTTCGCCCTCTTTTCTGGGCGCACCTTGCAACTGGCAGGCTGACAGAAGAATGATAAGTGCTGGAGCAAGTCCGTACGGCGGCAGACACCAGTTTTCACCTGTGCGCAATCCGACTTCGCAGCGAAGTCGGAGTGCGCCCTTGACAGGTGCGCAGTGGGGAGACAAACTCAGAATTTGACCAAGGCATGAAGGCCTTCCCGACTGCACTGTTCTCTGCCCGCGCAACCCGAGACGCTCTGATCCCAAGCGAAGTTGGACGAACTGCCTTCCAAGGCAGACACGTGTCACACAGCATCATCCATCACCTGACAAGTGTCCAGCTCCGGGATTTGGGCCGAAACGTGCCGAGCAAAAGGACGAGCATGGGCTGCACTGCCTATGCCAGTGACCTCATTTAAAGCCGATTGGAGGTTCTACCTGCTCCAGCTACCCGCATCACTGCCAGAGTAAAGTTCAGACCAACACACCGCCACGAAGCTGTCCAGCTTCCAGGAAGACCATGCTGCGGGTACAGTCCGGTCCGACAAAAGGTCAGCATTTGCAGCTCTTTCGCCGCTTTTGTCAGCTTATGTTTGACTGGGACCTTGTGCCCATTAATGTAACGGGAGGGACTCGGGCTATAAAGACCCACCATGAATTCATTGTAAAGGGTGGAAGGGGAATGTCCGTTAGGGAACCACTCGTGCCCATTGTAACCGTGCTTTGCTTATAAATATAATCTGTATGCCTGGTTCTGTTCTGCTGTCTCTATTTTTTATGCTGCCTTTCTTTATATTCATGCCTAAGGCTAACCTGTGTCACGGCTCGTTGATTCATTTCAGCATTTGGTGATCAGGTGCCTTTAGCATTGCTTGTTTAAAGCACCCTCTGTACTTCATAGATTTAAAGGATACATAGAATAGATGTGGTAGCAGTTCCATCAGTTATGTGTTACATTGCTGGTCCGTATCTGGTGATCGATGCGCTCCCGTAACTGTTAGTTCCTTGTAGGGAATGTCTGTTAGGGAGCCATTGAAGCTGTGCGGTTAAATTCTCTACGTCACACATATACCTGGCTCTGATATCTCTAGGTTTGCTTTCTACCCAAGTTAGTGTACGTATCTGGTGATTGATGCATTGCCGTGCTGTTAGTTCCTTGTAGGGAATGTTTGCTAGGGGATCATTGAAGCTGTGCATACACTGCTTAGGTATCGGAAGTACACATAGATTTTGCAGTTCTTAGTCATGCTTTGTGTTTATAATGCAGTAAGTAGCAGTAATTGGTGTGTTCCCGTATCGTTAGTTCCCCCCACCAACCTCCACGTATATTTGTAAATTCCTTTCTCGTTCATTTATCTCTTTCCCCGTACTCTTAGCTTAAATCGAAAACCCCCATAAGGAGCCGGCCTTCTCCGGAGATTGGCTCAGGCATCTCTTCCTTCCAGCCTTTCATGCTGGTGGGCGAATCTGGGCGCATTAACCCAAAATCCTTTCCTCATGGCAGATTCGTAACCAACAGTTTCTCTGGCACGCCCGGTGGGACCCTGGTCCCACATTTGAAGAGAGATTTTCTGATCAGTCTCCACCTGGCGCTGACAGTGGATCCTGAGCTCTCGGTGAGACAAGGAAGTTTCTCACCCCCGACAGAATTGAAGCACCGGTGTTCGCTTCATTGCTGTTCCAAATCTGAACACCTGGCGACTCTGCACGAACAAATCCTCTGAGTCCGAGAGACCGGTCCCAGCACCTTCATGCACACAAGAAGGTGGCAAGCAAGGGATCCGAGAAGCCCGCCTGAGTTCTACGAACTGGACATCAACGCTCGAGGCGAAGTTCCCAGGCTGGCTGATCCGCGAGCTCGTTTCGACGAAGCCGAGGCTGAAATCCAAGAAGAGGCCGAAGCCGAAGTCGGAGGAGCCGAGTACGAAATAGAAGAGGCCGAGGAAGAAGAAGATCCTGCATCCTCGGAAAGTGCCGACACTGAGTACACAACCGACGGCGGAGAAGAAGAAGAAGACATGGCTGCCCAACAGCCAAATGACGATGATCTCTTCCCGGCGGTGGACTCTACGGGGCCCTTGGCCCCGGTCGGACAGCAAGCTGTGCCCCCGCCGCTTTAAAGTCTATTCCCACATACGACGGCTATGGCAAGACGGCGTACGAGCACATCCAGGACATCCTTGCCCTGGCCGCACTGCATACTATTACCGATGAGAGTGTGAAGACCCGTCTGCTGGCCCTTTCCCTGAGGGGAAAGCTTCTCTACTGGTGGAGATCGCTGCCAGAGGGATCCATCACAGGGTGGCCCCAGCTTGCCAGGAGGCTCGTAAAAGGATGCAACGAGTCTGCTGACCCTACTTCTCTACTGCATCAGTTCCAAGCTATCCAGAGACATCCTCAAGAGGAGGTGTCTGATTTTAACATCAGGTTTGCGAGATCCTGGAAACGGGTACCTCGCGAACTTCGGCCTTCAGCCGGCATGGCTGCTCACTACTATCTGAGATCCTTCAACTCAGACATATGCCTGCTGCTGAAGATCGCCAGAATTGACGAGTTTCCTGCGCTGTACGAGGCTGCCCAGCAAGCTGAAGCTGACATTATCTCCATCGGCAGGCTTCCGTCCAGGGTGCAGGAACCCATTCATCCCGACTTCCCCAGATCCCAGTATCCTCCTGCTTCTGGCGGTGCGCCGTCCACATCAGGACAGCAGCCCCAGCAGCAGTGGAATCCAGCGCCGGTCGTAACTCCTTACGGCCCGCCTCAATTGCATTATCCTCACCCGCCTCCTCCCGCTCCGCATTTTCCAAACACTTCCCGCTCCCCCGCAGTACGCACCTTATTCTAACCCTCCTCCATTGGCCGCATTGCCTCCACCGGCACAGTTGCCGCCACCTGACAGCAGCATCCAGAACACGATTCTACAGGAAGTGCGGGCTTTGGCCTCCGGATACCATGCCATGTCCAACGACATGACCGCTATGAAGAAAAAGCAGGCCCAGATGGACCTCGCTCCTAGAAGACCATATGCGCCACCCGCGCTGACGAAAGACAAAGCCCCCGAACACCAGCCGCAGAGGCGTCCGCCTCCGAGAAACGCTGCTATAGAAGACCCGCCTGGTCCTCCCGACCAGGTTAACTGGTGCACTACGTGCAACGACCCGCATTCGGAGGAAGACTGTACTTTGCACCAGCACTACATCCAGACCTTGGCCGGCAGCGCCATAGAGGATGATGAACTGTATATGATCTTGGACGGCGAAGCCAACTTCGCCCTCCCAGAAGAGAATCTAGTGCCGCCTGCCAAGGAAGAAAAGAAAGCCGCAGATGCGGCCAAGCCTTTGCAAGTCTACGCAAGAAGAGAAAAACCGCAGCCCGTTGGGCTGCCACCATACAAGCGGCTGTGGCCCTACACAGCCCAAGAGAAGGCATCCAAAGATAAAGCTCCAGCCAAGCCTTCTCCAAGCAAAGGCTGCCCCCTGCTCCAGCCAAACCTCCAGCGAGGGCCCCAACTCCGGCTAAAGATCCCGTACCTCAGCCTCCAGCTGAAACCAAAGAACAAGCCCAGGAGAAGCTGAAGTACCCGTCTCTGACCAAGAGACAACGAGTTGAGGCCACCCAGCAGTACCGGACAAAGTATGAGCCGGCAAAACAAGCAGAGGGAGCTAGTACCTCGGGCTACAGCATTGTAGACGAGTTGAAAAGAACGCCTGCGAGAATCAGCATGTATGACGCTCTTCTGCTCCCAGGCCAGGTGGATCTGTCGCAAGAATCACTGAAAAACATGAAGAGCGGCAGCAGATACAGCTCGCTGTCCTGGTTCAACCTTTGACAGTCTCAGCCACTGGGAAGAACGGACCACCACCCTTTTATCTCGTCTTTACGGATGCAAGGGCACATAGTTCACAACTGCATGGTGGATTCTGGTGCTTCCTCGACTGTGATGCCGAAGGCCGTCTGCGACGAGATCGGGATGGAATACACACGTAGCAGCCAAGGCGTGCTGCAACTAGACGGCACCCCTGTCAAGACAGTTGGTGTCATAAAGGACATCCCTATCCGACTGCACAAAGCTCTCGACATCGTAGTCATCCAAGAGGTCGTGATTGTTGACTTGGAACCTTACTTCGGCATGTGTCTCTCTCGGGAGTTCACTGCGAAGTTGGGCGGGTACCGGTCTCTAGACTACTCACACATGGAAGTGCCCTTCAAAGGAAGGAGACCGAAAATTTTCAATGAGAAGCCTTCCACCTTCCTAGTAGAGAAGATACCCGGAGGAGAGCTGGACTGCATGGTCCAGTTGTCAGAGGAAGAGCTGGTGACAGTGGAGTTGACTGAGCAAGCCTTCGAAGTGCTACAGCTTGAAGATGAGTTCTCGTTGCGGGACTTCAATGCCGTAATCGGAACAGAGCAGGGCTGTTACTCCATTGTACAGCCTGAGAGGCTTGACATGTCAGCCGCGAAGGAGGTAGGACCTGCACCCGATGAGCTGTGGAAGCTTTTCTTTGACGGCGCGCGATGCAAGAACGGCGCCGGTGCAGGGGTACTAGTTTCTCCAACCGGAACCCAGAAGGACTATACCTACAGGTTGGCCTGGAGCTGCACTAACAACTCGGCGGAATACGAAGCCCTATGCCTGGGTTTGCGAAAGGCGGAGAGGCTCGGAATCAAACACCTGCAGATTTTTGGAGATTCAGAGCTGGTGTGTCACCAAGTTACGGAGAAGTGCGCATCCAAACAACACTACCTTAGAGCGTACCGCAACCGAGTGTGGGACCTGATGGAGTCATTCGACTCATTGAACGTTAAGGCAATATCGCGTGAGAAAAACAAGCACGCTGATATTCTGGCGTCTGTTGGAGCCAGGTACGTTCCGGCTGAAGACGTTGTCCAGAAACCGAAGCCGGTTCGTACTATTTACAGGCCTTCTGTGCCTGATAAGGACACCCACTGGCAGGTGTTCAGCCGAGACGAGGAGATCGTCACATTCCCCGGTTAACGAAGTGTGTGTAATCGAAGGTAGAGACCCTGATGACGAGCAATATGAGGGGTTGATACAGTTACGGAATAATCACGTCCCAAAAGGACTGATTACATTAGAAAGTCTCTTTGATCGTAATGACAGAGCAATATCCCACAGAATCAAAGTAGACCCGAGGCAGTATGCTGACCTGGAACTTGAACCTGGTAAAACCATCAAGGTCGGAACAGACTGCACGTCGGAGGAACTGGAGCAAATCAGATCACTATGCCAAGAATTCCCCGACATCGTGGCCTGGTGCTACGAAGATTTGAGGGGGTATGACAGAACTGTCATCCAGCATACTATCGAGCTAGAGGATGGCGCCAAGCCATTCCGACAGAAGCGGAGGGCCGTGAATCCAAAGATTGAGGCCATGATGAAGACCGAGCTCTTGAAGATGCTCGGAGGCCAAGATCATCTACCCCATCAAACATTCATCTTGGGTCGCGAATATGGTGCCCGTGAGGAAAAAGAATGGCGACATTCGTCTGTGTCGACTTCATAAACCTAAATCAGGCTTCCCTCCGGGACCACTATCCGCTTCCCCAAATCGACCAGATTCTACATATCGTTCGTCGGAGCCCGCAGATTTTCACTTTTAGATGGATTTTCCGGCTACAACCGTATTTGGGTCAAAAACGAGGACCAAAGATAAGACGGCGTTTACCACCAAGTGGGGGACGTTCGCCTATCGGCGCATGCCGTTTGGCTTATCTAATGCTCGTGCCACATTCCAAAGGGCCATGGACCTCGGCCTTCCGAGAGCTGCTCAATAAGATTATTGTCATCTACCTTGATGACATGACTGTTTTCTCTCACCAACGAGGAGATCATGTTTCGCACCTACGGCAAATATTTGAGAGTTGTCGAGAATTCGGCATTTCTATAAACCCGAAGAAGTCTCGTCTTCGCGGTGAAGGAAGGAAAGTTGCTCGGGACATGTCATCTCCGAGGAAGGCCTCGCCATTGACCCTGACAGAGCGTAAGCCCTCGTTCGCTTGCCAGCCCCCATCGACAAAAAAGGGCTGCAGTCCTTCTTCGGTCAGATTAACTTTGTGCGGAAGTTCATCCCTGACTTCGCACAAGTGATCAAGCCTATGGCCGAACTGCTTAAGAAAGATACACATTACGAATGGACTGATGAGAGAGAGCAAGCCTTCGAGGAGATCAAGGCCCGAATTGCACAAGCTCCGGTGTTGACAAACCCGGACTACTCCAAGGACTTCATCCTGTATGCGGTGGGAGAGCCCGAAAGCTACGCTGCAGTCCTAACTCAGAAGGGAAGCGATGGCGAGGAGCGCCCCATAGCGTTCCTGAGCCAAGTGATTCTGCCGCACGAAGAAAAGTACAATTTTATAGAGCGGCAGGTTCACGCTGTTATGAAATCCCTTCGAAAGTTCAGGCACTTTATCTCCCAGAGCAAAACTACTGTCTTTGTGATTCACCCGGATGTTCGAAGCTTCATCTTACAAGGAGAACCGGGTCACAAGAGAGCAGGATGGATTGCAAAGATCCAGGAGTTCGACATTGAAGTGCGGCCCACCAAGCTTATCAGAGGCCGAGCCTTGTGTCAGGAATTGGCCCGAAGCGCTGTAGCCGGCATCTCCGCCTGTAAGTGGGAGGACACAGCGACACGCATCTACCTAGCCGACTCCTTATCGGAGGGGGAGTGATTGGACAGATGAACCGGTGAGATACTTCGCACCGGAAGATGTCCCGATCACCTGAACGCCTCACAACGAAGGAGATTTCGGCTGGGTGCACTCAAGTACACTCTTCGCCCCGAGGGGCTTTACTTCAAAAATATCGACGGCATCCTGTTGCGATGCGTCATGAAATCTGACCAGCCTAGGGTCCTCGGAGAATTTCATTCCGGGATGCCTGGGGGTCACCATTCTTCAAGGCCAACGGCCTTAAAAATAATAAGGGCTGGGTACTATTGGCCCACTCTGTTTGCAGACGCTCATGCGGTCTGCTCTAAATGTGATCAATGCCAGAGGTTTGCTGGCCGAAGCGTAAAAGCACCCCTGCCCCTTCAACCGATTCAAGCCGAGACTCCGTTCCAAAGAATGGGGTTTAGACTTCATTGGGGTGATTTCTCCTAACTCCTCTCGCCGGCCACAAGTTTATTCTTACAACCATCGACTATTTTACACGGTGGACGGAGGCAATCCCGACCAAGAACGCGGACCAAGAAACGGTCATCAGGTTCATTGAGAGCCTGATTACCCGCTTCGGGGTTCCGTAGTCAATTGTGACAGACAACGGTCCGGGATTCGCAGGCGCCTGTACTCACGGAGTACACCGGCAGACTTGGCATCTATCACAAGATGTCTTCCAATTACTACCCGCAGGGGAATGGCCTTGCCGAGTCTACTAACAAGAACCTCCTGAAAATCATCCGGAGGACCATTGACAGAAACAAGCGGACTTGGCACTTGCTCCTGAACCGGGCGCTGTGGGCGGACAGAGTTGCGTTCAAGAAATCCCTCAGAACGTCCCCCTACGCGCTCGTCTATGGTAAAGAAGCTGTCATGCCATCACACATCGAGATCCCTGCCCTGTGGATGTTGGACGAAGACAGGAGCAGCGGAGACCCGGTGGACGACAGACTGTGCCAACTCCTGCAGTTGGAAGAAGACAGAGAAAGTGCATACCAGGCCTTCACTGATCACATTGCAGCCACTCAAGGCTGGTTTGCCAAAGGCACCACTGCCCGAGTTTTCGAAATCGGGGACCTGGTGCTCAAGTGGGACTCATATAAAGCAAAGCCGGGTAATCACGGGAAGTTTGATGCTCTCTGGGAGGGCCCTTATCAGATTGCCCTGGTGAACCAATTTAATGCCTATGTGCTTCGGGATATGGAGGGTCAGCTCCTGCCTATCCCTGTCAACGGATTCCACTTAAAGATTTACCGCTGTTGAAGGTGCCCGAGTGGCCCTTCTTTGTAAAAATTTCCCTTATGCACTTTCATTTCCCAGCATGTACAGCTTCCGGTTTTCAGCTTTTAATTTTATTCTTTATTTTTTTGAGCTTAACTGTGGCATGGAGAGAAGGACAGACTTCGCAGCGAAGTCTGTCGTCGCCCCTCAGGAGGGGCGAAGTTCGGCTGTGCAAAGAAAGGAGAAAGCAAACAAAGAAAAAAGGGGAAAAAATTGGCTAAGTGTTGGCCGAAGTCCGACTTCGCAGCGAAGTCCGGCTTCGGGCCAGCCAAGGTGCGAAGCGCGAATGAAAGGAAAGCCACAAGGGCACACAAAGGACAGGCTCCGCTCAGTTTTGAGCGAAGACTGACTTCGGGCGCGAAGTCCGACTTCGGCCGGCTTCCGCGCGAAGTACGCGCTGCGCCCAACTTCCGTGCGAAGTGCGAACTTCGCGCGAAGTTCGTACTTCGCACGAACTTCGGCCGAAGTCCGAACCCGCCTCAGCGTTCGCACTGCGCAGCTCATCCAACAAAGTCTAAGAGAGCAGAAAATGTTAAGTGTTGGCCAAAGTCCGAAGGTTGCAAAGAAACCAGACTGCGCTCAATCCTTGAGCGCGGCAAAGAAAAGAAGAAGGAACGGTTCAAACGCGCACTTCGCGCGAAGTTCGAACTTCGCCCGAAATTCGGGCGAAGTCCGACTTCGCCGGCGAAGTCGGACCGCGCCCAACTTTGGGCGAAGTCCGGCTGCGCCTCGTTTTCTGGGCCAGTTTGGGGCAACGTTTTAAAAAGTGAATAAAAAATTCAAAAAAGTTCTAAGCTGGGCCCAAGGCGCATTTGTAACCGTTCTAAAGTGGGTTTCCGCACCAAAGATCCTTTCTTGAGCAGTGTGCCCAGATGGTGGCAGCGACGTCAGCCATGGTGCAATGTCCAAAGTAGAATTAATGATTGCACGTTCCTCAACGAAAGTGCAAGCAAAAGAGCATGGCACGTCTGCCGGAGTACACTTTTTCCAAACATTCTCCTGCGCAGCCACCCAAAGAAGCATAACTCAGCCGACCTACCCCCTCCTGCGCGACATTAATGGCGCTGTCTTTATCTAGAAAAGGGGGTCAGATGCTTTCAAACATTCCAGATTGCACAGATTATTCCTCGGACGGTGCAAATTATTCCTGTGACAGCGAAATCTGCTGTAGACGCCCTGAACCTGTAATTATTGCTGATTCAAAGAGATGGACAGAGGAAAGATGCCAGTGTCAGCGCAGTCCAGCGAAAGTGGCGAACCAAAGGATTTACCGCGGCCGGGCGTTTTCAGAAGTGAAACCCCGCCAGAAAGAAAGTCAAAGTCCCGGACGAAAAAAGTACAGCGTGGGCAAGCCCCACCACCTCCGTTAAATTACTTGTCGGGATACAAGGACGGCTCTTTTTCTATGAGCCTGACGAAGCTGCGGGCAAATGTGGAGAGTTGGGCTGACAAAGTTTCGCCCTCCCACCATTTCGGAGCGGCGTACAAATCCAATCTTTTCAGATTCTTGTGCCCTCCCGTCCACCAATGCCCGGAACCGGTAGACCTAATTGTCAGACACTACAGACCAGCTACCCGGCAAATTTGCAGCTCCAGCGGTAAACCCTTGTTCACACTGCGCAGGGAGACTGTCCAGCCAGCTTTCGCCCCAGGGTTGGAGTATGACTCCAACGCCATTCTCAGAAAGGTAAATTTGGGCGAGCAAGCGGGACGTTTCACACAAACAAAACGGATGAGGGATTTCCTCAATTCAGAGCTGAACGCCCCGCTTGCAGCTGGACAGTGGCCGACCGGCCCCATGCCCTTGGCGAAATTCCAGAGCAAGTATCTATATACCATACTGGCATGGATTCTCGGCTGCGACTCCGATGAGCTGGTACAGCCGTACCAGCTAGCGCTGGCAGAATGCCTCCTGTGTGGAGAATCTTACGAACCAGCGGCGCAGAGAAGTGGAAAGCGCCCCATCTTTTTTGACTGGGCAGACTGGCTGGCTTACGCCATTCATTCCAGCCTGGTGAAGATCCAGAAGAGGCAGTCTACCGATTTTCGTTTCAGTTCTGTTCTAGCCTGGCTTTGTTTGTACCATTTGCACCCCCTAATGCCGATCCTGAACCTAAAGAAGGTTAGCGAGAAGGGAGAACCGCAGCCCGTCTATAACTGGACGGATGACTTATACCGGAAAGGGTCCTACTACAAGTTCAACTTCAACTTTCTGGGATTCGTCATGTCAGTCTTCAGTGAAAGCGAAATTCCCCGCCCCCCGAGAGAAATGACGAGCGCTCTGCTAAATCAGAAACTCGGGGACGTTTTCAGACTGACGCAAGGAATTGTGGTCAGAATCTACGGATTCAAGGGCAAACCCCATTTGCTGCCCTACTGGTGTACAGAGCATCTGTTCGGGATGGAGGTTGCCCGGCAGATGGATTATGTTGAAGAGGAGTTCGGCCTAGGAAAGAAGAGAGGACAGATTTTTCAATATCCTCTTTCCTGGGCAAACGTTGAGATTACTGAGGTAGGACAACATGTCTACCTTGAGCAGGAGTTTTCCCGGATTGGCCTGGTTCTGCTGCCGCAGCGTTGGAAGTATGACCCATATGGGATAAGGGGAAAGTTCACACATCTCTGCCCCCGGGCAGATATAACCGAAGATAAGTGCGATGTGGTCCATGTGGACCTTGACTGGGAAATTGAATTGATGGAAGCTTCTCCTCCCTGGCAGGATTTTTACTGCGAGGAGGTGACATATGACCCCAAGCGAAACCCGGACCACCAGTTCACATCTCCAGGGTTTAAAAAGTTTTTATCCAAGATAGCAGGCCTTAACTGGTCTAAAGAAAAGATTACTGAATGCTGGAAGATGAGATGCCGCACGCAGCACGACAAATCCACAAGAAGGAATCTGGCCGTAGATGACGACTTTTCGGTTCTCTATGACCAGCATCATGACAGCTGGCGGCCGTTCGCATATCAAGGTTACGTTCCCCGAGGCCCCTTTGAGGACTATAAAGGAGGGTCTCCTTCCCAACAGTTGTACACTTCGGCAACTGCCAGCGTGGGCCCAGCAGACATCCAGGTCGAACCAATGCAGCCCGTGGCTTCCAAGGCGGCGCCTGAGAGGGCGAAAGAATTAGTCAAGGCAACGCCCGAGGCAATCCCTCAGGCACAAAAGGCGCCAGCGCCGCCACAGAGCAGACCGGTTGCGGCAGACCCTCTGCAAGTCAAACCCCGGTACAAGTTTACCGTGGGAGCATCAGCACTTGCTGCACCTGCTTCATCTCCTTCCCCGGATCCAACCATTGTTCCAGAGGAAAAGAAAAGGAAGAGAGTTGAGAAAATCAGGCGACCTAGCCTGATAGTGCAGCAGCCAGTCGCAGAGCCGCAGCCGCGTCCTGCCGCCGCAGGGACAGTTTCTCTAGGCAGTCCCAAGCCTGCCGCCGGAACCAAAAGCGCAGACATCCCCCCGGCATCGGCTCAGGCGGAGCCCGCAGGTACGTTTGCTGCCCCCGTCTCTTTGGTCTCATCCAGTCCTACCCCCACTCCGTCTCCCGCTCAATCCGAGCAAGCTATGGCCGCATCATCCTCCCCGTCTCCACGTCCTTCTAGCGGCCCCCATTCTTTTGATCAGTTTGCTCAGAACCCTAACGTTTCCCTATCTCTGAGCACAACTCCAAACCCTTCGCCCGAAGTTAGCGCTGAGGCCGTCCAGTCACTGTCACATCCTCCATCTCAGCCGCTTCAAACCCTTGCAGTATCAGCCGCCCTCATCTCCATTTCCCGGTCGCCCCTAGAAGCGGCCGAACCTTCCAGAGGTCCATCCGGTTCCTCCCCGATCCCATTCCCGCAGGAGAGACGTCTCGGCAGAACCCTAGGGTCGGGGGAACCAGATTTTATGGACGACCTCCGTAATACGGACGACTTGCCCTTGGCAACGAGAGCCGTAGAATATTCTCGTCTCTTTCCTTCGTAACCCGAAACGGAGGAGACCCCGAAGAGATAGCCGCCCCGGTAAAGCGCGCCAAGTACAATTTCGAGAGGAGAGTGCTTACAACAGAGAAGATAATCCCAAAAGTGAAGAAGCCTCTCCGGGAAATGACCAGGGCGGACTACGAGCTCCGGACAAAGGAGAAGAGCTTTGACGACATCAACAAGCAATACGAGATTCGACCGATCATGCGCAAAGCTGATAATCTCTTTGTCAAAAGTCTGGAGGAGCAGGAAGA
Source organism: Wollemia nobilis (assembly GCA_028583015.1). Taxonomy (NCBI): domain Eukaryota; kingdom Viridiplantae; phylum Streptophyta; class Pinopsida; order Araucariales; family Araucariaceae; genus Wollemia; species Wollemia nobilis. Next base: position 3,232,573 of record JAQPPZ010016675.1, read on the forward strand.
GCTTTTCGGGTTGCAAGACAAAACAAGACAGCTTGAAGAGGACCTGTCCAGGTCCACTGAGCAGCTGGAAGCGGCGCGGCAAGAAATAGATGAACTCAAAGCCCAGCTGGCCGCTTCCCAGCAACAGGCCGCAACCGAAAAGCAAGCAGCCTTGGAGCAGATTTCTCGACTCCAAGAGTCTTTGAAGCAGGCGCAGTCGCAACTTGCGGAGAGAACATCTCAAGCGACGGTCTTTTCAAAGAAGAAAGTTAAGGAGATGCGGGCTGGTTTGCCGCGGGAATGCAAGCCCCACACCTATAAGGCGATGGCGCTTCTGGATTTCGCATCCGTAATCCAAGAAGTTTCTCGCCAGTGGAAAGCCCGTGGTAGAGGAGGCCGAACGTCAGGCGAAGCAATGGCCGGACCTCGGCGGTAAATCTTCGAGAGCGCGAGCGCAACGGCCTCCAATTTTCTCCCGTGTCCTCATTCGCTGCAGAATGGGCAGGTGCAAGGGTGACCTTGCACAAATATTTCAAAAAAGTTGAAGAGGTGAGAGTGGCCAGACGAATGCTAGACGCATTTGTACATGAAAGAGACATTTGTTTGGCCCCCTTTCGCGCTCTTTCTGAACTAGGGTGCCCAGGTTTTGTTGAGAATGGCGAGCTTCTCACCCTAGATCAGGTGAAAAGGAATTGGCAGTCCTTCGAAGCAGATACAGCTGAAATTGATAGCTGGACTGAGCCAATTCAAGACAATCAGGTCACTCAGATGGTGTCCAAATATTGCAAGATCAGCTCCTACTTCCAGGAGTTAGAGAAAAGATACTTCACCATCGACCTGCACGCGGTCGCTGCTTTCCACGCAGCATTAGAAGATGTAGCTGACCGCCGGCCATTCGAGGCAGAAGCCTGGCGCCAAGCCCAGGCGGCATACACTCGCATCTGCGAGGCAGAAGCAAGAGATGGAGAGCTTTCAGAAGGTGATTCTGAGGAGGCAACTGACAAAGATGAATCTGAAGAACAGTTGCCGCGAGGAGAACAGCTAGAGCAGCAAAAGGCAGGGGAGGCAAGTTCCTCTCCACCCAAAGGATGAAGGCATGGATTCTTTGCGCCGAGGCGAGCTCGACACCCCGCGAGCCGCCAAAAATGTTGTCACATTTTGCACGGGGTGCAATGTTTTCGAGTTTGTAACAGTGCTGCTCTTCTTTTCCCCTCTTCCTCTATTTTCCTTCCTTCTTCTCTCCTTTCCTTTTCTTTCCCGCATTCTCTTTCTTTCCCCCCTTTCTCGGAGTCCCCCAAATTGGTTTTTTAACTTTCCAGCAAGTTACCTGAAAAATGGCTAAGTGTTGGTGCGAAGTTCGCACTTCGCCCAGTCTGGGTGCGAAGTGCGCACTTCGCCCAGTTTTGGTGCGAAGTTCGCACTTCGCCCAGTTCTGTTGCGAAGTCTGACTTCGCCCTCTTTTCTGGGCGCACCTTGCAACTGGCAGGCTGACAGAAGAATGATAAGTGCTGGAGCAAGTCCGTACGGCGGCAGACACCGCTCACCTGTGCGCAATCCGACTTCGCAACGAAGTCGGAGTGCGCCCTTGACAGGTGCGCAGTGGGGAGACAAACTCAGAATTTGACCAAGGCATGAAGGCCTTCCCGATTGCACTGTTCTCTGCCCGCGCAACCCGAGACGCTCTGATCCCAAGCGAAGTTGGACGAACTGCCTTCCAAGGCAGACACGTGTCACACAAGATCATCCATCACCTGACAAGTGTCCAGCTCCGGGATTTGGGCCGAAACGTGCCGAGCAAAAGGACGAGCATGGGCTGCACTGCCATGCCAGTGACCTCATTTAAAGCCGATTGGAGGTTCTACCTGCTCCAGCTACCCGCATCACTGCCAGAGTAAAGTTCGGACCAACACACCGCCACGAAGCTGTCCAGCTTCCAGGAAGACCATGCTGCGGGTACAGTCCGGTCCGACAAAAGGTCAGCATTTGCAGCTCTTTCGCCGCTTTTGTCAGCTTATGTTTGACTGGGACCTTGTGCCCATTAATGTAACGGGAGGGACTCGGGCTATAAAGACCCACCATGAATTCATTGTAAAGGGTGGAAGGGGAATGTCTGTTAGGGAACCACTGTGCCCATTGTAACCGTGCTTCTGCTTATAAATATAATCTGTATGCCTGGTTCTGTTCTCGTCTGTCTCTATTTTTTATGCTGCCTTTCTTTATATTCATGCCTAAGGCTAACCTGTGTCACGGCTCGTTGATTCATTTCAGCATTTGGTGATCGGGTGCCTTTAGCATTGCTTGTTTAAAGCACCCTCTGTACTTCATAGATTTAAAGGATACATAGAATAGATGTGGTAGCAGTTCCATCAGTTATGTGTTACATTGCTGGTCCGTATCTGGTGATCGATGCGCTCCCGTACTGTTAGTTCCTTGTAGGGAATGTCTGTTAGGGAGCCATTGAAGCTGTGCGGTTAAATTCTCTACGTCACACATATACCTGGCTCTGATATCTCTAGGTTTGCTTTCTACCCAAGTTAGTGTACGTATCTGGTGATTGATGCATTGCCGTGCTGTTAGTTCCTTGTAGGGAATGTTTGCTAGGGGAATCATTGAAGCCGTGCATACACTGCTTAGGTATCGGAAGTACACATAGATTTTGCAGTTCTTAGTCATGCTTTGTGTTTATAATGCAGTAAGTAGCAGTAATTGGTGTGTTCCCGTATTGTTAGTTCCCCCCACCAACCTCCACGTATATTTGTAAATTCCTTTCTGTTCATTTATCTCTTTCCTGTACTCTTAGCTTAAATCAGAAAACCCCCAAAAGGAGCCGGCCTTCTCCGGAGATTGGCTCGGAAGGCATCTCTTCCTTCCAGCCTTTCATGCTGGTGGGCGAATCTGGGCGCATTAACCCAAAATCCTTTCCTCATGGCAGATTCGTAACCAACAGGTCCCATCATGTCTATATGTATACTATCTACCTTGGTGAAGGGAGGTTGGTGGAGTTTGTTGAACTATGATGTTGGTTGATATTGCACAAGGCAAGTTTTTGTGTTGTATGCTTGATTAGACCATGATGATTTATTGTAGATAATTAGGTTGTGAAGGATACATGCTATGTGTGCAGTATATCCGCATATATGGAATTGTTTGTTGAATTATGGTGTTGGTCTATACTACAGAAAGCAAGTTTTTGTGTGTTGTACGCTTGATTAGACCATGATGATTTATTGTAGATAATTGGGTTATGAAGGATACATGCTATGTGTGCAGTGTATCCACATATATTTGTAAGTTATTCCCATTGCATACATTTGTTTATATATTTATAATGAAATTATATTGTAGAGTATTGTATTCTATTTCTAAATTTTGGTGGCATTGCCTGTCAAAGCATACCTGTAAAAGTGTAAACCCATTTTGACTGGTGTGCTTGACTTATTCTTGTCAAAATCGTGCTTTGATAGTATGTTTGACTTATTCTCAACACTATACATTGATAGGTATGCTTTGTAGGCAGGTGAATTGACCCATCTGCATGCATGCATGCATGTTCGAATGTATGAATTTTTTGTGCAAATGTGTGTGCACAAAATGTGTAATAAGTGCAAAGTGTTTGTAATAATGTAATGTAATGGGGTATTTTTAATGTTTTATGTAAACGAGTAGTTTGGAGGTAGTTGGATAGTTGCCAACTGCCTACCAATCCCGTTATGTCTATATGTATGCATCTATGTCTATTAATGTCCACAGATGGCCAAAATGGGCCAATGGGACTGATTGAAAAGAGCTGTTACAAATTACAATGCATTGTAGTAACCACAAAGCACTACAAAAATAAGCTAAAGTAAAGAATCTGGTCTAAACTACTCTAAAGTGGAACTATTGTATGGTATAAAATTACAATGTCAAGTGTCATCCAAGATGGATAAATCCTATCATGCTAAAAGTAATGATTAAGAGAGATCTAGAACTCAAGGTACAACAAAGATAGAAAGGAGCTACAGTGGATCATCTATAGTGGGATGGAAAGTAGAAGTACAATCATTGTCGTCACCATCCCAATGTTGAGAAATGTAGCTCGGACAGGAACTTCTTGCACAGGCTTTAGTATGAACGTGCTAGAAGTGGTTCGAGACATTTTGAATTCTATTTTGAAATTCACTTAAGTGATTTTCTATTTTTAAGTTCACTTAAGTGATTCTATTTTGTAATTCACTTAAGTGATTTTCTATTTTTAAGTTCACTTAAGTGATTCTATTTTGTAATTCACTTAAGTGATTCTATTTTGAAATTCACTTAAGTGAATTTTTATTTTTAACCTTACATCTCAAGATGAGATGAGGTCTAATATTAGGGTTAGAGAGATTAGGGTTACCTTTTTCAAGGATAAAAGGAGAAGGTCAAGAGTGTTTTATACACACAAAGAAGAGAAGGAGAACAAATTTCTGAAGGAAAAACTGCAAGCTTAGGAGGAGAAGAACAGTGAAATTGCTGGCCAGAAAGGCAGCAAGAGAGCAGGGTGCCCTGCTGTAGTTGTAGCCTCCTTTATTTTGTATTATTTCAGGTTCAGAAATATATTCAACTTCCGCTGTTCACGCTGTTTATTTTTTCCAGCCATCTGTGACTGTTGCATGTTTAAATAAATTAATTTCAGATCTGATTTATTTTAAAATAACATAGGACAACAATTATCTAGGGTTAGGAAAATTTACATGGTATCAGAGCTAGGTTTTGTGATTGAGATCCTCAAGGGTTTACAATAGTAGATCACTGCTGGATATTTAAAAAAAAAAAAAAAACAGCAGTTAGGGTTTCATATTTTTTGCTTGAAGGACTAAGCTTATTTGCAAGATAGCTTTTTTGAGTCATTCATATCAGATCTGAAAGTTTGTACAACAGATCTCAGAGATGGTAGCAGCTAGCCTCATATTTGAGGATAGATTGGAAGGTGCCTCCAATTTCTTGCCCTGGAAAGTTAGGGTAATGTTCTTATTGGAAGAGAATGATATCTAGGATATTGTCAAGGATGATGTGACTCTGCCTACAGATCCGCAGCAATTGGCAGCTCATAGAAAGAAGGAAGTGAAGGCCAAGCGGATGATCTTGGATGCAATGAAGGATCACCTGATTCCTCACATATCCGAGAAGACTAAGGCAAAGGAGATGTTTGATGCCCTGGTTAGCCTCTACCAGAGCGAGAACATAAACAGGAAGATGATATTGCGGAACAAACTCAAATCTATGGAGATGACCAGATATGACAGCATTACTAGTTACCTGATGAAGATCATGCAGATTCGTGATCAATTGGCAGCAGTTGGGGAGAAGGTTGAAGACACAGAGTTGGTGAATGTAGCACTGAATGGTTTCTCAGCTTCATGGGAACCATTTTTCAAAGGCATCTGTGCTTGTGAGCAACCTTCTTGTTGCCACATTTTGCACGGGGTGCCATGTTTTCAAAATTTGTAAATATGCTGCTCTCCCTTCCCTCCATCTCCTTTCCCTTTCTCCACTGTTCCCTTTCTCCCCTTCTATCAGTTGCATTCCTCCCTTTTCCCCTTGTTCTTTCTTCGGCCAAAACAGAGCAAACATTCCCTGAAAATTTCCAAGTCTAAGAGCGCAACCCGACTTCGCAGCGAAGTCGGGGTGCGCCCTTAGGTTCGAGCGCACTCGGGAATGCGAAGTGCGGAAGAAGACAGAAAATGAGCAGAATTTGGCTAAGTATGGGAGCGCAACCCGACTTCGCAGCGAAGTCGGGGTGCGCTCTTCTTCCTGTGCGCACTTGGGAAGTAATATCCAGAAAATCAGCTAAGTGTCAGAGCGCAACCCGACTTTGCAGCGAAGTCGGGCTGCGCCCTGATTCCTGTGCGCAGTCTGAATAGCGGCCAAATTGACTAAGTGTCGGAGTGCGCAACCCGACTTCGTAGCGAAGTCGGGGTGCGCCCTCTAGCTTGTGCGCAGTTGGGCAATATCTTTCAAGCAGCCCAGAAACTATCTAAGGCACGGAGGCCTCCCCAACTGCGCTGATTCCCCCACTTGCGCTGTCCAGTTGCGCTCCGTTTCCAGGCGAAGTAGGACACAAAAGAGAGACTGCCTTCCAAGGCAGATACGTCCCTCATCAGAATTTGACAAGTGTCCAGCCTCGGGATCCGAGCCGGGATGTGATGGGAAAAAGGACAAGCATGGGCCAAATCACCTCCTCCAGCTGCCCTCATTTAAGCTGACGCAAAGTTCCATCTACCGCAGCTACCCGCATTCATGCTGACTCGAAGTTTCATCAACCGCACTGCCACGTAGCTGCCAAGACGTCAGGTGGACCTTGCTGCCAGTACAGTCCCTGCAGCTCTTTTGCCGCTTTTGTCAGCTATTGTCGGGTCTAGGATTTTGTGCCCAGGATTGTAATCGGGGGGAAATTGCGCTATAAATAGCCGCACTACATCATTGTAAAGGGGTGGAAGGGGGATATCCTGCTAGGGAACCATTGTAGCTATACGTTTGCTTCTGAATGCAAGAATACACTTGGCTCTATTTTGCTATTATCATTCTTTATGCTGCCTTTACTTAGCATTTCTGCCTCATGTTGCTTATTTCATTGCTTATTGTTATTCTGAATTCTGGATTCCGGTATTTGATGATTAAGTATTCCTGGAATGCATAGATAGAGGATACATAGGATGTATGATAGTTATAGTTTCCGTAGTGTGTTCTGTATTTAATTGTTGTTAGTAGTGGTGATTGATCGTTGTCGTGCTGCTTATCTCCCCCACCCAACTCAAATCACATTTGCATCTCTTTTCGCATTTTAATCTCTTTCCTGCACTCTAAGCTTAAAACACTTGAGAAAACCCATAGGAAGCCGGCCTTCTCCGGAGATTGGCACGGAAGGCATTCCTTCCTTCCGGCCTTTCAATCTGGTGGGCGAATGGGGGCGCATTCCACGAAATCCTTTCCTAATGGCAGATTCGTAACCAACAGTTTCTCAGCACGCCCGGTGGGACCCGAAAGTTTCCCACCCAAAACAGAATCGAAGCACCGGTGTTCGCTTCATTGCTGTTAAAATCAGAACACCTGGCGACTCTGCAAGCACCTGAATATTCTCTGAGTCCGTGAGACCGGTCTGAGCGCCTTCATGCATACAAGAAGGTGGAGAGCAAGGAATCCGGGAAACCAGCCTGATCTTTACGAAATTGACATTGCCGCTCCAGGAGAGCGCGTCAGGCTGGCTGACCACCAAGCTCGCATAGACGAATCCGAAACCGAAATCGAAGAGGCCGAAGTTGAAGAGCAATCTACATCTTCGGACGGTACCGATACCGAGTACACTATCGGAGGAGAGGAAGAAATGGCTGCTCAGCAGAATGATGACGATCTCTTCCCAACGGTCGATTCCACGGGGCCCTTGGCCCTAGTCGGACAACAGGCTGTACCCCCCGCTGCCCTGAAGGCCATCCCTACTTATGATGGCTACGGCAAAACGGCGTATGAACACATCCAGGACATTCTGGCCTTGGCTGCGCTACACTCTATTACTGACGAGAGTGTCAAGACCCGTCTGCTGGCACTTTCCCTAAGGGGGAAGCTTCTCTATTGGTGGAGATCCTTGCCAGAAGGATCTATCACGGGGTGGCCTCAGCTGGCAGGCAGACTTGTAAAAGGATGCAACGAGTCTGCCGATCCCTCTTCGTTGTTGCATCAGTTCCAAAGCATCCAACGACACCCGCAAGAGGAGGTGTCAGACTTCAACATAAGGTTTGCGAGGTCTTGGAAAAGAGTACCTCGCGAACTGCGACCTTCAACAGGTCAGGCTGCACACTACTAGCTGAGGTCTTTCAACTCAGATATTTGCCTACTTATGAAGATAGCCAGAGTCGATTCTTTCCCTGCCCTATACGAAGCTGCCCAACAAGCGGAATTAGATATAATCTCCATAGGCAGACTCCCGCATAGAGTGCAGCCCCCTATTTATCCTGATTTCCCTCAGTCCCAGTATCCGTCGGCCTTTGGTGTGATGCCCTCATCATCAAGTCAACATCCCCAGCAGCCATGGAATCCGGCACCAGTTGTAAACCCATACGGCCCTCCTCAAATACATTATCCTAACCCGCCGCCTCTTCCTCCGCAGTATTCCGCACTCCCAGCTCCCCCTCAGTACGCGACATATTCTGCGCCCCCGCCATTGGCTGCATTACCTCCGCCAGCTCAGTTGCCACCTGCTGACAATGATATTCAAAATAAAATCCTCCAAGAGGTACGGGCTCTGGCATCTGGGTATCATACCATGTCTAACGACATGACGATAATGAAGAAGAAACAAGCCCAGATGGAGTTCCTTCCAAGGAGACCGTATCCTCCTCCGGCGCTAACAAAAGACCAAGCCGCAGAACGACAAGCTCAAAGGCAACCCCCTGCAAGAAATGCTGCCATTGAGGATCAACCTGGCACTTCTGATCAGGTCAACTGGTGCTCCACGTGCAACGATCCACACTCAGAAGAAGGGTGCACGCTGCATCAGCATTACCTCCAGACCCTGGCAGGCAACGCCATAGAGGATGAATTATACATGATCCTGGACGATGAAGGCAACTTTGCCGTCCCAGAAGAAGATCCTGCGTTGCCCCTGCCTAAGGAAGGCAGAAAGCCTGTTGAAACTGCCGCGGCCCAACCAAAGCCATTAAAGGTATATGCCAGAAGAGAAAAGGCGCTACCTGCTGGGCTACCACCTGGAAAGTCACTGTGGCCTCATGCAACCAAGGAAAAGTTCCCTGCGCCCAAAGCTCCCGCAGTAAAATCCAACGCAGCTCAGTCTCCAGCGGAAACAAAAGAACAAGCTCAGGAGAAGCTGAGATATCCGTCGCTGACAAAGAGACAGAGAGTCGAAGCCACGCAGCAATACCGGACTAAGTATGAGCCTACGAAAGAAACGGAGGGAGCCAGCACTTCAAGCTACAGCATAGTTGATGAGCTAAAGAGGACTCCCGCAAAGATAAGCATGTACGAAGCTCTTCTGCTCCCCGGGCAAGTTGATCTGCTGCAGGAATCTTTGAAGAACATAAAAGACGGGAAGCCGACACAGCCTGCTGTGTTAGCTCAACCCCTGACAGTCTCCGCCACCGGAAAAAACAGACCACCTCCTTTCTATCTGTCATTGTGGATTATGGTGGATTATGGTGCCTCCACGACTGTTATGCCGAGAGCTGTCTGCGACGAGATTGGTATGGAGTATACAAGGAGCAGCCAAGGTGTGCTGCAACTAGACGGCACCTCTGTCAAGACAGTTGGTGTCATCAAGGATATCCCGATCCGCCTGCATAAAGCTCTTGACATAGTGGTCATACAAGAAGTCGTGGTTGTCGACTTGGAACCCTACTTCGGCATGTGCCTCTCCAAGAAGTTCACTGCAAAGCTGGGTGGGTATCTGTCTCTGGATTACTCACATATGGAAGTGTCCTTCAAAGGAAGGAGACTGAATATCTACAATGAAAAGCCTTCCACATTTCTAGTAGAGAAGATACCCGGAGAAGAGTCACAAAACTGCATGGTTCAGTGGACGACTGAGGAACTGGTGGTGGTGGACATGACAGAGCAAGCTCTTGAGCTGTTACAAGTGGAGGATGAGTTCTCCTTGCTGGACTTCAACGCCATGATCGAGACTGAGCAAGGCTGCTACACCGTCACTCAGCCTGAGAGACTTGACCAGTCAGCCAAGAAAGAGGTAGGACCAACACCAGAAAAGCTATGGAAGCTTTTCTTTGATGGTGCCCGATGCAAAAATGGCGCCGGTGTAGGTGTACCCTTGGTTTCCCCGTCCGGGATCCAGAAGGACTACACTTACAGACTGTCTTGGAGCTGTACTAACAACGCAGCGGAGTATGAAGCCCTGTGCTTGGGTTTGAGAAAAGCGGAGAGACTAGGGATAAAGCATTTGCAGATCTTTGGCGACTCAGAGCTGGTGTGCAATCAGATTACGAATAAGTGCGCCTCTAAGAAGAATTATCTCAAGGCGTATCGTAATCGTGTCTGGGACCTGATGGAGTCATTCGACTCGTTGAATGTCAAAGCCATATCACGTGAGAAGAACAAGCACGCTGACATTCTGGCGTCTGTTGGAGCCAGGTACGTTCCGGCTGATGACATTGTCCAGAAGCCGAAGCCGGTTCGTACTATCTACAGGCCTTCTGTGCCTGATAAAGACACCCACTGGCAGGTGTTTGACTTTGACGAGGATATTGTCACTTTTTTTATTACCGAAGCATGTACAATCGAAGGTAGAGACCCTGATGACGAGCAGTACGAGGGGTTGATATAGTTGAAAAATAATCATGTCCCAAAAGGACTGATTACCTTAGAGAGTCTCTTTGACTAGAACGATAGAGCAATATCACACAGGATCAAAGTAGACCCCAAGCAGTACGTAGACCTGGAGCTGGAACTTGGAAAAACAATCAAGGTCGGGATGGACTGCACTGAAGAGGAACTCGGGCAGATCAGATCATTATGCAGAGTTCCCCGATATTGTAGCCTGGTGCTACCAGGACTTGAAGGGGTATGACAGACAGATGATCCAGCATACCATAGAGCTAGAAGATAATGCAAAACCTTTCCGGCAGAAGCAAAGGGCTGTAAACCCGAAGATTGAAGCCATGATGAAAGCTGAGCTCTTGAAGATGCTGGAAGCCAAAATCATCTACCCCATCAAGCATTCATCTTGGGTCGCGAATTTGGTTCCCGTGAGGAAGAAGAATGGAGACATCCGTCTCTGCGTGGATTTCAGAAATCTTAATCAAGCCTCGCTGAAGGACCATTACCCGCTTCCCCAAATCGATCAGATCCTCCACATAGTTGCTGGAGCACAGAGGTTCTCTCTCTTGGACGGATTCTCTGGATATAACCAGATATGGGTAAAGGACGAAGATCAGCACAAGACAGCGTTCACCACCAAATGGGGAACGTTTGCATATCAACGCATGCCCTTCGGCCTGTCCAATGCCGACGCTACATTCCAGAGAGCCATGGACTTGGCCTTCCGAGAGCTGCTCAACAAGGTCATTGTCATCTATATCAGCGCATGCCCTTCGGCCTGTCCAATGCCGGCGCTACATTCCAGAGAGCCATGGACTTGGCCTTCCGAGAACTGCTCAACAAGGTCATTGTCATCTACTTGGATGACATGATTGTATTTTCTCACAAAAGAGAGGACCATGCTTCCTACCTGCGGCAGATATTTGAGAGATGTCGTGAATTCGGCATTTCCATCAACCCGAAGAAGTTATTTTTCGCGGTAAAAGAAGGTAAGCTGCTGGGACATGTCATCTCCGAGGAAGGCCTTGCAGTGGATCCTGACAGAGCAGAAGCCCTCCTCCGCTTGCCCATCCCAGTCGACAAGAAGGGTTACAGTCGTTCTTCGGCCAAATCAAATTCGTGAGGAAGTTCATACCGGACTTCGCACAAGTGATCAAGCCCATGGCCGAACTGTTAAAGAAAGATGCCAAATTCTTGTGGACTGACAAAAGAAGGCAGGCCTTCGAGGAGATCAAGGCTAGAATTGCACAAGCTCCGGTGTTGATCAATCCAGACTATTCCAAGGATTTCATCTTATACGCGGTGGGAGAACCCGAGAGCTACGCCGCAGTCCTGACTTAGAAGGGAGACGATGGCGAAGAACGCCCCATAGCGTTCTTAAGCCAGGTGATTCAGCCGTATGAAGAAAAGTACAACTTTATTGAGCGGCATGTTCACGCAGTCATGAAATCCCTCCGAAAGTTTAGGCACTTCGTCTCCCAGAGCCGGATAACTGTCTTCGTGATCCATCCGGACGTCAGGAATTTCATCATACAGGGAGAGCTTGGTCACAAGAGGGCAGGATGGATTGCCAAAATCCAAGAGTTTGACATCGAGGTACGGCCAACAAAGCTGATCAGAGGCCGAGCCTTGTGCCAAGAGCTGGCCCGAAGCGCTGCAGCTGAAGTCTCCGCCTGCAAGTGGGAAGATCCAATAGCAACCACCAACCTAGCCAACTCCTTATCAGAGGAAAGTGATTGGACAAATGACCTGGTGCAGTATTTCAGCACCGGGAGATGCCCAGATCACCTCAATGCCTCACAAAGGAGGTTTAGGCTAAACGCCTTGAAATACGTACTCCGCCCCGAGGGGCTTTACTTTAAAAACATTGACGGCATCCTGTTGCGATGCGTCAGAGATACAGACAAACCCAGGGTCCTCGGAGAGTTTCACTCCGGGATGCCTGGGGGACATCATTTTGGAAGGCCTAAGGCCTTGAAAATCATCAGAGCTGGGTACTATTGGCCTACTCTCTTCACAGACGCACATGCGGTCTGTGTCAAATGTGATAAATGCCAGAGGTTTGCTGGCAGGAACAGAAAAGCACCCCTGCCCCTCCAGCCAATTCAAGCTGAGACTCCGTTTCAGTAGTGGGGTCTAGACTTCATTGGGGTCATCACGCCTAACTCTGTAGCGGGACACAAGTTTATCCTTACCGCCACCGATTACTTCACTAGGTGGGCAGAGGCAATCCCCACTAAGAATGCGGACCAAGAAACGGTCATTGGGTTCCTCGAGAGCCTCATCACCCGTTTCGGGGTCCCGGAGGCAATAGTGACAGACAATGGTCCGGGGTTCGCAGGCGCTGTACTCACGGAGTACACCAGCAAATATGGCATCTATCACAAGATGTCTTCGAACTACTACCCGCAAGGGAATGGCCTGGCCGAGTCCACCAACAAGAACCTACTGAAGATTGTCAAAAGGACAGTAGAGAGAAACAAGAGGACATGGCACCTACTCCTGAATCGGGCGCTGTGGGCGGATCGTATATCATTCAAGAAGTCTATCAAGACATCCCCCTACGCGCTCGTGTACGGCAAGGAGGCAGTTTTGCCTACCCACGTAGAGATACCCGCACTCTGGATGCTGGATGAAGAAAGAGGCAACGGGGATCCAGTGGACGCCAGACTGTGCCAACTGCTGCGGTTAGAAGAAGAAAGAGAAAAAGCATACCAGGCCTTTACTAAACATGCTGAAGCGACCCAAGGCTGGTTTGCGAAAGGCACCACGGGGACCTAGTGCTGAAGTGGGACTCACTGAAAGCAAAGCCGGGCAACCATGGTAAATTTGATGCCCTCTGGGAAGGTCCCTATCAGATTGCTCGGGTGAACCAATTTAATGCATTCGTGCTTCGGGACATGGAGGGACAGCTTCTCCCCATTCCCGTCAACGGGTTCCACCTGAAGATTTACCACCACTGAAGGCACCCCAGGCGGGTCCGTCCTTGTATATATTTCTTTTCTGCATTTTTAATCAGATTGTATATATTTATTTCAGCATTTAGCTTTTAGTTTTCAAGAGCCTAAGTGAAGCCTAGAGCAAACCCCGACTTCGCAGCGAAGTCGGGCATCGCTCCCGGAACAGTGCGACATCGGGAGTTTGAAAGAAAGCAGCTGACAAAAAAGCCAAAAATTTGACTAAGTGTTGGGTGCGCAACCCGACTTCGCAGCGAAGTCGGACTGCGCACCGTATTTGGAGTGTAGTCGGGGAGCACAGATCAAAAATCGGCTAAGTGTCGAAGTCAGTCTGCGCAACTTTTCTGAGCGAAGTCTGAGTGCGCCCTCAATTCTGGGCGAAGTCCGAGTGCGCACGGTTTCTGGGCGAAGTCCGAGTGCGCCCTCAATTTCGGGCGCACCTTGGATAACCTGTCATGGGAAACAAGGAAAAATGATAAAATGTTCCAAAGTGCGGGCCCAGACAGCCCAGTTTGGCATAGTGCGAAGTTGGGTTGCGTCCCTCCTTAAAACCTTGGGCCAAAAGTTCTCCCTCGAAGCGTGTGCCCGGGCGGCGGCTATGACGTCATCGGAAGCGCGAGGTCCGAAAAAATTCTAAAAAATGATTGCGCGACTTTCAAAAAGGATGTCATTAAGAAAGCAGGCGCATTAGAGCCAACCACAACCAGGGTACGCTTTCCAAGGATAAACCTACACAGCCGCCAAAGATTACAACGCTTCCACCAACTTCAGGCAAATCACCTTAACCCCTCCCCTTGCGCCATTAATGCTGTATTCCTTGCCTAGAAAAGGGGCCCTGGCATACTCATAACATCCAAATTGTCGAGCTGACTCTGAGCTGCAAAGCGCAGAACTGAACAATCAATAGCCAGAATCCCCGTCTCTGCCAATTCGAGCAGAAAAGAGAGGATGGACAAGGGGAAAGCGCCAATGCCGGCGCAGTCCAGCGACGAAGAACGCGAGGCTAAAGAACAGACGGAATCCAGCGCTCATGAGAGCGAAGCGCCGTGTGAGCAAACAAGGAGATCCAGGTCGAAGAGAAGCCAAGGGCAAACTCCACCGCCGCCCATCAATCGCCTGGCCGGGTACAAAGATGGCGAGTACTCTATTAGCCTCACCAAGCTGCGGCCAAATATTGCGAAGTGGGCTGACAAAGTTTTGCCCTCACACCATGTCGGGGCTGCATACAAATCGAACCTGTATTGGTTCTTGTGCCCTCCTGTCCACCAATGCCCGAAGCTGGTTGAATCCATTGTGGCATACTACAAACCAACTGCCCGACAAGTCTGTGACAACAAAGGAAGAGTATTGTTCACACTCTTCAAGGAAAGCGTCCAGCCAGCTTTCACCCTAGGGCTCCAGTACGACCCCAACGCAATTTTCAGGAGGATTAACCTGGACGAACAGACGGGAAGATTCACCCAGACCAAGAGGATGAGAGAATTCCTCGACTCAGAGCTGAAGACTCCGCTACCAGCCGGACAGTGGCCCACAGGCCCTATACCCCTGGACAGGTTCGAAAACAAGTACATATACATCATCCTGGCGTGGGTACTCGGCTGCGATTCCGATAGAGTGGTACACCCGTACCAGCTGGCGCTAGCAGAATGCATCCTGCATGGCGAGTTTTACGACTCCACGGCGCAAAGGAGCGGGAGGCACCCTATTTTCTTTGACTGGGCAGATTGGCTGGCATACGCCATACATTCGAACCTGGTCAAGTTGCGACGAAGCGGACAACGAGACTTCCGGCTTTCTCGTTCCTCACATGGTTGTGCCTGTACCACACGCACTACCGGATTAAAGTTCCCGACTTGAAGAAGGTGAATGAAAAAGGAGAGCCGCTGCCTGTGTACGAGTGGACTGAAGCCCTGTACAGGAAAGGGTCATACTACGAGTTCAACTTCAAATTTCTAGGTATGGTCCTAGCGTTGTTCAACGGTGAGGCATCCCGCCCGCCAGAGGCCATGACGAGCTATCTGAGGAAGTACAAATGCGGGGACACCTTCCGGCTGACGCAGGGCATTGTAGTCAGAATCTACGGATTCAAGGGGAAGCCGTTCCTGCTGCCCTATTTCTGCACTGACCATCAGTTCGGAATGGAGCTATCACGCCAGATGGACTATGTCGAGGAGGAATTCGGCCAGGGAAAGAAGAGAGGCCATATTTTCCAATATCCTATTACCTGGGCAAACATCCAAGTACGCGAGATTGGACAGCATGTCTACCTCGAACGAGAGCTCATCGACATGGGCCTGATACAGCTACCTCAGTGTTGGAAGTATGACCTGATTGGGGTCAGGGGAAAGTTTGTGCATATCTGCCCCCGAGCAGAGATCATGCAAGAAAGGTGCAATAGAACGGACGCAGACCTGGAATGGCACATTGAGCAGATGCAATCATGGCCGCCATGGCATGATTTTTACTGTGAAGAGGTGGCGTATGATCCAGAGCGAAACCCGGATCACCGATTAGACTCAGCGGGCTTCAAGAAATTCCTCTCCAAGGTGGCGCCCCTCAACTGGCAAAAGGGCAAAATCATTGAATGCTAGAAAATGAGGTGTCGCACGCAGCACGATAAGTCTAACCGGAAGACGTTGGCCATTGATGATGAATTTTCGGCCTTATATGATCAATACGCTGACACATGGCAGCCTTTCGCATTTTGAAATTGCGTTCCCCGAGGCGCAAGGAAAAGGTATAGAAGGAAGTCTCCGTCCCAGCAATTGCCTACTCCCGGGACTTCCAGCGCAACGCCAACGAGCAGCCAAGTGGGCCCAATGTTGGCTCCAGCTCTTGAAACCTTGCCTGAAAGGGTACAACAGCCAGAAAAGTCAACTCCTGAGGTGGCCCACCAAGAGGAAAAGGCGCCAGAACAGCCAGCTAGTAGAACGGCCGCGGCAAGCATCCTTCCGTCTAGACCCAGGTACAAGTTTACCGTGGGAACATCGCAACCTGCCGCCCCAACCTCCTCTCCCTCCTTTGAACCAGCTGCAGCGCCAGAAGAAAAGAAGAGGAAGAGGAGCGAAAAGGCCAAGCGGCCTAAGGAGTCTGCGCAGCAAACAGCCGCAGCACAAGCAGGGACAGCCATGCCAGAAATTATTTCATTAGACAGCCCTGGGGCGGAAGCAGAAACTTGGGCTGCAGGCGTCCTTCAAACAGCGGCTCAAATAGAGCCCGCAGGTACGCCCACTTCCCCGCTCCCCCAAATCCCAGTCGGCCCTGCCATAACATCGTCCCCCATTGTATCAGGGCAAGCCATAGTTGCATCATCTTCTTCTCAGACCGCCCAACCCTCCCATAGCCCCCATTCCTTCGACCAGTTCGCCCAGGACCCGAACGCTTTCCAGTCCCTCAGTCAAACCCTAGACCCCTCACCTGCGGCCAGTGCCGAAGCTGTGCCTACATCGCCGCGCCACTCACCTCCATTGTTCAAGACCCCGCCTACACCTTCCACTCAGCCGCTCACTTCCCCTAGGACTCGGTCGCCCTTAAAAGCGACCACGACTTTTGGAATACCTCCTGCTTCACTGTTTGCAGGAAAAATGCCGCAACAAGATCCAATGCTGGAAGACCTTGACTTCATGGGAGAACAGCTGCAGATCACAGATGATTAGCCTCTTGCAGCAAAGGCCGCAGGGTGTTCCACCTCTTTCCTTCAGGGCATCAAACGGAGGAGAGCCAAGGAGATAGCTGCCCCGGTGAAGCGCACCAAGTACGACTTGGACAGGAGAGTGCTGAGAACTGAGAAGTTGATTCCGAAAGTGAAGAAGCCTTTCCGAGAAATGACCGAGGTAGACTATGAACACCAAGTCAACGAGAAGAGCTTTGACGACTTAAACGAGGAATACAAAATCAACAGTATTCGTCGCAGAACCCATAATCTCCTTGTCAAGCGACTCGAAAGTCAAGAGACGCTGTTTCAGCTGCAAAATAACTCAAGGCAGCTGGAGGAAGATCTGGCTAGGGCCACCACGCAACTGGAGTCTGCACAACAGGAGATCAATGACCTGAAAACCCAGCTCGCCGCCTCTCAACAGGAGGCCGCAGCGCAAAGACAGACAGCCGAACAGCTGTCAGAGGAGAAAAAGGCAGCGCTGGAGCAAGTATCCCAGCTCCAGGATTCATTAAGGCAGGCTCAATCTCAGCTCGAGGAGAAAACATCCCAAACGGCGGCCTTTTCGAAGAATAAGGTCAAAACGATGCGGGCTGGTTTGCTGCGCAGGATGCAGGGCCAACGTTGTCGGTTCCATATCCGTCCCGGATTTCGCGTCCGGGATCCAAGAAGTATCTGCCCAGAGAAAGCCTGTGGTAGAGGAGGCCGAACACCAAGCGAAGCAGTGGCTGGACTTGGCATTAAAACTTGAGGAGTACGAGCGCAAAGGCCTCTGATTTCCCCCAATGTCCCGAATTGCCTTAAAATGGGCAGATGCAAGGGTAACCTTGCACAATTATTTTGAAAAACAGAGAAAATAAGGGCCGCCAGGAAAATGTCGGACGCATTAGACCACGAAATGAACATTTGCCGGGCCCCCTTCAATGCTCTTCCTGAGCACGGTTGCCCGAGCTTCGTCCAAGATGGAGAGTTTCTGACCCTTGAGCAGGTGAAGATGAATTGGCTGTCTTTTGAGGCAGACACGTCCGAAATTGACAGCTGGGCTGAGCTTGTCCAGGAAGCTCAGGTCACCCAGATGGTGTCGAGATATTGAGAGATACAACACCATCGACGCGCATGCGGTTGCAGCATTCAGAGCAGCGCTGAAAGATGTCAGCGACTTAGGGTTGTTTCAGGCAGCAGCCTGGGACCTGTTGCCACATTTTGCACGGGGTGCCATGTTTTCAGTTTCTGTAAGTGAACTGCTCTTTCCCTTCCCTCCTTTTTTCCCCCTTCTTCATTTCTACCTTTCTCCCTCTTCCTTGCAATTTCATTCCTCCCTCTTCCCCTTGAACTTCCCCCATAAAGTTTCCAGCAAGTGTTCCCTGAAAATGACTAAGTGTCAGAGCGCAACCCGACTTCGCAGCGAAGTCGGAGTGCGCCCTCCAGTTGGAGCGCAGTAGGGAATGCTAAGTGCGCAGCAGACAGGAAATGAGCGAAATTTGACTAAGTGTCAGGGCGCACCCCGACTTCGCAGACAAGAAATGAGCGAAATTTGACTAAGTGTCAGGGCGCAACTCGACTTCGCAGCGAAGTCGGGGTGCGCCCTTCTTCCTGGGCGCACTTGGGAAGCAGTATGGCAGAGAATCAGCTAAGTGCTGGGGCGCAACCCGACTTCGCAGCGCAACCCGACTTCGCAGCGAAGTCGGGGTGCGCCCTTCTTCCTGGGCGCACTTGGGAAGCAGTATGACAGAGAATCAACTAAGTGTTGGGGCGCAACCCGACTTCGCAGCGAAGTCGGGTGCGCCCCCTCCCGGTGCGCAGTTCGAACAACGGAGAAGACAAGCAAAGTGACGGTGCGCAACCCGACTCGCAGCCGAAGTCGGGCCGTGCCCTCCGACCGATGCTGCGGTTGGGCAAGCAAGCCCATAAATTGACTAAGGCACGGAGGCCTCCCCAACTGCGTTGTTTTTCACCTGCGCAACCCGACAGCGCTCTGATCCTGGGCGAAGTTGGATAAACTGCATTTCAAGGCAGCCATGTGTCACTCATCAGCATTCGGCAAGTGTCCAACCTCGGGATTCGAGCCAAGACATGACCCGGAAAAGGACAAGCATGGACCGCACTATCTACGCCAATTGCCACCATTAAAGCTGATGTGAAGTGCCATCTGCCACAACTACCCGCATTCCCGCTGATTTGAAGTTCCACCCAACGCGCTGCCATGTAGCTGTACAACTTTCAGGGAGACCATGTTGCAGGTACAGTCCTACCCGACAGAGGTCAGCATCGGCAGCTCTTCAGCCGCTTGTGTCAGCTATTGTCTAGTCTGGGACTTTGTGCCCGTGATTGTAATCGGGGGGAACTGGGGCTATAAATAGCCATGCAATTTCATTGTAAAAGGGGTGGAAGGGGAATATACTGCTAGGGAACCATTGTAGCTGTGCGTTTGCCTCTAATACAAGATACATACTTGGCTCTGCTTACTGTCTTCATTTTGTATGCTGCCTCTCCTTGTCATTTCTGCCTCATGTTTCTTATTTCATTGCTTACTTGTTTTACTGAACTCTGGACTCCGTATTTGATGATTAAGTATTCCTGGAATGCATAGATAGAGGATACATAGGATGAATGATAGCTGTAGTTTCAATGTGTGTTTTGTATAGGAATGCTGTTAGTAGTGGTGATTGATCGTTGTCGTGCTGCTTATTCCCCCCACCCAACTCCAATCACATTTGGATTCTCTTTTCGCATTTTTATCTCTTTCCCTGCACTCTTAGCTTAAAACACTAAAACCCACAGGAAGCCGGCCTTCTCCGAAGATTGGCACGGAAGGCATTCCTTCCTTCCGGCCTTTCAATCTAGTGGGCGAATCTGGGGCGCATTGTACCAAATCCTTTCCTCATGGCAGATTCGTAACCAACAGGACCAAGCTAGGGCCTCATACAATCATGTCCGTGAGCGGGAGCAGCCGGCCGAGCAAGAGGGTGACAGTGGCGACCATTCAGACTCAGAAAGAGGAGGAGAAATAGAAGAAGCAACTGCCGAAAGCGGATTTGAAGAGGAGCAGTTGCCCAAGAAGAAGCCATCAGAGTAGCAGAAAGCAGAAGGGAGTTCCTCTGCGCCAAAAGGATGAAGGCCTGGTTCTTTGCGTCGAGGCGAACTCGACACCCCGCGAGCCTCCAGGAATGTTGCCACATTTTGCACAGGGTGCCTTGTTTTGAAATTTTGTAAGTATGCTGCTCTCCCTTCCCTCCATCTCCTTTCCCTTTCTCCACTGGTCCCTTTCTCCCCTTCTATCAGTTGCATTCCTCCCTTTTCCCCTTGTTCTTTCTTTGGCCAAAACAGAGCAAACATTCCCTGAAAAATTCTAAGTCTAAGAGCGCAACCCGACTTCACAGCAAAGTCGGGGTGCGCCCTTAGGTTCGAGCGCACTTTGGAATGCGAAGTGCGGAAGAAGACAAAAAATGAGCAGAATTTGGCTAAGTATGGGAGCGCAACCCGACTTCGCAGCGAAGTCGGGGTGCGCTCTTCTTCCTGTGCGCACTTGGGAAGTAGTATCTAGAAAATCAGCTAAATGTCAGAGGGCAACCCGACTTCGCAGCGAAGTCGGGCTGCGCCCTGATTCCTGTGCGTAGTCTGAACAACGGCCAAATTGACTAAGTGTCGGAGTGCGCAACTCGACTTCGCAGCGAAGTCGGGCTGCGCCCTCTAGCTTGTGCGCAGCTGGGCAATATCTTTCAAGCAACCCAGAAACTATCTAAGCCACGAAGGCCTCCCCAACTGCACTGATTCCCCCACTTGCGCTGTCCAGTTGCGCTACATTTCCAGGCGAAGTAGGACACAAAAGAGAGATTGCCTTCCAAGGAAAATACGTCCCTCATCAGAATTTGACAAGTGTCTGGCCTCGGGATCCGAGTCGGGATGTGATGGGAAAAAGGACAAGCATGGGCCAAATCACCTCCTCCAGCTGCCTTCATTTAAGCTGACGCAAAGTTCCATCTACCGCAGCTACCCGCATTCATGCTGACTCGAAGTTTCATCAACCGCACTGCCACGTAGCTGCTAAGACGTCAGGTGGACCTTGCTGCCAGTACAATCCCTGTCTGCAAGAGTCAACATCAGCAGCTCTTTTGCCGCTTTTGTCAACTATTGTCGGGTCTGAGATTTTGTGCCCAGGATTGTAATCGGGGGGAAATTGCACTATAAATAGCCGCACTACATCATTGTAAAGGGTGGAAGGGGGATATCCTGCTAGGGAACCATTGTAACTATACGTTTGCTTCTGAATACAAGAATACACTTGGCTCTATTTTGCTGTTATCATTCTTTATGCTGCCTTTACTTAGCATTTCTGCCTCATGTTGCTTATTTCATTGCTTACTGTTATTCTGAATTCTAGATTCCGGTATTTGATGATTAAGTATTCCTGGAATGCATATATAGAGGATACATAGGATGTATGGTAGTTATAGTTTCTGTAGTGTGTTCTGTATTTAATTGCTGTTAGTAGTGGTGATTGATTGTTGCCGTGCTGCTTATCTCCCCCACCCAACTCAAATCACATTTGCATCTCTTTTCGCATTTTAATCTCTTTCCTGTACTCTTAGCTTAAAACACTTGAGAAAACCCATAGGAAGCCGGCCTTCTCCGGAGATTGGCACGGAAGGCATTCCTTCCTTCCGGACTTTCAATCTGGTGGGCGAATTTGGGGCGCATTCCACGAAATCCTTTCCTAATGGCAGATTCGTAACCAACACTTCCCACCTTTGAAAAACTGTGGGATGATTTCATCCAAGAGACTCGGATGGAGTCAAAGGCCAGTAAGAAAGGTGGTGACGATAACCTCGCTCTCTTTGGGCAAACCAAGAAGGGCAAAGGTAAAGGACCCAAAGAAGGGTAAGGTAAAGAGTGAGGAGTCAACTTCACAGTCAGGGAAGAAGGACTTGAGCAAGATCAAGTGCTTCATTTGTCATAAGCATGGCCATTATACATCATAGTGTCCAGACAAGAAGGGCAAAGGGAAGCAGCAGACGCAGGTAGCAGCCTCTGCAGAAACTCAAATGAGCGAGTTTGTTGTCAAATTCGAGAAGGATTTCTCATTGGTCTCTTGCCTTTCTACCAACACTGTTCCAAGAAATGCTTGGTATGTGGATAGTGGGGCATCTCGGCACATGACATTAGCCCGACAGTGTTTTACCAATATACAAGAGTAGGACTCAGGGGTTCAGGTTGAGCTTGGTGATGATACGAAATATCTAGTTGAAGGAATTGGTACCATTTCTTTTCGACTCTAGTCAGGGAACTTTTTAGACTTTGATGATGTTTTTTTTGTTCCAGGTCTCAGGAAGAACTTGTTTTCAGTTTTGGTTATGGAGGATAAGGGTTATGGAGTGGAGTTCAAGAACCAGCATGTCCTTATTAGACCAAAAGAATCTAGCCCGAAAACATCACAAGTGATAGGGGTTAGAGAAGGCAATCTATATAGGTTGCAGGGTGAACCTGTTCGAGCCCTAGTTCATAGCAATAACAACTTGTGTGAGTTGTGGCACAAGAGGATGGGGCACTTGCATCATAGAGCGTTACCTATTTTGAGGGAGATAGTCATAGGTCTTCCAGAGTTCAACATTGAGCAATAGGGAGTATGCAGAGGGTGCACGCTTGGCAAGCATGCCAAGGCTGTTTTCCCAAACAGCGAGCATAGGTCTAAGGAGATACTAGATCTAGTACATTTGGATGTTTTTTGACCGATGTCAGTAGCATCAATTTTAGGTAGCATGTGCTATGTTTCCTTTATTGATGATTTCTCTCGCAATACATGGATCTACTTCTTAAAGACCAAGGATGAAGTCTTTAGCAGGTTTCATGAGTTCAAAGCTCTAGTTGAGAACGAGACAAAGAAGAAGATCAAGGTCTTGATATTAGACAATGGAGGTGAATATACCTTCAAGGAGTTCGATGGTTTCTGCAAGCAGGTAGGAATCAAGAGGGAGTTGACTGTTCCATACAACCCACAGTAGAATGGGGTTGTAGAGAGAAAGAATCGATCCATCATAGGGGTTGCTAGGGCCATGATTCATGACCAGGGCTTGCCGATGTTTCTTTGGGCAGAAGCATACAACACAACAGTCTACATCCAGAATAGGTGTCCTCACAAGATCTTGGAAAACAAGACACCAAAGGAGGCATTCACTGGTGTGAAACTAGAGGTGAGACATTTCCGCATCTTTGGATGTCCAATTTATATCCATGTTTCGGTAGAGAAGAGGACCAAGTTGGAGCCCTCCAGTAGGAAGGGTTTATTTGTAGGATACAGTGAGACTTCAAAAGCTTGCACGGTTTATATTCTAGAGAAGAGGAAGTTAGTAGTGAGCAGAGATGTAAAATTTGAGGAGGACGTTGCATATAGAAAGTCTCATGAACCTGTGCTAGTGATAGATAGAGAATGAGGAGCAAGAAGCTCCGAAGGTTGAGCCAGGGTAACCAAAGACACCAATGGATTCCAGTTCAGGACAACAACCTTCAGGTGAGGAGGTGGAGACATTAGCCCCTTCCAGTTCTATCGAGGAGACCTCGATGGCTTACACAAACATTGAGGGATGCTCAGGAGTATGTTGAGGCTCCTAGCAGCATGATTAGGGAGAGCAGACCTCCAAGGAAGTTTTCAAACTACATGGCATTGACGAGTAACATCATAAATTCAAAGCCTTCCAGTTTTTAGAAGGCAACAAACCAATAGGTTTGGCGGGATGACATGATGGAGTACACCTCCATCATGAAGAATGATTTTTGGGACATAGTGCCAAGACTAGAGGGGAAGTCAAAATTGAGTTCCAAGTGGCTCTACAAAATTAATCATGTTGCAGATGGCAGCATTGAGAAGTTCAAGGCAAGGTTTGTGGCGAGAGGGTTCTCCCCAAAAGAGGGAGTGGACTATGAGGAGACTTTTGCTCCAGTCGCCAGATACACTTCCATAATTCCATTAGAGCAATTATGTCTTTAGCTTCATCTATGGGATGGCAGATTCATCAAATGGATGTGAAGACAACTTTCCTTAATGGGATCATTGAGGAAGAAGTGTACATAGAGTAGCCTCAAGGCTTTGAGGTAAATGGGAAGGAGTCCCATGTTTGTAGGCTAAAGAAAATCTTATATGGACTCAAATAGGCACCGAGAGCATGGTATTACAGGATGGATGGATACTTGCAGAGTGTGGGCTTCGCCAAGAGTAATGCAGATCCTAATCTATATTACATATTTGTTGGAACTGATCTACTCATTTTGGTGCTATATGTAGATGACTTGTTTCTTACAGGTGCAGAGAAGCTCATTGCAGGGTGCAAAGCAGATATGGGAATTGAGTTTGAGATGGACATTGGCATGATGCATTACTTCTTGGGTTTGGAGGTTTGGCAGAGACCAGGGGAGATATTCCTTGGGCAGGGTAAGTATGAAGTTGAGATCCTGAAGAGGTTTCAGATGGAGGACTGCAAAACTATGGCCACACACATGATCACTAATTTGAAGGTGACAGCTTCAGATTCAGAATTGGATCCTACATTGTACAAGCAGCTGATAGGATCCTTGATGTATTTGGTCAACACTCGACTAGATATATGTTTTGTAGTGAACACCTTGAGTCAGTTCATGGTGGAGCCAAGGCAGGAGCATTGGGTAGCAGAAAAACATGTGCTCAGATACTTGAGGGGCACTGTGGAGTATGGTCTGAGATATCTTGGAGATGGTGAAGTGAGGTTGTAGGGGTATTGACAATGCAATCAGCAACATTTGATTGATTTGAGGAATGTTTAAATACATTTCTAAGGTGGTTAATGAACCACCAAATAACTACTTGGAGAGCGCATAGCGCTATTTTATAATAATGGAATAAACCTAATCGAATATGCTAACATCCCCCCTTATTACATTATTGGCAAATACAAAGAGCATTGCGAAACAATTCAAATTTGACATGTGCAAGTGCCTTAGTAAAAATGTCTGCAACTTGCTTATCAGTGGGAATGTATTGGAGCTGAATATGGTTCTTTGGAACTTCATCTCGAATGAAATGACATCGAGTGTCAATGTGTTTGGTACGCTCATGAAAGACTGGATTCTTGACAAGATTCAAAACACCTTGATTGTCACAAAGCAAATGAAGTGGAAGATTATTTGGAAGACCCATGTTCGTAAGAATGCGATTTAACCACATTATCTCGCAGACTCCTCCACTTGCTGCGCGATATTCTGCCTCTGTAGAAGATAAAGCAACCACCTGCTGCTTCTTACTGTGCCAAGAGATAGGTCCAGATCCAAGATGGAAAATGTATCCAGAAGTCGACTTGCGATCATCAATGGATCCGGCATAGTCTGAGTCCGTGTATCCCTGTAAGAAGAACTTGTCATTCTTCTTGTACTCCAGGCCAAAGTCTGTACTACCACGGACATAATGAAGAACTCTCTTTGTTGCTTTCCAATGACTCACCTTAGGTTCCTTCATGAACCTTGAAAGATAACCCACAACAAAATTGAGATTTGGCCTGGTATTTGTCAGATATATGAGACTCCCAATGAGCTGGCGATAGAGAGTACCATCTACCTGTGGTGATTTATCATATCGCGATAACTTAAGTCCTGGCTCCATTGGAGTTGCTTTAGACTTGCAGTCAGTCATGCGATATTTTTCGACCAATGTCTTGGCATACTTCTTTTGTGTTACTCTGATATGATTCTTTTTCTGAGTCACTTCCAAACCAAGACAATAGTGAAGAAGTCCTAGATCTGTCATTTCAAAATATTGTTTCAAATCATCTTTCACTGCATCAATCATGTTCTCTGAACTGCCTGTTATGATCAGATCATCCACATATAGTACCAAAATCACTATGTCAGAACCATTGTTCTTGATATAGAGATTTGCATCTGAAGGACTTCTTTTGAATCCATGTTGCACTAGGTGACTGTCTATTTTGATGTACCAAGCTCGTGGAGCTTGTTTTAGCCCATACAAGGATTTGACCAACTTGCAAACTTTTTGTTCTTGCCCTTCAACCACAAATCCTTCTGGTTGGGTCATGTACACTTCTTCTTGCAGGTCACCATTCAAGAAAGCACTTTTTACATCCATCTGATGTAACTTCCACCCAAACTGAGTTGCCATGGCACAAAGTACTCGAATGGTAGTCATTTTTGCAGTAGGGGCAAAAGTCTCTTCATAATCTATGCCTTATTTCTGAGCATAGCCCTTTGCAACAAGACGACCTTATGCTTATCAATAGTACCATCTGCCTTATACTTCACTTTGAACACCCATTTTCAGCCAATGGGCTTCTTTCCTGAAGGCATATTAACTAGCTTCCATGTATGATTTTTCATGAGAGATGTATGTTCTGCATCCATAGCAGCCTTCCACTGAGGCTCACTAAGTGCATCTTGAACTGTTGTGGGTTCATTCTCATCCAATGCTGACATATAAACCCGTTCATCATCCATATTTGTTTCTCTGTCTTCCTCTTCATCTACAGATAGTTCATCAAATTGTTGGCAAAGCTCGTCAACCTCTGAAGTTGATGCCTCTGCTCTCATCTGCTGAGTCATGGTGCGAGTACAAGGTCGATCTAGAGTTAGATCTGGAAGTGAAGTCAACTTTGAATCTCTCAATGTGCTAGTATACCATTTTGGAACCTTGTTCTGTGGGGGTGGAACCTCTTTCTTAGGTTCCTCTTCCTCTAGGTATACAACTATAGATGTGTTATCTGATGTGAAAGCTTCATCAAATACCACATCTCTACTAGTGTGTGTTTTCTTGGTCATAGGATCTATCAACCAATATCCCTTTGAATGCTCATCGTAACCAAGAAAAATACATTGCAAGGTTTTCTCATCTAACTTCTTCCTCTTTTGTTTTGGTATGTGCATGAATGCCTTACATCCAAAAACCCTTAGATGAGAAATGGAGGGTTTCTTACCACTCCATGCTTCTTGTGGAGTCTTGCCCTGTAGAGCTTTTGTGGGTGCTCTATTCAGGAGGTACGATGCTGTACTCATTGCTTCTGCCCAATACTCATGCTCAAGATGTGCCCCCTTAAGCATACATCGAACCATTTCCACAATGGAACGATTCCTCCTTTCAGCAACTCCATTTTGCTATGGAGTATAGGTGGTGGTCAGCTGTCTCTTAATCCCATGTGCATTCAGAAATGATGAAAATTCCTTGGAGGTATATTCCCCCCTCGATCTGAACGGACGGTTTGGATGGAACATCCAGACTCCTTCTCAACAAGCTTCTTGAACTCCTGAAAGTACATAAATGCCTTTGACTTCAATTGGAGAAAGAAAACCCACATCTTCCATGAGTAATTATCAACAAACAATTGAAAATACCGCTTTCCACCATAGTTGTTTGGCATAGGACCGCACAGATCGGTGTGTACCAACTCCAAAGGTTTCTTAGATCTTGAAGAGCTAACCTCAAACGGTACCCGGCGTTGCTTCCTTGCTAAGCAATCCGAGCATACTGGCAATGTGGATGAAAGGTTGGGAAGGCCTTTCACCATCTCATATTTGCTCAACTCGAGCAAATATCTTGAACTCAGATGCCCATATCTCTTGTGCCAAAGAGAAGTAGCCTCCTTTGTAGTTGCTGCCATGGCAACATGAGGCGTTGAAACGACATCTAAGATGAACAAGCCATGCTTGTATGATCCTGTTGCTACATGCTTTCCCTTTCTAGTGATGAAACATCTCTTTCTGCCCTCCTCAACACTAAAAACAACATCCATGTCTCTATCCAAGATCTGAGGGACGAACAACAAATTGTTGGCCAATCCAGGAACATAGAGAACCTTCTCAATATGACATTTGCCATCTGGAAGAGTGACGGAAACATCGCCTTCACCCTAGACTCGGTAGGTTTTATTTTATAATAATGGAATAAACCTAATCGAATATGCTAACATCCCCCCTTATTACATTATTGGCAAATACAAAGAGCATTGCGAAACAATTCAAATTTGACACGTGCAAGTGCCTTAGTGAAAATGTTTGCAACCTGCTTATTAGTGGGAATGTATTGGAGCTGAATGTGGTGCTTTGGAACTTCATCACAAATGAAATGACATCGAGTGTCAATGTGTTTGGTACGCTCATGAAATACTGGATTCTTGACAAGATTCAAAACACCTTGATTGTCGCAAAACAAATAAAGTGGAAGATTCTTTGGAAGACCCATGTTTGTAAGAATGCGACTTAACCACATTATCTCGCAGAATGCTCCACTTGTTGCGCGATATTCAGCCTCTGTAAATCAACCACCTGCTGCTTCTTACTGTGCCAGGAGACAGGTCTAGATCCAAGATGGAAAATGTATCCAAAAGTCGACTTGCGATCATCAATGGATCCAGCATATTCTAAGTCCGTGTATCCCTGTAAGAAGAACTTGTCATTCTTCTTGTACTCCAGGCCAAAGTCTGTACTACTACGGACATAATGAAGAACTCTCTTTGCTGCTTTCCAATGACTTACCTTAGGTTCTTGCATGAACCTTGAAAGATAACCCACAGCAAAACTGAGATCTGGCCTGGTATTTGTCAGATATATGAGACTCCCAATGAGCTGGCGATAGAGAGTACCATCTACCTGTGGTGATTTATCATATCGCGATAACTTAAGTCCAGGCTCCATTGGAGTTGCTTTAGACTTGCAGTCAGTCATGCGATATTTTTCGACCAATGTCTTGGCATACTTCTTTTGTGTTACTTTGATATGATTCTTTTTCTGAGTCACTTCCAAACCAAGACAATAGTGAAGAAGTCCTAGATCTGTCATTTCAAAATATTGTTTCAAATCATCTTTCATTGCATCAATCATGTTCTCTGAACTGCTTGTTATGATCAGATCATCCACATATAGTACCAAAATCACTATGTCAGAACCATTGTTCTTGATATAGAGATTTGCATATGAAGGACTTCTTTTGAATCCATGCTGCACTCGGTGTCTGTCTATTTTGATGTACCAAGCTCGTGGAGCTTGTTTTAGCCCATACAAAGATTTGATCAACTTGCAAACTTTTTGTTCTTGCCCTTTAATCACAAATCCTTCTGGTTGGGTCATGTACACTTCTTCTTGCAGGTCACCATTCAAGAAAGCACTTTTTACATCCATCCGATGTAACTTCCACCCAAACCGAGCTTCCATAGCACAAAGTACTCGAATGGTAGTCATTTTTGCAATAGGGACAAAAGTCTCTTCATAATCTATACCTTCTTTCTGAGCATAGCCCTTTGCAACAAGACGGGCCTTATGCTTATCAATAGTACCATCTGCCTTATACTTCACTTTGAACACCCATTTGCAGCCAATGGGCTTCTTTCCTGGGACCTGTGTCAGTCGTGTCCGGTCTTGCTGGTTTGTGTATCCGCCTCTACCTTGGAGTGTGGCTTGGAGCAGTTACTCTAACCACCTTCGCCAACGAACACCACATTGCCCAAGCGCCCCAGGCTCTGATACCATATAGATAACTGCCACGTCACCTCTCTGCCTGACCAACGGACGAAAAAAACTTGAGAGATACCCTTTCAAAGGTTTATGAAGTGCAAATAGTTACTTATCCCTCCATGAGAGAAAAAAATGCACTAGGTTTGAAACAATATGCTTATTCCTCCTATTTTAGTGGCAATAAAAAAATTGATTTGGAAAAACAATGAAAAGAATCCTTATCCTCCAAAAAAAAAAAACTTGTTTAAAAAAAATAATGCCACTTTTCAAAATATGGAAAGCCTTAAGGTAAAAAAAATACCTCTCTTGGAAGGCAGTGGGGTTGGAACCCCCGACCTTCGTATCCCTAGAGCCTAGCGCTTGCCGTCGGACCAACTTGGCTAGGCAGACCAGTGAGAACACATAGGCACCACGTACCTCCTATAGTCTCCGATAGGAACCAAACAACAAAAAAAAATATCCGTGTTTGGAACTCCACGGGATTTGACCCCACAACCTGCCGGTGGCGCGAGCCTTATTGCGGGCAACCTTGCCAGTCCGACTACAACAGCCGACGAGGATATGGAAGGAACAAGACATCTTTATTTCTTTCCCCTGACCAGAAAAGCAAAAAAAATAAAAAAATTTGGTTTTGCTTTGTCCCACATGCTTCAGTATGAACGTTCTAGAAGTGGTTTGAGACTTTTCAAATTCTATTTTAAAATTCACTTAAGTGATTTTCTATTTTTAAGTTCACTTAAGTGATTCTATTTTGAAATTCACTTAAGTGATTTTCTATTTTTAACCATACATCTCAAGATGAGATGAGATCTAATCTTAGGGTTAGAGAGATTAGGGTTACCTTTTTCAAAGATAAAAGGAGAAGGTCGAGAGTGTTTTATACACAGAAAGAAGAGAAGGAGAACAAATTGCTGAAGGAAAAACTGCAAGCTTAGGAGGAGAGCGGTGAAATTGCTGGCCAGAAAGGCAGCAAGAGAGTAGGGTGCCCTGTTGTAGTTGTAGCCTCCTTTATTTTGTAATATTTCAGGTTTAGAAATATATTCAACTTCCGCTGTTCATGCTGTTTATTTTTTTCAGCCATCTCTGCGACTGTTGCATGTTTAAATAAATTAATTTCAGATCTGATTTATTTTAAAATAACATAGGACAACAATTATCTAGGGTTACGAAAATTTACAAGAAAAATGGCCAACACAGTATCTAATGATGCTTCCAAGAGATTGGCCTGGACTAAGAGGGCCTGGTTGGATGATCCTAGAAGGACATGGAGTTCGACCCCTCAAGACTCTTATAGCATCCATGGCTGTGGAACAAATAGAAGAGGACAAGAAACTAGTAAGTTGCGCCTGTCTACAACTTGGTATGTGAGGGGTGGCCAAAATCCGACTGCGAAGAACTGCAATCTTGTCTTGTCTCAAGCAAGGATAAAGAATTGAATCCCTACTAGCCACTCTTGTATGCAAACAAGGGCACACAAATTTGTCAGTGACATTTTGGATAGTTGTAGCTTCAAATGAGCGCTTATTACTCTTGATTGTAGAGATAGAGTGAAAGAATGAGGTGATTAGTCAAGTAGTAGTCTGTCTCCCCTATAATAACTAATGTCGAAGAGTGATGGCTTCCCTAAGGTAAAGAGGCAAGCATCGTGTGTGCAAAAAGAATGCTTATTATTGTTGGTCAAAGAGTGCTTGTTAGTCAAAGCATATGTGTTGCAAATAGTGTAGGATACATGTTGTGCGCACAATGTATCCATCTACATTTGTAACTATTCCCACTATGTATTTTGGTTATATAAGTGGTAATGGAATTATATTGCAGTGTGTTGTATTCCATTTCTACATTTTGGTGCCATTGCCTATTCGAAGTTGAGTCGAGTTTGGTGACATTGAGTTGTGACAACCATATCACTTGGGAAGTTATGCAATGACAACAATGGGATGATTACAATGCAATTGATGAATGGTGTAGTTTCCCTTGTGAGGAAGGAAGATTGGAGGTTGCAACAGAAGATGTAGCACGACGGTTTGTACTCCACTCTTGGAGGAACAATTTGATTTGAAAGATTTATTGATCAAAAATGACTGTAATCATCTTATTAATGAAGGATTCAGTTTGTAAATAGGAAAGCCTATCCTGTTCTAGATTGCTATCCTTCACATATAGACTTATCTCTCCACAAAACATTTGTATAGCAATTCCATATATTGCAATCACATGTACGACACTCCATTGTACGATACTTCCACTTGCATGGCATGCCACTTGTACGACATATCACTTGTACATAACTTCCACTTGTATGACATGCCACTTGTACAACACTTCCACTCGTATGACACGCCACTTGTACGATACTACCACTTGTATGACACGCCACTTGTACAACATTTCCACCTGTATGACACGCCACTTGTATGACACTTTTGCTTGTACGACACGCCACTTGTACTACACTCAAATTGTGGCTTTAATTCTGCATACAGAACTTGGAAGGAACAACTATAGATCTACCTACTACAACAATCAACAATGACAACACTCATAATATACATGCAAATACAATAGATGAAGGATGAAATGAGTAGATATTGCATTAACTCCTGCCTGTATGACACTTGCATTACATCTTTGTTTGCTATACTACGCAAGGTATCTCTCCTAGAACAATGTTTGTGCAAACGTATCTAGTCTCTCTATGTCTATGGTCATTGATAATACGATTGTCTGTGATTCATGGTTCATACAAGATGGATACCGCCTCAAATTAATGGGGGGGCTATTTCTCTTTGAGGGCTGGTAGTTAATAGCAACTACCATCCAAGACACATCATCTCTAAATTGGTGATAACTACCCTACTTTTGCACATACACTTAATTACATGCATTATACCGTACACGTTACAAACTTTAAGTATCAAAATGATGACGTCACAACTTGTGACATCATACAATTATTACATTAACACAATTTTAGAATATGCACACTTGACTTAGCACATTTATTTTCCTATTCTATTTCTTTGGCTTAGGCACATTCAAACTAGTGCCTACATCTACCCTACTCCTGGGGATTCAGGTTCTTCTAAGGTTGAGGTGTGGTAGCAAGTACACCTCCTAGCTCCTAGATTTGCAACTTCAAGGCCTCAGTTTCTCCTTTCAATCATTTGGCGTAATATTGGTATCAATATTGTAAGTCGTAATGGTTTGAATTCTTGAACTTTGCCAGCTTTGCCTTCAACTCAACCTCTCTCTTTGCAACTTCAGCTTCCCTATTGGTTGCTTCAACTTCTCTCTTGCTACAATCGCAAGTTGCTCATCCCTGTCAGCTATCAGTTGAACCCAGTGAGTGATTTCATGCTTCTTTGCCTCCAGCAATTGCTCCCTCACTGCACACTGACTTCAACTATCCAATCAGCTGATGCTTCTCCTCTTGTACTTTTGTCTTAGCCTCTACCTCCTTTTTTAGCTATGCTTCGATATCCTCCTACACCTACCGAAGTTGTGCCTCCACTATCTGAACCTAGTTAGCTAGTTCTTCCTTCAACTTCTGGTCGCAAATTGTCTGCTAAAACTTCTCCAATCCTATAGCTAACCACTGAATCAAATATGCCAAGAAATTCATTCTGGCATATGTCTTAACCAACTCAGGTGCAAGTTTGACATACTTGACACTTGAATCCCCCTCAAGATAGGTCACCAAACGTCCTTTGTCCACATACACTTGTGTTGGATGTTGGTAAAGTACCTGAGTTTCCTCTAGCAGGTTCTTCAATCCTAGCATCGACTTAACACTGCCTGTCTCCAGCTTCCATGGTTGTGTTTGATGAATCTTGACAAACTTCTTCATATGCTCTTCATTGCAAGCCCAATGCACCAATTTGGTTAATTCATTTCCCAACCTTAGCTGGCACAATCGTCGGCCTCCCACCCAACCTACTTGGAACTCAGTACGCATTTTCTCGAATGTTCTAGTCAACTTGTTGAAAAATGTATCAACCTGCTTATTTATCCTTTCTCCTAGAACTTGTAGTCTCCTTAGGCTTGGCACTTCAATAATGAAATTCTCACTACTTCTCTCTGCCAATTCTATGTAAGTATCATCTCTGGTGGTAGTTTCCTCCAGATCGTCCCCACCATGACCTGTCAGGTTGATTTGTCGTTTGGCTGCCTTGCCCTCCTGAACCTCTCCACTTGTATCGGTAGTCCTTGCTTTTGCCACTATCCCTTGTCTCCTCTCCGGTTCTTCCTCCAACGGTTGGCTAATTTCACGTTTTTGCCACACTCTAAATTCTGATGCATTCTGCGTCCCTTTATTCCTCCTTTCCTCCGACACAATTGCTCTCGGCGTCGTCTCCTGTGTTGTAGATGTTATTTCCATGGTAGAGAAACTCAGACTTGACAAAAACTTGGCAAGGCCGAATAGGGACTTGGACTTGGACTCGGCAAAAAAAACTCTGAAAAACTCTGCAAAAAAAAAAAACGAGGAAAATGCAATTTTTCATTGGATTTTTTTCATGCATATCACAATTAATTAACATTATACAAATCCAAAATTAATATTGTGAGTGATATAACTTTAAACTGCACATAAAAGTGAGAAAACAACTTCAATTAAAGAAATTTGAATGCCTTCAAAATTCAAATATTTTGTATTGCTTATAATATAAAAAGGTACAAAATTCAAATTACAAAACATGTCAAAATGCCTCAATAGGCCCACTTTCTAATGTCTAAAAATGCCTTTGCCCTTTGCCCTAGCAGAAGCTCTAGTCCTCTCTCTTTGCGACTGTGCTTGTGCCTCTTCTCGTGCCTTTGTTGCATCCATTGAAAAGAGAGGCTCTTGCTGTTGTTCCTCTTGCTTTGTGATCCATTTAGATGATGGATCAATCTCGTCTAAATCAATGGCTTTGTAATTTGTTCCTGCAATACTTTTATGGTGGAGGCAAAGGTTGTAATGAATAAAAACAAAATCATTTAACTTTTGTTGCGTAAGTCTATTGCGCTTCTTGGAGTGAATGTACTCAAACATACTCCAATTGCGCTCACAACCTGAAGAGTTGCATGGTTGACAAAACTTTCATGGCTAAGTGTTGATGATTGGGTGTATATGCACCAAAGTCCTCCCACCATAAATCTAGAAAAACCAAGAAAAAAGAATAATAATTTAAGTAAAATCGTAAATTGTGATTATTTTTGAAAACAAAATCAATAATATTTTGATGAGGGTTACCTGGCCTCAAAGTTGACCTTTCTCGAATGCATTATGTGGATGTGAAAAGGATGCCCTCACATCTATTATAAACTTGCAACTCATCTTGTATCAAATTGCGGGTGTGTTCATTTGGCACCATCTGGTCAAGGCATTGTTGAAGGCCCGACATCACCTCATAGCCGTCCTTGAATGAATCATCATAAAAAAATTAGGGTTGAGGTAGTACCCCGCTGCATGTAGTGGGCTATGGAGCTGAGAAGTCTATCGCTGGTCAATAATTTCCCAAATGGGATTGTATCTAGGATCGGAATAATTATAAAATGAAGCAATTGCCTCTTTCGCCCTATCCATAGCCTCATATACATATCCCATTGGTGATTTTTCTCCATTAACAAGACGAAGAACCCTCACCAAAGGCTTTGAAACTTGAAGTTAAATGATACATTTTAGTTATTGTTAGTAACTTAGCTATTTGAAATTTGGATTACAATTTAAAATTTGCAATTGGAAAAATAATTTAAATTTAAAAAAATAAAAAATAAATAAAATAAATAAAATAGAACTTAGTCTTATAACTTGATTACCTCATGCATAGCTGTCCAGAAGGCCTCAAAGATATATTCGTGCGTCTTCTAGCCCTCACTAGAGAGTCGGTATCTAGTAGTCTTTGACATTCCACTTCTACCTAGTCCATAGTCAGAGCACTTAGTTGGTAGTAGTTGGTAGAGTATAGAAGGGCAAAAATTTGTCATTGTGTGGTATAGTCCATTATGATTGTCTTTTTGAGCTGATTGTTCTGATCTATAGCTCCCATAAGCTTTTTTCGGAGGCCAAAATTCACCATTTTGTGGTATAGCCCACTTTGATCGTCTCTTCGAGTTGATCGTTTTGATATATAACACCCATAAGATTTTTTGGGAACCCCAGGGTACCAAAAAAATGGTTGGAGCTACTAGAGGTGCCCAAATAGAGCAAATAAGTGACAATTGGTAGAGCAACTTGACAAAGCAACAAAAAGTATGGAACAAGCTAATATCTAAATTAGACAAATTGGATAAAATAGATAACTTTGAGAGCCATATACAAGGCTTAAATATCAAATACGACATAGAAAATAAGTTATCTAGAAATCAGGGAAGCAGTTTCGAGAGTAGAGCATGAAATGCCTTGCCCAATAATACTAGTCATAGAATGCCAAAGCTAGATTTCCCCAAATTTGATGGAAAGGACCTCACCTGTTGGTTGTATCAGGCCGAACAATATTTTGCTCTTCATGATACCTTGGGAATAAAGGCTCACTATAGCATCCTTCAAATTTGAACATGAAGCCATCCAATGGTACCAATGGTTGGTGAATATGCATCCACATATCACTTGGGAAGACTTTGAGACACAATTACTCACCCATTTTGGACACAGTGAGTATGAGGATTTTATTGGAGCCCTCACCAAGTTGAATCAAACCAACGGTCTGAGTATCAAACATAGTTTGAAAAACTGGTAAACCACACAAAGGGCTTGAGTGAAGAATTTTCCAAAGTTATTTCGTTAGGGGGTTAAAGGAAGATATTCGAGCTGAGGTGAAAATGTTTAAACCAAAAAGCGATAGCAGTAGTAGGTCTGGCTAGATTGGCTGAAGATAAATTCGCAACTTAGAGCGTATTTCTAGACCTCCACAAGCTTGACCCTTGCTTCCATCCAAGACATCATCAAACCCTACCAACAAACCGCCCCAAGAAAACGTCTTACCTAAGAAGAAATGGAGGCACGAAGGGACCTCCACAAGTGTGACTTCGTAGATCATACGTACGGGAAGGAACGAAAAAGGCAGCACACCTGCCCTTGGCCTTCAGAGAACGGGCAGAATGCCTTTTTTGCGGTAACTCTGTACGAGTTTGGTCTGATTGACCTACCTCAGCGGTGGAGGTATGACCCGCTGAATGTTTTTAGAGACAAAATCGGAGTGAAGAGCTTTCACTGCTGTCCTTGCCCGGACATCCAGAAGCAACGCAATAACCCTTCTAGGCTTGACCTAGAATGGGACATAGAAAGGATGGTCTCCTTCCCTCCGTGGCATGAATTCTACATAATGGAGGCCGAGTACAACCCTTCGCCGAATCCGGCACACGACCCTGACGACCGAGTGTTCAAGGCGATGAAAATCAAAGTGCCAGAATGGTCGAATGAGAAAATCGCGAACTGGTGGATCATGAGGGTCCACAATGGAAAGGGAGCATCTGACCCAACGTTGCTATTGGATCAAAATTTCTTCGTGGCGTTCGACAAGTATTATGAAACCTACCGGCTCGTCTTCTTCGACAACATTGTGCCTATGAGTACTCAAAGCCCTAGCACGGTTGAAGACGCGGCGGCCACACCAGAGCAGCGTACTAGTCTGGTGCCACTTGTCAAAGGTAAAGGTAAGCGGCCGCTCCTAGAAGAAGAGACCACTCCAAGGAAAAGGGCTGCTCCTGCTACACCTGTGCCCCATAACGTTGCAAAGAAACCTCGGACTACTACGACCCGCCCCTCTGACGCAAACCCTCCGACAGCATCAACAGCCATAGGAGGAGGCGCTTTAGAAGTGTTCGCTCCGACGCAGCAGGTGCAACATATCCAACAGACGCAACAGGTGCAACTCGAAGTTCCGTTCATCAATCTGGAGGAAGAGGCATCAGACAAGGAAGGAGGAGCATGTCCAATAACGCAGCAGTTCACCACGTCGGCTCTGGAGACATCCGAGCCCGCAGGTGTGTCTTTTGTTCCTTTCTTTCTCTCATCCGCCCCTCTAGAAACCCCCCTTCCTGGCGCCGAAACCCTATTGTCCACCCAAATCGCATTCGGCGTCCCTGCTACAGTCATTCCCACCCCTTTGTTTCAGTCGCAGCCTCATTTTTCCTTGCCCGCAGTTTCTCAGTCATTTGAAACTTTTGCGTTGGTCTCCAACGCATTCACCTTCCCAGTAACTTCCATTTTTGCCTTCCAGGGTTTGGTTCATTCAGTCGCAGCATCCGATGCCGCAGTGAGTCTTGGCCAATCTTCGCCTGTTCCCCCTCAGTCATCACAACAGTGACCTCTATGGAAATTCCTCCCCCTGATCCTAACATTCCAATTATAGCCGTGCAAACCCCGACACCTCCTAGGGTCACTGCAGTCGATGCACCTGATGAATCGAGCCCTCAAGAAGCTCTGTTTCCCCTCACGCCACTCTTTGGAGTACAGGAACCCATGGAGCTGGAGTTCTGCCAGGAGAGCCCAATGACAGAAAGTATTCGTCGAGCACAACATAATTCCTCGACTTGGCTCAAGGGCATGAAAAAATGCGCAAGCACTGGTTTGACCAGAGAAAAGGGCCATGTTTGATCCTCAAAATATTCAACTCCACAGAATGGAGAAAGTGCCCAAGGTCCAGAAGCCATTGGAAGAAATGACGACAACAGACTATTCTTATCGTCATATGGTGGAAGATTTGAAAACTGTTGATCCCGCGGAGAAAGTTGGGAACATCCATGTTGAGGCAACATCCCTTTACTTCCAGGTGGAGCATTTCAAAACTCGCTGCTACGAGGTTGAGGCCAAAAATATACAATTTGAAGAGACCTTGGCACTCACGAGGGGGAAGCTTGAGGAGGAGCAGTCCAAAGTGGAACAGTTGCAGCAGCGGGTAATCAATCTGGAGCAAGAGGTGGAAAGCTACAAGAAAGATTCTGAAGAACGCCTCAAGGTTCAGAAAGAAGCGCAAAGCCAGCTGCAGGTTTTGGACGCTCAAATTCAGGAGCTACAAGCCAGATTGACAGAAAAACAGAGCCAACAGAGGTCCTATCAAAGGATTGTGTCAAAGAGGTGCGCAGTCGCTTCCTGGCCAACTTCAAAATTAGAGCGCGCAAGGCAGTAGCACTCCTGGCGTTCATCTGGGAGGCCAAGCAGTTAGTCTCCCACGACGCTTCCATCGTAGAGGATGCCGAGGGGGACACTGACCAATGGCTGGAGTTGGCCATGAAGGCGCAAACCCTAGACAAATCGGGCATCCAACTTGCCCCGATGTGTGACCTTGCTCGGTCATGGACGACTGCAAATATAACCCTGAGATCTTTCTTCAAAAATGCCAAGGCGGCTCGAGGTATGATGGACATGTTTGAGAGAGAAAGAAAGCTTTCTCTAATGTACTTCGAGACTCTGGCATAGAACGGTTTCCCGGGCTTCACTGATGAGGGAGACCGTATTTTGACAGAAGAGCTGCAATCAGTTTGGGAATCCTTTGAAAATGATACCTCAGAGATTGACAGTTTGGAGGAGCCCATTACTGAGCTTTAGGTGATGCAGTATATAGTCAGATTCGCGCGAATGGAGGCTTGTCTTGTGGACCTCAGCGAGAGGTTTAATTATGTTGACGTTCGCTAGCTTGAAACTTTCGGGTACCTGATTCGGGAGCTCCAGAAGCGTGACGCGATAAACGAAGACGATTGGGGCCTGGTCCAAGCGACTTATGACCGCATTCAGGATGAGCTCGCGCCACCCGAGCCTCCTCAACAATAAGGAGAAATCCAAGCGCAAGGAGAAATCTAGGCGCAAGAAGAAATTCAAGCGTAGGAGGAAGTTTCGACTTAGGAAAGGCGAAAGCTATGAGCCTCAAGAAGACGCAGACCAAGAGCCTCAGGACGAGGGAGATGAGCGCCAAGACAAGGTGCCTGGACGCGAAGAGGAGCAACACAGTGCGAACCAAGAGGAGGAGAAGGAAACAGGAAGAGAAGAGTCGGAGGAAGAGTCTGCTGCTACTAGCGAGCATTCAGAGAGCGATAATGATGATGACTATGTACCCAACGGATAAGGCCTGGGGTTTCAACATTGAGGCGAGCTCAATTTCCCCGCGAGCCGCTAGGGATGTCATTTCTGCAACATTATACATATTTTGCTGTCCAGTAATTTCTGCTTCCCAGAAACTCCATCCTTACTGTTCAAAATGCATTTTTCTCTCCAGAGTTTTGCTGTTAGAATTCTCTTGGCTGCACCTAAAGCACTGTGCAGTTGTTTCTGTTCACTTATCATGTAGGGTGCACATCTTTCGGAAGGCGAGGGCAGTTTGCATTGTCCCCAGGTGCAGGTCAAGTATGAAAAGTATGGAAGGCGCAGGCTAGTTTCGGTCTGGAAGGCAGTAAACCTCAGCTTCGCAAAACAAAAACGCTAAGTGTTGATGAAGGTTAAAGCGCACCAACAGCCAGCGCAATGCCTTTGCGCTCTTCCTGAGGAGCGCATTATTGTTGCGCACCAAGTATTAGCGCAAGAAAAAATTCATGCAAAGGGGAGCGCAACCCACTTTGACCAGTGAAAGCGCAACACCAGGTTTCAAGGAAAAACGGCTGAGTGTCGATGAACAACGTTGCGCTCACTTCTACAAGTGCTAAGCTGTTGCGCTCCTGTTCAGAGTGCTTCCTGCTTTGACTTTTCAAAGCGCAACACAGCTCCCAAAGAGAAGACCCCAGGATGTTGCGCTTAGTTTTCGGAGCGCCAAGCAGTGTCGCACTTGATTTGAGCGCAATGCCTTTTGACTGGTCAAAACCCAACACTGTTTCCAAGGCATCAAGGCGTTGCGCTCCATTTCTCCAGCGCAAGGCAAATGCGCAATAAGCTTACGCGCTTTAGATGTTGATTGTTCAATGCCGACGCGCCTCTCGATGCCCCAAACACTTGCGCTCCATTTCTCCTGCGCAAGGCGTTTGCGCTCCATTCTCGTGCGCTTTGGCGGTTAACTTTTCAACGCCAACACTACCTCCTGTGCGCCAGGGACTTCCGCTCCATTTTCGAGCGCTGTGCAGATGCGTATTGAGTTAGCTGCGCTTCGCCTCTTGACTTTTCAACTCTGGCATTGGTCCCGAGGCAGCAAGGTGCTTTCGCTGCAGTTTTAAGAGCGCGAAGCAGTTTCAGGCCAGGAAACAACGAAATATAAGCAGCGCTTGCATCTAGCGCCTATTCTTTTCCAGCCCCCTTGCCAAAATTTCTCAGAAGTGCTTCCCATCAGCGAGTCAAGGTGTATCCTTATCCATCCAAGCACAGTCGGTCTGAGAAGTTTCCAGACTGGACGTTCTAGGATTTCAAAATCTTATCTTTCACGGAAGCGGTTCCAGCGAGTGAGGAGGCAGCGCCAGCAAGCCAAGCCTGTCAGAGCATTGAAGGGGTTCAACTGCATTTCAAGGAGTCATTAGTCCCGACCATGCCTAATTACTATTTCATGACTGTAATTCCTTAAATCTTATCTTGGCTGCCACCGCCACATTTTGTAGGTGTGCATTTAATATTTCAAGCCACAGAAATCCCTATATAAGCCTGCTATTTTATTGTAAAACGATGTATGTTTGCTAGAAGCTTGATGTAATCCGAATTCTGCTATCAATACAGCTGATGTCTAGCTCTAACTTTGGACTTCTATTTTGTGTGTATGTCTTCTATTGCTTATCTTCTATTAATTCTTTGGTTTATCTGTAGGCTTGAATTCTAGTATCTGGATTTAACTTCTGATAAAACGGGAACTCTGGAGTAGCCCTGGAGATTACGCATGTCAGCTGCCTAGTTTTAATTTATGTTAGTTGTCTGTATTGAGTGCTATTTGATTTGGGGTGCAGTAGAGTTATCGTGCTGTTAGTCCATCACCCCTGTTCTATTTGGCCTGTGGCCATATTTCCCATCTCTTTAAGTCATTTCCCATTTCTTTCTTGCTCTCTATCCTCAAATCCCCCCAGTTAGAATTGCAAGGGAACCAGCCTCTCTCTGGAGATTGGCATGGGAGGCATTTCTTCCTCTCGGCCTTTCAATGTTGGTCGGGTCTAGGGCGCATGAATAGACAAATTCATACCTAAGGCAGATCTCTGACCAACAGCTTCCCGTTTGAATATCTGTTTTACCCTTGGCTTCTTCTTTGGATTGTTCTTCTGCTGATGTCGTTCATTTATCCACTCAACACTGTTGGTGCTAACTCCAACAATTCTCTGGGAGGATCCAGTCTACGAATATCCACTTTCTTCTGTATTGCAACATAAAAAATAAATATCAATCGCATGGAATACCATTGAGAAGTTCTTCGTGCTACGCATCGAGAAAGACTTAATGCGAGATGATAGGTACGTTGCCCAATCATAGGTTTGACCCTTTTCGAGTTCTTGCATGTACATAATCAACCATATGGACAACTTTTAAGCCCTTTGTTCTCTAGACAACCTTGTCATTATTACATTTATTATGCATTGCAGCCCTTCGTTTTTCAATTGGTATTGCTTAACTCCTCTACTTCCATGCGACATCAATGTCTACGCCTCGTCCTTATCCAAAGTTGTAACACCTTGAATTAGCTGCCTACTTCGC
Source organism: Wollemia nobilis (assembly GCA_028583015.1). Taxonomy (NCBI): domain Eukaryota; kingdom Viridiplantae; phylum Streptophyta; class Pinopsida; order Araucariales; family Araucariaceae; genus Wollemia; species Wollemia nobilis. The sequence continues at coordinate 3,274,505 of JAQPPZ010016675.1, forward strand.
TTGGAATCTACCACTTAACAATTGGACTTCCTTGTCTTGGCAATCTGAATGTTCTCCAAAAGTTTTCTTCAGAAAAAACAACAGTTAACTACCTACTCCCCACTCACACTTTGCTTGCATTCTTCTTTGGGTTGTAGGTTTCTAGCATCTGCAACAAGTACTCTTTGAAAAAATCTTTATCAAAGTTTGGTACTTGCACGATAAAATTGACGACTCCTTGCAGCTTTTGCCATAACACATGATCCTTTGGGCCTTTTTGCCACCATGTTCAAGAGTACTCTCTTGTGGAGTGTATCCATGTGATATCTTTTAGGGTACTTGTTCTTTCTCATTCTACTTGACATCCTTTCCTCTTCCTTCCAGAATGCTCTCCTCTTGATGCCGTGCTTGCCTCTCTTGAGCCCGTCCCATCTCGAAATCATACTCCCGTTCACTTGCTTCACTTGCTTGGGAATGTCCTTGCCAATGCCTTCTTCGTTCTTCAAATGCAGACTCTTGTGGCGTTCTTCTTTGTTGCTATACATATTTGATCCTCTCATGAATTAAGGGTCTCTTATTCATCTTTGAAAATTGCTTTTGACGTCACTTCTGTCAATTTCCCCATCAACCTCTTCCTTTAGACGACGCTTGTCTGACTCTGACAACGCTCTCAATGCTTATGATGGCGATGATGGTGACAACATTACTTGTGACGACAATCTATGACGACACCCTATGATTGCAGTTTGTGACAACACCCTATGATGACAATCTTATTTGTCGACGTCTATGATGGTAGCTTGCTTGCCAATGGAAGCTTCTCGTTAGATGACATAGGTGCTTCTGTAGATAGCACGGTCTTCACTTGGCCAACTCCTTTTGCAATCTCTAGACAAATTTCTCCAATGATACCCCTCTGGCTTCCCTAACCTCAGATGACAACTCTTTGCCCCTCTGACGGCAGCTTCTTCGGCCCTTGGCCTCTATCGATGTTTTATCGGTAACAGCGCCAACTCATCCATATTTGACTGCGAATTTCTTAGCAACAATTACCCTTTTGTGCACTATGCATATAAAATTTTATGAAGCCTTCATAAATATCAGCCATCTTTTTTGTGCATACGACTACGACCTCCTTCGTCTGTTTTTTTCTCTTAGTTTTGGTGCATAGGTACTTTCTTCTCTTTAGTCTGAAACCCTTGCTATGGCGTCCTTCCGTTGCCTGCAATATTGGCGATCACTCAAGGTGTCTTAGTCTTCTGCACTTCGCTGCAACTCTACTTGAATTGTACCTTCACCTTCCCTATTCACCCCTATTTATATTGTTGCCTCATGCAGTTACCGTCCATGCAAACCATTAGCCAACAACCACTTCGTGTTCCAACTGCCACATGATTGTTACCTCATCACCTTGCATGTAATTTTCGTCATTTTTCCTGCTTTTGTCTTTTTCCTACTCTTTTGTTTTTTTCTGCTTTTTATTTTTATTTTAATCATTTTTCAACTATTTACATTGTGGCCCCTGTTGCCATTTTTCAAGGGGTGCATAATTTTTTTCCTTTTCTGAAAAATCAGTTATCTCCTAGATTCGTCCCTAAATCGCAGCAGCTGGGCGGCAATCCGAAGTGAATCTTACAGTTTAGGGCGCTTCAGAGTGAATCCGGGAGGGTTTGAAAATTGTTGTTTGTTGTTGGTTTGTCTAAGTGTGATCCGCCCCAAAGCGCTGCAGTTTTGAGTGCTTCAGGGCAATTTCTCAGGCCTTGTGCGCATTAGAGTGTTTCCGGATAGTTGGGAGAAAGGGGGTAAAAGGCCGCCATGATAAATTTTGCTAAGTATGATTTTGCCCCAAAGCGCTCTAGTTTTGAGCGTTCTAGGGCTAGTCTCCTTGTCCTGGGCGCTCTAGAGCACCTTTTCGGCCGAATTGAAAAAATGTTTAAGAGATGTTTTTTTGGCTAAGTCTAGTTTTGTGCCCCAAAGCGCTCTAGTTTTGAGCGCTCCAGGGCATCTTCCTATTTTTGTCGCGCTTTGGAGCAATTTTGAGACTGCCCAGGAGGAAGCAAAGAGGCCCAATGTAATGTCCCTTTTTTAGGAACAACAAACCCTTACTACGAAAATGCAGAAATTAAGTACAGCAAGGAAATAACTCAGAAATTGCTCATAAAATAACACAAGTATGAGGAGAAATCAGCCAGTATCATATATTAAATATTGCCAAACCAATATAACAGCTGGAATGGACAAATGGGTCCTCAAGGAACTCAAAATGCAGATACAAACTCCCACAAGTGGGACGAACTAACCCCAAGGCTGAACAGATGCAAAAACTCCTCAAAAATGACCCCAAATACAAGCGTAGGGTTTGGGGCTGCCAACAGATCTGAAACACATGACACAAATGCTCCCAAAAATGCCACGAACTCCTCAAAGATGCCTCTTTTTGTATTTTTGATATTTTAGGGCAATAACACCTGCAATGATATTGCCAAGACCCCAACCATGCACCTCCAATGCACTATGGGAATGAGCAAGACCTGCAATCTCAACTCATGGAACCTCTAGGGTATTTCAATATTCAATTCTGATATCAACATAACATGCCCAAAATGGGACGTCTCACTCCCTTATATAGGGTGAGGTTCTAATTTGGAGTTGACATCTCCCAACCCTAAAATCACTTAAAGTGCCTTATTACAACATAAAAACATAAAACATAAATAAACACAACTTAAGTTATGTCTCCTAGTCACATGAACCCCTTTTTCACTTTTATAATTAAGTGTAGGAGACATTTACAAAAAATATTTATTTTTGGGACATTACAAGTCCACCCTCCTCAAATTGCTTGTCCTCAAGCAAAGTCAAAGCTGGAGCATCTAAAATTTCTGCACCTTCCCAAGTAGCATCCTCCATAGGCAAGTCCTTCCACTTCACAAGATATTCTTTGACAGTCCTACTCCTAAGCTTTCTCTCCCTTGTCTCAAGGATCAATTCAGGTTCAAGAATGAGCTTTCCTTCATCATCAAGGGGTGGCAAATCTGAAGATGGCTGAATATGTTGGCCCAAGGCCTTCTTCAAACAAGAAACATGGAAGACATTATGTATTTTACTTCCACTTGGAAGTTCCAAAGCATATGCAACCTGTCCAACCTTACTCAACACCTTGTAAGGTCCATAAAATTTGGGTTTGAGTTTTTCTGCTCCACTTCTTTTCAATGTAGACTGTTTGTAGGGCTGCAACCTAACATAAACCAAGTCTCCCACCTCAAATGAGCGCTCACTACGCTGCTGATCTGCATACTTCTTCTGCTGATTTTGTGCCGTAAGAATATTGTCCTTCAAAGCATTAAGAATATCTTGATTTTCTGCTGCAAAGTCTCTAGCTTTTTGGACCCTTGAATCACCAAAAATCAGATCTGAAAAGTGTGGGGCATCATAACCATAAAGTGCCTTGAATGGAGACATTTTTATGGACATATGATAAGTAGAATTGTAGCAATATTCACCAAGGTGCAGCCATTTAACCCATGCCTTTTGTTGACCTGAAACATAATTTCTCAAATATCCTTCAAGCCATTTGTTAACAATTTCAGTTTGCCCATCAGTTTGGGGATGGTAGCTAGTACTAGGAGTCAATTTAGTACCACATAGCTTAAACAATTCTTGCCAAAACATGCTCAAAAATCTGCTGTCCCTATCACTCACAATGGATTTAGGCAAACCATGCAATCTGAAAACTTCTTTAAAAAACAAATCAGCAACTTGTATGGCTGTACAAGTTGTTGAAATGGCATAGAAATGAGCAAATTTTGTCAATCTATCAACAACAACAAATATGCAATCCTTCATGTATACCTTGGGCAAACCAGTAATGAAGTCCATGGAGATACTTTCCCATTTCTGATTGGGAATAGGAAGTGGCTGAAGTAAACCAGCTGCAAATTCATGTTCCCCCTTGTTTTCTTGGCAAATAACACATTCCTGAACATGCAAGAAGACATCCCTTTTCAAACCCTTCCAATAGAATCTTTCTCTAACTTGTTTGTAAGTCTTGTAGAAACCTGGATGGCCTACAAGTGGAGCATCATGCATGGCTGTAATTAAAGCTTGTTTCAGCTTTGATTCAGGTACTAAAAACACTCTTCCCTTGCAAAAAATCAGTCCTTCTTTATGGCTGAACCTGTCATCTTCAACTTGCCCATTTATTAGTTTAGAACAAAAATCATTCTTTGCATATTCAGCCATAATTTTCACCTTCCAATCAGCAGAAATAATGGAAAGAGAATGAAAAGTAGGGTGCCTAGAAAGTGCATCAGCAGCTGAATTCTTCTTACCCTTTACAAACTCAATTTCAAAATCATATGATTGCAACTTTGTTACCCATTTCTGCTGTCTTTCATTCAGTTCAACTTGCCCCAAGAAGTATTTCAAACTGTTATGATCAGTTTTGACCACAAACTTGCCACACACTAAGTATTGCTTGAATTTGGTCGAGGCATGCATGATAGCTAGCATCTCTTTATCATAGATGCTGAAAGTTTTCTCCACATTTGAGAGCTTTCTACTCTCATAAGCAATGGGGCGTCCTTGTTGCATAAGTACAGCTCCAACTCCAACACCTGAAGCATCACAAGCAATAGTAAAAGCAACAGAAAAATCAGGAATAGCAAGTAAAGGAGTGGAAGTCATTACATCTTTCAGCTTTAGAAAAGCTAAAAGAGCCTCATTGGACCATGAAAAGGCCCCTTTCTTAGTTAATTCAGTAAGGGGGCAGCCAAAGAAGAAAACCCCTTAATGAACCTCCTGTAGTAACTGCATAAACCCACAAAACCCCTCAATTCCGTTAGGTTGGATGGTATAGGCCATCTTTGTACAGCTGAAACTTTAGTTTGATCAACCTTCACCCCATCTTTGCAAATAATGTGCCCACTCTCAAGTAAATCAGCAATGGTCTTTTCAATCTCATCTTTGAAAACCTTAGGATGCCTATAAGGTTTAATTATGACAGGTTTACTATTTGCTTCCAATTCAATAACATGCTGAAAACCTCTACTAGGTGGCAAACCTTTAGGTAGGTCAGAAAATACCTTAAGATGTTTTTGTAGTAAACCTTGAATTTGAGGATGATAGGTGGCTGATTTTTTCCCTTCTGAACTGAAAATTACAGCTGCCCACTCAACGTCCTTATGCCTTATCATCTTCTCCATTCTTTTGTATGAAACCTCCAAAATTTTGCAAGAATCTTTTGACCCATTTTCCTTGATTCCTTGCAACACCACATCTTTCCCTTCAAGCACAAATTTCAGTTCTAATTTCTGATAATTAGTAACATAATCACCAAGTGAATACAACCATTGCACACCCAAAACCATATGTGGAATACCTCCTAAGGGAAAAACAAAGAATTGCTCATCTACTTCCATGTTGCCAAAATTAATTTTTATGTTTCTTACCACTTTGTTGCATGTGATAAGATCACCATTGCCAATAGCAACACTAAAACCAGGAATGATAGCTGTAGGAAGATTCTTTCTAGTGGCAAACTTCTCATCAACAAAATTGTAAGTAGCACCACCATCTATTAAAACAATAACCTTTTCATCAAAAGATCTACCTGGTACCTTAATAGTGCGAAACTGATTCAGCCCACTTAAAGTGGCTAGGGAACCTTCGAGAACTTCCTCATACTCCCTTTGTGCTTCCTCTTCCAAGGGTGTCTCATCTCGCCTCATAAAAATCAGGATTATCAGAATCAGAATCAGAATGTAATTCAATGATTTTCATACCTCCTTCTCTGCATTTATGACCTCTTTGCCAAGGAGACTTGCAAATGAAACACTTGTTTTGTTTCCTTAGCTCATCTTTCTCTTCTTGTGTCAAGCGTGGGCCATTTGGGGGCTTATTAGGTGGCTGAAAACCAGATCTGAAACCTTCTCCATGCGTGGGATTCCTGCCATAAAAATTTCTCTCATTTCCACCTTGCTGCGTGAGGTTTCCTTGCTGCCCATACTGCTGTCCAAAAACTGTTTTTCTGGCTGCAAAAGGTGGTCTAGCAGGTGGATTATGTGCAAAATATTTCTGTCTAGGAGGTAAAACAGATTCTAAGCTTAAAGCTCTCTTAATGGCATCTTCAAGAGTGGCTGGTTCAAAAGCTTTAACTAATCCCTTCACGGGTTCCAACAAACCATCCATAAAAAGAAAAATTACCCTCTTGGGTGAAATATTTTGTACCTGAACTGAAAGTTGTTCAAACTCCTCCACATAGGCATGAATGGATGAAGTTTGCTTCAAAGTGGCAAGCTCCTTGAAATACTCTTCCACATTCCTCCTTTCAAACCTGTTCAAAACCCTGGTACAAAATTCATCAAATGTATCAATATCACCATGCCCTTGGGTTACTAACCCATGATGCCACCATGAGTAAGCACTACCCTCAAGGTGGAGTGTAGCAATCTGAACCGCATCGGCTTTAGAAATAGGCTCCAAGGTAAAATAAGTCTGCAATTTTTGAAGCCATGCCCTAGCTGTAAGACCATCTTGACCATTAAATGAGGGAATGGTCACCTTTTGATGCAAAAAGGGCTTCTTTTTCTCTTTTTTAGCCTCAACAACAGATTTACCCACAATCTTCAAATATTTATCAAAAGAAACTGCTGCCCTAAAACCCTCAGATTTATTACTATAAGCAGCAAACCATTCATCTAATTCATCAGTTACCTCATTTTCCTCCGGTGGAGGTGGTGGAACAAGGAACATAGGCTTGGACGGCCTAGGCAAGGGAGGGTGTGAGTTAGATGATGACTCATGCCCATTGTTGTTGCCTCCCCTTTCTCCTTCCCTCCTTGTGCCATTTGGGTTGCCCAAAGCTGCCCTCAATTCTTGCTGATTTGTCTCTTGTAAGGACACCATTCTTTGCGGCATGTCAAGTAGGGCATCGAATTTTTGCTCGGTCCTATCAACTGGCCTTTGGGGCTCCTCAACCTCTTCCCTGTTTGACATTTCCAAAGCGAGTCTGTTTCTCCTAGTAAAATATCGATGAACAGGAGGACGATGCATAAAACCCTATCAAACCCTAAAAAGATGGAAATCTGAAATTCTGAAAATTCTGACCACCAAAAAAATTTCTGAAACCACAGAACTGCAAATTGGTCAAAAGGGTATCCAAATCTGCAATTTTTATTTTCTGAAAAAAAATCCCTAAAAATCCGCGAATCCCCTAAAAATCCGCGATTTTCACTAGGGCACAACTTTTCACCACAGAAACACACTTATCACCACGAATCACGAGTGGCAAGATTCCAGCTTTGATACCACTTGTAATGTCCCTTTTTTAGGAACAACAAACCCTTACTACGAAAATGCAGAAATTAAGTACAGCAAGGAAATAACTCAGAAATTGCTCATAAAATAACACAAGTATGAGGAGAAATCAGCCAGTATCATATATTAAATATTGCCAAACCAATATAACAGCTGGAATGGACAAATGGGTCCTCAAGGAACTCAAAATGCAGATACAAACTCCCACAAGTGGGACGAACTAACCCCAAGGCTGAACAGATGCAAAAACTCCTCAAAAATGACCCCAAATACAAGCGTAGGGTTTGGGGCTGCCAACAGATCTGAAACACATGACACAAATGCTCCCAAAAATGCCACGAACTCCTCACAGATGCCTCTTTTTGTATTTTTGATATTTTAGGGCAATAACACCTGCAATGATATTGCCAAGACCCCAACCATGCACCTCCAATGCACTATGGGAATGAGCAAGACCTGCAATCTCAACTCATGGAACCTCTAGGGTTTCAATATTCAATTCCGATATCAACATAACATGCCCAAAATGGGACGTCTCACTCCCTTATATAGGGTGAGGTTCTAATTTGGAGTTGACATCTCCCAACCCTAAAATCACTTAAAGTGCCTTATTACAACATAAAAACATAAAACATAAATAAACACAACTTAAGTTATGTCTCCTAGTCACATGAACCCCTTTTTCACTTTTATAATTAAGTGTAGGAGACATTTACAAAAAATATTTATTTTTGGGACATTACACCCAAAAATTCTTAAGTGTAAAATTCGCCCCAAAGCGCTCTAGTTTTGAGCGCTCCAGGGCAAAAATCCCAAGGTTGAGCGTTTTGGGGTTATTTTCGGCACTTAGTGAAAAATATGAAGAGGGCCAGTTTTTGGTTAAGGACTAAAATGCGCTCTAAAGCACTGTCATCTGGCAGCGCTAGAGGGCAAATCACTCTCCCTGGAGTGATTCAGGGCATCTTTCCCTTGTCTAGTTTTGGGGCAGCCAGCCAGCTCCAAGGTGGTTGCAGCAGTGTTTCATTTTCAGCATTTTTGATGTTTTCCTTGCCCATTTTTGCCGGCTAAGCAGCTGACGTCTCCAGAGGTCAAAGTCAAGGTTTTCGGACAAGGGCTCATCCAAGTACAGCCACGACCATACTTCAGCAGCGAAGTGGGTGACCATTGAAGACGAATAACAGCAGGCATTTGAGGCAAAGTACCGCTACACCCACCGTGTTGATGAGCCGTCTCCTCCCAGCTACCCAATCTGTCAGAGGCCATACTGGAATCAAGGAAAAGCATACTACGGATGTAGATACGGCTGACAAGGATCAAACCTGGCCGCTTTTTGCAGCTTTTGCAGACTTGGTTATCTGTGCCTACATTGTAATTTGGGGGGAAATTCTGCTATAAATAGCAGCTCATTCTATTGTAATAAGGGGGGAACATATTGCTAAAGAAAGCTGCTGTAACTAAGAATGTTTGCTTCAATACAATCCATACTTTGGCTCCAATTGTGTCTCTTTCTTTTATTCTGCCTTATTCGTGTCATTTCTGCATTTACTCATTTATTTTTCTGATTGCTGTTATTCTGAACTCTGGATCGCAGCATTGACAATTATCTGAGCCTGGAATGCATGTTTAAGGATACATAGGGAAGAATTTCATAGCTGGTTTCTGATACATGTATTGTTTTGATTGTTGTTGGTTTAGTTGCTAGTTAGTGACTGTGCTGCTCGTTCTTTCCCAAAGCTGAATACCACCGTTTCTATCCCTTATCTCATTTATTTCTTTCCATTTCCCTTATCTTGAAACCGAAAAGTTACATAGGAATCCGGCCTCCTCCGGAGATTGGCACGGAAGGCATTCCTTCCTTCCGGCCTTTCAAGCTGTTGGGCGAATCGAGGGCGCAACGACAACAAATCCTTTCCTCATGGCAGATTTGTAACCAGCAGTACTTTTCTGGCACGCCCGGTGGGACCAGTCCCACCGCATAAGCAACATTGAAGGTGTCGATGTGCACTTCATTACTGACGGTTTTTTGAACATCTGGCGACTCTGACACCCTCCAAGTCTCGCAGACCGGTCCAAGCATATCCTGTCTTCATGCAAACGAGATGTAGAGTAAGAAATTCTGAAGAACCTGAGTAGTACGAGCTCGACATCGACGCTTTTGGAGAGCGTCCTCGGTTAGTAAGAACACACGTTTCTCGGGACGGATCATCATCAAGGGAAGCTGAAGTTGCCGAGCAAGGTTCAACTCCAGATAGCACTGCGATCGGCTGCCCTCCAGGTCCTCCCAACTCTCCAGATCATCCGATTGCTCTCCAGATCATCCTATTGCTCTTGAGCAATTCAATTGGCAACAACAAGTGCCGGAAGAATCTGTTCAACCGGACCCGCTGTGGCCTCCGCCATTACCGCCAAATCAAAACGCCAACATGGCGGGTCAAGATCAAAATCAGCAGAATGACCTGTATCCCGCTTGGGATTTGTTGTCACATTTTGCACGGGGTGCAATGTCTTCAGTGTTGTAACTGTGCTGCTCTTCTTTTTCCCTCTTCCCCTATTTTCCTTCCTTCTCCTCTCCCTTTCCTTTTCCTTCCCGCATTCTCTTTCTTTCCCCCCTTTCTTGGAGTCCCCAGTTGATTTTTCAACTTTCCAGCAAGTTACCTGAAAAATGGCTAAGTGTTGGTGCGAAGTTCGCACTTCGCCCAGTCTGGGTGCGAAGTTCGCACTTCGCCCAGTTTTGGTGCGAAGTGCGCACTTCGCCCAGTTTTGGTGCGAAGTCTGACTTCGCCCCAGTTTCTGGGCGCACCTTGCAAGCGGCGGATTGACGGTCGGCGGTGACGATAGAAGACGACAAAAGGCCGGAGCAGAGTCCGTACGGCGGCAAAAACCAGTTTCCACCTGTGCGCAGCCCGACTTCGCAGTGAAGTTGGAGTGCGCCCTTGACAGGTGCGTAGTAGGGGAACAAACCCAGAATTTGACCAAGGCATGAAGGCCTTCCCGATCGCACTGTTTTCTGCCCGCGCAACTCGAGACGCTCTGATCCCAAGCGAAGTTGGACGGACTGCCTTCCAAGGCAGACACGTGTCACACAGCATCATCCATCATCTGACAAGTGTCCAGCTTCGGGATTAGAGCCGAAACGTGCCGAGCAAAAGGATAAGCATGGGCTGCACTGCGTACGCCAGTAGCATCATTCAAAGCTGATCTGAGGTTTCACCTGCTCCAGCTACCCGCATCACTGCCAGAAGGAGATTCTGCCCAACACACCGCCATGTAGCTGTCCAGCTTCCAGGAAGACCATGCTGCGGGTACAGTCCGATCCGACAAAAGGTCAGCATTTGCAGTTCTTTCGCTGCTTTTGTCAGCTTATGTTTGACTGGGACCTTGTGCCCATTAATGTAATGGGAGGGACTCGGGCTATAAAAGCCCAACGTGAATTCATTGTAAAGTGTGGAAGGGGAATGTCTGTTAGGGAACCACTGTGCCCATTGTAACCGTGCTTCTGCTTATAAATACAATTTGTATGCTTGGTTACGTTACTGCTTACGTTTTTTATGCTGCCTTTCTTTATATTCATGCCTTAGGCTAACCTGTGTCATGGCTCGTTGATTCATTTCAGCATTTGATGATCAGGTGCCTCTAGCATTGCTTGTTTAAAGCACCCCCTGTACTTCATGAATTAAAAGGATACATAGAATAGCTGTAGTAGCAGTTCCGTCAGTTGTGTGTTTTGTTGCTGGTCCGTATCTGGTGATTGGTGCACTGCCGTACTGTTAGTTCCTTGTAGGGAATGTCTGTTAGGGGGCCATTGAAGCTGTGCGGTTAAATTCTCTACATATACACATATACCTGGCTCTGATATCTCTATGATTGCTTTCTACCCATGTTAGTGTCCGTAGGTGGTGATTGATGTGTTGCCGTACTGTTAGTTCCTTGTAGGGAATGTCTGTTAGGGAGCCGTTGTAGCCGTGCGTACACTGCTTGGGTATCGGAAGTATATGTTAGATTTTGCAGTTCTTTGTCATGCTTTGTGTTTATATGCAGTAAGTAGCGGTGATTGGTGTGTTCCCGTACTGTTAGTTCCCCCCACCAATCTTTGAATATATTTGTAAATCTCTTTCTGTACATTTATTTCTTTCCTGTACCCTTAGCTTGAACATAAACCCCCCAAAAAGGAGCCGACCTTCTCCGGAGATTGGCTCGGAAGGCATCTCTTCCTTCCGGCCTTTCATGCTTCGAGTGGGCGAATGCGGCGCATTAACCCAAATCCTTTCCTCATGGCAGATTCGTAACCAACAGTTTCTCTGGCACGCCGGTGGGACCCTGGTCCCACATTTGAAGAGAGATTTTCTGATCAGTCTCCACCTGGCGCTGACAGTTCCTGAGCTCTCGGTGAGACAAGGAAGTTTCTCACCCCCGATAGAATTGAAGCACCGGTGTTCGCTTCATTGCTGTTCCAAATCTGAACACCTGGCGACTCTGCACGAACAAATCCTCTGAGTCTAGAAGACCGGTCCCAACACCTTCATGCACACGAAAAGGTGGCAAGCAAGGGATCCGAGAAGCCCGCCTGAGTTCTACGAACTGGATATCAACGCTCGAGGCGAGATCCCCAGGCTGGCTGATCCGCGAGCTCGTTTCGACGAAGCCGAGGCTGAGATCCAAGAAGAGGCCGAAGCTGAAGTCGGAGGAGCCGAGTACGAGATAGAAGGGGTCGAGGAAGAAGAAGATCCTGCATCCTCGGAAAGTACTGAAACTGTGTACACAACCGACGGCGGAGAAGAAGAAGAAGAAATGGCTGCTCAACAGCCGAATGACGATGATCTCTTCCCGGTTGTGGACTCTACGGGGCCCTTGGCCCTGGTCGGACAGCAAGCTGTGCCCCCTGCTGCTTTAAAGTCTATTCCCACATACGACGGCTACGGTAAGACGGCGTACGAACACATCCAGGACATCCTTGCCCTGGCCGCATTGCATACTATCACCGATGAAAGTGTGAAGACCCGTCTGCTGGCCCTTTCCCCGAGGGGAAAGCTTCTCTCTCGGTGGAGATCGGCGCCAGAGGGATCCATCACAGGGTGGCCCCAGCTTGCCAGAAGGCTCGTAAAAGGATGCAACGAGTCTGCTGACCCTACTTCTCTATTGCATCAGTTCCAAGCTATCCATAGACATCCTCAAGAGGAGGTGTCTGATTTTAACATTAGGTTCGCGAGATCCTGGAAACGGGTACCTCGTGAACTTTGGCCTTCAGCCGGCATGGCTGCTCACTACTATCTGAGATCCTTCAACTCAGACATATGCCTGCTGCTGAAGATCGCCAGAATTGACGAGTTCCCTGCGCTGTACGAAGCTGCCCAGCAAGCTGAAGCTGACATTATCTCCATTGGCAGGCTTCTATCCAGAGTGTAGGAGCCCATCCATCCCGACTTCCCCAGATCTCAGTATCCTTCTGCTTCTGGCGGATCGCCGTCCACATCAGGACAGCAACCCCAACAGCAGTGGAATCCGGCGCCGGTCGTAACTCCTTACGGCCCGCCTCAGATGCATTACCCTCACCCGCCGCCTCCTGCTCCGCATTTTCCAGCACTTCCCGCTCCTCCACAGTATGCATCTTATTCTAACCCTCCTCCATTGGCTGCATTGCCTCCACCGACACAGTTGCCGCCTCCCGACAGCAGCATCCAGAACACGATTCTACAAGAAGTGCGGGCTTTGGCCTCCGGATACCATGCCATGTCCAATGACATGACCGCTATGAAGAAGCAGGCCCAGATGGACCTTGCTCCTAGGAGACCATATGCGCCCCCGGCGCTAACGAAAGACAAAGCGCCAGAAAACCAGCCGCAGAGGCGTCCGCCTCCGAGAAATGCTGCTATAGAAGACCCGCCTGGTCCTCTCGACCAGGTTAACTGGTGCACTACGTGCAATGACCCGCATTCGGAGGAAGACTGCACTTTGCACCAGCACTACATCCAGACCTTGGCCGGCAGTGCTATAGAAGACGATGAACTGTACATGATCTTGGATGGCGAAGCCAACTTTGCCCTCCCGGAAGAAGATATAGCGCCACCTGCCAAGGAAGAAAAGAAAGCCGCAGATGCGGTCAAGCCTTTGCAAGTCTACGCAAGAAGAGAAAAACCGCAGCCCGGCGGGCTGCCACCATACAAGCGGCTGTGGCCCTACACAGCCCAGGAGAAGGCATCCAAAGATAAAGCTCCAGTCAAGCCTTCTCCGACAAAGGCTGCCCCTGTTCCATCCAAACCTCCAGCAAAGGCCCCAACTCCGGCTAAGGCTCCTGTACTTCAGCCTCCAACTGAAACCAAAGAACAAGCCCGGGAGAAGGCTGAAGTACCCGTCTCGACCAAGAGACGGCGAGTTGAGGCCACCCAACGATGCCGGACAAAGTATGAGCCGGCTAAACAAGCGGAAGGAGCTAGTACCTCGGGCTACGACATTGTAGACGAGTTGAAGAGAACACCTGCTAGAATCAGCATGTACGATGCTCTTCTGCTCCCAGGCCAGGTAGATCTGCTGCAAGAATCACTGAAGAACATGAAGAACGACAGACAAATGCAGCCCGCTGTCCTGGTTCAACCTTTGACAGTTTCCGCCATTGGGAAGAACAGACCGCCCCCCTTTTATCTGTCTTTACGGATGCAAGGGCACATAGTTCATAACTGCATGGTGGACTCTGGTGCTTCCTCGACCGTGATGCCGAAGGCCGTCCGCGATGAGATCGGGATGGAATACACACGGAGCAGCCAAGGCGTGCTGCAATTAGACGGCACCCCTGTCAAGACAGTTGGTGTCATAAAGGACATCCCTATCCGACTGCACAAAGCTCTCGACATCGTAGTCATCCAAGAGGTCGTGATTGTTGACCTGGAGCCTTACTTCGGCATGTCTCTCTCGGGAGTTCACTGCGAAGTTGGGCGGGTACCTGTCTCTAGACTACTCACACATGGAAGTGCCCTTCAAGGGAAGGAGACTGAAAATTTTTAATGAGAAGCCTTCCACCTTCCTAGTAGAGAAGATACCCGGAGGAGAGTTGGACTGCATGGTCCAGTTGTCAGAGGAAGAGCCCGGTGACGGTGGAGGCGAGCGAGCAAGCCCTCGAAGTGCTACGGCTCGAAGATGAGTTCTCATTGCGGGACTTCAATGCCGTAATCGGGACAGACAGGGTCTGTTACTCCATGGTACAGCCCGAGAGGCTTGACGTGTCGGCTGCAAAAGAAGTAGGACCTGCACCCGAGGAGTTGTGGAAGCTCTTCTTTGACGGCGTGCGATGCAAGAATGGCGCCGGTGCAGGGGTACTGCTGGTTTCTCCAACCGGAATCCAGAAGGACTATGCCTACAGGTTGGCCTGGAGCTGTACTAACAACTCGGCGGAATACGAAGCCCTGTGCTTGGGTTTGCGAAAGGCGGAAAGGCTCGGAATCAAGCACCTCCAGATTTTCGGAGATTCAGAGCTGGTGTGTCACCAAGTTATGGAGAAGTGCGCATCCAAACAACACTATCTTAGAGCGTACCGCAATCGGGTGTGTGACCTGATGGAGTCATTCGACTCATTAAATGTCAAAGCGATATCGCGTGAGAAAAACAAGCACGCTAATATTCAGGCGTTTTTTGGAGCCAGGTACGTTCCGGCTGAAGACGTCCAGAAACCGAAGCCGGTTCGTACTGTCTACTGAGCCTTCATGCTCGATAAGGACACCCACTGGCAGGTGTTCAGTTGTGACGAGGAAATCGTCACATTCCTGGTTAACGAAGTGTGTGTAATCGAAGGTAGAGACCTTGATGACGAGCAATATGAGGGGTTGATACAGTTACGGAATAATCACGTCCCAAAAGGACTGATTACATTAGAAAGTCTCTTTGATCAGAATGACAGAGCAATATCCCACAGGATCAAAGTAGACCCGAGGCAGTATGCTGACCTAGAACTTGAACCTGGTAAAACCATCAAGGTCGGAACAGACTGCACGTCGGAGGAACTGGAGCGAGATCAGATCACTGTGCCAGGAGTTCCCCGACATCGTGGCCTGGTGCTACGAGGATTTGAGGGGGTATGACAGAGCTGTCATCCAGCATACCATTGAGCTAGAGGATGGCGCCAAGCCATTCCGATAGAAGCAGAGGGCCGTGAATCCAAAGATTGAGGCCATGATGAAGACCGAGCTCTTGAAGATGCTGGAGGCTAAGATCATCTACCCCATCAAACATTCATCCTGGGTCGCGAATTTGGTGCCCATGAGGAAAAAGAATGGCGACATTCGTCTCTGTGTCGACTTCAGAAACCTAAATCAGGCTTCCCTTCGGGACCACTATCCGCTTCCCCAAATCGACCAGATCCTACATATCGTTCTTTGGAGCCCAGAGATTTTCACTTTTAGATGGATTTTCCGGCTACAACCAGATTTGGGTAAAAAACGAAGACCAGCATAAGACGGCGTTTACCACCAAGTGGGGGACGTTCGCCTATCAGCGCATGCCATTTGGCTTATCTAATGCTGGTGCCACGTTCCAAAGGGCCATGGACCTGGCCTTCCGAGAGCTGCTCAATAAGATTATCGTCATCTACCTTGATGACATGACTGTTTTCTCTCACCAACGAGGAGATCATGTTTCGCACCTACAGCAAATATTTGAGAGTTGTCGAGAATTCGGCATTTCTATAAACCCGAAGAAGTCTGTCTTCGCGGTAAAGGAAGGAAAGTTGCTAGGACATGTCATCTCCGAGGAAGGCCTCGCCATTGACCCTGACAGAGCAGAGGCCCTCGTTCGCTTGCCAGCCCCCATCGACAAAAAAGGGCTGCAGTCCTTCTTGTCGGATTAACTCCGTGCGGAAGTTCATTCCGGACTTCGCACGGGTGATCAAGCCTATGGCCGAACCGCTCAAGAAAGATACACTTTACGAATGGATTGATGAGAGAGAGCAAGCCTTCGAGGAAATCAAGGCCCGAATTGCACAAGCTCCGGTGTTGACAAACCCGGACTACTCCGCAGACTTCATCCCGTATGCGGTGGGAGAACCCGAAAGTTACGGCTGCAGTCCCGACTCAGAAGGGAGACGATGGTGAGGAGCGCCCCATAGCATTCCTCGGCCAAGTGATTCTGCCGCATGAAGAAAAGTACAATTTTATAGAGCGGCAGGTTCATGCTGTCATGAAGTCCCTTCGAAAGTTCGAGCACTTTGTCTCCCAGAGCAAGACCACTGTCTTTGTGATTCACCCGGATGTTCGAAGCTTCATCTTGCAGGGAGAACCGGGTCACAAGAGAGCGGGATGGATTGCAAAAATCCGGGAGTTTGACATTGAAGTGCGGCCCACCAAGCTTATCAGAGGCCGAGCCTTGTGTCAGGAATTGGCCCGAAGCACTGTAGCCGGCATCTCCTCCTGTAAGTGGGAGGACACAGCGACACGCATCTACCTAGCCGACTCCTTATTGGAGGGGAGTGATTGGACAGATGAACTGGTGAGATACTTCTGCATCGGAAGATGTCCCGATCACCTGAACGCCTCACAACGAAGGAGATTTCGGCTAGGTGCACTTAAGTACACTCTTCGCCCCGAGGGGCTTTACTTCAGAAACATTGACGGCATCCTGTTGCGGTGCGTCTTAAAATCTGACCAGCCTAGGGTCCTCGGAGAATTTCATTTCGGGATGCCTGGGGGTCACCATTCTTCAAGGCCAACGGCCTTAAAAATAATAAGGGCTGGGTACTATTGGCCCACCTTGTTCGCAGACGCGCATGCGGTCTGCTCTAAATGTGATCAATGCCAGAGGTTTGCTGGCCGAAGCAGAAAAGCACCCCTGCCCCTTCAACCGATTCAGGCCGAGAATCCGTTCCAGCAATGGGGTTTAGACTTTATTGGGGTGATTTCTCCTAGCTCCTCTGCCGGCCACAAGTTTATTCTTACGGCTACCGACTATTTCACGCGGTGGACAGAGGCGATCCCGACCAAGAACGCAGACCAAGAAACGGTCATCAGGTTCATTGAGAGCCTGATTACCCGCTTCGGGGTTCCAGAGTCTATTGTGACAGACAACGGTCCGGGATTTGTAGGCGCTGTACTCACGGAGTACACTGGCGGACTTGGCATCTATCATAAGATGTCTTCTAACTACTACCCGCAGGGGAATGGCCTTGCCAAGTCCACTAACAAGAACCTCCTGAAAATCATCCGGAGGACCTGTTGGTCACGAATCCGCCACGAGGGAAGGATTTTGTCGTTATTGCGCCTTGGACCCGCGAACCAACATTGAAAGGCCGGAAGGAAGGGATGCCTTCCGGGCCAATCTCCGGAGAAGGCCGGCTCCTTACGGGGGTTAGTAAGATGAGAGTGCAGGAAAGAGATAAAAATGCGGAAAGAATTTACAAATGAGAGTGGAGTTGGGTGGGGGGAACTAACAGTACGGGAACACACCAATTACCGCTACTTACTGCATTATAAACACAAAGCATGACCAGGAACTGCAAAAACTATGTGTACTTCCGATACATAAGCAGTGTATGCACCGTTCAATGATCCCCTAGCAAACATTCCCTACAAGGAACTAACAGCACGACAATGCATCAATCACCAAATACGTACACTGACATAGGTAGAAAGCAAACCTAGAGATATCAGAACCAGGTATATGTGTTTATGTAGAGAATTTAACCGCACCGTTCAATGATCCCCTAGCAAACATTCCCTACAAGGAACTAACAATACGACAATGCATCAATCACCAGATACGGACCAGCAACAAAACACATAACTGATGGAACTGCTACTACATCCATTCTATGTATCCTTTTAACTAATGAAGTACAGGGGGTGCTTTAAACAAGCAATGCTAGAGGCACCTGCTCACCAAATGCTGAAATGAATCAGCAAGCCGTGACAGGTTAGCCTAAGGCATGAATAGAAAGGCAGCATAAAAAACAGAAGCAGCAGAACAGAACCAGGCATACAGATTATATTCATAAGCAGAAGCACGGTTACAATGGGCACAGTAGTTCCCTAACAGACATTCCCCTTCCACCACCTTACAATGAAAACGTGGTGGGTATTTATAGCCCAAAGTTCCCCCCGTTACATTAATGGGCACAAAGTCCCGATCGGACATTAGTCGACAAAAGCAGCCGCGGAACTGCCGATGTCGACATCTGTCAGTCGGGATCGTACTCTCGGCATGGTCTCCCGAAGGTTGAACAGCCACGTGACAACGCGTTGGGAAGAACTTTAAATTGACAGGAATGCGGGTAGCTGAGGCAGGTGGAAACTCACGTCAGTCTTAAATGAGGCAGCTGGCATAAGTAGTGCGGTCCATGCTTGTCCTTTTGCTCGGCATGTCTTGGCTCGGATCCCAAAGTTGGACACTTGTCGGATGATAATGCTTGACACGTGTCTGCCTTGCAAGGCAGTCTATCCAACTTCGCCCGGGATTAGAGCACAATCGGGTAGCATAGGTGAAAAACAGCGCAGTCGGGTAGCACTATTTCCCTACTGCGCACCGGTCAAAGGGCGCAGTCCGACTTCGCTGCGAAGTCGGGTTGCGCACCGGCACTTGCTGATTCTCACCGCCGTTCGGACTTCGCTCCAGCACTTAGTCGTTTTTCTGCCAGCCTGCTACAAGGTGCGCCCAGAAAGAGGGGCGAAGTCGGACTTCGCACCAAAACTGGGCGAAGTGCGCACTTCGCACCAAAACTGGGCGAAGTACGCACTTCGCACAAAAACTGGGTTTCCTGGTTCAGCTTCCCGGGCCATAACTTTTGATCCGCTGACCCGATCGCCTATTATAATATATCGTTGGAAAGCTTGCGAGAAGATCTACAATAATAAAATATCCAGGGCTCATTTTGTCCATTTTATCGCCCCTGTTTATGGCCCGCAAAAGCCCGAACACCTCAACATGCCCTTTACTGCTCCAAACTTAGGCCAAAATTTATCAAAAGTTTTAATGTGGCAAAATTGCCAACAGGACCATTGACAGAAACAAGCGGACTTGGCACTTGCTCCTGAACCGGGCGCTGTGGGCGGACAGAGTTGCATTTAAGAAATCCCTCAGAACGTCTCCCTACGCGCTCGTCTACGGCAAAGAGGCTGTCATGCCATCACACATCGAGATCCCTGCCCTGTGGATGATCGACGAAGACAGATGCAGCGGAGACCCGGTGGACGACAGACTGTGCCAACTCCTGCAGTTGGAAGAAGACAGAGAAAGTGCATACCGGGCCTTCGCGAATCACATTGCGACCACTCAAGGCTGGTTTGCCAAAGGCAACGACCGCCCGAGTTTTCGAAATCGGGGACCTGGTGCTGAAGTGGGACTCATATAAAGCAAAGCCAGGTAATCACGGGAAGTTTGATGCCCTCTGGGAGGGCCCTTATCAGATTGCCCGGGTAAACCGGTTCAATGCCTACATCTCGCGGGATATGGAGGGTCGGCTCCGCCTATCCCCGTTAACGGGTTCCACTTGAAGCTTTACCGTCGTCGAAGGTGCCCGAGTGGCCCTTCTTTGTAAAAATTTCCTTGTGCTTTATCATTTCCCGGCATGTACAGTTTCCAGTTTTCAGCTTTTGAATTGTTTTTCTTCGTTTTTTGAGCTTAACTGCGGCATGGGAGAGAAAGACAGACTTCGCAGCGAAGTCTGTCGTCGCCCCTCAGGAGGGGCGAAGTTCGGCTGTGCAAAGAAAAGAGAAAAGGAAAAAAGGGCAAAAAATTGGCTAAGTGTTGGCCGAAGCCCGACTTCGCAGCGAAGTCGGGCTTCGGGCCAGCCACGGTGCGAAGCCCGACTTCGGCCAACTTCCGCGCGAAGTCCGCGCTGCGCCCAACTTTTGTGCAAAGTGCGAACTTCGTGCGAAGTTCGTACTTCGCCCAAAGTTCGGCCGAAGTCCGAACCCGCCTCGGCGTTTGCACTGCGCGGCTTGTCCAGGATCAGTCTAAAGAAAAATGATAAGTGTGGTCAAAGGCCCGAAGGTTGCAAAGGACCCAGACTGTGCCCAAACCTTGGGCGCAGCAAGCAAGAAAAAAGAAGGAACAGTTCGAACGCGCACTTCGCGCGAAGTTCGAACTTCGCCCGAAATTCGGGCGAAGTCCGACTTCGCCAGCGAAGTCGGGCCGCGCCCAACTTTGGGCGAAGTCCGGCTGCGCCTCGTTTTCTGGGCCAGTTTGGGGCAACATTTAAAAATGAATAAAAAATTAAAAAAGGTTCCTAGCTGGGCCCAAGGCGTGTTTGTAACCGTTCCAAGGTGGGTTTCCGCACCAATGATTCTTTCTTGAGCAGTGTGCCCGCGCTCCGGCAGTGACGTCAGCCATAGCGCAGCGTCCAAGACAGAATTGATGATTGCACGTTCCTCAACGAGAGTGCAAGCAAAAGAGCATGGCACGTCTGCCGGAGCGTGCTTTTTCCAAACATTCTCTGCTGCGACCACCAAAGAGCCTTAACTCAGCCGACCTACCTCCTCCTGCGCGGCATTAATGGCGCTGTCTTTATCTAGAAAAGGGGGTCAGATGTTTTTAAACATTCCAGACTATGCAGATTATTCCTCGGACGGTGCAAATTATTCCTGTGACAGCGAAATCTGCTGCAGACGCCTTGAACTTGCAATTATTGCTGATTCGGAGAGATGGACGGAGGAAAGATGCCGATGTCGGCGTAGTCCAAG
This sequence comes from Wollemia nobilis, assembly GCA_028583015.1. Taxonomy (NCBI): domain Eukaryota; kingdom Viridiplantae; phylum Streptophyta; class Pinopsida; order Araucariales; family Araucariaceae; genus Wollemia; species Wollemia nobilis. The sequence continues at coordinate 3,295,453 of JAQPPZ010016675.1, forward strand.
CGAAAGTGGCGAACCAAAGGATTTACCGCGGCCGGGCGTTTCGAAGTGAAACCCCGCCAGAAAGAAAGTCAAAGTCCCGGACGAAAAAAGTACAGCGTGGGCAAGCCCCACCACCTCCGGTGAATTATTTGTCGGGATACAAGGATGGCTCTTTTTCTATGAGCCTAACAAAGCTGCGGACAAATGTGGAAAGTTGGGCTGACAAGGTTTTGCCCTCCCACCATTTCGGAGCGGCGTACAAATCCAATCTGTTCAGATTCTTGTGCCCTCTTGTCCACCAATGCCCGGAACTGGTAGACCTAATTGTCAGACACTACAGACCAGTTACCCGGAAAATTTGCAGCTCCAGCGGTAAACCCTTGTTCACACTGCGTAGGGAGACTGTCCGACCGACTTTCGCCCCAGGGTTGGAGTATGACTCCAGCGCCATTCTCAGAAAGGTAAATTTGGGCGAGCAGGCGGGACGTTTCACGCAAACAAAACGGATGAGGGATTTCCTCAATTCAGAGCTGAACGCCCCGCTTGCAGCTGGACAGTGGCCAACCGGCCCCATGCCCTTGGCACAATTCCAGAACAAATATTTGTACATTATTTTGGCATCTATTCTTGGCTGCGATTCTGATGAGCTGGTACAGCCGTACCAGCTAGCGCTGGCAGAATGTCTCCTGTGTGGAGAATCCTACGAACCGGCAGCACAGAGAAGTGGGAAGCGTCCCATCTCTTTCGGTCAGGCAGACTGGCTGGCTTACGCCGTTCATTCCAGCCTGGTAAAAATCCAGAAGAGGCAGTCTACCGATTTTCGTTTCAGTTCTGTTCTAGCCTGACTTTGTTTGTACCATTTGCACTCCCTGATGCCGATCCTGAACCTGAAGAAGGTCAACGAGAGGGGAGAGCCACGGCCCGTCTATAACTGGACGGATGACTTATACCGGAAAGGGTCCTACTACAAGTTCAACTTCAACTTTCTGGGATTCGTCATGTCGATCTTCGATGAAAGCGAAATTCCTCGCCCCCCGAGAGAAATGACGAGCGCTTTGATAAATCAGAAGCTCGGGGACGTTTTTAGACTGACGCAGGGAATTGTGGTCAGAATCTACGGATTCAAGGGCAAACCCCATTTGCTGCCCTACTGGTGCTCGGAGCACCTGTTCGGGATGGAGGTTGCCCGACAAATGGACTATGTTGAAGAGGAGTTCGGCCTAGGAAAGAAGAGAGGACAGATTTTTCAATATCCTCTTTCCTGGGCAAATGTTGAGATTTTTGAGGTAGGACAGCATGTCTACCTTGAGCAAGAGTTTTCTCGGATTGGCCTGGTTTTGTTGCCGCAACGCTGGAAGTATGACCCATATGGAATAAGGGGAAAGTTCGCACATCTCTGCCCCTGGGCGGATATAACCGAAGATAGATGCGATGTGGTCCATGTGGATCTTGATTGGGAAATCGAATTGATGGAAGCTTCTCCTCCCTGGCAGGATTTCTACTGCGAGGAGGTGACATATGACCCCAAGCGAAACCCGAACCACCAGTTTTCATCTTCAGGGTTCAAAAAATTTCTATCCAAGATAGCAGGCCTTAACTGGTCTAAAGAAAAGATTACTGAATGCTGGAAGATGAGATGCCGCACGCAGCACGACAAATCAACAAGGAGAAATCTGGCCGTAGATGACGACTTTTCGGTTCTCTATGACCAGCATCATGACAGCTGGCGGCCGTTCGCATATCAAGGTTACGTTCCCCGAGGTCCCTTTGAAGACTATAAAGGAGGGTCTCCCTCTCAACAGTTGTACACTTCGGCAACTACCAGCGTGGGCCTAGCAAACTTCCAGGTCGATCCAATGCAGCCCGTGGCTTCCAAGACGGCGCCTGAGAAGGCGAAAAAATTAGTCAAGGCAACGCCCGAGGCAATCCCTCAGGCACGAAAAGCGCCAACGCCGGCAGAGGGCAGACCGGTTGCGGCAGACCTTCTGCAAGTCAAACCCCGGTACAAGTTTACCATGGGAGCATCAATGCCTGCTGCACCTGCTTCATCTCCTTCCCCTGATCAGACTGTTATTCCAGAAGAGAAGAAGCGAAAGAGAGTTGAGAAAATCAGGCGACCTAGCCTGATAGTGCAGCAGCCAATTGCAGAGCCGCAGCCTCGTCCTGCCGCCGCAGAGACAGTGTCTCTGGGCAGTCCTAAGCCAGCCGCCGAAATCAGAAGTACAGAACTCCATCCAGCATCGGCTCAGGCGGAGCCCACAGGTACGTTTGCTGCCCCTGTCTCTTTGGTCTCATCCAGTCCCACTCCCACTCCGTCTCCCGCTCAATCCGAGCAAGTCATGGCCGCATCCCCCTCCCCGTCTCCACACCCTTCTAGCGGCCCCCATTCTTTTGATCAGTTTGCTCAGAACCCTAACGTCTCTCTTTCTCTGAGCACAACTCCAAACCCTTCGCCTGAGGTTAGTGCTGAGGCTGTCCGTTCACCGTCACATCCTCCGTCTCAGCCGCTTCAAACCCTTGCAGTGTCAGCCGTTCCCATCTCCATTTCCCGGTCGCCCCCACAAGCGGCCGATTCTTCCAAGGTCCATCCGGTTCCTCCTGGTCCCATCCCCCGCGGGAGAGACGTCTCAGCAGAACCCTAGGCTGGGGGAACCAGATTTTATGGACGACATCCAGAATACAGACGAATTGCCCCTGGCAACGAGGGCTGTAGAGTATTCTGTCTCTTTCCTCCAAGACCTGAAGCGGAGGAGACATGAAGAGATAGCCGCCCCGGCAAAACGCGCAAAATATGATTTCGGGAGGAGAGTGATTACGACAGAGAAGATAATCCCAAAAGTAAAGAAACCTCTCCGGGAAATGACCAGGGCGGACTACGAGCTCCAGACAAAGGAGAAGAGCTTTGACGACATAAACAAGCAATATGAGATTCAGTCAATCATGCGCAAAGCTGATAATCTCTTTGTCAAAAGTCTGGAGGAGCGGGGAAGAACTTTTCGGGTTGCGGGATAAAACAAGGCAGCTTGAAGAGGACCTGTCTAGGTCCACCGAGCAACCTGAGGCGGCGCGGCAAGAAATAGATGAACTCAAAGCCCAACCGGCCGCTTCTCGGCAACAAGCCGCAACCGAAAAGAAAGCAGCCTTGGAGCAGATTTCTCGGCTCCAAGAGTCTTTGAAGCAGGCGCGGTCGCAACTTGCAGAGAGAGCATCTCAAGCGACGGTCTTTTCAAAGACAAAGGTTAAGGAGATGCGGGCTGGTTTGCTGCGGGAATGCAAGCCCCATACCTACAAGGTGATGGCAGTTCTGGATTTTGCATCCAGAATTCAAGAAGTTTCTGCCCAGGGAAAGCCTGTGGTAGAGGAGGCCGAACGTCAGGCGAAGCAATGGCTGGACCTGGCGGTAAATCTTCAGGAGCGCGAGCGCAACGGCCTCCAATTTTCTCCCATGTCCTCATTTGCTGCAGAATGGGCAGGTGCAAGGGTGACCTTGCACAAATATTTCAAAAAAATTGAAGAGGTGAGAGTTGCCAGACGAATGCTTGATGCATTCAGACATGAAAGGGATATCTGTCTGGCCCCCTTTCACACTCTTTCTGAACTAGGGTGCCCAGGTTTTGTTGAAAATGGCGAGCTTCTCACCCTAGATCGGGTGAAAAGGAATTGGCAGTCCTTCGAAGCAGATACAGTTGAAATTGATAGCTGGGTGAGCCAATTCAAGACAGATCAGTCACTCGGATGGTGGCCAAATATTCCAAGATCAGCTCCTACTTCCGGGAGTTAAAAAAGAGATACCTCACCATCGACACGCACGCGGTCGTCGCTTTCCACGCAGCATTAGAAGATGTAGGCGACCGCCGGCCATTTGAAGCGAAGCTTGGCGCCCGGCCAAGGCCGCATACGATCGCATTTGCGAATCAGAAGCAGGAGATGGAGAGCTTTCGGAAGGTGATTATGAGGGGGCAACTGACAAAGATGAATCTGAAGAACAGTTGCCACAAGGAGGACAGTTAGAGCAGCCAAAGGCAGGGGAGGCAAGTTCCTCTGCACCCAATGGATGAAGGCATGGATTCTTTGCGCCGAGGCGAGCTCGACACCCCGCGAGCCGCCAGAAATGTTGTCACATTTTGCACGGGGTGCAATGTCTTCAGTGTTGTAACTGTGCTGCTCTTCTTTTTCCCTCTTCCCCTATTTTCCTTCCTTCTCCTCTCCCTTTCCTTTTCCTTCCCGCATTCTCTTTCTTTCCCCCCTTTCTTGGAGTCCCCAGTTGATTTTTCAACTTTCCGGCAAGTTACCTGAAAAATGGCTAAGTGTTGGTGCGAAGTTCGCACTTCGCCCAGTCTGGGTGCAAAGTGCGCACTTCGCCCAGTTTTGGTGCGAAGTTCGCACTTCGCCCAGTTTTGGTGCGAAGTCTGACTTCGCCCCACTTTCTGGGCGCACCTTGCAACTGGCAGATTGACGGTGGCAGGCAGACAGAAGACGACAAAAGGCCGGAGCAGAGTCCGTACGGCGGCAAAAACCAGTTTCCACCTGTGCGCAGCCCGACTTCGCGATGAAGTCGGAGTGCGCCCTGACGAGTGCGCAGAGGGGAACAAACCCGGAATTTGACCAAGGCATGAAGGCCTTCCCGGCGCACTGTTTTCTGCCCGCGCAACCCGAGACGCTCCGATCCCAAGCGAAGTTGGACGGATCGCCTTCCAAGGCGGACACGTGTCACAGGCATCATCCATCATCCGAAAAGTGTCCGACTCGGGATTAGAGCCGAAACGTGCCGAGCAAAAGGACAAGCATGGGCTGCACCGCCTACGCCAGTAGCCTCATTCAAAGCTGATCTGAGGTTTCACTTGCTCCAGCTACCCGCATCACTGCCAGAAGGAGATTCTGCCCAACACACCACCATGTAGCTGTCCAGCTTCCAGGCAGACCATGCTGCGGGTACAGTCCGGTCCGACAAAAAGGTCGGCATTTGCGGCTCTTTCGCCGCTTTTGTCGGGTTATGTTTGACTGGGACCTTGTGCCCATTAATGTAACGGGAGGGACTCGGGCTATAAAAGCCCAACGTGAATTCATTGTAAAGGGTGGAAGGGGAATGTCTGTTAGGGAACCACTGTGCCCATTGTAACCGTGCTTCTGCTTATAAATATAATCTGTATGCTTGGTTCTGTTCTGCTGCTTCTGTTTTTTATGCTGCCTTTCTTTATATTCATGCCTTAGGCTAACCTGTGTCATGGCTCGTTGATTCATTTCAGCATTTGATGATCAGGTGCCTCTAGCATTGCTTGTTTAAAGCACCCTCTGTACTTCATGAATTAAAAGGATACATAGAATAGCTGTAGTAGCAGTTCCATCAGTTGTGTGTTTTGTTGCTGGTCCGTATCTGGTGATTGGTGCGTTGCCGTCTTTGTTAGTTCCTTGTAGGGAATGTCTGTTAGGGGGCCATTGAATCTGTGCGGTTAAATTCTCTACATAAACACATATACCTGGCTCTGATATCTCTATGATTGCTTTCTACCCATGTTAGTGTCCGTAGGTGGTGATTGACGTGTTGCCGTACTGTTAGTTCCTTGTAAGGAATGTCTGTTAGGGAGCCGTTGTAGCCGTGCGTACACTGCTTGGGTATCGGAAGTATACGTTAGATTTTGCAGTTCTTTGTCATGCTTTGTGTTTATATGCGGTAAGTAGCGGTGATTGGTGTGTTCCGTGCTTGTTAGTTTCCCCCACCAACCTTTGAATATATTTGTAAATCTCTTTACGTACATTTATTTCTTTCCTGTACTCTTAGCTTGAACATAAACCCCCCAAAAAGGAGCCGGCCTTCTCCGGAGATTGGCTCGGAAGGCATCTCTTCCTTCCGGCCTTTCATGCTGCTGGGCGAATCTGGGCACATTAACCCAAATCTTTTCCTCATGGCAGATTCGTAACCAACAGGATTCTGCTTCTCCGAAGAACCTATTGGGAGATGATCCAATTCCGCAAGTAGCCATGAAGGCCTTGCCCACGTTCGATGGGAACGGAAAGACAACCTATGAACACATACAAGACATCGTAGCTTTGGCCGCGTTTCATCGCATCACAAACGAGAGCGTCATGGTTTGATTCACAAAGAGGAAAGCTCCTGTACTAGTACCGGTCCTTGCAGCCTGGATCCATCACCAGCTGGGCCGAGTTGGCCGAACGTTTGGCCTGGAGTTTTAATGAATTCGCTGATCCATCATCCCTCCTGCATCAATTTCAGTCAATCCAAAGACACCCGCAAGAGGAGATAGCGGACTTTAATGTGAGGTTTGCTAGATCATGGAAAAGGGTGCCCAAGGAGCTGCGGCCAAGTGATGGTCAAGTGGCGCATTACTATCTTAGATCTTTTAATGCAGATGTGGCCATGCAGATCAAGGTCGCTTGCGTTAATACCTTTCCTGCGCTGTATGAGCTATCTCAGTAAGCGGAACAGGACTTAATCTCAATCGGCAAGCTTCCACATAGAATGCCGACGCCGATTTATCCTGACTTCCAACAATCCACTCAGTATCCTAGCGCATCCGCTCAGCCATATTCAACATCTTCTTCCTCTTCACAGCCTGCTGTGTCGTGGAATCCCGCGCCTGCGATTACTCACTTTCCCCCTCAAATCCATCAGTCTACTCCACCTCCACCACCGCTTACAACGACCCCGTCGTATCCCTCACTGCCTCCTCCTCCCACTGCTCCGCTATACCCTCCATTGCCTTCGGCCCCGCCGTTGGCTCCATTGCCACCACCCGCTTCAGCGGCTCCTCTAGCCGTTGATATCCAAGCAAAGTTGTTACAAGGAATGGAAAATCTCAGTTATGTCTGCCGGACGCTGTCCAATGACATGGCAATCATGAAGAAAAAGCAATCTTAGATGAGAGATCAAGTGGCAGCCCAAGATAATAGACCTCCTGCGAGGAACGCGGCCATTAACGAGGGACCGAGCACTTCTGACCCTGTGCACTGGTGTTCGACCTGTAATGATCCTCACGGTGAAAGTACCTGCATGTTTCATCAGCATTATGTGCAGACCCTGGCGGGTACTCGGCCGAGCAGTGACCTGGAGGACCAAGTGAATATGCTTCGGGAAGAGAATCATAGTCGTCCCAGAGGAGAAAGTGTCCTTTCTGACCAAAGATGGCAAAAGACCAATTGAGGCAGATGCGGCTCATATGCAACCGTTAAAGGTGTACACGAGGAGGAACAAAGAACAACAGATAGCTAAAGCTCCCGACAAGGACCCTGTACCGCAGCCGACAAATGAAAAGAATGTCCCTCAGAGGGCTCTAGATCCCGCGGCTCCACTTCAAGTCGAGACAAAAGAACAAGCGAGGGAGAAACTCAAGTACCTTTCGCTGACCAAACGGCAAAGGGTTGAAGCAACGCAGCAGTACCGTAGCAAGTACGAAGTTGCAAAGGAGATAGAAGGGCCTGCCGCTTCGGCCTACAACATTGTTGAGGAACTCAAGAAGACCCCGACCAAGATTAGTATGTATGATGCCCTTCAGCTCCCTGGCCAGGTTGATTTGCTGCAGGAATCTTTGAAGTCTGTAAAGGTAAAGCGCAGCAACCAGTGCTGGCCCAACCATTAACCAGCTCGATCACTGGAAAGAATAGACCACCGCCGTTCTATCTGTCCTTGTGGATGGAAGGATACGTAGTGCACAATTGCATCGTCGATTCTGGCGTCTCAACTACAGTTATGCCCATGGCAGTTTGTGAATAGATTGGCATGGAATATACACGAAGCAGCCAAGGCGTACTCCAGTTAGACGACACTCCCGTAAAGACTGTTGGTATCATAAAGGACATGCCATTCAACTTCATAAAGCTCCGCAGATCACAGTAATCCAAGAGGTTATAGTTGTGGACCTAGAGCCTTATTTTGGCATGTGCCTCTCAAGGGAGTTTACCGCCAAGCTCGACGGGTATTTGTCTTTGGACTACTCCCACATGGAAGTCCCTTTCAAAGGAAGGCGAGTGAAGATTTATAATGACAAGCCTTCCACCTTCTTGGTCGAAAAGTTGCCAGAAGAGGGACAGCAAGACGAGGCAGTTCACCTAGTGACAGAAGAAGTCGAGGAAGTGGACATAGTGGGTGAAACTATAAAAGAGCTGCAAGCGGAGGATGAATTCTCCTTGTTGGACTTCAATGCCATGATTGAGTCTGAGATTGGCTGCTATTCCATTAGTTAGCCTGAAAAGCATAAAGAGACGGCGAAAGAAGACGTAAACCCTGCCCCTAATGAAATATGGAAGTTGTACTTTGACGGTGCTCGATGCAAAAACGGCGTTGGGGCAGGGGTTTTACTTATCTCACCTACTGGAGAGGAGAAAGCTTACTGCTACCGGCTGGCTTGGAGTTGCACCAATAACGGCGCAGAGTATGAAGCCTTGTGCTTAGGACTGAAGAAAGCAGAGGTTGGGAATCAAACAACTGCAAATTTTCGGAGATTCGGAGCTAGTCTGCAACCAGATTACTAACAAGTGTGCCTCGAAGAAGCATTATCTTAAGGCATACCGTAATCGGGTCTGGGACCTGATGGAGTCGTTTGAGGCCCTCAATGTCCGAGCTATTCCCCGAGAGAAAAACAGGCACACAGACATCTTAGCATCTATCGGAGCCAGATACTCCCCGACTGATGATATAATGCAGAAGCCTAAGGTGGTAAGAACCATTTACAGGCCTTCTTTGCCTGATAAAGACACCCACTGGCAGGTGTTCGATTCTGATGAGCAAATCATCAATTTTTTGATTCATGAAGCTAGCACAATAGAAGGTAGAGACCCGAGGAATATGAGGGGTTGATACAGTTAAAAAACAACCATGTCCCCAAAGGACTAATTACCCTAGAGAGTCTCTTTGATCAAAATGACCGAGCAATATCGCATAGGATCAAGGTGGATTCCAAGCAGTACAGAGACCTGGACCTTGAGCCAGGCAAGTAAATTTAAGTTGGAACCGACAGCACTCCAGAAGAGCTGGACCAGATTCAGGCCCTCTGTAGAAGGTATCCCGATATTGTGGCTTGGAGTTATCGAGACTTAAAGGTTTACGACCGAGAGGTCATCTAGCATACAATTGAACTTGAGGAAGGGGTTAAACCCTGTAGGCAAAAGCAGAGGCCAGTGAACCCGAAGATTGAAGTCTTGATGAAAGCCAAACTCTTGAAGGTGCTTGAAGCAAAAATAATATATCCCATCAAGCATTCTTCTTGGATCGCAAATCTGGTTCCTGTCAGAAAGAACAGAGATATCCGCCTTTGCGTGGATTTTCGCAACCTGAACTAGGCCTACCTCAAGAACCACTATCCGCTCCCGCAGATCGACCAAATTCTCCATGTGGTCGCAGGAGCACATCGGCTCTCCCTCCTAGACGGCTTCTCGGGATACAACCAAATTTGGATGAAAGATGAAGACCAACACAAGACGACGTTCACCACCAAATGGGGAATGTTCGCCTATCAGCGGATGCCCTTTGGCCTGTCCAATGCAGGAGCCACGTTCCAGAGAGCCATGGATATCGCATTCCGGGAATTGCTGAATAAAATAATTGTAATTTATCTGGATGACATAGTGTTCTCTCACAAGAGGGAAGAACACGGCTCTCACCTGGAACAAGTATTTGAGAGGTGCCGGGAGTTCGGCATATCTATTAATCCGAAGAAATCAGTCTTCGCGGTGAGAGAAGGAAAGTTATTGGGTCATGTCATCTCCGAAAAGGACTTAGCAGTTGATCCCGACAGGGTAGAGTCTCTGATGAAGCTCTCCATGCCAGTGAACAAGAAGGGTCTTCAATCCTTCTTCGGCCAGATCAACTTCGTGAGGAAGTTTGTGCTAGACTTCGCCCAAGTAATAAAACCAATGTCCGAGCTATTGAAAAAGGATGCCGAATTCATGTGGACTGAGAAGAGAAAAAGGGCTTTTGAAGAAATAAAATCCAGGATTTCTCAAGCCCCTATGCTGGTTGACCCAAACTACTCCAAGGATTTCATCCTATACGCGGTCGGAGAGCCAGAGAGCTATGCCGCGGTTTTGACCCAGAAGGTAGATAACAGCGAAGAATGGCCTATTGCCTTCTTGAGCCAGGTAATCCATCCGCATGAAGAGCGGTATAATTTTATCGAGCGGCAAGTGCATGCAGTCATGAGGTCTCTGAAGAAATTCAAGCATTTTGTTTCCCAGAGTCGGATTATCGTGTTCGTCATCCACCCCGATGTCAGAAATTTCATTATTCAAGGGGAACCGGGTCATAAAAGAGCTGGCTGGATTGCCAAGATTCAAGAATTCGACATAGAGGTTCGGCCCACCAAGCTTATTAGAGGCCGGGCCCTTTGTCAAGAACTAGCCAGAAGCGCGGCCGCAGAAGTGACCGCCTGTCAGTGGGAAGATCTCATGACGGAGGCAGATTTTGCCAACTCTTCAGAAGGAGCCAGGGACTGGACTGACGACCTAGTGTGGTACTTCAATACTGGGCAATACCCTAGTAATCTTGATGCCTCACAAAGAAGAAGGTTCAGACTCAGGGCAATGAAGTTTGTACTATGCCCCGAGGGGCTATTTTATGCAAATATTGACGGTGTTCTCTTGCGATGCATCAAGGAAACAGAAAAAGAGAAGGTCCTCGAGGAATTCCACTCCGGAATGTCGGGAGGACACCTTTCAAGAAGATTGACGGCATTAAAAATCACCAAAGTGGGTTATTACTGGTCCACCCTCTTCGTCGATACACACGCAGTCTCTCAGAAATGTGAGAAATGCCAGAGGTTTGCCGACCGCAACAAGAATACTCCAATGCCTCTCCAGCCAATTCAGGTAGAGGCTCCCTTTCAGCAGTGGGGCCTGGACTTCATTGGGACTATAACCCCAAATTCCTCAGCGGGCCATAAGTTTATTCTGACAGCCACCGATTATTTCACCAGATGGGTTGAGGCAATACCCACTAAGCATGCTGAACAGGAAACGGTTTTCAATTTCCTAGAAAGTCTGATCACCCGCTTCGGGATTCCAGAAGCTATAGTGACAGACAACGGTCCAGGTTTCACAGGCGCTGTACTCACTGTGTTCACCTGCAGGTACGGGATTTATCATAAGATGTCTTCTAACTATTACCCGCAGGGGAACGACCTGGCCGAATCCACCAACAAGAACCTCATAAAGATCATAAAGAAGACGGTGGAAAGGAACAAGAGGACCTGGCACCTGTTATTGTTGGTTACAAATCTGCCATGAGGAAAGGATTTGTTGTTGTTGCGCCCTCGATTCGCCCAACAGCTTGAAAGGCCGGAAGGAAGGGATGCCTTCCGTGCCAATCTCCGGAGAAGGCCGGCTTCCTATGTAACTTTTCAGTTTTAAGATAAGAGAACTGGAAAGAAATAAAAGGGATAAGGGATAGAAACGGTGGTATCGTTTGGGAAAGAACAAGCAACACAGTCACTAACTAGCAACTAAACCAACAACAATCAAAACAATACATGTAACAGAAACCAGCTATGAAATTCTTCCCTATGTATCCTTAAACATGCATTCCAGGCTCAGATAATTGCCAATGCTGTGATCCAGAGTTCAGAATGACAGCAATCAGAAAAATAAATGAGTAAATGCAGAAATGACACGAATAAGGCAGCATAAAAGAAAGAGACACAATTGGAGCCAAAGTATGGATTGTATTGAAGCAAACGGTCTTAGCTACAACAGCTTTCTTTAGCAATATGTTCCCCCCCTTTTACAATAGAATGAGCTGCTATTTATAGCAGAATTTCCCCCCAGATTACAATGTGGGCACAAATACCCAAGTCTGCAAAAGCTGCAAAAAGCGGCCAGGTTTGATCCTTGTCGGCCGTATCTGCATCCGTAGTATGCTTTTCCTTGATTCCGGTATGGCCTCTGACAGTTTGGGTAGCTGGGAGGAGACGGCTCATCAACGCGGTGGGTGTAGCGGTACTTTGCCTCAAATGCCTGCTACTGTTTGTCTTCAATGGTCACCCACTTTGCTGCTGAAGTATGGCCTTGGCTGTACTTGGATGAGCCCTTGTCCGAAAAACTTGACTTTGACCTCCGGAGACGTCAGCTGCTTAGCCGGCAAAAACGGGCAGGGAAAACATCAAAAATGCTGAAAAAACGAAACACTGCTGCAACCCCCTTGGAGCTGGCTGGCTGCCCCAAAACTGGACAAGGAAAAGATGCCCTGAAGCGCTCCAGGGAGAGTGATTTGCCCTCTAGCGCTGCCCAACAGCAGCGCTCTAGGGCGCTTTTTGTTCCTTTACCAAAATTGCACCTTTTTTCCCTTTTTTACTAAGTGTCCGAAAATAACCCCAAAGCGCTCAACCTCAGGATTTTTGCCCTGGAGCGCTCCAAATTGGAGCGCTCTGGGGTTCCTTTTTTACACTTAGAATATTTCAGGCTTTCTTGCTTCCTCTTAGGCAGCGGCAAAATTGCCCTAAAGCGCACCAAAAACCAAAATTTGCTCGGAAGCGCTCCAAACTTCGGCGACATAGGGCACTTTTTGGTACTTAGACAAAATACTCTCCTTTTTATTCTTGCAGCTTGGCCAAAAATTGCCCCATAGCGCTCTGGGAGGGAAATCTACCCTGGAGCGCTCAAGATTGAAAAATATGCCCTGGAGCGCTCCAAACTGGAGCGCTTTGGGGCGAAATTACACTTAGAATATTTTTGGGCCTCCTTCCACCCTTCTCTTCTTACTGCTCGAAATGAGCTCCAAAGCGCTCAATGCTGGAAAAAATACCCCAAATCGCTCCAAACTGCAGCGCTCTGGGGAGAATTTTACACTTAGACAAAAAAAACAAACAAACAAACATCAATTTTTAAAACCCTTCCAGATTTGCTCTGAAGCGCCCTAAACCGGAAGATTCACTTCTGATTGCCGCCCAGCTGCTGCGATTTAGGGACGAATCTGGGAGATAACTGATTTTTCAGAAAAGAAATAAAATTATGCACCCCTTGAAAAATGGCAACATTCTTGGCGGCTCGCGGGGTATCGAGCTCGCCTCGATGCCAGGACCCAGGCCTTCATTCATTGGGCCACGGAGTCACCCCCGGTCCCTGCTTGATCTGGCTGCTGGCCTTGCCCTGGCAGGACTTCTTCTTCTGCGCTCTCCTCGGCGCGCTCTTCTTCAGTGCCTTCTTCCTTCTCTTCTCCTCCATCCTGCTCCTGCTCGGCCGTGGCGAGGCGTTCCTGAATCTCATCGAACGCAGACTGGACCTGAATCCAGGCCTCTTCAGGGATTGGCTTGAAAGTGCTAATGTCCTCCACAAGGCACCTGAACATTTCAACCTGGAGCGTATCAATTTGCTCAACCTTCAAGCCCAAAGCGGTGAAGTAGGAGCGAATCTGACAGAACCTGGCCGAGAGCTGCGTCACCTGAGCCTCCTGGATTGGATCAACCCATGCATCAATATCTGTTGTATTAGCCTCAAAGGCGTCCCATTCCGGCTGCAGCTCCTCCTCTGTGAGGACGTTCCCGTTAGCATCAAAGAAGCTAGGGAACCCATGTGACTGTAGTGTTTTGAAAGAAGCTAGGCAAAAGTCCTTTTCCTTTTCTAACATATCCAGGATAGACCTGGCCTTACGAACCTTTTCTATTTTTTCAAAGTAAAAATGCAAGGTTGCCCTTGCAGCTGCCCAATCATGAGCAAGAGGATCTGTTGGGGAAATTCGGAGACCACGACGCTCAAGGTTCCCAGCCTTGAGCGCTAAATCGAGCCAGCCCTCTGTCTGGCGTTCGGCCTCCTCTACCACTGGCTTTCCCAGGGCAGATACATCTTGAATCTTCGCCACAAAAGCAAGGACGAACAATGATTTAGAAGCCCGGGACCTAAAGTTCTTCAAAAGCCGGAGCCTCATTTCCTTTACCCCTTCTTTGGTGAACATTTTTACTTTGGAGGCCTGTTCTTCCAACTGCTGTTGCGTCTGCTGTAACAGGCCTTGAAGTTTGACGTTTTGGGCCTGTATTTCCTCCTTTTCCTTTTCTGTTGCTTCTAACTTCTGCCGCAGCTGCTGGCACTGGTCTTCAGTGTCGTTCACCTTGGCCTTCAACTTTGCCAATTCTCCTTCCAGCTCGGATTTTTCATTTTCTAGCTCGTAGTATTGGCCCTGCAGTTGGTAATGATTTGCAAGCATTGAGTCAGCCTTTTCCCGGATTCCAACTGCCGTGTTCTCCCAGTTGAGGTTACTGATGTTCTTCTCCTTCGGAATGTACTCGTAGTCATCATCGGTCATGTCCTTCTTCGGCTTTTGCACCTTCGGGACCCATTTTTCCTTATAGGCAATCATTTTATCTGGGTCAATCCTGAAGCGCTTCTCGACCTGAGCGAGCTCTTCACCCTTCCTCTTCTTCAGGCTCTTCATCCACTTGTTGCAGCCATGACCACCCTGAGTCATCAGGGGCTGCTCGTCCATGATTTTGATTAGGTCCATGCCGCTATAACCCCAGGAAGTATGCCTCTCGGCAGACGGGCGAGGAGAAATGGGTCGTTGGGACGCGGGCTCTTCTAGGGGCGGGCACTCTGGAGTTTGGACTAGGGTTTCGACCAGGTGGTCGGTTGCGGGTGAGGGTTGCGGGGATTGCGCGGATTCGGGGGCAGCGGCGACTGACCGGTCCTGGGTTAGGGTTTCAGGAGAACGGACAAAGGTTGGGTGACGAGACTGGATTTCGGCGGAGGGCTGGTCTTCTGGGAGGAGAGCTGCAGCGACACTGGAATGGGCGGCTGCTGTTCCGCTAGCCAAAGAAATGGCCGTGGGGACAGGTCCAGCAGCAGAAGATGAGGGTGCAGCAGCTCGGGACTTAATAGTTTCTAGGATAGAAGAATGCGTACCTGCGAGCCCGGTGGAGGCTGGAGAGGAAATGATCTGGGTCGCCCACTGTTCTGCGTCCTCACCGTGCGAAGGGGTGTTTTCCTGCAAGCTGATAATTTCAGAGGGCGTAACCTTCTGCGGTGTGGCTTCCTTCGCAGGCGTAGCCCTTGCCTCCTTAGGCTTCTCCGTTCTCTTCTTTCTTTGAAGAGGAACTTCCTCCTCTCGAGTGGCACTTGAAGGGGCCCCCTTCTGAACGAAAGATATCTTTGGCTTTTTCTTTGGAGGCTCTTGAGTAGGAGCTTGCAAGACAGCGGCAGCTGTTGCACTTTTAGATGGGCCTTTCTGTGGTGGAGTCCTTTCAGCCGGTCGCTTTTCGGGAGTTGGCCGTACCATTGGCGCTGTTGATTGACTTTTCTCTTTTTCCTGACCTTTCTCCACGCCACTCCTTGACCCTTCTCCTAATGCAAGTGGTCGTTGAGGCGGGTCCTGGCCCTTATATAGCCGTTGAATGCTTTTGGGCAC
Organism: Wollemia nobilis; assembly: GCA_028583015.1. Classification (NCBI taxonomy): domain Eukaryota; kingdom Viridiplantae; phylum Streptophyta; class Pinopsida; order Araucariales; family Araucariaceae; genus Wollemia; species Wollemia nobilis. The sequence continues at coordinate 3,310,772 of JAQPPZ010016675.1, forward strand.
GATGTCCCGGAAAATGATGGGCCGCCACGTGGCATGGTGTGCCTCGTAAAGCGTGGAGAACTATTTTTCTTTGTCTAGGTTGATTTTTCTTTCCTCGTCCGACATCGCATTATCCACCATTCCAATATCTTGCTAGCTGTCCACCCTTGCTTTCTCAGCTTCCTTTGCCATTTTTTGAAGTTATGAGCTTCCGCCCCATGGTCCGCATTTTTGTCGGGATCATACTCCGCCTCTATCTCATAGAAGTCATGCCATGGCGGAAATGATTGCATATCCTCTATATGCCATTCTAGGTCTCGCCCTTCGGGGTTGTTGCGCCCCGCCACTATATCTTCTCTAGGGCATACATGGAACTCTTGGACACCCTTAAATTTTCTGATAATGTCCAGGGGATCATATTTCCACCGTTGCGGCAGCTGAATCAGCCCGAAACTTGAAAGTACGGCGGTGAAAAACTGATGCTGTCCATTGACGCCGATTTCAACCTCTCCCCATTGGATTGGGTAATTGAATATATGCCCCTTCTTTTTACCCTGGCCATATTTTTCGTCAGTGTAATCCATCTGGCGCGCTGCCTCGAGCGCAAATAGGTATTCTGAGGGGTAGTAGGGTAGCAGAAAGGGCTTGCCTGTGAACCCGAAAACTCTAAGCACCAAACCTTGCGTCAGTCAGAAAGTGTCTCCGAAAAGTATCTCCCCGGTGATGAAGTGCTAATTCATCATGCGTTGGACCTGCGAGCAACCGCCTTGGACGACAATTAAGGCGTGGCTCAGAAAATACTTGTTAAACCTGTAATAAGATTCTTCTCTATACAACACTCGGGTCCATTCATACACCGGACGAGGCGCACCATGCTCATCCCCGCGCTGCACTGGAATTGACTTCATCTTGTCGTGAAAGTGGAACAGAAACAGCCAGGCTAAGAATGAACAGAACCTGAAAGTGCCCGACTTTTTCTCCTTTAAAGTACAGAGGGCGAGATGAAGTGCGCGGGCCAAATAATCAGCCCAGTCGAAAAATTCCTCATGCTGGAGGCGCTCGACGATAGCAATTTGGTAGGGGTGGACCAATGAGTCCGACCCGCAACCCAGAACCCAGGCTAGCATGGTGTAAATATGAGGGCTTTCGAAAGCTGCTAAGGGCTGAGGGTTCTGCGACCATTGCCCGGGCGGAGGTGGCCTATGCAACTCGGTCTGCAGAAACTGCCGCATTAGTTGAGTGTCCGTGAACCTGCTTGCCTGCTGCTTGAGGTTAACCTTTTTGACCACACACTTTCCATCTAGTGGATGACCTGGCGCGAAAGATGCCTCAATAGTCTCTGAATCAATGGGAAATAGGGGCGCGCCCCTATAATCACAGACTTTCCTGGTATCCGGATTGTAATATTCTGCCACCACTGCTACTAATTCAGGGCAATGATGCACCTGACTGCATAGAAACCAACACAGGTGCGACCGGTATGCTGTAGCGAGTGGGTGCGATTTGGGGACTCTGTCCTTACACGTTCAGGTTCTATGACAGAGCCTATTCCAGTTGTCGAGGGGTGGCGGGGGAGGTTGCTTTGGCTGTTCCGGCTGAGCTCTCTTTCTAGATTTTGCCTCAGACGACCGCGCTTTACCCTTATCTTTTCTCTGCATGTCTCGTGCGCTTTCGGGTGCTCTCGAAGCTGTCTGTCCGGTTGTGGCACTTCGCTCACCGGCTCCCTTCTTCTCCATGGCGCAAATTGCAATTCAAGCTGCTGCTCTGTATGTGTAAATTTTGAATTTACCTTTTACCGGAGCTTGAAGGACTTTGAATTTTGCCTTGTAAATTTTCTGTAACAGCTGATTTTATAGTGCTGAGCTCGGCCTGGGTGTATCTTAATGGCGAGTGTCCGGCCTTAATTATCTGCACGAAGTTGGTGGACGTCGCTCTATTTTCTCAGGGTGGCCATGCATAAAATCTGTGGGATGGGACTTTTAAAATCTTTGCAAAGTGTACTTTATCCCTTTTTAAACATAAATCCGCCTTAAACCCTGTGCAGCCGTATTCATTTATTGCACGTTTCTTGGCAAATGTACCCTGCGCGGTTTTTGAGGTCAGCCAACAAGAAAGGGGGCGCTTCCACTTTTCCCTTTTGCTTTTTCAAAAAGAACATGATTTTGACCCTAGAGCGCTCGACAAACGAGCGCTCCCGAGTCTCTTTCGCCGTGGGGAGCGATATGGGGCATATAGGGGTGCGAGCCGAGCGGGCCCTTGGGAGGTTCAAACAGTTAGAAAAATTCCCTTTTGGATGCTGCCCTGGATCGCCGTCGTATGGAGCGCTTCATGGCATTTTTTGTCGAGCGCCAAAGGGCATATTGACACTTAGAAAAATGTTGTTGATTTTGGTGCTAAGCCTTGTCTCCCCAAATCTTGCCCCAGATCGCCGAAGAGAAGGGCGCTTCAGGGTCTTTTTGCTTCGGACGAGTGCTCCAGGGAAACTTCGGGACTTGGGAAGTTTTTAACCTTCGGCGCTAAGCCTTGGCTAGCCAAATTCTGCCCTGGATCGCTGAAAAGGAGAGCGCTTCGTGGTCTTTTTGCTTCGGACGAGCGCCGGAGGGCAATTTTGACACTTAGAATTTTCTTGCAAAAAATTTTTGTTGACCTCTTCGCCCTATATCGCTGTAAGAGTGGGGCGCTTTGGGGCGGGGAAGCCTTTGGTGAGCGCTGGAGAGCCAAAAACACTTTGAAATTTTTTTAAACGCTCCCCCGCTCTTCTTCCTTTAAAACAGGTCCTCCGCTCATTTTTTTGCTGCAAATTCCTTAAACATATCGACAACTTGAGGTTTTTGTCTGGAAGGCGGGCGACGAAGGGAAACTTTTCAACACTAGGAGATTTTTCCCTCTGCTCATCCTTTTCAAATCCGGAGGATAGGCAGACCTCACTTGGCTCAACAACCAAAGATTTAAGAAACTTTAAAAAAGACACATTTACATGCAGAAACAACTGAATCGAACTGACAAACAATAAAATATGTACAGGGGGAACATTTCGGTGATTCTTTCTTCAATGGTGGTAGGCCTTCAAATGAAAGCCGTTAACCGAGATTGGGAGGATATGACTCCATATCCTTCAGCACGAAGGCATTGAACTGATTTACTCGAGCAATCTCGAATGGGCCGTCCCAGAAGGAATCGAATTTGTCGTGGTTGTCGGGCTTGGTTTTCCAGAGGTCCCATTTGATCATTAGGTCTCCGACCTTGAAAACCCTTGTTGCGGACCCTCTCGAGAACCATTTTCTGGTAGAGCCTGCGGGCTTCATAAAAGCCTCATAGGCCTTTTCTCTTTCTTCTTCAAGTTGTATCAGCTGAGCAAGTCTGGCGTCTAGGGGATCTAGATCGCCCCTGTCCTCATCCAGAATCCATAGTGCGGGCATCTCAAGTGAGTAGACAGGACGATGTCTTTTCCGTATACGAGGGCATATGGAGACGTCCCGATAGATTTTTTGACTGATATACGGTCTGCCCATAGCGCTCGGTCTAGTAACAGGTGCCAGGTCCTCTTGTTTCTTTCCACCGTCTTCTTTATGATCTTCATGAGGTTCTTGTTGGTGGATTCGGCCAGGCCGTTCCCCTGCGGGTAATAGTTAGAAGACATCTTATGATAAATCCCGTACCTGCAGGTGAACTCGGTGAGTACAGCACCTGTGAAACCTGGACCATTGTTTGTCACTATAGCTTCTGGAATCCCGAAGCGGGTGATCAGACTTTCTAGAAAATTGACAACCGTCTCCTGGTCAGCATGCTTAGTGGGTATTGCCTCAGCCCATCTGGTGAAATAATCGGTGGCTGTCAGAATAAACTTATGGCCCGCTGAGGAATTTGGGGTTATAGTCCCAATGAAGTCCAGGCCCCACTGCTGAAAGGGAGCCTCTACCCAAATCGGCTAGAGAGGCATTGGAGCATTCTTGTTGCGGTTGACAAACCTCTGGCATTTCTCACATTTTTGAGAGACTGCGCGTGTATCGACGAAGAGGGTGGGCCAGTAATAACCCGCTTTGATGATTTTTAAGGCCGTCAACCTTCCTGAAAGGTGTCCTCTTGACATTCCGGAGTGGAATTCCTCTAGGACCTCTTTTTCTTTTCCCTTGATGCATCACAAGAGAACACCGTCAATATTTGCATAAAACAGCCCCTCGGGGCGTAGTACAAACTTTAGAGCCTTGAGTCTGAACCTCCTTCTTTGCGAGGCATCAAGATTATCAGGGTATTGCCCAGAATTGAAGTACCACACTAGGTCATCGCTCCAGTCCCTGGCTCCTTCTGAAGAGTTGGCTAAATCTGCCTCCATCATGACATCTTCCCGCTGACAGGCGGTCACTTCTGCGGCTGCGCTTCTAGCTAGTTCTTGACAAAGTTCCCAACCTCTGATTAGCTTAGTGGGCTGAACCTCTATGTTGAATTCTTGAATCTTGGCAATCCAACCAACTCTTTTATGACCCGGTTCCCCTTGAATAATGAAATTTTCTGACATCGGGGTGGATGACAAACACGGTAATCCGGCTTTGGGAGACAAAGTGCTTGAATTTCTTCAGAGACCTCATGACTGCATGCACTTGCCACTCGATAAAATTATACCGCTCTTCATGCGGCTGGATTACCTGGCTCAAGAAGGCAATAGGCCGTTCTTCGCCGTCATCTCCCTTCTGGGTCAAAACCACGGCATAGCTCTCTGGCTCTCCGACCGCGTATAGGATGAAATCCTTGGAGTAGTCTGGGTTAACCAGCACAGGGGCCTGAGCAATCCTGGCTTTTATTTCTTCGAAAGCCTTTTTTCTCTCCTCATTCCACATGAATTCGACATCCTTTTTCAATAGCTCGGACATTGGTTTTATTACTTGGGCGAAGTCTGGCACAAACTTCCTCACGAAGTTGATCTGGCCGAAGAAGGATTGAAGACCCTTCTTGTTCACTGGCATGGAGAGCTTCATCAGAGCCTCTGCCCTGTCGGGATCAACTGCTAAGCCCTTTTCGGAGATGACATGACCCAATAACTTTCCTTCTCTCACCGCGAAGACTGATTTCTTCGGATTAATAGATATGCCGAACTCTCGGCACCTCTCAAATACTTGTTCCAGGTGAGAGCCATGTTCTTCCCTCTCTTGAGAGAACACTGTCATGTCATCCAGATAAATTACAATTATTTTATTCAGCAGTTCCCGGAATGCAATATCCATGGCTCTTTGGAACGTGGCTCCTACATTGGACAGGATAAAGGGCATCCGCTAATAGGCAAACGTTCCCCATTTGGTGGTGAACGTCGTCTTGTGCTGGTCTTCATCTTTCACCCAAATTTGGTTGTATCCCGAGAAGCCGTCTAGGAGGGAGAACCGCTGTGCTCCTGCGACCACATGGAGAATTTGGTCGATCTGCGGGAGTGGGTAGTGGTCTTTGAGGGAGGCCTGGTTTAGGTTGCGAAAATCCACGCAAAGGCGGATATCTCCATTCTTCTTTCTAACAGGAACCAGATTTGCGACCCAAGAAGAATGCTTGATGGGATATATTATTTTTGCTTCGAGCATCTTCAAGAGTTCAGCTTTCATCAACACTTCAATCTTCGGGTTCACTGGCCTCTGCTTTTGCCTACAGGGTTTAACCCCTTCCTCAAGTTCAATTGTATGCTGGATGACCTCTTGGTCGTACCCCTTTAAGTCTCGATAACTCCAAGCCACAATATCGGGATATCTTCTGCAGAGGCCCTGAATCTGGTTCAACTCTTCTGCAGAGGGCTCCGAATATCCGAAAATTTGCAGCTGTTTGATTCCCAACCTATCTGCTTTCTTCAATCCTAAGCACAAGGCTTCATACTCTGCGCCATTATTGGTGCAGCTCCAAGCCAGCCGGTAGCAGTAAGCTTTCTCCTCTCCAGTAGGTGAGATAAGTAAAACCCCTGCCCCGGTGCCGTTTTAGCATCAGGCATCATCAAAGTACAACTTCCATAGTTCATTAGGGGCAGGGTTTACATCTTCTTTCGCCGTCTCTTTCTGCCTTTCAGGCTGACTAATGGAATAGCAGTCAATCTCAGACTCAATCATGGCATTGAAGTCCAACAAGGATAATTCATCCTCCGCTTGCAACTCTTTTATAGTTTCACCAACTATGTCCACTTCCTCGACTTCTTTTGTCACTAGGTGAACTGCCTCGTCTTGCTGTCCCTCTTCTGGCAAATTTTCGACCAAGAAGGTGGAAGGCTCGTCATTATAAATCTTCACTCGCCTTCCTCTGAAAGGGACTTACATGTGAGAGTAGTCCAAAGACAAATATCCGCCTAGCTTGGCGGTAAGTTCCCTCGAGAGGCACATGCAAAAATAAGGCTCTGGGTCTACAACTACGACCTCTTGGATTATTGTGATCTGCGGAGCTTTATGCAGTTGAATGGGGATGTCCTTTATGATACCGACAGTCTTCACAGGAGTGCCATCTAACTGGAGTACGCCTTGCCTACTCCGTGTATATTCCATGCCAATCTCTTCACAAACTGCCCTAGGCATGACTGTAGTTGAGGCGTCAGAATCGACGATGCAATTGTGCACCATGTATCCTTCCATTCGCAAGGATAGGTAGAACAGCGGTGGTCTATTCTTCCCGGTGATTGAACTGGTCAATGGCTGAGCCAGTACTGGTTGCTGCGCTTTACCTTATTTTACAGACTTAAAATATTCCTGCAACAAATCAACCTGGCCAGGGAGTTGAAGGGCATCATACATACTAATTTTGGTCGGGGTCTTCTTGTGTTCCTCAACAATGTTGTAGGCCGAAGCGGCAGGCCCTTCTATCTCCTTTGCAGCTTAGTACTTTCTACGGTACTGCTGCGTTGCTTCAACCCTCTGCCGTTTGGTCAGCGAAGGTTACTTGAGTTTCTCCCTCGCTTGTTCTTTTGTCTCGACTTGAAGTGGAGCCGCGGGAGCTAGAGCCTTCTGAGGGACATTCTTTTCATTTGCCGGCGGCGGTACAGGGTCCTTGTCGAGAGCTTTAGCCGTCTGCTGTTCTTTGTTCCTCCTCGTGTACACCTTTAACGGTTGCATTTGAGCCACATCTGCCTCAATTGGCCTTTTGCCATCTTTGGTCAGAAAGGACACTTTCTCCTCTGGGACGACTAAGTCGTGATTCTCTTCCCGAAGCATATTCACTTGGTCCTCCAGGTCACTGCTCGATTGAGTACCCACCAGGGTCTGCACTTAATGTTGATGAAACATGCAGGTACTTTCGCTGTGAGGATCATTACAGGTCGAACACCAGTGCACAGGGTCAGAAGTGCTCGGTCCCTCGTTAATGGCCGCGTTCCTCGCAGGAGGTCTGTTATCTTGGGCTGTCGCTTGATCTCTTGTCAGTGTCGGAGGAGGGTAGGACCTTCTGGGAGCAAACTCCATCTGAGATTGCTTTTTCTTCATGATTGCCATGTCGTTGGATAGCGTCCAGCAGACAGAACTGAGATTTTCCATTCCTTGTAACAACTTTGCTTGGATATCAACGGCTAGAGGAGCCGCTGAAACCGGTGGTGGCAATGGAGCCAACGGCGGGGCCGAAGGCAATGGAGGGTATATCGGAGCAGCGGGAGGAGGAGGCAGTGAGGGATACGACGGGGTCGTTGTAGGCGGCGGTGGAGGTGGAGTAGACTGATGGATTTGAGGGGGAAAGTGAGTAATCGCAGGCGCGGGATTCCACGGCACAACAGGCTGCGAAGAGGAAGAAGATGCTGAATATGGCTGAGCGGATGTGCTAGGATACTGAGTGGATTGTTGGAATTCAGGATAAATCGGCGTCGGCATTCTATGTGGAAGCTTGCAGACTGAGATTAAGTCCTGTTCTGCTAACTGAGCTAGCTCATACAGCGCAGGAAAGGTATTAATGCGAGCGGCCTTGATCTGCATGGCCACATCGGCATTAAAAGATCTAAGATAGTAATGCACCGCTTGACCGTCACTTGGCCGTAGCTCCTTGGGCACCCTTTTCCATGATCTAGAAAACCTCACATTAAAGTCCGCTGTCTCCTCTTGCGGGTGTCTTTGGATTGACTAAAATTGATGCAGGAGGGACGATGGATCAGCGGATTCATTAAAACTCCTGGCCAAACGTTCGGCCAACTCGGCCCAGCTGGTGATGGATCCAGGCTGCAAGGACCGGTACGAGTACAGGAGCTTTCCTCTTAGTGAAAAAGCGAGCAATTGAACTATGACGCTCTCGTTTGTGATGCGATGAAACGCGGCCAAAGCTACGATGTCTTGCATGTGTTCATAGGCCGTCTTTTTGTTTCCATCGAACGTGGGCAAGGCCTTCATGGCTGCTTGCGGAATTGGATCATCTCCCAATAGGTTCAACGGAGAAGCAGAATCCCAAGTGGGATACAGGTCATTTTGCTGATTTTGATCTTGACCCGCCATGTTAGCGTTTTGATTTGGCGGTAATGGCGGAGGCTACAGCGGGTCCGGTTGAACAGGTTCTTCCGGCACTTGTTGCTGCCAATTGAATTGCTCAGGAGCAATCGGATGATCTAGAGAGTTGGGAGGAACTGGAGGGCAGCCGGTCGCATTGCTATCTGGAGTTGGACCTTGCTCGGCAACTTCAGCTTCCCTTGATGATGATCCGTCCCGAGAAACGTGTGTTCTTACTAGCCGGGGACGCTTTCCAAAAGCGTTGATGTCTAGCTCATGCTCGGGTTCTTCTTCAGAATTTCTTACTCTCCATCTCGTTTGCATGAAGACAGGATATGCTTGGACCGGTCTGCGAGACTTGTAGGGTGTCTGAGTTTGACAGAGTCAGTCGCCAGATGTTAAAAAAACCGTCAGCAATGAAGTGAACATCAACACCTTCAATACTGCTTTTGCGGTGGGACTGGTCCCACCGGGCGTGCCAGAAAAGTGCTGTTGGTTACAAATCTGCCATGAGGAAAGGATTTGTTGTCGTTGCGCCCTCGATTCGCCCAACAGCTTGAAAGGCCGGAAGGAAGGGATGCCTTCTGTGCCAATCTCCGGAGAAGGCCGGCTTCCTATGTAACTTTTTCAGTTTCAAGATAAGAGAACTGGAAAGAAATAAAACGGATAAGGGATAGAAACGGTGGTATCGTTTGGGAAAGAACAAGTAACACAATCACTAACTAGCAACTAAACCAACAGCAATCAAAACAATACATGTAACAGAAACCAGCTATAAAATTCTTCCCTATGTATCCTTAAACATGCATTCCAGGCTCAGATAATTGCCAATGCTATGATCCAGAGTTCAGAATGACAACAATCAGAAAAATAAATGAGTAAATGCAGAAATGACACGAGAAGGCAGCATAAAAGAAAGAGACACAATTGGAGCCAAAGTATGGATTGTATTGAAGCAAACGGTTCTTTAGCAATATGTTCCCCCCTTTTACAATAGAATGAGCTGCTATTTATAGCAGAATTTCCCCTCAGATTACAATGTAGGCACAGATAACCAAGTCTGCAAAAGCTGCAAAAAGTAGCCAGGTTTAATCCTTGCCGGCCGTATCTGCATCCGTAGTATGCTTTTCGTTGATTCTGGTATGGCCTCTAATAGTTTGGGTAGCTGGGAGGAGACGGCTCATCAATGCGGTGGGTGTCGGTACTTTGCTTCAAATGCCTGCTACTGTTCATCTTCAATGGTCACCCACTTTGCTGCTGAAGTCTGGCCTTGTTTGTACTTGGATGAGCCCTTGTCCGAAAAACTTGACTTTGACCTCAGGAGACGTCAGCTGCTTAGCCGGCAAAAACGGGCAAGGAAACACATCAAAAATACTAAAAACGAAACACTGCTGCAACAACCTTGGAGCTGGCTGGCTGCCCCAAAACTGGACAAGGAAAAGATGCCCTGAAGCGCTACAGGGAGAGTGATTTGCCCTCTAGCGCTGCCCAACAGCAGCGCTCTAGTGCGCTTTTTGTTCCTTTACCAAAATTGCACCTTTTTTTCCTTTTTTACTGTGTTCGAAAATAACCTTAAAGCGCTCGACCTGAGGATTTTTACCTTGGAGCGCTCCAAATTGGAGCGCTCTGGGGTTCCTTTTTTACACTTAGAATATTTCAGGCTTTCTTGCTTCCTCTTAGGCAGCGGCAAAATTGCCCTAAAGCGCACCAAAAACCAAAATTTGCTCGGAAGCGCTCCAAACTTCGGCGACATAGGGCACTTTTTGGTACTTAGACAAAATACTCTCCTTTTTATTCCTGCAGCCTGGCCAAAAATTGCCCCATAGCGCTCTGGGAGGGAAATCTACCCTGGAGCGCTCAAGATTGAAAAATATGCCCTGGAGCGCTCCAAACTGGAGCGCTTTGGGGCGAAATTACACTTAGAATATTTTTGGGCCTCCTTCCACCCTTCTCTTCTTACTGCTCGAAATGAGCTCCAAAGTGCTCAATGTGGAAAAAATACTCCAAATCGCTCCAAACTGCAGCGCTCTGGGGGGGATTTTATACTCAGACAAAAAAACAAACAAACAAACAAACAAACATCAATTTTTGAAACCCTCCCAGATTTGCTCTGAAGCGCCCTAAACCGGAAGATTCACTTCTGATTGCCGCCCAGCTACTGCGATTTAGGGACGAATCTGGGAGATAACTGATTTTTCAGAAAAGAAATAAAATTATGCACCCCTTGAAAAATGGCAACAGTTACTAGACTGAGCGCTATGGGCAGACTGTATATCAGTCAAAAAACCTATCAAGACGTCTCCATATGCCCTCGTATACGGAAAAGACGCCGTCCTACCTACTCACATTGAGATGCCTGCACTATGGATGTTGGACGAGGACAGGGGCGGTCTAGATCCACTGGACGCCAAACTTGCTCAGCTGATACAACTTGAAGAAGAAAGAGAAAAGGCCTATGAGGCTTTTATGAAGCACACAGGCTCTACCAGAAAATGGTTCTCGAGAGGGTCGACAGCAAAGGTTTTCAAGGTCGGAGACCTAGTGCTCAAATGGGACCTCTGGAAAACCAAGCCCGACAACCACGACAAATTCGATTCCTTCTAGGACGGCCCATTCGAGATTGCTCGGGTAAATCAGTTCAATGCCTTAATGCTGAAGGATATGGAGGGTCATATCCTCCCAATCCCGGCTAACGAATTTCATCTGAAGGCCTACCACCATTGAAGAAAGAATCACCGAAAGGTTCCCCCTGTACATATTTTATTTTTTGTCAGTTCGATTCAGTTGTTTTCTGCATGTAAATATGTGTCTTTTTTAAAGTTTCTTAAATCTTTGGCTGTTGAGCCAAGTGAGGTCTGCCTATCCTCCGGATTTGAAAAGGATGAGCAGAGGGAAAAATCTCCAAGTGCTGAAAAGTTTCCCTTCGTCGTTCGCCTTCCAGACAAAAACCTCTAGTTGCCGGTATGTTTCAGCGATTTGCAGCAAAAAAATGAGCGGAGGACCTATTTTAAAGGAAGGAGAGCGGGGGAGCGTTTAAATTTTTTTCCAAAGTGTTTTTGGCTCTCTAGCGCTAACCAAAGGCTTCCCCGCCCCAAAGCGCCCCACTCTTATAGCAATATAGGGCGAAGAGGTCAACAAAAAATTTTTGCAAGAAAATTCTAAGTGTCAAAATTGCCCTCCGGCGCTTGAAGCAAAAAGACCCTGAAGCGCTATCCTTTTCAGCGATCCAGGGCAGAATTTGGCTAGCTAAGGCTTAGCACCGAAGGTTAAAAAATTCCTAAGTTCCGAAGTTTCCCTGGAGCGCTCGTCCGAAGCAAAAAGACCCTGAAGCGCCCTTCTCTTCGGCGATCTGGGGCAAGATTTGGGGAGACAAGGCTTAGCGCCAAAATCAACAAAAAATTTCTAAGTGTCAATATGCCCTCTGGCGCTCGCCCGAAGCAGAAAATGCCACAAAGCGCTCCATATGAGGGTGATCCAGGGTAGCGTCCAAAAGGGGATTTTTCTAATTGTTTAAACCTCCCAAGGGCCCGCTCAGCTCGCACCCTTATATGCCCCATATCGCTCCCCACGGCGAAAGAGATTCGGGAGCGCTCATTTGTCGAGCGCTCTAGGGTTAAAATCACGTTTTTTTAAAAAAAAGAGCAAAAGGAAAAGTGGAAGCTCCTCCTTTCTTGTTGGCTGACCTCGGAAACCGCGCAGGGCACATTTGCCAAGAAACGTGCAATAAATGAATACGGCTGCACATGGTTTAAGGCGAATTTATGTTTAAAGAGGGATAAAGTACACTCTGCAAAGATTTTAAAAGTCCCATCCCACAGATTTTATGCATGGCCACCCTAAGAAAATAGAGCGACGTCCACCAACTTCGTGCGGATAATTAAAGTCGGACACTCGCCATTAAGATACGCCCAGGCCGAGCTCAACACTATAAAATCAGCTGTTGCAGAAAATTTACCAGGCAAAATTCAAAGTCCTTCGAGCTCCGGTAAAAGGTAAATTCAAAATTTACACATACAGAGCAGCAGCTTGAATTGCAATTTGCGCCATGGAGAAGAAGGGAGCCGGTGAGCGAAGTGCCACAACCGGACAGATAGCTTCGAGAGCACCCTAAAGCGCACGAGACATGCAGAGAAAAGATAATGGTAAACCGTGGTCGTCTGAGGCAAAATCTAGAAAGAGAGCTCAGCCGGAACAGCCAAAGCAACCTCCCCTGCCACCCCTCGACAACTGGAATAGGCTCCGTGATGGACACTATTCACAGAACCTGAACGACTTGCGGAATACCATCAGAGCGTGTAAGGACAGAGTCTCCAAATCTCACCCACTTGCTACAGCATACCGGTCGCGCCTGTGCTGATTTCTATGCAGTTAGGTGCACCATTGCCCCGAATTAGTAGCAATGGTGGCAGAATATTACAATCTGGATACTAGGCAAGTCTATGATTATAGGGGCGTGCCCCTATTTCCCATTGATTCGGAGACTATTGAGGCAGATTTTGGGCCAAGTCATCCACTAGATGGAAAGTGTGTGGTCAGAAAGGTTAACCTCAAGCAACAAGCAAGCAGGTTCACGGACACTCAACTAATGCGGCAGTTTCTGCATGTCGAGTTGCATAGGCCACCTCCGCCCGGGCAATGGCCATAGAACCCTCAGCCCTTAGCAACTTTCGAAAGCCCTCATATTTACACCATTCTAGCCTGGGGTCTGGGTTGCGGGTCGGACTCATTGGTTCACCCCTACCAAATTGCTATCGCCAAGCGCCTCCAGCATGAGGAATTTTTCGACTGGGCTGATTATTTGGCCCGCGCACTTCATCTCGTCCTCGGTAATTTAAAGGAGAAAAAGTAGGGCACTTTCGGGTTCTGTTCATTCTTAGCCTGGCTGTTTCTATTCCACTTTCACGACAAGATGAAGTCAATTCCAGTGCAGTGCGGGGATGAGCATGGTGCGCCTGGTCCTGTGTATGAATGGACCCGAGTGTTGTATAGAGAAGAATCTTATTACAGGTTTAACAAGTATTTTTTGAGCTGCGCCCTAAGTGTCGTCCAAGGCGGTTGCTCACGGGCCCGCGCATGATGAACGAGCACTTCATCACCGGGGAGATACCTTTCGGAGACACTTTCCGGATGATGTAGGGTTTGGTGCTTAGAGTTTTCGGGTTCACAGGAAAGCCCTTTCTGCTACCCTACTACCCGTCAGAATACCTGTTTGTGCTCGAGGCATCGCGCCAGATGGATTACACTGACGAAAAATATGGCCAGGGTAAGAAGGGGCATATATTCAATTACCCAATCCAATGAGGAGAGGTTGAAATCGGCATCAATGGACAGCATCAGTTTTTCACCACCGTACTTTCAAGTTTCGGGTTGATTCAGCTGCCGCAACGGTGGAAATATGATCCCCTGGACATTATCAAAAAATTTAAGGGTGTCCAGGAGTTCCATGTATGCCCTAGAGAAGATATAGTGGCCGGGCGCAACAACCCCGAAGGGCGAGACCTGGAATGGCATATAGAGGATATGCAATCATTTCCGCCATGGCATGACTTCTATGAGATAGAGGCGGAGTATGATCCCGACAGAAATGCGAACCATGGGGCCGAAGCTCATAACTTCAAAACATGGCAAAGGAAGCTGAGAAAGCAAGGGTGGACAGCTGGCAAGATATCGGAATGGTGGATAATGCGCTGTCGGACGAGGAAAGAAAAATCAAGCAAGGACCTAGACAACGACAAACAGTTCTCCACGCTTTACGAGGCACACCATGCCACGTGGCGGCCTACCGTTTTTCGGGACATCGTGCCCAAAAGCATTCAACGGCTATATAAGGGCCAAGACCCGCCTCAACGACCACTTGCATTAGGAGAAGGGTCAAGGAGTGGCATGGAGAAAGGTCAAGAAAAAGAGAAAAGTCAATCGACAGCGCCAATGGTACGGCCAACTCCCGAAAAGCGACCGACTGAAAGGACTCCACCATAGAAAGGCCCATCTAAAAGTGCAACAGCGGTTGCTGTCTTGCAAGCTCCTACTCAAGAGCCTCCAAAGAAAAAGCCAAAGATATCTTTCGTTCAAAAGGGGGCCCCTTCAAGTGCCACTCGAGAGGAGGAAGTTCCTCTTCAAAGAAAGAAGAGAACGGAGAAGCCTAAGGAGGCAAGGGCTGTGCCTGCGAAGGAAACCACATCGCAGAAGGTTACGCCCTCTGAAATTATCAGCTTGTAGGAAAACACCCCTTCGCACGGTGAGGACGCAGAACAGTGGGCGACCCAGATCATTTCCTCTCCAGCCTCCACCGGGCTCGCAGATACGCATTCTTCTATCCTAGAAACTTTTATGTCCTGAGCTACTGCACCCTCATCTTCTGCTGCTGGACCTGTCCCCGTGACCATTTCTTTGGCTAGCGGAACAGCAGCCGCCCATTCCAGTGTCGCTGCAGCTCTCCTCCCAGAAGACCAGCCCCTCGCCGAAATCCAGTCTCGTCACCCAGCCTTTGTCCGTTCTCCTGAAACCCTAACCTAGGACCGGTCAATCGCTACTGCCCCCGAATCCGCGCAATCCCTGCAACCCTCACCCGCAGTCGACCACCTGGTCAAAACCCTAGTCCAAACTCCAGAGTGCCCGCCCCTAGAAGAGCCTGCGTCCCAATGACCCATTTCTCCTTGCCCGTCTGCCGAGAGGCATACGTCCTGGGGTTATAGCGGCATGGACCTAATCAGAATCATGGACGAGCAGCCCCTGATGACTCAGGGCTGTCATGGCTGCAACAAGTGGATGAAGAGCCTGAAGAAGAGGAAGGGTGAAGAGCTCGCTCAGGTCGAGAAGCACTTCAGGATTGACTCGGATAAAATGATTGCCTATAAGGAAAAATGGGTCTCGAAGGTGCAGAAGCCGAAGAAGGACATGGCCGATGATGACTACAAGTACATTCCGAAGGAGAAGAACATCAGTAACCTCAACTGGGAGAACACGACAGTTGGAATCCGGGAAAACGCTGACTCAATGCTTGCAAATCATTACCAACTGCAGGGCCAATACTATGAGCTAGAAAATAAAAAATCTGAGCTGGAAGGAGAATTGGCAAAGTTGAAGGCCAAGGTGAACGACATTGAAGACCAGTGCCAGCAGCTGCAGCAGAAGTTAGAAGCAGCAAAAAAGGAAAAGGAGGAAATACAAGCCCAAAACGTCAAAATTCAAGGCCTGTTACAGCAGACGCAGCAGCAGTTGGAAGAACAGGCCTCCAAAGTAAAAACGTTCACCAAAGAAGGGGTAAAGGAAACGAGGCTCCCGACTTTTGAAGAACTTTAGGTCCCGGGCTTCTAATTCATTGTTCGTCCTTGCTTTTGTGGAGAAGATTCAAGATGTATCTGCCCTGGGAAAGCTAGTGGTAGAGGAGGCCGAACGCCAGACAGAGGGTTGGCTTGATCTAGCTCTCAAGGCTGGGAACCTTTAGCGTCGCTGTCTCCGATGCTAAAGGTTCCCTAGCTCATGATTGGGCAGCTGCAAGGGCAACTTCAAAACACTACAGTCACATGGGTTCCCTAGCTTCTTTAATGCTAACGGGAACGTCCTCACAGAGGAGGAGCTGCAGCCGGAATGGGACGCCTTTGAGGCTAATACAACAGATATTGATGCATGGGTTGATCCAATCTAGGAGGCTCAGGTGACGCAACTCTCGGCTAGGTTCTGTCAGATTCGCTTCTGCTTCACCGCTTTCGGCTTGAAGGTTGAGCAAATTGATACGCTCCAAGTTGAAATGTTTAGGTGCCTCGTGGAGGACATTAGCACTTTCAAGCCAATCCCTGAAGAGGCCTGGATTCAGGTCCAATCTGCGTTCGATGTAATGTCCCCTTTTCTACTCAGGTGCAGAGCAGATTAGCCTATACACGAGCTCCCGTAGGCTAAGTCGGATGGAGGGGAGCCATTGGAGATATCAAAATCTTTGTCAGTACCCAGAGAGCTATTGATTGATGGTCGTTTGGGCTCATTCGGAGATTTGTTTGATCAAAGTTACTATTTTTAGCCATGTCCGTTTTTAGGGTTTCGGTGGACAACGAGACAGTGCAGTGATATTCTTCGATGAAATGGGTGTCCAAAACCATTCGCGGATTTCAATTCGGATGGGCGGAGGTTGGAAATTTTAATGGTCGAAGATAAAATTAATAAAGTGATTATTTAATTTAATTTTGTAAAGTTAGTGACTTTATTTTATTATAAAATCATTTTATACTTAAAAGGGGCCATTTTAAGTGACGACTTAAAAAGTCGTTAAGCCTAGGCATAAGGGGGTGAATAAATTAAGGAGAAATAAGGTGGAATTAAAAATTGATAAAATTATATTTGCCCACCCTAAAAGTGACCTAACCCTAAGTCGACCTATGGAGGAGATAAAAGGAGGATTTGAGTTCATTTGGAGATATGCGAAGATTATTATTTTTCTCTCTGGTTTTTGGAGGACTCTCTGGCAGAGCCATTTACGAGAGATTCTGGAGCTTGTGAGAGACGACAACCTCTTACGGGACATTGGCTTCGGGGTTGCAAGATTACCCTCGGGTCAATCTAGGCATTTCCACACAGGGATTGCGGTTGGACTTCGAGTTTTAAAGACTTCTGGAGTTGGGTTACCACACGGGGTCATTCAGAGATTATACGGGGAATATTTGGAGGTGGGACACCACACGAGTATTCACATCGGAAGGGCTGAGCCTTCATCATCATTTATAGAGTACGGAGCGGCTAGGGTTTCATCGGCATTTGAGGTATTTGCATTGTAATTTGTGCCCTAGTTTTAATATAAGAATAAAGCAATATTTTCGAGAATTCTGGATTGCTCTGTGTTTGTGATTTTGTATATTAAAAATTCACGAAAAAGGTTAAGAATTGGCAAACCCCTAGAGAACTAGATAGGGAGGGTTATTACAGTGGTATCAGAGCTGGTTGACAAATTTATGGTTTATCAAGATTGTGAAAGTTGCAGAAATTAGAGGATTTGTGTTCACAAGCAACATTTGGAGAAATTTCAGAGTTTTTACAGCGTAGATAATTTCAAGAATTTTTTTTAGAGACATCGATTAAATTTGCAAAATATATATTCAGTGTTGTGCAGTTTGATTTAAGGGCTATTTGCTGGCATTATTATTATTGGGAGTCCGTGTGAGTTTTCCTTTGCTGCCGTCAAAGTTGGATTTTTTACAAAGAGCCGATGATTATTTTTTAGGTGTCGTGTCTCCCTTTGAAATGGTCACGCAGCAGTGAGATTATGCAAGTTTAAAGTTGGATTTCGGATTTCACATAATAACATTTGTCCTTGGCATCGTATATTTCATTAGAACATTCAGGAGCCGCAAATGTTATTTTTTTGACAGAAGCTCATTCAACGACATGGATATTAAGGATTATTAATTGATGACGAAGAGAGGGATTTTGTGGATTGTTTACGAAACAGAGCAACGCCAGTTGAAGGAAACATAACGGCATCGCAATTTTCATTCATACAGCTGCATGTAATAAATATAGATTGTCACGGGATAAATTGGGAATATTTATCATATAAATTCCCTGAGCATCCATTTCCAGCGATTGATAGAGTTATGTAATCTCAGGATTGAAGCTACGGATCTATGAAATTAGATGTATCATTCAACACCCTCAAATCACAGGTCAGCATTGTTACCGCTGCAATATAATTTAGACTTTGCCTCCTTGTATATTTGCATATAAATTTCATTATTTGATAAAAATGTCTGCTGTTCTGGTATTATGTATGAAATAAATAATTATATGAGCTGATAGTCAAATGCTTAAGCAAATATCCGAACCTTACTGCTGCAATATAATAAAACCTTGAATAGTAAGGGAAGTATTTGGGAAAAATCTCTATAAGAGATCAGAATTTCTGGAAACAATAGAACAGATTTTACAGATCACCATCGGCAGCAAACTGTTTGAAAAATTGAATACGAGTGCGAGATTGCATGTGTTGGGTTAAATCCGGTAGGGGATATTACGAGTTAAGGCTTGTGATCGGTTCAGAGTGCAGAGATGAATAGTAAAATAACATATTGCCCGCGTTCAGGGATGTACAGGCAGTTTCCTACTTTCCTTCCGAAGGTACCTGTGAGGTCACTTGATGATGAGTTCAGTGTGAAAATTGAAAAAGCTCTGAATGAATTTAAGCAAAATTTTATGGCATACCAGAAAAATCTAACAACTTTGTTAGAGCATCCTGAGTGGTTGAGACCACACTCATCAACTGAAGTAAAATCTGGAACAGATGAGCTTGCTGCCCCAGAAAGGTTGAAAAAGCAGTTGACAGAAAAGAAAGTTGATTCTTATGGTTCACAGGTTGCGGGTCTTCCGCGAATCAGCAAGAATCAGCTTAGGAAAGAGCAACGTTGTTTCACATGTCAAGAGGCTTGGACTCTTGGTCACATCTGTGGAAACAACAAACACAGTGACTTGTTGCAGCCAAATCAAGTTGAGGACAGTAGTGAAGTTGAGACCCTTGAGTTTGGAAAAAATGCCTTTTTGCAGGAATCATGCATAACGAGGGAACCGGGATGATTTTAGTGATGATGAAAAAGACAGAACAACAGTTTTGGAAATGCATTCAGAACAATGCAGTGAGGATTGTGAGATTTTTGATATGAGGTATGATGAATCTCCTAGCATCGGTTCATTAATGCATGTTGATGTTTTTCATGATGAAGTTTCTATAAACCCCAAATTTGATGAAAGAATCAATGTTGTTGAGGATGAGTCTCAGCTGAAATCTGAAGTAGACAAAATCAATAGGTTTTTGGAAGGAGATTTTTCCAATGTGATGGAGACTATTACAGATTTAAAAGATGAAGCTGCAATTGATGATGTTTTTCCTCTTGAGCAGAGTGCTGGCCTAGAAAATGAACCTGAGACTATTATAGTTTTGGGAAGTGGAGATGAATTTCCTTTTGAAATAGTTGCTGCCCAAACTTCAAAACATGAAATATGCAAAGTGGATAACATAGAAGAAGCTGATTTTATGAGTCAAGATTTACAAGGCAAATTAGAAAATTTATTACATGAAGCTGATTTTTATCAAATGCTTAGTGAAGATAAGATTGTTGCTGCCTTTACACATTTTGATAACACCTACAAGGTCATTGAAAAACTTTGTTGGAAGGCTCAAATTGAGAAGAGACAGAAGGGTGTTGAAGGAGTAACCTCTATTGTTGAGTTGCGGACAGTCATAGAAGCTTTAGAAAATTTGAAATCAGGTTTCTTGGAGTTACTTACAGACAGAGATCATTCCATCAAGCTTGCAGAAAGGACTCTTATTGCATTGAAGGAAAAAGAAGACAAACATGATTTTTCAGATCATAACACGGTTGAGGTTGTTGCTGATTTTAAATCAGCTTATGATGATATTTCATCTCACCGGGACAACCATGCAAATTCAATGCATGATGAGTCTAGTGCTGATTTACAAAATTTGAAGGCAGCCTTAGAAACTATGAAGTCAGACTTCATGAGCACTCTTGCAGACAGAGATCACTATGCCAAGCTTGTTGAAGAGACCCCTAGTGCATACGGGAGCAAAGAAGAAGCTAGTCAGCTAACTGAAGAGCTTGAGCAGACTAGAAGCTCTTTGTCGGAGGCTCGTCTTTCATTGCATGAGATAGAGTTGAAACTCAATTTTGTTTTAGAATCCATTGAACAAGCTGAATCGGGAGAGAGCCGGGGAGATTGGGCGGATTGTTGTCGAACTAGATTGCATTCGGGAGGACTATAACTTAACACATTGTCCCATGAGATTAGATTACACAATTTCGGATCAGTGGATTGGCTGTGATAAGCACGAGAGTGATAATAATTTCTCATGGAGTGACAATCCGTTGTATGAGATGGATCATGATACATCTTTTGATAATCCTCTTTTTGAGATGAAGAGTGTTGATTCTTTTCCTGTGATAGATCATGAGGATACATTGTTTGAGACAGGGTGTCTATTTCGACATGAGTCGAGAGTGATTTCATGAGCATTTTCCAGCCTAATCATGATGATCGGGGATTGAGTTCTCTTACCCGGGATCGTATGCTTGCATTGATGAGCATCGAGGGCGATGGTAGGAGCTTTATATGGGTGATAGTTGATCATGGGTATGAGAGATATGTCGCTGTTCGCTTTTTGGGCAGCCATAACATTTACTTGATGGAGGTTGGTCAGCAATTTGGTTGGCATTACATGGAGTATCTTACTTCTTATTTGAACACAGTGCCCTCTCAAGGGGTCAGTTTAATCCGTGAAAGTGCGAAGATAGGCCTGGTTGAGTCACCTATGCATGAGATGTTACTTGGCACGGGATGCAGTCATAATGGGCATACCGGTTTTGATGGTGAGGCTGAGCTTCCTATTGAGTTGCCAAAGTGGAGTGTGGTTGATCTTTCGGGAATTATACGAGATACATTTACACCCTACTTGGTTGAGTATGATGAGGGACATCATATTTCCGGAGGATATTACATTGACTGCGGTAGATTGGGCTACATGGGATTATCCGGGAGATTCCGGGAGTGTGAACGCCGAGTTGAGTTGGTTAGGTGATGACTATGGAGGCACTTCCAGCATTGTGTTTGCAGTAATCTATGACGTTGTTTCCTTCGGTATGTCGTGGTACATGATATTACATCTCAGCTCAGACAGACATGTCAGTGCCAGACTGGAGAGAGATTTCATCATGCTATTGCAGTTGAGACTTACGCCACTTAACCATGTCGGAGGGGTAGTGATGATCGAGTGGCGCGGCGTCGGCGTGGCGGTTCCTTTTTGAGGTTGCTATGGGATCCGGGGGATTTGATGTGATCTCAGCCGGGATGTAGCATCTGACTGGAGTATGTATACGTATTGCTTGAGGACAAGCAATCTTTGGGAAGGGCGGACTCTAATGTCCCCTTTTCTACGCGATCGGGTGCGGAGCAGATTAGCCTATACACGAGCTCCCGTAGGCTAAGTCGGATGGAGGGGAGCCATTGGAGATATCAAAATCTTTGTCTGTACCCAGAGAGCTATTGATTGATGGTCGTTTGGGCTCATTCGGAGATTTGTTTGATCAAAGTTACTATTTTTAGCCATGTCCGTTTTTAGGGTTTCGAGTGGACAACGAGACGGTGCGGTGATATTCTTCGAGTGAAATGGGTGTCCAAAACCATTCGCGGATTTCAATTCGGATGGGCGGAGGTTGGAAATTTTAATGGTCGAAGATAAAATTAATAAAGTGATTATTTAATTTAATTTTGTAAAGTTAGTGACTTTATTTTATTATAAAATCATTTTATACTTAAAAGGGGCCATTTTAAGTGACGACTTAAAAAGTCGTTAAGCCTAGGCATAAGGGGGTGAATAAATTAAGGAGAAATAAGGTGGAATTAAAAATTGATAAAATTATATTTGCCCACCCTAAAAGTGACCTAACCCTAAGTCGACCTATGGAGGAGATAAAAGGAGGATTTGAGTTCATTTGGAGATATGCGAAGATTATTATTTTTCTCTCTGGTTTTTGGAGGACTCTGCGGCGGAGCCATTTACGAGAGATTATGGAGCTTGTGAGAGACGACAACCTCTTACGGGACATTGGCTTCGGGGTTGCAAGATTACCCTCGGGTCAATCTAGGCATTTCCACACGGGGATTGCGGTTGGACTTCGAGTTTTAAAGACTTACGGAGTTGGGTTACCACACGGGGTCATTCAGAGATTATACGGGGAATATTTGGAGCTGGGACACCACACGGTATTCACATCAGAAGGGCTGAGCCTTCATCATCATTTATAGAGTACGGAGCGGCTAGGGTTTCATCAGCATTTGAGGTATTTGCATTGTAATTTGTGCCCTAGTTTTAATATAAGAATAAAGCAATATTTTCGAGAATTCTGGATTGCTCTGTGTTTGTGATTTTGTATATAAAAAATTCACGAAAAAGGTTAAGAATTGGCAAACCCCTAGAGAACTAGATAGGGAGGGTTATTACATTCGATGAGATTCAGGAATGCCTCGCCACGGCCGAGCAGGAGCAGGATGGAGAAGAAGAGAAGGAAGAAGGCACTGAAGAGGAGCGCGTCGAGGAGAGCGCAGAAGAAGAAGTTCTGCAAGGGCAAGGCCAGCAGCCAAATCAAGCAAGGACCGGGGGTGACTCCGTGGCCCAATGAATGAAGGCCTGGGTCCTGGCATCGAGGCGAGCTCGATACCCCGCGAGCCACCAAGAATGTTGCCATTTTTCAAGGGGTGCATAATTTTATTCCTTTTCTAAAAAATCAGTTATCTCCCAGATTCGTCCCTAAATCGCAGCAGCTGGGTGGCAATTTGAAGTGAATCTTCCGGTTTAGGGCTCTTCAGAGTGAATCCGGGAGGGTTTGAAAATTGTTGTTTGTTGTTGGTTTGTCTAAGTGTGATCCACCTCAAAGCGCTGTAGTTTGGAGTGCTTGAGGGCAATTTCTCCGGCCTTGGGCGCATTAGAGTGTTTAAGGACAGTTGGTAGAAAGGGGGTAAAAGGTTGCCATGATAAATTTTGCTAAGTATGATTTTGCCCCAAAGCGCTCTAGTTTTGAGCGCTCCAGGGCTAGTCTCCCTGTCCTGGGCGCTCTAGAGCACCTTTTCGGCCGAATTGAAAAAATGTTTAAGAGATGTTTTTTTGGCTAAGTCTAGTTTTGTGCCCCAAAGCGCTCGAGTTTTGAGCACTCCAGGGCATCTTCCTATTTTTGTCGCGCTTTGGAGCAATTTTGAGACTGCCCAGGAGGAAGCAAAGACGCCCAAAAATTCCTAAGTGTAAAATTCGCCCCAAAGCGCTCTAGTTTTGAGCGCTCCAGGGCAAAAATCCCAAGGTTGAGCGCTTTGGGGTTATTTTCGGCACTTACTGAAAAAGATGAAGAGGGCCAGTTTTTGGTTAAGGACTAAAATGCGCTCTAAAGCGCTGTCGTTTGGCAGCGCTAGAGAGAAAATCACTCTCCCTGGAGCGCTTCAGGGCATCTTTCCCTTGTCTAGTTTTGGGGCAGCCAGCCAGCTCCAAGGTGGTTGCAGCAGTGTTTCGTTTTCAGCATTTTTTACGTTTTCCCTGCCCGTTTTTGCCGGCTAAGCAGCTGACGTCTCCAGAGGTCAAAGTCAAGGTTTTCGGACAAGGGCTCATCCAAGTACAGCCAACAGCGAAGTGGGTGACCATTGAAGACGAACAGTAGCAGGCATTTGAGGCAAAGTACCGCTACACCACCGCGTTGATGAGCCGTCTCCTCCCAGCTACCCAATCTGTCAGAGGCCATACTGGAATCAAGGAAAAGTATACTACGGATGCAGATACGGCCGACAAGGATCAAACCTGGCCGCTTTTTGCAGCTTTTGCAGACTTGGTTATCTGTGCCTACATTGTAATCTGGGGGGAAATTCTGCTATAAATAGCAGCTCATTCTATTGTAATAAGGGGGGAACATATTGCTAAAGAAAGCTTCTGTAACTAAGACTGTTTGCGTCAATACAATCCATACTTTGGCTCCAATTGTGTCTCTTTCTTTTATACTGTCTTATTCGTGTCATTTCTGCATTTACTCATTTATTTTTCTGATTGCTGTCATTCTGAACTCTGGATCGCAGCATTGGCAATTATCTGAGCCTGGAATGCATATTTAAGGATACATAGGGAAGAATTTCATAGCTGGTTTCTGTTACATGTATTGTTTTTATTGCTGTTGGTTTACTTGCTAGTTAGTGACTGTGTTGCTTGTTCTTTTCCAAAGCTGAATACCACCGTTTCTATCCCTTATCTCTTTTATTTCTTTTCAGTTCCCTTATCTTGAAACCGAAAAGTTACATAGGAAGCCGGCCTCCTCCGGAGATTGGCGCGGAAGGCATTCCTTCCTTCCGGCATTTCAAGTTGTTGGGCGAATCGAGGGCGCAACGACAACAAATCCTTTTCTCATGGCAGATTTGTAACCAACAGGCCCTACCACGTGTCACCTTCTCCTTGTGAATCGCACGACAATGCCGACACCAATTTCCATTATGTTTTCCAACGAGTTATCCTTTCCTTCTGTGACATTGATTCCTTTCACTTGTTGTTCTATCATCACTGTATAACTGACTTAAGGTTCTGAATCTGTGATCTACCCGTAAGGGCCATCTTGTTAATGCACAATATGTTAATGCTTCTCTCCATCTTTCTTTCTCAAAATGTCTCTGAGTTGCACAATATGCTAATGCTTCTCTATACTGTATTGAGAAGTCAGAATCGGTGCTTGAGTTGTTCAATCACCTTCTCTTTATAAGGGTCATCTAAATGCTTCTTGCATGCATCTTTGTAGCCTTCTTGCTTCTCTCGTTTGCCTCCTCAATTCTCTATTTGCATATAGGTACTCCTGTACCTCGGGATGAATTTGTGGCTCTCTGTACCTTAAGAGATTAGAACTTAAACTTGAATTATTCCTTATTCTTTCCCTTTCATCTTCTTGAGGAATCAATTGTACATCGTTTCTTTGTTCTTGGTGATTAGGAAGAATGTCCTTATTGCTTGAATTTGTTACCTATTTCCTTCCTCCATTTTCAAGTGATGCTGGTACTTCCCTAATGTCTTGCCACAGTATTTCAGCAACTTCTTCTTTACTTAGCCAGTATCTTGGTGGGTCAATAGGTTCTTCCTGATTTTGCTATGGTCTTTCTTCTACCATTTCCTGTTGTTCAAGATCATCTTCTTGCTCGTCTTGTAACTTCCCTTTGAGGAATTGGTTGAATCTAGTTTATATTTCTCCTTGATCTTGTTAGCGAAGAACTTTAACTATTAGTACTATTCAACCAAATTATCCATGAGTCCGAGGATGAACTGCTCGAACTTATGGAGAAGAAGCTACTTTCCTATGGTGATCCTTCCTCTTCTTGTGAAGAACTCACTTTATAAGCATTTCTCCATAACTCGTAGGTTTGGTGCTCTCTAGCTATCCTTTGTTGTTCAAGTTTCTCTTGTTCCGCTTGTCTCAATTCTTCCCTCTCATTCATCCTTTGCATTGTTTCTTCTAATTCTTGAATGACCTGATCTCTTAATCTAGTATTGTACATCCGCATAGTTTCACATTCTTCTTGCAATTGCTACATCTCCCTTCTTATCATTTACTGCAAAATTTCAAATTTTGTTGGCCGACATGGCTCTTCTTCACTTTCTTCACTCGAAGATTCCTCATCAAATCTTTCTCTCACACCTGATTCCATTCCTTGCAATGCTACATTTGTTAGAGTTTGGAGTCTTCCTTCTTCGCTGTCCAGGAATCTTACGTGAACTTGCATCCTCCACCGTTCAGTTGGTCTAGGTTCCAACTCCCTTTGTTCAATTACAAATTGTTCTCTTCTCATCCCGAATAACCAGTCTAGGTTCATTTGCTCGTTTTCGTGAGTTGCACCTTGGTTTGTGGTTCTGCTGGGTTCCCCTCGTTCATAGAATCGTATACCTTCAAAACTTGATGAAGATCGACGTGTTGCTTCCATCGGTCTTCCTATGGTTTCCCTTCCAATAATTCTAAGCTGGTCATGTTCACATGTTCCTTCACTTTAAATGGATTTAGCTTCGAACCATTCACCGTTTCGAGACATAGTGTCCCATCCAACTTCTTTAGTCGGATAGCTCCATTGTCCAACATTTCCACTACCTGGAAGGGCCCAAGCCATAGGGTCTTCAACTTCCCTAGCTTTATCTCTCTTTTGCCATTAAATTTAAGCACTAAGTCACCCGTCTTCAAGTTCAACTTTCTTAGGTGCTTATCATGCCACAATTTCCTTCGTTGTTGGGCTATCTCCATCACCCACTAAGCCATAACCCGCGTTTCCTCCAGTTGTACAAATGTCGTGAGCCTCTCCTCTAGGCTATCCTTGTTACTAAGATGGTTTTCCATTGCTACCCTTAGACTAGGTACCAGGAACTCCACCGGCACTACAACCTCGTGTCTATACATTAATTGGAAAGGCGTATGATTTGTTGTTGGCTTGAAGGTTGTCTTGTACGCCCATAGGACTGCTGCCAATCTCTCTTCCCAATCAGCTCCTTCCACTACACACATTTTGTACATTATCGATACGAGGACCTTATTTGTTGCCTCTACCTGTTCATTAGCTCTAGGATAATATGGACTAGACAATTAATGAAAGATCCTAAATTCTGTGGTCAAGTTCTGAATAATTTTGTTGACAAAATGTCCTCCCCTATCACTTGTCAGTTGTAGGGGGATCCCAAATCTTGTAATGACTTGCTCATACAAGAAATGGGTTGTGGTCCTTGCAAAATTATCTGGTAGAGCTCTTGCTTCCACCCATTTTGTTAGATATTCAATGGCCACTACAATATACCGACACTTTCTTCTTTTGCTTTTTTTCAAGGGTCCAAAATCTAGATCCCATCTTTCAAATAGTTCCTACAGTTGAGAAGGGTATGGTGGCATGAAGTCTCTTTTCAGTGGCTTCCTCGTTCTCTGGCAAGTATCACATGCCTTTAACATACTCCTTGGCATCATGATAAAGAGTAGGCCACCATAATCCTTTCAACAACACTTTCCTTGCTGTTGCATCTGGCCCCATGTGTCCTTAAACCAGTCCTTCATGCGCTTTCTTCAATATCTTTTTGTTTCATCCTCCATGACACATCTCCGTAGGATTTGATTAGGTCCCAACTTATATAACAAGCCTGTAATTAGTGAAAATGGTGCCCATTTTGCAATTATCATCCGTTTTTTCTGTTGTCGGCATCTCCTTTGGCAGCTCACCTGTTGACAAATATTCCCCGATCTGTTTATACCATGTCGTTATTGCACTTATCATGAATAATTGTGCATCAAGGAACTTGTTCGGTATTCCTTCTTGTGCAGGTTCCCTCGAGTGAATCCTTGACAGGTAATCCACTATTACGCGTTTCTTTCTTGGTCTCACTACCACTTGAAACACGAACTCTTGCAATGTGACGAGCCACTTGCCCCCTTGCCCATATATAGTCGGTTTGTTAATCAAATACAGCAATGCCTGATGATCCACGTAGAAAGCGAATGGGTTGGCTAGAAGGTAATTTCTAAACCATTGACCGTCTCGTCTAAACCATTGACTGCGTCTCGTCTCGTCTAAACCATTGATTGCGTCTCGTCTAACTTTTGCAACCTTACTGCCCCATTATCCATTACTTCCACCACTTGGAAGGGCCCAAGCCATAGGGTCTTCAACTTTGCTGGATTGATTTCTCTCTTGCCATTGAATTTGAGCACAAAGTCATCTGTCGTTAGCTTCATCTTCCTAAGGTGCTTATCGTGCTATAACTTCCTTTGCTGTTGGGAAATCTCCGTTGCCCATTGAACCATTACTTGCCTGTCGTCTAGTTGTACTAATGCCACGAGCCTCTCCTCTATTGTTGGAATACAAACTGTTGTTCTACAATAGACAGACACGAACTTTCTCATATTTGTATGAAGAAGATGCAGTGTAAGCATCCAAGTTAGGAAGGATGATGTGAGCAAGTGTTTGAAACGGAATTCATAAGGTGCCATGGTCAAATGATTCAGAAAGCAATGCAAATGGAGGAGAGAATCATTTCGAAATGACAATTTTGGACTTGGTCGTCGAGGACAGGGCCATTTAGGACTGGGTTGTTTGGCCCAAGCCCTTGTTCGTCCAGCACAAGTCCTAGGGCATCTAGGTTGGAGTCCCAATTGTTTGGCTCTTGGGATAGGCCATCTAGCACAAGGCCTAGTCCATTTGGCCTTGGGGCTAGCTCATTTGGACTAAGATATAGGTTGACAGGGCCAAGATGGAGGTCAACCATGTGGAGGAGTCTTACCAACCTAGGGAACAAACCAACAAAGACAATAAGAAGAATTTTTGGAGACATAGAGGCATGACGAAAACAGTCCAACATCAATGGAGGCAAAAGTAAGGAAAATTGGCTAAGTGCTAATTTGGATGACAAAGAAGTTGGTCAAATGACATATTGGTCATTTGGGACAACGGGCCATCAGGCTAGACCATTTTGGTTGTCTTGCAGACAATCCCACCTTCAAACCGATGCTAGATGGGTCGTCTTGCTAGATTGCCTGACTGTTTTGTTGCCTAGCTAATGGGGCTTGTTGTCCGACTATTTGGGCATGTCATCTAAGCCTTGGATGCCATCTAGGCTGAAAAAGGGTGAGAGGCGCCACTTGCAGTGCATTTGCATGTGTTGCCAAGTGTCCCATGTAGAAATGGAATTTCACATGCTCACAAACAGTTCCATTTCCACTTAATAGTTCTACAGAGTGTCCATAGTTCTAATGGACACTCGTCTTCCAAACAACTGACTGATCTACCTATTCTGCTGTTGTAGACGTCAGGCAAACTAGACGTCAAGTCAGACTGCAAGGTAGACGTCAGACTGCAGATGTCCAGACTGCAGACGTCAAACTGCATATGTCCAGACTGCAGACGTCCAGATTGCAAACGTCAAACTGCAGACGTTTGCAAATCCACAATCTGCAAATTCTTTACTTTCATTTTCCCTCCGGTTGGCGTGCACGTCCCTTTTGACAGCCCTTCATTTGCATCACAAAAAAAAAAAAAAAATCTGGTGCGTCTTCACCTACGTCTTTGGCTGTGCTGCGTGTGTTTTCGTTGCACGTCTATCCAAGGGTTTCACTTCTCAGACTCCATATCACCAATAGTGGACCCAACTTCGATCAAGCAACGGCGCCAGATGTAGAAATGAAATTTCACATGCTCACAAACAGTTCCATTTCCACTTAATAATTCTACAGATCTGCAATCATTGTAGTATAGCAATAATAATGCAAAGAAAACCTGCAACAACACTAATAACAGCAGCAATGACAGAAATAGCAGCAGCAATGGTAGAGAACAGTAAATACAACAGTTTATATTAACAATGGTATTTATGATACAGCATTACAGTTTCAGCATTACAATCTCAGCCTGCAAACCCTAGGCTGAACATCCTTCATGGCTGCACACAACAATGGACTGCATCAATCACCATGTATTGCTCTCCTTACTGCCTGCACATCTTCTATGGGTGAACCACCGTGCATGAACAACTTCAATGAATGAGGGGGGGTTTATTTATACACCCAAAAGTAGTTATGTTCTCCAACTACCTCATGTTGCCACATTTTGCACGGGGTGCCATGTTTTCATTTTTTGTAAGTATGCTGCTCTCCCTTCCCTCCTCCTTTCCCTTTCTCCACTATCCCCTTTCTCCCCTTCTGTCAGTTTCATTCCCGTCGATTCCCTTTTTTTTCCTCTTGTACTTTCTTCGGTCAATTTCCCAAAACGGAGCAAAAGGTCCCCGAAAATTTCCAAGTCTAAGAGCGCAACCCGACTTTGCAGCGAAGTCGGGCTGCGCCTTTAAGTTTGAGCGCACTCGGGAATGCGAAGTGCGGAAAAGGACCGAAATTTGGCTAAGTACAAGAGCGCAACCCGACTTCGCTGCGAAGTCGGGGTGCGCTCTCGTTCCTGTGCGCACTTGGGAAGCAGCGGATCCCGAAAATTGGCTAAGTGCCAGAGCGCAACCCGACTTCGCAGCGAAGTCGGGCTGCGCCCTCTAACTTGTGCGCACTTGGGCAGGATGTTTCAAGCAGCCCAAAAACTGTCTAAGGCACGGAGGCCTCCCCAACTGCGTTGTTTTCCCCTTGCGCTGTTTAATTGCGCTCTGATTCCAGGCGAAGTTAGACATAAAAGAGAGACTGCCTTTCAAGGCAGATTCGTCCCTTATCAGATTTTGACAAGTGTCCAGCCTCGAGATTCGAGCCGGAGATGTGACAGGGAAAGGACAGGCATAGGCCAAATTATTATACCGCAGCTACCCTCATTTAAGCTGACTCAAAGTTTCATCTACCGCAGCTACCCGCATTCAAGCTGACTCAAAGTTTCATCAACCACACTGCCACGTAGTTGCCAAGTTTTCAGGTGGACCTTGCTGCAAGTACAGTCCCTGTCTGTAGAAGTCAACATCAGCAGCTCTTTGTCAGCTTTGTCGGCTTTGTCAGCTATTGTCGGGTCTGGGATCCCGTGCCCAGAGTTGTAATCGGGGGGGAAATTGCGCTATAAATAGCTGCACCATATCATTGTAAAGGGGTGGAAGGGGGATATACTGCTAGGGAACCATTGTAGCTGTACGTTTGCTTCTGAATGCAAGATACACTTGGCTCTATTTACTGTTATTGTTCTTTATGCTGCCTTTACTTAGCATTTCTGCCTCATGTTGCTTATGTTATTGCTTACTATTATTCTGCTATCTGGATATCGGTATTTGATGATTAAGTATTCCTGGAATGCATAGTTAGAGGATACATAGAATGAATAACATTTGTAGTTTATGTAATGTATTTTGTATTTGATTGTTGTTAGTAGTGGTGATTGATAGTTGCTGTGCTGCTTATCCTCCCCACCCAACGCAAATCACATTTATATTTCTTTCCGCATTTCTAATTTCTTTCCTGCACTCTGCGCTTAAAACCATTTGAGAAAACAAATAGGAAGCCGGCCTTCTCCGGAGATTGGCACGGAAGGCATTCCTTCCTTCTGGCCTTTCAATCTGCTGGGCGAATCTAGGGCGCATTACACTAAATCCTATCTTAGTGGCAGATTCGTAACCAACAGTTTCTGCAGCACGCCGGTGGGACCCGAAAGTTTCCCACCCAAAACAGAATCGAAGCATTGGTGTTCGCTTCATTGCTGTTAAAATCAGAACACCTGGCGACTCTGCAAGTACCTGAATATTCTTTGAGTCCGTGAGACCGGTCCAAGCGCTTGCATGCATAAAAGAAGGTGGAGAGCAAGGAATCCGGGAAACTAGCCTGATCTCTACGAAATTGACATCAACGCTCCGGGAGAGCGTGTAAGGCTGGCCGACTACCAAGCTCGCATAGACGAATCCGAAACCGAAATCGAAGATGCCGAAGTCGAAGAGCAACCTACATCTTCGGACGACACCGATACCGAGTACACGACCAGAGGGGAAGAAGACATGGCTGCTCAGCAAAATGATGACGACCTCTTCCCAGCGGTCGACTCCACGATGCCCTTGGCCCTAGTCGGACAAGAGGCTGTACCCCCCATTGCCTTGAAGGCAATCCCTACTTATGATGGCTACGGCAAAACAACATATGAACACATCCAGGACATTCTGGCCTTGGTTGCGCTACACTCTATTACAAATGAGAGTGTCAAGACCCGTCTACTGGCACATTCCCTAAGGGGAAAGCTTCTCTATTGGTGGAGATCTTTGCCAGAAGGATCTATCACGGGGTGGCCTCAGTTGGCAGGCAGGCTTGTAAAAGGATGCAACGAGTCTGCCGATCCCTCTTCGTTGTTGCATCAGTTCCAAAGTATCCAACGTCACCCACAAGAGGAGGTATCAGACTTCAACATAAGGTTTGCGAGGTCTTGGAAAAGAGTACCTCGCGAACTGCGACCTTCGGTAGGTCAAGTTGCACACTACTACTTGAGGTCTTTCAATTCGGATATCTGCCTACTTCTGAAGATAGCCCGAGTCGATTCCTTCCCTGCCCTATACGAAGCTGCCCAACAAGCAGAATTAGACATAATCTCTATAGGCAGGCTCCCGCATAGAGTGCAGCCCCCCATTTACCCTGATTTTCCTCAGTCCCAGTATCCATTGGCCTCTGGTGTGATGCCATCATCCTCAAGTCAGCACCCTTAGCAGCCATGGAATCCAGCACCAGTTATAAACCCCTACGGCCCGCCTTAGATTCATTACCCTAACCCACCACCTCTGCCTCCGCAGTATCCCGCACTCCTAACTCCCCCTCATTACGAGGCGTATTCTGCACCCCCGCCATAGGCTGCAATACCTCCACCGGCCCAGTTGGCGCCTACAGATAATGATATTTAGAATAAAATCCTCCAAGAGGTATGGGCTCTGGCCTCTAGGTATCATACTATGTCCAATGATATGACGATAATGAAGAAGAAGCAAGCCCAGATGGAGTTCCTTCCAAGGAGACCATATCCTCCTTCGGCGCTAACGAAAGATCAAGCTACACAAGCTCAAAGACACCCCTCGGCAAGGAATGCTGCCAATGATGATCAACCTGGCACTTCTGACCAGGTTAACTGGTGCTCTACATGCAACGATCCACACTTAGAAGAAGGGTGCACGCTGCATCAACATTATCTTCAGATCCTGGCGGGCAGCGCCATAGAGGATGAAGTATACATGATCTTGGACGATGAAGGCAACTTTGCCGTCCCAGAAGAAGATCCTGCGTTGCTCCTGACCAAGGGAGGCAAAAAGCCCATTGAGGCTGCCACGGCCCAAGCAAAGCCGTTGAAGGTATACGCCAGAAGAGAAAAGGCGCAACCTGCTGGGCTACCACCTGACAAGTCACTGTGGCCTCCTGCAGCCAAAGAAAGGTTTCCTGCACTCAAGGCTCCCGCGGTGAAAGCCCCCGTAGCTCAGCCTCCAGCCGAAACAAAGGAACAAGCTCAAGAGAAGCTGAGATATCCGTCGCTGACGAAGAGACAGAGAGTCGAAGCCACGCAGCAATACCGGACCAAGTATGAGCTTGCGAAAGAAATAGAAGGAGCCAGCACTTCAACCTACAACATAGTTGATGAGCTCAAGAGGACCCCTGTGAAGATAAGTATGTACGAGGCTCTTCTGCTCCCAGGGCAAGTTGATCTGCTGCAGGAATCTTTAAAAAACATAAAAGACGGGAAGCCGACGTAGCCTGTTGTGTTAGCTCAACCCCTCATAGTTTCTGCCACCGGAAAAAACAGGCCACCTTTCTATCTGTCATTACGGATGGAAGGATATATAGTACACAACTGCATGGTGGATTCTAGTGCTTCCACGACTGTCATGCCGAGAGCCGTCTGCGAAGAGATCGGTATGGAATATACAAGAAGCAGCCAAGGTGTGCTGCAGCTAGACGACACCCCTGTCAAGACAGTTGGTGTCATCAAGGATATCTCGACCCGACAGCATAAAGCCCTCGACATAGTGGTCATATAGGAAGTCGTTGTGGTCGACTTGGAACCCTACTTCGGCATGTCTCTCCAGGGAGTTCACTGCGAAGCTGGGTGGGTATCTATCTCTGGATTACTCACATATGGAAGTGCCCTTTAAAGGAAGGAGACTAAAGATCTATAATGAAAAGCCTTCCACATTTCTAGTAGAGAAGATACCCGGAGAAGAGCCACAGAACGGCATGGTTCAGCTGACAACTGAAGAACTGGTAGTGGTGGACATGACGGAAAAAGCCCTTGAGCTGTTACAAGTGGAGGATGAGTTCTCCTTGTTGGACTTCAACGCCATGATTGAGATTGAACAAGGCTGTTTCTCCGTCACCCAGCCTGAAAGACTTGACCAGTCAACAAGGAAAGAGGTAGGACCTGTTGGTTACGAATCTGCCATGAGGAAAGGATTTTGGGTTAATGCGCCCAGATTCGCCCACCAGCATGAAAGGCCGGAAGGAAGAGATGCCTTCCGAGCCAATCTCCGGAGAAGGCCGGCTCCTTGGGGGGGGGGTTTTCTGATTTAAGCTAAGAGTACAGGAAAGAGATAAATGTACAGAAAGGGACAAATGTACAGAAAGAAATTACAAATATGTCCAGATGTTGGTGGGGGGAACTAACAGTACGGGAACATACCAATTACCGCTACTTACTGCATTATAAACATAGAGCATGACAGGAACTGCAAAAACTATGTGTACTTCCGATACTCATGCAGTGTATGCACAACTCCAATGATCCCCTAGCAAACATTCCCTACAAGGAACTAACAAAGATGGCAATGCACCGGTTTACCAGATACGTACACTAACATGAGTAGAAAGCAGACTTAGAGATATCGTGAGCTGTGTATATGTGTTTATGTAGAGAATTTAACCGCACAGCTCCAATGGCTCCCTAACAGACATTCCCTACAAGGAACTAACAGTACGGGATCGCATCAATCACCAGATACGGACCAGCAACAAAACACATAACTGATGGAACTGCTACCGCATCTATTCTATATATGCTTTAAATTAATGAAATACAGAGGGTGCTTTAAACAAGCAATGCTAGAGGGACCTGCTCACCAAATGCTGAAATGAATCAACAAGCCGTGACAAGTTAGCCTAAGGCATATAATGAAAGACAAGGATAAAAGAATAAAGACAGCAGTAATGCAACCAGGCATACAGATTATATTCATAAGCGTAAGCACGGTTACAATAAGCACGATAGTTCCCTAACGTACATTCCCCTTTCCACCCCTTTACAATGAATTCACGATGGGCTTTTATAGCCCGAGTCCCTCCCGTTACATTAATGGGCACAAGGTCCCGACCAAACATAAGCCGACAAAAGCGGCGAAAGAGCTGCAAATGCTGACCTTTTGTCGGACCGGACTGTACCCGCAGCATGGTCCTCCTGGAAGCTGGACAGCTACATGGCGGTGCGCTGGGCAGAACTTCAATCTGGCAGTGATGCGGGTAGCTGGAGCAGGTAGAACCTCAGATCAGCTTTGAATGAGGCTACTGGCACAGGCAGTGCAGCCCATGCTTGTCCTTTTGCTTGGCACGTTTCGGCTCTAATCCCGAAGCTGGACACTTGTCAGATGATGGATGATGCTGTTTGACACGTGTCTGCCTTGGAGGGCAGTCTGTCCATCTTCGCTTGGGATCGGAGCACCTCGGGATGCGCAGGCAAAAAACAGTGCAGTAGGGAAGGCCTTCATGCCTTGGTCAAATTCCGGGTTTGTTCCCTACTGCACACCTGTCAAGGGCGCACTCCGACTTCGGTGTGAAGTCGGAATGCGCACAGGCGAAATCGATGTCCGCCGCCGTACGGACTTGCTCCAAAGACTTGATTTCTCTTTTGTCGACCGCCACCGCTGTTACAAGGTGCGCCGTAAGAGGGGCGAAGTGCGTACTTCGCACCAAAACTGGGCGAAGTGCGAACTTCGCACCCAGACTTAGCCATTTTTCAGGTGACTTGCTGGAAGTTGAAAAATTAACTGGGGGACTCCAAGAAAGGGGGGAAAGAAAGAGAATGCGGGAAAGAAAAGGAAAGGGAGAGAAGAAGGAAGGAAAATGGAGGAAGAGGGAAAAGAAGAGCAGCACTGTTACAACACTGAAGACATTGCACCCCGTGCAAAATGTGACAACATTTCTGGCGGCTCGCGGGGTGTCGAGCTCGCCTCGGCGCAAAGAATCCATGCCTTCATCCTTTGGGTGCAGAGGAACTTGCCTCCCCTGCCTTTTGCTGCTCTAACTGTTCTCCTTGCGGCAACTGTTCTTCAGATTCATCTTTGTCAGTTGCCTCCTCAGAGTCGCCTTCCGAAAACTCTCCATCTCGTGCTTCTACCTCGCAGATGCGAGTGTATGCCTCCTTGGCTGGGCGCCAAGCTTCTGCTTCAAACGGCCGGCGGTCAGCTGCATCTTCTAATGCTGCGTGGAAAGCAGCGACCGCGTGCAGGTCGATGGTGAGGTATCTTTTTTCTAACTCCTGGAAGTAGGAGCTGATCTTGGAATATTTGACCACCATCTGAGTGACCTGACGGTCTTGAATTGGCTCACCCAGCCTATCAATGTCACCGTATCCGCTTCGAAGGACTCGCCAATTCTTTTTACCCGATCTAGGGTGAGAAGCTCGCCATTTTCAACAAAACCCGGGCACCCAAGTTCCGAAAGAGCGTGGAAAGGGGGCCAAACAAATGTCTCTTTCATGCGTGAATGCGTCTAGCATTCGTCCGGCCACTCTCACCTCTTCAACTTTTTTGAAATATTTGTGCAAGGTCACCCTTGCACCTGCCCATTCTGCAGCCAATGAGGACACGGGAGAAAATGGAGGCCGTTGCGCTCGCGCTCCCGAAGATTTACCGCCGTGTCCAGCCCATTGCTTCGCCCGGCGCTCGGCCTCCTCTACCACAAGCTTTCCCGGGCAGAAACTTCTTGAATTCTCGGATGCGAAATCCGGAACCGCCATCGCCTTGAAGGTGTGGGGCTTGCATTCCCGCAACAAACCAGCCCGCATCTCCTTAACCTTTGTCTTTGAAAAGACCGTCGCTTGAGATGCTCTCTCCGCAAGTTGCGACCGCGCTTGCTTCAAAGACTCCCGGAGCCGAGAAATCTGCTCCGAGGCCGCTTGCTTTTCGGTTGCGGCTTGTTGCCGAGAAGCGGCCAGCCGGGCTTTGAGTTCATCTCGCTTCTCGCCGCGCCGCTTCCAGCCTGCTCGCTGGACCTAGACAGTCCTCTTCAAGCTGCCTTACTTTATCCCGCAACCCGAAAAGCTCTTCCCCGCTCCTCCGTACTTTTGACAAAGAGATCAGTCGCCTTTGCGCATTATCGATCGAATCTGAGCATCGCTTGTTAATGTCGTCAAAGCTTTTCTCCTTTGTCCGGAGCTCATAGTCCGCCCTGGTCATTTCCCAGAGAGGTTTCTTTACTTTCGGGATTATTTTTTCTGTTGTAATCACTCTCCTCCCGAAATCATACTTTGCGCGTTTTGCCGGGGCGGCTATCTCTTCATGTCTCCTCCGCTTCGTGTCCCGGAGGAAAGAGACAGAATACTCTACAGCCCCTCGTTGCCAGAGGCAAGTCGTCTGTATTCTGGAGGTCGTCCATGAAATCTGGTTCCCCCAGCCTAGGGTTCTGCTGAGACGTCTCTCCTGCGGGAATGGGATCAGGAGGAACCGGACGGACCTTGGAAGAATCGGCCGCTTGTGGGGGCGACCGGGAAATGGAGATGGGAATGGTTGACACTGCAAGGGTTTGAAGAGGCTGAGAAGGTGGATGTGACGGTGAACGGACGGCCTCAACACTAACTTCAGGCGAAGGGTTTGGAGTTGTGCTCAGAGAAAGAGAAACGTTAGGGTTCTGAGCAAACTGATCAAAAGAATGGGGGCCTCTAGAAGGACGCGGGAGACGGGGAGGGGGATGCGGCCATGACTTGCTCGGATTGAGCGGGAGACGGAGTGGGAGTAGGACTTGGTGAGACTAAAGAGACAGGGGCAGCAAACGTACCTGCGGGCTCCGCCTGAGCCGATGCCGAATGGATGTCTTCGCTTCTGGTCTCGGCGGCTGGCTTGGGACTGCCTGGAGGAACTGCCTCTGCGGCGGCAGGACGCGGCTGCGGCTCTGCAACTGGTTGCTGCACTATCAGGCTAGGTCGCCTGATTTTCTCAACTCTCCTCCGCTTCTTTTCTTCTCGGAATAACGGTTGGATCGGGGGAAGGAGATGAAGCAAGTGCAAGCAGGCGTTGAGGCTCCCACGGTGAACTTGTACCGGGGTTTGACTTGCGTAAGGTCCGCCGCAACCGGTCCGCTTCCGTGGCGGCGCCGGCGCTTTTCGTGCCTCGAGGGACCGCCTCGGCGCCGCTTCGACTAACTCTTTCGCCTTCCGAGGCGCCGCCTTGGAAGCCACGGGCTGCATTGGATTTGCCTCGGAAGTCCGCCGGGCCCACGCTGGCAGTTGCCGAAGTGTACAACTGTTTGGGAGGAGACCCTCCTTTATAATCTTCAAAGGGACCTCGGGGAACGTAACCTTGATATGCGAACGGCCGCCAACTGTCATGATGCTGGTCATAGAGAACCGAAAAGTCGTCATCTACGGCCAGTGTTTCTCCTTGTTGATTTGTCGTGTCGCGTGCGGCATCTCATCTTCCAAAGATTCAGTAATCTTTTCTTTAGACCAGCTTAAGGCCTCGCTATCTTGGATAGAAATTTTTTGAATCCTCGGAGATGAGAAATGGTGGTCCGGGTTTCGCTTGGGGTCATATGTCACCTCCTCGCAAGAAAAAATCCCGCCAGGGAGGAGAAGCTTCCATCAATTCTATTTCCCACCAAGATCCACATGAACCACATCGCATCTATCTTCGGGTTATATCCCGCCCGGGGCAGAGATGCGCAAACTTTCCCCTTATTCCATACGGGTCATACTTCCAGCGCTGTGGCAACAAAACCAGGCCAAATCGGGAAAGCTCTTGCTCTAGGTAGACATGCTGTCCTACCTCAAAAATCTCAACATTTGCCCAGGAAAGAGGGTATTGAAAAATCTGTCCTCTCTTCTTTCCTAGGCCGAACTCCTCTTCAACATAGTCCATTTGTCGGGCAACCTCCATCCCGAACAGGTGCTCCGAGCACCAATAGGGCAGCAAATGGGGTTTGCCCTTGAATCCGTAGATTCTGACCACAATCCCTTGCGTCAGTCTGAAAACGTCCCCGAGCTTCTGATTTATCAAAGCGCTCGTCATTTCTCTCGGGGGACGGGGGATCTCGCTTTCGGTGAAGACTGACATGACGAATCCCATAAAGTTGATGTTGAACTTGTAGTAGGACCCTTTCCGGTATAAGTCATCCGTCCAGTTATAGACGGGCCGTGGTTCTCCCCTCTCGTTGACCTTCTTCAGGTTCGTGGATCGGCATTTGGGGATGCAGATGGTACAAACAAAGCCAGGCTAGAACGGAACTGAAACGAAAGTCGGTGGACTGCTTCTTCTGAATCTTGAACAGGCTGGAATGAATGGCATATGCCAGCCAGTCTGCCCAGTCGAAGGAGATGGGACGCTTCCCACTTCTCTGTGCTGCTGGCTCGTAGGATTCTCCACATAGGAGACATTCTGCCAGCGCTAGCTGGTACGGCTGTACCAGCTCATCAGAATCGCAGCCAAGAATAGATGCCAAAATAGTGTACAAGTACTTGCTCGAAACCGTGTCAAGGGCATGGGGCCGCTGGCCATCGTCCAGCCGCAAGCGGGGCGTTCAGCTCTGAATTGAGGAAATCCCTCATCCGTTTGGTTGGCATGAAACGTCCCGCCTGCTCGCCCAAATTTATCTTTCTGAGAATGGCGTTGGAGTCATACTCCAACCCTGGGGCGAAAGCCGGCTGGATAGTCTCCCTGCGCAGTGCGAACAAGGGTTTACCGCCGGAGCCGCAAATTTGCCGGTAGCCGGTCTGTAGTGTCTGACAATTAGGTCTACCAGCTCTGGGCATTGGTGGACTGGAGGGCACAAGAATTTGAACAGATTGGATTTGTACGCCGCTCCGAAATGGTGGGAGGGCGAAACTTTGTCTGCCCAGCTCTCCACATTTGCCCGCAGCTTCGCCAGGCTCATCGAAAAGGAGCCGTCCTTGTATCCCGACAAATAATTCACCGGAGGTGGTGGGGCTTGCCCACGCCGTACTTTCTTCGTCCGGGACTTTGACCTTTTTTCTGGCGGGGTTTCACTCCTGAAAACGCCCGGCCGCGGTAACTCCTTTGGTTCGCCACTTTCGCTGGACTGCGCTGACACTGGCATCTTTCCTTTGTCCATCTCTCCGAATCAGCAATAATTGCAAGTTCAAGACGTCTGCAGCAGATTTCGCTGTCACAGGAATAATTTGCACTGTCCGAGGAATAATCTGCATAGTCTGGAATGTTTAAAAACATCCGACCCCCTTTTCTAGATAAAGACAGCGCCATAAATGTCGCGCAGGAGGGGGTAGGTCGGCTGAGTTAAGGTTCTTAGATGGCTGCGCAGGAGAATGTTTGGAAAAAGTGCGCTCCGGCAGACGTGCCAAGCTTCTTTTGTTGCACCTTCGTTGAGGAACGTGCAATCATTAATTCTGTCTCGAGCGCTGCACCATGGCTGACGTCGCTGCCACCAACCGGGCACACTGCTCAAGAAAGGACCATTGGTGCGGAAACCTATTTTGGAATGGTTGCAACGCGCCTTGGGCCCAGCTTGGGACCTTTTTGAATATTTTATTCGTTTTTTAAACTTCACGCAAGCTGGCACGGATTACAAGGCGGGGTCGGACTTCGCCCAAAGTTGGGCGCGTCCCGACTTCGCCGGCGAAGTCGGACTTCGCCCGAATTTCGGGCGAAGTTCGAACTTCGCGCGAAGCGCGCGCTGCATTGTTCCTCCTTTTCTTCGCTGTGCTCAAGGGGTGAGCGCGTTCTGGTTTCCTTGCCACCTTTGGACTTTGGCCAGCACTTAAACTCTTTTCTGCTCTTTAGACTGAACTGGGCTGCGCAGCGCGTGCGTTGAGGCGGGTTCGGCCCCCGGACTTCGACTCCCGAGTTTGGGGCGAAGTGCGACTCGCGAAGTTCGCACTTCGCGCAAAAGTTGCGCGCAGTGCGTACTTCGCACGGAAAGAGTGCGCAGTGCGTACTTCGCACGGAAGCCGGCCGAAGTCGGACTTCGCGCGCGAGCCGCTCTTCGCTCAAGGCTGAGCGGAGCTTGTCTTTTGTGTGCTTTAGCATTCTCCCTTGATCGGACTTCGCAATTTGGTTGGGCCGAAGTCCGACTTCGCTGCGAAGTCGGGCTTCGGCCAACACTTAGTCAATTTTTTCTTTTCTTTTCCTCGCATTCTTTGCTTATTTTCTTCCTTTGCACACCCGAACTTCGCCCTTCCCGAGGGCGACGACGTACTTCGCCGCGAAGTCCGTCTTTCTCTCCCATGCCACAGTTAAGCTCAAATAAGAATAAAAACAATTTAAAAGCTGAAAACTGGAAACTGTACATGCTGGGAAATAAAAAGCATAAGGAAAATTTTTTACAAGGAAGGGCCACTCGGCGCCTTTAACAGCGGTAAAGTTTCAAGTGGAACCCGTTAACAGGGATAGGCAGGAGCTGACCCTCCATATCCCGCAGTATGTAGGCATTGAACTGGTTCACCCGGGCAATCTGATAAGGGCCCTCCCGCAGAGCATCAAACTTCCCGTGATTACCCGGCTTTGCTTTGTATGAGTCCCACTTCAGCACTGAGTCCCCGATTTCGAAAACTCGGGCAGTGGTGCCTTTGGCAAACCAGCCTTGAGTGGCCGCAATGTGATCAGCGAAGGCCTGGTATGCACTTTCTCTGTCTTCTTCCAACTGCAGGAGTTGGCACAGTCTGTCGTCCACCGGGTCTCCGCTGCTCCTGTCTTCGTCAATCATCCACAGGGCGGGGATCTCGATGTGTGATGGCATGACAGCCTCTTTGCCATAGACGAGCGCATAGGGGGACGTTCTGAGGGATTTCTTGAACGCAACTCTGTCCGCCCATAGCGCCCGGTTCAGGAGCAAGTGCCAAGTCCGCTTGTTTCTCTCAATGGTCCTCCGGATGATCTTCGGGAGGTTCTTGTTAGTGGACTCGGCAAGGCCATTCCCTCGCGGGTAGTAATTAGAAGACATCTTGTGATAGATGCCAAGTCTCGCGGTGTACTCCGTGAGTACAGCGCCTACAAATCCCGGACCGTTGTCTGTCACAATTGACTCTGGAACCCCGAAGCGGGTAATCAGGCTCTCAATGAACCTGATGACCGTTTCTTGGTCAGCGTTTTTGGTCGGGATCGCCTCTGTCCACCGCGTGAAATAGTCGGTAGCTGTAAGAATAAACTTATGGCCGGCAGAGGAGTTAGGAGAAATCACCCCAATGAAGTCTAGACCCCATTGCTGGAATGGAGCCTCGGCCTGAATCGGTTGAAGGGGCAGGGGTGCTTTTCTCGCTTCGGCCAGCAAACCTTTGGCATTGATCACATTTAGCGCAGACCGCATGCGCGTCTCGCAAACGGAGTGGGCCAATAGTACCCAGCCCTTATTATTTTTAAGGCCGTTGGCCTTGAAGAATGGTGACCCCCAGGCATCCCGGAATGAAATTCTCCGAGGACCCTAGGCTGGTCGGATTTTCTGACGCACCGCAACAGGATGCCGTCAATGTTTCTGAAGTAAAGCCCCTCGGGGCGAAGAGTGTACTTGAGTGCACCCAGCCGAAATCTCCTTCGTTGTGAGGCGTTCAGGTGATCGGGACATCTTCCGGTGCAGAAGAATCTCACCAGCTCATCTGTCCAATCACTCCCCTCCGATAAGGAGTCGGCTAGGTAGATGCGTGTCGCTGTGTCCTCCCACTTACAAGCGGAGATGCCGGCTACAGCGCTTCGGGCCAATTCCTGACACAAGGCTCGGCCTCTGATAAGCTTGGTGGGCCGCACTTCGATGTCGAACTCCTGGATCTTGGCAATCCATCCCGCTCTCTTGTGACCCGGTTCTCCTTGCAAAATGAAACTTCGAACATCCGGGTGAATCACAAAAACAGTGGTCTTGCTCTGGGAGACAAAGTGCCTGAACTTTCGAAGGGACTTCATGACAACATGAACTTGCCGCTCTATAAAATTGTACTTTTCTTCATGCGGCAAGATGACTTGGCTTCAGAACGCTATGGGGCGCTCCTCACCGTCGTCTCCCTTCTGAGTCAGGACCGCAGCGTAACTTTCGGGTTCTCCCACTGCATACAGGATGAAGTCCTTGGAGTAGTCCGGTTGGTCAACACCGGAGCTTGTGCAATTCGGGCCTTGATCTCCTCGAAGGCTTGCTCTCTCTCATCAGCCCATTCGTAAGGTGTGTCTTTCTTGAGCAGCTCGGCCATGGGCTTGATCACTCGTGCGAAGTCCGGGATGAACTTCCGCACAAAGTTAATCCGACCGAAGAAGGACCGCAGCCCTTTTTGTCGATGGGGGCCGGCAAGCGAACGAGGGCCTCCGCTCCCGTCAGGGTCAATGGCGAGGCCTTCCTCGGAGATGACATGTCCCAGCAGCTTTCCTTCCTTTACCGCGAAGACAGACTTCTTCGGGTTGATAGAAATGCCGAATTCTCGACAACTCTCAAATATCTGCCGTAGGTGCGAAACATGATCTTCTCGCTGGTGAGAGAAAACAGTCATGTCATCAAGGTAGATGACAATGATTTTATTGAGCAGCTCTCTAAGGCCAAGTCCATGGCCCTTTGGAACGTGGCACCAAGCATTGGATAAGCCAAACGGCATGCGCCGATAGGCGAACGTCCCCACTTCGTGGTAAACGCCGTCTTATGCCGGTCTTCGTCTTTGACCCAAATCTGGTTGTAGCCGGAAAATCCATCTAAAAGTGAAAATCTCTCGGGCTCCAAAGAACAATATGTAGGATCCGGTCGATTTGGGGAAGCGGATAGTGGTCCCGTGAGGGAAGCCTCGGTTAAGGTTTCTGAAGTCGACACGTAGACGAATGTCGCCATTCTTTTTCCTCACGGGCACCAAATTCGCGACCCAGGATGAATGTTTGATGGGGTAGATGATCTTGGCCTCCAACATCTTCAAGAGCTCGGTCTTCATCATGGCCTCAATCTTGGGATTCACGGCCCTTTGCTTCTGTCGGAATGGCTTGGCGCCATCCTCTAGCTCAATAGTATGCTCGGATGACAGCTTCGCCATACCCCTCAAATCCTCGTAGCACCGATGCCACGATGTCGGGGAACTCCCGGCACGTTGATCCGATCCGCTCCAGCTCCGCCGACGTGCAACTGCTCCGACCTTGATAGTTTTACCGGGTTCAAGTTCCAGGTCAGCATACTGCCTCGGGTCTACTTTGATCCCGTGGGATATTGCTCTGTCATTCCGATCAAAGAGACTCTCTAATGTAATCAGTCCTTTTGGGACGTGATTATTCCGTAACTGTATCAACCCCTCATATTGCTCGTCATCGTGGTCTCTACCTCCGATTACACACACTTCGTTAACCGAGAATGTGACGATTTCCTCGTCACAACCGAACACCCGCCGCTGGGTGTCCTTATCGTGCACGTAAGGCTCGTAGACAAGCATCTAACCGGCTTCGGTTTCTGGACAACGTCTTCAGCCGGAACGCAC
Source organism: Wollemia nobilis (assembly GCA_028583015.1). NCBI lineage: Eukaryota > Viridiplantae > Streptophyta > Pinopsida > Araucariales > Araucariaceae > Wollemia > Wollemia nobilis. The sequence goes on from JAQPPZ010016675.1 coordinate 3,354,787, forward strand.
CTGGCTCCAACAGACGCCGGAATATCAGCGTGCTTGTTTTTCTCACGCGATATTGCTTTGATACTCAATGAGTCGAACGACTCCATCAGGTCCCATACCCGATTGCGGTACGCTCTGAGATAGTGCTGTCTGGATGCGCACTTGTCCATCACTTGGTGACACACCGACTCCGAATCTCCGAAAATTTGGAGATGTTTGATTCCGAGCCTCTCCGCTTTTCGCAAACCCAAGCACAGTGGCTTCGTATTCTCGCCGAGTTATTAGTGCAGCTCCGTGCCAGCCTCGTAGGCATAGTCCTTCTGGATTCCGGTTGGAGAAACCAGGAGTACCCCTGCACCGGCGCCATTCTTGCATCGCGCGCCGTCAAAGAAAAGCTTCCACAGCTCTCCGGGTGCAGGTCCTACTTCTTTTGCCACTGACACGTCAAGCTTCTCGGGCTGTTTAATGGAGTAGCAGCCCTGCTCTGTCCCGATTACGGCATTAAAGTCCCGCAACGAGAACTCATCTTCGAGTTGCAACACTTCGAGGGCTTGCTCGGCCGGCTCCACTCGTCACCGGTTCTTCCTCCGACAACCGGACCATGCAGTCCATCTCTCCTCCGGTTATCTTGTCTACTAGGAAGGGGGAAGGCTTCTCATTAAAAATTCTCGGCCTCCTTCCTTTGAAGGGCACTTCCATATGCGAGTAGTCTAGAGACAGGTACCCGCCCAACTTCGCAGTGAACTCCCGAGAGAGACACATGCCGAAGTAAGGCTCCGAGTCGACAATCACGACCTCTTGGATGACCACGATGTCGAGGGCCTTGTGCAGCCGGATAGGGATGTCCTTTATGACACCAACTGTCTTGACAGGGGTGCCGTCTAATTGCAACACGCCTTGGCTGCTACGTGTGTATTCCATCCCGATCTCGTCACAGACGGCCTTCGGCATCACAGCCGAGGAAGCACCGGAATCCACCATGCGGCTGAGAACTATGTGCCCTTGCATCCGTAATGACGGATAAAAGGGTGGCGGCCCTGCTCTTCCCAGTGGCTGAGACTGTCAAAGGTTGAACCAGGACAGCAGGCTGCATCCGCTTGCCGCTCTTCATATTCTTCGATGATTCTTGGCAAGCAGATCTACCGGCCCGGGGAGCGTAAGAGCATCGTACATGCCGATTCTTGCGGGAGTTCTCTTCAACTCGTCTACAATGTCGTAGCCCGAGGTACTAGCTCCTTCTCGCTGGTTTTGCCGGCTCATACTTCGTCCGGCATCGCCGGGTGGCCTCAACTCGCCGTCTCTTGGTCAGAGACGGGTACTTCAGCTTCTCTTGGGCTTGTTCTTTGGTTTCAGCTGGAGGCTGAGGTACGGGAGCTTTAGCCGGAGTTGGGGCCCTTGCTGGAGGTTTGGCTGGAACAATGGCAGCCTTTGCCGGAGAAGGCTTGGCGGGAGCTTTATCTTTGGACGCCTTTTCCTGGGCTGTGAAAGGCCACAGCCGCTTGTACGGTGGCAGCCCGCCGGGCTGCGGTTTTTCTCTTCTTGCGTAAACTTGCAAAGGCTTGGCCGCATCCGCAGCCTTCTTTTCTTCCTTGGCGGGCGGCACTAGATTCTCTTCCGGGAGGGCAAAGTTGGCCTCGCCGTCCAAGATCATGTACAGCTCGTCATCTTCTATAGCGCTGCCGGCCAATGTCTGGATGTAGTGCTGGTGCAAAGTGCAGTCTTCCTCGGAATGCGGGTCATTGCACGTAGTGCACCAGTTAACCTGGTCGGGTGGACCAGGCGGATCTTCTATAGCAAAGATTTCTCGGAGGCGGACGCCTCGCGGGCCGATGTTCCGGGGCTTTGTCTTTTGTCAGTGCGGGCGGCGCATAAGGCCTCCTAGGAGCAAGGTCCATCTGGGCCTGCTTCTTCTTCATAGCGGTCATGTCATTGGACATGGCATGGTATCCGGAGGCCAAAGCCCGCACTTCTTGTAGAATCGTGTTTTGGATGCTGCTGTCAGGTGGCGGCAATTGCGCTGGTGGAGGCAATGCGGCCAATGGAGGGGGATTAGAATAGGACGCGTATTGTGGGGGAGCAGGAAGTGCTGGAAAGTGGGGAGCGGGAGGTGGCGGATGAGGGTAATGCAACTGAGGCGGGCCGTAAGGAGTCACGACCGGCGCCGGATTCCACTGCTGCTGGGGTTGCTGCCCTGATGTGGACGGCGAACCACCAGAAGCAGAAGGATACTGGGATCTGGGGAAGTCGGGATGAATGGGTTCCCGCACTCGGACGGAAGCCCGCCGATGGAGATAATGTCGCCTTCAGCTTGCCGGGCCGCTTCGTACAGGCAGCAGTGGAACTCATCAATCCGGGCGATCTTCAACAGCAGGCATATGTCTGAGTTGAAAGACCTCAGATAGTAGTGAGCGGCCATGCCGGCTGAAGGCCGAAGTTCGCGAGGTACCCGTTTCCAGGATCTCGCAAACCTAATGTTAAAATCGGACACCTCCTCTTGAGGATGTCTCTGGATAGCTTGGAACTGATGCAGTAGAGAAGTAGGGTCAGCAGACTCGTTGCATCCTTTTACGAGTCTCCCTGGCAAGCTGGGGCCACCCCGTGATGGATCCCTCCGGCAGCCGATCTCCACCAAGAGAGAAGCTTTCCCCTCGGGGAAAGGGCCAGCAGACGGGTCTTCACACTTTCATCGGTAATAGTATGCGGTGCAGGCCGGGGCAAGGATGTCCTGGATGTGCTCGTACGCCGTCTTACCGTAGTCGTCGTATGTGGGAATAGACTTTAAAGCAGCAGGGGGAACAACTTGTTGTCCGACCAGGGCCAAGGGCCCCGTAGAGTCCACCGCCGGGAAGAGGTCATCGTCATTCGGCTGTTGGGCAGCCATTTCTTCTTCTTCTTCTTCTTCTTCTCCGCCGTCGGTTGTGTACTCAGTGTCGGAACTTTCCGAGGATGCAGGATCTTCTTCTTCCTCGGCTTCTTCTATTTCGTACTCGGCTCCTCCGACTTCAGCTTCGGCTTCTTCTTGGATCTCAGCCTCGGCTTCGTCGAAACGAGCTCGCGGATCAGCCAGCCTGGGGATCTCGCCTCGAGCGTTGATGTCCAGTTCGTAGAACTCAGGCGGGCTTCTCGGATTTCTTGCTTGCCACCTTCTCGTGTGCATGAAGGTGACGGGACCGGTCTTCTAGACTCAGAGGATTTGTTCGTGCAGAGTCGCCAGGTGTTCAGATTTGGAACAGCAATGAAGCGAACACCGGTGCTTCAATTCTGTCGGGGGTGAGAAACTTCCTTGTCTCACCGAGAGCTCGGAACTGTCAGCGCCAGGTGGAGACTGATCAGAAAATCTCTCGTCAAATGTGGGACCCGTGTCCCGCCGAGCGTAGCAGAAAACTGTTGCGCCAGGTGAAGACCAAACGGGTACCCTTTCTTTAAAACGTGGGACAAGTGTCCCACCGGGCGTGCCAGAGAAACTGTTGGTTACGAATCTGCCATGAGGAAAGGATTTTGGGTTAATGCGCCCAGATTCGCCCACCAAAGATGAAAGGCCGGAAGGAAGAGATGCCTTCCGAGCCAATCTCCGGAGAAGGCCGGCTCCTTGGGGGGGGTTTCTGATTTAAGCTAAGAGTACAGGAAAGAGATAAATGTACAGAAAGGGACAAATGTACAGAAAGAAATTACAAATATGTCCAGATGTTGGTGGGGGGAACTAACAGTACGGGAACATACTAATTACCGCTACTTACTGCATTATAAACATAGAGCATGACAGGAACTGCAAAAACTATGTGTACTTCCGATACTCATGCAGTGTATGCACAACTCCAATGATCCCCTAGCAAACATTCCCTACAAGGAACTAACAAAGATGGCAATGCACCGGTTTACCAGATACGTACACTAACATGAGTAGAAAGCAGACTTAGAGATATCGAGACCGTGTATATGTGTTTATGTAGAGAATTTAACCGCATAGCTTCAATGGCTCCCTAACAGACATTCCCTACAAGGAACTAACAGTACGGGATCGCATCAATCACCAGATACGGACCAACAACAAAACACATAACTGATGGAACTGCTACCGCATCTATTCTATATATGCTTTAAATTAATGAAATACAGAGGGTGCTTTAAACAAGCAATGCTAGAGGGACCTGCTCACCAAACGCTGAAATGAATCAACAAGCCGTGACAGGTTAGCCTAAGGCATATAATGAAAGACAGCATAAAATAATAAAGACAGCAGAATAGAACCAGGCATACAGATTATATTCATAAGCAGAAGCACGGTTACAATAAGCACGGTAGTTCCCTAACAGACATTCCCCTTTCCACCCTTTACAATGAATTCACGATGGGCTTTTATAGCCCGAGTCCCTCCCGTTACATTAATGGGCACAAGGTCCCGGTCAAACATAAGCTGGCAAAAGCGGTGAAAGGGCTGCAAATGCCGACTTTTTGTCGGACCGGACCGTACCCGCAAGGATGGTCCTCCTGGAAGCTGGACAGCTACATGGCGGTGCGCTGGGCAGGACTTCAATCTGGCAGTGATGCGGGTAGCTGGAGCAGGTAGAACCTCAGATCAGCTTTGAATGAGGCTACTGGCATAGGCAGTGCAGCCCATGCTTGTCCTTTTGCTTGGCACGTTTCGGCTCTAATCCCGAAGCTGGACACTTGTCAGATGATGGATGATGCTGTTTGACACGTGTCTGCCTTGGAGGGCAGTCTGTCCATCTTCGCTTGGGATCGGAGCACCTCGGGATGCGCGGGCAAAACCGTAGTGCGACCGGGAAGGCCTTCATGCCTTGGTCAAATTCCGGGTTTGTTCCCTATTGCGCACCTGTCAAGGGCGCACTCCGACTTCGGTGTGAAGTCGGAATGCGCACAGGCGAAATCTGATGTCTGCCGCCGTACGGACTTGCTCCAAGACTTGATTTCTCTTTTGTCACCCGCCGATCGCCGGCTACAAGGTGCGCCCGTAAGAGGGGCGAAGTGCGAACTTCGCACCAAAACTGGGCGAAGTGCGACTTCGCACCAAAACTGGGCGAAGTGCGAACTTCGCACCCAGACTTAGCCATTTTTCAGGTGACTTGTTGGAAGTTGAAAAATTAACTGGGGGACTCCAAGAAAGGGGGGAAAGAAAGAGAATGCGGGAAAGAAAAGGAAAGGGAGAGAAGAAGGAAGGAAAATGGAGGAAGAGGGAAAAGAAGAGCAGCACTGTTACAACATTGAAGACATTGCACCCCGTGCAAAATGTGACAACAGGACCCGCACCAAAAAAGCTATCGAAGCTGTTCTTTGATGGCGTCCGATGCAAAAATGGCGCCGGTGCAGGTGTACTCCTGATTTCCCCATCTGGAATCCAGAAGGACTACACTTACAGGCTGGCTTGGAGCTGTACTAATAACGGCTGCGGAGTATGAGGCTTTGTGCTTGGGTTTGAGAAAGGCAGAGAGACTGGGGGTGAAACAATTGCAGATCTTTGGTGACTCAGAGCTGGTGTGCAAACAGATTACGAATAATTGCGCCTCCAAGAAGCATTACCTCAAGGCGTATCGTAACCGTGTCTGGGACCTAATGGAGTCATTCGACTCATTGAATGTCAAAGCCATATCACGTGAGAAGAATAAACACGCTGACATTCTGGCGTCTGTTGGAGCCAGGTACGTTCCGGTTGATGACATTGTCCAGAAGCCGAAGCCGTTTCGTACCATCTACAGGCCTTCTGTGCCTGATAAAGACACCCACTGGCAGGTGTTTGATTGTGACGAGGATATCGTCACTTTTTTGATTAACGAAGCAAGTACTATAGAAGGTAGAGACCCTGATGACGAGCAGTACGAGGGGTTGATACAGTTAAAGAACAATCATGTCCCGAAAGGACTGATTACCCTAGAGAGTCTCTTTGATCAAAACGATAGGGCAATATCCCACAGAATCAAAGTAGACCCCAAGCAGTACGTAGACACAGGAACTGGAACCTGGAAAAACAATCAAGGTCGGGACGGATCGTGTCGAAGAGGAAGCTACGGTGATCAGATCTCTATGCAGAGAGTTCCCTGATATCGCGGCCTGGTGCTACCAGGACTTGAAGGGGTATGACAGAGAGATGATCCAGCATACCATAGAGCTGGAAGATAATGCAAAACCTTTCCGGAAGAAGCAAAGGGCCGTTAACCCGAAAATTGAAGCAATGATGAAAGCAGAGCTCTTAAAGATGTTGGAGGCCAAAATCATCTACCCCATCAAGCACTCATCTTGGGTCGCGAATTTGGTCCCTGTGAGGAAAAAGAATGGAGACATCCACCTCTGCGTGGATTTCAGAAACCTCAATCAAGCTTCGCTGAAGGACCACTATCCGCTTCCCCAAATTAATCAGATCCTCCACATTGTTGCTGGAGCATAGAGGTTCTCTCTCTTGGACGGATTCTCTGGATACAACCAGATATGGGTAAAGGACGAAAATCAGCACAAGACAATGTTCACCACCAAATGGGGAACGTTTGCATATCAGCGCATGCCCTTCGGCCTGTCTAATGCCGGCGCTACGTTTCAAAGAGCCATGGACTTGGCGTTCCGGGAGCTGCTCAACAAGGTCATTGTCATCTACTTGGATGATATGACTGTATTTTCTCACAGGAGAGAGGACCATGCTTCCCACTTGTGGCAAATATTTGAGAGATGTCATAAATTCGGCATTTCATCAACCCGAAGAAGTCAGTCTTCGCGGTAAAAGAAGGTAAGCTTCTAGGACATGTCATTTCTGAGAAAGGCCTTGTAGTGGATCCTGACAGAGCAGAAGCCCTTCTCCACTTACCCATCCCAGTCGACAAGAAGGGGTTACAGTCATTCTTCGGCCAAATCAACTTCGTGAGGAATTTCATACTGGACTTCGCACAAGTAATTAAGCCCATGGCCGAACTCCTAAAAAAGAATGCTGAATTCTTGTGGATTGACGAAAGAAAGTAGGCCTTCGAAGAGATCAAGGCCAGAATCGCGCAAGCTCCGGTGTTGATAAATCCAGATTATTCCAAGGATTTCATCCTGTACGCGGTGGGAGAACCCGAGAGTTACGCCGCAGTCCTGACTCAAAAGGGAGATGATGGCGAAGAACGCCCCATAGCGTTCTTAAGCTAGGTGATCTAGCCGCATGAAGAAAAGTATAATTTTATTGAGCGGCAGGTGCACGCAGTCATGAAATCCCTCAGGAAGTTTAGACACTTCGTCTCCTAGAGCCGGATAACTGTCTTCGTGATACATCCGGACGTCAGGAATTTCATCGTACAAGGGGAGCCAGGTCACAAGAGGGCAGGATGGATAGCCAAAATCCAAGAATTTGACATCGAGGTAGGCCAACGAAGCCGATCGGAGGCCGAGCCTTGTGCCAAGAGCTGGCCCGAAGCGCTGCAGCTGAAATCTCTGCGTGCAAGTGGGAAGATCCGATAGCAGAAACTAACCTTGCCAGCGACCAGCGCAACACGTCGCGAAATCGCGACACTTTTCATTTTCTGCCAGCGACCGCGCAACACGTCGCGAAATCGCGACACTTTTCATTTTCTGCCAGTGACCGCGCAACACGTCGCGAAATCGCGACACTTTTCATTTTCTGCCAGCGACCGCGCAACACGTCGCGAAATCGCGACACTTTTCATTTTCTGCCAGCGACGGAGCGACATGTCGCGATATCGCGACACTTTTTCATTTTGTGCAACTTTGCCCTTTTTCTTGATTTTTAGCATCTGGGTCACTGAGATCTTCTTTGAAAGCATGCAAAAAAGGTGGGTCCCCAATTTTGGGGTGTGTTGTGGATCAGCCACAACAAATGGCGACTCTACTGTCAAATGCTCTTGAGCATTTTAGTGAGAACCCAACCTGGAAGTATACAAACTCGAAAACATGTGTTAGCACATAATAAATATAAACAAATGCCCATAGATCAAAAATACATGAATCATCAGAATTGTTAAGTATCAGCTCGGTGTGTGCAATGTGTTTTCATTCCCTATCGTTTGAAATTGATCAACATTCCATCGTCAGTTTTACATGAATGCATATGTGATATTGTGAATGATTTGTGTAACCTAATAAATATGCTAAGAGATTTTGCTTTTATAAAAGGCATAGTCTTCCTTCTAGTATCATACACAAACATTCAAGATTATCAAACCCTCTTAGGATCAACTATAATAATGAATTGCTTTATTAGATCCCAAAGTTGGTTATGAGTCCCTACTATCTTGAACCCATGTGCAAGTGAAAGTGAAATCGGAGCTTTGGGAAATCGGACTCCCAACCTAATCGAGATGGGAGTTTAACCCTATTCTTACTACTCCGATTTGGAATTCATTACCTCACTTTGAGCAAAATAATTTAACCAATTATGGAAGAAATGGTCATGCTAGTCTAACCCTTTGGACAATCAGTGGTCTTGTTTTTTAGACAAGACATGTTGCCATGCATGGGCATACTTAACCCCATAATCCATGATTTAGCTTCATTTCTTTGGACCTTGGGGATGACTACCCATCCTTTGCAGAGGACAAGTAGTACGATCCTTCCAATCCAATATAAAGATGAGATGGGAAAAATTAATTTTTTACTTCTTGGACCTTGGGGATGACTACCCATCCTTGCTAGGGACATGTAGTACGATCCTTCCAATCCAAGCTTTGGATAAAAATGGAAAATATTAATTTTATTGCTTAGACCTTGGGGATGACTACCCATCCTTTGCAGAGGACAAGTAGTACGATCCTTCCAATCCAAGATTTATCATGAAATGAGACATAGGAGCTTTGGGGAATCAGATTCTCAACCTAAGCGAGATGAGAATTTATGCCCTATCCTTACTACTCCATGTAGGTCAAATCAAAGCTTTGGGGAGTTGGATCCTCAACCTAAGTTCGATGAGGATTTAGCCCTATCCTTACTACTCCGATTTTAGGCTTTAAGCTTTATGGAAGTGGTCAAAACCACTGTTTTAAGGATCATGTTGCATAATAGGATAGACATGAAATACTTCTTTCGCCCAACCTTTTCTTCCAAGCAAGGTTTTGATCATTTTGCTCAAGATCCTTTTTAATGTGTATAAAATGTGCTTGGTTCTAGATATCTCAAGACTCGGTTCCCAACCTTAGGATTTTCTTCTTATTTATGTGATAGCATAACCTTAAGAGGATTTGACACACTTTAATGATTTGTATTTGAAATGCATTTGCAACTAAGATGGCATGTATGTGCAAAGTGAGATGTAATATGAATGCATTGTCTTTTGAAATGCAAGATGAAATATTGCCATATAAAACTGACTACTTCATGCATCACAAGTTTCAAACGATACTATTAAATTGTTTGTATTTCTTGCGGAGCTTTCTACCACATAATTCCAATGTTCCATATTTCCCCGATCTAGAACATAAGTTAGCATCTCAAGGCAACTTTTTCATCATTTTTTTTTTTTTTATATAGACAAACAAAACATGTCAAATAAACACACAACTTTAAATTAAAACTTATTCAATCCAAAACCAAACTGCAATCCCAAAAATGAAAATTTGAAAACACAAACCAAAACCCAAAAACCAAAATCTATATACAAATGTACACTATAATACAAGATGATGCAAAGCTTGGATTATCACTTTCCTGGATCCCAAACATGATTAGAACATTTCAACAAAAATATAACGTGATATGCATGCCAAATGTTGTGGGAATCCAACACAAACAAGACTAGACCAAACAATGCAACAAATTTCCACTTGCCATGCTCACCATACCAATTTGATTTAGTTCCAATAATACTCCCATAGGTGAGCATCAAATTACTAAAATGATTAGACAATAAATGATTTTCAATTTTATCATGTCTATTCTTTAAAATGTAAACTTCATAATTCCCTCCTTGATTTAGAATTAGGCTATCCTTTTCAAATATGCAATTTTGTAAGTAGGAGCCTATTTCTACAAATTTCAAAGCCAAATCATTTTCCAAATTTGTAGGCCAATCAAATTTGTGTAACAATTTACAAGCATCTAGGATATTTACTAAATTAGGATCATTAAAAGTTTTTATCCTAGATTCAATTAGTAATTGTTGATGAATTTGGTTTAACAATTCAAGTGCATCAACTTCTTTTCCATTCATTAAAACAATGTTATTAAAGGTGTGATTAAAAATTATACCTTGTTTTTCATTTACCTTTAATGACATTTCATCATTCAAATTCAAAACATGGTCATGCAAATTCTCAACCCTCAAATGTTTTTGGTCAAAGTGTATGTCCCATGACTCATCTTGATGATCCTTCATTTGAGTTGCTTCCAATTGATCAATCTCTTTGTCATTTGGTTCTAATTCTTTGTTCACTATCCATGGTATCTCTTCATTTGAATCCTCAAAATCATCATGCAAACTTGCATCCACACTTTCAATGAATTTATATTCAACATGATCAAATTTTGTCACCTTTTCAAATCTTGTGAATATGAGATCTTCGTATGATGTAGAAGGTTCAACATCCTGCATATCAAGTGAAATATGAGTTTCATCTATAGGGATGTGAGAAAAGAATGCATCATCATATCTCCCCCAACCATTGTGAAAATTGTCATCCAAATCCATGGCATGAAATTCCATGATATTTGTGACATGATCTTTTGATTCATTCATCAATTCATTTTCTTCTTTGTCCTTGGTAATAGAATCATTATAATCTTCCAAAATTTGATGAGATTTGAAACCCTCTTCCAAAACATCCTCAAATTGTACAGGAGTTGTAATATCTTCCTTTGAGTAGGCAATTATGTTGTCCTGTATATCAATGGGCACACAAGTTTCATTAGTAGTTTTGGATTGAGTGTAGTCCTCCCACTTCTTCCAAGCATCATAATAATCATCTTTCAAAATCAAGTGGTGACGTTCAACTACTTCTTCAACATCTTCCAATTCATCAATGTGTTTCTCATCAAATTCATCTTCACCTTCCTTAGATGGTTCAATTATTTCCAAAAGTGGGTTATTTCTTGAATTCAAATTTATAAGGCTATCATCGTCCAAATTAGTAACCCATGATTCATTATCATAATTTGGAGGGTGAAGAATTTCTTGATCCTTAATTTTACACATCTCATCAATAGTATCTTCCAAGAACAAGTGGTGAAATTCTATCATATCTTCAAATTCATTTATTGGTTTTCTTCCAATTTCACTTTCAACCACTTCATTTAATTCTATGGTGGGTTCCGTCCTATCACATATATCAAACATTGTTGAATTTAGAACCCCTTCATCCGGATAATCGTGTATCTCTATGAATGAGATCATTTCTGCATAATCCTCACTAGTGGATGTTGGCTTATCAATTTGCACCTCCTCGTGGACTACATCTAAGGTGGTTGTAAGATTTGGATATTCAAATTCATCCCCTTGATCATTCACCTTAGGTATCATTGGAGTGGAGGGTGCTATGTTTGATGGTTGGTGTAGGTTGGCATCAAAAGAACAATCTCTCATATGAACATGTTGTGCCTTTTCTTCTTCAAGACCTTGTCGTTCTATCTCTTCTAAGACCTCATGGATTTTCTCTAGGGACAAACCACTCAGTTTTTCCTCAATGAGTGAAGCAAGTGTGGGGTGTATGGCTCCTAGGTATACTTCCATGGCTTCCTCTTCTAATGTGTTAAAATTTTCCCACATTTGGGAGTGCAACTCACGAAATCTTCCATTGAATTGACTCAAGGATTCATTAGGCTCCTTACATATGGAGGTAAACTGATTTTTCAGGATTTCTAAGTCAACCTGATTACCAAAATGGTAAAGATAGGCTGCTTCTAGTTGTATCCAAGAAGTCCTAACCTCCATGGGTAGTTGGCTGTACCAAAAGAATGGTTTATCATCCAAAATGTATGCAAATAACTTACAAGCCACCTCCTCATAGAAAATCTGGAATTGACATAATGTATCCTTGTAGACATGCAGTTTTTGCAAGTATCCTAGTGGCACCTCTTGATTAAAACACCGTAAAAAATCCAATAACATTGTAGGAATTTGATAGGGTACCACAGGTATAGATAAACCCTCATAATGATCCTCTATCATTGATACCATTCTCTCTCTTAGAGACACTATTTCAGCTCTCAAGGATACCATTTGCTCCTCAAGTGTTGCCATTAGTGAAACTTAAAATGTAATTTTAGAACCAAATCTGTTGAATATTCAACCTGCAATGTAAAAAAAAATCAAGTTAGCATCAACTAAGAGATGTACTTATTAAAATCAAATGTCAAGTAATTGCATGAGACCAAAATTTTCAAAATTAAATCAAATCACATATTTCTGTATGAACAATCAGAAAAGTGTTAGAATAATATACAACATACCTGAATTGCTTAAAATAGAACAAGTAAATAAATTCAGGCCGTCCTTTTACAATCGGCTGAGTGTTAGAGGACTAAAGCATAAAAAATTTAAATTTAAATAACACTAAAATAAACCCGTTCGGCCCTCCTAGCACCAATCTGTTGAGTGGTGTTAGAGGCTAAAGATAACAATCAGTAGGGCATGAAATATACAAAAATTTTAAATCTTGCTAAAATAAACCCATCCGGCCCTCCTTCTAGCGCCAATCTGTTGAGTGGTATTTTCACCCGATTGTGAAAACACACTCTCCGATAGGATTTGGGTTCTAAATCCTCTGCTTGCAAAGAAATTAAACAAGTAACTTCTCCAAGGTTCCTGTTATGCTAGCATTTTGCATCTGTGTATTAATAATCTCAAATAAAGATATTTAATTAAAATGCTTGGAACACCTTAGTGGTTGCAAGTAACTGAAAACAAGGGGCACTGTGGTTTATTTTACTGTGAAACTTTAATGATTGTTCATTGAACCCTGATAAAGCAAATGTGATTTGGTCTCTATATGACCATGCTGTAACTTCAAAATAAAATTTAATGAAATGCCATAACATGAAGGAATTGTTTATGGATTTTGAAGTTTTTTAATTTTTTTATTTTATTTTAATGCTTGAAAAATTAAAATTGGAGCTTCTGAAAATAAAGTGCAGCAAAAAGAAAATAAAATGCAAAAGAAAAAGAAATTAAAATTGCATTCAGTTTGATGCTATCCCGTCCTGGCAAAACCGAAGATAATGAGATTTCCATGCATGCAACCTAACTTATTGAACCTGCAAACACGCACAATCCAGGTAAGTTAAGTGCTGGTCTCTGGGGTTTCGACTGTAATTTCAGATTTAGACATTCGCATGAAGCAACCAAGAGAACTTGCATTAAACTTCACCTATAAGCCTAGAAATCTGAAAGGGAAAAATAAAACAATTAAATCTTGCATGCAGAAAATGACTCCTTCTTTCTTGCCAACAAGATGCAAATTTCTGAACACTCTGCATTAAAAATAAATCATGTTACAATAGCAGACTCTCTGGTTTTCTCAAAACCAGAAAAAGGGAAGAAAAACACTCCCGAGCAGGCCCAGAATGGCTTCTCGCCTTAGGCACTGCAACTCTGCCCGCAGCGGTTTTCCGACCTCTGTACCAATCTGTGCCTCTGCTTTGCCTTGTGACGCTTCGTTTCATCTTCCCGATCGATTCGTTTCGTCTTCCAGATTGCTTCGTTTCACCTTCCCCGCTTTTTCACTGATTTTGAATTCATGCTCGAGATCTTCTCTGTGAACTGTAACGCCTCTGCAACCCTTACACATGTATGCCACGTGTTCCGCACTTTCCTGCATGTTCTGTAACGGCCCCATGAAAATCGTGACAAAAATAGCATGTAACTCTGTTCCTCTGCCTGCACAGAAACGCGACATGTCGCGATATCGCGACATTTTTCTGTCAGCAGCCTTTCTGCCTTCATGCACAGCGAAATGGCGACATGTCGCGATATCGCGACGTTTTTCCGTCAGCAGCCTTTCTTGCCTTCATGCACAGCAAAATGGCAACATGTCGCGATATCGCGATGTTTTTCCGTCAGCAGCCTTTCTTGCCTTCATGCACAGCGAAATGGCGACATGTCGCGATATCGCGACAACTTTTCATTCCGTACACTTTGCTGTTTTTCTATCGCGAAATCGCGACACTTTTCTCTCCGTACGCCTTCGGCCGCAACCTGTCGCGAAATCGCGACGCTTTTTCGTTTCTTTCACTCTGGCAGCTTTCTGTCGTGAAATCGTGACACTTTTCTGTTTCGTACCATTTGCCAGCTTTCCATTGTGAAATCGCGACGCTTTTCTATTTCGGGCTGCTCTTGTTGTTTTGGCCGCGAAAACGCGACATGTCGCGAAATCGCGACGTTTTTCACTTTGTGCCCCTTTGCTGCTTTTTTGTCGCGAAATCGCTACGCTTTTCGTGCCTTGCCCTGTTTGACTGGTTTGACCCGCGATTTTGCGACATGTCGCGATATCGCGACAATTTTCATTTTCTGCCCGACCGCGCAACACGTCGCGAAATCGTGACACTTTTCATTTTCTGCCAGCGACCGCGCAACACGTCGCGAAATCGCGACACTTTTCATTTTTTGCCAGCGACGGAGCGACATGTCGCGATATCGCGACACTTTTTCATTTTGTGCAACTTTGCCTTTTTTCTTGATTTTTAGCATCTGGGTCATTGAGATCTTCTTTGAAAGCATGCAAAAAAGGTGGGTCCCCAATTTTGGGGTGTGTTGTGGGTCAGCCACAACAAGGACCAACCGCAACTAGGGTACGCCTTCCAAAGAAAAAGCCCACGCACGACTGCCAAAGAATAATAGCGTTTCCCACCTACTTCGGGCAAATCACCTTAACCCCCTCCCTTGCGCCATTAATGCTGTACTTTTTCCTAGAAAAGGGGCCCTGGCATACTCAGAACATCCTAATTATCAAGCCAAGTCTGAGCTGCAAGGCGCAAAATTGAAGAATTAGTAACCAGAATCCCCATCTCTACCACTTCGAGCAGAAAAGAGAAAATGGACAAGGGAAAGGCGCCAATGCAGACACAGTCTAGCGACGCAGAGCGCGAGGCTGAAGAGCAGAAAAAATCCAGCGCTCATGAGAGCGAAGCGCCACGAGAGCGAACAAGGAGATCCAGGTCAAAGAGAAGCCAAGGGCAAGCTCCACCGTCGCCCATTAACCACCTGGCCGGGTATAGGGACGGCGAGTACTCCATTCGCCTCACCAAGCTGCGGCCAAATATAGCGAAGTGGGCTGGCAAAGTCTCACCCTCACACCATGTCGGGGCTGCATACAAGTCGAACTTGTACTGGTTCTTGTGCCCTCCCGTCCACCATTGCCCGGAGTTGGTTGAGTCTATTGTGACATATTACAAACCAGCTACCCGGCAAGTCTGCGACAACCAAGGAAGAGTGTTGTTCACACTCTTCAAAGAGAGCATCCAGCTAGACTTCGCCCCGGGGCTCCAGTACGACCCCAACGCCATTGTCAGAAAAATTAACCTGGATGAGCAGGCGGGCAGATGTGCTCAGAACAAAAGGATGAGAGAGTTTCTCGACTCAGAGCTAAAAACCTCGCTACCAGTCGAACAGTGGCCGACAGGCCCTATACCCTTCGACAAGTTCGAGAATAAATACATATATATTATCCTGGCATGGGTACTGTTGTCACATTTTGCACGGGGTGCAATGTTTTCAATTTTGTAACAGTGCTGCTCTTCTTTTTCCCTCTTCCTCTATTTTCCTTCCTTCTTCTCTCCCTTTCTCTTTCTTTCCCACATTCTCTTTCTTCCCCCCTTTCTTGGAGCCCCTCAGTTGAATTTTAAACTTTCCAGCAAGTTACCTGAAAAATGGCTAAGTGTTGGTGCGAAGTCCGCACTTCGCCCAGTTTTGGTGCGAAGTCCGCACTTCGCCCAGTTTTGGTGCGAAGTGCGCACTTCGCCCAGTTTTGGTGCGAAGTCCGACTTCGCCCCTCTTCTGGGCGCACCTTGTAACTGGCAGGCTGGCAGGCTGACAAAAGAGTGATAAGTGCTGGGGCAAAGTCCGTACGGCGGCAGATACCAGTTTTCACCTGTGCGCAGTCCGACTTCGCAGCGAAGCCGGAGTGCGCCCTTGACAGGTGCGCAGTAGGGAAACAAACTCGGAAATACACCTAAGGCATGAAGGCCTTCCCGACTGCGCTGTTTTCTGCCCGCGCAACCCGAGACGCTCTGATCCCAAGCGAAGTTGGACAAACTGCCTTTCAAGGCAGACACGTGTCAAACAACATCATCCATCATCTGACAAGTGTCCAGCTTCGGGATTTGAGCCAAGACGTGCCGAGCAAAAGGACGAGCATGGGCTGCATTACCTGTGCCAGTGACCTCATTTAAAGCCGATTGGAGGTTCTACCTGCTCCAGCTACCCGCATTCCTGCCAAGGAGAAGTTCTGCCCAACACACCGCCACGTAGCTGTCCAGCTTCCAGGAAGACCATGCTGCGGGTACAGTCCGGTCCGACAAAGGTTAGCATTTGCAGCTCCTTCGCCGCTTTTGTCAGCTAATGTTTGACTGGGACTTTGTGCCCATTAATGTAACGGGAGGGACTCGGGCTATAAAAACCCACCATGAATTCATTGTAAAGGGTGGAAGGGGAATGTCTGTTAGGGAACCAATGTAACCGTGCTTCTGCTTATAAATATAATTTGTATGCCTGGTTCTGTTTTGCTGCTTTTATTTCTTTACGCTTTATGCTTTACGCTTCCCTGTGTCATGGCTCGTTGATTCGTTTCAGCATTTGGTGATCAGGCGCCTTTAGCATTGTTTGTGCCATGGCTTGTTAATTTATTTTAGCATTTGGTGGTCAAGCACTTTTGAACTTCATAGACTAGATGTGGTAGCAGTTCCATCAGTTGTGTGTTACGTTGTTGTCCGTAGTGGTGATTGATGCGTTGTCGTGCTGTTAGTTCTCCTTGTAGGGAGAATGTTTGCTAGGGGGCCATTGTAGCTGTGCGGTTAAAATCTCTGCATGACACATATACCTGGTTCTGACATCTCTTAGTTACTTTCTGTTTTGAGTTTCCGTACGTAGTGGTGATTGATGCATTGCCGTGTCGTTAGTTCTCCTTGTAGGGAGAATGTTTGCTAGGGGACCATTGTAGTTGTGCGTATATTGCTTAGTACAGAAAGTACACTTAGATTTTGCAGTTCTCAGTCATGCTTTGTATTTATAATGCGATAAGTATTGGTGATTGCTTGGTTGCCGTACTGTTAGTTCCCCCCCACCAACTCCAAGTATATTTGTATATTCTTTCTGTTCATTTATCTCTTTCCTGCACTCTTAGCTTGAACATAAAACCCCCCCAAAAGGAGCCGGCCTTCTCCGGAGATTGGCACGGAAGGCATCTCTTCCTTCCGGCCTTTCATGCTGGTGGGCGAATCTGGGCGCATTAACCCAAAATCCTTTCCTCATGGCAGATTCGTAACCAACAGTTTCTCGCACGCCCGGTGGGACACGGGTCCCACATTTGAAGAGAGATTTTCTGATCAGTCTCCACCTGGCGCTGACAGTGGTTTCTGAGCACTTGGTGAGACAAGGAAGTTTCTCACCCCCAACAGAATTGAAGCACCGGTGTTCGCTTCATTGCTGTTCCAAATCTGAACACCTGGCGACTCTGCACGAACAAATCCTCTGAGTCCGAAAGACCGGTCCCAGAACCTTCATGCAAACAAGAAGGTGGCAAGCAAGGGATCCGAGAAGCCCGCCTGACTTTTACGAACTGGACATCAACGCTCGAGGCGAAGTTCCCAGTCTGGCTGATCCGCGAGCTCGTGTCGACGAAGCCGAGGCTGAAATCCAAGAAGAAGCCGAAGCCGAAGTCGGAGGAGCTGAGTACGAAATAGAAGAGGCCGAGGAAGAAGAAGCATCTGCATCCTCGGAAAGTACCGACACTGAGTACACAACCGACGGCGGAGAAGAAGAAGAAATGGCTGCTCAACAACAGAATGACGATGATCTCTTCCCGGCGGTGGACTCTACGGGGCCCTTGGCCCTGGTCGGACAACAAGCTGTGCCCCCTGCTGCTTTAAAGTCTATTCCCACATACGACGGCTACGGCAAGACGGCGTACGAGCACATCCAGGACATCCTTGCCCTGGCCGCATTGCATACCATTACCGATGAGAGTGTGAAGACCCGTCTATTGGCCCTTTCCCTAAGGGGAAAGCTTCTCTACTGGTGGAGATCGCTGCCAGAGGGATCCATCACAGGGTGGCCCCAGCTTGCCAGAAGGCTCGTGAAAGGATGCAACGAGTCTGCTGACCCTACTTCTTTGCTGCATCAGTTCCAAGCTATCCAGAGACATCCTCAAGAGGAGGTGTCTGATTTTAACATCAGGTTTGCGAGATCCTGGAAACGGGTACCTCGCGAACTTCGACCTTCAGCCGGCATGGCTGCTCACTACTATCTGAGATCCTTCAACTCAGACATATGCCTGCTGCTGAAGATTGCCAGAATAGACGAGTTTCCTGCGCTGTACGAGGCTGCCCAGCAAGCCGAAGCTGACATTATTTCCATCGGCAGACTCCCGTCCAGGGTGCAGGAACCCATTCATCCCGACTTCCCTAGATCCCAGTATCCTCCTGCTTCTGGCGGTGCGCCGTCCACATCAGGGCAGCAACCCCAGCAGCAGTGGAATCCGGCGCCGGTCGTAACTCCTTACGGCCCGCCTCAATTGCATTATCCTCACCCGCCTCCTCCTGCTCCGCATTTTCCAGCACTTCCTGCTCCCCCGCAGTACGCACCTTATTCTAACCCTCCTCCATTAGCCGCATTGCCTCCACCGGCACAGTTGCCGCCTCCTGACAGTAGCATTCAGAACACAATCCTCCAGGAGGTGCGGGCTTTGGCCTCGGGATATCATGCCATGTCCAATGACATGACCGCTCTGAAGAAGAAGCAGGCCCAGATGGACCTCGCTCCTAGGAGGCCATATGCGCCCCCGGCGCTGACGAAAGACAAACCCCCGGAGCACCAGCCGCAGAGGCGTCCGCCTCCGAGAAATGCTGCTATAGAAGACCCGCCTGGTCCTTCCGACCAGGTTAACTGGTGCACTACGTGCAATGACCCGCATTCGGAGGAAGACTGCACTTTGCACCAAGCACTACATCCAGACCTTGGCCGGCAGCGCCATAGAGGACGATGAACTGTACATGATCCTGGACGGCGAAGCCAACTTTGCCCTCCCAGAAGAGAATCTAGTGCCGCCCGCCAAGGAAGAAAAGAAAGCTGCGGATGCGGCCAAGCCTTTGCAAGTTTACGCAAGAAGAGAAAAACCGCAGCCCGGTGGGCTGCCACCGTACAAGCGGCTGTGGCCCTACACAGCCCAGGAGAAGGCATCCAAAGATAAAGCTCCAGCCAAGCCTTCTCCGGCAAAGGCTGCCCCTGTTCCAGCCAAGCCTCCTCCAGCAAAAGCCCCAACTCCGGCTAAAGCTCCCGTACCTCAGCCTCCAGCTGAAACCAAAGAACAAGCCCAGGAGAAGCTGAAGTACCCGTCTCTGACCAAGAGACAGCGAGTTGAGGCTACCCAGCAGTACCGGACGAAGTATGAGCCGGCAAAACAAGCAGAAGGAGCTAGTACCTCGGGCTACAACATTGTAGACGAGTTGAAAAGAACACCTGCTAGAATCAGCATGTATGATGCTCTTCTGCTCCCAGGCCAGGTGGATCTGCTGCAAGAATCACTGAAGAACATGAAGAGCGGCAAGCAGATACAGCCCGCTGTCCTGGTTCAACCTTTGACAGTCTCAACCACTGGGAAGAACAGACCGCCACCCTTTTATCTCTCTTTACGGATGCAAGGGCACATAGTTCACAACCGCATGGTGGATTCCGGTGCTTCCTCGACCGTGATGCCGAAGGCCGTCTGCGATGAGATCGGGATGGAATACACACGGAGCAGCCAAGGCGTGCCGCAATTAGACGGCACCCCTGTCAAGACAGTTGGTGTCATAAAGGACATCCCTATCCGGCTGCACAAGGCTCTCGACATCGTGGTCATCCAAGAGGTCGTGGTTGTTGACTTGGAACCTTACTTCGGCATGTGTCTCTCTCGGGAGTTCACTGCGAAGTTGGGCGGGTACCTGTCTCTAGACTACTCACACATGGAAGTGCCCTTCAAAGGAAGGAGACTGAAAATTTTCAATGAGAAGCCTTCCACCTTCCTAGTAGAGAAGATACCCGGAGGAGAGTTGGACTGCATGGTCCAGTTGTCGGAGGAAGAGCTGGTGACAGTGGAGCTGACTGAGCAAGCCTTCGAAGTGCTACAGCTTGAAGATGAGTTCTCTTTGCGGGACTTCAATGCCGTAATTGAGACAGAGCAGGGCTGTTACTCCATTGTACAGCCCGAGAGGCTTGACATGTCAGCTGCAAAAGAAGTAGGACCTGCACCCGAGAAGCTGTGGAAGCTTTTCTTTGACGGCGCGCGATGCAAAAATGGCGCCGGTGCAGGGGTACTTCTGGTTTCTCCAACCGGAATCCAGAAGGACTATACCTACAGATTGGCCTGGAGCTGCACTAACAACTCGGCGGAATACGAAGCCCTGTGCTTGGGTTTGCGAAAGGCGGAGAGGCTCGGAATCAAACACCTGCAGATCTTTGGAGATTCAGAGCTGGTGTGTCACCAAGTTACGAAGAAGTGCGCCTCCAAACAGCACTATCTTAGAGCGTACCGCAACCGGGTGTGGGACCTGATGGAGTCATTCGACTCATTGAATGTCAAGGCAATATCGCGTGAGAAAAACAAACACGCTGATATTCTGGCGTCTGTTGGAGCCAGGTACGTTCCGGCTGACGACGTTGTCCAAAAACCGAAGCCGGTTCGCACTATTTACAGGCCTTCTGTGCCTGATAAGGACACCCACTGGCAGGTGTTCAGTTGTGACGAGGAGATCGTCACATTCCTGGTTAACGAAGTGTGTGTAATCGAAGGTAGAGACCCTGATGACGAGCAATATGAGGGGTTGATACAGTTAAGGAATAATCATGTCCCAAAAGGACTGATTACATTGGAGAGTCTCTTTGATCAGAATGACAGAGCAATATCTCACAGGATCAAAGTAGACCCGAGGCAGTATGCTGACCTGGAACTTGAACCTGGTAAAACTATCAAGGTCGGAACAGACTGCACGTCGGAGGAACTTGAGCAGATCAGATCACTGTGCCAAGAGTTCCCCGACATCGTGGCCTGGTGCTACGAGGATTTGAAGGGGTATGACAGAACTGTCATCCAGCATACCATTGAGCTAGAGGATGGCGCCAAGCCATTCCGACGAAGCAGAGGGCCGTGAATCCGAAGATTGAGGCCATGATGAAGGCCGAGCTCTTGAAGATGCTGGAGGCCAAGATCATCTACCCCATCAAACATTCATCCTGGGTCGCGAATTTGGTGCCCGTGAGGAAAAAGAATGGCGACATTCGTCTCTGTGTCGACTTCAGAAACCTAAATCAGGCTTCCCTCAGGGACCACTATCCGCTTCCCCAAATCGACCAGATTCTACATATCGTTGCTGGAGCCCAGAGATTTTCACTTTTAGATGGATTTTCCGGCTACAACCAGATTTGGGTCAAAGACGAGGACCAGCATAAGACGGCGTTTACCACCAAGTGGGGGACGTTCGCCTATCAGCGCATGTCGTTTGGCTTATCCAATGCTGGTGCCACATTCCAAAGGGCCATGGACCTGGCCTTCCGAGAGCTGCTCAATAAGATTATTGTCATCTACCTTGATGACATGACTGTTTTCTCTCACCAACGAGGGGATCATGTTTCACACCTACGGCAAATATTTGAGAGGTGTCGAGAATTCGGCATTTCTATAAACCCGAAGAAGTCTGTCTTCGCGGTAAAGGAAGGAAAGTTGCTGGGACATGTCATCTCCGAGGAAGGCCTCGCCATTGACCCTGACAGAGCAGAAGCCCTCGTTCGCTTGCCAGCCCCCATCGATAAAAAAGGGCTGCAGTCCTTCTTCGGTCAGATTAACTTCGTGCGGAAGTTCATTCCGGACTTCGCACGGGTGATCAAGCCTATGGCCGAACTGTTGAAAAAAGATACAAATTACGAATGGACTGATGAGAGAGAGCAAGCCTTCGAGGAAATCAAGGCTCGAATTGCGCAAGCTCCGGTGTTGACAAACCCGGACTACTCCAAGGACTTCATCCTGTATGCAGTGGGAGAACCCGAAAGTTACGCTGCAGTCCTGACTCAGAAGGGAGACGATGGTGAGGAGCGCCCCATAGCGTTCTTGAGCCAAGTGATTCAGCCGCATGAGGAAAAGTACAACTTTATAGAGCGGCAGGTTCACGCTGTTATGAAATCCCTCCGAAAGTTCAGGCATTTTGTCTCCCAGAGCAAAACGATTGTCTTTGTGATTCACCCGGACGTTCGAAGCTTCATCTTACAAGGAGAACCGGGTCACAAGAGAGCGGGATGGATTGCAAAAATCCAGGAGTTCGACATCGAAGTGCGGCCCACCAAGCTTATCAGAGGCCGAGCCTTGTGTCAGGAATTGGCCCGAAGCGCTGTAGCCGGCATCTCCGCCTGTAAGTGGGAGGACACAGCGACACGCATCTACCTAGCCAACTCCTTATCGGAGGGGAGTGATTGGACAGATGAACTGGTGAGATTTTTCTGCACCGGAAGATGTCCCGATCACCTGAACGCCTCACAACGAAGGAGATTTCGGCTAGGTGCACTTAAGTACACTCTTCGCCCCGAGGGGCTTTACTTCAAAAACATCGACGGCATCCTGTTGCGGTGCGTCAGAAAATCAGACCAGCCTAGGGTCCTCGGAGATTTTCATTCCGGGATGCCTGGGGGTCATCATTCTTCAAGGCCAACGGCCTTAAAAATAATTAGAGTTGGGTACTATTGGCCCACTCTATTTGCAGACGCTCATGCGGTCTGTTCTAAATGTGATCAATGCCAGAGGTTTGCTGGTAGGAACAGAAAAGCACCCCTGCCCCTTCAACCGATTCAGGCCGAGACTCCGTTCCAGCAATGGGGTCTAGACTTCATTGGGGTGATTTCGCCTAATTCCTCTGCCGGACACAAGTTTATTCTTACAGCCACCGATTACTTCACACGGTGGGCAGAGGCAATCCCGACCAAGAACGCAGACCAAGAAACGGTCATCAGGTTCATTGAGAGCCTGATTACCCGCTTCGGGGTTCCAGAGTCAATTGTGACAGACAACGGTCCGGGATTCGCAGGCGCTGTACTCACGGAGTACACTGGCAAACTTGGCATCTATCACAAGATGTCTTCTAATTACTACCCGCAAGGGAATGGCCTTGCCGAGTCTACTAACAAGAACCTCCTGAAGATCATCCGGAGGACCATTGACAGAAACAAGCGGACTTGGCATTTACTCCTGAACCGGGCGCTGTGGGCGGACAGAGTTGCGTTCAAGAAATCCATCAGAACGTCCCCCTATGCGCTCGTCTATGGCAAAGAGGCTGTCATGCCATCCCACATTGAAATCCCTGCCCTATGGATGTTGGACGAAGACAGGAGCAGCGGAGACCCGGTGGACGACAGATCGTGCCAACTCCTGCAGTTGGAAGAAGACAGAGAAAGTGCATACCAGGCCTTCACTGATCATATTGCAGCCACTCAAGGCTGGTTTGCAAAAGGCACCACTGCCCGAGTTTTTGAAATCGGGGACCTGGTGCTGAAGTGGGACTCATATAAGGCAAAGCCGGGCAATCACGGGAAGTTTGATGCCCTCTGGGAGGGCCCTTATCAGATTGCCCGGGTGAACCAATTCAATGCCTATGTACTTCGGGATATGGAGGGTCAGCTCCTACCTATCCCTGTTAACGGGTTCCACTTAAAAATTTACCGCTGCTGAAGGTGCCCGAGTGGCCCTTCTTTGTAAAAATTTCCCTTATGCATTTTTGTTTTCCAGCATGTACAGTTTCCAGCTTTCAGCTTTTAATTTTTTATTTTTTGAGCTTAACTGCGACATGGGAGAGAAAACAGACTTCGCAGCGAAGTCTGTTGTCGCCCCTCAGAAGGGGCGAAGTTCGGGCTGCTTGGGTGAAGAAAAAAGAAAAAAAGCAAAAAAATGGCTAAGTGTTGGCCGCTGCCCGACTTCGCAGCGAAGTCGGGCTGCGCGCCAGCCAAAATGCGAAGCTTGAATGAAGAGAAAACTGCAAGGCACAAAGAAGAACGGACTGCGCTCAATTTCGAGCGGAGTCCGACTTTGCGCGCGAAGTCCGACTTCGGCCGGCTTGCGCGCGAAGTTCGAACTGCGCACAACCTCCGCGCGAAGTGCGAACTGCGCGCGAAGTTCGAACTTCGCCCGAACTTCGGGCGAAGTCCGAACGCGCTGCATTTCCAAAGCGCAGCTCGAACAGTCCGGTCCAAAGGAGGCAGTAAAGTTCTAAGGTTTGCCTCTCCTCCGAAGGTTGCAAAGGGCCGGACTGCGCTCAACCCTTGGGCGCGGGAAGAAAAAAGAAAGCGGAACAGTCTCAATGCGAACTTCGCGCGAAGTTCGGACTGCGCCAGATTTTCTGGCGAAGTCCGACTTCGCTGGCGAAGTCGGATCGCGCCCAACTTTGGGCGAAGTCCGACTGCGCCTTGTTTTCTGGGCCAGTTTGGACAATGGTTTAAAAAATGAATAAAATATTCAAAAGGTTCCAAGCTGGGCCCAAGGCGCATTGTGACCGTTTCAAAGTGGGTTTCCGCACCAAGGGTTCTTTCTTGAGCAGTGTGCCCGGATTGCGGCAGTGACGTCAGCCATGGCGCAGCGTTCAAGGTAAAGTTAATGATTGCACAGTCCTCAAGGAAAAGTGCAATAAAAAGAGCATGGCACGGCTGCCGGGATACCTTTTTCCAAGCATTCTCCTGCGCAGCCACCCAAGAAACTTAACTCCAGCCGACCTACCCCCTCCTGCGCGGCATTAATGACGCTGTCATTATCTAGAAAAGGGGGTCAGATGCATCCAGACATGCCAGACTGCGCAGATTATTCCTTGGACTGTGCAGATTATTCCTGTGACAGCGAAATCTTCTGCAGACGCCTGAACTTGTAATTATTGCTGATTCGGAGAGATGGACAGAGGAAAGATGCCAATGTCAGCGCAATCCAGCGAAGGGAGCGAGCACAAGGATTTACCACGGCCGGGTGTTTTCAGAAGTGAAACACCGCCGGAGCGAAAGTCAAAGTCCCGGCCTAAAAAAGTACAGCGTGGGCAAGCCCCACCACCTCCGGTAAATTACTTGGCGGGATACGTGGACGGCTCGTTTTCTATGAGCCTGACTAAGCTGCGGACAAATGTGGAGAGCTGGGCTGACAAGGTTTCGCCCTCTCACCATTTCGGAGCGGCGTACAAGTCCAACCTTTTCAGATTCTTGTGCCCTCCTGTCCATCAATGCCCGAGATCGGTAGACACGATTGTCAGACACTACAGACCAGTTACCCGGCAGATTTGCAGCTCCAGCGGTAAACCCTTGTTCGCGCTACGCAGGGAGATTGTCCAACCAGCTTTCGCCCCAGGGTTGGAGTATGACTCCAGCACAATTGTCAGAAAGATAAATCTGGGCGAGCAAGCGGGACGCTTCACGCATACCAAAAGGATGAGGGATTTCCTCAATTCAGAGCTGAACGCCCCGCTTGCAGCTGGACAGTGGCCAACCGGCCCCATGCCCTTGGCGAGGTTTCAGAGCAAATATTTATACACCATTTTGGCATGGATCCTCGGCTGCGACTCTGATGAGCTGGTACAGCCGTACCAGCTAGCGCTGGCAGAATGTCTCCTGTGTGGAGAATCCTACGAACCAGCAGCGCAGAGAAGTGGAAAGCGTCCCATCTTTTTCGACTGGGCGGACTGGCTGGCATACGCCATCCACTCCAGCCTGGTCAAGATCCAGAAGAAGCAGTCCACCGAATTTCGGTTCAGTTCTGTTCTAGCTTGGCTTTGTTTGTATCATTTGCACTCCCGGATGCCGATCCCGAACCTGAAGAAGGTCAACGAGAAGGGAGAGCCACAGCCCGTCTATGATCGGACGGATGACCTATACCGGAAAGGGTCCTACTACAAGTTTAACTTCAACTTTCTGGGATTGGTCATGTCAGTCTTCAACGAAAGCGAAATCCCCCGCCCCCCGCGAGAAATGACGAACTCTTTGCTGAGTCAGAAGCTCGGGGACGTTTTTAGACTGACGCAGGGAATTGTGGTCAGAATCTACGGATTCAAGGGCAAACCCCATTTGCTGCCCTACTGGTGCACGGAGCATCAGTTTGGGATGGAGGTTGCCCGACAGATGGACTATGTTGAGGAGGAGTTCGGCCTAGGAAAGAAAAGAGGCCAGATTTTTCAATATCCTCTTTCCTGGGCGAACGTTGAGATTTCTGAGGTAGGACAGCATGTCTACCTCGAGCAGGAGTTTTCCCGTATTGGCCTGGTTCTGTTGCCGCAGCGCTGGAAGTACGACCCGTACGGGATAAGGGGAAAGTTCACACATCTCTGCCCCCGGGCGGATATAACCGAAGATAGATGCGATGTGGTCCATGTGGACCTTGACTGGGAAATTGAATTGATGGAAGCTTCTCCTCCCTGGCAGGATTTTTACTGCGAGGAGGTGACATATGACCCCAAGCGAAACCCGGACCACCAGTTCTCATCTCCAGGGTTTAAAAAATTCCTATCCAAGATAGCAGGCCTTAACTGGCCAAAAGAAAAGATTATTGAATGCTGGAAGATGAGGTGCCGCACGCAGCACGACAAATCCACCAGGAGAAATCTGGCCGTTGATGACGACTTTTCAGTTCTCTATGACCAGCATCATGACAGCTGGCGGCCGTTCGCATATCAAGGTTACGTTCCCCGAGGTCCCTTTGAGGGTTATAAAGGAGGGTCTTCCTCCCAACAGTTGTACACTTCGGCAACTGCCAGCGCGGGCCCAGCAGACATCCAGGTGGACCCAATGCAGCCCGTGGCTTCCAAGGCGGCGCCTGAGAAGGCGAAGAAATTAGTCAAGGCAACGCCCGAGGTGATTCCTCAGGCACAAAAGACGCCAGCGCCGCCAGAGAGCAGACCGGTTGCGGCAGACCTTCTGCAAGTCAAACCCCGGTACAAGTTTACCGTGGGAGCATCAACGCCTGCTGCACCTGCTTCATCTCCTTCCCCCGATCCGACCATTGTTCCAGAAGAGAAGAAGAGGAAGAGAGTTGAAAAAATCAGGCGACCTAGCCTGACAGTGCAGCAGCCAGTCGCAGAGCCGCAGCCGCGTTCAGCCGCTCCAGAGACAGTTTCTCTGGGCAGTCCCGAGCCAGCCGCCGGAATCAGAAGCGCAGACATCCACCCAGCATCGGCTCAGGCGGAGCCCGCGAGTACGTTTGCTGCCCCAGTCTCTTTGGTCTCATCTAGTCCTACCCCTACTCCATCTCCCGCTCAATCCGAGCAAGTCATGGCCGCATCTTCCTCCCCGTCTCCACACCCTTCTAGCGGCCCCCATTCTTTTGACCAGTTTGCTCAGAACCCCAACGTTTCCCTATCTCTGAGTCAAACCCCAAACCCTTCGCCTGAAGTTAGTGCTGAAGCCGTGCATTCACCGTTACATCCACCGCCTCAGCCGCTTCAAACCCTTTCAGCATCAGCCGCTCCCATCTCCACTTCCCGGTCGCCCCCAGAAGCGGCCGATCCTTCCAAGGTCCGTCCGGTTCCTCCTGATCCCATTCCCGCAGGAGAGACGTCTCAGCAGAACCCTAGGCTGGGGGAACCAGACTTCATGGACGACCTCCAGAATACAGACGACTTGCCCCTGGCAACAAGAGCTGTAGAGTACTCTATCTCTTTCCTCCAAAACCTGAAGCGGAGGAGACCTGAAGAGATAGCCGCCCCGGTAAAGCGCACCAAGTATAATTTCGAGAGGAGAGTGCTTACAACAGAGAAGATAATCCCGAAAGTGAAGAAGCCTCTCCGGGAAATGACCAGGGCGGACTACGAGCTCCAGACAAAGGAGAAGAGCTTTGATGATATTGACAAGCAATACGAGATTCAGGGAATCATTCGTAAAGCTGACAATCTCCTTGTCAAAAGTCTGGAGGAACAGGAAGAGCTTTTCGGGTTGCAGGATAAGACAAGACAGCTTGAAGAGGACCTGTCCGGGTCCACTGAGCAGCTGGAAGCGGCGCGGCAAGAAATAGATGAACTTAAAGCCCAGCTGGCCGCTTCTCAGCAACAAGCCGCAACCGAAAGCGAGGCAGCCTTGGAGCAGATTTCTCAGCTCCAAGAGTCTTTGAAACAGGCGCAGTCGCAATCTGCAGAGAGAGCATCTCAAGCGACGGTCTTTTCGAAGAAGAAAGTTAAGGAGATGCGGGCTGGTTTGCTGCGGGGATGCAAGCCCCACACCTATAAGGCGATGTCAGTTCTGGATTTCGCATCCAGAATTCAAGAAGTTTCTGCCCAGGGAAAGCCTGTGGTAGAGGAGGCCGAACGCCAGGCGAAGCAATGGCTGGACCTGGCAATAAATCTTCAGGAGCGCGAGCGCGATGGCCTCCA
The DNA here is from genome assembly GCA_028583015.1 of Wollemia nobilis. Lineage (NCBI taxonomy): Eukaryota > Viridiplantae > Streptophyta > Pinopsida > Araucariales > Araucariaceae > Wollemia > Wollemia nobilis. The sequence goes on from JAQPPZ010016675.1 coordinate 3,383,248, forward strand.
ATTCTCCCCCATGTCCTCATTCGCTGCAGAATGGGCAGATGCAAGGGTAACCTTGCATAAATATTTCAAAAAAGTAGAAGAGGTGAGAGTTGCCAGACGAATGTTAGACGCATTCGAACATGAAAGAGACATTTGTATGGCTCCCTTTCACGCTCTTTCTGAACTAGGGTGCCCAGGTTTTGTTGAGAATGGCGAGTTTCTCACCCTAGATCAGGTGAAAAAGAATTGGCAGTCCTTTGAAGCAGATACAGCTGAAATTGATAGCTGGATCGAGCCAATTCAGGAAAGTCAGGTCACCCAGATGGTGTCCAAATGTTGCAAGATCAGCTCCTACTTCCAGGAGCTAGGAAAAAGATACCTCACCATCGACCTGCACGCGGTCTCTGCTTTCCACGCAGCATTAGAAGAAGTTGCTGACCGCCGGCCATTCGAAGCAGAAGCCTGGGGCCAAGCCCAGGCCGCATACACTCGCATCTGCGAGGCAGAAGCAAAAGCTGGAGAGCCTTCGGAAGGTGATTCTGAGGGGGCAACTGACAAAAGTGAATCTGAAGAACAGTTGCCGCGAGGAGAACAGCTAGAGCAGCAAAAGGCAGGGGAGGCAAGTTCCTCTGCACCCAATGGATGAAGGCATGGATTCTTTGCGCCGAGGCGAGCTCGACACCCCGCGAGCCGCCAGAAATGTTGTCACATTTTGCACGGGGTGCAATGTTTTCAATTTTGTAACAGTGCTGCTCTTCTTTTTCCCTCTTCCTCTATTTTCCTTCCTTCTTCTCTCCCTTTCTCTTTCTTTCCCACATTCTCTTTCTTCCCCCTTTCTTGGAGCCCCTCAGTTGAATTTTAAACTTTCCAACAAGTTACCTGAAAAATGGCTAAGTGTTGGTGCGAAGTTCGCACTTCGCCCAGTTTTGGTGCGAAGTGCGCACTTCGCCCGTTTTGGTGCGAAGTCCGACTTCGCCCCTCTTCTGGGCGCACCTTGTAACTGGCAGGTTGGCAGGCTGACAAAAGAGTGATAAGTGCTGGGGCAAAGTCCGTACGGCGGCAGATACCAGTTTTCACCTGTGCGCAGTCCGACTTCGCAGCGAAGTCGGAGTGCGCCCTTGACAGGTGCGCGATAGGGAAACAAACTCGGAAATACACCTAAGGCATGAAGGCCTTCCCGACTGCGCTGTTTTCTGCCCGCGCAACCCGAGACGCTCTGATCCCAAGCGAAGTTGGACAAACTGCCTTTCAAGGCAGACACGTGTCAAACAACATCATCCATCATCTGACAAGTGTCCAGCTTCGGGATTTGAGCCAAGACGTGCCGAGCAAAAGGACGAGCATGGGCTGCATTACCTGTGCCAGTGACCTCATTTAAAGCCGATTGGAGGTTCTACCTGCTCCAGCTACCCGCATTCCTGCCAAGGAGAAGTTCTGCCCAACACACCGCCACGTAGCTGTCCAGCTTCCAGGAAGACCATGCTGCGGGTACAGTCCGGTCCGACAAAAGGTTAGCATTTGCAGCTCCTTCGCCGCTTTTGTCAGCTAATGTTTGGCTGGGACTTTGTGCCCATTAATGTAACGGGAGGGACTCGGGCTATAAAAACCCACCATGAATTCATTGTAAAGGGTGGAAGGGGAATGTCTGTTAGGGAACCAATGTAACCGTGCTTCTGCTTATAAATATAATTTGTATGCCTGGTTCTGTTCTGCTGCTTTTATTTCTTTACGCTTTATGCTTTACGCTTCCCTGTGTCATGGCTCGTTGATTCGTTTCAGCATTTGGTGATCAGGCGCCTTTAGCATTGTTTGTGCCATGGCTTGTTAATTTTAGCATTTGATGGTCAAGCACTTTTGAACTTCATAGACTAGATGTGGTAGCAGTTCCATCAGTTGTGTGTTACGTTGTTGTCCGTAGTGGTGATTGATGCGTTGCCGTGCTGTTAGTTCTCCTTGTAGGGAGAATGTTTGCTAGGGGGCCATTGTAGCTGTGCGGTTAAATTCTCTGCATGACATATATACCTGGTTCTGACATCTCTTAGTTGCTTTCTGTCTTGAGTTTCCGTACGTAGTGGTGATTGATGCATTGCCGTGCTGTTAGTTCTCCTTGTAGGGAGAATGTTTGCTAGGGGACCATTGTAGCTGTGCGTATATTGCTTAGTACAGAAAGTACACTTAGATTTTGCAGTTCTCAGTCATGCTTTGTATTTATAATGCAGTAAGTATTGGTGATTGCTGGTTGCCGTACTGTTAGTTCCCCCCCACCAACTCCAAGTATATTTGTATATTCTTTCTGTTCATTTATCTCTTTCCTGCACTCTTAGCTTAAACATAAAACCCCCCAAAAGGAGCCGGCCTTCTCCGGAGATTGGCACGGAAGGCATCTCTTCCTTCCGGCCTTTCATGCTGGTGGGCGAATCTGGGCGCATTAACCCAAAATCCTTTCCTCATGGCAGATTCGTAACCAACAGTTTCTCTGGCACGCCCGGTGGGACACGGGTCCCACATTTGAAGAGAGATTTTCTGATCAGTCTCCACCTGGCGGCGACAGTGGTTTTTGAGCACTTGGTGAGACAAGGAAGTTTCTCACCCCCAACAGAATTGAAGCACCGGTGTTCGCTTCATTGCTGTTCCAAATCTGAACACTCGGCGACTCTGCACGAACAAATCCTCTGAGTCCGAAAGACCGGTCCCAGCACCTTCATGCAAACAAGAAGGTGGCAAGCAAGGGATCCGAGAAGCCCGCCTGACTTTTACGAACTGGACATCAACGCTCGAGGCGAAGTTCCCAGGCTGGCTGATCCGCGAGCTCGTGTCGACGAAGCCGAGGCTGAAATCCAAGAAGAAGCCGAAGCCGAAGTCGGAGGAGCTGAGTACGAAATAGAAGAGGCCGAGGAAGAAGAAGCATCTGCATCCTCGGAAAGTACCGACACTGAGTACACAACCGACGGCGGAGAAGAAGAAGAAATGGCTGCTCAACAGCAGAATGACGATGATCTCTTCCCGACGGTGGACTCTACGGGGCCCTTGGCCCTGGTCGGACAGCAAGCTGTGCCCCCTGCTGCTTTAAAGTCTATCCCTACATACGACGGCTACGGCAAGACGGCGTACGAGCACATCCAGGACATCCTTGCCCTGGCCGCATTGCATACCATTACCGATGAGAGTGTGAAGACCCGTCTGCTGGCCCTTTCCCTGAGGGGAAAGCTTCTCTCCGGGTGGAGATCGGCTGCCAGAGGGATCCATCACAGGGTGGCCCGAGCTTGCCAGAAGGCTCGTGAAAGGATGCAACGAGTCTGCTGACCCTACTTCTTTCTTTGCATCGGTTCCAAGCTATCCGAGAGACATCCTCAAGAGGAGGTGTCTGATTTTAACATCAGGTTTGCGAGATCCTGGAAACGGGTACCTCGCGAACTTCGACCTTCAGCCGGCATGGCTGCTCACTACTATCTGAGATCCTTCAACTCAGACATATGCCTGCTGCTGAAGATTGCCAGAATAGACGAGTTTCCTGCGTTGTACGAGGCTGCCCAGCAAGCTGAAGCTGACATTATTTCCATCGGCAGACTCCCGTCCAGGGTGCGGGAACCCATTCATCCTGACTTCCCCAGATCCCAGTATCCTCCTGCTTCTGGTGGTGCGCCGTCCACATCAGGGCAGCAACCCCAGCAACAGTGGAATCCGGCGCCGGTCGTAACTCCTTACGGCCCGCCTCAATTGCATTATCCTCACCCGCCTCCTCCTGCTCCGCATTTTCCAGCACTTCCTGCTCCCCCGCAGTACGCACCTTATTCTAACCCTCCTCCATTAGCCGCATTGCCTCCACCGGCACAGTTGCCGCCTCCTGACAGTAGCATTCAGAACACAATTCTCCAGGAGGTGCGGGCTTTGGCCTCGGGATATCATGCCATGTCCAATGACATGACCGCTCTGAAGAAGAAGCAGGCCCAGATGGACCTTGCTCCTAGGAGGCCATATGCGCCACCGGCGCTGACGAAAGACAAAGCCCCCAGAGCACCAGCCGCAGAGGCGTCCGCCTCCGAGAAATGCTGCTATAGAAGACCCGCCTGGTCCTTCCGACCAGGTTAACTGGTGCACTACGTGCAATGACCCGCATTCGGAGGAAGACTGCACTTTGCACCAGCACTACATCCAGACCTTGGCCGGCAGCGCCATAGAGGACGATGAACTGTACATGATCTTGGACGGCGAAGCCAACTTTGCCCTCCCAGAAGAGAATCTAGTGCCGCCCGCCAAGGAAGAAAAGAAAGCTGCGGATGCGGCCAAGCCTTTGCAAGTTTACGCAAGAAGAGAAAAACCGCAGCCCGGTGGGCTGCCACCGTACAAGCGGCTGTGGCCTTACACAGCCCAGGAGAAGGCATCCAAAGATAAAGCTCCAGCCAAGCCTTCTCCGGCAAAGGCTGCCCCTGTTCCAGCCAAGCCTCCTCCAGCAAAGGCCCCAACTCCGGCTAAAGCTCCAGTACCTCAGCCTCCAGCTGAAACCAAAGAACAAGCCCAGGAGAAGCTGAAGTACCCGTCTCTGACCAAGAGACAGAGAGTTGAGGCTACCCAGCGATATCGGACGAAGTATGAGCCGGCAAAACAAGCAGAAGGAGCTAGTACCTCGGGCTACAACATTGTAGACGAGTTGAAAAGAACACCTGCTAGAATCAGCATGTATGATGCTCTTCTGCTCCCAGGCCAGGTGGATCTGCTGCAAGAATCATTGAAGAACATGAAGAGCGGCAAGCAGATACAGCCCGCTGTCCTGGTTCAACCTTTGACAGTCTCAGCCATTGGGAAGAACAGGACCGCCACCCTTTTATCTGTCTTTACGGATGCAAGGGCACATAGTTCACAACTGCATGGTGGATTCTGGTGCTTCCTCGACTGTGATGCCGAAGGCCGTCTGCGATGAGATCGGGATGGAATACACACGGAGCAGCCAAGGCGTGCTGCAATTAGACGGCACCCCTGTCAAGACAGTTGGTGTCATAAAGGACATCCCTATCCGGCTGCACAAGGCTCTCGACATCGTGGTCATCCAAGAGGTCGTGGTTGTTGACCTGGAACCTTACTTCGGCATGTGTCTCTCTCGGGAGTTCACTGCGAAGTTGGGCGGGTACCTGTCTCTAGACTACTCACACATGGAAGTGCCCTTCAAAGGAAGGAGACTGAAAATTTTCAATGAGAAGCCTTCCACCTTCCTAGTAGAGAAGATACCCGGAGGAGAGTTGGACTGCATGGTCCAGTTGTCAAAGGAGGAGTTGGTGACGGTGGAGCTGACTGAGCAAGCCTTCGAAGTGCTACAGCTTGAAGATGAGTTCTCTTTGCGGGACTTCAATGCCGTAATTGAGACAGAGCAGGGCTGTTACTCCATTGTACAGCCCGAGAGGCTTGACATGTCAGCTGCAAAGGAAGTAGGACCTGCACCCGAGAAGCTGTGGAAGCTTTTCTTTGACGGCGCGCGATGCAAAAATGGCGCCGGTGCAGGGGTACTTCTGGTTTCTCCAACCGGAATCCAGAAGGACTATACCTACAGGTTGGCCTGGAGCTGCACTAACAACTCGGCGGAATACGAAGCCCTGTGCTTGGGTTTGCGAAAGGCGGAGAGGCTGGGAATCAAACACCTGCAGATCTTTGGAGATTCAGAGCTGGTGTGTCACCAAGTTACGAAGAAGTGCGCCTCCAAACAGCACTATCTTAGAGCGTACCGCAACCGGGTGTGGGACCTGATGGAGTCATTCGACTCATTGAATGTCAAGGCAATATCGCGTGAGAAAAACAAACACGCTGATATTCTGGCGTCTGTTGGAGCCAGGTACGTTCCGGCTGACGACGTTGTCCAGAAACCGAAGCCGGTTCGCACTATCTACAGGCCTTCTGTGCCTGATAAGGACACCCACTGGCAGGTGTTCAGTTGTGACGAGGAGATCGTCACATTCCTGGTTAACGAAGTGTGTGTAATCGAAGGTAGAGACCCTGATGACGAGCAATATGAGGGGTTGATACAGTTAAGGAATAATCATGTCCCAAAAGGACTGATTACATTGGAGAGTCTCTTTGATCAGAATGACAGAGCAATATCTCACGGGATCAAAGTAGACCCGAGGCGATATGCTGACCCGGAACTTGAACCTGGTAAAACTATCAAGGTCGGAACAGGTCGCACGTCGGAGGAACTTGAGCAGATCAGATCACTGTGCCAGGAGTTCCCCGACATCGTGGCCTGGTGCTACGAGGATTTGAAGGGGTATGACAGAACTGTCATCCAACATACCATTGAGCTAGAGGATGGCGCCAAGCCATTCCGACAGAAGCAGAGGGCCGTGAATCCGAAGATTGAGGCCATGATGAAGGCCGAGCTCTTGAAGATGCTTGAGGCCAAGATCATCTACCCCATCAAACATTCATCCTGGGTCGCGAATTTGGTGCCCGTGAGGAAAAAGAATGGCGACATTCGTCTCTGTGTCGACTTCAGAAACCTAAATCAGGCTTCCCTCAGGGACCACTATCCGCTTCCCCAAATCGACCAGATTCTACATATCGTTGCTGGAGCCCAGAGATTTTCACTTTTAGATGGATTTTCCGGCTACAACCAGATTTGGGTCAAAGACGAGGACCAGCATAAGACGGCGTTTACCACCAAGTGGGGGACGTTCGCCTATCAGCGCATGCCGTTTGGCTTATCCAATGCTGGTGCCACATTCCAAAGGGCCATGGACCTGGCCTTCCGAGAGCTGCTCAATAAGATTATTGTCATCTACCTTGATGACATGACTGTTTTCTCTCACCAACGAGGGGATCATGTTTCACACCTACGGCAAATATTTGAGAGGTGTCGAGAATTCGGCATTTCTATAAACCCGAAGAAGTCTGTCTTCGCGGTAAAGGAAGGAAAGCTGCTGGGACATGTCATCTCCGAGGAAGGCCTCGCCATTGACCCTGACGGAGCAGAAGCCCTCGTTCGCTTGCCGGCCCCATCGATAAAAAAGGGCTGCAGTCCTTCTTCGGTCAGATTAACTTCGTGCGGAAGTTCATTCCGGACTTCGCACAGGTGATCAAGCCTATGGCCGAACTGTTGAAAAAAGATACAAATTACGAATGGACTGATGAGAGAGAGCAAGCCTTCGAGGAAATCAAGGCTCGAATTGCGCAAGCTCCGGTGTTGACAAACCCGGACTACTCCAAGGACTTCATCCTTTATGCAGTGGGAGAACCCGAAAGTTACGCTGCAGTCCTGACTCAAAAGGGAGACGATGGTGAGGAGCGCCCCATAGCGTTCCTGAGCCAAGTGATTCAGCCGCATGAGGAAAAGTACAACTTTATAGAGCGGCAGGTTCACGCTGTTATGAAATCCCTCCGAAAGTTCAGGCATTTTGTCTCCCGGAGCAAAACGACTGTCTTTGTGATTCACCCGACGTTCGAAGCTTCATCTTACAAGGAGAACCGGGTCACAAGAGAGCGGGATGGATTGCAAAAATCCTGGAGTTCGACATCGAAGTGCGGCCCACCAAGCTTATCAGAGGCCGAGCCTTGTGTCAGGAATTGGCCCGAAGCGCTGTAGCCGGCATCTCCGCCTGTAAGTGGGAGGACACGGCGACACGCATCTACCTAGCCAACTCCTTATCGGAGGGGAGTGATTGGACAGATGAACTGGTGAGATTTTTCTGCACCGGAAGATGTCCCGATCACCTGAACGCCTCACAACGAAGGAGATTTCGGCTAGGTGCACTTAAGTACACTCTTCGCCCCGAGGGGCTTTACTTCAAAAACATCGACGGCATCCTGTTGCGGTGCGTCAGAAAATCAGACCAGCCTAGGGTCCTCGGAGATTTTCATTCCGGGATGCCTGGGGGTCACCATTCTTCAAGGCCAACGGCCTTAAAAATAATTAGAGCTGGGTACTATTGGCCCACTCTATTTACAGACGCTCATGCGGTCTGTTCTAAATGTGATCAATGCCAGAGGTTTGCTGGTAGGAACAGAAAAGCACCCCTGCCCCTTCAACCGATTCAGGCCGAGACTCCGTTCCAGCAATGGGGTCTAGACTTCATTGGGGTGATTTCGCCTAATTCCTCTGCCGGACACAAGTTTATTCTTACAGCCACCGATTACTTCACACGGTGGGCAGAGGCAATCCCGACCAAGAACGCAGACCAAGAAACGGTCATCAGGTTCATTGAGAGCCTGATTACCCGCTTCGGGGTTCCGAGTCAATTGTGACGGACAACGGTCCGGGATTCGCGGGCGCTGTACTCACGGAGTACAGCGGCAGACTTGGCATCTATCACAAGATGTCTTCTAATTACTACCCGCAAGGGAATGGCCTTGCCGAGTCTACTAACAAGAACCTCCTGAAGATCATCCGGAGGACCATTGACAGAAACAAGCGGACTTGGCATTTACTCCTGAACCGGGCGCTGTGGGCGGACAGAGTTGCATTCAAGAAATCCATCAGAACGTCCCCCTATGCGCTCGTCTATGGCAAAGAGGTTGTCATGCCATCCCACATTGAGATCCCTGCCCTATGGATGTTGGACGAAGACAGGAGCAGCGGAGACCCGGTGGACGACAGACTGTGCCAACTCTGCAGTTGGAAGAAGACAGAGAAAGTGCATACCAGGCCTTCACTGATCATATTGCAGCCACTCAAGGCTGGTTTGCCAAAGGCACCACTGCCCGAGTTTTTGAAATCGGGGACCTGGTGCTGAAGTGGGACTCATATAAGGCAAAGCCGGGCAATCACGGGAAGTTTGATGCCCTCTGGGAGGGCCCTTATCAGATTGCCCGGGTGAACCAGTTCAATGCCTATGTACTTCGGGATATGGAGGGTCAGCTCCTACCTATCCCTGTTAACGGGTTCCACTTAAAAATTTACCGCTGCTGAAGGTGCCCGAGTGGCCCTTCTTTGTAAAAATTTCCCTTATGCATTTTTGTTTTCCAGCATGTACAGTTTCCAGCTTTCAGCTTTTAATTTTTTATTTTTTGAGCTTAACTGCGACATGGGAGAGAAAACAGACTTCGCAGCGAAGTCTGTTGTCGCCCCTCAGAAGGGGCGAAGTTCGGGCTGCTTGGGTGAAGAAAAAAGAAAAAAAGCAAAAAAATGGCTAAGTGTTGGCCGCTGCCCGACTTCGCAGCGAAGTCGGGCTGCGCGCCAGCCAAAATGCGAAGCTTGAACGAAGGGAAAACTGCAAGGCACAAAGAAGAACGGACTGCGCTCAACTTTGAGCGAAGTCCGACTTCGCGCGAAGTCCGACTTCGGCCGGCTTGCGCGCGAAGTTCGAACTGCGCACAACCTCCGCGCGAAGTGCAAACTTCGCGCGAAGTTCGAACTTCGCCCGAACTTCGGGCGAAGTCCGAACGCGCTGCATTTCCAAAGCGCAGCTCGTACAGTCCGGTCCAAAGGAGGCGTAAAGTTCTAAGTGTTTGCCTCTCCTCCGAAGGTTGCAAAGGGCCGGACTGCGCTCAACCCTTGGGCGCGTGAAGAAAAAAGAAAGCGGAACAGTTTCGATGCGAACTTCGCGCGAAGTTCGGACTGCGCCAGATTTTTGGCGAAGTCGGATCGCGCCCAACTTCGGGCGAAGTCCGACTGCGCCTTGTTTTTCGGGCCAGCTTGGACAATGGTTTAAAAAAATGAATAAAATATTCAAAAAGGTTCCAAGCTGGGCCCAAGGCGCATTGTGACCGTTTCAAAGTGGGTTTCCGCACCAAGGGTTCTTTCTTGAGCAGTGTGCCCGGATTGCGGCAGTGACGTCAGCCATGGCGCAGCGTTCAAGGAAAAGTTAATGATTGCACAGTCCTCAAGGAAAAGTGCAATAAAAAGAGCATGGCACGGCAGCCGGGATACCTTTTTTCAAGCTTCTCCTACGCACCCACCCAAGAAGCATTAACTCCAGCCGACCTACCCCCTTCTGCGCGGCATTAATGACGTTGTCATTATCTAGAAAAGGGGGTCAGATGCATCCAGACATGCCAGACTACGCAGATTATTCCTTGGACTGTGCAGATTATTCCTGTGACTGCGAAATCTGCTGCAGACGCCCTGAACTTGTAATTATTGCTGTTTCGGAGAGATGGACAGAGGAAAGATGCCAATGTCAGCGCAATCCAGCGAAAGTTGCGAACCTGAGGATTTACCACGGCCAGGTGTTTTCAGAAGTGAAACACCGCCGGAGCGAAAGTCAAAGTCCCGGCCTAAAAAAGTACAGCGTGGGCAAGCCCCACCACCTCCGGTAAATTACTTGGCGGGATACGTGGACGGCTCGTTTTCTATGAGCCTGACTAAGCTGCGGACAAATGTGGAGAGTCTGGGCGACAAGGTTTCGCCCTCTCACCATTTCGGAGCGGCGTACAAGTCCAACCTTTTCAGATTCTTGTGCCCTCCTGTCCATCAATGCCCGGAGCTGGTAGACATGATTGTCAGACACTACAGACCAGTTACCCGGCAGATTTGCAGCTCCAGCGGTAAACCCTTGTTCGCGCTGCGCAGGGAGACTGTCCAGCCAGCTTTCGCCCCAGGGTTGGAGTATGACTCCAGCACAATTGTCAGAAAGATAAATGCGGGCGAGCAAGCGGGACGCTTCACGCATACCAAAAGGATGAGGGATTTCCTCAATTCGGAGCTGAACGCCCCGCTTGTAGTTGGACAGTGGCCAACTGGCCCCATGCCCTTGGCGAGGTTTCGGAGCAAATATTTATACACCATTTCGGCATGGATCCTCGGCTGCGACTACGATGAGCTGAGTACGGCCGTACCGGCTAGCGTTAGCGAGAATGTCTCCTGTGTGGAGAATCCTACGAACCAGCGGCGCAGAGAAGTGGAAAGCGTCCCATCTTTTTCGGTCAGACTGGCTGGCATACGCCATCCACTCCAGCCTGGTCAAGATCCAGAAGAAGCAGTCCACCGAATTTCGTTTCAGTTCTGTTCTAGCTTGGCTTTGTTTGTATCATTTGCACTCCCGGATGCCGATCCCGAACCTGAAGAAGGTCAACGAGAAGGGAGAGCCACAGCCCGTCTATGACTGGACGGATGACCTATACCGGAAAGGGTCCTACTACAAGTTTAACTTCAACTTTCTGGGATTGGTCATGTCAGTCTTCAGCGAAAGCGAAATCCCCCGCCCCCCGCGAGAAATGACGAACTCTTTGCTGAGTCAGAAGCTCGGGGACGTTTTCAGACTGACGCAGGGAATTGTGGTCAGAATCTACGGATTCAAGGGCAAACCCCATTTGCTGCCCTACTGGTGCACGGAGCATCTGTTTGGGATGGAGGTTGCCCGACAGATGGACTATGTTGAGGAGGAGTTCGGCCTAGGAAAGAAAAGAGGACAGATTTTTCAATATCCTCTTTCCTGGGCAAACGTTGAGATTTCTGAGGTAGGACAGCATGTCTACCTCGAGCAAGAGTTTTCCCGTATTGGCCTGGTTCTATTGCCGCAGCGCTGGAAGTACGACCCGTACGGGATAAGGGGAAAGTTCACACATCTCTGCCCCGGGCGGATATAACTGAAGATAGATGCGATGTGGTCCATGTGGACCTTGATTGGGAAATTGAATTGATGGAAGCTTCTCCTCCCTGGCAGGATTTTTACTGCGAGGAGGTGACATATGACCCCAAGCGAAACCCGGACCACCAGTTCTCATCTCCAGGGTTTAAAAAATTCCTATCCAAGATAGCTGGCCTTAACTGGCCAAAAGAAAAGATTACTGAATGCTGGAAGATGAGATGCCGCACGCAGCACGACAAATCCACCAGGAGAAATCTGGCCGTGGATGACGACTTTTCAGTTCTCTATGACCAGCATCATGACAGCTGGCGGCCGTTCGCATATCAAGGTTACGTTCCCCGAGGCCCCTTTGAGGGTTATAAAGGAGGGTCTTCCTCCCAACAGTTGTACACTTCGGCAACTGCCAGCGCGGGCCCAACAGACATCCGAGGTGGACCCAATGCAGCCCGTGGCTTCCAAGGCGGCGCCGAGAAGGCGAAGAAATTAGTCAAGGCAACGCCCGAGGTGATTCCTCAGGCACAAAAGACGCCAGCGCCGCCAGAGAGCAGACCGGTTGCGGCAGACCTTCTGCAAGTCAAACCCCGGTACAAGTTTACCGTGGGAGCATCAGCGCCTGCTGCACCTGCTTCATCTCCTTCCCCCGATCCGACCATTGTTCCAGAAGAGAAGAAAAGGAAGAGAGTTGAAAAAATCAGGCGACCTAGCCTGACAGTGCAGCAGCCAGTCGCAGAGCCGCAGCCGCGTTCAGCCGCTCCAGAGACAGTTTCTCTGGGCAGTCCCGAGCCAGCCGCCGGAATCAGAAGCGCAGACATCCACCCAGCATCGGCTCAGGCGGAGCCCGCAGGTACGTTTGCTGCCCCAGTCTCTTTGGTCTCATCTAGTCCTACCCCTACTCCATCTCCCGCTCAATCCGAGCAAGTCATGGCCGCATCTTCCTCCCCGTCTCCACACCCTTCTAGCGGCCCCCATTCTTTTGACCAGTTTGCTCAGAACCCCAACGTTTCCCTATCTCTGAGTCAAACTCCAAACCCTTCGCCTGAAGTTAGTGCTGAAGCCATGCATTCACCGTTACATCCACCGCCTCAGCCGCTTCAAACCCTTTCAGCATCAGCCGCTCCCATCTCCACTTCCCGGTCGCCCCCAGAAGCGGCCGATCCTTCCAAGGTCCGTCCGGTTCCTCCTGATCCCATTCCCGCAGGAGAGACGTCTCAGCAGAACCCTAGGCTGGGGGAACCAGACTTCATGGACGACCTCCAGAATACAGACGACTTGCCCCTGGCAACAAGAGCTGTAGAGTACTCTATCTCTTTCCTCCAAAACCTGAAGCGGAGGAGACCTGAAGAGATAGCCGCCCCGGTAAAGCGCACCAAGTATAATTTCGAGAGGAGAGTGCTTACAACAGAGAAGATAATCCCGAAAGTGAAGAAGCCTCTCCGGGAAATGACCAGGGCGGACTACGAGCTCCAGAACAAAGGAGAAGAGCTTTGATGATATTGACAAGCGATACGAGATTCGGGGAATCATTCGTAAAGGCGACAATCTCCTTGTCAAAAGTCCGGAGGAACAGGGAAGAGCTTTTCGGGTTGCGGGATAAGACAAGACAGCTTGAAGAGGACCTGTCCGGGTCCACCGAGCAGGCTGGAAGCGGCGCGGCAAGAAATAGATGAACTTAAAGCCCAAGCGGCCGCTTCTCGGCAACAAGCCGCAACCGAAAGCGAGGCAGCCTTGGAGCAGATTTCTCAGCTCCAAGAGTCTTTGAAACGAGCGCGATCGCAATCCGCGAGAGAGAGCATCTCAAGCGACGGTCTTTTCGAAGAAGAAAGTTAAGGAGATGCGGGCTGGTTTGCTGCGGGGATGCAAGCCCCACACCTATAAGGCGATGTCAGTTCTGGATTTCGCATCCAGAATTCAAGAAGTTTCCGCCCAGGGAAAGCCTGTGGTAGAGGAGGCCGAACGCCAGGCGAAGCAATGGCTGGACACGGCGATAAATCTTCGGGAGCGGGAGCGCGATGGCCTCCAATTCTCCCCCATGTCCTCATTCGGTGCAGAATGGGCAGATGCAAGGGTAACCTTGCATAAATATTTCAAAAAAGTAGAAGAGGTGAGAGTTGCCAGACGAATGTTAGACGCATTCGAACATGAAAGAGACATTTGTATGGCTCCCTTTCACGCTCTTTCTGAACTAGGGTGCCCAGGTTTTGTTGAGAATGGCGAGTTTCTCACCCTAGATCAGGTGAAAAAGAATTGGCAGTCCTTTGAAGCAGATACAGCTGAAATTGATAGCTGGATGAGCCAATTCGGGAAAGTCGAGTCACTCGAGATGGTGTCCAAATGTTGCAAGATCAGCTCCTACTTCCAGGAGCTAGGAAAAAGATACTACACCATCGACCTGCACGCGGTCTCTGCTTTCCACGCAGCATTAGAAGAAGTTGCTGACCGCCGGCCATTCGAAGCAGAAGCCTGGGGCCAAGCCCAGGCCGCATACACTCGCATCTGCGAGGCAGAAGCAAAAGCTGGAGAGCCTTCGGAAGGTGATTCTGAGGGGGCAACTGACAAAAGTGAATCTGAAGAACAGTTGCCGCGAGGAGAACAGCTAGAGCAGCAAAAGGCAGGGGAGGCAAGTTCCTCTGCACCCAATGGATGAAGGCATGGATTCTTTGCGCCGAGGCGAGCTCGACACCCCGCGAGCCGCCAGAAATGTTGTCACATTTTGCACGGGGTGCAATGTTTTCAATTTTGTAACAGTGCTGCTCTTCTTTTTCCCTCTTCCTCTATTTTCCTTCCTTCTTCTCTCCCTTTCTCTTTCTTTCCCACATTCTCTTTCTTCCCCCCTTTCTTGGAGCCCCTCAGTTGAATTTTAAACTTTCCAGCAAGTTACCTGAAAAATGGCTAAGTGTTGGTGCGAAGTGCGCACTTCGCCCAGTTTTGGTGCGAAGTCCGACTTCGCCCCTCTTCTGGGCGCACCTTGTAGCGACGGTGGCAGGCTGACAAAAGAGTGATAAGTGCTGGGGCAAAGTCCGTACGGCGGCAGATACCGGTTTTCACCTGTGCGCAATCCGACTTCGCGACGAAGTCGGAGTGCGCCCTTGACAGGTGCGCAGTAGGGAAACAAACTCGGAAATACACCTAAGGCATGAAGGCCTTCCCGACTGCGCTGTTTTCTGCCCGCGCAACCCGAGACGCTCTGATCCCAAGCGAAGTTGGACAAACTGCCTTTCAAGGCAGACACGTGTCAAACAGCATCATCCATCATCTGACAAGTGTCCAGCTTCGGGATTTGAGCCAAGACGTGCCGAGCAAAAGGACGAGCATGGGCTGCACTGCCTGTGCCAGTGACCTCATTTAAAGCCGATTGGAGGTTCTACCTGCTCCAGCTACCCGCATTCCTGCCGAGGAGAAGTTCTGCCCAACACACTGCCACGTAGCTGTCCAGCTTCCAGGAAGACCATGCTGCGGGTACAGTCCGGTCCGACAAAGGTCAGCATTTGCAGCTCCTTCGCCGCTTTTGTCAGCTAATGTTTGGTTGGGACTTTGTGCCCATTAATGTAACGGGAGGGACTCGGGCTATAAAAACCCACCATGAATTCATTGTAAAGGGTGGAAGGGGAATGTCTGTTAGGGAACCAATGTAACCGTGCTTCTGCTTATAAATATAATTTGTATGCCTGGTTCTATTCTGCTTGCTTTTATTTCTTTATGCTTTATGCTTTACGCTTCCCTGTGTCATGGCTCGTTGATTCGTTTCAGCATTTGGTGATCGGGCGCCTTTAGCATTGTTTGTGCCATGGCTTGTTAATTTTAGCATTTGATGGTCAAGCACTTTTGAACTTCATAGACTAGATGTGGTAGCAGTTCCATCAGTTGTGTGTTACGTTGTTGTCCGTAGTGGTGATTGATGCGTTGCCGTCTTTGTTAGTTCTCCTTGTAGGGAGAATGTTTGCTAGGGGGCCATTGTAGCTGTGCGGTTAAATTCTCTGCATGACACATATACCTGGTTCTGACATCTCTTAGTTACTTTCTGTTTTGAGTTTCCGTACGTAGTGGTGATTGATGCATTGCCGTGCTGTTAGTTCTCCTTGTAGGGAGAATGTTTGCTAGGGGACCATTGTAGCTGTGCGTATATTGCTTAGTACAGAAAGTACACTTAGATTTTGCAGTTCTCAGTCATGCTTTGTATTTATAATGCAGTAAGTATTGGTGATTGTTGGTTGCCGTACTGTTAGTTCCCCCCCACCAACTCCAAGTATATTTGTATATTCTTTCCTGTTCATTTATCTCTTTCCTGCACTCTTAGCTTAAACATAACCCCCCCAAAAGGAGCCGGCCTTCTCCGGAGATTGGCACGGAAGGCATCTCTTCCTTCCGGCCTTTCATGTTGGTGGGCGAATCTGGGCGCATTAACCCAAAATCCTTTCCTCATGGCAGATTCGTAACCAACAGTTTCTCTGGCACGCCCGGTGGGACACGGGTCCCACATTTGAAGAGAGATTTTCTGATCAGTCTCCCCCTGGCGCTGACAGTGGTTTCTGAGCACTTGGTGAGACAAGGAAGTTTCTCACCCCCAACAGAATTGAAGCACCGATGTTCGCTTCATTGCTGTTCTAAATCTGAACACCTGGCGACTCTGCACGAACAAATCCTCTGAGTCTGAAAGACCGGTCCCAGCACCTTCATGCAAACAAGAAGGTGGCGAGCAAGGGATCCGAGAAGCTTGCCTGACTTTTACGAACTGGACATCAATGCTCGAGGCGAAGTTCCCAGGCTGGCTGATCCGCGAGCTCGTGTCGACGAAGCCGAGGCTGAAATCCAAGAAGCAGCCGAAGCCGAAGTCGGAGGAGCTGAGTACGAAATAGAAGAGGCCGAGGAAGAAGAAGCATCTGCATCCTCGGAAAGTACTGACACTGAGTACACAACCGACGGCGGACAAGAAGAAGAAATGGCTGCTCAACAGCAGAATGACGATGATCTCTTCCCGGCGGTGGACTCTATGGGGCCCTTGGCCCTGGTCGGACAGCAAGCTGTGCCCCCTGTTGCTTTAAAGTCTATTCCCACATACGACGGCTACGGCAAGACGGCGTACGAGCACATCCAGGACATCCTTGCCCTGGCCGCATTACATACCATTACCGATGAGAGTGTGAAGACCCGTCTGCTGGCCCTTTCCCTGAGGGGAAAGCTTCTCTACTGGTGGAGATCGTTGCCAGAGGGATCCATCACAGGGTGGCCCTAGCTTGCCAGAAGGCTCGTGAAAGGATGCAACGAGTCTGCTGACCCTACTTCTTTCCTGCATCAGTTCCAAGCTATCCAGAGACATCCTCAAGAGGAGGTGTCTGATTTTAACATCAGGTTTGCGAGATCCTGGAAACGGGTACCTCACGAACTTCGACCTTCGAGTGGCATGGCTGCTCACTACTATCCGAGATCCTTCAACTCGGACATATGCTCATTGCTGAAGATTGCCGAGAATAGACGAGTTTCTGCGTCTGTACGAGGCCGCCCGACAAGGCGAGGCGACATTATCTCCATCGGCGAGACTCCCGTCCGGGTGCGGGAACCCATTCATCCCGACTTCCCCGGATACCGGTATCCTCCACGCTTATGGTGGTGCGCCGTCCACATCAGGGCAGCAACCCCAGCAGCAGTGGAATCCAGCGTCGGTCGTAACTCCTTACGGCCCGCCTCAATTACATTACCCTCACCCGCCTCCTCCTGCTCCGCATTTTCCAGCACTTCCTGCTCCCCCGCAGTACGCACCTTATTCTAACCCTCCTCCATTAGCCGCATTGCCTCCACCGGCACAGTTGCCGCCTCCTGATAGTAGCATTCAGAACACAATTCTCCAGGAGGTGCGGGCTTTGGCCTCGGGATATCATGCCATGTCCAATGACATGACCGCTCTGAAGAAGAAGCAGGCCCAAATGGACCTTGCTCCTAGGAGGTCATATGCGCCCCCGGCGCTAATGAAAGACAAGCCCCCAGAGCACCAATGACCCGCATTCGGAGGAAGACTGCACTTTGCACCAGCACTACATCCTGACCTTGGCCGACAGCGCCATAGAGGACGACGAACTGTACATGATCTTGGACGGCGAAGCCAACTTTGCCCTCCCAGAAGAGAATCTAGTGCCGCCTGCCAAGGAAGAAAAGAAAGCTGCGGATGCGGCCAAGCCTTTGCAAGTCTACGCAAGAAGAGAAAAACCGCAACCCGGTGGGCTGCCACCGTACAAGCGGCTGTGGCCTTACACAGCCCAGGAGAAGGCATCCAAAGATAAAGCTCCAACCAAGCCTTCTCCGGCAAAGGCTGCCCCCTGTTCCGGCCAAGCCTCCTCCGGCCAAAGGCCCCAATTCCGGCTAAAGCTCCGGTACCTCGGCCTCCAAGCTGAAACCAAAGAACAAGCCCGGGAGAAGGCTGAAGTACCCGTCTCGACCAAGAGACGGCGAGTTGAGGTTACCCGACGATGCCGGACGAAGTACGAGCCGACAAAACAAGCGAAGGAGCTAGTACCTCGGGCTACGGACATTGTAGATGAGTTGAAAAGAACGCCTGCTAGAATCAGCATGTACGATGCTCTTCTGCTCCCATGCCAGGTGGATCTGCTGTAAGAATCACTGAAGAACATGAAGAGCGGCAAGCAGATACAGCCCGCTGTCCTGGTTCAACCTTAACAATCTCAGCCACTGGGAAGAACAGACCGCCACCCTTTTATCTGTCTTTACGGATGCAAGGGCACATAGTTCACAACTGCATGGTGGATTCTGGTGCCTCCTCGATTGTGATGCCGAAGGCCGTCTGCGATGAGATCGGGATGGAATACACACGGAGCAGCCAAGGCGTGCTGCAATTAGACGGCACCCCTGTCAAGATAGTTGGTGTCATAAAAGACATCCCTATCCGGCTGCACAAGGCTCTCGACATCGTGGTCATCCAAGAGGTCGTGGTTGTTGACCTGGAACCTTACTTCGGCATGTGTCTCTCTCGGGAGTTCACTGCGAAGTTGGGCGGGTACCTGTCTTTAGACTATTCACACATGGAAGTGCCCTTCAAAGGAAGGAGACTGAAAATTTTCAATGAGAAGCCTTCCACCTTCCTAGTAGAGAAGATACCCGGAGGAGAGTTGGACTGCATGGTCCAGTTGTCAGAGGAAGAGCTGGTGACAGTAGAGGCGACAGATCAAGCCTTCGAAGTGCTACAACTTGAAGACGAGTTCTCTTTGCGGGACTTCAATGCCGTAATTGAGACAGAGCAGGGCTGTTACTCCATTGTACAGCCCGAGAGGCTTGATATGTCAGCTGCAAATGAAGTGGGACCTGCACTGGAGAAGCTGTGGAAGATTTTCTTTGACGGTGCGTGATGCAAAAATGGCGCCGGTGCAGGGGTACTTCTGGTTTCTCCGACCGGAATCCAGAAGGACTATACCTACAGGTTGGCCTGGAGCTGCACTAACAACTCGGCGGAATACAAAGCCCTGTGCTTGGGTTTGCGAAAGGCGGAGAGGCTGGGAATCAAACACCTGCAGATCTTTGGAGATTCAGAGCTGGTGTGTCACCAAGTTACGAAGAAGTGCGCCTCCAAACAACACTATCTTAGAGCGTACCGCAACCGGGTGTGGGACCTGATGGAGTCATTCGACTCATTGAATGTCAAGGCAATATCGCGTGAGAAAAACAAACACGTTGACATTCTGGCGTCTGTTGGAGCCAGGTACGTTCCGGCTGATGACGTTGTCCAGAAACCGAAGCCGGTTCGCACTATCTACAAGCCTTCTGTGCCTGATAAGGACACCCACTGGCAGGTGTTCAGTTGTGACGAGGAGATCGTCACATTCCTGGTTAACGAAGTGTGTGTAATCGAAGGTAGAGACCCTAATGACGAGCAATATGAGGGGTTGATACAGTTAAGGAATAATCATGTCCCAAAAGGACTGATTACATTATAGAATCTCTTTGATCAGAATGACAGAGCAATATCTCACAGGATCAAAGTAGACCGAGGCAGTATGCTGACCTGGAACTTGAACCTGGTAAAACTATCAAGGTCGGAACAGACTGCACGTCGGAGGAACTTGAGCAGATCAGATCACTGTGCCAGGAGTTCCCCGACATCTTGGCCTGGTGCTACGAGGATTTGAAGGGGTATGACAGAACTGTCATCCAGCATACCATTGAGCTAGAGGATGGCGCCAAGCCATTCCGACAGAAGCAGAGGGCCGTGAATCCGAAGATTGAGGCCATGATGAAGGCCGAGCTCTTGAAGATGCTGGAGGCCAAGATCATCTACCCCATCAAACATTCATCCTGGGTCGCGAATTTGGTGCCCGTGAGGAAAAAGAATGGCGACATTCGTCTCTGTGTCGACTTCAGAAACCTAAATCAGGCTTCCCTCAGGGACCACTATCCGCTTCCCCAAATTGACCAGATTCTACATATCGTTGCTGGAGCCCAGAGATTTTCACTTTTAGATGGATTTTCCGGCTACAACCAGATTTGGGTCAAAGACGAGGACCAGCAGAAGACGGCGTTTACCACCAAGTGGGGGACGTTCGCCTATCAGCGCATGTCGTTTGGCTTATCCAATGCTGGTGCCACGTTCCAAAGGACCATGGACCTGGCCTTCCGAGAGCTGCTCAATAAGATTATTGTCATCTACCTTGATGATATGACTGTTTTCTCTCACCAACGAGGAGATCATGTTTCACACCTACGGCAAATATTTGAGAGGTGTCGAGAATTCGGCATTTCTATAAACCCGAAGAAGTTTGTCTTCGCGGTGAAGGAAGGAAAGCTGCTGGGACATGTCATCTCCGAGGAAGGCCTCGCCATTGACCCTGACAGAGCAAAAGCCCTCATTCGCTTGCTAGCCCCCATTGATAAAAAAGGGCTGCAGTCCTTCTTCGGTCAGATTAACTTCGTGCGGAAGTTCATTCCGGACTTCGCACAGGTGATCAAGCCTATGGCCGAACTGTTGAAAAAAGATACGATTTACGAATGGACTGATGAGAGAGAGCAAGCCTTCGAGGAAATCAAGGCTCGAATTGCACAAGCTCCGGTATTGACAAACCCGGACTACTCCAAGGACTTCATCCTGTATGCAGTGGGAGAACCCGAAAGTTACGCAGCAGTCCTGACTCAGAAGGGAGACGATGGTGAGGAGCGCCCCATAGCGTTCCTGAGCCAAGTGATTCAGCCGCATGAGGAAAAGTACAACTTTATAGAGCGGCAGGTTCACGCTGTTATGAAATCCCTCCGAAAGTTCAGGCATTTTGTCTTCTAGAGCAAAACTACTGTCTTTGTGATTCACCCGGACGTTCGAAGCTTCATCTTACAAGGAGAACCGGGTCACAAAAGAGCGGGATGGATTGCGAAAATCTAGGAGTTCGACATCGAAGTGCGGCCCACCAAGCTTATCAGAGGCCAAGCCTTGTGTCAGGAATTGGCCCGAAGCGCTGTAGCCGGCATCTCCGCCTGTAAGTGGGAGGACACAGCGACACACATCTACCTAGCCGACTCCTTATCGGAGGGGGAGTGATTGGACGGATGAGCTGGTGAAATTTTTTCTGCCATTGGAAGATGTCCCGATCACTCGAACGCCTCACAACGAAGGAGATTTCGGCTAGGTGCACTCAAGTACACTCTTCGCCCGAGGGGCTTTACTTCAAAAACATCGATGGCATCCTGTTGCGGTGCGTCAGAAAATCAGACCAGCCTAGGGTCCTCGGAGATTTTCATTCCGGGATGCCTGGAGGTCACCATTCTTCAAGGCCAACGGCCTTAAAAATAATTAGAGCTGGGTACTATTGGCCCACTCTATTCGACGGCACGCTCATGCGGTCTGTTCAAAATGTGATCAATGCCGGAGGTTTGCTTGGTAGGAACGAGAAAAGCACCCCTGCCCCTTCAACCGATTCAGGCCGAGACTCCGTTCCAGCAATGGGGTCTAGACTTCATTGGGGTGATTTCGCCTAATTCCTCTGCCGGACACAAGTTTATTCTTACAGCCACCGATTACTTCACATGGTGGGCAGAGGCAATCCCGACCAAGAACGCAGACCAAGAAACGGTCATTAGGTTCATTGAGAGCCTGATTACCCGCTTCGGGGTTCCAGAGTCAATTGTGACAGACAACGGTCCGGGATTCGCAAGCGCTGTACTCACGGAGTACACCGGCAAACTTGGCATCTATCACAAGATGTCTTCTAATTACTACCCGCGGGGGAATGGCCTTGCCGAGTCTACTAACAAGAACCTCCCGAAGATCATCCGGAGGACCGTTGTGCGAAACAAGCGGACTTGGCATTTACTCCTAAAGCCGGGCGCTGTGGGCGGACGAGTTGCGTTCAAGAAATCCATCAGAACGTCCCCCTATGCGCTCGTCTATGGCAAAGAAGCTGTCATGCCATCCCACATTGAGATCCCTGCCCTATGGATGTTGGACGAAGACAGGAGCAGCGGAGACCCGGTGGATGACAGACTGTGCCAACTCCTGCAGTTGGAAGAAGACAGAGAAACTGCATACCAGGCCTTCACTGATCATATTGCAGCCACTCAAGGCTGGTTTGCCAAAGGCACCACTGCCCGAGTTTTTGAAATCGGGGACCTGGTGCTGAAGTGGGACTCATATAAGGCAAAACCGGGCAATCATGGGAAGTTTGATGCCCTCTGGGAGGACCCTTATTAGATTGCCCGGGTAAACCAGTTCAATGCCTACGTACTTTGAGATATGGAGGGTCAACTCCTACCTATCCCTGTTAACGGGTTCCATTTAAAAATATACCGCTGCTGAAGGTGCCCGAGTGGCCCTTCTTTGTAAAAATTTCCCTTATGCATTTTTGTTTTCCAACATGTACAGTTTCCAGCTTTCAGCTTTCAATTTTCGTTTCCAACATGTTCAGCTTTTCAGCTTTTATGCATTTTCAGTTTCCAACATGTTCGTGCATAGAGAGCATCAATAACATTTGATAAAGTGTGAGCAACACATGGCAATTGCGTCTTATAAAGTTAAAAAAAAAATTCCCTCTTTTGGGTTGGGGCGTGAGGCTGAGGCCCACTTAAATTAAAAAAAAGATGTTTGTTTTTTTAATTTTTTCATTACAAAGTAATTTTGACAATCACAAGAAAAGTAAGAGTCTCGTGTGACTACTCTGCTTAATCCTTCAACTGTGGGAATCGAACTCTGAGTCGGGACTTTCACCAACCATAACTTCACTATTTTTTGTAACACTCCGTTAACAGAATTGACAAAATAGCTGGGAAGTTGGAACTCATCATACGAGGAAAACAATATAAGTAAAGCTCGTCCATGGAATACCTACGCTAAAATAAATTTTCAATATTATTGTTGAATTCTGCCAAATAATAGCCCTCTTTACAGGTTGCCTCACGGACTCGATCTATATTTCCCTGTCGCAAAAAGAAGAGATTATTTACTTAAAAGGAGCGACTGTTTCAGTTCACTTCATTGTTCCACAATGCAGAGTTTGGCCAATTTCAAGCATAAGTGTCCGCCATGACAAAGATTGGGTAAATCCCACCTTTTCGGAAGATTATAGGGATGTTTCAGACCAAGAAAAAACTAAAAATTAGAAGACACGCTGAGAACTTATAAACTTTACTCATGGATAGGAGTCCATAAGCAAGACGGTAGCCATTTAAGAAAATATTCATGGATAGGAGTCCATAAGCGGGACAACGGCCATTTTAGAAAAGACAAGCGATAACGTCAAAGTGACAGATGGTGTAGTTCGAACCTGGCACGTCATGGTGGGTACACGACTTAAAATGTTTGTTTTTTAATATTTTATGCCCTTTTGGGCTGGGTGCAGCCGGGCCGCACGTCCAGGTTCGGCTAGGGTTCGGCCCAAATGAACCCAACACCGCACCAACACACACGGTGCGATTATGGGTACAAGCTCGCACCTGGCCTACTGGGTGCGCCAACCTGGTAACAATGTAATGATTACAATGCAGCTAAAAAATGACATAGTTTCCCCTGGGAGGAGGGAATATTAGAGGTTGCAATAGAAGAAGATGCAGACTTGTTTGTTGAAGTTGACGAAGGGCCAACGCACAAAGCAAACATGCAAGTGGATGTGCAACCAAACTTGCAAGCTGACACACACAAAAGATATCCGCAAGGGTTCATGCACAAAATACTTGATGGCGAAATCCTTGACGACAAAATACATGATGACAACAAAGAAATCTATGATGGCAGTGGAGAAATCCATGACAATAGAGAAATACATCACAGTGGCAGATAAATCCATAATGGAAAAGAAATTCGTGACAGTAGAGAAATTTGTTTCAATAGAGAAATACGTGACAACGAAGAAGAAATCCATGACAATAGAGAAATAAGTAACTGCAGAGAAATATGTGACAATAGATAAATACATGATGCTGAAATATGTAATGGCAAAATATGTGACAGTAAAAATCCAATGGTAAAGTTGGTAACATAGAAGGGCAAGTGTTCATGCACAATGGTGATGTGAAAGTGTTTGAGCACGAAGCAGATATGAGCTTCAATGTAGAAGTTTGTGCACACGAAGATGTACATGCCAAGGTGGAAATGCGCACTGATGGTGTGCATACCGACAAATAAGTCTGTACAAGTGAAGATGTGTATGCTAACATGGAAGTGCACGTTGACGAAGATGAACCAGTGTATGGTAACATATTCGAAGGTGAAAAACATGCATGCACAAACGGACTAGTTCGCACAAGTAGAGGTGTGTGCAAATAGACGAGCTCATGTAGGAAAACACACACAAAGTTATGGAAGGTCATGTTCAAGAGGATAAAGTTGGACGTAACAAAGTTGGTAACAAGTTTGATGGAAGAGAAAAGTTGTTTTGGCAGGAAAGGCTAGGAGGTGTTGAAGCAAGTTGTATGATAAAAAGAATGCATGACAAATGTTTAGCACTAGAGAAATTGCAAGTTGATGTGTGCGATGGTGAGCGGGATAGAGTTCAACATTGGAGCAAATGCAAGATGGCATGTTCGACAATGCGTGAGATAGAACCCGATACTAGAGCAACTGCAGGTTGGTGTGTTGAATGGTGAGTGGGACGGAAGTCCAACATTGGAGCAACAACAGGTTGGCATGTTTCATGGTGCATGGGATGGGAGTCCGCCACAAGAGCAATTGCAGTAGGGTGTGTCTAACGAGGAACATGAAGAAGATGAGACATGCAAACAACCACTACTAATGTTGAATCAACCTATCATGACAAAGACTAATTTTGGCGTATCGCATAAGAGTCCCATGTTTCATGGTGGTGAAATAAAGGACCCATTCAAGCATTGGAAAATCTACCTCATGATGTCAAGAGCAAATGGGTAGAAGAATGACACAGAGTGGAGAAGGTTATCCCTATGATATTTCGTGGAATCACAATAAATTAGTACATGGGATTGCCAGAGGGCAAGTACCGGACTTGGAAAGAGTTACACGAAACATTTGTGAAGGAATTTCTGTTGTTCCACTGTGGCGATGAGGTCATGCTGAAATTTATAGAATGGAACAGGGTGAGAAAGAGTCTATTCGGTCCTACAACCAGATTTTGAGTTGGTTGTTCACCCATATGGAGGAAGATCCAACAGATGCATTGAAGAAGAGGTGATTCATGGAGGGACATCTTCCTACGTACCGGAAGAAGATCAGGGCCTCCAACATCATATCAAGAGGCCTTTTAGCAGGCCTTGAACCTAGAGAGTGATGCAAAGACATCATCAAAATGCTAGGGTCAGGTTAATGAGGATGAGAGTGACGTTGAAGATGGAAGTGACTCTGACGTTGAAAGCAACTCTAATGATGACAGTGACTCTTGCTTTGAAAGTGATGATTCTAAAAACAAGAGTATTTTGGAGGATGATTTAAGTGCATCAGCCAAGTGTTGTCGTCAAGAAATCAATGAAGAGAGTGACTTTGCACAGAAGAGCAATGACACTGAGGATGAGTGCAACTCAAAGAGTACAAGGTCATTGCTACAGGTATATGTAGCACAAAGGGAGTGTTCCAAAGAAGAATGTCATCAACGGTGTGGTCCATGACAACCACCAGAGAATTAGAAGACATCGAATTCAGTATGATACTAAGGGCAGACCCATTATGCAATATTGAAGATGCCATTTGTGGGGGCACTTTGCACAAGAATGTCAAATTATTGTGAATCAAAACAAACTAGTTATGGGTTCAAAGAGCCAAAGAAGAGTCACAACCCTAGTTGGGAAGCAGAGGAGGTGACCTTAACAAACTTGATTGCAATTGAGGAGGTGAACATGGTTACAATCGAGCAGATATAGTTGAAGCCATAGTAGCAAAATCGGCAAAATTGCGATTTTTTGTCGAGTCAAATCGCATCGAGTTGGCAACTTGGCAGCCGCAACCGCATAGGTATAGGCTGCAGTTTCACTTATTTTTTCAATGTAAGCTCTTCCAAACAAGAAAAAGACTCTGCCTACCTGCTACCACCCCAACCCAAACACACTAGGGCATCCTAAGAGCAAGCGGATTGCGGTTTGAAGGAATCCAACAACCAGCAACAACCAGGAATCATATGGATGGTCGTTGAGCATCAATAACATTTGATAAAGTGTGAGCAGTCATTTGGGATCGTGCAGGTGTTCATTTTTGTGCAGGTTCTTGTATTTGTGCAAGTGGTGCAGCAAGTGACTAAGACTATGCAAGAGGAAAAAGATGCGCAATACAAGTATGTCACATAGCATGAGGATGTCACATGGGTAAAATGTAATGAGGATATGAGAGGAAACAATGTCGTAGAAGAAATTGCATGCATCGAAGCTACACGTCACTGAGATCCTGAAGACCATGATGATGGAAGAAGCGAGCCTTAATGGACAAGATCAGAATAGGGTATGCATGGCTGCATGAAGCAACACATAGGTCGTAGCGGTCGAACATAGGGTGCAGACCAGAGAGGTTGAGGCTGCAATTGATATGACTCGCCATGATGGGACAAGTGCATGGCCTATTGAGTTGGATGACAAGCCAAGGGAAAGGGATGATTTTGAAGGGTTGGAATCACCTTGGATGGAATATGTGGATGAAGTGGGCCCCTTTACGACCTCAACTGCTTTTGAGCATGCAAATCCAACACTAGAGGGCGAGGTGCCGCCTCATGAGGAGTCGATTCGGGAGGTGCCTGCTCATGATGAGGCTGGTCCTAGTAAGGAACAACTCCATAATATTGAGCAACAACCACTTAAAAAGATGTGCCAAAGGGTAGGGTTGTTGCAATAGACACAAATGAGATGGGTACTGAGAAGAATTTGGATAATAAGCATAATGATTTCAAGATGATGAGCATTGAAGTAATAACCAACATCGAGAGAAATCATTGGCAAGTAGGTCATATACTTTATTAATTAGATGGTAGGGGCGATGAACCGTGTATGCGATGAATTCTCTACGAGTTCATTAGGATAGTGGTGTAATTGGTCAATATGCTTTGCAAGTGAGATCTTAAGTTGTATAACTGGACATGTAGTAAGACGGGAATGGCATAACTGGCAATGTTCACTGAGACACAAGCATGGAGATAGAGGAAGAACAAACTAGGTTCATGTTCATGATGTTGTAGTTGCCATTGGGCACGCCAATCGTATAGAACATCCTTGTATTCACTTGACAAAGGAACAATCCAAGGGGTACCCTACTCCCTTTGCAAAGAGACACAATTGTAGATGATCTTGAGGTGACATCCAAGCAACTCAATTACTTGGCCTATCTAATAAAGTGGAGGATTTCCAACACTAAGGCATTGAATTACTTGTTGAAACGGTTGAAAATGCTTGCAAACATGGAGGTAGTTGAAGCAAAGAAGCTCAAGGATGATTTGCAACTTTTGGGCGATAGAATCAAGGTAGAAGTAAAACTGCGGAAGAAGGAGATTGTGTTCGTGCATAGAGAACATCAATAACATTTGATAAAGTGTGTTCACGAACGGAAGAGGTGGAAAATTGATCCCATGTCAGCAGAAGTTGAGGAAAAATATGCCAAGAGGAGGACCACAAGGAGTAACAAAGTGAGGAAGAGCAGCAATTGCAACATCGCAGATGTACGATAGAGATATTTTGTCCTCAAGAGCAGATTATGTGAGTAGAAGAACCAAAGCACTTAGAGGAAGAAGTACGCACACAATCAACTGCATAGGAGAGGAGCATGGCATGAGATGGAGTTGTTAAGGGGTCAGCAATCGAGCAACCAATTGCATAGACACAACTAGAGACCGCAGTCATTTGGGATCGTGCAGGTGTTCATTTTTGTGCAGGTTCTTATATTTGTGCAAGTGGTGCAGCAAGTGACTAAGACTATGCAAGAGGAAAAAGATGCGCAATACAAGTATGTCACATAGCATGAGGATGTCACATGGGTAAAATGTAATGAGGATATGAGAGGAAACGATGTCGTAGAAGAAATTGCATGCATCAAAGCTACATATGTCACTGAGATCCTGAAGACCATGATCATGGAAGAAGCGAGCCTTAATGGACAAGATCAGAATAGGGTATGCATGGCTGCATGAAGCAACACATAGGTCGTAGCGGTCGAACATAGGGTGCAGACCAGAGAGGTTGAGGCTGCAATTGATATGACTCGCCATGATGGGACAAGTGCATGGCCTATTGAGTTGGATGACAAGCCAAGGGAAAGGGATGATTTTGAAGGGTTGGAATCACCTTGGATGGAATATGTGGATGAAGTGGGCCCCTTTACGACCTCAACTGCTTTTGAGCATGCAAGTCCAACACTAGAGGGCGAGGTGCTGCCTCATGAGGAGCCGATTCGGGAGGTGCCTGCTCATGATGAGGCTGGTCCTAGTAAGGAACAACTCCATAATATTGAGCAACAACCACTTAAAAAGATGTGCCAAAGGGTAGGGTTGTTGCAATAGACACAAATGAGATGGGTACTGAGAAGAATTTGGATAATAAGCATAATGATTTCAAGATGATGAGCATTGAAGTAATAACCAACATCGAGAGAAATCATTGGAAAGTAGGTCATATACTTTATTAATTAGATGGTAGAGGCGATGAACCGTGTATGCGATGAATTCTCTACGAGTTCATTAGGATAGTGGTGTAATTGGTCAATATGCTTTGCAAGTGAGATCTTAAGTTGTATAACTGGACATGTAGTAAGACGGGGATGGCATAACTGGCAATGTTCACTGAGACACAAGCATGGAGATAGAGGAAGAACAAACTAGGTTCATGTTCATGATGTTGTAGTTGCCATTGGGCACGCCAATCGTATAGAGACATCCTTGTATTCACTTGGCAAAGGAACAATCCAAGGGGTACCCTACTCCCTTTGCAAAGAGACACAATTGTAGATGATCTTGAGGTGACATCGAAGCAACTCAATTACTTGGCCTATCTAATAAAGTGGAGGATTTCCAACACTAAGGCATTGAATTACTTGTTGAAACGGTTGAAAATGCTTTCAAACATGGAGGTAGTTGAAGCAAAGAAACTCAAGGATGATTTGCGATTTTTGGGCGATAGAATCAAGGTAGAAGTAAAACTGCGGAAGAAGGAGATTGTGTTCGTGCATAGAGAGCATCAATAACATTTGATAAAGTGTGTTCACGAACGGAAGAGGTGGAAAATTGATCCCATGTCAGCAGAAGTTGAGGAAAATGATGCCAAGAGGAGGACCACAAGGAGTAACAAAGTGAGGAAGAGCAGCAATTGCAACATCGCAGATGTACGATAGAGATATTTTGTCCTCAAGAGCAGCTTATGTGAGTAGAAGAACCAAAGCACTTAGAGGAAGAAGTACGCACACAATCAACTGCATAGGAGAGGAGCATGGCATGAGATGGAGTTGTTAAGGGGTCAGCAATCGAGCAACCAATTGCACAGACACAACTAGAGACCGCAGTCATTTGGGATCGTGTAGGTGTTCATTTTTGTGCAGGTTCTTGTATTTGTGCAAGTGGTGCAGCAAGTGACTAAGACTATGCAAGAGGAAAAAGATGCGCAATACAAGTATGTCACATAGCATGAGGATGTCACATGGGTAAAATGTAATGAGGATGTGAGAGGAAACGATGTCGTAGAAGAAATTGCATGCATCGAAGCTACATATGTCACTGAGATCCTGAAGACCATGATCATGGAAGAAGCGAGCCTTAATGGACAAGATCAGAATAGGGTATGCATGGCTGCATGAAGCAACACATAGGTCGTAGCGGTCGAACATAGGGTGCAGACCAGAGAGGTTGAGGCTGCAATTGATATGACTCGCCATGATGGGACAAGTGCATGGCCTATTGAGTTGGATGACAAGCCAAGGGAAAGGGATAATTTTGAAGGGTTGGAATCACCTTGGATGGAATATGTGGATGAAGTGGGCCCCTTTACGACCTCAACTGCTTTTGAGCATGCAAGTCCAACACTAGAGGGCGAGGTGCTGCCTCATGAGGAGCCGATTCGGGAGGTGCCTGCTCATGATGAGGCTGGTCCTAGTAAGGAACAACTCCATAATATTGAGCAACAACCACTTAAAAAGATGTGCCAAAGGGTAGGGTTGTTGCAATAGACACAAATGAGATGGGTACTGAGAAGAATTTGGATAATAAGCATAATGATTTCAAGATGATGAGCATTGAAGTAATAACCAACATCGAGAGAAATCATTGGCAAGTAGGTCATATACTTTATTAATTAGATGGTAGGGGCGATGAACCGTGTATGCGATGAATTCTCTACGAGTTCATTAGGATAGTGGTGTAATTGGTCAATATGCTTTGCAAGTGAGATCTTAAGTTGTATAATTGGACATGTAGTAAGACGGGGATGGCATAACTGGCAATGTTCACTGAGACACAAGCATGGAGATAGAGGAAGAACAAACTAGGTTCATGTTCATGATGTTGTGGTTGCCATTGGGCACGCCAATCATATAGAGACATCCTTGTATTCACTTGACAAAGGAACAATCCAAGGGGTACCCTACTCCCTTTGCAAAGAGACACAATTGTAGATGATCTTGAGGTGACATCGAAGCAACTCAATTACTTGGCCTATCTAATAAAGTGGAGGATTTCCAACACTAAGGCATTGAATTACTTGTTGAAACGGTTGAAAATGCTTGCAAACATGGAGGTAGTTGAAGCAAAGAAGCTCAAGGATGATTTGCGACTTTTGGGCGATAGAATCAAGGTAGAAGTAAAACTGCGGAAGAAGGAGATTGTGTTCGTGCATAGAGAGCATCAATAACATTTGGTAAAGTGTGAGCAACACATGGCAAGGAAGGACCAGGAGATTGGAGTACTAAGAGCACAAGTGGAAGTGGCATAGGAGCAAATTGCCTCTCTTGAGTTGGAAAATTAGAGACAAGCTCAACAGGTGAAGCATCGTGGTCATTTGTGGGCAGGGTATGGTGATTATGGGAATAAAATAAAGGAGAAATACCTTGCTGAGTGTGCCAAAGTTGAGATATTGGAGGCTATTCTTATGGGGCATTTGCAAGCACCTATTCTTGGTTTAGCAGCATCCCTTGGTCTGGTGGATGAGCCTCCACTATGATCTTGGGATGCAATCAATGAGGACGTTGACCAGTTTTTAGGGGAGGGAAGATGTAGGTAGTAGTTCTGACATGGCGTTGACACTAGTGCCACTTGCACCATGATATCTGTGTATGTATGACACGTACACAAACAATTTTGAGTTGTATATAATTAATGATTTGTATGGAGGATGTCATATTTCGCATGAGAATTCATGGCTTTAGGGTAAATGTGTAAGTACAGAATTAATTTTTGTTTTGTATTTACAAGCCCAAGTGGATAGTTAAGCCATAACACTACTTTTCTTCACTCGAATGGTATATAGACAACCTCTACTTTTCCATTTGCTATCACATCGTATTGTAGTATTGAACACATATTACATTGTTGTGTTGATGCATTGATGTTTGGGTTTTAGGGATTGTATTATACAGTTATGGTTATATGAATTCTCTTTTTGTGATCTATAATTGCATCCATATGGATTTTTCTTGTTAATGTTTTGTTGCTCGTGTTATTTCTTGTACCTTCTATTGTGTGGAATACCAAATTCTTGTGCTATAGTGCCAAATCTTGCCTCGAGTCCGAGTCAAAAAATAAAATTGTCAAGTTCGAGTTGAGTCTAAGTTTAAACACTATGTTCATGACATGTGTTCGTAATAAATATCATGTAATATTATGGGGTACTATATTGTTTCACGTGCACAACTAGTTATGTTATATTTGGGGAGTTTTTAACCAACTATTGCTTCTTATGATACCTATATGTATGGCATCTATGTTGGTTGTGTATATTGGTTGAGACGTGTTGGCCATCTATGTTTGTCATGTGGGCATGGAGATGTGTTTATTGGTGACCATTTAAAAGTATTCCTAATTATATTTCCTTTTTTTGTAAACTTGCCACTGTGAGAAACATGTTGCGTATTAATAAGACTTTTCAAAATGAATTGAATTGCCATATATATCAACTGTGTATCAGGTGTTGTGGTAAGCTGCTTGCATGGCACAGGGGATGTTGCTAATATCACATCTTGCGGTTGCTTGGCTTTGGCTGGGTCAAAGATTCTTTGACCAAGTTGTTAGTTTCCTCTTCAAACCACAAGAACATGAGGGCCAGATAAGTTCAGACCAAATTAACTTATGCTTTGTGATTAATATCCATTCCATGATTGATAATATAAAACATGAGAGAAAGCTGCAAGCTTACTGCAGTGGTAAGGGCTTTGGCCTCTCTTTGAGAGGTCCAAGGTTCAAACCCCACTCAGTATGAGGGGACCAGGACCCCTCATAAAAACCTGTGTAAACTCATTGAAAAAAAGAAGGTATATTTTGTAGCTGCAAGCTTGCTGCAGTGGTCAGGGCTTTGGTCTCTCTTTGAGAGGTCCAAGGCTCAAACCCCACTCAGTATGAGGGGACTGGGACCCCTCATAAAAACCTGTGTAAACTCATTGAAAAGATTTAAAACATGAGAGATCCAAGATATTATAAGGACATTTGTGTTAGCTTGCTATGAACAGGTCAGAAGGCCTTACCAAATTGCAGTTATCTACCACCTCTACTAATCTCCCTATTTTGCATGTGTGTGGGTGTTGAATATACATAAAGTTAAAATTTAACTCTGAATAAAATTTTCTTGGTATTTGTATATATCTCATTTCTTGAACAAGAATTCTTTGTTTACCATATATCTATGTGAGATGTTCGACATGTTGTAACATCCATGTAGACTCTTGCTAAAAGTTACAGCTATGGTTTTTCAGGGATCTCAATCCTCTTTACAATTGCATGCATAACGAGAAGTACAAAAGTAAATACTACCCAAGCTTAATGCCACTAGCACAGAAGTATATTGAGGTAATCAGAAATTGTTAATGCTATGCCTCTTAAGAACTTGATATTATAGGTGGTGGTTGATGAAGGCATTTGCAGGTCAACCTGCTGAATCTAGTTGCTTGTCATATTATCATAGTTTTTAAATTCATTCACTCATCCTCATATGCTTACTACAATGACATTCCATGATTCAGATTCTACCATGGGGTGACAAAATCACATCAGAATCTCTGAAGTTTTTCTCTCCAATTGTTATATGGACCAAGTTTGCTGCAAGCAAGCACAAGCAAGACATTTTGTACTCTGCTTTCATGGATTATTTTATGGTATAAAGGCATGGAACACTTTTTTATTTAATGTTTTAGCTACAATCTTTATGATGTTTGACTGGTGCCGTTACAGAAGCTTTTGATATCTGAGCTGTTTTTTGTGTTATTTCCTCTTCAATTCAGCACTGAGAATTTATTGACCGATCGTGCATTTATTGAAATACAATTTTTTATCACTGTGTGAATGGTAGGCCTGGCTTAAGCTAATGGATGAAGCCATTCCTGAAAAAAATTCCACTAAAATTTTGAGTAATAGGGAAGCTCAGCATCAATATCTTCTATGGCGAGCAACCAAGGTTTGACAGTAATTTATTTTTTAAATTTTACATTTTGGATGTTGAATAGCATGCAGGATACATTTAGTTTGTGTTCTTCCTCATGTTCCTTTGCACAAATGTCTCTAAGCATTGAAATTGATTACCATAGACATTTAAGATATTCTAAATAGGGATTCATCTCACAGTTTTTGTTCTAATCCAGGATCCAGGTCATCCAGTTTTGAAAAGGCTACTTGGAGATTCTCTTTCTGAGGCATGTTCCATTGACTTACCTTATGTGTGAATTCCATCTTAATTTTTAGATGTTGTTTGGAAGATCATGACTATGAGTGGATAGTCAAGATGTCTGGTCTGTCCATTTGTTCTTGCAGTGAATCTAGTGCAGCTTAGCTGTGTATTTGCTTCATTCTCCATATTGATCTATTTCTTCAACAATTTCATCTTGTTTGAGCATTCTCATTGCAGTGGCCTTTCCCAGACCCTTGTTCTGTATAGAGATTAATGAAATACCTTTCCTGCACAAACCAATATGCAGAAAACATAAGAGATAGCTACAGAAAAAACAACAAGGCAGAGCATAAAAAATAAGAGGAAAAATAGTTTTGGCTTCAAAGGCCCCAACTCTTCTTCGTCGGCTATTTCATTTATATAGAAGATTATTTACATCAGAAGAGGAAGCTGAAACATTATCTTCCTTTTTGGCAATAGTGTTTTTTAGCTAGCATTTGTAATGGATGAAATAATTTTGAAGTTTTCTTTGTTCTCTTCTTGCTTTGATTAATTCTTGGATTTCAAGGAATGTCCTGGTCTTGCATCATCTCTTCTAGAAAATCTGGTGCCGGCTTCCTCTCTTTCAGAAGTATGGGTGATGAGTCAGCTGCATCGTCCTGCATTGACTCAAACAACCTAGACTTTAGTGATGGAAACATGCTTATGCAGTTGGGCATAAACAATCTGAAGTCATTCTCCTCAATTTTCCTAATGTTTTATTAAGTGGTTCATATGTGAGGAGCTTATCTTCCTATCAACTCCTTTCGATCAGTCCTTACCCAAATAAAGCTATACCATGTCACCCACTTGAACCTTGTAAGCTATCTAGTGACAATCATAATGTTGTTTTGCTTTGGCTTGGGCTTGGTGTAAATGCTCTTGCACTTGCCTATGAATTCTTTGAATTCTTTCAATGAACTTGATTGCTTGGATTTGTTCACCTCCCTTCTCAGATGCTCCATCTCCATCAACTTTCCAAAAGGATATGTTGATGGGTGTTTTTGAAAAGAATCTCAAGAATGTTTCAAATTGTGATTGATTTGTTGAGCTGTGGATAGTCGGATTATAAAAATAGTGCGAGTGTGGTAGGCTTTCATCCAAGTCTTGGGATGTTTGTAGTTGTATTCTCTAAGCATACAAACAATTGTTTGGTTCACAACTTTTGTTTGCCTATCTGAGTGTGGATAAAATCCAGTGCTATGCTTCAATTTTGTATCTATTAAACCCCTAATTTGGTCCAAAATCTACTTTGAAACCTTTTGTCTCATTCTCTTGTAACTGGTACAAGTAGTCCAAAATGCACCCAAAGTTTTTCAAAGAATAATTTGGCTGCTTCTTGACCCGTTATTGTCTTTTTACAAAGGATTTAGATGGCCATTTAACTGAATATGTCTGCTACCATAGGTAGATAGTTATTATGATGCTTGGTTTCTGGGAATCCTCCTAGGAAGTCCATTGATACGGTCTGCCATGGATGAGTTGGCACTGGAAGTGGTGTGTAAAATCCCAATTTTCCATTGGAAGGTTTGGACTTGCCACATATCACACATCCTCTAACATACTTCATCACGCCAAACTACATTATTGGCCAATACACATACTTCTACAAATTGGTGATTGTTGGTTACAAATCTGCCATGAGGAAAGGATTTGGTGTCGTTGCGCCCTCGATTCGCCCAACAGCTTGAAAGGCTGGAAGGAAGGGATGCCTTCCGTGCCAATCTCCGGAGAAGGCCGGCTTCCTATGTAACTTTTCGGTTTCAAGATAAGAGAACTGGAAAGAAATAAAAGAGATAAGGGATAGAAACGGTGGTATTCAGCTTTGGGAAAGAACAAGCAGCACAGTCACTAACTAGCAACTAAACCAACAACAATCAAAACAATACATGTAATAGAAACCAACTATGAAATTCTTCCCTATGTATCCTTAAACATGCATTCCAGGCTTAGATAATTGCCAATGCTGCGATCCAGAGTTCAGAATGACAGCAATCAGAAAAATAAATGAGTAAATGCAGAAATGACACGAATAAGGCAGCATAAAAGAAAGAGACACAATTGGAGCCAAAGTATGGATTGTATTGAAGCAAACGGTCTTAGCTACAACAGCTTTCTTTAGCAATATGTTCCCCCCTTTATTACATTAGAATGAGCTGCTATTTATAGCAGAATTTCCCTCCAGATTACAATGTAGGCACAGATACCCAAGTCTGCAAAAGCTGCAAAAAGCGGCCAGGTTTGATCCTTGTCGGCCGTATCTGCATCCGTAGTATGCTTTTCCTTGATTTCAGTATGGCCTCTGACAGATTGGGTAGCTGGGAGGAGACGGCTCATCAACGCGGTGGGTGTAGCGGTACTTTGCCTCAAATGCCTGCTATTGTTCGTCTTCAATGGTCACCCACTTTGTTGCTGAAGTATGGCCTTGGCTGTACTTGGATGAGCCCTTGTCCTAAAAACTTGACTTTGACCTCCGGAGACGTCGGCTGCTTAGCTGGCAAGAAACGGGCGGGAAACACATAAAAAATGCTGAAAACAAAACACTGCTGCAACCACCTTGGATCTGGTTGGCTGCCCCAAAACTGGACAAGGAAAAGATGCCCTGAAGCGCTCCAGGGAGAGTGATTTGCCCTCTAGCGCTGCCAGACGACAGCGCTTTAGAGCGCATTTTAGTCCTTAACCAAAAACTGGCCCTCTTCATCTTTTTTACTAAGTGCCGAAAATAACCCCAAAGCGCTCAACCTTGGGATTTTTGCCCTGGAGCGCTCAAAACTAGAGCGCTTTGGGGCGAATTTTACACTTAGGATTTTTTGGGCCTTCTTTGCTTGCTCCTGGGCAGTCTCAAAATTGCTCCAAAGCGCAACAAAAATAGGAAGATGCCCTGGAGCGCTCAAAACTAGAGCGCTTTGGGGCAAAAAACTAGACTTAACCAAAAAAACATCTCTTAAACGTCTTTTCAATTCGGTCGAAAAGGTGCTCTAGAGCGCTCGGGACAGGGAGACTAGCCCTGGAGCGCTCAAAACTAGAGCACTTTGGGGGAAAATCATACTTAGCAAAATTTATCATGGCGGCCTTTTACCTCCTTTCTCCCAACTATCCGGAAACGCTCTAATGCGCCCAAGGCCGGCAAAATTGCCCCAAAGTGCTCCAAACTACAGCGCTTTGGGGCGGATCACACTTAGACAAACCAACAACAAACAACAATTTTCAAACCCTCCCAGATTCACTCTGAAGTGCCCTAAATTGGAATATTCACTTCGGATTGCTGCCCAGCTGCTGCGATTTAGGGACGAATCTGGGAGGTAACTGATTTTTCAGAAAAGAAATAAAATTATGCACCCCTTGAAAAATGGCAACAGTGATTATTTTTGTAGCATGGTGGTGAGTACTCTAACGATTGGAGGAACAATTTGATATGACAGATTTCAGGAGTCAACCAAAACTGCAATTGTCACATACTCCCAGCTGTTGACACACCACTTGTACGGCAATAACTTATTCTACAGTCCACTTGAACGGAATTCATTTGTACAACAGTGACCTCACTTGTACGACAACCTTCAATGGCAATATTTGTACGACACTTCTTGGCAACACTCCTCGTATGGCACTTCTAAAGGCACTCCTCATACAACACTTCTAGACTGCAACTCCTGGTTTCAAATTGCATGCAAAACTTGACAAGAACAAACTACAGATCTACCTTGCTATAGCAATGACATCACATAGAATGTATACACAGACACACGGATGAAGGATGAATAGTAGTGGATTTACTCTTTGCTTGTATGACATTTGTATTACATCTCCATCTGCAATGGGCTACAATAGATCCACTATACCTACTTAAATGAATGGGGGGTCATATATATCCTCGAGGGCTAGCAGTTAACAACAAATGCCACCCATGACACCTCATCTAACTACCCTCCATTCATATGTACTAATTACATGCATAATATCGTACATTACAAACTTTGTATTATCAATGCTTATGTCATCACCCTTGACGTAATTACATTACAAAATTGCATTTCCTTTCATTACATTTACATTTCATGTACATTTGTGCACATTTGCACTTATTTTACTATTTACACTACTTTGTTTGAGGCTGATCAAAACTAGCTCCTACATCTGCCCTCCCCTTTAAATTGGTCAATGTCCTCGTTGACTCGTTGACGACTATCTCTACTCTTGGGGACTTGGGTTCTGCTGAGATTGAGGTGTGGGCACAAGTACACCACCAAGCTCCTGGGTTTGCAGTTTCAATGCCTCTCTCTCTCCTTTCAATTGTTTGATGTAGGCCTAATATCGATCCTATTGCAAGCCATAATGATTTGATCTTTGCTTGACTTCTGCAAGTCTAGCCTTCAACTCAACCTCTCTCTTTGCAGTTTCATCGTCAACTTCCTTCCTAGCTGCTTCAACGGCTTTCCTCACTGCTTTTGCTTCCCCTCTTGCTATAATTGCTAACTGCTCATCCCTCTCTACCATTAGTTGATCCCGGTGAGTGACTTCATAATTCTTTGCTTCCATTAGTTGCTCCCTCATCGTGCACTTAGACTTCAATTGTCCGATCAACTGATCTTGTTCCTCCTATGCCTTCAACCTCCTTCCTCAATTCTGCTAGTTCTGCTTTGGCTTTTTTCTGCACTTGCTGAAGTCGTGCCTCTAATGTCTACAATTAGTTAGCTTGTTCTTCCTCCTTCAGCTTCAGGCTAGAAATCGTCTACTGAAACTTCTCTAACCCAGTAGCTAACCATTGGATCAGGTATACCAAGAAATTCATTCTTGCATATGATCTCACCAATTCATGTGCAAGTTTGACATACTTGACACCTATTTCCTCCTCAGAGTGGGCTGCCAAAAAAACTTCATCCACGTACACTCATGTTGGATGCCCATATTGTGCTTGAGTCCCTTTTGGCAGGTTCTTTACTCCAATCATTATTTTCTCAGTTTTAGTCTCCAGCTCCCATGGCTGCATCTGATGAATTTTAGCAAGCCTCTTCTTCTACTCCTCGTCTCAATCCTATTGCACCAACTTGCCTAATTCATTTTCCACTTTCAGCTGCCATTGTCGCCAGTTTCCAATGCAACCAATTCCTAATTCAGTGCGCACTCTCTCCAGTGCTCCAGTCAACTTATCAAAGACGGTATCAACCTACCCATTGATGCTTTCTCCCATAACTAGACGTCTCCTCAAATTTGGCACTTCCAAAATGAAATGTTCACTTGTCTCTTAAGCTAGTTTTGTATTAGTGTTGTCATCGGTGGTAGTTTCCTCCCTGTCTTCTCTCCATTGTGACTTGTCAAGTTGATTGGTCGTTTGGCTGCCTTGCCCTCCAGAATCATCTGACTCGTATTAGTAGTAGTTATATCTGCCATCGTCTCCTGTCTCCTTTCCTGTTCATCCTCCAATGGTTGGCTTCTCTCTCCTTTCTGCCACAATCTGAACTCTGATGTGTTTTGTTTCCCATTATCCCTCCTTTCTTTTGACACAACTGAACTTGGTGTCATATCTTGTGGTGTAAATGTGATTTCAATATGTGCATCTTTGTCTAATGGAGGTGATCCACATGTATCCACCTGTTGCACAAACTGTATGGACGTATTATCAAAATTGTCGGGTGCGTTGACATTCTCTACCCGCACACCACCCTCAAAATCTCCTTCCACTTGTGGTGACACTTGCATTGCATCCATTGCAATGTAGGTCTCCTCATCCACATCTACAACTACTGTTTCCTGTGCCTGTTGCTATGCAATCCTCTCCAACTATTGCGCTCTCCTTTCTTCCGGCACAATAGCTGCCCATCTATTGCAGCCCTGTTCGAAGTCACTTTCCTAGTACCTGAACTGGTACCTATAGTGCCACCTTGCCTTGCCCTGGCAGGACTTCTTCTTCTGCGCTCTCCTCGGTGCGCTCCTCTTCTGTGCCTTCTTCCTTCTCTTCTCCTCCTTCAGACTGGTCTCCCTGTACTTCTTCTCCATCCTGCTCCTGCTCGGTCGTGGCGAGGCGTTCCTGAATCTCATCGAACGTAGACTGGACCTGAATCCAAGCCTCTTCAAGGATTGTCTTGAAAGTGCTAATGTCCTCCACAAGGCACCTGAACATTTCAACTTGGAGCGTATCAATTTGCTCAACCTTCAAGCCCAAAGCGGTGAAGCAGGAGCGAATCTGACAGAACCTGGCCGAGAGCTACGTCACATGAGCCTCCTGGATTGGATCAACCCATGCATAAATATCTGCTGTATTAGCCTCATAGGCGTCCCATTCCGGCTGCAGCTCCTCTGTGAGGACGTTCTCGTTAGCATCAAAGAAGGTAAGGAACCCATGTGACTGTATTGTTTTGAAGGAAGCCAGGCAAGAGTCCTTTTCCTTTTTTAACATATCCAGGATAGACCTGGCCTTATGAATCTTTTCTATTTTTTCAAATTAAAAATGCAAGGTTGCCCTTGCAGCTGCCCAATGATGAGCAAGAGGATCTGTTGGGGAAATTCGGAGACCGCGACGCTCAAGGTTCCCAGCATTGAGCGCTAAATCGAGCCAGCCCTCTGTCTAGCGTTCGGCCTTCTCTACCACTGGCTTTCCCAGGGCAGATACATCTTGAATCTTCGCCAC
Source organism: Wollemia nobilis (assembly GCA_028583015.1). NCBI lineage: Eukaryota > Viridiplantae > Streptophyta > Pinopsida > Araucariales > Araucariaceae > Wollemia > Wollemia nobilis. Next base: position 3,423,616 of record JAQPPZ010016675.1, read on the forward strand.
AAAAGCAAGGACGAACAATGACTTAGAAGCCCGGGACCTAAAGTTCTTCAAAAGCCAGAGCCTTGTTTCCTTTACCCCTTCTTTGGTGAACGTTTTTACTTTGGAGGCCTGTTCTTCCAAGTGCTGCTGCGTCTGCTGTAATAGGCTTTGAAGTTTGACGTTTTGGGCCTGTATTTCCTCCTTTTCCTTTTCTGCCGCTTCTACGCTCTGCCGCAGCTGCTGGCACTGGTCTTCAGTGTCGTTCACCTTGGCCCTCAACTTTGCCATTTCTCCCTCCAACTCGGATTTTTCATTTTCTAGCTCGTAGTATTGGCCCTGCAGTTGGTAATGATTTGCAAGCATTGAGTCAGCCTTTTCCCGGATTCCAACTGCCTTGTTCTTTCAGTTGAGGTTATTGATGTCCTTCTCCTTCGGAATGTACTCGTAGTCATAATCGGTCATGTCCTTCGGCTTCTGCACCTTCGGGACCCGTTTTTCCTTATAGGTAATCATTTTATCCGGGTCAATCCTGAAGCGCTTCTCGACCTGAGCGAGCTCTTCACCCTTCCTCTTCCTTAGGCTCTTCATCCACTTGTTGCAGCCATGACCGCCCTGAGTCATCAGGGGCTGCTCGTCCATGATTCTGATTAGGTCCATGCCGCTATAACCCCAGGACGTATGCCCCTCGACAAATGGGCGAGGAGAAATGGGTCGTTGGGACGCGGGCTCTTCTAGGGGCGGGCACTTTGGAGTTTGGACTAGGGTTTCGACCAGGTGGTTGACTGTAGGTGAGGGTTGCGGGGATTGCGAGGATTCGGGGGCAACGACGATTGACCGGTCCTAGGTTAGGGTTTCAGGAGAACGAACAAAGGCTGGGTGGCGAGACTGGATTTCAGTGGAGGGCTGATTTTCTGGGAAGAGAGCTGCAGCGACACTAGAATGGGCGGTTGCTGTTCCGATAGCCAAAGAAATGGTCGTGGGGACAGGTCCAGCAGCAGAAGATGAGGGTGCAGCAACTCGAGACTTAATAGTTTCTAGGATAGAATGCATACCTGCGAGCTCGATGGAGGCTGGAGAGGAAATGATCTGGGTCACCCATTGTTTTGCGTCCTCACCGTGAGAAGGGGTGTTTTCCTGCAAGCTGATAATTTTAGAGGGCGTAGCCTTCTGCGGTGTGGCTTCCTTCGCAGGCATAGCCTGTGCCTCTTTAGGCTTCTCCGTTCTCTTCTTTCTTTGAAGAGGAACTTCTTCCTCTTGAGTGGCACTTGAAGGGGCCCCGTTCTGAACAAAGGATATCTTTGGCTTTTTCTTTGGGGGCTCTTGAGTAGCAGCTTGCAAGACAGCGACAGCTGTTGCACTTTTAGATAGACCTTTCTGTGGTGGAGTCCTTTCAGCCAGTCGCTTTTTGGGAGTTGGCCGTACCATTGGCGCTGTCTATTGACTTTTCTCTTTTTCCTAACCTTTCTCCACGCCACTCCTTGACTCTTATCCTAATGCAAGTGGTCGTTGAGGCGGGTCCTGGCCCTTATATAACCGTTGAATGCTTTTGGGCACGATGTCCTGGAAAATGATGGGCCGCCATGTGGCATGGTGTGCATCGTAAAGCGTGGAGAATTCTTTGTCGTTGTCTAGGTCCTTGCTTGATTTTTCTTTCCTCGTTCGCCAATGCATTATCCACCATTCCGATATCTTGCCAGCTGTCCACCCTTTCTTTCTCGTCTTCCTTTGCCATTTTTTGAAGTTATGAGCTTCTGCCCCATGGTCCGCATTTCTGCTGGGATCATACTTTGCCTCTATCTCATAGAAGTCATGCCATGGTGGAAATGATTGCATATCCTCTATATGCCATTCCAAGTCTCGCCCTTCGGGGTTGTTGCGCCCGACCACTATATCTTCCCTAGGGCATACATGGAACTCCTGGACACCCTTAAATTTTCTGATAATGTCTAGGGGATCATATTTCCACCGTTGCGGCAGTTGAATCAGCCCGAAACTTGAAAGTACGATGGTGAAAAACTGATGTCCGTTGACGCTGATTTCAACCTCTCCCCATTGGATTGGGTATTTGAATATATGCCCCTTCTTCTTACCCTGGCCATATTTTTCGTTAGTGTAATCCATCTAGCGTGCTACCTCGAGCGCAAACAGGTATTCAGAGGGGTAGTAGGGTAGCAGAAAGGGTTTTCCCGTGAACCTGAAAACTCTAAGCACCAAACCCTGCATCAGCCGGAAAGTGTCCCCGAAAGGTATCTCCCCGGTGATGTACTCACTCATCATGCGCGAGACCCGCAAGCAACCGCCTTGGACGACACTTAGGGCACGGCTCAGAAAATACTTGTTAAACCTGTAATGAGATTCTTCTCTATACAACACTCGGGTCCATTCCTACACCGGACGAGGCGCACCATGCTCATCGCCGCGCTGCACTGGAATCGACTTCATCTTGCCGTGAAAGTGGAACAGAAAGAGCCAGGCTAAGAATGAACAGAACCTAAAAGTGCCCGACTTTTTCTCCTTTTAATTACAGAGGGCAAGATGAAGTGCGTCGGCCAAATAATCAGCCCACTCGAACAACTCCTCATGCTGGAGGCACTTGGCGATAGCAATTTGGTAGGGGTGGACCAATGAGTCCGACCCGCAACCCAGAACCCAGGCTAGCATGGTGTAAATATGAGGGCTTTCGAAAGCTGCTAAGGGCTGAGGGTTCTACGACCATTGCCCTGGCGGAGGTGGCCTATGCAACTCGGTCTGCAGAAACTGCCGCATTAGTTGAGTGTCCGTGAACCTGCTTGCCTGCTGCTTGAGGTTAACCTTTCTGACCACACACTTTCCATCTAGTGGATGACCTGGCGCGAAAGCTGCCTCAATGGTCTCCGAATCAATGGGAAATAGGGGCGCGCCCCTATAATCGCAGACTTGCCTGGTATCCGGATTGTAATATTCTGCCACCACTGCTACTAATTCGGGGCAATGGTGCACCTGACTGCATAGAAACCAGCACAGGCGCGACCGGTATGCTGTAGCGAGTGGGTGAGATTTGGGGACCCTGTCCTTACACGCTCTGATGGTATTCCGCAAGTCGTTCATGTTCTGTGAATAGTGTCCATCCCGGAGCCTATTCCAGTTGTCGAGGGGTGGTGGGGGAGGTTGCTTTGGCTGTTCCGGCTGAGCTCTCTTTCTAGATTTTGCCTCAGACGACCGCACCTTACCCTTATCTTTTCTTTGCATGTCTCGTGCGCTTTCGAGTGCTCTCGAAGCTGTTTGTCCGGCTGTGGCACTTCGCTCACCGGCTCCCTTCTTCTCCATGGCGCAAATTGCAATTCAAGCTGCTGCTCTGTATGTGTAAATTTTGAATTTACCTTTTACCGGAACTCGAAGGACTTTGAATTTCGCCTGGTAAATTTTCTGCAACAGCTGATTTTATAGTGCTGAGCTCGGCCTGGGCGTATCTTAATGGCGAGTGTCCGGCTTTAATTATCCGCACGAAGTTGGTGGACGTCGCTCTATTTTCTCAGGGTGGCCATGCATAAAATCTGTGGGATGGGACTTTTAAAATCTTTGCAGAGTGTACTTTATCCCTTTTTAAACATAAATTCGCCTTAGTGCAGCCGTATTCATTTATTGCACGTTTCTTGGCAGATGTGCCCTGCGCGGTTTTTGAGGTCAGCCAACAAGAAAGGGGGCGCTTCCACTTTTCCCTTTTGCTTTTTCAACAAGAACATGATTTTGACCCTAGAGCGCTCGACAAACGAGCGCTCCCATGTCTCTTTCGCTGTGGGGAGCGATATGGGGCATATAGGGGCGCGAGCCGAGCGGGCCCTTGAGAGATTTAAACAGTTAGAAAAATTCCCTTTTGGACGCTGCCCTAAATCGCCCTCGTATGGAGCGCTTTGTGGCATTTTCTGCTTCGGGCGAGCGCTAGAGGGCATATTGACACTTAGAAAAATTTTGTCGACTTTGGCACCAAGCCTTGTCTCCCCAAATCTTGCCCCAGATCGCCGAAGAGAAGGGTGCTTCAGGGTCTTTTTGCTTTGGACGAGCGCTCCAGGGAAACTTCGGAACTTAGGAATTTTTTAACCTTCGGCGCTAAGCTTTGGCTAGCCAAATTCTGCCTTGGATCGCCGAAAAGGAGAGCGCTTTGTGGCATTTTCTGCTTCGGACGAACGTCGGAGGGAATATTCGACCCTTAGAAATTTTCTAAAAGTTTTTTTGTTTTTGGAGACGTCGGCCTCTTTGCTCCATATCGCTGTAGAGTTGGGCGCTTTGGGGCGGGGAAGCCTTTGGTGGGCGCTGGAGGGCCGAGAACACTTAGAAATATTCGAAAAAATCCGCCGCTCTCTTTTCATTCAAACGGGCACCTCGCTCTACCTTCTTTTCTTGCCGCAAATCGCTCAACCTTGTGGCAATTTGACACATTTTCGCGCAATCTGGAGCGATGGAGGGCTGAAGTTCGATACTTAGAATATTTTGAAATTTTGGCCGAGGATTCGCCTTCTCTCTTTTCTGCCCAAAATCGCTGAAAAATGCCGGCGACTTGGGGTTTTTACCTTGAAGGCGGGCGACGGAGGGAAACCTCCAGCACTTGGAGATTTTTTCCTTACTCAAACCCTTTCAAATCCGGAGGAGAGACCGACCTCACTTGGCTAAACAGCCCAGAATTTAAGAACTTTACAAAAGAGATATTTACATGCAGGAAATGAATGAATTGAAATAAAATATATACAGACCGAACCTCTAGGTACTTCTTTCTTCAATGGTGGTAGGCCTTCAGATGAAAGCCGTTAACCGGGATTGGGAGGATATGACCCTCCATATCCTTCAGCATGAAGGCATTGAACTGATTTACCCGAGCAATCTCGAATGGGCCGTCCCAGAAGGAATCGAATTTGTCGTGGTTGCCGGGCTTGGTTTTCCAGACGTCCCATTTGAGCACTAGGTCTCCGACCTTGAAAACCCTTGCTGTGGACCCTCTCGAGAACCATTTTCTGGTAGAGCCTGCGTGCTTCATAAAAGCCTCATAGGCCTTTTCTCTTTCTTCTTCAAGTTGTATTAGCTGAGCAAGTCAGACGTCCAGGGGATCTAGATCGCCCTTGTCCTCGTCCAGCATCCATAGTGCGGGCATCTCAATGTGAGTAGGCAAGACGGTGTCTTTTCCGTATACGAGGGCATATGGAGACGTCCCGATGGATTTTTTGACTGATATACGGTCTGCCCATAGCGCTCGGTCTAGCAATAGGTGTCAGGTCCTCTTGTTTCTTTCCATCATCTTCTTTATGATCTTCATGAGGTTCTTGTTGGTGGATTTGGCCAGGCCGTTCCCTTTGCGGGTAATAGTTAGAAGACATCTTATGATAAATCCCGTACCTGCAGGTGAACTCGGTGAGTATAGCGCCTGTGAAACCTAGACCATTGTCTGTCACTATAGCTTCTGGAATCCCGAAGCGGGTGATCAGACTTTCTAGAAAATTGACAACCGTCTCCTGGTCAGCATGCTTAGTGGGTATTGCCTCAGCCCATCTGGTGAAATAATCGATGGCTGTCAGAATAAACTTATGGCCCGCTGAGGAATTTGGGGTTATAGTCCCAATGAAGTCCAGGCCCCACTGCTGAAAGGGAGCCTCTACCCGAATCGGCTGGAGAGGCATTGGAGCATTCTTGTTGCGACCGACAAACCTCTGGCATTTCTCACATTTCTGAGAGACTGCGCGTGTATCGGCGAAGAGGGTGGGCCAGTAATAACCCGCTTTGATGATTTTTAAGGTCGTCGGCCTTCCTGAAAGGTGTCCTCCCGACATTCCGGAGTGGAATTCCTCGAGGACCTTCTCTTTTTCTGTTCCCTTGATGCATCGCAAGAGAACACCGTCAATATTTGCATAAAACAGCCCCTCGGGGCGTAGTACAAACTTCAGAGCCCTGAGTCTGAACCTTCTTCTTTGTGAGGCATCAAGATTACTAGGGTATTGCCCAGTATTGAAGTACCACACTAGGTCGTCGGTCCAGTCCCTGGCTCCTTCTGAAGAGTTGGCAAAATCTGCCTCCGTCATGAGATCTTCCCACTGACAGGCGGTCACTTCTGCGGCTGCGCTTCTGGCTAGTTCTTGACAAAGGGCCCGGCCTCTGATAAGCTTGGTGGGCCGAACCTCTATGTCGAATTCTTGAATCTTGGCAATCCAGCCAGCTCTTTTATGACCCGGTTCCCCTTGAATAATGAAATTTCTAACATCGGGGTGGATGACAAACACGGTAATCCGGCTTTGGGAGACAAAGTACTTGAATTTCTTCAGAGACCTCATGACTGCATGCACTTGCCGCTCGATAAAATCATACCGCTCTTCATGCGGCTGGATTACCTAGATCAAGAAGGCAATAGGTCATTCTTCGCCGTCATCTCCCTTCTAGGTCAAAACCGCGACATAGCTCTCTGGCTCTCCGGCCGCGTATAGGATGAAATCCTTGGAATAGTCCAGGTTAACCAGCACAGGGGCCTGAGCAATCCTGGCTGTTATTTCTTCAAAAGCCCTTTTTCTCTCCTCAATCCACATGAATTCGGCATCCTTTTCAATAGCTCGGAGATTGGTTTTATTACTTGGGCGAAGTCTAGCACAAACTTCCTCACGAAGTTGATCTGGCCGAAGAAGGATTGAAGACCCTTCTTGTTCACTGGCATGGAGAGCTTCATCAGAGCCTCTGCCCTGTCGGGATCAATTGCTAAGCCCTTTTCGGAGATGACATGACCCAGTAACTTTCCTTCTCTTACCGCGAAGACTGATTTCTTCGGATTAATAGATATGCCGAACTCCCGGCACCTCTCAAATACTTGTTCCAGGTGAGAGCCGTGTTCTTCCCTCTTGTGAGAGAACACTGTCATGTCATCCAGATAAATTACAATTATTTTATTCAGCAGTTCCCGGAATGCGATATCCATGGCTCTCTGGAACGTAGCTCCTGCATTGGACAGGCCAAAGGGCATCCGCTGATAGGCGAACGTTCCCCATTTGGTGGTGAACACCGTCTTGTGCTGGTCTTCATCTTTCACCCAAATTTGGTTGTATCTCAAGAAGCCGTCTAGGAGGGAGAACCGCTATGCTCCTGCGACCACATGGAGAATTTGGTCGATCTGCAGGAGCGGGAAGTGGTCTTTGAGGGAGGCCTGGTTCAAGTTGCGGAAATCCACGCAAAGGCGGATATCTCCGTTCTTCTTTCTGACTAGGACCAGATTCGCGACCCAAGAAGAATGCTTGATGGGGTATATTATTTTTGCTTCGAGCATCTTCAAGAGTTCAGCCTTCATCAAGACTTCAATCTTTGGGTTCACTGGCCTCTGCTTTTGCCTATAGGGTTTAACCCCTTCCTCAAGTTCAATGGTATGCTGGATAACATCTTGGTCATACCCCTTTAAGTCTCGATAACTCCAAGCCACAATATCGGGATACCTTCTGCAGAGGGTCTGAATCTGGTCCTGCTCTTCTGGAGTGTTGTCGGTTCCGACTTAAATTTACTTGCCTGGCTCAAGCTCCAGGTCTTTGTACTGCTTGGAGTCCACCTTGATCCTATGCAATATTGCTCGATCATTTTGATCACAGAGACCCTCTAGGGTTGTTAGTCCTTTGGGGACATGGTTGTTTTTTAACTGTATCAACCCCTCATATTCCTCGTCATCAGGGTCTCTACCTTCGATTGTGCTAGCTTCATGAATCAAAAAATTGATGATTTGCTCATCATAATCGAACACCTGCCAATGGGTGTCTTTATCAGGCACAGAAGGCCTATAAATGGTTCTTACCGCCTTAGGCTTCTGCATTAAATCATCAGCCGGGGAGTATCTGGCTCCGATAGACGCTAAGATGTCTGCATGCCTGTTTTTCTCTCGGGGAATAGCTCGGACATTGAGGGCCTCAAATGACTCCATCAGGTCCCAGACCCGATTACGGTATGCCTTAAGATAATGCTTCTTGGAGGCACACCTGTTAGTAATCTGGTTGCAGACTAGCTCCGAATCTCCGAAAATTTGCAACTATTTGATTCCCAACCTCTCTGCTTTCTTCAGCCCTAAGCACAAGGCTTCATACTCTGTACCGTTATTGGTGCAACTCCAAGCCAGCCGGTAGCAGTAAGCTTTCTCCTCTCCAGTAGGTGAGATAAGTAAAACCCCTGCCCCGGCGCTATTTTTGCATCAGGCACCGTCAAAGTACAACTTCCATAGTTCATTAGGGGTAGGGTTTACGTCTTCTTTCGCCGTCTCTTTCGGCTTTTCAGGCTGACTAATGGAATAGCAGCCAATCTCAGACTCAATCATGGCATTGAAGTCCAACAAGGAGAATTCATCCTCCGCTTGCAGCTCTTTTATAGTTTCACCCACTATGTCCACTTCCTCAACTTCTTTTGTCACTAGGTTAACTGCCTCATCTTGTTGTCCCTCCTCGGGCAACTTTTCGACCAAGAAGGTGGAAGGCTTGTCATTATAAATCTTCACTTGCCTTCCTTTGAAAGGGACTTCCATGTGGGAGTAGTCCAAGGACAGATATCCGCCGAGCTTGGCGGTAAACTCCCTTGAGAGGCACATGCCAAAATAAGGCTCTAGGTCCACAACTACAACCTCTTGGATTACTGTGATCTGCGGAGCTTTATGAAGTTGAATGGGGATGTCCTTTATGATACCGACAGTCTTTACGGGAGTGTCGTCTAACTGGAGTACGCCTTGGCTGCTCCGAGTATATTCCATGTCGATCCCTTCACAAACCGCCCTGGGCATGACTGTAGTTGAGGCGCTGGAATCGACTATGCAATTGTGCACCAGGCATCCTTCCATCCGCAAGGACAGATAGAATGGTGGTCTATTCTTTCCAGTGATCGAGCTGGTTAATGGCTGGGCCAGCACTGGTTGCTGCGCTTTACCTCTTTTCACAGACTTCAAAGATTCCTGTAGCAGATCAACCTGACCAGGGAGCTGAAGGGCATCATACATACTGATTTTGGTCGGGGTCTTCTTGAGTTCCTTAACAATGTTGTAGGGTGAAGCGGCAGGCCCTTATATCTCCTTTGCAGCTTCGTACTTGCTACGGTACTGCTGCGTTGCTTCAACCCTCTACCGTTTGGTCAGCGAAGGGTACTTGAGTTTCTCCCTCGCTTGTTCTTTTGTCTCGACTTGAAGTGGAGCCGCGGGGGCTAGAGCCCTTTGAGGGACATTCTTTTCATTTGCCGACGGCGGTACAAGGTCCTTGTCGGGAGCTTTAGCCGTCTGCTGCTCTTTGTTCCTCCTCGTGTACACCCTTAACGGTTGCATTTGAGCCGCATCTGCCTCAATTGGCATTTTGCCATCTTTGGTCAGAAAGGACACTTTCTCCTCTGGGACGATTAAGTCTTGATCCCCTTTCCGAAGCATATTCACTTGGTCCTCCAAGTCACTGCTCGGCCGAGTACCCGCCAGGGTTTGCACATAATGCTGATGAAACATGCAGGTAATTTCACTGTGAGGATCATTACAGGTCGAACACCAGTGCACAGGGTCAGAAGTGCTCAGCCCCTCGTTAATGGCCGCGTTCCTTGCAGGAGATCTATTATCTTGGGCTATTGCTTGATTTCTTGTCAGTGTCGGAGGAGGGTAGGACCTTCTGGGAGCAAACTCCATCTGAGATTGCTTTTTCTTCATGATTGCCATGTCATTGGACAGTGTCCGGCAGACAGAACTGAGATTTTCCATTCCTTGTAACAACTTTGCTTGGATATCATTGGCTAGAGGAGCCGCTGAAGCGGGTGGTGGCAATGGATCCTGTTGTCACATTTTGCACGGGGTGCAATGTCTTCAATTTTTGTAACAGTGCTGCTCTTCCCTTTCCCTCTTCCTCTCTTTCCCCTTTCTCTTCTCTCCTTTTCTCTCCCTTCCCTACATTCTCATTCTTCCCTCTTTCTTTTGAGCCCCTCGATCAGATCTCAAAATGACAGCAGTTGCCCTGAAAAAATGGCTAAGTACCAGGGCGCAATCCGACTTCGCAGCGAAGTCGGACTGCGCCCTCCAGATGGAGCGCAGCAGGAACACAAAGTGCGAAGTTCGTACTTCGCCCAGTTTTGGTGCGAAGTCCGACTTCTCCCAACTTTCTGAGCGCACCTTGTAGCAGGCTGGCAGGCTGGCAGGAAAATGACTAAGTGCTGGGGCGAAGTCCGACTTCGCAGCGAAGTCGGACTGCTCCCCTTTCCAGGGCGAAGTCCGTACGGCGGCAGGAAGCAGCTTCCACCTGTGCGCAACCCGACTTCGCAGCGAAGTCGGAGTGCGCCCTTTGACAGGTGCGCAGTAGGGAAACAAACTTGAAATTTGACTAAGGCATCCCCAACTGCGCTGTTTTCTGCCTGCGCAATCCGACAGCGCTCGGGTTCTGGGCGAAGTTGGATAAACTGCCTTTCAAGGCAGACACGTGTCAAGCAGTATCATCCGACAAGTGTCCAACTCCGGGATCCGAGCCAAAACGTGCCGAACTCAAGGACAAGCATGGGACGCACTACTTATGCCAGCTGCTGCCTTTAAAGCTGATTAGAGGTTCTACCTGCTCCAGCTACCCGCATTCCTGCCGATGAGAAGTTCTACCTAATGCGCTGCCACAAATCTGTACAGCCTTCAGGGAGACCATGCTGCGGGTACAATCCTGCCAGACAAAGGTCAGCATCAGCAACTCCATAGCGGCTTTTTGTCGCCCAATGTTTGATCGGGACTTTGTGCCCATTAATGTAATCGGGGGGGTTCTCATGCTATAAATAGCCACCACATTGTCATTGTAAGTGGTGGAAGGGGAATGTCTGTTAGGGAACCATTGTAGTTGTGCTTCTGCTTATCAATATAAAGTATATGCCTGGCTCTGTTCTACTCATTCTTTATGCTGCCTCTCTTTTGTCGTGTTTCTTGTGTCATGGCTTGTTGATTCATTTCAGCATTTGGTGGCCAAGTATTCTTAGACTTAATTAATTAGAGGATACATAGAATACTTTTGGTAGCAGTTCCTTCAGTTTGTGTGTTTTGTTTAGTTGTTGTACGTAGTGGTGATTGATGCATTGCCGTGCTGTTAGTTCTCCTTGTTGGGAGAATGTTTGCTAGGGGACCATTGTAGCTGTGCGTACAAATTCTCTGCATAACACGCATACTTGGATCTGACATCTCTCGGTTACTTTTTATATTTATGTTGCTGTACGTAGTGGTGATTGATGCATTGCCGTGCTGTTAGTTCTCCTTGTTGGGAGAATGTTTGCTAGGGGACCATTGTAGCTGTGCGTACAGGTCTTTATATAAAAGGTATACTTAGGTTTTGCAGTTCCTGGTTGTGCTTTGTATTTATGATGCAGTAAGTAGTGGTGATTGATGTGTTGCCGTACTGTTAGTTCCCCCCACCCAACTCCACTCACATTTGTAAATCCTTTCCGCATTTTTATCTCTTTCCTGCACCCTTATCTCAAACCATAAAACCCCACAGGAGCCGGCCTTCTCCGGAGATTGGCACGGAAGGCATTCCTTCCTTCCGGCCTTTCATGCTGGTGGGCGAATCTGGGCGCATTAACCCAAAATCCTTTCCTCATGGCAGATTCGTAACCAACAGTTTCTCTGGCACGCCCGGTGGGACCAGGGTCCCACATTTGAAGAGAGATTTTCTGATCAGTCTCCACCTGGCGCTGACAGTGGTTTCTGAGCACTTGGTGAGACAAGGAAGTTTCTCACCCCTAACAGAATCGAAGCACCGGTGTTCGCTTCATTGCTGTTCAAAATCTGAGCACCTGGCGACTCTGCACGAACATATCTTCTGAGTCCGAAAGACCGGTCCTAGCACCTTCATGCAAACAAGAAGGTGGCGAGCAAGAGATCCGAGAAACCCGCCTGACTTTTACGAACTGGACATCAACGCTCGAGGCGAAGTTGTCAGGCTGGCTGATCAACAGGCTCGTGTCGACGAAGCCGAGGCCGAAATTCAAGAAGAAGTCGAAGCCGAAGTCGGAGGAGCTGAGTACGAAATAGAAGAGGCCGAGGAAGAAGAGGCATCTGCATCCTCGGAAAGTACCGACACTGAGTATACAACCGACGGAGGAGAAGAAGAAGAAATGGCTGCCCTGCAGCAGAATGACGATGATCTCTTCCCGGCGGTGGACTCTACAGGGCCCTTGGCCCTGGTCGGACAGCAAGCTGTTCCCCCTGCTGCTTTAAAGTCCATCCCTACGTACGACGGCTACGGCAAGACGGCGTACGAGCACATCCAGGACATCCTTGCCCTGGCCGCATTGCATTCCATTACTGATGAGAGTGTGAAGACCCGTCTGCTGGCCCTTTCCCTGAGGGGAAAGCTTCTCTACTGGTGGAGATCGCTGCCAGAGGGATCCATCACAGGATGGCCCCAGCTTGCCAGGAGGCTCGTGAAAGGATGCAACGAGTCTGCTGATCCTACTTCTTTGTTGCATCAGTTCCAAAGCATCCAGAGACACCCCCAAGAGGAGGTGTCTGACTTTAACATCAGGTTTGCGAGATCCTAGAAACGGGTACCTCGCGAGCTTCGGCCTTCAGCCGGCATGGCTGCTCACTACTATCTGAGATCCTTCAACTCAAACATATGCCTGCTGCTGAAGATTGCCAGGATAGATGAGTTTCCTGCTCTGTACGAGGCTGCCCAGCAAGCTGAAGCTGATATCATTTCCATCGGCAGACTCCCGTCTAGAGTGCAGGAACCCATTCGTCCCGACTTTCCCAGATCCCAGTATCCATCAGCTTCTGGTGATGCGCCGTCCACATCAGGACAGCAGCCCCAGCAGCAATGGAATCCAGCGCCGGTCGTAACCCCTTACGGCCCGCCACAATTGCATTATCCTCACCCGCCTCCTCCTGCTCCGCATTTTCCAGCACTCCCTGCTCCTCCGCAGTACGCACCTTATTCCAATCCTCCTCCATTAGCCGCATTGCCTCCACCGGCACAGTTGCCGCCTCCTGACAATAACATTCAGAATACAATCCTTCAGGAGGTGCGGGCTTTGGCCTCGGGTTATCATGCCATGTCCAATGACATGACCGCTCTGAAGAAGAAGCAGGCCCAGATGGACCTCGCTCCTAGGAGGCCATATCCGCCCCCGGCGCTGACAAAAGACAAGCCCCCAGAGCACCAGTTGCAGAGGCGTCCGCCTCCGAGGAATGCTGCTATCGAAGACAAACCTGGTCCTTCCGACCAAGTTAACTGGTGCACTACGTGCAATGACCCGCATTCGGAGGAAGACTGCACACTGCACCAGCACTACATCCAAACTTTGGCCGGCAGCGCCATAGAAGAGGACGATGAACTCTACATGATCCTGGACGGTGAAGCCAACTTCGCCCTCCCAGAGGAAAATCTAGTGCCGCCCGCCAAGGAAGAAAAGAAAACTGCAGATGCTGTGGAAAAGCCTCTGAAGGTGTATGCCAGAAGAGAAAAACCGCAGCCCGGCGGTCTGCCACCGTACAAGCGGCTGTGGCCCTACACAGCCCAGGAGAAGGCATCCAAAGACAAAGCTCCAGCCAAGCCTTCTCCGGCAAAGGCTGCCCCTGTTCCAGCCAAGCCTCCTATTGCAAAACCTCCAGTTCCGGCTAAAGCTCATGTACCTCGGCCTCCAGCTGAAACCAAAGAACAAGCCCAGGAGAAGCTGAAGTACCCGTCTCTGACCAAGAGACAGCGAGTTGAGGCCACCCAACAGTACCGGACGAAGTATGAGCCGGCAAAAGAAGCAGAAGGAGCTAGCACCTCGGGCTACAGCATAGTAGACGAGTTGAAAAGAACACCCGCTAGAATCAGCATGTACGATGCTCTTCTGCTCCCAGGCCAGGTGGATCTGCTGCAAGAATCCCTGAAAAACATGAAGAACGGCAAGCAGACACAGCCTGCTGTCCTGGTTCAGCCTCTGACAGTCTCAGCCACCGGGAAGAACAGACCACCTCCCTTCTATCTGTCTTTACGGATGCAAGGGCACATAGTTCACAACTGCATGGTGGACTCTGGCGCTTCCACGACTGTTATGCCGAAAGCCGTCTGTGATGAGATCGGGATGGAATACACAAGGAGCAGCCAAGGCGTGCTGCAATTAGACGGCACCCCTGTCAAGACAGTTGGTGTCATAAAGGACATCCCGATTCGGCTGCATAAGGCTCTCGACATAGTTGTCATCCAGGAGGTCGTAATTGTTGACCTGGCTCCCTACTTCGGCATGTGTCTCTCCCGGGAGTTCACCGCAAAGCTGGGCGGGTACCTGTCTCTAGACTACTCACACATGGAAGTGCCTTTCAAAGACAGAAGAGTAAGAATCTTTAACGAGAAGCCTTCCACCTTCCTAGTAGAGAAGATACCCGGAGAAGAGTTGGACTGCATGGTCCAGCTGTCTGAAGAAGAACTGGTGACAGTGGAGCTGACGGAGCAAGCCCTCGAAGTGCTACAGCTTGAAGATGAGTTCTCTTTGCGGGATTTCAATGCCGTAATTGAGACAGAGCAGGGCTGTTACACCGTTGTACAGCCCGAGAGGCTTGACAAGTCAGCTACAAAAGAAGTGGGACCTGCACCTGAGAAGCTATGGAAGCTTTTCTTTGATGGCGCGCGATGCAAAAATGGCGCCGGTGCAGGGGTACTTCTGGTTTCTCCGACCGGGATCCAGAAGGACTATACCTACAGGTTGGCCTGGAGCTGCACTAATAACTCGGCGGAGTACGAAGCCCTGTGCTTGGGTTTGCGAAAGGCGGAGAGGCTGGGGATTAAACACCTACAGATCTTTGGAGATTCAGAGCTGGTGTGTCACCAGGTTACGAACAAGTGCGCCTCCAAACAACACTATCTTAAGGCGTACCGCAACCGGGTGTGGGACCTGATGGAGTCGTTCGACTCGTTGAATGTCAAGGCGATATCACGTGAAAAGAACAAACACGCTGACATTCTGGCGTCTGTTGGAGCCAGGTACGTTCCGGCTGATGACGTTGTCCAGAAACCGAAGCCGGTTCGCACTATTTACAGGCCTTCTGTGCCTGATAAGGACACCCACTGGCAGGTGTTCAGTTGTGACGAGGAAATCGTCACATTTTTGGTTAACGAAGTTGGTTCAATCGAAGGTAGAGACCCTGATGACGAGCAATATGAGGGGTTGATACAGTTAAAAAATAATCATGTCCCAAAAGGACTGATTACATTAGAAAGTCTATTTGATCAGAATGACAGAGCTATATCTCATAGGATCAAAGTAGACCCGAAGCAGTATGCCGACCTGGAACTTGAACCTGGTAAAACTATCAAGGTCGGAACAGACTGCACGTCGGAGGAACTTGAGCAGATCAGATCACTGTGCCGAGAGTTCCCCGACATCGTGGCCTGGTGCTACGAGGATTTGAAGGGGTATGACAGAGATGTAATCCAGCATACCATTGAGCTAGAGGATGGCGCCAAGCCGTTCCGACAGAAGCAGAGGGCCGTAAATCCGAAAATTGAGGCCATGATGAAAGCCGAGCTCTTGAAGATGCTGGAGGCCAAAATCATCTACCCCATCAAACATTCATCCTGGGTCGCGAATTTGGTGCCCGTGAGGAAAAAGAATGGCGACATTCGTCTCTGTGTTGACTTCAGAAACCTGAATCAGGCTTCCCTCAAGGACCACTATCCGCTTCCCCAAATTGACCAGATTCTACATATCGTTGCTGGAGCCCAGAGATTCTCACTCCTAGATGGATTTTCCGGCTACAACCAGATTTGGGTCAGGGATGAGGACCAGCATAAGACGGCGTTCACCACCAAATGGGGGACGTTCGCCTATCAGCGCATGCCTTTCGGCTTATCCAATGTTGGTGCCACATTCCAAAGGGCCATGGACCTGGCCTTCCGAGAGCTGCTCAATAAGATCATTGTCATCTACCTTGATGACATGACTGTTTTCTCTCACCGAAGAGGGGATCATGTTTCCCACCTGCGGCAAATATTTGAGAGGTGTCGAGAATTCGGCATTTCTATAAACCCGAAGAAGTCTGTCTTCGCGGTAAAAGAAGGTAAGCTGCTGGGACATGTCATCTCCGAGAAAGGCCTCGCCATTGACCCTGACAGAGCAGAAGCCCTCACGCGCTTGCCAGCCCCAATCGATAAAAAAGGGCTGCAGTCCTTCTTCGGTCAGATTAACTTCGTGCGGAAGTTCATCCCGGACTTCGCACAGGTGATCAAGCCTATGGCCGAACTGCTAAAAAAAGATACAATTTATGAATGGACTGATGAGAGAGAGCAAGCCTTCGAGGAGATCAAGGCTCGAATCGCGCAAGCTCCGGTGTTGATAAACCCGGACTACTCCAAGGACTTCATCCTTTATGCGGTGGGAGAACCGGAAAGTTACGCCGCAGTCCTGACTCAGAAGGGAGACGATGGCGAGGAGCGCCCCATAGCGTTCTTGAGCCAAGTGATTCAGCCGCATGAGGAAAAGTACAACTTTATAGAGCGGCAGGTTCACGCTGTCATGAAATCCCTCCGAAAGTTCAGGCATTTTGTCTCCCAGAGCAAAACGACTGTCTTTGTGATTCACCCGGACGTTCGAAGCTTCATCATACAAGGAGAGCCGGGTCACAAGAGAGCAGGATGGATTGCAAAAATCCAGGAGTTCGACATCGAAGTGCGGCCCACAAAGCTTATCAGAGGCCGAGCCTTGTGTCAGGAGCTGGCCCGAAGCGCTGTAGCCGGCATCTCCGCCTGTAAGTGGGAGGACACAGCGACAAGCATCTACCTAGCCAACTCCTTATCGGAGGAGAGTGATTGGACAGATGAACTGGTGAGATATTTCTGCACCGGAAGATGTCCAGATCACCTGAACGCCTCACAACGAAGGAGATTTCGGCTAGGTGCACTCAAGTACACTCTTCGCCCCGAGGGGCTTTACTTCAAAAATATTGACGGCATCCTGTTGCGGTGCGTCATGAAATCAGACCAGCCCAGGGTCCTCGGAGATTTTCATTCCGGGATGCCTGGAGGTCATCATTCTGCAAGGCCTACGGCCTTAAAAATAATTAGAGTTGGGTACTATTGGCCCACTCTATTTACAGACGCTTATGCGGTCTGTTCTAAGTGTGATCAATGCCAGAGGTTTGCTGGCAGAAACAGAAAAGCACCCCTGCCCCTTCAACCGATTCAGGCCGAGACTCCGTTCCAGCAATGGGGTCTAGACTTCATTGGGGTGATTTCGCCTAATTCCTCTGCCGGACACAAGTTTATTCTTACAGCCACCGATTACTTCACACGGTGGGCAGAGGCGATCCCAACCAAAAATGCGGACCAAGAAACGGTCATCGGGTTCCTGGAGAGCCTGATTACCCGCTTCGGGGTCCCAGAGTCAATTGTGACGGACAATGGTCCGGGATTCGCAGGCGCTGTACTCACGGAGTACACTGGCAAACTGGGCATTTATCACAAAATGTCTTCTAACTACTACCCGCAGGGGAATGGCCTTGCCGAGTCTACCAACAAGAACCTCCTGAAGATCATCAGAAGGACCATTGAAAGGAACAAGCGGACTTGGCATTTACTCCTGAACCGGGCGCTGTGGGCGGACAGGGTTTCATTCAAAAAATCCATCAAAACGTCCCCTTATGCGCTCGTCTACGGTAAAGAGGCTGTCATGCCAGCTCACATTGAAATCCCTGCCCTATGGATGTTGGACGAAGACAGGAGCAGTGGAGACCCGGTGGATGACAGACTGTGCCAACTTCTGCAGTTGGAAGAAGATAGAGAAAAAGCATACCAGGCCTTCACCAATCATATTGCAGCCACTCAAGGCTGGTTTGCAAAAGGCACCACTGCCCGAGTTTTTAAAATCGGGGACCTGGTGCTGAAGTGGGACTCACTTAAGGCGAAGCCGGGCAACCACGGGAAGTTTGATGCCCTCTGGGAGGGCCCTTATCAGATTGCCCGGGTGAACCAGTTCAATGCTTATGTACTTCGGGATATGGAGGGTCAGCTCCTACCTATCCCCGTTAACGGGTTCCACTTAAAAATCTACCGCTGCTGAAGGTGCCCAAGGGGCCCTTCTTTGTAAAAATTTCCCTTATGCATTTTTATTTTCAGCATGTACAGTTTTCCAGCTTTCAGTTTTCCATTTGTTTGAGCCAAAACGGGACATTGGGAGAGAGCACAGACTTCGCAGCGAAGTCTGTTGTCGCCCCTCAGAAGGGGCGAAGTCCGTAAAGGGAGCTGCTTGAAGAAAGCGGGGAAAATGGCTAAGTGGCGGTGCGCTGCCCGACTTCGCAGCGAAGTCGGGCTGCGCGCCAGCCAAAGAGCGCAACTCGAAAAGAAATCTGCTGCAAAGGAGTATGTTCGGACTGCGCTCAAATTTGAGCGAAGTCCGACTTCGCGCGCGAAGTCCGTATACGTTCGGCTTTCGCGCGAAGTTCGAACTGCGCTCAGCTTGCGCGCGAAGTGCGAACTTCGCCCGAACTTCGGGCGAAGTCCGAGCACACTCCATCGAAAGGCGACAAATGTTCAAGGCATCAACCAAAGGTTGCAAAGGTCGGACTGCGCCCGATCCTCGGCGCAGTTAGAAAAGAAAGCAAGTCCTAATGCAAGTAGCAGTTCGGACTGCGCCCGATTTTGGGGCGAAGTCCGACTGCGCTGGCGAAGTCGGATCGCGCCCAACTTTGGGCGAAGTCCGATTGCGCCTTGCCTTCTGGGCCAGCTCGGACGGTTTAAAAAATAATAAATAAAATATTCCAAAGTTCCAAGCCTGGGCCCAAGGCGCATTGCGACAGTTAAAGGTGGGTTTCCGCACCCAAGGGGTTTTTTCTTGAGCAGTGTGCCCAGATTGTGGCCGTGACGTCAGCCATGGCGCAGCGTCCAAAGTTAAATTTAATGATTGCGCAATCTTCAAGGAAAGTGCAATCAAAGAAGCATGGCGCGGCAACCCGGGTGCGTTTTTCAAAACATTCTCCTGTGCAGCCACCAAAAATCATAACGCCTTCACTTGCCAGCCGACCTACCCCCTCCTGCGCACCATTAATGACGCTGTCATTGTCTAGAAAAGGGGGTCTGATGCATCCAAACATGCCAAATCGTGCAGATTATTCCTGTGACTGCGAATTTTCCTGCAAACATCCAGAGATCGTAATTATTGCTGCTTCAACAGGATGGACAAAGGAAAGTTGCCAGTGCAAGCTCAGTCTAGCGAAGGGCGCGAAAGTGGAGATTTCCCGCAAACGGGTGTTTTCAAGAGTGAGACACCGCAGGAGCGAAAGTCAAAGTCCCGAGCAAAGAAAGTACAGTGTGGGCAAGCCCCACCACCACCGGTTAATTACCTATCTGGGTACAAGGACGGCTCGTTTTCTATGAGCCTGACTAAACTGCGGACAAATGTGGAAAGTTGGGCTGACAAGGTTTCGCCCTCTCACCATTTCGGGGCGGCATACAGATCGAACCTTTTCCGGTTCTTGTGCCCTCCTGTCCATCAATGCCCGGAGCTGGTCGACATCATTGTCAGACATTACAGACCAGCTACCCGGCAAATTTGCAGCTCCAGCGGTAAACCCTTGTTCGCACTCCGCAGAGAGACTGTCCAGCCAGCCTTCGCCCCGGGGTTGCAGTATGATTCCAGCGCGATTGTTAAAAGGATAAATCTTGCCGAGCAAGCAGGGCGCTTTACGCACACAAAAAAGATGAGGGATTTCCTCAACTCAGAGCTGAACGCCCCGCTCACAGCTGGACAGTGGCCAACCGGCCCCGTACCCCTGGAAAGGTTTCAGAGCAAATACCTATACACCATCCTGGCGTGGGTCCTCGGCCGCGACTCTGACGAGCTGGTACAGCCGTACCAGCTAGCGCTGGCAGAATGTCTCCTATGCGGAGAATCTTATGAACCAGCGGCGCAGAGAAGTGGGAAGCGCCCAATCTTCTTTGACTGGGCGGACTGGCTTGCATACGCTATTCATTCCAGCCTGGTGAAGCTCCAGAAGAAGCAGTCCACTGAATTTCGGTTCAGTTCCTTTTTGGCTTGGCTTTGTTTGTATCACTTGCACTCCCGGATGCCTATCCCGAACCTGAAGAAGGAAAATGAGAAGGGAGAGCCACAGCCCGTCTATCTGTGGACGGATGACCTATACCGGAAAGGGTCTTACTACAAGTTCAACTTCAACTTTCTGGGCCTGGTCATGTCAGTCTTCAACGATGGTGAGATCCCTCGCCCCCCGCAGGAAATGACAAACCACTTGCTGAACCACAAACTCGGGGACGTTTTTAGACTGACGCAGGGGATTGTGGTCAGAATCTACGGATTCAAGGGCAAACCTCATCTGCTGCCCTACTGGTGCACGGATCATCAGTTTGGGATGGAGGTTGCGCGGCAGATGGATTACATAGAAGAAGAGTTCGGCCAGGGAAAGAAAAGGGGCCATATCTTTCAATATCCTCTTTCCTGGGCGAACGTTGAAGTATCAGAGATAGGACAGCATGTCTATCTCGAGCGGGAGCTCTACAACATTGGTCTGATTCTGCTGCCGCAGCGCTGGAAATATGACCCATACGGGATAAGGGGAAAGTTTACACATATCTGCCCCCGGGCGGATATAATCGAAGACAGATGCGATGTGGTCCATGTTGACCTCGACTGGGAGATCGACTTGATGGAAGCATGGCCTCCGTGGCAGGAATTTTACTGCGAGGAGGTAACATACGACCTCGAGCGAAACCCGGACCACAAGTTCTCTTCTCCAGGTTTCAAAAAACTCATCACCAAGCTGGCAGGCCTGAACTGGCCAAGAGAAAAAATTGTTGAATGCTGGAAGATGAGGTGCCGCACGCAGCACGATAAATCCATCAGGAGAAATCTGGCCGTTGATGATGACTTTTCAACTCTATATGACCAGCACATTGAAAGCTGGCGGCCTTTCGCATTTCGAGATTACGTTCCCCGAGGTCCCTTTGAGGGTTATAAAGGGGGGTCTTCCTCCCAACAGTTGTACACTTTTACAACTGCCAGTGCGGGCCCAGCAGATATCCAAGTGGACCCAATGCAGCCTGTTGCTTCCAAGGTGGTGCCTGAAAAGGCGCAGAAACCAGTCAAGTCAACGCCCGAGGTGACCCTTCAGGCACAAAAGGCGCCAGCACCACCAGCGACCGGACCGCCCGCGGCAGACCTTCTGCAAGTCAAACCCCGGTACAAGTTTACCGTGGGAACATCAGCGCCCGCTGCACCTACTTCCTCTCCTCCCGATCCGGCCATTGTTCCAGAAGAGAAGAAGAGGAAGAGGGTTGATAGAATCAGGCGACCTAGCCTGACGGTGCAGCAATCAGTCGCAGAGCCGCAGCCGCGTCCAGCCGCTCCAGAGGTTGTTTCTCTGGATGATCCTGAGCCAGCCGCCGGAACCAGAACCGCAGACATCCATCCAGCATCGGCTCAGGCGGAGCCCGCAGGTACGTCCGCTGCCCCGCTCCCTCAGATCCCATTTGGCCCTACTCCCACTCCATCTCCCGCTCAATCCGAGCAAGTTGTGGCCGTGTCTTCCTCTCCATCTCCACAGCCTTCTAGCGGCCATCATTCTTTCAACCAGTTTGCTCAGGACCCCAACGAATCTCTATCCCTGAGTCAAACCCCAAACCCTTCACCTGTGGTTAGTGCTGAGGCCGCGCATTCACCGTTGCATCCAACGCCCCAGCCGCTTGAAACCCTACTAGCATCAACCGCTCCGTTCTCCGCTCCCCGGTCGCCCTCAAAAGCGGCCGTTCCTTCCAAAGTCCTCCCGGTTGTTCCTACCTCCCTGTTCGCAGGAGAAATGTCACAGCAAAACCCTAGGCTGGGGGAACCGGACTTCATGGACGACCTCCAGAACACGGACGATTTGCCTCTGGCAGCTAGAGCCGTAGAATACCCAATCTCTTTCCTCCAAAACTTGAAGCGGAGGAGACCTGAAGAGATTGCCGCCCCGGTAAAGCGCACCAAGTTTGATTTCGGGAGGAGAGTGCTCACGACAGAAAAGATAATTCCAAAAGTGAAGAAGCCTCTCCGGGAAATGACCAGGGCGGACTACGAGCTGCAGAGAAAGGAGAAGAGCTTTGACGATATCCACAAGCAATACGAGATTCAGGGAATCATTCGTAAGGCGGATAATCTCCTTGTGAAAAGTCTGGAGGAACAGGAAGAGCTTTTCCAGTTGCAGGATAAAACAAGGCAGCTTGAAGAGGACCTATCTAGGTCCACTGAGCAGCTGGAATCGGCGCAGCAAGAGATAAACGAACTAAAAGCCCAGCTGGCCGCTTCTCAGCAAGAAGCCGCAACGGAAAAGCAAGCAGCCCTGGAGCAGATTTCTCAGCTCCAGGAATCTTTGAAGCAGGCGCAGTCGCAATCTGCAGAGAGAGCATCTCAAGCGACGGTCTTTTCAAAGAACAAAGTTAAGGAGATGCGGGCTGATCTGCTGCGGGGATGCAAGCCCCACACATATAAAGCTATGGCGGTCCTGGATTTCGCATCCAGGATCCAAGAAGTTTCTGCCCAGGGAAAGCCTGTGGTAGAGGAGGCCGAGCGCCAGGCGAAGCAATGGCTGGACCTGGCGATAAATCTTCAAGAGCGCGAGCGCAGTGGCCTCCAATTCTCCCCCATGTCCTCATTCGCTGCAGAATGGGCAGATGCAAGGGTAACCTTGCATAAATATTTTAAGAAAGCAGAAGAGGTGAGAGTTGCCAGACGAATGCTAGATGCATTTGAACACGAAAAAGACATTTGTATGGCTCCTTTTCACGCTCTCTCTGAGCTAGGGTGCCCAGGCTATGTTGAGAATGGTCAGTTTCTCACCCATGAGCAGGTGAAAGCGAATTGGCTGTCCTTTGTGGCAAATACAGCTGAAATCGATAGCTGGACCGAGCCAATTCAAGAAAGTCAGGTCACCCAGATGGTGTCTAAGTGCTGCAAGATCAGCTCCTACTTCCAGGAGTTAGGAAAAAGATACCTCACCATCGACCTGCACGCGGTCGCTGCATTTCACGCAGCATTAGAAGAAGTAGCTGACCGCCGACCGTTCGAAGCAGAAGCCTGGGGCCAAGCCCAGGCCGCATACAAGCGCATCTGCGATGCAGAAGCCAGCTCTGGAGAGCATTCGGAAGGCGAACCCGAGGAGGCAGCTGCCGGAAGTGAATCTGAAGAACAGCTGCCGCGAGGAGGACGGCCAGAGCAGCAAAAGGCAGGGGAGGTAAGTTCCTCTGCACCCAATGGATGAAGGCATGGATTCTTTGCGCCGAGGCGAGCTCGACACCCCGCGAGCCGCCAGAAATGTTGTCACATTTTGCACGGGGTGCAATGTCTTCAATTTTTGTAACAGTGCTGCTCTTCCCTTTCCCTCTTCCTCTCTTTCCCCTTTCTCTTCTCTCCTTTTCTCTCTCTTCCCTACATTCTCATTCTTCCCTCTTTCTTTTGAGCCCCTCGGTCAGATCTCAAAATGACAGCAGTTGCCCTGAAAAAATGGCTAAGTACCAGGGCGCAATCCGACTTCGCAGCGAAGTCGGACTGCGCCCTCCAGTTGGAGCGCAGCAGGAACACAAAGTGCGAAGTTCGTACTTCGCCCAGTTTTGGTGCGAAGTTCGTACTTCGCCCAGTTTTGGTGCGAAGTCCGACTTCGCCCAACTTTCTGAGCGCACCTTGTAGCAGGCTGGCGGTGCGCAGGAAAATGACTAAGTGTTGGGGCGAAGTCCGACTTCAGCAAAGTCGGACTGCGCCCCCTTTCCGAGGGCGAAGTCCGTACGGCGGCAGGAAGCAGCTTCCACCTGTGCGCAACCCGACTTCGCAGCGAAGTCGGAGTGCGCCCTTTGACAGGTGCGCAGTAGGGAAACAAACTTGAAATTTGACTAAGGCATCCCCAACTGCGCTGTTTTCTGCCTGCGCAATCCGACAGCGCTCGGGTTCGGCGAAGTTGGATAAACTGCCTTTCAAGGCAGACACGTGTCAAGCAGTATCATCCGACAAGTGTCCAACTCCGGGATCCGAGCCAAAACGTGCCGAACTCAAGGACAAGCATGGGACGCACTACTTATGCCAGCTGCTGCCTTTAAAGCTGATTAGAGGTTCTACCTGCTCCAGCTACCCGCATTCCTGCCGATGAGAAGTTCTACCTAACGCGCTGCCACAAATCTGTACAGCCTTCAGGGAGACCATGCTGCGGGTACAGTCCTGCCAGACAAAGGTCAGCATCAGCAACTCCATAGCTGCTTTTTGTCAGCCAATGTTTGACTGGGACTTTGTGCCCATTAATGTAATCGGGGGGGTTCTCATGCTATAAATAGCCACCACATTGTCATTGTAAGTGGTGGAAGGGGAATGTCTGTTAGGGAACCATTGTAGCTGTGCTTCTGCTTATCAATATAAAGTATATGCCTGGCTCTGTTCTACTCATTCTTTATGCTGCCTCTCTTTTGTCGTGTTTCTTGTGTCATGGCTTGTTGATTCGTTTCAGCATTTGGTGGCCAAGTATTCTTAGACTTAATTAATTAGAGGATACATAGAATACTTTTGGTAGCAGTTCCTTCAGTTTGTGTGTTCTGTTTAGTTGTTGTACGTAGTGGTGATTGATGCATTGCCGTGCTGTTAGTTCTCCTTGTTGGGAGAATGTTTGCTAGGGGACCATTGTAGCTGTGCGTACAAATTCTCTGCATAACACGCATACTTGGATCTGACATCTCTCGGTTACTTTTTATATTTATGTTGCTGTACGTAGTGGTGATTGATGCATTGCCGTGCTGTTAGTTCTCCTTGTTGGGAGAATGTTTGCTAGGGGACCATTGTAGCTGTGCGTACAGGTCTTTATATAAAAGGTATACTTAGGTTTTGCAGTTCCTGGTTGTGCTTTGTATTTATGATGCAATAAGTAGTGGTGATTGATGTGTTGCCGTAATGTTAGTTCCCCCCACCCAACTCCACTCACATTTGTAAATCCTTTCCGCATTTTTATCTCTTTCCTGCACCCTAATCTCAAACCATAAAACCCACAGGAGCCGGCCTTCTCCGGAGATTGGCACGGAAGGCATTCCTTCCTTCCGGCCTTTCATGTTGGTGGGCGAATCTGGGCGCATTAACCCAAAATCCTTTCCTCATGGCAGATTCGTAACCAACAGATCCAATGGCGGGGCCGAAGGCAATGGAGGGTATAACGGAGCAGCGGGAGGAGGAGGCAGTGAGGGATACTACTGGGTCATCTTAGGTGGTGGTGTAGGTGGAGTAGACTGATGTATTTGAGGGGGAAAGTGAGTAATTGCAGGCGCAAGATTCCACGACACAGTAGGCTGCGAAGAAGATGCTAAATATGGCTGAGCGGATGCACTAGGATACTGAGTGGATTTTTGGAAGTCAGGATAAATCGGCGTCGACATTCTACGTGGAAGCTTGCCGACTGAGATTAAGTCTTGTTCCGCTAACTGAGCTAGCTCATACAAAGCAGGAAAGGTATTAACGTGAGCGGCCTTGATCTGCATGGACACATTGGCATTAAAAGATCTAAGATAGTAATGTGCCGCTTGACCGTCACTTGGCCGCAGCTCCTTGGGTACTCTTTTCCATGATCTAGCAAACCTCACATTAAAGTCCGCTATCTCCTCTTGCTGGTGTCTTTGGATTGACTGAAATTGATGCAGGAGGGACGATGGATCAGCGTATTCATTAAAACTCTTGGCCAAAAGTTCGGCCAACTCAGCCCAACTGGTGATGGACCCTGGCTGTAAGGACCGGTACCAGTACAGGAGCTTTCCTCTTAGTGAAAGAGCGAGCAATCGAACCATGACACTCTCGTCTGTGATGCAATGAAACGCGGCCAAAGCTACGATGTCTTGCATGTGTTCATAGGTCGTCTTTCCGTTTCCATTGAACATGGGCAAGGCCTTCATGGCTGCTTGCGGAATTGGATCATCTCCCAATAAGTTTAGCGGAGAAGCAGAATCCCAAGCGGGAAACAAGTCATTCTGCTGATTTTTATCTTGACCCGCCATATTGGCGTTTTGATTTGGCGGTAATGGCGAAGGTTGCAGCGGGTCCGGTTGAACAGGTTCTTCTGGCACTTGTTGCTGCCAATTGAATTGCTCGGGTGCAATCGGATGATCTGGAGAGTTGGGAGGACCTAGAGGGCAGCCGATCGCAGTGCTATCTAGAATTGGACCTTGCTCGGCAACTTCAGCTTCCCTTGATGATGATCCGTCCCGAGAAACGTGTGTTCTTACTAGCCGGGGACGCTCTCCAAAAGCGTCGATGTCAAGCTCGTAATACTCGGGTTCTTCAGAATTTCTTACTCTCCATCTCATTTGCATGAAGACAGGATATGCTTGGACCGGTCTGCGAGACTTGGAGGGTGTCTGAGTTCGACAGAGTCAGAGTTGCCAGATGTTAAAAAAAAACGTCAGCAATGAAGTGAACATCAACACCTTCAATGCTGCTTATGCGGTGGGACTGGTCCCACCGGGCGTGCTAGAAAAGTATTGTTGGTTACAAATCTGCCATGAGGAAAGGATTTGGTGTCGTTGCGCCCTCAATTCGCCCAACAACTTGAAAGGCCGGAAGGAAGGGATGCCTTACGTGCCAATCTCCGGAGGAGGCCAGCTTTCTATGTAACTTTTCGGTTTCAAGATAAGAGAACTGGAAAGAAATAAAAGAGATAAGGGATAGAAACGGTGATATTCGACTTTGGGAAAGAACAAGCAGCACAGTCACTAACTAGCAACTAAACCAACAACAATCAAAACAATACGTGTAACAGAAACCAGCTATGAAATTCTTCCCTATGTATCCTTAAACATGTATTCCAGGCTCAGATAATTTCCAATGCTATGATCCAGAGTTCAGAATAACAACAATAAGAAAAATAAATGAGTAAATGCAGAAATGACACGAATAAGGCAGCATAAAAGAAAGAGACACAATTGGAGCCAAAGTATGGATTGTATTGAAGCAAACGGTCTTAGCTACAACAAATTTCTTTAGCAATACGTTCCCCTCCTTATTCCAATAGAATGAGCTGCTATTTATAGCAGAATTTCCCCCCAGATTACAATGTAGGCACATATACCCAATTCTGCAAAAGCTGCAAAAAGTGGCCAGGTTTGATCCTTGTCGGCCGTATCTGCATCTATAGTATGCTTTTCCTTGATTTTAGTATGGCCTCTGACAGATTGGGTAGCTGGGAGGAGACGGCTCATCAACGCGGTGGGTGTGGCGGTACTTTGCCTCAAATGCCTGCTACTGTTCGTCTTCAATGGTCACCCACTTTGCTGCTGAAGTATGGCCTTGGCTGTACTTGGATGAGCCCTTGTCCGAAAAACTTGACTTTGACCTCCGGAGACGTCAACTGCTTAGCCGGCAAGAAACGGGCGGGAAACACATCAAAAATGCTGAAAACGAAACACTGCTGCAACCACCTTGGAGCTGGCTGGCTGCCCCAAAACTGGACAAGGAAAAGATGCCCTGAAGCGCTCCAGGGAGAGTGATTTGCCCTCTAGCGCTGCCAGACGCCAGCGCTTTAGAGCGCATTTTAGTCCTCAACCAAAAACTGGCCGTCTTCATCTTTTTTACTAAGTTGCAGCAACTGGGCCAGTCGTGCGTCCATGGGGTCGAGGTCTTCCCTCTTATCATCCAACATCCAGAGTGCTGGCATTTCCACATGTGTAGGCAAGACTACCTCTTTCCCATACACCAATGAATACGGGGACCTCTTGATGGACTTTTTTATGGAGGTGCGGTCTGCCCATAGTGCCTGGTCGAGGAGTAGGTGCCAAGTCCGTTTGTTACTCTCCAGGGTTCTCTTTAGAATCTTCAGCAAATTTTTGTTAGTTGACTCGGCCAATCCATTCCCCTGCGGGTAGTAGTTGGAAGAGGCCTTCAAGTAGATCCCATACTTACTGGCGAACTCGCTGAGTCTGGCACCTATGAACCCTGGGCCGTTATCAATCACGATCGCGTCTGGAACCCCGAAGCGGGTGATCAACTTTTCCAAGAAGGCAATGACTACCTCCTGATCAACATGCTTTGTCGGGACTGCCTCGACCCACCAGGTGAAGTAATCCGTGGCCGTCAGTATATATTTGTGCCCTGTCGAGGAATTCGGCGATATCACCTCGATAAAGTCCAAGCCCCATTGCTGGAAAGGGGCTTCAACCTGAATCGGGTGCAGGGGCAAAGGAGCATTTTTGTTTCGGCCGGCATACTTCTGACACCTGTTGCACTTTCAGCTAACTGAGAATGCATCGACAAAAACTGTGGGCCAATAATAGCCCGCTCTGATTATTTTTAAGGTCGTTGGCCTTCCAGCCAAGTGGCCCACCGATATTCCGGAATGGAATTCATCGAGGATTTTTCCTTTTTTTGTTCCCCTAACACACCTTAGGAGAACCTCGTCAATGTTCCTAAAAAACAGCCCCTCTGGGCGCAATACATACCTGCGGGCCTGGAGTCTGAACCTCCTCCTCTGAGAAGCGTTGAGACGGTCTGGGCATCTCCCAGTGGTGAAGTACCTTTCTAGATCATCTTTCCAGTCATCGCCGTCTACAGATTGGTTGGCGAAGTTACCCTCTGACATTGGGTCTTCCCATTTGACAGGTTGTCACCTCCGTACCGGCACTCTTTGCGAGTCCTTGGCATAGCGCCCGACCGCGGACCCACGACCTCAATGTCGAACTCCTGGATCTTAGTGACCCAGCCAACCCTCTTGTTGCCCATCTCCCCTTGAACGATAAAATTCCTTATGTCTAGATGAACAACATATACCGTTGTCTTGCTCTAGGAGACGAAGTGTTGGAATTTCTTTAGGGACCTCATCACTGCGTGTACTTGCCTTTCAATAAATTTATACCTCTCTTCATGCGGCTGGATCACCTAGCTCAAGAATGCGATAGGGCGCTCCTCGCCGTCCTCTCCCTTCTATGTTAGGACTGTGACATAGCTTTCAGGCCCCCCGGCTACGTAAAGGATGAAGTCTTTCAAGTAGTCGGGGTTGACCAAGACAGGGGCCTGGGCAATCCGAGCCTTGATTTCTTCAAATGCCTTCTTTCTTTCCTCTGTCCAAGTAAACTCGGCGTCTTTCTTCAACAGTTCGCTCATCAGCTTGACAACCTGGGCGAAATCAGGCACGAATTTCCTCACAAAGTTGATCTGGCCGAAGAAATACTACAGGTCCTTGTTTGCCGGTAGTGGGATTTTGAGGAGGGCCTCTGCCCTGTCAGGGTCTACGGCAAGCTCTTTTTCTGAGATAACATGGCCCAACAATTTCCCTTCCTTTACCGCGAAGACAGACTTCTTCGGGTTTATGGATATGTCGAACTCCCGACATCTTTCGAATACTTGTCGCAGGTGTGAGGCATGTTCTTCTCTTTTGTGTGGAAACACCGTCATATCATCCAAATAGATGACAATAATTTTGTTCAGCAACTCACCGAATGCCAAATCCATGGCTCTCTGGAAAGTGGCCCTCACATTTGAGAGGCCAAAGAGCATACGCTGATAGGCGAACGTCCCCCATTTGGTGGTGAACGTCGGCTTATGTTGATCTTCATCCCTTACCCAAATCTGGTTATACCTAGAGAAACCGTCCAGGAGGGAGAAGCGTTGTGCTCCTGCCACTACGTGGAGGATCTGGTCAATTTGAGGGAGTCGGTAGTGATCCTTCAAAGAAGCCTGGTTCAGATTTCGGAAATCAATGCACAGGCGAATGTCTCCGTTTTTCTTTCTGACAGGAACCAAGTTGGCAACCCAGGAAGAATGCTTTATCGGGTAAATGATCTTTGCTTCAAGCATCTTGAGAAGCTCTGCCCTCATCAACACATCGATCCTGGGGTTGATCGGCCTCTGCTTCTGTCTGCAGGGTTTGACCCCCTCTTGTAATTCAATGGTATGTTGTATGACCTCCCGGTTGTACCTGTTGGTTACGAATCTGCCATGAGGAAAGGATTTGGTATAATGCGCCCCAAATTCGCCCACCAGATTGAAAGGCCGGAAGGAAGGAATGCCTTCCGCGCCAATCTTCGGAGAAGGCCGACTTCTGTGGGTTTTTAGTGTTTGAGATAAGAGTGCAGGGAAAGAGATAAAAGTGCAGAAAGAGAATCCAAATGTGATTGGAGTTGGGTGGGGGGAATAAGCAGCATGGCAACGATCAATCACCACTACTAACAGCATTCATATACAAAACACACATTGAAATTACAGCTATCATTCATCCTATTTATCCTCTATCTATGCATTCCAAGAATACTTGATCATTAAATACCAGAGTCCAGAGTTCAGTACAACAGTAAGCAATGATACAAGAAACATGAAGCAGAAATGACAAGGAGAGGCAGCATACAAAATGAAGACAGTAAGCAGAGCCAAGTATGTATCTTATATTAGAGGCAAACGCACAGCTACAATGGTTCCCTAGCAGTATATTCCCCTTCCACCCTTTACAATGAAAATGAGGGGGCTATTTATAGCCCCAGTTCCCCCCGATTACATTCACGGGCACAAGTCACAGACAAGACAATATCTGTCACAAGCGGCTGAATAGCTGCTGATGCTGACTCCTGTCGGCAAGGACTGTACCTGCGGCATGGTCTCCCTGAAAGCTGTACAGCTACGTGGCAGCGCGTTGGGTAGAACTTCAAATCGGCAGGAAATGAGGGTAGCTGTGGAAGATGGCACTTCACATCAGCCTTAAATGGTGGCAGTTGGCGTAGATAGTGCGGTCCATGCCTGTCCTTTTCCCGGTCATGTCTTGGCTCGAATCCCGAAGTTGGACACTTGTCGGATGCTGATGAATGACACGTGCCTGCCTTGAAAGGCAGTTTATCCAACTTCGCCCAGGATCAGAGCGGTGTCAGGTTGCGCAGGTGGAAAACAGCGCAGTTGGGAAGGCCTCCGTGCCTTAGTCATTTTTTTGGGCTTGTTTCCCCAACTGCGCACCGGTCAGAGGGCGCACCCCGACTTCGCTGCGAAGTCGGGTTGCGCACCGGTACTTTGCTGTCTTTACTGCTGTTCGGACTGCGCACCAGGAGGAGGGCGCACCCCGACTTCGCTGCGAAGTCGGGTTGCGCCCCAACACTTAGCTGATTTTTTGCCACTGATTTCCCAAGTGCGCCCAGGAAGAAGGGCGCACTCTGACTTCGCTGTGAAGTCGGAGTGTGCCTAGCTGTCTTTACTGCTGTTCGGACTGCGCACCAGGAGGAGGGCGCACCCCGACTTCGCTGCGAAGTCGGGTTGCGCCCCAACACTTAGCTGATTTTCTGCCACTGATTTCCCAAGTGCGCCCAGGAAGAAGGGCGCACCCCGACTTCGCTGCGAAGTCGGGTTGCGCCCTGCAGCGAAGTCGGGTTGCGCCCCAACACTTGGCTGATTTTCTGCCACTGATTTCCCAAGTGCGCCCAGGAAGAAGGGCGCACTCCGACTTCGCTGCGAAGTCGGGTTGCGCCCTGACACTTAGTCAAATTTCTCCTGCTTCTGTCTGCTTGCACACTTTGCATTCCCTACTGCGCTCCAATTAGAGGGCGCACTCCGACTTCGCTGCGAAGTCGGGTTGCGCCCTGACACTTAGAAATTTTCAGGGAACACTTGCTGGAAACTTTACTGGGGGAAGAAGAGGGAGGAAGGAGGAATGAAACTGCAAGGAAGAGGGAGGAAGGGAGAAATGAAGAAAGGGAAAAAGAGGAGGGAAGGAAAAGAGCAGCTCACTTAGAAAAACTGAAAACATGGCACCCCGTGCAAAATGTGGCAACAAGACTCCCTTTAGATCCTGATAGGACCATGTGACAATATCTGGATTTTCTCGGCACAGGGCCCGAATCTGCTCCAGCTCTTCAGGGGTACAATCTGCCCCAACCCTAATGACCTTCCCAGGCTCTAATTCGAGCTCTCTGTATTGCTTTTCATCAACCTTGATTCTGTGGGTGATTGCTCGGTCATTCTGGTCGAACAGACTCTCCAAAGTGATTAGTCCTTTTGGGACATGGTTATTTTTCAATTGTATCAACCCCTCATATTCCTCGTCATCAGGGTTTCTACCTTCGATTGTATTTGCTTCATGAATTAAAAAATTGATGATTTGCTCGTCATTGTCGAACACATGCCAGTGGGTGTCCCTATCAGGCACAGAAGGCCTGTAAATAGTTCTTACCGCCTTAGGGTTCTGCATCATGTCATCAGCCGAGGAGTATCTGGCTCCGATAGACGCTAAGACATCTGCGTGCTTGTTATTTTCCTGCGAGATAGCTTGAACATTTAGTGCCTCGAAGGACTCCAACAGGTCCCAAACCCTATTGCGGTACACCTTGAGATAGTGTTGTTTTGAGCACTTATTGGTGACTTGCTTGCAGACTAACTCGGAGTCTCCAAAAAATTGCAACTGCTTGATCCCTAGCTTCTCAGCCTTCTTCAAACCTAGGCACAGGGCTTCATACTCTGCCGCATTGTTGATGCAACTCCAGGCGAGCCTATAGCAGTAATCCTTTTGTTCTCCAAAGGGCGAAACCAAGAGAACCCTAGCCCTGGTGCCATTTTTTACATCGGGCACCGTCAAAGAGAAGCTTCCATTGCTCATCCGGGGCAGAGTCCTTGCTCTCCTACACTGCCTCCTTTGCTTTCTCAGGCTTGGTGATAGAATAACATCCTATCTTTGATTCAATCATGGCATTAAAGTCAGTCAGGGAGAACTCATCCTCCGTCTGAAGCTCTCCCAAGGATTCTTCTACCAGATCCACTTCCTTCAATTCTTCTGTCATCAGGTGAACTGATTCATCTTGTTGCCCCTCTTCGGCCATCTTCTCGATGAGGAAGGTGGAGGGTTTCTCATTGTAGATCTTCACTTTCCTTCCCTTGAATGGGACCTCCATGTGCGAGTAGTCCAGAGAGAGATAACCTCCCAGCTTAGCAGTGAACTCCCTTGAGAGGCACATGCTGAAGTATGGCTCGAGGTCAACAACTACGACCTCCTGGATTACAACAATCTGAGGCACCTTATGCAGCTGGATGGGGATATCTTTAATGATGCCTACTGTCTTCACAGGAGTGCCATCGAGTTGAAGAACACCTGGACTGCTCCACGTATATTCCATGCCCATCTCCTCGCAAACTGCCCTTGGCATGAC
The DNA here is from genome assembly GCA_028583015.1 of Wollemia nobilis. Classification (NCBI taxonomy): domain Eukaryota; kingdom Viridiplantae; phylum Streptophyta; class Pinopsida; order Araucariales; family Araucariaceae; genus Wollemia; species Wollemia nobilis. Next base: position 3,456,648 of record JAQPPZ010016675.1, read on the forward strand.
GGTGGTCGCTGCACCGGAATCAATCATGCAATTGTGCACGACCCACCCTTCCATCCGAAGGGACAGGTAGAACGGCGGTGGCCTGTTCTTTCCTGTGGCCTAGGTGGTCAGAGTCTGAGCTAGCACAGGTTGCGTTGGCTTTCCTCCCTTATTAGATTTCAACGATTCCTGTAACAAGTCAACCTGCCCAGGAAGTTGCAGAGCATCATAGAGACTTATCTTGGCAGGGTTTTCTTCAGCTCCTCAACTATGTTGTAAGCTGATGCAGTGGTGCTTCTGATTCTTTCGTGACTTCGTACTTAGTGCGGTATTGCTGTGTGGCTTCAACCCTCTGTCGCTTTATCAGTGATGGGTACTTGAGCTTCTCCCTAGCTTGCTCCCTGGTTTCACCTTGAGGTTGCAACACTGGGGCTTTCGTCAACAGGGGTTTTTCTTTCACCGGCGGGGGCAAAGGAACTTTATCTGGAGCTTTCGCTAGAGGCTGCTCCTCGCGGAGGGTGTACACCTTCAGTGGCTCCATCTGGGTTGCGTCTACCTCAATTCATTTCTTCCCATTTCTGGTAAGAATTGAAACTTGTTCATCTTTGGGGATCATGAGGTTACGGTCCGCCTCTCTGATCATGTTGACTTGCTCGCTGGGGACGCTGCTCGCCAACGTTTGAACGTAGTTCTGGTGCACCATGCAAGTGTCCTCCCCATGCGGGTCATTGCACGTGGAGCACCAGTACACATGGTCTAAGGTGCTCGGCTCTTCACTGTTCAGAATGGTAGCATTCCTCCCGAGAGGCCTACCAGCCTGAGCTGCTTGGTCTCTTGTAATTGTCGAAGGGGGATATCTCCTAGGCAGGAATTCTTGTTGAGCTTGCTTCTTCCTCATAACGGCCATCTCATTGGACAACGTCCTCACGGTAGAGTTAAGAGATTGCGCCTCTTGTAAAATTTTTGCTTGCGGGTCAACACTTGGAGGAGCCGGTAACGATAATGGCGCCATAGGTGGAGGCAAAGCTGGATATTGTGGGGGCGGAGGAAGCTATGGAACTGTGGGAGCGGGAAGTTGTGGAAAACTGGGTGCCTGACTCGGATTCCATGAGGGAATCGGGTACATGGAAGGTTTGGGAGGGAACTGAGTGGTCGTATTGGGGTACTGGTACTGAGGCAAATCGGGGAAGATTGGCATTGTCGGCTTTGGCGGGAGTTTGCCAATGGCGATCAAGTCGGCCTCTGCCTTCTGTGCCTGCGTATACAAATATGGGAAAGCGTTGACACCAGAGTAGCGGATATTCATACTGATATCAGAATTGAAGGATCTGAGGAAATAAAACGCCGCTTGCTCAGAGGTTGGGCAAAGGCCATCAGGGACTCTCTGCCAGGTTTGAGCAAATCTGACGTTGAAATCGGGGACCTCCTCCTGCGGATGCCTTTGAATTGTCGTGAACTAGTGAAGCAAGGAGTAAGGGTCTGCCGATTCGTTGAATCCTTTATCAACCTTTCTACCAGCTGATCCCAGGTGGCGATAGTGTCGGGCGGCAAGGATTGGTACCAGTACAAGAGTTTACCTCTAAGGGACAAGACTAGCAATCTCACCATAATGTTTTCTTCTGTGATACCGTGGATGGTAGCCAGAGTAGCAACATCCTGGACATGCTCGTACGCCGTTTTCCAGTACCATTGTAAGTAGGAATGGCTTTCAGCGCTACGGCTAGGATAGCGGCCTGTGCTGCCAGATTCAACGGCCCCGAATGGTTCCAGGCCGGGAACAGCCTGTGTGGGTTCAGCTGATGATTTTGCTGTTGCGCCATATTCGCGTTCGGATTTGGTTGTTGCAACAGCTGGTTTGGCTGAACAGGAACACCCGAAGCACCTAACTGAACGTTAGGTAGAACCGGAATGCCTTGATGATCTGGAGAATTTGGAGGATTCCGGGGGTAGCTAGTTGTCGTGCTGTCTGAAGTCAGATCTTGTTCAGCTACGATAACCTCCTGCGATGATGCTTTGTTCAGTGGAATATTCGGCCTGACTAGCCTAGGGTGTTTTCCCAGGGCACTGATGTCAATCTCGTAGTACTCGGTTTCTTCCTCTGCGTTTCTAGCTCTCCATCTCGTACGCATGAAGACGTGATTTTCTTTAGACTGGTCTTCGAGACTTGGAGTTATCCGAGTTCAACAAAGTCACCAAATGTTCAGATTTGACAGTACTGAGATGAACATCACTTCCTCAATACCGTTTACAAGGTGGAACGAGTGCGTCCCACTGGGCGTGCCAAAAAAAGTTGTTGGTTACGAATCTGCCACTAGGAAAGGGTTTGGTCTATCTATGCGCCCTAGACCCGCCCAACAGATTGAAAGGCCGGAAGGAAGGGATGCCTTCCGTGCCAATCTCTAGAGAAGGCTGGCTCCTTTACTACACTACGCTGGGTTTTAGATTAGGGAACTGGAAAGAGATTGGAAAAATGCTGAAAGAAATGAAAATAACTGAAAGAAATGGAAATGTAGGTAGTTCCAAGGGGAAGAACAAGCAACACAATCACTAACTTCTACTTAAACCAGCAACAATCAATATTATGAGTATAACAGAAACTAAAACTGAAACACATCCTGATATGTATCCTTCAAAATTCTAGATTTCGTTCTTAATCACACACTTAAATCCAGATTGCAGAATTCAAAGTATGCATATAAAAGAACAGAATTAACAGAAATAACAGAAGGCATCATACACAGAAAGAGTCCAAAATCAGAACCAGGAGTCTTAATATTGAAGCAGAGTCCAAGTACAACAGCTTTCTAGCAAGATGTTCCCCCCCTATTACATTACATTGAGTGGCCTTTTATAGAAGAATTTCCCCCTGATTACATTAATGTCCAAACCCTAAAACTGGCGGAGCAGCTGAGATTTGACCCCTGTCAGGTGACAGAGAATCCACAGGATTTGGCCCGCTCGTGCTTACAGCGGCTCCGGACGAGCGTTGTAGTTGAGACAACATGTCTCATTAATGCGGTTGGTGCAACTTGCCCTTTGGAGCTTTTTCGAGACCTGACATGGCCGTCCTGATGGGATGGGCTAGAGACTCGAACTCGTACGCCATGGATGCGCCTTAAATGCCCACCTACCTTCCTTCCCTGCTAGGATGCCCGTTCGGTTGCTGGAGTTCACCCGAAATAGGGCCTAAAGTTCGTTTGATTTGAGCCCAAAGCTCAGCGTCGCTGGGACTGAAGCCCAAAATTTGGGAGCTTGGGATTCCGAGGATCGCTCAAGCTTGGTGCGAGGCCGAGGTTCTCTGGAGAACCGATGCGAGGCTGAGAGTCGCTCGGAAATAGAGCGAAGTTGAGGTCTCCGTGCGTTAAAGTTTTTCATTGCCTAACGTTGTACTTCGCTCCTGGGGAAGAGCGAAGCTAAGTCTCGCTGCTCCTGAGGGCGAACTCGGGGCCTCTTTATCTTCGCAACCTTTTGAACGTTCAAACTGTGCTTCGCCCAAAAACTGGACGAAGCTGAGGTTTGCTCCCCTCTTGGAGCAAACCTGAGCTCTTTCAAACCTTAGCCAATCTCTTCATTGCTTAGGCCATCCTTCGCTTGAAAACTCGAGCGAGGCTGGGGCTCGCTGATTTTGGAGAGAACCTGAGGTTCCTCCGACCTTAACCATTTCTTCATGGCTTGGGCTGCAGTTCGCCCCGAAACTAGAGCGAAGTCGGGTTTCGGTGACTCCTGGAGCGAACTCGAGACACTTCATTCCTTAGTTATTTTTCACTGTCCAGGCTGTACTTCGCTTGAAAACTCGAGCGAAGCTGGGGCTCGCTGATTTTTGGAGCGAACCTGAGCTCACTTGTGCCTTAGCCAATTTGCTCCGAAAGCGAGCGACACCGAGATACGGCCCTCCAAGAGGGCGAAGCTGGGATCTTCCTTGTTTGCCTTAGTGCCTTGAGGATGCCAGGGGAGACTTTTCACCGAAGAAAGCTACGATTTCAGGAAACATTTGCAGTAACAGTTCAAAAATTTACCCCTTAGTCAAAATGTGGCAAAATCGACAACAGACACGTTTTGTAATTTGTACCTTCTCATATTATAAGCAGTACAAGATGTGTTTTGTCACTTTCATGTGTACTTTAAACTTGAGCCTTGTATGATGTCCTAACATGAATTACTGCTTTTATTGCAATATTTGATTTGCATAATGTTAATTCATTGTGATATGCATGAAAAAAACTTTTTTTCAATGAAAAATTGTGTTTTCTTTGGGGTTTTTTTTGCTGATTTTTCCCAATTCCTGATTTTTCCCGAGTCAATCATTTGCCGATTCTGAGCTTATTCCAAGTTTCTCTACTATGGTTGAAGCATAGTTGAGAAATTTGGAATCGGATCAAAATTGGCATGGAAAAAGAATCGGGAAAAATTTGGAATTGGAAAAAAAATTGGGAAAAATCAACAAGAAATCGACAAAAAAAAATCAGAAGAAAATGGAGTTTTTCATTGAAATAAAGCTTTTTTCATGCATATCATAGTTTTTTTTTAAACGATTCGCAAAAATCGGGATTCCAATGTAATTTGAAATGGCAACCCTGTTAAATCGGAAGAAATCAGATTTGATCGGGATTAAATTGGGATTTTCGTAACTATGGTTGAAAGGGCTGAGCAACTTGCAAAATAGTATGAAGAACCACAAATGAAGCCTTTGCAAAAAGGGAGGAGGAGCTCTTGACGAAGTTGGTAGAAATGGAACAGAAAGCCAACCGCTATGGTCTCTAATGGGACAAGTATCACAATTATGCCAATAGACTAAAGGATGAGAAAGAGGCATCGAAGCTACAGATTGCAAAAATGGGAGTACTTGTTCTAACACATCAACAGCCAAGTACGAGTCCACTAGAGTAGAGACGTATGTTGACCAAATCAAAGGGGAGGACAGATGTAGATGTCAGTTCTAGACATAAACAACAAAAAAAGAAGTAACACTGTTTGCAAAAGTGTTTGAGTGAAATATGCACTAACTTTTGGTCTGAGTGCAATGTAATTAAATAATTGGTCAAATGCCAATAAAATGTAATTGAAATGGAAATGATATGTTATAGTCGTCATAAGTCAAAGTGTAACATTTGCATAAAATGTAAAGTCGATAATATGTCAAATGTACGTCACAAGGGGGAATTAGTTATGCACTAGGTGTCCTGGAAGCCATTGCCAACAACGGCTAGGACTACGTTATAAAAAGGACCCCCCATTCATGGGTTCATACCATTATCATATGACAAGATCATTGCCATAGACAAAGCATAGGTGCAAGTGCATACGAGAGCATCTTGTGAGTCTATATACAAGTGCTATATTTTGTAATTACCGTACAAGCAAATTTTCAATGTAGTCTATTCATTCTCTATCTAAGTGTTGATGTTTGTTGATGATATTAATATGCTAGATCATTAGACTTGTGCATTGTCAAGGTGTTATGGTTTCAGGTTGGAAGACGCAGTTAGGTGTGCAGGTTGAAGGTTGCAATTAGGAGTGCAAGCCACAATCAACCATTGCCAACAACAGTTGTTGAGGAATCATTGTACCAGAATTGTCATCCTGTTGAGTGTAATCGCCATATTGAAGACTGTCATCTGGAGAACATGCCATTATGCCATCATGTGGATATTGTCATGTCGTCATGTTAATGTAATCTTGCTAATTGAGTTCAACTTGTTGTCTTATGCATTATCATCTGAGCAAACGATCATGTTGACAATGTTCAAGTGTTTTGACTGTAGACTTGTTGGCCTATAAACTCCGTCATTCTATCTTAATTGTTGGGAATCTCACCACCATGATATAGTTTTGATGCGCTACCCAAGGCCGAGATGACAGACTTTGAGGCCAATGCCAAAGACGAAGTGTATGAGCCCTTGCAACCAAGTCAATTCGGAGATAGCAAAAAAAAGAATAGTAGAGGGAGAAGAGTCTATGGAGAAACCCTATAGGTTGACATACCATGATCCATATGCTAGTATTGATGAAGGAAAATACTGGTATTCACTTGGTGCAGTGAGGAAGGAGGCTCATAGGTGTTACTTGTTTGGGCCACAAATTGATTCATGGTCCATCAATAGGGTGTGGACTTCTCAATTGCACAGGTTCCTGGTTCCTCAAGTTTGGGAGTGTCTAGGCCAATTTAGTATAAAATTCAGGATCATGAAAAACCGTCACCCGATCGATTCTTATTGGGGCACTTCCTCAACGTATCGAAGATGCCGCCGGAGATGCCAGATCACGAGAGCGCCACTGCGACCAGATCACCGAGGATGATTTTCGTTGATTCCACTTTGATCCGCTTTGGCAGAGATCATATACGTAATTAGATGCAGTTTCCGAGATACCGTATCGGAGATGCCGTATCAGGGATGCCGCAATCGGACAGAGATGCCTCGCGATACCGTAAAAGACCGGCGCCTTATAATCCCGGGCGAAGTTATAGAGTATTGCGCTTGGAGGTATGACAATGAAAACAAGATCATTCAGGTCTTATGAGATAATTGCGGGGCACAAATCTATATTTCAGCAAAAGCCATTAAAGAAATGATTTGTGTTGAAGCTAGGGATGGAGAATGGAAACCCTTTAATCCCAAGTCAAACATGATGTACTATGAAAGTTATGATAGGGGAATATGGGTTGAATTCTTTAGGATACAACTAGAGAAGCCAGAGCAAGCTAAGAATTTAGAGCTTCCATTGAGCATTGGCCAGTTCAAAGTTGATGCACAAATGGCTCTGTCTAGGATGGCCGCCCTTCTCAAACTATGATAGAATGGGGTGGTAGGATCACATAGCAATCTTGAATGGAATTCAAGAGTACTCCAAGCTACCTTAGCTGATACATTGCACAAAATACATCGCATGTTAGATGAGAATTCAGTTGGAAAATTTTCAAAATTTAGACACCTTAGGGTATTCAACTTATCTAATCTGGCTATTTATATATCAGAAGAAGGAATGGTTCCGCGAGCTACAATTAGATCAATTTGATGCAGAAGGGAAGCTGCAACCAATGTGTGATTTGGTTGAAATTCCTGTCAAGGGTGAAGGAAGGGATTGCAATGAGTTCTATGCCAAGGTATATAGTCCCATGGTGCAAGGGTTGGAAGGAGAAGTACCCATACTGTCCAAGTTTGCCAGAGCGTTACGCAGACCTTAGGGAAGAAAGTTGGGAGATTTCTACTTAGGGAGAAGCAATACTTTCATTTGGATATATGGATATTTGGGACAATCTTTTAAGTTACTGGTCTATGTATCCAATTATATTTGCAGCCTCGAAGTGGTTTGCCAGCTCAATTGTGTCAATCAAAAATTCTTCAAGGGACATAGAAAGACCACCTATACAAAGTGTCAGGAAAATACTTATTAAGGTTGAACACAAGAACTGCAATCAACATTTGGAAGAAAGGATAATGTAATTGGGTTTAAAGTGAATGTTTGATTTTTGGTCTTATGATCTAGACGTAGTGTTTGCACAAGTATTGAAGAACTGCAAAACAAAAAAGAAGTACGCTCATGAAAGGAAAGCCAATATTGAAGTTGAAAGGAACCTAGAGGAAGAGCTCATAGTGGCAAAAATGAACACTTTGATGGCATATGAAGAGGAGTTGGACAGATGGTAGAGAGAGCCATCGAAATGGCATGCTTTCAATGAAAAGGTCCAAATTGGTTTTGACCATGATAAAAAAGTCAATTCCATGATCTTTACAGTCATAGAAAAGCACAAGTGGGGTCTGGAGAATATGCTTGCATGGAGGCATACGCGCTTTGAACTTAAAGTAGTAAACGCTTCGATGGAGAAAGATGATCGATATCGGGAGTTTTAAGATATCTAGGACCAACATCATCCCAATGGAGAAATACTAGAAGGGGGAGATGCGCCTATAGCAATGGACAAAAGCACACCCGGGAAAGAAAAGGTGGGTTAATATAAAAGGACAAAGGGAGGTACTAACCAACCAAGGATAAGAGTAAAGTTTAACCCATCCCGAAGACAAGGATAAGCAAAGTGTTAAAAAGCATACAACAAAAAAGCAAAAGGGAAAGAGCAGATACCCGAATGACCATTGTACATCTAGGATGAAAAATCTAGAGAAGAAGGAGAAATACCTTAGGAGCCTTACCAGACGGGCATTGGAATAGATCAAGGAGCCTTTTTGAAGGTTGGAAGTGTCGTTTTTCAAGAGATGGCCCCTTTTGAGACAAGACAATTGTACATTGTTTTGCCAATGAAGAATTGGTTGAGTTAGGAGCAACCATTTTAGAGGCTCAAAATTATCCTAACCCCTCTTCTCATAATCCTCTCATGTCCACTTCACTCACATTTTCTTGTGTTCCCTATACTTCTTTTTTCCCACCTTCAAATCTTGCTTTTGATATCCCCCTCAATTCTTCTACTGTGCTCCATCAATTACCATCAAGCACAGCCATTCCAACAACAGGGGCGAATCTACTCACCACTCCTTCCCATAGATTTGTTTGTTAAACAATTGCCATCATCCATGTCAGTTACGCTAGAGGGGTGTAATGTCCCTTTCTTGGCGAGGCAGTTGCGTTGATGCATTCAGGAGATGTTTAGCCTGCACCGGGATTTGGTCAGATTTCAGATGCCAGTTTCTGGGAGTCTTCCTGAGTTTGGATGATGGACTTACTATTTTTAGTAAGTCAGCGATTAGGGTTTCTGGCCGAGCGGAAGGTGTAATAATATTCTTCGCCTTATTGGGTATCCAGATATCCCTTCGGTTGAGTGATTTTGGTCTTCCAGAGCTAGGAGTACAGAGACTTACTATTTTTAGTAAGTCAGTCACGGGGTTGAATGGCAGGAAACGGATGTTACGGATGAGTAGTTCGGCGAAATGGGTATCCGTTTCCATTTTCATATCTAGGATCTGACATTCAGAGACTGATTATTTTAATGCCCGAAGGTTATTAATGTATTAAATTAAATTATAATATGACTTTATAATGTTGGGCATTAATTTAATCTTAAAAGGGGTCATGTAACCACTTGAATTAAAGGGGATTTTATAAAGTTCATATTTCTAATGTCATAAAAGTGGTATGGTCTCCTTGGAAAGTAATAAGTGAAATATATTACAATTTATGGTAAAAAGAATGCCTTCAAGGTGCAACGTAGCATTTGGAAAGACAAATTATCCCACATTCAAGAAGTGAATGGATCAACCAGCTTTGGGAAAGGATAAAAGTGGCATTGAAGAGTTGATTGTGACATCTTTGGCTATTATTCTTGAAGCTTATTGTGTGAGACTTGCGGGTTGCAAGATTTCAGTCATTCCAGGCTTGTATTGTGACGAAAACCACATACAAGGACACCATATCTTGAGGTTGAAAGATACCTTTAGATTGGTTAATGAGCATTCATACTCAGTGGATGCAATTGAGCTGATAAAGGTGATATTTTCAGATATTGTTGAGCAGATTGGAGAGGGTTTGTTCCATTTCATTTGCACTTCACTCCTTCAGCTGGCCGTACCATCTAGGGCCAAAATAGAGCGATTTGGATGCACACTCAGCAATGGTTTGTCGAAGTTTGAGATCTACTTGCAACTACAGACCTAGCCGCCACCTTTTCTGCAGGTTCTGGAGACTTTCATTGGATTTTTGTAGTGTTTATTAGCAGTCGTACCTGCTCCTGGCATGGTCGTACATTTCTTGGGGGACGAGTTGCTTGCCTAGGTCCAAACGCCTAGTCTTTGGAGGATTTCTTACATGCTTTGTTATTGTCTCCAAAAAGGGTATTCAAAAACATAAGTTGAATGCTGGAGAAGTTCGTAAATTGGATTTTATGACAAAAAAATGAAGATTTTGTGTGCTGATGAACATTTCCAGATTTGTATCAGACCTTCACAATTCCGGGTATACTCCTTTTAATGCAATTTCCTTTATTGGGTTTGTTTATCTATATTGGAAGAAGCTAGTGTTCGAATTTGGTAGCATTTGGATTGATAGTTTTCAAGTTGTGATCAATTCTTGAGAGCTGCCCTGTTATTTCTGAGTATGCATGACAAATGTTTGTCAAAATGTCTTGTTGAAAATTCATGAGTTAATATGATATTTGAAAATTGGAGTTAGTACATTGAATGTTCATATGATCTCCAAACATACAAAAACACTGAATAACCCAAATCAACAAACAAGACACTCAAGTTTTCAGTTTGGAACCCAAGATCGAAACCTGGCTCTTTTGGTGGCAAATTTATTTGTCTTCGAAAAGGGGTAGGACGTTACAAGGGGCATGTACCTATTTTCTCTAAGCCCATAGTGTCCCCCGCACTTAGAAGAGAACAAATTGTAGCATCTACCAAACAAGCCTTCCCTCTTGCTTCTGCTTCACAACCTTCTTCATTTGATCACCATGTCATACTTACCCCTTGGATTGACACCACCTCAAATGTCCCATTCTATCATCTAGGATTAGAAACACCAGCTAGGTGTTTGAACTTTGACCAATTCCCAACCTTGAACATCCTGGATATGTTGAACCCAATACGCCTAACTTTGAAAACAAGAATGTCACAAACAGACCAAGAAGTTAGGTGTTATAAGTGACAGTTGGAGGAGATAATCAAGGAGTTGCACCAAATACAAGCAATCGTCGAGCATGAACGAAAAGTAGTTGCTCAATTCCGTGAACAGTTCGAAATAGCTGAAAAAAATTCAATAAGATCATTTATGAAAAGATTTTCTATTTTAAAATGTGGTCAATGCATTGATTGGTTGGCAAAACCCCACCTGATCATGGATCTTCTGCTTTAGCCTGACCTGGAGCATTTTCTTCAGTTGCATGATTTGTTTTTTTCCGAAAAAGGTTGTTTTGTGTGATTTTATTCAAAAACTTAAGTTCACATCTTAGAATCCATGACTTTTGGCCCAAAATAGGCTCCTCGAGGCTCGTGCTGCTCTTTTTAGCCTCTTCTTAGTCAGATCGGGTGATTTCTGCATTCCTAATCATGGATAGTTCACTTTCTGAGTTCCATCTTGCAGATTGATTACCCTGAGTACTCCATATCATCAATCGACCAAGTTCTTCCTTCCAATTCCTTTGTTTACTTGTTTCTCAGCCAACTAGTGGGCTCCTATATCATTCCTAACATCACCATGGATGAATCGGTGTGTTGAGAAGGCAGCTTCTTATATTTTTCCCAATTTTTCTGATTCTTGAATCTTATTGGTTTGTTGGCATCATTCGCGTGTCATCCTTCCTCTTCGATCGGCTGCTTATGGATTGGCAGCTCCTAGATCGACTGATTGGTGATCCAGGACTTTAACAAATTTTCCATCAAAAATTGTTTTCCACTTTACAGATTAGGGTCCTTTTGAGGCTGTTTTTCTGCCTGTAGTTTCACCCTTTCAGCTCTTTTTTGTCCTTCAACGTCTTATTTTGTTGGGATTGCTCTGCTTTTATTGGTGAATTCGTTGTTGAATCCATTTCTTCGACAGTAGTGGCACAAACACTACAGGACTCGTCAAGACTCTTGTCACATTTGAATTGCAAAGGGTCATATCAGATGTCTTTTATTTGTCTTATCGCTTTGCACCATGTATTTTATCTCGACATGTTTATTGCCATGATTTAAAAGTGCAAATGCAAATGGTTGTAGCCTCCTCTTGTTGCTGATGAAGGTCAAGGTAAGGATCAAGGATCTGCAAGTGATTTTTTTAAGCTTTTAGTTTTACTTGTTAAACAAATTTAAAACAGGCTAATAATCAGCCACAGATTTTAAAAATAGCAACAAACTTGTAAACTTCTATTTTTAATTCTTAAAATTGGATGAAAAAACACCTGCCTTCAAGTCCTGCCTGCATTCTAGTGCATGGGGTCTAAGCATTCCACTTCTGTCTGGTTCATGCTTCTGATTCCTACCAAACTGCGTTGCCCATTGCCATTCCATGCCACTGGACAGACTGTCTTTCAAGTCCTAAATTGATCCTGGCTTGTGTTGCTCTTGCCAATTGCTGTGTCTTCACTAGAGTCTTCACTCTTCCCTGTGTCAACATCAGGCTGCCATGTCTTTCCTGTGTCAATCTTCCCTGTGTGAAGTGGAGAGTTTGCTGGGGAAAGCATAGTGTGGAGTGTGTCCTGTGGAGCAAAGAGTGGAGAGTTGAGGATGCACAATGCAGCTTTAGCCTTTAGGGTTAAGCACATGTTCCTGCTTTGTTTTTCCTCAGAAAATTCAATTTTATTGAAAGATTGCAATTACAGTTTATATTTTTGAATTAACAGAAATGGTCCAAACCACATCAGACTTGTTTGGAAAGGCTGAAAAATTCAAACAGAACCCTGGTAACTCTGCTTCCGTCCATGTGATCCTATGTTGCAATGCAATGTAAATGGGGTCAAAGTCTTTATCATCTGCATATTGTTGCTATATAGAAATGACTGCAAACTGATACCAAATTGGTTTGTTTCTTCAATAGAATCCCAGCTTCTTTAAGTATTATCTTCGTAGGGGTATTTCCATATCCTTCTTTCTAGTAGAGAATAATTGAATACCTTTACTGTATAAATCAATACACAGAAAACAAGAGAGAATTGCTACAGGAGGAAGCAAAAAGAAAAACCAGCATAAAAAAGAAACGGATAAATAGTTTTGGCTTCAAAACCTCCAACTCTTCTCCATTGGCTCTTTCATTTATATTGAAGATTATTGAATTTTTCTTTCTTTTTGGGAGTATTGATCTCCAGCTGGCATTTGTAATGGAACACTTATAATAACAAAATCTCTCTCTCTCTCAATCAATGTCCTATGCCATCCCCTTTTACAAAGCTCTCTAGGTAGCTTACCTGCATTTAGGAGTTATGTACACTCATTGTCTTACGAGTGAAATCATAAGTTCTCGTTTTAGTGAATGAAATGAGTATTTTCATGTTGAAAAATGGTTTTAAATGACTTATCAGTGCTCTGATGTCAGATGAGTTTTTCTTTTTAGTGGTAAATATCTGCATATTTTTGTATTGATAGACTGTTCTGTAATGTGAGAGATTTGAGGACCAGGTGAATATGCACAAGAATTTTCAACATCCATGATTTAACTGGCTTTATCAGCATAACGTGATATCTGTATAGTGCTGATAACAGCGTATGTTGGACACTATTTGGATGAAGAAATACATTCTAAGCAGGAAGCAGTATCATCTATGTTTTAACTCATTTGTCTTATCAAAAATGTTGCTACTTGAGATCAAGATACATGATTGAACATGAGCATTATGCAGTAAGATTCTTGTCTTTTAAATCTCACAAGATATTTCCGGTTTACTGAGTAAAGTATGCTGTGAATTCCAACAGGATTTGATATTACACTTTTTGTTTAATGGAGCGCTCACACTGGGAAGCAAGAAGTTCTTGGATTTCTTTCCTGAGTACAAGTGTGCGGATGGAACAGTAAACAAGAAACGGAGTATGGCTGGCAAGGCATTTTCCAAACGGCCATGGAATAGAGAAGGAAGCTTCCTTGAAGTTTAGTAATGTTGAGTTAAATTAATTTTATCATCATAACCTTGGAAGGATTTGAGCATTTGATTCAATGCTGGCTTCCACCAAAAATATGATATATTCTTCTAACCCACTCATGAATTTGTTAGAAAATTTGGTTTATGTTGGCAGCTTCTGTCCCACTTCTGCACTGCACCTACATCATTCATCTAATGCATAGAAATATTTTGATAAAATCCCTTCATTTATTGCAACTTTTGATGTCTGATAAATATTAGATATCCATATCTTGCTCCTAGGTCCTTGGTGTTGGGTCTTGTTGGTACACAAGTGCATCCTCGTTGTTTTTTGATAGACCACCTCTGCATAGCTTCTCAGTGGATGCTCTTGTTCTCTCCAAGAGAGATAAACAAGGGCATTTGCATTGAGATTTTCAGTGTCTAATCTCCAATCCACATGGTCTTAGCCTAAAGCCTCTTTCCTCATATCTGCAGTGCTACTCAGATTTATATCTTTAGCCCAGTGGGGTTTCATGGGTTCATCAAACCTCCAGGGTATACTAGACTCCACTTGCCTTGCAGCCTAAGGGTCCGGCTTGCTCAGCTCAAATTTTGCTCCCATCAGCTTCTCATTAGACCACCATATTTCTCAGAAGGACCGTATTTGAAGGATCTGCTCCATCAAGTCTGAGATCAAGAACCATTTCCTTTCAGATGCTCACCCACCTATGAGATTAGAGGACGGTTCTTTTGTCTTTTTCTAGACACACTCGGCTCTCTCTGAACTCCTACAGCTTATGAGCACCGGAGATGCTTAGCCTCTTTCTCGGAGAGATATTCTACCTATGCCAAGGACCTTCCAGAGGGAATTGCACCAGATTGATCACTTTATACTTCCAACCTTCTGATATGAATAAGAAGAGGCCCCATGACCAGCTTCTAAGCTCATAAAATAGACCGACAAGGGGTCATAGACCCAGTGGCTCACATTGGCCTTAAGGCCACGATGTGATTTTTTTGAGGCTTTGAACAATGGAAGCACTTATATAAAGTGTCAGGTTTGATCCATGGAATTGTCCTTATGAACTTCTCTATTGGTTGCCATCCTGCAGGGTTCTAAGTTACTTCTTCTCTTTTGTTGTGGTATATTCCATGATTGGAATTCAGGTCCACGTTAATGCCTGTCTGCCTTGTTAGTGTAGTGTGTGTTTGTAAATAATCCCACATTAACTGTGTTATGGGACTTGAGTGGTTTATAAACCCTAATACTTGCCATACTCTTTGCCAATGGGGTAGCAGGCTTAAAGGTGCAAGTCCTTGGTCCCACTTTGTGGGATTCCTCACCCCTATTAAAAAGCTTAAAGGTGCAAGTCCTTGGTCCCACTTTATGGGATTCCTCACCCCTATTAAAAATCAAACCTGGGTCTCCTACTTGAAAGTCAAGGTAATTAACAGGTTCACATGTCATTTGATTGTAAATTATGTACTTTTTTTTAATTGGTTTTATAAGATTGAAATGGGTCCCACTTGTATTAAGTCATGATTACATGGAGGTATTACAACTTGACAATTATGCATGTATAGCCTGAAAATATTTGAACTTAGGTTTCTTCCTTGATATCATGCCATTTGATTTCTTTTAGGTTCACTCATAGGATTGAAAATAACTTCTTTTATTTTTATATTGAAGATGTTATACATGAGGACCCAAGACCACAAGGTTTGAACCCTTAACCTTGTCATAGCGAGGGCTCCCACTCACCACTCTACCAAGACTTCATGGTAATTGTAAATTATGTATTATATAAATGAAATAATAATTATTTCTTTTAAAAACCTTTATAACAAAGAAACCAAATCACTTTAATTCTTGTATATGACTTTTTGGATAGTTTTTACATTATTTTTTCTCTGTACACTCTACTTTATGGCATGAATGTTGTGGTTGCAGTCATTACATATAAAACTGAGTTTTCAAAGTATTTGATCTAGTGCGTTCTTTTTTAGACCTACGGTCAATTGTAGATATTATATATAAATTTTAAAAATTTAGCTTG
Organism: Wollemia nobilis; assembly: GCA_028583015.1. Classification (NCBI taxonomy): domain Eukaryota; kingdom Viridiplantae; phylum Streptophyta; class Pinopsida; order Araucariales; family Araucariaceae; genus Wollemia; species Wollemia nobilis. The sequence goes on from JAQPPZ010016675.1 coordinate 3,472,164, forward strand.
TGTAAGATATTAAATCTAGGTGTCATTCCATGCTTGGGAATATAAAGTACATGACAAAAATGGATATAAAAATAAGACTTTACTTGATGTCTTTTTGACTGTTTTAACCATACATTACTTATGTTTTTTTTTTGGTAAGTTGTAATTGTATTTCAGAGGGTTTTAACTGGGTCCCACTCCCAGATATACAAAAACTTCATCAGATTGAAAGTACATTCATGTTGCATAATCCTCTGCCTAGGAGGGATCAATCTACAACAGTCTAACCAATACCGTGCAGGGGATATGTTTGCCAAAATTCCCTCGTAGGGGATGTAGAAGCCGGTAATCAGGTGGTGCTTGCCCTCGCAGGGGGTACTGAAGCAAACCAAAAATAATCCATAGATATTCACTAGAGCCCTCGCAAGGGCTAACACAGGGAGACCCAACCGGGTGGTTAGCCCAACACTAGACCAGACATCGCCAAACATTGCATCAAAAACCCCAACAAACCTCAAAAACAATACAAAAAACCCACAGACCTGCAACAGCTCAAGGGTCAATCTCTAAGATGTCCTCTTCAGGATGGTCGACACTCTGATGGAGGGCATGCTTCAGAGCGGCACTGGCGCTTTCAAAGGCAATGATGAAACTCCGAAGAAACATTCGAGTGAGACGGTTGGAGATGCCAGAAGTGGGGGTTGAGTCCCCGCTGAGGTCTTCAATTTCCAGAGGAGAATTTTGACTGGATTCTGTTTTGGGCTTCTTTGCCCTGGAGGACTCGCGGACAGGGGTTGCCGCTTCTTTGATTTTAGCTTTACGTTTTCCCACCGAAGGCTTCTTGCTGGTGGGGGGTGGTTTTGGACGGGGGTGGGGCGGGTTTGGAAGGGTAAGGGGTTGGCTTGGAAGGGGAGGGAGTGGGGGTGGGGGGAGAGGGAATGGGTTTGGAAGGGGACGGAGATGGAATGGACGGGGAAGCAACAACAGCGCCTTTCCCGGAGGCCGGGGTGCTGGGAACTCCATCACTGGCCATAAGCTCACTCGAGATGGAATGAGCAGGGCTTTGGGGGGCTTGGGAAAAGGGGGGAACCTTGCAAAGGGGTAGCCGCAATGAGGGGATTAGCCAAAACATGATAGAAGATAACGGCGAAAAGCCCCTGGTGGGCAGGGGTACCTTTCTTGCGAGCAGCGGCTACAGAGAGACGCATAGACCGATAAAGGAATCTTGGAATGTTCATGGGTCTGTAACCTCGGATATGGTTGACAAGGGCAAGGTGGAAGCTTTCCATAGGCTTGTTGGGATCATCGCAGGCTAAGTACTGAATGAGGGGAATGGCAACAATTGGGAATGGGGGAAGGGATTGATGGTCCAGCGCATGGCCATCCCACGAGAAGTTCTAGTAGTTGGGGAAGCCTTCCAACTCAGGTTCCCAGCAATGTTTGTCTCGTCGGACAAGACGCCTTCCAACCGGCAACTCTGCAATCTCGCCAATCATCTTTGGAGTGACCTTGAAGCGCAGGTTCCTAACACAGACATGGTTGTTCGACCACGTGCGAACAAAGTCCTTCATGATGTCGTCCTTAGCTCCACGAAATTTCTATAATAGGGTGGTGAGTTGGGTGCCCTGCAGGTAAGCAGACGCTATGTTGTCTAGCTGGAGAGAGCTCGGTTCAAGGTAGGCCATGGTGGTAGAGGTGGGGACAGGAAGAGCGGTGGTGGATGAGGCCCACAGGACAGACTTGCAGAAGGGAGTGGCGTAGGCTGAGCTAAAAAGGGGAATTAAATAGGTCGGGGGAGGCGAACAGATCATGTCGGGCCTTACGGATGGGTGACAGGTGGACATGGGGATGCCACGTCGGGGATGGCGGGGATAAAGGGGCAGCCTAGGGACCATATCCATATAGGTGGAGGTGAAAACTTGGGTGAGGTTTGCAGACGTGGGAAGAAACGTGGAGGGGAAAGGGGGTGCGGCTGGAAACATGGTAGAGGTCGACGGCAAAGAGCGTTGGGACATCGCGGATGGAAAACCGCACTTTGACCTTGTTCGATGAGAACCAGCGGGGCAGCTAATCATCAGCGGGTGTTGGAGCACACATCGCGAGGCTCTAGGATAATGGGACACCCGATGTAAATCCTGCACATTATAGAAACAATAAACATTGGTTAGCGTGGATGGATTTGGAGTACCTGCCATGGTTGTATGACGTCGCAATTTGAAGGACATCTGGCGGGAAGAAGTCTTGCTACACGGAGATGGGTGTTTGCCCTAAGCCCAGGTTGGCCGGCCTGTCCGCAAGCCGATTGGCTTCTCTGAAAGTATGACTGGCTTCCACCTGGCAATGTTGATTTAAAAGCTTCCTGCTCTCTTGGATAAGGGATCTGATATTCCACGGAGGGAATTTGTTTGAAATGAGGTAGCCAATGATATTGAGAGAGTCCCCTTCGACATGGATCTTGGCACATGACCCCTTGATGAGGTGCAAACTTCGCCACAGGGCCCACGCCTCGGCCACATTGTTGGTCTGATGATAAAGATTCTCTCGCAAAATCCATAACTATCTTTCCTCCGTGATCCCCCGATCACTCCCCCCCGCCCAGCCAGCCCGGGATTTCCTTTTGATGCGCCATCGAAGTTTACTTTTATCCATCCCTCAGGAGGGGGAATCCAGTGAGCTTTGGTTCTGGGATGGATCGAGGGAGGGATTAAGGTGGGGATGAGGATGTTGAGGGAATTGATGATGCCAACCTCATTCTTGCTCAAGGGGGAGCTGGACCAGGGGATGAGATGGGAGTTTCAGAGGCGAATGAGATGGTTTTGGTGGCTAAGGAGGTGGAGTTGTAACGAGCGGAAGAAAAGACCCTACGGTTGCATTCGAGCCAACTTGCCAAATGAAATGGTGGAGACAAATTTTCCACAGGAAAGCTACTTTGGGGTTTCTGAAGGGAGCAGGCCATTGGATGAACATGTCCAATAGGGAGTTGGGGCGGGCCCAATGGATTTGAAAGGTGGTGAACAACTGGTCTAAGCCCTCCCTAGTGAACACACTCTAAAAGTAGGTGGTCAACGGATTCCCAGTTGGAGAAACAGAGGTGGCATCTGTTAGGGATAGGGATCCCTCTTTTCATAAGATTGTCTGTGATGAGGACCTTGTTTTGAATGGCTGTCCATGCAAAGAAACCATTTTTCGGGACGAGGCGTTTAACCCAAACTAACTTGAACGGAATGGTGGGGACCCGGGATTTGACTAACATGGAGTGGGCAGACTTGATTGTGAAATCCCCACTATCAGTTCCCGCCAAGATGGGGTAGTCTTGGGAGACTATGGTAGGGATGATGGTGGTTCTCAGCATCTTAGACAAAGTCCTACCAGTCTGCAAGAGGTGCTCTTTGTCCTCAGGGATAATCTTCCATGTGCCCCTATCTATGTAATGCATCACTTTGCTTCCTCATCTCCTTTCGAGACTTGGTCGAAGTCTGGACACCTCAGGCAGATCCTTGAGGGGTTTGTCTTTCAGCCACGTGTCTTCCCAAAAGTCTATGGAAGCACCTGAGCCTAGCTTCCATCGTGTCCCTCTCAGGATAAGAGGTTTCGTTTAACACCCCGCCAGAAAGCTGATCCATTTGTAGGGATGCTATTGTCCATAAGGGTTAAGTTTTTGAGATATTTGCTTTGAACAATGGTGACCCATTCTGCTTTGTAGATGATGAACAACTTCCATGCCTGTTTTGCTAGCAGGGCAATGTTTATGTTTGTTGATCTCCTCATGCCAAGTCCCCCTAAGTTCCTGGGTTGGCATACTTTGTCCCAACCGACAAGGTGGAATTTCTTCAAATTTTCTAGGTCGACCCACAAACCTTTTTTGCATTTGCTCAATTTTGGAATGAACCGAGGCAAGCGCTTTGAAGACTGACATGAAGTAGACCGGGATGCTTTGGAGGACTGCCACGGTGAGGGTTGCTTTGGCTTCTTGGGACAGGAGGGAGCCTTTCCAGGCAGCAAGCTTATGGTTGATCCTTTCAATGACGTTGTCCCACATCGATTCCTTCGGGTTCATGGTGAACAGAGGGAGACCCAGGTAGGAGGTGGGGAAGGTAGCGATACAACACTGGAGGATACGAGCAATTGTCCTTTGTCTGTGAGTGTTTAGGAAGTAACACTTACTATTGAGATAGTTGATATCTTGCCCTGCAACATAAGCGTAGGTATCAATGATTCCTTTGATGGATTTAGCTTGGACAACGGAGGCCGAAGTTGCAACAATAGTATCATCCACGAACTATTGGTGAGACAAGGGGGGAGAGTTGGAAGAAGCTTTGATACCTGACATGCCTGTCGAAGCCACGACCTGTTTGAAAGCTCTGCCCAGGGATTCAGCCAAAACGATGAAGAGGAAGGGGGATAGGGGATCTACCTGTCTGATCCCTCTAAGGCTAGGGAAATAACCTACAACAGACCCGTTGACCAGAACTGAGAACCAAGGAGAGGTGATGCATCCCTTTATGAGGTGAACCCAATCTGAGTGGAAGCCAAAACGAGCTAGCACTTTGAGAAGAAAAGTCTTGTCCACCCTATCAAAAGCCTTGCTAATGTCCAATTTCAGAAACATTGTCGCTTTCTTGTTGCACTTTGATGAATGGAGGGTTTCATGAAGAGATATGATGTTGTCGGTGATTGATCTGCCTTCGATAGAGCTTCCCTGGCACGGATCAATAATGAAGGGAATAATATTTTTGAGCCTAAGAGTTAGGGATTTGGCTAGGATCTTGTACAAGATGTTGCAAAGGCTGATAGGTCTAAAGTCATTCATAGATTTGCATTGGGGGTTTTTGGGAACCAAGGCGATGAATGTGGAATTTGTTCCTCGATGGATGGTTTTGGTTTTTTGGAGCTGCTTGATGGCATCACTCACATCCTTCCCAACTATGTCCCAGAAAGTTTGGAAAAACCTAGGGGGAAACCCATCTAGCCCAGGAGCCTTGTCAGCTTTCATGGAGAATAAAGTACATTTGATTTCTTTCTCAGAGAGGGGTTGAATCAGGGATTTGTTCATCTCAAGGGTGACCAAGGGGGGAATATTTTCAAGCAGGGCATCCTGGGCTACAATATTGGATGGATTTTCAGAGCCCATGATGTTTCTGAAGAAGGTGGCAGGCAGCTTCTTCTCCGATCCGGATGTTGTCCTGAGTGACAGAGCCATCCCTTAAGGTAAGTTCTCTAATCTTGTTAGTGCTTCTATTACGCAGAGTGGAAGCGTGGAAGAACCTGGTATTGGCATCCCCTTCTTTGAGCCACAGGGCTCGAGATTTTTGGCTCCAGAAGGTCTCCTCCTTGGCTAGGATGTTATGATAATCGGCGAGCAACTGCTTTTCTTCTTCCCTGAGCTGGTGGGTCCATTGATCATGCTAAGTTTGCTGCTCTAGATCTTTGAGTTTGCTTAACGTTTTTGCCTTGAGATCAAAAATGTCCCCGAAGACTTCCCTATTCCAGGTTTTCAGGTTATCTTTTATGATCTTAAGTTTGTGAGATACTCTGGACATAGCTGAACCAAGGACATGAGTCATCTATCAATCTTCAATCCGTTGTTTCAAATCTGGGTGTTGGATCCACATATTCTCAAACCTGAACGGGGTTGGGAAGGATGGAGCCTTATTTGAATCCAACAGGAGGGGGGAGTGATCAGAGCCAATCCTGGGAAGGGGGATCAGGGATGTGTCTCCAAACAGGGGAATGACCTATTGAGAGAGAAAAAACGGTCCAACTTAACCTGAATATGCTCAGCGTCCGCTCTTTTGTTACTCCAAGTGAACTGGTGGCCACGGATTTGAATATCCATGAGTTCATTTGCAGCGACAAAGGCCTGAAAGTCCACAATGCTTTTAGATGGGGAGGAAGCTCCTGTATCGCTCCAAATTTTTCGCATCCCTACCTTCAAGCTATTGGATCCGTGCCCGGAAGGAGGATGGGAAAAGGATGATGCGGTACCTCGGACGAGAGGACTTTACGAAGGTCCCGCCTCTCAAGGGAGGTGTATTTTGGTGATTTTTCGACGGATGGTGGGTTCACCAGGAAACATTTGGCGGCAGTTTCCACGCCTAGGTTTTGGAATGTGTTTTGATGAGTTCATTTTATCCTTAAGCATTCATCCTAGGTTTGGCCGAATGAATCTAACTTAATCTATATGAAAATGCAATTTAAATGAATACAACAAACAAAGTAGAAAGCAGAAAACAGAGAATTTGCAGGAGGCCAATGGAGATTACCTGATCCGGAAGTCTGAAGAAGTTTTTGATGCTTGAAGCAGTCTGGATCGTCTGGAATTCGACGTAATCGCCTGTAATCTGACAGAATCGTCCGAATCTGACAGATTCGTCTGAGACTGACAAAATCGTCTGAAATCGACGAATTCGTCAGAGACCTGCAAAACAGAGAACAGATGCAAAATACAAGAATTCCTACTGTGCAAACAGAGGCAAAATATGCCAAATAATAAACTGAATACTGAACAAAGTTTTAAAACAGAAATTAAAGTAAATTGCTATACTTTAATGGCAGATTATGAGCTTAACATGCAATCTAGACTAGATGGGTGAACTCCAGATGCAAAATAGAATAAAAACTAAATAGATTATCTAATTTGTAAAACAAAATAACTGAAACAAAGTTAAGAAAAGCAAACTCCAGGTACGGATTGCCTCGATGTGGACTGCAGTCGAGATCGTCTCGCATCAGTACGAGATCGTCTCGAATTTGACGAGATCGCCTCCGATCTTGACAGGTTCGTCGACGGCGATGGGTGCCGGCTCCGGTTGAAAATCGGTGGTGTACCCGCATAAAAACTGCTATAGGACTAGTGCAAAGATAAGATAGGTGTTTTAGTGCGGAGGGATTCAACTTGCAGATAAAATTCAACCGAGGGGGTTGGGGAGGGAATGTCCTAGAGTTTAAATAGGCATAGGGGAGTTGTTGGGAGGTTGGAGATCATCCCAATTTGGGAGATCTCCAACGGGGGAAGGGTCCCAACGGCGCAGACACGCTTCTACCCGAATTGGAGACCCGTTGGAATAGAGTCTATCTATGCAAATTCAGTTTTGCGACAAAATCGTCTGGACGTTCTAGTCCAGACGAAATCGTCAAATCTAGGGCGATATCGTCTGATCGGCGACGATATCGTCCAACGGTCAAAACAACCTCTAAAAATGGCACGGAAAAAGGGGAAACGGGTTTCTCGGCGGTTAACGGGCGGTTTGGGAGGTTAAATTTGAATTTAAATTTATTTACTAAGGTGAATGTAATTATTCCAATTTGACTGCGCCAATTTTAGGGTGCTACATTTTGCCCCCTCTTTAGCAAATTTTTCGAAGAAAATGCGTTAAAGAAGAGTTCTTCTCGATCTACGAGAAAGCAAAAATTATTCCCATTTTTAGGTGACGATTCTTGGTCGAATCGTACGACAGCTTACTATGGTGCCCCCTCCGTGTTTTTACCCAAATCGAACGTTTGAGGTAAAAACGCGAAAAAGCAAAAAATTATTGTTGAATAAAATTAAGAAAAATAGGGTAAAACCCTAATTCATTGTTACTGTTCATTTTACTGTTTTTAGAGCTCTGGAGCAAAAATGGTTGAGACAGCGCACAGATCTGCAGAGGTCCGACGCGGTCTACGGGTAAGGGTCTAAACTCAATTTAGATTGATTTAAGTTGCTTTTACATGCTTTCTAGATGAATTTTTAAGTGAATTTTGAGCATCGCGGCCGTTTTTGGCCGTCGACGTCATCGGGACGAAATCGTCCCGATTTCGACGAAATCGTCGAAATTTCGGCAATTTCGCCCCAGGGCGAAATCGTCGAAAGGGGGACGATTTCATCAAATTAGAGACGATTTCGAACTGCGAAATCGGAGACGATTATGCTCAAATTTGGGACGATATCGTCCAATAGTGGGCGATATCATCAATTGCAAAAAATTGATCTTTAATTTGCATTATTAATTACTGGAATTGTTTATTAATGATTGCTTGTTGTTTTGTTGTTTATGTTTGCAGAGAGGATTACTAAAAAGCAGAGAGTGGAAGTACGGCGGACTGAGAGACGACTTGGCCGCTCTCACCCAGGCAGAGCGGGATCTGCTGGCACAGGCCGGATTGTAGCATGTGGCAGAGATGCCGCAGGTTTCCACAGACATGGGGCTACTGACAGCCCTAGCAGAGAGATGGTATCCGGGGTCTTCATGTTTTCGGCTACCGACAGGGGAGATGACTCCCACACTGGAGGATGTATGGAGGATTTTGAGAATCCCCATACAAGGACGGATGATCACACCTGCGGCCAATCAGGGCCACGCGATGGGACGGCTATGCGGTGACCCGAGCTTCGCCCTGGAGAAGGGCAGAGTTAACATCGAGGCACTACGCCAGATGCCTGGGGCATCTAGACTCACACGGGTTCTGGCTGGGGTAGTTGGTGGACTTTTTCTGTGCCACCAGAGCGGGTGCAGGGTGCCGTGGATGCTGGCAGATGTGATCTGCAACATGCGGGACCACGGCTATAGGTTCTCATGGGGCAGCTTTGTACTATGCCGGCTGTACAAGATCCTTTACGGGGTCGTGTACAAGGGCAGGCGATGTCTGGTGATGACATCGCTACTACAGGTTTGGTGCTGGGAGCACATTGCGGTGCGGAGGCCGGTAGGGCTTCCACTGACAGGGGTAGACGGGGCACAGATGATGCCCCCATTCAGCCAGTGGATGGGGACAACGCAGGAGTAGCCGATGGCTACGATGCCTGGTATGCAGGCATCCGCCCTCCTCGGACGAAGAGGGCACAGGGTCCGATCCACGCAGTCGTGCGTCGGATAGGGAGGCGGCGCCAGGCGACGATAGAGGCAGCCCAGGGTCGCGACGGGAGAGATCAGAGGAGGCCACAGGCACAGGAGCGGCCGCGGTAGAGAGAGGGAGAGGAGGGAGGCGAGACCCCTATCTCCACAGAGGCCACCATCGCCCGATAAGGGCAAGGGCGTGGATATAGGAGAGAGTAGCGAGATGGCTACTCTCCGGGCAGAGAGAGATCGTCTACAGACTCAGGTGCAGACACTACAGGATGCAGCCGCACAACACCAGGCTGAGGTGTCGCAGCTGCGAGACGAGAATGCACGTCTCAGGGCACGGGGTGGAGGGGTGAGCACTCAGGAGCTGCTGCGGTCAGTTTCTCAGACCGCATTTTATCAGGCGCTATACTACCAGGCGGTGCCGGAGGGCCAGAGGGTACAGCTGCCGGCTGCCATAGCAGATCCGATCAGGACAGGGTCGTCGAGGAGCTCATCCCGATCGACGACGAGGACTTGCAGTACCACACATACTGCGATGGGACCACCTCGTCCTCCGCAGGGCGGGGGAGGAGATGAGGCTGAGAGCTCTAGGGGCTCTCGAGACACTGTTCAGAGGACACTTGATTGAGTATGCCAAGATATCGATTGTGGCATACCAATCTATCTGATATGATGTACATATATATTTTTGAGATATATATATATATATATATATATATATAGATGAGATATTTTTGGTCATATGACTTATGTTATGAGTATATTGATGATGCTTTGATTGATTGATTTTGATAATGCTTGTAATTATGTCGTTGGAAAAGAATTTATACCTTTTGATGTCATGCTGTAATATTGATGAAATAATCTGATGTAACAAATTGGTTGTTTGTGATGCAATGATTTGATAAAAGAAGAGGGGACTTTTAACAATAATTTCAAAGGACATTGTCGCTATTATAGACCATTTCATGGAGTCGCTGCTCACTCGGTCGTCAAGCTAATCCCATTTATAGAAATATTGTGAAAAGTGAAAGAGTGCTTAAGAGACTGTCTTAAGACTTTGTTGTGATGATGCAAATGATGATGATGATGATGGTTTGTTTTCAGATTTCCATAAAAATATTATGCATGAAATATTTGTAAAAAATGATTTTTGCTAGGCATAAATTCCTAAGTGTGATAAAATTGTTGAATAATTCCTTAGGATTTATACCGTCATTGCAAAATTGGAGGTTGACATAATGACATGAAATAATGAAAATGTGCATTCTTTTGAAAAGCAAAATTTGTGTAATAAAATGAAGTCATATGGTTTTTATGAGTTTTGATAAATGGGGGAATAAAAATTGTTACAATGGTTTGCGCTAGGCATAGAATATGTAGGTATAGACTTATACCATCATCACGAAAATCAAAGAAAATAGATAGTTTTATTGCATGATTGATTTTTGATGAACATAAAATATGAAAATGAGGACTTGCGCTAGGCATAAAATTCCAATTTTGGTTTTAGAACTATACCATCGTCACGAAAGTTGATATGATATATATGATATGTTTTGAAAGAAATTTGTGATTTTTCTATTATATAATTGTCTCTTTTTTTTTTAAATAATTAAACTTGATTATTCCAAACCAGTTGCAAAAATAATATTTCAAAGTATTTTGAAGACAAAAATTAGATTTATAAGGAATCCCATGTGCATATGTGCATTCATTTCCGATCTTGATTTATCCTAATGATAAACAAAATCTCTCAAATACAAATGTGTGTGCAATTGTATGGTTCATTTACCAGGTTTGAGCAAGATACTATGATACAAGTGATTTGAAGAAACCAAATAAGTGTTCATTAACCATGATGTAGATGCATATAACCATATTAGACTACTATGTAGGTCAGATTATCAAGAGCTAGCTAATCCATAAGCAGACATAGGTCTCGTACAAAAGAAGGTCGCTAATGTGACAGACATATCGCCACGCTAGGAGTTACCCAAGGCCAAGCGGAGTTGGGCACAAACCACCTGTTATGGGGCTTACCTCACGCTTTTCGAATAATTGAGAATTCCAGGGATTCAAGCTCATCAACCCTTCTTTTCTTTTCAAAGGGTAGGGAAAGGGATTTTATTGCTTTCTTGCTTTTGCTTTTGAACTTTGCTTATTTTTCTTTTGTATTTCTTTTGCTTGATAATGCTTGGAATATTGCTGAAATAACATTTTTCTTTTCTCTTTTTTCTTTCTTGAAATTTTTTTTTTTTCTATGCTAGGGATACTTGCTCAGATTAGCTGTAGAGCAAGGGATTTTTATTCGGGTAGGGGTGAGCTTGTCCTTTTGCCAATTCTCAAAGATTCTAGACCATGTGCATGATAGGATAGCAGGGGAAACTTTTCACCCAAGAAATCGGTTCTACTATGTAGCAAAACATGGAAATTACAAATATAATCATTTTATTGTGAAAAGATGTGCTTGGTTTAAGTAAATAACAAGATCAATTCTCTATGCTCAAACTTTATTTAATTGAATTTTGTGAACTTTGATGTAAGAGAGATTAGTAATCATGCCAGATAAAATCAAGATATTTATTTTTTTGTGAGTGTGCAAGTGAGGGATTCAAAATAAATGCTAATTGTATCCAAAATAAGTTAAAACAGATAACTGCAATAATTGTAAGAAAATATATATACATGATTTTTTTTTTTTTAGAAGTTGGGAGAATGTTGACTCTCTCTTTCTTCTTTATTTTGGTTTGGTTTCGAAAGAGTCAAGCATATAGCTGTTTTTATATTTTTATTTAGATTTTTGTTTTTGAGCAAAAAGAACTTAACAAGTGCTTTAAATAAATGCAATAGATAGTTTTGAAGATTTTTGGAGATTTATAAATGTTTTTGATGTTTTTGAATTTTTTTTTTTTTTATAAATTGAAAGAAATATAAGAGAGTAACTTTGAACAAATATATACACGGATGAAATGACCAAATTTATGCATAGTAACGTTTGAGATGTAAAATATTCATGGGTTCTTTAAGTTCTTTACCATCTAAGGTAGATAATTTATATGCTCCTGATTCAAATTTTGCAAGTAATGATATATGGTCCGAGCCAATTGGGCTCAAATTTACCTTTAAGTTCTTTGGTTGCATTTGTATTTTTTTGATTTTCTTTTAGAACAAGGTCGCCAATCTCAAAGGATCGATGACGAACTTTCTTATTATATGCTCTTTTAAGCTTGTCTTGGTATGCACGGAGATGCTCCAAAGCATTGATGTGTTTTTCATCTAGGAGTTCCAGCTGACTAAGTCTGCCAGCACGATATTCATCTCCTACTTCAGTGTCTTGAAGTAGCAGAGCCAAAGAAGGAACTTCCAATTCAAATGGAAAAACTGCTTCGGCACCATATACCAAAACAAATGGTGAAGTGCCCGTGGGAGTCCGAACACTAGTGCGATAAGCCCACAAGGCTGGATATAATTGAATATGCCAGTCGCGACCAGTTTTATTGACCAATCTTTTGAGAATTTTGATTAAAGTTTTGTTAGAAGCTTCTGCTTGACCATTACCCTGAGGATAATAGGGAGTGGACCAGCGGTGTTGAATCTTGTATTTTTGGCATAATTTTTTAACATCTTTATTTTTAAAAGGAGTTCCATTGTCAGAGATGAGATTGGCAGGAATTCCGAACCTGCAAATGATTTGATTAAAAATGAATTTAGAGACCTGTGAACTAGTGCAAGAAGCTAAAGGCATAGCTTCAACCCACTTCGTGAAATACTCAGTGGCAGTGATGATGAACTTGTGTCCATCAGAAGACACAGGATTGATTTTACCAATAATATCCAAGCCCCATTTAGAAAAGGGCCAAGGAGACGAAATAGCCTGCAGCTCTTGTGCAGGCGCATGGACAAGGTCAGCATGTTTTTGACACTTGTCGCAATGATGCACATACTCGTGTGCATCCGTTTCTATGGTAGGCCAAAAGTATCCTATCCGAAGGAGCTTTTTAGCAATGATACTACCACTAAAGTGTCCTCCACAAGATCCATCGTGGGCTTCACTCAAGGCTGATTTAGATTCTTCTAAATTTAAACATCTTAATAGGATACCTTCAAAAGATCTCCTATACAAAGTATTGCCAATTATTACAAATCGACTTGCTCGTCGACGTAATAACCGATGCTGGTTTCTATTAGAATTAGCAGGGAAAGTCCCATTTTGGAGAAAATCAAATATGTCTGTATACCAAGGTTCAGGAGTAGTTTCATTGATTAGAAACACATCCAAAGGCTCTAAGCATGACTTATTTGAAGCGGGTTCCTAGAGTCGACGAATGATGATAGTGGCATATTCGTCGTCTAACTCCAAGGGCAAGAGGGATGCAGCTGCGGCCATAGCATCACCTGCACGGTTGCTAGTTCGAGGAATGGCTTCCAAAGTAACTTGATCAAACAAGGACATTAGTTGTAAAACATAGGCCTTATATGGGCGAAGTTTATCATCTCTGGTCTGATAGACTTCATTAATTTGGTTTATAACTAATTGGGAATCCCCAAAAACTAAGAGGCTTTTTATTTTTAGCGCTAAAGCAGCTCGTAATCCAAGGATTAGAGCTTCATACTCAGCAGTATTGTTGGTGCAAGCAAAGGTCAGTTTGAAAGACAGAGGAATAGGATGTTTTTGCGGAGATATTAAAATAATACCCGCACTCGCCCCACTCATACATCGGGCTCCATCAAAGTATAAGGACCAGTGTTCAGGATGGTCCGCCTCTAATTGAAGGCATTCATCGAGAAACTCGATGATGAGAGGATGAGTAGACTCTAAGGGTGCAGCAGCTAATTGATCTGCTATGATTTGACCCTTAACAGACTTCTGTCCTATGAAGGTGAGATCAAACTCGCTTAAAGCAAGAACCCACTTGGCTGTGCGACCCGATAAATAAGGTCGACTCATGAGATATCTTAAAGGATCATATTTGGCAATGACATACGTTTTTTGGCTAAGCATGTAATGTCGTAATTTTTGCATAGAATACAAGACTGCTAGACATAACTTCTCTAACGCTGTATAGCGGGTTTCATAACTGACGAAAGTTCGGCTAATGTAATAATTAGCACGTTCCCGCTTTTCATCATCAAGTTGAGCTAACATAGCCCCTAAGGCAGAATCTGAAGCAGAAATATATAGAAGAAATGGGCGATCAGATTTAGGCGGTGAAAGCACTGGAGGGTTAAGGAGATATTGTTTGAGAAGTTCAAAAGCTTCTCTACATTCTGTGTCCCAATTAAAGGGGACATCCTTCTTAAGGAGCTTAAGAAAGGGACCAGTTTTGTCCGCCAGCTTATCAATGAAGCGACGGATAGCTTGAAGTTTACCTTGTAAACTTCGTAGTTCAGAGATATTAGTGGGTGCGGGCATATCAGTGATGGCCGCAATTTTGAGAGGGTCAATTTCGATACCATGTAAAGAAACTAAAACCCCTAATAGTTTGTCGGATTTAACTCCGAATATGCATTTTGTTGGATTTAATCGAATGAGATATTCTCGTAATCGATTAAAAACTTTTCTTAAATCATCTAAATGATTATTTTCAATAAGAGAGCGAGCTATAATATCATCTACATAATCATGTAAGATATCATGCATCATATCATGAAAAATGTAGGTCATAGCCCGTTGATAAGTTGCACCGGCGTTCTTTAAGCCAAATGGCATCACTTTCTAGGAAAAGGTACCCCAGGGGGTAATAAAGGTTGTTTTAGCCTGGTCTTCAGGAGCTATCCTGATCTGATTATAACCGGAGAATCCATCCATTAAGGACATCATCCCACTTCCGACAGTGAAGTCGATAATTTGATCCATATTTGGAAGAGGAAAGTCATCTTTAGGGCATGCAGCGTTAATATCTCTAAAATCGGTGCAAACCCTAACTTTGGTAGCTTCTTTCTTAGTGACTGGAACTACATTTGAGATCCATTCAAGCATAATCAATAGCTTGTATGAAGATAACATTCAGGAGTTTTTCTAACTCCCCTTTGACTAGCAGAGCCACTTTGGGATGCATTTTTCTAAGTTTTTGTTTAACCGGTTTAGCATCCGGATGGACCACTAGATGGTGCATGACGACATAAGGGTCTAGACCTGGCATATCTTCATATGTCCAAGTGAAGACATCTTCATACTCTTTAAAGAATGCAATGTATTGTTCTTGTTTGTCTTGACTTAGTTCTGCTCCAATATTGATTATGTGAGGATTATCCTCAGTTCCAATATTAATTTTAATGACATTTTCTACCTCCATGTGTAGATCTCTTTCAAAATTAGGTGGGGCGGGTGAAACGCCCAACTCTTGTAATTCTTGTAAAGTTAATTTAGATAAGTCATCTTGAGGATTAGTGGTCTCAAGCTGAGCTATGGTTGGTAGAGAACCATCAAAATAGAATCCATTGTGCAACATCTCTTCAATAGAGACATCATGGAAGATATCTCCTTCCAATTCTTCATCGGGGTCAGCAATCATTTCGGGGTAGGCTATGGATAGCATGTTGCATGAAAATGACTGATTTTTAAGAGGCAAATCAACATGCCTATCCAAATAATCTTGATAGCATATGAGGTGATCATCATCCTCAAAAGGAAAGGGTTGTCCCTTACTAGGAAATAAGCCCACACCACAGCGGGCAGGCCACGGTTCTACCTCGAAAGGTTCTTTCATGCCATTTTGGAAAGGTCCTAAGCCTTTCCCTTTATATCCCATTTTAAGCATCATGGGTTTAGCTTTAACATAATCATTGGTAAAATAATAGCGAGCGTATCCCTCATGATGAGTTTTGATATTCCGAGGGATTCTTCCCAGTCATATCCTTTATAAATGAAGGCACAACTCCCGACTTGGTAAGTACTTCCCATAGGTTGTGGGAGGCCCAAAGTACGAGGAGAGGGCGGCAAATTATTTAAAAGGTTTGAATCTTGCATGAAAGCATTCATTTTTTCTGATATTAAGGTTGTAGATAAATCTGGTAAAAGTTCATCAGAAAGGGCATAAGATGTAGAAGGTTTATTACTTATGTCTTGAGATGTGGAAGGTATGATGGATGTGTCTAAAGGTTTTAAATTTATAGGAATAATAGTTGAAGGATTAGTTGTAGATTTGAGATCCTTTTGAGATTCTAAAATTTGTTTAGAAGGTTGTTGGTCTATATAGGAAGATGAAGTTAATGGAGGAGGAATAGATGAAGTTATGGGTTTATGTTTCACAGTTTTAGATGAAAAAGAAGAACTAGAATGTGTGGATGACGAGAGCGAGGCAAAATTGCACTCCAACAGGTTCTGCCAAAGCACACATATCAAAATGTCTAGGGTCACCATGAATAGTGACCAACTGATTTTTAAACTCAAATTTCACACATTGGGGTGTAAAGTTGACGGGACTGCTCACATGGCGTTAATCCAAGGGCGACCCAAAAGTATATTGTACGATGCTGGGCAATGTACAATAAACACGGTTGTTTCTAGGGTTCTAGGACCAACTTGTAATGGGAGGGTAATGACTCCACACGTTTCTTGTGTTTCTTCATTAAAAGCTTTGATAATCATATCAGTTTTCTTCATTTCATCACTTCTAAAACCAAATCGTTGGTAGAAGTCAAAGGTGCAAATGTTTAGAGAGGAGCCATTATCAATCAGGACTCGTTTGACGACTACATCTCCAATTAGAGCAGTAATGTACAAGGGATTATCCTTGTGTAAACTGTGTTGTGGGATATCTTTATCCCGAAAGTCAATACAATCAATCTCTCGAGTGATGATAGTATTGGCCATAGCTTCAGGTTGAATGTTTTGAGGTACCATCATTTGGCTCAATGTAAGCATCAACTCATCCCTATGTGTGGGAGAGGATCTTAATAAATCTAGAAGGGAGATTCTAGCCGTGGTATTAGACAATTGCTCATTAATGCTATAAGGGGGTTTGGGTTGAACAATAGAAGCATGATTTCCTTTATTGGGATTTTTCAGAACGAATGGAGCTGATCCATCATTCTGGTTTGGTTCTTGTTGAGAATTTTGAGCTTGTTGTCGAGTAACGACTCCGATGGTACCTACAATGTTATAGTGCCGACGTTGAAACGGTCTCGGTTGAGAATTTATGGCTTGTTCATAGGGAAGGACTACATTAGAAGAAGGTCGAGTAGTGACTCTTCTAGGAAATGGTTCTTCTGGAACATTAGCATATGTGATAGGTTGAATAGGATCTAATTCGTTTTCAGAACTATTCGATTGAATAGTGTCTACTTCACTTTCACTATCTGACTCTATATCACTAGAATTAGAAGTTTGAAAATTATGTAAGGGCCTGGTTGTAACCATTGAAAATTATGTAAGGGCCTGGTTGTAACCAGGGATAAGGTTGTGTCAAATGTTTGAGAATCCTGAACAGGTAATTGTCCGCTAATGGTTCCTACATATCGGGTAGGAGGGGGAACATTATGATGTTCGATTTGATTGGCTACCTCTTTACCATGTCGTGGTAAAGGGTGTTGAAATATGTCCAAAGTTTGATTGGCATTTTGATTTTGATTTTGGGGAACTGTCTTTTGAGTATTATTAGGAGGGTTTTGTTTGGGTTGGAAGGCTTGCACTTCCATTTCATTATTGTCAATCAAATCTTGTATTTTATGTTTCAATCTCTTACAAGCATTGGTAGAATGTCTAGGTCCTCTATGAAAGTCAGTGCAAATCAGCTCTATATCCGGGTATACTTGGGTCAGGTTCCTAGATAGCTGGTAATTGGATTAAACCTCTTTCAAGCAGTTGAGGTAAAATGTTTGACAAGGGTTGGTTTAATCTAGTGAATTCTCGAGGAGGCTTATCAGGAGGTTTCAATATGAATTTTTCTGTTGTCTTTGTTGTATTGACATTAGCAACATTTTTCTTGTCAGTGACTCCGTCACCGACAACCTCGTTTGTTTTTATATTGATTTCTAGATGTTTTCTCATCATCCTTCTTCCTAAGTTGGCCTCTCCTAATGAGGGCATCTTCTACTCTTCGAGCTAAGTCTATAGCTTGATCGAAGGTAGTCAAAGTAGTTGTTGCTAGCTCATAAGAGAGTTGTTCTTGTAAATTATTGATGAAAATGTCTAGCATTTCCCTATAGGGTAGCACAAAGTGCAGTTTTCCTATCAATTGCCTCCATCTAGCCAAGAAATCAGCAAAACATTCATCTTTATCTTGTTTTAAATTGTATAGGTCTTTAATAGTTACATGTCTCTCGATGTAGGCACTAAATTGATGAACAAATGATTTAGCTGTTTCTTCAAAGTTTCTTAAGGAGTGAGTGGGCAATTGATAGTACCACTCTAATGCCATTCCACCTAAACTTTTGGGGAACATTTTTAGTAATAGCAAGTCGCCATGCGATATGTCGTGACATGCTATCCTAAACATGCGAAGATGTTCTATGGGATCTTCGGTTCCTTTATATATAGGCAGGACAGGCATGGGAAAATGTTTAGGGTATGGTTGAGCTACCACTATGGGATCCAATGGTTGGCTACAAATCTCTCGATAATTGTACGAGGGACGGTAGGGATCTATCTCTGGTCCATACGTGAAGCCAATTGTTTCACCATAGCTTCCAGATTACTAGTTTGCCCCCCATATTGATTCGGTAGGGCATTGACATGAGTTTTATGGGCATAGGATGGAGGAACATGCAGATTAGATGCCATGTTACTATTGTGTAAAACTTTAGTAGGAAAAATGTTATGGAGGAATTTTGAAGTTGGATTATGTTGTGTTCCAGATTGTTGAAAATTTGTATTTAGCTTTGTTTTAGATTTCTATTTATTTAAAGCATTTTGTTCAATAGTTTGGCGGAACAAAGTAGTGAAGGGAATTTTCTTTTGTGCAGGAGTGGTTTTAGGTTGAGTAACAGGTTCCTTAGGAGGTTGGGTAACTTGTTGTTTTGACATGGCTTGGGCTATAGTGACCATATCCGTATTGGATGGTCCACCCTTATCACTCTCTTGATCAACAAAAGATAAAGGATTAGTGTGTATATCAAGCGCCCGTTCTATAGCCGCTTGAGCGTCACTAACTTCCCCTCTATCAATACGGACTGCTACATTAAGGATGTCGATATTCTTATTGAGAAATTTTTGAAAATGTTCTGCGTTGTCAAAAGTGATGCCCCCATTGGGAGTTATTCTAGGGGACGAGGATTCATTCTCTTTAACACTTCCTTCTTGTTCCTTATCTTCACCTAAGTCTTTATCTGACTGACCTAGAGTTTCTCCTTCCATATTTGTATCTCCAAGAAGGACATTTGGGTTTTCAGTTGTATCTTGCAACCAATCTTCTCCTTCCCCTAAATTTTCTTTACCATTCCTAAGTCTAGTCATGGTGCTAAGTTTTGATTTCAGCAATATATATATATATATATATATATATATATATTATATATATATATATGCAACAAATTAAAAGGTATATATTTATATATACCTAATGCAATATTTGAAATGAAATGTTTAAGTTTTTACTATGTTGTTTTTTTTTTTTTAGTTTTCTTTAAATTTTTGAAATAATACAATAAAGACAACAAATGAAACAATAAATGCACGCAATAATAATAAAACTCAAAGTAAATGAACTAATCTTCTATGAATAACTTATGAATATCATTAATAGGTTCAAGTTGTTCAGGGGTCATGAAATGTTCTTCTTCAAATTGAAAGTTTTCTTTTAAGAATTTGATGAAAAGGGCTATGGTGATATTATCTGTCTCAGATGCTGGTTGATAGAAGTAAAGCTCATGGCAATACTCTCGATATAGCATAGCACGCGGAATTCTATTCCATATTTCCCTATCTGTAAGAACAACCTCTTGGTCTTCTACAAGGCCTAGGAATCGGTGTACAATGTCTACGTTCTCGAGGTATTCCTCAAAGCTGAACAACTCTGAAGATACTAAAGCTCTCCTATAGGCTAACCATCTATGGCAGGCTCTCTGAAGTTCATGATAGAACACTAATTGATGAGGATCCAGGATTCTATCCAAGACTAGCCTCTTGATCTGTTTAAGTTGTGTGGACCTAGATGAAATAAGCCTAAGTCTCCTATCAAGTTCGTCCCACAAGGATTGATTTCTACTTGTTTCAGGGATATTAAGGACAGAATTAACTTCTATAGCTGCCAATTGGTTTTCTACATTTATAGTAACTCGCTAACCTCTTTTTAGGAGCTACCATCTAAACATGATTTTGAACCTTAAATGTTTTAAAATGCATCTAAGTTTTAGTTGTTCTATTTTTTTGTTTGTTTTTGTTTTTGGTTTTCAAAAGGTTATGATGCATTCACGTCGGGTTCACCAAAATGTATCACTCCAAATTTTTCGCATCCCTACCTTCAGGCTATTGGATCCGTGCCCGGAAGGAGGATGGGAAAATGATGGTGTGATACCTCGGACGAGAGGACTTTACGAAGGTCCTGCCTCTCAAGGGAGGTGTATTTTGGTGATTTTTCGATGGATGGTGGGTTCACCAGGAAACATTTAGCGGCAGTTTCCATGCCTAGGTTTTGGAATGTGTTTTGATGAGTTCATTTTATCCTTAAACATTCATCCTAGGTTTGGCCGAATGAATCTAACTTAATCTATATGAAAGTGCAATTTAAATGAATGCAGCAAACAGAGTAGAAAGCATAAAACAGAGAATTTGTAGGAGGCCAATGGAGATTACCTGATCCGGAAGTCTAAAGAAGTTTATGATGCTTGAAGCAGTCTGGATTGTCTGGAATTCGACGTAATCGCCTGTAATCTGACAGAATCGTCCGAATTTGACAGATTCGTTTGAGACTGACAAAATCGTCTGAAATCTGACGAATTCGTCAGAGACCTGCAAAACAAAGAACATATGCAAAATACAAGAATTCCTACTGTGCAAACAGAGGCAAAATATGCCAAATAATAAACTGAATACTGAACAAAGTTTAAAAACAGAAATTAAAGTAAATTGCTATACTTTAATGGCAGATTATGAGCTTAAAATGCAATCTAGACTAGATGGGTGAACTCCAGATGCAAAATAGAATAAAAAATAAATAGATTATCTAATTTGTAAAACAAAATAACTGAAGCAAAGTTAAGAAAAGCAAAATCCAAGCATTGATTGCCTCGATGTGGACTGCAGTCGAGATCGTCTCGCATCAGTACGAGATCTTCTCGAATTTGACAGGATCGCCTCCGATCTTGACAGGTTCGTCGGCGACGATGGGTGCTGGCTCCGATTGAAAATCAGTGGTGTACCTGCATAAAAACTGCTATAGGACTAGTGCAAAGATAAGATGAAGGTGTTTTAGTGCAGAGGGATTCAACTTGCAGATAAAATTCAGCCAAGGGTTTGGAGGGAATGTCCTAGAGTTTAAATAGGCATAGGGGAGTTGTTGGGAGGTTGGAGATCATCCCAATTTGGGAGATCTCCAACGGGGGAAGGGTCCCAACGGCACAGACACGCTTCTGCCCGAATTGGAGACCCATTGGAACAGAGTCTATCTATGCAAATTTAGTTTTGCGACAAAATCGTCTGGACGTTCTAGTCCAGACGAAATTGTCAAATCTGGGGCGATATCGTCTGATCGACGACGATATCGTCCAACGGTCAAAACAACCTCTAAAAATGGCGCGAAAAAAGGGGAAACGGGTTTCTCGACGGTTAACGGGTGGTTTGGGAGGTTAAATTTGAATTTAAATTTATTTACTAAGGTGAATGTAATTATTTCAATTTGACTGCACCAATTTTAGGGTGCTACAGCTCCCCCTTGTCAGAATGGAAGAGAGGATAATTGAAGTCTCCTGCAATCATCCATGGGAGTTGGGAGAAGGCATCCTTAATGAGGTATAGGGACTTCCACATATTGAATCTCTCCATAGGATTATTTGGGGCGTAGATGTTGGACAACGCCCAAGTGAATTTGTTTTATTTGCAATAAAACATTATGTTTAAGGTTCTGCTAGAGCTGGATATGACTTTGCCTTCGACCTTCTCAGGGTCCCATAGACACAACAGACCTCCTACAGATCCCTCCACTGGGGATGAAGCCATTGTCCAGTCTTCCAAATTTTTTGGACTACGCTGTGAGTTTTGTCAGCGTCAGTTTTCGTTTCTTAAAGGATGAGTATAGAGGGTTTGTACTCTTTCTTGGCAGTTTGATCTAACCTTTGTTTGCTCATGCTATTAAGACCTTTGATGTTCCAGGAGAGGATCTTCAATTAGAAACTTTGGCAGGTTTCTTGCCTCCCTTGGTGGAAATGGAGGGAGGTTTGGGATTTTTCGTTGCATCCTTTGCCTGCGTGAACAAGGCTGAACTTAGGGTTAGTTGTACTCCATTGGCAACTTGGTCATCCGTTTCCTTCTTGCTTTGCTCATAGGTGGTGGGTTGACCTCTTTTTCTTTCACCCCATGTATCAATGGGGCCTTTCATGCTTTTGGTGATGATAGAGCTAATATCTGTCCTGGACTGAGTGGGACTAAAAGCATCCTCCTGAGAGTCGGGGTTGGATTTAGAAGGGGAAAGAGGTTCTTCCGAGGGGAAACCAGCTGCAGAATGGGGGGAGGGTTGATCTGCAACAAGGGGTTCGGGAGGGGATCGTCCTAGGATGAGGGTGGTGGAGAGGAAAAGGGGATGGAAGGCCCAGACTTGGAGGGAGAGGGATGAGGGTGGGGAATGGTGGAGGGTTGGAGCTCAAGGAGGGAAACAGAGGGAAGAACTTCATCATTAGAGCCGCTTAATTCTATTGGGAAATGCGAACATGGAACATACCTGGCCTGCAACTAAAGAGGGGTTGGTGGACAGTAGGTCCTCGATAGCGGCCTGCTTTCCTTTGTCGTTGGTCAGTCTACGATTACCAGGTCCTCTGGATCGGTCGAAGCGTTCTCCCGTCTGGTGCTACTGGGGAGGGGGGGACCCTTAGAGCTTGGTGCTTCCTGCTGGGGCTTGAGGGATGGGCATTGAGCTCGAAGGTGTCCCTGGGTCTTGCATTCGATGCAGAATGATGGTTTATTTTTGTACTCGATAGCTTGGAACCAGTGAAAATCCCCATAGATGAGGTTTATGCGGGTTGGAAGCTGTGAAGCAAGGTTGGCATTGACACATATTCGAGCATAAGCCATGCGGGACCTGGCTTTAGTTGCAGGGTCAAGAGCGACCATGTCCCCGATGTATGTTCCAATCCACCCTAGGATGTCCTCGTGGAAAAATTGGATGGGGATATCGGGGAGGCGAATCCAGATTGGAGCAATATTGATATCTTGGGTTTGGGGATTGAAATCTTGCTTCCATTTTGTCACAAATAGAATTTTCCTCCCATAAAACTAGGGGCCCCCGATGAGGATTTGGGCATAGTAGTTCTGATTTTTTAAGCATATCAGGAAGAAACCTCGTGAGAGGGCCACAATCTGAAGGTTCCCTGTTGTGCGCCATTTGAATCTGGCCCATCTTCTTATGGATTCCATGTCAGGTCTCCCTCCCACGAACTTGCCGACCAGGGAGAGTAATTCTGAAGAGAGTTTGTCTGCCATGAGAGAGACTGGGAGGACCATATTTTCCCCATTGGTGATCACGGGGGGATGGTTAGGGTTACTAGAGGGGCCGGGTTTAGCCGTCCCTAATACCTTCTCTAGGTAAGTTGTCCCGCCCGGGTCCGGGTCAGGGTTTGTGGGAGCATCCTCCAAGGGAGGGATCTCGCCTTGCTCCAGATCCCCATAAGATGCTTGGGGAATCTCGCTCGCAGTTGCAGAGGGAGTTGTGGACGCCATCATTTTTCCAAGAATCTTAATTTTTAATTATGATAGTAATAACCATACATTACGTATGTTATCTATGGATGATTAATGTTCTTTTCATTTTTCCAATGTAACAAAACGCTATATATATATATATATATATATAAGCTCACACACACCATGTCCTACCGTGGTTTGAACCTGGTTTGCCAATAACTTTTTTAGTTAGTAAGCTATCTCAAATAAGAAAATAAGGTTATGCTCTTTAACATCAATCAATATGCCACACATTATAACATACAAGCATACCTTATTATATAATGTTTTTATTAGTAGCTCTCCTTATAATATGAAAATTCTCAGAGTAATTACTAAAGAATAATCTTGAGCTTCAAGTGAATTCGAACGAGGCAACCATTAGCCAAGATGGACACCTAAACGGTATTCTCCTTTGGGATTGAAATACACATTACATAGGTAGGATCATCTAAAATGAACCAACTTGACTTTGTCATGGACCACCAAGCACAAAATGATGGAGTTTGACTTGCCACATGTTTATCACATATTTTGTGATGCATATGTTGTGTAGCTTGTTGACATTCTTGCTCCAAATGTTCTATAGGTAAACTTATCTTCTATAAATTCTAAAAATTACCCTTAAGTTGCTCTTAACCCTTAAAATAGAGGAAGTAATTCAACCTTTCAAAGAGGAATATGTATAACATATTGAAATAAAATTATTAAATAAATATAAAAATAACTCATTAACAAAAAAAAACAAGTTAATGTACAACATTTTATCAAATTCAACTAAGAAGCATAATATCTAGAAGTTTCATAAGAATTATCTTTTTGTTTGTACAGTGTGCTTTTTAGTTTCAATGCATTAAATTTTTGTATAAACAAACAATAATATGAAAATATGTCGTCATTTATGGTTTATTTTTTATTGAAGCTTTAATTTTTTAAAATAATCCATAGCTCATTGTATTTGTTTCTTCTATATATCTACTCTTAGAACTTGTACTTAATTACCTGTAAACTTAAGAAAGTAATTGGATTAATCTTCATTTTACAAATATGTATACATTTTTATAGAAGTAAAAAATAATATATATAGTAATATTCATGTATTTAATGTAGAAACTAAAAATGATAAGTTTTTAATTAAAATGATGCAAATAATGATATTATAATAAATAGGCAAGAACAACAAGCACCATATGAAACAATCAAAATAAGGAAACAACAAGAAATGACTGCTCAGTCAATGGATTAGGAAACATTGTTTAACCTTTGGAATCTAAAGAGGCGATAAAATTGTGGAGACTTGCAAAAAATTGTGGAGACTTGCAAACCATTCCCATCATAAATATGTGCAACCAAAAATGTGCCCTCAATAGATAATGCATGATAATAGGTCTAGAATAGAGTCCTACCCCAACCTTAGCCATGACAAAACAATAAACACTCCCTTTTGGCTAAAGTATGCCTTGTGCAACTCTTGACAATGCATGTCATAATGAGCATATTCATTACTTATTTTGGTAAGGCTCTCTTGCACCTTATGCATACAAAGTGATAATGAGTTTGCTTTGAATTCTTGAGTAGTTGTAGTGTTACATGTCATATATGCAACATTTCCTACAAATTCACTATGAAGCAATTATTTCATTTGGGGTCTTATGCTCACTATATATCAAGTTTGATATCTCATATGCTTGCATCTTAATGTTAGCAATCAGGATATCCAAAGGTGGACAGTCATGTTCAAAGCATGTGTGGTTTACCATTGTCATTTATTGTTGATTTTGTCTTTTTTGCTATCCACAAAATTGGCAAAAAGTCGTTAAGGCTTTTATATGTGCCTATGAAGTGTATTTTGGGATTGAGGTGTTATAATTGAGTGAACCAAGATTCTTCATGAATATGGCTACCCGTTGCCCATCTAAAATTAGCATGGTCTAATCCCAAGCCAATTGAAAAACATCCATGTTTGGAGAGAGTTACCTATAATGTATGTTGGAAGTAAAATAAAGGTCTAAGATGGAAAAAAAAAATATTCTTCTCTAGTTAGTGTCTCTTTGGTTAAGAGTTGCAAGCTATTTTGTATAATCAATTATTAGCATCATTTTAGAGATGAAGAAAAAATCTCCTTCTTAATGATTCTAACTCAAAACAAATTTTTAAAAGATATCTCCTTTCTACATATGTAAATGAAACTTTATCTAACGATTTCAAAGTATAAATTCAAATTTCATTTTTGTATAGTATTCATATTTTACCATAGGTATCCTATGTAATTTACATAAACAAAAGTTAACACATCATCACATGCTTATATTATGTTGGTTTCATGAAGTCACAACAAAATCAATTATAATACTTCCTAGGTTGTACATTATTGTATAAGAAGACAACATCAAAGTTTTCCTTATTTGAATTAAATCATGAAGAAGATTGAACTTGTATTCCCTACCACCCACCAAGTCCTACATACACCTCTAGGCTTACATTTTATTCATATATCAGAGATGCAAAGTGCCATAGGTTTTTATGTTAGATATAGGTAACAAATGGTGCACAATAATTCTAAGACATCATAGACATATTGTATACATAAACTAATCCACTTTTTCTCAAGGTTCCTTCAGCCCTTAGAGGATGTAAGCTTTTGTGGAGTATCCTAGCTCCACTCCACATTTCTTTGTCAAAGCAAAACTCCAAATTGACCCTTTAGATCCTTGGAGTGTTAGTAAAATGATGCTATTCTCATAGGTTAATGAAATTCCAAAATCAATAAATCAATTACATCAATATCAATATCATCAAATATATCATGAATCCCTCAAATGAACATCAATATCACATAAATTCACACTCAGAGCTTTTATTGATCAAAACTCAAGCAATGCATAAAGCAAAGATTATTCGAATTACAATTTGCATGGTTTTGTCTCTAATATAAGAATACATTAGACTCTTGACATTATATGACTCTTGGCTTTTGCTCTCCTCAAACTCTCTGGAGAATTTCAAGTCCCACATATTATAAAGACAAGCATATCATGATTGCATAACTCCCTACTTCTAGAGTAGACACATCACACTCATTACTCTTCACTTCCTAACTAGACACCTCACACACTTAACTACATGACACATGTACGCTCTACCAACTTGACACATACTTTATACATAAAATCAAACTCACACTCTGATCTAGATATTTACAATGGGGCCAAATAATGTAATACATTCAACACCCCTGTGTATTACATTATCTGGTGTGAAGGCTTCTTGCCTTCAATCTCTCAGTCTTCTTGTCCTCCAGTTTTGGCTATGGCATTGTTTGTGATGCAGGCTATGCTCAATTGACTTGTTCCTTATTCTTTTGAAGAAGTTATATTCTTTTGCCATAAAAATTTATGTTCAATATAAAATTTCTTTTGATGTTGCTCCTGTGGCAAAAGTTGATTTAAAATATTTTGTGATATATAATCACATCCAATGCAAATACCCACTCTTTTGAGATCTCATGGCTTCAATTTTATTTTGTCTCTTAATAAGTCATTTTTTATTACCATTAATATATTTGAACTCCATAGTTCTTCATTTATTAAGCAATTGGGATATTGAGATGAGATTATTTGCCATGTCAGGAACATATAATGCATCTTCTAATGTGCATTCAAAATATGGTAGGCTAAGAGTGATATTTCTTGATCCTTGTACATGATAAATCTTGTCATCTACTATCTTCATTAGTATGTTTGTTTTAACTTGAATTTATTCGAACCAATAAAAAATTATTGTCGTGTGATGGCTTGCCCTTGAATCAATGTACCATGAATCATCTCCATATTCTATACTTGATTTTGATTGTATTTCCCATGGTTTATTATATCTTGCTACATGTCTATGACAATATCTGTCTTTGAAAGTTTATTTTCATGAAGCCTAATCTTTTAAATCTGTATGAACTTTATGTACCCATTTTGAATAAACTTAATTCCTTCGATGTGAGATTCCTTATTGCTACCAAATTCAAATTTTATTTTTTATTTTTTTCTTCAATTATATTTTCAATTTTCAATCAATGTTTCATAATTTTATTCTTTAATTTCAATCACTTCGTCAAATCAATTCTTCAATTATTAACTTAATCCTTCTTATATCTCCCAATCAATTTAATTCTTCAAATTCAATTTAATCACTCATGAATTCTTCTTCTATCTCCCAATTAATCAATAATAAATTCAATTCTTTAAATTTTTAATCAATTTAATATCCTTTAGTAATCAATTTATGAATTCATTATTTCATCAATTCAGATTTCAATCATTCAATTTATCAATTTCTCCCTTCCAATTATCAATTCAATCAAATCATCAATTTAATTCCTTCAATTATTTTTTTAATATGTTTTTAATTCCTTCAATTATAATTCATTCCTTTCAATTATTAATTCATGAAGTCATTCATCAAAATCTTTAATTCTCCAATCAAATAATTAATTAATCAATTCATTATAGTTCCCATTCAATCACTTTGAAAAATAATTTAATTTAATCTTCTTATCACTCCAAATTAATTTAATCCAAAAAATTAAAATCTTCAAAGATGTGTGTGCCCGAATGTTAACGAATGCAACATTTATGGTTTACCTGATATAGTGCAATTCTCTCAAACGTCTCATCAACTATTTATCCGCATAGTAACATCTCTTGCCAGACAATAATAAGATTATAGCTCCCTTCTAATTTTACACTCAGTTGTTTTAATCTCTTTGTGCTTTGTTCTCCAACGGGCTCCAATGCAACAAATTGCAACATAAATTATTCCTTCTCCTTACATCCATAGGCTTCAGATTTGAATGCTTCCAGGTTTCAAAGCTTGTCTCTATATCTTCAAAACTCTAGCACTCATCTCCAAGCTACGTCCTTAGGCTACATCCTCCAATCACGTTCTAAAGCTATGTCCTCCAAGTAGCACTCTCCAAAGGTTGCATCCTTCAAGCAACGCTCCTATGGCTTTGACTAGCTTCCAGCCTTATGTCCAACTTTATTTCTAGTTGCTCCAAACTTATAATCCCTTCTCCATCAATCAATAATCTATCCTTCACCAATCAACAAATGTAGTCCAAATATTTCCTCCTTGCAACTATTTTACTTAAAGTGGATCAATCCAAGCTCACTCATAGTGTCTTTGATACCACTATTAGCAAAATGATGCTATTCTCACAAGTTAATAAAATTACAAAATCAATCACATCAATATCAATATCATCAATATATCATGAATCCATCAAATGAACATCAATATCACATAAAATCACACTAAAAGCTTTTATTGATCAAAACTCAAGCAATGCATAAATCAAAGCTTATTCAAATTACAATTTGCATGGCTTTGTCTCTAATATAAAGATACATGAGACTTGACATTATATGACTCTTGGCTTTTGCTCTCCTCAAAATCTCTGGAGAACTTGAATCTTCATATTTCTCTCTTACATAATAAGTCCCACATATTGCATAAAGACAAAGTATATCATGATTGCATATAACTCCCTACTTCTAAACTAGACACATCACACTCATAACTCTTCACTTCCTAACTAGACACCTCACACACTTAACTACATGACACATGCACACTCTTACTAACTTGACACATACTTTATACATAAAATCAAATAATGTAATACCTCCAACACCCCTGTGTATTACATTATTTGGTGTGAAGGTGTCTTGCCTTCAATATCTCAGTATTCTTGTCCTCCAGTTCTAGCTATGACATTGTTTGTAATGTTGGTTATGCTCAATTGAATTGTTCCCTATTATTTTGCCATAAAGTTTTTATGTTCGATATAATATTTCTTTTGATGTTGCTCTTGTGGCAAAAGTTGATTTAAATTTTTTTGTGATAATATAATCACATCCAATGCAAATATCCCACTCTTGTGAGATCCCATGGCTTCAATTTTGTTTTGTATCTTAATAAGTCATTTCTTATTAACATTAATATATTTGAACTCCATGGTTCTTCATTTTTTAAGCAATTGGGATATTGAGACGAGATTATTTGCTATGTCAGGAACATATAATACATATTTTAATGTGCATTCAAAATATGGTAGGATAAGAGTGACATTTCTTTGTCCTCGTACATGATAAATCTTGTCATCTTCTATCTTCATTAGTATGTTTATTTTAAATTGAATTAAGTCGAACCAATAAAAAATTTCTATCGTGTGATGGCTTACCCCTGAATCAATGTACCATGAATCATATCCATGTTCTATACTTGATTTTGATTGTATTTCCCATGGCTTATCATATCTTGCTACATGTTTGTGGCAATATCTTTTTCTTTGAAAGTTTATTTTCATGAAGCCTAGTCCTTTAAATCTGTATGATCTTGATGTACTCATTTTGAACAAATTTAATTCCTTCGATGTGGGATTCCTTATTGCTCCCAAATTCAAAATTTTCTTTTTTATTTCTTTCTTTAATTATCTTTTCAATTTTCAATCAATGTATCATACTATTCTTCTTTAATTTCAATCACTTCATCAAATCAAATCTTCAATTATTAACTTAATGCTTCTTATATATCCCAATCAATTTCATTCTTCAAATTCAATTTAATCGCTCATGAACTCTTCTTCTATCTCCCAATTAATCAATCAATAATTCAATTCTTTAAATTTTTAATCAATTTAATATCCTTTAGTCATCAATTTATGAATTCATTATTTCATCAATTCAACTTCTTTTATCTCCCAATTTCAATCATTCAATTTATCAATTTATCTCTTCCAATTATCAATTCAATCAAATCATCAAGTAATTCCTTCAATTATAATTCATTCCTTTCAATCATTAATTCATCGTCATTCATCAAATTCTTTAATTCTCCAATCAAATAATTAATTAATAAATTCCTTATAATTCTCATTCAATCACTTTTCAAAAAAAATTTAATTTAATCTTCTTATCACTCAAAATTTATTCAATCCAGAAAATTAGAATCTTCAAAGATGTGTGTGCCCAAATATTAATAAATGCAACAATTATGGTTTACCTTATATAGTGCAATTCTCTCTAACGTCTCATCAACTATTTATCCGCGTAGTAACGTCTCTTTCCAGGCATTAATCAGACTATAACTCCCTTATAATTTTACACTCAAGCATTTTAATCTCTTTATGCTTTGTTCTCTAGCAAGCTTCAATGTAGTAAATTGCAACATGACTTCTTTTCTTCTCCTTACGTCCATAAGCTTCATATTTTAATGCTTCCAAGTTTCAAAGCTTATCTCTATATCTTCAAAATTATAGCACTCATCTCCAAGTTATGTCCTTAGGCTATGTCCTCCAAGTAGTGTCCTCTAATCACGTTTTACAACTATCCTTCAAGTAGCACTCTCCAAAGGCTACGTCCTCCAAGCAACGTTCCTATGGCTTTGGCTGGCTTTTAACCTTATGTCCAGCTTTATTTTTAGCTGCTACAAACTTATAATCCTTTATCCACCAATCAATAATCTCTCCTTCACCAATCAACAAATGTTATCCAAATCTTTCCTTCCTACAACAATTTTACTTAAAGTGGATCAATCTAGGCTCACTCATAGTGGCTTTGATACCACTATTAGCAAAATGATGCTATTCTCATAGGTTTATGAAATTTCAAAATCAATTACATCAATATCAATATCATCAAATATATCATGAATCCCTCAAATGAACATCAATATCACATAAATTCACAATAAGAGCTTTTATTGATCAAAACTCAAGCAATACATAAAGCAAAGTTTATTCAAATTACAATTTGCATGGCTTTGTCTCTAATATAAAGATACATGAGACTTTTGACATTTTATGACTCTTGGCTTTTGCTCTTCTCAAAATATCTGGAGAACTTGACTCTTCATATTCCTATCTTACACAATAAGTCTCATATATTACATAAAGATAAAGTATCTCATGATTGTATATAACTTCCTACTTCTGGAGTAGACACATCACACTCATAACTCTTCACTTCCTAACTAGACATCTCACACTACTACTAACTTGACACATGTACACTCCTACTAACTCGACACATACTTTATACATAAAATCAAACTCACACTCTAATGCAATACCTCCAATATGGAGAAGTTCCAAAATATCTTTAGGACTCCAACTAATTCTTAGTTCATTCACTAAAAGGGCAACACTCTGAAACACCATAAAGCAGATCCATCCCCGCTCACTATTTCAAAATGAACCTCTCAAAATCCATTCCTATACGAGAGATGGAAGTTGTCAATCCATTAGACATGGCCATAAGAAAGCTACCACTTAAAATACACCCATAATCATGAAACCTTGAGAAATAATGACCAATACTTAGCAAAAAATTTAATATATTTTTCTCATTTTAATGGTTGTATATCCCACAACTAAATTTCAAGAATGGGATATGAAAATCCCTTGCCATGCAACATATATATTATCATCTTATATAGGTTGCACCAACATTAGGGTTCATTGATATTTGATCACAATGCTCCAATTTTGGGACCTTAACACTTTTACCTAGGTGCATTGGCATTCTTCCATACTTATGAATAATAGGAAATTATCACAATGCACTACCTATAAATTCAACATAGCTAACGTACACAACCTATTACACAAAAACAAAATATTTTCAAATCTACATGAATACATAATGAGTTCATTGTATATTTGTCAAATTGAGGTAAGTGAACTTATGAGGTGCTCATACAACATATGCAATATGGAACAAAATTTATGAATTCCTAACTAATCATACCTAAAATTCATAGCTCTAGCCTCTAATAATTTCTAGACATTGATAAAATCTATAGAATATATGAGAAAACAAATACTTTTATTGTTCTTTATTATTTGTACCTATAACTAATTCACATAATTGAAAATGACATTAATTTACACAATACAGTTGAAAGTAAGCATTCTTCATAAAACAAGAAATAAATATGCATCCATACAACTAAAAGGAATAAAAATATACTTAAATCAACATCAATGTCATATTATAATCATGCAACTAAATTAAATAGAAAGAAATTAAAAATATAAAAAGTTAACCATTCTATATAATTTATACATTCTCCAATTTTTTTATTAAATCTACTTAACAAAATTTATTCACACACTAGAAATAATTAATTATAAACTAAACTACTAAAAAAGGAGGCTTGTAGGAACATGCTAAGTAGAAAGCCTTACAATGGGCCCTTACTCCTAGGACATGGTGTATTCCTATAAGTAGAAAAACTTCATATCTCTATCTATCTTCTTACTAGTACTATCTAATAAAATATATACTAGTACTTTAACTAACCTCCTATACAATTTCACAACTTGTTGGTGGTTATAGATCTAACTGCCTATAACTAAAAATAAATTTAGAAAATTTTGATGACAACTACCCTCCTTTTAGGGAGATTTCAAGTTGCAATTTTACCCATTTAGCTACAATTGTCATATTAAGGAGGAACTACTTTGGATTAGCATCAATTCCTCATAATTTCTTAAAACTAATTTGAAATAGTACATCCTTAAATTATCCAATAGATCAAATTTTGTTTGTTTTATTAATATTAGTTAGAAATATCTTTGAGATCACTTCTTTGAGGTTGAAGCATCATCCAATTTAAGATATTCATGCAACTATAGGCATAAAAAACCAAATTTTAGCTTAGATATCAAGATTTAGATGTTAGAATGGTGTTGTGTAATTATTTTTTTAGGTCTTGGCCATTTTGAGCCACACTATAATACTATATGAGGTTTATAACTATTTTCTAGTTGATTGTGTGACCTATTCATCTTCATCCATGAACAATCATCAAACAACTAATTTATGAAAATAGGGTTTAGAAATCCGAACACATCATAAATTATTCAAAGACTCAAATAAGTTGTTCATTCAACCATAAAAGCTACTAAAACACACATTATATCCAAATGATTAGAAATTAGTTAAAATATAAGTGTGCATTAAGTATATAATATTGAATTAAGAAATTGTATGACTTCTTTTGTGCCTTTATTTCTAGTTTCAACAAATTTGGATGAAAGGGATAAACCCCTTCCAATATCTAAATTTAGGTTGGCTCCCCAATTACCACGCTAAATAGTAACTAATCTCATATAATCTAATCTAGTTGCATGAAATTAGATCAAAAAAATTATATATGGAAAGTAAAATGCATGAAAAGCAAATTACAAAGTTTAGGGTGTGAGAGATTGAAAGTAAAAATGATCATAATCGTAGCAAGTAGAGTGTGTGATCAATCAACACATAAGGAAATTAAAAAATAACAATGTTTTTCAATTCATATGAGTTGAAATTATGACAAGATGGACAAAAGGGTAGTGCCATAATCATTGCACATTCCACAATATCGGAGAGTGGTGTCATTGATGGAAAGCAAAAGACTTATCAATTTCTTATAAATGTCATGAAGAAAGAGCACAATGTGGGTCTCACAAAGTGTAACTCTAACTTCCTTAAGATCAAAATATATTAAAAATGGAACCCATTACTCCTATTTATAGGAAGAATTGACCCTTGAGTTACCTTAGGTGAATAATTCTTATTTCTTACTAAAAGTAAATATTTGGGTGCATTTTTAATAAAATGATGCACCTCCAAATATTACATACCTTCAACTACACTTCTTAATTAGTTACTAGACCTCTAAAATGCGTGGTGGCACCACTACATGCAAAAATATCGCTTTCAAAATATCTTGCTTGGGATACATGTTTATGTTTTTAACCATCTATCTGTCTATGAGCAATTCGCTCTAGGAGGTGAGAAAATTTCTTGAGTCTACTAGCACTTCACTCTTGTTTGTTAGCAATTTGATCCTTCAAGCCAATTGCTACCTCAAGCTAGTAGATTGCTCCCATGAGTAAATTGATTTTTCTAGAGCCAATTGCCCTTAGAAATTTTTTAAAGTTTTGGAGGTTTTAGTTGATTTATTTAAATTATTTTGTAACCTTTCAAAATGGTAGAATTCTCAAGGTAGTGATTTGTCACTACATTTTTAGTGACTTCATATGGCATTAAGCTTGATTGGCAAGATATCCTAAATCTTGCCTTAATCCTTGGGGATGAAATCTTCAAAATTGGAATCTCTACTATAAAATTGCAAAATTACTGGTCCTCATTATCTCACTTATGGAAATAGTGCTAGTAGCTGATGCAGGAGCATCCGGTGAGGGAAAAGCAATCTTGCATCTTCCAAATATTTTTAGTTTCCTTTCTAAGTTCTTTGCACTTAGATCTATTATTTTCAAGTACTGTGAAAGGTTTTGTAAAGCAATGTTTGGGTTTGGAGAAGTTTTAAGGCAAAGGGAGGAGGGGTCGCGAAATCGCGACCTCGAAAGCTGCTGTGAAGCTTTGGCGGGTTTCGTCGCGATATCGCGACGTCGCGGTATCGCGATGTCACGATATCGCGATGTCGCGGTATCGCGACGTCACGATATCGTGACCGAATTTCAAAGGCAAAAGAGAAGGGTTCCAAACGTCGCGATATCGCGACGGTCACCAATGCAAAGTGAAGGAGAAAGGGTCCTGTCGTGATATCACGACAGTCGCGATATCGCGGCCGGTTAGAAACCGCCATGTGGCATTTTCACAAGACAACGCAAGGCAGAGAAATTTACGAGGAGCTTCAGCAAAGAGAAGGTTGAGAGAGAGAGGGGAGGGGTCACGAAATAGTGACATGTCACGATTTCGCGACCCCAAAGAGTTGAGGCTTGAGGAAGCGTTTTTGGTCGCGATATCGCGACATGTCACGATTTCGCGACCTGTCGCGATTTCGCGACCTGTGGCGATATCGCGACCAAGTAAAATCTTGACCAAAGAAAATGAACCGAAGACCGGATAAGGCAGGATTGGACACGTGGGCAGCCACGTGTATCAAAACTATGGAGAGGGGCACGTGTTTTGGAAATGTTGTGGACAGAGGTGGGTAAATCCAAGTATGTATGCGGACAACCAGGGGAGGTCAGATTTAACACGTGGACAGCTACATGTATTAAATCAAGATGAGAGCCACGACCGCAATTCTTTTCTTTTATTGACAAAGTAACAGGAATAGGCAATGGAACAGATGCAAGTAATGGCCATTATGGAGGAGCTGACAGTGCAAGGACGGTCAGAATGGCACGGCCAAAGGAAGGCAGCCCGAGACAAACACGTAGACGGCCATACAAGGCCGGATTTGACACATGGCTGCCACGTGTAATGAGACAACTCAGCCAGTGAAGAAAAGGGGACCAGAATGGGACACGAAAGCTGCCGCGTAAATTTAAGTGGAGTTGACGGCCGCGTGTAAGAAAACCAAAGAGGAAGGTCAAGGAGATTAATAAGGGGGTGTAAGCCACGCATCCTTTTACTTCTGGCAACACGACAATTGCGAGATATGGATTAATGAATGAAGCAACGATACGAGTACGATCAGTGTATAGCAGCCGGTGCAGGGTATGGGAAGCCATTAATGCAAGCTTCCAGGCTGGTCGGGCAGTTGCCCATTTATGGCAGAAAACCAAAATTTAAAAATTCGATCGGAGGGAAAATGGAAATTGAAATTGTTGTGGGGCGGGAGCATTGATTTCCGAGAGGATCGAGGCCTCGATAAAAACTCAAAATTTGTAAGGGTTGGGGATGGTGAGTTCGGGATTTGGGAGGAGGAAGTGTGCTGAGAAAAACTGTAACAGAGACCATATTAATGAAATTTACTGTAATTTGTGAGACTGGTGTGTTCTGAATCTTGACCTCGCCATCAGTAGCTTTTTTCATTTGCCATTCACTAAAAAAAAGATATTTGCAAGATCTTCAACATCTCTTGCCAAGTCCTCATACGAGTTTTCAGATAACTTATCATATTCCTAACCAACTCATGCAACTTGGTAAGGAATGTTCCCAACTGTTTGGCCATTTCTATTGTTGTCTCAACTTCAACCTTGGCCTTTTACTCTTTGATCATTGAGTTATAATTATGCGATTATCGAGAAGTTTCTTTTGATAATAAAAAATGTTAGGTAATTTGACAGAAATTAGTCACTGAATTTATTTTGTCATAAAGAGACCATCACATCCTTACATTTTTGGAGATATTCCTAGGTATCATGTATTTTCTTCAATATTTTAACTAGGTCCTTCCTTTCTATCTATCCTTAATTTTTGAGCCTGTATTGTTGTCATAGTGGCCAATTGTTTGAGTATCTACTAATACATTTATTTTGCATCTAATTCCTCCTATGTTTGCTTTATGATTTTTGCCATCATGTTGAGGCTATTTTCGATTTTGACCATAAATTCAAAGTACCTCTTAGAACTTGTTGCCTTAATTTTAATGTTGTTATAGAGGAACTTCACTTTCTCAATTTTCAAGGTCTATCCTAGGTCAGTCACTACTCCATATTTTAGTTTGTTTTTTCTTGGAGATCTAATATGTTTCTTCTATTTGGATTCCTACAAGTATTTCAGTTGCTCCTCTAGATATTCTTTGTTTTTTTGCTTGTTTCTTCAATAGGTCCTACCCTTGTGCAAGTTATAAAAAATATTCTAGTTGTTTCTTCTTGTCAAATTCAAGTTATGACTTGAGATCATCAACTTGTTATAGCTTGAATTTCTCCACAACATCTTTCCTCAAGGATTCATTCTCTTATTGGAGTTGTGCCTTTTCCACCTTTAATTGAGTCACTACAAATTCCATTCCAATTGCTTTCTTCTTAAATATGTTGTTCTCCACTTACATTTAGTCAAATTGCGTATCCACATGAATTGAGAATTGGTTTGTGAAGAGGATCATTTGATATAAACTTGTTCTATTGTCATGGCTGCACCAACTAAGATTTGGTTCATGAACTAGATCATCTAATATGGACATGTTTTGCTCATATTTGGCTCTAACACTTTAGCAGTGAAGTCAACAAGTGTTGTGAGTTTGAAAGAGTTATTTGGGACTGCTTCCACAATAAATTCTCTATCACCTGTAGATGCTAGTTGGAACTACATGATGACTTATGATCAATATATCTTGTCATTCAATAGCTTGTATTCCTTTTGGATATTTCTCTCTTCATTTCAAAGGGAATCAAATATTTGTTAGTCATCAAAATATTTTAGTTCATAGAGATGCCTCAAACAAAGGCCTGTCTAGGACCTATGACTGAGCTAGTTTTGAGGGTTGATTTTATAAGATCATCCATTTGACTAAGTGGGTGTTATTGCCTATAGTAGGAGTTGTTTTACCTATGAGATGGGTGTCATGGTGGACATGATGAAATAATATGTGGATCAAGTTGTGTAGACAGGGGGTTAATGGCGATGTGGATCTGGATGTTCATATTATCACTTGAGTTGATGTTTAAGCTAGTGGATAGACTTACTTCGAAGATAAAGAGTTCTTGGTGTAAGAGACCAATGGTTCTAGCATGATGAATGGTGAGGGAATGAACTGATGGATGTGGTGGTAGTTACATGAATCAATATAGGAGGTAAAGTTCCTCCAGGAGAACCAATAGTCACATTGGTGGATGGTGAGGGAAGTGCGACAAAATAATTAAGAATACGAGTAGATATAGAGAAAGAAGTGTGAGTGGTAAAACAAAAGCGATAATGGCCATAATTTTTATCATTACCAACTTAGGAGGGGTTCCTCATTGAGATATTCCCCCTCCTTAATTTGAGGTGATTTTTATTGTTATGTTGTAAGTTGTCACTCTATCCCTTTTGCTACTAGTTTTCCAAACATGGACCCTTGGGATTCACCTTCATCTTCTAACGATTCTACCTTGTCTCTTGGACTGTAGCACTTATGGTTGCCAATGTTACTAATGTTGTAAATATAATTATCTTTGGTACCATGATGGGAGATGGAATTATTATGATTTTTGGGGATACTTTGATTGTATTTTGTATTTTTGCACTTCGTCTATGCTTCCTATCCCAAATATTTGAGAACTGCTCATCAAAATGACTACTATACACTACCCTTATAATTATTCTAATTTTATATTGTATCTTTCGCTAGTCAAGGATATTCTTCCTCGAGTATCTAGTTTCTCTAGGGCCTTCGATGTGTATGATTGATCTTGACATTATAATAAAAATCATCTTTGAAATTTGCATTGGCATAGAAGATGTACCACTTTGGGGGGTTGACATACCATTATTGAACTTTATCTTCATACCCTTGGTTTCTTTATAAAGTGGTTTGGGCTACCTCCTCGAATGATTTCATATCCTTATCAATTATATACCTTCTATACACAAAGGTGTGTAAACCTTTGTCTCCTAATTATATTTGGAAGTAACCCTCAGGATCATAGGATCAAATGTCCTAGAGTTTTTTTAGTTCGATGTCCCTCAACTTCTCCTCCATAAATGTGTAAAAATCATGTAAATTTGATGTGATCTTCATGATTTGTTGCTTGAGAAGGTAGAAGGATATCTTATTCTACCCTATGAAATACTTTAGGTCCACATAATCAAGTTTCTAGACATAGTAAAGGTTAAATAGATAGTTTGACATGTTTGTCAATAGCTCAAATAATATTGCTAAAAAGCTAAATAGTTAGATGAATGAGCATGATTTTCCATATGACTGAACAAACATCACTTTGACAAGGCCCAAAAACCTATAGTATCACGATGAAAGGAGGTAGTAATCCCTATTAGGCCACTCTTTTGACCACAAAAGGTCTCGTATCTTGTTTAAAAGCCTTGGTTCCTTACCTTTTAGCTTTTCTATGATAACATTGTATATTGTATCATACAAGTGGTAAGATATCTTCCCCACTTCTCAACATGGTAGGTCTGTGCAATCTACCATTGATAATGGTTTTCTGTCTAGCCCTATTTAGTATAGCTATAGGGAATAGAACCAATCTCGCTTTTAATATAATATGATCCAAACTAGATAAAAGATATAGGTGAATTTCTCTCTTTATTAAACTCCTTTAATTGGTTGTTCATCTAATCCACTACATACCCAGCATAGTTGACCATTTGAGATGCCTGAGATAGTTTTCAACTGCATAGAGGAGGGATACATGTCTATAAATCCTTGCATCTTTCTTTTCTCCAAGTATTTTTGTTATCCTAGATAAGACCAAATGAACATTATCTTTAAACCAATCTAACTCTAGTGGGATGTTGAAGTTGAAGTATTTATTGATATTATTCAGATATATGATTAAGACATCTTACCAATAGTTTTGGTCAAATATATAGTATTATTTCTTTTGAGTTTTAATTTTTTAATTCACCTACATGGAGGGATCATCCATTGCATTCAACATAGTCTTAATATCCTCCTCTTAAATGCAGAAGGATTTTGATGAGCAAGGTGCAGCCAAAGTATTGTCATTGTTGTCAACACAATCAGGTTGATCAGTTGATGCAATGAATGGGAGTTCATTGATGAGCAAGGTGCAGCCAAAGTGCAATGGATAGGAGTTCATTGATGAGCAAGGTGCAGCCAAAGTGCAATAAACAGGAGTTCATTGATGAGCAAGGTGCAGCCAAAGTATAATGGATAGGAGTTCATTGTTGAGCAAGTTGCAGCCAAAGTATTGTCATTGTTGTCAACACAGACAAAGGATCGGTTGATGCAATGGACAGGAGTGCAAAGGTCATTAGATAGATCGGTTGATGAAGTGAACAAGATTTCAGAGCAGTCAGAGCATGTACAGTGAATTTCCAAGAAGACAGAAGTGGCCTAGATTCAAAAGCTCAAAGAAAAAGACAAGTAAGAAAAGTGTCGCGATATCACGACATGTTGAGCAAGCATGAGAAACTGTTGCGATATCGCGACATGTTTGGCCAGAAAGAAAAATTGTTGCGATTTCGCGACATGTTGGAGGTAAATAAGCCAAGTAGAAAAACTGTCGCGATTTCGCGACATGTTGGTAGAGAAGAAAGCAAGTGGAAAAACTATCGTGATTTCACGACATGTTCGGAGAAAAGGCGCAAGCAAAGAAAACTATCGTGATTTCACGACATATTTAGAAAGAAGGTGCAAGCAAAGAAAATCGTCGTTGTTTCACGACATGTTCGATGAGAAGGCACATGCAAGAAAACTGTCATGATTTCGTGACATGTTCGATGAGAAGGCACATGCAAGAAAACTATTGCGAGTTCGCGACATGTTCGGGGAGAAGAAGCTCGCAAAGAAAAGTGTCACGATTTCGTGACAATCTGCAAGAAGGATAGTATGGATGAAAAAGTGTCACGATTTCGTGACATGTTTGAGAGAAAGAGCTTGCAAGGAAAAGTGTCGTGATTTCGCGACAATTTGCAAGAGGAAGCGCTAAGGAGAAAAAGTGTCACGATTTCGCGACATGTCGGGTTTTCACGACCCGATGAGAAGAAAAGCACCAAGGAGAAAAAGTGTCACAATTTCGCGACATAATGCAGGAGAGAGAGTCCAAAAGAAAAAGGTGTCGCGATTTCGCGACATGCTTCATTTTCGCGGTCCAAAGCGAAGAGAAAGAGGAGAGAGAAAAATGTGTCACGATTTCGTGACATGTTCCATTTTTGCGGTCCAAAGCGAAGAGAAAGAGGAGAGAGAAAAAGGTGTCGCAATTTCGTGACATGTGTTTTCGCGGGCCAAAGAAAGAAAAGGCACAAGGCAACAAAAGTGTCACGATTTCGCGACATGTCATGTTTTTGCTGGTGCAAGCCGAGAAGAGTGTACGGATGCGAAAGATGTCATGATTTCGTGACATGTCATGTTTTTGCTAGTGCAAGCCAAGAAGAGTGTACGGATGCGAAAGATGTCACGATTTCGTGACATGTCATGTTTTCACTAGTGCTTGCAGAGAAGAGTGTACGAAAGCGAAAGGTGTCACGATTTCACGACATGTTCTATTTTTGCAAGCAAAAGACAGAGAAGAGCTTAAGGCAACGAAAGTGTCACGATTTTGTGACATGTTCTATTTTCGCGGGTGCAAGCTAAGAAAAGGACAAGGAGGTGGAAAGTGTCACGATATCGTGACATGTCATGTTTTCATGGTCAATAGCCAAGAAAAATTCAAAGGGGCAAAAATGTCACGATATCGCGACATATTGTTTTTCGCCATGTAAAAAGCAAAACCCAGCTGAAGTAGAGTTAACTGATGTCATGTAGCAGATACAGGGGCCATTACAAAATAAAATCATGTAGCAAAAATAAGAACCGTTACAGGTGCAGTTATAGATAGAAATCATGCAGTTAAATAAGAATAGTGAACTGAAGTAATTATGACAGTTACAGGGGCAGTTACAGTGACAGTAAACAGAAGTCATTACTGTAGTTACAAGAGCCGTTACAAAGAAATATCATGCAGCAGTGGTTACTAAAAGTCATCAGACGAAGACCATGAGTTGGACAGAGAAACGTCTCGAAGCCCAAACAAAGAACCGTTCTATTAATAAGATTGCATGTGAGAATAAAGAAGCTATTACTATTAATAGGCTGCATGCGTGAATATGGAAGTTAAGAATAGAAACATAACACTGTTATAAAAGGAGATTTGCGTGAAGTAGTAAGTGAGAGCTCCATGCGGGAATAGAGAGCAGCATGTTGTTGTATAGAGGGATAGTGTTGTGGGCTGTTACAAAAGCTGGAAGAATGTTGTAAGAAGTATAGAGCTGTGAGAGAGCTGCAAGAGTAAGCCATAAGAAAGGGTTGTAAGTGTGCAGTAAGTAGAGCTGTAAAAGAGTGTATGCTTTGTAGATAGGAAGTTGAGATTGAGAGTTAGAAATAGAATAGATTGAGCCTCTAACAATTCTCCTTATTCTTCTATGAGATTGATTTGAGTTAAGATAGACCGGTGAGGGTCTTGTAACATAGAAGGCATTTTTATGTCAATCAAGATTTAAAATAGAAGTCCAAGTTGGTGCTTGGAATCAGGGGTTGGTGCTCCTTTCTGTTGGTGTAGATAAATCAGGGGTTGGTGCTCCTTCTAGTGGGTGCTGGTAAACTGATTGTGAAGTTGGTGCTTTGCAAAGGCTAGATTTGGATGGGAGTCCAAGCAGTCTATTTTTGAGGAGTAGCCAAAACTGGTGAACCTCGTTAAATCTTGTGTTATGTGTTGCTATCTTGTTACACTTGCTGCATCTGGTTTTAAGTTCTCATTGGTTCAGATTTAAGAGTGGTAAATTTGAATTTAAATAGCTACACTGATTCACCCCCCCTCTCAATGCCATTGTAAGACTAATAATTGGTATCAGAGCCAAGTTCCCAGTTCAGGCTAAATCAGTCAGGGTTGATCTTGGATTAGTTCACAATGGGTAAGAAGAATAGATCCTCCTCCAAAAAGGCATCTCAGCCAGTTTCAGTTCTTGTGGAAGAGAAAACTGAACTAGAGAAGGTAGAAGAAGTGGATTCTAAAGTATGCAATGAAAACCTAGAGTTTGAAGTAGATCTAGAAGGTGAGTTGGTAGCCGCACTTGAAGAGTTGAGTATAGAAAAGAAAAAGAACAAAAGAATGTCCAAGAAGTTAGAAGAATATGGGGATGAGATTGAAGATCTCTTCCTACAAGTTCAAAAGGCCAAGAAATCAGAAGAAGCCTTGAAGACATGCCTGGATGATGAGGATGATGTATGTAGCACAAGTGAAGAGGAATCTAACAAAGTTATTGTTG
Organism: Wollemia nobilis; assembly: GCA_028583015.1. Lineage (NCBI taxonomy): Eukaryota > Viridiplantae > Streptophyta > Pinopsida > Araucariales > Araucariaceae > Wollemia > Wollemia nobilis. The sequence continues at coordinate 3,515,450 of JAQPPZ010016675.1, forward strand.
ATCTAAAGCTACAAGTAGAACAGTACAAAAGGATTGAAGATATTCTCAGGTCTCAAATCAATGAGAAAGAGACTGTTTGTTGCCAACAAGAAGAAGAGATTGTTTCATTGAAGAAACAACTAGAAGAGGCCAATGTAAATCTCAAATATGAGAAGAGCACAGAGTTGCTAGATAAAATGATAAAGCAACAAAGAAGCTCCACGACTAAGCTTGGTCTTGGATTTGAAGCTGAACAACCTTCATCTTCCAAAAGTATAGAAAAGAAGAAGTCCACTGCTGAAGGATCAAAGCAAGAAAAGTCTGAAGCTGAATCTTCAAAAGGAAGAAAATATCAAAGAAGATCTACAACAAAGCAACCACAACAAAAGAGGTTCTCTCACTCTCACTCTTTTAATAATAATGCTTTTAATGGCTATTGTTCTAAATGCAACTGCTATGGTCACAAGGCAATTTATTGTGGATTGAACAATAGATCAAAAAGTTATGCTGATAAAAACACATTTGCTTTCCTGAGTGAACACCCTATGCAATGTTTTAAATGTAATGGCCATGGGCACATTGCAAGGTTCTGTCCAAGCACTTTTGTATCTAATCTAAGGCAAAACCCTAGATTTCATCAGACACAAAGAGTGCAACACAGAAAGGGGACATATCATGTGCAATGTTTTAAATGTAATGGTCATGGGCACATAGCAAGGTTTTGTCCAAGCACTTCTGTATCTAATCTTAGGCAAAACCCTAGATTTCATCAGACACAAAGAAGGCAACACAGACAAGGAACATATCATGTGCATAAAAGAAAAGAAAATAATCATCCATCAAGAATGCACAAGAGACAACCCCACAAGAGAAATGTTCAAGTTCACGAACATAGGCAAAATAGGGATGTAGTTGAAAAAATCAAGCCCAAGTTCAGGAAAGTTTGGAGAAAGACAGAAGAAAGGAAATCGTGTCTCCTTGGACTGAAGGAGACTACTCCGCCATTGCTCTAAGCAACTCCAGTTGGCACATCCTCAGGGGGAGCAATATTAAGGTCTTATTTTAATGCTCCTATGTATTTGTATGGTTATCTGAGGATGAAAGGAAAGTAGTCGAGAAATTGTCGTATAGCTATTAAAGTGTGTTTTTTAGTTTATGTAGTGGTTTGTGGAAGTGTCGTGAAGTGTGGTGATTAAATGGAGAGCTGTCACCATTGGTAGTATTGCTATACGTCATTGTTGTTCTGTTGATAGTTCTTACTGCCACTGTTCAAAGCATCGGATATTAACAGACAGTTTCATTTTAACTGTTGATAAAATGCCAATCCGAGATTACGAAGTATGAGGTTGAGTAAGGTGCACTATGGTTGGCCGTGAAGTGTTTGACAAAATGTCTTCTCCTGATTTGCATAGTTGAAAGCAAGGTGTGACCAGAGGTGACTGTAGAAAAACATAGATCAGGTTGTAAATATAAAAAGGGATTTGGTTGTGCTAAGATACAGTGTTTGGTGCTTGCACAAAGTTAACAGTGGATCTGCAGTGTCAGTACAGTGTTGGAAAAAAGGTGGTACAAGTGTGAGTCACTTGTCAATGTTGTTGACAGATGTGAAATCAACGTTTTGAATGGGAAGATTGAAGGAGAGGTTTATAATGAGCAGCCAGATGGTTTCCAGCCTGGTGATGATTGGTTGAGTTGATTGATTGAGCCTTTGAAGAAGGCCTTTGGGAAATATTTGAGGACAGTGCTGGGATAGATTTCTAGATACATGATTTGGGCTTACTCCATTGAGATTGATTTGAGCAAGTTATTCTTTGCATTGGTGATTTATGTTGGTGGCTGTTTTGTTCAAATACCTTTGGAAGGAAAAGGATGTCTACTAGTTTCCTTTTCATGTAGTGATTGGTTGAATGCTTCAAGGTTAATCTTGAGTTGAATGATGTTGGTTAAACCTTGTCTATAAGCATTGTTGTTAAAGCCCTAATTGGTTGAGAAAAGATATTGGTTGTGGAAAGAACATGAGTATCATTGTTATATGAGTTATTGCATGGTTGGCAATTGTTGGGTTGTGTTTCATGTTCTTGAGAAAAGCATACTACATCTATCTTATTCTTTTGAGATTGAGATTGAGATTGGGAGTTAAGTATAGAACATATTGAGTCTCTAACAATTCTCTTTATGCTTCTATGAGGTTGATGAATCACATTGGGTCTCTAACAATTCTCTTTGTGGGTTCATGCTAAGCAAGTTTTTCTTGATGAACTTGTGAGCTGATTTGGACAAGTTCTAGTGAAGACTTGTGAGCTGAATTGGACAGGTTCTAGTGAGGACTTGTGAGCTGATTTGGACAAGTTCTATGTGAGCTTGTTAAGCGAGGTTCTGTGTGAGCCTATTGAGAGAGTACAGAGAACGAGTCTCAATGGATAGAGATCCAACAGACCAACACAGTTGAAGATAGATCTAAGTAATGCCTATTATGCTTATCATGATGTTGTCAAACAGTGAAATGAAGTGGTCACATATTCCCAAGAATAGTCTAAGAATTGACTAGCTATCGGGATCAAATTCTCAGGGGGAGCATTTATGCATCTGTTTATCATATTGCTCATGTTTATGCTTTTTGCTAACTATAATAATTTTTGCCTGAGAATGTTGTGCATGGACTCAGGGGGAGTTTTACAACCGCCCTTTGGTATTATTGTCAAAGGGGGAGAAGAATTACAGGTAATTGCACACAATTACGTGTGTTGCCAACAATTCCAAAGGGGGAGATTGATGAGCAAGGTGCAACCAAAGTATTTTCATTGTTGTCAACACAGTCAGGTTGATCAGTTGATGCAATGGACAGGAGTTCATTGATGAGCAAGGTGCAACCAAAGTGCAATGGACAGGAGTTCATTGATGAGCAAGGTGCAGCCAAAGTGCAATAAATAGGAGTTCATTGATGAACAAGGTGCAGCCAAAGTATAATGGATAGGAGTTCATTGTTGAGCAAGGTGCAGCCAAAGTATTGTCATTGTTGTCAACACAGACAGAGGATCGGTTGATGCAATGGACATGAGTGCAGAGGTCATTAGATAGATCGGTTGATGAAGTGAACAAGAGTTCAGAGCAGTCAGAGCATGTACAGTGAATTTCCAAGAAGACAAAAGTGGCCCAGATTCAAAAGATCAAAGAAAAAGACAAGTAAGAAAAGTGTCGCGATATCGCGACATGTTTTCCAAAAAAAGAAGAGCAAGCATGAGAAACTGCCGCGATATCGCGACATGTTTGGCCAGAAAGAAAAACTATCATGATTTCGTGACATGTTGGAGGCAAAGAAGCCAAGTAGAAAAATTATGGCGATTTCGCGACATGTTGGCAGAGAAGAAAGCAAGTGGAAAAACTATCACGATTTCATGACATGTTCGGAGAAAAGGCGCAAGCAAAGAAAACTGTCGCGATTTCACGACATGTTCGGAAAGAAGGTGCAAGCAAAGAAAACTGTCGCGATTTCGTGACATGTTCGATGAGAAGGCACATGCAAGAAAACTATCATGATTTCGTGACATGTTCGATGAGAAGGCACATGCAAGAAAACTGTCGTGATTTCGCGACAAGTTCGGGGAGAAGAAGCTCGCAAAGAAAAGTGTCGTGATTTCACGACAATCTGCAAGAAGGATAGTATGGATGAAAAAGTGTCACGATTTCACGACATGTTTGAGAGAAAGAGCTTGCAAGGAAAAGTGTCATGATTTCGTGACAATTTGCAAGAGGAAGCGCTAAGGAGAAAAAGTGTCACGATTTCGTGACATGTCGGGTTTTCGCGACCCGATGAGAAGAAAAGCGCCAAGGAGAAAAAGTGTCACGATTTCGCGACATAATGCAGGAGAGAGAGTCCGATAGAAAAAGGTGTCGCGATTTCGCGACATGCTTCATTTTCATGGTCCAAAGCGAAGAGAAAGAGGAGAGAGAAAAAGGTGTCACGATTTCGTGACATGTTCCATTTTTGTGGTCCAAAGCGAAGAGAAAGAGGAGAGAGAAAAAGGTGTCGCGATTTCGTGACATGTGTTTTCGCGGGCCAAAGATAGAAAAGGCACAAGGTAGCAAAAGTGTCACGATTTTGCGACATGTCATGTTTTTGCTGGTGCAAGCCAAGAAGAGTGTACGGATGCGAAAGATGTCACGATTTTGTGACATGTCATGTTTTCGTTGGTGCAAGCCAAGAAGAGTGTACGGATGCGAAAGATGTCATGATTTCGCGACATGTCATGTTTTCGCTAGTGCTTGCAGAGAAGAGTGTACAGAAGTGAAAGGTGTCGTGATTTCGTGACATGTTCTATTTTCGCGGGCAAGAGACAGAGAAGAGCTCAAGGTAGTGAAAGTGTCACGATTTCATGACATGTTCTATTTTCACGGGTGCAAGCTGAGAAAAGGACAAGGAGGCAAAAAGTGTCGCGATATCGTGACATGTCATGTTTTCGCGGTCAACGACCAAGAAAAAGTCAAAGGGGCAAAAATGTCGCGATATCGTGACATATTGTTTTTCGCCATGTAAAAAGCAGAACCCAGCTGAAGTAGAGTTAACTAAAGTCATGCAGCAGATACAGGGGCCATTACAAAATAAAATCATGCAGCAAAAATAAGAACCGTTACAGGTGCAGTTATAGATAGAAATCATGCAGTTAAATAAGAATAGTGAACTGAAGTAATTACGACAGTTACAGGGGCAGTTACAGTGACAGTAAACAGAAGTCATTACTGCAGTTATAGGAGCCGTTACAAAGAAATATCATGTAGCAGTGGTTACTAAAAGTCATCAGACGAAGACCATGAGTTGGACAGAGAAACGTCTCGAAGCCCAAACAAAGAACCGTTCTATTAATAAGATTGCATGTGAGAATAAAGAAGTTGTTACTATTAATAGGCTGCATGCATGAATATGGAAGTCAATAATAGAAACATAACACTGTTATAAAAGGAGATTTGCATGAAGTAGTAAGTGAGAGCTCCGTGCGGGAATAGAGAGCAGCGTGTTGTTGTATAGAGGGATAGTGTTGTGGGCTGTTACAAAAGCTGGAAGAATGTTGTAAGAAGTATAGAGCTATGAGAGTTGCAAGAGTAAGCCATAAGAAAGGGTTGTAAGTGTGTCATAAGTAGAGATGTAAAAGAGTGTATGCTTTGTGGATAGGAAGTTGAGATTGAGAGTTAGAAATAGAATAGATTGAGCCTCTAACAATTCTCCTTATGCTTCCATGAGATTGATTTGAGTTAAGATAGACCAGTGAGGGTCTTGTAACACAGAAGGCATTTTTATGTCAATCAAGATTTAAAATAGAAGTCCAAGTTGGTGCTTGGAATCAGGGGTTGGTGCTCCTTTCTGTTGGTGCAGATAAATCAGGGGTTGGTGCTCCTTCCAATGGGTGCTGGTAAACTGATCATGAAGTTGGTGCTTTGCAAAGGCTGGATTTGGATGGGAGTCCAAGCAGTCTATTTTTGAGGAGTAGCCAAAATTGGTGAACCTCGTTAAATCTTGTGTTATGTGTTGCTATCTTGTTACACTTGCTACATCTGGTTTTAAGTTCTCATTGCTTTAGATTTAAGAGTGGTAAATTTGAATTTAAATAGCCACACTGATTCACTCCCCCCTATCAGTGCCATTGTAATACTAACAAATTTTTGTATCCATTGCATGGGTTTGATGCTCCTGCCATTGAATTCATGCCTCAACACATGCTTCTACAATTTTTAGGTAGTTCTAAACCTATGTCACTAGGTTCATATAAACCTTTAGATCCATATCCAACTTATGCCCTACAAGTTCATCTATGACCCAAGGTTGAACCTTCTTAGTACCTCCTTTCTGATTATTGTGGGAGAATGTTTGTACTTTTTCTTCTTCACTCTTCTATGAGGATTATCAAAGAGATCCTTTGGTCTTTAGGAAGGAGGGGTGGGTTTCTTTCATCTCAATTTTTTATAATCCTCCTCTCAAAAGGGTCCCACTTTAGGTGTATTTTCTTACATTGATGCTCCTAGTGTAAAAATTGGAGGGACAATATTGTGGTAGGTGATTACACATGGTTGGATTTTGGAATTTATGGGATAGAGGGAACAAAAGTTGTGTCCATCATAGATGGAATAGAATATAGATGATTTTTGAAATATGGAGAAAAATTGTTAAGTCTTGGCCTAGGGAGAAATTTGCTTAACCTAGGGTTTGATTCACTAGAAAAGGTAACTAAATTGTGTAATAGTCCAAACTTTAATTTTTTTTGATGTGGGAGGTGATCACTTTGAAAGATGAGTGATTTGGTTGCTTAGGCTAGCAAATCACTAGCATAGATGACTTAAAAAAATCAACTTGGATAGATTGACCAATTGCTAAGAAGAGTGATTCACTTGAATGGGTTGGCGAATCACTAGGTATTAATAATTCATGCAAAAAATATATCTTTAATCCTAGGTGGTTTATTTGTTCTTACATGATAATTTGTTACTCCCTTCCTTGGGTGGATCATTGTTTGAAGTCTTATTGGTTCATCAGGGTAACCCTAGTGGGACTCAATCATGCTAGTTAATAATGGAGAGGATTTTTACAAGGTGGTCATCTATGGATTTAGGACCAATTGAGCCCCTTTGTCACCACCATGATGCTTAAAGTAGTTGGTATTAATTTGGAGCAATTGTATGATTTGTTAAGTAGGATGAAGTGGGAAAATCGATTGGTGGAGACAAGAATCCTTTTAGGCTCAACATGACCAATCAAAATATATGATGTAAAGTGGTGTGGCATATACATAGGAGTCAAATGGATCTTTGAACATGGGTAGAAATTGGTCATGTGGTTGGAGGAGGGCATATTTCCTTGGTGCAAAGCAGTGGAGCATTTTCCCTTCATGTGCACAAAATGAGGGCTTCTTAATGCCTTAAGGGGTGTTTTATAACTTTCAACCCACCATACCTAACAATAAAAATGTCAGACAAGTAGGTTAGTAAAAATGGGCTAATTTTTTTGCCTAGACAATTCGCTTATCAAATGAGTCCCCTACAAGTGATTCACTCACTATAGTAAGTGAATCTCTTATAGGGGAAATAAATCACTTCCCATTTGATGCTTTGATTTGTTTTTTCTTTAGTTGAATAAAAAAAAATAGAAGAAGAGGTTGAATGGAATAGGATGACAAAGAAAATGAGGAGAAAATAAATAAATATAAGGAAAATAATAGCCAAGTCATTTTACTTATACTCCATATTAGTGGCCCATTTATCAAACCACCTTTTAACTACCTCTTAGCCTTGGATCATTCTCTTGAATGCCTTTTCTCTTTTCTCTTCTAGGCTAATAGGGTGTTCAACACCAATATCCTTTATCTTTAATTTTTGCAACATTTGGAGGGAAGGAAGTTCTATATTGACTAGTAGTGCAACCTCCTTACCAAAGACTAACTTGTAGAGGGATGAACTTGTAGATATTTTTGGTGTCATCCAGTTTACCCATAATGCTTTATGTAATTTGGTATGTCAATCCCTTTATGACTCAACTATGATCTTCTTCAGGATCCTCACAATATTCTTATCAATGGATTATGCTAGACCATTGTCCTAGGAATTATTAGAGGATGTTTTGAGTATAAATCCATATTCCAATGCAAATTTTATCACCTTGAACACTATAAACATTGGAATTATCAATGACAATTATGAACAAAGTCCTCAATCTGGTGATGATATCCTACAAAAGTTGAATGATCAATTCTTGATTCTTTGATTTGTCTGGCATAGCTTCAACCCATTTTATGAAATATCAGTTGTAGTTAAAAGCTATCCATGTCCTATGTTGAATAAGGGATTGGTATTTTTCAATAAATTCTAGGCCCAAATATTGGAAAAGTTTAGTGATGATGATTGATTTTAGGGGAACTAGCACTTTTCACCTTCTTCCCATGAATGTGTAATAGGTTTTATAATTATTGACCCATTGTAAGCAATTAGAGAAAATGGTAGGTAATAATATATTCATCTTAGGATCTTGTGTGCAGTGGTTGGCACATAATAATATCCTCCTTCATTGTTGTATTTCTTAATTAGGGCTTTTATTTTACTCTTTAACGCATCTCAGTATGACACAATTGTATCCTTTCATGAACAATACACCACCTAGCCATGCATAGTACATTACCTTATATCTAAAATAGGCCTTTATTGGGTGTCAAGCCTTATGGGACTTGTTTGGTTGTCGTGTATCTTATAATATCTCCCACCTATCCTATTTGACTATTTGGCTCTATTTGATCCACCAATATAATTTAATACTTTGGGGTGAACATTATAATGTTTTCACACAAAGATCTACCTATGATTAGTTTATTGGGCTTAATATCTATATCAAATTATTTGATTTTTTATTAAACTCTTGGGTTTTGTTTATCCATCCTGCCCGCTTTTCTCCTAGTTCACCTTGTAGCATAGCAGACTAAACATCAGGGTGGAATATGAATATGGTGGTTTTATTTCATAAAAGTTAATACCTAATTTCTTAGGGATTTCATGATAGAAAACACATATTTTTCAATAAATATATACCTTTCTTCATAGTTGTGAAGGACCCAACTCATGAAAGAAATTGTATATTCTTCATCCTTATCATTTTTTTGAGTCGGTACTATTATGATGCTTTCATACGTCATAAATACATAAGGTCTAAAATATTTTGAGAAATTAGGATTGATGAGTACTAGGCTTTGGTGATGGTATCCTTTATGTGTTGGAAATACCTCTTATCTTCTTTAGTCCATACTAGGGTCACACCCTATTTCAACATTTTAGTGATTAGTCTAACCAAGTGTGAAATTTTATTTGGCTATGAACTAAATTTGATCTAGGAAGGACTAGATCCATTTGATAGATGTGGATAAGTGGAGATCTTGGATTACCTTTTTTGTATCAACATCTATCGATAGCCCATATTTTGACACCATATACCTAAAATTTTGCCTTCTTAGATGATGAAATTAAACTTTCTAGGGTCAATTGAGATGTCATATTCCCTACAACTTTGAAAGATAGATTCTAAGTGCTCAGTATGCTTATTTTATTCTTTTTAAAATATAGATAAATCATCAAGGTATATAAGAATGATCTCACTAATTAATCCTATAAAGGCAATGTCCATGGATTATTGGAAAATGACCTCGATGTTTGATAACACAAAAGGCATACATTGGTAGGCAAAAGTACCTCATTTGATGGTAAATATTGTCTTATGTTGATTTCCATCCTTGAACCTGTGAGTGAATTTTTGTTTATATCCACCCACGTAAATATTTTGGGTAAAAAAGATGATTAGGAGCTAAGAAAGGTAATTTTGTGGGCTTGACCAGTGGACCCTTGCAGTCTAGGTAGTTTTCCTCATACCCACTTGCTTCAGAATTCAAGCAAAAGAGAAGGTCAAAAGTTGCAATAAAATGACTAAGTGTCAAAAGTGGTAGAAAAATGGGTTGTTGATGGACTCTAGAGGAATCTCGAAGGCCTATCATGGAGAGGTGCAAAAATAGACTAAGTATCAGGTTGACAAAAAAATGGGTAGTTGTCAGACTCTGGATGGGTCCCAAAAATCCATCATAGAAGCACATGGCAGAAAGATAGATAGTTGCTGGTCATGAAGGAATGATAGAGTTGCCTAGTAGAAAAGCAAACGAAAGATAGCAAAAAGGGAAAAAAATTGACTAAGTGTCACACTTGGTGGAAAATTGGGTTGCTAGCGGATATTGGAGCAATCTCAAGGGCCCATCACCAGATATGCAAAAAATTGTCAAGTGTCAGGCTTGATGGAGAAGTGGGCATCCTTCAAACTCTAGACAGGTCTCGAAAGTCCACCACAGATGGAAAATATAGATGGGTCCCAAATTCTCGTCAATGATGATGGATCCCAAAAACCTGTCTTAGAGGGGTTTGGCAGAGAATTAGGTCACTACCGAACTCTAGATGAATCCCTAATGTTTTTCAATGCCAAAAATGTCACTCTCCATCAAAGTATGCAAAATCTACCAATGAGAGAGATGCTAGGAATGTAAGTATCAAAATACCTTATATTTGCAGCACTCGAATGGTAAAAGGAAATTTGACATTCACCCGATAGAAGGTGGATGGTACTTCAACATAACTGGAATGATCAACATCATGATTTATATTACATGAGTTAATGAACCACTACCTGTAGGCATAGGTGGATAAACATTGTGGAGTAACAAAGTTGTCAGATGTGTCAAATAAATCAAGGGACTAGATGCAACCAACACTACCCACTCTCATTTATCATGAGTGTTTAGTTACAATGCATAGGGTGACAAGGAGAATATATAGCTTGGCCACTCCCCTGACACAAGAACATTCCATGATCAAACATCATGATTATTTGTAGTAGAATTCATTGTAAAATCTATATATACCATAATGCTAAGCATTTAGGAGGGTCAACTCTTTAGCTTTTACAACTTACATGTAGAGCTTCTATTGTTCAAGAAATACAAGAGGATTACTATTTTACCTCCATGTTGTCTTATGTATCTATGTATGAAATTTTATTTGATTATTTTTGTTAAAACTAGATGAATGATTTAGCTTTAATTCTACAATCTATATTTTGTGTGTTTCATTCTCTGGTTTTAGAATTTTCTTTCGAACATAGGTGATTAATATTGACTGAGAATGAACCAGTTGGTCGGTTAGGTAATATTTCTAGTTTATTATTATGGTTTAAGATTAATAATACATGTGTTTTGATGCAGCTAAATTTGTACCCCATAAGTTCTAGCTTCAACTATATTTCCTTCTTTTAGCATATTTTTCACCTCTCATTAATTTTCAGCAGTTAGCTAGGACTCCCAAGAAATAGGTCTTCTTCAGAGATTGACCAGAGAGCCTAATAGCTCCAAGGCCACTCAATGTTGGTTGAGGTTTGTGGGTACACAAACATTTCTTTAGATATATTTTCAACCAACATAACCATATTTAATTTTATTGTGAGAAACCATCTAGAAGCGACAACATTTGTGACCCTACCATTTTTTGTGAAATTTGATCTATAGTAGGAAAGGGTAGTGACTTTTGAAAGATGCCTTGTTCAAGTTCTTGAAATCTACACATAACCTGATATCACAATTATTTTTCCAAAATAGTATCAATTTGGTTAGTTAAGTGGAGTGTTTGGTTGGAAAGATAATTTGGGCATGTAGGAGTTTAAGTAGCTTTTTTCATGATTGTTTTAGAATTAGGATTCATAGACCTCCATTTTTTCCTAAAAGGATAAGTGTTAGGTTCCCATTCATTTGTAGCTCTATAATATTTTAGTTGTACACCTTAAAATCCTCATAGGAATAGGTGATGATGTATCCATATTTCCCACATAGTTCTCTTATTGGATGCATTCTTTACAAAGTAGCAGATTCTTCTCTTTGGCAATATCAATGGGGTGGTAGGAAGAAGCTTTCACTTTGATGCTAAATTTCTTCATGAATTCATTTAGATTATATAAACTTTTGAGAATAATCCATCTTTTTTGTAATCAATTTATCTTTAATTGATGCATGTCATCTTTTATATTTTTTCTATATTCATTCTTATATTCAACATGTTGAACTTATTTGATGAGGAACTCGATGAATTGTTGATCATTATAGAAGACTTTCTAGTGATCAAAATTACTAGGGAATTTTGGTCTGAAAACCACCTCTAACTCCTTTAGTTTGTGCTAAATTTTAGTAGTGGGGTTAATTTTGCTACCATGGTTTCCATCTCATCTTCCTTGGAATTTACTTTCCAAGGAATTGCCTTGATCTCAAATGTGTTGAATCTTTCTAGTAAATCATAAACCTAGTTTCTATATGACTTCAAGTGTTTGTTCTTAGTGGCACATTGGGAATATACTTAGTTTATTACTAGCTCAAGGTTTTCAAACATCATATTTTTCCCTATATTTTTAGCTTTTCCTAGGTTTGTGTACAATGCTTCATATTTAGGCACATTATTAATGCAGTTGAACAATAGCCATTCATTTATATACCATTAATATCGATGAATTGGATGCTTACACCAACTTCATTTTTTGTTCTTACACCAATCTATGTTTTATTAGCCCCTTGTACCTACTAGCTAATTAGGGTAGGGATGTTGCCAGGTTCATTGGATATCAAGTAATTTCCTATCTTAGATTATTCAAAGTTAACCTTTAGGTCTTCATAATTCTAAAGCACATTGATAATCATATTTATCTTAGATATTTGATCATCCTCGAGGACCTCATTATCCATAAATTATGATAGTTCATTCTAATTTACTATGCCATCTTCATCCAACCTATAAAGAAAATAGTTGCATGGGAGATCATTCTCGATCTAAATCATCTTTCCATATCATGGTACCTTCATGTGGGTATAGTCCATCACCAAGTAACTATCCCTAGATACCTTACACATCCATTCCATTGAAAGAAACATGTCAAAGTAAGAGGGGATGTTAATCACTATATTATTTTAAACTACTACTAATTCTAGGTGTTTGGCTATGATCATGATTATATCCTTTAGAAGTTCCATAATATTTACCATGGTGTGATCCATTTGAAATAGATTCCTACCAGTCTTGGTATCGAGAAGTCCCATTTCTTCATGGATAACCTTTGGCATGACTATTCCAACTACCCCCTAATAAATTGTGCAACTCCGTAGCAGATCATTCTCAATTTTTAGGGTCACATAGGATGGTGAAATATTTAGGGTTTTAGGCTTTAAAGCATTCAATATGTCTACTATATTGACCTAAATATTAGAAGGATATTCTACCATCAAGTTTTGTTGTTCAATTGGATTGGGTTGAGTAGGCTTAAATTGCTTATTTGTGATGCATCTTCTTTATTTTTCCTTAAGTACCTCTTGAAGTAGGTCCATTTGACTAGGAAAGGCTAAGGATTATAACATGCTCAATTTTGTAGGAGTCTTCTTCATCTCTTATACAATATTAAATTTGAATTCAAAGGAGCTTCTTTCACCACATGCTATGAATTTTCTATACTTCCTATTAGTCATTTTGCATACTTCACTAGTGAGGGAAGGGTATTTGAGGTATTGCTCAACCTCTTTTTGTAACTTGTCCATATATCATTCCTTTTTTTGAACTTTTGCGCATCCTCTTGATTTCTCTTTTTAGTTTTTGGTATTTTTCCCTTATCCATCTACTTTTATTTCCTTGTTTGTACACTTGCATGGGGAATTGATTGAATATTTCTTGGCACATTTATTTTGATTTTTGTGTTGTGTTGTAGCTATTGGAACCTTATTATTTACATGAAATTGTGGTATTTCCATTCTAAGGATGGTGGTTCATTTGTTCACCTCAATCTAGTTTTGTGCTAGCACTTGCTCTTTCACTACCTTACTTTTATCCATGGTACTAGCTCCTTGTTAGTTTACACATATGGTATTACCATAAAACATGGGATTTTTATCCACTTCATCTACACTAAAGTTTAAAAGGATTATGTTGTTGGTATTTTACAAAGTAGGGACTACTGACTATGCTAGAACATGATACACTAGTTGGTTCATGACAAACTACTAGTATGTAGGTTGATTAATTGTTGGTACCATTTGATCCAAGACAACCTTTGAGTTTGATATTTTTGATTAATATCTAATTTTAATCATGCAACCTATGTGATCATACCCTCTATTACATGGAAAACACCATAATATGTTGATTTTTGAATTAGTATTCACCATATTGTTCTACACTTGATTTGTGTATTGGATACCATCTTGTTATGATACCTTATACTTGGTGAGTTAAAGGGTTTTTCTCTATGGCCAGTTCTATTATTTTTGGCACTAATTGTTCCATTTACACTACCTTTCTTCAATGTTATTTTGATTCACCATTGTATTTACCAGCTCTGACATTTCCTTCATATTAGATTTGCACTAATCTACAAGTTGGATGATGGATTTGTTATCATTATTGACTTTTGATACCATAAGTAAAGCTCATAATTGATGCTAAAATATGACTATTGATGAATTGTGTTCTCAATGTGTTATGATGTATGAAAAAGGAGTTAAATTAGCATATGCTTGGGAATTCAACATGGGTGAGATGTTAGGAGTGAATTTGAAAATTTGTGGATTTTGGGTGATATGGGTGCCATAATCCATAGGTAAATTGGTGGTAATTTCCCTACTCTAATTAGGATATAATTTGCATGAGCCACTTCAAAGGCTTAAGCTAAAGTGACATGGTTAGCATTACAACCATTATTGCCAAATTATAAAGTAAGCCTTTCATTTATATGACAATGTTTGTTCTTTAGTTGGCCTAATATTTGGTAAAATTAAATGCAAGATTCTCATGAATTTGGTGTTATAAGCATGAATACTTTCCTAAGGGTACCTTTGAATAGTATTTAATTGATTCCTAGTAGGATTTTTAAGGATTCCAACATGCTTACTTTAGCTAGTGTCTTCTTCAATTATTCAACAATGTTAAGCCTCATCTTATTTAGATTACCTTCATTCCTTGGAATGAATTTTCTATATTGTCTATCATTTACCAATCGAACCTCAATGGTCAAATAAGGATATCTCAAGTTTCTTACTACTTCCTTTAAAAAAATTTTGTAATTATTTTTCCTTCCAGTATCATTAATTTTTTTCCATCTTCCTACGAATCTACATCAAGTCCTTCAGAATCTAATTTTTGTCCTTCTTTCCTAGGCAGTAGAGAAGATCTACTTGTTACATATTTCTTAGATTACACCTCTTAGTTTAGTATTTTATCATATTGTACCTCTTGGTTTAGTATCTTATCATATTGTACCTCTTGGTTTAGTCTTTTATCATATTGTACCTCTTAGTTCAATCATCCTTTATATTGAACCTCTTGATTCAAAATCATTAGACTCTTATATTTAACCTAAATAGGATGTCTTTATTTCATAAGGATGGTTATTTTCATGTTAGGATCAAGTGGATTGGATGGTTCAACTTGATTGTTTGAGGACTAAGTTATTCCCCTCTTGCTTTTATTTTGCATCTCATAAAAGTCCTATTTTGTTGGTTAACCAGGATTGCTTATTATTTAATAACACCATCTTCTTTACCATAATCATAATTTTTTTTAGAATGGAATTCATGGGTTAGGAAACTTTACACCCCACTATTGGACCATCCATGATGAATTTTCTCCATTTGGATTTTGATTCAAGTTTTATTTAGGATAAATTCTTGCCTAACTCATATTCTTTTCATGTTGTGCCTTGCATCATTGATTTATATCAGAGTTTGAGCATTTATTATCACCATCATGCAATCTAAAGGATTGCTTATAGCATTATATGTAAGGCACCACAAGGTATCCATACCTATATTCCTATTGACCATATTATTTTGCACCTAGTTAGCTCCCTAATCAATGTTTTATCCAAGCACATGGTCTTTATTAGGATAAGGAGTCTTCTTAGGTTGCTAGTTTTGTTTATGCTATCATATACTATTTAGTTGCTACTCCCTTTTCTTGGTTTTTTTATTTGTAAAATTATTTTCCACACGTTAGGATCTCTTTCACTTCCTTCATATCAAAACTCTATTTTCATAGAAGGGATTTGGTCTCATTTTTAGTCTATGAAGGAGTGGGTAAGGCTAGTAATCGACACTAGAATGTAACTATAGGTGGGGATTTTTGACCTAGATGTGTGAAAATATATAGGAATTTATTTTGAGGATAGGAAGTTGCATAAGGTTGAGCCTGATTATTAAGAAAGGGTTTAATGGTAGGTGGACCCCCTAGTATTGATGGGTTAGTAGTTGGGTTTATGGAAGTGGCATATACCATTGGTGGGGTAGATGATAATTCCCTAGCTTAGATAAACACATATTCAACTTAGGAAGCTTATTCAAAGGCTCCTAATAATATGTGAGGATTGAAGTTATAGACCATGAGAGCCAAGTCTAATTATAGGTCTTTAATGTAACAAGGTAAAAATTATTCATTTGAAGGCCTAATGTTTAGGGGAATCAAGTAAAAGTTCTTTATGAACCTTGTATTATAGTCATGGATATTATACTATGGATGCATCTACATCACCTTGAGCTATAAAAGGACTAAATATTTATTATAGAGATTCTAAATATTATCATAAAGGCTCAACTATCAAAGCCCAATTGGTTACAAAATTATCAAGAAATTTTTGGTATTGTAATACCTTGACACTATATTTGCCAAAATTTGATACTTTTGGAGGTATATATAGCATAAAGAGTTCAGATAGCAAGGAATTTTCAAAAAATTCTAAAATTTTGCTTATTTTTGGTGAAGTAGCAATTCACTTGCAAAATATACCAATTGCCTCAAAGGAGTGATTTACTCAGCAAATGTGATGATTTTATTAAGGAGCATTTTTCTTGGTGAAGGTGTATATTTTACTTAACTTGAGTGATTTACTTGACAAAACCAAGCAAGATACTCATCTAGGGCATAATAGTGAAAAACAACACAAGGTTCAAGGAAAATATTCTAAAAAGTGATATTTTTTGTCATTTTGAGGTTCACTAATTATTTTTAGAGCATTCTAATCCCGTTTGAGGTTTAATTAGAGGTATGTAACATTTAAAAGTGTTACATTTTTCTAAAGTTACCTCCAAATATTTAATTTCACTAGGAGTAATTATTTTTTACAATAGGTAACTTGGGGGTAAAATTTTATGAGAAATAAGTGCCTAGGGCCCTCATTGTATTCATATTTTATCCATGAGAATTAATAACTACACTCTCTAAATCCCATATTATTATTTTTACTTATGGTTGTAAAATATTGGCAAGTCCTTATGCATATAGTTAGAGGAATTTCCCTCATGGTTTATAAACTACATCAAATCCATTGTGTGTTATGGGCATTTGTCCAACATCCTCTATAACTATATGTGACCGCTTTTAAAAACAATATAAAGGTATCATATTTCCATGAACATTAATACAAATATGGTCATTGATATTGAACTTCAAAAATATTTTTAGATCATTGATGTTAGTTAAAGTTTTTAAACTATCAAAAAAAGGATTTGTAAAACAATTTTGGATAAGTATATCCTATTAATATGCATACATATTTATTTTCTCATCCTAATAAAATAAAAAATATAAATGGATCTTTATTGTGCAAGTTTAATCAAAGTATTCAATTCTTGCAACAATGGAAGAATACCACATAATGTGAGAAGTGTTTCCAAGTCATTCATATAGTATAACAATTTTTTTTCCTTATCAACTGCCCTACAATTTGCATGCATAAGCCCTACTAAGGATTGATATTCAATAAAAACTCTGAATGCAGGCTAAAACAATGAAATCCACCTAGTATCTATATATTTTAACAATTTTCTACCTTCAATAAATCCTAGTGCAAATTGTTGAAACTCTGTAAATCCTTTTCGATTGCACAAAAAATAAGCATGTATTTCATGCACAAGTTCTTCCACTCTCGCAACATTTTTCAAATGTGCTCACAATTTTGTATGCAAGATTCACTCTATGAGCTATGCAATGAATGGGTATCAAATATGGGGTAATTGATGTCTAAATTCAAAAAAAAAGACCATTCTTATGTCCTTAAATTGTAGCAATACCGTCAACTCCAACACATATTAACTTTGTGGCTATTTTTGTATCATCCATTCCAGTAATATCTTTTAAACTAGTTACAAAAACATTTAAAGGTTTTTTGCATTACATTTTTTTACCATCTTATGTAGTACTTGTTGGTCAAGAATCTGCCTTAGGTATGGAATGTTTCATCCATGCGCCCTAGACCCAACCAACATTGAAAGATCGAAAGGAAGGAATGCCTCCCGTGCCAATATCCAGAGAGGGTTGGTTCCCTTACTACTTCTAACTTGGGGATTTGAGATTAAGGAAACAGGAAAGAGATTTGGAAATGACTGAAAGGGATAGGGAAATATGGCCTCAAGCCAGATGAACAGGGGTGATGAACAAACAACATGATTACTTAATTGCACTCTAAACCAATAGCACTTCACACAAAGAACATAACAAAAATTAAAACCAGATATCTTGTATATGCAATCTCCAGAATTATTCCAGTGTTCACCCTCTATCGAAAGCTAAATCCAGACATAGAATTATAGCCCACAGACAAAGAAGAGAATTTGATAGAAATAAAAGATAGAAGACATACACATAAAGAGAAATCCAGAATTAGAGCCAAGGGTTCTTTGTATTCATAGCAGAATTTAGGTACAACAGTTCTCTAGCAAAACGTCCATCCTTTTACATTGGAATTGCTAGTTTTTATAGAGGATTCCGCCTCTGAAACATAAATGCTCACCCACAAAACATCGTGGTGGCAGCAAAGATTGGATTCTGGCACTCATCAAAAAGTAATGAGGCATGGCCTGAATTCGATGACTCACTGAGAAGTAGCTGCGATGGCTTCAATGCAACGATATGATTCGCCTGTAGCATCATCTCCTCACTTGCTGGAACCGCCTCAACAGAAAATCGGATTCTGAGATCCAGGAGAATCAAATTTGGATGCTTCTCTGACCGACTACACTTAAACGGGTGAGGGCATGCCTTCAAAACTCAATTTCATCATTGGGAAGCACCTCTGGGGAATACTTGCTAGAGCAGGAGAGTTGACTAAGAAATAGGAGCTTCGTTGATGTGGGCCCCACTTACGTTTCTCTCATACAAGCTTTGAAAAGAGCTTGCGCTCTCAAGTGGGGGTGAAAGCACTTGGGTCCCACTGGTGTTTTGTCATTTTCTGGCCCAAAATGGGCTTGCGCTCCAAAATTGAGGTGAAAACACTTTGCTGTCTTGGGAGTGGCATTGACGTTAGAAAAGTCAAAGGCGCTTTCTCCCTTACTAGGCCCAAAACTGACTTGTGCTAGAAAATTGGGGCGAAAACACTTTGGGCCCTACATGCAATGTTTTATGAGTCTAGGTTTCACCTTGTTCTTAGAAAAAAATAAAAATAACTTTCGCCCATTCTTACTCCAAAATTGAGTTGCACTCTTGATTTGAGGTGAAATGCTTGGGTTCCACTTATTTTTCAGATGTTTTCTAGCCCGAAATGGGCTTGTGCTCTAAGTTAAGGTGAAAGTGCTTGGGTCCCACACCATTTAAAATAGATCTGTGCTGACTTTGAGAAAATTCAAAGGTGCTTTCACCTATAACAACCCCAAAAATGTGTTGCGCTATCTCCCAGGGGTGAAAAGGATGGGCCCCACTTGGGTTTCACTTTTTTAGCTCGAAATGGGCTTGCGCTCCAAACTTGCTCCGAAATCAAATTGCGCTGAAGTATGGCACGAAACTACTCTCGCCCACAAAAGGACAAAGACCCTGCATGATGAGCGAACAGGAAGAACTGCACGCTTCCTTGAGTGCAACCAACAACTTTGACAGTAAAACGTAGAAAAGAAGGAACACATTCTGAAGAAAAAGTAGAGTTTCAGGGAAGAAGAGATTACTGCATAGCAAAATTTTACAAAGGAAATCAATGTGGTAGGGATGCCAACATCTCTGGTAGCTCACGGGGGGATTGAGCTCACCTCAATGTGAAGATCCTAGGCCTTATCTATTGGGCTCAGAGTCATCATCATTGTATTTTTTGAATGTTCACTACTAGTAGCGGACTCTTCCTCCAACTTCTCCCTTTCTCCTTCTTCCTCTTCTCCTTTGTGCTCATGGTCCCCTTCTTCTCTTTGGTCTCCTTCTTCCTGTGCTTGATCTTCATGCTGCTAGGAAGGCTCCGATTGTGGGAGATGCTCATAGATACGATCATAGGTTGCTTGGACCAGGGCCTAGGCATCTTCTTGGAGCATACCACGATCTTGGAGCTCTCTAACCAGGTATCCGAAAGTCTCAAGATGGTCTACGTCAGTGTAGTTAGCCCTCTAGATGAGGTCCACCAAACAGGATTCGATCCGTGTGAACCTGGTCATTAACTGCATTACCTGGTCTTCTGAAATAGGCTCACCCCAACTATCAATCTCTGAAGTATCACCTTCAAAGGTATCCCAAACTAGCTTCAACTCTTCCTTTGTCAAAATAGCTTCTTCCTCATTAGTGAAGCTAGGGAAACCAAGTTGCACGAGAGCTTCAAAATACATCAGAGAGATGCACCTTTCCTGCTCAAACACCTCTAACAACCTTCTCGCCTCTCGGGCTCTTTCCACCTTCGTGAAGTAAGCCTGTAGTGTCACCTTTGTAGTTGCCCATGACCGAGCAAGTGGGCTCATTGGAGTAAGTTGGAGGTCCATTTTTTCTAAGGTTTGCACCTTCATAGCCAGTTCCAGCCATCGATCAATGTCTTTTTCAACATCCTCCATGATAGGTGCACCATGAGTAACTATTTTCTTGGCCTCCCAAATGAATGTGAGGACTGCTATTGCTTTGTGCACCCTTGCTCAAAAGTTTTCCAAGAAGTGACGATGAACCTCCTTAATACGGTATTTTGTGAAGACTTTCGCTTGCACCATCTTCCCTATCAACTGAACCTGCAGTTCTTGGACCTGAGCATTCAAGGCCTGCAACTGGCTTTGCGCCTCTACGTGTGCCTTGAGGTGATTTTCAATTTATTTTTTGTAATTACTCACCTCTTGCTCCAAGTTGGCCACACGCTACTACAACTATTCTAATTTAGACTGAGCCTCCTCGAGTTGTGCCCTCATGTGTGCTAAGGTCTCCTCGAGCTCTACATTTTTGGCCTTGACCTCATAGAAGTGAGCCTTGTAGTGCTCCCCATGAAAATAAATGGAGCCCATTTCCACCTAGATATTCCCCATATTTTTTGCTATGTCGATTGTTCTCAGGTCTTCAACTGCATGATGATAGGAGTAATCCGATGGGGTCATCTCCTCTAATGGCTTTTGGACTTTGGGCACCTTCTTCATCTTGTGGAGTTCCATATTCTTCGGGTCGAACACAACCCTTTTTTCTACTTTGGTTGGGGCTTGCGCATTTTTTCTTTTTCGACCCTTGAGCCAACTTGAGGAACTTTGACACGCTCGGTGCATGCTCTCAGCAATTGGGCGCTCCTGCAAAACTTCTAGCTCCATTTCTAGTGGCTCCTACACTCCAAAGAGTGGTATGAAGGGGAAAAGGGCATGTTGGGGGTTTGCTTTGGTAGATGGATCAGAAATAGATGGGGCAATGACTATGACAACTTTGGGAGACGTCAGGGTTTGAATAGCTACGACTGAGGTACTAGGACCTGGGGGTGGAATATCAAGGGATGTCGCTGCAACTGAGGAGGTCAATGAGGGTGAAAATAGGTTTGGATTGACAACAATGACAGACGCAATGACTAGATTGATAAAAACCTGAGGAGGGGCAGGGGCGAATGGTGCAAGAAATACAAATGCATTGGAGATAGATGCAAAGGAACTAAACATCTAAGAGGCAAGAGGGAATGATGGGGGAGCAATGACTGGGATGCAGGGAAAGGTATGGCAGCCATGGGGACATCGAATGCAAGTTGGGTAGAAATGAGGGTTTTGGCATTGGAAGAGATAGTTGCCAGAGGTACAAAAGCGAGAGAAGAAGAGAGAGAGAATGCACTTGCAGGTTTGAATGCTGCTAGAGCTGAAATGGTGAACTACTATGTGATCGGGCTCGTTCTTCCTTCTTCTCTATCTGATGCTTCTGCTTCTAGGTCAATGAGCTCCACCTCTTGCCATGCTTGCTATGTTGGAACAAGGACTTCAGGGATGCTTGCTTCCATGGTTACCGACATCGCAGAAGGGTTTGAACTGAGAGATCAAGTTGCACCAGTCTGAGGCTTCTTTGCAACATGGGGAAGCAAAAGTGTTGTACCAATGCTCCTCTTCCTTGGGGTAACCTATTCTTCAGGGGGAAGCTGCTTGTCCTTCTCCATGACAAGTGGATCTTGTTCAGTCGGTTGCCTCTATTCTTCTACCATGTTTTCCACTCTGCTAGGGCTTTGAGTGCTTCGAGGCACGATATCAGCAAATAAGATAGGTTGGTAAGTTTCACAATTTGCATCATATATCATGGAGAAGTTCTCATCCAACACAAGAAATGGTTCGGATGACTCCTTTTTATTGTGGACCCTCATGATCCACCAATTAGCAATTTTTTCATCTGACCAGTCGGGCACTTTGTCCTTCATCGCCTGGAACACTTGCTCATCAGGCACATGCACTGGGTTGTTCGTAGGGTCGTATTCGACCTCTATCATGTAGAAGTCATGCCATGGGGGAAATGACATCATCCTCTCCATGTGCCACTCCAGATCACGCCCTGAGGGGTTGTTGCATTGTGCTTCAATATCCGGGCATGAAAAGCTATGGAAGCTTTTTGCCCCGATCATCTGCCTAAAAATGTCTAGTGGGTCATACCTCCAAATATGGGAGAGATCGATCAGGTAGAAATCATACAATGTTGCTGCAAGAAAGGTGTTATACCCGGTGATCGACACCTTAATATCATCGAAGTGGAAAGGTGAAGCGCAGGTGTGCGGCTTCCTTCTCCTGTGCCCGTATGTATCATCAATGAAGTCACTTTGTTAGGCGACTTCGAGGGTAAATAAGTACTCTATGGTGTAATAAGGCAACAAGAAGGGTTTTCCAGTAAACCCATAAATTTTGATGACAAGGCCCTACGTAAGCTGGAACACATCACCCAACCTCTTCTGCACTACCTCATCTCTCATCTACCTCGACACTCGCTCACAGAAGCCATAGATGAGCTCCAATGCTGGGTCGAGGAACATCCTATTGAAATTGTAGTAGGACTCACATTTTGACAAACTTTGAGTCCATTGATAGACTGGGAGCACCTTACCCTCTTTATTTATGCGGTTCTTGGCAATGAAGACAAAGCGGTCATGCATGTGGTAGAACAAGTACCAAACAAGGAAGGAGCAGATTCAGAATGACATATCTTTTCCACTCTGTATATCACTCAACTGTATATGCATCTACCATGCCACCCATTCTACCTAGTCAAAAAATATAGGCTTTATCTCCGACTTCATGGTAGTGGGAGAGTAGAATTCACCATGCGAAATACACTCTATGAGGGAAACTTACCACTTATACACCATTGCATCCATGGAGAGTCCCATAACCCATGCCAACATGGAGTATATGTTAGGATGCTTAAAAATTTTCAAGGGTTTGGGTAGGTCTGGCAATACCTCGAGCATCGACTTCTCCAGTAATTGCATCTCCATGAACTGTCGCATTTGCATTATCGGTGTATATATCTCTTTCTGCTCAGTATTATTAATTTTTTTGATTATGTAGTCAGTAGGGGGATTTTATCCACAAGCGAAAGCCTCCCGAACATCTTGGGTAGAGATGGCAAACAACTTGTCTCCTTTGGCATTTTAGACCATCCTAGTTCGAGGGTCATAGAACTTGGCAATGTCGTACACCATATCCGGACAGTTATGCACAAGCGTGCACAGGTACCAGTATAGGTGAGAGTAATAGGTGATCATCTGCTTACTTTCGGTAGACACCTTTGTCATCATGACGTCAACAGTCTGGCACAACTTCTCAACACTTTTGTTGGTGAGCACACAATCTCTGATTCTCCCCAACCTGTCTTCGGGTGGTGGCAATAACACTTGCTTCTTTTCCTTTTTCTCCCTCTTCATGCCTTTCACCTTCTTTGAGGTCTTCTCCTTCTTGGGCTCGATGCTTTTCTTGCCCATTTTGGCTATACATCTGGTACAGGCATTTTCTTTGAAAAATACAACGTCTCACTATTGCTTAGTGCACTACGTTTTATCAACAACACTCTTGTTATGAACTTCGGCAATGGCAAGCAATGCTACTGAAAAACCCTCAATAATTTCTTTAGGTTCATTTGAGGTGCAATGATGGCCCTCTTATAGCATTGCAATTTACCCACCATCTTAATTACGCTTTGGGGTAGAGTAAATGCATGGAGGGATTATGGGCAAGGTGGGAGATCTCCTGCACGTTAACCAGTGGTTGAGCGCACCTCCCAATGATGGCCAACTACGTGGGCCACAATATTTCTTGAGAGACATGATGCACCATCTTTTTTAAATTTCCAAGGATGTATTTCATGCTCCAACGACCTTCCTTGGGGTGCATGCTTGCTAGGTTTTACCTTGGAATATGTGCTCATGGCATTGGAGAAAGTAAAACTTCCTTTCACTCTAGCAAACGTTTTCATTATTTAAGAGCTAAAATGGCTTTCACTCAAAACATCAAGCGAAAACCCTTTCACCCATTTAATGCCCAAAATAGAAAAAGAGCATCGTAATTTAAAGCTCTTATTAATTGTGCACTCTTTCCTTGGAGCAAAAATCACCTCCTTTAATCCCTTGCCACGTGGTGCTTGCACAAGAATAAATTGAAGGGCCATGATTTGAATTTCACCCATAAAGGAGGGCGAAAGCGCCTTTCGCTCAACAAAGCCCCGAAATTGACTTTGACTTTTTGGTTTTGACTTGGCCCCACCTCAGTTTATGGCTTTTGCTCCCTAAGGCACCGAAACGTAGTTTCACCCTTATGAAAGAGTGAAACTCCATTTTTCCAGATGATAGGGCACTTTCATCCACTGTGAACTGCTTTGCCAGGGGACATTTTTTAAAATAGAGAAAATTCTCAAGCTGGCTATGGGTGCCTGAAACTGCTCTTTTCCTTGGAGCGCTAAAAAACATACAAACTAAACTAAAAAACTTTTATTTAAGCTCTTTCGCACCATTTCCCTACCAACTCGATCCTCACCATAGCGAGGCGTCTGGCCAAAACTGCACTTCTGAGAGCGCGAAGGGAAGTGAAGAGACTTATACTCTAGAAGAAAAGAGGTATATACATACAAACAATAGAATAATTATGTACACAACTGAGGAATCTTTGTTACTACCCCTTACTAGTAGTATGCCTTCAGATGAAGGCCATTGACTGATATCGGAAGAGTGAAACCCTCTGAATCTTGGAGAATGAAAGAGTTTACCTGATTAACCCCAAAAATTTGAAATGGACCCTCCCAGAATGCGTCAAACTTGTCATGATTTCTTGGTTTGGATTTTCTCTCATTCCATTTCAACACCAAGTCACCAACCTGGAAGGTCCGATCGGAGGTTCTCTTGCCGAACCAATTTTTCATGGTCTCGGTGTGCTTCATGAAAGCTTCATAGGCCTTTTCTCTTTCTTCTTCCAATTGCAACAATTGGGCCAACCTGACACTCATGGGATCAAACTCCTCATCTTCGTCATCTAAGGACCGAAGAGACTGCAATGCGGGCAACTCAATGTGCGTGGGGAGAACTGCTTCCTTCCCGTACACCAGGGAATATGGGGACGTCTTGATCGATTTCTTAATTGAGATGCGGTCAACCCATAAGGCTAGGTCCAGGAGTAGATGCTAGCTTTGCTTGTTCCCTTCCAAGGTTCTCTTCAGGATCTTGAGTAAGTTTTTGTTTGTAGACTCCGCTAAACCATTGCCCTATGGGTAATAATTAGATGAAGTCTTTAAGTAAATACCATACTTGCGAATGCATAGATCTTGGCACCGATGAAATGGGTGCCATTATCGGTTACGATTGCATCCGGTATCCCGAAACGTGTTATCAGTCCTTCCAAGAAGGCAATGACTACATCTTGGTTAGCTTGCTTGGTTGGCACTACTTTCGCCCATCGGGTAAAATAATCTGTAGCTGTTAGGATGTACTTATGCCCCGTAGAGGAATTGGGATCTATCACCCCAATGAAGTCTAAGCCCCACTACTAAAATGGAGCTTCGACCTAAATTGGGTGCAAAGGCAAAGAAGCATTCCTAGTCCGATCGACGTACCTCTGGCACTTATCGCACTTCTAGCTAACCTCGAAGGTATCAAAAAAAATAGTAGGCTAGTAATAGCCTACTTTTATGATTTTTAAGGCCATAGGCCTTCCTATGAAATGTCCTCCTGACATCCTAGAATGGAACTCATCAAGGATCCTCTATTTTTTTATCCCCCTGACACATCTCAGGAGGACTCCATCTATATTCTTATGAAACAAACCACTCGACAACAACACATACCTGCAGGCTTGAAGCTTGAACCTTCTCCTCTATGAAGCATTGAGGTGAGAAGGGCACCTTCCAGTATTGAAGTATTCGACAAGGTCCTCTATCCAATCCTTATCATCTACAGACCGATTCGCAAGATCGCTCTCTTGTGTTGGATCATCCCACTGGCATGCTATTACCTCGGATGCGGTGCTCCTAGAAAGTTCTTGGCACAATGCTCGATCATGGACCAGTTTAGTGGGCCGGAACTCTATGTCGAACTCTTGGATCTTGGAGACCCATCCTACCCTTTTATTACCAAGCTCACCTTGGATGATGAAGTTTCTAACGTCAGGGTGTACTACGTACACTATTGTCTTGCTCTAGGAGATGAAATGGTGAAACTTCTTCAATGACCGCATCACTGCATGCACCTGTCTCTCAATGAAGTTATACTTCTCCTCATGCGGATGGATGACTTGGCTCAGGAATGCTATCGGTCATTCATCCCCATCCTCATTCTTCTGAGTAAGGACAGCTGCATAGCTCTCCGGTTCACCGACGACATAAAGGATAAAGTCTTTGGAGTAGTCGAGGTTCACCAGAATAGGGGCTTGAGTGATTCTCTCTTTGATTTCTCTGAATGCCCGCTTCCTTTCCTCGGTCCACTAAAACTCAACATCCTTCTTTAGGAGTTCGGTCATTGGCTTTACCACTTGAGCGAAATCAGAGATGAACTTCCTAACAAAATTGATCTACCGAAGAAGGATTGGAGGCCTTTCTTGTTTGCTGGTAGAGGTAGCTTGAGGAGGGCTTCAGCCCTAGCAGGATCGACAGCTAGTCCCTTCTCCGATATTACATGGCCCAGGAGCTTACCTTATTTCACCACAAAAATGGACTTTTTTGGGTTTATGGAAACTCTAAACTCTCAACACTTCTCAAATACCTGTCGCAAATGTAGACCATGTTCTTCCCTTTTGTGGGAGAAAATAGTCATGTCATCTAAATAGATTACAATGATGTGATTGAGTAACTCACCGAAGGCTAAGTCCATCACTCTTTGGAAGGTCGCTCCGACATTTGAGAGGCCAAACGACATGCGCTGGTAGGCGAAAGTGCCCCACTTGGTGGTGAAAGTGGTTTTGTACTGATCCTCATCCTTCACCCAGATTTGATTGTATCTAGAGAAGCCATCCAATAGAGAAAACCTCTGTGCTCCTGCCACTACATGAAGAATTTGATCGATTTGGGGCAGCGGGTAGTGGTCCTTTAGAGATGCTTGGTTGAGATTTCGAAAGTCAATGCACAAGCGGATGTCTCCATTCTTTTTTTGCACTAGGACTAGGTTTGCCACCCAAGAAGAGTGCTTGATAGGATAGATAATCTTTACCTCTAGCATCTTCAGGAGCTCAACCTTCATCAACACTTCTATCTTTGGGTTAACCGGCCTTTGTTTCTACCTAAAAGGTTTGACCCCTTCCTGTAGCTCGATCGTGTGTTGGAAGACGTTCTTATCATACCCTTTCAGGTCTCGATAACTCCAAGCGACAATGTCTGGGTATTCTTTGCATAGGGTCCTGATTTGCTCGATCTCTTCTAGGGTACAATCGATCCCAACCTTAATCATATTTTTGGGTTCTAGCTCTAGTTCCTTATACTCTCTCACATCCACTTTGATCTTGTGAGCAAGTGACCTATCATCTTGATCAAATAAACTTTCAAGGGTGATTAAGCCCTTTGGAACGTGATTATTCTTCAATTGTATCAATCCCTCATACTCTTCTTCATCGAGGGCTCTACCTTCGATAGTGTTGGCTTCATTAATAAAAAAATTGATAATTTGCTGATCATTGTCGAACACCTGCCAGTGAATATTCTTTTTTGGTACCGAAGGCCTATAGATCACTCTCACTATCTTCGGTTTTTGCATCATGTTTTCCATGGGGGAGAATCTAGATCCAATAGATGCCAAGACATCAACGTGCTTATTTCACTCTCACGAAATAGATTGGATATTCAGGGCTGTGAAAGATTCGAGTAGGTCCCATACCTTGTTGTGGTATGCTTTTAGGTAATGTTGCTTTGCAACACACTTATTGGTGACTTGGTTGTAGATCAACTTCGAGTCTCCAAAGATCTACAATTGCTTAATTCCAAGTTTATCTACTTTTCTTAACCCCAAGCATAGGGCTTCATACTCAACAACATTATTAGTACAACTCCATGCGAGTCTGTAAGAGTAGGTTTTCTATTTTCCTGAAGGAGAGATAAGGACAACTCCTGCCTCGATGCCATTCTTACATCGGGCACCATCAAAGAAGAGCTTCCATAGTTGATCGGCAATGGGGTCTTCATCACTCGGTACCTTAGCCTTTTCGAGCTTGGTGATCGAGTAGCACCCTATCTCAGATTCGATCATGGCATTGAAATCATGCATGGAAAATTCATCTTCTATGCGGAGCTCGTCCAAGGCTTCTTCCATCCTCTATTCCTTCCTCTGCTTCCTCAATCATATTGATTGAGTCCACTTGTTTCTCCGCATCCTGGATCCTTTCAATGTGAAAGGTAGAGGGTTTTTCATTAAAAAATTTAATCCTCCTTCCTCTGAAGGGGATTTCCAGATGCGAATAATCCAGAGACAAATAGCCTCCTAGTTTGGCGGTGAATTCCCTTGATAGGCACATACTGAAATACGGCTCTAAATCCACCACCACAACTTCTTGTATCACGGTGATCTACGGCATCTTATGCAATACGATCAGGATATCCTTGATCACCCCTACTGTCTTGACCAAAGTTTCATCCAGTTGGAGCACTCCAGGACTACTCCTCGTGTACTCCATGCCCATAATATCACAAACAACCTTGGGCATCATAGTAGTAGCAGTGCTAGAGTCGATCATGCAATTATGCACAACCCACCCCTCCATCCTAAGGGATAGATAGAATGGCGGTGACCTATTCTTTTCGGTGGCTGAGGTAGTCAACATTTGAGTCAAGATAGTCTGAGTCGAGCTTTCCTTGCCTTTAGAAGACTTCAACGATTCTTGCAATAGATCGACTTGGTCGGGTAGTTGAAGCACATCAAAGAGGCTTACCTTAGCTGGAGTTTTCTTTAGTTCTTCAACAATGTTGTATGCTCCTATACCAGACTCACCTCCCTCCTTCGCAATCTCGTATCTGGTTCGATACTATTGCATTGCTTCTACCCTTTGACGCTTGGTCAATGAGGGATACCTGAGCTTTTCTCTTGCTTGGTCCCTTGTCTCGGTTTGGGGTTGGGAGGTCGAAGCCTATGGTTGAGGGACTCTCCCTCTCACTCTCGGAGGTAAGAGATCCTTCAATAGGATGGTTTCCTCCGACTTCGACACTTGGGTAGGCTCTTTCACTAGTGGCAGCACCTTCTCGCTCGATATCTTGGAACTAGAAGGCACCTTTAATGGTTCCATTTGAACCAGATCAACTTCAATGGGCTTCTTACCTATCCTCATCAGAACGAAAACCTGCTCGATAGGGGAGATCATAAAGTTGCGATCCACTTCTCTGATCATATTTACTTGCCCACTAGGAACGTTATCCACAAGGGTCTATACATAGTTCAAATGGACCATGCAAGTCTCCTCACCATGTAGGTCATTACAGGTGGAGCACCAATAAGCTCTATCAGATGGACCAACTTCTTCATTAACCAACATCGCTGCATTTCTCTCGAGAGCCCTACTAGTGGAGGTAGCCTGCTCCCTAGTAATCGGGGGAGGAGGAGCGAATCTCCTTGGCTGGAAGCTTTGATCAGATTGCCTCCTCTTTAAGACGGTGATCTCATTCACCATTATCCTCATTGATGATCATAGATCCTACAATTCTTTGGCCTAATCTGAGTTTGCAGCTATCGGAGGTGCGGGTAATGGCAATGGTGCCAATGGTGCAGGCAATGCGAGATATGGGATAGGAGTTAGAATCTAGGGAATAGCAAGTGCTTGAAACTGCAAGGTAGGTACCATCTAATTCTGAGAAGGGTTGGGATTCCATGATTGATTAGGGTACATTGGGGATGTAGGTAATGACTGAGAGGATGCACTAGGATATAAATTTTGAGGAAAGTCCAGATAAATTGGCATAGTCATTTTTGGAGGTAACTTACCAATAGCGACTAAGTCGACCTTAGATTTCTGTGCTTGATCATACAAGGCTAGAAATGTGTTGACATTAGCATGTCAGATGCTCATGCTAATGTCAGAATGGAAAGCCCTTAAGTAATAAAATATCGCTTGCTCCGGGGTGGGCCGAAGGCCTTCAATGACTCTCTCCAGTTTCGGGTGAACTTGACATTAAAATCTGCTACCTCTTCTTGAGGGTGTCTTTGAATGGTGGTGAACTGGTGCAACAAGGAGAAAGGGTCCACTTGTTCATTGAAACCCTTTATCAATTGCTCTGCCAACTGGTCCCATGTAGCGATGGTGCTGGGTGGTAGCGATCGGTACCAATAGAGAAGCTTACCTCTGAGCGAGAGTACTAGCAGTCTCACCATGATGTCTTCTTCTGTGATGTGGTGGATGGTTGCCAGGAGCGACATCTTGGACATGCTCATAGGCTATCTTTCCCATACCATCATACGTGGGCAGAGCCTTTAACGCTACGGTTGGGACCTAGTTCTGAGCCTGTAGATTGAGAGGTCTCGAATGATTCTAGGCTAGAAACTACTTGGGCACAGGTTGCACCATCTGGACTAAAGGGTTTGGTTGAGGGGGCAAGCTAGTTGCAGTGTTGGAAGGACTTGGAGTTTGTGAAACTATAATAGCTACTTGCGAGGGTGTTGTGACTAATGGGATAGTCGAGGGGACTACTCTAGGATGTTCTCCCAAAGCATCGATGTTGAGCTCGAAGAACTCAACTGTATCTTCTAGATTTTTAGCCTTCGATCTTGTGATCATGAGGGGGAGGGATTTTAACCGACTTCAAGATTCGGAGGCTTCTGAGTTCAGCTGAGTCGCCAGATGTTCTTACTTGATAGCAAAAATATGAACATCAACTCTTAAATATTGCTTGATGTGGAACGTTTGCGTCCCACCAGGCATGCCAGAAAATATTGGTCAAGAATCTGCCTTAGGTATGAAATGTTTCATCCATGCACCCTAGACCCGACCAACATTGAAAGGTCGAAAGGAAGGAATGCCTCCCATGCCAATCTCCAGAGAGGGCTGGTTCCCTTACTATTTTAACTTGGGGATTTGAGATTAAGGAAACAGGAAAGAGATTTAGAAATGACTGAAAGGGATGGGAAATATGGCCTCAAGCCAGATGAACAGGGGTGATGAACAAACAACACGATTACTTAATTGCACTCTGAACCAATAGCACTTCACACAAAGAACGTAACAAAAATTAAAACCAGATATCTTATATGTGCAATCTCCAGAATTATTCCAGTGTTCACCCTCTATCGAAAGCTAAATCCAGACATAGAATTATAGCCCACAGACAAAGAAGAGAATTTGATAGAAATAAAAGATAGAAGACATACACATAAAGAGAAATCTAGAATTAGAGCCAAGGGTTCTTTGTATTCATAGCAGAATTTAGGTACAACAGTTCTCTAGCAAAACGTCCATCCTTTTACATTGGAATTGCTAGTTTTTATAGAGGATTCCGCCTCTGAAACATAAATGCTCACCCACAAAACATCATGGTGGCAGCAAATATTGGATTTTAGCACTCATCAAAAAGTAATGAGGCATGGCCTGAATTCGATGACTCATTGAGAAGTAGTTACGATGGCTTCAATGCAATGATATGATTCACCTGTAGCATCGTCTCCTCACTTGCTGGAACCGCCTCAATAGAAAATCAGATTCTGAGATCCGAGGAAATCAAATTTGGATGCTTCTCTGACCGATTGCACTTAAACGGGTGAGGGCATGCCTTCAAAACTCAATTTCATCATTGGGAAGCACCTCTGGGGAATACTTGCTGGAGCAGGAGAGTTGACTGAGAAATAGGAGCTTCGTTGATGCGGGCCCCACTTACGTTTTGCTCATACAAGCTCCGAAAAGAGCTTGCGCTCTCAAGTGGGGGTGAAAGCACTTGGGCCCCACTGGTGTTTCACCATTTTCTGGCCCGAAATGGGCTTGCGCTCCAAAACTGAGGTGAAAACACTTTGTTGTCTTGGGAGTGGCACTGACGTTAGAAAAGTCAAAGGCGCTTTCACCCTTACTAGGCCCGAAACTGACTTGCACTGGTAAATTGGAGCGAAAACACTTTGGGCCCCACCTGCAATGTTTTTCGAGGCTGGGCTACGCCTTGTGCTTAAAAAAATATAAAAATTTATTTCACCCATTCTTACTCTAAAATTTAGTTGTGCTCTTGATTTTAGGTGAAACACTTGGGTCCCACTTATATTTTAGATGTTTTCTAGCCCAAAATGGGCTTGCGCTCTAATTTAAGGTGAAAGTGCTTGGGCCCCACACTGTTTAAAATAGATCTATGCTGACTTTAAGAAAATTCAAAGGCACTTTCACCTATAATAGCCCTGAAAATGTGTTGTGCTATCTCTTGGGGATGAAAAGGATGGGCCCCACTTGGGCTTTATTGTTTTCTGGACCGAAACGGGCCTGCGCTCCATACTTGCTCCAAAATAAAATTGCACTGAAGCATGGCACAAAACTACTCTCACCACAAAACTACTCTCACACAAAAGGACAAATAACCTGCATGATGAGTGAACAAGAAGAACTGCATGCTTTCTTGAGTGCATCCAAAAACTTTGACAGTAAAACATAGAAAAGAAGGAACATATTCTGAAGAAAAATCAAAGTTTTAGGGAAGAAGAGATTACTGCATAGTAAAATTTTACAAAGGAAATCAATGTGGTAGGGATACCAATAGTACTAGTAAATGAGGTTGCCTTAAATGATTTTGCAATGTGTAC
The DNA here is from genome assembly GCA_028583015.1 of Wollemia nobilis. Taxonomy (NCBI): domain Eukaryota; kingdom Viridiplantae; phylum Streptophyta; class Pinopsida; order Araucariales; family Araucariaceae; genus Wollemia; species Wollemia nobilis. Next base: position 3,548,394 of record JAQPPZ010016675.1, read on the forward strand.
ATATGCATGCAAATCCAAGATGTGTTATCAACAACCGTCACCTCATCAATTGAAACTGGAGTGAATTTGGCATGTTTTACTTTCTCTCTTAGGTCCTCCTTCTCAACCAATGATAGAAATTTTACCATTTCCCAACCACTTCGATCTGACCAATGGGAACTGGGAAGATTTTGCACATCAGATAGTTGAAACAGGTGCTTATAATCAATAAAATCAGACATGGGTCTACCCTTTTTAAAAATACTATATACGACAACAAACTACAAACTTTTTGAAGCTAAAGTGGTCTTATAATTTTTTGAAATTGGGCTTGAATTTCCACCTTTCTCAACAAGAGCTGTAGTTTAATTTATTTTTCATATTCTTGTGCATATCTAACATGCATGCATTTCATTTCATCATTTCACCTAATTATTTTCTTAGTTGCTCCATCACTTTATTTTACTATTGAATAAACTTTCCCACAATTTTTTTCTATTGTATCTAACTTAAGTTGCATCTTATGATCCTTTCCTAGTTTCTAACTATAAATTATGCATCTACATTCTATCGGTATGTCATTGTTGTTATATGGCTAAACTAGCTCAATAAAGGGATATGTTGATGTTAATTCAAGCTAAAATATCCTTCCAATAGTCCACTTGGTGAACTTTTTACGTTTAAGAATCTGATTAGAAGATTCCCTACAAGTCTATATTTTATGTAAATGATCATTTTTTTATTAGTGTGTCAGTTTGAGGAATATCTTCAAGTGGTTGTTGCATGTCATTTTTAGGAAAATTTTCATGTGGAGGCATCTCATCCTTGAGAATATATTCAAGTGGAGGTATATTAGGTTCAATAGTGTTTTCTGTGTACAATGGTGTTCTATATCATTTTTTAATGTAAAAAGGTATATATTAAAGAATTAAAATAATATATTTTATAAACAAAAAAGAGGTAGATAAACATGCCACTTGACAAAATCCATAAACGAAACAACACCATTTTTTGATGAAGAAAGAAATTATGTAAAATAATTAACAAAATACAAAAATTAATTGTTTATTAGGTAAAATGCATTTGTACCTTGAATTTATGCAAATGTTGATGGCTCATTGGATTTTGATACATGGCTAAAATATTTGAGGATACTCTTTTTAACAGAAGATTGGCCTCCCTTATTTCCATCACAAACAGGTTCTATTGTACTTATAAAGAAAGTATAAAATCAGAAGATGAATAGAATAAAAGTACAAAAACTTCTACAATTTTATAAAAAAAGAACCTATATGGCTTAGAAATACACTTAGAGATTCAAATCTTGAGAAAATGCTAGATCTTACTACTATAAGGCCTCAAACTCATAGTATAACTAGAATAAAAAGAGGATTGATAAGCACCATGGAAGAACCTGTAACATACCAATTTTTAGTCAATAATTATCATGATTTTTGTAGATCAAATCTCTGTCTCTGCTAACTCCCCTATTTTCTAGTGATAGACAATTTTTGCATTTGTAATTTTTTAGTCAATAGAGAAAATGAAGATACAAAATCAAAATATGAATAGAATGAAAGTACACCAATTTCTATTTTTTTACAAAAAAAAGAACCTATATGGGTTAGAAATACACTTAGAGATTAAAATCTTGAGAAAATGTCAGATCTTACTACTATAATGCCTCATAGTCATAGTCTAACTAGAATAAATAGAGGATTGATAAGCACCATGGAAAAACCTACAACATACCAGTTTCCACTCAATCATTATCATGATTTTTGTAGATCAAATCTCTATCTCTATTCACTTCCCTATTTTTCTAGTGATAGATAATTTTTGCATTTGTGTTTATTCAACTGAGAGATAAAAAAAAAATACAAAATTATAAGATGAACAAAATGAAAGTACAAAAAAATCAATTAAAAAAGAATCTATATGGCTTAGAAATACACTTAGAGATTCAAATCTAGAGCAAATGTACAATATTACTACTACAAGGCCTCCTAGTCTAATAAGAATAAAGAGAAGATTGATAAACACCAAGGCAAAGGTAGAGGCAAAGGCAATAAAAAATATTGATTCAAAAGTTTTCCTAATTTCTTAGAAGAAAATTCATCAAATGAAGGTACATAATAAGCTAAAAAACCTAAAATATACCAATTTCTAATCAAATATCAACACTCCTCTACAACCTATCATCTAGTGACACTCCTCTACTATCGACGGGTCTTTGCAACCTATCGACTGTCGACAGGTATTTGTAACCTATTGACTATTATCTGTAACCTATCGAGTATTGACTATTCTCTACAACATATCATCTATGGACACTCCTCTACAGCCTATTAGCTAACAACACTCCTCTACAACCTATCGAATATAAATATGTATTTACAACCTATTGTCTATTGCTCTATAACCTATTGGTTATTGATTGTTCTCTACAACCAATCGATTATCACTCTATAACCTATTGACTATCAATAATTCTATGTCATCTATCAACTCTCACTCTATAACCTATTAGTTATCTCTTTGCAATCTATCTGCTATCACTCTACAACCTATCAACTATCTCTCTACAACCTATCTATTGCAAATATGAAGAGGGTTTAAATATTTCTAGGCTTAGTGTGAACATGGCTATAATAGTTGGCATAGTTTTATCGACAAATTTTTTAAAAATCCTCCATCCCCTCTCCTACATTCTCTCCTACATTTCCTCACCTCCTTTCCTCCCTAGCCTTCTGCCACCATTCTCTCCTTATTCCTCCACCGCCTCCCTTTTCCCTTATCCCTCCATGCCACTCCTTTTCCCTTATCTCTCTGCTTCTTCCTCCACTCCTTCCCTTCCTCCTATAAATACCTATTCTCCCTAAGCGATGTTAGTAGTGTGTGAACTATTTGAAATAAATAAATTAAATTTGTTTTTATTGCCCACTTTCGCTCACTGGTATCAGAGCGCTGTGCCAAGGGCACAAAAATTGAGGTGGTGGCTGACATAGGAGTTTGGCGGTATGGTTTTTAAGGTCCACACAGAGACAACATGCAAACCAAGGTGCACGTGAGGTGGCGCTGATTGGGCGACTGACGTAGGGCTAAGGTAGTAGCCAGCAGGACTTGGGCATGAATCTCGAGGTGCTAGGTGGCAGACACGTGGCAGGCACTAAACTGGAGTACTGACATGGTGGCACGTAAACTGAGGTAGGTGGCTGAGGAGGCTACTGATGTGGACCATAGGTGGCGAATACATGGCAGAGAGCTGACGGATGCGTGGCGAGCTGAGCTGGCGAAGAAGGTGTTGATGTGGTGATGTGTTAACATGGTAGCATACTGACATGGCAGTGTGTTGACGTGGCAGCATGTTGACGTGGCAGCGTGTTGGCGTGTGACATGGAAAAAAGTCATTTGGCTGATTTCTCGAAGGCAATCGACTCTTAACGTGTGCATTCGCGTTAATAAAACCCTCCGCACACATCTCACAGTGCGTGTGGGATAAAAGGGAGGTATTTCTTAAAAAAAAAATGTTTTTGTTGGAGGTTTTAAATTATAATTATTTGCCCTTAGTTTTCACCCGAGCACATAGCGCAGTTGGCAAGGGCTTCGAGTTGTTTGGCTGAGGTGCAGGGTTCGATTCACGCCGAGGAAAAGTTGAATGAATTTTTTTTTTTGTTTTAGCGCGCATCGAGGGAAGATAATAATAAGGCACGAGGTGCCTTGTTTTTCAACGATGCCGCGTGGTGTAGCGGCTAAGCTTCTCTATTGCAAAGCGGAAGGTTGGGGGATCGATTCCCCTCCGCTCCAAAAATATTTTTTTGTTAAAAAAAAAAGGTTTGAAAATGTTTTAAAGTTTTTTATTTTTTTTATTAAAGTTTTTAAATTAATTTAATAGTTTTAAATTTATATTTTTAATTATTTTTAAATATAAGTTTGTTTAAAAAATAATTAAAGATATAAAAAATTATTAAATTTTTTTATAAAGACTTTATAAAAAGAAAATTTTGAAAACCTTTTAACTTTGTGGAAAACGGAAAATTGTTTTTCCTGGAGATTAAAAATTCTGTGCAATCTAGAAATTGACATATGCAACTTGGCTAATTTTTTTTGCCATGATGAGTAGATGATCTAGTAAACCTAATGTTACCATGCCCTATGCTCTCTACTGAGGAGAGAATCTACTGAGTCTTTTGACGAGAGGGTCTGGTGAGACGGAATACAAACTGTATTTAGTCAATTGTAGAATTTAGTGATAGCTCACTAGAGGAAGCCCGATTCAGGATACGAGGCTGACTCAGAGGACAATATTTTTGGACAACGAGTGGAGGAGTCCGATTCAGTTGCATTTGAGCCTGAGGAACAATCTAGTGAGAGCTATACCCCACACTCTCTAGAGCTAGAGCCTAAGCCAGCAAAGGCCGATCTAGTAGCAGTTCTTGAAATCATCATCATTAGTGACGATGAGGATTCCATTGCAGACAACTTTGGACCTCCAATACTGGGCGACCCACAACAAGAGGAGCGTGAAATCAGTGAGAGAATTAAGAAATCTAGATTTTATTTGAATCTATAATTGCTTTGTACTTCCTATTTTCAGTCAAATCAAAGTTTACTTTCAAGTAGTAGAAATGGCCTCAAATTCAAATCTCCCAATTCCTGAATTTAATGGTAGTGATTATGAATACTGGTCAATAAATATGAAAACTATGTTGATTGGTAAAGGTTTATGGACAATAGTTGAAGAGGGTTACACAGAACCCTATGCTACTGACTGGTAAGCTTTAAGTGTTGCCGATAGAAAAGCTAAAAAAAGAAGCCTAGAAAAATAATTCCTTTACCCTATACCATTTACAAGCAGCTCTAGATAAAAGTATATTTCCTAGAATAGCATCTTGTGTAACAGCTCAAGATGCTTGGAAGGCTTTAAAGAAAATTTTTCAAGGGAGTGATCAAGTGAAGCAGGTCAGGCTTCAAACTCTGAAAAGAGATTTTGAAAATCTTAAAATGTAGAAGAATGAGAAAGTAGGAGACTACTACGTGTGAGTCAAAGCCGTAATAGATAAAATGATCACTCTAGGTGATGAGATTAAACCTGAGGTTGTGGTGAAGAAAGTGTTGCGAACACTTCTTCCTAAGTGGAATCATGTAGAAATAATTATTGAAGAGTCGAAAGATTTGACTACACTTTCCTTTGATACACTAATTGGTTCTCTCCTTTCACATGAAGAGAGATTGCAGGAATCTCCTTCCACCAGCCATGGAGGCGATGACAAAGCCTTCGATTCACAAGAAGGAAAAGGCCAAGGTAGAGGTCATGGCAGAGGTCAACAAAGAGGAAGAGGAAGGAACAATCCATGAGGTGGAACCCCAAGCAGAGGAGGATCTTCAAATAGAGGTGGAGGTCAAAATAGAGGTGGACAGTAGAATAAAGGAAAGCATCCAAGTAGAGGAAAAGGAAGTGATAAGTCAAAGCAATTTTGCTACAATTGTGTCAAACCTAGCCACTTCGCTCATGACTGCTGGTCAAAACCCTCACAAGGGAGCAATAGCAACTAGAGCAGTCAGTATGGCAATTTTGGAGAAGAGGAAGGGACCTCAAATCTCTTTCTCTCATATGGCCAGTCAAATCAAAATTTGAATGATACCTGGATCTTGGACACTAGGTGTTCAAATCATATGAGTGGCAAAGAAGAACTCTTTGCTACCCTGGATTCTTCTTACAAATCTAGCATCAAGTTAGGAGACGACAAGTCATTGGTGGTTGAAGGCATTGGAGCCTTGGAGGTTCCAACAAAAGAGGGTGTCAAACAGGTGAATGATATTTATTACACCCCTCATCTCCAACATAATATTTTGAGTGTTGGTCAAATGTTGGAGAAAAAATATAAGTTGTTATTTGATGAGGGTAAATGTATCATTTTTGATAAAAGTAATAGTGATAGAATCATTACTCAAGTGCCAATACCAAAGAACAAGTTATTTCCTTTAAAGTTTGCCCATCCATGGGGAGAGAAATTAGCAAATGTTTCTATTTCAAATCCAAGTGTGCTGTGGCACTTGAGATACGGTCATCTGAATTCAGATAGTTTGAATATGTTAACCTCATAAGCGATGGTGACCGGACTTCCTAAAGTTTAGGACAATAAGGAATTTTGTGAAGGTTGTGCCTTGGGCAAGCATGCTAGAACCAAATTTCCTCGAGGACAAGCATGGCGGGCCAGTTATCCACTCTAGCTAGTGCATTCGGACATCTGTGGTCCAATGCAGACTAAAAGCATTGGTAACAACTCTTACTTTCTTCTTTTCATTGATGATTTTTCAAGAATGTGCTGGATATATTTTTTGAAGCATAAATATGAAGCATTTGACTGCTTCATAGAATTTAAAACAAGAGTTGAAAAAGAAAATGGATATTTTGTTAAGTGTCTCAGATCAGATAAAGGAGGAGAATACTCCTCTAATGAATTTTTGAATTTTTGTAAAGAACATGGAATAAAGAGGCAGTTCACTTCTACCTATACTCCACAACATAATGGTGTGGCTGAAAGAAAGAACCGCACCATTGTAGAGATGGCAAGATCTATGCTTCAAACGAAGCATTTGAGCAATATGTATTGGGCAGATGCAACTAGGACCAGTGTGTATATTTTGAATAAGAGCCCTACTTCAAGTTTGAAAGGGAAAACTCCTTACCAAGCATGGTATGGTAAGAAACCAAATGTCAAGCATTTTAGAGTATTTGGTTCACTGGCTTACTCACACATTCCTGATGAATAGAGGAAGAAGCTCGATCCTAAGAGTCAAGCATGCATTTTTGTAGGGTACTGTGAGACCACAAAATCTTACAGACTCTACAATCCCAGGACTTGAAATATAATACTTTCCAGGGATGTGATTTTTGATGAAGGGGGAGAATGGGGACATCCCCAAATTTATAGTGATGTTGAATCTCATGATGCAGGTTCTTCACAAATTCAATAGGCACCACATAAAGGCAAGAAGTCTCCTCCTCCAAGCCCAAGAAGACATTCTACATCCAATTCATCATCTTCTTCACCAAGTCCTCCACAAAGGTCAGTCAGTTCCTCACCAATGGATATTGATTCTCCATCCAAAGGTAAGAGAAATCTCCAGCATCATCCATCCTATCAGATGTTGGATAAAATTTTTTCACGAAGATATACTAGAAGTCAAGCTAGTGAAATGAGTTATGTTTTGCAAAGACTTGAAAATATGCATTTGTATGGTGATGATGACTCCCAAGAACCTCGAGGAGATGTAGTTAACTATGCTTTGTTAACTAGCGCACAACTTGAACCTTCTAGTTATGAGAAGGCATGTACTTAGAAAATTTGGCAAGATGCCATGAAAGAGGAGATAACCTCTATAAAAAACAATGATACTTGGGAGCTGGTAGAGCTTCCTAAAGGAAAGAAGTGTGTTGGATGAAAATGGGTCTTCAAGACCAAATTCAATGCTGATGGAAACATTGAAAGGCACAAAGCAAGATTGGTTGCAAAAGGATTTACACAGAAGTATGGTATTGATTATGAGGAGACATTTGCTCCTATAGCCTAAAAGGAGACCATCATAACAGTTCTTGCTTTAGCTGCTCACAAGGGTTGGAAAATCCAACACATGGATGTGAAGAGTGCCTTTCTCAATGGGTACTTGACAGAGGAAGTGTATGTTGAGAAACCTCAAGGATTTCAAGAGCAAGGTAAGGAGCACCTTGTTTATAGACTAAAAAATGCACTCTATGGCCTCAAGTAGGCATCACGAGCTTGGTACTCATGCATTGATGGGTACTTTAAATATTTTGGGTTCACCAAAAATAGAAATGAACCTACCCTTTACTACCTGAAGCAAGGTAATGACATCCTCATAGTTTATTTGTATGTGGATGATCTTATATTCATGGGTAGTAATGGAAAATGAATATGGAGTTCAAATGCTCCATGATGAAGCAGTTTGAGATGAAGGATCTCGGCTTAATGCATTACTTCATTGGAATGGAAGTCCATCAATCATCTATAGGGATCTTCATATGTCAACATAAGTATGCTTGAGATATGATCAAGAAGTTTGCTATGGAGCATTGCAAACCAGTTGTAACTCCAGTTGGACATGGGATCCAATTAAGCAAAGATGATGGAGCATCAAAAGTTGACGTGACCACTTTTAGGAGCATGGTTGGGAGTTTGATGTTTCTCACCAACACCAGAACTGGTATTCAGTATGTTGTTTCTCTTGTCTCTCGATTTATGACTAGCCCATATGAGTTGCATTTGCAAGCAGCTAAGAGAATTCTCAGATATGTGAAGGGTACATTGGATTTTGGAATCCAGTACCATAAATGTAACACTATCAAGCTTGTAGGCTTTAGTGATAGTGATTGGGGCAGCAATATAGATGACAAAAAATCAACTTCAGGGAACTATTTTAGTTTGGGATCAGGACTAATAACATGAAGTTCCAAAAAGCAAATAGTGGTAGCTTTGTCTTCTATAGAAGCTGAGTACATAGCAGCCACCTATGCTAGTACTCAAGACTTATGGCTAAGGAAAGTGTTGGAAGAGCTTGGAGAGCAGCAAAGTGGTCCAAAAAGGATTTACTATGACAACATCAGTGCCATTCAGTTGGCATACAATCCGATCCACCATAGTAGAATGAAGCATTTTGATATGAAGTACCACTTCATCCGAGACATGGTGGAGCATGAAATTATTGAGCTTAAATTTTGTCGCACTTTGGAGAACGTTGCAAATATATTCACCAAAGTGATGGCTAAAGCTCAATTTATAAAGCTGAGAGACTGTGTAGTCAGTCCTCTCAACTTTAAGGGGGAGAATGTTGCAAATATGAAGAGGGTTTAGATATTTCTAGGCTTAGTGTGAACATGGCTATAATAGTCGGCATAGTTTTGTCAATTTTTTTTTTTTAAATCGTCCATCCCCTCTCCTACATTCTCTCCTACATTTCCTTTCCTACTTTCCTCCCTAGCCTTTCGCCACCATTCTCTCCTTATTCCTCCACCACCTCCCTTTTCCCTTATCCCTCCATGCCACTCCTTTTCCCTTATCTCTCTACTTATTCCTCCACTCCTTCCCTTCCTCCTATAAATACCTATTCTCCCTAAGAGATGTTAGTAGTGTGTGAACTATTTGAAATAAATAAATTAAATTTGTTTTTATTACCCACTTTCACTCACTATAGGCTCTCACTCTGCAACCTATCAGCTATTCATAGTTCTCTACATTCTATTGACTATCGATAGTTCTTTGGAACATTTTCACTATCAATAATTCTCTGCAACCTATTAGCTATCGATAGTTCTATGCAACCTATCAATAGTTAGTGTATCATTCATACCATTTTTTGGCTACTTTAGGTCTTCTTTGTCTATTATAGGGTTTTTGCTACTACAAGTCATTTTTTGAGGAGTTTGAATGTTTTACATGAATGAGTATCGATGTTATGTTAATTATATATACTAGAGGTATAAGAGGTGAATTTAATGAGATAAATATTTTTTTTTATAATTTGAAGGTAAAAAAGTCCACGATTTAGGCAGGAGTGTTGGTGATTCAAAATAAAAATGGTGAAATTATTATCAAAGCGGGGCAAACTGACCCAAAAAAAAAATTGTTTCCAAAAATTTTAGGTGAATGGGCCAATGTCTAGGGTCCCCATATTCGCTATTTTGGAAATTTGGAAATTCTAATATTTTTTAATTAACGATAATTTACTACTATGCATAACCCTAAATTTAGTTACTTCATTCAAAGAGCTCAAGAACATCAATCATGGAGTCTCTTTGTAATGCATGGTAATATTTATTTTGTAGTTGTGCTCATCTTTGACAATAAAACAATACTAGATATACACTATAAGCCTTGAGACACTTCTAGAAAGATTTAGATTTGAGTTTGAAGCCCTTTCCAAAACACAAATCTAACTGTCCTATATGACCACATAGAGACAACTGCCCTATGTGGCTACACAGAGACAACCACCCACTATAGCTACACAAAACCAACCGCCTTGGGTGGTTGGGTCCTGAAGGTAGACAGAGACCCAAAATAAATAGTAGGCAACTAAGCAAGGTAAAAAAGGTAGTTTATAAGGTTTTGTAACCATTTTGTATAGTTTTGTAACTTTTGTAAAAAGTTTTTTAAGATTTTGTAAACTTTTGTAATTCTAATATCATGATTTTGGGCCTTATCTTGAAAGGCCCAACATATGCTACTAATGATTTTATTGTGGGCTTGCATGCAGGTATTGGGACCAGAATAGAGGCTTGGGAGGTCAATCAACAAGACTTCAAAACCCTCCTTTGTTGTGTGACCAAGGAGATGATTTGTGGCACCATTGAACTCATTTGCAAAGAAAACCCTCCCTTTTGGGAGGTCCATTGTAATAAAAAAGGTTGATTTGTAACAAAAAAAGTCTATAAATGCAATATCAAATTTTATTTTGTTTATTTACATGTTATGGTGTATTTTTTTAGTCACATAAATGGTGATCACGATGGGACCTGTTTACCCTTAACACAATTGACATTTGCTATTTTGATTAAGTTATAGGACTTGCATCTAGCATATTATACCTTGTGTATTTTGCTTAGGGTTATTCATGCTTTATTGCTTGTTTTTATTGCTTTATTAACTTATTATTTATTATTTTTATCATAGGTAATTAGAAGTAGAAAGGACAAGGTCATCTCATTCAAACCAGGGATCAATATTACAATATCTACCCTCCAAGAATCAAATACAATCACCCAAGCTAGCTGCATAGATATAGAAAATTGCCTAGGGTGGCTACAAAAACACAGATTACCACCCAGGGTGGCTACACGGACATAGACAACCACATAGGGTGGCTACACAAATATTGGTAATTACCTATGGTGGACACACAGGTATAGAAAACCATAGACACAAAAATAGAGGTACAACAAGCTCAGTTCCTTTTATTTTTAGCATAGGCTCAGAGATTAGTAGCTTATATTCCTTAGTTTTGCACAAAGGCTCATGTCATAGTCCATTTATTTGTCATTGCTTGTTTGAACCACAAATTGATTTTAGTCATTCCTTAGTTTTCCATAGGTATTCCTCTCCTTAGCATAGTTCCTTAGTCTTCTTTAGTACCCCCATAAGATTTTCTTCTTTAGATTAATTTCTCAACAAAGTTTCTTTAGTCTAGAAGGTCTTCTTCTTCATAGTCTAAGACTTTCCCCCTTCTTATTTAGATTTCCAATAGCCTAGCATAGTTGCTTTATAATTTTTGACACAAAGACTCAAGGCTCATTGGCCCAATCATTGTTGTTTTATGACTCATTAGATTAAATCAAAGACTCAAGGCTCATTAGTTTAGTTATCATTTGATTTCAAGGCTCATTAGCTTAGTTATCATTTGCTTTCAAGGCTCATTAAATTAGTTGTTATTGCTTTCATGGCTCATTAGATCAAGTTTTATTTTCATAGCTCATTAATATAAAGGTTATTGTTTTCATTGGCTCCTTAGGGTTAGCTTTATATATGCATGGTAAATAAGCATTCATAGAATCACATAAAAAAACCAAAATAAAACAAAAAAAGAAAAGAAAAGCAAATCAAATCAAGCACACACTTTGCATGATATATTCCACAAATATTTTGTGAGGAAAACCAATCAATGATGTTGGATTTCACCACCAACCCTCGGTTGATCCTTAGACCCCATATTTAGTATACATAATTTCTTTGATTTCATCATCAAGATATTTGTTACCCTTGGGGCTAGCTTAGGGTAAGTTTGAGGTTAGACACCCTTCATTTGTGGGGCTTAAATAATTAGTGAGCATGCAACTATCATTTTTATCTAAGTTCGATCGAGGGTGAAGTAAAAGCCTGGCTAGGCTAGTAGTAGGACTTAGACAACATGACCTCCTTTTGGAGGTTATTTTGTCTTAGGATACCCAGATCCAACCCCCATCCTAGGAAGCCTTTTTAACCATTTTTGTACCACTTATCATAAGGGATATGGGCATAAACACAACCTTTTAGATTCCACTCCATCCACCCCATTTGTAGTCCCTAGGTTTAGGGTACATCAAACACACCAAACCAAAAAAAAAATACAAAACAAAATAAAAATAATCATAAAATACCTCTCATCTTGGCCATACCATTCACCAAACAAAAACCCACAAAAACCAACAAAAAAATAAAAAAATAGTAAAAACGAAAAATAAAAATGATAAAACAAATAAAAATTTCAAAACAAAAAATTTTCAAAACCAACATTATTTGTTTACTTGGTTGTTGTAATATTTTTTCTTTATATAGCACCCCTCGTCCACCAAAACCACCCAAAACCCTCCACCACCTCTCTCATAGTTGTTCTTTTGCATCCTATTCCACCCCCCTAGCCTATGGTATTGACTCATAGTCAAGCTAAAGCCCAAGCCTATCCTCCCATGGACCATTTTGAGTTGGTTCCCAACCCTTAGATAACTCCTCTAACCAATTTGGGGAAGATGTCTCCCATGCTGCCTAATCCCTCCTTCATTATCCATCTTATTCCTTGTCCATCTACCAAACCCCTTTTCTCAACTATAACATTCTAACCAAGGCCTAGTGTCACAAGCCACTCTAACCCAAACCCCTTCTAAGATGATCCCTTCACCCTCCTTGCATTAGTAAAACTTATTTTTTCCACCTATTTTTCCAACCCCACCTCTTCCACCTCTGCTTCCAACTATGTCTATCCCTCCTCTCCTCTTGAATCCATACCCTTTAACTTGTGCCCCTCATGCAACCCAACCCTTGCATCCTAGCCACTTGACTTATCCTTATACCATATGTGTAGCTCAACCTCTACAAATTTACCACTCATTGCATTCTTTACCTCATGCCCCTCTTACATCCCAACCCTTAAGACCTTGCAATTCACCCTATTCTCTTCACCTGTCTTTTTCTTCTCAATTTTCTCAGTGCAATCAACTTAACTCTCACACTCTCACCATATCACTCACACCTATATTTCCCACTCCAACTCCATCCCTAAGTGATCTACAATGAATCACAATTCAACTCATGAACCTCAAACTCAAACTAAGTTATCACAAAGCCTCCACATCACCCTTCCAACCTTCCTTCATCTAATATTCCTCCATTCCCCCTCCAATTCAACTCTCCAATTTTACTCAACCTCCTTATCATACACCTCATCCCTGAACATCCCTACCTAAGCCAATGTCGATAAAATTTCAAAAGTTATAGGAAATAAAACTAATACCTTTACCTGACATTCATTTGATTGACCCTAATCAACCTAAGTCCAAGTGGTATAAAGAACATAACTATTGTGTTTTTCATTATTAAAAGATCCATGACATTGAATATTTTTAATGATTTTGGCATCTCATACGAGATATTCTGATCATGGGGAATTAACCATCTCATTCACATGATCCTCTTACAAAAATCTCACTTGCCTCCCATCTCTTCCTCTTCATCAATTTTTCTCTTCTGTCCATCTACATATTGCACATAATCACCAACCAACTTCATACACCCAAATCATATTGTGCCACAATGCATCTCATCGCTCGAGTCAGATGACATTACCTTATAAATGTTATCATAAATATTTTTCAATATCCAAATCCTATTTTTGGAAATTATGTATGTCTAAGAACCTTATCTAAGACCAGCATGAACCCTACTATATTGGGTCAAAATGTAGAATTTATTTTCTCAACACACACTCTCATCAAATTAAACTTGCTACATGCCATGCCTATGCTTGTACGATGTTTACATATCTATGCTAAATTGAGGTGGAAAACATAAGATCACTTATAATCAATTACATCATGAGAACACCTACCATATGGTTGGCTCATTTTCAAACTCCAAAGTGATCAACAATCTATCAGTGATAGGGTTTAAATATATACATCCCTTCCATAATTAGGGTATCCTACATTGATCATGATTCAAGATAATCTTAATTCTTCTTCTCAAGTGTCACTTCGATTCCATTGCATCTATCCTTAACCATCATTATCATCCCATCACTCGCTAATTCCACCCTACCCACTCCCTTTTGATATTTTCAATTTTCTTTCCCTCTATTTCTCCTACAAGGTCTAGGTTATTATTGTATGATCATGCTTTGAGAAGCTACATACCCATAGCTGGTTCCTTTCTTTTCTTCATCACTCATCATTTTTATCCAGTCATTTTCAAATAAATTGTAGCTCTTCCATTTTCATCCAAAAATTCCTCAACATATTTAAATGACTTCATTACATATTTTTCATCACATATTTTCTTTGTCATTCTTTATTTTCATCCCACCATTCATCAATTTCCTTTCATCCAATCTCGATTCATACCTAACACCTTGTGCATAACCATCCCTTATTGATTGGGGGAGTCACCCTTCCTTCCACCCAATTTTATGCCTAAGGGAGCTTACTCCCTCTTTGTTTCATCAATATAATCACCTTATATCCATTCATCGCATTGATCCACCTCATTCATCCATTACAATATTGCATATAGACTCTAGCATGCTAATTTGCTCTTTTTTTTGTTTCATGTATATGTATCTCCTAATATTGATTGGTATAATTAATCAATAACATTAAACAATTGTACATACCATATCCATTTCTGTCTCATGTTATTTTTCCCATCTCTATCCACCATGTCTTGTTTAGTCATACGTCCTATCATTTTATCCTTTGTTTGGTACACCCGTTATATATCTTTCATATGTTTTTCACACAAACTACTTGTTTCCATTATCCCAAGGTCTTAGGTCGCTCAAACATGGAGGTCATTTTGGTTATTCAACCATACCTAGTGTTCCAATCAACCTTCATCAAATTTCATCAGGTCTTAAAGTGTTGTAGGCCTCTCCTAGTTACCTCAAGTTCAATTTAGGACCAAGAACATATATCATATCTTAATCACATTTTGAGTCTATGAAAGATGAATTTATGCATAGTTCTTACCATAAAATGAACAGTTTCCCCTGATAATCCTATCATGCATAATATGAGCCCATATATCCAAACAAAATACATGCCAAAAAAGGAAGAAAAGCATAATTAATAGCACAAAATCATTTCCACCATTTATCATATATCCTGGGCCATTTTAGATGTCTCCACTAGGGCTATAGATGCTTAGCTACTAGTAGAGCAACATCAAAGGATTATGGGGCCATCTCCACTGAGTCTATAGATGCTTGATTGGTAGAGGAGTAGGCCATTTACGTGGTGACATGTCTGTCATATTAGAGACCTTACTTTGTATATACCTATGTCCTCTCATGGATGAGCTAGCTTAAAATGGCTTGAACTACAATTGGTTAGTCCAACCCCGCGTAAAAATATAAAATGAACATCATTGCACACATTTTGGTCTTGGAGCAACTTGACTTCCTAGGATGGTCTAAGCATATTAAAGCACATGATTTGCTAGTAGATGAGTTTGATTAGTGCCACTAGGGTGTATGATTTTTTTGAAACCCTTATAGGATCTGAAAACCCTAAGATGTCTGGGACAACACAACATGTTACATCCACATCATTCATCACACACGTCTTAATGTCTCAATTTGTCATGTGTACCATAAATTATTCGTCATCATTTATTAAGTTCACATATCACCATCTATATATTACGTCTTATCCTCAATGTCATTATCATGTCTCATGTCCTCTTAATATATCATTGTGATCACTACTTTGTCCTTGATTAATTAAACCTAATTTTAATTAGGAAATGCATATGCACCTATCCAAAACATGATCAAACACACAACTATAAGTCACTACACATCACCACCCATCCCATCCATAATCTAAACATCCTAAACACATGCATAATGTCATCTACACATTACATCTTATCATATTACCCATACAACCATCCATACATATCTATCAATCAATCAACACATCCCTCATGTATTCACCTACATACAACATCCTCATAAAAAATAAAACAAAAAAAAATGATGAAAATGAATGAAAATGACTACCAAATGGAGGCCTCTCAGACCTCAACCAAAATTATTATTCCTACTGCTCAATAAATTAACCAATCAAATTTTGTATTAGATTATATTGCCTACACATTAGATTAGATTTATTTTCTTGCATTATATTACACTTACTTTTCTACATTGGAATAACTTTCCTTTCTTGTGCATAAATTAGATTTAATTGCATGTTTGCTACGTATATATTAGATTTAATTTCATGTTTCTTATGCATAGATTAGATTTAATTCCATGTTACCTACATATTAGATTATATTTACTTTCCTACATTAAATTAGATTTCCTTGCCTATGCATTAGATTAGCCTTACTTTCATGCATCTGATTAGATTTACTTTTTGACCTTAGATTAGCTTTGCTTTTGTGCATTAGATTAGATTTCATTTCCTACACATTAGATTATATTTATGACACATACATAGACAACCACCCTTGGAAGCCATAGACACAGACACATACATAGAAAACCACCCCTGGTAGCCACAAACACAGACACATACACAAATTTAATTTCTTGTTGTTTGTGCATAGATTAGATTTAATTTTCTATTACCTCCACATAGATTAAATTTAATTTTATGTTCATATAATATATTTAATTTCATGTTTTCTATGCATAAATTATATTTTATTTCATGTTGATAGCATAAATTTAATTGCTTGTGCATACATTAAATTTCATTTCATGTTGGTAGAATAGACTTAATTTCCTGCACATAGATTAGATTTACTTTCATGTCATTTCCTGCTTTCCTACAATAGATTTACTTTCCTACAATATCTTGTTTTCATAGACTAGATTTCCATTCTTACATTTTATTGCTTTCGTAGATTAGTTTTACTTTCATGCTTACCTAGCCTAGGTCTCTAAGTGAACCTCGTACCTAGTGATCTACTCTAGTACACCTAGTGGTTGAAGTGATTAATTATCCATGCAATATGATAGGATGAGTAGATTACCATAAGGACACTCCTATTAAAAAATATAAACACAACAAAACAAACAAACCCATAATTATTTTACTTCTCTCATGCCACATCTCACTCTTCAACCATACCATCTCCATTCTCCTATTGTCCATTCCACTTTTTTCAAGCATTTCATCACTATCATCCAATACTTTCTCCATTTCATCATCACTTAAGGAGGTAGACAATATCCATAAAATTTTATCCTAAACAAGTTCAATAATCAAATACCCATTTTTAGAATTGACATCTATCCTAGAACCTTGTCCGAGACTATCATTCACCCCAAATTGTTTTCTTAATCATAGCATAGTTCTTAGCATAATGGCTCATGTCTCATTAGCATAGTTTTTTAGCACAATGACTCATGACTCATGTCTCATTAGTATAGTTGTTAGCATAGTTGTTTCAATGTGCTCAAAAATCCATCAATGACAAGGTTCATAGATATTCATCGCTTCCATAACTGGGACATCCTACATTGTCCTTGATTTGAGATAATCCTACGTCATTTACCTCAAGACAAAGGTCATTATACGTCATTCACCAATCAATATCACTATCCATGTCATTTATTTTTGCACCATATTGTGTTTGCACACAATATGGTACAAAAAGGGGTATTTGTAGACACCTAAAAAGTGCCATATTGGCATTGTTAAAGGTTAATATTTAATAAATTTTATAATTATTTTAATTAATACATTACAACATTATAAATATTAAAATTGACTATCCTTAGCGACTTTGACCATCCTAAGCACTTTTCGATGCCTAACCCATGGTCATCATGAGACCATACCTCTATTTTAACCCAAGTCCACCTCACTCTAGTTGGCATTTACTTCCTTCTCTCCTCCATATTCCAAGCTCATTAATGCACATGGATGAGGATTCCCTCCATCCAAGCACATTGATGAAGTATGTCATTTTGGTAGATGAAGAATCTCTCCACCCAAGAGCATTAATGAGGTATATCATAATACATCATAGTGTGTCATATCCCAAATAGAGAATATTGCACACTTGTACATCTAAGTAGTGTGGGTATTTTCAAATCACCACCCACATGCATTTTAGCGAGAAAGTGCAAAAAAATGGATAATACATCAAAATAAGAAAAATTACTGAAAACTATGGAGCAAAATATTATAGCCCCAAAAAAATGGCTAAGCTTGAAGAACATCGAAATATTCGTACCTGATTGAAACCTGATAGGGTACCAAATTTCTGTCTTGCCATCGTAGTTTTGAGAGGTGCATATTCGACTAAGTGTTGAAAGCATCCAAAAAATTGCACCCGACCGAAGCCCAACATGATGTCAATTCTTTATCTAGAAGCTAAAAGCTAAAAAGAATAGAACACAAAAAATGGCTAAGTATGGAGGTCATCGAAAGATGTGTACCCAATCGAAGCCCGACATAGTCCCAATTCTCTGTCTATAGGTTGAAAGTTGATAGAAATAAAATAAGTAAATGTCTAAGTTTGGAGAGCACTGAAATATTTGTACCTGGAAAAATATTGATGGGGTACCAAATCTTCATCCCACTATTAGAGGTCACCTAACTGCAAAACTAGCCAAGTGTTGATGCCATCAAAAGACTTGTATGTGGCTGGAGACTAGCATGATCCCAATTCTCATTCCAAAAGCTAAAAGCAAAATGGCTGAGTATAGGAGGCAACAAAATATTTGTACCTAGATAGAGCTCGATGGGATACCAAATCTCCATCTAGGTACCAAAAGCTAATAGGAGAAAAATGGATAAAATGAAGAGCATCAAAATATTTGTACCTGATCGAAGCTTTGTGGGGTACCAAAAGTCTATTGTAGCCCTAGTAATAAATTTAGATATCTCTTGAAGGTACTAAAACAAATGCACTTGGACAAAGTCTGGCATGGTGCCATTTATCCATCCAGATGCTAAGATTTCAAGATGACAAATGTTGCAAAGTGTATAAGGCATCAAAAATCCTGTACCTGATCACAGTCTATTAGGGTCCTAAATATCCAGCACCATGAGGTAACAATGTATAAGTTTGGTAGTGGGTTCAATTAGAATCTAGCACTAACCTTCCTACATGAGGACTATCACCATATCATGACACCTGTTGGATAATATCACCTATCAAAATACTCTTAATAATATGGTTATTCTCATGACCATCATGTGAGTAATAGGGCAACTCAACTGAAACAAGTCAGCAAAAAGAAATGAACTAGATGCAAATAGTAGGATCAATATGACTCAAGAAGATATAGATATTGGCTAGGTTAGCAAACCATTATTAGGTATTTGGAGTAAGCATACCTCTGAGTAGTTGAATCAAATATCACACTCTTTGACATAACAATAATTTGTTTCTAAGGTAATGATGCTTTGACAACTGTAACATTGTAGAAGATCTATAAATACTAAGATGTAAAAGGAAAAATGGTTGGCTCTTAGGATTTTTTAATTAATATGTAAGAACAAAATATTTTCATCTTAATACAAATAAATTGCTATTTGGCATTTGGCTCAATTAATTTGCAGAACATGTATGTATGGATGACTACTTATTTCTAATTTTAGCTTGTTGAATGTTCATGGTATTTACTATGATTTTTGAATTTATGCTTGTGTTCATTTACTTTTTATGGAATTTGTAGTTTGATAAGATACATTGTATTGAAATTAAGTGTTCCATGATTGATAGTAAAATTGGCTGGTCTATTAGATAATTTATTTTTTATTTGCATAGTCTTCTATTATGCATGTGTCTTGATGTTGCTTAATTTACACCAACATAAGTTCTAGCTTCAGCTCCTTTTGCTTCTTTCAACACCCTTTTCCCCCACACTTTAGGAATAGTTAGCTTGAACTTCAAAGGAACCAGTCTCCTTGAAAGATTGACCACCCAATACTAAGCTTTTGGATCACTCAATATTGGTCAAGGTCTATGGGTGCACAACCTTTCCATTAGAAAAATTTCTAGACCAATAGTTTTTGGTACACCTGGTGGGATCCAATCCCACTATTTTGATAAGATCAAAGACATGGTGATTCTCTATTCATTATAGATATTTATTTTAATCACCTGGCGATTCCACCTAGTGATATCCAAAAATACTTACATATCCAATTTATTATTAATACCACTTTCTTAATATCTTTAGATATATGATCACAAGATAGACAACTAGATAATTAGAGGAACCCATCGAGTTTCTAGAATTATAGTTTGACAAATTTAAAATACATCCTCTCTTCCCCTCTGGTTCAATGCCCTCTTTAGTTCTTACTAATCACCTGACTAGTACAACTGATCCCATCATTTCTAATCATAATCTCGTAATTCCTTCTCTAGCACAAACAACAATGGCTATAAATCAAAATCAAAATGCTCATAACTACCCAATCTGGAATAATATAGGTCCTTTGAATTTACCTATCCAAAATCTTATTCCCCAGGTAGCTTTGAAAGTATTACCAACATATGATGGCACCGATAAGATGACATATAAGCATTATCAAGATGTAGCATTGTTAGCCACCATACATAATATTCAAGACAAGGATGTCATGATAAGGTTGTTGGTCATATCATTGAAGGGAAAAATTTCATAATTATATAGAACCTTGCTAGATTTCAAGTTGGTAGGCAATTTGATTGAACAATTCAACGAACAAGTAGATCCCTTCTCTCCACTGACACAATTTACTATAATTCAAAGGTACCCACAAGAAGAAATAACAAATTTCAACATCAGATTCAATTAGACATGGAGAAGGGTACCTCAAGGTCTGCACCCAACCAATGAACAAGCAATGTACTACTATTTGAGGGCTTTTCATTCAGATTTGGGTATGTCCATAAGGTAGTCCAATGTGCGAACATTCCCAAAAATATTTCAAGAAGCATTAAAATAAGAAAAGAATATGATTGCTATAGTGATATTACCTCCAAAAATTGCAATGCATATATACCCAAAGTTTCCTCAACAACAAACATCGGCTTCTGCTACACCAAGCTCTTTTCTAGTAGCCACTCCATCGATCAATTTCTCAACCTAGCCACCTATTCCAATTTTTCAAGTGCTTCCTGCTTCACCTGCAATCCTATTACTCCCACCACCTGCTACTATACATGCATTACCAGATCCTAACCCTCAAATAGTTGCCTTCCAAGAATTGGTAACAATGAATAACCTCATATACAAAGTCAAAGCTATGAAGCAAAGAGAAGTTGAGAGAAATTTTCAACCACAAAGGTTTCCATATGTTAAAAGGGATTAGGCTACCTCCACTAGGAAGCCTTTAGAAAAGTCCAGTACCATATACACCAATCAAGAGGAGGAACCTTCTTCCTTAGGACTTGAGTCTAACTATTGGTTCTCAACCTACAATGATATACATGGTGAAAGTATATGCATGATGCATCAATGCTACATTCAAAAATTACAATTGAGAAGGCACAAAAGGCATAAAAGGGAAGGTAAATATGATGAGAGAAAAAAAGGACTATAGTTTCATGATGCCATTTGTGAAACAAGTTGTGGTTCTTATAAGTTATGGAAAGAAACCCTTATATGTTTATCTTAAAATCTTGGACCCTTTCAAAGTACCCTCTAAATCATAAGACAGTCCAAAGAAGGACGTACCTCAACTTACCCCGATTCAAAAATAGTTTAGCAGTACAAAAGAGAACTAAAGAAAATTAAGGGAAAGAATAGGCTAGATATAAGCTAAGATATCCTTCTATGATTAAATGTTAGAGGTTTGAAGCTACCCAGTATTATAAGAATATATATTATGAACCTATAAAAGGACATGGAAAACAACCAAACTCTTCTAGTTTCAACATTGTGGAAGAATTGAAGAAAACCCCATCAAAAGTTAGCATGTATGATGCACTCCTTATTCTGAGATAAATTTATCTTCTTTAGAGCTTAATCAAATCAATAAAGAGTTAAGGAAAGCAACATGTAGATCTGAATTTGGCTCAAGGACACCCTACCTCAATAACCAAAAATAATAGGTCATATCCATTTTACTTGTCCTTACAAATGAAAGAATGGGTGGAACACAATTGTATGATTGAATATGGAGCAACCACCATTGTCATACCCAAAGAAGTTTTTGAAATAATGGGTATGGAATACACAAGAAGTCATCAAGTGCTACAGTTGGATGAGACACCTATGAAAATAGTAGGGGTAATCAAAGATATCCCCATGAAATTACATAGAATACCACAAATCACTGTCATCTAGGAGATTGTAGTGGTAGATTTGGAACCCTACTTTGGGATGTGCTTGTAAAGATAATTTACTACCAAGTTGGGTGGTTATTTATCTCTTGGTTACTCCCAAATGGAGGTTCCATTCAAAGGAAAATGAGTCAAGACATTTTTTGAAAAGCCATCCTCATTCCATATAGAAAAATTGGAATATGACCAACAAGTTAACACAGTTAATATAACCACTCAAGAAATAGATTTGATGGAGGAAGTGTTGGAGGATCTTCAAGTAGAGGATCAATTTTCCATAAGAAATTTTAATTCTATGATTGAAACAAGAATGGACACCTATTCAATCATGAAATCAAAAGAAATAAATCTCATAGTCCAGCAGACAAGATTCATAAACAAGACCAAATCTGGAAACTGTTCTTTGATGATGCTAGGTGTAAGAATGGTTTCGAAGCAAGTGTAGTGTTGGTATCACCAGTTAGAATGGAAAAAACCTTCTCATACAATTTGACATGGAGCTGCATAAACAATATAGTAGAATATGAAGCACTATGTTTGGGGTTAAGGAAAGCTAAAAAATGGGAATCAAGAAACTGTAAATTTTTGGTGATTCTAAACTGGTAGTTAATCAAGTCATAGAGAAATGCAAGACCAAATAGCACTACCTCAAGGCTTATAGAAATAGGGTATGGGACTTATTAGAATATTTTGGAGCCTTAAACATCAAAGCTATCCTGAGAGAACACAATACTCATGCTGACATACTAGCTTCCATGGAAACAAATTTTTGATCAATATTCAACATCATTCACAAAGCTAAGATAGTAAGGCTTGTTTATAGACCATTTGTACTAGATAAATATATCATTTGTTAGGTATTCAAGAACGATGAACAAATAATTTATTTCCTAATTCAAAAAATAAATTATGTAAGTGATCAATTATCAGAAGATAATGAAGAAGGTGAAATCCAGGTGTTGTAGGTGAGTTGGAGAGGAGAGGGCAACAACTCCAAGGGAGGTCCTAGGTTCAAATCTCCACCCTATCAAAAGCTGAATTGGGTATCCAAAACCAATTGATAATGGGGGGGGCGGGGCGACGGGACTTTATGGTAAGAGCCCCTATTTGTGGTCTCTCATACCAAGGTGGCTCCACAAAGGGTTTTTCGCTTTAAAAAAAAAAAGAGAATGTAGAAGGTGAAATGATTTAGCTAAAGAATAATCATATCCCCAAAGGACTAATAAATCTAGAAATTTATATGATAACAATGATATACTAGCTACTCACAGAATTAAGGTCGATAGTAAAAGTTATAAAGGGATGCAAATTGAACCTGGAAAGGACATCAACATCAAGGTGCATTGTTCAGAAGAGAAAATCAATCAAACTATGGATTTGTACAGAGAATTCAATGGTGTCATAGCTTGGAATTATAAGGATCTCAAAGTATACAAAAAAATACTATTCAACATACTATTAAACTCATGACAAATGCAAGGCCCTTCCAATAGAAGCAACGACCAATGAACCCTAAGATAGAGGCTCTAATGAAGCAAGAACTATTGAAGTTGTTAACTACTAAAATCATATACCCCATTAATCACTCTATATCAGTCACTAATTTGGTATTGATCAAAAAGAAAAATGGATATATCTAGCTATGTCTAGATTTTTGAAACTTGAACCAGACCTCCTTGAAGGATCATTATCCCCTCCCACAAATTGATCAGATATTGCATACTGTAGTTGGAGCCAAAATATTTTCTCTTTTGGATGGATTTTATGGTTTCATTTAGATCTGGATTAAGGATGAGGATCAACACAAGAAAACATTCACCACAAAATGGGGTACATTTGCATATCAATACATATCTTTTGGCTATCAAATGCAGGTGCTACTTTTTAAAGGACAATGTATATAGCATTTGGTGATTTGGTAAATAAGATAATCCTAATATACCTGAATGATATGACTATATTCTCTTATAATAAAAAGAAGCATATTGAGCATCTTCGAAGGATATTTGAGATATGTAGGGAATTCAAGGTGTCTTTGAATCCCAAGAAATCAATCTTCATAGTACATGAAAGGAAATTGTTGGGACATGTGGTATCAGAAACACGATTGGAAATTGATATGGATAGAGTTAAAGCCATTCGATCTCTCTCACTCCCACTAAAAAAATTGTACTCCAATTATTCTTTAGATAGATTAATTTTATTTGAAAATTCATCTCATATTTTTCTCAAATGGTAAAACCAATAACTAATATGCTAAAGCAGGGAGTAGAGTTCAAATAGATAGATGCTCGAAAGAAGACCTTCAAGGAAATTAAGGAGACAATATCTCAAGATTCTATTCTCATCAATTTGAACTAATCCAAGGGCTTTATTCTCTATGCATTTGGAGCAAAAGGGATCTATGTAGTGGTCCTAACTCAGAAGAGGGATTAAGATAATAAAATACCAATAGCCTTTTTAATTCAAACATTTCAAGATCATGAAGAGAGGTATAATTTTATTGAAAAACAAGTCTATGTTGTCATAAAGTCTTTGAAGAAATTTAGGTATTTTGTTTCTCAAAGAAAGACTCTAGTATATGTAGTACATATGAATGTCTAAAAATTTACAATTCGGGGAGAACTTGGTGACAAAAGAGTTGAATGGGTGATTAAAATATAGGAGTATGACGTTGAGATCAGAACAATAAAATTTATAAGAGGTAGAGCCCTATACCAAATTTTAGTCGAGTCTGCATCTCAAAATACCAATATGTCAAATCAGGCTGAATATGATACTATTTTGGAGATAGAAACAAGGTAGTCAAAGAACTGGATCAAATAGTTGCATCCCTACTTTGCTTCAAGGATATGTTCGTATGGCTTAACTGCATCCCAAATATGAAGATTTAGATTTTAGGCTACAAAATATATGTTGGTCGAAGATATCTTGTATTGGAGAAACTTTGATAGTGTATGTTAAGATGTCTACCTCCAAAGAAAACCAAAGTACTCGAAGAATTCCACAATGGCTTTTTAGGAGGCCATTATTTCAAAAAACTACTACAATAAATATTTTAAGGACCAAATATTATTGGTCGTATATTTTTGTAGACGCATTCAAATGGACCAAAGTATGTGAAAAATGTTAAAAGTTTGTAGGTAGAGGTAAACATCCAACAATGCCATTACACCCAATAGTTGTGGAAGAGTCATTTCAACAATGGGGTTTATATTTCATTGGTGTGATTAACCCAAATTTATCCACTAGACACATATACATATTTCAACAATAGATTATTTCACAAAATGGACCGAGGTGGAAGCTACAAAACATGTTGATCAAGAAACTGTGATTGAATCTATGAAAAGGTTAATGTAATGTCCCTTTCCTAGCTAGTCAGTGGATCACATGGAGCTAGCCTACTCTTGGATTCCCGTAGGCTACGTTAGGTGTTGGGGAGCCCATTGGAGGGTTTGAAGTTGTCTTCAGTCTTTAGAATGCTTTTATTTGCTAGCTTTTTGGGTTAATCCGAGCCTTGGAGTATGGACTTATTATTTTTAGTAAGTCAGTGGATTAGGGTTTCAGACATATTGGACAATAAAGTGAGACTCTTTGGCGAAAAGGGTGTCTGAATCTACTTCTAGTTTATGGATTGGAGTGGCAGAGGTTAAAATTTTTAATGGACGAAGTTTAATTATATTAAATTAAATTAAATATTTAATTTAATATAGTTTACTTTAATATTTTTATAAAATGGAGTTATGAGGTTATTAAAAAAGTCACTTAAGTTATATTATAATGTTATAAAGTGACTTATTTTCCTAGCAAAAAAAGGGGATGCCACTCATATGAATCTTATAATGTTTTATTATGTAAAGAAAGTGAAATTAAAAAAAAGACCCATTGGAGAAGTTATAAAAACACATCCAAGGCTTCATTTTAGGCATTCTTGGCTTGTTATTTATTGAAGCAAACATTGTGGAGACTTGCAGAGTTTTCTAGCAAGGGTTTTTAGCTTGTTTGGAGATGAAATCCTCTAGCAAGGACATCACTTTCAGGATTGGAAGACATCCTCAGAGTGATTTAGAGCATTTTCGTGATAGGGAATGTATTGTGCTTCGATTGCAGGTGATTCTTGAGGGTTTTAGAGGAACAAACATTAGATTAATTGCAGATACATTTTATTGGCATCATTTCAGCAAAGATCTAGCATGGATTTTGAAGTTGGTTTCAAGGATTTTCAGGCAGATTTGAGTTTCATCTTTACTATTGTACTTTTACGATACCTGTCCGTACAATTTTAGTAGTTAATATGAAAGTTTTAGGGCTAAAAAACACCATTTTGCATGTGGGTATTGATAGAGTTGAAAAAAAAACAAATGGGTATGTTTAATTTGATATTTTGAAGATATTTACCCATATGAATATTCTAAATAATTTCTATAAACTTATATATTTGAAATTATAAGATTCTTGATTGAGGGTTTCCTCAAGAAAGCTAAATATTCAGTGTTTATGCTATTAAACCTATTGCATATTTATGGGTATTGCATAAAATTGATTATTCCATGCTTAAATAATTTGGGTATCATTACATGTTATAATTATAGTTTCTATTCACCTCAGTATTAATGCATGTAGCAAATTAAGTCATAGTTTTGCAAGAAAAATTGAAACACAAAAAAAATAATTATTATGCAGATTTGGGATAGAATATTATAGTGGTATCAGAGCAGGTTTCCCTTACAGCCTATTGGGAAGTTGATATTTGTTGCATGGTATTCAAATTTATGTTTCCATAACAAAGTTGCAACAGTTACATGTTAATATTTAGTGGCAGCTCCATGGAGCCACTCAGTGAAGAAGAGATTTTTTGGAAAGATTATAAAACATACCAATCAATGGGAGCCATGTATCAAGCTAAAATATCATTTGTAGGTTTCATGGATATGATGGTAAATTATGATAAAAAGTTGAAAAGGAACCCTAAAAATTTGTGTGTGAAGCTTTACATTGTAGGTAAGAAGCTTGAACATACCTCTTTGTCAAAAGAAATCCTTCTCATCACCTTAAGGGATGTGGAGAAATGTTTAGACAGTGTTGATAACTCACCTTCTCATATAATGAAACAATATATGGACCCTTCGATGTTTTCATTGCTTGAGCTGAAGTTGTTGGAACACTCAAATAAGAAGGTAAGACTCATGGTTGCTTCTTGCTTGAGTGAGATCTTGAGAATATTTGCTCCTAAAGCTTCTTACAGTGATGACACTTTGAGGAAAGTTATGCAGATGTTGGTTGATAGCTTTAGAGGGTTGGAAAAATTCACAAGTTCACATTTTTCTAGAAGAGATAACATACTTGAGTCATTTTTAGGAGCTATAATGGGCAACGTCATGTTAGATTTGAACATGGATAAGATGATTTACAAAATGTTTCATCATTTTATTGCTACAGCCAAAGAAGAACATAATGATGATATTATTGCATCCATGAGAGACATTATGATTTTTGTCATAAACCAAAGTGATATAAGTGATGAGTCTTTCCAACCACTCATATCTATGTTAATATATTTTTGGAGACATTATTTGGTTGCTCCACCTTCAACACATGACTTGGTCAACAGTGTAGTTCAAGAGTGTTAAAAAGGTTGCAACCCTTCTTGATTATTGATGATCACAGGGAAGAAGAGGAGCTTAAATAATAAAATTATCATGAAGGCAATGACACCACACATAAGGTATGTATGGATGAGTCTCATATTGATTTTAATAATATGCATGCACTCATTGTTGATGAAACTGAACAAGGGGAAAAGAACACTACAATAAACTTTGTTGCTAATTTAGACCACTTAAAAGGAAGATCTAAGGTTGACCAATGCTTTGATGGCACTATTAAAATTGGTGCTAATGATGAAAAATTTGTTTAGTTTACTAATGACAATGCAGAGACAAAGAATGATGAATTTGTTATAGCAGTTTATTATGATGAGTTCACCAATGCTTTTTCAGATGCTAAGCATGTTGAAGGTGATATAGATTTCCAATCAGCACATGATGACACTTCCCTATCACAATTTGGTGATAACAGTATAGATGGATGTGGGTTTAGTTTTGCAACTAAACCTATGAAAGTAAGTGTTCCAGGTAACTTCATTTTCTTTGATGATCTATAGAGTGATTTACATACTAAGATAGACATGCATGATGAAGCAGAATTAAGAGATCAGCTCTCAGTGCCTTGGGATCTAGGTGTGTTGACACCTAATATTGTTGAAGAAATTCTTGGGAGTTAAATTCCTCTTATCCCAAGTAAATAACAAACAATGGAGCATATAATGTGCAAAGAGGAAATCCCAGTAGATGTTGATTTTGCAGAATATCATCAGGAAAATAATTATGGAAACTTAATGTATAAATATGATTTTGATGTCAAAACTAGTGAAGACATAATTTTTGTTGCATTAACTCTTTTTTATGACACCTAAAAATTCATTGAAGAGCTATATTGGAAGGTCCAAATTGAGAAGAGGAAGAAGGGTGTTGAAGGGTTAGTCACTATTACATATTTGAAGACATTAATAGCAGCCTTGGGAACTATGAAATCAGATTTCATGAACATACTTGCAGACAGGGACCATTATATCAGGCTTGCTGAAGAGACCCATTATGAGGTTATTAAAAAAGTCACTTAAGTTATACCCTTCCTACATGGCTTGGATCTTCCTTTTTTATACAACTTTTATGAATAAACACAACATTCAACTACAAAATATAGATGAGAAAGGTGTGGTTCATCTGGTATTATATTGGACTCATGTACTAAGGGATAGTAGTTCATATCTTGAATTCAACAAATAATTCTTGGGATCGGTGCTAGAAACAATCTATGGCAAATGCCTTCGCATTATGTTGGAAGCTATAGATGTGTTAAGAGGAGAAATTTGGGAGCAAGACGATTGGTACTTTTTGGAGAAATGCATCATTGTAAAACTATTTGGTTTCTTCAAATTCCCCTACTTACTGCCATATTATGTGACCTAATTGGATGTTTAGATTGGAATATTACAGGTAGGCCTACGCAATAGAACAAAGACTTGGTCCAAGAGCCAAGAAGGTTACATTATTCAAGCTTTCTATCAAGTTTGAACATATCACAATGTACAAAAGGAAACCTTAGTAGTACAAAGACTTGGAGGCTAAGATCATTGCCTTGAAGTTATTGATAGTACCACAGATGTGGCACTATTACCCAAAAGGAATATTGACTAAAAAATTAAAAGTAAATGTTAAAGCACCTGGGTTCAAGCATCTACCATGATCAAATATTAAAAGGTACAGGAACTTGGTTGAAGATCGTGTGGTACCACTCGACTATAAGGATATGCAAGAAATATTATCATGGAGAAATTGTGATAAGTATGAACAAATTTATGATTCAAAAAGGAATGTAGATCAGTTGCTTTATCCAAGTTTTATTGACATAGTTAGTGATAACATAGGCTGGGAGGAGTACAAAATTGAAGAATGGTGGATAATGTGTTATGAATACAATATAATCAATAAGAAAAAACCCAATGAGAATATTGACAAGTTGTTCAATGATAAATTTAATGCTAAGTATATCAGTTAGAACCAGAAGCATCAAAATAATATCTTTTCAAAAGTCTTAAGGGTACAAACAGTTGAAGATATAAGATATTAGGAAGAGGAAGGATTGAAAGATGAATTCAAGGCAAAAGAAGAATAATTGCCTCAAAATCTACCCACAACCCATAATAAAAGACCAAATCCACCCAAATTAGCCAAATAACCCTCAGATTTTAGCCTTAGTATTTTGGTCAGAGCTCTAAATCAAGTAAAAAGTGAAAGGATCACTCAAGTTCAAGGATTTCTAAAATAAATAAGGCTACAAGAAAATAGTGATTGCAGGAAGAAAAAGAAAAGTAGATACAAAAGAGACAAGAATTATAGCAAGAAGCATAAAGGTGTGAGGTAACAGTTGTGTAGGTAGAAGTTGAGAAAGCAAAAAGGAGTGAGCTCAAAGTAGAATTAGCACATGATATACAAATAGAGGAGCCAAAGCTTGGAGTGCAATACAAAGGTATGTATCCTGAACTGCATTCTCCCTCAAGTCCTTCACCCCTAGAAATCCTAGCCTCCCCTCCTCATCAATTCCAACCTCCTTCAAAAATTATTCTTACAATTGTCAAAATTGAAGTAGAAGAAAACCCTTCTCCCAGTCTACCTACCACTTCACAAGTTCCACCTACTCAGTCAACTCCCTCACCATTCATTGAGTCCATACCTATATCTCAGCAATACATCCTTCAAGATTCACCAACACAACCTCCATTATTCTCTACTTCACCCATAACCCAAAAAGGTTAAAGTGTGCAGGGAAGTACTCCTCCCACAAAATCTATAATTTCCTACCCTCACCCTATTACTAGCCTTCTTAGCTACTTTGGTCCTCCCATTTGCTACCTAGGATCCACTACTAAATATTTTTCTCTATCATTAAACTAGAAAAAGAGAACCAATGGAGATGTATGGAGGAAGAAGAGTAGCTTGAACAACTACAAGGAAAATAAGAAGATGTCACCATGGGCTATGATACAATAGATCCCATTAGGGAAGAAAGGATTAAGGTGGTAGCCAAACCAAAAGTGAAAAAGCTTACCTCTTAGATGAGACCAGAATATTGGAAAATAGAAGAGTATAGAAGGGATATCTCCATGATATCAAAGATGAAAACCATCCAAGCCATCCATGCAGAGACATACATATTGCTTGTGTAGTCAAGAAAATAGATAAGAGTTTGGCAGTTGCTAAAAAGAAAATTGATATTCCTGAAGCTAAGATTAATAAGGAAATGTTGAACAATAATACTTTGAAGAATGATATCATCAAGTTTAAAGGCATAATTTATAAGGCCCCATATAAGAAGGATTTGTAGCTAAAATATGGATAGATCAAACATCTAGAGCGTGAGTTGAGAAAGATACAAGAAAAGAAAGAGCAACATTATTCAACACTGATTGAGCTGAAGGGAAAATTGGTACAACAAGAGGAAGCCTTATCCATATCTGTGAATGAGTTACAATAGGAAAGGTATAAGCCACCCAAATCATAAATCTCTAAATATTGGCTCAGAATCTTAGATAGATTTGGGACTACTATTAGGGAAAAATAAAAGGAATGATTCTATCAACTTTCCCTCCTTTCTATAAAAAGCTTAAAAAATTGGTGATGCTACTAAGAAGGCCATAAAGGAGATAGAAAGGGTAGAAAGGGCTATGATATCAAAATTTTAGGAGGCAAAAAAGCTTAGAAAAATTCTAAGATATCCAAAAAGTTTCCTTGCCTTAAAAATACATCCCAACAAGAACATAAAAGACTGGAGATTTCTGGTCCACTAGATCTATCAAGTAAATGAGCTCATTGATATAGAATGAGATATATTCACCATCATTATAAAAGAGGGCAATGAAATAAGCACCATTGCACAATATCTCAAGACCTTGGGTGCACTAAGCTTCTGGGATGACAACTCAATTTGGAACAAGAAAGAAGCACTCACCCAATTGTTTGAAATACAAATAAAAGATGAAAGTGAGACCGACTCTTTGTTTGAACCACTAGAGGTGGATAAAGTATTCATACTATTCTATAAGCTTTTTCAACTCCTAGAAAAATCATAATACCTATCTAAGAAGTACAATGACTCTCCTTATCACCACATTGGTAGTCTAAGGGGAGTTATATCTAAACTGAGAGGAATTCCAAACCCACTTTTGGATGTCTAGAACAATATGTGCCAATAACTCTAGATAATCATTCCATCTAAGGTTATTTCATAGGATGGGAAATCATCAAAATTAATATCATAAAGGGAGCCTCCACAGGAAGGAGAGTCACAACAACATACATCACCAGGGGGTGATTAGGCTAGTTTGAAGAATAACACCTTCTTGTATTCTATTACTTTTGGCTTGTACAATTATATTATAACATATTTTCAGAAATAATAACTTTAAAGCCCAACAAAATAGCTTAAAATAATATTGAAAGGCAATTAAAAAATTTGTACCTAGAACAACAAAAAAGGGGGAAACAATAGTAATTGCCATCAGATCATCAGTATCAAAGATTACATGCACATAAATTTGTGTACTACTCTAAACCATATCAATGGAATTTGTAGGATTTGCCTAGATTAAAAAAAATTATGAAGTGACAATTCACACAAATTAGCTCAAGGTATACGCCTATTTTATGCCACACTTGGATAATCATCCTCTAGCATTGATAGACGATAGGATGAGGAAGAGCATAAAGAATTGGAAGCTTGTAGATGATGTAATGAAGGACTTCTTACTAGGCAAGGTCAAGAAAATATAGAAAGCACAACAAGTGGAAGAATGAACCCAGGTGTTGTAGGTGAGTTGGAGAGGAGAGGGCAATCCTCCAAGGGAGGTCCCAGGTTCAAATCTCCACCCTACCAAAAAGCTGAATTGGGTACCCAAAATCCAATTGATAATGTTGGTGCGGGAAGGGTTGGGTGCGACCCCCGGGTGACTTTGATGGTGTAGAACCCCCTATTCGTGGTCTCTTAGACCAAGGTGGCCCCATAAGGGGTTTTTCGCTTAAAAAAAAAAGTGAAATAATGATGATTTCCTAAGGTGCCCAACTTGGGCATAAAAAAACCTTTAGCTACAACCATATTTACTTATGGAGTTTCATTCTTGTGGGTGTGTCTCATATTTTAGGTATTCCCCTTTTTGTTTTCTTCTTCCTAGAAATATCCCATTCTCCAAGTATCCCCATGCACTATTTTGGTTTCATCATCTCCATCCAACTATTACCAACCAACTATACAATTTAAAATAAAATCCTCTATCCTTTCCATCATTGCAATTTTTTTCTCTTTTCTTCTTAGTTGTTTGTTTGGTTAAGCGAACTCTATTTATAAAAGCTTTAGTCATTTGTATCCTGTATTAGCCTTAATTTTATCAAATTTTATGTGTTTGTGATATATAAATCGTAATTCTAAATTATATTTTCATGAGATGAAAATTCTCTGTGAGTCGCTAATAATGTGGGTATTTTCAAATCACCACCGACATGCGCTTTAGCGAGAAAGGGCAAAAAAATGGACAATACATAAAAATAAAAAAAGGATCAGGCACTATAGAGCAAAAAATTACAACCCAAAAAAAAATGTTAAGTCTGAAGAGTGTCAAAATATTTGTAACTGATTGGAATCCAACAAGGTACCAAATATTCATCCTATTACCATAGTTTCAAGAAGTGCATATTTGACTAAGTGCTGAAAGCACCAGAACTACACTTGATTGGAGCTCATCATGGTACCAATTCTCCATCCAAAATTCAAAAACTGATATGAACAAAACACAAAAAATGGTTAAGTATGGAGGTTAATGGAAGATGTGTACCCAACCAGAGCCCAGTATAGTCCCAATTCTCCATCCAGAGGCTAGAAGTTGATAGAAAAAAAATGGAGAAAATATCTAAGTCTAGAGAGTGCAAAAGATTTGTACCTGGCCAAAGATCGGTGGGGTACCAAATCTCCATCCCAATACTGGAGGTCACCTGACTACAAAAATGCCAAGTGCTGATGCTATTGAAATAATTGTACATAGTCAGAGCCTGACATGACCCAATTATCTATCTAAAAGCAAAAAGCAAAATAGCTAAGTCTAGGAGGTGTTGGAAGATTTGTAATTGGTCAAAGCTTGGTGGGGTACCAAATATCTATCCAAATATCAAAATTTGACAAGAGCAAAATAGAGAAAATGGAGAGCATCAAAATATTTGTACTTGGCCAGAGCTTGGCGGGGTATCAAAAGTCCATCACAGCCTAGTGATAAATTTGTCTATCTCTTGAAGGAATCAACACAATTGCACCCAAACAGAGCCTGACATGGTGCCAATTCTCTATCCAGATGCTAATATTTCAAGATGACAAATGTGGAAAAGTGTAGAAGGAACTAGAATTACTATACCTAGTTGAAGTCTGCCAAGATTCCAAATATAGCATAATGAGGTCACAACATATTATTTTTACAATGGGATCAATCAAAATATGGCACCAACCTACCTACATGAGACTATCATCATCTTATGAGACCTTTTAGATAAGATCACCTATCAAAAGAATCTCAATAATATGGTTATTATCCAGATCATCATGCAAGTAATACGGTAGCTCAACTAAAATAGGTTAGTAAAAAGCAATGAACCAAATATAAATAGTAGGGTCAACATGACTCAAGAAGACATAAATCTTGGCCAGGTCAACAAGCCATGATTAGGTAGTTGGAGCAACCATACCTTTGAGTGGTTGAATCAGCTGGCACACTCTAACATAAAAACAATTTGTTTCTAAGGCAATGATGTTTTGATAACTGTAACATTGTAAAATGTCTATAAATACTAAGATGTAAAATAAAAAATGGTCGGCTCTTAGGCTTTTACAATTCATATGTAATAACAAAAGATATGCATATTAGTACAAAAAAATTATTTTTTGATCTCTGGTTTAATTCATTTGCAAAAAATGTATGTATGAATGACTACTTATTTCTAATTTTAGCCTGTTGAATGTTCATGGTGTTTACTTTGATTTTTGAATTTATGCTTGTGTTCATTCACTTGTTCTAGAATTTGTAGTCTAATAAGCTACATTGTATTGAAACTAAGTATTCCATGATTGATAGTAAAACTGGATGGTCTATTAGGTAATTCATTGTTTATTTGCATAGTCTTCTATTACATGTGTCTTGATGTTGCTTAATCTGCACCAATATAATTCTACCTTTAGCTCCTTTTAATTCTTTTAACACCCTTTTCATCCACACTTTAGGAATAGTTTGTTTGAACTTCAAATGAACCGACCTCCTATGGAGATTGACCACTAAATCTCAAAATATTTTGGGTCACTCAATGTTGGTCAAGGTTTGTAGTCGCACAACCTTTCCATTAGATAGATTTCTATACCAAGAATATAGGCATTCTTTGCATCTACCCATGCTAAGCTATTAGCAATTAATTATTTTATTTTTTTTGAAATAAAACCAAAGATCATCAAAGGTTTTGTTAGTCCTAGCTAAATGAAGATGCAAGGACTAGAAGTCCAAGTCTAGAAGCCCTTTTTAAAGTGAATACAAGTGAAAAGGGAAGGAATAAGTTAGCCTTTGAGCTTTCTAATGCATCCGTGCTTGATCAGATTTTAGAACAGATATGAAGGCCCATATTACTGCATAAAGAGAGAAAAAACTACAACTTGAAGGCTTACAAATATTTCCCAAGATGCTTATAGATGACTAAAATCAAGATTGGTTAAGTGTTGGTAGCATAAAAAGAGATGTACACAAAAATAACCCATCAAAGTCCAAAAACTTTGGCACACTCATGAGGGAAAAATTATCCAAGTGTCCAAGGTGTCAAAACATTTGTGCTCGATTGGAATCGATGGAGTACCAAAACTCTAACCCACTGCTAAAGTAGGAAAATGTTTAAGTATAGAAGATGCCAAAACATCTACACCCAATCGAAGCCAATGGGGTACCAAATATTTAACCCACTTTGGGAGGTCACCAGATTGTAAAAATAGCCCGTCGAGGTACCAAATCTCCATCTTGGAATTGTAAGCAAATAGGAACAAAATAGATAAAATGGCTAAGTATGGGATATTGAAACATCTACACCAAGTAAAAGATGGTAAGGTACCAAAGTTTCACCACACTACCAGAGGATAAAAATGGAGAAAATGGCTAAATCTGGAGAGTGTCGAAATATTTCTACCTGATCGAAGCTTGATGGGGTACCAAATCTCTAGCCCACTGTTGAAGGTCACTAGATTGTAAAAATGACCAAGTGTTGAGCTGTTGGAAGATTTGTACCCGATCAAGGCCCATCGTGGTACAAAATCTCTATCTTAAAATTGTAAGAAGACAGGAACAAAATGGAAAAATGGTTAAGTATGGAGAGCATAAAAATATTTGTACCCAGTCAAAGCTCGGTGGGGTATCAAATCTCTATCCTACTATAAAGGGTTGCTTGATTGCATTCGATTAAGTACTAAATCTATCAAAAGAAATGTACACAGTTGAAACTCATCAAGGTGCTGAAGATGCATCACCTTCTAGAGGATATAGGCATGTAAAATATTTGGCAGCCACATTTCAACATGAAAAGGGGTTGTATCCCATGATGCTTATTGGGCAATATTTCTTATAAAATGATCTTAATAATATAAGCCATCATGCAGATGAAAGGGTGGTTGAACCGAAAGCATCAGTAGAAATTAATGGACTAGATGCAAGTAGCAAGGTGGTCATGACTTGAGAAGCCGTAGATCCCAACCACGTTAGCAAACCATGATCAGTTATTTGGAGTAGTCATACGTCTAAGAAGTTCAACAAGTTGGCAGAATTTTTGACATAATAACATTCTGTTTCTAAGACAATGATGCTTTGGCAACAGTAACATGTTGAACTATAGGTTGTCTTTGTTGTAATTGTTGTCAACACAATGTAAAAGTAATGTTCATATCAAAATGGGTAATGTGTGATGTTATAAATTGGCACCTGTTTGAGATAAAGATGAAAATGTATATAGAGCATATTGCTTATATTGGTTGAAGTCCTTCCATGGTATAGTTGAAGAAATATTTATATCTATGGTTTAAATACAAATATTGATAAAAATAGTAGATGAAACATCCCCGCTAGTAAAAAAAAATTAGTTTTAAAGATTAAAAAAGGGGGTTTTAATTATGTAACAGATAATGCACAGTATTAATTGTTTATATCTAAATGAGACCATTCCAAATGGAGGTGGGCAAAAATGGAGAAGGTACTTAGAACTGATGGTGCAAAATATTGTTGGTACAATTAACTGGCCATGAGTTTTTGAATCCAGAGAAAAATATGATGTAACGGTTAGGGAAAAATAAAACCGCTAGTTCATTGTGAAAGTAGCTATGCTTGAATGGTGCAAATTTTGTAATAAATGAGTATTTAAAGGAAACAATGAATCAATGTTGATAAAAATAAAAAATGACTTATGCCCCTCATTGGGTAGTTATTGAGTAATTGCAGGCGATGAATAGAAAAAGAATACCTATCTTCTATGTGTTGAGTTGAATGTTTTATGAAGGAATAATTTTCTTTGAAGAAACAGAGTTGTGTGGCATGCCATAAGTGTGGATTGTTAGGAAAGCAGAGTTGGTATAGTCTTAAGTGAGGTAGGGGTGGAAGTGATCTATAGAATTGAAGTGAAGAAATTTATAATCAAATTAGAAAGACCAAGTGGGTGCTGGGAATAAGAGTAGGTGCTCCTTTCAGTTAGTGCTGATAAATTGGGTGGATGGGTGTCCTTCTCGCTAGTTGGTGCTAGTAAAATATTATAAATAGTAAATTTTTGAAGGCTGGATTTGGATAGGAAGTTCAAGTAGCCATTTTGTAGGGTGGTTTTTCCCACATTGGGTTTCCATGAAATATTTTATGTTATGTGATGGCTTCTTGATGTATGTGTGATTGTTTTATCCTTTTGAAACTTTTAGTGCAAATAACACTCTGATTTACCCCCCCTATTAGTATCATTGTGTGTCCAAAAATTGGTATCAAAGTGAGGTTCCTGCAATTAAGATTAATCAACTAAGGTAAATATTGGAGTGATACACAATGGCTAGCAATGAAGGATTTTTTTCTAACAAGGCTCCTTTGTTTGATGGTACTAATTATGCTTTTTGGAGTTTGAGAATGTAGACTTATTTGAGTGCATTAGGATTTGATATTTGGGAATCCATTGATAAGGGATATACTATACCTACCACACCTCCAACTGATACTGCTATAAAGAAACTATTTGAAAATGATTCCAAATCAAAGAATGCAATTATGAGTGGCCTCATTAATAGTAAAATTGTAAAGGTCATGGGATGCAAAACCTCCAAAGAAATCTAGGATAAATTGAAAAGTATCCATGAAGGAGATGATAATATTAAAGAGGAAAAGCTTTAGACATATAGAGCTCAGTTTGAAGTATTAAGAATGAGTAATGAAGAGGACATAGTTGCTTATATGCTTAGAGTAAATGAAGTGATAAATGCAATCAAAGGTTTAGGATAGAAGATAAATGACTCAGTGGTGGTAAATAAGGTGCTCAGATATCTCCCATCAAGATTTGATTCTAAAGTGTCTGCCATTGAAGAAGCCAAATATCTGAACAGTATTTCTATGGATGAGATGCATGGCTCTCTGACAGCGTATGAGATGAGAATAGGCAAGGAAAAAACCTCTAAGAAAGAAGTAGTATTTAAGGCATCAAAGAGAAAAATAGAGTTAGACAAAGATGATGACCTCTCTGACATAGAGAATTCCAACTTTGTCAAAAAACTTAAAAAAGGACAAGGTAAATATAAAGGTAAGCTCCCATTCAAATTCGTTAAATGTGGAGGTGTTGGATATTTTGCTGCTAAATGTCCATACAAAGGAAAGAATAACAATGATGAAAAGGCTCAAAGTGAAAGGGGAGATAGCTACAAAAAGAAGTCTTCAAGATCCAAAAAAGGTAAATCTAAGAAAATTTTTATTTCTAAAAAATATAAACATGATTCTGATGACAGTACAAGTGACAACTCTGAATAATATGCAGATGAAATATTGTTCATGGCAATTGAAAATAAATTTGAAAATGCAGAAGAGTTGGAAGGTGAAGAAATAGAGGCTGAGATAGATCTAGAGGGAGAGCTAATTGCTACTTTTGAGGAGTTGGATATAGAAAGAATGAGGAATAGAAGGAGTGCAAAGAAACTATAGGAAGCTAATAAGGTCATTGCAGAGTTAAAGATGCAAGTAGAAGAATTCAAAAGAATGGTAGATGTATTTCAATCTCAGATCAATGAGAAAAATGATTTTTTCTGCAAAATTGAAGGAGAATGTATTTCACTAAAGACACAATTGGAGGAGGCTAATCTAAAATTGAAAACTAGTTTAAAATTTGAAAGGAGTACTGAACACCTAAATGAGGTCATGAACAGCGAAAAAGCTCCCCGTATCAAATTTGGTCTAGGATTTGAAGAAGAAGGATGTTCCTCAAACAATATCAAATATCCTAAGACAAAGAGTGAAGATCTAAAACTGAAGAAGATAGAAGAACAACAACCAGTGGAAGAAAATAAACCTGAACATAATAAAATAAATACTATGATGAACAACAAGCCAAAGAATAAGAAGAATGTAAAAAAATACGGGTTCACAAGGGTGGAACATCAAAGAGGTAGATTTCAAAGAAGACCAGTAGTGAATCAATATCAGTAAAACAGGTTTTATCACTATTATTTTGGCTATGATAATGCATTTCATGGTTACTTTTATAAATGCAATCAATATGGTCATAAAATTGCAAACTATAGATTAAATAAAAGGCCAACGAATTTTGCACATCAAAATGCATTTACTCCTTTGCTTCAATATAGTGTTGAATGTTACAAGTGTAACAACTATGGCCACATTTCCAAGTATTGTAAAAGCAAATTGGTAAATCCTCCTAAACAAGAAGAAAAAAATTATAGATTTCCTGAGGAAAAGGATCAGTCTTATGCTAAGAATGAAAATCCTCCTGAAGTAAAATCTAAAGTCAAGAAAATATAAAAAAAGAAGGAAAATGATGTCACAAAATATCTAATTGTACAAACAGCTCTTAAAGTGTAGAAAAAACCTAAAAATTGGATAATAGATAGTGGCTACACCAAACATATGACTGGAGATAAGAAGAAATTTGAGAACTTGCAAAAATATGATGGTGGACATATGAAGTTTGGAAATAATGATGAAGCAATGATAGTGTGAAAAGGCATAGTAAATTTGAGTAATGGGAATGTCAAATAAGAAGATGTGTTCTTTGTTGTTGGATTGAAGCATAATCTATTGAGTGTCAGTCAGATTTGTGATAAAGGATGTGATGTAATCTTCAAGAAGCATGGTTATGAGATTAGAAGTGCAAAGAGTGGAAAGCTTCTGGTTGTTGGAACAAGAACTACAGGAAACCTATACCATCTTATTGAAACAAATGATAAATCTTGCTTACTTGGATAGGAATATGAAAATTGGTTATGGCACAAGAGGCTAGGACATATCAGATTTGACAATCTTATAAAAATCAGCTCAAAGAATGTAGTAAGAAATATTCCAAAGATCTCCAAGCCCTTTAAAAACATGTGCTCATCATGTCAACAAGGTAAACAAACAATAGCAACCTTCAAAGAAAAAGAGCATTATACAACAAAGCCTTTAGAGTTGGTACATACAAACCTCTGTGGCCCCATGATATCCAAAGGCTTAAATGGTGAGAGATACTTCATTCTTTTTATTGATGATTTTTCAATAATGACATGGGCAACATTTATGATAGATAAATCACAAAAATTCAATATGTTCAATATTTTTAGAGCTCTGGTTGAAAATGAGACAGGCAGAAGAATCAAATGTCTAATATTTGATCGAGGAGGAGAGTATATCTCAGAAGAATTTAAAACTTATTATCAAGAGCGTGGCATAAAAAGACAATTTTTTGTAGCAAGAACACCATAGCAAAATGGTGTTGTGGAAATAAAAAATAGAACTATGCAAAAAATAGCTAGAAATATGCTTAATGAATCTAAAGTTGCTAATAGATTCTAGAGAGTAGTGCACACCTCAGTATACATACATAATAGATGCTTTCTTAGTGTTAACAGTAGCAAGACACCCTATGAACTTTGGTATGGAAAGAAAGCATCAGTCAAACATATCAGAGTCTTTGGAAGCAAGTGCTATATAAGGAGAGATGAAAATAACCTTGGTAAGTTTGAAACTAAAGCTGATGAAGGTATCTTTCTCGGTTATTCTTCCAAAAGCAAGGCTTATAAATGCTACAATAAAAGACAAAGGAAACTGGTAGAAACTGTAAATGTTAGAGTTGATGAAGGCACAAGTTTGTCTCCAAATGAATACACCCTAGATCAGACCTTGAGCAATAGTGAACCACATCCCATGTATAAAGATATAACTAAAAAAGAAGAAGAGGAAGAACTTCCAGAACCACCCAAATCACCTTCAAGATATTTACAAAGGAACCATTCAAAAGAGAAAATTATTGGGGATCTGAATGCTGGTGTACAAAAAAGAAGGTTAATACAAACACAAGAACAAATCAATTATTCATTGCTATCTCAAGTTGAACCCAAAAACTTTGATGAAGCTAGAAAATATGAAAACTGGATAAATGCTATGAAATAAGAGCTAAATCAGATTGAGAAAAATCAAACATGGTGTTGCGGGCCAAACAAGGTTAACTTTTTTCCTACTTTTGTCACATGTTCGTGCATTTAATTTATCAACCCAAGGAGCTTCGTAAAATTGCAAAGGGTCTGAATAAGATTGCTTACAATACCACTTGAGATGAGTCTGCTAGTTCTACTATTGGGGGGTGTTTCAATGGTTGTCAATAATTCATACACTCCTCAATGATTTACGTAAAAACAATTAAATCTACAGAAAGGAAATATTCACACATTTTTGGAAATAAACCTACTACAAATACTGGAAATAGCAATGGGATAAGCAATCTTATAAAGTAGTAAACTAATCTAGAATAAAACACAAGAAAAATAGGGGAAGAAATACTAGCTTGGAGTGGGCCCAGGCTCCAGAAGCTTCCTCCCATATGAACACGCACTTAGAAACTCTTAGAACTGTATTATAATTATCAAAGTATTACAATTACTATCA
The DNA here is from genome assembly GCA_028583015.1 of Wollemia nobilis. Taxonomy (NCBI): domain Eukaryota; kingdom Viridiplantae; phylum Streptophyta; class Pinopsida; order Araucariales; family Araucariaceae; genus Wollemia; species Wollemia nobilis. Next base: position 3,590,451 of record JAQPPZ010016675.1, read on the forward strand.
AAATATTCTATCTCCTCTCTCTATATATCTATATCTATATATCTATATATATTCAAAGAGGTCTGTGTGTGTTTATATAGCACACCCGCAAAACTTCTGTTACAAAGAAGTATAACAGTTGATTCATTCCAGACTAAACTAAGACAGTCTGGTAAATGTGATCGATGTATGCTAAAATTGGTATTCGGTTCTAACAGTGGCATGTTCACTAATTAGTTTGTGCTTTGCCTGGCATTGGTAGGACGTTCTCATACATTGGTGTGATACCCAATTTATCTCTACATGACGTAGAGTTGGAACTGCACCAGTCACTGTTTTCCATGTCATCCTTGTCTGGTCAATGGGCAAAGAATAGGGGCGCCTTCCCTATGAGGAAGGTGCCCAAGTATATCGGGTGCCTTCTCTATGTGGAAGGTGCCTTATTACCGTGGGTGACTTCCTGGAAGAGGAAGGCATTTATCTTATGTTGGTGCCTTCCTGTGAGAGGAAGGCGCTTTGCATTTTGGTGGTGCCTTCTTGTCAATGCCTTCCTTATGAGAGGAAGGTACTTCTTTTCCTTTGGCACATTCCTGGAAGAGGAAGGCGCTGGCCTTATATTGGTGCCTTCCTGGGAGAGGAAGGTGCTTGTCTTTCCTTGGTGCCTTCCTAGAAGAGGAAGGTGCCTACTTATGCTTGGCACCTTCCTGGAAGAGGAAGGCACCTACTTACGTTTGGCACCTTCCTGGAAGAGGAATGCGCCTATCTTTCTACATTGATCCCAAAAGAAACAAAGTGATAGGTCCATAAAAAGACCTCGACTAATCCAAATCTAACTAAATCAACTGCAATTCCACAAAAACACATTGAAAACACATGAATTAGATAACACACATAATTTCATCAAATAATTATATAATCATTCATAAAAGTATGCAATCCTTATTATACAGCCGCATAATAATCAAGAAAATGTATACAAAATATGAGCATTTCTGATGCTCATCATCCCCCATGCCTAATATATACCATGCCCTCATGGCATCAAAACTACAAGTAGCCCTGTTGACCCCTCATCGTTGTCATTTCTTGGAGGATTTAGCTGTACCTGTGGCCTGAGTCTGCCTCCTCTGTGCGTTGGCATATGAAGGTGTGGCTCTTCTTTTCCTATGCAGAGCTGAGGGTGTAGTTTTTGGCTGTCCTTTCCTCATTCTAGCAGCTATGGATGATGATCTAGCCAACATCGTCTCTATTGACTGGAATGCAGCTTCTGCAGCTTGCCAGAGATCAGCGTTCAGAGGTCTGACCACTGCAAGAGGGATATCTGAATTATCCCTCTTGGAATGAACTACTTGGTTTGTACAATCTGGCTGCTTCAGGAGTAAGCCCTACGTTCTCCCTTGCAATGGCAACGACCTCCAATTCAGGGCCATATACCCCCCATCATTCAAAATACCTCCTTATCATGGAAGGTCATCCCTAAGATGACTTGTAAATATCCTAGAACTGGCTATCCTTTGCCAGATTGATGTAGATACTAGAGCCCCCTGCATCCTCGAGGTTGCCTTCCTGGTCTCCTTGGCTATTGCCATCTCTTTGAGCAGCCATTCAAATTGTTTTTGCCTCTCTACGAATGGTTGCATATCCCACTCATCCTCTTCTATCTCGGTGAAGGTCACCTTCACCTTCTTTCGAGCCATCCTGGGCCCTTTTCCTCTGGCCTCTACAAAAAATGTGATGGCTCAAAAAGGGGTTTTCCCTTTCTCCTTGGTAGACGTCTTCTCACTATGAGGGGCCTACTCTATGGTCCCTAGAGCGTTCTCTTCACTCTATGCTACCATCCCTAGGGGTGCTTCTTCATCCCCATGTCTTTCCTATGTCGACCCCTGTATGCTAGGCGGTCCATCCGTCTCGTTCTTTCAACTCCCCTGTATGCTTGTTCTGGTAGTCCTCCAAAATTTTCTAGGCCATCTAGCAAGTGGTTTGCCATTCCAGCACCTCCTCCAAGGCCGCATCGACTTGATCATTGCTCCCAGAAGTCCCTACATCTTGTGGGCTTCGATTTGTCAATTCCTAGAGGGTTTGGGCTGCAACATCAACTTTCGAGTCGCTCTATTCTTATTCTGTCGAGAGGAGGAGTCACTGCAAGCATTTCCTCCTAGGGACTGGTTCTGTCGACTGGAACTCGGCCTCACCACTAATAAGCGGTGCTCCTTCCTCCTCACACTCGAGCACTAGGGAATGCCCTATTTCTTCTATTCTTTTGGGCACTGGTGAATGCCCTCTTTCTTCTATGAAATAGGGCAATGCCAATTGCCCGATAATCACCATTTCCTCTACAGGGATTCTCTCTTCTTGCCCTATTTTGGCAATAGTATCCTATTGCCTTTCTTGGCCACCATATCCCTTTGCGTTGGGGTTCTACCTTTGCACTTCTGCATGGTGGACCAGTGCCGATATTAGCCCATGGTGGGCTAAGGTAGACGATGCTCCATTTTGGTACCAAGTCGCTTCATCCTTTAGAGCATTTTCCAGGTAGAAGGACACATTTAACTTCCTTCCATGCACCAGGTGATTGAGAAACTGCATATGGTTAGTGTATATATGGGTATATTTCTTGGTCCATGTAAAGAATCGATCAACCTGCTTGAATATATTCCATAGATTCATGGGAAGGCTATTTTTGGGTAGCCCCTCCTTGTCTATCTGCACATTTTCCCCTGGCAGTAGCACTTCAACGTACGGATTCAACAGTCCACCTTTGTATATGCATTCCCCTTTGAGGGGCAATCTAATTGCCTACAAGATGTATTTGGGGGTGACTGGAATTTCTACCCCTCGCACCTAAGCTACGTCGCCCCTTAAGGAGGCAACGAATTCCTTGGCTGCCTCCATATCTTGGCCTTGACTAACCAGGGTACAATATTTGAGCCATCCCTCAGCCTTGAACTATGTCTTTACTACCCCCCTAATTCCTTCCGTGTCACTCGGTTCATTCTTCTTCACTGCGTGATTCTTCGACCTTCCTCACATGGCACATTCCCTTACTACTATAGTTTTTTTTTCTTTTTTTCCATCCTTCCTTCTTTAGGAAGGCACCTTATTATAGGTAAGGCACCTAACCTTAGCATTTATGGAAGGCACCATATCATTGGCACGTGGTTCCGGCTAAGGGGGATATGATTTTTATGACGACGGTATTTTTTTCGGTACTGCATATTTTATAAATAATTATATAAAAAATTGAATTAGCATGCGCGTACCTTATTTAGTGTTTCAGGCATCACGAAGGGCGTTAATTCGCTAATTTGTGACATGGGGGAGGGGTATGGTCATCTAGTGCCGCTAGTTCGTGTGATGATTTTTTTTTGATCGAGGCATTTGGGAGACGTAAGTGCTGGTTATACATTTGGTACCTTCCCCATGTGGAAGGCACTGATGTGGCACCTTCCCAATGTGAAAGGCACTTATATAGCACCTTCTCAATGTTGTCGGTGCTCTCTAAATGGATGCACCTTCTGGTGGTGGAATGCACCTTCTTGATGATGGTGCCTTCCTGCTATGAAAGGTGTTTCTGAATGGGTGCGCATTCCCGATGTAGAAGGCACTGATGTGGCACCTTCCCGATGTGAAAGGCGCTTATATGGCACCTTCTCGATGTTGTCGGTGCTCTTTGATTGGATGCGCCTTTCGGTGGTGGAAGGTGCCTTCTTGATGATGGCACATTCCTGCTACGAAATGTGCTTCTGAATGGGTGCGCCTTCCCAATATGGAAGGCACCTCAGTCTGCATACATCTTCCCGATGTGGAATATGCCTCAGTTTGTATGTGCCTTCCTGATGTGGAAGGTGCCTCGAATTTTTTTTTTTTGTGTATGGCACCTTCTAGCCACAGAAGGCACCTATATATATATATATTATTGTGCGTCTTCTCTATTATGAATGTGCCTTCTTCTTGCGAGGCACCTTCTTTATAAGGAAGGTGCCTTATTCTAGTAGGGCACCTTCTTTATACGGAAGGCGCCTTCTTCTGGAGGGGTGCCTTCTTTGTAAGGAAGGTGCCTTCTTCTGGTTGGGCACCTTATTTATAAGGAAGGCGTCTTATTCTGGTAGGGCACCTTATTTATAAGGAAGGTCCCTTATTCTGCACCTTCTCAATGTGGAATGCACCTTATTCTCAGCAATCATGTTGCGATTGACTGGGAAAGGGTGATCAAGCCTTCTCAGTCTTGCTTCATGCTACCTTAGCTTCTACCTACGAGTGCCGATGTCGGAATGCTAAGCTAAATCAGGTCTGGTTTCCCAGATACCTATTCCTCGTGTTTGTCAGGTCCTCCACCTACAAAAAGAAAATGAAAATAAAGAAAAATAAAGGTAGTTAGACACATTCCATTCCTGTTAGGCCCTAGGTTAGGATGCCTGCAGCTTGCATTCGGGCGTCGTCCCTGCAAAACACACTGTAAGAAAAAAACTAAATTAACTAATTTTGGTGAGCACCTCCATGCCCACCACTTTTTTTGTTAAGAGTTTGGTCTGGATCTAACAAGATGGGGTCTCCACCATGTCTATTATGGATTCCACCTGCAAGGTTTCAGATGTACTATAGGGGCATAGTCGGTAGCCATTGACCATTAACACGGTGTTGTTGTCATCAATGGTTCTAACGCACACTGCCTCGTTCTTGATGAGCTCTACCACTTCATATGGTCCCATCCATATTTTCATTAATTTACATTTTCTATCCTAGAACCGAGAATCATACAACACCCATTCTCCTTCTTGGAACTACTTCAGTTTAATGTGGCGATCATGCTACCGCTTTCTTTGCTTTTGTATGATTTTTTTTCTCTGTAGAGCGTCCATTCGGATTTCATCCAGTTGATCGAGCTGTTGAATCCTTTCTTCTTGAGCATCATCCAAACTCAAGTTCAACTCTGAAGCTATCCTCAATGTCTTGATTTCAAACTCAATGGGCATCATCACACTCTTCCCATAGATCAGTTGGAAGGGTGTGAATCCTGTGGTGGATTTCCACATGGTATTATATGCCCAGACTGCCTTCGACAACCATGTAGCCCAATCTTTTCTATGTTGTTGCACAGTCTTCATTAGGATGTTCTCTATTTCTCTATTCGTCACTTCCACTTGCCCATTTTCCTACGGATGGTAGGGTGTAGTTTTATTATGCCAAACTTTGTAATGCTTGATCAACCTGGAGGTAAATTGAGGCCCCTGGTCTGTTGTTATCTCTCTAGTGACCCTAAATCATGTAAAAATGTGAGAAAATAAGAAATCGATGACTATTCTTTCTTTTGAATCTCTCAATGCTTGAACTTCAACCCATTTGGTGACATAATCTATACAGAACAATAAACCTCCTCCCTATTGAAGGTGGATTAATTGGTCCCACGAAGTCCATGCCCCACTTATTGAAGGGTTCTAGGTGTACCTAAGGCTGGAGGACCATTTTGTATTGATGGGTTGGTCTGCCCATTCTTTGGCATTCATCGCACTTGCTGGTGTACGCAGCCGCATCCCTGAACAGAGTGGGCCAAAAGTACCCAACTTGTAGGATTTTGTAGGCAGTTCATTTCCCTGCAAAGTATCCTCTACATGGTTCGTCGTGACATGCTTTGAGTACTTCTGAAAACTCCTACTCTGCTATGCATCTCCTTATAATCTGGTCATGTCCTTTTTTGAACATGAGGCCATCAACCCATAGGAACGATGCACTTTTCTCTATGACTGCCTACTTTTCTCAGAAATAGAGAGCAGGTGAGGTTATTTCGGTGGCCAAGTAATTGGATATATTTGCGTACCATGGGATTTGCTCACTAATGGTGAATAAATGTTCATCCAAAAATTGATCTTCCATTGCTGTATGGTCTGCTGGTATCAATATAGATAGAAAATATGCTATGATGTTGTCCTTTCCTGGTTTGTCAACTATTGTGATATCAAATTCATGCAGTAACAGAAGCCATCTGATAATTATTCCACCAATGGCCGGCTTGCTCATCAAGTATCTGATAGTTGCATGGTTCATGTGGACAATTACCTTATACCTGATGATATAATGGCAAAATTTGTTTATGGCATGCACAACTACAAGGAACACCTTCTATGTCACCGTGTAGTTGAGCTTGGCTCCTACTAAGTTTTTGCTGACATAGTAGATGGCATAAAATTCTTCGCCATCATTTTTTTTGAGGACTACTCCAATCACATTTTTGGATGCATAACAGTAGATATGGAATGGTATGGCCCAATTTGGTCCTCTTAGAACTGGTGTGGATATCAATTTCTCTTTAAGCAATTGAAATGCATCCTCACAGTCTTCCATCCAATTGAACTCCACATGCTTAGATAATAGAGTGTGCAGTGGTTTCACAATTTTGTTGAATATGGCGATAAATCGCTGGTAGTACCTGGTTGATCCAAGAAAACTCCTCACCTCTCTCTATGTTCTGGGGCTGGGTAGGTCTCTGATGACCTCAATTTTTCTTTTATCAAATTTTATTCCTTCTGCAGAGAGGTGGTGTCCTAGTACGATGCCTTCTTGCATCATTATAAAGCATTTCTTGTTGCTCAGGGATAAACTATTTTCCTTGCTTCTTTCAAGCACTCTTTCCAAGTTTGTCATTGCTTCATCAAAGGTTTATCCATAGATGGTTAAGTCATCCATGTATACTTCGACCACATCTCCCATCATGTCTAAAAATATGCTAAGCATCACCCTTTGAAAGGTGGCAGGTGCGTTGCACAATCTAAAAGGTAATACCCGATAGGCAAACATTCCCCATGGGTAGGTGAATGTTGTCTTATCCTGATCCTCTTCTCCTATCTGGATGTGGTTGTATTCACTGAATCCATATAGGAAGGAGAAATACTTCTTCCCCGAGAGTGTATCCAAGACTTGATCAATGAATGGGAGCAAGAAGTGGTCCTTCTTGGTCGCTTTGTTTAATGCTCTGTAGTCCACACAAATTCACCATTTCTTGTTCTTTTTAGGGACTACCACTAATGGTGATACCCACTCACTATCAAAAATCGGATAGATGAATTCGATAGTCAGGAGTTTTTTTAGTTCTTCCTTGAAAATGTCTTTCATTTTTGGATTCATTCTTCTTTATGGTTTCCTGCTTGGAGTTGCTTGATCATTGAGGTATATACGATGGGTACAGATTTTTGGGTTGATACCCTGCATATCTGAGTAATCCCATGCAAATGTCTATTGGTGTTTAACTAGGAGCTCTTCTACTTTCATCAATTGTGTGGGAGTCAATCCACTGCTGACATTCAACGTTCTTCCTACCCCGATGTGTATCTACTAAACATGGTGATCTTGGGCACCAACCAACGGTGATCTAGGTGTGGAGATGGAGGAATCCCTATGGAGGAACTCCATAATAGCACCATCCTCATCTTCTTCTGCCAACTCATCCAACGTCATCACTAGCTAGATCATGGATAGGTCAGGATTTTCATGCTCAGACAACATGGGTTCTCCTACTGAGTCGAAAGACTAATCTGGGGGTGAAATAGTCAATATTTTAACATTTTTTCCATCAAAGATGGTCATCATCCCATCTCGACAGCTGATGTAGGTGTCATCTGTTGCCAGCCATGGCCTTCCCAAGATGAGCAGGTAACCGCCTAGCCTAGGTTTAGATTGCAGGACTAAAAAGTTGGCTAGGTATTCCCATGCGCTGACTGTTACTATTATGTCTTCCAAAATTCCTTCTGATGCCACGGTCGATCGATCGGCCAGCAGCAACACTGTCATAGTGGGTTTCAGGTTCATGAGCTGTAGCATCTACATGGTCTCCTGAGGCATTACGTTGATGGCTACTCCAAGATCGACCAACGTATTGGACAGGGAATGTCCCTCGATTTTTACAGTCAACACCAGGCTGCTTGGGTCAACATACTTTAGATGGCACATTTTTCCCATCATCAAATCTACCAATTTACCCATGACATTGATAGTCTGGGTTTCTCTTCATCTTGGCTTCCTTAGACACATCTCTCTTATCACCTTGGTATATATTAGAATGTATTGGATGGCTTGAAATAATGGGATTGTCATGGTGAGGTTCTTCAAGCTAGATAAGATATCAAACTCTGGCTACGTTACTTTCCTCTGTTCTTGTAGCCGATTGGGAAATGGAGCCTTTGCTCTCTTAGGCATTTCTTATATCATCTCTTCTACAAGAGGTGTTTCTACCTCTTCCTCCTCTTCTACCAGTGGAGACATTCCTACTCCTAGATTTCTACCAGACCTAAGCTGAATATGGTACATCAAATACATCTCACCCTCCATATTGTATACTGGCTAGTTCACCCTGTTATTCAGATTTGTCATTGGTTGTGAGGGTAGCTGTGCAAGTCTCACTATTGGAAATGCCAATAAATTCTATTGGGGGTGAGCTAGTGCTACATTCTGTGGAGCCTAATTCCATGCAGTGTGGCCTCTCCACTTCTGCCCAAGATATGGATATGGCATCCATGGCTACTGGTTCGAGAATGCTGCAAGGGGTGCATTAGACTAGGGTGATGGCCCCCACCACCCCATGTTAGGTGGTTGAGGTAGGCCTTGGTGCATATAAGATCCTCCTCCATATGACGATATTCCAATTGGCATATTCCCCATAGGGGGTTGTGGCCAACTATTTCGATTGCCTATGAAATAGGCATCCATGCTTTCAGCCTGCAAACTATGCATACTCTAACTTTGTTCTTCGAGCATGCATTCTTTGCATGCTTCCCTCTGCATTTTTGATAGAAATAATCCAATGTTGCTTCTTTTTCTCTAACAGCAGCATATCCATCTGTAATGCTAGAGATGAGAGCATTTCACTCTTTAAATCTTCCAGGATGTTACCTATTTCTATCTTCATGACTGAAGAAGTCACTTTCATGGTTCTAAAAGTGGTCTTGCCTCTCCTTCTTGAGTAGTTTCGGTATAGTTGTCGGATGTCTTCCATAGCATTCTGGTAGACATCACCTCTAGAAATCATGTTAAGAGCCTCCAATGATTCATTGGCAAGTCCTCTCAAAAAATGCTTTTGAGGGACTTATCATGTGAGGAGATCATTGAAGATTGAAGTTGAATCTCTCCCAGTATTCCTCGAGAGACTCATCTTCTTTCTACGTCATGCTCAGGACCTCTTCTCTAGAGTCTCTTACTCTCCGAAAATCATGGTATTGCTCTAAAAAGAGCTTCTTCATTTGATCCCAAGTGGCAATGTGTTTGTCTCCCAGACCGATGAACCACCGTAGAGTTGCATCATCTAATGTGGAAGTAAAGAGTTTTAGCTTTTGCATATCAAATTTGTAGTCCACAAACCTGCATAAGACATCAAACTTAAATAAAAATAGGTCAGGGTCCTTAGTTGGGTATCCTATGAAGGTCGAAAGGTGAGCAGGGGGTTTGTTTTTCATTTTGGTATCTCCTACTCCTTCCTCAATTGGGAAACTAAAGCCAGATGAAACTTCTTCATTGTCAGCCATTTTTTCAAGAAATATGGTCTCTAATGTAGTATTTATGGCCTTATGGTCATTTAAGACTTTTTGAGTCAAGGATCTAAGGTTGTCTAGTGTTATCATCCGATTTTATACAAATTTCCACAACAGGGCTTCCTCTAAGGGTGTCCTATTAAACAAGGGATTTATGATAATTCGTTCTTCCCCACATTGATGGGATGAGGAGGCACTTTTCACAAGGTGCAGCTCCTCACTCCAATGGATTGCTGGAGGTGGGTTGGGCAAGTCTCATTCAAATTTAGAATGATCAGTTGACTCAGGTTCTGATGGATTGGTTTTTATAAACCGACCATTAGGTCCTCTTCTTCTCGAAGAACTCATACAAGGTCAGATGGAAGGTTTCCAGGTATTGTAAATAATCTAGTTGAGACGCTTCCTTGGCAATGGTGCCAAAATGTTGTGGGCCAAACAAGGTTAACTTTTTTCCTACTTTTGTCACATGCCCATGCATTTAATTTATCAACCCAGGGAGCTTCGTAAACTTACAAAGGGTATGAATAAGATTTCTTACAATACCACTTGAGATGAGTCCACTAGTTCTACTATTGGGGGTGTTTCAATGGTTTTCAATCATTCATATAGTCCTCAATGATTTACATAAAAATAATTAAATCTATAGAAAGGAAATATTCACACATTCCTAGAAATAAACCTACTGAAAATACTAGAAATAGCAATGCGATAAACAATATTATAAAGAAGTAAACTAATCTAGAAAAAAACATAAGAAAAATAGGGGAAGAAATACTGGCTTGGAGTGGGCCCAGGCTCCAACAGCTTCCTCCTAGCTGAACACACACTTAGAAACTCTTAGAACTGTATTATAATTATCAAAGTATTACAATTACTATCAAAATATTCCATCTCCTCTTTCTGTATATCTATATCTATATATATTTATATCTTCAGAGAGGTCTGTGTGTGTTTATATAGCACACCTGCAAAAATTCTATTACAAATAAGTATAACAGTTGATTCATTCCAGACTAAACTAAGACAGTCTGGTAAATGTGATTGATGTCTGCTAAAATTGGCATACAGTTCTAACAGTGGCATGTTCACTGATTGTTTTATGCTTTTCCTGGCTTTGGTAGGAAATTCTCATATGTTGGTGTGATCCCCAATTTAGCTCTACATGACGTAGAGTTGGAACTGCACCAGTCATTGTTGTCCACATCGTGCTTGTCTAGTCAACGGGCAAAGAATAGGGGCACCTTCCCTATGAGGAAGGTGCCCAAGTATATCGGGCGCCTTCTCTATGCGAAAGGTGCCTTACTGCCATGGGTGCCTTCCTAGAAGAGGAAGGTGCTTCTCTTCTATTGGTGCCGGAAGGTGCTTCTCTTCTATTGGTGCCTTCTTGTGAGAGGAAGGTGCTTTGCCTTCTGTCAGTACCTTCCTTATGAGAGGAAGGCACTTCTTTTCCTTTGGCACCTTCCTAGAAGAGGAAGGCACTGGCCTTATACTGGTGCCTTCCTAGGAGAGGAAGGCACTTGCCTTTCCTTGGCCCCTTCCTAGAAGAGGAAGGTGCCTACTTACACTTGATGCCTTCCTTGAAGAGGAAGGCGCCTACTTACGCTTGATGCCTTCCTTGAAGAGGAAGGCGCCTACTTATGTTTGGTGCCTTCCTAGAAGAGGAAGGCACCTATATTTCTGCATTGATCCTGAAAGGAACAAAGTGCCAGGTCCATAAAAAGACCTTGACTGATCCAAATCTAACTAAATCAACTGCAATTCCACAAAAACACACTGAAAACACATGAATTAAATAACATGCATAATTTCATCAAATAGTTATATAATCATTCATAAAAGTATGCAATCCTTATTATACAACCGCATAATAATCAATAAAATGTATACAAAATATGAGCATTTTTTATGCTCATCACATAGGAGCTAGTACCATGACCGACAAAAATGTAATCGGCACAAAATGGGTATTCAAAAACAAGTTGAACGAGGATAGCCAGGTTGTAAGAAATAAATCTAGACTTGTATGCAAGGGTTATGCTCAGATTGAAGGTATTAATTTTAAAGATACTTTTGCTCCAGTAGCTAGATTAGAGGCCATTAGAATGTTTCTTGCATTAGCTGCATATATTTTAGGATCCTATCCTAACACCATGTTGTAATTCTCATTTACCTATGTAATAACCCACTTCTAATGTGGGGATCCCATTTTAATGTTATTATGCAATACTTAGTAATATAGGTGGCAATAAAGGTACCTCACCAAGTGGTACCATCTCATGTAACCATTTTTATCAATATTGTAACCAATGTAGTAAGTTACCTCGCCAAGTGGTACCATTTCATGTAACCGTTTTTATCAAGATTGTAACCGCCATTTGGTGGGAGATTCTGGCTCAAGTGGCATTTTGCATGTAAGCCACCTCTTGAGAATTTTTCCTTTAAAAAGATATGAAGACATGTACAAGATGATCCTTTTGCAAGCTAATGAAATATTGAAGGAGGTTGCCCCCTAGAAGAGGCCCGCGATTCAGTATTACTGTGAGATTGTTATTCTGTAATTTATTTTTGCATAGTAATATTGAGTTATTTGATGTATGTGAGTTATTTTCAGTATTTTGTGTGAGTGTGCTTTATTTTAATAGTAGGTTACTAACAATATAATAATTTCAAAGTATACCAAATGGATGTGAAATTAGTTTTTTTGAATGGGATGCTTGAAGAAGAGGTATACATAGAGCAACCAGAGGAATTCTTTCTAGGAGATAACAAAGACATGGTTTACAAACTGAAAAAGGCATTGTATGGATTGAAGTAAGCTCCACGAGCTTGGTATTCTAGATTAGATAGCTATTTACTACAGAATTGAATCAAGAAAGGCATGGTCAATAGCAATATATATGTAAAATATGTTAATAATCAACAACTTATTATTGTACTTTATGTGGATGATATTATCTTCAGGGGTTGTAAAGTTGAAGTGTGTAAGAATTTTGTAAATTAAATGCTAAGGAGTTTGAAATGTCCATGCTTGGTGAATTATCTTATTTTATTGTTCTGTAAGTAAATCAATTGGACAAGGGACTGTTCATTTATCAGATAAAATATGTAAAGGAAATGCTTAAGAATTTTCACATGGAAGATTACAAACTAGTAAGTACTCCAATGACTAGTTATAAACTTAGCAAAAATGATAAATCACCAATTATAGACCAAACATCCTATAGGGCTATGATTGGTAGCTTGCTATATTTAACTACCTCAAGGCCAGAAATTCTACAAGCTATGTGTATGGTAGCAAGATTTCAATAATGCCCCAAAGAAACTCATGTTACAGCAGTAAAGCGAATTTTTAGATATCTTAAGGGCACAATGGAGTATGGTTTATGGTATCCCAAAGGTAAATATTTCAATTTAATAGCTTATTCAGATGCAAACTGGGTAGGATGTGTAGATGATAGAAAAAGTACAAGTGGAGGTGCATTTTATCTTAGTGATAATCTTGTGTCATGGCATAGCAAGAAACAAGAATCAGTTTCACTATCTACAGTAGAAGCAGAATACATTGTAGCAGCATCCTGTTGTACACAAGTCTTGTGGATGAAGCAAACTTTGAAGGATCTAGAGATCAATTTTTGTGAGCCTATTTCTATTTTGTGTGACAATACAAGTGCAATCAACATCTCAAAAAATCCAATTATGCACTCCAAAACTAAGCACATAGCAATTAAATATCATTTTCTAAAGGAGAAGGTTTTTGAAAATGAATTCAAGCTTGAAATTATTCCCACTTTAGAGCAAGTTGTAGATATATTCACCAAACCAGTGCCCAAATAAACCTTTGAATATTTAAGGCAGAAGCTGGGAGTGGTCACATTTCCCACACATTAGGTCCTTGGAAGCACATCCTCAGGGGGAGCAATTCATTGTCTTATCTCATGCTCCTATTTTTATTATTCTATGTTTCATTTTTTTTATATACAAAACACAAAAAAAAAATTGAGGATGATGTGCATCGATTCAGGGGGATTTCGAAGGAACATTCAATTTTTGAGGAGGTTGCACCCTTTGTCATTGTTGTCAAAGGGGGAGAAAATTTTAACTGCAACTAGCCTTCACATTAAAGAAGAGAACTCAAGAAATCAGATGCAAATAAAGAGGTATGAAGTTGTGATTTGATTCACATTCTTGTTGCAGTCAATTATCAGTGTGTTCCCAATAATTCCAAAGGGGGATATTGTTGAACTATAGGTTGTCATTGTTGTAATTATTGTCAACATAATGTAAAAGTAATGTTGATCTCAAAATGGGTAATGTGTGATGTTATAAGTTGGCACCTATTTGAGATGAAGATGAAAATGTATACAAAGCATCTTGCTTATATTGGTTGAAGTCCTTCCATGGTATAGTTGAAGAAAGAATTATATCTATGGTTTAAATACAAATATTGGTCAAAACAACAGACGATACGTCCCCACTAGTCAAAAATTTTTAGTTTCAAAGATTTAAAAAGGGGTTTTAATTATGTAACAAATAATGCACAGTATTAACTATTTATATCTAAATGAGACCAATCCAACTGGAGATGTGCTAGAATGGAGAAGGTACTTAGAACTGACAGTGTGAAATATTTTTGGTACAATTAACTGGTCACGAGTTTCTGAATCCAAAGAAAAATACAATGTAATAGTTAGGGAAAAAGAAAACTGCAGTTCGTTATGAAAGTAGCTACACTTGAATGGTGCAAATTTTATAATAAATGAGTATTGAAAGGAAATAATGAATCAATGCTGATAAAAAACATGACTTATTCCTCTCATTAGGTATTTATTGAGTAACTATAGGTGGTGAACAGAAAAAGAATGCCTCTCTTCTATGTTTTGAGTTGAATGTTTTACGAAGGAACAATTTTATTTGAAGAAACAGAGTTGTGTGGCATGACATAAGTGTAGATTGTTAGGAAAGTAGAGTTGGTACAATCTTAAGTGAGGCAGGGGTGGAAGTGATCTATATAATTGAAGTGAAGAAGTTTATAATCAAATTAGAAAGACCAAGTGGGTGTTGGGCACAGAAGTAGGTGCCCCTTTCAGTTGGTACTGATAAATTGGGTGGATGGGTATCCTTCCCTCTAGTTGGTGCTGGTAAAATATTATAAATAGTAAGTTTTTAATGGCTATATTTGGATAGGAAGTTCAAGCAGCCATTTTGCAGGGTGGTTTTACCCACATTGGGTTTCCATGATATATTTTGTGTTATGTGATGGCTTCTTGATTTATGTGTGATTGTTTTATCCTTTTGAAAATTTTAGTGCAAGTAGCACACCGATTCACTGTCCCCCTCTCAGTGTCATTGTGTGTCCAAAAATTGGTATCAGAGTGAGGTTCCTGCAATCAAGCTTAATCAGCTAAGTTAAATATTGGAGTGATATACAATGGCTAGCAATGAAGGATTTTATTGTAACAAGGGTCCTTTGTTTGATGGTACTAATTATGCTTTCTATATTTTGAGAATGCAGACTTATCTGAGTGCATTAGGATTTGATATTTGGGAATTTTTTGATAAGGGATATATTGTACCTACCACACCTCCAACTGATGCTGCTAGAAAGAAACTATTTGAAAATTATTCTAAATCAAAGAATGCAATTATGAGTGGCCTCATTGATAGTGAAATTGTAAAAGTCATGGGATGCAAAACCTCCAAATAAATCTAGGATAAATTGAAAAGTATCCGTGAAAGAGATGACAAGATTAAAGAGTCAAAGCTTCAGACATATAGATCTCAGTTTGAAGGATTGAGAATGAGTGATGAAAAGGACATAGTTGCTTATATGCTTAGAGTAAACGAAGTGATAAATGCAATCAGAGGTTTAGGAGAGAAGATAAATGACTCAATAGTGGTAAAGAAGGTGCTCAAATCTCTCCCATCAAGATTCGATTCTAAAGTGTCTACCATTGAATAAGCTAAATATCTGAACAATATTTCTATGGATGAGATAAATGACTCTCTGACAACGTATCAGATGAGAATAGGCAAGGATAAAACCTCTGATAAAGAAGTAGTATTCAAGGCATCAGAGAAAAATAGAGTCAGACAAAGATGATGACCTCTCTGACATAGAGAATTTCAAATTTATCAAAAAAATTAAAAAAGGACAAGGTAAATATAAAGGTAAGCTTCCATTCAAATGCTTTAACTGTGGAGGTGTTGAACATTTTGTTGCTAAATTTCCGTACAAAGGAAAGAATAACAATGATGAAGAGGCTCAAAGTGAAAGGGGAGATAGCTACAGAAAGAAGTATTCAAGATCCAGAAAAGGTAAAACTAAAAAAAGTTTTATTTCTCAAAAATATAAAGATGATTCTGATGATAATACAAGTGACAACTCTAAATAAGATGCAAATGAAATATTATTCATGGCAATTGAAAATAAAATTGAAAATGTAGAAGAGCTGGAAGGTGAATAAATAGAGGCTAAGATAGATCTAGAGGGAGAGCTAATTGCTTCTCTTGAGGATTTGGATATAGAAAGAATGATGAATAGGAGTGCAAAGAAACTAGAGGAAGATAATAAGGTCATTGCAGATTTAAAGGTGCAAGTAGAAGAATTCAAAATAATGGTAGTTGTATTTCAATCTCAGATCAATGATAAAAATGAATTTTGCTGCAAACTTGAAGGAGAATGTCTTTCACTAAAGACACAATTGGAGGAGGCTAATCTAAAATTGAAAACCAGTTTGAAATTTCAAAGGAGCACTGAACAACTAAATGAGCTCATCAACAACCAAAAAGCTCCCCGTATCAAATTTGATCTAGGATTTGAAGAAGAATGACGTTCATCAAAAAATATCAAAGATCCTAAGCCAAAGAGTGAAGATCTAAAATTGAAGAAGATAGAAGAACAAAACCCAGTGGAAGAAAAGAAACCTGAACAAAAGAAAACAAATACTATGATGATGAACAACAAGCCAAAGAACAAGAAGAATGTAGACAGATATGGGTTCACAATGGTGGAACATCAAAGAGGTAGATTTCAAAGAAGACCAGTAGTGAATCAATATCAGCAAAACATGTTTTATCACTATTATTCTGGCTATGATAATGCATTTTATGGTTACTATTATAAATGCAATCAATATGGTCATAGAATTATAAACTGTAGATTAAATAAAAGGCCAACAAATTTTTCACATCAAAATACATTTACTCCTTTGCTTCAGTATAGTGTTGAATGTTACAAGTGTAACAAATATGGCCACATTTCCAAGTATTGTAAAAGCAAATTGGTAAATCCTCCAAAAGAAAAAAGAAAAACGTTATAGATTTCCTGAGGAAAAGGATCAGTCTTATGCTAAGAATGAAAATCCTCCTGAAGTAAAATCTAAAATCAAGAAAATGTGGAAAAAGAAGGAAAAATATGTCACAAAATCTCTAATTTTACAAACAACTCTTAAAGTGTAGAACAAACATAAACCTTGGATAATAGACAATGGTTGCACCAAACATATGACTAGAGATAAGAAGCAATTTGATAACTTGCAAAAATATTATGGTGGATCTATGAAGTTTAGAAATAATTATGAAGCAACGATAGTGGGAAAATCCATAGTAAATATGAGTAATGGGAATGTCAAATCAGAAGATGTCTTATTTGTTGTTGGATTGAAGCATAATATATTGAGTGTCAGTTAGATTTGTGATAAAGTATGTGATGTAATATTCAAGAAGCATGGCTGTGAGATTAGAAGTACAAAGAGTGGAAAGCTTCTGGCTATTGGAACAAGAACTATAGGAAACCTATACCATATTATTGAAACAACTGATAAATATTGCTTACTTGGATAGGAATATGAAAATTGGTTATGGCACAAGAGGCTAAGACATATCAGATTTGACAATCTTGTTAAAATCAACTCAAATAATGTAGTAAGAAACATGTCAAAGATATCCAATCCCTTTAATAGCATGTGCTCATCATGTCAACAAGGTAAAAAAACAATAGTAACCTTCAAATAAAAAGAGTATTATACAATAAAGCCTTTAGAGTTGGTACATATAGACCTCTGTGGCCCCATGAGATCCAAAGGCTTAAATGGTGAGAGATACTTCATTCTCTTTATTAATGATTTTTCAAGAATTACATGGGCAACATTTATGATATAAAAATCACAAACATTCAATATGTTCAAGATTTTTAGAGCTCTGGTTGAAAATGAGACTGGCAGAAGAATAAAATTTCTAAGATCTGATTGAGGAGGAGAGTATATCTCAGAAGAATTTGAAACTTATTGTCAAGAGCGTGGCATCAAAAGACATTTTTTTGCAGCAAGAACACCACAAAAAAATGGTGTTGTGGAAAGAAAAAATAGAAATATGCAAGAAATTGCTAGAACTATGCTTAATGATTCTAAAGTTACTGATATATTCTGGAGAGAAGCAGTGCACACCTCATTCTACATACATAATAGATACTTGCTTAGAGTTAACAGTAGCAAGACACCCTATGAACTTTGGTATGGAAAGAAAGCATCAATCAAACATCTCAGAGTCTTTAGCAGTAAGTTTTATATAAGGAGAGATGAAAATAACCTTGGTAAGTTTGAAACTAGAGTTGATGAAGGTATATTTCTTGGTTATTCTTCCAGAATCAAGGCTTATAAATGCTACAATAAAAGACTAAGGAAACTGGTAGAAACTGCAAATGTCAGAGTTGATGAAGGCACAAGTTTGTCTCCAAATGAATACACCCTAGATCAGACCTTGAGCAATAGTGAACCACATCCCATGTATAAATATATAACTAAAAAAGAAGAAGAAGAAGAACTTCCAAAACCACAAAAATCACCTTCAAGATACGTACAAAGGAACCATTCAAGAGAGCAAATTATTGGAGATCTGAATGCTGGTGTACAAACAAGAAGAAGGTTAATACAAACATAAGAAAAAATCAATTATTCATTACTATCTCAAGTTGAACCCAAAAAATTTGATGAGGCTAGCAAAGATGAAAATTGGATAAATGCTATGAAAGAAGAGCTTAAATCAGATTGATAAAAATCAAACATGGGAGCTAGTACTACAACCAACTAATAAAAATGTAATCAGCACAAAATGGGTATTCAGAAACAAGTTGAACAAGGATGTCTAGGTTGTAAGAGATAAAGCCAAACTTGTATGCAAGGGTTATGCTCATATTTAAGGTATTGATTTTGAAGAGACTTTTGCTCCAGTAGCTAGATTAGAGGCCATTAGAATGTTTCTTGCATTAGCTGCATATAATAATTTCAAAGTATACCAAATGGATGTGAAATTAGCATTTTTGAATGGCAAGATTGAATAAGAGGTATACATAGAGCAACCAGATGAATTCTTGATAGGAGATAACAAAGACATGGTTTGCAAACTGAAAAATGCATTGTATGGATTGAAGCAAGCTCCATGAGCTTGGTATGCTAGATTAGATAGCTATTTACTATAGAACAAATTCAAGAAAGGTATGGTCAATAGAAACATATATGTAAAATCTATTAATAATCAAAAACTTGTTATTGTAGTTTATGTGGATGATATTATCTTCAAGGGTTGTAAAGTTGAAGTGTGCAAGGAGTTTGTAAATTAGATGCAAAAGGAGTTTGAAATGTCCATGCTTAAAAAATTGTCTTATTTTCTTGGTCTACAAGTAAATAAATTGGACAAGGGACTATTCATTTATTAGATAAAATATGTGAAGGAAATGCTTAAGAAGTTTCACTTGGAAGATTGCAAACCAGTAAGTACTCCCATGACAACTAGCTATAAACTTAGCAAAAATGATAAATCACTAGCTATAGACCAAATATCCTATAGATCTATGATTGGTAGCTTGCTATATTTAACTGCATCAAGACCAGACATTCTACAAGTTGGGTGTATGGTAGCAATATTTCAAGCATACCCCAAAGAAACTCATGTTACAATAGTAAAGAGAATTTTTAGATATCTTAAGGGCACAATGAAGTACGTTTTATGGTATCCCAAAGGTAAATATTTCACTTTAACAACTTATTCAGATGTAGATTGGGAAGGATGTGAAGATGATATAAAGAGTACAAGTGGAGGTGCATTTTTATCTTGGTGATAATATTGTGTCATGGCATAGCAAGAAACAAGAATCAGTTTCACTATCTATAGCAGAAGCGGAATACATTGCAGTAGCATCCTGTTGTACACAAGTCTTGTGGATGAAGTAAACTTTGAAGGATCTACAGATCAATTTTAGTGAGCTTATGTATGTTTTGTGTGACAATACAAGTGCAATCAACATCTCAAAAAATCTAGTTATGCATTCCAGAACTAAGCACATAGCAATTAAATATCATTTTTTGAAGGATAAGATTGATGAAAATGAAGTCAAGCTTGAATTTGTTCCCACTTCAGAGCAAGTTGCAGATATATTCACCAAACCACTACCCAAATAAACCTTTGAATATTTAAGGTAGAAGTTGGGAGTGGTCACACTTCCCACACATTAGAAGGTCCTTGGAAGTACATCCTTAGGGGAGCAATTCATTGCATTATCTCATGCTCCTATTTGTATTCTTCTATGTTTCATTTTTTTATATGCAAAACACAAAAAAAAAAATCTGAGGATGATGTGCATCGATTCAGGGGGAGTTCAAAGCAAAATTTATTTTTTGAGGAGGTTGCACCCTTTGTCATTGTTGTCAAAGGGGGAGAAAATTTTTACTGCAACTAGCCTTCACAGTAAATAAGAGAACTCAAGAAATCAGATGTAGAGAAAGAGGTTTGTAGTTGTGATTTGATTTACATTCTTGTTGCAGTCAATTATCAGTGTGTTGCCAAAAATTCCAAAGGGGGAGATTGTTGAAATATGTATCACCAAAAATCACCATATCAGCTACATCAAAAACTCTAGTAGTAGTCATTATAGTAGTTTAATAGATAGTTATCAAATGGTATTAGGGATTTGAAATATATGGGTCAATATTCAATGAGGTGACCACAATAATCGAATAACATTCAAAGTATGAGAACACCTAGGTTGAAGAGAGGGAAATCTCTCAAGGAAACCCTTCTCTAGATTAGGGACTATCCAATCTACTGGCCATGACTATACACACTCCCCCTACTACACATTTATGATTTTCTATCCCATATTATCTCTCTAAAATTTATTTTTCTTATACTTTTATCTCTATATCTCTTCCCACTTTTATTTCCACTCCTCTCTCCCTTTCTTTTATTGCACTTCTCTCATCATGCACTATTGCATCCCATATTTCTCCAAAGTGTGACTCACCCCATGGATCACTAAGAGGAAATCCACCTCCTATAGTCACCATCATAGTAGATAATTCCCCAATTAATTCATTTTCATATCCACTTTCTCAAGTCCTTATGTCACCACAAATAGTCACATTAACCATCATATCTCTTTTGGCCAACCTAGTCATATTGGCATCACAACCCACTCCCCCAACTTCCACTCTTTCTCCACTACCACCACTTAATCCACACCCCCTATTATACCACCACCTCCACTCACCCTCCATGTTACACAAGGTGAATTATCATACAAGTGATAGTATCCACTAGCCCTACTCAAGGGACCAAGTCTATAGGAGTTTCCAAAAAAATAAGTGTGTCAAAGGATCTAAGCCAAGTTAGACCTTTAATAATTGAGAATCTGACACAATAAAAGTATTAGATATATTTTTTTCTAAGGAGAAGACATGTAATAAATAATATAAACAACTTAGCAAAAATACTTCTAATGCCTTAGTGCTACTCCATTCACAAATATCTAATAAGGGGATTAAAGTGTACTTTTCCAAAGTAACTAAATTTAAACCCTCCAAGGTAGCATTAGCTCCTATTGAATTAAATACTAGGGTTTCATAATTAGACCTTGATATGATCCATACTTAATGGTCTAGTTGGAAAACTTATTTGCATTGGGTAAGGTAATGAAATATGGCCAACTAGAAATTGAGGATGAGTTAGTACAACTAAAAAATAAAGAGGCTAGAGGTATAATTAGATAAATAATGACTTTAAGTACTTTAGGTTAGCATAATATGTAGGAGAAATCTTAGAAACATCTAAGAACATCAAAAAACAAGTATAAAAGTATCTTGTTACAAGATCTGAATACTAAGAGGTTCTAAAACTCCCTACATCAATGACCCCAACATAGGTACAATAGCATGGAGTAGAACACAAAGACATAGTGAGAAGATAAAAAATATCCTTGAAATCTAGAGGAACTTACAAAACTATAAAGAAAACCTAACATCTCCAATGAATCAAGTCAAAGAAATGGATAAATAGATTTAAGGATGAATTGATATTGGGATGCTAAATATCCTTGATAATATAAAACATGTCTTGGATGACAATGCCATCGATACCATGATTAAAGAAGAAAAATATCAATCCAATGAAGGAAATGCATCTATAATGTATGCAGAACTAATCCAATTTATGCTTAGCTAAAGAAGCTTGTGGATAAGAGAAAAGAGTTATTGAGGGCCTGAAATAATCCTTGCACCCATGGTGTCATGACCACTCATTTTTACAATTGCTCTTGTCTTCCAAGTGGGTGCGTCTAATGCTTGACACCACATTTAAGGCACCAATCTTGGGAAGTCTGGGGAGCATGGGATGCGGCTCCTTTAGTTGACCTATAAGTTTTTTACCAAGTTTGGTTCATTATCTTGGTGTGATATTTTAGCACTTGTATTCCTTCCTACTCTAGCATACTCAATCAGGTATGCTTTCCAAGTAAAATGGAAAGAGAGGAAAAACAATAAATGACATGAAATTAAAATGTAGGAAGAGAAACCTAACTAGACTATCTAGCCTATATATGGGTGGTGATGCACCAAATATTTAATAGAGGCTCTATTCCATAGTAGGTTGAAGTGAACATATGTGTAGCAAGTGATAATGCACAAGGAAATGGTCCCCTCCAACATGCATAAGATATAACACCCACATTAGAACCAAGATGGAGATTTCATAATAGTCATAATTTTTTATTAATGTGAGCTTTAGATTATATGCATTTCAAGAAAAGAGGTTTGAAAACTAATTGATCAAATACACAAGGCTCAAGCCAGGCTGAGACATAAGAGATAATGAAGGAAAACCCCTTTAGAATAAATGATTGAATTTCAATAATTTACAACGAAGAAACATACATATTTATATACAATATTTTGGGGGTTTTCCCCCCTAAAATTCAAAATTCTCTCTTAGGATACTTTTGTATTAATAGTGCACAATCTCAAGGTCTCTAGATTTTGGGGCCATTTGAGTTGAGATTTGTTCTACCCATGCTAGAGATCTACCACAAATATTTCCTAAATTTAGTGCTCTCAAGTCTGTGGCCACTCACGAAGAGGTCTCATGATGGCACTTTTAATGTTATACCATTTTTATAGAGATATAATCATACATCCTAGGGAACTATACATCTTGGAATGGTATTCAAGGTCCAGGGCTATGGCCTTGATTGATGGGGATGGGGGACAGTAGCCTTCCATGTGAGAGTTTAGGTGTGGCAGCCCCCAAAGTAAATTTGACCTCCTAAGTTTTTGGTGCATAGCTAGAGGTGGCTTGACTAAAATCCAATTATCACTTTTCATGTGTGGTCTCCATATTTGCCCTTATTTGGTGTCTCGATTATCACTACTAGCTCAAGAATACCAAATATTTTGATTTGGTTTCTAAGAAAAATTTCTTTTTTGTTTTGACTATTTAGTGCACAATGGTATGCTACGATTTTATCAAGGTTTTTATCTTGTTATCTTGTAATTGACTCAACCTTTGGAATATAATAATTGGGACTTTATATTCACCTTTTCTAGTGCTATTATCTTAGAATTTGGTTCATCTATTTTTTCTTGGGATTTCACCTAGGCCTTGGGTGGCTCAATATTATTATAGAATAATCCTTCCAAAATGGCCAAATGGTCTTACTATATCCAAATATAGTGATAATTAACTACAATTTTAGTGGCTCACAAGGGATCCTCAACTCAATGAGGAGAAGGAACCTAAAAAACCACCACCTTATCCATTAGGTGTAAATAAAAATTTGGGGGAGTCACCACTCTTGGAATCCTCATTATTTTAAAAAATTTGGAACCTCTCCATGGTGGCCAAGGCTTACCTTTTGAATGCTTCCTAAAGGGTGCAAGGATATTTGACTATATTTCTTCTAATGATCCTTCTTTCTAGCATAATTTACCCTTTTTGTTGTCTTACCCTTTGCTTGATTTTTTATGTCATGCCATTCTTTATGTGGGATCTATGGACCTTTACCTTGGATAATTATACCTAAAGCATGAATGTCCAAATATTTTCTTCTTTTTTACATCATGATCAAGATGAACTAATTTAGGGTCGAAAAGGCTTATGTGCCCTATGGGAGCTTGGCCATTACTTCCTCAAAACACAATATTCCTTTGACAATGTTGGTTCTCTTCATGGCCACCTTGAGTTTCTTCTTCCTCCTTCATTATTATTGAATTTCACACTCTTGGGGAAATAGTCTCAAGGTATTCATGATCAATGATATAATGGTTTTAAGGTTAATCACTTATGGAGGGTACCTCAGTTTTTACATCCACTCACTCGAATGATGAGCAAGTTCTAGATTATTTTTGAAGAAGGGGGCCTACTAAAGATGTGAGGCTCATACCCTTTTTGTTTTTAGCTAAGATGTCCCTCACTTTGGTAGATATAGGCTTAGCTAATACTAAAAATTCTATGAGTAATTGTAATAGGCTAAAATTGACCCATGTCAATTTACCCTAAGTCAAAAACATTCAATAAATTAATTAAAACTACTTGCTAACCTCCTATCTCGATTTTGTGCCTGTATTAAGTTTATTTTAACATATTGATGATATCGTCTCTATTTTAATGATATCATACTTCATTTTATGAGATCAAATGTCCAATATCATCCAAAATTAAAAAATGCTCAAAACAACAAAAGGAAAAAAATTGTTTTAACCTCCCTTATTTGTACCTGGCCAATGGTGCAGACGTTACGGTATCAGATCAATCGATATCATATAGATTAGTAGAGATCATAACTCCCCTTATTTTTTAGCCCAACCTCCCTAATTCACCTTGCCTATTTAATCCAGGAACTTTTCCTGGATTCCCCCTGGTTCTCAATAATTATCGCATCCTTAGTATTATAGTGCATATTTCTAGTTTCATATTATTTTGTAGGTTCGAAGATCTAAAAGTGTGCATCGGTTGGTATGATACAATATTGAACATTCGGTATCATCAAAACAAGACTGATATTATCTATAGATCACTTGGGGGAAGTTTTTGACTTCTGTTTGCACCTTTTCTTACCTGATATCTTGTTTGATAGCATTTAATATCATATTTATCAGTTTATCTAAGCATAAATTTCATTTTCATATCAGGTGTTCACCATCATATATATTTCATTCTACTATTTTGCATTTATAGCATAAAATCGCATTATTTCTTTTTAGATATTGCAAGTAATGAGTGTCATAAAGCCTAATTCATGCTTAATTCAATTTATATTATGCTGTAAATCAATATTTTAGTGTCAAATTGTGAAGTTGTAGGTTTCTGACTAGATCAGACCTACTGATACTAGATCGGATGTTCAATATTGCCCTACAAAGTCCGATATTGCCTGTAGCAAGCAAAAATATTCCACATCAACCATCTAGATTGAGTAATATTGTAAAATTTCTTTAATAATCAAGCATTGCATCTATTTATTTTTTCTATTATGTTGTGTGTTATATTCATTTGAATTAAAATTTCATATAGTATAGGTGTAGTTGCATTTGACCAAACTAGGTGAATGTGAGTGAAATAAAAAGAACACATCAAACAACTCCCAACCTAGGCATGGAAACTGCCATATAAATGTTTCCTAGTGAACCCACCCAATTCATCGATAATCACTAAAGAATGTACGACATCAAGTGCCACTCCTTTGAGGTGTAGACCATAATTTTCCCATTCCCATTTGAGGTGCAGATCCATTAGCCTGAAGGAAAGGAGTTCAAAAATTTTAAGACTACATTCTTTGGTGAAACCGGCGTGAACTACATAAGCATAATTCTGATTAAAAAACATAAAATAAAAGAAAACCAAAAATATCATTAGTTAAAATTGCACATTTTTAGATTCATGTCTTTAATGGTAGATACCAATATAGGAAAATATGCAATCATAGACATTAGAGCACTATTATCTACACAAGAAATCTCTTTAGTGTTTGAAAAATCTAGTATCCCATCTCAAGAACAGTGGGCTAAACTTTGGAAGAGTCTTGACATCATAAAAGCCAACACACCAAGACTTAGTCAAATCAAGAAATTCAACATAGTTAGAATCTTGGGACCCGATAACTCTTCTCATTACTTTGATATTCAAATATCGTGTGAGAGGTGGTTAGCTAATAAGAGAATAAGTATATCTTCATCTGTCTACACTTTTGAAGATTATCTGTCATAACTGTACATCGATTTCTAGCACACATAGAAGATCAAGAGATAGTTTTGGAGAACAAAAGAAGATATCAAAAAACTCCTAGAGCTGTCCATTTTTGTGAATATTGTCACAAAATATATTTTTATGCTCAAGATTTTGAAATTGATAGCATTACTATAGCTCGACTTTATAAATTTTTAAAAAGTAAACTTTCAATTTGAAGAACATTATATGACACCTGAAGAACTTGAGCCTATCAACGATATTCAAAAACTCTTTCAGAAATATTAAATCTATTATATAGAATATTATAATCCTTATTCTTGCTTGCTTTTCAAACAACAAAAACAATAAAAAAAAAAAAAACAAAAAAAAAACAACAAAAACACAAAAAACCAAAAAAAACAAATATATAATATATATCTACATATCTACAATATTTTATATAGGTATATATATAACATATATACCCAAAAATTCAAAACATATATATATATATAAATATATATATATATATATATATATATATATATATATATATATATAACTAAAAAACAAAAACCCTAAAGACAAAATGCCTAGAATCCTGAGAAATGGTAAAAAAATAGAATCTAACTTCATAGAAGAGCTAGATCAAGAAAACTTTGATGATAGGGTACATATTGAAGATGATAGACTCACAGAACAAGGTGAAGATGACAATAAAGGAGAGGAAGTAGAAGATCCTACCAAGCCTTTGGTAGACCCTCAAGGCAATGTTAGTTTTAAATCTGTCCAACACTTAAAAAAAAGTAATATAGATGAAATTAATCATGTGTTAAAGATAGAACATTTACTCCCAATGGGAGATTATTCAATGGAGGTCACTATAGAAGCTAATTTTTAACTACAAGCAAATCCATTGACATACATAAATAGAACATATCAAGATAAAGCTGGTCCATCTCAAAACATCAATCATAACGTAGATTTGAACACTCAAAAACCAACAACACAATATAATTTCAAACAAAAACAACATTCTTCTTCCTCTCAAGCTATTAATCAATAAGTATCTACATCACAAAAGGCTAAGAAAATACAAAATGCTAATCATTATCAACAAAAAATTCAGCAAAATGCAATTTCATATAAACTTCATAATACCTTTCCCATAAATACTTTACATAATAGTGTTTCTACTGGAAATCCTTATATAACAACACAACCATATCATCAAATGCACAATAATATGATACCACAAAATCAATTTAGTGAGCAACCACAAGTACTTGAAGCCTTAGTTAAATAATTAGCTTCACATCTAGATCAGATAGATCCTTACCGTCCCTCATACAGTTATAGAGAGATGTGTAGTCAACTATTGGATCCTATTATTGTTGCTCAACCTTACCCCAAATATTTACCCATGCCAGTTCTTCCAATATATAAAGGAACAAAATATCCTATTGAACATCTTCGTATGTTTAGGATAGCTTATCATGATATTTCCTATGATGATTTGTTGTTACTAAAAAAATTCCCTAAAAGTCTTGGAGGTATGGCCTTAGAATTGTATTATCAATTACCAACTAATTCTTTGAATTTTTTTGAAGAAACAACGAAAATGTTTGTTCATCAATTTAGTGCTTACATAGAAATACATGTTACCATTAAGGATTTATATAATTTAAAACAAGGAAAATATGAAAGCTTTGCTGAATTCCTAGCTAAATGGAGACAACTTCTAGGAAAATTGTATTTTGCCTTACCTCATCGAGAGATGTTGGAAATCTTCATTGGTAATTTACAATAATAGTTATCTTATGAGCTTGCTATTGCTACAGTAACCTCTTTTGATCAATCTATAGACTTATCAAGGAGGGTAGAAGATGCCCTTATTAGAAGAGGATAATTCAAGAAAAATGATGAGGATAAATCTTCCAAAAACCAATACAAAAACAAACAAGTAGTAGGTGATGGAGTCATTGATAGTAGAAACACCCCAAACATCAATACTGCCGAAGCTATAAAGAAATTTGTATTAAAAATTCCTGATAAACCTCCATGATAATTCATAAGATTGAATCAACCATTAACCTTGATTTTATCTCAATTATTTGAAGAAGGTTTGATACGATTACCAAAAATACGACAACCAGATACCACTTTACCTAGATATAGAGTTGATTTACATTGCAATTTTCATCGAGTGGATGGACATTCAACCAAATTTTGCAAAATATTAAAACATGTGATACAATATCTAATTGATAAATGAGCAATGAAAGTAGAAAAATTCCCTCCAAACAATTATACTCCAAACAATACTCAAAAGTAACAAATGCAAAATGCTAATCAAAATTTAAACATCTTCCAACATCCTTTACCCAATCATGGTAAAGAAGTTGTGAATCAATTAGAACACCACAATGTCTCTCCCCTAACTTGATACGTGGGAACCATTAGTAATTTATCACCGTATTAAAATCCACAAAACTCCTATGTGCGTACTCAATCTACAATTACAATTAGACCAATCCAAAATTTTCAATTTTCATATTCAGAAAATACAAGCAACTTATAATAATTTAAATAGTTTTGAAAATGAGTCAGATCCAATCCTTCCTATCACAAATTTATTAGTTCTAGAAGAACCATTCCCTAGAAGAATGACTACTTGCCCTTCTTCTCAACAAACACTTCCAATTGAACAGGCAACAACTACTAGACCTCATTTTGGTCACTCACAAAATAACAACATTGTAGGTACTATTGGAGTCATCACTAGGAAACAAGTTCAAAATCAAAATTCCCAATCACAAACTCAAATAGCTGATAAATAAAAACCTCTATTTGTGTAAAAAGCACCCACAAAAGAAAATAATGTATCAAATCCACAACAAAAACCTCCTTATGATATTAACGAACAATTAACTAATATTACAACCAAAATTTCCCTTTTAGATATCTTAAGAAATTCATCTATACATAGAGAATAATTAATGGGTACCTTAAGCAAAATGATGGTACCTCAAGACATAGAACCCACTACTATGGTCAATGCTATAATTTCCCATGGGACAAACTATATAGACTTTCATGATAAAGACATTCCTCCTCAAAGTATGTATAGAGATAATACTTTATATATTATAGCCCTAATTGGGGATGTGGGTGTCAAAAGAGTCTTGATTGATAATGGGTCATCACTAAATATATGCACATATGATTTATTTCAAAGGTTTAGATTTAGAACTAAAAATTTAAAAAGAACTGAAATGATTATCAAAGCCTTTAATGATTAAACACAAGAAACTTGTGGAGTATTGTCAATCCCATTGCAAGTTGGTCCAAGAATTTTAGATACGATCGTGTTTGTTGTATTTTACCCTGCATCGTACAAAATTCTTCTATGTCAACCTTGGATTAATGCAATGAGATAAGTACCTTCTAATTTACATCAATGTGTTAAAATGAATTTAAAAATTAATTGGTCACTATCCATGGTGACCCTAGACCCTTTGATATGTGTGCAAAGGCAAAACCAATCGGTGTCCCATTCTGTCCTGCTTTATAATCAATGAAGCCTACCCCTCCTAAATATCCTCCTTCATAAAATAAACCTACATCATATTGTACCATAACTAAAATAAATGATCCTTCTACTTCATATCCCCTTTTAGATGAAATCTTACCAAATTTATCTACAATACTCACAACTTTAGAGCATACTAATTTTGCTACACAAGACTCCCTTATATTATCCCAATTATTGCCATCTCCTCGAACGATGGGCTTGCCATGAAGGCTAGGAAGCATCTATCATATAGGGAGTTGTGCCTTTATCTACATAGGGTATGACCTTGGCAAAATTAATATTCAAATGAGCTTTACACTTGATCAAAATGGATTTGCTCGATGTTATTTTTCTCATGGATATGTGAAGTCAAAAAAAATAATGTGTAACATGGGTTATAAAGGTAAAGGTCTAGGTCCTCTTGAAAATAGCATACATGAAACTTTAGAAATAGAGGAATGGCCTACCCGATGTGGTATTGGCTATATCCCTACAAAAACTCAACCATTCCCATTTGATGACGATGACCATCTTGTGACATATGAAGAGTACTTAAAATATCAAGAATATTTAAAATCAAGTAAGAAAACACTTTTTTGTAACATGTTTTCAAAAGCGTATCTTGAATTCATTGTTGTCCTAGATGAATGTTTAGAAGGAGATGTTTTTCATAATGTTTCTCTTGAAGAAATTTTAAGGAATGGATTTTTCTTCAATGGGTCTATACCATGTATAGTCCACATTCAAACAATTATCCCACAAGAAGAATTAACTAAGTTAACTTTAGAGGAACTCCAAGAAATGGGTGTCTCACCCGCTTCTCTTAATTTTGAAAGAGATTTGAATATTGTAATAGAAGATGCTCTACAAATCAACATTGGGACTGAAACCAACCTTCACTTGGTTAAAATTGAAGCTGAATTAAGTGAAGAAAGACAAATTCAACACATTGAATTCCTTATATAATATGTTGATGCTTTTTTTGGACATATACAAATATGCTAGGCTTAGAATATTCTGTAGTCATGCATCATTTAGTGGTACACCCAGATGTAAAACTTGTAAAACAAAAACTTAGAAAAATGCATCCCAAAGTAGCATTGTTAGTTAAAGATGAATTACAAAAACTTTTGGATGTTATTTTTATCCAAGCCATTGATTATGCTGACTAGATATCAAATGTTATCCTAGTAACCAAGAAAGAAGCCACTAAAATTAGAGTATACAGTAATTTTAGAGACATCAATGCTACATATCCTAAGGATGATTTTCCACTCCCAAACATGGATCAGATTATCGATTTTACAACTGAAAGTGGAATTCTATCCCTTATGGATGGTTTTTCAAGATATAACTAAATTCGAATAGCCCCTTAAGACCAACCTAAAACTACTTTCATTACATCTTGGGGAACTTTCTATTGGAAAGTAATGCCCTTCGGTTTAAAGAACGCAGGTGCAACTTATCAACGAGCTATGACTTATATTTTTCATGATATGATGTATGGAATTGTACATGACTATGTGGAAGATATCATAGCTCACTCAACTAAAGAAGACCATATTGATAATCTAATATGAGTATTTGATAGACTTAGAGAATATAAAATTCACCTAAATCCAAATAAATGTGTATTTGGAGTAAAATACGGAAAATTGTTAGGAGTTATCATCTCTATGTGTGGCATAGAGATAGATCCCATCAATATTAAGGCTACCATTGATATACCACCACACAAAAATATATAAAATGAAGAAGTTTACAAGGCAAAATTCAATCTATTTGTCGCTTCATCGATAAATTGGAAGATAAAAATCGACATTTTCTTAAACTACTTAAGAAAAATATCCAATTTCAATGGGTTAATGAATGCTAATAAGCGATTGAAGCCCTTAAATAATACCTCCTTGCTCCTCCAGTTCTAGTTGTTATAGTTACTATGTTAGTAAGTAGAATATTACCTCATTTGGTAATTAGTAGATTTATAGGGTAGTTAGTTTATTTACTATTACCTAGGTTAGTAGATTATCTTACCGAAACTTCTTATCGACAAATATTATTAGGATATTATTTTTATTATTTAGTGCTATTTCTTCCTTAGAGTTAATTAGGGAGATATTATGCTTGGTATCTATCTTGGCTATCTTTAGCCAAAGTCTAATTATATATATGTTTTATTATTAATACAATTGCAAGTATCATTTTACTCTACCTAATATGGTATTAGAGCCCGATAGTCGGGGCTCGAGTAGCTTTGATCATAATTCTAAGTGTGTGGAGAATCACCAATCTGCTAGATTTTGACTGGACCCTATGGTTGGTGTGAGAGGATCTGGAGCTGACTGAAGACACCTGGACTAGACCCTACATGGGAACCAACATGGTGCCCTATATCCAATTGGATACTGAAATAATATAGATTTGGACAATCTAATAGGACTTTGAACCTATGATTGAGATGGGCTGGACCTGATGCAACAAGCATACCAACTAATGGGACCCTATGATTGAGATGGGTTGGACCTGATGCAACAAGCATACCAACTAATGGGGACCTAACCTAACATCTAATAAGACCGAACTCTAATCCTATGATATCAATGCCTCGATGATTGCTACCAGTGATAACCCCGAAGGTTGACACAAAGCCTAGGCATATTGACAAACTATCGGATCAATAGATGTAATGACTCGATCGAGATTGAGAGCTTATAAACCACACACTTTGCGGGACACTTGACCTAGGCAAAGTTGATTCGAACCCCTCTGGATAGCATACGAACATGGAGGACTCAGTGTGATACTTGGTAAACTCAACATAAGTGAGGACCAATGAAATGATGCACTCTATGGATCTAACAGGGATACACCTTGGTGGACTAGCTTGCCCGTAGGGTCACTAGATGCTGCTAGATATCATGCACCACTTGGATGAGACATAGACCTACGACCCATGACAATGTGACATGACATGGATGCAAATCGATTGGATCTGAGGAGAAGGATTTGATGAGGCCAAGGAATTAGTGTGAAGCTAATATGGATCAAAATTTTTCCATGTATCAAGGATTTGTGGAGATGACCATGAACTAGCAAGCGAAGGAGGGTGCGATTACCCGTAGGCAATCGAAAGACTCTATGTGAGTCTTTCCTTTTCAACCTCTCTAAGACCTGTAGTGTCTTTCATGTGGGATATTATCCCAAAAAAAACTACAAATGGTTCACTACGATTATAGCTGGTCATTTGGATGAGCTTCAAATCTCTGTGTAGCAGAGTTGCAATTCAATGGTGGCAAATAATTTTGTAGTTGCATATGGCATGTAGTTTTCAGTAGATCTATTTCAATCACTGGTTTGTTGGTGAATGCAATACAGGATGTGATTCAAGGGTTAATTGACGACCAATATCCTCATAGTTGTAGGTTTTACATTGCGTAGCCACTAAATTTTACTATCTATAGGCAACTTGATAGAACACCATGTGAGGAAAATCTTCAGTAATGAAGCATTGCAGATATCGATCTACGAAGATATTTTCAGACGTCTATTTTGCCATATCCAAGTTGCATCGTGGAGAGTCTATTTTTTGATGGATAAAAGCCAATGAATTGTTGCATAGATAGATTTTTGTAGAAGTAATGCCAAAATCTACCATTTGTAGATAGTGCTGAGACAATCATCGTAAAAAATTCATGAATCACTTCACGGATCGTAGTCAAGCTCACAGATCTATTAGCACAAAGAATCGAGTTGGATTGAGTAGCAGTGGTGGTGACCAATAGTTTTCATCATGTAGAAGTGCAGGTGAAGGAGGCTAGGGTGCTGGCGATCTCACTGTTACTACACCCAAGAGCATAGTTTATGGATAAGCGAGAGAAAAATTACAACTTCCCCATATGAATTTCATCATATTCCAGACGTATTCAAAAATTCACGTCGATCATGCATGTCGAGATCAAAGGGATATTGTAGATATTGGTTGAGAGGATTTTTTTCCCATTGTTATAGTGCATGTGGATGATTGCTATCTGCCTAGTGTGAAGTTTTGCCACCTGAATGCAGTTGTGCCAAGTTAGGCACACCACCAGAGTGGAGGACCGTCATGCGATTTGCATGAGAGCCGCCTCTCAAACACAGAGCAACATCACCGATGGGCCACCTGATACATAGGGCACCAACACAGGCCAAACTGCTCAGGCATCAGTAGTCAGGCTGGTTTAAATTCCGAAACTATCACATGGGAGGTTGCCAGGTCAAACCCCACCTGCACCCGCTTAACACATAAGGGGCGCATTTAAAGGATTCCAAGGTAAATTGTTCACATTTTTTATTTTGCCAATTTATATAAGTTTTTTCATTTTTTAATAATTTAATATTTATTTTATTTTTAAAATCAATTTTTATTAATTGATTTTGAACAAAATTTATTTTATTATTAAATAAATTTATTTATTAAACATTAAATTGCAAAGTGCTACCTTGTTTCCCACAATAGTACACATTTTTTTTAAGTACTAAAGGGGGGAGGTTTTTATTTGGTACATTTTGAAAACTTAAGACATTGCCTAAACAGCCAGATTTGTTAAACAAAATCCTTAGAGGCTTTATATTTTTTACAAACAAGGGGGGATACACATTATTTTCCTACCTCACAGAATATTGTTGCTAAAAAGGGAGGACGACTTAAAAAGGGTGCATTTTTGGCAGCGACCGACACCTTAGTCACACTTCTTGCAACATTCTGTCAAATGCAAATTTTACAAAAAGGGGGGAATAAATTGTAAAGGTGCATTTTCAATGATGACCAAC
Source organism: Wollemia nobilis (assembly GCA_028583015.1). Lineage (NCBI taxonomy): Eukaryota > Viridiplantae > Streptophyta > Pinopsida > Araucariales > Araucariaceae > Wollemia > Wollemia nobilis. The sequence continues at coordinate 3,624,816 of JAQPPZ010016675.1, forward strand.
ACCTTAGTCAAATTATTTTTGCAAAATTATCTTTGTAATAGGTGCATTTTCAGCAGAGACCAACACCTTTAAAAATGGGTAGATCAAAGAAAAAGTAGGCTTTAAAACAAACTGATAATGTTGACAAATACCAATACCATGTTTGTAAAACCTAAATCTCCTACAACTAATAAAAAGCATTGTTGCAGTCATTGTGGAAAGATAGGACATGTTGTAGCTAGATGTTGGAAATTACATCCTTGTGATTTATGTGGATGTACAAATCACTCTTCTTCCAGTTGTTGGTACAAAGTGAAAATGACCAACAAGGTTCATATTGATTGTGGATGGAAAAATCACACACAATGGACCATGATGAAAGAAATATTGCATGGCTTCTACCAAAAATGTAAAACCTATGGTAGACCCCGAGGCAAATCCAGTGACAGACCGAGTGGCAGTCCCAATGATAATGACCCTGAGACTGACCAAAAGATAGACACAAAGATAAAGTTCTAGAGATAGGTCTACAAGCAGATCCAGAGGCAATGATCCAAATGCAGATTCATAGGTAGATCTAGAGATAGACCCAGAGGTACAAATCTAGAGGTACGCTTAGAGCTAGAGCTAGAGCCATGAGCCAGAGCTAGAGCCAAAGACAAAGCACAAGCCAACATTCTTTCATTTCTCTTCTTCTTCATTGTATTGGGGTAGTTATATACTTTACCCAAATATTGTTGTATGGGAGGATATTTATGTATTACCCAAATAATGTAATAAGGGGGGTGTTAGAGTTACTATGTTAGTAACTAGAATATTACCTCATTTGGTAATTAGTAGATTTCCTAGGGTAGTTAGTTTATTTACTATTACCTAGGTTAGTAGATTATCTTACCGATACTTTTTATTGAAAGATATAATTAGGATATTATTTTGATTATTTAGCGCTATTTCTTCCTTAGAGTTAATTAGGGAGATATTATGCTTGATATCTATCTTGGCTATCTTTATCCAAAGTCCAATTGTATATATATTTTATTATTAATACAATTGCAAGTATCGTTTTACTCCGTCTAATACTAGTCCTGCCTAGACCAGAATGCCCTTTTATTTTTTATATTTCTACTTTTGAGCTTGCATTAGGAGCAATGTTGGCTCAACTTGGTGATGATAAGAAAAAATGAGCCACTTATTACATAAGTATAACATTAATAAATTATGAAACATGTTATACTCCCATAGAAAAGCTTTTCTTGGCGGTTCTGTTTTCTACACAAAATCTATGCCATTATAAGCTTAGCCAAAAGACATTTGTCATTGCTAAATCTGATCCATTAAGATATCTGATGAGTAGAGCTTATTTATCAAGATGCACAACCAAATGGTTTCTTTCTCTAAGTGAGTTTAAAGTCACATTTATTGGTCAAAAATCTATCAAAGGCCAAGTTATAGCTGATCAACTTGTTACTTCTCCTCTTGAGTCTACTCATCCTATCACCATTGAATTTCCTGATGAATGTCTTAACTTATAAGAATATTATTCTGAATCTTGGTCCTTATACTTCGATGGAGCTAGATGTATGAGTGGTGCAGAAGAAGACATCATATTAATTTCTCCATAAAATCATATTATTCCCTTATCATTCAAACTTCAATTTTCTTGCACAAATAATACTACAGAATATGAAGCCTTAATCCTTGGGTTACGAGTAGCTTTAGCTCTTAAAATAAAAATTTTATTAGTCTTTGGATATTCCCAACTCATGATAAATCAAATCAATAATGTATATCAAACATTAGATGAGAAACTTCATCCCTACAAGGATTATGTTTTAAAGCTTATCTTTTTATTTGAGAAAGTAACTCTTGAGGCTATCCCTCATACTAGCAACCATGATGCAGATGCCATGGCTTCTATCGCTTCCCTGTTGCCTTTGGAGTTATATTATGAATATGCTACGATCATTATTCATCAAATCCAATAGCCAAACTTGTCTAAATCTTGTATGGAACCTCTAGATGTGTTTTTAACTAATTAAATAGCTCCAAATCCTTGGTATACAAATAATTTTATTTTTCTTCAAAAAGGAACTTTTCTAGAAGGATTAGATAGAAATCAACACTAATTATTATGTAAGTGAGCTATTCGCTTTGTGATTATCGGAAATACTTTATATAAAAGATATTTTGAATGTATTATTTTAAGATATCTCAATTTATAAAATTCTAAGAAAGCACTAAGTGAAGTCCATGATGGATCTTGTGGAGGTTATTTTAGTGGAGGTTCCATTACTAAAAAAATCCTACGAATGGGGTACTTTTGGCATTCCATGGAAAAATATGCTAATGATTATGTGTGTCACTATGACAAGTGTCAATGACACGCAGACCTTGTTCAATATCTTGCTCAAGAACTTCAAGCCATATCCTCTCCTTGGCCCTTTTCCAAATGGGGCCTAGATATCATTGGTAAATTCAATCCTGTCTCTTTAGATGGCCATAAATTCATCATAACAACATAATATTTTATAAAATGGGTAGAAGCTATGCCATTAGCTTCTTGCACAAGAGTCCAAGTATCTAAATTCATTTTTAATCAAATTATTTGTAGATCTACACTTATTTTTGATAATGGAACATGTTTCAAGAACAAAGGCATTAAGAAACTTTGTCAAAAATATAAAATTCAACATCAATGGTCCACTCCATATTATCCACAAGGAAATGGCCAAGCTGAAGCATCTAATAAAAATTTGATCAAGATTTTAAAAATATTGGTTAATAAATTAGGTCACAATTGACATGTACAATTATATCCCACCTTGTGGACTTATCGAACCAGTGTTTGCACGTCTACATGCGCTTCCCATTTTATCTTGGTTTATGGTGCAAAAGTAATTTTTCCATTTGAGTTATAAGTTCCTTATTTAGTTCTTCTATTTCAAGATGTTGCAGTAGGAGATAAATATCATGCTGGCAGACTAAATCAGTTAGAAATTCTAGATGAAAAGTGCATTCATGCTCTAGAACATATTTTCCTTACCAAGATAAACTTAAAAGGTCACATTCAAATAAAGTTCATCATCAATCTTTTGAGATCAGAGATCTAGTTATTAAAGAAAAATAGAAAAGTACTAATGCTCAAAAAGACCTTTAAGGTAAATTTCAACCTAATTAGCTTGGACCACTCATCATTACTGCAAAATTTGAATCTAGTGCATATCGCTTGGCTACTTTGGATGGAAAATATCTCAAATAACCAATGAACATCATGCATCTAAAGAGATATTATGCATAAAAGAAAAATTTTCATCATTGTATATAATTGTAAAAAGCTTCTTCATATATTTCATCATTTAGTGTGCAATTATCATATATTCATCAAATCACAAAACAAACAAAAATAAAATAAATAAATAAATATATATATGATTTTTTTCAAAAATACATTAAATTACTGTCATAATTTTGCATCATTGTTTGTTGTTTTCCAAAATTCAAGTTATATTTTATTTTCTTTCGGATAAACTCAAAAGTTATCTTGAACCATTCACCTAATTCACATTGTTAATAAATTTTGATTTTGTGATTTTGATTATAAATTTATCTTGAACCAAACTCACTATTACTTCAATAATTTTTTTTTTTTGAGTTTTGGAAACTGGTCTTGCTACATTTTGAACCAAGAACACATTTCACAGCTTAAAATAATTTTTGCAAAATTCAAGAAATGATACTACATAGTAGTCTTAGTTCCTTAAGTTGAAAGTTTTCTTACTATCCTATTATGCATATGGTTTAGAATACTAAGAATTGGAAAAATGACAAGCTCTCCCCTACCCGCATAAAATCCATTGCTCCTTGTCCAATCTGAGCAAGTATCCCAAAAAAGAAAAAAGCAAGAAAAAGAAAAATCAAAAGAAAAAGAAAGAAAATAAAAGAAAAAGTAGTTTTACTACAAAAGAAACAAAATCCTCTTGTTCACAAACAAAAATGAACAAGAATCCCTAATAAAAATAAATCTAAATAAAATAAGGGGGTAATGAGCTTAAATCCTTAGAATTCCTTAGTTATTTAAAAACCATGGGGTGATCCTCATTACAGGCTAGGTGGCATCAAGCCGGCTTGGCAATGGCAGTATCCTTACGCATGGTAACATGTTTGTCACATTAGAGCCCTTCTTTTATACATACCAATGTCCATTTGTGGATCAACTAGCTTTTGGTAACTTGAATTACATATTAGTTCAGTACAACTGCATGTACAAAATCATGGTTAATGAATCTTTCACTTGCACACACATTGGATCATAAAATCTAGCTTGTATCATTACCTAACTCAAAATTGGTAAATTAAATTCACAAAGCACACACATCTGATCCTTGAGAGATTTTGTATCATTATATAAATCACGATGGATAATAAAATCACACATCACACATTGGTTCTTGATAAATTTGACTTTATCCTTGAAATGATTTAAAATATTTCTTTGAAATTTTGCTAGAAAACATTAGTTTGTAACCATTTGCATTAATCCTTACAAATCACTTCATTCTAGAAAATTACAGTATATATTGTCCTCAAAATTTTCAACATGTGACACAATGATTTATTTCCAATAAACTTGCATTTTCAAATCACACATAATCATTTATCATGCATTTGCATTTTGACTTCACGATGATGGTATAATTTCTAGTAATAACTTTACCTTCAAACTTCATACTAGGAATTCTATGCCTAGCGCAATTCATCCTTCCTAAATTTTTATGCTTAAATCACTCTATTATCGTTACAAATAAAATATCTATCAACCTATTTTCTCAAAATCAATTTCTCTTAAACAATCGATATCTTATTTTTATTACTATAAGCCTCAAGGTTACTCTTGAGCCCACAATTTTTTTGGTATTAGTAATGTAAAAATTCCTCACAACAAGATCCACTTCATGACCTAGTGAGTATTGATCTCCACCAACGGTTATATAACAACACAACATCCTTTTGAGGTTCATTTCTAAGCCATCAAATTTATCATTTCACAAAAACATCCTTTGACCTCCAAAAACACTTTACAAAATCATTTTCCTTTTAAGTTAAGCATGATAAAAAATATTCAAAAATAAAAGCATGATTACAAATATTATGTAACACAACCATCATAAGAAAATACAATAAATCATCCACTAAATCATTCAAATTCGCATAGACAAAAAGGATCAATATATATATATATATATATCAAAATATAATTACAAAATGAAGTCGAACTGGTATGCCACAATCTCTAAAATTGGTATACTCAATCACTAAGGGATATATCACAAAAACTACATCAATCTATCACCCTATGCTTTACTTGAGTTCGTAGAACTCTAAGCCTCATCATCCCCACTAGGGGGTCATGGTGGTCGAAACTCTGTCACCTCTATAACTATCATAGAAGTAACACAAGACACTGATCTCGAGTGGCTAGAAGGCTCAAATACCTTAGACAATGACTATATTTGATATGTAGGTACTACCACAAAGTATAATACCTGATAAAAATATACCCACTAAAAATCTTGAATGGCCTCATCCTCTAAACCACTTCTCCTTGATCGAGTCAACTGGAAAGATGTCAGAATAGGATTCCTAGATCCCTGAGCCACCTGAGCTTGTACATGTACAAGCTTCACCTCTAAATTTTGGACCCTAGTCTCTAGACTCATATTCTCTACTCATAGAGTTGCCATATCGCTGCTCTCTCCCTCCTTTATCATCACACTCTTCTTGGATGAGTCAATTTTATCCTCTTTCTAAGGAGATGCTCTCCTCTCCTCCCCCATTCCCATAGACATCTCCCCTATCCCAACAACTCTCTTTGATATGGATGTCCTCTGGATTAGATGTTGTCCTCTAATCTAAGGTCTATCTCTCCTAGGGGGTACCTATGTCCTTCACTACTTTTGGCTAGCAGAGCGGCACTGTTGAGCAACCTGCTCAACTACCTGATAGATCGTACCCCTCAACCTAGTGATCCATGCAATATGAATGCTCACATACTACTATGAATATCTTGAAATCACCCCAGTATCATCCCCATCTATCATGTCCACCACATCATCATCTGGTAGAGGATCCATGAAGTGATCCATGTCTAGAGCACCACTAACTATCATGGTGTCTCGCATCACCCATGAAAATATGACATCCCTAGTTGTAGGGATATCCTGTTGCAATCCAAACTATCATAGAACTCGATCTACACAGTGCAACTCTACCTCCCCCTACTCCATATGAAGCTAGATAATTTACCTCATGCAAGCCAATTTAAAACCATCCTCTCCCCACCCTAGAAGCTCTCTCCAAGACCTCCATCAGATGTCACCTAGAGTCAACTCATCTATCATCCTCATTGTATCGAGGATAATCCACCCACGATGTCCTCTGTGCAAGTGCTAATAAAACACTCTGGGTCTCTCATCTACCACTCTTGTCAATGGTAGTCCTACAAGTCTCCTAACTGCTATGTGCTACCATCACCATACCTGTAGGAACGAGGTAAGCACCAATGTTGTACCTCCCCTATAAAAAACCCTATGGAGAGTCATGTACAATCGACACAAAATGTAAGAACCCCATGCAAACTGTAGACCCTAATCTCTCGTTTGATATGACCTCTGCTAGATTATATGGTAAGTGGAAACTGCTGATATGACACAATAGTAACCATACCATTGTACCACTGAGTACCACTATCAGTCTAGACACCCCAGTTATTTGGCCAAGTCTATCAATACTAACTTCGTCTTTCTTAAGCAAAAATCTTGAATCCCTATATAATCCTTGCATTGCTTGGCCCTTATTTCTAGATGAAGCTATGAACATACCCCTGATAGGCACCTTGAGTATCCACTAGATGTCCTCTAGTATCAGGGCCATATCCCCCATTGGTAGCCAAAAACATGAGGACCCTAGATACCACCTCTTGACCAATGCCATCAGTAGCCTCAAATCGATCAATATTTGTGGCATCTCTACCACATGTCTCAATATTGTAGCCTCGAGAGTTCCCCTATCTACATCTGTAAGGGCACTCAATTCTACTTGGAGATCTCTGTATCTCCACTCTCTGTTATTCAAAACTAGTTTATGTAAACAAACAAAGCAACAAAAATCAAAGTTAGTAATAAGACTTAATTTTTCAATATTAAACTTAATTCCACAATATCGAAATTAATTGTTCAATATCAGACCTATTTTGATAATATCGTATTCTCAGATATCGCTAAAATTTGGTCGATATTGACAAAATCGGACCTATTTTGATGATATTAGAAAATATGATATCGCCAGAATAAGGCCGATATTACCAAAATGACCCGATATTGCTAAAACGACTACACGACGACATTCGTGCCCTAAAAATCCAAAAATTGAACAAATTAAATGCTAAAACATAAAAAAATTTAAGCTAGAAGTTTTTTATACTTATCCTTATGCTCCTTGTCCTCATCCGTACCTCAACTACTTAGTGTGTGACCTTCACCATTTTCTCCTCAGAGCAAAAGTTTAGTAGCAGTGAAAAAGAAAATGAATTAGGTTTTATCCTAACCTTTTTCTATTTAATTTCTTTTCACCCTCAATTAAAAAATCTTGATTTTTCTACCAAACGTAGAATTTGGCATAAAAAATTGAAAGGGGTATCACACATAATGAAATTTACAGTAAAACTTGAAACTTCAATAAATTTTACAATAAATTTTTATTTTCTCGTAAAACGTGTCATCTTTTTCTTTAACGCATTTTTTTCAAAAATACGCTAAAGAGGGGGTAAAATGTAATAGGCTAAAATTAACCCATGTCAACTTACCCTAAGTAAAAAATATTCAAAAAATTAATTAAAACTGCTTGCTAACCTCTTGCCTCAATTTTTCCACCCGTATCAAGTTTATTTTTAATCTCCTGATGATATCAGCTCTTTTTGAACAATATCAGTCTTCATTGTACGAGATCATATATTTGATCTCATCTAAAACTAAAAATTCTCAAAACCACAAAAGATAAAAATTTGTTTTAACCTCCCTTATCTATACCTGGCCAACGGTGTGGATGTTATAGTATCGGATCAGCCGATATCATATAGTTTGGGAGAGATCATAACTCCCCTTGTTTTTTAGCCCAACCCTCCTAACTCACCTTACCTATTTGATACAGTCACTTTCCCTGGATTTCCCCTGGTTCTTAATAATTCTTGTATCCTTAGTATTATAGTGCATACTGCTAGTTTCATATTCTTTTGCAGGTTTGAAGATTTGAAAGTGTGCATCGGTTAGTACGATACAATATTGAATGCCCAATATCATCAGAACAAGTTCGATATTATCTATAGATCACTTGGGGGTAATTTTTGAGCATTTTTTACACCTTTTATTACCTGATTTCTTGTTTGATAGCATTTAATATCATATTTATCAATTTATCTCAACATAAATTTCATTTTCATATCAGGTGTTCACCGTCATATATATTTCATTCTACTATTTTGCATCTATAGCATAGACTGACATTATTTATTTTTAGATATTGCAATTAATGAGTGTCATATATCCTAATTTATGCTTAATTCAATTTATATTATGCTGTAAATCAATATTTTGGTTTCAAATTATGAAGTTGCAATTTTTTGACCAGATCAGACCTGCCGATACCAGATCGGATGTCCGATATCATCCTACAAAGTTCGATATTGCTTGCAGCAAGTAAAAATATTCCACATAAGCCATCCAAATTGAGTAAGATTGTAAAATTTATTTAATAACCAAGCATTGAATCTATTTATTTCCTGTATTTCATTGTGTGTTATATTCATTTGAATTAAAATTGCATATAGTATAGGTTTAGTTGCATTTGGCCAAACTAGGTGAATGTGAGTGAAATAAAAAGAACACATCAAACAACTCCCAACCTAGGCGTGAAAACTACCATATAAATATTTCTTAGTGAACCCATCCAATTCATCAAAAATAACTAAAGAAGGCATGACATAAAGTGCCTCTCCTTTGAGGTGTAGACCATCATTTTACCATTCCACTTCAAGGTGTAGATCCATTAGCCTGAATAAAAGGAGTGCAAAATTTTTAGGACTACAGTAACCATCTTGGTTGATTTGGTGGATCAACACGTCCTTGTGGTATAGGAAGATTTAGGAACTTCTCTAGGAGGCTTCATCTTTTGAACATTCTAAGGACATCAACTACTTAGAAGGCTTAAGTAATTTTTTGTCCTATCATCTTGTCTTACCCACAACTCCCTTCCTTTAGTTGTATGGAGGAGCAACAAACAAAAAGACAAAATTTACTAGAAAGGTCACTTTATAAGGAACTAATGGAATACCTAGAGAAGGTCATCCTTATATATAGACTTGCTCACTTGAGTAAGTTGTCATCATATTCTTCTCTAAATTCACTTGGTGAATTTATGTGGTGATATTTTTCTGAGTGAATCAATGATGGTAAGATTTTTAAAATATCCTCAGTTGTCTTGTTGTTGCTCCAACTCCTATAATTCATGCAACTTTCTCTCTTGTGAACTTCCTTCACACATCTTCCAAACTCTTTCCACTTCTTGATCTTGACTAATTCTCCCTTTTACATATCATTTCTTGGCCCCACCAATGCATGAATGACCTTTGTTGTTACCAACTTTATTTATAAAGGCTAACTATTTACACTATAATACACAAAAATTGTCTCCCTTTCATGTGCCAGATGTGTCACACTTTATTTATTCATTTGAATTTGCAATATATAGACCAAAGTGCCAAATTTTTACTTCTACATATTCATCTTCTTGAACACATGACTTACTACTTCCCAAATCCCTTTGCTGTTTGACCATGTCAAAAGGTGAGTACCTAGGTTTGTACTAGATAATGCATTGATATTTGGTATGGGTAACTCTTTCCTTTGGAAAATCAAGTCCTTTGGGCCATTTTTGATATGCACAAGCTTTGCTCTTTAGCCTCCAAAATTTTTGTGTTTTCTACTTTGTTTAAGTTGGTTGGTTTTCCCATTATTCATTCTTGAGAGGTAGAGGTATTTGACCAAAATAAGTTCTCTTCCTCAAAGTAAATATGAGTGGTGGAATATTCCAGAGAAAATTCATATTAGGGTTTCAACTCTTGTTGGGAATACATTGAGGTCAACATTATTGGTTGGTCTCAGTTCTCTTTCATAGTCATCTCCCCTTCAAATACATCCATGAGGAGAGTAGCCAGTTGATCCCAATTGGTGATAGAATATGAGGAAAGAGATTCAAAGCCTCCATGATAATTTTATTGGAGCGAATATACTAGTAATTTGAGAGCCACATCATACTATATGATATTTTATATCTATTATATGAATACCTTCTCTTATAGGTGCTCTTATGAGGTTATTAAGCCTTCACTAGCATATTCTGGTAGGGTTTTTAATGCTAATGATGGTAACTTTCCCATATAGCTAGTGGTATAGGGGGATCAAGGTGTTATTATCATCCTGGATAGGGGTGCTCTGGGTTTTGGGGCAACCATGTTAGATTCTCATATTTTCCTTCTTCTCAAGAAAAAAATTACTAAGATATTCTGATAATCAGCTTCTTCTTCATGCCTTTGGATTCTTTTGTTGCAACAAAGTTGCTAGGTGAATGTAGCTTAGTGCTCAGGAAGTGAATAGACTAATATCTTCATGAAAACCTCAATTTTGTATTCATTGTTAGTGGCTTCTTTTGGTTATATTTCTAAGCAATCTCCAAGTGGTGTGTTATTGACCAATAGATGGAGGATTCCACCATAACATTAGATTATACTTTGGTAGGTAATTTCTTTGGGTTCTTCTTCTTGCGATGGAGTTGCTAGAAAAATATTCAAGGTGCTTCAACAAGTTGAAAATTTAGGCCTTCATAAAAACCTTAATTTGACTTCTAACCAAGGGATGGATTTTCATAGTTTGAATCCCATCAAGCATACTAGTTTTAATTATTGGGGGTCTAAAATGACCCTTGTACCCTAGGCATCTAGACCTACTATAATTGTGGTTGCCTTCATCTTCCAAGCAGGTGCATCTGGTGCCCTACATTGCATTTGGATCCTTTAGATGGCCTTTAGGATTTTTTACCAAGGATGGTTCCTTCTCTTTGTATGATCTTTGACACTAGTATTCCTACTCTAACCCACTCTATCGAGTGTAATTTACAAGAAAAATGGAAAGAGAGGGAAGGCAGTAAATGATATGAAATTAAAATATAAAAATGGAAACCAAATTAGCCTATCTATGTGTGGTAATGCATCAAATATCCAAAATACTCTCCATGACATGGTGGGTTGAAGTGAACATATGCATAACAACTAATAGTGCACAAGGAACACGATCTTCTCTAACATGCATAAGATAGAATACCCACATAAAAACCAATATAGGGATTTCATAATAGACATAATTTCTTATTAATATGAACTCTAGATTACATATATGTTAAAAAAAGAGGTTGAAAAACTAATTGAATGAATACACAAGGATCGAGCTAGGTCAAGACACAAGAGAGAACGAAGGAAATCCTCCTTAGAAGAAATTACTAACTTTCAATAAGTCATAATGAGGAAACATACATATTTATATATAATATTTGGGGGATTTTTCCTCGTAAAATTTAAAATTCCCACCTAGGGTACTTTTGCATTTATGGTGCACAATCCCAAGGTCTCTAGATTTTGGGGCTATTTGAGGTGAGATTTGTTCTATCCATGTTGAGATCTTCCATAGATATTTCTTGCATTTAATACTCTTGGGTCCATGGTTGCTCCCTTATATGTCTCATGATGGTGGTTTTAATATTATACCTTATTTGCAGAGATATGACCATACATATTGAGGAACAATACACCTCTACATAATATGCAAGGTCTAGGGTTATTGTCTTAGATGGAAGGGATGGGTGTCAGTGGCCCTCCATGTGGAGGTTTAGGGGTGGGATCACCTAGAGCAAAAATTGGCCTCCTAAATTTTTAGAGCATAGTTAGAGGTGTCTTGACCAAAATCAAGTTATCAACTTTTCATATGTGGTCTTTATCTTTGCTCCAATTTAGTGTCTCAGTTACCATTTATAGCTTGAGAATACTAGATATTTTGGTTTGACGAGTATCCCCAAGCCAATTTTATTTCTAATTTTGATTGTTTATGGCAAAACGATGTCTTTATCTTTTACCAGGATTTCAATCTTGTTATCTTGTAGTTGACTAAACCTTAGGGGTCTGATAACCAAGACTTTGTATTTGTCATCACCAATACTTTTATCTGGGAGTATGGTTCATCTAGTTCCTCCTAAGATTTTTCTAGGCCTTGAGTGGCTTGATATTCAACCAAAATTAACCTTCAACATGGCCAAATGACATTACTCCATCCAAGTGTAGTGATAATTCACTATACAAGCTATTTGAAAATCCTTTTGGAGACTTGGTAAGGGAAGTTGAAGACCTTGAAATAATGCAATTTCTTGATGATGAATGGTATAAGTTGTAGGGACTACTACCACCTAAGATAGACTTGATGATTACACAATGACACTGAGAGGGGGGGTGAATCAGTGTAGCTATTAATTTTTATATCTACGACATTTAATATGAAATAAAGAGAACTTGACAACTGAAAAACAACTTGAACAAGAGAGCACACCACAACACTCAATATACCGAGGTTCACCAATTTGGCTACTCCTCAAAAATGACTGCTTGGACTCCAATCCAAATCCGAGTCTTTGCAAAATCAATTTTACAAACACTTTACCGGCACCAAGCTGGAAGGAGCACCAACCCCTGTAATTTTTTGCTGCAATGAGATGGAGCACCAACTCCTAGTACCAAGCACCAACTTGGACTGCAATTCTGATAAATTTAGAATGACATAAAAATGTCTTCACTTTATGCACGACCCTGATCAGTCTGCAATTAACCCAACTCTGCACACTCTCACGGCTCTGCTTATTTTTCTCTTGATTCTTTTCTAACTCTCCTTTTACAACAATTTCTCTCTAACAACAGCAACATCTTCTCTGTACGATTATTCTTTTATAACCTTTCAATCCTGCATGCAATCGAATCACATACTCTGACTGTTCGAATCCATGCAATACGTCTATTCGGTTCCATGCAATTTGATTGTTCGAAACCATGCAATACGTCTTTTGAAAAACATGCGATGACAATTTTGTTTCAGTGCACTTACTTTCAAATTCTATACCTCTCAAAATACTTTCAAACCATCTGCAATTCTTTGAAAGCTTTTCATTATTCTTCATGTTCGGCTTTTCTGTATGCTTCAAATACATCCATTAGAATTCCTGCAAATATGACCTTTCGAATGCTTTTATTATCCTTCATATTCGGCTTTTTGAATGCGTTTCAATTATGCATGTTTGGTTGTTGCATTGCATGTTCAACACCTGTCAACGTTTAACTATCTGTCTGACTTCAGTTACTTCTTATGTGATAGACTGCATGACGCTTTTCTGCCACGTGTCACCTTTCATGTTCCTTCGGCATTTTCCTGCCAGACTGTTACCTGTCGTGATATCGTGACACTTTTAACTTATGCTGACGTCACCCTCAATGTTGTCGCGAAATCATGACCATTTTGGCTTTGAAAGCTTACCTTCTGTTCATGTCGCGATATCGCGACACTTAGAACTTTTGCTGACGTCATCCTTAAGCATGTCACGAAATCATGACCATTTTGGCTCTTGGAAGCTTTCCCTGCATCTTGTCGCGATATCGCGACACTTTCAACATTTGCTGACGTCATCCTCAATGCTATGTCGTGAAATCATGACAGTTTTGGCTCTTGCAAGCTTTCCTTTCATCCTGTCGTGAAATCGTGACACTTTTCAACTTTGCTGACGTCATCATCAATGCTATCGTGAAATCATGACACTTCCAGATTCCGTACACTCTTCTTTGCCAGCAGCAGCGAAAAAGGAACATGTCGCGAAATCGTGACACTTTGTTCTTCCGTACAACTCTCCTTGCCAACTCCAGCGAAAATGGAACATGTCACGAAATCGTGACACTTTGCTCTTTCGTACAACTCTCCTTGCCAACTCCAGCGAAAATGGAACATGTCGCGAAATCGTGACACTTTGCTCTTCCGTACAACTCTCCTTGCCAACTCCAGCGAAAATGGAACATGTCGCGAAATCGTGACACTTTGCTCTTCCGTACAACTCTCCTTGCCAACTCCAGTGAAAATGGAACATGTCACGAAATCGTGACACTTTCGGCTCTTGCTGACGTCATCATCTTGCTTGTCATGAAATCGTGACACTTTCGGCCCTTGCTGACGTCATCGTTATCTTCGTCGCGAAATCGCGACGCTTCTGGCTTCCGTACGCTCTTTGCTCCATGCAGTAGCGAAATCGCTACATCTTCTTGTTTGTGTCTTTTCACTTGTAGCGAAATCGCTACATCTTTGTTTCCATTTGTTTCAACATGTAGCGCCATCGCTACACCTTAGTTTCTCCTTGTTTCAACATGTAGCGAAATCGCTACACCTTAGTTTCTCTTTGTTTCAACACGTAGCGAAATCGCTACACCTTAGTTCCATGTATTTTCATCATGCGGCGATATCGCTACACCTTTGTTTCCATTCATTTCAACATGTAGCGATATCGCTACACCTTTGTTTCCTTCTGCACCGGCATGTCACGAAATCGTGACAGTTTTGCTCGCATCTTCTCTCTCCTCGGCCATGTCGCGAAATCGTGACAATTTGGCGTGCATTTTCTCTCTCCTACTTTTTGTCGTGAAATCACGACACATTTTCTCTCTCCTCAACGAAAACTCGACATGTCATGAAATCGTGACATTTCCTACTGCGCCTTCTCTCTCCTACTTTTTGTGCGAAATCGTGACACATTTTCTCTCTCCTCAGTGAAAACTCGACATGTCACGAAATCGTGACATTTTTGGCTGCGCCTTCTCTCTCCTCGACCATGTCGCGAAATCGCGACAGAAAACATGTCGCGATATCGCGACAGTTTTCTTCCTTGTCTCTTTTTGCCAGTTTCGAAATCTGGGTCACTTCTGTTTTCCTTGAAACTTTCTGCACTTGATCTGACTGACCTCCGAGCATGCATCAATCGACTGTGTTGACAACAATGACAATACTTTTGCAATTCTTTTGCTGCACCTTGCTCAACAATCTCCCCCTTTGGAATTGTTGGCAACACACTGCAACCTTGCTTAATTTCTTCTCCCCCTTTGCCAATAATACCAAAGGGCTGCTTGTAGACTCCCCACGAGTCTATGCACAACATTCTCGAGACTTAAAAAGTTTGAATGCTCCCCATGAGAATGTGTTTCCCATAGCTAGTCAGTGCTTGGGTGGTGTGACTACTCCCAACTTCTTCCGAAGGTATTCAAATACTTCCTTTGGCAAAGGTTTTGTGAATATATCAGCTACTTGCTCTGTAGTTGGAACAAAATCCAATTTAACCTCTCCTTATGCAACTTTATCCTTCAAGAAATGATATCGGATTGCAATATGTTTGGTTCTTGAATGCATTCTTTGGATTCTTGGATATGTTGATAGCACTAGTGTTATCACATTTAATTGAAATTGGTTCATTGAAATGAATACCAAGATCTTTCAACGTTTGTCTCATCCATAATATCCGAGTACGACATGTTGTTGCTTGCAATGTATTCTGCCTCTGCGGTGGATAGAGATATTGATTCTTGTTTCTTGTTGTGCCATGCTACCAGCCTGTCACCAAGATAAAATGCTCCTCCACTTGTGCTCTTTCTATCATCAATACATCCTGCCCAATCTGCATCAGAATATGCAATCAAAGTGAAATCTTTACCTTTTGGGTACCACAACCCATAATCCATAGTGCCCTTGAGATATCTGAAAATCCTCTTTACAGCTGTTACATGAGTTTCTTTGGGAGTGGCTCGAAATCTTGCAACCATACATCCTGCTTGTAATATATCTGGTCTAGTGGCTATTAAATACGATGGGCTTCCAATCATAGACACTGTACATTGTTTGATCTACATACGGGGATTTATCATCCTTGCTCAACTTGCGACTTGTTGTCATGGGAGTCTTGACCGGTTTCTTGTCTTCCATTGTGAACTTTTTCAGCATTTCTTTTACATATTTAACTTGAGAAATAAAAATGCCTTTTTCATTTTGATTGACCTGCTGTCCTAAGAAATAAGAAATTTCACCAATCATTGACATCTCAAATTCTTTTTTCATTTTAATTGATATGTCTTTGCAATATTCATCCATCTTCTTTGCCAAATATTATGTCATCTACATAAACAACAAGAACAATAAGATGACCCTTCTCTGTTTTGACATATAAGTTGCTATCCACCAAACCTTTCTTAAACCCTTGTTTAATTAGATAATTATCCGGCCTTGCATACCATGCTCTGGGTGCCTGTTTTAATCCATATAAAGCTTTCTTTAACATGCAAACAAAATCTGGATTTTCACCAAGTTGGAAGCCATCGGGTTGTTCAATGTAAACCTCTTCTTCCAGTTTTCCATTCAAAAATGCTGATTTTACATCCATTTGATATACTTTGAAGTTTTTATGAACTGCTAATGCCAGAAACATCCTGATTGCCTCTAGTCTGGCTACCGGTGCAAAAGTTTCTTCAAAATCAATGCCTTCAACCTGAGCATAGCCTTTACATACCAATCTTGCCTTATTTATGACAACCTGCCCATCTTCATTCAATTTATTTCTAAAAACCCATTTAGTGCCAATTATGTTTTTATTTGTTGGTCTAGGTACTAATTCCCAGGTATTGTTTTTCTCTATCAGATCTAGTTCTTCATTGATTGCCTTCATCCAACTTTCATCAGTGCTTGCTTGAGCAACATTTTTAGGTTCAATACTAGATAACAGAGAATAGTTCCTCACTTCTGTTCTTCTTGTTTGAATACCATCTGTGGGATCCCCAATAATCTGTTCACTTGGATGATTTTTTTCCAGTTGCCTGTTTTAAATTTCCTGTTTTCTTCTTCTTCAGATTCAGTTTTTACACTATCTGGATCAATTTTTTGATTCTTCTCTGTTTCTTTTTCATCATCACCTTCAATGACTTCTTCATACATAGGGTAGTTTTCTTGATAAGTAGTTTCTTGTTCTCTACCTTCATCAACTTTTACATCAGCACTTTCAACAATTTTCTTCAACTTCTTGTTGTAACATGTGTATGCCTTGCTTTTTGTTGAGTAACCGAGAAAGATACCTTCAGCTCTATCTTCAAATTTATCGAGGTTATCTTCAGTCCATTTTATGTAGCACTTGCTGCCAAATACTTTGAAATGTCTTGCTGTTGCCTTTACGCCAAACCACAACTCATAAGTCTGTTTTGCTTTCATGTGGTCTCGGCATGCACCTGTTTTGAATGTAAGCTGCAGTATGAACTGCCTCTTTCCAAAATCTATCGGCTATTTTGTTTTTACGCCGACATTGTCCTTGCCATTTCTGCCTTTGTTCTATTCTTCCTTTCTACAACACCATTCTGCTGAGGTGTTCTAGTTGCTGAAGCTGTCTTCTTATCCCATGTTTTTGACAGTATTCTGCAAATTCTTCGGAGATAAACTCTCCTCCCCTGTCTGATCTTAGGCATTTAATTCTTTTTCTTGATTGATTCTCAACAAGATTTTTGAAGGTTTTAAACATTTCAAAGGCTTCTGACTTGAGTTTCAGAAATAGTACCCATGTCATTCTTGAGTAGTCATCTATACATAGCATAAAATATTTGTGTCCATTTATGCTTTCGGTTCTCATGGGTCCACATAGATCGGTGTGAATTAGTTCTAATGGCTTGCTAGTGAAGTATTCTTTTGCTTTGAAAGTGGCTCTGGTTTGTTTTCCCTTTTGGCATGACTCACGGATGCTATTTACGGGTTTGCCAATGTTTGGTATATCTCTAAGTGCTCTTTTTGAACTGATTTTTGCCAGATTGTCAAAACTAATATGCCCAAGCCTCTTGTGCCATAGCCGGTTTTCATCTTCCTGTCCCATCAAGCATGTTCCTTACGAGTTTTTGAAAGTGTATACAGATTTCCTGAAGTTCTCAGTCTAGTGGCTATTAACTTTCCATTTTTTGTCTTTCTTACTTCATAGCCCTCCTTCTTGAAGATTACATCATGACCTCTGTCACATATTTGACTTACACTTAGCAGGTTATGCTTCAGGCCAATTACAAACAAGACTTCTTTTGATTTTATATTGCCATCACTGATCTTGAGTGATCCCTTTCCAACAATCTTTGCTCCATCATTATTTCCAAATTTCACAGAACCACCTTCATAATTCTGTAAATTCTCAAACTTTTGCTTGTCACTGTCATGTGGTTGGAACAACCAACTGTCAAGTATCCAAGGTGCTGATTTGTTACGAGCTTTAAAAGCGGTCTGGACAATCAAAGATTCCTTTTCTTTCCATTATGGTTTGATAGCAGATTTTGCTATTTGTTTTGCCTTTGTCCTTTCATTAGCATGTGCCTGTTTTTCAGGAAATTTCTGGTTTTGTTTCAACCCACTTGGCTGAGATTTTCTACCTTGATAATTATTTGATGCAAAAGTGCTTCTGCAGTTTCTAGCAATATGTCCAAAATTATGACAATTATAACATTCAATTGCATAATTCATTAAAGGAGAAAAAACATTTATCTTTGGTAAAATTCCTTTGAGATACATTATGCACGCAATCTGAAATCTTATGGCCATAAGCATTGCATTTAAAACAATAACCGAGAAAATGCATGATTAAACCTGGGTGCCGGTCTTTGCCGGTTTGAAGTAGGAGCCATGACTCTTCTCCTCCTCGGATGTGTGACTTTTGTGAATCCATCTTTGTCGGTATTCTTCTTGAATCCGGCATTATTGTTTTCTTTTGCATTATTTTGTTTTTCTGGTTCAACCACTGATCTTTTCTTCTTTCTTTGTGGGTTCTATATTCAAGTTCTTTGAATCCTTTGAAGATTCTCCTTCATCAAAGCCTAAACCAAATTTGATGCCGGAAGGCCTTTGGTTATTTAACATTTTATCCGACTTTACGAGTACTTTCTTCAAACTTATGAAAACAGTTCAATTTTCTATTCATCTCCTCTAAGCTGCATCCTTAACTTAACAATGTCTTCCTCTAGCTTGCTTGCATTCAAGCTGTCTTTACTGATTAATTGTTCATCAAGAACTTCGAGACATTTTCTTGAATTCCTCTGTCTCGTATTTTCAGATTGTTTATTATGTACTGTGGCATTCTCTAATTTCTTTGAAAAAATTTTATTCTTCTTCCTTTATGCACTCAACTCTTCAAGTGCAGCAACCAATTCTCCTTCCAAATTCACTTAAGCTTCATCCTTGGAATTTTCATCACCTTCCTGATTTTCCTCTATTCTTTCTTCTTCAAGTGCCATGAGCAGAGCTTCACCTCCTTCTTCTTCGGACTCCTCATCTGTGCTTTCTTCAGAGCTGCTGACATTCTTGGTTATGAAGCTTTTCTTCTTGAAGTTGTTCTTTCTGAAATTTTGTTTCTTCTTCCAGTCACCTTTTTCTTGGTGTGACCCTTCACCATTTTTGGTTCTCTCCTGCATTGGACATTTGGCTGCAAAATGACCGACTCCTCCACAATTGAAGCATTTAAAAGGTAGCTTCCCTCTATATTTTCCTTTTCCTTTTGTGAGTTTCTGAACAAAATTGGCTTCTGTTTCATCCAGTGTTCCTTCATCCTCAGATTCATGTTCGGATTTTACATTCTTGTGTGCTTTAAAAGCTGCTTCTCTGTCTGTAGACTTGGTTTGTCCTATTCTCATTTCATATCTTTGTCGAGGGAACCATGCAACTCATCCATCCTGAAGTTGTTTAGATCTTTTGCCTCTTCTATTGCGGAGACTTTGGAGTTAAATCTTTTGTGAAGTGTTCTGAGAACCTTTTTCACAACAACTGCATCATCAATTTCTTCACCAAGTCCTCTGATTGCATTAATAATTTCGTTGACTCTCAGCATATAAATTTCTATGTTTTCATCTTCCTTCATTTGCAGTGCTTCGAACTGTGCTCGATGAGTTTGCAGTTTTGCTTCCTTAATCTTATTGTCTCCTTCATGGATGCTCTTCGATTTATCCCACATGTCCTTTGCTGATTTACAACTCATGACTCTTATCGGTTCACTTGTCAACAAGCCCACACATTATGGCATTCTTAGCTTTGGAGTTGTTTTCAAATTTCTTTTTCTCGGTGATGTCTGTTGGAGGGGTAGTGGGTCTTTGTGTATCCACTATCTACGGAATCCCAAATATCGTATCCCAATGCACTCAGATATGTTTGCATTCTGAGTTTCCAGAAGGTGTAATTTGTTCCATCAAATAAGGGAGCTTTGTTGGATGAAAATCCTTCACCACCTGCCATTGTTTCTTCCAAGATCTCCTTAGGTGATTAAGCTTGTACAAGGAACCTGGCTCTGATACCAATTGATGATTACACAATGACACTGAGAGGGGGGGTGAATCGGTGTAGCTATTAATTTTTATATCTACGACATTTAATATGAAATAAAGAGAACTTGACAAGGTGAAAAACAACTTGAACAAGAGAGCACACCACAAAACTCAATATATCGAGGTTCACCAATTTGGCTACTCATCAAAAATGGCTGCTTGGACTCCAATCCAAATCCAGTCTTTGCAAAATCAATTTTACAAATACTTTACCAGCACCAGGCTGGAAGGAGCACCAACCCCTGTAATTTTTTGCTGCAACAGATGGAGCACCAACTCCTAGTACCAAGCACCAACTTGGACTGCAATTCGGATAAATTTAGAATGACATAAAAATGTCTTCACTTTATGCACGACCCTGACTGGTCTGCAATTAACCCAACTCTGCACACTCTCACGGCTCTGCTTATTTTTCTCTTGATTCTTTTCTAACTCTCCTTTTACAGCAATTTCTCTCTAACAGTAGCAACATCTTCTCTGTACGATTATTCTTTTATAACCTTTCAATCCTGCATGCAATCGAATCACCTACTCGAGCTGTTCGAATCCATGCAATACTCCGGTTCCATGCACTATTTGTTGAAACCTGCAATACGTCTTTTGAAAATATGTAGTACGGCAATTTTGTTTCATGCACTTCACATTAAATTCCATCTTTTCAAAAATTCTTTCAAAACTCCATATGTGATTCTTCGAAAGCTTTTTTATTCTTCATGTTCGGCTTTTCTGTATGCTTCAAATACGTCTGTTAGAATGCCTACAAATACGACCTTTCGAATGCTTTTATTATCCTTCATATTCGGCTTTTCGAATGCGTTTCAATTATGCATGTTTGGTTGTTGCATTGCATGTCCAACACCTGTCAACGTTTAACGTCTGTCGACTTCGAGTTACTTCTTATGTGAGCAATTGCATGATCGCTTTTTCGACACGTGTCACCTTGCATGTTGCTTCGGCATTTTCCTGCCAGACTGTTACCTGTCGCGATATCGCGACACTTTTAACTTATGCTGACGTCACCCTGAAGGTTGTCGTGAAATCGTGACCATTTTGGCTTTTAAAGCTTACCTTCTGTTCATGTCGCGATATCGCGACACTTAGAACTTTTTTTGACGTCATCATTAAGCATGTCGCGAAATCTCAACCGTTTTGGCTCTTGGAAGCTTTCCCTACATCTTGTCGTGATATCGCGACACTTTTCAACATTTGCTGACGTCATCCTCAATGCTATGTCGCGAAATCATGACACTTTTGGCTCTTGCAAGCTTTCCTTTCATCCTGTCACGAAATCGTGACACTTTTCAACTTTGCTGACGTCATCATCAATCTTGTCATGAAATCGTGACACTTTAGACTTCCGTACACTCTTCTTTGCCAGCAGCAATGAAAAAGGAACATGTCACAAAATCGTGACACTTTGTTCTTCCGTACAACTCTCCTTGCCAACTCCAACGAAAATGGAACATGTCACGAAATCGTGACACTTTGCTCTTCCGTACAACTCTCCTTGCCAACTCCAGCGAAAATGGAACATGTCACGAAATCGTGACACTTTGCTCTTCCGTACAACTCTCCTTGCCAACTCCAGTGAAAATGGAACATGTCATGAAATCGTGACACTTTGCTCTTTCGTACAACTCTCCTTGCCAACTCCAACGAAAATGGAACATGTCACGAAATCGTGACACTTTCGGCTCTTGCTGACGTTATCATCTTGATTGTCGCAAAATCACGACACTTTCGGCCCTTGCTGACGTCATCGTTATCTTCATTGTGAAATCACGACGCTTATGGCTTCTATACGCTCTTTGCTCCATGCAGTAGCGAAATCGCTACATCTTCTTGTTTGTGTCTTTTCACTTGTAGCGAAATCGCTACATCTTTGTTTCCATTTGTTTCAACATGTAGCGAAATCGCTACACCTTAGTTTCTCTTTGTTTCAACATGTAGCGAAATCGCTACACCTTAGTTTCTCTTAGTTTCAACACGTAGCGAAATCGCTACACCTTAGTTCCATGTATTTTCATCATGCAGCGATATCGCTACACCTTTGTTTCCATTCATTTCAACATGTAGCGATATCGCTACACCTTTGTTTCCTTCTCTTGCCAGCATGTCGCGAAATCGTGACAGTTTTGCTCGCATCTTCTCTCTCCTCGGCCATGTCGCGAAATCGCGACAATTTGGCGTGCATTTTCTCTCTCCTACTTTTTGTCGTGAAATCGTGACACATTTTCTCTCTCCTCAATGAAAACTCGACATGTCGCGAAATCGTGACATTTTCGGCTGCGCCTTCTCTCTCCTCGACCATGTCGCGAAATCGCGACAGAAAACATGTCGCGATATCGCGATAGTTTTCTTCCTTGTCTCTTTTTGCCAGTTTCTGAATACGGGTCACCTACATTTTCCTTGAAACTTTTTGCACTTGATCTGACTGACCTCTGAACTGCATCAACTGCATCAATCTGACTGTGTTGACAACAATGACAATACTTTTGCAATTCTTTTGCTGCACCTTGCTCAACAAGACTAAGGGTCCAAAAATAATTGAGAGACATAATTTTTACCAAATTTGTAAACTCCATGTCCAAGGATAAAATTAGGGTTTGGGATTCTATGTCAATCAATCTTGGCATCCTATGAAGTTGACATAAATATAGTACTTAAAAACTACCTTTGGTAAGTTTTTCTCCTTTTGGAGGTAAAACAACAATGGGAGGATAGATGGTAGGAAAATTCCCAAAAAGTCCAAAATTTTGCTCATTTTTGGTGAAGTAGCAATTCATTTGTGAAATTTTGTTGATTGGCTTAGAGGAACAATTTTCTTAAAAAAGGTGTATATTGTACTTGCTATAAATCAATACAAATCACTTAAATAGGGTACAAAAATAAGAATTAATATAAATTTCAAGGAAAAGCTTATACAAAGCAATATTTTTGGCATATTATAACACATTAAGCATTTTTAAAGCCTTCTAATCATGTTAGACACATAATTAGAGGCATGTAATATTTAGAGGAGAAAAAGTTTACAAATGTTGCCCCCAAATATTTACTTTTACTAGGAGTAATTGTTTATAACCCCAAGTAACTCAAGGGTAAAATTTTACTATAAATAGGGGCCCAGGGCCTTTGTTGTATTCATATTTTGGCCATGATAATTTAGAGTTGCACTCTATGAAGCCCACATTGCACTTTGTAGTCATGAGGCTTTAATAAAATTTCAAGTCCTTATGCATCCCTTTAGAGGCACCATCCTCATGGTTTGTCAAGTGTGTAGTGGTTGGGTATAGCCCTTCTAGCCCATCTTGTCATTTGTTTATCAATTTCATAGTCAAATGAATGAGTGGACATTGAAGTTATTTGAGTTATCATGTATTTATTGATCACTTACTATCCTTACTATAGTGTAATAGAAATATTTTCTTTTATTTCTCACACTTTAAACTTCATGAATTTACTTTTTGAACTTTACTTTATGCATTTTGATTCCATATTTTATACAATTTTCTTCACATTTAGTTTCATACAAATTATTTAGTTTAGATTAGAGATCAATATGAAGAAATAAGGGAACCAACCATAATCTAGAGGTTGTGATAAGCCTTTGGAAATCCTATCAAGCCTTGTTAAAACTCAAATTTTGGAAAGCAACACTTAATTAGAAGCTAGGGCAATTCCCTGGATCAATAGGTATGAGATAATGACTTTGTCTCTCAATGAATATATTAGTAATCAGACCATAATATTCTTAACTTGGATTCTATGTACTTGTTTGAAAGTGGATAATTCATTTAAATGATCCAAGGTAGTCTCATTCCCATTATCATCAAAAGTTGACAATGCTTTCATGGTGGATGCTAGAATGGAAGAATATATTATTAAGTTCAAGGACTCCTCATATGTCCAATTGGAAAACTATTATTGTGGTCTAGAGGGCATCCATGATTAATGGTTCTACAAAGGTTAACCATATGGTCCTTATGAGCAATAAGGTATTTGTTGTTGAGTTGGGACAACATACCCTTGATATTGTTGAATGTAAGGGACTATTTGATGTTGGGGTAAAAATTGCTACTAATTTTGGTTTATCATAGGAGAAGGATTGTTCATAGAATGCTTATAAGATTTATATTTTGAGGTGGGGGTTGGTTAGCTAGAACTTGATAGTTTATACCTCCAACGACTTATTAGTGAATTTGTGCATTGCCAAGAGGAGGTGGAAAATGTTGAACAATATAACCCATTGAAAATGGTGGTGAGTTTTGGGCTCCTATTTGTGGCTTTGGATTTTTTTTTTTTGAGTGATTTTTGGGTTAGGAAAGGAGTTGTACACCATGAGGTTTGATCCATTTATGGATATATTCATATTTAGTGGATTCTATAAAAACAATTATAGTGGGTTTTAGGATAATTTTAGGATCTTTGATTAAGAGATTGGGTAGTTCTACCCAAGTGTGGAGTTGATATTGTATGAGTGGTAGGAATATAGGTGGAGGAAAATAGCTATTGATTCACACATCATGTTGCTTGTACTAGCTTAATATGGATTAATATTTACTTGACTACTAGACCCACCTTAATATTACCACATACATTGTAGGAGTGGAATTCATGATATTACTTTGATATAGTAAGACATAATAACTATATGGTGGAATATTTGTTTGATTTGGAAGAGCTTAAGGTAGCTAGTTCAAGTTAAACAAGGATTGTCAATAATGTTTAAAATTGTAGAGGGATCTATAACCCAAGTTTGATGGGTGTAATATACACAATATTGATGTCCCATAGGTAGATGATTAGGAAATAGTATATTTTCCTAGGTTATGGATGGAAACACATTTTCAAGAACTTAGAAAAAGCCATTGAATATTTTTAATATAATCTATGATCCACCTCTAGACCTTGTATTCAAATAACTTGATGTTTTCTTTTCTTTGTTGCCTTTTTGCTTGTATTGAATCAAATTCACCTATTTTAGTTCTTTACCCTTATCTCAATATTTGGGTCTTGTATTCATAAGATGATCTAAGACACAAAACTAAGAAAATGAACTAACATTATAGTTGGAAGAAAATAGGATAATTTTAACAAATCGCTTATTTGTTTACAACGTAGTGGGATGTGTTGAATCATTGGAAGTAGTATGTAGCTTTTGATAAGTTGGTTAAGAGGATGATGCCATTGATACATTAGTAATTTTGTTCAATAAATCATGGTTAAGATGTTGATGCCATAGATACATAAATAATTTTATTCAATAAATCACTAGAGTTGTTTAGAAAATCACTAAATGTAGGACTTACTATAAAAATTATCATAAGATGTTTAGAGGAAGTTAACACGAAGATGGCTAAAAAAATCATTTCAATAAATCACCAATATTTTTTAGTAAATCATAGGTTTTCAAACTTAAAAGTGGGTCAAAATTTTGAGGATATCCACAAGACACGAAGTCTTCATGTAGTGAAGAAGGAAGCCTTCAAAGACGCCAATCGAGAAGAGGAAACAATAAAAGTAGAACAACACACCATAGAAAATAGATGAGAAATTTCCCAAGGAACCCAAGAGGAAGGAGTTACAAGGAAGCCCAACTGCAAATGATAGAGCCTAGATAGCCTTCAACACCACCAACGAATAGCTTCAGGGATACAAATTAGGAATTCTTGCAAGGACATAGCAGTAAAGAAATTAGAGGCCCCCAAGGCAAGGCCACGAAAGAAACTAAAATTTTGTTGGATCCACAACATCGATCCCAAAGAGTAGATTCATAGTAGAAAGCACATGGTCCCACTCAAGACCAAAGGGATGTTGTGCAAAACTGCTCATGAAGCCACTTTCCCATAGCCCCAACATTCCATAATTGAAGAACCACCAAGGGCAAACATCAAGAAGACACCTGAAGAAACCTAGAAAAAATTGGGAAATCTAAGGAAAAAAATCCCTGAACAACCTAGAAAACCTAGGGAAAGTCCCAGGGAAGAACCCAAACCCATCCCAGATCCCAGGCACCGGAGGAAAACCCCACCAAAGGGTAAGGAAAGGGGTAGATCAATGTATTAGTGATCTCCCATCCCAAGTAGATCATATACAACACCATCCTGCCAAGGAGGAAGGGTTAAGGAAGTGCCAAGGAAGCTGGGACCATTTGAAGAGTTACTTAAAGCAACATTTCATCATAAGTGGTGTAGAATTGAAAATAATTTTTGCAATAAAGTAGAGAGAGACCTTGCCAACAAATCACTTTGAGATTTTAGTGAATTGTTAATATCTAGACTTGGTGGAAAATTGTTATTGATTTAATTTTATAGTGGAGTCTCTGTACACCTAATCTATTGGGGTTTTATGTAGATTTATTTAGGTTTGGATAGTATTAAAATTTATATCTAAGCCATTAGAGATGATTATTGAATGAAAGATAAATTTTGTGCATCATGATGGATGGAACAAACCATTTGAAGGACTTGATGAAATTCAACTAAAAATGGCATAGATTTGGGTTTGATAAATTGGAATGATTATGGGGGACATGTTCCACTAAGTGTACTAGCTGGACTTAGTTAAACTATTGATACACAAAGTTGATATTTCTATCACACCAGTTCAAGATCTCTGCATTCAACATTTGGGAAAAGTATTTTTTAATAACCTTAATCTCTAGATTTGGAAACTCCTCACTACCCTATAATGATCTAATCTAATCCTATGTTATTATAGGAAAGTAAATTCCAAAAAAATAAACATTTAATATAAGAGTGTGAGAGATTAAAAGTAAATGCATGAAAATTAAATACAACCAATACCCATAGCATAAACAGTGTATAATTAATTGCACTAAATTAATAAATAGCAATAGTTAGAATAAATCTTAGATGCATGCTCAAATTGGAAAATATGACTAATATGCACATGTAGGGAATCACCACTCACACATACACATAAGAAGAGGTCCAACCAATTGGGACACAATCCTATATAAATACCAAGTATGATTTTCCATTAATTAAAAAAGAGATTACATTTAGAGACTGTAGCTTTAGCCTTTCCCAAAATCACCAAAATATGTTTATAGTGATATCTAGGATATTATATATAGTAATGGATTTACATTGTGTCTTCAAATTACTAAAATAATGATAATTTAGAGCTTGAAAATTTGTAGTTCAATAAATCACCAATTGCATCACTTAGCCATTTATTGTTGCAATTTATCCCAAAATTTCCAAAACTATTGTCTCCTCCATACTCATTTTTGGGGTGGAAAATTAAAGGTAATACCTTGTGAAGTGTCCAAAAACCCATGCACCTTTAATAGAAATATAATTGCAAATCAATGAAATGCAAACTAACTATGAATAATAAGAGAATGTAATTGTAACATCATGATAAAACAAGAAAAGATATGGAGGTGGGTCCATTTTATTGATAACAACTTGTTCTTTCAAAAATACGATTACAATTGCATCCCCTTGAGGGAGGTTATCATTTTGATACAATAGATACAATAAATAACTAAGAAGATTTGATTCTCTTCTCAAAATAGATCTGGTGCACTTTTGGGGTTCTCTCGCACCCATGAACTATCTCGAGTAGGGTTTCTTTGTGACCTCCTCGAGGGGTGATGGTGTCCATATCTTGCACTCTTTCCTTCCTGTAGAAACTTGAAACCTTCACACAAGAAAGAAAATGTGGTTAATAGCATGTGCAAATGAAAATACAAAATGAAGGTGATAAATAACCAAAATTTGATGACTGCAAATAGGAAATGAGATCTAACTATGCTAAGTTATGAAATAAGAAAACTGTTAAAAACTATTTATGCAAAGAAACCTGGAAAATAAATCTGAACCTATGGGCTGCCCCTGTGGGATGGCTATACCTACGTGCCATCTATTTGAAATATGGCTTCTAATTTGTTAGTGATTTTTCTATAGTCAATGCAAGGGCAACTCCTGGGCTCGACCTGTGGTGTTTTTAGCAAATTGGTGCATTATTGTAGTGGCTTGATGGGTTTGGATCAGTCTCTAAAGTGTATATGTGAAGTCAAAAAAAGAAGGAAACATGCACCTCTATCCCTTGGAGTAGTCCAAAAATATGGCCTTCTTAGGGAATTGAGGTAATCACACTTTGATCTTTACGAAAGCTGTTGGATCTCTGATCCAAATTTGGTAGCTCTTCATTGCTCAAAATCTGAAAGCTTTGTATATCTTTGAATGAGGAATGGGTGCTATTATAGACTTTCCAAGTGGAGGCTAATAATGGAAAAAGCACCCTGCATGAAAAGCAGAGAGGCAATTTGCATTAAAAAAAGCAGATGCTTATCTATGGAATTCCATGTAATTGTTCCTTTTTTTTTTTAATTTTAAATTAAATATTTGATGTGCACATGCTTTTCTTAATTTTAAATTAAATATATTATTTAATTTAAGTGTATGATGTACATATGTTTTTTTAATCTTAAATTAAATATATTATTTAATTTAAGTATATGATGTGCAATATGTTTTTTTTTTTTAAATTAAATATGTTATTTAATTTAAGTGCATGATGTGCATATGCTTTTTTTAATCTTAAATTAAATATATTATTTAATTTAAGTATATGATGTGCAATATGTTTTTTAATTTTAAATTAAATATATTATTTAATTTAAGTGTATGATGTGCATATGTTTTTTTTATTTTTAAATTAAATATATTATTTAATTTAAGTGTATGATGTGCATATGCTTTTTATTTTTAAATTAAATATATTATTTAATTTAAGTATATGATGTGCATATTTTTTTTAATTTTAAATTAAATATATTATTTAATTTAAGTATGCACGTTTGGTTTAGAGGAGATTTTTAAATCTATCAAGTACCCTATCAAGCTAGATAATACTGAAGAGACTATGATAGCTAAGGCATGGAATTTAGAACCTATTAGTGGTGGAGAGGAAAATGTTCAGGTTAGAACAGATGTAAAATGGCAACCACCTCAAGATGACTCGTTGAAGTTAAATTTTGATGAGGCATCCAAAGGTAACCCATGTAAGGCTAGAGCAGGAACAATTTTGAGGGATAATTAGGGTAGATTTGTGGGGCATCCTACAAGTTTTTAGAAACTACTACTAGTGATAAATCTAAAGTTAATGCTTTGCATCTGGGTGCAAAGCTAGCCAAAGATCTAGGTGCTAAAAAAATTATATTTGAAGGAGACTCCTTGAATATTATCAATATTTTAAAAAATGAGGAAGAAGCTAATTGACAAATTGATTACATTGTGCTAGATATTAGAGAGATTGTAAAGCATTTTGAAGAAGTTGATTTTGTTAATGTCTATAGAGAAGATAACAAACCAAAATACTGGATGGCAAAATTTGGTGTCATTAAAGAAGAGGATACGAGATGGATCCCACCTGGGGTGGTCCATGAGGACTTCAAAAATTTCACAATGGAGGACTGTAGCTTATTGGTGTTTAGGATGGATACTATGTGTCTTACGTCCAAGGGATCTCTGGTTATTTTCCCTTGGCAGTTGTCTAATTGATGGGCTGAATTTATGTTGTAAAAGGGTTCAGGCCCTTTCAAAATCTTGTTTTTAGTGGAAGGGGTAATTTTCCCATGGAAATGGGCAAGTGTTTGCATAGCCTAGGTAACAATTAATTAAATATTTAATAAATTAATTAATTAATACTTTGGGTAAGTTATTTAATTTAATATTAATTAGTTTAATTAATATTAATATTCTAATACCCACATGTTGTAGGTGAGTTGGAGAGGGTAGGTAAATCCTCCAAGAGAGGTCCTTGGTTCGAATCTCCACCCTACCAAACACACATCAGGTACCCAAAATCTAGTTGATAATGTTGGTGCGGTTAGGATCGGGTGCGACTCCCAAGTGATTTTTATGGTGTAGAACCCCCTGGTCGTGGTTTCTCAGACCAAGGCAGCCCCACAAGGGATTTTTTGCTATAAAAATATATATTAATATTCTAATTAATTGTGATTAATTAATTATTATTTTATATGCTTGATTTTGGTATTGCCTGTTTAAGTGGTGAAAACCACTGTTTTGGTCCTAGGGCTTCCCAAGGTGGGTCATATGGTCTTTAGGGAGTCCATATAGGTAGTATCCTCAATATGACGTGTTTTAGGTATCTACAGATGCCCCTTTTTGGGATGCATTGTGTGAAAACACAACACGGAGCAAAAATAGATGACCTAGAGTCAAATTGAGGGTTGATGATGTTCATTGATCTTATCAATGTTAAATACCCCAATCATGAAAAGAGTACATTTTTGAACCATTACTTTTGATAAGTTGAGGAACTTTATTTTAGTAAATATTTCAACCAGGATTACGAATTTGAGGTATACTTGACCTTGGCATACTTTTCATTCATGGGGAGACACTATGGGTCTATGAGCCTCCATGTTGCACGAATGCCAAGAATTTGTTTAATTGAAATTTTTGCTTTTGCCCCAGCAAATAGGGAAGTGTATGATAGTCTTTGGCAATGATTCTTAAAAAAATGTGACTTGCATGACTAAGTATTTGATTATTGATTTTATTATGAATTTTGTGATGTAATGACTACCCCCTCAAGCGATGAGTCGCTTGACCAAGATGATTTGATTTAGGTATTCTAGTACTGTTATGACAGTTTAGAGGGCTCATGCCTCATTACAAATTTGATTTTGACCCATTTTATTATTTTTTTGGGTGAGTGATATTATGGTAATTTGTTCATCCTACCGAATTGCATGGACAACCAATCATTGTAATCATCGGGTTTATAGAGTAAATCACTAGATATGAGATTCACTCAATTTTTTTAGATTTTTATGTGACCAAAGGGGTTAGGTACCTTTGGATCCTTTTGAATGTGACCAAAAGGAATTGGGTACCTATTGGCATTTTTGCCACATTATTTTGATTGTTGATTATTCCTGCATAAGATGTTGAAGTTCTCACTCCTTTACAGGTTTTGATGCAAAAAAAGCTAAGTCTGAATACTGTCGAAATATCACAACAAAAAGCAGCATGGAGGGCACAGTTTCAAAACCGTCATGATATCGTGACATGTCACGTTATCACGGGTCTGTTGAGGAGAGAGAATTTAAAAGCAAAGGTGTCACAAAATCGTGACCTGTCACAGTTTCACGGCGTAAAATGCAGAAAAGGGCTAAGCAGCAAAGTTGTCACGATTTCACGACGTGTTCCAAAATTGCGATCAAAATTGTCAATGAAGACAGCGCAGCAAAACCATCGTGATATCACGACATGTCGCGTTTTTGTGACTTACAATGGCCATGGAGTATAGTGAGAGAAAAGGTCACGAAATCATGACATAACTAAGCAAAGGGCATTGACAATAAACTTTGTAGCGATATCACGACAGAATAATGAACAAGGCACAAAATGCGAAAGACGTCATGAAATCATGATGTGTTGCATGGTCGCGGCAAATTGGAAACAAAAAGCATAAGGCATGAAAGGCATCATGATTTTGCGACATTTGTGGAGATGAAGTCCAGTAACATGGAAACGTCACGATTTCGTGACATATTGGGGCGGAAGGACCAAGTGCAAAAAATTGTAGCGATTTCGTGACATGTCACATTTTTGCGAAGAGGAAGCAAAGAGGCAGCCAGATTGTACGGAATGTCACGATTTTATGACATGACAAATTTTCATGATCAAAAGCAGTAAAGTCCAAGGAGATAGAACCTGTCGCGATTTCGCGACATGATGGAGATTAACGAACCACTTGAGGCAAGAGTGTCATGTTTTCATGGGTTAGAAGCAGGACCATACAGGGTGGATGAAAATTGTCATGAAATCATGATATGTCAGATTTTTGTGACTTAAAAGAGAAGATTGAGCAGCATGCAGATAGTGTAGCGATTTCGTGACTTTTTTAGTTTTCGTGACCCAGATATAAAACAAATATGTCGATGGGAGAACGTAGCGAAAGCGCGACTTGTCTTGTTTTCGCGACGTATAAGTGAGACACAGCCAAAAGAGAGAAAAGTGTAGTGAAATCATGCCTTGTCACATTTTTGTGGTTTGAAGCAGCGAAGAGAACAACATGGATGAAGAACGTCATGAAATTGTGCCTTGTCACATTTTCATGGAAACAGAGTGGAGAAAGAGCAGAATGGTACGAAACATAACGATTTTGCGACGTGTCACGTTTTCACGAGCTAAGGTAGAGAAGGAGACAAAGGAGCCGAATACATCACGATTTCATGACATGGATGGTTTTCATGGTTCCAAAGTGACAAAGTGTATGAAGTAGAAATACGTCACGATTTCATGACATGTTACGTTTTCGCGACCTGTTACAGTTTTGTGTCAGAAAGCAGTTCAAACGGCCTGATGAATTTTTGTGATTTCCAACGATTAAAAACACTCTAGAATTAAATTTTTTGTTGCTTTCCAATGCGAGCAAGGTAGAAGAATGTGTCCAAGCCACCAGAATTAAAGACTTCCATTATTCAAAGCTGCTGTTCATGATTTTTCTAACGATTCAAGCATGTTTCAAGAACAACCATTTAATAAAGACGACCGACTCCTTGTTTCATTCAATTTCTGGTTTCTCTGAGGTTGGTTTAAGGGGATCATTTCCTTGTTTCTATTGCACATTTTGTAGATCTCGAGGAAGTTCATTGCATATTTTTAATGTTGTAAAGAAGGAAGACTTCTATATAAATCAATGTAGATCTCAGAAAGAGGGATCGAGAGTTTGAGAGACATGTTGCATGAAAACATTCAAGTTCTTTGCATAAATAAGAGATATTTGGCCTCTGATTTTGCAAGCGTCATTCTAATGATTTCCTTCTATTTCATGCATTTCTCAGTTATGCTTGTCTTTATAATCTACTGTTAGATTTAAATTCTGCATCTGAGTTTGAATACTACAAATAAGGAAGTGTGTTCTGGAATGCAATCCTGAAGGTTGTCTACGTAAGGTCGTAAGTGGATTATGCTGTATTTTATTATTATATGTTGTTCATATGCTTGAGGTTAAATTCTTGCTGAGTTTCTTTCCCCGATCATATAAATTCAGCCTTAGCCATATTTCCCATCTCTTTCCGTAATTTCCCATTTCTTTCTGTATATTTCCAATTCCTTTCCTACAAATTTAGTCTTAATCAAGCTTAGAAATAGTAAGGGAACCAGCCCTCTCTGGATATTGGTCTGGGAGACATTTCTTTCTCCCAGCATTTCAATGTTGGTCGGGTCTAGGGTGCATAGACATAGAAAATCCTTTCCTATGGCAGATTCGTGACCAACAGTTTTTGGCACGCTCGGTGGGATAGACTGTTTCTGTCCCAAAGATCCATAATCGGTGAGACTAATTGTTTTATTGTTTAACACCCGGAGGTATCAAGATTTTTATGAGCTGTCTTAACCTCATAGTGAAGATTTGTAAGTTCATCTAGCGACTCTACTGAGCTGAAGATCCAAATTTCTTGATTGTAGATGCCTACATTTTAAAGCTAAAAGAAGATAATGGCGAGGGTATGTTGTCCTAGATGGGATGATCCTGGCCCTCTGAATCTCAAAATTCGGCACGAGATTCCCAACAGTGCCCTGAAAGCCCTAAAAAAATACAATGGCACCTAGGGAATGGCTCGAGAGCATGTTAAATATATTTTTGCTTTGTCAACCCTACATGATATAGTTCATGAAGATGTTATGATCAAACTTCTAGTTTTGTCTTTGCAAGGAAGGGCGTTACAGTGGTACATACTACTCAGGCGTCAAAGCATCAGCTCATGGGATGACTTAGCGGGAGCGCTAATCAGAATATTCGATGAGGATCTCTTTAACAACTCTCAGGATCCCTTTCAATTTTTCATGTATATCACAAGAGCACCTCTAGAGAGCATCACAGACTCTAATGTTCAATTCAGTAGGAGTTGGAAGAGAATTCCAGAGATGATCCGACCAACACCCACCTAAGCCCACTTCTTCTATGTTTGAGCTTTCCATCTGGACATAAGACTCCTATTGCTGCAATCAGGCGAACGTAGATTCCCTCAAATCTTTGAGGAAGCATGACAAGCAGAGCAGCTTTTGCTCCTATCAAGAAAATTACCGTGGGGAGAAGCTCCATTACCTTATCCGATAGTCACCACTCCTGTCTACCCTATGCAGTATTCATCATGGCAGATCCCACATACTGTGTAGAGGCCTAAAATGCAGTTGTGTGGAACTCAAGGGGTAGATTTTGTCCAAAGCCAACGATGGGAATATGCAAGTACTTTCCCAGCAATGAACAATATGGTTGCTTGCAATGTCTATCAG
Organism: Wollemia nobilis; assembly: GCA_028583015.1. Lineage (NCBI taxonomy): Eukaryota > Viridiplantae > Streptophyta > Pinopsida > Araucariales > Araucariaceae > Wollemia > Wollemia nobilis. The sequence continues at coordinate 3,659,652 of JAQPPZ010016675.1, forward strand.
GAGATGGGCCAAGGAGAGAAATAGATTCAAGTTCCAGAACTTGGGAACAAAGATGGCATAACCGTGTAGAACACTTAAGTATTTAGCTAAAAGTTGTTGAGCATGCCTCATCAAAAGGTTGAGTATGAGGAGATCTTGGGAGCAGATTTCTTGTCAGAAAGGTTCTGTGATCACACCAAAATATTGGAGGAACCTGTCCTCAGTCCACAACCAGGGAACCATTCGAGATGGTGGTATTGGCTTCAGCCATTATTGCAGCTGGTACCTATAGGAGCCCTTCATGTGGCAAATCTCTTTGCTACATTATTTTTCGATTGTGTGGGTACTGGCATGCAGGATAACTTGCCCATGTCTGCAAAATGGAGAACTTTAGGAAGAGGTCATCCCAATTTCAAGGACCGACTCAAGTATGATCAGATCTGGTTGGGACACTGCAGATTTATTGAATAACCCCTTGAGACTGGGTTTGTGGTGGCAACATGCCAATCATGTCGTAAACTATTGTATATAGCAAAAAAAAAAAAAGAAAAAAAAAAGTATTGTTTTCCTCTGTCAACTTTGGCTCTTTTTGCATGTGAGCCCGCAGGTACGTATTTCTTTCTTTTTTCTTCTTCCTTCCCAGTAGTTAGTGGCTTCCTCTTTATTTCTTCCTTTCCCCTCTTCATTCCCTTCTTCTCCTACTCCTTTTTCTTTTGCAAGTAATCAAGCCACTGTTGTTGTTTCTTTTTTCCTTTCTGATATTCCCGTTTCTTCTTTTCCTTTTTCTTCTAACTTCATTTTTGTTTTAGCATTTATCCACAGTTCATCCTGCATTTTTCATATCTTCCACTTCCATTCTATTATTCCATTCACTTCCATATCCCTTTCATAGCAGCTGGTAGCATAGAAGCACTTTTTGACTGTATCTATCACATCACTCCCTCCATTCCATTATTCCATCATTTACCATTTCCATTCCATAGTCCTCACTCCACTTATTTCATTCATTTTTGTTTTGCAACCCCTGGTGCTTTCATGGAGATTCTTTTACAACACCTGGTCAGCTAAGCCAAATACAGATTCCTTGAGTTTTTAGTAATTCAACAAGAGTTGTTGCAGCAGTCCACCGAGATGTACCCCATCAGCCAGATTTTTGTTCTCAGTTTTTCTTGACTCTGTTGCCCAATGGATTCAGGCCTGGGATTCGTGCATACAACAAAATTGTATACCCCACGAGCCACCAAGAATGTTGGCATTTTTGCCACATTATTTTTATTGTTGATTATTCCTACATAAGATGTTGAAGTTCTCACTCCTTTATAGGTTTTGATGCAAAAAAAAGCTAAGTCCGAAGACTATCGCGATATCACGACAAAAAGTAGCATGGAGGGCACAGTTTCAAAACCATCACGATATCGCGACATGTCGTGTTATCATGGGTCTATTGAGGAGAGAGAAGTTAAAAGCAAAGGTGTCACGAAATCATGACCTGTCATAGTTTCATGGCGCAAAATGTAGAAAAGGGCTAAGCAACAAAGTTTTCACGATTTCGCGACGTGTTCCAAAATCGCGATCAAAATGGTCAATGGAGACGGCACAACAAAATCGTCACGATATCGTGACATGTCACATTTTTGCAACTTACAATGGCCATGGAGTATAGTGAGAGAAAAGGTCATGAAATCACGACATAACTAAGCAAAGGGCATTGACAATAAACTTTGTAGCGATATCGCGACAGAATAATGAACAAGGCACAAAAGGCGAAAGACGTCACGAAATCATGACGTGTTGCGTGGTCACGGAAAAGTGAAAACAAAAAGCATAAGGCATGAAAGGCATCATGATTTCACGACATTTATGGAGATGAAGTCCAATAACATGGAAACATCACGATTTTGTGACATATTGGGGCGAAAGGACCAAGTGCAGAAAATTGTAGCGATTTCGTGACATGTTGCGTTTTTGCGAATAGGAAGCAAAGAGGCAGCCAAATTGTACAAAATGTCGTGATTTCATGACATGATGAATTTTCACGATCAAAAGCAGTAAAGTCCAAGGAGATAGAACCTATCGCGATTTCGCGACATGATGGAGATTAACGAACCACTTGAGGCAAGAGTGTCATGTTTTTGCGGGTTAGAAGCAGGACCGTACAGGGTGGATGAAAATTGTCGTGAAATCATGATATGTCAGATTTTTGTGACTTAGAAGAGAAGATTGAGCAACGTGGAGATAGTGTAGTGATTTCATGACTTATTTATTTTTTGTGACCCAGAGATAAAACAAAGATGCCGATGGGAGAACGTAGCGAAAGCGCAACTTGTCTTGTTTTCACGACGTACAAGTGAGACATAGCCAAAAGAGAGAAAAGTGTAGAGAAATCATGACTTGTCATGTTTTCATAGTTTTAAGTAGCGAAGAGGATAGCATGGATGAAGAACGTCATGAAATCGTGCCTTATCGCATTTTCACAGAAACAGAGCAGAGAAAGAGCAGAATGGTACGAAACGTCACGATTTTGCGACGCGTCGTGTTTTCATGAGCTAAGGTAGCGAAGGAGACAAAGGAGCAGAATACGTCATGATTTTGTGACATGGATGGTTTTCATGGTTCCAAAGTGACAAAGTGTATGAAGCAAAAATACGTCGTGATTTTACGACATGTTGCATTTTCATGACCTGTTATAGTTTTGCGCTAGAAAGCAGTTCAAACGGCTTGATGAAGTTTTGCGATTTCCAATGATTAAAAGCACTCTAGAATTAAATGTTTTGCTACTTTCCAATGCGATCAAGGTAGAATAACATGTCCAAGCCACCAGAATTAAAGACTTCCATTATTCAAAGCTGTTGTTCATGATTTTTCTAATGGTTCAAGCATGTTTCAAGAACGACCATTTAATGAAGACGATCGACTCCTTGTTTTATTCAATTTCTGGTTTCTCCGAGGCTGGTTTAAGGGGATCATTTCCTTGTTTTCGTTGCACATTTTTTAGATCTCAAGGAAGTTCCTTGCATATTTTTAATGTTGTAAAGAAGCAAGACTTCTATATAAATCAATGTAGATCTCAGAAAGAGGGATCGGGAGTTTGAGAGACATGTTGCATGAAAACATTCAAGTTCTTTGCGTAAATAAGAGATATTTGGCCTCTGATTTTGCAAGCGTCTTTCTAATGATTTCCTTCTATTTCATGCATTTCTTAGTTATGCTCATCTTTCTAATCTGTTGTTAGATTTCAATTCTACATCTGAGTTTGAATATCGCAAATAAGGAAGTGAGTTCTAGAATGCAATCTTGAAGGTTGTCTGCGCAAGGTCGTAAGTGGATTATGTTGTATTTTATTATTATATGTTGTTCATATGCTTGAGGTTAAATTCTTGTTGAGTTTCTTTCCCCGATCATATAAATTCAGCCTTAGCCATATTTCCCATCTCTTTCCGTAATTTCCCATTTATTTCTGTATATTTCCAATTCCTTTCCTGCAACTTTAGTCTTAATCAAGCTTAGAAATAGTAAGGGAACCAGCCCTCTATGGATATTGGTCTGGGAGACATTTATTTCTCCAAGCCTTTCAATGTTGGCCGGGTCTAGGGTGCATAGACATAGAAAATCCTTTCCTGTGGCAGATTCGTGACCAACAGTACCTTTGGAGCCTTTAATGTTGACCAAAGGGCTTAAGTGCCTTGGGAGCTTTTAAATGTTGACCAAAGGGCTTAAGTGCCTTTGGGGCTTTTAATGTTGACCAAATGGCTTAAGTGCCTTTGGGGCTTTTAAAAATTGACTAGAGGGCCTAAGTGCCTTTGGTTTTTTTTCTAAATGTTTACCAAAGGGCTTAAGTGGTTTTTTTTTTAATGTTGACCAAAGAGCTTAAGTGCCTTTGGATATTTTTTAAATGTTGACCAAAGGGCTTAAGTGCCTTTGGGACTTTTTAAGATGATATGATTAATGCAATTTTTATTTTTATTTTTATATTTATATGATGAAACATAATAAATGAATCTATGATGCAAAGCAACCTAAATGTAAGCACCACAAATTATATAAAATTCATAAATCAAAATGTTAACCATTTCATAAAATTCATACATTTGAAAGCCAACCGTATGTAATATGATAAATATGTATATGATGGATGGGCGATCGATAAGATGCTACGAGAGAACCATATGGTTTTCATGAGACTCAAACACCCTAGTTGACCAGTCAAAAGATGTAAACTAACTATACATGACTCTATAAGATAAAATTCTACTAGAAATACCTAGATATTCAATATCCCTATGCGTGCATAGTGATTTCATTAATATGAAGCATATGACTCCCTCATTGTTAGGCAGGTTTCATTCAACTCATTTTTGTAATGAGGATCACCTCATGGTCATCCTTATCCTAATTTTGGACATAGTTGGACTTGACTACGAGGCAATACAAACCACCAAAAGCTAGCTCATCTGCAAGCTAACATTGGTCTTTACAAATAAGGTTGCTAATGTGATAGACATATCACTGTGCGTAAGACTCCTTCATTGCTAGGTGAGTTTTATTCAACCCATGACTGTAATGGAGATTTACCCATGAATTTATAATAAGGATTCTAGGGATTCAAACTCATTACCCCCTTATTTTATTTTAATTTATTTTATTGGAGATTCTTGATCATTTTTTATGAGTAGCAAGGGAATTTATTTGCTTTAGTGGTGAAAACCACTCTTTTTTCAAGGGATACTTGATCTTTTATGGGTAGCAAGGGATTTTATTGCGTTGGGTAGGGGGATATTGTATTTTTATCAATTCTCAACATCCTAGACCATGCACATAATAGGATGAACAAGGGAGATATTTCACTTAAGGGGAAAGGACTACTTTGTAGTTTCATCTTTCCTTATGCAAAACTTGGATTTTAAATGTGTGAAATTTTGTTTGGGAATTTTGAGATATGCAAGGTTCTATCAAAGCAAGATCCTACATTCAAAAATCAATATATATTTCTACACAATTTGAAAGGAAAACTAGGAATGGTTGAATGAACGAAAACCCTAGTGAACATCCTATAGCAACTTATCGGTTGTGTTAAAAAACATAGTTACTCACAAAAGAGGAATGTGGATGGTATGATGTTTGTGATGTGGGGGTTTTCCTTATGGTCTTTTATAAAATAAAAGGTGTATATAAAATAGTTAGTGGTCATATAAACATCATTGTTAATGGTCATCTAATATCTACCCTATCTTATGAGGACCTCGTAATAAGAAAAACCTCATAAAAAAATTGAAAAGGATGATGATGGATAAAGTTGACTAAGAAGGATGATAGGTATACAAGCGTGGTGCTAGAACCTAGTATGAAAGAAAAAAACTGGTCCTAATACTAATGTAATGAAGGAATGTTCCTAATACAACTAGTTAATGAATGCAATGATGTGAAATGCATGATGAATGCAATGCAAATACAATATTTTTTATGTTTTTTTTTAATTTTATATTGTTTTATTGATTTTTAATTTCTTTGAATGTTTTTTTTATCGGACCAAAGGGCTTAACTACCTTTGGGGATTTTTGTGAATTGACCAAAGGGATTAATTGCCTTTGGGACTTTTATGAATTGACCAAAGGGTTTAAATGCCTTTGGAGCTTTTTGTGAAGTGGTATTTACACATTAAATACCCGCATGTGGAGAATGTTGAGAGGTCCAGGCTCCTAAAAACCCTAAAGAGGTGCTAAACTATACATCCCACACCCTATCTTTTGTGTGATGATAAAGGAGCCTAACTAGTTTTTCATGAATGTTTTCTTACAAGTGTGGTGGCAAGTTGGAGTTTTTTATTTTATTTTATTTAAGCACAAGGTGTCCAACCTTAAAGTCCCTAAGATGGAATTTCATATCATAAGCTTGCTTAAGGAAATATTGATAAACATGAAGTTTCTTGAGAGTATTAACACATCATTCATAAAAAAGGATCAACTAATAAAGGTGATCTTATCATGCAGTATCCTCATCGATGAACTCTTGGAGTGATATGAACAATGAAGGAATATCTAATTCTAAGGGCATAATAGCCTCGACGCCATTTAAAAATGAAAAAGGAGTTGCCCCAGTGGACATACTAATGCTAGTTTTGTAAGACCATAATGCTAGAGGTAGTTGAAGATACCAATATTTATGATTATATTTGATAATTTTCTTAAGGATAGCAATGACTATTTTGTTTAATGCCTCTATTTATCCATTGGCCTATGGATAATAGGACGTAGAAAAATTATGTTGAATATTATACTTCATAATCAAAGCTTGCACATATTTATTCTTGAATGAAGATCCATTATCCAAGATAATATTGGATGAAATACCAAAATGACATGATATTATGGAGGATAAACTCCACAATTCTTGGTCCAATCATAGTGGTAAGAGGGATTGCTTCCACCCATTTGATAAAATACTTTGTGGTCATTAAGATAAACATGTGATGGCCTAATTATGGGGGTAATATTTTCCTAATTTAATCAAAGCCCCACTATAAAATAGGCCATACCGAATGAATCGGTTGCAAGACCTAAGAAGGTACATGTAAAATATTAGCATGATGTTGACATTTGATGCACTTCTTGAAATAAGTGTAATAATATTTCTTCATAGTAGGACAATAATAGCCCATTTAGAGGATGCACTTGGTGATAGTCATACCACTAAAATGGCCATCACAAGTACCATAATGAGCTTGCAAAACTACCCAAGCAAATTTATGGAGCTCTAGAAAATGAAGGAGAAGACCATTGTAGTCTCAACGATACAAGATGTCTTCTAGAAAGACATATTTTATCACTTTTTTCTTGAATGTTCATTTGGTGACATGTGACAATCTCAAAGGGATATTACCAAGCTTCAAGAAATCCTTGAGTTGGTTGATCCAATCTTAACAATGCCGAGTATCGACTGAATGAATCATCTTGCATGAAATTTGATTTGGATATAACCTTAAGATAAATCATTGTGTTGTTCTCAAAAGGACCATGTGGGGTCAAATATCCCCAAGAAGCATTTGTCAGAAAGTTATGTATGTGAGAGAACCATTCTGGGTATGGCTCAATCTGAATTATGTGGACAGCTTCATTATCTTTAGAAGCCTCACATGAAATCTTTGATTGTGAAAGCATTTTGACATGAGTGGTTGTAATGTCATCTGAAGGGTTCTGTAGAATTAAGGATCCCAAAGAAGCCATGTCATCTAAAAAATGATTAGATGTATGAGGGATTACCTCGATGTTATACCATTCAAGTTTAGCTAAAATGTTATTCACAAGGGCTTTATAAGACTAAAATATTGGACACCTACATTGATAGATCTCTTTGACTTGATTGAAAATGAGCAAGAAATCACCAAATATATTTAACTTTTTGATTTTTATGGTGATAGCTACTTGAAGTCCCAAAAGGAGGGCCTCATATTTACCATTGTTATTGGTGCAAGGAAAATCAAGTTTGAATGATAGGTTTATATGAACCCCTTATGGTGTGAAGAACATGATTCTTGCACCACCCCCTTGCTCCCATTTGGAACCATCAAAGAAAATATCAACTTGATTTTCTAGTTCTTCTATTCAGGTGAGTTGGATATTACAAAGATTGCATCATCAAGTAACTCGATGGTAAGAGGCTGATTGTCTTGAAGAGGATCCTCAACTAATTAATCAACAATTACTTGATCTTTGATAGATTTTTGGCTTATAAATTCAAGGTTAAATTCTATCAACAACATGATCCAATTTATGATATGACTATTATGATATATCTGAATCATCATGTACTACAAAGGGTTTTCCTTAGATATGACATATGTGGTTTAATTGAGCATGTAATGGCACAAATTCTTAGTGGAAAATACCATTGCTAGGAAAAGCTTCTTAATGTATCCATATTTAAGCTTGTAGCTCACCAGGGTGTGACTGATGTAATAAACAACTTGTTCCTTATGTGCTTCATTCTTTTGGGCCAACATGGTCCCTAAAGCAAATTCAGTAGCTAAAATATATAGCAAAATGGTGCACTTAGTTGATCTGGAGCTAAAACTAGTGGGGATGCCAAGTATTATTTGATTTTATTGAAGGCTTTTTAACTTTTATCATCCCATTTGAATGGAATCCCCTTATGTAATAGTCAATTCATGGGTTGACATTTATTTGACAATTGTGCTATAAATTTTTTGATGGATGCTACCTTTTCTTGTAACCTATGAAGCTACTTAAGGTTGGTAGGGGGAAGCATGTCGAGTATCACCTTGAATTTGATGGCATCAAATTCGATGCCTCACTTGGAGATTATAAAACCCAAGCATTTTCTAGATGTAACTACAAAGACACAGTTCTTGGGGTTAAGTCTAAAATTATGTGTGATGAGGTGATAAAATATCTTCCTAAGGACATCTACATGCTCGTGATGCAATAGAGATTTAGCTAGTAAATCATCTATGCAATCCTCTAGGATCTTATACATGTAGTCATGGAAAATGTATGTCATGACCTGCTGATATGTGGCACCAATATTTTTGAAACCAAATGGCATGACTTTGTAACAGAATGTCCCCCAAGGTGTGGTAAAATCTATTTTGGGTTGATATTCAATATTGACCTGAATCTGATTGTAGCCTAAAAAACCATCCATGAGGGATAACATTTCATGTATTGCAGTTACTTCGACTAGAGCATCAATGTTAGGAAGTTTGAATTTATCCTTAGGAGTCACTTTGTTGAGATATTAAAAATCTATGCATATGTGAATCCTCCAATTGGGTTTTCTTACGGGTACCATGTTGGAGATCCAATCAAGATAATCGATGGGTTGGATGAATCATGCATCTAGCAATTTTTGAAGTTCATATTTAACCATTAATGTAATGGATGGATGCATCTTTCTAATATTTTGCTTGAACGGTTTAAGTTTTGGATCAAGCATCAAATTATGCACTACCAAACTTGGGTCAAGACCCGACATTTCCTTATTTGACCAAGAAAATATTTCTCTTTTCTTTTAAGAGAGATGTGATAATGGCTTGTTCCTCTAGGGATAGACTGAGTTCCAACTTGATAATTCTAGGAACTATGGTCTTGATACTAATATGAACATCAATTATTTTCTCAATTAACATGTGGGATCCCTCCTCGAGCTAATGAGGTATAGGGATCAAATGGATATCATCAGCTAGACTTGGGGAATCTATCTCATCATCAAGCTCAATATCAACTTAACACACATCTTCGAATGACCCTTGGAAGAAATGAAATAGTTGTACCATCTCTTCATAAGGGAAGAAATATATGGGCGATGGTGGAATCATGGTGTGATCAAAATCAATGTCCTCATGGTTGAGGTGTAAAGGTTTTGAAGGATCATTGGGATTACAAAGAGGAATATTCAGTTCAATGGAAACCATATTGATGGATGGTGGATGGTTTTCAATCTTGGATGGGAAGGGCCTACCATAGATGGGTGATATCACATGCACTAGAGGTGGTTGAGGTAGGGGTAGAATGACTATATGGGACCTAGGAGGAGCTAAGATGACTGGATATTATAGTGGTAGTAGCTACCACAAAATGGGCATCCCCATAGAGAAAAAATGAAGGTAGAATTCCTCATGATCATCAATAGGTACAATAATAGTTGTTGCATCCTCTAATCTATCTGAAGTAATGTATATTACATTAGACTCATGGTAAGAAGAATCAATAGACATGTCATCCTGATCTTGAGTGGATCCACCACCCTCTTCAAGCCAATCATTCTCAAGGTCATTGGCTAGGTCATGCCCTTCTTGCTCTCTGATATCTTCTTCTGTAACAAATATCTAACCACTAATATGCTCTTGATTAGAGGATAAGCAATATTTTGTGTGAATATGATCACTAATCCACAACATGTGGGTAGGGTCTAAATATGCCAAGTCTAACTCATCCTTTAACTCTTCGAAAACCTCACTAACAGATTGAGGAGGCTGTCAACTATGGAAAGGATCTAGGTAGACAAGTTTTGTCTCATCCCCATTCTCTTTTGATGTCTCATTGAGAGAGTCAGGAAGCTGGAAAAAAACTACTATAATAGGGATATGGTCTCCTAACAAATAAAAATAGCCTAGGTCGATGTAATCATTCTCATTGATCTATTTTCCAAAGCTTAAGGTTAGCATAGGAGGGAATCTAAAAGGAGTTCATCTGGCATATGTACGGAATATCCTAGGCCAAATTTTTCTATAGGGAGTTGATACTATGGTTGGTAAGGCATTCAAATACCCTATTCATACTAGCCAAGACCATTCTTATGCCAATGGTAGTAATGAAAATATCGCAGGAAAACATTTCCTAAAAGTGGAGAGTTTGGTCGATGTTATCCATAGGCTCTGAGTAAGCCTACTATTAATAGTTACCACCAGGTGAGGTGGTGAACCTAGGATAGGATTTTTTTATGGCACGAGTTGTGACATGGAAGGAATGTTTATTGGAGCTATAGGTGGTGCAACTTGATTTGGTTACCTCCTATTCTACATCACAATATTGATCATCCCTATAAACCCGTGCATGGGTAGGGCTGTATGGATTTCATTTACCTATCAAATTTTATCTGTGGGTACCTCATGTGTAGGCAGTGGATCCTTAAAGATGCCCATCTATTGGTTGTTGGCTATGAGAGGATTATTAATTTGAAGTTTGTTCACATTTAGCATATCCTGTACTATGTTCTTAAATGTGATACATGATTGAATGTCATGTCCATTTATCCAATGATAAGTATAGCACTGGTCCTATCAATACCTCTTGGGCTTTAGCCTATTAGGATATAAGGAGTGGATATCTGGAAATTTTATAACCTCAGGCTCACATAATCGATTAAAGAGTGATTTCAAAGAATCAAAAAATGGTGTATAAGTGAGAGGTTGATGGTGTTGTTTATTTTGTTCTTGATTTTATTGAGGCTAATTATACTACACAGGAGGAGGTTGGGCCTGATAATTATATTGTTGTGGTGGATTTGGCTTTGTGGGCCCTAGAACATTTAAGATAACTTGATTAACTACTGCAGGTTTATGTTGAGCATGGTTGTATTTTGGGTTTTGTTTCCATCCCTTATTTCAAAGTTTAAGTTTTCCTTCTGGAATTTTGATAGATCCAAAGCTTTCTCGAAGATCTGATATTGTTGGAGTTGTAATAAAAATGAGATCTATTTTGAACAACACTACATAAATAAGTGAGTGAGATATATTATAAGAAAGACAAATGGTAAATTTGACATGACCACTCACCACCTATTTCCATAGTCCAAGATTGGTTCCTCATCAAATTGTCAAATATGGTAAAATTCAGTCAAGGTAGCTTTCTTCTTAATTTTGAATGCAAAGCATTCTAGGAATGCATTGGTAAATTGTTCAAAGCTATGCATGTTGTGCCTTGGAAGATGATTGAACCACTCTATATCTAGGCTCGAGAGCATTATCATGAAGGTTCTTAGCAACAAGGCATCATTATATTGAAGTTGAAAGCATAAGTTCATGAAACTGGTGACATGCTCTTGTGCATCATCATCTCCTTTGAACTTTTCTAATTTGAGAATTTCAAAATGATTCGGGTATGGGGAGATTGGATTTAAGTATGTAGTAATTTGTTACAAAGTTGACTTAATGTGGGCATCTTGTAACCCATTCCCAAAGCTTATTTTTCCAGTGATTGAATGCACTCAGTGAGCACCTTGTAAGATTTGAAAGAAATAATTTTATCTTCTCGTCTTTACTCTTAAGGAAGGGAAGGTGGAAGATGCCTAATAGGGTGAGGTGGTTGATTATGATAATAAACCATGTCTTCATAATGTGACTTAGGGTATCCCTGATCTTGATATTTTATGCCTAAGTCCTCATAGGCTTCCTACTCTTGTTGAGCATTATTGGTTTGATGTTGTAGAGTCCTATGGTATTGAGGGGGTGCATGTGGAGGATGGTTCTAATTGGGTCTAGGTGGTAGTATTTTTTTATGTGCCATGCACCTTTGCAGGATTTGTTGCCCATGTGTGTTGGTGTGGGAACTACCTCTTGCATATATTTTTGTAACTTTTCCTTTTATAGCAGTTATTGGTACACCCTATCTTCCCAGAGTCTCTTCTAGCTTAGCTGAAATTGTTCATCCAAGCACTATATATCCAATCATAGTTGGTTTAGCATCAATTTTTTCTCATCATTATTTCTAAGGGCTTTCTCTAGTTGGTTAGCATTATGGGACCGATTTACCCTCATATTAATACGAACTTTGGCCTATTTTGCAACTCCAAAAGGGTTGGCTATCCATTTACCATGATCAAGGGAAGTCATGTTCACTTGATATTTAGGCTTATAAGTAAGCTCGATGTATTCAGGTGGTGCAAAAGTACAACATGCTTGCATAAAATACTCTTCTTAAGGAGTATGGAGGTGATAAAAATCCCTCTCCTTCTCATTAACTAGGATTGTGCAAGCCGACATAGGTGTTTGAATAGGATGGCAAGTGTCATACCTATCTAAAAAGGTATATTGTTGACTCATCCATGGATGGTCTAGAGGAGTGGCATTGCCATCCAACCTCATCCATGGTGTATATTCTTGGTCATTTTGTTCCTGGTGTATAGGGTGAGCCAAAATGTGAATTTGCAGCATAACCCTACTAGGACCTTCCCTGTGCTATAGGGTTTGTCTATGATGAGCACGAGAAGTACATTGACTATGGATATCATCATTGAAATCATACCTAGGAGCATCATATACATCTCTAATGGGTATTTCCTCTAATTTAGACTCTCTATAGTAATCGGGATGCCAATTTGGAAGGGCCATATCCTTAGAATTGATGCGAAGGTGTTCAATGCCTCTTTGAAAATATTCTATAGCACTATCCCTTGATTGGGGTTGGTTGCATGTAGTTACCATGGTTTTTTTTACCTCAATAAAACAACAAGTAAACACAAAATCAAATAGTGTGGTTATCTCTTTTAAATTTTAGATGTGAAATCCTAAACTGTTTGGTGTGTTGCTCTTTTTTTCTCATTTGTGTGTTTAATTTTTGTTTATAATAATACTTAATTTAATGGTTTTTACCTAGATTATCACACACACTAAATTTATGATGAAATCTAAGTTTTGAAACCCACCAAGGCTTGGTGATGAAATCCAAACCTGATAAGGGAGTCAAGGTCCTACCAGTCCTCACCCAGTTCATCATGGTCAGTGATACACCCTCCAAAGAGGAATGTGTGCTATATTACATGAATACAATGGTTATTAGACAAGCCTTGGTCAAAATAGGGTAGAAAATAACAATATGCAAGCCAACAAGGTGGATATGAAACCCACCATCACTGGTCTTGATTAATGGTTGGTGATGAAGTCCAGCTCATTAATGTTTAAGATGTGTCATGGTGTGTGGGGGTTCTTTTTATTTTTATGCAAAGAAAAATAAATCACAGAGCACTCTATGAATTTTTACTACTGCATAAATAACACTTCATATTCCTACATAAAAATGATGTTTAACTTTTGTAGAACCTTACATGATCAGCTTGGGGTCAGGTAGCAAGCAAATAGTACAATATGAGTCAGAAAGGGGGTCGTATCAGATAGAAAAAAATTCAAACATGGGCCATATTGCACAAATATGGTCATAAATAGATGCCATCCCATTAAGGGACGATTGTAGATAGGTACCGTCTGGACTAGAGGTAGTCACAGACAGAGAGCCTGAAACCTATGATTTTTCCTATATTTTTTTTTAACTTAAAATTTTCTACAAATTTTGTTCAAAAACACTGAGAAATAGATTAGGTACTTACGATAAAAGCCTATGTTTTATGAAGATCCTCCTATCTACTTTTTCTATTTTCTAATCTGAGGCTTGTAACCTGCAAACAAAAAAAATAGAAAGTAATTAGTAGAATAAATAAAAATAAGGGACTAGGTCCCACCATGATCGCCACTGAAGTGTCCAAAAACCTGTGCATATTTAATAGAAATATAATTGCAAATCAATGAAATGCAAATTAATTATGAATAATAAGAGCATGTAATTGTAACATCATGATAAAACAAGAAAAGATATAGAGGCGGGTCCATTTTATGCAAGAACCTTGATGTTCTTGAGTAAATTTGATAAATAATTTAATATAAAATGTAATCATAGGCCACTTAAAGGTGGCTCCCTTATAATAACTTTGTCGCTATAGTGGGATCCCTCCTTAGAATCTATGCTTATTATTCTTCTTTTGGTATGATTTGTGTGAATGGCCAACCTAATAAATATATATACCCTAAAGCTATGTTGGTGAATATATGCGATGGTTCACTTTATGAGTTAATAATATAATAATTAAATGATTAATAATACTAACTAATACTAACTAATAATGTTAGGATGGAGGATCCTAACATTTTATTGATAATAACTTATTATTTCAAAAATATGGTTACAATCACATCCCCTTGAGGGATTTTATCATTCGATACAATAGATACAATAAATAACTAAGAAGATTTGATTCTCTTCTCAAAATAGATCTGGTGCACTTTTGGGGTTCTCTCGCACCCACAAACCATCTTGAGCAAGGTTTCTTTGTGACCTCCTCGAGGGGTGATGGTGTCCATATCTTGCACTCTTTCCTTCCTGTAGAAACCTGAAACCTACACACAAGAAAGCAAACATGGTTAATAGCATGTGTGGATGAAAATGAGAAATGAAGGTGATAAATAACCAAAATCTAATGACTGCATACAGGAAATGAGATCTAACTATGCTAAGTTATGAAATAAGAAAACTATTAAAAACTATTTATGCAAAGAAACTAGAAACAAATCTAAACCTAGGGGTCATCCCTATGTGGGATGGTTGTAATTGTAGGCCATATCTATAAGAGATGACCACTAATCTGTTAGTTTTTTTTATATAGTCAATGCAAAGGTGACTCTTGGGTTTGACCTGTGGTGTTTTTGGAAGATTGGTGCATTTTTGTAGTGGCTTGACAGGTCTAGATCAGTATTTGAAGCATATATGTAAATTCAAATAGAAGAAGGAAACATGCACCTCTATCCCTTGGAGTAGTCCAATGACATGGTCTTAGGAAATTGAGGTAATCACACTTTGATCTTTATGAAAACTATTGGATCTCTGATCAAAATCCAGTAGCACTTTGTTGCTCGAAATCTAAAAGCTTTGTATATCTTTGAATGAGGGGTGGGTGCTATTATATAGACTTCTTGGGTGGAAGCTAATAATGGAAAAAGCACCCTGCATGAAAAAGCAGAGAGGCAGTCCACATTAAAAAAAGCAGATGCTTATCTATGGAATTCCATGTAATTGTTATTTTTTTAATTTAAATATTTATTTAATTTAAATATATGATGTGCACATGCTTTTCTTAATTTTAAATTAAATATATTATTTAATTTAAGTATATGATGTGCATATGCTTTTTTTAATTTTAAATTAAATATATTATTTAATTTAAGTGTATGATGTGCATATGCTTTTTAATTTTAAATTAAATATATTATTTAATTTAAGTGTATTATGTGCATATGATTTTTTAATTTTAAATTAAATATATTATTTAATTTAAGTATATGATGTGCATATGTTTTTTAATTTTAAATTAAATATATTATTTAATTTAAGTATGCACGTTTGGTTTATTTTTAGATTTTAAATTAAATATATGGATGACATGGAAGGGGAATGTTCCCATGGAAAGGGGTAAGTGGTTGTGTAGCCTAGGTAATAATTAATTAATTAATACTTTGGGTAAATGATTTAATTTAATATTAATTAGTTTAATTAATATTAATATACTAATTAATTACGATTAATTAATTAGTATTTTATATGCTTGATTTTGGTATTGCCCGTTTAAGTGGTGAAAACCATTGTTTTGGCCCTAGGGCTGCCCAAGGTGGGTCATATGGTCTTTAGGGAGTCCATATAGGTAGTCTCCTAAATATAACATGTTTTAGGTCTCTACATCTTGTATTACATGCATATAAAGAGGATACAATTTTATAAAAATTGTTAGTGAGTCACCCATAGTAACTATGTATCCAATGAATTTCTATACATCTTTAGGATTATGAGATATTAAAAGTTGTTAACAATTTCTAGCTTATTTGGATTGAGTTTGATGCATTCAATTACTAGAGGTGTCTTAACATGATTATATTATCATTATATTGAATGTTTCATGGATCAAGAAAATATTTGTGCTCTAGCACCTTTGAAGTGCATTCTTAGAAGTAACAAAAGCTTTTCCAAATAGCTATCAATAGAACATGAAGTCATACATATAGATATCTACATAGTCACCTACTAATTCTATAAAGATATTGATGAGTCTTTCTCTTTAGAAGTGTTTATTCATAAAATTATCTGATATAATTTATGCACCCAAAAAATCATATTTCAATATAGAAAGGGAATCCAATAAATCCCTCATATTTGGGTTAGTGGGATAGGTCCTGACTAAACTAATTAAACTAACATAATCTAAAAATATATGTATAAAATAGGATGTGATAAAATAAAATAAAATCCAAATGATCAAATATGATCTTTTGATCATGACAATGTGAGTGTTGATCTAGTTGAAATATTTAGAAGGAACCAAATAAATTTAGTGTGACTATACCTATGAATGCCCTATAGAAAATAAGTGTTAGGACTAAGAAGATATTGAAATCTAGAGCCATAAGAAACATACATCCATAAATAAAGAGATCAAAAGACACAATTGTTAAGTTTTGAGGATATATGCAATGGGAGAAATCAAACACAGATCCTAACAGGATGCAATAAATATGGAAGAAAGTGAGTCTGCAATATGACTAAAATATGCTATAAATAGAAATGATAAAATTACAATGTAGTATGAAGGAAATGGACACTCCATTACTATGATATAAAGAGCTACATGGTACTCCATATGGGAGTACCACTATCTACTACACTGCACTAGATAAGAACTTGACTTGAAATCTAATCTACCACTATGAGACCCTTTATATATGAAGATTGATTCATTGGCCAACACTCTACATATATGTACAAGGGGACACCTTGCACATTGCCACTTGTGCATTTATTACATTACTTGAAGTAACTAGCTAACTTCCCCCTAGAGTAATCTCCTACTCTAACTATGTACCTAAGGTGGTACATTTACATGATCCAAATAATGTAATATTCTCTAACTCTAACACCTCCCTATATTATATTATTTGGATATTGAATATTTCAATCTTCAATATGGATATTTGTCTTTAGTATGGTCTTTGATTTGATTAGGTATGTCTTTAGCTACTTCGATCTTCATATTTTAGCTTCTTATCCTTTACAATATTCTATTATTTGATATCAGATGTCTTTTATAAACTAGTGATCTCATAATTTGGAATGTCTGAAGTGGATCAGAATTGACCCATATTTTCTCCTTTGGATTTTTGTATGACCTATCTCTTTGACCTTCATAAGCATCAAAATTGATCTCATTGTTAGTAGATCCTTTTGAAATAAGATTTTGAAGGTAGCAATCTATTATTTGTAGTAAAATTTCTTCATGGCTTTTATAATACTTGTATTTATAGTAGCAGAAGAAAGATGAGTGATTTTTCCCTTCACAATATTTGCATGGATGGAAATTCCAACAATTGATCTTATCATGATCGTATTGATTGCAATAGGTGCACATCAGATATATCCTGACTATTTTGTAGTCTATCTTGGGGATATCATGTTTATCAATATATTTGATTAGATCTTTAAACCATATGTGCACAATTGGAGCTATTCCATTTTTACTTCTTTTTATGATGTCTTCTTGATATATTTATTTTTCTTCCTTTTGGATTTTTGTGTTTTTATTGATATCATCAATTTTATTAGAATCTATTTTTTTGTAGCTATTTGTTTCAGAACTTATTTCCCATCTTATTGATTCTTCCTTTCCTTTTGTACTTTCCTGATTATTATCCATTGTATTACCAATTATGATTTTAATCCATATTGGTATTTTTCTCATTCCACTTTTAAGTGTATTGCTTAATGAACTGGTAGACATATTTAGCTTCTTGGATTAGAGTATATAGTACTTTGATAGAGCTTGTATCTTATGAGATAAAATCTTCTAATTGGTCTACCTTATAACTCCCTAGTTATGATCTAAATTTGATAGTACCTTTTAGTGCTTAGGTTTTGTATGCTTCCTTATATATCTCTAGTTAAGAGATTTGATTTAGTGGAATCCTTGAAAAATTATAGGCACCTTATGATTCCCAAGTGGATTGAGTACTTGAATGAATGCTATTATTATCAAGTTTTGTAGGATACCTTATGTCTCCCTAGTAATTTTAGATATGTTGAATGATAGATAAAGTGCTTTTGATAATAGTAGTTCAATCTAGAGTTGATTTTGTAAAGTTTGTTAAATAGAAAATATCAACTTATTTTACACCTTATTTATCCTATTGAACTTAAGCACTTTCTATTTTAATGAGGTTCTATTTGTTGGAATTATTTTATCCCTTTAATGTAAGTTTGAGATAAGTATAGCAATTAGTTTCCAACTCTTTATTTTCCCTTATAGAACCTTCTTTTATAGCTTATGGCAAGCCGGGATTCACACCACAAATTCAAAGTAGAATCACAGTAACTTTCATTAAATTTCTTAACACAGTCATACAATAATTTTTCCAGGCTTACAGTCTCTCTTCCCCAATCCCGACTTCACCATCCGTCCCTATTACAAAATTTTGGGTTTTATCGAGGCCCCGATCCTCTAGGCAATTAATGCCTGCCTAACAAGATTCAAATTCGAACTTTCCCCCCCTTTTCGGGGTTTTCAAAATTTTGATCATAAATGGGCCATCTGCCCGATCTACCAAGAGTCCTACATTAATGGTCTTCCTTACTCTGCAACCGCTGCCCTGGGTTAGACTGCTCTTCTGCATCGATGTTTTGTTCAAATCTCCATCCTTCGAACTGCTGTATTGATTGATTTTAACCTTACCATACGTGGCCGTCAACTCCACTTAAATTTACGCGGCAGCTTTCGTGTCCCATTCTGGTCCCTTTTTCTTCACTGGCTGAGTTGTCTCATTACACGTGGCAGCCATGTGTCAAATCCGGCCTTGTATGGCCGTCTGCGTGTTTGTCTCGGGCTGCCTTCCTTTGGCCGTGATATCGCGACATGTCACGATTTCGTGACCCAACCACTGCTTCGCCTTCTTTCGATCCAAATTGTCGCGATATCGTGACGTCGTGATATCGCGACGTCGCGATATCGCGACCTAACCACCTCCGCAACTTGGTTCCACGGTGCCTTGCACTTTCTAACCACTTTCGTGCCTTAGACCCACTGTGCCACGTGGCGACTTCACATTAGCCGCGATATCGCGACCTGTCGCGATATCACGACAGAACCTTCCTCCTCTGCAAAGTTTAATAGAACGTCGCGATATCGCGACGTCGCGATATCGCGACGTCGCGATATCGCGACAACTGAAGCCCTTTACTTTTGCAAAGTGAGACCGTCGCGATATCGCGACCCTTCCCCTCCTTGCCTTTTAAAACCATTCCAAACCAAAGCCGCTTCCACAAAACCTTCCCCACTTCGTAAAATCAACAAGTTAAAAGGTACTGAACATAAAAAGAAAATTGAAGATGCAAGATTGCTCTACCGCTTCCGGATGCTCCTGCATCAGACACCCGGGGTAATTAAAGAAAAGTGATCCTCACTTTTGGGTTGTTAGAGGAAGACCCAGGCGGTCAACCTCCGTTTTAGACAACCAAGTTGCATCTTCAATTGGTCTGCCCCTCCACTTGATCAAATACTCAGTGTACTGTCTATTCCTGGTCCTTATGCCTTCACGGGTATCCAATACTGCTTTGGCTTCATTTGTGCTTGGAGTAGATGCTGGAAACTGCCATAATTTTGAACTTTGCACTTCTGTACCTTCTCCCTCATGATATTCCACTAAATCTGAAATATTAAAAATAGGTGAAATATCAAGCCAACTCGGCAATTCTACTTCATATGCATTTCCTGATTCTCGCTTTCCCAGTATCTTACATGGCCCAAACTTTTTCATCTTCAATTTATTATAAGTCTTGGCAGGAAATCTCTCTTTCCTGAGATGCACCATAACCTCATCTCCAACTTTGAAGTCCTTGTACCGCCGCTTTCGGTCTGCCTTTGTCTTATATTGACTGTTCATTTTTGTAATTTGTCTTCTTACTTCCTCATGCAGACTTTTCATATGCTCTGCAAATTCCTCTGCCTCGGCACTACATTTTTCTCTTCTGTCCAACTTTCTTAGTTCAGACACATTCCTCGGGCTGTTTCCATATACTATACGGAACGGAGATTTATTTGTGCTTTTATTAACTGAACTGTTATATGCAAACTCTGCCTGTGGTAAGACCAAATCCCATCCCTTGGGTTGATCCACTATCAAACATCTCAGTAAATTGCCCAGGCTCCTATTGACCACCTCCGTTTGCCCATCTGTTTGTGGATGGTATGCTGAACTGAATTTCAGGTCTGTCTTCAATTTCTTCCACAGAGTTCTCCAGAAATACCCAACGAACTTGGTATCTCTGTCTGAAACTATACTTCTTGGTAGACCGTGAAGTCGTACCACTTCCTTGAAGAACAACCCAGCAATGTGAACTGCATCACTTGTCTTTTGGCGGGGGAATGAAATGTGCCATTTTGGAGAACCGATCAACCACCACAAATACTGAGTCATTTCCCCTCTGTGTTCTCGGCAATCCAAGAATAAAATCCAGGCTTATGTCCTCCCATGGTCTCTCAGGCACAGGTAATGGCTGGTACAGCCCTGTATTTTGTTTTACACCCTTTGCCATCTGGCATATTCTGCAACCTTGTACAAACTTCCGCACATCTTGCTGAAGTTGTGGCCAGTAGTAATTTTCCTCAACCAAGGCAATGGTCTTATCCCGACCAAAATGCCCAGCCAATCCTCCGTTGTGCTTCTCTTTGATTAAATTCTCCCGCATGGAACTTCTGGGAATGCACAACTTACTACCCTTGAACAACATTCCGTCTTGGATTAAGAAATCCAACCATTTTGTTCTATCCATAGTAATAGGTATCGAGCAAGCCTTCCAGGCTTCTGCAAAATCCGGATCTGCAGGGTACAGACCCTT
The DNA here is from genome assembly GCA_028583015.1 of Wollemia nobilis. Classification (NCBI taxonomy): domain Eukaryota; kingdom Viridiplantae; phylum Streptophyta; class Pinopsida; order Araucariales; family Araucariaceae; genus Wollemia; species Wollemia nobilis. The sequence goes on from JAQPPZ010016675.1 coordinate 3,680,843, forward strand.
CAGTTCTTCAAATCCCACTACTTCTACTGTCAACCTAGTCAGCAAAGTCTGCCTTCTGCTTAAGGCATCTGCAACTCTGTTTGACTTCCCACTTCTGTGTTTCAGCACAAAGGTATAACTTTGGAGGAACTCCACCCATTTCATGTGCCTTTGGTTCAGTTTTGTCTGACTGTTAATGTATTGCAAAGCATGATGGTCAGTAAACAGTACAAACTCCTTTGGTAATAAATAATGTCTCCACTTCTTCAGGGCCTGAACTATAGCATAAAATTCTTGATCATAGACTGAATACTTTTTTCGAGCATCATTTAACTTCTCGCTGAAATAAGCAATTGGCTTGCCTCCTTGACTCAGTACAGCCCCTATTGCACTGCCACTGGCATCACAGTCCACCTGAAATACCTTGTTGAAGTCTGGAAGTGCCAAAATAGGCTGCTCTGTAACTTTTCTCTTTAATGTATCAAAGCTCCTTTCAGCCCCTGATGTCCATTTGAACTCCTTTTTATCTCCCCTCATTGTCTCTGTGAGAGGTGCACAAATACTGCTGAAGTTCTTTATGAACTTCCTATAAAAACTGGCCAGACCATGGAATGACCTCACTTCTGTTGTGCTCTTTGGAGTAGGCCATTCAATGATGGCTCTCACCTTTTGGGGTCCATCTTCAGACCTTCTGCTGAGATTACAAACCCCAAGTATACCAATTCCTTCTTGACAAAATTACACTTTTTCAAATTTATTAATAACTGTTCTTCTCGTAGCTTTTCAAAAACCCTCTGATATGCATCAGGTGTTCCTCCGAGGTTCTGCTGAATATCAATATATCATCTAAATAAACAATAACAAACTTTCCCAGAAATTCTTTCGGTACTTCATTCATCGGCCGCATGAAGGTACTTGGTGCATTGGACGAGTCCAAAGGGCATGACCAACCACTCAAACAGGCCTTCTCTTGTCTTGAAGGCTGTCTTCCATTCATCTCCCTCTCGGATACGGATCGATGATAGCCACTTTTCGGGTCAATCTTTGTGAAGTACTCGGCTCCACTTAAACGAGTCCATGATATCATCCATTCTTGGTAACGAGAATCTGTACTTAATAGTAATTTTGTTGATGGCCCGTGAATCTGTACACATCCTCCATTCCCCATCCTTCTTTGGCGCCAGCACTGCAGGTACTGTGCATGGACTCAAACTTTCCCGAATCAATCCCTTTTCTAATAATTCTTGGACCTGTCTATTTAATTCCTCAGTCTCTACAGGTGTCATCCTGTGTGCAGCTTTATTTGGCAGGCTTGATCCTGGTATTAAATCTATATGATGGCTAATTTTTCTCACGGGGGGTAAGCCCTCGGGTACATTGTCGGACACAATGTCCGGAAATTCCTCCGAGCAGATTTAGAACTTCTGTTGGGGTATCCTGGCATTCCTTCCCCCTAACTCTAGGGATTATTGCATAACATAAATGTTCATGCTTTAACCCGTTCAGAAACTCTCTTCCCTCAACTAAACAGACTCTGGAAATATTACATACCTTTTCATCTGCATCCTTCAAGGGCTTTAGTTTATGGCGTACACCATTCTTTGTCAATGAGTAGGTGTTGGCACGGCCATCATGTATTGCACTCCGGTCAAGCTGCCAGGGTCTCCCCAGCAACATGTGGCAAGCATCCATGGGCAAGATGTCACACAGGACCTCATCACAATAATTTCCAATGTTAAATTTAATAGAACACTGCTCGTTGACCAAAGCTCTGTGGTCCTTTTGTAACCATGCGACCCGGTATGGGTGTGGGTGCTTCTTCCTTTCTAACTGTAACTTTGTAACCATTTCCTCAGAAACCAGGTTATCCGTGCTACCATTATCAATAATGATATTGCAAACCTTGCCCGCACATTTACATCTAGTGCGGAATAAACTTTTCCTCTGGTCTGTGTCCTTCTCCTCATTCAACAGGACTCTTCTTACAATCATTGTTTCTCCTCTCTCCGCTTCTTCGGAATGCTCAGATTTAGCATCCTCCTCTGCCACAGCAGCTCTGGCTGGGCCCTCAGGCCTCTTGTTTGTTCTTTCTCGGTGTTGTGGACATTCAAATGCCCGGTGTCCTTCTTCACCACAGTGGAAACATGTTCCACGAAATACTCCTCTTCCAAATCCTCGTCCAGATCCACCCCGTCCTCTTGGGTAGCTGTTCTGATCTCGGGGCTGATAAACATCTTCTTCTTTTTGTTCTTGGTTACTACTGGCTTCACCAGTCTTCTTCGGATCTTTGTACTTTTCCCCACTGGTCCTCCCACCAGTCCTTCCACCTCGGCCTCTTCCTCTTTGCTTGCCTTCAAACCGCCTGTTCAGCTTTTCTTCTACCTTCAAGGCAAATTGGTAAGCATCCTCAATGGTGTTTACTCGAACCAGGCTCAGTTCTTCCTGGATACCAAGCCTCAACCCATTAATGTAACGGGCCACCTTCTCTTTGTTTGCCTCTAAATGCCCTGTTCTAATAGAAATTTTGTAAAACTCTTCAGTGTACTCTTGGACGAGTTTTGTTTGTCTGTCTCAAGCTCTGCATTTTTCTTAGCGAGATCTAACTCGTAATCTGTCGGGATGAGCTGTCTTTTCAGCTTCTCCACCATTCTATCCCATCTCGTTATTCTCTCCTTCCCTTTTCTGTTCCTCTCCAACTGTATTCCTCTCCACCAAATGCTGGCATGACCCTTCAACTTAGTCTTAGCAAATCTGACCCGGTTAGGGTCCTCAACTTCCTCGTACTCGAAATATTCCTCTAAATCATTTATCCAGTCAATCACTTCTTCTGGATTTAGGTTTCCCGAGTATGTAGAAACCTCCATTTTAGGCTGCTTTCCAATCTGAGAGATGGCCTTATACAACCGGGCTTGAGCTGGATCCACGGCTTCTTCTTCTTCCTCAGATTGTTCTTCCTCTTCAACTTCGTCTTCACTTTCCTCATCCCCTCCGGGTTCGCGCCTTCTGCGTAACTCTGCTTGCAGGGCTTGAACCTGCCTTTGCAAGGCTCGGAAGTCTTCGGCCGGCACCACATCTCCTCCTCCGCCTCGGTTCCTTCGTGGAGGCATTATATTTCTCTTTTTTTTTTTTTTTTTAGAAAATCTTTCCACAGATCCTGGTGTAACTGCCTCCTTCTCCGGCGATCTGTTACACTCTCAGGAGCTCCCGCTCTGATACCACTTGATGGCAAGCCGGGATTCACACCACAAATTCAAAGTAGAATCACAGTAACTTTCATTAAATTTCTTAACACAGTCATACAATAATTTTTCCAGGCTTACAGTCTCTCTTCCCCAATCCCGACTTCACCATCCGTCCCTATTACAAAATTTTGGGTTTTATCGAGGCCCCGATCCTCTAGGCAATTAATGCCTACCTAACAAGATTCAAATTCGAACTTTCCCCCCCTTTCCGGGGTTTTCAAAATTTTGATCATAAATGGGCCATCTGCCCGATCTACCAAGAGTCCTACATTAATGGTCTTCCTTACTCTGCAACCGCTGCCCTGGGTTAGACTGCTCTTTTGCACCGATGTTTTGTTCAAATCTCCATCCTTCGAACTGCTGTATTGATTGATTTTAACCTTACCATACGTGGCCGTCAACTCCACTTAAATTTACGCGACAACTTTCGTGTCCCATTCTGGTCCCTTTTTCTTCACTGGTTGAGTTGTCTCATTACACGTGGCAGCCATGTGTCAAATCCGGCCTTGTATGGCCGTCTGCGTGTTTGTCTCGGGCTGCCTTCCTTTGGCCGTGATATCGCGACATGTCACGATTTCGTGACATGTCGCGATATCGTGACCCAACCACTGCTTCGCCTTCTTTCGATCCAAATTGTCGCGATATCGCGACGTCGCGATATCGCGACCTAACCACCTCCGCAACTTGGTTCCACGGTGCCTTGCACTTTCTAACCACTTTCGCGCCTTAGACCCACTGTGCCACGTGGCGACTTCACATTAGCCGCGATATCGCGACCTGTCGCGATATCGCGACAGAACCTTCCTCCTCTGCAAAGTTTAATAGAACGTCGCGATATCGCGACGTCGCGATATCGCGACGTCGCGATATCGCGACAACTGAAGCCCTTTACTTTTGCAAAGTGAGACCGTCGCGATTTCGTGACCCTTCCCCTCCTTGCCTTTTAAAACCATTCCAAACCAAAACTGCTTCACAAAACCTTCCCCACTTCGTAAAATCAACAAGTTAAAAGGTACTGAACATAAAAAGAAAATTGAAGATGCAAGATTGCTCTACCGCTTCCGGATGCTCCTGCATCAATAGCCTTTGATAATTTGATATTTTATGTTTCTAAATTCCAACTATCTATTTCGGTGTAGTATTCCTTATAACTCCCTAATATTGAATTTTAGAAAACAATGATATTTGCAATGTTAGATAATTAATATATCTAGGTAGGAATCCTTATTTCTCCTATGCTTTAGATTGCAAATATTAGGCTATATATATATATATTCCTTTTTTGATATTGCTTTTAAATGTGGTTGATTTCTCTTAATGTTTCAACCTTATATTATACCTTATATCTCCCTGTTAATGAAAGAAAATTAGAATAAGATGTAGTTTTACCTTTGTGATACCCAAAAATTCTATGTATCTGGCATTGTTTCTTATATGTATATGGCAACACTCTTAAGTGCAATTTTTACCATTATCTCCAATGTATGGGCGTAGCCTTCTTATTTACCTTAGATGACGGTTACTTTATTTGACTGCATTGCTTGGATGCTTGACCACTTTGACTGGGAGCATTCAATACTATTTTCCTTCTGCCACTATAATTCCAACATTGTTGTATAATTATACCATGATCTCAACTCCTTCTATTGCTATGAACTCAACTTTAAATGCATAAATTTGCCTTGACTTCACTTTCTTCAATGCTCAGTTTTACCTTGAATTTTCTCTCTACTACTTTCTCCAAGCTGGACACTTTAAATAGAATGTAATCTTCCTCATTTTGGACAAGTGGTGAATGGAATTTATGAGCTAGAATTCTTTCAACACTCATTCCAGGATAATGTATATGAACAACGTTTAGTAAAGACCTCTCTATTGTCCTTTTCATCCATGTACATGTAGATTTATTAATGGCCTTATATGGACTTTGATATTGCAGGTGAATGCTTACTTCTGGATGTTTTTATGTGGAGCAATGGTGTATTTTCACACCTCAGACCTTGAGCAATATGTACTCCTCGATGGTTTTCTTTTCTTGATTGAAATCTGCCCTTATACCTACTTGAATGATAGTCATTGCATTCTGTCCTTCTTGAATGGAAAATAATGGTGCTTGTATTAGATAGATTTTGCACCAATATAATGGGCCAAATGTATTTTCTTGAGATGTTTATTTTCTTTTAGTAATTCCTTTTGCTTGGTCAATTTAGTAAGAGTAAAACCAAGCTAATAATTTTAACCCTTCTGCACTTATTATTTTAATGAAACCTTAAGTACACTTTTAGATATAAGACTCTCCAAGTCTCGATTCTTAGCCCCTTGGATAATTTTAATGGTGGATTTCTTTTGGCCTCTCAATGCTGTATATTCTATGCACTAAATGGTATTTCTAGATACCTTGATAATATGTTGATTTTGTGCCCTTAGATAAAGACACACAATAATTCTTTGAGAGTAACTAGTTAGAGATCAACTAGTATAGTGCCAATGCACTTTTAATGGTAACAATAATATCACCTTATTGCTCCAGTAAATGAACTCTCAGAATAATTTTAGATGCACTTAATAATATCTATAACTTTTAAGAGTAATATATAATTTACCCTTAATGAATATTATACAACTTTTCACTACAATCAGTATTTTAGGATATAGTATTTTGTCATTTCTAGATAGAAAATAAGTAGATGTTAATAGACAACTCCTATTTAATGTGTAAAAAACCCTTAAAATGAATTTTCCCTTTTTGCACTTGAAGACTATGATGAAATCTATCTTTTTGCAACTTTAATCCAGATATGGTGCTTAAAGAAATTTGATAATGAATCCTAATTTGAATTTCAACTAATTGCATCCTAGTTTCTTACCTCTTTGATGGCTTCTAAAGTAGATGTAGATCTTGGTGTTTTTGATTCACCAAGTTGTCTTGCAATGGTTGAATTTGTACCTTCTTGTTGGTTGTCTAGAATAGCTTCCTACTTCACCAAACTATAGCCTTGAAATTTTTGTCTTGAGTCTTGGATTTGATGGCTTGATCCTTTCAATGATATCTACTTTTCTACTGTAGATTCATAGAACTCATTTCTCTAAACTATACCTCATTGATATAAGAGGTAATATCTAAATCTCCCATATTTGGTAAGCTTCTTCTATTTGAATCTTCCTTCAAGCTTCTTGTTGAATTTTGAATTCAAACAAGATATTCTTCTTCTCAAGATTTTGAATGTCTTGAGGTCTTCATAGGATTATTATTTTGAATTTGGCACTCCTTGCAAAATTCTTCTTCTTGTGGGCTTGTTGTTGGATGGTAAAAATTTTCCCAAGTCCTTCACTATTAGGAACTTCTCCTTGGTAGTGGATTTCTCCAATGAGTTATCCTAGGAACTCTTTTGATGATGCTTCTATGAACTCTGCAATAAGGCTCTCCAAGCCTTCTTCTTTTATTCCTTGAGACCTCTCCAAGGTATTTTATCTTGTAGCTTATTTGGTCTTCTAAATGAGACCTTTTCTTCAACCTTATGCTTATAGAAGTGCTGGTGATGAGATCTTCTTTTAGGATATCTGATTATGTTGCTCCTGGATTTGTACTGGACTCTCCTAGTCATTCTCTTTCTTCTAGGAATGGAATTTTATCAATGAGATCTACTTAGGATATCTTTAGCTTCTCTTGAAAGAAGTTTCTAATTAGTAAAGGATATCACCAATATCCTATTTCTTAGACTCTTCTTAGGAGTCTTCTTCAAAAATTCCTTTTTGGAGTTTTATTATGAATCAAGAATTCTTCTCTAACTCTTCTTTGGAGTGTTCTTTTGAATCAAGAATTTATCTTCTGAATTAGGAATTCTATTCTAACTCTTCTTTTAAGTGTTCTAAATATAGAATTTATCTTCTAACTCAAGAATTATTTTCTAACTCTTATTTGGAGTATTCTTCTGAATCAAGAATTTATCTTCTAAATCAATAATTATTTTTTGAAGTTTTCTTTAGAATTAAGGCTACTATGGCCTTCTACTTCTAGGCTACTCTGGCCTTTTCTTCTTCTAAAATTTGTAGGTATAAATATTGAATGGAGATCACCAATCTCATATCTCCTTCTCTGACTCAGCTTCTAGAGTATCTTATTCCTTGAGTATGCTATAATACTACTATGGTCTTTTATTTACTTCTATAATTTGCAAGATTGCATCTCTTGTAACGAGACATTTATTTGAGGTCTTTGAAATATTTAGTCTTCTCTTCATTGTTGCAAGTTCTAGAATAATTATTGAAGATATTCTTCCTAACTCTCTCATAGGAAGCTTCCCAAATTTTTGTTGAATCTCTTTTTCCTACAATAAGCTTGTTAGAAACTAGAATGAAAGAAATTACAAATATGGAGATAATAATCTTCACTAGTTGATTTGTCAATCTAGTGGTATGAATGTTGAATCCTAGTCTTCACAAGTTTTTCTACAACTCTGTGGAAAGACTCTAGCCAAATGTAATCTTAGAATTTTTGCAACTAAGATTTATTTCAGTTCTTACTTTTCTAATATTGTTGACTAATAAGGCTATTTTTATCTATAGATTCCTAATGGTAACTTTTGCATGCAGTGATGCACAATGATAGGTCTGATTTGTGAAGATGTAGGCCAATCAATAGTAATAGTAACTCTCCCTATTCCTCTTGACTTACTGGACTTCTCTTATGATGACTTTTGCAAGTGGTGGTACACTTTGGTGAGTTCAATTTCCAAAAATCCAAAGAGGAACTATGATGGATGTAGGCCCTCCTATCTCAATTCATCATGGCTCTGGTACCGCTGTTATATTTTGAGGATATATCCAATGGAAGAAATCTACCACAGGTCTTAACAAGATGCAAATATGGAAGAAAGTGAGTATGCAATATTACTAAAATATGCTATAAATAGAAATATTAAAATTATAATGTAGTATGGAGGAAATGGACATTCCATTACTATAAGCTAAAGAGCTACATGGTCCTCCATATGGAAGCACCACTATACTACAGTAAACTAAATAAGAATTTGACTTGATATCTAATCTACCACTATGAGGCTCTTTATATATGAATATGGATTCCTTGGACAAAACTCTACCTAGTTGTAGAAGGGGACACCTTGCACATTACCACTTGTGCATTTATTACATTGCTTGAAGTAACTAGCTAAATTCCCCCTAAAGTAATATCCTACTCTAACTATGTACCTAAGGTGGTACATTTACATTACCCAAATGATGTAATATGCTCTAATTCTAACAATTGATCTATAAAATCCATGTATAATATTTTCATTGAGTATTCTTAAATGAGCTCTTAGCTACTATTTATAGAAAAAATTTAATTTAATATTTAACCAAGATAAGAAATAATTCTACTCCATCAACTAAAATTAACTCAACCAGTTAAATTCCTTAACTTCAAGGTGATCTAGGTTTGAATCTTTCCATACAATATAGCCAATTGTGATAATACTAATATATGGTGATGATGTAATGTAGGTGGGGCCAATTTAAGTTTGATATAACCCATTTTAAAAAATAATTATACTTCTAGTAAAATTCTAACTTGGTAGTATATTTTGGCAAAATTGATGCTTAGCTATCAAAATTATTTCCAAACTCATTCTAAATTGTTTTGGTAGCTCCTATATTTTTACTACTTCCACCTAAAGATAAAAATTCATTTTGAAAGTTGTTACCTCAAACTTTGTGTGCCAAAATAACCGTATTCTATTATCTTGTATTAAGAGCGATTTGCTCTATAGAAGCACAACTATTCACTCTAGGGTCAAAGGGTAAATCATTTCCTTCTTGACTTAGCCATTTTTGTACATTGTAGCAAATCACAATTTTAGGAACATATCACACTTATCCTACCTTGGTCAAATTTGAAGTTGTGCCTTACCCATTCTCTACTATTATCTTCTTGACTAGTTTTTTAGTGGAATCACTTTAATTTCTACCTCCACTTCTTCCTACACTATTTCTTTTCTTATTGGAGTGTAATGGTAGTAATTGGACTTCTACATTTCTAGCAACTCACATGGATGCCAAGCTTCATTGGAAAAGAATCCTAGATTGTGCCTTTATTCTTGGGAATAGAATATTTAAAATTAGAATTGATTTATACCAAAAATAGAAAAATGTAGAACTACTATTTATCTTAGTTTGATGATAGTAATACCATTAGCACTTTCTAATAAACATCCAAAATTATTTTGATAGAATATAACATCGTGACATCACACACTAGATCTTCATATTGATCCTTAGGAAGGTCTTTTCTTTGATCTATTATCTTCACTTTCTCTAACAATATTTTAATTTAGACATCTTATCAAAAATATGCAGTGCAATACCCTTAGTTGACGTGTATATTTTAGCTTGTTATTATTCACTAACATTGACCACCTCTTTTGAAGTGATAAGATCCCATTTATTTGAGAAGAGATTAGGAAACTAAATTTACAACAATTGTTGTAACTCTTTCTTCATTTCTTCTATGGAATTATTCAAGGCTTCACATATGGCTTTGCATCCTTCTGGTTTTATATACCTATACAACACATTTTTTAGTTGGATAATCATTACCCTCTTGTTAGTAAGCCCAATAATTTCACCTAATATTTGGATGCCTTATACAACCATCATACCACTTTAGTATGTATTTCCATGGTTTTTTAGGATCTAGGCTACTACCTTCTAGTTCCTCCACATAATTTGCCATAAAAAAATAATCATCATCGCACATAATTGGAATATTTTTGGATAGATCCCAAAGATATGATTTTATCTTGATGAATTAATTTCTATAGGTGGAGAAATTCACTTCAATAATTGGAGTGTTTCACTCTCCCATCCCAGAGTGATTTGTTTATAAGTAGACCAAGTGGGAGAAGGATGCATAGAATTTGAGGAAGACCATTAGGAAAGTGATGTTTTTTTACTTTCATGGTGCATAAATCAAGTTATAAGGTTTCTAGGTGTGTTAGAGGTATAATTAGAGGCACATAACATTTAGAGGTGTATCATTTTTCTAAAAAAACCCTCAAATCTTTTCTTTTACTAGGAGTAATATTTTTTCAACCAAGATAAGTCAGGGGTGAATTCTTCCTATAAATAGGAGCCATGGGATTCACTGTAAAGATATTTAATCCTTCATAAAATAAAAGCTATAATTTATGAAACCCACATTATAACTACTCATTTTGAATAGTTAAGAGGTTGTGCAAGATATTTTTCTTTCAATTTGTGGCATTGACCTCCTAGATTATGGAATGTGTGATGATTATGTTATTGAATTTTTACAATCTTGTTATTTATATTTCACACATACAAGAATACTTAATCGTTATTCAATTTTATCATGTGTATATTGATCACACTCCCTCCTTACTACAATTATGATCATATTTTATTATCAATCTATCACATTCTAAAGTTCCAAATTTTTATTTTTGCCCTCTTGTTATATTTCACATATGCGAGAATACTTAGTTGTTATTTGATTTTCTCACGTGTTAATTGGTAACACACTCTTCTTGCTATGGTTATGAGCATATTTTATTTTTTATCTCTCTCACTCAAAACTTTCAAACTTTTACTTTCACGCATATAAATTTCTACATTTATTTTTTTTTATTTATATTTGATTAGATTAGATTTTGTGAGGATAGTTGGGATATAACCTAAATTTAAAGGTCAAAAGGGGTACACTCCCCTTCCAATTTAATGAAATGGAACTATGGATGCATAAGTTAGATATTTCCATAATTCAACATGATTTTAGGACACTCGATGAGACAAAGGGCTTGATTTCCATGATGAAATCAATCCTAGTCCTTTTTTGAAAACTAAATTTGCATATACTTTATTTTTTGCATATAATTTTTTAGGGTTTGTCCTCTATGATTATATTTTCCAATAAATGTAGGGACTAGATGGTTGGGACTATCATGCCTCATGCAGAGTGACACAACAAGGAAACTCTAAGAGCATGGGGTTCATCTCAATTGAGTGCCTTTTTGGGTTTATTTAACAAGGCTTACTCCTTTTAAGATATGATATTCAATTGAGGGGGCTCTATAGGTGACTTCCTATGGAAATCCTATTCCTATTTCTTACATCCCTTCCCTAGTCCTATCCCAGCTCCCTGTTCCTATCCCATCTTCCTTGACACTTCTTTTTCCCTTCCTTCTTGGTAGGATGGTGTTGCATATGATCTCTTTGGGGTGGGAGATCACTGATCCAATGTTCTACCCCTTTCATTGCCCTGTGGTGGGGTTTTCCTCTGGTTCTTGGATCCTAGGATGGTTTTGGGTTCTTCCCTAGGAGTTTTCTTGGGTTTCCTTGAAGTTTTTCAGTGGCGATGCTGAAGGCTATCTGGGATCTCTCGCTACATCCTTTCTATCCAAGCTTTATCATATACAACTGGGATACCTCATGACTCCTTACTCTTGGGTTCCTTGGGAAATTTACCATATTTTTTCTATAATGTGCTATTATGCCTTTACTACTTCCTCTATTGGTCTGGCATTCTTGAAGGCTTCCTTCTTCATTGCATGAGGACTTCATGGCTTGTGGAGTTCTTCAATATGCTGACCCAATTTCTAGGCCTATGATCCATTGCTTAAGGATTTCGTAGCCTAAGGAAATCCTCTAATGGTTGTTCCACATTTTAGGTTCACAAGGGACTTGATTTTTCTATAGCTTAAGTGATCCTATGGCATCCCTGGTTACTTATTATCCTTATCTTGGTAGGATTTACTGTAATATTAGATTCTCTGCTCCACCCTTTGATGCAGGGTGGTTTTTCTTCTTTTAGCTAGTTTTTCCCTGCATGGGAAGTTGATTCTATCATGTTTTTTGGTTTCTCTTGGGTGGTTTGGTGCCTAGTTTATTTTTCTACACTTGGGATGTTTCAAATTTCAAATTTAGGTGCCTATTTATTTTCCCGCCTGTGGGTAGTTTCAAATTTAATTTTAAGCAAGTTTTCCATTTTCTTCTACTGCCTTCTCCTTTCCTTCCTAGTGGGATTTTCAAAATTTTCTCTGTGTGAATTTCCTCACTTTCATCCTCATTGCTTTCCTATATTTGTTCCTCAAGGATCTCCTCAAGCCTTTCATAATTTCCATCCTTGGACTGTTCCTCTTGTATTTTGATGTAATCAAGATTTGGGATCCTTGATAAAAACTCACTTTTAATTCAACTTAACTTACCAAAAAAAAAGATATGATATTCAATTCACTTCCTACTTTATACAAATATAATTAGCTTCATGAAAAAGAGAAAGAGAAAAAACATATAGCAAAAAGAAAAAAAACAGTCCTAAGATAACAAGGGGTGATGTGCCAAGATCAGAATAAGATTCCTCTGAATAACAATGATACACATGAATGCATGAGTGTAATGCATCAAAAACTCAAAGGAGAACATTTCTTCCTCTAAATATGTTAAGCATGATTTGTATGTAAAGGAAATGAGACAAAAATCATCTTGTCATGGCCTCCAGTATACACACATAAACACACATACATACAAGAAATGGGATAGAAAGAAGCAAATAGTTATAATATCAAGTATATTTATATTTATGAATATTGAAAAATATAGATAATTTTAGAAGTGGGGGCTCAAAATCTTACCAAAAAAATCACTCAAGGTTCAAGCATTGCTATACAGAATAAAATAAAGAGAACATTATACAAATAGTTGATCCTTTACAATGCTAAAACAACTACTATTTATAGATACAATTGAGGGGATTTTTCCTCCAAAATTGATGTAGGAATTTTTTGGTCATACTCTTATGTTGCTTGCTTGATTATGTCATTGTAGTTATTTGAGGTCTCTAGATTTATAGCCATTACTTCTCAACTGTTAGATGCCCAACTAACATTCTTGGATTCTAAAATATAATCCCATAATTCCTTCTATAAGCACTTCTATCAAATTAGATGCCATGTCTTTGTATTTAGTAAATCACCTACTTTTATTGCCTTGTTGTGCTAAAGATATGTCAATGGGAAATATCTAACTTCATCTAATAATGACACATTAATTCAACTCATATATCTTTTTTTGGAGCTTGTGCATCATTAGTTATATTCAGATATGACCCTTCTTCTTCATTGGTCGCCTTCAAATTGTGCCTTGCTTCCTAAAGTGTTTCTTTTCCTTTTCCTTTCCTTATTTATTCTGATATGGATTGAACTTAATATTTATATATATAATCATAGGAATTTGTATTCACCTTCTTGCATTGGACCTTTGCAAACTTCTAAGGCTAGAATTTTATTGAAATTTTTTGTAGAAGGTTTCTTCCTTGTTGTCGATATTTTTGGTTTCTTTAGCTATCAAAAGATTTTACTTGTTGTGGCCTTGGAATTTTTCATACTCTCTCTCCTTGTAACTTTTAAAAGTTTTAACCTTTGGATAAATTTCCCTTTTTGTACCTTTCAAAACTCTTTTCCACTTTTTGTCTCTTCGGACTTCAAGGTCACATAAGTCATTAAAATTTCACCTTTATTTGTTGGTCAAATTTTTGAAAATTCTTGATCTTCAGATATTTGTGCTTCCCAAAATATTTTTGGCCATGCTCTCATTAGTGGAAACATAAATAGAATGGTCCATATGAACTCCATAATTTCCCTTATAGGTTTGAGATTTCTATCTTTGATTTCTACCAACGTTTTCTATCAACTTTTAATATTTTTTCAAGTTATTTTAAGGTAAATTTATCAAAAATATTGATTCAGACTATAGATGGTGATATTTTTCCCATTTATGGGATATTTTACTTGAATTAATCCCATATACCTCTTGTAAATCTACTATCATTAGGTATTTATCTCCTTCCTAAAGGAGTCATTGGTGTAGAGAAGCTTAATTAGATATCATCCTTGACTAAATGCAGTGGAGTAGATGTATCACAAGATATATTGGTGATGAGATCTTGCAAGTCTTCATCTATTACCCATAATTATTATTTTTTCCTCATTAGACTCTCCTAACGAATGCATCTTGTACATGTGGTAGAGATATGACAAATGAGGGCCAAGAGTCATGAACCTAAATAAATGTGGATGATATCAAATCTTGCTAGCTCATTCATAGTTGTTGTTTAGCTCCAACCTCCACCAATGGTAGAGCTATCTCAATTATCATTAAAAAGGCTCATGAGCTAATATCAATGATAGGGTCTAATTCAATTATGATTGAAAAAATTATGAGGGATTATTATGGGTTGTTGACTATTAATATTCAATAGTTAGTTTGACTACATAGCTTAAGGGTTTTTACATCCATATTTATTCTTTGGTGATAGCTTCTTAGTTATTCTTCGACATGAAATTCTTGGTGGTCAACAATGGTTTAAGGGCTTTTCATTTTGCACAATGGTTCTAATTCAATTTTAGTCACAATTACCTCTAGTGAGATTTTACTACAACTTGGGTAGCTCACAGGGGTATTCTACTTGTAGAAAGAGATGAACCCAAAAAAATAAGGCCTTATCTATTAGATATAGAGTCATTCAAAGGTGACTTTAGTGATAAATAAATGGTAAACTTGGCTCACACCATAATTTGATTTGATAAAGGATTCATGATAGTCTTTTATAGCATTCTTCCTAAATTAAAGGTAATTTCCCACATTAAATTATTCTTATATGAATTTATGCCTCTATATATTCCACATTTTTGTTTGATTTGGGCCTATCTTATTTTTGTCAAGGTGACATAAGAAGATCTTCATATTTTTTTTTAGCATTGGATTTGCATGATATAAAAGGGCATATCATCAACCTTTTGCATTAAATCCATAATACATGGAATTTATACTATCATTTCTTGGATAGTATTTAACTACTTGGTGATAATCCCTAGGATCCATTCCTCTTTAATGTGCCCAATGGTCCATCATCTTTTTACGGAATTATTTGATCATGTGACTATATCCTACTTGTATTGTTCCTATGACTCTCAATACAATGGCTTACATATCCTAGGATCTTGATTTGATGTCCAAATTTTGGTAATGCCTCTTTCTTTTGTGAGAGTAGAACCATATCTTTGAATCACAAGTCATTTTTCATTCCAAAAATTATCCTATAAAACAAAATTTTGGTGAGAGAAACAATATTTACCAAAATAGAGATATGCATCCCCCTTTCATCTCTTTATTATTTTAACTTAATTTTTTTAATTTTTTTTGTACATAACCCAATGAGGGTTAGGGCTTAGCTTCCACTGAGCCCTCAAACCATTCCTATGGATCCATATACCTTATGTGGGTCTAAATTTTAGACTTTAGTCATCCAATGATCAATTTGATCATCTAGAACAAATGAGTGTTTCATCAACCAAAACATCTTACTTGGACCATTCTTCTTATGATATCAAGATCTAATCAACCTTTAGCCTAGGTGTTAGTAAGTTTTCAACATGGTGTAAATAGATCAACTTGATCAGATTTTAAACTTGGCCTTGTATCGAGTCCACAAGACCATGATGGACCAATCTAGAGATAAATATCCTCCTAGCTTAGTAGTAAATTATCTGTATAGACAGATACCAAAATATGCCAGAAGATCAATTATTGCAATATCTTGAGTCAATAAAATTTGGATAAGCATTTAAAGTGAGTGAATGCTCTTCTACCATCTCCAATATTTGGATCATACTATCATAAATCTACACCACCATCTTATTCATGGGCTAATAATTGAGGTCTAGCATATCTACTACTTATTTTAGCATAATAGATGTTCTTGCCCCTAAATATATCATACAATTATGGACCAACTTATCCTTATAGATGAGACAAATAAAAAGTGGATGGTTTTAACTTGTTCACTTTGGGAGATGATATCTATAGAATCATAGGTGCCTCTTGTTGATTCTTATATTTTTATCCTTCCTCCAAGGCTTTCTTTAAATGCTATTTTTGTCTATGGATAGATAAGATATCCTAAATAGGCATCACTATGATGGTCTTATTTATATGATGAAAAATATTGAATGATAAAAAGGTGGTAGCATATGTTGGTAGTGGGAGCCTTGGCTTATATCTAGTTGGCTGATGAATCTTGGCTAGTTTTAGATAAGGTGTTTGCTACTTTGAGACTTTTGGTATGTTTTGCCTAACTGCTAGGGGCTTTGGTATTCCTAGAGTTTTATCTACTAAAATATTTGGACCATACTTAGCTATTATGGTATAACTATTGAGGGCCACTTGATTTATTATTTTGATGCTAGCAAGGGCATATGTGTGTTTAGATTTAGATATACCATGAAAAGAGGCTACTAACTTGGTTTATCCAATCTATTTTGGCTGCCTAGGGATATCAAATTATTTTTTTCTTGCTCCTCCATCGCATGCTTTTTGGCTCTTATGACATAGTCTGATTGGACCTATGACCTATTGGATATCAAATTTCCCTTTCCCTTGGAGACCATATACACTTATTCCTCATCCCAAGTGACTAGGATTTGCTTTGGATGAGAAAAATTTAACTTAGGGACTGAGATGGGAGGGGAAAATTAGTTTTCCATATGGGTATCACTCCCTAAATAAGATATAGATTCTTGAGAAGCCATAATTTCACTTGACATAGCTATGGCAGGATGGAAAATTCTCCAAGGTAAACATGGATGGAGCAAGTATCTAGAGTTGAGAAATAATAGGAAGTAGACTCCTCTACATGATTGTTTTCAAAGGGAGCTACCTCGCTAACATGGTTAGGATCTTCTTGCTATAGTGGGGTTGGTATCAAAACTATTTTCTAATTTTGGCTCTATTCCTAGCTATTAGACTAAAATTGAGATCTAGGATAGCCATTGAACTAAGGTCTATTGATTTGGTTTCCTTGCAAAAAGAGAGGTCTCAGGTTATTCTAGTATTGATATATTTTAGTATTTTATTGTCTTATCATAGAACATACTTCATTGATTACCAATCCAAGTAGATTTTAATTTATTTAGATTCTAAATTATCTAAAGTAGATGGTACTAGAGTAGTTAGGGGAGTAGCTACTATATGTAAGATTGAGGTTGGATAGAAGGTTTTTGGTTGTACAACTGGAGGGGGATGATATGGAGATTACATACTAGGATATAAAGGCATAAGAGGCCTCAAAGCTAGCATTCCAATCTAAATAATATCATGTTCAAATTAGATAGCTATGCCATAGGCATATGGTAAGGATTTTCCACCTATGACCTTAATCATAAAGGATATTTTAGAATCTAAAGCCTTTATATAGTACATAAATTCCATACCTAGGAGAGGATAAATATCATTAGGTATTTTGTGCCAAATTTTATGAAATATGAGGTTGAAATCATCCACAACCTCCATTGGTGCTCTCTTTATGGTTGATAGTTGTTCCAAGAGAGACACTCCATATTCCTTCTCTTTAAATATTTCTATGAAAAAGAAAAAAGCTAGTCCTATTTAGAAATTAAATGTGGTTGCAATGCAACATACCATTTGTAAGCCTTGCCTTTGATTGAGGCTACTAGTAGTATGAGAACCATATTTTTTTGAAACATTATGAAGCACACATAGTTTCACCATGTGGTTTAGATTATTGATCAAAGTTTTCATGACCCCTCTGATGAAGTATGAGATTTATTTTAATATAGAAATTGGTATCTCATCCCTGTTATAGGTAAAATAGGATGTCTCAATGGTCATCTACCATTCCAAGTAGGGAATGACTTGGGTGGTGATGTAGTAGTGATGTTCTAGCCTTTACCTCCTTCTTAGAATGGTTTTAAGTGGTGGGAGCAAAAATTTAAGGTTGGAAGCAACATAGGATCTAGTGGTAGGTCTTCCATTCATACACTTCTAGGTATTTTTCTTTAAATGGGGTTGCTAGGTGAATATAACATTTGCTCTTCAAGTTTATATATTGAGATCTTCATTGATATCATAATATAATGTCTTTAAAAGTGATGTCTTCTAGATATTTATATTGAGAGAAGTTTCTGAATGATATTTTTAGGTGCTTCAAGCAAGTAGACAAGCAAGGACCCTTACCAAAGTCAAATCCTATAAGTTTTTTTTATTTTAGGACTAATAAAAATAAATCAATTGGGTCCCACTAGGTATTTTATTAAACTATTATCCTCTATAATTATTCTGGCTAGAAGATGTAGGGACCAAATGATTTGGACTATCATACCTCATAGATAGTGACTAAGTAGAGAAACTCTAAGAGTACGAGGTTTGGATCAATCGGTGCCTCTTGGCTTTTTACAAGGCTAGATCATTTTAATATGTGATATTCAATGCTCTTCCTAATCTATCCTAATCTAACCTGCTTTAGGGGGAAAAGGAAAAGAGAAAATATAGATAGAAAAAAAGGAAAATTTATCCTAAGCTAACAAGGGGTGATACACCAAGATCATAATAAGATTCCTCTACATAATAACGATACACACAAATGCATGAGTGTAATATACCAACAACTCAAAGGTGAAAACTTCCTCCTCTCAACATGTTAAGCAAAGTTTATATATAAAGGAAATGGGATAGAAATAAATTAGTCATGATATCTAATATATATACAAATAAATACACATACATACAAGAAACATGATAGAAAGAACCATAGAGTCATGAATTTAAGTATATATATATATATATATATATATATATATATGGAAAATTATAGATAATACTAGAAGTGGAGGCTTTAAAAACCACTCAATGTTCAAGCACTCTTATATAGACGAAAAGGAAAAGTTATACAACTCGTCGATCCTTTATAATGCTAAAACAACTACTATTTATAGATATAATTGAGGGGATTTTCCCTCTAAAACTTATGTAAGAATTTTTTTGTCATAATTTTATATTTCTTGCATGATTATGTTATTGTAGTTCTTTGAGGTTTCTAGATCTATAAACATTGCTTCTTAATCGTCAGAAGTCCAACTAATATTCTTGGATTCTAAAATCTAAGTAGTAATTCCTTCTATATGTACTATGGATCAATGCAATTTCCCACATGCATAAGTCCTTGCAAGTGATGTTAGACCATGTTTTTTTATAAAATTTTGCTAAGACAGGTTGCCAAACTCTTGTTTAAGATGATTCACTTGTGTATATGAGGAACAAAAAATCTAAATGCACCTAGTTAGACCTAAAAATTATCTAAGGAAAATAATTTTAGGCATTTTACACAATGGGTTGGAGGTTCCAATAAAGCAAAATCCCAAAAAGGATAAATATCAAAGTTTTTAGGGGATGATGTCAACCAAACTTTTCTAAAAGTCTAGTAAAGTAAAATTATGGAACAACAAAGTACTTGACTTTCAAAGTGCTAACATTAACCAAAGTTTTATAAAATTTTGGTCAGCCAAAAGACCAAAACAAGAGGATGTTGGGGTTTTAAAGCTCTGTCATCGAGGAAAATATAAAAAAACTTAGTCTAATAAAATGAAGGCTTGAATAAAGGAAGGATAAATGTTCTACTAAATCAAAGCCCAAAGATAAATAATGCTAGAGTTTTCAAAATATGATATCATTCAAAGTATAACAAAATTTATAAGCTTAAAACCTAAAAAATAAAAATATTAGGGTTTTCCTAAGGTGATGTAAGAAAAACCAAGTAAAAATATCAGTAAGCCAAAATCTAGAAACTCAAGAATTTCTAATAATGGCATCAAGAAGTCTCTTAGGAGACATCCAATAAAATTGGAATTATATAGAGAATATTAGCATGGCCCTTGTGTAAGGATGACATGCACAATTTGAGAAATGGTCCAATTTTTTTAGGTTCGAGGTGTAGACCAATTGGTTTGACCAAACCCCGTAAGGGGGAAAAGGTCCAAGGTACAAATATTGAGCCTCACCAAACTGAATGCTTGTCCCTTTTTTTGTGCTTTCAATGGTGTAAAATTTTTAAAATTATTGTGGTATGGTGGTTATAGGGGCAGACTACATGAATATATATGTGGTGGTTTCTAGGGTGGACAGTGAAGAATTCTATGGTGGCCATAAAAGCTGGATAGGCTGCTTGAATTCTTGGTGGCTATTGATTCCACCATGTAAATTCAAAAAAAAAAGAATGACATTAAGAAGATGTTTTGTAAGCCCATACTAATAAACCAAGGGCTTAGAAGATAAAGTGACTAAGGTTTTCAAATGGTGATATCAATAGAGTTCTCTAAAATCTTGGTCTAGTCTCTAAAGTTCTTGTAGTAGCTAGAAAGTCTTGATACTACCTATGAGCCCTAGAAATGTGTGAAAAGCTTCTAAAAATATAATTTTTGTATATATCATGCATGTTAGAAGCCTAAACCTCTTGGACATCCCCAATCCATCTATATCAAAATAGTTAAGTTGAGTTGACAACCTTGACAAGTTATCACAACAACAGGGTGTAGTGGTAAAAATCTAAGGCTGAGAAAGATTCCTAGGCCTATTAAAGGTACATGGACTCCAAAATTTTGGAAGAGATCTACACCATCCATGTTGTAAAAAAAAAATTAAATTAGTTAGACTAACCTAGTTGAGACAAAGCAGGAAAATGACATCCATACCCTCCAAGTGTACTAAGCAAGTCGTACCTATCAGGTTTGCATTAGATTGAGAATGTAATGATTGAGTTAACAAATTCACTGGAAACTTATAAATAGCTTAGGATTCATTAGAATAAGGGTTAGCTCTTTAACATTTTATCTATTGTATATTGTATAATTCTACTTTACAATCAATATTATCAAATTCTATTTGACCTCTATCAAATTTTTTTTGTAGATTTCAATAAGAATGTGAATTATGTTGCTTAATGCATTTCTATTTATGTTTTATGGGTAGTAAATTTTGTTTGGAAAATTCTATTGATTTTGGATTGTTGCTTGGATTACTTTATATAAATTTTTAATGTTAAAGATGCATAAAACATGAGATTAATGTATCTATATTCTATCATGTCTAGTTTAATAGTTAGTTTATTAGGATTTGTTTTAGCTTATATGTGGTGTATTTTCATAGCACACTTCATTATTTTTAGCTAAATCCTGACCATATTTCAATCAATTTCTAGCCCCTATATCTCTCCTAAACCCTCACATTTTTATCTTTAGTCTTGAAACCCCATTTTTTTATTTAACACTCTATGGAACTGGTATTCTCTAAAGTTTGACTCAAAAGCAATTCAAAGTCATCCAATCTTGGTTGTAGTTTAGGGTGCATAATCCACATTAGGAAAATTGATGACCAAGAGTTTTTGGCATACCCAATAGGACACAAATATTACCTATCCTATTTAGAAAATCTATAACCTAATTGAGTAGAACCTTAGTGAATTTCTACTCGAGATCAACAAATCAAATCTCCTGGAAACTCCATTAATGAGAACTAGTAGGTAAGGCCCTTTCTATTAATACTATTTAAATACTTATGATCACATGATCAAAAGCTAAAAATCTCAAAGAACCATTTTTATTTATTGAGCTTCTAGATTTTAAATATAGATGAAGTAAACTTCTATCTCCTATTCCATCATCCCCTATTAAAAGTCTCATATCTTTGAAAAATTTTCCTTAAGATGTTTTTGATAATTATAGCTCAAAAATCATGGTTGAAAAAATTTGTTCTAGGTGGAATGACATTGGACCACTTGACTTAGAATATCTTAATGAAATTTCTCAAGTAGCGCTTAGAGCTTTGCTAACCTATGATGGCTCTTTTAAAACCATATATGAACACTATTAAGATGTGGCTGCTTTAGACACTATTCAAAACATTCACTTCCAAAAATATCATGGTAAGACTGCTAGCACTATCATTCATAGTGAATATATTAAACTAGTATCAAGATATTAAAGAGATAAGTATTAACTTATGAGCTCAATTAGCCGAGTCATTCATTTTAGAGTTTAATGAGCTAGCATACCCTTTTTCATTGCTTACACAATTTATTGCTATCCAAAGGCATCCATAGGAAACCATAATGGATTTTAATATCTAATTTAGCAAAAGTTAGAGGTGAATTCCCCTAGATATAAGGCCATCACATCCTCAAGCTTACATTTACTACCTCCATGCTTTCACTCTAAATTTAAGCCTAAAAATTTGAGTTTCCAATGAAATGAAGTTTCCACAAGTCTACCAAGTTGTAATGGCTACAAAAAATGCTTCAAGATCTATTGGGAAACTACCTCCTAGAGTGGTCATGCCATATTTCCTAGAGATAGTTCAATATCTCTAGTAAACCATAGTCTCATCCATAACAACACCTCCACAAGATCCTATTCCAATACCTAAGGCTTTACCTCAATATTCTATACCAACTTTACCTCCATTGTCTACTCCTAAATCCAATGAAGCCTCAAATATGTGGGAGCTAAGAAAAATTATGAATAATTTGAGTAATAGGTTCATTTTAATTGAAATAAATATTATTGATAGGATATTTGAAGGCTATCAGCCTAGGATATTTCTCTATGTCATAAGAGACCAAGGGACCTCTACAAGCAATACAACCAAAAAATCTAACACTATATTTAATAATCAAAAGGAGAGACCTTATTATTCCAAATAAGAGAAAAATTACTATTGCTTGTCCTATAATAACCCACATAATGTAGATACCTATAAGATTTACTAGCACATGCTCAGTTATAAACAACAAAAAAAGTAGAAAAAGAACATAAGGTCCAAATAAATATGCTCATGGATCTATATAAGGTCATGATGGTTGAAGAACTTATAAAATATGAATGCATACAAGTCTTGACAAGGTCTAGAAAGAAGCCTCTACACATGGAACCATGAAAGTTGGAGCCTTTAAATGTCCTAACTCAATCATAGAAGAATCCTAAAAAGGAATGATACAAGCTAGAGCTTAAAGCAAATCAAGTGGTTGCTAAGGAAGAAGCTCTAAACAAGCTCTAGTATCCTTTAGTGATAAAGTAAAAAATAGTAGAAGTTATTAAGTAATATCATAGTAAGTTTAATGAGCCCTATATAAAAGATAAACTAAAGCTATAAGTATGTAGATACAACATTGTTGAGGATTTGAAGAAGACACCCTCAAAAGCAAGTATGTATGATGCCCTGATGATAACCAAACAAATATATTTTCTTAGAGCATCATTGAAATATGTCATCCTAGGAGGAGTAGCATGTATGGAATAGAATTTGTCTTAAGATCATCCAACCCTCAGAATGGGTAAGAAATTTCCTCCACCATTCTATATGTATTTGCATATGGAATGGTGGATAGTCCACAACTGCATGGTTGACTCTAGAGCTACTACCACTATCATGCCCAAGGTATTTTGTGATGTTATTACAATAGAGTATACACGATCAAGTCATGGATTATTGCAATTGGATGAAAATCTAATCTAGATAGTTGGGATCAATAAATACATTCCTATAATGCTGCATGAGGTATCAAAGATAATAGTAATTTAGGAAGTGGCAGTAGTAGACTTAAATCCTTACTTTATATTATGCTTTTCAAGGGATTTTATTGATAATATTGTAGACTTAAATCCTTACTTTATATTATGCTTTTCAAGGGATTTTATTAAGGAAGTGGCAGTAGTAGACTTAAATCCTTACTTTATACTTTATATTATGATTTTCAAGGGATTTTATTGATAATATTGTAGGGTACTTTTCCTTGGATCACTCACACATGGTTATTCCCCACAAAGGACAAAAATTCATTTTTTTTGTAAATAAACCATATATATTCCATTTTGAAAATATTGAGGAAGACATTGTTAATATCATTGAGGATGATTACTACTTCCTAGAAGAAATGAATAAAAATATCCAATTGGAGAATTAATTTAATTTAAATGATTTCAATATTATAATAGAAACTGGATTGGAAAAATACAACATAACAAAACTAGAGCCTAAAAAACTCCTAGCATTATCAAATCAAGAACTCTGGAAGACAAAAATTTGGGAGATCTACTTTGATGGATCTAGATGTAGGAATTAAATTGCATATCAAGTGGATTTAATTTCCCCTTCTAATGGGTTAACAAATTTATCATACAAACTAACTTGGATATATACTAATAATGTCACAGAATATGAAGCTCTATGTCTAGGCCTCATGAAAACAAGAAAAATGGAAATCAAAATATTGTTAATGTTTGGTGATTCATAGTTATTAGTCAACCAAGTAATTAAAGGTGCATTAGCAAGCATCATTACCTAAAATCTGACTAGAATAGGGACTAGGACATTTTGGAAATCTTTGAGGCCTTGAATATAAAATTAATACCTAGAAGCTAGAATACAATAGCCGATGTGTTGACCTCAAAGGGGGTAAAATTTAATCCAAATTCTAACCCTTGGGATAAATTAAAGGAATTCAAAATGATCTTTAGACCATACATACTAGTTAAAGATAACTGCTATAAGATATTTGATATTGATAAGCAAATAGTTAGTTTCTTAACTAGAGAAGTCTATGCATCCCAATTAGAGGAAATGTTGAATCACATTGATCAAGAAAATGTAATAAAATTAAATAACAATAATATCCCAAAGGGATGATGACCCTAGAGAGCCTCTTCAATAACAATAATTGGATAACTACTTGAAGGATGAGCATACAAAAACTTGAAGGTTGGATTACGATGTACAAAGTAAGAGATAAATAAATTCATATCATTGTGTAAAATATATGGATACATAATAGCATGGATATATGATGATATTAAATTCTACAACGGGGATTTAATACAACATAACATATAGTTTCTATCCTATTTCAAGCCATATAGGTAGAAGTAGAGGTTGTTAAATCCAAAGATTGAGTTCCTGATGAAGCAAGAGCTCTTGAAGTTGCTCAATAAAAAAACTATTTATACCATTAAGCACTCCATATGGGTGGATAACTTATTCTTGATAAATAAAAATAATGGAGATATTTGGCTTGTGTAGATTTCTAAAATTTGAATAAAGCATCCCAAAAGAACCATTACCAATTGCCCCAAATAGATAAAATCCTATAAAATATTGTTAAAGCTAAAATATTTTTTCTACTTGATGGTTTCTCTATCTTCAATCAGATAAGGGTAAGGGGTTAGGACCAATATAAGTCTAAATTCACCATAAAATGAGGGATAATTGCATATCATAGAATACCTTTTGGTTTATCCAATATAGGGGTAACCTTTCAAAGAGCCATGAACCTTACCTTTGGGAAACTGGTGAACAAAGTAATCCTAATTTATCTTTGATATGACAATATTTTGGCATCACAAGGATCAACATCTAAATAGTCTCATAATGATATTCTAGAAATACTAGGAATTTAGGGTCTTGATAAATCCTAAGAAACTATTTTTTGTTGTGCACAAAGGCAAGTTGTTGGGACATGTTTCAAAGTAGGTGCTAGCTATTAATCAAAATAGGGTTAAAGTAATCTTAGAAATACCAATTTATTAGAATAAAAAATTTGTACAATCCTTCCTTGGATAAATCAACTTTACCTAAAACTTTAGTTTTGAATTTTCTAGAATAGTCAAACCCATGACTAAGCTTCTAAAAAATTATGTACCATTTTTGTATACACCGAAGAGAAAAAATTCTTTTGAAAAAATCAAGTAGGCAATAGCTCAAGCACCCATCTTGGTAAATCCAAACTATAGGAAGGATTTTATTTTATATGTCTATGGAACAGAGGAAAATTTTGCTACTATTTTGACTCAAAAGGGTGACAATCAAGAAGAGCATACAATAGTCTTTATAATCCATACACTACACTCATACCAAAATAATTATAATTTTATAGAGAGAGATATTTTATCATAGAAAATCCCTCAAGAATCTAAGGCATTATATATCACAGAGCAAAACTTTGGTTTATGTGGTACATCCAGACATTAGGAAATTTGTCCTATAAGGATAATTAGGTGAGAAAATATCCAAATGAATTATGAAAATACAAGAGTATGATATCAATATTAGGCCAAACAATTTGGTATAAGGAAGACCTCTCTATGATTAATTAGCATGTGTAGCAAAATAAAAAAATAATTTGTTCATTGAAAATTGCTTTAAAGCTAAGTTTGGTAAGGATGAGTGGACCAAAAAAGAGGATTGAGTGATAGACCTAATTACATATTTCTAAATGGGTAGGTGTAGATAGCTTTAATGCTTCTCAAAGGAGGAGATATGGGTTGTAGACCTTGAATTATATTTTACTATGAGAAGCATTATTTAGAAAGAACTTTGATGGAGTCCTCATCCATTGCATTTGGTAAGAGAAGGAAAAAAAGGGATTAAATGAATTTCCTTCATGCTTCTATAAAGGCTATTATTTTGGGTATACCACTACAACAAAAAATCTAAGGGTTAGATACTACTAGACTACTGTATTTACAAATGCTTTCAAAGTGGGCAAAATCTATGAAAAATATTAGAGATTTATGGGTAGACGAAGGAGTGAAATGCTCCCCTTGCAACCAATGGTGGAAGAAAATCCATTTCAATAATAGGGACTAGAATTAATTGGGGTGATTTACCTAAACTCATCAATTAGACATAAGTTAATTTTAATTATAACTGACAATTTCACTAGGTGGTCTGAAGTAGAAGCAAAAAAAAAGGTAGACTAGGATAGGATGATCAATTTTCTAGAGAAGCTAATAACTAGATTTGACATCCTAATAATGATAGTTTTGGATAATGGTCCTACATTAATAGATTCTAATATTATAGAATTTTCATGTAAATATAGCATCTATCTAAAATTTTCATCCAACTACTATCCACAAGGAAATGGGGTGGTAGAATCTACAAACAAGAATCTAGTGAGGATTATAAAGAGTGGTTGGAGAAAATTAAATAAGTTGGTACTTGATGCTAAATAAGTACTTTTGGGTAGACTATATTACACTTAAAAAATATTAAAGACCTCATAGTACTCTTTGATTTATGGTAAGAAAGTTGTCTTGCCTTTGCATTTAGAATTACCAACAATGAAGTTGATAAACAAAGGGAAATTTTTGGATGTAAATCCAATGGAGGAAGGAATGGTAAAATTTCCCTTCTGATAAGAGTAGAGAGAAAAATCTTACAATAGCTTCCAACAATACCAAGCTACTATGAAGCACTAGTTTGATAAAAGGATGTCTCTATAGAAGTTTTAAATTGGTGACTTAGTGTTGAAGTGGGATGAGGCTAGGGCCAAGTTGGGAAAACATTAAAAGTTCAACTTATTATGGTATAATCCTTACCAAATTTCCAAAAAGCATGGTTCTAATGCATTAGATTTAGCTAGCACTAATGACCAAATTTTTCCAATTTTGGTAAATGACCAGCATTTAAAGCACTTTGTATAAAAGAAAGTACCCTAAATTATATCATATGTAAATAGAAATGCACAATCAAATAAGAATTACAAGAAGCTTATTAGCTGAAACAAAGGGTGTCAAGTAGAAAATTTGAAGTGGAGAAATCTTATTATCCAAAGAGCAAACACATAAATATGGAAAACATACCAAGGCACTCATATGTACCAACATTGATCTTGCCAATAAATCTAAGCATGTGCATCATTTAACATTAATTATGCCAAATATTAGATTTTCATTATAAAAAAAAAATATTATGGATTCATTTTCATGATAAGTAATTAAGCTAAAGCAATATGATCTAGGGCATTTTGAGAAGAAAGTATACATAATTTTTTGTGTGAGAACTTTAACTTTTTACATTTGGTAAGCAGAGTTGCATTTAAATCCATAATTTAAGGCTTAGACACCATGATAGGAAAGAAAAAGAATAAGAAGTGTTAGAAAGATCAAAATGAGCTCTATGAACACATAGATGATATTCATGACCCAATGCTCACCATCAAATCCAAGCTAAATTTTTAGAGATGTAGTAGAGAAAAAGGCTCTAAAACTCTCATTCAACCACTTAGGTGCAGCTACATGGAACTCATTGTTATCATTGTATATACCTAGTCTTATGCATCCCTACCCAAAGCTATTCAAAGTAGTGGTAGAGAAATACAATCCCAAAACCAGAATGATACACAATACAATAGGCTAGGTAATTTTTGATCTTATACCTCAATTTTTTGTAGATGCATTTGTAGTAGGAGTCTACCATAATTAAATTCCTAATTTTTTTAGTATGAAAATCCAAAATGTCTACTATGGTAATAGACTAAAGTATTTTCTTAATAAAAAATTGGTCGAGCCTACCTCTAACCTACCAAAGTACCCACTCCTACTTGCTAACTTTAAATACGTGCAAGATGTTTATTCCATGCTAGCTATACTATTTGGTTTGGATATTGATAAGCATGTTAATTATTATAAAATAGCCATGACATATTCCATTGTAAACCCTCATAACTATACATGACCGAACCTCACATCCCTCTTTACTTTGACTAGGTCTAGTTTCTATGTTCAATAATACATGCCCAACTTGTGGAATTTCAAAAAAAGTGAGTATAAAATATTCAAATACCCCTCACATTTGGAATGGTTGTTCTTTTATTTCATGTAAAAAATAATTCTAGGCTTTCAAATAACCAAGCATATCCTAGAAGAAACCATTCTCTCAGTAGTGGATTGCATATCAGTGCTCAAGGACTCTAATCCTTACATGGAATTTAACAGGAAGTTCTTGGGTCTAGATTTGGCCTACATATATGGAAGGAATTCCAAGTTGTTCAAAGATTTAGTATATTTACTCCATACTCCTCAATAAGAGACCAAATATTGGTATTTCCTGAGGGGGTGCACCTTGATAAGGGTGTATAGTTTCAATTGGGACCCCTTTCCACTCCCTTATTATATAACATAATGGATTTTTGGAATGGATTTCTATTAACAGGTTGATTGGATGAATGAAATTTTTAGTACAACTATAAATAAGGTTGACACATAGAAGACACCATTCAATTTTGATCTAATTATTATAACTAATAAAGGATAGGGTAAATTTCTAGAAGCTAGGCTCAATTGCTTTAGATTTAAAAATAGTGTCACACAAATAGAAGAATGATTCAGAGGAAAAGTTTAAGACCAAGATAAAAAGATTAAATATTGAACCTCCAACATTCAATGATGTACCATAGCCTAAAATAGAAGCATTCCAAAATAATCTAGAGGAGCAAGAGTTGGACTTAGACATAAGAACATTATGGAGGCCTCCTTGAAGAAATTTTTTTGATATAGTAAAGACATATGATGCAACCAAAGACAAAGACTAGGTATTAGAAGAAAATATGATAGGAGAGATGGAAAATAATATAGCTTGGTAAAAATAAAAAATATTGGAATGGTGGATCTTTAGGTGTGAATGTGGCCAACAAAAAAATATTTTTGTGCTTAGCATGGGTAAGGACTTTTCAGACCACTATGATGAGGATTTTGAAACCTAGGTGTATAAAGATGAAAAAAAATTCATTTTAGTTAAAAAGGATGAAGAAGATGATGAAGACTACTATTTAAAATAGGATGAGAAGAGTAGAAAACAAATCCTAGAATAAGTAGACTAAAAAGAGGATCAAGCTATAGAAAATGTGTCAGAAAATAGACATTAGGTTGAAAGTTCAAAAGGAGCAAGTTTGGGAGAAAAATTGTAACTAGAGGGAAGTATATCCTACTAGTAAGAGAGCCCTCCACTATCACAAAATTAAATATAATAATAATATTTAATGGAGGTTAAAATAATGTAGATGATGGGTTACATTAGTGGATATATCAATGGAATAGGAATCCATAATTAGCCCAAACAAGGATAGTACCAATCAACACCTAGAGCTAGTACTAGCCAATAAGAAAATAAGGATATTAATAACTTTGTGCTAGGATACTATGACTTGTAAACTTATCTATAGGATTAATAAATAGCAAAAAGGAAAGGATCCCTATTGTTTCAAAATGAAAGGAAAATAACCATGAGTCAACATACAACCCTAGCAACTCAAGACATAATGACAACTATTCAAGAGCAAGCCAGGGCACAAGACACAAGTACATCACCTCTCCTTCATATTTTCATATCTTAAAGTTCCTCTCTACCACCCCATACTCCTCCAAAATAAAATCCCCAAGAAGCAACACCAAATCCATATCCCACCAAGAGCATAATTTTTGCCACTCCCCATAAGAACTAGTAGGTTTTCCAAAGCTCATAGCCTCAAAATCTAGTGTGTGTCACTACCTTAGTCTAAAAATACCCTTATATTAAATTCCTATTCTCCAAAATTTCCTCACTAAAACCACCCTTTCTATCCATTCGATCCCAAACATCCTGAGAAATTCTAGCAAGCCAAAACAAATGCTCAAAAATAAATGGAGGAACTACCACCTAGGAAGGAAAAGAAGGCACCATTGAGAGTGATGGGCATGGTGGACCTAATTATAAATAAGAAAGTAACAATGAAATTTATCCCAACTATGGATAATCCTACCTCTTAGTTGACAAATTCAAACTAGAAAATGGTGATGCAAGAGGTGGATATTGCCAAGGTTCCTCTAGAGGATATTGCTCAAAATACCCAAACCCAAGTTTGCATGTCATACTATCAGGGATCTAGGTTGGAAGGAAATTATAATAAGGCAAAGAAGGTAGATCACCTAGCTAAAACCTTAGATCAATAATAGAAGAAATAAAATTATTTTCAAACATAGCTCAAGCAATTGTAGCAAAGGCTTAAGGAGGCTCCAACACCATAGCAGTTACAATAGAGAGATGAAAAACCTAGGCTCTAAAGTAACAATTGAAGAACTTACAACTAGAACTAGATGAAGAAAGGAAAAAAACACAAGATCCTCACTTCTCATAGTAAGTACTTGTGTATATTAAAAGAGATGGAATAAAATCCTTGAAGCAACCATACAAATATAATCGATTATGAAGTATCTAAATTTTACCATGCTCATCATCAAAGAACATAGGTAAATTTCCAAATAATATAGGGCAATATGGATGAAAAGGTAGCACAAGTAGATGCTATCCTCAAAATTTTGAAGAAAATATCCAACCCATAGCTAGTGGTATTTACAAGTAAATATTTGAATGAGACAATGTACCTATCTTAAGGGTTAAAATAAGACTATCAATTGTTGTAACAAGGGTGGGAGTTAATTTTTGTAGTGAAAAAAAGTAGGGAGAAAATAATGGCTCTAATACAAGAAATTGGATAGCTTGGATTCCCATTTTTTTGGGATCAACAAGGGTTCCTTAGTACTACAGATCAACTCAGTAGCCAACATAAAATTATTAGCAGTGATAAGAAATAATTTGATCTATGACTAAAATCTATTGGAGAAGACACATTTTTTGCATTTTTTAGTAGGTTGTAGGACCAAGTACTCTCACTGATGGATTGGTATGGGACAACCACTAGAGTTGAGAGAAAATAGGAAATGATGGATGAAATTCTCATCGATATCTCAAGGGTAAAATAAAACCCTTCATACAGGTGCATTGCATATGTGTATGTTGATTAAATGCATTGTTGGGCAAGGAGGTTGCTATTTGAGCAAAAGAGTCATTCTTAGTAGGTGGGTGATAGCATCACAATATCATAAAACCTCCCACTCAAGGAAAAAATTTGTGGTGTAAATATGGCTTAGAAAGAGCCTTAGATTGTTGTATATGATATTGTTTGATATCAATGATAATGGTTAATATTAGCATTTAATAGTGATTAAATTAATTAAGTGAATAGTTGATTTAATTATTCTAATATGGGTACCATTAGGAAGAAAAATTCTTAAGAAAGTGATTTAATATTGATCAAAATACATTAATTTAAGTAATAGTAAATTTTTATTTAACTAGAGAGCTCATATTTAAATTTTATAAGCTAGCATTATGGCTATTATGGATTCATACAACATTCTTAGGAATGTTACTTTGTGAGCATAATGGTTTGGCATTTAGAAAGATTACTTTGCATTGATCTTTTGGGGTTCCTCTAAGATTATTTTATGGAGAGAAATGGCATGTTTTGAGGGTTAAAAAATGTAGAGGTTGAGGAAGGATGGAACTTGACAGAAAGAAAGCATTATGTGATGAACTTGAAAGGAAGAAGGGATGTTGGTAGTTGTGTTGAGGTAGATCCTTTTTAATTTATTCCTTATATCCTTATCTATGATTAATTATATCTCATTCAATCAACATGTGTGTTGTTGAGTTTGAAGCCCCTTTAGAGTTTTGGTTCTAGATGGGCATAGTTTCTAGGTAAACTCAATTAATATTATAGGAGTGGGGAGTTGTTGCTCAATTTTTGGTTTCTTTTGTGAGTTTAGAGGAGTAATGTTTTTCCTTCTCCAATGATTTTTGGTGCCTAGCACCACTTTTTAATATATTTGGTGCACCCAAGGCTAGCTTATTAGACTTCTCCAAACCTTATTATTTTGAATGTTGCCTTTTTTGTATCACCCTTATGGTTTTATATGTGGTAGAAACACCTTGATTGTAGGAAGCATTATTTTCTATGTCACCCTAGTGGATATGGTCCAAGGTAGTTGTCTTCTATGGGTTTTGAGTGATCTTTCACTTTTGATAAAGTTGCATCTTTAGTTTATACCTATGTCTTGAAATTTAAACCTTTCCCTTGTGAAGCCTCAAGTTTGCTATTGTTTAGTGTTATGTGCTAGTGTAGAGCTACCTGTGTTATCACTTGCTTCATTAGGCATTGTAGGTCAAATTTTGTGTGTTTTGATGTTGTTATATTTATGTATATATTGTTTAATAATTTTGTTGCCTAGTTTCATTGTAAAGAAATATTAAATTCTTACTTCATTGTGGAAATAAATGGACCTTGAGTCTTATTTAATTGAATTTTTTTCATTCAACATGTGATGTTTTTACATTGATAGCTTAGCTTGAATGATAAATGTGAATATTAAAGGTCTATGAATGAAGTTTAAAGTTTAAGTTTATTGTAATTTCTTGGAATATGGTTATGTGCAAAATAGGAAGTTTAAAGTTATTATTTATTTATGTAATGTGTTGAGAATGTGTTGTTATGAGCAATTGGAAATGGGATATGAATTATATTCTTTATAGATGGTGTTCATTATTTCATTTTAATAAGGCATTGCTAGATGCTAGTATTGATTGGTAATGATTAAGATTCTACATTTAGCAATGTGTTATATTTTACCATGGTTTAAAATAGAGCTTTATTCTTTCTTTTGGGAGATATGTTATGGTTTATTTATGAATCTTGGGTTTGGTTGGGATTCTGGGGCATGAATCTAGAGCTATATTAGGACCCTTGAGTCAAGAAGGTAACCAAATCCTAAGAGGAGTTATAGTGATGCAATAACTAGGGATGTGTGAATCCTGGAAGGAATTGTGGTGATGTTATAACCAGGTATTCATAAATATGCATGGAGTTGCAATGATGTAATAACTAGATAGTTATAAAAAATACACCTTGAGCAATGAGGCTTAGGTGTTCCAAAGTGGTGAGGTATTTGGAATCATTCACAAGTATAGTGGTGGCACCATTAATGATGAGGATCGGGTGACCATGCTCATTATCAGGTGAATGGTAATGGTCTTAGTTATCCCGTAGAAGTGAGGTAACTAGGAACTCAAGCATTATGCCAATATAATTCTATATAGATAGACTTATGTAGGATTAGGGAATAGGCATATCATTTTAAGTATTATGGGCCTTAAAGCATAATCTATATATCGTGGTCAAGTTGTCCTATACCAGCGAGGGTATAGGAAATGTGGAGGGACCACTATGAACTCAAAATATGATTATGCCTTAAAATGCTGAAAATTTATTGGGACTTCTTGTGAACCTTCCTTATGAATATATATATATTGTGTGTGTGTGTGTGTGTGTGTGTGTGTGTGTGTGTGTGTATCACTTGGTTTTTCTTTTAGTTGGTTGTGGTAGAACAAAGACTCACAACTAAGCTAGCCTAAATTTAAGCAAAGTTGATAGTTGAGTTGAGATATTAACCCACTATAGGATGGTCTATCATGTAATTGATTATCAATTTCCTTCACTGACATAGATGTGCAACATGAATGCATACATGGCCTATGATGCAACAATTCCAATGTTTGATGAGGATGTTGTCATTACAAGGAGGAGGAGGAGGAAGAGGAGCCCCAAACAATGATCATAGATCTAATCTAGGATATGCATTAGAGGGCCAATATTTTTGTAATATAAATAATGTATTTTATGATGTATAGACATTAAATTATATATACATATTGATATTAATATTTATGGTTCATGATGTTGTATCTAATTTGATGAATGAATGGTGTCTAGATATGTAGTTTAGTTTAATTCATGTTAATGATTGGTGATTAATCATGATATTATCCTAAGTTAAAATGATATGATTATTTGATAAAGTTTATAGTGTTTGGATTAAGAAAATGTTTTTATACTATGGTGCTTTCAAATGATAATAGTTTTCTAATTTGAAATATATTTTGGATTTATCATAATAACATAAATTATGATAGAAGTATGTACAATTATTTAGAAAAGATATATGCCCAAGGGAATTTTAGGTATGCCATAAGACATTACTATGATATAGGATATTGTATAGAAATATAGGTATCAAGGGGATTTTAGATAATTTCATCAGGTATTGATATGATAAATATATAATTACCCAGGGAAACTTTAGATAATACCATAAGGAATTACTATGATATAAAACTAGACGTTCTTAGGGAGACTTTAGACAATTCCATAAGGCATTACTGTAAAATAAGATATGATACAAAAATAGGCATACTCCTAAGGAGACTTTAGATAATGCCATAAGGCATTGATATGATATAAGATAAATATAATATTTTATTGCTTTTAGAAAAAAAGTAAAAGAGGCTTTTTATTTTATTTTATCGGAATTTAGCTATGATAAATGACAATAGACTTACCTATAGAAAAATATCATAGAGGACTTATGCTAAAGGGTTTACCTCTAGATAAATATCATAAAGGACTTCTTCTTACCTCTAGACAAATGTCATAAAGGACTTATTTCTTGATTCTATAAAAATATCGTAAATGACTTCTTCATTGTATCAAGAAAAATATCTTAAATAAAGGACTTCTACTATGCCAAATGATGGTAGGCTTACCTCTTTAAATAAATGTTATAGAGGACTTGTGCCAAAATAGTAATGGATTTTATTTTAGATAAATTTCCTAAAGTTATTTGAGATGGTGTGTTCATTGATTTTATTTTTTTGACAATAAATTACTCCCAATTTATAGTGTAGGGAAGAATTTATTATTTAAATGATGTATATTTCCCATATGCATGTGTTTTAGAGTAATTTTAATTACCCTACATAGGTGATTAAAATATTTTATTGAGATCTTTAAACATTTTACATAAGCTCAAAAGCAATATAATTTTTATTGATAGCAATTTAAATAAAGATGCGGGGTTTCCATCAGCACTTGTGAATCTTACAATTTTATTGTGTGGTATGATTTTATAGATTATGTAAGAATTAAGTTTACAATCAACACCTAAAAATATCATAGTATTCAACATGTGATGGAATGGAGATTTGGAAAGGTTGGATAAGTTTATTTAGAAGCTATATTAAAAGGATGAAGAGGATAAGATATCTATATGAATTTATTAGCCTTGGGGATTGGTACTTAGTAAGAGAGACCTTTAGTTGGTTCCTCCACTTAAGTACAAATATGAAGATAAAAGATTATGAAAGTTATGATAAAATAGTTTGAATAAGATCAAGAGTCCTTTATGATATATTAACCTCAAATATTTGGACTTGATAAAAGAGACGTGTTGTTAGTCTCTTTGTTTAAATACAAAGTTACAAGGTTAAAAGGTCACAAAATTTATGATGATATGGTCCCATTGGCATAATATCCCTAGCTAATAGTAGACTAAAAATATCTATATATGCTAGAATTATCACCTGCCAAAAGGATAAGAAGATTGATTAATAGGGTGAAAGATTTGAGATACAATAAATTTAGCTTACTTATGTTTATAGTTCTCATTGTTTTGTATCTAAGTGAAGGGGGGTTTATTATCCCTCTATAACTTGGAATAAAGGCAAAAAGGATCATGGAATGTAAATGAGAGTTATTATTGAGATCATATTTATGATCAAGTTATATTAGTGTGTTATTCTTAATGTTTTGTTCATAAGTGAGGAAATGAGTATAGGGATCATTCCTTAGCTTTTGTACAAGGTAACAAGAATAATAGATTTGGGTGATAAAATAAGAATTTAGGATTTGATAAGATAACATGCATACTTATTAGTCCTAATGCTTTATACATAAGTAAAGGGATAAGTATTTCATTTATTAGAGATAAAGCTATAATATTTATAGGTCAAGAAAATGATGGTGATATCAATAAGAAAGATAACAAATAGTTCTTGATGGAACAATGGTGTTTGGTGGTACCCAATCATACCTTGAAGACACATGTCATTATGGGATAAAGTATAAAAATTTTAAACTATCATAAGTTTTTTATCTCATGCCATAGGATACGCATGTCATGGTGGATAGTTTGTATAAAATTATAAGGGAGAATCCACTCACATCAATCATCTAGTAAAAAGAAAAATAACTAACTTAACTAGGAGTATTGTTTGTATATAATTATGGATACCTAACTTCATATACTACAATTAGTTATAAGTAGATATAATAAAATTTATGCAAACAAACAATCATAAAGCAAGTAGTCAAAAGTAAGTTTTAAGACAATATTTTTAATATGCATTATATTCATTGATTTTTTAAGTTTTTACCATAAATTTTGGTGAGACAATATACACTGAAGTCATAATTAGTGATTATAATGTATAGACATAGCCAATTAATCTCAAATTTACCTTTGATATTAGCTTTGGTGTTAGTATATTTTGGTTCTCTTTAAAAACTAGGTCACCAAATTCAAAGGATTGAGACTATACCTTCTTGTTGTTAGATAATTTTAGCTAATATTGGTAGACCCACAAGTGTTCTAATACATGCATATAATTTTCATTAAGTAATTCCAATTGGCTAAAATAAGTGAGGTGATATTTATCTCTCACAAAGGTGCCTTGTAATAGAATGCATAGGGAAGGGATATCAATATCAAAGGGAGAGACTACTTTAGTACCATAGACTAAAGCATAAGATGTTATGTTAGTAGGAATTTTATGACATAGGCGTAATATGCCAAAAAGGCTAGGTATAACTAGAAATATCAATCTTTTATAATTTTATGGACTCACTTCTTGAGGATCTTGACAAGGGTTTTATTAGAGGCTTTGGTTTAGTCATCGCATTAATGAAAATAAGGATTAAATAATTTGTGGTGTACCTTATATTTGGCACAAATATTTTATACATCATTGTTCTTAAAAGGTATTCCATTGTCTAATATGATGATAGAAAGGATGACATAACAACTTATGCTTTGGTTGAGAATAAACTTGGAAACTTTCATTCTAATGTTTGATGCTAAAGATATAGCTTCAGCTTATTTGGTGAAGCATTTAGTAATAATGTTGATAAATTTTGTCTATTATAATACATTGGATTTATTTTCCCAATAATTTCCAATATCCAAATGTATAAATGCCAAGGTGAGCTTATGAATTGAAGAGCTTGGAAAGGACTGTGAATAGTGTTGTCATATATATATATTTTTTTATTGGTTGAAAGGGTGTTGAAAGGTCCTTGAACCTTGTACAAAATAGTCGTGGGCCTTCGAAGAGGGAGGCAAAGGGGAAGAATGGTGGCAGCAGAATGAGACAACCTAAAAATAATAGGGGCCACCTAAGGTAAAGGCGCCTAGAGGAACCAACTAGAAGAACTAACTAAAGGGAAACATGACCAGAGGCTAATCAAAAAAGGGAAAGTGAAACTTAAACAGAGAAATTCACCATTTGGAGGTGTTGTGGCTACTCCACAATGTACCCCAAAATTGGGGACCCACCTTTTTTGCATGTTTTCTAAGAAGACCGAAGAGGCCCATATGCTAAAGATCAAAGAAAAAGCAAAACACCACAAAGTGTCGCGATATCGCGACATGTTGCATTTTCGGGGTCCAAAGCAAAGGGAGAAAGCAAGGAGGAAAAAGTGTCACGATATCGTGACATGTTGCATCGTCACGGCCAAAGGAGGAAAAGGTGTCATGATATCGCAACATGTTGCATCATCACGGCCAAAGGAGAAAAAGTGTCACGATATCGTGACATGTTGCATCGTCGCGGCCAAAAGAGAAAAAGTGTCACGAAATCGTGACATGTTGCATCATCATAGCAAAAAGAGAAAAAGTGTCACGATATCACGACATGTTGCATCATCGAGGCCAAAAGAGAAAAAGTTTTGCGATATCACAAGTTGCATCGTCACAGCCAAAGGAGAAAAAGTGTCGCGATATCGTGACATGTTGCATCGTCGCAGCCAAAAGAGAAAAAGTGTCGCGATATCGCGAGTGTTGTCATATTTTTTACACTTATGACAACTCTTGACATAATCATAAGAGTCATTTTCCATGGAGGGATAATAGTAACACATCCTAAGGAGTTTCTTGGTAATGGAAACACCACCAACGTGCCCATTGTGGAATCCATCATGGAATACTTGGACTACTTTTGGGGCTTCAATAAGATCTAAATACCTAAACAATATGTTATCAAAAGTACAATGGTATAGAATATCACAAATTATGGTATGTATACAAGTATTTTTATTTTTTCTTTTTTTTTGGTAGATAATATACTATAGCATTAATACCGGTTTTTACAGGTTGACCCAAAACCTTTTACAAAAATCATCCTAGGGTTGTTGATGAACATATCCTTACTAAGGATCCTATATATGTAAAATCTACATGACACCAAAGCCATTACATCCGATAAGGCACATATCCTGTTATTAAAAAGAAACTTCCCATACAACATTTTGGGTATACCCAAAGAAAACACAGATGCATCATAATTACAAAAAAGAAACATACATGGATCCCTTCCTTGAGACAATGGAGAAAAAAAAAGTTGTAGACACACATAGCAGAGTACTAAAAAAAACTCCCACAAGCTTTGTATTGACAGTTACTCTTAATAATTCTTTGGTAATTGATTTCTTTCATATATGACATGCTTTGGTACCACATACTATCTTGGCCAATCAGCCTTGGAGAAGTGAACATGCTAGCTAGATTCATGGCGGTGGCTATCTGGTGGTCCACGTGGCTTTGGTTCGAAGTCTTATATTGTCATTTCTTTCCTTCCCTGTGATTATCAACCAACCTCAAATTACTAAGATGCATAGGAGCCATGTTATCTGACATGTGACTATCCCCATTAGTCTTTGTGGTATTTCCAAGTAGCATCCACAAAGACTAACAACTCAGATAATTTTTATTCTGACTCCAATTCAAAAAAGAGACGGGAATACTCCTAGCCTTCGAACTTACAGTGCCTTCCCTATTGGTAAATTTGACTATCATTCTTGGCATTATTTTTTAATAAGCTCCTCTACTTTATTTGATACACCGTGTTCCCATTTGAAAATTCCATCACCATCGACACCCAAATTGGCCAGCTTATCAGCAATTTTGTTAGCTTCCCGAAAGACATGTTGGGCTTTTCTGTCCTGTCTTCCCTGGAAAAGGATCCTAGCCTCTTCAACAATTGTTTTAATACTCCAAGGAGGTGTTTTCCAATTATTGAGGAGATTTATAACATGCATAGAGTCTCCTTATATGATCAAATTACCTTCTAAGTCTTGAGTCATTTGAAGGCCTCTCCACATAGGTCTAGCTCCAGCTTCGTTGTTCGTCCTTATTCCCAAATATTTGGAAAATGCAAGCATCATGATTCTTAAGGTTCTTATGGTA
Organism: Wollemia nobilis; assembly: GCA_028583015.1. Taxonomy (NCBI): domain Eukaryota; kingdom Viridiplantae; phylum Streptophyta; class Pinopsida; order Araucariales; family Araucariaceae; genus Wollemia; species Wollemia nobilis. The sequence continues at coordinate 3,720,930 of JAQPPZ010016675.1, forward strand.
TGTATACAAGTATTTTTCTTAAGGTTCTTATACTCATTATGATTCAAACCATCATGTACATTATTGACTTTAAGGTAAAAAAAATATTCTTATACCAAGGACTAAGGGATGAGGTTGCTCAAGGGAAATGACCTCTAAGGAAAAACTGGATAGATTTTAAAGTTGTGGGATCCCTAATTTATGTAATAAAAATAATGTCATGTTCATCATCCAATTCTAGGGGGATCACAGATGTAGAAAAAGCAATAACATTGACATAGAGGTTACTAGACCTAGGGGTGGTATTAATGACTTTGCTGAAAGCAACCATCAATATGACAATTTCCTTATATAGATTTAGTTTGTCATATTTAGTTTGGTATACACCATTGACTTGGTTAATATTTATCTATGGATCCTTGAAGATATACATGATTCTAACATTGATGGCTATAGTAGCATGTAGTCCAAATATAAGGACTTCATATTTTGCAGTGTTGTTGATAGAATAAAAACTTAGCTTAAATGCTAAAGGGATCAATTTTTGTTGGGGAGTAACCAAAATGACTCTTGTCCTTGCTCTTGTGAAAAATATTGCACCATAAAAGTATAATATCCAAGATCCTTCTTGATATCTTTCTAGACTAAGGTTGAATACTGACTCATAAAAAATATCTACCACTAAGGTTTGACTTGCTTTCGTGATGTTACCCAAAGATGCATTTTTTAGGCTTCAGTCATACCTTGTACTTGCTTAGTCTCTCAAATAAACCTAAGGACTTAAACATGGTTTTTCCTTTCAATGGATTGATCAAGAAGGTCATCTTGTTAGGATTCTACTATTAGAAATAAGCTCACTCACACAAAATACTGTAAATAAATAGAAATGCATCAAATAATAGAATAATACTATGCGGAAAGTAATTGCAAAATTGAAACAATCTCACAAATAACTCAAAATCATGGGCCTCTTTGAGGGGGAAACCTCCTTCAATATTTCATTCACTTGCAAAAATATGCATTCATACATGGATTCATATATTTTAAAGAAAATACTTCATGCAACCCTAAACCTAAGATCAAGAGTTGGCTTACCTTGTAAAATGCCACTCGAGCTAGAATCTTCTACCAAACATTGGTTACATTCTTGATAACGGTTACATCAAATAGCCCCACTTGTCTCGGTACCTTACTTGCCACATACCATTACAAAAGTATTACAAAATAACATATTAAGTGTATCCCCATGTTGTACGTGTGTCATTACATAGTCAATTGAGAATTATAAAAATAATGTTAGGATGGGGTCCTAACATGTTCTTCCCCTTCAAAAAGCTTTATCCTTAAAGTTTTAGATGAGGGAAATGGTGCTGGAGCTGGTGGAGATACTCCCATGTAGCATATTTTGGCTAAAGGTCACACCACTAAATAAGGACCTCAATAATGGTGTGGTTGTGAAGCATGCATGTTTGTCAATCCAACAATTTTTTCTATATTGAGTAGAATAGAACCTTCTTCATCCAATTTTGGGAGGGCAGATTGAACCTATACCTAATTTACCATAACCTTCTTAAGGAAGGAGACATGGAAAATAGGATGGATCTTGGATGTGGATGGTAGGGCCAATTTTTATGGTATGGAACCAATCCACTATAAAACTTGGTAGGGCCCATAGTACTTGGCTACGAGTTTCTAGCACCTATGAAGCTAGAGATATGATTGTTTGTATGGTTGCAGGTAAAGGAAAACCATATAACCAACATCAAAACTACACTTGGAATTATTTTGATCAGCTTGTTGGTGCATCTGATTTTGGGATGCTTCCAAATTTATCTTTAGTTTATGGAGGACTTTGGCATGTTGGTTGAGTTTAGTGTCGACTACATGGACCTTAGAGCTTCCATGAATGTAGGAGGAGGGCATGCATGGATGTCAGCCATAAACTACTTCAAAATGTGTGACCTTGGTAACCATGTGATAAGTATTATACCACCACTCGACCAAGGGAAGCCACTTAGCCCATTGGGTATGATTATCAAAAGTAAATAAATGAAGGTAGATCTCCAAATATTTATTGATAATCTTAGTTTGGCCATCCCTTTACAGATGGTAGGATGAAATCATATTGAGCTGAGTTCTCTACAAATTAAAAAATTCTTGCTAAAAATTAATATTGAATGTAGGATCGTGATCAGACACAATGGAGGTAGGCATACCATGAAGACATAAGATAGAATCAAGGAAAATTTGGGCAATGGTGGAGGGTATATAAGGATGGAAGAGAGAAAAAATAAGCATACTTCAAAAGACGATCCACTACCATAAAAATAATTGATTTACCTCTAGACTTAAGTAACCCTTCAATAAAATCCATTTAAATATCTGTCCAAACCTGTTCTAAAATCGACAATGGTTGGAGAGTTCCTAGAGAATGCATTTTTTCACCTTTCATCTGTTAACAGGTGTCACATGCGACCAAAAAATTGTGTCTTTATTCATACACTTTCAAGAAAAGGTATACTTAATCCTTTAATATGTTTTAAGGAACCCTGAATGGTCTTTCATGGGGGAAGTATGCATTTCTTTCATGAGAAGGTCCTAAAGATAAGATGTAAGAGGAATCACAAGGTATTGATGGTAGCATAAATATTATCCATCCCAAGTATATCTAGGACATGAGGTAGGATTTGTTTGAAGGAAAGTAATCATAGTTTTCAAATCTAAATCCTAAAGTACCTCCTCATGGAGATAATTTATCCATTGAGGAATAGGAGTGAAAATGGCACATAATATATTGTGAGACTCAAATTGATGAGAGAGAGAATCAACCACAATTTTCTCCTTACCCTTTTTATAGGTAATATCATAATCATAGCCCATAAGCTTAGAAACCCACTTTTATTGTTCAAGGGTGGTGACCCGTTGCTCTAATAAATATTTAAGACTTTGATGATCCATTTTAATGGAAAAATTATGCCCAATGAGATAAGGTCACCAGTGAGTCATCGTATGCAAAATGACAAGCATTTCCTTAGCATAAGTGGATTTTTCTATATTGTGACTAGAAAGCACTTTACTAGTAAAAGCCAAGGGTTGTCCTTCCTACATCAATATTATGTCAATACCATTGAATGAAGCATCGATTTCAACTACAAAAGGCTTAGATAAATTAGGCATTGCTAAGATCAGAGTTTTTGTCATAGCATGCTTCAAATCGAGGAAAGTTTATTTAGTTGGACCCAACCAAGTAAAGGAATCTTTTTTCAGCATGGATGTTAAGGGAGCAACATTTTTTCCATAATTGTAGATAAATTTGTGGTAATAGCCAGTAAGCCCCAAAAATCCATGAATATCCTTGAGAGTGTGAGGTTTTGACCATTCTTGAACCGCTTGAATCTTTCTAGGGTTAACTTTAACACCATATTTGGAAATTATGTATCCCAAGTATCCACTTTTTTCAACCCAAAATAACACTTGGACCACTTAGCATAAATTTGATGCTATTCCAATAGTTGTAGGGCCTAATTCACATGGGCAAGGTGCTCTTCCCAAGAGTGACTATAAAACAAAATATCATCAAAGAAAACTAGAATAAATTTATGAATAAATGGATAAAAAATGTTGTTCATGAGACTTTGGAATGTGGATAGTGCATTGTTCAAGCCAAATTGTATTACCAAGAACTCATAATAGCCCTCACGAGCATGAAATATAGTTTTGGGAATATCTTCTTCCTTGATCCAGATCTGATGGTACTCAGAGTGAAGATCTAATTTAGAGAAAAATATAGTCCCATGTAACTCATTCAATAATTAATCCACTACTAGAATAGGAAATTTATCCTTAATGGTGAGATTATTGAGATCACAAAAATCAATACATAATCACCATGAACCATATTTATTTCTCACCAATAATATCAACGAAGAGTATGGGTTGTTACTGGGGTGAATGACTCTAATTTTTAAAAAAAATTGTACCAACTTCTCAATATCTGACTAAAAAGCATGAGGGTATCAATAAAACCTAATTTTAGGTGGTACATTACCAATGACCAATGAAATAACATGATCATGTGAGTAGTACGATGGCAATTTGGTTGGTTTGGCAAAAACTGCATTGTGCATTATCAAAACAAGTTGAAAATATTCTAGAATTTGATCCACTATTGTAGTAGGTGGTTGGATGGAAATATATGTGCAATGACCCAATGATATGACTTTTAAAAAAATTCTCCATATGTTTGGAACTAATAATCTAAGAAGTCCCTACTTTTGAACCATGAAAAGTGTACAACTATCCATTTTGTGAAAATTGCATCCATAGTTTTGCAAAATTCCATGAAATAGTACCCAAAGTGCCCAACCATTGAGTGCCTAACACAATATCACATCCCCATAATTGAATGATAAACATATCTTGTTTGAGCTCATAATCCCCAATTTTCAACTTGATAATATGACATTTACCTTTGCAAGGTAATATCCCCCATTTGCCACCATGACCTCAAAGGAATTGCATGTGTGGATGTAACAATTTTCCTACTTTGTGATTTGAGGATCAATAAAGTTGTGTGTGCTACCTGAATCAATAAGGATTATAAGGTGTTGGTCCTTGAAGAAACCCATAATTTTAATTGTTTGTGGAGTATTATTCCTTGTAAAAGTGTGGACTAAATATTTTTCCTAGGATTCTTCATGTGTTTCCTCTTTATTCAGAGGTTGTTATTTGATTGTGTCTTCTTCATCATCACTATGGTCACTATTGATGGGTTCCTCTACATCTATTAGGAATCACTTATTATGGATATGCATTTTCCCCCTAACATATTTTTCATTACAATTATAACACAACCCTTGGGTTGATCGAGCATCCATTTCCTTGGTGGTCAAGCATTTTGAAAGGATAACATTATTTTCCTAAGTGCATGTGAACTTGGAAGGTAAAGAGGGTTTGGTTGATTTAAATTTAGGTATCCTCCTTTGAGATGTAAATTTAGATTTATCCAACTTGGCAAGGCTTATGGCCTACATCATTTTCTTTGAATTAAACATCTTAACCTTAGCTTGAATATTGTCCCTTAAGCCATTGATGAAACAACTCATAAAAAACCCTTCATTCAACCCCATAGTCTTGTTAGCTAATTTTAAAATTGAGCCTGTTAATCTTGAACTATAGAAGTTTATCTCAAATTTATAAATGCTCCTTGGAAATCATCATATACACTAGGGCAAAAGTGGATGAGTAGTTGTGGTTCAAAATATTTCCAAGAAGGATCAGTAATTATTTGTCTAAACGTGAAGATATACAAAAATCATACACCTATGCAATTATTATTTTTTTGATAGATAAGAGGGTTTTGAAAGGACCCTAAAAATTTTAAAACATAATAGCCAATAAGGTGGCAACTACACCTAAAATAGAATAGGAACCCATCCTTGAGAACATACTAAAATAGAAGTCATCCATGCAATAGAGAGGCCATGGATTATTTCAAGAAACAAAATTGGGTGGACAACCTAGGCTAACGAAGATACAACTAGATACAAAATAGATAAGGAAGCAATGAAAACCAAATGATAAAACATAAAATAAATAGTATTTATGTAAACTAATCAAAACTTACGTAAACCAGACAAAAACAGTGAGCCCCTTGGACCCTCATTATTTAGGGTTATCTTGATCAGAGTCTTCCATAGTTTTTCAGGGTTAGCACCTTGGGTGTTGCCATCATTCATGGTTGCAATGACATTACTATATTGGAGAAGTATGGAGGATGCAAAGCTTAGAATATTAGCCATGCAGACCTGGGGCTCCTATGCAATTATTAAACAAACCAAATTGAAAGCATAATCATGTAACCATAAAGATAAATACAATAAGTAAAATTGTGCCCTTCTCATTAATATTGAATCATGTCCTTCAAAGTAGGTTACAATGATATCCATCTGAGGGATTTAATACCAATTTGATACAATTTTACAATCAAGAAATAATGGTAGGTGTATCCCATAGAATCTTTGCAATCCCACAAACTAATTTGAGAGGAGTTTCTTGTGACCTCTGCAAGGTATGATGTAGATTTGAAGAATATTTATATTGATATCTCATGCCAAGATCTGTAATATATACACAAGAACACTCAAAAGGAATTAATAGCAAATGAAAAAACTCTCATGATAAGGCCCATATCCATGATAAAGAAATTATAAAGAAAACTAAAATACAATAAAACTGAAGAACACAAGCTTATACTGAGAGGGGGGGTGAACAGTATAAGACCACTTTTAACTTTTTATTTTAAAGCATATTTCAATTCAATAACATGTAGAATAAAGATAGTAGTAATAACAGTAGTAATCAAAACAATGCACAAAATACACTCCACAAAGTGACACAATAATTTATGTGGTTCACCCAAGGTGGGCTACTCCACGGATAAAACTTTTCTTCTAAAAGTTATATCAAAGTCCTCTGGGAATCCTTCCCGATTACAATGTTTATGAGCCTCGACTCAAAGGAGACACCTTCCCCTAATTCTGCTTTGGTTGGTGATCCTCTAGAAGACCTCTACCTCCTCTACCCTTAGCAAGTGGAACTCTATCCACAAAAGACACCTGTCTTCCCTGCTCTGGCTGGAGATCTCTGTCCTCAACTCTGTCACCGCAAAGTTGGTCCTCGAATTTGCACTAAACACAGTCCTTCGGTCTAGCACAAATTTCCTCTTCTGCCTCAAACTCTGTCCTCAATTTGGTCCTCAAAATGGGAAAAGAAAAATGGTTCACAATATTTCAAATGCTTGCTCAATGCTATCCCCAAGTCTTCACTGTTCTGTCACAGATGTATTAGACGAAACCAACTTTCGCACAGACTGCACAATATGGTAGCATACAACACTTTGGTTATCAAATTTCTCACTTATGCATGCTGTCTCTGAATGTCACAACACCAATAGCTTCTACTCCTTTGCACATCCACCACAGCATAGTCTTCGCACACTTTGCACAACCACAGTAGCACAGACTTTGCACACTCTGCTTCTCGACGATCGAACTTCTCCCCCACACTATAATTGCATAGATCACACTTTGAACGCACACTTCGATCAATGATTAAACTCTTCAAACAACCCTCATTTTATACACATAATCTCAAGATTAGAACCTAGATCTTAATCGACTATTTACCCTTTAATCACGTCGACTACAAAACCCTGCGCTGCATCAGCCCAGATTTAACTCTATTGGCTTCACTTGTGCTTTTGTTGTGAAATCATGACACTTTTGCCTCTTGCTGACATCATCTCACTTCTATCATGAAATCATGAAGCTTTAGACTTAAAAGCCTTCTTCTCCACTTCTGTCGTGAAATCGTGACACCTTTGCCTCTTGCTAACGTCATCTGCAACTTAGTCGCAAAATCATGACGCTTTAGACTTCAAAGCCTTCTTCTCCGCTTTTGTCATGAAATCGCGACACCTTTGACTCTTGCTGACATCATCTGCAACTCTTTCACAAAATTGTGACACTTCTTGCTTCTTCATCCTTTTCTCAGTTTGCACCAGCAAAAATGGAACATGTCACAAAATCGTGATGCTTTCGTTGCCTTAAGCTATTTTTTGCCAAAAACCCATGAAGCTGAAAAATGTCACAAAATCACGACGCTTTCGCCAACTACAAGCTGCCAACTCAACCTGTCATGAAATCATGACACTTTTTGCATCCGTACAACTTCTTTGAAACCTGTCGCAAAATCGTGACGCTTTCGTCAACTACAACCTGCCAACTCAACCTGTCGCGAAATCATGAAACTTTTTGCATCTATACAACTTATTTGAAACCTATCGTGAAATCATGATGATTTTTCCAACTGCAAGCTGCCTACTCAACCTGTCATGAAATCATGACACTTTCTGAATCCGTACAACTTCATTGAAACCTATCGTGAAATCGTGACACTTCTTGCAACTCAACACTGCCAACTTAACATGTCGTGAAATCACGACATTTTAGCCTAAACTTTCTCTCTCCTCAAACATGTCACGAAATCATGATAGTTTTGCCTGCTTTGTCTCTGCCTTCCAGCATGTCGCGAAATCGTGACAGTTTTGCCAAAACTTTCTCTCTCCTCAAACATGTCGTGAAATCACGACAGTTTTGCTAGCACTTTCTCTCTCCTCAAACATGTCACGAAATCACGACAGTTTTTCCAGCCACCTGCAAACTTATTCTAACTTATCTTTTTTTGATCTTTTGCAACTGGGCTACTCTGATTTTCTTGGAGACTTACTGACCAACTGAAACCTTCATCAAAACACATTCTTTGACATAAAAACAAATTGCTTCAAGAACTCCTTGATATCAAATGACAACAACTACCAAGAACTCTTTGACATCAATGACAACAACTACACTTGAGCAAAGGCAATGTACTCAAGGTACCCAAAATTGCCAACAATCTCCCCCTTTGTCATTGATGGCAAACCTTTACTAAAAAATCATCTTCAAGAGCCAAAACTGAAATCACTCTCTTTAAAGTTTTGCTCCCCCTGACTTGAAGCTTTCCTCTTCACTTGAAGCTCTCCCCCTTACTCATATCTCTCCCCCTTACTCAAATCTCTCCCCCTTTGTCATCAATGGCAAAGGGTCACCTTTGGGGCTTGGGACTAAGAATGAGCCTCTTAGCTTAGTCCCTCCCCCACCTCCTGATGAGGTGATTTAAAATAGGGTTGGGAGTGAAACTCCCATTAGACACTCATCATCATCAGTGTCTACAATTTCTTTTCCAGACCTTCTCTTAAGCTCTTTGTCAACGTTTTTGTTTTTGGCATTTTTCTTGTTCTTGTTCTCATCTCTTTTCTTGTCCACACCTTGATCCTCGAACTTGTTTATACCACTGTTCCTGTTCCTGTACCTTGGAAGATCAGCTCTGCACTGTCTGGCTATGTGACCTATATTGTTGCACTTGTAACAAACAACAATATAATTTCTTTTAGGCATGGCTGTTCTTTGAATCCACCTATTCTGACTAACCCAGTTCTTGTTATTTGCCTTGCAAAAAATTGCCTTATGCTCGAACTGATTACAAGAGTAGCAATACCCTTGAAATAAATTACGACTTCTAAAATTATTGTTAACCTCCTTCATTTGAGACATGCAATGTGCAGCCATGTGTCCAAACCTATAACATGCAAAATATCTGCCGTGAAATATTATTTTAATCGATCTCTTGGGTCCCGAAAACTTTTTCTTCACTTTCAAAAATTTGTTTTTAGTTTCTGCGCATTCATCACTCACGGACTCATGATCTGAAGTATTGTCTTCATCAGAACTTTCTTCCTTTTGAAATCTCTTGCTAGATTCCCCAACCTATTTCTTGTGCGGCTCAACAAAACCGAGACCTGTTTTATCTATTGAATTTCTTTTACTTTTGATGAGAGACTTAACCTTCTTGGAGCTATCCTGAAATCTGTACATCTTATCCTTGTAATTTTTATTTTCCTCTTTCATAGCAACCATTTTCTGTTCTAATTAACTATACTCAAGCATCTTAGATTCTAACTCATTCTTGAGTTCTTGAGTCTTAGCCATAGAGATGTCAAGACTTTCTATGAGTTCATCTCTCTCCATACAACATTCATCTAACTTATCCTTGAGTTTAGCATTCTTCTTCCTTTCCTTTTTCAAAACACCAAGAGCATTAGTAAGTTCACATTCAAGATCCTCTATTTGATTGCATTTTGAAGTATCAAGGCCTTTTTCAGATTTCTTATCACTAGAGGTGCTACCCTTTTCAAAAACCATACATGCATCTTCCTTATCATTTTTTGAAGCATCCTCATACATACTAGCAACCAATTCATTATTCGTGCAATCATCCTCAAGGTGCCCAAAATTTCCACATCTGAAACATTTCATGACAATGAATTTATGTTTCGGTTCTTCCTCTTTTTTTGAAATGAACAGCATCTCATTTTCACTATCACTGGAAGAGTTGTCACTATTACTGCTAGAACACTTACTTGCTTTGTCCAGATAGAATCTCTTCTTGTTCTTATGTGAATACCTCTTTCCTTGATTTTTGTGCTCATCTTTGTTCTTTCTGTAATACCTGTGCTTTTTAGAATCCTTGCTCTTAACATCCCGTATATCTTCATCACTTTCATTCTTGGAAACGATACGATCAGTAGCATAATGACCAAATTTTCCATAGTTGAAACATCTTATATTTTTCTTGCTTTTGTGCTTTCTAGATAACTTGCCTTTCTTGCTGTAATATGCCTCTTCCTCACTAGAAGACTCATCACTCTCTTGAATCTATTTGCCTTTTGATTTCTTGGTATTTTTGAAAGCTGCCTCTTTCTTTATATCAATATTCACTTGAGTTCTCAGCTCAAATGCTACAAGAATACTATGGAGCTCATCCTTTTTCAACTTATCTAAATCTTTGGCTTCCTCAATAGCAAAAATATTTTCACTAAATCTATTAGGAAGAGATCTTAAAATATTATCACACACATCATTTTCAGCAAGTTCAAGACCTAAGTCTTTCATTGAATTAACAACTTCATCCATACGGAGCATGTAGTCACTAATTTTTTCATCATCATTCATCTTGAGTTGTTCAAACACACCTTTGAAGTGTCTCAACTTGGCCTTTCGAACATTTGCATCACCTGTATGAACAACCTGCAATTGTTTCCACATTTCACTTGCTGTCTTGCAGTGAATAACTTTGGTAAGATCAGCCTTCCGTAAACCCTTCAGGATTGCATTCATGGCTTTTGAGTTGTTGTGATGTAGGAGCCTGTCTTCTTTAGTATAAGGACCATTTGCAGGAATGGTGTACCCATCTTCAATAACTTCCCATACCTCATTACCAAGAGCCATAAGATAGAATTTCATTCTTGCACTCCATAGACCGAAATCTGATCCATCAAGAATAGGTGCTACATTGCCGCCTAAAAAATCCATTGTGTTCTTAACCAGTTCTTCATTTCAACTGTAAAACCTTTTCGAAGGAACCCGCTCTGATACCAATTGAAGAACACAAGCTTATACTAAGAGGGGGGGTGAACAGTATAAGACCACTTTTAAATTTTTCTTTTAAAGCAGCTTTCAATTCAATAACATGCAGAATAAAGATAGCAGTAATAACAACAGTAATCAAAACAATGCACAAAATACACTCCACAAAGTGACATAGCAATTTACGTGGTTCACCCAAGGTGGGCTACTCCATGGATAAAACTTTTCTTCTAAAAGTTATATCAAAGTCCTCTGGGAATCCTTCCCGATTACAATGTTTATGAGCCTCAGCTCAAAGGAGACACCTTCCCCTAATTTTGCTTTTGCTGGTGATCCTCTAGAAGACCTCTACCTCCTCTACCCTTAGCAAGTGGAACTCTATCCACAGAAGACACCTGTCTTCCCTGCTCTAGCTAGAGATCTCTGTCCTCAACTTTGTCACCGCAAAGCTGGTCCTCGAATTTGCACTAAACGTAGTCCTTCGGTCTAGCACAAATGTCCTCTTTTGCCTCAAACTCTATCCTCAATCTAGTCCTCGAAATGGGAAAAGAAAAATGGTTCATAAGCTTTCAAATGCTTGCTCAATGCTATCCCCAAGTCTTCACTGTTCTATCACAGATGTATTATATGAAACCAACTTTTGCACAGACTACACAATACGGTAGCATACAACACTTTGGCTATCAAACTTCTCACTTTTGCATGCTGTCTTTGAATGTTGCAACAACAACACCTTCTGCTCCTTTGCGCATCCACCGTAGCACAGTCTTCGCACACTTTGCGCAACCATAGCAGCACAAACTTTGCACACTCTGCTTCTCGACGATCGAACTTCTCCCCCACACTATAATTGCACAGATCGCACTTCGAATGCACACTTCGATCGATGATTAAACTCTTCAAACAACCCTCCTTTTATACACATAATCTCAAGATTAGAACCTAGATCTTAGTCGACTGTTTACCCTTTAATCACGTCAGCTACAAAACCCTACGCTGCGTCAGCCCAGATTTAACTTTTTCAGCTTCACTTGTGCTTCTGTCGTGAAATCATGACACTTTTGCCTCTTGCTGACGTCATCTCACTTCTATCATGAAATCTTGATGCTTTAGACTTCAAAGCCTTATTCTCCACTTCTGTCGTGAAATCATGACACCTTTGCCTCTTGCTGATGTCATCTGCAACTCTATCGTGAAATCACGATGCTTTAGACTTCAAACCCTTCTTCTCCGCTTCTGTCACGAAATCGTGACACCTTTGCCTCTTGCTGACGTTATCTGCAACTCTATTATGAAATCGTGACACTTCTTGCTTCTTCAACCTTTTCTTGGTTTGCACCAGCAAAAATGGAACATGTCACGAAATCATGACGCTTTCGTTGCCTTAAGCTCTTTTCTGCCAAAAACCCGTGAAGCTGGAACATGTCACGAAATCATGACGCTTTCGCCAACTGCAAGCTGCCAACTCAACCTGTCATGAAATCATGACACTTTCTGCATCCGTACAACTTCCTTGAAACCTGTCACGAAATCGTGATGCTTTCATCAACTACAACCTGCCAACTCAACCTGTCGTGAAATCGTGACACTTTCTGCATCCGTACAACTTCTTTGAAACCTGTCATGAAATCATGATGCTTTTGCCAACTGCAAGCTACCTACTCAACCTGTCATGAAATCGTGACAGTTTTTGCATCCGTACAACTTCTTTTAAACCTGTCATGAAATCGTGACACTTCCTGCAACTCAACACTACCAACTTAACATGTCACGAAATCATGACATTTTAGCCTAAACTTTCTCTCTCCTCAAACATGTCACGAAATCGTGATAGTTTTGCCTGCTTTGTCTCTGCCTTCCAGCATGTCGTGAAATCGTGACAGTTTTGCCAAAACTTTCTCTCTCCTCAAACATGTCGCGAAATCGTGACAGTTTTGCCAGCACTTTCTCTCTCCTCAAACATGTCGCAAAATCACGATAGTTTTTCCATCCGCCTGCAAACTTATTCTAACTTATCTTTTTTTTTATCTTTTGCAATTGGGCTACTCTGATTTTCTTGGAGACTTACTAACTAGCTGAAACCTTCATCAAAACACATTTTTTGACATAAAAACAAATTGCTTCAAGAACTCCTTGATATCAAATGACAACAACTACCAAGAACTCTTTGACATCAATGAAAACAACTACACTTGAGCAAAGGCAATGTACTCAAGGTACCCAAAATTGCCAACAAAAACAAATACATAAAATTGAATTTAACTATGCTAACTAGTAATTAAAATATGATTAAACCTATTAAACCCAAAAATTAAGGCAAACCAATATTTTTCCAAGGCCATCCTTGTGTAGAGTGGTCTAGCCTACTGGTTGTCCTTAACCAGGATGGTGGCACCTGCATGTCATCTTGAGGCGAGACAATCGTTGAACCATGAGTGTTTTTTCTACAATCGATGCAAGGGCAACTCCTAGGTTTGACCTGTGGTGTTTTTAGTAGATTGATGCACTATTGCAATGGCTTGATGGGTCTATATCAGTATTTTAAGCATATATGTGAGGTTGAACAGAAGAAGGAAATGTGCACCTCTATTCCTTGAAGTAGTTTGATGACATGGCCTTCTTAAGGAATCAAGGTAATCACACTTTGATCTTTATGAAAGTTTTTGGATCTCTGATCAAAATTTGGCAGCACTTCGTTGCTCAAAATATAAAAGCTCTATATTTTTTGAAATAGGGATGGGCACTATTATATAGACTCCTGAAAGGAGTCTAATAATAGTGCCACCTTGCACATGAAAAAGTGAAGGATCAGTTCACATTGAGAAAGCAAATGCTTTTCTCCAAGATCTTATGCAAACTGATTATGACATACTTTTTGTATAAATCTGGCTCATGCACACATGAAAAATTGCAACATGAATTAATGTGCAGGTTTAACTGGTGTTTTGATTTTCAATTATGCCCCTCTTTTTTATTTTACTTTTGGTACAACCATCCCTTGGTAGGACGACCGTAAATGGGTGTCATCCCTTGGTAGGGTGGCCTCAAATAGGGATCACCCCTTGGTAGGGTAGCCTCTAGAGATCATCCCTTCGAGAGGTGGCCAAGTTTGCAAAGGGAAATATCCATTATTTAAGTGGTGAAAAAAATATTTTAGCCCTAAGTTTTCCCAAGGTGGGTCATATGGTCTTTAGGTAGTCCTTATAGGTAGTCTCCTCAATATGATGCATTTTAGGTGTCTACAAATACCTCTTTTTGGGATGTATTGTGTGAAAACACAATGCGGGGAAAAAATATATGGACCAAATTCAAATTTACGGTTGATGATGTTAATTTATTTGATAAATGTTAAATACCCCTTGTAACCACCAGAAAGGGTCACACCCGATAGCGGCTCCTATTGCGATAAATGGTAAAGATATAACATGCATACAAGTAAACGAAATTGACAACAAATGAAACAAGAAAGAAACACTTTATTCCATTATATTTGAAGTCAAAACCCAATTACAAGTACGTCCCTCTTAGGGATATTCATTTTGATACAATATTACAATAGGAGTGCTCAATTGTTTTCCCTCTTAAGGGTAGGTGTGATTTCCAAATGCCTCTCAGAATGGCACGAACTGCTCTAGGGTGGAGGTGCCCTCTTCTTCGCAATGGGGAAGGAACTTGATGGTTTGCTCTCCTTTGAAACTGTTCCCTGTGGTCAAGAAACAACAAGAATGTCAAAAATATAGGCAACCTCTCATGATGAGGCCCTTTTAGGTAAATTGCATAATGACACCATTAACATGCATAATCAAGAAAATGTAAAGAAGGCTTCTAAGCTATGCAAAGTGAATCAAGATTCATGTAATAGCATAAAGGAAAATAGCAGCTACACTATGCATGGATCAGATATGAAAAGTGAAGCATAAACATGCATAAAGAAAGCATTTTAGTCCTAATTGAAGCATAAGCATAAAATGTAAATCTAACCTAGTTCTACGGTCAGAAGTCTTCTAAAATGCTATTTAAACCATGAAAACAACTAATCTAACCTAATTAGCTAGACATAAATGAAATTAGGAAGGCGGTTATACCTCTACTACAAACCGTAGCTCTGGTGCATGGTCTGCACTGTAAACCATGGTTGACAGCCATGGTTAGCACTCTGATAGGCTTACCCTCAATTCCAAGGGTAGTGGGCTTCACCTCCTTGTCCAATTGATGTTCAAGGGTCGCCTTCGATGTCCTTCTGATAGGTTTGGTGGTCAAATCACTGTGATGGGCCTTCGTTTGCCCGGATTTGCATTTCTTGGCTCTCCTAGACTCCTAGGGCATCCATAATGCAATTCATCATGAATCTTGGCAAGTAGGTAGGGGATAAGTGCAATAGCTCTCTCTTAGTATACTCGGTTGAGTGTACAATTCGATAGGGCTCCACTGCTCAAATCTCCAATGCTCTCTCTCAGTTTGCCCTAATTTTGAGGGGTACTTATAGGACTACCCAAGGGCTAGGGGTGGCTTCCTAGAGAAGCCAAGATCAAGAAGGGGTGGTTAGGATAGTTGGAATGGAAGCTTTCACCCTCTAACCACCTTCTTCTAGATCCAATGGTCGTTTCAATCGATTTGGCTCAGATTGAAGGCCAACTGAACTTCAGTTAAGACCGTAGGTCACAACTATGGTCTAGACTGCAAACCATAGGTCTCAACCATGGTTCAGCTATAAACCATAGGTCTGGGCTATGGTTCAGACTGATTAGGCCAAGGAGCCCAAATTGAGTGGTTAGAACCACTACTCTATCTTGGAGTCTATCCAAGATCTTCCATATGGTCTTGTAGCATGTCCATATGAGTAGTCGCCCTCGACATGACGCATTTTAGGTGTCTACAGATGCCCCTTTTGAGATGCATTGTGAGATCGAACAATGCTGAGAAAAAATAGACCTCCTAAAATGATGTCGAAGGTTCTATGATGATCATTAGTCAGATCAACATTAGATGCCCTAGGTCCAACAAAAGGATGTGCATCCTGGAATCATTGCTTCCAACTCTTTGGAGGCTTAAACTTGAAAAGCTTGTGCCCTTCTCATCTCATTCGGTGTAGTTGTGCATTCCATAGGTATCTTATGACCCATAGATCTGAAAGGTGGAGAACAACAAGCAAAATCATATTTGCTATTTTCCCCAAGCAAAGGGGTAAGCTTATGATAGTTGTTTACAATGATTCGCAAGGATGAACACAATTTTGACAAGATCAAGGGATCTACGATCTCCGAGATCTTCTATTGATTTTGATTATGATTTGATATTATGACTACCCCCTCAAGCGATGAGTCGATGAGGGTAATGACAATGAATAAAGCGACGATGTCGCTTGACCACCATGGATGATCTGAACAAATTTAGATTTGAGCAAATTAATGCCTTGGCTAGGCCTAGTTCAGCTTTTGATTCCAACTATTAATAGTATTTGCACGCTTCTATCCCATGGAGCAGTCGGGCTACAATAGTCATCTTAGGGAATCGAATTGATACAAATCCAATCAGATTTGTGTTGAATCAAATTATCGATGATTTGCTAAAAAAGAGGTCATAGAAGAAATGGCATGCAACGCCTCATTCCCATGGAGCAGTCCGACCACGAAGGTCTTCTTAGGGATTGAAAATAAGCATATCAAATCGATGATGATAATTTTTGCCCCAAATGTCCTTATGGTAATTTACTCATCTTGTCGGATTACATGGATCGCAAGTCGCTGCAACCGCCAAGTGTATAGGGTAAATTACTGAATACGAGGCGCATTTGGTGTTTTAATTATTTGATTTTTTTGTGAATGTTTTGAATTATGCATTGAGCTTATTTATTTGGTTGGGAGGTGTGTCACTCCATGAAAGGATTATCATAGCGATGACCTCGATTGTACTTTATAATCTCAGCCAAATTTTTAATTTTTGATTGGATCCCGGTGCTTGATTATCACCAAATTTCCAAATTAGCTTGCTTTTATTGAATTCTGACCCAATGGGAGGCATTAATTGATATTTTTGGCCCTTCCCATGGTGGGATTTTCTAAAATTATCTGCCAGTTGCAAACCGTGGCTAGGGTCTATGGTTCCCATTTGCAAAATTGGGAACCACGGCTAGGGCCTACGGTCCGCGCTGAATATGAGAAGTCTATAAAAATTCTAAATTTCAAATATCTCTCATTATTCCTTGATAGTGACCTACAACTGGAGCTCTGACAGTGACAACTGACTAAACTGACCTGCAACCTAGCACACTTTACCCGCATACCGACTCACAACACGATGGCAGGGCACGAGCAAGCGTCTTCTAGCCGTGGGGGATGAGGGGAGGGCAAGGTAACTCAAAAACCAAGACCTCACATCCATTACCAGTAAAATGAACCCAATTAAGTAATCGGTAAATCAATTTCACTAAACTACTGGCAATGAACCTCATCTTAGGCTAGGATAGCTTAGGTTTTTAATTTTTTGCATTTTTGGCCGTGGTATCGCACCCGATCGGACTTCGATCGGAGACCGCAGGTACCAGCTACGGTTCCCAATTGGTCAATTGGGGACCATAGCTACTAGTTATGGTCAGCATTCAAAATTCCAATGATCAAATTTTGACCGCATGCGGACCGCAGGGTTGACCCGCGGTTCGCCAACTTTAGGAAAATTTTGCAAAATTTTTAATTTTTCTGAATTTTTAGAGGCAATTAATATCATTTAATGCATTTTTGACCTATTTGATTGAAAAATTTGATTTGTAGGCCTGCATGATGACATGTTTTTGCAATTTTATCAATTTTTTACTATTTTTGATGATTTTTAGATCAATTTTTAAATGTTTTTGCATGTTTTAGTTAGATTTTTCCTTATTTTATGCTATTTATTTCAGAGATTGACCTCTAGAGCATGAGAGCCTGACATTCTGAAGACTCTCCATGGAGAGCTCACTGATGGTGAGCGAGAGTGGTTCAGAGCTATCGACTTTGGCTACATTCTGGATCTACCCACCATTAGGGTAGATCAATCCTATCTGACTACGTTGGCCCATCGTTGGAATATGTGGACCAACACATTTCACCTACCTACAGGTGAAATGACAGTTACACTAGAGGACGTCTATAGGATCTTCAAGATCCCCATTGATGGTGAGGCCATCGTATGCTCCACTTCTAGGGCTAAGGAGTCCATCTTCGATGCTATCTTCGATGCTCGGAGTGAGGAGGCTCAAGGTGCTATCGACCATGGAGGGGTCCATATCGGCTACTGGTAGGGGAAGAATATCTTCTCCATGTGTGAGGTCATTTTCATGCACCTGGTGGTGCAATATGTGCTTCTAGACTCCTCGAGCATGAGGATTCCCTAGAACCTTCTAGCTACTATACATAGAGTAGTACAGAGCTCTATCTACTAGCCACTACTCCTAGCCTAGGGGAGCACACTATTAGCTCAGCTCTATCAAGAGCTATATCATATTACTGAGCGTAGCCATAAGGGCATCAACTGTAGTCTACTTTTGTAGATCTAGGGCTGGTAGCATATCAGAGTAGAGCATCCTAGGGAGCTACCCCTACACATTATAGACATTGATGATGAGCATCAGTGCTATGCTACCTGTTGGCCTTGAGAGGAGGAGGGTTTCCATAGTAGGACTCATGCTGGTGAGACCCAACATTACATTACCCGATTTGTAGCACTTGGGCCGGATGATATCCAGTGGTGGCCCTACATGGATTGTCTTGACTGGCCTGAGGTCGATGAGAGGCTTCGATGGGCTCATCGAGATAGATGGCTACTCAATCGAAAGGTCGAGATCAGAGAGTTTTAATTTTTCTCTCATGTCCTACGATAGTTTGGCATGGTGTAGGACATCTCGAAGATCCCATTCACTTACAAGCACCTAGCTTTGGAGAGGGATCTATCATGGATCCAACCTCTAGCTCTAGGTGATGCTCTAGATGACTTCTAGGAGACTAGGGTTGACATAGCGATGACCACTCTAGAGTATGATGGATGGTGGTCTATATTCTACTGGTATGGGATAGGGCCTCTGGGCTATGTTGTAGATCAGGCAGGAGCAGAGGTGGATCCTGATGGGCATAGGGTGCACCAGTAGATAGAGGGTGACTAGGGCATAGAGGCTACCACTAAGGAGGCTCCCGAGATTGATCCTAATGAGGAGGCTCTAGAGGAGGGTGAGGTCCCTCCTGATAGTGTAGAGGGGCTACTCTTAGCATAGGTGGCTGACTTGTAGAGTCAGCTCGATCGATTCTAGATGTAGCAGAGGGAGCATGATACTACTATCGCTACTCTATAGGTATAACTGATAGAGAGAGATCATCGACTAACATAGGTAGACTAGTAGATTGCTAGCTTGACCACCTAAGCTACTATAATAGAGACCTAGGTTTGTGAGCTCACCCATGCTCATGACTTGGTAGAGGCATAGAGGGATGCGACCATAGTAGAGCGAGATCTACTCAGGGCACAGAGGGGGGTCCTCCATCCTCTTAGTTGATTATGGGGCCTTCGATGGCACCAATAGTAGTACTACTAGGTGGTCGGGATCCTATGGTAGAGGTACAATGCCTACAGGGTTTACTTATGAGTGCCAATGAGAGGCATGCATCCAGGGTTGCTCGGGTAGACCAATTGGTGGGATACATTCAGATGTTGGATGTAGAGGTTCCTAAGGATCCATATGCTATAGAGTCCTAATGGACTAGATCTTGGACTATAGGATAGTCCACTACTAGCTCGAGCCATCACACCCATCGAAGTGAGAGGACACATAGGTCCTCCAGTACGCATGGTGATAGTAGTCATACCAGGACCAGGGAGGTAGGGCAGTCTACTATAATATCCAATCATAGGTCCCGATGGATAGAGGTGCCCATCGCTCAGGGGGTAGTTGGATGAGTGCTAGGCCTCTTCGGGTTAGGTGGTACTCAGGGCTCATAGTAGGATCCATAGTAGTCAGTAGGGCAGCAGGTAGAGCAGTCTCCTGAGCACAACACTGAGGGAGGAGGTGAGAGCTCTAGTACAGGGGGAGTAGATCAGAGCTAGAGCTCTACTATTGTAGGACACATTTTTGATGTATCTCATTTTTGGTGTAAGGTCGAGGACCTACACATTTGTAGCCTACAGGCATTTTTGTACTCCCCATGTACTCTGAGACACACATTATATATATGATATGATCATTATTATGGCTCATTTATTGTGTACTCATTTATTTTTAATTTTATGTTTATGTGATGCACATGGATGCAATGCTTATGTTATGTTGATGCTATATGATGTGATGTATGGATGACATGCACTAGATAGCTATTTGATTTATGATGATGATATGCAGTGATCTTAGATGCTTAGATGTGCTTTTTTATGGATGCATATGGATGCGATGTTTTTCTCTTAACGCATATTTGATATTGCTTTCTTTTCATGCATTAATGTATGTAATGCTTTATTTACACGATGCTAATCTAATGTAAATGAACCTGTATGCTTTAATCACTTAAAACATAAGGAATGAATGCAATTATGTTTATCAATCTAATGGATGATGCCACAGAATGTATAAAAATCATGAATGTAATTGAAAATCCTTAAGATAAGAATGTAATCAATTAATCACCCATATATGAAATGCAATGGTATGCAATGTTTTATGATGCGAATGATATAATGTGCCATTCGATTTTCTTTTGCAAATTTGAAAAATGTGCACGATATAGTCAGTGGTCATCTAAATATTATTGCTAATATCCATCCGGTATCTATCCTATATGTTGATTGTGCTTTTTATAATGATGTATCATGGGTTTAATACTTTGCAAATTGATGATTTATATGGTTGCCATTTTTGACACTTTGTTGCTATGGGAGAAATTTTTGAGGTTTTCCATGAGACTCAAACACCCTAATAGACTTATCAAAAGTTGCATACTAACCACACTAGACTTCTGAGATAAAAGGCTTTTGCTAGGATAGACCCTAACTGTTCATTATCCCTGTGTGTGCAAATGATTATTTTAAGATAAGACACGAGCGTTC
This sequence comes from Wollemia nobilis, assembly GCA_028583015.1. Classification (NCBI taxonomy): domain Eukaryota; kingdom Viridiplantae; phylum Streptophyta; class Pinopsida; order Araucariales; family Araucariaceae; genus Wollemia; species Wollemia nobilis. The sequence goes on from JAQPPZ010016675.1 coordinate 3,741,998, forward strand.
CCCGATGTCAGGCGGGATTCTTTCAGCCCATTGCTAAGATAGGGGTTCCACAAATGTCTTATCCAATCTCAAGTTTAGATTTTAGTTGGACTAAGCCACTAGGCAATGCAGGACACCTGAAGCTAGCTCTTCCACATTCAAACATTGGTCTTGTTCATAAGCGAGATGCTAATGCGTCAGACATATCATCATGCGTAAGGTACAGTAGTGCTGACAATTCCAGGGATTCAGGCTCATTCCTTTCTATCCTTCAATTTTTGGGATACTTGCTCATATGTAGTGAAGCAAGGGAGTCGATTCCATATTCTTTTTGAACTATCTTTGGATCTTCATTTGATCTCTCTTCGAACTGGATTTTGGATCTTCATTTGATCTCCGCTCGAACTTTTGATTTATGATCTTCATTTGATCTTCACTTTGAACTTCACTTTGAACTTTGATTTAAGCCTATTTTTTGATCTTCACTTGATCTTTACTTTTTGGCATTTACATTTGATAATCTTCTTCAAAAACTTTCCTTTGGGGAGATTTACTTGGAAAAACTATTTCTGGTATATCGATTGAGAATATCGATCTTATGATATCAATATGGGATATCACTCTAGGGAGTCGATCTATGATATCGATCTAGGGTATCAATCATGAGGATTGATATGGGATATCTCTTTGGTATATGCTCATTTTATCGTAAGCAAGGGATTCTGAATAGGGAACTAACCTATCCTTTTGCCAACTGCCAACATTTCCCATACCATCCGCATAGAGGGATAAGCAAGAATAACTCTTTTCACTTCAGGATACCCGATCCTACTTCATGGCTTTCATATTCCCCTAGTCCTTGTTAGGATTGTTTAAATTTATTGATTAGTGATAGGCTTATGATATGCTAAGGGCTATACTAACTGAACCTTAGCTACAAAAGCAAAGCGAGCTTTCTACCAACTCTTGATAAGACTACTAGGTATGACTGAGTGACCGAAAAACCATAGTATATCTCCATAGCAACATTATAGGTTGTGTTGAAAAACACAATTACTCACATGAATGATGGATCATGATAAATGCAGAGATGCATGATTTAAACACAAACGTGGCATCATTTGTAAGACTGACAAACACAAATGCCTTCTATTACAGAATGCAACGGATGACGAATGCCTATATGCAATGCAATAATGCGGTGAATGCATGTGTAAATGCAAAATGAAAATGCAAAATTCAAATGCAAATGCAAATGTTTTTGGATTTTATGCTTTACCAAATTTTTTTGGATTTTATTGATTTTATAATTTTTATGGGTTTTGAGCCTCATAATTGACCAAATGATGAGTACATGCCTCTAGAGCCTTTAGATTGACCAAGCGATTTTTAGGAATCCTTGGAGCTTTTGGGATTGACCAAAGGGATTATGGGTACCTTTGGGGCATTTTGGGATGACCAAGCGATTTTGAGAATCCTTGGAGCCTTTGGGGTTGACCAAGCAGTTTTTCAAAAACTCTTGGTGCCTTTTGCATTTGACCAAAGGGCTTATAGATGCCTTTGGAGCTTTTTAGGATGACCAAGTGATTATAAGCAAATCCTTGAGGCTTTTAACTGACATGACCAAGTGGTTTTAGGGACCCTTGGAGCCTTTTGGGATGACCAAGTGGTTTTGACCAAACCCTCAGAGCTTTTGAGGTTGACCAAAGGGCTTACAGATGCCTTTGGAGATTTTTACTTGACCAAACCACTAATGAAAGTGTTTGGAGCTTTTTAGGATGACCGAGCAGTTACAAGCAACTCTCGAAGCCTTTTACTATGCTCTTTAAGCATAAAACACCTTAATATGGATGATGTTGAGAGGTTCAGGCTCTTCAACACCCCCTAGCGATGTTAGGTGATAGGTACCTAGACCAATATTTTTAGATATGATGTAGGGTCCTAGCCAATTAGCCATGAATTTGTCTCGCATATCTGGTGATAAATTAGAGTTCTATTGGTTTTCTTTCAAGACAAGATCCCCAACTTCAAAGTCTCTCTAGTGGACTTTGACATTGTAAGCTCATTTTAGTCACTCTTGATAAACATGAAGATGCTCCAGGGCATTCACGTGATGTTCATCAAGTAGCATCAGTTGATCCAATCGAGCTTGTCATGTAGTGTCATCATCGATGAACTCTTTCAATGCGATGCGTAACATTGGAATTTCTAATTCCAAGGGCATAATGGCCTCAGTGCCATATACTAGTGAGAATGGTGTTGCCCCAGTGGGCATCCGAATACTAGTCCTGTAAGCCCAAAGCGCAAGGGGCAGTTGGATGTGCCAGTATTTGTGGTTTTCTTGTACCATATTTTTCAAGATGGCTACCACTATCTTATTTGAAGCTTCAGCCTACCCATTTTCTTGTGGATAGTATGGAGTCACAAAACTGTGTTTGATTCTATATTTAGATGTCAAAGCTCTCATAGTTTTGTTCTTGAAAGACGTTCCATTATCCGATATTATTTTGGATGGAATCCCAAAATGACTTATGATATGCTCAAGTATAAACTCTGCTATACGAGCTCCGGTTGTCATTGTTAAGGGTATTGCTTCCACCCACTTTGTAAAATACTCAGTAGCCATGATTATGAATGTATGTCAGCCTGATGACGGAGGAGAGATCTTGCCTATAAGATCCAATCCCCACTGAGCAAATGGCCAAGCCGCTTGAATGGGTTGTAAGGCCTATGATGGCAAGTGCGTAAGATTAGTGTGATGTTGGCATTTAACGCATTTCTTGACATACGCATTGCACTCCTTCTCCATAGTGGGCCAATAGTAACCCATTCAAAGGATGCGCTTGATGATGGCCATGCCACTGAAATGGCCACCGCACGTACCATCATGGGCTTGCAAAATTGCCCATGATGCCTCTTGGGGCTCTAAGCAATGGAGGAGAACTCCATCATAACTTCTTCGGTACAAGATGTCTCCTATTAAGACATATTTGGCCACTTTCTATTTAAATGTGTGCTTCATGACATGCGGTAATCCCTCTGGGATTATACTAAGCTTTAGGAAGTCTTTAATTTGTGACATCCAATTTTGATAAATCTCAGCTTCGACTGCCAAGACGACTTGCTCCCCCTACGTATTTACTTTTGCAAATGCAGACTCAAAAACAACCCTATGGTGAATGGTAGTACCACTCCCCATGGGACTCTGAGAGGTTAATGACCCCCAGGGTGCCTTCTTAAGAAAGTCTTCAGCTCTACAGAACCATTCAACTTGTGGTTCTACACTGATCATGTTGACTGATTCTCTGTTATCATAGGTTGCACGCTCTACTACTGGATGAGAGAGCATCTTGACATGGATGGTAGTGAAATCAATAGATGGATTCTAAGGGATTAAGGATCCCAAAGAAGCCATGGTATCTACAAACCTATTTGATGATCGAGGGATTGCCTCAATGTCATACCATTCCAGTTTGGCCAAATATGTATCAACTAGATCTTTATAGGCTTTTAGTATGGGACATCGACACTAAAAAAGCCCCTTGACTTGATTTACTATGAGCAAGGAATCACCAAAGATGTTCAATCTCTTAATATTCATGGTGACAGCTGTGTGGAGGCCCAGTAGTAGGGCTTCATACTCAGCATTATTGTTGGTGCACGAAAAATCCAACTTGAATGACAAGGGCATTGGAGCTCCTTACGGCATGAAGAACACTATTTCAGCACCACCCCCTTGTTCACACTTTGAACCATCAAAGAACAGAGTCATATCAACATTGTTCTCTAGTTCTTCGAGTTTGGGAGCTTTAGATACGATGAAGACTGCATCATTCGAAAGCTCAATTGTTAGAGGCCTACTATTTGATAGTGGCACCTCAGCTAATTGATCTGCTATGACCTATCCCTTAATGGACTTCTAGCTTATGAATTCTAGATCGAATTCCATCAAAAGCATGATCCACTTCGTAGTACATGTATTGTGATAAGTCTTACTCATCATGTACTGCAAAGGATTTTGTTTGGATATAACATACGTCGTATGACTTAACATATAGTGTCATAATTTCTTTGTAGTGAACACTACTGCTAAACACAACTTTTCCACGTATGCATACCCGAGCTCATAGCTCACCAAAGTTTGACTAATGTAATATATGGCCTGTTCTTTGCCTTGCACATTCTTTTGGGCCAACATGGTTCCCAGTGCAAAGTCAGTTGCCGATATATATAGTAGAAAAGGCACCTCTAGCCTTGGTGGAGCTAGCACTGGTGGCATCACCAGGTATTGCTTTATCTCAATGAAGGCTACCTTGTAGTCCTCATCCCAGTTGAATGGGACACCCTTATGTAGCAGTCGATTCATGGGTCGACATTTATCCGATAGTTGGGTGATAAATCGCTTTATCGAGGCTACCTTGCCCTGAAGGCTCCTTAATTCCTTAATATTGGTGGGAGGACGCATTTCCAAAATGGCCTTGACCTTCACTAGGTCTACTTCGATGCCTCTCTTGGAGATGATGAACCCTAGTAATTTTCTAGAAGTTACGCCAAATACGCACTTCTTAGGATTCAGCTTGACGTTGTGCTCTATCAAGCGATCGAAGACTTTCCTTAAGACCTCTGCATGCTCTTCTCATAGCAATGACTTGGCTAACAAATCATCGATATAATCTTCAAGAATTTTGTGCATATAGTCATGAAAAATGTATGTCATGGCCCACTGGTATGTGGCACCAACATTTTTGAGGCCGAATGGCATAACTTTATAGCAAAATGTTCCCCATGGCATTATAAACATGGTTTTGTGTTGGTCTTCGGGTTTAATCTGAATTTTATTGTAACCAAAAAAATCATCCATTAAGGAGAGCATTTCATGACCTATAGTTGCATCTACGAGAGCATCAATATTGGGCAACAAAAATGAATCTTTGGGTGTTGCCTTATTTAGGTCTCTAAAATCCATGCAAATATGGATTCTTCCATCGGGTTTTCCCATGGGTACCATATTGGACACCCATTCTGGATAATCGATGGAAATCACAAATTCCACATCCAACAACTTCTACAGCTCATCTTTCACCATTAAGGCCACTATTGGGTGCATTTTCCTAAGCTTTTGCTTGATCGACTTCTTCATCAAATCTAGCGAAAGGTTATGAGTAACCAATTTTGGGTCTAGACCTAGCATATCCTTATACGACCAAGCAAACAAATTTGGTCTCTCTTTCAGTAGAGGGATGAGGGTGGCCCGCTCATCTGGAGTGAGACTCTCTCCAAATTTAACCTTCTTTGCATTGGTGGGATCATCACTGATATCCACCTCAAAGGTTTCCTCTACCGACATATGTGATCCCTCCTCAAGCTGGTGAGGCATAGGAATCAGATGAATGTCATCAGTCGGGTTGAGTGGTTCCACATTGGAAGCATTTTTGGCATGATAAACATCATATGCATAGCCTGGTGCAAAATGGAAAGGTTGCAACATTTCTTCATTGGGGAAGAAATCCTCAGGCTCAACGGGTGAATCAACGCGATCCCAATCGATAGCATCTTTGTTAAGATACAATGGTTTAGATGGATCTACTAGATTACAGAGTGGAGTGGTCAAATCAATGGAGACCATGTTTATGGAATGGAATTGATCTCCAGGACCACATGGACTGACCTCTACAAAATCTGCATAGTCCTCATACCCACGATCTGGCTCTAATGGCACAGGCACAAAAGGGTCTTCCCTATGAGGACTATGAATAACTGGATCCTCCCTATGCATTGAATGCAAAATAGGATCATTCGGCTCATGGAGCTGCATGTAGGTCGATGGAAGGGGATTAACCAACCGATGGATTTGATCCAGGTTTAACCATCTTGCTCTCAGACATGGACCAACATGTAGCTACCTATAGACCTCATCGATGTCGATGGGTTGATGGTAATGATGCAAATAAGGAGGACCAAGGTAGGCCCTCTCTAGCTCATCTTCTTCATCACTATCATAATAGAATCCTTCATTCACCCCCACTCCTGGAGGGCGCTCCTCTAAGTGAGGCCCCATAAATCTCACTTCTTGCATACTATCATCGCTATCCAAAAAAATGAGATAATTATACCTCATGTACGATGCTACCAAGAAAACTATCTCGGTCCCTTCCCCTAGATGATCAACGTTGGGAAGGATCTCTTTGATATCCTATACCAATTCCATAGGCAATAAATGATGTGCATACAAAGGCCTTACATAAGCGCCTTCGACTTCATCCCTAGATCCATCATCGTTTGAGGAATCCTCATCTGCATCATAGCCTGGTCCACTCATATCGGAGGTGGACTTCGCTCCATCTTCATTACAAAGATCTCCTAACTCGAGATCGCTTGCAGTAATGGGGTTGCACCCCTGCATGTCTATGTCATCGACTACCTCATGGGTTTGGTGTCCCAGTTGATCTCTGGGGTTCATTTCTACCTCAGTCTGCTCAAGGAGCCCTTCACGATGATCTTTGAGTGGCTCAATGGTGATGGCAGATATCATAGGGTGATTCCTCTAGAATTTGGAAGGATCTGGATGATATGGATTAAAATCCATATCATCCACCATGCTGAGGTACAGATGATCTAGGGATGCTATGAGCAAATCATCCTACCCATGTATCTATAACCCTAAACCGAATCTATCAATGACTAACTGATAATGAGGTTCCAATGGAGTCCTCCATCCTTGTTCAAAGAGACCAAGGTCGTATCCATGCCAATGATATAGCTCAAAAATATGCATGGCATACTCTGGATTAGACAAATAATGAATGTTTACCACAAAAGGTTCCTCATCATCTTCATCCATGGGCTCTCACATTGGAAGCTGATCTAGCCTCGCATAGATGAAGTTAGTCTGGTTAGGTGGTTCTCCTAGTGGAACCACCGATCCAACCAGATAACGATGGGTGGATGGTCTACCCATCTCTTGCATAGTCTTCAGAATTGGTTCAAAGGTCACATTTTGCACAAGGTACTCACCTAATCTGGTATTAGCGAGATGTACCATCACCCACGATGTGGATGACCCTACTGAAGATGCAGGTGAGGCAGGTTGAGGTGCCTCCTCGACTTTGTCTTGGGGTTCCTCAACTTCCATGGGAATGGGAACGTCCTCGATGATTGGCTCGGGCTCAAGCTCTTTCTCTTTCTTGCCCATATTCACCTTTAATTTCCTATCATCCCGATGCATGACTGATGCCGATGGTTTCAAGGAAGTGGCAGTGGTATGCTCCGATCTGTGTGACACAGATGGCATTGGTTGAGCATGCACCATCGGTTTACCTCCTGGTTTCCTTATTGGTGATGATGGCCGAACATCCAGGTGCATTGATGGGAGTATGAAACCCCTGAGCAAATCTGCTAGGTTCACAAACTTAAATGGCTCCTCATCCGAAGCCACCACGTGAACCAGTCCCTCATGAATATATTTCATGCATTGATGTAGTATCGAGGGGACACAATGCATTTCATGAATCCAAGGCCTACCGAGTAAAATGTTGTACTGCATGGCCCCTTCTATCATGTGACACATTACTAAAATGGTCTTCAAACCCACCTGTACGGGTAGGATAATTGTGTCGATAGTCGAACATAGTGCATCGTTAAACGCTCTCAATGTAAATGTAGTTGGCACAATATGTGATTTAGGTAGCTTCAAATGACTCAGTGCCTTGGTCGTTATTATGTTGATCGATGAGCCAGTATCAATCAAGACCCTTTTAAATGGCATGTGATTCACACACATGATTATATGCAATGGTGGGTCAACCGTAGTTGTAGAAACCATCCTTATCTCATGATCATAAAATTGGATCATCGGTTCCTGACACTGTTGTACATGTCCCACAAAATTTGTGAATGCCTGCGCATCCTAGGCCTGTACTTCAATGGACCTTAAAATGTCCATAAGAGTCTCCCTATGCCTCGAGGACTACTGAATTAATTCATATATTGACAACTTCGTAGGAGTTATCTGCAAGTTTTGGACCAACCTGCTCCTTAGGGTCACCACCGGTCTTGTTGGTGGGCCTAGAATATTCTATGTCGACCATTGATTCAATATGGCTTGTATCTGGATAGGAGCATGAGGTTGATTTTGTTGTTCATATCTCCCATGCCTAGTAACAACATTGACCATACCTATGAACCCCTAGGTAGGTGGTTCGACTCATACCTAGTTAACTTGACCAACGTTGTTCCGAGGTGCCTCATGATTCGATAAGGGGTTCTTATAAATCCTCATATTTTTATTATTGAGAACCTATGGGTTGTGAGGCACTACAAGCTCACCCTTGTCGATCATATTTTGCACTAGGTGTTTGAAATACCAACACACCTCGATGTCATGTCCTTTCATTCTATGAAAGATGCAAAATAGATCATCTTGAAACCCCTTTGGTTTAGGTTGATTGGGGTCTATCATCTTGACTTCGGGTAATATGATTGCCTTGGCCTCGCATAACTGATGGAAAATCATCATCAATGATTCCATCAATGGTGTGAACTGGAGAGGTGGGCGTTGCTCTTTGTTTTTGCCCTTGTAGTTATTGCGCTTATCATACTATGTAGGCGGAGGTTGGGCCTGGTAGTTCTGCTTCTACTGCCCCTTGTCCTCCCATTGGAGATTTAATACCACTTGATTTACATGGGCCTGCTTGCCCTGATGCTTTATGGTACTCTTCTTCTATCCCTCTTTCCTATTTTTGAGCTTCAAGTTGCCCTCTTGCAACTTGATATCCTCAATCACCTTGGCTTGCACCAAAGCCTCTTCGAATGTAGCATACTATTGCAGCTATAGCAGTAATGAGATGTGCTTGGCACAACTCTTCATGAACATCCAAGTTAATTCCATGGTAGGAATGGGGAATGGCAACTTCACCATTAATCTTCTCCACCTCTTTTCGTATTGTTCTATGGGCTCGTCATCGCGCTGAGCTAGCGCAGCCAGATCGGAAATATTAGCCTATTTCTTGATGCCAAAGGAATAGTATTCAAGAAAGGCATCAACTAATTGCTCGAAGCTTGTTATACTATGCTTCTTTAGCTGATTAAACCACTCTCGGGCAGGCCCTAAAAGTGTCATGATGAACGTGCGCAACAATAAGGCATCATTGCTTGCTATCTGAAAGCAAGCATCCAGAAAGCTCGTTACATGTTCTTGTGCATCTTCATCACCCTTGAACTTATCTAACCTGGGCATGTCAAAATGCTCAGGGTAGGCCGGAGTAGGCACTGAAGGATCCAAAGGCTCGTTATGGATTTTCCTTAGAGTCGACTTTTGAATAGTCGTGCCTTGTCTCTCAATGGCTTTAATTTTCTTGGCCAAGGCCTTATAGGCCTCTGAAGATAGAAAGTCCTCCTCCCTAAGTTGACGTGTAGGTGGCTTAGGAGGTACTATCTTCCTTGTGTGAGATGGAGGTCTTTGCTCTTCCTCCTCTTCAGCTTGGGAGCTTTTAGGATATTCCTGCTCGTATCCATCTCCCATTGTTGCTTCATGTTGTCTCTACCTTTGAATATTGAGTGGTGGTAGCCGCTCCCTTTGTTCGATAGTAACATGAGTATGAGCATCTCTATGCTCTTGATGCATCTCGGCTTGTGAGAAAGCCTTCCTATGTGTGTGCTCTTGATGCTCATCTTGAGGATATAGGCCAGCCCTAGCTAGCCGATCCTCCTATTCTACATGTTCCTTTTGAGCAAGGATACGCTCCTCGCGCATGCGCTGCTCATATAACCTCTATCTTATGAGCCTTTGTGCTTGAATATTTTCATCTTCGATACGTTGCCTCTCTAGGTGAGCATCCTCCAATTGGTCTTGGAGGAGTTGGCATTTTTGCTCTGATGTCAGTCGATGTGATCTATCGATCTGGTCGATCGTGGGAGGCCTTTGATACCCCTACTCTGTACGAGCGACTTTGTGGGTTTTGTACCCATCGAACTGATATGTTGTGCCTTTGCCTCTATCTATAAAGATGGCATTGGCCTCCTACTATGTCCTATATTGTGAACCACCATGTGCAGATAGTGGGTGTGTGACATGAGGGTGCTTAGAAGCCTCCCCATGTTCTCTAGTAGTGTGGATGACACTCCCACTATGCTCACTCGGGGCTCGAGTGGGTGGAGTAGAAGGCTTGTAGCCTAGCTACTCTAGAACACTACCTAGACCTTCTAACTGCCTAGACCACCATCGCTCATTCGATGGTGTACCATTATCTCCCACCTTTGATATGTCAATGGTGATTTTGCATGTTGGACCACGCATGGGAGTATGGCTAGTTCTATGCTCGGTTGCGAGCCTATCTACCTATCCCTGAATGGGTGGGTCTCTAGTCCTTCTATACTCAGAAGGTGGAGCCATAGATCCTCCAGTAGACTTAGTATGTAGGGGCACCAATCTGGTCCCCTGCATAATAAACTCTTCAGTCGACCCCGTGGATGCGCGTGCATTATGGTCTCGATAATGGCTCTCAAGTGGAACACCCTCATGCTGGAAGGTTTCCTATTCTACTCTATGCCTAGAGGAGTGTACTGAAGCTCCTCTATTTGGGGTTTGCTCTATTGGCTCCCCCCATGTCGAGTTGTCTCCTCGAATGCTAGTCGAATGACATTTGGTTCGCTCATGTGGTTGAGGATTCGACATGTATTGTTGTGAACTAGTTAGGGGTTGGTCATCGACATTGGCTTTGGACCATTGCTGACCACCCCGTGTGTCCACCATTGTGTACCTAGAGTCTAAATGTATTATTATTAAGCAAACAAGGTATACAACAATGATTATCTCATTTTAAGTTTTAAAAGTGAGTCCTAAACTATTTGATGTGTTTTCAATATGTGTTGTATCAGTTGTAGAAACTCTTATCATGTTTTTGTAAAACTTGTTGGATTTTATTCTTGGTTTAATGGATTTCACCTGTACGCTCGTAGCTCGACAACTTGGCTATGAACTCCAAGTCGCGTAAATCCCCTGTGTGTGGTAATGAAGCCCACACCCGGACAAGGAGCATAGGTCCTACTAGATCCTCACCCAATCTCACCCAGTCAGCGTTATACCCTCCGAAGAGGAGTACATGCAAATTTTCTAGGCTACGGATGGTTCTTGGATCCGGTATTGGTCTATATATCAAGGGTTCATAGGATTTGGGCCAACGGATGGAAGTTACGCCCACCGTCATTGAACCCTACTAGTGGTTGGATGTCAAGCCCAACTCACTAGCATTTAAGTGTTTCATGGTGTGTGTGGTTCTTTTTAATGTACATAAAATAAATGCATCATATAGCACACATGCTCATTTTCTAAATGCTATGCAAATGAAAGACATTTTAGATTCAAAAAATGCAAGCTACTCTAGATGCTCTTTAGGACTATGCACATTACGATGCTAAATGGCCACTAATCGGGCCTCACACATGCAAACCATCAACACATATCTATCAAGCATGTTGTAGCCTAGGGTGGACTGCAATCAGAGGTCCGATGTTCCCAGCAATGCCTTTCTAGTGAAAGCAAAGTACGAAAAGCAAACTAGGACAATTGATTTACCATTTTCTTTTAGTTGCTTTCCTAATTTGCATTCGAAATTGACCTACTATAAAAACACAGAGAATAGAAAAGTGATAGAGGGCTGGAAAAAGGACCTACCTCATGTCCTGCACTATCTAGAATTCTAGAATTGTCTGTCTGTGTTGTCAGCAGGAAACCGTAGGTCTGACCTACGGTTCTGACTATGAACCGTGCCTTGTACCTACGGTTCAGTTGTTGGGCCACAACTGATAGCTATGGTCTGTACCTACAAATACAAAAGCCAACAAAACATAGTCAGATCCTAAAAATATAGGGTGCCACCATGATCACCTCTGTAACCACCAGAAAGGGTCACACCCGATAGCGGCTCCTATTGCGATAAATGGTAAAGATATAACATGCATACAAGTAAACAAAATTGACAACAAATGAAACAAGAAAGAAATACTTTATTCCATTATATTTGAAGTCAAAACCCAATTACAAGTACGTCCCTCTTAGGGATATTCATTTTGATACAATATTACAATAGGAGTGCTCAATTGTTTTCCCTCTTAAGGGTAGGTGTGATTTCCAAATGCCTCTCAGAATGGCACGAACTGCTCTAGGGTGGAGGTGCCCTCTTCTTCACAATGGGGAAGGAACTTGATGGTTTGCTCTCCTTTGAAACTATTCCCTACGGTCAAGAAACAACAAGAATGTCAAAAATATAGGCAACCTCTCATGATGAGGCCCTTTTAGGTAAATTGCATAATGACACCATTAACATGCATAATCAAGAAAATATAAAGAATGCTTCTAAGCTATGCAAAGTGAATCAAGATTCATGTAATAGCATAAAGGAAAATAGCAGCTACACTATGCATGGATCAGATATGAAAAGTGAAGCATAAACATGCATAAAGAAAGCATTTTAGTCCTAATTGAAGCATAAGCATAAAATGTAAATCTAACCTAGTTCTACGGTCAAAAGTCTTCTAAAATGCTATTAAACCATGAAAACAACTAATCTAACCTAATTAGCTAGACAAAAATGAAATTAGGAAGGCGGTTATACCTCTGCTGCAAACCGTAGCTCTGGTGCATGGTCTGCACTGTAAACCATGGTTGACAACCATGGTTAGCACTCTGATAGGCTTACCCTCAATTCCAAGGGTAGTGGGCTTAACCTCCTTGTCCAATTGATGTTCAAGGGTCGCCTTCGATGTCCTTCTGATAGGTTTGGTGGTCAAATCACTGTGATGGGCCTTCGTTTTCCCAGATTTGCATTTCTTGGCTCTCCTAGACTCCTAGGGCATCCATAATGCAATTCATCATGAATATTGGCAAGTAGGTAGGGGATAAGTGCAATAGCTCTCTCTTAGTATACTCGATTGAGTGTACAATTCGATAGGGCTCCATTGCTCAAATATCCAATGCTCTCTCTACAAACATCTTATATTTGCCCTAATTTTGAGGGGTACTTATAGGACTACCCAAGGGCTAGGGGTGGCTTCCTGGAGAAGCCAAGATCAAGAAGGGGTGGTTAGGATAGTTGGAATGGAAGCTTCCACCCTCTAACCACCTTCTTCTAGATCCAATGGTCGTTTCAACCGATTTGGCTCGGATTGAAGGCCAACTGAACTTTAGTTAAGACCGTAGGTCACAACTATGGTCTAGACTGCAAACCATAGGTCTCAGCCATGGTTCAACTATAAACCATAGGTCTGGGCTATGGTTCAGACTGATTAGGCCAAGGAGCCCAAATTGAGTGGTTAGAACCACTGCTCTATCTTGGAGTCTATCCAAGATCTTCCATATGGTCTTGTAGCATGTCCATATGAGTAGTCACCCTCGACATGATGCATTTTAGGTGTCTACACCCCTATCATGGAAGGTACATGCATTTTCAAACCATTGCATTTGATAAGTTAAGGAGCTTGGTTTTTAGTAAACCTTTCAAATAGTAAAAATGACTTTGAGGCGTACTTGATCTTGGAAAAAATTTCAATTATTGGTAGACTTATGGCCTCATGTTTCAAGAATACCAAGACTTTGTTTTGTTTGAATTTTTTGCTTGTTGTCTACCCTAAGCAAGAAGGACATGATTATCTTCGACAATTATTTTTTGAATGAATTCAACTTGCATGATTAAGTGTTATATTGTTGATTTAATTATGAATTTATAATTAATATGACTACCCTTTCAAGTGATAAGTTGATGAGGAAATGGAAAAATGATGAAAGTGACAAGTCGCTTGACCAAGATGATTTGATTTGGGTTTGCTCGGACTATTATAAAGTTTTAAGGGCTCATGACCCATTACAAACTTGATTCCAACCCATTTTATTATAGTTTTTGGTGAGTGATCTTATGGTAATTTACTCATCCTACCAAATTGCATGAACAATAAATTGCTACAATCATTGGGTTTCTAGAATAGATCACTATAATACAAGATTCACTAAAATTTTGTGAGTTGTATGTGACCAAAGGGTTTAAATGCCTTTGGAGCCTTTTTAATTATGACCAAAGGAAATATGGGTACCTTCAGAACCTTTTTATGGTGAAAAAAGGTCTTAAGTACCTTTGGGGATTTTTTTTTATGTTGATCAAAGGGCTTAAGTGCCTTGGGAGCTTTTAAATATTGACCAAAGGAAATCTGGGTACCTTTGGAACCTTTAGATGGTGACCAAAGGGCTTAAGTGCATTTAGATATTTTTTAACATTAACCAAAGGGCTTGCATGCCTTTGGGGCTTTTAAATGTTGACCAAAGGGCTTAACTACTTTTGGGGCTTTTTAAATGTTGACCAAAGGGCTTAAGTGCCTTTGGGGATTTTTAGATGTTGACCAAAGGGCTTAAGTGCCTTTGGGGATTTTTAAATGTTGACCAAAGGGCTTAAGTGCCTTTGGGGCTTTTTAAATGTTGACCAAAGGGCTTAAGTGCCTTTGGGGATTTTTAAATATTTTTTGGTAAGTTAACAAAAATGTATTGATGAGGGATTTTTAAAGGTGTCATAATGCATTATTAAAGATGTAGTATTAAAGGATACAACATCCACAAAAACCTCATGGCATCCACATAAAGCCTACGACTTTTAGAAAAACTTGAAACAAACCAAAAGGATGAAACAAAAAATAAAACATCCCAATAAGACAAAACCTAGAAACAATAGATAAACTATAGACAATTACAAATTAGCAAAATCCTTGGTATCATCCTTGTCAATATCCTTAGGAATTTCATTGAACACTTCCTTGGTAATTTACACCACGTCGTCCTCCTTGGCACCAATGTTGGCTCCTATGATGTTCTTTTCTGGGTGATCCTCAGAGAAATTATTGCAGAAAAATAGTAAGTTTAGAGCATTTCTGTGCTCCTTCATCTAGACTATGGTCATCATGCTCATGATTACAATACTTTTAATATAGGCTATGGTAGCAGTAGTATTCTTTATGATGTATTCCTAGAGTATCTTGACCACAAGATCCTCGAACTCATCCTTAGTAGAACCATGCATTTTTCCTTAATTTTGAATAAATTTATCCTTTAAGTGTTGGGAGCTTCTTTTTAGGGTGGGTTGATCCTCCACCTTGACCTTCTTCCTTATTGAATGCTCAATGTCTAGATATATTCCTTCTATTTTCCTCTTCTTGGACCCATGATCACTTGATTATGTGGTAAAGGACATATTCTCCTCTGTAGTATGCTTGGAATCAGCTTGCTACTCTTGCAAAACCATATTTTATTTGGTAAACTTCTCCAACAAATTATTGTAGATTACCTTAAACAACCTATGATTTGAGGTCCAAGCCTCATCCTTATTTGATTTATTTTCCTTGATGGAATAATCCATAGATAAAAACAAAAACTTAGGGATTTTGAGAGGTTTCACTTCCCTGAAGTGGTTCACAAAGGCTATGTAAAAACTCATGAGCGGGGAACCTAGGTCATCAATTGTAATATATTCCATCATTGATTTCATGAACTTATTCTAGGGGGTGGGTAAATCCTCTCCGATCATTCTCAATTTTATGAGATTGCACATACTTGATCTCATCTCAAACTCCTTGAGCTCTGTGTCCAGTTATGTTTATATTTGTGGATAGTTCTTCCCATCAGTGGTTGGCATATTATTTCAGCAAGGATGTGGACATCAACCTAAAAATTCACTTCATGAATAATAACAAAACCTTTCTCCCAGGTGGAAGTAAAGACAATATTCATATCCCATTCTATTGTAGAGAATTGCTTCAAAAAATGTAGGAAACCATGCACATTTATGATTGCTTCAGCCACCGGTTCGATCTCAAGTGTCTCAAGTTCAATGAAACCCATGGTGACCAGGATGCAGAATTGCTTGAAGAAAGAGAAAATAGAGTGCTTTCAAATCCTTGGGATGCAATCAATGGGGATGATGATTCTGGCATGGAGGTGAGCTTTAGTAACAGAGGAGATATTTGGGTGCTTCTAGAAACTTCTTTGCCACCACCTCGAGTTGAGGCAAATCCTTGAGAACAATAAATCCACCCTATACTTGATAACAAAGCAATAGACCTTGGTGAACTAGGAATTCCAACAAATCCTAGCACCTCCAAGAATAGAAGTGTGTGCTGATCTTAGGAACTTTTGTCAAAATATGCAAGAAATATTTAAGCGTTATTTTCATGATGAAAAATATACACTTGAAGCATTGGAAAATGGTGGAAATTAGTAGTGAGTAGAGGCATGAGAAGGAGAAAATAAGTGATTAGTCCCAAGAATATGAAAGGCAGTGGAGAGAAATGATGATGTAACACATAGGAAAATGACACATGGGAAGGATTAGGAAAAGAGTGGTCCAAGGGATTCGATGCAAGGCAGAGAACAGGGAGATGATGACAATTGGGATGAAAAAATATGGTAACCTTGGGACTATTAAAAATTGGAACATTGGTGCTACCAGTATTAATGAAAATGAGGCCTAGGAAAGTCACGGGGAAGGTGCACCATAAAATCTCAAATGTACTAAGTACACCAATCATTAATTGCCTTGAGGAACTAAAAATCATGGAAACAATAAGATTACAGAGAAGGATATTAAAGGAGCAAAAGCCATTTATAGCTATTTAACCTAGGAAAAGTAAAATTTTCAAACCAAAAATAATGCAAAATGAAATTAATAACATTTTTTAGGCATTTTGAATTTTATCTGACCTGGCAATTTCATCAAAATCGATTGGGAAGGTGTCAATCCATGTCATCATCCCAGGGGTATTGACTCCAATATTTGCCAACCTGACTGCCACTCTATGTGTTTTCCTAAAAATATGTTGGATGATGGCCTCAAGCTTATGAAGGATTAGGCTTCTGGCTTCTTCAATAAAGTTTTTGACTTTCCAAGTAGGGGTTTTGGAATTCTTCAAATAATTAACAATGTTTAAAGAGTCCCCTTCAACAATAACTTTACCTGTAAACTGCTTGATGAATAGAAGATCCCTCCATAGGGCTATGGCTTCAACTATGTGATTATATTGTTCATCCAATCCCTCGATGAAGGCAAAGATAGAATTTTATTTACAGTTCCTAAGAATTCCTACTGCACCTACTCGGCCTGGGTTGCCCTTAGCTACCTTATCAAAATTGAGTTTGACCCATCCTTGAGGTGGTGGAATCCATTTGATATTGCTCATAGAGATTTGGGAATATTTGGAGTTGGGATTCTCTAGAGAGATGTGCAAAGACTAAATTAGGAAGGCTTCAAACCTAGGGATTGGATGAGGATCATTTTGTATCATGAGTACATTTTTCTTAGTAAATTAAATGATTCTATTGGTAGTGGAAGCAATATCCTTAGTCGAACTAGAAAAAACTCTTCTATTACTTTCAAGCCAAACTTGCCATAGGAAATGGTGAAGACAAAATTTCCAAATCATCCAAAGACAAGGATTGTGGAAAGGATTAGGCCATTGGGAAAACAAATATACAATAGAAGGAGGCTTGGCCCAACTAATCTAGAAACTTTGGAAAAGGTTGTTGAGGATGGAACAGGAAAAATGACAGGTTAGGAAAATTTGGTTAGTTGATTCCCAATCAGCAAGACATAGAAAACACCTATTGAGCAGTGGGATTCCATGCTTGATGAGATTTTCAATAGTAAGGATATTATTTTGAATGTCCAGCTAAGAAAAAAAGAAACTTTTGGAGTTAAGTGTTTAATCCATACCAAATTGAAAGGAATATGCAGTAGGAGTTGATATACTGATTTAATAGTGAATTCTCTAATGTTAGAGGGTTCCCAAATAGGGTGGTCTCTAGAATTACTTGAAGTTAAAACATAAGAAGAAAGTAAGGCCTCCAAAGTGTTGATTTCCACTGATAAATTGGAGCATTGTATCCTTTTCCATGTGCATGAGTTTTTGGATGCAATCAAAAATTCATCTACTCTATGGCCAAATAATGGATCAGTAAAATCCTTTATAGCTCTAAAAGCAAGATTTTCTATAAGTGGTTGGCTTCCTATCCATTTATCTTTCCAAAAATTTATAATCTTTCCATCCCCAACTTGCCATATGAGACCCTTTCTTAGGATTTGTTTTGTTAGGCTGATAGATTTCCAAAAGGTTTAACCAAAATAAGGGGCTAGATCACATAAAAAATTTGATCCTTGTAGATATTTCCTTCTTGTTAGAGTGACCCATTCCACCTATTCTTCTGACACTAATCTCCAAGCTTGTTTTGCAAGTAGAACAATAGTATACCAAACTATATTCCCACTATCCATGCTAACCAACATGCCATAGGAGGTAGAGAGTTTGGTTTAAGTTTGTTAACCTAGGATATTTAGGAATTAACCATATTTAACCATTAGATATTTATAATAGTAAATATCTACATGGTAAATAGTAAAAAGTAAATATATGTGGAAAAAAGTAAGAAATAACTTTTTACCATATGGTAATATAAAATCTACCTAATGTAGGAAATAGGTAATTATCCCAAATGATGGAATATTACTTTAACAACACCACCCCTGATAATAGCCTACAAGGCCTGTATCTAATTCATGAGTTGATCTATAATAGCATCTCATTGTACTATAGTAGCATCCTTTTGGGCTATAATAGCATCATGCTACTATACCTAGATCTTGGTTGACTGGAGCTCGGTCTCTACATCATGTAGCTATGCTCTAAGAGAAGAATATCTCTCCTCGAGATCCAACTCCTCCTCCTCAAGAGCCTCCTTATCCTCCACTACCACCTGCTCTACCGGTTGGCCCCATACCTCAGTCCTAGCTTAGACTATATGCCCTACTGGATCTGCACCACCATCTTCACCATCATCCTCATGACCCAAAATGCCATCACCATGCCACATCAGATCACCCCACCACTATGCAAATGCATCTATGACTCCCCTAGCAACTCCTGGGTCAAATTTTGGGGCATCCTCCTCATTAGCCAACTCTTTGATATGTGGGAGGAGGTATTTCTCTACTCTGATGTGCCTATACAAGAACGTGACATGTGGCACATCCTACTGCAATTCATACTAATGAAGAACTTAGGAGTAGAATAAATACTCCTTAATTATGACCTTGTGGCTAGTGAGCCATCACTAGTGCCATGTCCTAGCAATAAAACTGGCTGGATTATCCCAATCTGAGCACTCATGATATGGGCACAACATGATATCTCCATCTTGTAGCCTAGTGAAAGTAGAAATATAGTGAGGTAGCTTCCCTGTATTAGGGTAGATATTATGCTCCTCATGCTCTTAAGCCCATTTGGTTGCATAGCACTGCATCCTAGCATCAATAATTGTAATCCTAGTAGGGAGCCCTCTAGGATGATCCACACTGATATGCTCCCATCCCCATACCTGAAGGAGCAAGCTGCAACCAATGTTGATGTGACTCCACCAGCGGATGTGATACAACTCATCATAGCACTATGCTAGAAGAGACCTCCCCCATGCATAGATTATAGGATCCATGCTATATATCAAGTCTTGAACCATCGCAAGGAGGTTCCATAAGAACCTCAAGCCTAAGTAATCTAGGATAAGAATATTGTTGATGACCATCAACAACACTACATGCCTCTATGAGAAGACACGCTCCTTGAACCAGCGTATAATGAATACACCTCCAAACTTGGTGTTATTGAAGGTAGCTGCAGCATGCCTCCTGAACACCCAAAGAAATACTGCATTACGATCATTAGTAGCTGAAGAGACAATGGCCACTCCATCAAAAGGTATTTTAAAAATTTGGTACACATCCTCTAATGTGATAGTCATCTCACTGGTAGGAATATGGAAGGTGTTCATCCTAGGGTCCTGTTGGGCACTGAATTGCACCAAGTTTTCTTGATACTATGGTTGTCTATCTTCCTACTTTCTACTTAGGCTTGCACCCGATAGCTGCAGCTCAACACTCAACATTGGATGGACTAAAATAGGGGTTTCAGATCCAACCTCCAGAGTAGGCTGGTTCCTTGTCAACTTAGCAGATTGTTGACACAATTATGCTCAATTAGGGCTTGGAGTTTAGGGTTAGAAAAGGGTAAGGTTAGAGAAATGTAGATATCAGTGGATGGATAGGTTAACAACATTGCATTACCATAAAAAGCTTCCAAAAAACCATATTAAAGATATACATCCAGATCAACTTTTATCCCAAGATAACTCGTTTTAGATATTTAAAGCATAACAGAGAAATGTTACAGTAAGCAATTTCAATATCCAGGAAATGATAATCCAAATAGCAGAATTCACCACAACCCAAATTTTATAGAAATGCACCTTCTAATAACAAAGAACAAACTTCACAATAGATTTCAATTACTCATAACAGCTAGTAATCCATGATCGGCACAAACTAACCATCTAAGCATTTACAGAAATACAACTATGAAATCCGAACCTCTAACATCCAGCACAGAAACGCAGCCTTGAGGCGAAGATCAATGTATTGCTCCTTGCATTCAATCCTTCAAAAATATTTATAGTAGCACAGGCAAACACGCTAGAGCCGACCCTTTAAATCGAGGGTTCGATCTCTCTTTATAGTTTTCATATTATAATATTCAAGAAACAATACATTCAATCTTGTTACAACAACTCAACAAAAGATTAGCTGGCGTTAGTTGGTTCGTTCAAACTCTAGGAAATCTGTTGGAAGAACATCCGCCATGGCCGTTCGGGATCTCTGCAACTTGATGGTCGACCAGAAGAACTGAAGTTCAGAATCTTCTAGATCATGCGTCCCGTCGATCTTTCTTGAGAACAACTTGACACCGTCGATCTGTAACTGCTTCTGGTTAGCTTTTCTTGAAAGTCTTTGATGTTCCATCTTCCAGCTGCATGCCATAGTTCTGATGCAAAAATATTTTGAACAACAAAAATATGATAGGTCAACCTCCACCATTGATTCTCCCTTTTGGATGACTTAGATTAAGTCCGACGTGAGCTGAAAGCCATCCCGCTCTTTTCCTCAACATCAGAATCTTCAATTCGGATCCACAGCATCAAAACCCTGAATCCGCTCTGGGCTCTTTTATCTTCCATTTTGTCTTTGTTAATCCGCATCTTTTCATCGCTGACGTCATCATCTCCTCATGACTTTTGTAGAATTTAGAGATAATGCAAATCCGGGCCCGGAGTCAAACACTTAGATTATTTTCCCCTTTCGCTTTATCTTCATTCCGGGAAGAGAATCCTTGTTCATTTCTCAGATCATGAATCCACACATTTCTTCCACTGACATCATCATCTCTTACAAAATTTTGTGGATTTTGGAACTTTCATCAATCCGGAGTGGAAAGCAAGAAGGCTCTTCTAGAGCGGGAAGCAAAAAGACTTTTCAGAATCGGACATACGACAAGAACCAAATCCGCACTTTTTATTGCTGACGTCACGATCTCTTACAAACTTTTGCGGATTTGAAACCCATCATTATTCCGGACCCGAAATGGAATTTCCTAGAATATGCTCAAACCTTCAAGTGGAGATATTTCCCAGTGGACTCATACCATCAACTTGATTCCAGAGCGGAATAACAACATTATCACTTAGTCAAATTTTGCTAAGTATGTGGCCATTTTTGGTCTACATTCTGGCGCCTCCTGGGTGGATTTTCTCGCAAAACCAATCGAATCCAGAGTCTTATCCATTGGGCTTCAGGAGTCAAAACAAGAATTATCTTTGAGATTATGTTTTAAAGAATGATTTCCATGCAAACCCTACCCTCTAAAAACACAAATTTTGTCTAGAGGGTAGAGGGTCACATAGAAACCATGCCGAGAACATCATCAAACCTTCCTTTTTAACCAGAGACTATGTCTACAATATCAGTATTATTACTGCCTTTGTAAGCTATATACAACTCTTCTTCCTTTATAAGGCTTTATTTCAAAGAATATCTTCACACAAAAATTGCTCTGTAGGCTTCATACCTTTATTGCTTATTTTTGACAACTGTCAGAGTAAAAATAGACATACAAAAAAAATGATGTATTTGTACAAACAGAAATAGAAATGACTTGAGTGTGAGGCTCTCCTGGGCATGTGAGTGCTCAATATTATCCTTACTCTTCCACACCTTCTTCATCTTCATCTTCTTCTTCTTCTTCCTCCGGAGTTTGTACATTCTGATTATCTCCACCAGAGGTGTTCCCCAACAATTTAATCATTGATTCTAAATATTGGAGGGCATGTCTCCAAACTTCCTCGAAAGGGTTTGACATTTCTTTAAGCTGCTTGTAAACATATTGTAGCTCTCCAACATCCTCATAATTAGCAGCCTTCCCCTTAATCACCAAATCTTCCATCAAATCTCTGAAATGGGTATAGTCCACAATCAATTTGGTAGCTTGTTCTTGTAATAATGGTTCTGGTAATGAATCAATCTCAGCTTCATCCTACAAAATATCTTTGATGCTCTGCTGAACTTCTTCCATAGATAACAAGCTATGATCTTCCTTCCAGAGTCCTTTGAAACCAAGATGAATCATCTCCTTATTTATGTCAATGATCTCTTTGACTCTTCTATCCATCCTATTACATAACAACCAAACTTTATGTGCTGCTTTGTGCCTTTTCAACACTATCTTTGAAGCTATCTTGGCTAGATTCCACTCTTTATTAGAAATTTGTTTAGCAGCGTCGTCAAACCTACTACTAACCAACCGGTCTATTTGTTCTACCAGAGTCACCATAGACTGTAATTCCCTTAAGATTCGATCTGTATCTACCTGAATGGTGAATAGCAGCTGACTGGCATCTTTCAGGTAGTCGATTATAAGTTGAAGACCAGAACATTTCTCTTGGACTTCAGAAAGCAACTCCTGCTTTATTCTTTTCAAATCATCCTTGGAAAACCTTGAGGTTTTGGCCTTCTCAACCTGAAGCTGATGTTTTAGATTTTGAATTTCTCTGGCCTGCTCTTTATGTAGTCTCTTCTATTCTTCTAAATGATCTTTCAACTTACTAGCTTCTTGAAATTTTTCTTGCCAACCCTTCACCTCTTCTCTTAAAGCCTTTTCCACTTCCTTTTTATCATTGAAATTATTTTTAAGCCTTTCAATCTGTTGTTCTAATTTATTCACCTTGTCTTTGGCTATATCTATCTTCACACAAAAAGTTTCTAAGTGGGCCTTGGCCATCCCCAATTCATCTTCAGCATGTAGTTTGTCAATATCTTCTATAATTTCTTCTGCTCTATAATCTTGAGCAGTCATCTCATTCTCAGGCTTGCTTACTTGCGGAATTAAGGACCTTGAAATCCTCTGCCTGGTGATAGGATTGACATACATACTTTTCCTGGTCACAGCCATCCGGCTAGAAGGCTTGATAAGATTTTCTGCCCAGTAATCACTTATGCTCTGAACATTCTCCTGCTCTCGGGGTTTAGCAACAGACCTTGAAACATCAGCCACCAAAGGAGATAATGGCATCAAAAACATAAGGGTGGACTACCCCTTTGTTGGTAGGGATGAAGACATTCTAACCATAGCTTCTGTTACAATGGTGGACTCGGTGACTATTTTTCATTGATACAGTAAATTAAGTGAAATAGAGACCAAATTGCTAGTGGATGGAATGGATGAATTTGGAACATAGTGTCCCATTGATGATGATAATGAAAGAGATGAAGATGTAACAATGGTGGACATGGGAGTGGAGACCTGAGAGGTTGAGAGTGGGTTTGGAGGAGGTTGTGACAATGTAGAACTGACTGGTACCTCTAAGGTTATTGATGGATTGGGAGAAGAACTGAAAGGTGGAGGAGGTAACTTTACCGCATCTTGAATAGAAAAGGAGGGAAATCCTTCCAGGGATTCATGAAGATGAGAAGGAGAAGAGAGTTTAGAAACCATACCTTTGCTTGTAGATGTAGGGTTTTCCTGTTCAGCTTCTATTACCGGCTGTTGTTCTCGGTCAACCAACCCTTCTGTAGTAACAACAACTACTTCTCCATTCATTCCTTTTAGACCTATTTTTTGCTTCTTAGAGATTTCTTTCTCCTCTATTTCTAGGGCCCTCTTAGTCCTTCTATACACTATTTGATAAGTGGCACTTTCTCCTTCAGAATCTTCCCCTCCTTCATTTCCCTATTCTACCCTTGAATGTAAAGACTGCTCAGCTATGGGTCGTAACTCATACGAAGTTGTAGGGACAACAGAAGAAAGTGGGGATCTTACTTCAATTAATGGGATATTAACCACTACTTCCTCAGAACATGGTGTCTCATTTATTAATTTAGCATTCTCGGGAAGCTTTTCCACCTGCTCAGAGAGGGGTTCAAAAATATTTGGTATTTTAGCAGTGGTCGAAGGAACCTCTCACGTTTCTACCAGAATCCTCTGTCGCATTAGAGAAGGTAATGATTCAGAATATTTCTGAGGCCTTTCACTTATCAAAACTATTTTCTTGACATCTTTCGGCTTCCAGGTTTCAAAATTTTTATTATAAATCCCAAAAAATTCCTTATCCATCTTCATTCCAAACTTTGATTTGGGAAAAGGTTTTCCATTTTCAATCCTCATACGCCACCAATCTGCAATCTTCTCCACCTTCCAAGGTCCCTTTTCTACCGGTTTTCCTCTCTATGATATATCTTCTCCAGAAGGGAGGTCTTTTAAATTAACAGATTCAATTGTCACTCTATCAATAATATCTTCGGTAAGCTGATGACTGGTCTCATTCTCTGGATCAAAATCTACTACCTATTCATAGAAATCCAACCATGGAGGCAATTGACCCATATTTGAAACATTCCACTCCACAAGAGAAGTTTCATCATTATTCCTCCCCTATTCAAAAATAGCCCTAGGCCTTTTTTCAAATTTATAGGCTTTATCTCCATTGAGGGCTTTATTCCTTATGGTAAAAATATCGTCGGGATCATAACTCCACCTTTGAGGAATATAAAGTAGACCTAATCTATCAAGATACCGCTCAATTAGTTGGCCCTACCATTCGGCTACAAGAATACTATTTTTAGGGTGGTAAGTAATTAGAGACTTCTTCTTTCTTGTAGAACCGAAGCTCGTGTCAATGTATACCACCTATCTCAGATACTCTAGGGCGAATAGTCTTTCTATAACAAAGTGAGGTAAAAGAAAGGGTTTACCTAAGAAACCATACAACCTGATTACTATGCCCTCTATCAGCAGATACCAATCTCCCTCCTCAGTGTATTCTCTCCTCAGAATCTGCTTAGCCAAAGCAGGTAACCTAGGGCACTCATTGTACATTATTTTGAGGGCAGGTTCCAAAAATTTCAAATTGAACCTGTAATGGGACCTGCTGCTTTTCAAAATATCTATCCAATAATAGACTGGCAATGGTTCTCCATCATCAGTCTTATCCTTAGCTGTAATCCATGACATTTTGTTCCTGATAGCTGCATAAAACATCCATACCAGACTCGAGCAGTGTCTAAAGCTAGGAGTACCAACACCTCTCTTCATGTCTACCATCTGCTCATGAATATTTTGAGCAAGAAAAGCTGGCCAGTCAAAGTAAATTACTCTGATGCCCCTCTTTTTTGCCCCCTTTTTGTACATCCTTTCATCAGACATACAATATGTCATGATGATTTGCCAACCGTGCACCATTTTGTTAGAGTCCAAACCCTCCATCAAGGCCAACATAGAAAATAACTCTGGGTATGCAATTTCATCAATATGAATCGGGACCTCAGGCATCTCAGCTTCATTCCTTATCCTTATGAAATTAAGCTGAAGCCACCTTTCTAGTGCCTCTCTTTTTTCTTCTATAGCCATCATGTTATTGTAAGCCCTATCTAGCTCTGCTACACTAAATGGTCTAGGTTTTGATGGTGGACCTACCCCCATGGCAAACAATTCATAACATGTCTCCCTTGTGATAGAAAATAGGGGAGTGCCCTCATGGGTTCTAACTATCCTATTTTTTGGGTCATAGAACTGAATCATAGCAGAGACTAGTTCGGGACAATGATGTACAAAATCACAAATGTAAGAGAACAAAAAGGATTTTATGGCTATCATACCTCACCGTTGCATTGGCTTTCCTTCGAAATATGGGAATTCAAAATTGGTCCTGAGGTGGGTCCTTTCCACTCTAGCCATCATTGTGTCTACGATTCGACTGGTGCGATGTGCATGCACCTACAATCTTGTCGCTGTCCTCATTGATTCAGTGGATGATTTTTTGGATGCCATTCTGATAGTAGCAAGCTTCATTTTCCCAATTTTTTATAGTGAATTCTTCCAAGTATGGTTGTACTTATTTTACTTTTCTATAGAAGCAAGGGACCTCGAAGTGAATTTGGCAAATGCTTTTCATTACTTCCCCTTTCTGGAACCCGCGTATCTTTTGTCATTAATGTAGCTATTGTGCGATATCTTTGTGGGCACACTTTCCAATCCATTTCATCATTCAATTTGGTGGTGCAAAGGTGGCGTTGTACCTCTTCATTGGTCAAATTTTGAAATTGTGCTGCCAGCCCATCACATCCCTTCGGCTACTCTTCATTTCATGCATGAGTTCATTAGGATTAAATGCGCGAGCAATATTTAGTCTCCACGCATCATTTTAGAACTTGTCATTTGATTTTGAATTGATTCCGCTCTGGCCTATTCCAAGCTTTGAGGGATTTCTGGATTATTACCATTCTCATCTTTCTCCTAGTGGATCATCCTATGGAATTGTCCATCCAGATCCAATCATGTGGATTCGAAGGCAAAACATCATTCCGGAGAACCTTGGGTGGTACCGTCTGTGGAATAGAACCTTAGCACGCCCCTCTCAACACTTAGTCATTTTTTTGAAACAATTTTTTTCTTTTTTCTCTTTTTGTTGGAGTACCTTTTTGAAAAAAGGACCAATTTACAAAGTGCAAAAACAAGAACAAAGTGCAGAAAGAAAGGGAAATATTTATGTACATATGTTACAATGAGATAACAACTTACAGATAGTAAAGCTTGAGGTGGAAACCATTCACCGGAATCGGTTGAATGTTCCCTTCCGGATCCTTCAACTAGAATACATTAGATTCTTTAGCTTCCACTATTTCAAAAGGACCATCCCAAAAGGAATCAAATTTCTCATGTTTTCTCGGCTTTGCTCTATCCACATTCCACCTGAGAACTGAGTCTCCGACCTGAAGTTTTTTGAACCTGGCCTTTTTATCAAACCATGCTTTAATATCTGATGAGTGCTTCTAAAAATGATCATATGCTTGAGTCTGGATTTCCTCCAGTTGTAGCAAGTGTGTCAATCTAGTTTTTACAGGATCTCCCTTTAATTCTTCCTCTTCTGAACTGACAAATTTAAGTGTCGGGATCTCCAAGTGGATTGGCAATACTGCTTCTTTTCCATATACCAGTGCATAAGGGGAATTTTTGATAGATTTCTTAATGGTAATCCTATCTGCCCATAGAGCATGGTCAAGCAGTAGATGCCAACTCCTCTTGTTACCTTCCAAGGACTTTCTCAAAATCCTCAACAGGTTCTTGTTAGTAGATTCTGCAAGTCCATTACCTTGAGGATAATAATTTGAAGTATTTTTGAGAGTGATGCCATACTTACTAGCAAACTCAATATACTTGGCCCCTATAAAAGCAGGACCATTATCACTCACCAAAGCTTTCGAGATTCCAAATCTGGTAATTAAACTCTCCATAAAGTTGATCACAACATCTTGATCTACCATTTTTGTAGGAATAGCCTCTACCCATCTGGTTAGATAATCAGTAGCTATCAAGATGAACTTATGTTCTGATGAAGAGTTAGGGTTTATAACTCCTATGAAATCCAATCCCCATTGTTGGAAAGGTTCTTCAACTTGAATAGGCTTTAGAGGAGATGCAACATTTCTAGTTCTTCCAACATACCTCTGACATTTATCACAAACCTGAGTAACTTTGAAAGCATCCTTAAAGACAGTAGGCCAATAATAGCCTGCTCTTATTATTTTCAAAGTTGTAACTCTGCTTGAGCCATGACCACCGGATGATCCTCCATGAAATTCTTCTAGGACTCTCTTTTGTTGGTCCTCCCTCAAACATTTTAGGAGAACACCATCCAAGTTTATTTTGAATAACCCTTCCGATAATAATGCATATTTCAAAGCATGAAGTCTATACCTCCTTCTTTGAGAAGAATTCAGATCAGGTGGGCATACACCAGTTTGAAAATACCTAGTCATTTGTTCGATCCAATCAGAATTCAGAGTGTGAACAATCTCTATTTGATCTTCTTCTATCATCTGACAATTTGTTACTCTAGCCAGAGCTGAAATATCTATCAATCCTTGGCACAAGGCTCTGCCTCTTACCAGCTTGGTAGGTCATATTTCCACATCATATTCCTGGATCTTAGTAATCCAACCAGCCCTTTTATCTCCAAGGTCACCTTGTAAAATAAAACTTCTCACATCTGGATGAACTACATACACCAGAGTTTTGCTCTGCACCAGATATTGTCTGAACTTCTTAAGTGACTTCATCACAACAAACACTTGTTTTTCAATAAAATTATATTTCACTTGATAGTCATGTAAATTCTGACTCCAAAATAACACAGGGTGTTCATCCCCTTGATCATCCTTTTGAGTGAGTACTGAAGCATAACTTTGTTCAGCTCCATAAGCATATAGGATAAAATATTTGTTAAAATCAAGATTTATCAAAACTGGGGCTGTAGAAATGGATTGCTTGATGATTTCAAAAGCTTGCTTCCTAACCTCAGTCCACTTGAACTCTACCTTCTTCTTGAGTAGTTCAGATATAGGCCTCACCTTCTATGCAAAATCAGAAATGAACTTTCTAACAAAATTGATCTGGCCTAAGAAAGACTGCAACATCTTCTGATTAGTAGGTAAAGGAATAGCTAGGATTGCTTTAATTCTATCTGGTTCTATGGCCATACCTTCTTTTGAGACTACATGTCCTAACAGTTTTCCCTCATGTACTACAAAGAATGACTTCTTAGGATTCAGTGAAATACCAAATTCTCTGCATTTTTGAAAAACTTGTTCCAAATGATATAGATGATCATTTTTATCATGAGAAAACACAGTCATGTCATCTAGGTAAATCAGAATGACTTTGTTTATAAGTGTACCGAAGGCATAATCCATGGCCCTCTGAAATGTAGCTCCTGCATTAGATAGCCCAAAAGGCATCCTATGATAGGTAAATGTTCCCCACTTTGTAGTAAATGTTGTCTTATATTGATCTTGATCTTTTACCCAGATCTGGTTATATCCAGAATAACCATCCAGTAGAGAAAACCTCTCTGCTCCAGCTACTACTTGTAAAATCTGATCAATCTGAGGAAGGGGATAGTGATCCTTGAGGGAAGCTTGATTCAGATTCCTGAAATCTACACATAGGCGTATGTCCCCATTCTTCTTTCTTACAGGTACCAAATTAGCTACCCAAGTAGAGTGTTTTATCGGATATATTATCCTAGCCTTTAACAACTTCAAAAGTTCTTCTCTCATAATGACTTCTATCCTTGGATTGATAGGCCTCTATTTTTGTTGGAATGGTTTAGCATCAGGCTCTAACTCAATAGTATGTTGAATAATCCTTTTGTCATAAACCTTAAGGTCCTCATATGACCAAGCTACCGTATCTTGGTATTTTAAACATAAAGCTTTAATATCTTCTGCTTCCTCAGCAGAACATTGGACCCCAATATTTAACTTCTTTCTGATTCTGACTTCTATTTCTTTATAGATCTTTTCACCAACCTTCATAACTCCCACTTTCTTTCTATCTTCATTATCAAATAAACTTTCAAGGGTAACCAACCCCTTTGGGATGTGATTGTTTCTCAGCTGGATGAAGTCCTGCTGGTCTATCTCCTCCAAGTCTTCTTCTTGGACAGTCGTGAAGCATGCTTCTTTTATCATAAAGTCCAGAATCTATTCATCACTCTCGAAAACCTGCCAGAATATTTGCTTATCCGATACTGTAGGCCTGAAAACCATTTTAATCCCCTTGGTCTTCTTAGTTCCAAAATCTATAGGAGGATTGAAATTAGCTCCCTTAGTTGCCAATGCATCTGCCAGGTGATTCTCTTCTCTAGGCACAAAATTTAGGTTCAGGGCATCAAATGAATCCATTAGGTCCCAAACTCTATTTCGGTAAGCTTTTAAGTAATGATGCTTACTGCTACACTTATTTCTTACCTGATGTACTATTAACTCAGAATCACCATATATGTTCAAAATCTTGATGCCCATGCTTTCAGCTTGCATTAATCCAAGGCACAAAGCCTCGTATTCTACAACATTATTGGTGCATGACCATGTCAATCTATAAGAAAAATTCTTCACCCCTTCTGACTATGATTGCAGAACTACACCAACCCCTACACCATTTCTGCATTTAGCACCATCAAAGTGCATAACCCATGTTTCATTATTTCTTAGGGATTTATTAGAAATAGTCGGGAGTTTCTTTTCCAATTCATTTGTGATATTGTATGTACCCATACCAGTTCCAAATTGACTGTAATCCTCTTTGAAAGGCAACTCATCTTCAATATCTAGTTCTTCAATATTTTCTACTAGCTCAAATTCCTCCACAGGATTAAGGTTACACATGTCTTCTTCAATTTTCTCAATATGATAAGCAACTGGTTTCTCAAGAGTTATCCTTATCCTCTTTCCCTTGAAAGGTATTACCATGCTAGAATAATCCATATACATACATCCTCCAAGCTTTGCAGTAAATTCTCTTGAGAGACATAATCCAAAATAGGGTTCTAAATCCACCACCACTATTTCTTGCACTATTGTCACCTCAGGGGCTCTGTGCAACCTCATCAGTACATCTTTAATAACTCCAACCATCTTTATAGGTGTCCCATCTAGTTGCAATACTCCCAGACAAGATCGGGTATATTCCATCCCCATATCTTCACAGACCGCTTTAGGCATAACCGTGGTTGATGCTCCTGAATCAATCATGCAATTTTAGACTACCCATCCCTCCATTATTAAGGATATATAAAAGGGGGAGGTTTGTTCTTTAGGACAACAGGTGTCATTTCTTTCTTTTCTGAGGGTATACTGAGGATGGTGGTAGCGAATCTGCTCTGGGGACTTTTATTGAGGGAAGCTTTAAGTAAGTCAATTTGGCCTGGAATGAAAAGGGTATCATACAGGCTAGCTTTTGATGGAATATTTTTCATCTCTTCCACAATGTTATACTCAGACTTGGTTAGGGATAGTCTTTCCAGTTCTCTGTCTGGCTCACCATACCTTCTTTTGTATTGTTGGGTTACCTCTAACCTTTGTCTTTTAGTAACAGAGGGGAACCTAAGCCTTTCTTGCTCTTCATTCTTGGATTTCATCCTATCTCCTTCCATTACTCTTTCTAGAATCCTGGGGAAATTGTCAGTCTTCTCCTTTCCCTTAGCTCGGGGAATGGGAAAAATGTCACTATTATGAGGGGGGAAATCAGCTTTCTTCTGGGAAGGGACCTGGAACTGTCCCATTTTCTGAGGGTCTACTTGTAAAGCTTTGTTTTTGGACCTCGTCATAACAGCAATTGGGCCTTCTTCCTCTAAGTCTTTTCCAACCATGATCTGATCAGGGTGCCATAACATATTAACTCTTCCCTTCTGATTTCTTTTAGCTTGATCCATAGCTTGTTGAACATGGTGTTGATACATCACACAAGACTGTGAATCATGGGGGTCATTGCATACTAAACACCAGATATTTGCAAGGGTGGAATCTACAGAACAT
This sequence comes from Wollemia nobilis, assembly GCA_028583015.1. NCBI lineage: Eukaryota > Viridiplantae > Streptophyta > Pinopsida > Araucariales > Araucariaceae > Wollemia > Wollemia nobilis. Next base: position 3,773,752 of record JAQPPZ010016675.1, read on the forward strand.
TCTGGATCCTCATATGCTGCATTCACTCTAACCTCGACACTATTGCTAGGACCAGGCCTTTGATCTTTGTTCACATATGGAAATCTCCTCTATTGTGACCTTTCTTGATCTCTCTTCTCCATTGAATTCATTCTATTACTCAGAGCTTTCATGGTATTTTGTATGTCCAGGATAGCAGACAATTCTTGAGAAGGTTGGGAAGGAAGAGGGGGGAAAGAAGGTGTGGAGGACACAACTTTAGATCCAGGAATAGGATTCATCTTAGGAAATGAAGATGGTACAGAGGGAGGATCCATGTGAGAGGATTTTGTAGATTGCTCATGGCTCCCACTATTTTTTGAATTGTAAGGCAACACGGTCTTGGCGGGAATTCTTCCTACATTGATCAGGATATTTTCAGCATGGATGACAACATTATAGACTTGGGGAAAGGTTTCAATTCTAGATTGTTGTGTCTGCAAACCTAGCTCTGATCCTAGGGCATGGATGTAATACATATAAGCCAAACAAGTAGTTGGTCTAGCTTCAAGGGGAATTCTCTTCCAAGTTCTGCTAAATCTCAAATTAAAATCAGAGATGGTTTCTTGCTATGTTTTTTGCATAGTTGTAAACTGATTTAGCAGGGAAAAAGGATCAGCAGATTCATTAAATTCTTCTATGAATGGCTCAGCCAATGACTGCCATGAATCAATAGACTTATCTTCCAGGGTTCTGAACCAGTGTAATATCTTTCCATGAAATGACAGGGCTAGAATCCTGACAATAATATTTTCCTCTTTTATATTATGGATTGCTGCCAGATTCAAGATATCTTGGTAGTGCTCGTAAGCTGTCTTTCCAAATCCATCATATGTGGGTGTTGCCTTAGATACAACTTGAGGAATGGCATCCATTTGGGCTAAACTAAGGGGCCCAGTTGAGTCCCAGTTTGGGTACTTCTATAGTGGCACATTTGGGGCCACATTGTGTGCCATGTTTTTGGCTACAGGTCTTCTTGGGGGAACTACTGGGTTTTCTTCTAGAAGCTCTTCTTCTTCAATAAAATCTTGATCCAAACTTTTGATAATAGTAGACCCTCTCAGGGGTAACTCATAGTGAAAGAAAGAATCAGGGTTGTTCCTCTTGAAGGACCTGGTATACATGAAAGGGCACTGATCTACAATACTTTTTAGGGTCTTCTGACCAGGGAGTCGCCAGGTGAACTTTCTTTTCTCTGCTAACAAGGTCAAGACAATTCACCGAATCTTGATTCCTTCGGGTAGAGATAACAATAACTCTTAATATGGGTTTCGTGTTCCTTGTGAACTGTCCCATCGGGCATGCCAAAAACTATTGGGCACTGAATTGCACCAAGTTTTCTTGATACTATGGTTGTCTATCTTCCTACTTTCTACTTAGGCTTGCACCCGATAGTTGCAGCTCAACACTCAACATTGGATGGACTAAAATAGGGGTTTTAGATCCAACCTCCAGAGTAGGTTGGTTCCTTGTCAACTTAGCAGATTGTTGACACAATTATGCTCAATTAGGGCTTGGAGTTTAGGGTTAGAAAAGGGTAAGGTTAGAGAAATGTAGATATCAGTGGATGGATAGGTTAACAACATTGCATTACCATAAAAAGCTTCCAAAAAACCATATTAAAGATATACATCCAGATCAAATTTTATCCCAAGATAACTCATTTCAGATATTTAAAGCATAACAGAGAAATGTTACAGTAAGCAATTTCAATATCTAGGAAATGATAATCCAAATAGCAAAATTCACCACAACCCAGATTTTATAGAAATGCACCTTCTAATAACAAAGAACAAACTTCAAAACAGATTTTAATTACTCATAACAGCTAGTAATCCATGATCGGCACAAACTAACCATCTAAGCATTTACAGAAATACAACTATGAAATCCGAACCTCTAACATCCAGCACAGAAACGTAGCCTTGAGGTGAAGATCAATGTATTGCTCCTTGCATTCAGTCCTTCAAAAATATTTACAGTAGCATAGGCAAACACGCTAGAGCCGACCCTTTAAATCGAGGGTTCGATCTCTCTTTATAGTTTTCATATTATAATATTCAAGAAACAATACATTCAATCTTGTTACAACAGCTCAACAAAATATTAGCTGGCGTTAGCTGGTTCATTCAAACTCTAAGAAATCTACTGGAAGAACATCCACCATGGCCATTCAGGATCTCTGCAACTTGATGGTCGACCAGAAGAACTGAAGTTCAGAATCTTCCAGATCACGCATCCCATCGATCTTTCTTGAGAACAACTTGACACCATCGATCTATAACTGCTTCTGGTTAGCTTTTCTTGAAAGTCTTTGATGTTCCATCTTCCAGCTGCATGCCATAGTTCTGATGCAAAAATATTTTGAACAACAAAAATATGATAGGTCAACCTCCACCATTGATTCTCCCTTTTGGATGACTTAGATTAAGTTCGACGTGAGCTGAAAGCCATCCCGCTCTTTTCCTCAGCATCAGAATCTTCAATTCGGATCCGCAACATCAAAACCCTGAATCCGCTCTGGGCTCTTTTATCTTCCATTTTGTCTTTGTTAATCCGCATATTTTCATCGCTGACATCATCATCTCCTCGTGACTTTTGTGGAATTTAGAGATAATGCAAATTCGGGCCCGGAGTCAAACACTTAGATTATTTTCCCCTTTCGCTTTATCTTCATTCTGGGAAGAGAATCCTTGTTCATTTCCCGGATCATGAATCCACACATTTCTTCCACTGACATCATCATCTCTTACAAACTTTTGCGGATTTTGGAACTTTCATCAATCCGGAGCGGAAAGCAAGAAGGCTCTTCCGGAGCGGGAAGCAAAAAGACTTTCTAAAATCGGACATACGAAAAGAACCAAATCCGCACTTTTTATTGCTGATGTCACGATCTCTTACAAAATTTTGTGGATTTGAAACCCATCATTATTTCGGACCCGAAATGGAATTTCCCGAAATATGCTCAAACCTTCAAGTGGAGATATTTCCCAGTGGACTCATACCATCAACCTGATTTCGGAGCGGAATAACAACATTATCACTTAGTCAAATTTTGCTAAGTATGTGGCCATTTTTGGTCTATAAGTCCCATCGATGAACTAGGGTCGTGAGGTAGGCCTGATTTGACATAATTTGTGGTAGCCTGGTAACATATTGTAGTCCACGGGCCTTAAACCAGGCCCAGTCTATATCATCCAGGAGTGGGAGGAGGTCATTTAGGAGCTTTGGGTCTTGAGCCCGAGTAGTGAGAATCTAAGAGAAAAAATCAAAGGTATAACTACAATGCATCTAAGGCATAAATCACAATAAAACATGAAAAATAGTGCAAATAATGATAGACTATCCTAAGTCTAAGTGAAAGAGTAGTAAATACACCTAATAATGCAGCAAATTTCAGAAAAAGGAGCTCAAAAATTAAAAAAAAATCAATTAATCATCGCACAATATTAAGAAATTTGTCAAATTTGCCTAAGGATCCTGGCTGTTGTAACCTACAATGGCCAAAAATTGGTCGTTGAGGCTAGCAGTGGCTAAACACCAATGGTAAAAAATTTTACCTTTGGGATTAAAACCAACCTCTCTTAGAGACAATGGCCAAAATGTAGGTCGAGACGGCCACTCTAAGTGGCAATGGCTAATGTGCTACATGACAGATGCATATGCCCTAGGCTAAAAATACCAAAAAAATTGAAAAAAAAGCAAAATGGGGGTAATCCCACCAAAACAAAACCTAAGCTAAACCTATCTACATGTTCGGTTCATTGTCGGTGAGTTTAATGAGATTCATTTATCAATTACTTAGTGAGGTTTAATTTTACCAAAAAAGAAAGCAAGGTTAATGTTTGAGAGAATACCTGATAAGCTTCGGCTCCTCCGCTCGTCGATGTCTTGCCCTACACAACCATAGTCCTTGAACAACACTCCAAGTCATAAATATCACTTTCTCGTCAAAGCTCTAAAAATCAAATCACCAGCTGGAAGAATGAAAATACAAAACCCTAGATGCCTTTTGTACATTTCAAGTTATGCCTCAGCCACTGCTGACATTAGTGGCCCAAAATTCTTGGCTACTCAGGGTGAAAGTGGCCATAGGTAGGCAATTAGCAGCCACTGGATTTGACAACAACCAGTTGCATAGGCAAAATCAGAAATATTCCTTCCAGGAGGAATAGCAAAAAAATCAAATAAACATTTTGATGGTCCCTGATCATCATAATGATCAAAATAACAAAAAAAATCACATAAAAACAAATCTCGAGTAAGCTTCATATTCAGTTACGTACTTTATCAACTCAGCGATTGTAGCAATTTTCACTCCATGCAACTCGGTGAGATGAGCAAGTTACCATAGAGATACTTGGGGAATATTACTCATTTTAGAATTATGATGAATCACCTCAACCCTCAAGAAGATCAAGATGATCAGAATGCTCCATGGGTATAATGGAATCATCCTAATTATCTTATGACACAAAACACTGAGCCAAGTGATGCAATACAATTATAAATAGAATCACTCATCCTAACTCCTTAAGAAGGATATTTGTGTTTGGACCACTCCCTGGGATAAGGATTAAAGATCATCATAAACAATTTGAATCACACTTGGATGGGGGTTTTCCCATTAAAAGAACAAACAACTAGAAAGGAATAAAAACTAGTCAAATTGGTTAAACAACTTGTCACTTCATTCATTGTCTTTCCCTCACCAATTCATTGTGTGAGGAGGCAGTACAAATCTTCAAATAATCATAATCAAAGTCAACCAAAGATCACTCAATCATATCAAAATTTTGTTCATTCTATGAATCATTGCATACAACTCTTAAAAAAAATTTCCCATTTGCTGGGTTTATAAAAAAATTTGACATATTCAATTTGTAGCTCTCCTCTGGTCAGTTCTATTGTAGCAACATAAGCTACCTTATTGCATTTGAGGAATGATTTAAGGATGTGTGTCGTCTTGCATGATTGGGCCATCCAGCATTGATCATATCAATGATCATCATACACCCTAAAAACATAGCAGTCTATGTTTTTGCTCCGCGTTGTTTTTTCCACTCAGTGCATCACAAAAAGGGGCATCTGTAGACACCTAAAAAATGTCATGTTCAGGGATACTACTCACATGGGCACATTCATAGATCATGTGGCTAAACCTTGGGACCCTCCAAATATCAAAAGTGGTTTTTACCACTCAGTTGGGGCATTCTCAGCCCATCCAAGGCTGGCTGCTATGGACCAAAGTGGCTGGATCTTGTCTGCTACATCTTAGAGTAGCCAAACCTTAGCCACTATAGATGATAGCGATTAAACCTTAAAAGCATTTTGTCGCAATTCTAGCCTAATTTCGAGCAGAAGTGGTAGTCTACATGCAATAAGGCTAAGCAGGGATAACTTTGCATTCCTCCTCATATCTAGTCTACATGAAAGACTCAAGTCCAGATTTAGACATCATTTAACTACCCCTCAAGGATAGACAAAAGCTTAATTTCTCATGCTAACATTCAGTGCGCATGAGGGATTTTGTCCTAGGGTTTGAATGTTGAACTAGGGCTTCAAAAACTTTATAATATGTAAACCTAAGGGCACCAAGGGATCATCACATATCATATATTGAAATTTTGAATAGGTTGGATCATTGAGGAGAGCTTCTAGATAATTTGAGAGCTTCCCTTGGAGACCATATTATAGCGAAGCCCTATCATATTGGAGAGTAGATATGAGCACCCTTGAGGAGCAATGAAGTGCTAGCCAACTAAGAGGTGATCATCCATGCACATATAGTAATCATTTAACATAAGTAGCAAACTTAAGCCTATAGCCTTTGGATCAATAGAGATAGATTTCATCTTAGCAGCCAATGTCCTAGATAGTTGCCCATAAAACTAGTCGAGGGTTTAGGTGTTAGCTTCTTTTATTTTGTTTTCTCCATGCTTTCATACCATTAGCATAAGATCTACTTCATTTATTTGCATTCATAGCAGTAGTTTCATTGCATTTGTTTTCATTGCTAATAGCCTCATCCAAGGAGGCAATCTTGAACATATAGGTGTGTGTCGTTGTTTCATTGCTTACAGGGTTATAGTTTTAGCAAAAAAATCTGCAATATATGAAAAAAGAGGATCCCTCTAGGAATCATACCTAGAGAAGAAGGCATTTGTAAGCCCTCATACAGTTTCGTGTGTGTCATTGGGAAGCCTAGAAAAGTGCATCTCCCTTTGCATGGGGATATTTTATACATTTGCTACCCTCTTTGTGTAAAATCATATATCAAATAAAGGGTATCCCATAGAGGGATTTATATGTAACCGGATGTTGTAAATATCCATACAAAGTATTCATTCATTTATTTATTCATACTTTGGCTACAGTTATTTTATGATTTTTTATTTAATGCATGTTAAACGTTAAAATATTCAATAATAATTTCAAAGAGAGTAAGTGGACGGTGCGCCAATTTCCCGAGGTTACTACACCAATGATGTAAGGTGATATGCTCTAGGCCCAACCCTTTTTGAGATTATGTATGGACCTATCCAATTTACCATAAATTTTTCTCATTTGTGTGATGGTAGATTTAAGTTTTGTAGGTTTTATTTGAGCACAATATCTCCAACCTTGAATTCTCTTAAATGGACTTTACTATTGTAGCCTCACGCAAGGCGATCCTGATAGATGTGGAGATGCTCCAAGGCATTGACTCGATGTTCATCAAGAAGTGTTAATTGATCCAAGTGGCCTTTCCATGTGGTGTCATCATATATGAAGTCCTTCAATGCTATGTGTAGATTTGGAATTTCCAACTCTAGGGGCATGATGGCCTCAGTGTCATATACAAGTGAAAACGGTGTTTCCCTAGTGGGCATCCGTACACTAGTCCTGTATACCCATAATGTAAGAGGTAATTACAGATGCCAATCCTTATGATTATCTTTCACCGTCTTCCTCAATATGGACACTATTATTTTTTTTTATGCTTTTGCTTGCCCATTTTCTTGTGGATAATAGGGTGTTGAAAAACTATGCTGAATATGGTATTTGTTCATCAAAGAATACACAATTTTATTTTTTAAATGCGGTCCATTATTCGATATTATTTTTGAAGAGATCCCAAAATGACTTATGATATTGTGGAGTATAAACTCCGCAATCCTTTATCTAGTTGTCAATGTCAAGGGGATCACTTTGACCCACTTGGTGAAATACTCAATGGCCATTATGATGAACGTATGTCGGCATGAGGATGGGGGTGAGATATTCTTGACTAAGTTTAATCCCCATTGCAAGAAGCGCCATGCTGCCTGGATGGGTTGCAAGGCTTGTGATAGTATATGTGTGAGGTTCATGTGATGCTGGCACTTGATGCATTTCTTGACATACTCGCAATAGTCTTTTTCTATAGTGGGCCAATAGTAACCCATTCTTAAGATGCACTTAACGATGGCCATGCCATTGAAGTTACCACCATATGTACCATCGTGAGCCTATAAAATTGCCCAAGATGCTTCCTACAGCTCAAGAAAATAAAGTATCATTCCATCATACCATCATTTATAAAGGATCCCTCTCAATAATGTGTACCTTGTTGCCTTCTATTTAAATGTTCATCTTTCAACATGTGATAGGCCTTGTGGTACCATTTTGAGCTTTAGGAAGTCTCGCACTTGGGAAATCCAATCCTGATAAGCCACAACTTCTATAGAAAATATGGACCGTTCTTCCTACATTCCAGAGCTTGTAAATACATATTGAGGAACAACCCTATGGTGAATGGTTGTGCCACACTCTGTAGGACATTGAGAGATCAAAGACCCCAAGGTGCCATCTGTAATAACTTGCTAGATCTGAAGGACCACTCCTAATTTGGTTCAATATTGATCTTTTTGACTGACTCTAGATTTTCAATAGCCTCACATTGTATCACTGGGTGTGCAAGCACCTTAACATGAACAATTTTGAAATCTGTTGAGGGATTAAGGATCCCAAATATGCCATAGTGTCTACAAATCTATTTTACATACGAGGGATTGCCTTGATGTCATACCATTCCAGTTGGGCTAGGTAAGTGTCAACAAGCTCTTTGTAAGCTTTTAGGAGTGTGCACCTGCATTGGAACAAACCCTTAACTTGATTAACTATGAGCAAGGAGTCACCAAAGATATTTAATATTCTAAGGCCCATTTTGATGGCTATTTGGAGTCCCAAGATTAGGGCCTCATACTTGGTGTTATTGTTCATTCAAGGAAAGTCTAGTTTGAATGATAAGGGCAATGGCATGCCCTGCTGTGTGATAAATACAATTCCTACTCCACCCCTTGCTTGCACTTTGAACCATTTAAGAACAATGTCATGTCTCTTTCTTTCTTAGGTTCTTTGAGTTTTGATGGATCTGATAATGCAAATACTGCATCATTGAGTAATTCTATGGTGAGAGGCTTGCTATCCTAAAGAGATGCCTCTGCGAATTGATCAGCTATGACTTTTCCCTTGATGTAATTTTGGATTATGAATTCTAGATCAAATTCTATCAATAGCATGATCCACTTTGCAGTACATGTATTGTGATAGGTCTTATTCATCATGTACTGCAAAGGATTTTGTTTTGATATAACATAGGTCGTATGGCTCAACATGTAGTGTCACAAATTTTTGGTTGCAAATACCACTACTAAACACAACTTTTCTACACATGCATACCCTAGCTCATAACTCACTAAGGTGCAACTGATGTAATATACGGCTTGCTCTTTATCTTGTGCATTAGTTTGGGCCAACATGGTGCCCAAAGCGAAATCGATAGCTGATATGTATAGTAAAAATGGTACATATAGCCTTGGTGGGGCCAATACTAGTGGTGTGTCAAGTAATTTTTAATCTTTGCAAAGGCTTGTTGGTACTCTTCATCCCAATGAAAAATGAATCCTTTGTGTAGCAGTCGATTCATGGGTTAACACTTGTCTGATAATTGATCAAAGAATAGTTTGATGGATGCTACCTTGCCTTGTAGGCTTCTCAATTCCCTAATGTTGGTAGGGGAAGCCATTTCCAATATAGCCTTTACCTTTTCAGGATCAACTTCAATGCATCTCTTAGAAATTATGAACCCCAAGAGTTTACCAGAAGTTACGCAAAATATGCACTTCTTAGGATTCAATCTAACATTGTGCTCAATGAGGTGATTAAATACTTTCTTAAGGATTTTAGCATGCTCTTGCTGCAATAAAGACATAGCCAGTAAGTCATCCATGTAGTCCTCTAATATTTTATGTATATTTTCATGAATATGTATGTCATGGCCCGCTGATATGTGGCACCAGAATTTTTAAGGCCGAATGACATCACCTTGTAAAAAAATATTCCCCATGGAGTAATAAAAGCGGTTTTGTGCTAGTCCTCAGGTTTAATTCAGATTTGATTGTACCTGGAAAACCATCTACTAGGGAGAGCATCTCATGACCTGCATGGCATCAACAAAAGTATCTATTTTAGGCAATAAGAATGAGTCCTTTGGAGTTGCCCTATTCAAGTCTTGAAATTCTGTGTAAATATGGACTCTTCCATCGGGTTTTCCCATGGGCACCATGTTTGAGACCCATTCAAGAGAATCAATAGGAATGATGAAAATCACATCCAATAGTTTTGCAACTCATTCTTCACCATCAAAGCGACATTTGGATGCATTTTCCTCAGATTTTGATTGACTAGCTTCTTCAGAGGATCCAATGAAAGGTTGTGAACAACTAACTTTGGATCAAGCCCTGGCATGTCTTTGTAAGTCCAAGAAAAAATATTATACCTCTCCTTAAGGAGAGGGATTATGATGGCTTGTTCCTTTGGAGATAGATTTTCTTTGAACTTGAATTTCTTTGGTTAAGTAGGATCATTACTGATGTCCACCTTGAAAGTTGATTCTATAGCCATATGTGATCCATCCTCTAGTTGGTGAGGCATGGGTATCAAATGAATGTCATTGGTAGGATTTATAGGTCCTACTAACTCAAGATCCAAATCAGTATGGAACACATCATATGCACAACCTGATGCAAAATGAAATGGTTGCAACATCTCTTCACTAGGGAAAATATCCTCAGGCTCTATAGGTGAATAAGTGCAATTTAAGTCAATAGCACCTATATGAAGATACAATAGTTTGGTAGGATCTGCTGAGTTATGAAGTGGAGTGGTAAAATAAATGAAGATTGTATTGATTGATGGAATGAAATCTCCAGGACCACATGGGTGAAATATTGTCTCATAGGTTTCTCCCCCATGCTTGCAATGAGTCTCTATAGGAAAAGAAATTTCTAGGTCTGGCCCATGAGTAGGCTGAATAATAGGATCATTGGATTCCAAGAGCTCTCTAAATATAGATGAAGGGGGATTTATTGCATAGTAAATAACATTAAATTTAATAGGTCTCCCCAAAAATGGTAATCCAGGGTCTATGGCATGAAATGTTGCTTCTCTCTACCAACATGTTGACTTATCGCAAGTGGTGAGGCCCAAGATAAGCCATCTCAGTCTCATCCTCAAAGTCATCATCACTTATCCAAAAACCATTAGCATTGGTATGTGGTCCTAAGACAAGGGGCATGTGTCTTTGCCCCAAGTAGGCCATCTCTATTTTATCCTCATATTATTCATCACTTATGAAGATGCCATTTGCATTAGTGTCTTGCCCCAAGCTATGGGGCCACTATCTTGGTCCTATGTAGGCTCTTTCCATTGAGTCCTCTGACTCATAGCCACTTTCATCCAATATGTACCCACTCTTGTTATGGCTAGACCAGGAAAGGCTTTGTAAATAGTGAGGCCAATGATAGGCTAATATTGCCTTAACTTCATCATCTCTTTCCCCATATCTATTTTCTTATTGCTCTTCATCCCACAAGATGCATCTCGTAGGGGTGGTGTCATTTGAGAAGTTTGGATGGTTGTTCTATGGTGGTGGTATTTTTACCATGGCCACTTGTCTATTGATTAGATGTCTTGTTTTTAGTTGGTGGTAAGGAATAAAATTGATGTCTTCTCCTAAAACCAAGCTTAATCTATCCAAGTATACTGCTAGAGAGTCATATTTACCTCTGATGTGGTAGCCTAACCCAAAATTGTTAGTGGAAATCTGGTATTACGGATCACATGGATGCCTATGCCCCTACTCATATATACCAAGACCGTAGCCATTCCAATGGCAATGTTCAAAGTAGCTTAGAGAAAACTCGGTATTGGAGAGGTAATGAATATTAATGGTGAATAGTTCATTAGTGTCCTCTTCTATGTCTGAAGACTTATGGGTGCAGTCCAAGCCAACATAGATAAAGTTGGTCTAGTTGGGAGGGATTCCAAGCAGAACCACTATTCCCACTAGTGGTCTCAAGTATTTTGGCCATCCCCTGTCTTGTGTAGACTAAATGAAGGGTGTGAATGTTATGTTATACATGAGGTACTCTTCTATCCCTATACTTTCCAAGTTTATCATCGCATGTGATGTGGATAACCCTATAGATAATACTAGCGAAGCGGGTTCTAGTATTTCTTGGGCTTGATTCTGGAAATCTTCTTATTCCATGGGACTTGGGATTTCCGCAATGGCTATAGTTGGAAATTTCTTAGGATTTTCTTCCTTGATCAAGCATATATTTATCTTCTAATTGCATTTAGGTTTTGATATTGATGGTCTCTTAGAAGTGTCAGTTATTTTGGGTGCAAGAGGAGGTGCTGATGTGGATGGGTCTTTTTATACCCCTTTTTTTATACCCTCTAGTTACGTATTTGGATATGAAGGTCTTACATACAGGTGGGTGGAAGGAATCATAAAATCTCCTATAAGATCCACTTGATGGATATATTTAAATGGCTCTTCATTAGCCAGCACTACATAGACTTTTTCATTGTGCACATACTTGACACATTGGTGTAAAATCAAAGGAACACACTTCATATCTCTTATCCAAGGATGCCCTAGGAGGATGTTGTATTGCATAGCCCCTTCCAAGACATGACACATCATAGGGATGGTCTTAAGTCCCACCTTAATTGGTAGGACTATCATTCCCATAGTAGAGCATAAAGCATCATTGAAAGCTCTCAACATGTAGGTCCCTAGAACGATATTGGATTTGGGGATCTTAAGGTGCCCTATTGCTATTGTTTTTATGATGTTGATTGATGAATCTATATTGATAAAGACCCACTTCAAAGGTAAATCATTGACTAAAGCAACAATGTGTAGTAGAGGGTCTGGTATGGCAGTAGGTACTGTATTAATCTCATGATAATAAAATTGGATTAGAAGTTCCTAGAATTGTTGTACTTATCCCACAAAATGCGTGAATGCATTGGGGTCTTGTGGTTGGAGCTCAATTGATCTCAAAATCTCCATAAAATTCCCCTATGATTTAGGGATTTTTGTATGAGATCATAGATAGATAACTTGGTCGGAGTATTTTGTAAGTTTTTTTCTAGTCTACTCTGAACATTTACCACAGGTCAGGTTGGTGGACGTAGAAGGTTGTTTTACCCTTACCTCTGTCCAGGTGTATTCAAGACATTAATAGGAGTTGTAGGAGGTTGTGGTTGACCATATAATCTACTCCTGGTTGTTATGTTAACAATTTCAACCATCCCAATGCATCCATGGGTAGGTGTATCAATTTTGACCTGATTGACCTAGGCACCTTGCCCTCTAGGGACCCCATGGTTTGGAAATGGATTTTTGTATATGCCCATATCTCTGTTATAAAGAGCCATGGGTTTTCAACTTTAAGTTCTCCTGCTTCAATCATATTTTGCACCTAGTTCTTGAAACCCATGCATACTTCAATGTCATGCCTCAGTATTATGTGATAATGGCAAAACTGATCTTCCCTATATCCTTTTGTCTTAGGATGGTTGGGATCTAAAAGAGGTACATCAGGAAATATGATCTTCCCAGCCTTGCTCAACTAGTTGAAAATTGATTGCATTGATTATAATTAAGGTGTAAAGTAACGAGGTGGCTTATGTTCCCTATTTTTCCCTTGATTGTTATTTTTATCGTAATTGGCTGGTGGGGGCTATGCTTGATAATTCTGGTGTTGTTGCATAGCCCCATCCTTAGGTACAACTAATACGACTTTATTAAATGGAGTAGGGTTACCCTACTTTTGCTTGTATTTGTCATTCTTGTAATTCTTGTTCCACTCCTTGTCTCAGATATTAATGGTTACCTCATCTACTTTTATGTCCTCAATGAGTTTGGTCTATGCCAAGGCTTCCTCAAATGAAGGATATTATTGAAGTTGTAACAAGAGGGAAATGTGTTTAGAACAACTCTTGGTAAACATACGGACAATCTCTTTCGTGGGGATGGAAAATGATAACTTTGCCATGACTTTTATCCATATATCCCCATACTCCATTACTAGATTATCATCATAATGTTTTAATTTGACCAGGTTTGAAAGGTTCACCTTATTTTTAGCACCAAAGGAGAAACATTTTAGGAAAGTGTTTACTAGTTGTTCAAAAGTGGATATGTTGTGCTTAGGAAGTTGGTTGAACCATTTAGTGGTAGCACCTAAAAATATCATAATGAAAGTTCTTAGGATAAGGGTGTCATTGTCTTCAATATGAAAAAATGCACTGATAAAATTGGTAACATGCTCTTGTGTGCCCTCTTCACCCTTGAATTTTTCTAACTTAAGCATCTCAAAGTGCTTAGGATATGTAGGGCTAGGAACTGATGGGCACAATGGTTGGTTGTGTATTTTACTCAATGTTGGTTGGTTCCTAGTCGTATCTTGCTTCTCAAAGGATTTCATTTTCTTCACGAGTTCCTGGAATGCCTTTGAGGCAAGGATTTCCTCTTCTTTCAAGCCCACTCATGGTGGTAATGGAGGTAAAATATTATCCTCTTAACTTTTTCTATTCTCCTCCCTCGTACGAGGGGATTTAGGATGTGTTTGATCCTGATTTATCATGTTTACACTTTCTCCACAAGTTTGATTTTTTCATGATTTGATTAGTGGTTTCATTATGGGTTGTCTTCTTGCCTAATGTAAACTTCTTTTTGTGAGTCAGTGCATTCATTTCTTGGGTGATCACTACCATTTTCTTGTAGGTTTATATAATATAGTTGCTCATCTTGTTCCCTTAAATGCTGCTCATGTTGGCGCAAAAGCATTTCTCTTTGTTTATCATGCTCAAGAGCTTCTACTAGCTCTCACTCTTTTCATAACACATTTTATAACCGTCGCATGTAGTCATATTGCACTGTCAAAGAAGATTCATGTTTGTCTAATTATGTTCTTGTGGTTCTGACTCATAGATTCCTTGAAGGGGTTTTCATTGTTTCTTTTCTCTTGCTAGTTAATTTAACTTTTTTAGTGTGTTGATAAGTGCCTCTATAATAAAACTATGTATGTGTGCTATGGTATCACTTTGAAGCATCCCTACATTGAGTGGTGCATTTAGAAGTTACACTTTGTGAACTTTCAGATGTAGATTTTTTTGTGGCTATAGTTCTGGGAGTTTTTCTCGAATGAAACCTATCCAACTCATCTAATCATCTTTTTTGCCATGGATGATCCCGTGGGCTGCCATTTACTCTAATAAGGTCATGATATATTGGAATCCTTCCTCTTGTGTGAAGGGTATCTTCTGTTTGATTTCTATGACTGGATGTAGCTCTAGTTTCTTGCCCTTCAGTGGGCAGATTTATTCTCAATATCTCATGTGAAGTTTGAGATATTGTGACTCTTGTGTGTATTTTTGGTGATGAGGGTTTTATGGCCCCACATTTTCTTCATGAGGATGGAGGTAGGGAAACCTCATCATCACTATGTGAAGAGTTTTGTCTAGAACCCCTTTAATGTCCATGTGATGAGGAAGCTCTTGAAGCCTCCTCATGTCTTTGAGAAGTTTCTATGTTGAGAGGGCCTTGAGGCCTCATCGAGTCTTCTTGATGATGATTGTCATGAATCCTCTTTGTGTTTTTGTGACTTAGTTCCATGATGTGACTCCCTAGGTGGGGTTTCTCGAGGAGAACCCCCAATGTTTGAGTTATCACCCCTTAGGCTCGTGGAACTACATCCCACAGTCTTATGAGTACGTGTTTCAATGTTACTATGACTTCGACTATGGGTATGTGTTACTTTAGATTCTACCTCGTTGTTGGACCGAGGATGTTTACTTCTAGTTTTGACCATTGTGCTTGTGAATTAGTCTTTTATGTTGCAATTAGAGATAGCCAAACAATATCAAGCAAGTGTTTATCTTGATTACCAATTTATGTGTGCCCTAAATTGTTTGTTGCATTTTGATGCATTGTTGTTCTTGTTTTCTTGCTCTTGTTTTAGATTTGGAATTAGGAGACTCATCCATAGTGGGAATCAATAACACCCATGCCAAAGATTATTTTCTCAAAATAAACTAGGGTACACTGTTAAAGTCCTAGTGGAAGGTTCTCCTAGCTCTTCCACTCTGAACCAATGATTGTTCCAATAGTTGGAGACAGTTTGAACATGAGTAACTTAGTACCACTATAAATAAGTTCCTTATTCTATTCTAGAAAGATCTAGGGGGCATGTCAGTGGAAGGAGATGAATGTTGATGTCATCAGACTGAATTGAGGGTTGGTGATGAAATCTAACTCCCTAATGTTTAAAACATATGTGCATGTGTGGGATTCATTTTAAGTTTGCATAAAGTAAAATGCATACAACAACAATTATTCTTTCCTATATGCCTAATATAAATGACACTTTTCAGAAATATGCATAACTAGTATGAGATTCATGGATGCACTTTATTTTGTGCAAATATGGCCTCTAGTAGGGCCTCAAAGCAAGCAATCAACACACGATTTCTAGCATACTAGATTCTAGGGTGGAATTTACAAGCTTAAGCCATTGTTCCTAGAAAAACCTTGTGGAAATATAAAGAAAACTCTAAAATGCGCAAGATACAAGTTCTTTCCTTTCTATTCCTTAGTTTCCAAATCAAAATGTGTCTTAGTTTCACTGTTTTAGGAAAATAGAAGCATACAAAGAACCATAAATCATCATAAAAGCTATACCAACCTCAAATCTAGCTTAGAGAACCAATATTTAGTCCTCTACTACACTCCAGTTCTGGCCGCTGTTGACCAGAGCGATTGATTTCTGGCTGTTGTTAGAAGGAACAACTAATTTTTTGATTTTGTAGACCATAGCGACTAATTTTTGGCCACTATAGAACAAAGCGGCTAAACCTGCACACAAAAAAATAGATCAGTAAAGCAAAAAAAATAAAAACTTGGAGGAATTTCCACCATGCTCGCCATCTATAGCAATCTCGGGGAAGCGACGCACTGTCCACTACTCTATTTGTGAATAATATTTACTTAATCATGCATTAAATGAAATATACAACCAAAATGTGAATAAATTATTAGACAATACTTTTTATTGCTTTTTCTCAAGTTTGGTTACATATAGATGCCTTTGATGGATTCCCTTCATTTGATACATATTTTACAAATAGGGGCAACAGATGCATGATATCTCCTTGCAAGGGGTAGTGTGCTTTTGTAGGCTTCCTAGTGATGCACACCAAACTGTATGAGGGATTGCAAATGCCTCCTATAGACACCTAAAATATGTCATGATTAGGGGAGCTACTCACATAGACACATTCATAATATTAGATGACACAATCTTGGACTTTCCAAGCATCAACAGTGGTTCTCACCACTCATTTGGGGCCTTTTCAAGCCATCTAAGCCTAGCCGCTCAAGCCAAGAGTGACCAGATCTTAGTCGCTCAAGCCTATAGAGGCAAAACCTTAGACACTGTAGATGATAATGACTAGATATTACACTACAGATGATAGTGGCTAAACCATAAAAGTAGTTTTGCTAACAAAAATGCCTAATCATGGGTGGAAGTGACAGTATGCATGCAATAAAGGTGAGCGAGAGTAACTTTGCATTCCTTTTCATGACCATTTCACATAGGATACTTGAGTTTGCATTTAGAATTTAGTTAATTGGCCTCCAAACATAGAAAAGGCAAAATCTCCTCATGCTAACTCTCACTATGCATGAGGAATTCATTCCTAGGGATTGGACATAGACCTAGGGTTTCACACTATAAAAGGTGTAGGCCTAAGAGCACCAAGGGAGATATTTATCCAGACAATTTATCCCAAATTTATTAGGATAGGTCATTGAGGAGAGCTTTCGAGACTTGGAGAGTTCCCTTGGAGATCACGTGTACGAAAAAGCCCTGACAAATTTGAGAGCATAAAAACCATTATTTCAAGATCGAATACAAGATTTGATCCATAGCTTTGGAACAAAGAGGATGAGAGTCACTCTAGTGGCAACTATCTTGGACAGTGGGCCATGGGCTTAGCTTAGGGTTTTAGACATTAGATTCATTATTTTTATCATAGCATCATTTTATTCGTTCGTATTCGTAGCATTAGTATAATTTGCACTTTCTTTCATTTGCTATATTCATTGCTAACAACTTCATCTAGGGAGGTATTCTCAAAAATCTAAGTGTGTGTTGTTGTTTCATTGCTTACAGGGTCATAGGTTCATCAAACAAAATTTGCAACATACGAGAGAAAAAGGGATCCCTCTAGGAAATAGGCCTAGATAAGGAGGTATTTGTAAGTCCTCATACATTTTTGTGTGTTGAACTGGGAAGCTTTTTGAAAGCACACCACCTCTTTGAGAAAGGGGCACTCTTTGCCTATTTGTAACCTTATTGTATCAAAATGGGTATCCCTAAGAGGGACCGACATGTAACCGAGTTTCAATACAAATAAAGAGATCCATCTTTGTTACTTTCATGTTATATGCTTTTCATTGTCTTCCATTTCATTTTGGGTTTTTAATACATTGTAAGTAGCATAAAAAGAGTGGTGCATGCATCTCGGGGTCACTATATATGGTGATCATGGTGGGAACTCCACTTATTTTTCATTTTCTACCCTAATACTAACTTTGTTTTGTGTGTAGGTCTAGCCGCTCTGAGCTACAATGACTAGAAATCATCCACTCTAAGCTACAGTGGCCAATAGAGCCTTAGCCGCTCCCACTAATGATGACCAAGAACCAGCCACTCTGGTCAACAGTGGCCAGAACTAGAGAGTAGCAGAGGACAAAAACAAGGTTCTCTAAGCTATATTAGAGGTTGGTATAGCCTCTTTGATATTTTAAAACTTTCTATTTTCTTCTGTGTCTAAAATAGAGAACTTAAAGCATATTTATGTTTGGAAATTGAAAGGATAAGAGGAGAAAGAATTAATCATTTTCCATATCTTAGATCTTCTTTTATATTTCCACTAGGCATTGCTAGGAATAGTGGGTTATGCCTAAAAATTTTGCCCTATAATCCAATGTGCTAGATATTGTATGTCATTTGCTTGCTTTGAGGCCCTGCCAGAGGCCATAGCTACATGAAATAAAGTGTGCTCATACAAATCATAGTAGTTCATGCATATTTCTGAATATTGAAATGTATTTTTGCACTTAGGCATATAGGAAAGACTCATTTCTACTATATGATGCACTTTGTGTTACGTAAGCTTAAAATGAACACCACACACGCACATTTCATTTAAACATTGGGGAGTTTGATTTAATCACCAACCTTTGATTTAGTCCAGTGATGTTGGAACTCATCTCCTTCCACTGGTTTTCCCCCTATAGCTTCCTAGAAATGGATTGAGAAACTTACTTATAGTGATACTAAGTTACTTGTGCTCAAACTGTCTCCCACTATTGGAATAATCATTGATTTAGAGTGGAAGAGCTATATGAACCCCCCAATGGGACTTCAGTGGTGTACCCTAGCTTCTTGTGAGAAAATAATTTTTGGCATGGGTGTACTTGGTTATCACTATGGATGAGTCTTCTCATTCTTAATCCAAGAACAAGAGCAAGAAATTGAAAGAACAACACATCAAAACACACCAAATAGTTTAGGTCACACTTAAATCGATAATCAAGATAAACATTTATTTGGTATTGTGGGGCTATTCCTAAATTACAACTCAAAATATTAATTCATAGACAACATGGTAAAAACAAGAAGTAAACACCAACATTCTGATACCGATGGAGATACTGAAGCAACTCATACCCATAGATGAAGTCGTAGTAACATTGAATGACCTACCCGTAAGACTGTGAGATGTAGCTCCACGATCCTAAGGAGTGATAACTCAACCCTTGGGGGATCTCCTCGAGAAACCCCAAGTAGGAAACCACATCATGGAACAAATTCACATAGACAAAAAGAGTCTTCACAACCATCCTCATCAAGGATACATGAGGAGACCTCAAGGGCCTCCTCTAAACACATAGAAACATCTCAAAGATGTGAAGAAGCTTCAAGGGCTTCCTCCTCACATGGACATGAAGAAGGTTCTAAAACTCATTCTTCACATAGGGATGACGATACTGCTACATATCCATCCACATGGAGAAAACATGTTACCACCAAGCCCTCTTCATCAAGAAGGCAGACAAGAATTGCAACACCTCAAGACTCACAAGAAACATATGAAATAGGTATGCCCAGTAAAGGGTAGGAAACTAGAGCTACATCTAGTCATGGGAATCATATAGAAGAAACCCTTCACACAAAAGGAAATATTCCCATAGACTATAACCATACTCATCAAGGAGACATGAAGAGACCTCAAGGGCCTCCTCTAAACACATGAAAACATCTCAAAGACGTGAAGAAGCTTCAAGGGTTTCCTCATCATATGGACATGAAGAAGGTTCTAAAAATCATTCTTCACATAGGTATGACGAGACTGCTACATCTCCATCCACATAGAGAAAACATGTCACCACAAAGCCCTCTTCATCAAGAAGGCAAGTAATAGTTGCAACACTTGAAGATTCACAAGAAACATATGAAATATGTCTGCCCACTAAAGGGTAGGAAACTAGAGCTACATCTAGTCATGGGAATTAGATAGAAGAAACCCTTCACACAAAAGGAAATATTCTCATAGACTATGAGCTCATAGGAGTGAATGGCACCCCACGGGACCATCCGTGGAAAACAATATAGCTAGACGGGTTGGATCAATTTTCTACATGACCAACTCAAATAACTATAGCTACTAAGAACTCTACATTTGGAAGCTCACAAATTGTGACTTCTAAACACATCTCTCAATCTCAGGGTACCTCAGAGTGACCCCACAGTAGATGGATGGAGTCTGATCATAGGGATACTCAATAGTACATTGAACAAGTCACATTAGCTAGCAAGAGTATAGGTACAACAAAAACCTCTTCGAGGAATCTACGAGTCAAGACAATAAAAATAGAGTCAGATAAACATGTGTTTTCTATGATAGCACAAACTAATTGTGTGATATGGTTAGAAAATGCATTATATAAGGAGTGAGAGCTGGTAGAAGCTCTTGAATAGGATAAAAAATGAGAAAGAATCTTGTACCAACATGAGCAATGCTTAAGAGAGCAAGTTGAGTGGCTAGATCTTAGAAATTTATAGACAAATGATGATAACCACCAAATAACTAGATGTGTTGACTCACCTAAGGAGAGGTGCACTAGACAAGATAGCCCACAACAAAATCACCCACCAAACCATGAACATAATCCAACTAGTGGGGAAAGGGCAAACATAACAAACTAGGATCACAATCCCGAGTCCCGTCATAGGAAGGAGGAAAACAAAACAAATAAAATGGATAGAGATTTGCCTCCATTTCCACTATGAGTAGGCCTATAAGAGGAGGAAATCCATACCTCAAAGGCATTTCAATAAATTGCTAAAAATATAAAAGCCTTTGAGAAACAAGAGGCAGTTGGAACTCGCCAACATTGAGAAAAATACACAACCAACCATTGTACCCATCAATCCCTAGCCCTCCATATCCTAAGCACTTTGAGATGCCTAGGTTATAAAAATTTAAGGGTGAAGAGAATGCACAAGAGCACGCCACCAATTTTATCAATGCCTATTTTCATCTTGAATACAATGACACTCTCATACTAAGAACATTCATAATGACATTTTTCAGGTGCTGCCACTCAATGGTTCAACCAACTACCTAAGCATAGCATAACAAACTTTGAACAACTAGTAAACGCATTCCTAAAGAATTTCTCCTTTGATGCTAAGAAGAAGGTGAACCTTTCAGACTTGTCTAACTTGAAACAATATGATGATGAGCCAGTAATGGATTATGGGAATAGATGGAGAAAAGTCATGGCAAAGTTATCATTCTCCATTCCCATAGAAGATATCATTTGTATGTTCACCAAAATTTGTTCTAAAAACATGTCCCTCTTGCTACATCTTCAGTAGTATCCTTAATTTGAGGAAGCTTTGGCACAGGCCAAACTCATAAAAGACATAAAAGTAGATGAGGGAACCATTAAACTCCAAAACAAAAAGGAGTGGAACAAGAATGGTAAGAATGACAAGTACAAACAGAAGTAGGGCAACCCTACTCTAGTCAATCAAGTTGTATTGGCTACACCCAAGGATGGGGTGCATAACAACCCCAAAACTATCAAGCACATCCCCTACTAGCCAATTACGACCAAAGGAACAATTAGGGGTGAAACAAATAACACAATATGCCTCGCTATTTCATACCTCTAACATAATCAATGCAATCAATCTTCAATCAGCTGAGAAAGACCAAGAGGATTATATTTCCTAATATACCTCTTATAGATCCCAACCATCCTAAGCCAAAATGATATAGGGAAGATCAATTTTGCCCTTATCACAGGATATCGGGACATGACATTGAGGCTTGCATTGGTTTTAAGCATCAAGTGCAAAACATGATTGAGGCGGGAGAACTCAAAGTTGAAAACCCACTGGCTCCCGATAATAGATACATGGGCATATACAAAAACCCATTGCCTAATCATGAGGTCCCTAGAGAGCAAGGGGCCCAAGTCAATCAAGTTCGAGCTGATATAACTATCCACGGATGCATTGGGATGGTTGATATTGTTAACATAGCAACAAGGACTAGGCGGTATGGTTAACCACAACCTCCTACAGCTCCCATAAATACCCTAGCCATACCTAGGTAGAGGCAAGACAACCTTCCAAGTTCACCAACATGACCTGTGGTAACTATCCGAAGTAGATTAGAGCAAAACCTACAAATGACTCTAGCTAAGTTATCCATATATGAGCTCATACAATAGTCCCCAAAGCATAGGGATATTATAATGGAAATTTTAAGGACAATTGAGCTCCAACCACAATATGTGAATGCATTCACTCACTTTGTGGTACAAGTACAAGAATTCTAGGAACCGATAATTTGATTCTATGATTATGAGATTAATACAGTACCTACTGCCTTACCAGACCCTTCGCTAAACATTGTGGTGGAAATAAATGACTTACCTTTCAAGAGGGTCTTGGTCGATACAGGTTCATCAATAAACATCATTACAACAATAGCAATAGAGCACCTCAAGATCCCCAAGTCCAATATCATTCCAAGAGCTTACACATTGAGAGATTTTAATGATGATTTATGCAATACTATGTGAACAATAGTCCTACCCATAAAGGTGGGGCACAAGACCATCCCTGTGATTTGTCATGTCTTGGAAGGAGCTATGCAGTACAACATCCTCCTAGGGCATCCTTGGATAAGGGCCATGAATTTTATTCCTTTGATCTTGCACCAGTGTGTCAAGTATATCCACTAAAACAAAGTCTATGTGTTTCTAGCTGATGAAGAGCCTTTTAAATACATCTATCAAGTGTAAATTTTGAGAGAATTTGTAATTCCTTCTACCCACCTATATATAGCACCTTCAGTTCCAACCACATAAATGGATAACAAAGATAAAAGGGTAATAAAAGACCCATGCACATCAACACCTCCTAGTGCACTTAAAATAGTCAATGCTTCTAAAGTACCATAAATATCAAAACCAAAGGACAATAAGAATCTAAAGGCACCCTTATTCGATGAAGAAAGACCCAAGGAAGTTCCAACTGTAGCCATTACTAAAATGCCAAGTCCTATGGAAGAAGAAGATCTTAAAGATCAAGATGAAGATGGTTATTACCATCCTGCTTCGCCAGTGTCATCCACATTGGATGCATCAATACACTTGGCAAGCACAGGCATAGGGGAGTACCTTGTGTAGAACATTACATTTACACCTATCATTGAGTTTGCACAAGACATGGGAAGACCTAAGGACTTGAGACCGCTAGTGGGAATAGTGGTTCCACTTAGAATCCCTCCCAACCAAACCAATTTTGTCTATGTCGACCTGGATTGTGCCCATAAGTCTTCAAACATAGAAGAGGATTATGATGAATTATTCACGGTTAATGTTCATTACCTCTCTAATCCTAAGTTTTCTCTAAGCTACTTTGAGTATTGCCATTGGCATGGATATGGCCTTGGTATATATGAGTAGGGGTGCAGGTGGCCATACGAGCCACAATATCAGCTTCCCTCCGATAGGTTTGGGTTAGGATATTATATTAGAGGTTGAGATGACTCTCTTGCAATAGCATTGGACATATTAAGCTTAGGGTTAGGAGAAGACATTGATTTCATTCCTTATCACCCCATAAGAACAGGAAATTTAAGCAACAAACAAGCGGCCATAGTGAATGTATCGCCACCAAAAATTTGTCATCCAAACATCTCAATTGATTCCACCTCAACAAGATACAACTCATGGGATTAGGAGAATGGATATAAAGTAAGTGATTATGAGTTGCAACTTGGCTTAGCCTACCATGGGCCTCACAATTTACAAATATTCACATGGTCCATCCACAATGAGAGTGGGGACATATCAGATGAAAGTAACTATGAATCAAAATACTCAATAGAAAGAGCCTACTTAGTCCTGAGGCATCAACCCCTAACTTTGGAGCAAGAGATAAATGCAAATGGATTCTTCATAAGTGATGAAGAATATGAATATGAAATAGATATGGCCTACTTGGGGCTAAGGCATAAGCCCCTTGTCTTAGGGTTTCATACCAATGCTAATGGTTTCTAGATAAGCGATGACAATTTTGGCTCCAAAACTGAGATGGATTATCTTAGGCCTCGCCACTTGTGGCAAGTTGACATGTTTGTAGAGAGAGGTGGCACTCTGTTCCATAGATCCTCATCTACAATTTTTGGGGACACTTGTTGACCTAGCTATCATTCACCAGATGGTCAATCCCCCTCCACCTACATTCAAAGAGCGATTAGAGCCCAATGATCCTATTATCCACCCTACTCATGGGCCAGATCTAGAAATATCCATTCCTGCATAGCCTCATCATAAGTATGGAAGGGAAACCCCTAAAATAAGATTTCACCCATGTGGTCCTAGAGATTTCATCCCATCCATCAATATGATCTCCATTGATTTGACCACTCCACTTCATAATATAGCAGATCCTACCAAATCATTGCATCTTTATATAGAGGTTATTGATTGGGATCGTGCTAATTTGCACATAGCTCCTTAAGACCTCTTCCCAATAAAAAGATGTTACAACCATTCCATTTTACACTAGGCTATGCGTATGACGTCTTCCATGTTGGTGTGGAACCTGAGTCAGTAGGTCCTGTAAATTCCATCGATGACATTCATTTTATACCCATGCCTCATAAAATAGAGGATGGTTCACATATGGCTATAGAAGCAACTTTTGAGGTGGACATCAACGATGATCCTACCCAACCAAGAAAATTCAAGTTCAGAGAAAGTCTATCTCCAGAGGAACAAGTCATCCTAATTCCTCTCCTCAAAGAGAGGTCAAATATTTTTGCTTGGACTTACAAAGATATGCCAGGGATAGATCTAAAGTTATTCATTCATAACATTTCATTGGATCCCATGAAGAAGCCATTCAAATAAAAGTTGAGGAAAATGCATCTAACCATCGCTTTGATGGTGAAGAACGAATTGCAAAAACTATTGGATGCAGTATTCATATTTCCTATAGACTACTCTAAGTTGGTTTCTAACATGATACCCATTGGGAAACCCAACGAAAGAGTTCGTATCTGCACAGACTTCAGAGATTTAAATAGGGCAAAACCAAAGGATCCATTCCCATTGCCAAACATAGATGCTCTTGTATATGCAATCAGAGGTCATGAGATGCTCTCCCTAATGGATGGTTTTTCTGGATACAACCAGATTCAGATTAAGCCTAAAGATCAACATAAAACTGCTTTCATTACTTTATGGGGAACATTCTATTACAAAGTGATGTCATTTGGTCTCAAAAATACTGGTGTCACATATCAAAAGGCCATGAAATACATATTCCATGACTATATGCATAAAATATTAGAGGATTACATGGATGACTTATTGGCCTAGTCCCTATTGTGGCAAGAGCACTTTGAAGTCCTTAGACATGTCTTTAATCGCCTCATAGAACACAATGTTTGATTGAATTCTAAGAAGTGTGTATTTGGCGTAACTTTTGGCAAGCTTTTGGAATTCATCGTATCCAAGAGAGGCATAGAAGTCAATCTTGCAAAGGTAAAGGTTATATTGGAAATGGTTGCCCCTACCAACATTAGGGAGCTAAGGAGCCTACAAGGCAAGAGAGCATCCATAAAAATATTCATCATGTAATTATCAGACAAATGTCGACCTATGAATCGATTGCTACACAAGGAGGTCCCCTTTCATTGGGATGAAGAATGCCATCAAGCCTTTTCAGATATTAAAATTTATCTGGAAACACCTCCAGTGTTGGCTCCACCAAGGCCAAACATACCATTTTTACTGTATATATTAGCTACTGATTTTGTATTGGGCACCATGTTAGCCCAAAATAATGCACAAGATAAAGAGCAAGCCATATATTACATTAGTCACACCTTGGTGAGTTATGAGCTAGGATATGCGTATGTCAAAAAGTTGTGTTTAGTAGTAGTCTTTGCAACTTGAAAGTTGCAAAACTACATGCTGAGCCATACGACCTACGTCATATCAAAAAAAAATTCTTTGTAGTACATGATGAGCAAGACATCATAATACACATACCGCAAAGTGGATCATGCTATTGACAAAATTTGATATAGAGTTCATAAGTCAAAATTCCATCAAGGGACAAGTCATAGTAGATCAATTAGTAGAGGTGCCTCTTAAGGATAACAAGCCTGTCACCATATAATTGCCTGATGATGTAGTCTTTGCATTATCATATCTACCAAAACTCGAAGAACCTAAGATAGAAAGATACATGTCATTGTTCTTCGACAGTTCAAAGTGTGAACAAGGGGGTGGAGCAAAAATTGTCTTTATCACACTGCAGGGCACTCCATTGCCCTTATCATTCAAACTAGACTTCCCATGCACAAACAACAACACAGAATATGAGGTACTAATCTTGGGACTCCAAATAGACATAGCAATGGGCATTAAAATATTGAATGTTTTTGGTGACTCCTTGCTTATATTAAACCAAGTCAAAGGATTATTTCAATGTAGGTGCCCACTCTTGAAGACTTACAAGGAACTTTTTGACACCTACCTAGCCTAGCTAGAATGGTACAACATCGAAGTAATCCCTCATAAGTCAAATAGGTTTACAGATACCATGGTCTCTTTAGGATCCTTAATCCCCTATAATCCATCTACTAATTTTACAACCATTCATGTGAAAGTGCTTTTGCACTTAGAAATATGTCGTGAAGCTTTGGACAATCAAGAATAAACCAACATGATTAACATCAAACCAAATCAGGATTGGTCCTTTGCATCCAGAGATTTCTTATAAATGACACCTTGGGGGTCTTTGATCTCCCAAGGACCTATGGAGTGTGGTTCAACCATACACCATAGATTTTTTCCTCAATCCATGTTCACCAGCTCAAGAATTTAGGAAAAGTAATTTGTATTTTCTATAGAAGTCGTGGCTTATCAGGATTGGCTTTCCCAACTATGAGACTTCATGAAACTTGGAATAGTACCTTAAGGTTTTTTGCATACTAAAAGGTGAGCATTCAAATAGAAAGCAACAATATACATCTTCCTAGGATAAATACTCTATAGACAAGGATATTATGGAGTATTACTCTGTTGTCTTGAGCCCCAGGAAGCATCCTGGACAATTTTGCAAGCTCGCGATGGCACATGTGGAGGGAATTTCAGTGGCATGGCCATCGTTAAGCGTATTTTTATAATGGGTTACTATTGGCCCACCATGGAAAAGTAATGTTGCGAGTATGTCAAGAAATGCATTAAGTTCCAGTATCATACAAATCTAATGCACTTACCATCGCATGCCTTGCAACCCATCCAGGAAGCATGGCCATTCTCGTAATGGGGACTAGAATTGATTGGGAATATCTCACCCCCGTACTTAGGCTAACACACATTCATCATAACAACCATTGAATACTTCACTAAATGGGTTGAAGTGATCCCATTAATATGAATAAAAAGACCAAGGATTGTGGAGTTTATACTCCACAATATCATAAGTCATTTTTGTATCCCTTCAAAGATAATATTAGATAATGGGCCATCTTTCAAGAATAAAAATGTGTGTGTTTTAATTAAAAAATACCATATTCAGCACAGTTTTTCAATGCCTTATTATCCACAAGCAAACGGGCAAGCAGAAGCCTCAAACAAGACAATAGTCTCCATATTGAGGAAGATGATGCAAGACAATCATAAGGATTTGCACATGCAGTTGCCTCTTGCACTATGGGAATACAATACTAGTATACGGACACCCACTGTGGCAACATCGTTTTCACTAGTGTATAGTACTAAGGCCATCATGCCATTAGAGTTGGAAATTCCAACTCTATGCATAGCATTAAAGGACTTCATAGATGATGATGTTGCACAGTAAGACCACCTTGATCAGTTGATGCTTCTTGATGAACGCCGAGTCAATTCTTTAGAGAATATTTGAATTTACCAAGATCACCTTGCGTGATATTACAATAGTAAATTCCACTTAATAAATTCAAGGTTGGAGATCTAGTGCTCAAAGAAAACCAACAGAATTCAAATTTGCCACTACATCTGCGAGACAAGTTTATGGTAAACTGGATAGGCCCATACATGATTTCATAGAGAGTTGGGCCTATAGCATATCACCTTATATAATTAGATGGTGTTGAGGAGAATAAACCTCTCAATATCATTGACTTAAAGGCATTCTGCACATAAAATACAAAAACATTCAAATATGTCAAAAATACAAAAACATTCAAATATGTCAAAAATACAAAAAAAATCAAATATGTCAAAAACACAAACAAATCATAAAAACATAAAAATTCAAAATACAATCAAAGGCTCCAAGGATATTCAAGTTGCTTGGTCAAAATCAAATCAAAGGCTCCAAGGACATTCAAGCCGCTTGGTCAAAATCAATTCAAAATTCTCCAAGGGTATACAAACCGCTTGGTCAACTCCAATAAAAGGCTCCAAGGGTATTCAAACCGTTTGGTCAACTATAATCAAAAGGATCCAAGGGTAATTCATCCCACTTGGTAAAAATAAAAAAGCTCCAAGGGTACTTCATGCTACTTGATAAAAAACCAAAAATCCCCAAAGGTACAATGATGCAAGAGCATCCAGCAGCACCAGCAGCAGAGGCATCAATTTGCGGGAAAGCCACCTCAGAAGAGTCGGCTCAGGAAGCAGAAGAAGAAGGCGAGAAAATTTTTCCTAAGGCAGAGGAACGTCGCGATTTCATGATGTGTCATGAAATCATGACAGAAAAGGGCAAAGGAAGCGCAGCAGGAAAAATGTCACGATTTCGCGACATGTCGCAAAATCGCGGCATGTCACAAAATCGTGACAGCGGAGCGGAGGTGAAAGCAAAGACGGGAAAGTGTAGCGAAATCGTGACGTCGTGATTTTGTGATGTCACAAAATCACAATGTCCTAGTGAGGCGAAGGCGGAGAAGAAAAGTTGTAGTGAAATCATGACGTCGTGATTTTGCGATGTCGCGAAATCATGACGTCCTGGCGAGGCAGAGGCGGAAGGAGAAAAGTGTAGCGAAATCATGACGTCATGATTTTGCGATGTCACAAAATCATGACGTCGGAGCAGTAGCAGGAGGGCACAGTGGAGAGGTCACGATTTCATGACATGTCATGAAATTGCGACATATCACGAAATTGCGATTGTCGTGAAATCATGATTGTCGCGACATCGCGACCAGCGCAGGCGGATGAGGGGCAACCGAAGGTAAAGGTCGTGATATCGCAACCTATCATGATATTGTGATAAAAATTGAAGTAGAGGGTTGGAAGGCAGAATGATCACGATATCGTGACGTCATGATATCGCGACATCGTGATGTCGCGACGAAAATTTGAAAAGCAAGCGTGGAGGCAAAATGGTCACGATATCGCGACATGTCGCGATATCATGACCAAAATGGGCAAAGAGCATAGGATGGCCAGAACGTCATGATATTGCAACATGTTGCGATATCACAAAGCGATATCGTGACCAAAATGGGCAAAGAGCATAGGATGGCTAGAACGTCACGATATTGCGACATGTCGCGATATCATGACGGAGAGAGAAAAAGGCACGGGAGGAGAAAGAGATGGCGGGAACGGCATTTACGAGGACCATTCAAAGGCGACACATGGCAGAAGCAGAAGTTAAAGCGGGGGATGACCAAGAAGCACGGGAATCAAAGAGGATGGACATGCAGAGAATCTGACGGATTCAGTGGTGACAGGGACCGTGCGGAGAGGGGTCTTTAATCGGGTTGGTGTCCTAATTTTTGTGTAATGTAATTAATCGGGTTGGTGAACCCGTTTAAGCAGGAGTTGATGCTTCAGAGGGTCGAGGCCTCTATAAAAACCTAGTTTGTTGTATTTGTCGGGACGGTGGATCGAGGAATGCACGCTGAGTGTGAGAAGGGTAAAGCTAAGCCGAGAGCTAGATAATGGTCGTCATATCACGACATGTCGCGATATCATGACCAAAATGGGCAAAGAGCGCCGGGTGGCCAGAACATTGTGATATCACGACATGTCACGATATCACGATGGAGAGAGAAAAAGGCGTCGGAGGAGAAAGAGATGGCGGTAAATCTGTAGCAGGCGGTATTTTTAGAGGATGTTCCAGTGGACACGTGGCACCCAGAGAGCAGTTAAGGTGGACAAGGACCAAAAAGCACGAGGAACGAAGAGGATGGGTCACGCAAAGAATCTGACAGGGATCAACAGTGACAGGACCATGCGAAGAGGGGTCTTTAATCGGGTTGGTGTCCCGATTTTTGTGTATTGTAATTAATCGGGTTGGTGAACCCATTTACGTGGGAGTTGATGCTTCAGAGGATCGAGGCCTCTATAAAAACCCAGTTTGTTGTATTTGTCGGGACGGTGGATCGGGGAATGCACGCTGAGTGTGAGAAGGGTAAAGCTAAGCCGAGAGCTAGCTAATGTAAGCCTGCGGGCTGTATGCTTGTAATTTTTTAGATTTATTAATGAAAAGTGGGGTTTGAAGAAGTTGGCATTTTTTGGTCCCCATCAGTGGTATCAGAGCAAGTGATCCTGAGTGCATAACAGATTGCCGGATGTGAGGCAGTTACACCAGGATCTGTGGTAGGGTTTGAGAGAGAGAGAAAGAGAGTTTAGATCCCGGGCGTGTTAGCAGATCGTCGGACGTGAGGCAGCTACACCGGATCAGTAAAAGCTTTATGAGAAAAGCTAAGGAAAAAAAAAATGCATTCCCAAAGAAGACAGGACAGCAAAGAAGATATGGTGACGGAAGAAGAATACATAGCCTTGCAAAAATAGTTGAAGGCCCTACAAAAGGAATGGCTTGGGATAAAATTATGAGAGCAAGAGGAGCGGCAAAGAAGGCAGGAAGAGAGACGGAGAAAGGAGGAGAAAATGAAGAAGGCTGTAGAAGAGTGCAGCAGTACCGGGACCTGCCCGAAAGAAGGCACAGATTTTTTTGTGCAAGGGGAGGAGTGCAAGCAGGCTACAGAAGAAATTTGCAGCAATGAGAAAATCTGTCTGGAAGAAGACAAAAGTTGTGTGGAGCAGGGACGGGGTTGGAACAGTCTGCTGAGGCAGAGAAAAGTCTGGAAGTGTTGCAAGAGGCAGCAACCGGACCAAGTAGAAGTGAAGATCACTTCTCCACTTACCCCGGGTGTCTGATGCAGGAGCATCCAACAGCACCAGTAGCAGAGGCATCAATTTGTGGGAAAGCCACCTCAGAAGAGTCGGCTCAGGAAGCAGAAGAAGAAGGCGAGAAAATTTTTCCTAAGGCAGAGGAACGTCACGATTTCACGATGTGTCATGAAATCACGACAGAAAAGGGCAAAGGAAGCGCAGCAGGAAAAATGTCATGAAATCGTGACATGTCGTAGAATCATGACAACGGAGCGGAGGCAGAAGCAAAGATGGGAAAGTGTAGCGAAATCACGACATCGTGATTTCGTGACGTCACAAAATTGTGACATCCTGGTGAGGCAAAGGTAGAGAAGAAAAGTTGTAGAAAAATTGCAACGTCACGATTTCGTGATGTCACAAAATCATGACGTCCTGGCGAGGCGGAGGCAGAAGGAGAAAAGTGTAGCAAAATCATGATGTCATGATTTTGTGATGTCACGAAATTGCGATGTCGGAGCAGTAGTAGGAGGGCACGATGGAGAGGTCACAATTTCATGACATGTCATGAAATCGTGACATGTCGTGAAATCATGACCAGCGTAGGTGGACGAGGGGCAGTCGAAGATAAAGGTCGCAATATCGCGACCTATCATGATATCGTGACAAAAATTGAAGCAGAGGGTTGGAAGGCAGAACGGTCACAATATCGCGATGTCGTGATATCGCGATGTCGCGATGTCACGACAAAAAATTGAAAAGCAAGCATTGAGGCAAAATGGTCACGATATCGCGACATGTCACGATATCGCGACCAAAATGGGCAAAGAGTGCAGGGTGGCCAGAACATCGCGATATCACAATGTAGAGAGAAAAAGGTGTGGGAGGAGAAAGAGATGGCGGGAAAGCCGCAGCAGGCGGTATTTTCAGAGGACGTTCCAAGTGGACACGTGGCACCCAGAGAGCAGTTAAGGCGGACAAGGACCAAAAAGCATGGGGAACGAAGAGGATGGGTCACGCAGAGAATCTGACAGGGATCAGCAGTGACAGGACCGTGCGGAGAGGGGTCTTTAATCGGGTTGGTGTCCCAATTTTTGTGTATTGTAATTAATCGGGTTGGTGAACCCGTTTACGTGGGAGTTGATGCTTCAGAGGGTCGGGGCCTCTATAAAAACCCAGTTTGTTGTATTTGTTGGGACGGTGGATCGGGGAATGCACGTTGAGTGTGAGAAGGGTAAAGCTAAGCCGAGAGCTAGCTAATGTAAGCCTACGGGCTGTATGCTTGTAATTTTTCAGATTTATTAATGAAAAGTGGGGTTTGAGGAAGTTGGCATTTTTCGGTCCCCGTCATACAATAATCCCTTTGGTCAAATAAAACAAAAATACAAAAACAACATAAAAATCAAAAACACAAAAGCAATTGCATCTCACATATTGCATCCACACAATTGCAGTACATTTTCAAAAAAATTACAATTGCATATGTCAAGAGAGCCTTAAAAGCGATACCAAATTTTGAGGCACAAATCATTCAAATACATACCTCAATCAACACATGTGTGTAATTGTGTTTTTCAATGCAACCATTATTTGTTACTATACATAATATACTAAGGTTTTTCGGTTAATCAACCACACCTAGTGATCTTATCAACTTTTGTGGAAAATAATCTTGGTTAGTAGAAGGTAAGGTCTAGTCATGATAATGCCTTAGATATTCAATATCCCGTCACTAATTGAAACACTAAAATCCTAGCTGGTATAAGGAAAATATGAAAGCTGCAAAGCGATCTAGGTTACCTTAAGTGAAAAGGGTCTTCCTTGCTTATCCCCCTATGCGACTGGTTTAAAGGTGCTAAGAATTGGCAAAAGTACAAGCTTTGCCCTATCCAAATCCCTTGCTTAAATCAAACTAATCAAAAACCCAAATAAAAGTACACATTCAAAAATCCAAGCATACATTCCAGATTTCAAAGCAATGATCTGATACACAAATTAGAGATTCCAAGAAACCTCGCTAAAAAAAATCAATTAAAAATAAACAGTGATTTTCATCACTACATATGAGAAAAATAAATAGTGATTATCATCACTACAAGAATCCTCGCTCAAAGAAAAATCAATAAAAAATAAACAGTGATTTTCATCACTACATATGAAAAAAATAAATAGTGATTATCATCACTACAAGAATCCTTGCTCAAAGAAAAATCAATAAAAAATAAACAATGATTTTCATCACTACATATGATCAAATATCCAAATCCAAAAGGAATAAAAGAAAGGAATTAATCTTGATGTGGCAAAGAGAGTGAGCGGAATAGTTTGCACAATGATATTAATGAGAAAAACATTAGCCTAACATTAGGAAATAGATAGGCTAATATAGGTTACAAAATAGGTTGTTTAACCACATTAACGCTAACTACGCTAACCATAGGAAATAGCGCTAACTGACTAACAACTAACCTAGGATATTTAAATATTAACCTAGGATAAGAATGATAAATATCTAGAATGTAAAAGTAAATAGTAAAAGTAAAAGTAACTACTCTTTTACCTAGTGGAGTAAATGGTAAATATCCCAAGTAATGGAATATTACTCTAACATCCCCCCTTATTACATTATTTGGGTAATACATACATATCCCTCTATACAACAATATTTGGGTAAAGTATATAACTACCCCAATATAGTGAAGAAGATGTTGATCTGTTGGTTCTTTGTTGTCACAGTTCTTTGGATGCTCCTTAAGCAAAAAGTGGGTCATTCCTCACTTTGTCTTAATGCCAACGAGTGTCCTTATGGTAATCACATCATCCAATCGAATTGCATGGGTAACCAGCTACTGCAATCGCTAGGTGTAGTAGAATAGATCACTTCATACAAGGTTCATTCATTTACAATTTGAATTTGCAAAAGATAAGGTAGCTAAGGTGTCGGTCGAAGTCAAAAATGCACCCTTATAAGTTCCCCCCTTATCGTTGCAAAACATAGTGTAATTAATTTATGAAGGAAGTGTGACTAAGGTGTCGGTCGAAGCCGAAAATGCACCCATATAAGCCATATTCCCTTTTTATAAAAATTTTGAAGAAAAGAAATTTATATCCCCCCTCAATTGCAAAAAATGTGCAATGCAAGAGTGTTGTGAAGGATTTTACAAATATTGCCTCCTAGACAATTTTACATCACAAAAAGTTGCTCCTCTTGTTACAAGTACTTCAAACACCTATAATTTCCTATTTATGAAGCCTAAAAGAGGTACAAGAACCCCTTATTGCAAGGTCTTCAAACAAAATACTTATGCTATTTATGAAGCCAAAAAGAGGAGAGAGAGAAAATGGTGCTTTTGCCCAAGGTGACACATGTGTTTTCCCTCTACAATATTGTTTTAGCCATGAGCACTCTGTGTGCTCTCTTTGAACCAGAATCAGAATCAGAATGAGACACTTCACTAGAAAGATGGCTTTTGTGATGTGCCTTTGCCATTTTAGTTTTTCTTGTTTGGAAACCAACACTGAATGGTGTCATGGTTGTCATTTTTACAATTTGTGCAAAACTATGCTTTCTAGGCAATTTGATCAAAAAAGTTCACCAATTTGTCCTTCCTTATTGCAAGTACTTCAAGCATGGTTGTTGTTATGAAGTCTAAAATAAAATATATAGTTTGTATGATGAATTCTACTTTTTTGATTTCCTTTACAAGTTTTATCTCCCTCTTGTCAAGATCTGTGTTTTGAAGGAAGAAAGGAATTATCCCCCCTTAGTGCAAAGGATTGCTACTTTCAAGGTTCCTAAAAAAAAACTTGTTCTTTCTTTCACTCTCAAAAGGTATTTAATGGCTCTTGCCTTAACACCCTTCAAGAAGGATGAAAATTTTGAGGAAATTAAGCCAAACAAATAAGAGTGAATTAGGGGTTTTGTTGATTTAGGAGAGAATATCAAGTGTAATTGGCTTTAAATATGTGCATGGATGTACACAAATTTGTGAAATTTTGAGGTTTGGATGTTCTTGATTATATGACTTATAGTTGCAAAAATAATGATGCAACAATCAAACAAGAAATGGCCTCAAAATCATTATCACCTAGTTTGCCAATTAAGGTGTCGAGTAAAATCGAAAATGCACCTTTAAGTTTTTGCAACAAATGTGTATATGTGTTGTGCAAAAAATGATATTTTCTGTCTCCACTTTGTTTACAATTTTGCAAAAAAATTACATGGTTGTCTTCCCCCCTAAATTTTGCAAAATTAACAATTTGAGCACTCCTTTCAAGACAAGTCGACACACGACCCGTGTTTGAAAGGTTTCCAAACTAGTTAAAAAATGACTTGGTTTTTATGGGCCCAAGGTTACAATTTCTTCTCAGTTTTTGCAAAAAATAATGTGCCATTTGAAGTCTTATATCCCCCCTTGGAGAAAACAAATGCACACTTTGCCTCTAATATTACAAAATTTTAAGTCTCCTTGTTTTCAAATTTGCAATAAAGACTCATTTGTGTTTGATTTTTTCCCCTTTCATGTGTGCAAATTGAACAAGTTTGAGAAGATTTTAGGGTTTTCTTATTTGCAATAAAAGTAGGTGCTCTTCTATGTCTTGTATCCTCCCTTGGAGAAAAACAAAAACTCCTTTAAATTTTGAATTGCAAAAAAAAAAAAATTACCTTTTTTAAATTTTAAGTGTATTGTATTTCTCTAATTAAATTAAGTATAATCTATAAATAATAAAAATTATTTTATTTTTAAAATAATTTTTTTTTTAAAATAACTTTAGATAAAATAATATTAGATTATTTTATCCAAAACAAACAATCTAATAAGGCTGGATATTGTAATAGGTTTTGGGTTAACTTGCAAAACCTGGTAATTAATGAAGACTTTTATTTACCAAAAAATAATAATAATATTAGATTATTTAATAAATTAAAACTTAATTAATTAAAAATAAATAAACTTAAAAAAAATAAGTACCTTGTTTTTTATGAATGCCCGTCGAAGTAAAAAAAATTACTTTGGCCCCGACGGGGCTTGAACTCCCAACCTCTTGGTCGGGAGTCTTTCCTCCGGGTCCCCTCGTCGGTCGGGCTAGCAAGCCCGACGGGTTATGGAGGGGACTGCCTTCTATAAGAAGGCTTTCCCGCCTTCGAGCGAGAAAAAAAATTTAATATGGGAATTAATCCCACATGCAGCAAAAGGCTGTCTTTTTAACCCTTTAAAAACAAAGGCACTCACCTTTGTATTTGATTACCTTCGGGTAATCCGAGTGCCCCTCATAATATTTTTGGTAGCCGCAACATGGTGGCTAGGTTGAGTTGGGTGGCACATGGTAGTCCACCACATGTCACCCACGTGTTGTGTCCAAGTCAGGGTCAGTCCACGTGTCTAGTCTGCCATGTCAGGGTCAGCTCTCCCACATGAGCCAGGTCTAGTCCCTGTGGCTATTCACCATGTGTCAGGTCTAGTCCCATCGTCTGTCCAGTCAGCATCTAGGTGGTGCATGGCCTATCTACCATGTGTCACGTAGACAACTATCCTAGTCAGATTTGGTTTCTATGCCTGATCTAGTTAGTGTCCTTGTGTCCAGTCTGCCCAGGTGTCTACCATGTAGGATCCATGTCTCCTCGACTACCCCAGTCCATGTCAGCTCCTTGTCTTAGGAGTCATGCTATACGTGCCACATTAGTGCCTTAGGATCTATGCCCAAGGTTGTGTGAGGTCATTGATGGTAAGTCGGTCCGGTCACCAGATCTATGTCATTGATCATCGGATCTGAATCAGGTGCCTACTCCATAGGAGGGCAATCCTACCCTACTTGGTGGGCCGATCACCTGTATTCAACCGTTGGTCACTGGAGTCTCCTCTTTGATCAATGATGATCAAAGGGGTGCATTGACCCTCTTGTGGGCCTCTCCACATGGGCCTTTCAGGTTTGACAGCCTCCTGTTGTCAGATCTATGGGCCTACAAGATTGGGTCGTAGCCCGATCGTAGCATCAATCCACCTCGAATGAGGGTAATCAGAGTGTTTCCGATCTGGCCAATTTTGATCAAACCTGCCAACTCCTAGTCGATATCTGACCTGCACACCACGTGTGGGCCTAATCATGTCGATGGGCCTATGTAATGTGTGCGGGCCCTGTGGATTGTGCAGTGGTCCTAGTGAATGCAATGCTTGCTCAGCCTGTGATATCGCCTATTGATGTGGTTCTAGGTGCTGCCAATTGGCACCAGCTCATCCTTCGGGTGAGCAAAAAAAATAGCCTTGACCTGGGTAGGCGAAACAAGAGAATAACTCCCTTCACCTCGCCTACCCTCTTGGATCTGATGCCAATGTGGTAAAGAGAGTGAACATAATAGTTTACACAATGATATTAATGAGAAAAGCATTAGCCTAACATTAGGAAATAGATAGGCTAATATAGGTTGCAAAATAGGTTGTTTAATTCCTAGCGCTAACTAACTAACAACTAACCTAGGATATTTAAATATTAACCTAGGATAAGAATGATAAATATCTAGAATGTAAAAGTAACTACTCTTTTACCTAGTGGAGTAAATGGTAAATATCCCAAGTAATGGAATATTACTCTAACACTTGAATCCCTAGAATTCTCAGCATTGTACAAAATCGAAAGGAGAGATCATTACGCATGATGATATGTCTACCACAATTGCTTCATGAATTTGTATATACCAATGTTTGAATGTGGATGAGCTAGCTTAGGTAACCCAATATTGCCTAGTGGTATAGTCCAACTAAGTCCAACTTAGGATGAGACAAACACTTGAGAATCCCTGATCTTAGCAATGGGCTAAAAGAAATCCTACCTGACATTGAAGGAAATACTTGAGTTCTATCTCAAAATATACAATCACTTGCACACACAAAGATCATGAATATCCAGGTCCATGGTAAAAGCCTTACTTTTCAAAAGTCTAGAGTGGTCAGTAGACAACTGTTGATAGGGTAACTAGAGTGTTTGAATCTTCAGAAAGCCCCAAAAAATCTTACATAGCAACATATCATATCATCATTCACACAATCACTTTCTTTATAAGATTCTATAAATTAGGGGGTATCAACATAGTAGGAAAAATACCACATATATATTAGAAATAGTATATATACGGCCACTTATATCTTTTAATTTACAAAAATTTATCAAGAAAATACATTACACACCATTACATCTCATATATAAATACTTAATTAATTCTTATGATAAGAGTGATTATTTAAATTCATTATTATTTTTTTTACTTTATGTGGTATCACCCCATTAATATTGTCATTATCATATGCATTCCTTATGTTTTAATTTATTAGAGCATACAGGTTCGTTTATACCATCCCATAACATAAGTTAGATGCATACAATTAAAGCAAAATTAAACATGCATTTAACAATAACATCATATCCACAAACACAAGTCATTAATCGTCCATCATCACATCATAAAGCACATCATAAAATATATAGGTAATATCCATTTGCATACAATCATGAATTCATTATTCATCATCAAAATACATCACGTCATATCATCAAATCATATAAGCATCTACAATATCATCTATCATCTAACGTATACATCAAATCATCATAATGCCATCATCACATCATGTCATAAAAAAATAACAAAAATATGAGCAATAAGTGATACACATAATGAGTAATAATGCAAATATATCATAAAAGGATGTGTATCAATGGATATACAAAAGTGCCTGTGGGCTACGGTCATATAGGTCAGTCGACCTCAAAAATAAATCAAAACCAAGTGAACCATCAATCAAATACTGGGCCTGTACCCCCTATAGTACCACCCCCTATGGATGGATCTTTGGGAGAATGGTGTGAGTTGAACCCTGTTGGTCTCTTAGTATGATTTTTGGCCCCATGACCAGGTCAGATGGAAAACTACCCTGTGGTAGAACTCTTGCTGACATGTGACCCACTTGTGGCTCCTCTCTCCCTAGGGATGGCTCTTAGCCTCCTGATCTACCTCGAGAGAGCGAAAATATGGGTTGCATCCTTAGCAATATGTACATAACTCTCATACAGAAAACCCTGTATATGAATGATCTCATCCTTGAGAGCTACCCTCAAAGGACCCTCAGGATCTAGAGGAGCAACAACAACATGCATCCAGGAAGCTCCTCCCATAATGGCCTGCAAATTCTATATCTCGTCTAACAACTACACTATAGTAGTATCCCTACGAGCTATGATGGCATCATGTTGTTGTACTTGTATCTTTTTTGATTAGAGCTTGGCTTCCACATCATGTAGTTGTTCCTTGAGAGGATAATATCTCTCCTCAAGCTACATCTCCTCCTATGCCTCCTTAAGATCCTCCTACTCCTCCACTATCTCCTGCTCTACCTACTGGCCCCACACTGCAGTCCTAGCACAAACCTTGTGCCCCGATGGATCTGCCTGATCTTTGCCATCATCCTCTTGGTCTAGACTACCCTTGGCATGCCATATAAGGTCACCCCACCATCATGCAAATGCATCTATAACTCCACCAGCTACTCTAGGATCAATAGTTGGGGCATCCTCCTCGTCAGCCAACTCTATAACCTATCGAGGAGGGAGGTCTCTCTCTACTCCGATGTGCCTATATAGAAATGGTACTAATGGCACATCCTATTGCAACCCATACTAATGAAGAACCTGAGAGTAGAAGAAGTACTCCTGGATTCTGATCTTGCAGTTGATAAGCCATCGCTCGTACTACATCCTAGGATTAAAGCTTTCATCGTCATCCCAAGTGGGACACTCATGATATGGGCACCATATGACATCTCCAGCTTGGAGTCTAGTGAAAGTATAGGTATAATGAGGCAACTCCCCTGCAAAAGTGTGGCTCTTGCACTCCTCGCTCCCTCTAGTCCATCTAGCACCATATAACTACATCCACCTATCCACAACTATGATCTTAATAGGAAGCCCCTTAGGGTGATCTACCCTAATGTTATCCTATCCCCAGACCTACAAAATCCAACTACAGGTGATGCTAACATGATCCCTCTGATGGATGTGGTACAACTCATCATAACACTAAGCCAATAGGGACCTTCCCCACTCATAGATGATGAGCGCCTCACTGTCCATCAGGTCCTGAACCATCACAAGGAGGTTCCAAGGGAACCTCAAGCCTGAACAGTTTGGGATAAGGACATTGCTAATGACCATCAGCAACACCGCATGCCTCACTATGAAAACATGCTCTCGATACTAGTGGATGATAGACACTCCCCTAGATTTGGTGTCCTTAAGAGCATCCTCATAGCACCCTCTGAACACTCAAGTGAATATGGCCACCTGATCATTAGTGGTTGAAGAAACAATGGCCACCCCATCAAAAGGGATTTGAAATATCTTGTACACATCCTCCGACGTAATGGTCATCTCATCGGTTAGGAGGTGGAAGGTATTAGTTTGAGGGTCCCAGTGATGGGCCAAAGCCATAAGGTAATCCTAGTCTAACATAATATGAGATAGTCTGGTAACATACTGGAGCCCGCAAGCCTTAAGCCACCTCTAATATATGTCATCCAGAAGAGGTAGAAGGTCATTCATGAGCCTCGGGTCTTGAGCCCAAGCAGTAAGGATCTAAGCAAAGCAAAAGCAATATGAAACATAACTATAGTTCATCTAAGACATAAATCCTAATAAAACATAAAAAAATTCAACACTCTCCTAAATCTAAGCAAAGAGAGGGGATAAATGTGCCTAAGCATGCAACACATGCTAAAGAGTAGTTCAAAATTCCAAAAAAATTATTAAACTATCTCAAAAAATCTAATAAAAAGTAAAAATTTATGCAAAATCAGCTAAGGGGTTTAGCCATTATCACCTACAGTGGCCAGGATCTAGCCACTGGAGGCAGCAGTGACAATGGTCAAATTTCTAATATTTGGGGTTCAAACTTAGCTGCTCTGAGCGACAGTGGCTAAATTTCCATGACGAAAAATGTAACATGGCAAACCCATGAACCCTAGGCCATAAAATTAAAAAAAAAATGAAAAAATAAAAAATGGTGACCAACCCACCACTTAAAAACCTAAACTAAGCCTAACTATGGATTCTGCTCATTACCAATAGGTTTAGTGGGGTTCATTTGTCATTTACTTAGTGAGGTTCAATTTTACCCAAGAGCAGAAAAGAGGGTAGGGTTTGAAAGAATACTCAAGAAGCTCCAACTCCTCCAACAGGTGATGCCTTACCCTATGCAGCCATGTCCTAGACGTAGGTAACTTCAAAAATTGCAACTTTCACTGTCTCACCAAAGCTCTGAAAAGTGAATTGATAGTAAATGAAAGTGACAGGTCAAAACCCTAAAAGTGCATTTTATATGTTTTCAAATTATGCCTTGGCCGCTGCTGGCATCAACGACTCAAACTTCATGGCCACTCAAGGCAAAAAAGACCATATATAGAGACTCAGAGGCCGCTAGACCTGACAACGGCCTACTCCACAGATAAAAAATAAGAAAATTCCTTCCATGGGGGATAACAAAAACATTAAATAAACACATTTTGATGAATTGAAGTCATCTTGATGATCAAAATAACAAAAAAAATTACATATAAGCATAATATCAAGCAGGCCTCATACCCAGTTACTTACTCTATCCACTCGGTGATTGCAGTGATTCACACTTCATACATTTTGATGAGATGAGTAGGATACCATAAGGCTACTTAGGGCAAAATCATTTCATTTTGGAATTACGATGTGCCACCCTTCAATCCCAAAGAAGACCAAGATGGTTGTACTGCTCCACGGGTGTGAAAGGGTCATCCTAATTTCCCTATGATACCAAAAACAATAAGCCAAAGTGATACAATATGAACATAAATAGAATCACTCATCCTAACTCCCTCAGAAGGCTATTGATATTTGGAGCGCTCCTCAGGATAGGGATGGATGATTATCATAAACAATTGGAATCACACTTAGATGTGGGATTTCCCATTACAAGTAACAAATGCTAGAAAGGAACCACATTAGTCATATTGGTCAAGTGACTTGTCACCTCCTTCATTGTCATTTCTTCACCAATCTATTATGTGAGGAAGTAGTTCAAAACTTCAACATAATCATAATCAAATCAACAAAATATCACTCGATCATAACAAAATTGTTTTCATACTATGAATCATTGCATACAACAATCACAAATTTCCCTTGTTTTTTGGGAACGTAAGCAGACATGACATATTCAATTGTAGCTCTCCTATCGATCGGAACTATTGTAGCAACTAAAGCTACCCAATTGAGTTTGAGGAATGAGTGCAATTTAACATGCCCAAGCCACTAAGCTAAGTCCTCTAAACATTGAGGCAATGATTCAAAGGATGTGTGCCATCTTGCATGATTGGGCCATTCGATGTTGATCAGAACATTGATCACCATACACCCTACAAACATATAAGTCTACATTTTTGCTCAGCATTGTGTTTTCCACATAGTGCATCACAAAAAAATGACATCCATAGACACCTAAAACATGTCATAATTAGGAGAGCTACTCATATAGACACATTCATAAGATCATATGACACAATCTTGGACTTTCCAAGAATCAACAATGGTTATCACCACTCATTTGGGGCCTTTTCAAGCCATCTAAGCCTAGTCGCTCAAGACAAGAGTGACCAGATCTTAGCTGCTCAAGCCTAGAGTGGCCAGACCTCAGCCACTATAGATGACATCGGTAAGATATTAGTCACTACATACGATAGCGGCTAAACCATAAAAGCAATTTTACTGACAAATAGGCCTAATCATGGGTGGAAGTGGCAATCTACATGCAATAAAGGTGAGCAGGAGTAACTTTGCATTTCTTTTCATGACCAATTCACATATGAGACTTGAGTTTGCATTTAGACTTCAGTTAACTAGCCTCCAAACATAGAAAAGACAAAATATCCTCATGCTAACTCTCACTACGCATGAGGAATTCATTCCTAGGGCTTGGACATAGACCTAGGATTTCACACTATAAAAGGTGCAGGCCTAAGAGCACCAAGGGAGATCTTTATCTAGACAATTTATCCTAAATTTATCAGGACAGGTCATTGAGGAGAGCTTTTGAGACTTGGAGATTTCCCTTGGAGATCATGTGTACGACGAAGCCCTAACAAATTGGAGAGCATAGCAACCATTATTTCAACATCGAATACAAGCTTTGATCCATAGCTTTGGAGCAAAGAGGATGAGAGTCACTTTAGTGGTTGCTATCTTGGACAGTGACCCATAGGCTTATATTAGGGTTTTAGACATTAGATTCATTATTTTTAGCATAGCATCATTTCATTCATTCGCATTCATAGCATTAGTCTAATTTGCACTTGCTTTCATTTGTTATATTCATTGCTAACAACCTCATCTAGGGAGGTATTCTCAAAAATCTAAGTGTATGTTATTGTTTCATTGCTTACAGGGTCATAGGTTCATCGGATGGAATCTGCAACATACGAGAACAAAATGGATCCCTCTAGGAAACATGACTAGAGAAGGAGGCATTTGTAAGTTCTCATACATTTTCGTGTGCGAAACCAGGAAGCTTTTTGAAAGCACACCACCTCTTTGCAAAAAGGGCACTCTTTACCTATTTTTAACCTTATTGTATCGAAATGGGTATCCCTAAGAGGGACCGACATGTAACCGGGTTTCAATACAAATAAAGAGATCCATATTTGTTACTTCCGTGTTATATGATTTTCATTGTCTTCCATTTCATTTTGGGTTTTTAATACATTGCAAGTAGCGTAAAAAGAGTGGTGCATGCATCCTGGGGTCACTACACCTCCTTCTCCAGGTCTAGATCCTGGAGGGATCCTCTTGCTTTTGTATGTTGATAACCTATCTAGTGAACCTGTAGCCCTACAAGCATGAAAATAACAGCAAATGCTCAACTTTCTAAGATTGCCTCCATGGATGAGGTTGTTAGCAATAACCCTAATGATAAATAGTAAGATTCTCAATGATAATAGAAACTAATGCTATAAATGCAGTAAATCAAATCTATGCTAATGACATAAAAATATGTAATAAGCTAAATGAAATGAAACTAATGCTAAGAAACCTAGACTAGGCCTGCGGGCCACTGTCCGAGATAGTGTTTGCTAATATGAAAACATGTCTCTATTGTTCCAAGGCTATAGATCTAGGCTTGCTATTGATGTTGAAATGATTATTTTTTTTGGTCCTATGTATTGAATATCTTGTAGATGGTAACCCCTCAGTCGGCCAGCACTTCATTGATCCTAAAAGGTACTCCAATTTGCTCTCTGATCCGATAGGGATTCGCTACAAGAAAAAGCTCTTCAAGTCTCAAAAATATTTCCTCCATTATATCTCTGTAAAAAGTATCTAAATTTATTATAAGTCCCTTGGTGCTCTTATTTTTGCACCTTATAATGTCTTTGAAACCCTATTTTAATGTCCAACCCTAGGATTGAATTATGCATGCACACCAGGGGTTAGCATGAGAAGTTTTATCTTTTTCATGTTTGAAAGCCAGTTAAACTGATGTCTAAACCTAGACTTGAGTCTCTAATATAAATTGGTTATGAGGAGGAATGCAAATTTATTCCCGCTCGGTCTTCTTACATGTAAACTACCACTTTCACCCAAGATTAGGCTGTTTTGGCAGCAAATTGTATTTTAAAGCTTAGTCATCGTTGTCTTTAGTGGCTAGGGATTGGCCACTGAAGCCCAGAGTGGCCAATATTCATCTGATCTGGTCCATAGTGACC
The DNA here is from genome assembly GCA_028583015.1 of Wollemia nobilis. Lineage (NCBI taxonomy): Eukaryota > Viridiplantae > Streptophyta > Pinopsida > Araucariales > Araucariaceae > Wollemia > Wollemia nobilis. Next base: position 3,818,650 of record JAQPPZ010016675.1, read on the forward strand.
AAGCTTGGATGGGCTAATACTGCCTCATATGAGTGGTGAAAAACATTTTTAGAACTTGGAGGATCCCAAGGTTTAGTCACATAGTCTATGGATGCCCATATGAGTAGTTCTCCTAAACACGACATGTTTTAGGTGTCTACAATTTCAATCCAAGAGTGTATGATATCAAGGTAACCTTCAGGGATAGGATATGGTATAGGGATGTTATGACCTCGATGATCTCCCCCTCAATGCCAATGTAGAGGTGATAGATCATGGATCATTGTGCAACTACCATTTTGAGAGGCTATTTGATGCACAACCAAGCAACGATAGAGGGGTCTAACCCACCTAGGTAGACATAGGTACAAATTTGAATAGATATGGTTATAGCCATGAGGATGACCATCACTATCTCTAATTTATGAGGGGAAATAGCATGAGTTACCCCCACAATGACATAGGTAGTATATAATGGGGTTGTAGTTTAGGACTTGACAAAGGAGGTAAAGGCATTACAAGATATGATTACAACCATTCAAGTGAATATGGATACCATCTGCATAGAGCAAAACCAAGCCCTAGTAGTGTGGGACACAATGAGGGTTGAGGTATAGCACCTCAAAGGGGATATGGACTAGTTGGAGTAGGAGTGATATTAGACCTAGATAGAGGGTATGGCTATCATTATAGACAATAAAAAGTGTGAGAGGATCCAACTACTATAGGAGAAGCTATAGAGAGTAAGGGAGCTACATGGGGTGACCGTGCAAAGGGATACCTACTACTAGAAGTCCTACTAGTAGGATATCCTTGTAGATTAGAGAATTCCTCCATCATCTTCCCTATGATCATGGAGTCACTTATAGTTGCAAACATGATATATTTCATGATCTATGAACATACCCCCACTAGAACCACATCTAATGGATAGAGCAGAGGAGACAAGCTCACATGATTAGGATAGGGATTGGGATGATATATCAATTTTGATTATGGTATGCATCATAGGATGGTCAAGTGTGCCAAGCTATCTATTGTGGAACACTGATTGATTGGCATGCACTCTATACTTTTTGAATAATATACATGCTACTTTATTTATGTACTAAAAATGTGTGTGATTTTATTTATTTTACTATGCATGATTGTATAAATGAATGCATGAAATGCATGATGAAAAAAATGCAGGGTGAATGAGCTAAACTAAATGAATGAAGAAAAAAATAAGAAATAAGGGTCATGAAAGAAGAAAATAAGAAGAAAAACAAAAGAAATATAGAAGCTAAATAAGAAATAAAGAGAAAATAAGAAGAAGGTCAACACAAGATAAAATAATGTGTATATAGGATACCATTTGAATTAATGTAGTCTGTGAGGGATCAGTGTGATCAAATGGACATAAAGTAAGTAAAAGAAAAGAAAAATATGGAGCAAAACTCTATAAGGATGTATGCTCAAAAATGGCCAAGGATGGATTGAAACCCACTATGGGTGTAGTGATTATGAGTGGCCATGAAGTTATCCTATCAAGGTGTAATGCTCATCTAAAATAACAAGTGTGGTATTCACTAATGGTTGTATGTGGAGAGATACCTACTAGGATGTATGCTCATAAATGGCCTAATGTGGAGGCTAGTGCTAACTTGGTAGCCATGATGCTATCTCATATGGGATGTAATGTTTGGTTTATTTACCAAAAAAAGTGTAACCTGATAGGGGTGTGGTGTGTGCCAAAGATGAGCAAGAAAAGCAAATTATAGCAAAAAAATGTGCATGTGTGTGCATGTTTTAGATAGAAAGAAAATAAAAGAATTAAATAAGCAAAAAACAAACAATACTATGTGTGTGTCATTTTTAAAATTTTAGATAGTTAGTGGCCATATGAACACCATAAATGATATTCATGTGGTATCTACCCTATCCCATGAAGATACCTTAACAATTGAAAAATCAAGAAGAAAAAAATTTAATCAAAACAAGATGTGCATATAGAAGAAGGAACATATATCCTTCATCTTGGAGAAGAGAAGAAATGATTGAAAACTTGTAAAGGATAAAAGATATGCAAAATATGAAGAACTATATCTCTTGACTTGGATAAAAAATTTATGATTATTCAAACTTTCAAGATCAATGAATATATGAGAAGAGAAGAAAATAAAATAATTATTGATGGCAATAGATACAATGATATTAAAAATGCATGGAGATGTGGCCTCGGTTGGGGGTTCACTAAGAATTAGTGGCCTAGTATGAGTGCAATGCATGTGATATAAAACATAACTAGGTTTCATGACTTGCCTCATTATGAAGTCCCCAAGAATCTATATTCTCAAGCAGCAAAGTATTTATATGACAAGCAAAGATGCAAAATGGAATAGAATGTCAAGCAATTCATGCTGAATATGACAAGAAATCATGTAGTATGAGAAAGAAAACCAAATGTAGGATGAATAATAAAGATGTGAAATCATGCATAATATTATTTTCGGTGCATTATTTTCATTGGTTCTTTAAGTTCTTCACCATATAGCATTGCTAAATTATAGGCTTTTAAGCCAAACTTGGTTGTTACGACAAAGGGGCCTAGTCAATTGGGCTAAAAATTGTCTTTTATATCTATACAAGCATTAGTGTTCTTTTGGTTTTCCTTGAGAAAAAAGTCCCCAACCTCAAAATAATGAGTGCAAACTCTCTTAGAGTAAGATCACTTGATCCAATTATGAATGCTTGAATATGCTCTAAGACATGGATGTGCTTCTCATTAAATAGCTCCAATTGGTTTAAATGATCTAAATTATACTCATCATCGATCGAGGAATATTACAACAAGATATGCAAGGATAGTACTTCTAGATTTAAAGGAAAAACTTCCTTAGTGTCGTAGACCAAGACATATGGGGTTGCACCTATAGGAGTTTGCATTCTAGTACAATAGGCCCACAAGGTAGGATATAGTTGGATATGCCAATCATGATTGATCTTACTTACCAACTTCTTGAGGATATTAACTAAATATTTATTGGATGCTTTGGCTTACCAATTACTCTGAGGGCAATATGGATTTGACCATTTGTGTTGACTCTTGTACTTAGAAAAAATTTTATGGACATCCTTATTCTTAAAAGGAGTGTCATTATAAAAAATAATAATCAAAGAAATCCCATACCTATAAAGGATCTATTTGAAGATAAACTTAGAGACTTGGGATCCAATCACCATCACCAAGGGCATGGATTTGACCCACTTGGTGAAGTACTCTATAGCCATGATGAAAAATGTGTGACCATCAAATGATGTGGGATTAATATTCCCTATAATGTACAATTCTCATATGGAACCAAGGAGAAGAAATAACATAGAAGTTTTGATGAGTATGAACAATATTATCATGGTGTTGACACTTATCGTAGCATTGAACATAGCCACATGCATATTTCTCCATGGAATACCAATAATAGACAATCTAAAGGAGCTTCTTAGAAATAGCATTTCCAATAAAATTACCTCCACATTATCCTTTATGAGCTTAACTGAGGGCTAGTTGGGCTTCATCAAAGTTTAGGCATCGTAAAAGGATACCTTCAAAAGAACATCAATATAAAGTATTGTCAATTATTCCAAATTGACACACTCTTTTATACAAAATATTTCATTGATTGTAGTCTAAGTTATCAATCATTGAACCATACTTAAGGAATTCAAATATGTTTGTGTACCAAGGCTTAGATTGAGAAACTCCAATATTTAGAACATCTAATAGAATGATGATAGAACTAAGGGATACAAGCTCTCAAAGTTATCAAATAATAATTATCATTTGATCATCTTCTAACTCTAATAAGATAAGGGATTATCCAGCAGTGACCATGGCATCCACATGGTGGTTGGAATATCTAGGGATACGATCTATGGTTACCTTATTGAATATGGACAAAAGCTTGGTGATAATTTCCTTGTAAGGTTTTAGTTTGTCATCTCTGTTTTGATAAACATTGTTGATCTAATTAACCACAAGTTGAGAGTCACCAAATATGGACAAGATTCTAACCTTCAAGGCTAAGGCTACTCTAAGACCTAGGATCAAGGCTTCATACTTTGTAGTGTTATTAGTGCAAGAGAAACAAAGCTTGAAGGAAAGGGGGATGAGTTATTTTTGTGGGCTGACTAGAATAATTCTAGCACAAACACCCTTTAAGCATCAAGCTCCATCAACAAGGTCCAATATCCAATCTCTTCTACATCTAAACTAAGGCACTAATAAAGAAACTCAATGACTAAGTGATGGGAAAAATCTAGGGGAATAGCAACCAATTGGTTACCAAGCACTTGATATTTTATAGCCTTGTGACCTATAAAGATTAAGTCAAACTAACTAAGGGCTAGAATCTACTTAGCAACTTGGTAGAACCCTAAAATTTCTAGCTAATATTAAATAAATGAATAAATAAAATAACATTAAAAAGAATTACTTTTAGGGTTGAATCACTATTGCACTGGAATGGTAAATCACTCCAATGGTAAAAAAATATATATATTCTTCTTCTTGGATTATTTGTGTGAATTGCCAACCTAATATATATATACCCTAAAGCTACATTGGTGAAGAGATGTTATGGTTCACTTTATGAGTTAATAATATAATAATAAAATGATTAATAATACTAACTAATAATGTTAGGATGGAGGATCCTAACATGCCACCCTCCTTAAAAGGATATTTTTCCTTAAATATCAAAGTGAGGAGCTTTTTCCTTTGTTTTCTAAGCAAAATTTTTGCAAGTTCTTGTACTATTTTAATGTCACTTTTTTGAAGGCAAGGATATCTTGAGGGTCAGAGTGTTAGTGGGGGGTTTCCAGGAAAAATAGTAGAATATTCCTTAGGAGAATCATGATTATGATGGAAGGGAAACCCTTGGGGTTCCTCAAACAATTTAGAATGATGCATCAAAAGTGGTGGTAATGCTTCCAAATCCTGTTGGTGTTCCTTGGTAGAGCCAATGGAGAAGGAGTGTGTAGTCACTCTGCATTGTTGTCGAATAGGTTTGGCCATGTGGTGATAATGCAATATTGGTGAGGAAGGTGTGTGTAGGTCTTGTAGAGTGTATTTTTGGCCAACATTGATCACATCGGGTATGTCTACCCCATCCTTGCTTGGTGCATCGATCACTTCAGGTATATCAATCGTATTGTTGTCATTGGTGTGATTAGGTATTTTGGGTATTGCTTGCTTATTGTCCTCATTTTCCACATATTCATTATATTTATCATCTTCCTTAGCTTCCTCATATTCATTTTCTTCCTCATATTCCTCATATTTAGTGCTATTGTTAGGTGAATTTGTCACTACTTCTACCTCAATCACAATTTCATCATTGGGAGAACTACAAGGAATAGTTGCATCTAAAATATATAGTTTGGGTGTAATACATTGATGATTGTGAATAAATTTATCATCTCAATGAAATAAAATGCCATATTCTCTTTGTGCCTTCATTTATGTAGGGTTGATATGTTTAATGGGTAAGAGTCGGGTAAGTTTTGGGGTGGTGTACATATTTTGTGATTCCCATACAGGTGGTTTTGTAATTGGGTCCTTCCATTGGCAAAAATCCTCCTTTGTAATAATTTTATTTGCAAGGTCATCCTTTTTTAGGGTTAACTCTACTATTTTTCTTGCTATTTTTGTTTCAAAATCATCTTGCCATTTATTCATTACTTGTAATATTTCTTTCAAGATGTCTTTAAACAAACTTCCCCACTTGTGTCCAGAATCGATGCTCTGATACCAAATGGTAGAACCCTGAAGGTTCTAGCTAATATTTAATAAATGAATAAATAAAATAACATTAAAAAGAATCACTTTTAGGGTTGAATCACTGTTGCACTAGAATGGGGAATCCCTCCAATGGTTTAAACAAATATATATTCTTCTTCTTGGATGATTTGTGTGAATGTCCAACCTAATATATATATCTACCCTAAAGCTACGTTGGTGAAGAGACATGATGGTTCACATTAGGAAGATATGTGATGTTTCACGTTATGAAGAGATGTGATGGTTCACTTTATGAGTTAATAATATAATAATTAAATGATTAATAATACTAACTAATAATGTTAGGATGGAGGATCGTAACATGACTTGACCTAAAAGGTGGGCTTTGACTTTAAGTAGCAGAGAGGATCAAACTTCATGACTACCAATGTCTTATGGCTAAGCATGTAGTGTCTCAAATTTTGAGAAGTGAACACTACATAAATTTAAAGTTTCTCTAAGGTAATGTCTTAGCTAACCAAGGTTCTATTGATATAGTAGATTGCTCGCTCTTTATTTTGATCATCATATTGAGCTAGAATAGCCCCCAAATATTTGGTTATGGCTGATATGTAAAACATAAAATACTTATTCAATCTAGGGAAACAAGGACATGAGGAGAGATGAGATACTTCTTGATCTGATTAAATGCTTTTTAACACTTAGCATCCCATTGGAACACTATACCTTTCTTAAGAAGATTAATAAAGGTTTAACCCTTATCGACTAACTATCCTATGAAGTGGTAAATAACTTAAAGTTTTCCTTGTAAGCTATGCAACTTGGTTAGGTTATGGGGAGGAGGTATGCCAATAATAGCCAAAAAATTTATTGGATCCACTTCAATGCCTCACCTAGACACTATGAAACCTAAAATATTGCCAAATGTGACTCCAAACACACACTTGAAGGGCTTAATATGAACCCTGTATTATTGAAGCCTTTCAAAGATCTATTTTAAGTCTTGCATGAGTTTTTAAATGTATGGAATGACTAAGAAGATTGTCCACATAGTCTTCAACAATATCATGCATCTTGTCATGAAAAATAGATTTCATGGCCCTTTGTTATGTGGAACCAATATTCTTCAAGCCAAAAGGTATGACTTTATAACAAAATGTACCCCATGGATTTATGAAAGTTGTCTTAGACTGGTCCTTAAGGGCTATCATGATATGATAGTATCCCAAAAAACCATCCATGAGCAATAGCATCCCACATCTGGAAAAAATATCTATGATCATATCTATGTTGGGGAGGGTAAAATCATCCTTGGTACATGCTAAGTTCGTATCCTAAAATTCAATACATGTTTTGATTATTCCTTACCTATGAGATTGATGTTGGATGTCCAATCAGAATAGTCGATAGCTTTGATAAAAACTAACATTAAGGATTTTTTGGAGATACTCCTTGACTAAAAGGGTAACCTTAGGATGCATCTTCTTAAGTTTTTTCTTAATAGGCTTAGAATTGGGTCTAACTACCAAATGATGCATGATAAGGGAGGGATCAAGCCCTGGCATATCAACATATGAACAAGTAAAAATATCATAAAATTCTATCAATAAAACTAGTTAATTGCTCATGTTTATCCATGGATAAGGCTTTATCTAACTTAAGGATTCTAGGACTTTTCTCATAACCTATATTAACATCTAGGGTCTCCTTAATGAGGATGTGAGATTCATAATCATAGTGAGGAGGTGTAAGGATCACTCCTATTTGCTCAAGGTCTTCAAGATATATAGGAATGGGGTCCACTTGAGAACTAGAAGACTCAACATGGGTGACACAAGGGACTAACCCATAAAAGAAGAAGCTATTTTAGAAGATATCTTCATGATCCATATCACAAAGAGTATCCCCCTTAGCATACTCCTCTAGGATCACAACTAACTCAAAGTGCACCAAAGTTATCATATTAAAAAATAATATGTTTGAGGGAGAAGGTGGTCCCTCATCCTCATTACTCCAATCCAACCCATAATAATCCATGAATTTAGCATAAGTAATTACTTCATCATCATAAATTGGTAAGTATTGGTTTTTTTAAGGATGTAACCTATGCCACATTGCCCAGGCCAAATCTCAACTTCCAAATATTCTTGAATACCTTTATGTTGTGGCCCCAAACCCTTACCTATATATCCCATAATAGATAGGATCTACTTAGGAAGTGGGTAATCATTGGATAGATAAAAATGGGTAAAGGTTTTCTCTATTATATAAGGGTTACTACCATGGATCTTTTCTTCATGGGACATACCCATGTAGATAAAGGTACACATACTGATGTGTACTACTTCACCCTTTTTATAAGGTAAACCCATAGTTTAGGGTGGAGGTGATAGATTAGGGAGGTCTAGAAGAGGACTATCATCAAGTAGATTAGATTGATCCTATAATGAGATTATATTTATGGTTCCTTACTTATCTTGAAATTCTTAGACTTCTTGGTGATCTAATAATTTCTATGAAGAGACATAGATGGATAGAAACTGATGCTAGATTGAGCTTGCTCAACCATTGAACAATATTGGAATGGATGAGGGTAACCCAAAATGGTGATAAGCTAATTTTTGAACTCATACTTCAAACATTGGTGAAGAGTAGAAGGAACAACCCTCATGGCATGAATCCAAGGACATCCAAGAAGAAGATTAAAATATGTTGGGCAAGATACTACATAAAACAAAGTGTCTAAGATCTTGTATCCTACCCTAAGGGGAAGGGATAAAATATCATAAGCATCTTGGAAATCATTGTGGAAAGCCTTTATGATAACATAATATTTGGTTAAATATTTCTCATTTAGTCCAAAATAAAAAATAAAAAAATATAAGTGCATATATTGAGCTAGGAACCATTGTCCACCAAGATTCTCTTGATAAACATTTCCCCAATATATCCAATGATGTAAAGAGGAGAATCCCTTGAAAATTTGAGTAAGGAAGCTCATAATCATAAAAAGATATATTATTTATCCCAAGAGTCCTACAACATTGTCTTGTAGGAAAAATTGTTGACTTAGAAGCTTTAACAAGGCTTCCCTATGAATAGGATAAATTTGTAAAAGTTCTAAGAGGGATATCTTGGTAGGTGTGTTACTTAACTATTGTTGTATGTTAAAAGAGACTTTTGGTTATGGCTTTAACACTAAGGTTGGTTTTCCTATATGTGTGCTCCTTTCTTTAGTACTCTTGAGAAATAAGGGTGGTCTAGAGGGTTGGTTGGATGTAGAACTTATCTTCTACTAATATTGTTGAGTCAATTGAGCTTGATATTGTTGCCTTGTAGTAACTACTATTGTACCACACATGTTTTTGTAGGGAGTTGCAACATTATGATATGACGCTTGATTAGTTGTATGTTTCCCATGATTGGGTAGGGAATTTTGGAATATCCTCATATCTTGATTAGTTGTGGGTCTCTATTGAGTATGATGTTGACTAATTGAAGTTTTTGTGGTTGGAGAAGGTTGGGATTCATCTATAACAAGACAACCCTCATCTATTAATTATTTAACCCTATGTTTCAACCTCTTACATGAGTTCATCATGTGCCCCTCTACTCTATGATACTAAAAATTTTGACCAAGATTATACCAATCTATTGCGGTGTTAGGTTGCCTTATGGGAGATAGTTAAATCATCTTAACCTCAAAAATCTACTTAAGGATTGACAAAATAGGTTGGTTGAGTTTAGTAAAACTTCTTTGAGGGGGTTTTTGAGGTTTACCAAGTACCAATTTCTATAAGGTACTAGTAGTATTAACATTATTACCTTACTTGTTATTTGTTACCCTATCACCAACTACATGCTTAGTATTATACTAGGTTTTCATGGTCCTTTCCTCTTCTTTCCTTAACTTGATTTGACCTCTTCGAATGAGAGCCTTCTATACTCTTCTTCTAAATCTATTGCTTGTTAAAGAGGTAATGGTTGTTGTTTCCAACTCATATGATATATGATCTTGTAAATTTCCAATGAAGATCTATAACATGTCTTAAGGATGTTAGATGCATCTTAATAATCCAACTAAACTTTTCCATAAAGATAAATTTTTTGAGAAACTTTCATCCTTACCTTGTTTTAGGAGATACAAATATTTAATGGTTACTCCTTTATCCATATAAGCTCCAAATTTTTGAACAAACAACTTAGTTATTTCCTCAAAGTTCCTCAAATAATGATGGGGTAGTTGATAATACCATCCCAATGCCATACCATCGAGATGCTTAAGGAACATTTTTAGGAATAACATATCATCATATATAATATCATGACATGTTTTTTAAACATCCTTAAATGTTCTATTGGGTCTTATGTTACCTTGTAAATATATAAAAACAACATTAAAAAATGCTTAGGGTAGGGCCTAACAGCTACCATGGGATCTAGAGGTTGATTGCACATTTCCTTATAGTTGTAAGTGAAACTTGGAGCTTGAAGTGAATTCATTCTTAATATCAATTGTTTCACTATACTTGTTAAAATTTACATGTTAGTATTGTTGTTGTGCAATGCCCCTAGATTCCCTAAGGATAGGTTATAGATAGGTTGTGTAAAAGGAACTTGGTTAATGTTGGAGTCATTAAAACTATTATAATATAGGTTATGGAATAAGATGTTTTGTGTAGTATCTTGTTGTGGGATGTAATTTGGATTTGGTGGAACAGAAGAAGGAATATTGAGATTAAAATAATGAGAAGAAAATTAAACATTATGGTGGAATGCACTACTAGTTGGAGGAGGTTGCAAAATTCCCCCAATGTTGGTGGTTGTTGTAGTAGCATATGTAGGTTTATGAAATGGATTAATGTGATGTGAGAATTGAAATAAAGAATTTCCATTAATATTGAGAGGCAAATTGGCTTGATGATGATACAGTATAGTTTCTTCAAAGTAGGCATATTTATCCATAGCCTTATCCAAGTCTTACCTATTTTTCCTATATAAATTTAAGAAATGATTATATGATTTGAATATGAATTGATCATGAGGCCCTTTAATAGGATCAAATTCCTCACCAATATCTATGTCCTCTTTTTCTTCAACTAGATTAGGATTCTCCCTATCAACCTAATTATCCTCATGGAATAGAGGATTTTATTTTGGCTCTATCATATTTCACTTGTTCCTAAGTCTTGGTTACTAGGATTAAGAGAAAGTGAAAGGGGGAAAGCTAACACAGCACACACAAAATAATTGATTAAGTTTTTGTTTATTTTTTCTAATCTATGCAAACAAATTTAAATGGTCTTGCTTATAGTTTGAAACCAAAACAAAAGGAATAAAAAGAAGAGGCTTCCTAGATGGCCACTAAGGACATGTTTCATGTTGGGTTCACCAAATACATAGAGGGAAGAAAATTTCCCATTGTGTACAATTCTTGATCAAATCCATTGGGAGTTGAGGTGATCATGGGGGTATGTTGCCTCTATACTCAGGGGCTTAGGGATAGAAGGGTTTACCAGTAATGGTTTATGGACTCACTCCAAGTCTGGGGTGGAAATTTTTAATGTGTTTATTTGAACAAGCACCTATGTTTGGCCTTACTAAGATCTAAACTAGGAAGAATTAAAGAACAATGCAAGGCAAACAATAATGCAAGCAAACAAAGGACTATTCCTAGAATGATTTTTAATTTCAATGAGGACTAAAACCCTAAAATTTGCAAGTAAATAAATATTTTCCTTTTTATAAAGGGTTCAAGAGAATGCACAAATAGATTTAACCTAAATGCAAAACTATATGCTTTTCTTTATTGATTCCTAAAAATAAAGTCAAATATTTTTATTTTATTTATGATCTAAATATGAAATAAAATGGATAGAAATAAAAAAATAAACTTAACAAATAGCCTAAAATGTCTATCAGAGCACTTGATCTAATGGTTGATCCTAGCCAAATTTGTACCCAAAATATTCAACAACTTCAAAACCTACAAACCAATTTTGAAACCCTTGGAAAATTAATCAGTGTTTGGGGGCCTGCTTAAGCCATTGTATAACTGAGCTTGGAGGTGTAGCAATCAAGACCCCTTGGTCATTTTAGCTAACCATTCAAAAAGAAATTATTGTTAACCTTTGGAACAAAAAAATCAAGATGCAACAAATATGAAATAGTGAAATAAAATGCAAATAGAATGACCATGATAGAAAGGAATATGCAAGATGCAAACTAAGGTTTTTAGGAAAAAAAAATTTCCCTCAAGCCCTAGTTGATAAAATCCATACCTCGTAAGGGGTGGACATGAATTTTTTTATCAATTTTACACCCTACATGGATCAGGTATGAATTTGGTTTAGGGCACTTTTTGGCTTACAAAATGCTAAAAATGCGATGCAAAATAGGAAATTGAAGTTCTAAACACTAAAAATGCATAGAAAATATGATTAACTAATGGAGAAATCAAGGAGCACTAAGAAAGTGAAGGCAACAAGAAAAATGGTAGACCTCTCCCATAATCAAGTCTCCTCCACTTGTTCACCAAGATCAACTAATTCCAAGAAGCACAAAAATAGCGATAGAGCATTCCAATAACAAAAGAGCACTTGAAAATAAATGAGAGTGAGATCATAAAGTGAAGAACACCAAAATTAGAATATTCTTAGATTGGGATTAAAAGGGTAACCAATACTCCTATTTATAATAATTTTGGAGGGTTTCAAAAGGTGGGAAAACAAAATTTAAACTTAGGCAAAGGTCGACATCACAAAGAGCCAACAATGACAAGGGTTTTGAGAGAAAAACCCTAATATTACCAAATATGCACCCTATTCTTGGTGGGTGTAAATTTGACATGCCAAATTCATACCCCATACTTTCTAGGTAAAAATTTGACATCCTAAATTCTTGCCCCATACTTTCTAGGTGCAAAATTGGCATGTCAAATTTGCACCCTAAAAGCCGAACGTGGGGTGACAGTGTGCCAGATTATTGATGCAACAAAATTGATATAAAAATGCTAAATCCTATGAATGCGAGAAAGCAATGCATGAAGGAAATAACGCATGGACGAGATGTTAGCAAACAAATAAAAGTGGAGCCTCTTTTATTAATGTTTCTTTCAATCTAGTTACAATATGTCCCCCCTCTAGGGCTCATAATGTTTGATACAGTTTGTTACATCAACGGATGGTACGCTTCCAATGTCTTTCGTGTGCATCACATTTCAAAATGGGTGGGCCAAAGGTTGCCACTGCTTGTGTCTATGTTTTCATAATTCCTTGATACCCCTATGGTGTTCCTAGAGGCTATATCTTGTGCACAAAGAAACAGCAAACAGTTAATAGCATATGCGGATAGAGGGAAAACATGCAATCCCTAAGGCCTCCGGCTAGTGAATACATAAAATAGTAAAATGATGGTCAGAATATGTCATAATGAATTGAAAATTTTATAGAATCATAGAGACATCATCAAAGACACATTACAAAAGGAACAATCAGGAAATCATGCATGGATTTCTAATCGCTCCCAGGTGGGACGATTAGGACTATCACAAAACATGCAAAAGCAACCTTGCAAATGTCCTATCCAGAGGCCTCCAAAACTCCTAAAAACTTGGGGTTAGGCTAAAAGGGGAATTTTGGGACAACCCAGAAGGTCATATTTGGTAGATTCTTCCCATATTGTCCTATATCTGAAAGTGATCCTTGTATGTTAGTAAACGCGTAAAATGATAAAAACACAATCAAATCAAGTCAGAATAACATGAAACTTGAACAGCAGCATAAGTAAACCAACTAGAACATAATGCAAAAATAATAGTGAAGAAAATATTCACATATTTCTAATCACTTCGGGGTGGGACGATTAGGACTGCAGTAGTGCGGGGGGTGCCCTGGGGCAAGACGCCTACCGTTTGGGACCTGGTTTTGACACCAATCCAGGTGGGATGGGTCCAAAACCTCCTAAGGGGTTGTTTTGATGAGTTTGGTGTGGTATTATGGGTTATTTCTTGGGTTTTGGGTAAATATTGTGTTCTTAGTGTTCACCCAATAACCTCTCTTCCAAAAGAGAAATTAGGGATGTAAGAAGCACAAAGGGGAATGTGGGTATAATTTGGTAGCACTCCATTTCTCCAAATGCTCCAGATATATTATTTTTTGGGGTGAGGAGGCTCACCCTTTTATAGAACTTAGTGGTATCCTTTGAATGTGCATGCGAGGGGTGCAACTTGGCTCACCATGCCTTTCTTGGGGGAGAGAAGATTCCTCCCTAATTTAGGGCCTCCATGCTCAAGGCATGCTTGACTGAAGTCCCTCTCTCATATTTGAAACCATTCCTCGCAATTTCATGCAATGAAGGCAAATTTAAGTGGTGAATCTATCAAGGCTTAACTTTTTTCCAGTCAAGCCTACTAATCATCCCACCCTGGGACCATTACTGCTAATCATCCCGGGGTGGGATGAATAGGATTCTAATTGTCCCAAGGTGGGACAAATAGGGAGCAAAGTGCTTAAAAGGTGCCAAATTGACCTCTAACCTTCCAAAAATGATTTGGGAGTTGTTAGGACCACTTTTTAACCTCTAGAGGTTGCCTTAGGGGCTATGTATGCCAACTCGGTTAGTGCTTGTAGCCACATAATAGGGTTGGTGCTATTTTGGTGTCTACAAATGCCCCATTTTTGGGATGCGTTGTGTGTGGCACAGTGCTGATCAAAAATAGATGACCAAAGAACTTAATGATTAGGGTTTCTTAATAACCTAACCAACTTTTAATTCCCTAAGTATGGAAAGGGCACACATTCTTGAATCCTTGCTTATGACGCGTTAAGGAGCTTAACTCAAGTGTAACCTTTTTCGGTGAGGTGTACTTGATCTTGGACATTGTTCAGTCATGAATAGGCAAAGGGCACAACATTTTGTCTAAGGAACCTTGTATTCATGCTTCCATAATGCCAAGTGTTTGTTCAGCTTGTGATTATTTCTCGTTTGCTACCCCAAGCAGGAGCATGATTGTCTTTGTCAATGATTCTTTGAATGCATGCCATTTCTTTGATTGGGTGTGTATTTTTTGATTGGATGACTAAGTGTGACTACCCCCTCAAGAGACGAATTGATGAGGGAATGACCAAAAATGAGAAAAGTAACGAGTTGCTTGACCCAAGATGACATTTGTAAGGGTGCCTTCAGTTGTTTTTCATTGAACGCTCATGCAGTTTTCCAACCATCGAACCTATTTTGGTGGGTTTTGACCCTTTTCTTTGACGCCTATTGGGGTAGAAATTATCAAAAATCCTCCTTCCCGTGGAGTGGTCCAGCTATGGTAGCCTTCTTAGGGAGTAGGATAATGAGTATTTGTGACCCCGACATCAGTTTTCATGCCATGAATATCAGATGCAAAGGCACCTTTGTTCAACAGATTTATTGCTATTTTTGGTGCATTTTTTGGATGCAGTTTTTGTTGCTTTATTTCTTGATCTATAATTGTCCTAGGGTGGGACGAATACCAATTTGTTAATAGTACCAGGGTGGGATGAGTTCAAACTAGAGCGCTCATCCCAGGGTGTAACGATTACAGGCCTAACAACCTATAAAAGGACCAAAACTAGGTTTTAGGCTCATTTACAACATTTTTTTTTTGGCGATTTGGAGCAGTGAGGAGGAGGAGTGCGAGTTTGGGTAGCGGAGCACTGTCGAGATTTTGTGGACATCATGAGTGTGAGAACCGGTTCTTCGAGCGGAGGATCCAAAGCGAGACCGGTATGATGTTCCTTCTTGCTACTTTTTATTTTTTTTGTATTTATATGAATTTTTAAAACGCACATATAAAATGCTTCTGAGCGTTCTTTTTTTGTTTTTGTCATATTAAGGTTGTAACCCGAATATAAATTTTGTGTTTTATGTTGTTTTTGTTCACAGTAAGGTTGAAAACCCTAGTGTGAAGTATTTTGTTTTAGTATTTTTTTGTTCACACTAAGGTTGAAACCCTAGGGTGATGTTCGTTTTATTGTATTTTTTTGTTCACACTAGGGTTGAAACCCTAGGATGATTTATTTTGTTTTATTGTTCACATTAAGGTTAAAAAAACCCTAGTATGAGTTTGTTTGTTTTGATCTATTTTGTTTTTTTAGTTCACACTAAGGTTGAAACCCTAGTATGAGTTTTTTTATTTTGTTTTTGATGGTACAGTTTATTTGAATTGAGCTATACTTTTGTTGTAGTGCACTTCTTTGACATTTGTTGTACACTTTTATTGTACTATTTTTGTTCATATTAAGGTTGAAACCCTAATAGGAGTTTTTGTTTTTTTTTTTTTTTTGTGCACCTTAAGGTTAAAACCCTAATATGATGTTTTGTTGTATTTTGTTTTTTTTTCACATTTAGGGTTGAAAACCCTAGTGTGCGTTTTTTGTTTTATTTTGTTTTGTATTTTTGTTTTTGTATAATTTATTTGAATGATCTGTACTTTTGCTGTATAGTTTTATTGTAGTGCACTTCTTATGTTGTACTTTTGTTGTACATGTTTATTGTAAACTATAGGTTGTACTTCTCCTGTACAACATTTTGTTTTTATTGTTTTTATTTTGATTAAGGTAAGGTTAAAACCCTAATTTTTTTTTTGTTTTATTATTTTTCAGGTTGTGAGGAGTCAGCACCGCAAACCAACTATGTTCTTTGATGCCCAAGATGCACTGAAAGTTACAGATTAGGAGTGGCTTGATGCCCTTGGGCTCAAGCAGGTGATGTGTTTGGAGCCTGTGGTGGGCGATCAGGCATATTTGACTGCCCTGATCAATCTATGGGAACCCTGCACCAACACCTTTCATCTCCTAATAGGGGAGATGACGGTTACTTTGGAGAACATATATCGAATTTTATGGATTTTGATAAATGGGCTACCCATCTAGATGATCCATCAAGACCAGTGGACAGCAGTACTGACACAGTGTTTTGGTTCAATGGGGGAGAGGGGGGTGGATAGGCCTATGGAGAGGGCAGATGCTGACTGCCATATAGGCGGTATTCTAGTGTGGTGGTGGTTGGAGAAGGCGTATTAGGGGTGAGGCATGCGTTACTCATGGCCCTCATTTCCAATATGTTGCTTCCTGACTCCTCAAGTGTGAGGTTCCCTTGGAACCTATTGGAGTTGGTGTTTATACGGGTGGAGTGTCCTACCTTAGCTCCACTGATTATGATATGGGGTTAGACATTGTTGGAATAGTTGTATGATGAGTTGTACGAGGTCCGCTATTGAAGGTGAAATGGGATCGGGTGCAGCTATCTCTTGCAGTGCTGGGGGTGGAAGCACATAGCTATTGAGTGGTCGTAGGGTTTTCCCTAGACCACCTGATGTGAGATGGTGGATCGGGAGATTGGATATGCTGCATTATGGCAGAGGTCAGAGGAGCATGGGTAGAGTTAGTGGTGGGCAGGTGTCATAGGGCACTATACTGATACCTTCTCTTGTTTAGTGCCAAGTAGGTGTTCTGGTGGTCATACTTGGACTGTCTAGCCTGGCCTGAGGCTGGTGAGTTGCTCCGACATGTGCACAAGGGTAGATGGTTGATTGGGTGACATGGGACATAGCAGGAGTACTTTCCATATGTCTGGGTGATATGGCAGTTTGGGGTGCACCAGGGATTGTTTGGTGATCCCTTGATCTATCGATGGTGCGGGGATGAGAGGACCCTAGTCTGGTCGATCATTGAGCTACTAGGTGAGGGGTCAGATGCAATTATTGATGTACCCAATGTTGATGATGTCGGGGTAACTATAGAGTATACCGGATGGTGGACTATGCAGCGATGGCAGGGTGAGGGGTGTCTAGGAGGCACAGATGTAGCAGTAGTAGGAGGTAGGGATGCAGAGGCATCAAGGGAGGGTTTGGGGGCTTTGCTTGATGATGCAAACATGGTGGAGGTTGATGACCTCACTGGTGATGGAGATGATTTGAAGGTTCTAGAGTAGCCATATGTACAGGATGTCCTAGAGCAATGGGTTTTGGAGGAGCAGGCCATCCTAGAGGTGCCCATACCTCAGGTTGTCCCAAGGGATGTGGATGTTGGGTTTCATGCTGAGATAGCATGATTGGAGGGTCTCTTATGGAGATGGGAGGAGGATAATAGAGAATTTTTTTAGGAGAGGGATCTCTTGTGGGATCAGTTGGCATAGCAAGATAATGCATTAGTTGTGTATCATCGATGAGATGTGGAGTGGGGGCGGTATCGGGTATATTTGGAGACAAAGGTTGTTCACCTTGGTGGATAGTTACCTGATCTCGATGGAGACAGTTCATCACATCGTACGAGAAGCAGTGAGACTAAGCAGTCTACATCCTCTCATTGTAGGTGGCTGGATGAGGGTAGCATTGGTGGGCATGGTACGCGGGCTAGAAGCAGCCGCCCTGAGAGGTCCCATAGGACCCATACTACTAGGGGTAGTTCTAGTCACATCGATCCTGCATGATCATGGTGGCCGACTCCCTGGGCTTTCGAGATTTTGATTTTTTTGGTTTTTTGTGAGGTCATAGGACCTTCTTATTGTAGCCTAAGGGCATTTTGACTCGATATATATACATGACTTATTTTTGGTTTGATGATATGCTTGTCATGGTTTATTGTTTCTTTTATGCTCCTTTATTTATGTTTATGTATGCATATGCTATTATGACTGCGGATGATGTTAGCTATATGATATAGATGTATGCATATGGAATGGATGGAATGATTTGTTGGTTTATAGGCAACGGCACCATAGACTATATAGGATTTACTGGCTTTCTACACTATGTGAGTGCTTGATGGAATAACTTTGTATTTGTAATTTTTGTTTTGTATTTTTTTATGGTGATGTAAGTAATGAAATGTACAACAATTGTTTTAGAAGGTAGTTAAGGTTTTTCTGAGACTCAGATGCTTTAACTAACTAATCAAGACTGTACATTATCTTACAAGACTTTCAAACAAGGTACAAATCAGACTTGATTTTGACCAAGTTATGTCACATCCCTGTGTGTGCGATTGAGTTCGTTTATGTGGTATGCGTAAGGATACCACCAGTGCCAGGTAGGTTGTCCACCAAACCTATACTGAGGATCACCTAATTAGCTCCACTAACTCCTTTGTTGTATTTAGTAAGACTAATCCATGGTGCAATATAGGATACCATAAGCTAGCCCATCCACATTCAAACATTGGTCTACACACATGCAAAGCTAATGTGATAGACATATCGTCATGCATTTAGGATATCGCCATTGCCAAGTAGGTTGTCCACCAAACCTATAATGAGGATCACCTAAATGGTTTTTTGAATGCTAAGAATTCCAAGGATTCAAGCTCAAGCGTCTTTCGGTTGCTCAACTTGTTGGGATACTTGCTCTCATACATAGTGATGAAAATCACTGTTTATTTTTTTGTTTTATTTTTTTCTTGAGCAAGGGGTTTGAGTAGTGGTGATAACCACTGTTATTTTTTTATTGTTGCCCTTTGAGGATTTAGATTTGGAATTTTTATTTCCAAGTTGAGCTCGTGGGTTTTTGGCTTGTGAATGGCATTGATCCTTTTGGCCTTGGGGATGACTACCCATCCTATTTAGGGATGTGTAGTATGAATCCTTACGACTTTGAGAATCAAAGGTGGTTGGGAATTTTTCTTTGGAATGGCATTGATATTTTAGGCCTTGGGGATGACTACCCATCCTTTTTAGGGGCATGTAGTATGAATCCTTATGACTTTGGGGACCAAAGGTGTTTTGGGATTTTTGATGGTGGACTTTTGGAATTTTTCTTGTGAATGACATTGATCCTTTTAGGCCTTGGGGATGACTACCCATCCTTCTCAAGGGTGTGTAGTATGAATCCTTATGGCTTTGGAACCAAAGGTGTTTGGAATTTTTTTTGACAGTGGTGAAAACCACTATTTATTGTGGGGAGTTGGATGGGGAAGAGCTTGTTCTTTTGTCAATTCTTAGCATTATTGAACCATTCGCATAGGGGGATGATCAGGATAACATTTCACCTATGGTACCTGTTGTGTCTGATCCACAACACACCCCAAAATTGGGGACCCATCTTTTTTGCATGTTTTCAAAGAAGAACTCAGTGACCCAGATGCTAAAAATCAAGAAAAAGGCAAAATTGCACAAAAATAAAAAAGTGTCACGATTTTGTGACATGTTGCTCCGTCGCGGCTGAAAATGAAAAGGTGTCATGATATCACGACATGTTGCTCCATCGCGGTCTAGAGAGGAGAGAGAAAGACAAAATGGAAAATTGTCGTGAAATCACGACATGTCACAAAATCGCGATCAAAACAGTCAAATAGGGCAAGGCACTAAAAGCATCGCAATTTTGTGACAAAAGCAGCAAAGGGGCACAAAGCAAAAAAGTGTCACGATTTCACGATAGGAAGCAGCAAAAGGGCCCAAAATAGAAAAGCGTCATGATTTCACGATGAAAAGCTAGCAAAGTGGTACGAAATGGAGAAGTGTAGCAATTTTGCGACAGAAAGCCATAAGATAGTACGAAGTGAAAAACGTCACGATTTCACGACAGGTTGCGGCAAAAGGCATACCAAGTGAAAAATGTCGTGATTTCATGACAGGTTGCGACCAAAAGCGTACCAAGTGAAAAACGTCGCGATTTCGTGACAGGTTGCGGCCGAAGGCATACCAAGTGAAAAACGTTGTGATTTTGCGACAGGTTGCGGCCAAAAGCATACCAAGTGAAAAAGCATCGCGATTTCATGACAGAAAGCTACAAGATAGCTCCAAGTGAAAAAGCGTCACTATTTCACGACAAAAAGCCACAAGAAAGCTCCGAATGAAAAAGCGTCACGATTTTGCGACAGGAAGCAGCTGAGGCGTACGGAGATGAAAAACATAGTGATTTCATGATAGGAAGAAACCGAGGTGTACAGAGATGAAAAACGTCATGATTTCATGACAAGAAGTAGCCTCACAGCTCGAAATAGAAAAACGTCATGATTTCGTGATAGGTTGCATTGGCAATGCTGCTAGCAGGAAAATGTTGCGATATCATGACATGTCACATTTTCACGGTGAAAGCAAAGGAGCAAAGCTGCACGCATAAAAACATCATGATTTACATGGGGCCGTTACAGAACGTTCATAAGAAGTGTGAAACACGTGGCATATAGGTGTCAGGGTTACAGAAGTGTTACATGTCAATAGAAAATATTGAACATTTTGGCCTCGAACATAAATTCAAAAGCAACGAAAAGGCAGGAATATGAAGCGATGCATTCTGGGAGGTGAAACGAAGCGACGCAGGGTGAAATAGAGAGTCGTATCAGATGGTATAAAATTAGAAGAGTAGATTGATACAGGGGTTTGAAATTGTTCCTAGCAGAGTTGCAGAGCCAAGGGCGACAAGCCATTCTGGGCCTGCTATTGGAGCAATTTCCTTCACTTGTTTTGGATTTGTTAAACCTGGAACATTCTGTCATTGTAACTGATATATTATTTTAAGGCAGAAATACAGAGATTTGGCATCTCATTGATAAGAAAGAAGGAGTCATTTTTGCATGCAAGATTTAATGTTTTACCTTTTCCTTTCAGATTTCTAGGCTTCTAGGTGAAGTTTAATGCAAGTGTTCTTGGTTGCTTCATGCAAATGTCTAAATCTAAGATTATAGTAAAAACCCCAGAAACCTGCACCTAGCTTATCTAGATTGTGCGAATTTGTAGATTCAATAGGTTAGGTTGCATGCAGAAAACCTCATTATCTTCGGTTTTGTCAAATCAAGATGGTAGCACTCTGGATGTAGTTTAGTTTCATTTTCATTTGCATTTCTTTTATTTTCAATCCTTTATTTTATTTTTTTTACCGTCATTTAAATAAATAACTGAAAATCCATCAAAGTTTGAAATCGAAATATATTCATCTCTTAGATTTATTTACTTTGAGTCCATTGCAATTTCAAATTAAAATAAACCATAGTGCCCCTTGTTAACATTCATTTGCAACACTAAGGTATTCCCCACATTTAAATTGTATAGCATCATTGGTATACAAAGAGCCAGCATAACAGGAACCTTGGAGAAATTATCTGTGTAATTTCTTTGCAAGTAGAGGATTTAGGACTCGGATCCTATCGGAGAGTATGTTTTCACAACTGGGTGAAAACACAACTCAACATATTGGCGCTAGAAGGAGGGCTGGATGGGTTTATTTTAGTGAGATTTAAAATTTTTGTATATTTCATGTCGTACTGATTGTTATCTTTAGCCTTCTAACACCACTCAATAGATTGGCGCTAGGAGGGCTGAAACGGTTTATTTTATTGTGATTTAAGTGCTACAGGAATTGCTATGCACTGTTCTTAACGCTTTTATTGTTCATACAGGAATAATATGATTTGATTTGATTTTAAAAATAAAAAATAATAATAATAATAAATAAATAAATAAATAATTTGGGTATTAAAGTTATATTCTTTAAGATTCACTAATGGCTATGTTTACACCTTGGATGACAGGTAGCCCATTGAATATACTAGGAGTTCAACATTATTTGCCTGTTGGTTTTGAGAGATGTCTTCCTCAATTTTTGTCTAATGGGACAAATACTGCAGAAGAACACATTCAAGCATTCAAATTTGTTGTGAATCACTTAACCAGTTGGTATGATGATGTTGCTTATAAAATGTTCCTTTACACCTTGGACAAAGTGGCATATGATTGGTTTACAAGTCTGCCTTTAGGGTCTATCACTTCTTGGGCTCAGCTAGAGGCAACATTTCTCAATCAATTCAACAAAAAGTGAGTTAACCCAATCCTCATGTACAATCAGTTGGTCTATATTAGAAAAGGACCAAGTGAAAATGTGAAGTCATTTTCTAAAAGGTTCTTTGGATTATATACACAATTAGTGACATTTTATGTTCTTCAAGAAGAAGTGGCTCTCCAAATATACATCAATGCTCTTGACTCACCCATGTCCACATATTTACGAGGGATGCCTCAAATCACATATTTGTCACAAGCCTATACTCAAGCAATGGCAATTGAGCAACAATTGAGTTGTCAAAATTATGGTGTGGGTTTTGGATCATGTAATCTTCAATCATTTAATACCTCATTTACCCACCCAATGATTTATCCACCTCAACCAAGTTCAAGTGTGAATCAATTTCAGAATCAACAATCATTCCCAAGCTTCAATCAATTTCAAAATCCTCAACCTACTATGCAAGATCAACCATATTTCTTAAGTATGAATCAACTTCAAAATACTCATCTTGATTCAAAATATGTTGCTAAAATCAATTTCAATTATTTTCATAAGAATATGATTTTAGGCAAGGGAGGAGTACTAGATCCAACTAGTATGGAAACATGTGATAGATTGGAAACCCTTGACTCACCAAAATATGAATTCTATGAGGATGAATTTGATTCGGATGACACATTGGATGACATTGTTGAAAGTAATGGCCCAAAAAATTCACACCTTCCAAATTATGTTAAACGTGAATCATGGGCTACACATGTGGATTATGATAACCTTATCAATTTGAATACAAGCAATAACCCAATTTTGGAAGTAATTGAACCATCTAAGGAAGGAGAGGATAAATTTGATGAGAAATACGTTGATGAATTAAAATATGATGTAGAAATAGTTGAGCATCACAATTTGATTTTGAAATATGATCATTATGATTCTTTGGAAGAGTATGCTCACTCCAAACCTTCTGATGAAATTTGTGTGCCTATTGATATGCAGGATAATACAATTGCCCTTTCATATGAGGATATTACAAGTCCTGTACAATCTAAGAATGCTTTGGAAGAAGGGTTGGAATCTCATCAAAGGTTGGAGAAGGATAATGATTCTACTACCATGGATGAAGAAGGAGAATCAATTGTTTTTGTTCCCCTTGGGGGGAAAGAAATCGAAAATCTTGATCCACCTATTGTTTTTACAATGTCTATGCCATCTCAAAATGATGAAATTACAAAACCTAAGTGGTGTGGGTTGGATGCTATTGATGATCCTAATGAAAATATGGATTTTGAGGCAACTCAAGCCATTGATCATGGAAAGGTGTCACGTGACACATATCTTAAAAAATTAGGCTCTTGTTTTGAAAAATATGGACGCATGTTTGATTGGGTTCCTAACTTTGGTGTTTTTGAATAGGTATTGGACGATGAAGAAGACAACAAGAAAAAAGAAAAGGCTACTAATACTCATCAAGTTATGGTAAATTTTAATCATGATGGGTTGAGTATGGATGACAAGGGGAAATCTTTACCTTTGGTAGTAGCTACAAAAATTTCAAGTGATAGGTTACATGATGTCCCTTTGGATGCTAACATCATTAATGAGGAAATGCCAAATTTTTTTGATGCTTGTCAAGTTTTGAATGATTTTGATTGCTTTAAAATCCTGGAAAATGATTTGAATTCAAGATTTTTAGAAATAGGCTCTTGTTTGCAACATCTCACATTTGAAAAGGAAAGCCTACTTCTAAATCATGAATGGAACGATGAAACTTGCACTTTAAATAATAGACAAGATAAAATTGAATACCAACCATTGTCTAATCAATTTGATTTGATTCTCACCTATGATTTTGGTAATAGAACTAAATCAAAGTGGAATGGTGAGCATGGCAAGTTGAAATTTGTTGCATTGCTTGGTTTGATCTTATTGTTGTTGGATTCCTAAAAAATTTGGCATGTGTATTGTGTCATATGTTTTTTGATATGTTCTAATCATGTTTGGGATCCAGGAAAGTAATAGTCCAAGCTTGGCATCATCTTGTACAATAGTGTATATAATTTTTGGTTTTTTGGTGTGGGCTTTCAAGTTTTTGTTTTTGGGATTGTTTTTGGGTTTTGGTTTTGGTTTGTGTTTTTCAAGTTTCATTTTTTGGATTCTTAGTTTAATCATGATTTAATTTGTGTGTTTGATTTCAATTAACATGCTTTGTTTGTTTTTATAAAAAAAAAAAAAATTGAGATGTCAACTTATGCTTAAGACTAGGAGAATATGAAACATTGGAATTGTCTTGTAAAAGCTCCACAAGTAACACAAACATTTTAAGTTATATCATTTGAAACTTGTGATGCATGAAGTAGTCAGTTGTTGTATGGCAAATATTTCATCTACAATTCAAAAGATAATGCATTCATATTACATCTCACTTTACATATACATTCCATCTTAGTTGCATATGCATCTCAGGTATAAAATCATTAAAGTGTGTCAAATCCTCTTAGGGTCGTGCTATAACATAAATGTGAAAAATTCCTAAGGTTGGAAACTGAGTCTTGTGATATCTAGAACTAAGCACATCTTATACACATTAAAAAGGATCTTGAGCAAAATGATCAGAACCTTGCTTGGAAGAAAAGGTTGGGCGAAAGAAGTATTTCATGTCTATCATATTATGCAACATGATCCTTAAAACAGTGGTTTTGACCACTTCCATAAATCTTAAAGCCTAAAATCAGAGTAGTAAGGATAGGGCTAAATCCTCATCAAACTTAGGTTGAGGATACAACTCCCCAAAGCTTTGATTTGACCTACATGGAGTAGTAAGGATAGGGCATAAATTCTCATCTCGCTTAGGTTGAGAATCTGATTCCCCAAAGCTCCTATGTCTCATTTCATAATAAATCTTGGATTGGAAGGATCGTACTACTTGTCCTCAGTAAAGGATGGGTAGTCATCCCCAAGGTCTAAGCAATAAAATTAATATTTTCAATTTTTATCCAAAGCTTGGATTGGAGGGATCGTACTACATGTCCCTAGCAAGGATGGGTAGTCATCCCCAAGGTCCAAGAAGTAAAAAATTAATTTTTCCCATCTCATATTTATATTGGATTGGAAGGATCGTACTACTTGTCCTCTAAAAAGGATGGGTAGTCATCCCCAAGGTCCAAATAAATGAAGGTAAGTCTTGGATTATGGGGTTAGGTATGCCCATGCATGGCAACATGTCTTGTCTAAAAAACAAGACCACTGATTGTTCAAAGGGTTAGACTAGCATAACCATTTCTTCCATAATTGGTTAAATTATTTTGCTCAAAGTGAGTTAATGAATTCCAAATCAGAATAGTAAGGATAGGGTTAAACTCCCATCTTGGTTAGGTTGCGAGTCTGATTCCCCAAAGTTCTAATTTCACGTTCACTTGCACATGGGTTCAAGATAGTAGGGACTCATAACCAACTTTGGGATATAATAAAGCAATTCATTAGTGGATCCTAAGAGGGTTTGGTAATATTGAATGTTTGTGCATGATACTAGAAAGTTTAGGCCTTTACAAGAGCAAAATATCTAAGCATAGTTATCAGGTTACACAAATCATTCACAATATCACATATGCATTCATGTAAAACTAACAATGAAATGTTGATCAATTTCAAACGATAGGGAATGAAATACATTGCACACACCGAGCTAATAATTGATTATTTTGATGATTCATGTACTTCTGATCTTTGGGCATTTGTTTATATTTATTGTGTTAACACATGTTTTCGAGTTTATATACTTCCAGGTAGGGTTCTCACTAAAATGCTCAAGAGCATTTGACAGCAGAGTCGCCATTTGTTGTGGCTGATCCACAACACACTCCAAAATTGGGGACCCACCTTTTTTGCATGTTTTCAAAGAAGAACTCAGTGACCCAGATGTTAAAAATCAAGAAAAAGGCAAAATTGCACAAAAATGAAAAAGTGTCGCGATTTCACGACATGTTGCTCCGTCGCGGCCAAAAATGAAAAGGTGTCGCGATATCACGACATGTTGCTCCGTCATGGCTAAAAACAAAAAAGTGTCATGATATAGCGACATGTTGCTCCGTCACGGTCCAAAGAGGAGAGAGAAAGACAAAATGGAAAATTGTCGCAAAATCGCGACATGTCACAAAATCGTGGTCAAAACAGTCAAACAGGGCAAGGCACTAAAAGCGTCGTGATTTCGTGACAAAAAGTAGCAAAGGGGCATGAAGTGGAAAAGCATCATGATTTCACGACAGGAAGCAGCAAAAGGGCCCGAAATAGAAAAGCGTCGCAATTTCGTGACGAAAAGCTAGCAAAGTGGTATGGAACGGAGAAGCGTAGCGATTTCGCGATAGAAAGCCGCAAGATAGCACCAAGTGAAAAACATCACGATTTCATGACAGGTTGCGGCCGAAGGCGTACCAAGTGAAAAATGTCACGATTTCATGATAGGTTGCGGCCAAAAGCGTACCAAGTGAAAAACGTTGCGATTTCGTGATAGGTTGTGACCGAAGGCATACCAAGTGAAAAATGTCATGATTTCATGACAGGTTATGGCCAAAAGCGTACCAAGTGAAAAAGCATCATGATTTTGCAATAGAAAGCCACAAGATAGCTCCAAGTGAAAAAGCGTCACGATTTCATGACATAAAGCCGCAAGATAGCTCCGAATGAAAAAGCGTCACGATTTCATGATAGGAAGCAGCCGAGGCGTACGGAGATGAAAAACGTCATGATTTCATGACAGGAAGCAACCGAGGCATACGAAGATGAAAAATTTTGTGATTTCATGACAAGAAGCAGCCTCACAGCTCAAAACAAAAAAGCGTCACGATTTCGTGACAGGTTGCATTGGCAATGCTGCTAGCAAGAAAATGTCGTGATATCGCGACATGTCACGTTTTCGTAGTGAAAGCAAAGGAGCAAAGCTGCATGCATAAAAACATTGCAATTTACATGGGGCCATTACATAACATGCATAGGAAGTGCAAAACACGTGGCAT
Organism: Wollemia nobilis; assembly: GCA_028583015.1. Taxonomy (NCBI): domain Eukaryota; kingdom Viridiplantae; phylum Streptophyta; class Pinopsida; order Araucariales; family Araucariaceae; genus Wollemia; species Wollemia nobilis. The sequence continues at coordinate 3,846,170 of JAQPPZ010016675.1, forward strand.
ACAGGTGTCAGGGTTACAGAAGCGTTACATGTCAACAAAAAATATCGAATGTTTCGACCTCGAACATAAATTCAAAAGCAACAAAAAGGCAAGAATACGAAGCGATGCATTTTGGGAGGTGAAATGAAGCGACGCAGGGTGAAACAGAGAGCCGTATTAGATGGTATAAAATTAGAAGAGCAGATTGATATAGGGGTTGGAAATTGCTGCTAGCAGAGTTGTAGAGCCAAGGGCGACAAGCCATTCTGGGCCTACTATTGGAGCAATTTCCTTCACTTGTTCTGGATTTGTTAAACCTGGAACATTCTATCATTGTAACTGATATATTATTTTAAGGCAAAAATACAAAGAGTTGGCATCTCATTGATAAGAAAGAAGGAGTCATTTTTGCATGCAAGATTTAATGTTTTACCTTTCCCTTTCATATTTCTAGGCTTTTAGGTGAAGTTTAATGCAAGTGTTCTTGGTTGCTTCATGAGAATGTCTAAATCTAATATTACAATAAAAACCCCAGAAACCCGCACCTAGCTTATCTGGATTGTGCGAATTTGCATATTCAATAGGTTAGGTTGCATGCAAAAAACCTCATTATCTTTGATTTTGTCAAATCAAGATGGTAGCACTCTGGATGTAGTTTAGTTTCATTTTCATTTGCATTTCTTTTATTTTCAATCCTTTATTTTATTTTTTTTACCGTCATTTAAATAAATAACTGAAAATCCATCAAAGTTCAAAATCAAAATATATTCATCTCTTAGATTTATTTACTTTGAGTCCATTGCAATTTCAAATTAAAATAAACCATAGTGCCCCTTGTTAACATTCATTTGCAACACTAAGGTATTCCCCGCATTTAAATTGAATAGCATCATTGGTATACAAAGAGCTAGCATAACAGGAACCTTGGAGAAATTATCTATGTAATTTCTTTGCAAGCAAAGGATTTGGGACTCGGATCCTACCGGAGAGTACGTTTTCACAACTGGGTGAAAACACAACTCAACAGTACCCTAGACTACTTTGTAGGTTTTGTCTTGCGTTCACATAACTTGGGAAATTTTGTGTGTTTTAAGCTTGTGTTGGGATGCTATGTAACAAGGCATGATCCAAGTAAAACTTGACCTTGTAAAAATTGGTCTGACTTTATACAGTGTTTGATTAGAAATGTAAAGACAGCTAAATGATGAAAACCTTAAAGACATTAAAAGACAACTGACTATGACATGGTGAAAATGCGAATGGCGTTATTTTTGTTGGTTCATTTACAAAAATGGATAAATGTGGAAAATGATGGAATTGCCGAGAAATTATAGTCCATGGTGCTTTTGACATGTATGACCAAAAAATATGCAATGTATGTATGCGATGCCTAATGCAGTTCTTTTTGTGTTTTTATTTTTAAGCTTATGCATGAAAGTGAGATGCAATTTTTTTGTTATTTTTGATTATTTGGTGTTTTTTTGTTTTTGAATATTTGTTTTTGACCAAGTGATTGTGGGAACCCTTGGATTTTTTGGCTTGACCAAAGGGATTATGGATACCTTTGGGACATTTTTGGTTGACCAAGAGATTGCAAGAACCCTTGGGACTTTTGGTTTGACCAAAGGGATGATGGATACCTTTGGGGCATTTTGGGTGACCAAGAGGTGGCGAGAACCCTTGGAGCTTTTTGTTTGACCAAAGAGATTTATAGATACCTTTGGGGTGTTTTAGGTTGACCAAGTGATTGTGAGAACCCTTGGGGCTTTTGGTTTGACCAAAGGGATGATAGATACCTTTGGGGCATTTTAGGTTGACCAAGCAATTATGGGAACCCTTGGAGCTTTTTGGGTGACCAAGCGGTGGTGAGAACCCTTGGAGCTTTTGGTTTGACCAAAGAGATTATAGATACCTTTGGATAATTTTAGGTTGACCAAGTGATTACGGGAATCCTTGGGGCTTTTGGTTTGACCAAAGGGATTATAGATACCTTTGGGGCATTTTTAGGTTGACCAAGTGATTGTGGGAATCCTTGGAGATTTTTAGGTTGAGCTATGGCTCTCTAAATGTTGAATGGCCTCAAATGACTGATGTTCAAGGGTTCTAGTTCCTTGATTCCTTCAAGAGAGGTGAGCCGGTATGTTCCAGCCTATTTTACTGTCGATTACATAAGGACCTAACCAATTTGCCGTGAACTTGTCCTTTAGATGGGGTGGCAAGTTAGAATTTTGTTGGTTCTCTTTTAATACCAGGTCACCAACCTGAAAGTCCCTCAGGTGAACTTTCATGTTGTATGCTTTCTTAAGTCGCTCTTGATAGATACATAAATGCTCGAGAGCATTGACGCGTCGTTCATCGAGTAACGTAAGCTATGATGAGGCTTGGAAATGCCTCAATCATAACATGTTTTGAACACTAAAATTGCATACAAACTCTTATGTTTAATCTAATATTCTAGTTAAGTTGATTCAATATGCTGTGCATTAACTATTTGCATGATAAATGTATTTGAAAAACTATATTCTAATTTTTATAGCTTTTTTCATAAGTTTTATGTTATTTTGTTATGACTTGCTAAATGAGATATGCTTATGTTGATAGAAGCATTTCACTAATCATGTTTTGATATGTCTCAAACATTTATTTTACCTAAATTTGGCAACAGTGTAAGAAAATTGTTACTGTGCAGCAAAAACTGGTTTTTCCCATGTAAATTCTAGCCAGCTGCCAATGAATAGCAAGGCATGGAATTCACATATGGAAAGAGATGAAGACCATTGGAATCTGATCCTGAGAGATAACCCACCTGAGAAATGTAGAGGAAATAATTTAAAGAGCACACATTTGTTCATTCTGAAGTCTCTTTGGAATGAATAGATATCTTCGGAATGAGAAAACACAGTGTCTTCGGAATGAGCGGATCTTCGGAATGAGAATTGCAGTCTCTTCGGAATGAGCCACTTATCTTAGAAATGAAAACAGAATGTGCTTTTTGACTCGTTGACCGATTTTTGATTCTGGAAAAAGGAAAATAAATATTGAAAAGGGTAAGGGAAAATATCTCCCATATGACTTTGTTGTCCTTGCTGACTAAAGCCACCATTTATGGAAAGATCAATTTTGATCTTCTTCTAGGATAAAATCAAGAATTGTTGCAGCATAATAGGGTTAGATCTTTTGAGATATTCTCAGTTTGTTAGTAGATCTTAAGACATCTATAAATATGGATCCCATTTATGTTGAGCTAGTAGAAGATAGATAAAGTAGAGAGTAGAGAAGTATAGGAGAAAATAGGCAATAATCAGAAAAGTGACTATTACAGTCCTGTAACAGGTTTTTAGCAGAATTATTGTAATCATGTTCTTAAATCAATATAGTGCACTATTTCTATTCATATTATTGTAAATAAGTGTGAGTAATATCTATAGAGAGAGAGAGAGGCTCATACCTTCTTCTGGACAAGGAGGCTAGCCACTTCCAGACCTAGGAGGAGGACTACTAGCAGGTTTTTATTCTGATTTTGCTACAGCAGAATGAGTTCTAGAACTTGTCATTCCATTTCTTTGTAAAAAACTAATAGTATTTGCAATATTAGCTTACTTTATGTTTATATTAATCTTGTGATTAATGGTTTGGTTGTAATCTCCACTTTCAGCAAAGCTTTCAATTTATTGTAGACTGTCATTTCCAAAATTTACTATTTTCTATAATTTCCTACATTTTGTGTGTTGTTGTCAACCCCTGCATAGAAGATTGACAACCTTCTATTACAGAGCCTTGATAGGGTTTCATTTCAATGCTATAATTAGGTTTCCATTGCTACAAAATTAAATGTATTTCCTTTCTACAATTATAATCAGACTTCTAATTCTGCAACTATTATTTCTGCAACATAATTAGGTCTCATTCTATAATTGTAATTAGGATTTCATTTATGTATTTAATGATTAGTTTCCATTTATGCAACTATATTAAGGTTTAATTTATGTAATTTAGAGATATGAATGTCCTAAATCCCCCACATAATCAATTTCACCAATAAGACCTGTTGCTCCAGATTGACTTAAGTTATAACCCTGTTCACCCCTTCTTCCACAGATAGCCTTGTACACTGCCCTGGATTGACAAATTCATTGAGAATCAATGATGTGTATAATGAGTATGCATAATTTTGGAACCGTTTCTAGGGAATTGTGTTGCTATAAGGTGACAACAGTCCAATAGTTGTTAATTAGACTAAGCTATGAAGATTCAGGATAAAATTTGAATAGAACAGTTGGTTAAAGTAACAACTATTGACCTATAATTTATGTCATTCAAAGAGTAAACATGAATGAGTAAGTCTAGGGATGAAAAAGGTAGAATTACCCAAAAGGATCCCTGGCTTGTTCCATTAAGGAGATCTTCATGCCTAAGGGGTGAATCACCTGTGTTTGAACTACCAAAAATATTGAAAGAAAAATCACCAGTCTCACCATCATTAGAACATTCTAAGAAAGAAAAATCACCAGCTTCATCATCATTAGAACATCCTAAGAAAGAAAAATCATCAGACTCATCATCAACAGAGGATCTTGGACCTCTTGAGAGTGAAATTTGGATAGGTTTAAGCTGTTCCCAAGGAACAGGAAACTATGGTAGAGGGAGGCAATATAGATAGATATGGCCAACATGGCTATGTCCATAATGAAGGAGATGATCAGGATATGCCCCAACCTTCCAGAACATTTGAATATCCTATCCATTTGAATCCAACACAAAACTCTCCCATGAAAACCATTTCACCTTCAATACTTCCAACCTTTCAAGGTGTTGTATCTAAAGATCCTGATCAGTTTTTGTTTGAATTCAAAGTAGTGTGTCAAACCTATGACTATGTAAATGATAATAAAAAACTTAAGGTTTTTCCCTCAACACTCAAGGACTCAGCATTATGCTAGTTCATGAGCTTAGAGCCAAATTCCATCCGAACCTAGGATCAAATGGAAACTATGTTTTTAGACAAATATCAGGAGTATTGTTGTGTAAGGAACAGGAAAGATGAGTTATTTAGGATTAAAAAGGAAGATGATGAAACATTAGAATACTATCTTGATAGGTTCTCCTTTGTTCAAAGAAGATGTGGACTTGTAGAACCAAAGTTATGCAAAACCATATTTTTGAGAGGATTACAAGATGAATCTAGAGAAGTATTAGATTTGATGGGAAAAGGGGATGTAAATACTCTCAATAATGAGGAAATTGTGGATATTTGTAGGAATTACTCTCGTACTAAGTAGGGAAGAAGAAAAAAAAGTACAAATGACACTGATGTGAAGGACCTAATAGAGGAACTTGCAAATTTTAAAACTAATATTCTAGTGCAATTAAACACAACTTTGGAGGGAATGTCTGCAAAAGCAAAAACCATAGAACCTTTGATAATTTATTGCCCAAGATGTAGAAATAAACATGCTTTGTAGGAATGTCCTTTGAATAAAACATCTATCTTAGCCATTTGTAGTATATGTTCAAAGAAGCATTCAACTGATAAATTCCACCTACTACCACAACTCAAAACTGTGTTAGAAAATTAGACTAAGGAACTCAACTATGTTGGACCAAAACAAGGGGGAAATTTCTCTCAATACCAAAATCCCCCTTTTTTTCCTAAAAATTGGGGGCATAATCCCTGGACTATGTCTTAGGGACAATCAGAACCACCCCAACATCCTTGGAATTATCCTCAATGGAAAAATTCCCAAGAATGGCCACAAACAAATTGGAGTAATTCAGCCTAGAATCAGAATCATAATAACCCATCATGGAATCAAAACAACCCATATTGGAATCAGAATCAGACTAATCCACATTGGATGCAAAATCAACCACAGTGGAGTCAACAATACCAGTCCTATCCAAGGTAGCAAAGAAATCAAGGTCAAACTCAGTATTTGTTGCCTACACCTAATCAAAATTTTCAAAAAAAATAGAACCAACCACAACAAACACAACAAGTGAAACAACCTAAACTTCCAGCTCAATCAATCACTAATCCAAACAACATGAGACAGGCATCCCCTGTCTATGTGGTTGAAGCTGAAGAAAATGTTGAAATAAATTTTCTTGATTGTAGTAACATCCAACTTCATTCAGAAAAAGTTGTACCTAAACCTATTTCAAATAAAATAAAGGAAAATGAAGAGCAAGAACCTTTGGAACCAGTTAGAGTTAAACCAACAATGGAGAAAGAAGAAGAAAAAATAGACCCATAGGCAGAACAATTACCTTCATCAAGGATAATTCCATATCTTGAAATATTCAATACCACAGCAAAAAATCCTGATTCATATGAAGAATCAGAGGAGGTTATTTCCACACTAGCCACCTTGGTAGTAAGGGAACACACATAAGACCTCCATGACACAGAAACTTTAGAAAATGAAAATATCCTAATAAATGTTCTGCATGAACAAGGGTTAGAAGAGGAAGCAGTAAATATCCATCAGTTGTTAAGGAATGAGGAGAACCAAAATTTTGAAGGTGAACCATATGTACTATTACAGGAAAACTCTGTTTCACTATCACATGGGTGGCACCATCACCTATTTTTTTCTTCTCACTATTCCATACAGGATATGCTTCCATCAAGAAGTAATGAAACAAAAACTTCTTATTTCCTCCCATCTCAGAAGTGTCCTCTTAATTCCCTAATCACCAGGTATGAAGAAGTGAATTCAGTCCTTCCAAATACAAAACAAATAGAATTCTAGCCAGGAAAATTTTTGAACATTTACAGCTGGCTTACTAGGGAAGAGGAAGAAAAATTGATAGCTGTCTTGCAGAAGCATGTTCATGCTTTTGCTTAGGACTATAGAGATATGTCAGGAGTTCACCCTGATATATGCACCCACAAAATTTATACTTAAGAAGTCAAGCCAGTAAGACAACCCCAGATAATACTGAATCCTGCCCTAAGGGATATTGTAAAGGAAGAAATTGAAAAACTTCTGGAGGTAGGATTCATTTACCCAATTTTTGATAGCCAGTGGGTCTCTCCATTGGTTATAATACCTAAGAAAAATAGAAAAATAAGAGTATGTGTAGACTATAGAGAGCTAAATAAAGTGACATACAAAGACCATTTTCCATTACCTTTCATAGATCAGGTGTTAGATACCCTTGCTAGAAAGAAATACTTTTATTTTCTTGATGGATTTAGTGGATATAATCAAATTTATATTGCACCTGAAGATCAAGATAAAACAACCTTTACCTATCCATGGGGAACATTTGCCTATAGGATTTTACCTTTTGGTTTGTGTAATGCCCCAACAACATTTCAATGAGCGGTCTTAGCAATTTTTTCCAATCTGACTACCAACAGTGTTGAGATATACATGGATGATTTCACAGTATGTGGATAGACTTTTGACTTTACATTAGAAAACCTTGACAAAGTTTTAGCTCGCTGTGAAACATACCAGTTATCCTTGAATCCAAAAAAAAAATTTATGATGATGAAGGAAGGAATAGTTCTTGGTCATCACATATCTCTTCAAGGGATCCAGGTTTATCCAAAGAAGGTGGAAATTATCAAGAATATTCTTCCTCCTAAAACTCAGACTGATGTCAGAAGCTTCCTAGGACACATTAGTTTTTACCGTAGGTTTATTCCCAGCTTTAGCACAATAGCCAATCCCATGTTTGCCCTATTGACTAAAGATTCTAAATTTTCCTAGACTGCAAGGTGTCAAAAATTATTTGAAGCTCTGAAAGAGAAATTAGTAACTCCACCTATGTTAAGAGGACCTAATTGGACATTACCATTTCACATACAGGCTGATGCTTCCAATACAGCAATTGGAACAGCATTAGGACAAATTGACAATGGTGAACACTATGCCATCTACTACATTAGCAAGAATTTGATAGGAGCTAAGAAAAATTATACCACAACTAAAAAATAATTCCTAGAAGTAATTTATGCCATCAACAAATTCAGGCATTACATCACAGGTTATCAAATATTTATTCACACATATCATACAACCATTAAGTATTTGATGAATAATCCTATGGTAAGTGCAAGAATTATTCATTGGTTACTGTTGCAAGAATTTGATATCACTATAATCAACAAACTAGGAAAAGCTAATGTTGTAGCAGATTTCTTGTCCAGATTGCAGAACACAGATGAAGGGGAATTAGTTGAAGACACCTTTCTTGATGAAAATTTATTTTCTATATCAGTCCAATCACCTTGGTTTGCAGATATAACCAATTATTTGGTCACAATGAAAGTTCCTCCACATTTCACTTTAAAACAGAAAAAACAATTGATCAAACAGAGTTCTTCTTTTGAATGGATTAAGGGTATACTTTTTAAGTGTAGTCCTGACCATGTGTTACATAGGTGCATCCGAAAGGATGAGGTATATGATATCCTTAGGGATTGTCATGATGAACCCTCAGGTGGACACTACTCTGTAAAAATCACAATTAGGAAAATCTTAGGGACAGGATATTATTGGCCATCTCTTCACAAGGATGTGAAAAAGTACATCAGGTATTGTGATGCATACCAAAGAATGGGAAAACCCACTCATACAAATGAAATGCCACTGCAGCCTCAATTGGTCTTAGAGTCATTTGAGAGGTGGGGGATTGATTTTGTAGGACCTATTGATCCACCTTCTCAAGGAAATGTGCATATTCTAGTATGCACTGATTACTTGACAAAGTGGGTAGAGGTGCGTGCTTTCAAACATGCTCATGAAGAGAAGGTTGCTGATTTCTTATATACTTAGATTTTTCAAAGATTTGGAGCTCCCTGATCTATCACCACAGACCAAGGACCCAAATTTGCATCTAAATTCATTGAGGCATTTACACAATTATATGAAATCAAACATAGAAAATCATCACCTTGTCACCCACAAGCAAATGGCCAGGTTGAGGTAACAAACAGGGAACTAGAACGAATCTTAACAAAAATAGTAGCTTTTTATAGGAGAAACGGGCTAGATAAATTACCTGAAGCAGTGTGGGCTTACAATACTACTTGGAAATCCACTACTAGATTCACACCTTATGAACTAGTCTTTGGTAAAAATCCTCGCTTACCTATTGAATTTGAGCTACTAACATTGCGCACAACATTGGAAATTAGAATTGAATTGTCACAGGCATAGACATATAGGATTCTGTAGCTGAATGCATTGGATGAACTTAGGTTGGACGCTCTGCACCAAACTAAAGTAATTCAGGAGCAGAGGAAGTTGTGGCATGACAGTCACATTTAGCAGAGGAAACTTCAACAAGGATATTGGGCTTTACTATTTGATTCTCTCTATGAGGACTTCCCTAGAAATTTGAGAACTAGATGGCTTGGACCTTACCAGATTGAAGAGGTATTTGACAATGGAGCAGCTCATTTATCTCCTATTGATGGGTCACAGAGAAAGTTGGTAGTGAATGGACATTACCTCAGGGTGTACCATACACCTCTGACTAAAGAGAAATTCTTGTAGTAGCTTGATAGTTTGGATACACAACAGGTGAAAGAAATTTCCTCTTCCACTTCAAAACAATCAGCATGGTCATGGATTTCAAGAAAAAGCAAAAAAATACAAAAAAATCAGAAAAAGCAAAAAACAAAAATATGAATAAAATCTGATTATGAATTCCTTCATGGGCATGATTTCAAGGAAATCATGAATTCCTTCATGGGCATAGTCAGAATCAATAAAAAAAATCAAGAAAAAAGAGAGAAAAGGAGAGGTAAAATAAAAAAAATAAAGGAAACCAAAAAAAAGAGAGAAAAATGAATAGCTTAGCAGTGAAAACCTTTCCTAAGGCACTACTGGGTTTGTATGCATGAAAACTAGTTTTCTAGCATGCATAAACTTGAAAAATAATTCTGAACCATCATTGTACAAATTCACCAATTGCACTTGTTTTGAATATTGCAGAAAATCTCAGCAGAACATCAACAAAGGTAGTCATTCTTCAAAAACTTGCATTAACTTGTTTTAATCAAGTATATATTTCTTACATTTCTTCATTGTAAATGATTGGTATATAGTATATAACAATTAATCGTTAGCATAAAATGTATCCATAAGAGTTGGCATACTTAAAACATGTTTTGAGCATGAGAATATTGATTTTTGCCTAATCTTCTGAACAAGAATGCCAAAAATAGTGCCTGCTATCTTCTTCAGATTAATTGTTGTATTGTCTTCAGATTGAAATTGTCTTTAGAATGACAACAGAATGAATGTTGCACTTTGTCTTCAAAATGAAGCTTTGTCTTTGGAATGATGATTTGTCTTTAAAATGAAGCTTTGTCTTCGGAATGATGATTTGTCTTCACAATGAAGCATCATATTTGAAATGAAGCTTTGTCTTCATAATGAAGCAGGATTTTTCTTCAGAATGCAGCAGGATTTGCCTTTGGAATGAAGTTCTGTCTTCGAAATGATGATTTGACTTCGCAATGCAGCCTGATCTTCGAAAAGAGGATTTGTCTTCGGAATGAGGATTTGACTTCGCAAAGAAGCATGATCTTCGGAATGAAGACTTGTCTTCAGAATGAAATCATAATCTTCGAAATGAGGTTTTATTTTTGCAATAGATCATAATATTTAGAAAGAGCATTCAATATAACATCTCCACGTGACATCTAAGGAAGAAAAAAATACGATCAAGTAAAAATTCTTTTGGCTGCATACGATAAATTAACATGTGTCAGTTAGGATGTGGTTTGTTTTTGCACCCATTTAGAAAGTACCAGAATCACAGGGGGACATGACCAACAACATGCCACCATTTTTTGATACTAATAAACATGCATGTAAAATTTTGCAGGTGAAACAAAAAAACTAAAAACAAGGTGAATCTAACGACAAGGACATCTACACAACCATTGATGGACATGTGTTCAGAGAAAAAATAGAAATGTGTGCCACCTTTCTTTCCAAAGACATATTTGCTAATGCAAAATGATTACGAGGTACATTACTCAGATTACGATTCATTCCGAAGAAGAAAAATAGGGTAATTGAAAACTTGGAACCAAACCCTACAAGTCTGCAAACACCAGAAACCAGAGATCCAGCAAAGGAATAGTAGCAGAAGTGAGCGATTTTTTTTTACATACCAAGATAGGAAAATGGGGCAAAAGACAAAAATGGAACCAGCGGATACCACCCACCTCCAGGAGAATCCAGAAGTGCTGCATATTTTTGAAGATGGAGGGCTTATGCCATTTTTGGATAAGTTTAATGGGTCCTCTAAAGATTTGATTGGCATGTTCACCCACACATTCAGAAATAACCGGGCACACATTAACGGCATGACTATTGAGGTAACCCCTGAATTTTTGAGTCAAATTATTTAGCTGCCATTAGAAGGTCTTCCAATTTCTAGATCTGGCAAAAATACGTTGGTGAATATAGTTAATCAATTTTTGGAAGAAAATGATAGGGAACTAGAATATTTAACACATAATAACACATGTAAGGGGATAAAAAGGGCCAGCCTGCAAGAACCCTGGGATGAAGTGGCCACATGGGTAATCAAATTTCTAACCTGTGAAGGGCAGTATGTACTGTTGTCATGGCATCATCTAAAAATTTTAAACCATCTCAGACATGGTAGGCAACAGCCAGACGTTAGGGTAAATCTTCCCCTGTATCTGCACTAGGATTTGAAAAACATGGTAAAAAAATATCAAGAAATAAAAGGGAGCCTTCGCCACCATGGTCTCATCAAACTAGTTTGCTAGAACCATTTTAGAGGAAACTCTAGGAGCTTTGATAGGTTTTACTATACCCTAAATGATGTAATTTTTGGAGATGAGGATTAGGAGGAAGAAATAGATGTTGCTGATGCTATTGTAGAAGAAGAAACAGCTACTACAGAGGCTGTTGCAGAAGAAGAAACATAAATTATTGCAAAGTTTGTTATAGAAAAAGAAACACATCTAACAGTAGCAACAGAACACCTTGCTCTAGAACCTTCAACCTCACAAGCCAAGAAACAAAAGAAAAGAGGGTCTGAAACTGGCAACATAATAGAAAAATAAAAGAAGGTCCATTTTTTTGAAGTTGTTACTGATTTGTCAGAACATGGAAGTGAATCACCTAGCCCAATAAGGGAAGAAACAAGGGAAATAGAAGCATCTAAAACTGTCCCCACAACCCCTGCTATCACTAGAAAACAAAGCAAAAAGAAGAATTTTGCCTCTGGAACTAGGAGGTCTACAAGACTCCACTTGAGGGAAATTGTAGAACAGGTCATAGAAGAAGAAGGTGGACAAAGCAGTCCAGATGTCAGAGAAATACAACCAGCCCCTGAAAACTTTCTAGAATTCCCTAAACAAATAATTGAGGAAGAGGCTAGGGAGGATAGCTTGGAGGTGGCTACAATTCAATAGGCCACAAAAATTGTAGATACAATTATAAACATTTTCATAGAGCCTCCTGAACAAGAGCAGACATCTTTTGTAGAGGAAGAGATAGTTGTTGAGCAGCCAATTGTAGAAGACTTGTCTGCATCAGATTCTGAAGTAGAAACAGAGGAGGAATACATCACAGAGCAGCTGAGAGTAGCAAGAAGTGTTGTCAAAACACAAACCAAATGGTTTGAAGAGAGAGAAAATATCATTGAGATGCAGGAAAGGAAAACTGTAGAATTACAACAGGAAGTAGCAGAATTGAGAAAAAGGCTGTCATAATCTAAAAAATAGCCAATTGTATCCATTGATGAGGATGATTTGGCTCAATTGCTTGTGGATTTATCTAGGGTATATGACTCTGTTGAGGCAGACATAGGTGCTCATTCTAAAGCAGCACCCTTTCATTTTGAAGAAATGCCTTCTCATTTTGAAGCATTACCTTCTCATTCTGAAGATGCTTCAGAATTGGCAAAGAGCATAGAAAAAGATACTGGAGATGAGTCACCAGCACAGGAACAGTCCAAGCAGCATCATAAAATTGTTCAAGTAAGTATTTCTTCTATTGATGTCATTGTATTTCAAACTATTACACCTTCAATAGAAATAGCAGATAAGGGGGTACAAGTGGAATTACTGTCTAATGACCAACCAATAGAAATAGCAGATAAGGGGGTATAGGTAGAATTTTTGACAGATGATCAACCAGTAGAAGTGGCAGAAAAGGGGGTTTAGGTAGATCTGCTACCTAGAGTTCCACCTATAGTTAGACCATCTAATACTGTGTCCCTAGAACAATACAATGTAGACATAACCAGTTGGGTGATTAGATATGAGAATCTTATCACTAAGACTAAAAATTTCAAATTGGAAGGAAAACATCTAGAAGCAAAGGAAACAAAGATTCAGGCATTAAGGGGAAGAAAGTAGAGAGGGGAGGGCTCTGGTCCCTCCCCTGCTCCCCCTCCCATGGCTCCTGGTTCCTGCCCAGTCCCTGGCTCAACCCAGGTCATCCCTCCCGGGGGGTGGTTGTTTGCAGATGATCTCCTGGTGGGAGATCCTTCTCCACTATCTGCGCCCCTCCAGGCCGACTAGGGTTTCCTTGGTTGTTTTTTCGGACTGGTGCTTCCCAGGGATCCCTGTTTGGTTGGGGATCCCTTCCATTTTTCCCTCAGGCTTCCCCCTGGGGTTTTTTGTAGGTTATTCGCATGGATCTGGTCCCCTGCGTTTCTCGGTGCGGTGGAGGTGATGGTTTAGGGTTTGGATAGCTTCCCCCTTTTTCTTGTGAATCCTCGGCGGGCTCTGTGCTTGGATGGGATTCTTGGTCCCTGCTGCTGGGATCCTCTTCTATTTTCCCGGGGCGGGTTCCTTGTGGTACAACTCTTTGGTCACTTCCTGATGGGCTGGATCCTCTCTGTGCTGGCTGTCGGCTTCCTATAGGATGGCTCTCGCTGAACGGAATGTTTTCCCGATGGGCAGCTAGTTTCTCCATAGTGCGGGATCCACCAAATCCGCCGGTTTTCCCACGAGGCGGGATCCTTTCTTTTCTGCTGGTTTCCCGGATGGCGGGATTTCCCTGTTGCTTCCCGCTATGCGGGACTGTTTGTGGTGGTTTTGACTGCTTCCCATGAGACAAGATTTTATTGTAACGGTTTTTCTTTGCTTCCTGCTGGGCGGGATCTTCTCGATGGTGGTTTTTGGCTACTCCCCACTGGGCGGGATCTCCAAAACTATTTTCTTTCTTATTTGTTTGTTTCCCGCTGAGAGGGATTGTTTCATGCTTACTTGTTACCGCTAGGCGGGATTTCTATTTTGGTGTTCAGTTTCAAGGGATTGATGCCCTAGGCCCATTTCTTATGTAATCAAGTTTTGGGATCCTTGTTAAAACCCGTTGTAAATACAAACACTACTTACCAAAAAAAAAAAGATTCAGGCATTAAAAGAAAAAGTGTCTGATTTATGTCAAATTGCTGAATTTTTAGTCCAATTCATACGGCCAGCCAGATTTTATAGTCTTATTATGAAGGAGAAATACCTTAGATGGTAGGTTGTGAGGATTAGCTCAGGTCTACCATATAAATTGGACACAACTGCAGATTTCCTGGAAGCATATTTTGACAGCCCTATAGAGCGAAAAAATCTTCTATGTGAACTGTTTTTACACAACTTCTTTATTCCATAAGAAGTATAATTTCACCCTCAAATTTATATTGGAGATGTTCAATTGAGGGCATTCATGTCCACTTTGCAGAATCAGTTTTATTGGGACCAAGAGAAAAGGTAGAATAAAGAAATTGAAACAAGAGCTAAATTTTTAGTCAGAGCAATTCAGCCAAATCACCCAATTATCACCAGACAACACTTCACCATGATGAACAGGGATGATGTAAATAGGATGTACTTGACAAACTTGAGGGACTTTGTGACCAGATTCCAAAATATCTGTAATGACAATTTTGTGCCAGCATTATCAATCTGTAGAAATATATGGGCTGAAATTTCCATGTCTTTACAGAAAAGAGAACCCATCTTCCCCATCAACTTAGAATGGTCCAGAAGAAGGGCGGAATGAGTGATACGATTGATTGAAATCATGCAACATCATTAGATAGGTCTCAGATTTAGGACTCCAACCATCATCACTCCAGTTCCATTCTACTTTGAAGAAGATGCCCAACCTGATGAACAATTTGAAGAATGGCTCAGGAACCTTCAGGAGAATAGGGGATATTATGTAGGCAAGAAGTTGTTCTATAGGTCATGAAATTTGAACATGGACATATGTGATTCCATATCCCAACAGAATGCATGAGGACATGCATTAATATATGTTGGGGGGAAAATGATGAGGCCTAGAAATGCCTCAATCATAACATGTTTTGAATAATAAAATTTCCTACAAACTCTTATTTTTAATTTGATATGCTAGTTAAGTTGATTCAATATGTTGTGTATTAACTATTTGCATAATAAATGTATTTGAAATACTATATTCTGATTTTTACAGCTTTTTGCATAAGTTTTATGTTATTTTGTTGACTTGCTAAATGAGATATGCTTAGGTTGATAGCAGCATTTCACTAATCATGTTTTGATATGTCTCAAATATTTATTTTACCTAAATCTGGCAACAGTGCAAGCAAACTGTTAATGTGCAACAAAAATTGGTTTTTCCCATGAAAATTCTAGCCAGCTGCCAATGAATGGCAAGGCATGGAAATCACATATGGAAAGAGATGAATACCATTGGAATATGATCCTGAGAGATAAAACACCTGAGAAATGTAGAGGAAATCATTTAAAGGGCACACATTTGTTCATTTTGAAGTCTCTTCGGAATGAACAGATATCTTTAGAATGAGAAAACACAGTGTCTTTGAAATGAGCGGATCTTCGGAATGAGAATTGCAGTCTCTTCGAAATGATCCACTTATTTTCGGAATGAAAAAAGAATGTGCTTTTTGACTTGTTGATCAATTTTTGATGTTGGAAAAATGGAAATAAATATTGAAAAGGGTAAGGGAAAATATATCCCATCTGACTTTGTCATCCTTGCCGACCAAAGCCACCATTTATGGAAAGATCAAGTTTGATCTTCTTCTAGGATAAAACCAGGAATTGTTGCAGCATAATAGGATTAGATCTTTTGAGATATTCTTAGTTTGTCAGTAGATATTAGGACATATATAAATATGGCTCCAATTCAAATTGATCTAGTAGAATATAGAGAAAGTAGAGAGTAGAGAAGTATAGGAGAAAATAGGCAATAATCAGAAAAGTTACTGTTACAATTCTGTAACAGGTTTTCAGTAGAATTATTGTAATCATGTTCTTGAATCAATAAAGTGTATTATTTCTATTCATATTATTGTAAATGAGTATGAGTAAGATCTAGATATAGAGAGAGACTCATACCTTCTTCTGGACAAGGAGGCTGGCAACTTCCAGACCTAGGAGGAGGACTAATAGCAGGTTTTTATTCTAATTTTGCTGCAGTAGAATGAGTTGTAGAACTTGTCATTCCATTTCTTTGTAAACAAATTATAGTATTTGCAATCTTAGATTACTTTATGTTTATATTAATCTTGTTATTAATGATTTGGTTGTAATCTCCACTTTCAGCAAAGCTTTCAATTTATTGTAGACTGTCATTTCCAGAATTTACTATTTTCTGTAATTTCTTGCATTTTGTGTGTTGTTGTCAATCCCTGCATAGAATATTGACAACCTTCTATTATAGAGCCTTGAAAGGGTTTCATTTACATGCTATAATTAGGTTTCCATTGTTGCAAAAGTAAATAGATTTCCTTTATGCAATTATAATCAGACTTCTAATTCTGCAACTGTTATTTTTGCAACATAATTAGTTCTCATTCTACAATTGTAATTAGGATTTCATTTTTGTAGTTAATGATTAGTTTCCATTTCTACAACTATATTAAGGTTTAATTTATCCAATTTAGAGATAGGAATGTCCTAAATCCCCCACACAATCAGTTTCACTAATAAGACCTGTTGCTCTAGATTAACTTAAGTTATAACCCTGTTCACCCCTTCTTTTGCAGATAGCCTTGTACACTGCCCTGGATTGACAAATTCATTGAGAATTAATGATGTGTTTAACGACTACGTATCAAGCTTGTCTAATCGGGCCTATCATGTAGTGTCATCATCGATGAACTCTTGCATTGATATGCATAGGGAGGGTATTTCCAACTCGAGAGGCATGACTACCTAGGAACCATACACTAGCAAAAATGGAGTTGCCCCAATGGGCGTCCGAATGCTAGTGTGATAAGCCCATAGGGCAAGTGGTATTTGGATGTGCCAATCCTTATGATTATTTGTGACCATATTTTTAAGGATGGCAACTAGCATTTTGTTTGACACCTCTACTTGCCCATTTGCCTATGGATAATAAGGTGTCAAAAAACTGTGCTGAATTTTGTACTTTGTTGTCAAAGCACACACATATTTGTTCTTAAATGATGTCCCATTATCCGAGATGATCTTGGATGGAATACCAAAATGACATATGATGTTATGTAAAATAAACTCCACAATGCAAGGCCCCATCATAGAGGTAAGTGGAATTGCTTCCACCCACTTAGTGAAGTACTCTATGGCCATTATGATAAACATGTGTCGACCTAACGACATGGGGGAGATATTTTTGATGAGATCTAAGCCCTACTACGAAAATGGCCAAGCCGATTGGATCGACTGCAAGGCCTGAGAAGTTATGTGTGTCAAGTTAGCATCATGTTGACACTTTACACACTTCTGCACATGTGTGCAACAATCTCACTCTAAATATGGCCAATAGTAGCCCATGCAAAGAATGTGCTTGGCAATGGCCATACCGCTGAAGTGGCCACTGCATGTACCATCATGCACTTGGATGATCACCCAAGTGGACTCCTACTGGTCCAAGCAACGGAGGAGGATCCCTTTGTAGCTTCGATGGTACAAAATGTCTCCTAACAAGACATGTTTTGCTACTTTCTATTTGAATGATCTTTTTGCGGCGTGCGACAATCCAAGTGGGAGGCTACCTAACTTGAGATAGTATCTTATGGGTGTGTACCAATCCTACTGATCAAAAACCTCGATGGTATGAAAAATCGATCCCTCTTGAATTTCATCCCTAGCAAAAGCTGAGAGGGAAAGAACTTGTAGAAATAGTGTTGTGTTGCTATTAAGAGGGGTTGGGGAGAACAAAGATGCCCAGTTGGCATGATTCAAACTATTATGTATTCGAGAGAACCTATCCTGAGATGGTTCAATATGGATCAGGTGGATTCCTGGTGTTATGTCAGATCTGGCATGCTCCATAACGGATTGCGATAACATTTTGACTTGAATGGTTATCATCTCACCAGAAAGGTCTTGCAGGATTAGTGACCCCAAGGAGGCCATAGTGTCTGCAAAATGATTCGATGATCGATGGAGTGTCTTGATGTCATACCATTCAATATTTGCCAAGAATTTATCCACAAGGGCTTTTAGGCCTACAGACTAGGCATTTGCATTGGAATACCCCTTTCACTTGGTTGACAATTAATAGTGAATCACCAAAGATATTCAAGCGTTTGATGTTCATGGTGATGGTTGTCTGAATACCTATGAGCAAGGCTTCATATTCAGCATTGTTATTTGTGCATGGGAAATCAAGTTTAAATGATAAAGGCATTGGAGCCCCTTGTGGTGTGAAAAATACAATTCCCATGCCACCCCCTTGCTCACATTTAGAACCATCAAAAAATAAGGTTATGTCGCCTGTGACTCAGGCTCATCAGAATCTGGCAATTCTGAGACATGGAAAACCCCATCATCAGGTAGCTCTATAGTCAGAGGCTGATCATCTTTGAGAGGAACCTCTGCTAGTTGATCGGCAATGACTTGACCTTTGATGGACTTTTATCCAATGAATTCGATGTCAAACTTCATCAACAACATGATCCATTTTTTTGTGCAACTACTATGATAAGTACGACTCATCATGTATCGCAATGGATTCTCCTTAGACACCACATATGTCGTATTGCTCAGCATGTAATGGCATAGCTTTTTAGTGGCAAATACCACTGCCAAGAATAACTTCTCAATTTATGCATAGTTAAGTTCATAACTGACCAGGGTGCGACTAAGATAATAATTAGCCTATTCTTTATGTAATTCATTTTTCTGGGCTAACATGGCACCCAGTGCCACCTCAGTAGCTAATATGTATAAGTAGAATGGCACTCCTGGTCTAGGTGGTGCCAATATTGGCAGCAAAGCCAAGTATTATTTGATGTCATCGAAGGTGTACTGACACTCGTCATCCCAATGTAATGCTACCCCCTTGTGTAATAATTTATTCATGGGTCAAAACTTGTTAGATAACTGTGCTATGAAGCACTTGATCGACATGACCTTACCCTACAAGATTCTGAGCTACCTGATGGTGGTTGGGGGAAGCATTTCAAGGATTTCCTTGAATTTATTTGGATCTACCTCGATGCCTCATTTTGAGACTATGAAACCCAAGAGTTTTCTATATGTGATGCCAAATATGCACTTCTTGGGGTTTAGCCTAACCTTGTGTTTGATGAGGTGATCAAGGATCTTGCGTAATTAATCGAGATGATTTTGGCACAAAATATATTTGGCCAACAAATCATCCATATAATCTTCCAAAATTTTATGCATGTGATCATGGGAGGTGTATGTCATAGCGCGTTGGTAAGTGGTGCCAGCATTTTTAAGGCCAAAGGGCATGACCTTATAACAAAATGTCCCCCAAGACATCATGAATGCCATTTTTAGTTGATCATCGGGATTGATACAAATCTAGTTGTATCTCGAGAAACCATCCATGAGGGAAAGCATTTCGTGGCCTGTTGTAGTGTCTACCAATGTGTCGATGCTAGGCAAGGAGAAATTGTCCTTAGGACTCACTCTATTTAAGTCTCAAAAATCAATGCATATGTGAATCCTCCCATCAAGTTTTTTGATGGGTACCATGTTGGACAGCCATGGTGGGTAATCCACGTAGATGACAAACTATGCATCCAATAGCTTTTGTAGCTCATATTTGACCATTAAGGCCACTTTTGGGTGCATCTTACATAGATTTTTCTTGATTGACTTGACTGTCAAATCAAGCATCAGATTATGCATGACTAGCTATGGGTCTAGCCCTAGCATGTCTTTGTAGGACCATGCAAAAACCTCCTTCTTCTCTTTAATAAGGGCAATATAATTGGCTTGCTCTTCGAGGGATACACTTACCCCTAACTTGATGATTTGCAGATTCATTGGATCAGAACCGATGTCTACGTCAATCGCCTCTTCGACTGACATGTGGGATCTGTCCTCTAACTGGTGTGGAGTTGGGATAATTTGGATATCATTTGTTGAGTTTAGATCTATGTTGGGAATGTCATGTTCCTCTTCAGCATGGAATATATCCTGAGTCTATCCTGGGGTGAAATGAAACATCTCATCACAAGGCTAGTACTCTGATGGGGATGGTGGTGATTTAGCGCAATCCCAGTCTATGACATCTAGGTATAGATACAATGGTCATGTTGGATCGGCTAGATTGTAGATGGGGCGGTTAGATCACTGGAGATCATGTTGATGGAATGAATTTGGTCTTCATTTTTGTGCGAGTGTTGATTCAGAAATCCTTGGTGATCCTTATGCCCCGGATATGGCTCTGTGGGTACTGGCACAAAAGGATCAGCCCTACATGTGGATAGAAGGATAGGGTCTACCCTTAGCACTAGTGGCCCTATAGTATCTCTAGGTGGGAGGTGCTCTCTGTATGCCAAAAGTGGTGGATGAAGCACTTGGTTTAGTTGTACTTGGTTCAAATGCCACCTATGCCTTGGTCCCATATTCAGATGCTTGAACATACCATTAATGTCTATGGGGTATTCTTGTTGCCTCATATGGTTGAGATATGCCATCTCAATCTACTCCTCATAGTCGCTATCAGATATCCATAGGACTTCATTGGCTCTGAAAATTATGTGCCCCTGTGGTTGGTATAGCCTCCCACTAGGTATTTCTTGATCACTTGGCATTATGGCTGGCATGGGAGGTTCATTTTGTTTGAGCATGTTGATTTGGCCCCTTATGGTTTGTTCCACTCTCTGTGAGAGGGATGTATTATCTGGAGGTGGAAATTGCCTGATTGGAACATTAAAGGGGAACATTGCCATGAAGTCCTCCTGATAATTGTTGATGGGCGTCACCTATGAGTGATTGCTATCAGACTCAAACGGGTCCCAAGGTGCTACCTCATAATCTAACTCATTCCAAAGAGCTCCCTTGATTCTGTTCATATCCCTCTTGGAGGTCATTTCTTGAAATTTCCCCTTCCTCGATCCAAGGGGAGGGGCTGTCGAGGTCAACAAGGTTTGTTGTTACCAATGGGAAATAATTCCCCAATGTGTATGTAGTGTTGGGATTGGCATATGGATCTTGTGCCAACCCATCCCTATTTCCTAGACCTAAGCCTTGCATGGTTTCTACCAAGATATCAAGGGGCAAAGGGTGGTTGAACCCTATGCTTGATTTGTTGTATGGCATCTGGTATCTTGGTTGAAAAAGAACACACATTCCTTGTTCATATCTGCCCAATATATATCCATGCAAATTACCTTGGTTAAGGTATTTTAGGGTGAATTATGTGTTGGTAGATAGTCAAAATTCTTAGAAAATGGCTCTTCGTCCTCTTCCTCTTGTAGGTAGGGTTCAATGCCATTGTCGAGGACCCCATATACAAAGTTGGTATGATTTGGCGGGTAACCTAAAGGGACGAAAGTGCCGATGGGGAGGCAAGGTATCCCTAAGTCTTGCATGGATTTGAGCATGGGTGTTACCACAATATTCCACACTAGGTACTCTCCTAGTCCCGTATTTGCCATTTAAATGGTAATAATTGGTGATTGAGGGGGAGGGAATGGGAGTTCTCCCTGAGTCCACTCCATGTTGGGTGAATCAGGTGTCTCAACTTCCATTCGGATGGGTACCTCCTTGATAGATATGGTTGATACTAATAGTGGTGCCTCCTCTAGGGGCTTCTTCCCATTGTCCTTCGATGTGGCCACCATAGGTGGCATTGTTGGTGAAGGAACATACGACGAAGATGGGCCAGGTCGATTAATTGAGGGACTCAACAGCAAAGATGTAGGCAAAATTGGACCCTAAGTGGACGGATTCAATTGAAATTCCAAATGTGTCGATGGGAGGGTCAATTGTGGCATCAGCTACATCGCATTGCAAAACTTAATGGCTCTAAGTCTACTGGAACTACATGTACTTGCCCTTTGTATGTGTATTTGAGGCATTGATGGGCTATCAAAGGGACACACTTCATGTCCCTGATCCAAGGCTGACCTAGCAAGATATTGTAGGCCATCTCACCCTCAAGGATGTGACACAACGTAGGAATGGTCTTTTGTCCTACTTGGATAGGCATTACAATTGTACCAACCGTTGAGCATAATGCATCGTTGAATGCTCGAAGAGTATAGGTGGATGCCACAATGTGGGAAGCTAGAAACTTAAGATGTTTTAATACCACTATCATGATTATGTTTTTGGATGAGCTAGTGTCTACCAACCCTCTTGAATAGAATCTTGTTGACCCGTGTGATGATGTGTAGGGGTGGATCCATCATATCACCAGTTACTAATTTTAGTTCGTCTTCCTTGAAGGTTATGACCGGTTCTGTGTATTGGCTCACATGTCTCACAAAGTTGTTGGGGTTTGTGGGTCTAGATCTCAATGGATTTGAGTATCTCCATCAGAGCTTCCCGATGGGGTGGTGATTGTTGGATGAGCTCATAAAAGGAGAGCCTAGATGACATGGTCCTTAAACTCTGAGTAAGCTTAGTCAAAATCGTGGCCACTGGTCTAGGCAGGGGAGGTTGTGTAGGGTGTTGTGGGGGTTATGACATTGATGGAACATTTCCTATAGCTAGAGTGGGTGCAGCCGTGTTTGGGTATCTTTTGTTCTGTGTCACAATGCTTATCATCCCTACATATCCCTACATGGGGTAGTCTTGTGTTACCTCATTCACTTGTAAATTCTTTGTCTGTGCATCATGGGTAGGCAGGGGGTCTTTGAAGACTTCCATCTATTGGTTTCTCAGTGCTACGGGATTATCTACCATAAACATTTTGTTGTCTATCAAGTCTTGCACTAAGTTTTTGAATTTCCAACAAGATTAGATGTCATGTCCTTTCTATCGATGAAATCTACAATACAAGTCTTCCCTATAGCCCTTGGGTTTTTGCACATTGGGGTCTATGGGTCGACTTTCTGGCAAGTTTATTAGGATTTCCACGAACAGGCAGTCAAACAAGGAGTCTCTAGACTCCGTGAATTGTGTGAATTGTCTCTTAGGGCGATGCTGCTGATTTTGCTCTTGTTTATGATTTTCCTTTTCATAGTTAGCAAGAGGAACTTCCTGATAATTAGCCTTTGGGGGCTATGTCATTTGTGCAGGCAGTGGTATATTTATGGCAACCTAATTGACCACGATGGGTTTCAATTGTGTGGGCCCAATTTTGGCATTTTTGGTCCACTCTTTCTTGCGTGGCTTGGCAATCTTGTCATCTTGTATTTTGATCTCCTCAATTATCCGGGCTTGTGCCAGGGCTTATTCTAGGGTGGCATATTGTTGTAGCTACAATAGCATGGAGATTGACCTTATGCAACTCTTTGAAAACATCTAAGTCATGTCGGCCATGGGAGGGAGGTAAGGTAGATTTGAAAGCAATGTCCTCCATAGATTCCCATAAGTGGCTATGGTTTCATCATCATACTACTTAAGGCCAAATAGGTCAATTAAGGATACCTTCTTCTTGGTGTTGAAGGCAAAATGTTCAAGAAACACGTCCATTAGCTGGTCTAGATTTTTGATGTTATGCTTCAGTAATTGGGTAAACCAGTCTGAGGTAGGACCTGCGAATGTGGTTATAAACATTCTCAGAAGTAATGCATCATTGTCTTGAATGCCAAAGCATTGACTCAAGAACCTTGTTACGTGCTCTTGGGCATCCTCATCCCCTTTGAAAATCACCAACTGAGGCATTTTGAAGTGGTCAGGGTATGGGGCTATTGGAACTGAAGGATTATGGGGCTATTGGAACTGAAGGATGCATAGGGTGACTGCGGAGCTGGCGTAAGGTGGGCTTTTGGGGCCCTAAAGTCTTGGTCTCCACAAACTCTAAGTGTTCTAACTGCACTTTGTATGCATCAGAGGAATTGATTTCCTCTTATTTGGTTTGTTCCTATTGCGAATTGTGAGGAACTTGAGGCCTATGGAGGGGTAGCCGGGTAGTGCCCCCCCAGCCTTGGTAGGGTGTTTCGACCCACTCTTCTTCTTGCTCAAATTCCTCATAGGATTTTTGAGGAGTTTTTGGATGTGTCCTATAAACATGGACGGGTGCCCTCAGAAGATGCTCGTCATTGGTTCTAGGGGTGGCCTCCCGCTCAAGTCTAGGAGGTCTTGCAGGTAACACTTGATAAGGTCGTGGAGACCTGTCTCACACTAAGGGGTTGTGCCTCTCATAATTTTTTATCCTATGCATGCAATGGGTTAGAATCCTCTCATGCATAATGTTATGGAGCAACTCATCTGTCTGGAACTGAATGCGCTCTTTGTTAATATGATACAGTTGCTCTAACTGCTACTGATATTGCCTAAGCTATGTAATTTGTGCTTGGTGGGCGGTATGTTTGGCAAAGGCAAAGTCAATTTGTTCTGTCGTCTTAGGTCTAGGAGGCCTAGATGCCTCCCCTACATATCTATCTCATTCATGGTGATCCAATATCTCTATAGGTCACTTTCCTCTATTGAGGTTAGTAGCATTCACCCGAGGCTCTGGCCTCAATAGGTGATCTTTATAATTAGTAGGTGTGGGGGCACATTACTCCTGCACAGTATATTGCTCTTGAGGAATATACTAGTTTTCCTCATGCTCCCTTTCGTACATGTGAAAGGGATGGGCAGAGTTGGCTTGCCCTATTTGAATAACCTTGTGCTCTAGATTTGGCCTATTAGTTCTAACCATAATGATGGGTAGAGGAGGAATGATATAATCATGTGGTCCCTCCTTATGAACCCTATGTTGCTCTAGCACTGCATCAGGTAGTGGGCACTCATAATGAGTGTCTAAGGGGACCTTCCCATGTATGTACTCCTCTTGAGAGGGTATGTGTTGAATAGGAGTTCCCCTCAAAGGGGTGCCTCTATAGTCCTTTTCTATAGTGGCATAGTGTGGACTATGTTGTGGTTCAAGCCGCAAAGGTGGTATAACCAAGTCCTTGGGGCTATAACGGAGGTAACTTGTGCCTCCTTGTACACTTTCTGCAACCTCTGCCCATGATTGGTCTTGGCTACGGGTATACACCATGGTGATGGTCTTTCTAGAAATATATGTGTATTTTTATCTCCTTTACAATTATTTATGCTATACCAAATGAAAGATGACCACACAAGCAAATAAATGATTATCTTGTTTACATATTAGATGTGTTCCCTAAATCTGGTTCAGTGTGTTTGATTTTTTTTATGTAAACCTTGTAAAAGGAAACTTTGTTATACATGCAAAATAAGGGCTCTTGTATCTCTAAAATGGTCACCCCTTCAATATACCATTGCCAGGCCATTATACTGAACCTCTCAATATACCCACCCTTACGTGAGGGAAACTATTGGTACGCGAGAGCAGAATAGTATGTGGAACATAGGCAATATGGAAGGGGGATCGCTCTATTTTTGACACCTACCAAAGAAGAATTATCCTCATGCACAGGGAATCACCCCTGTTACACTTTTTTAGCTTTCATCAGGATTTACGTCTAGCAACAGTCATGATCAGGGTAAATGTATACAAAAATTCAAGCCAAGGTGGTGATAAAATTCACCGTTGGTCTTGATCAAGTGTTGGGGTATTAAGACCAACTCCTTGATGTTAATTTTCTTAGGTGGCATGCGTGTGGTTCCTTTTAATCATGTAAAGAAATAAAACATATAGCAAAAGATGATTTTCACTAATGCAATGCTTTAAAGTATGTTTTATCTTTCAGAAACAATTAGCAGCAAGAAGAAAATCACAAAACCTACCTAGAACTAACACCTACGATGAGGACTTGCCATTGGTGCAAGTATCATGCAAGCAAACCAGAGAAGAATGCATCCCTAATTAGGTTCCTTCCATTTAAGTTACTCTATGTTTTTATTTTTATTTTTCTTTTTTTATTGCAAGAAAGCAAAGAAAACATAAATCTGCAAAAACAAAAAATAGAAAAACACAGGGGATGTTCAGAAGGCCTACCTCTTCTCTGTCTAAACCAGATGCCTCTAATTTTTTGCTCAGAAAATGCATAGAACTCTAATAGTCTCGAGGTGGGATGAATAGCAGGTTTGTATTCATCATAGGGTTGGACGAATACATATTCGTCCTAGGGTGGCACAAATTCTAGGTTTGTATTCGTCACAGGGTGGCATGAGTATCAGTCTAGCGCCCGAATGAGTAACACTTGCAAAGAAACCACAAAATTTGGATAACAAAAACTTTATATTAATAGCAAGGGACAACGTCCCACCATGATCACCACTGAAATCCGAACGCGGGGTGACGGCATGCCAGATTATTGATGCAACAAAATTGATATAAAAATGCTAAATCCTACGAATGCAAGAAAGCAATGCATGAAGGAAATGACGCATGGATGAGATGTTAGAAAACAAAGAAAAGTGGGGCATCTTTTATTAATGTTGCTTTAAATCTAGTTACAATACATCCTCCCCCTCTAGGGCTCAGAACATTTGACACAGTTCATTACATCAACGGATGGTACGCTTCCAGTGTCTTCTACGTGCCTCACATTCGAAATGGGTAGGCCAAAGATTGTCATTGCTTATGTCCATGTGTTCATCATTCCTTGCTACACCTCCAGTGTTCCTGGAAGCTATATCCTACACACAGAGAAACAACAAACAGTTAATAGCATATGCAGGTAGAGGGAAAACATGCAATCCCTAGGGCCTCAGACTAATGAATACATAAAATAGCAAAATGATGGTCATAACATGTCATAATGAATTCAAACTTTGACATAAGCATAGATATATCATTAGAGACACATTTCATAAGGAAAATTCAAGAAATCGTGCATGGATTGCTAATCTCTCTGGGGTGGGACGATTAGGACTATCACAAAACATGCAAAATCAACCTTGCAAATATTCTATCCATAGGCCTCCAAAACTCCTACAAACTTGGTGTTAGGCTAAAAGGGGTATTTTGGGATGACCTAGAAGGTTAGATTTGGCATATTCTACCTAGATTGTCTTGTATCCGAAAGCATTCCCTGTATGTTAGTAAACGCATAAAATGATAAAAACATAGTCAAATCAAGTCAGAATAACATGAAACTTGAATAGTAGCATAAGTAAAACAACTAGAAAATAATTCAAAAATAACACTAAAGAAATCATTCACATATTTCTCATCACTCTGGGGTGGGACGATTAGGACTGCAGTAGTGCGGGGGGCACCCAGTGGTAGGACGCCCGCCATTTGGGACCTGGTTTTGACACCAATCTAGGTGGGATGGGTCCAAAACCTCCTAGGAGGTTGTGTCGACAAGTTTGGCGTGGGATTGTGGCTGATTTCTTGGGTTTTGGGTCAAAATTATGTTCTTAGTGTTCACCCGATAACCTCTCTTCTGAAAGAGAAATTAGGGATGTAAGAAGCACAAAGGGGAATGAGTATAATTTGGCAGCACTCCATTGCTCCAAATGCTCTAGCTCTATTATTTTTTGGGGTGAGGAGGCTCACCATTTTATATACCTTAGGGGTCTCCTTTAAATGTGCATTCGAGGGTTCCACTTGGCTCACCATGCCTTTCTTGGGGGAGAGAATATTCCTCCCTGATTTAGGGCCTCCATGATCAAGGCATGCTTGACTAAAGTCCCTCTCTCAGATTTGAAACCGTTCCTCGCAATTGCATGCAATGAAGGTGAAGTTGAGTGGTGGATCTGTCAAGGCTTGACTTTTTCCAGTCAAACCTGCTAATCGTCCCACCCTGGGATGATTGCTGCTAATCATCCCGGGGTGGGACGAATAGAGAACAAAGTGCTTTAAATGTTCCAAATTGACCTCTGACCTTCCAAAACTGATTTGTGAGTGGTTAGGACCACTTTTTAACCTCTAGAGGCTGCCCTAGGGGGTATGTATGCCAACTCGATTAGTGCTTGTAGCCACATAATCGGGTTGGTGCTTTTTTTGTGTCTACACACCCCATAAGGGATTGGTGCAAACTTGAAAATGCTAAAGAAAGAAAAGGTAAAACAAAAGGGGAAAAGGGGATCAAACTTGTACTTAACAATTTTGAGTGGCTTCCTAAGGATCTAATGAGAATGACTCATTTTTATGGGTCAATTTTCCATGTCTACATCCATAAATAATTGGCTTCAAATAGTTCTTAAAGCCCCTATTGGTCAATTTATAGTATTACAAACATCTATGCTCCTAAAATCCTATATAAATAAGAATTTATGTTGGAAGGTTTTGCTTAACATGTATTCTCACTCCAAGTATAAAAATTAGGTAATTGGAGGAGATCTCAATCTAGTTTTGAAATCCATAAAAAAAATGGAGGGTCTACATAAGAGACCCAAATAGAGAGCTAGTAGAAGATCTCATGCAACAACACAACTTAATGGATGTACAATTTACAAGGGGAAAAGATTCAAATGAAATTTTATTGTAAAAATATTAATCAATTTCTCATTGTCCTATTAGCTAATAGAAGTAAAATCTCTCAATAAATTTTGTGTAATGGTTATTATGGTCAAATATCAATTATTTTGGGTTCGAGCAAAAAGCCAATTAGGGCCCCCTCCCTTTCAAATATAACAATATTTGGTCTATGGAGGCTAACTTTAAAGAGTTAGTTTAGCAATAATGTGAATTCAATAATGAAAATAGAAGTTATGCCCAAAGGTGGGTCAAAAAGATAAAAATATTAAAGCAGCAAATCAAAATTTAGATGAAAAAGAAATCCAAGGACACACTCTACTCCATACTAAAAGTAAAATTGGATGAAGTTCAATTCACAATGGAAAATAGAGGAGGAGAGGAGATTTTAATACAATAACAACAAGATCTCATAACCCAAATATTGAAATTAGAAAGAGAAGAAGAAAATAAATGGCATATAAAATCTAGAATGATATGGCTTAAGGAAGGTGACAAAAACACCAATTTATTTCACAAAAAATTGTAGTAAATGAATATGTAAAAAATTATATTGAACTTAAATATGGAAGATGGGATAATATCAAGTGATGTGCAACAAATCAAAAAATAAATTTTAAACTGCTTCAAAAATTTATTGAGCAAAGATGGAGAAATTAATGCATTCTATCAGTAAGTACTTTTAAATCTTATTCCCTACTCTTTGAAGTAAGAGAAAAATGAACATCTGATTCAAGTTATCACCATTGAGGATCTTAAAGAAGTGGTATTTTCTATGCAATGTGAATCACCAAGACATGGTGGATTCTATAGATTCAAATTCTAATGTACACATGGGGGGACTCACTGGGACCCCTACTTCCCCACAAGGGGCCTCTTTCCAGAGGATGCCTTGAAGATTGACCTTCATGTGAGTAGGCTTTACCTCAAGTCTATAATTTTTTTTGTGTTTATATTCAAGATTGTGCAGTATTTTATAGGTTAATACAAAAAAAAATTATCTTTTTCTCTCTAACTAATCCTTTTCACGATAAAATTTAATTAAAGGAAAAACCACCTATTATTGTATGCTAAATGCAACCAAACAATAAAGCAAGAAAATAATTTTGTCTAACCTAATATGTGTTTTGAATTTGAATAATGAACTATGCTAAAGGAGATTTTATTTTTCCAAGGAAAATAAAGGGATTATGCATTAATCAAATTAGCCTTATATTTAGGTAAATGACTTTGATTTCTTGCCTATTTGTGTTTTGTAAAAAAATATATATATATTTGGTAGAAGAAGGGGTTTTTAAAGGGTTCCAAAACCTTTTACATCAAACAACCAAAATATACCTAATACATAAACATAAAACAAACACTAAAAAGATCTACAAGGATCCAAACAATAAAAAGCAGTCCTAACTAAGGAGAAGCATAGCCAAGAAATTTTAATACAACATGCACAATGGATAGTCCCCATGAGGGAGGAATATCCAAGAATAACATTTGAATCTTAGAGAGTATTAGGTATGAAAATATTAGCAATAATATAGATCATCAAATATTAAATACAATGTGCACAACTAAATATAGCTGACTTAACAAGATTACTAACCAATCCCCTTTATGGCTCAACAAAGAAATATTTGGAGCCAATCTAGAAAATATGCTAAAAATAATATCTTCATTAAATAGATATATTTAATGAATAACTAACCTAGGATAGAAAATAATGTAAGAATAACAATCTACCCTAACATCCCCCCTTATTAAATTATTTTGAAATACAAAGAGTATTGCGAAAATATTCAAATTTGACACATGCAAGTGCCTTAGTGAATATATCTACAACCTATTCATCGATAAGAATGTACTAGAGCTATATATTGTATTTTGGAACTTCATCATGAATGAAATGACATTGAGTGTCAATGTGTTTGGTGCATTCATGATGTACTGGATTCTTGACTAGGTTCAAAACACCTCGGTTGTCACAAAAAAAGTGAATTAGAAGTTTCTTGGGAAGGCCCATACTTGCTAAAATACAACTTAACCATATCACCTCACACACTACTCCATGTGCTTCATGACATTGTACCTTTGTAGATGATAAAGCAACCACCTATTGCTTCTTGTTGTGCCAAGAGACAGGAAAGATGGAAAATGTAGCCTAATGTTGATTTTCAATTGTCTATAGATCTAGCATAGTCAGAGTTCGTGTATCCTTGCAAGAAGAACTTATCATTCCTCTTCTACTCTAGTACATACTAAATAGTACCATGAATATAGTGAAGAACTCATTTTGTTGCTTTCCAATAGTTAACCTTAGGTTCCTGCATGAACCTCAAAATATAATTCATAGCAAAACTGATATCTAGCCTAGTGTTGGTCAGATATTTGAGACTCCCAATCAACTTGTGATAGAGAGTATTATCTACCTATGGAGAATCATCATATCATGGTAACTATAGCCTAGTTTCCAAAGGATTTGCTTTAGGATTGCAATCAATCATGTGATATTTCTCTATCAATGTCTTGGCATATTTCATCTATGTCACCCTGAGGTGATTCTTTTTATGTTGCACTTCTAAACCAAGATAATAGTGGAGAAGTCCTAGATATGTCAATTCAAATGACTCTTTCTCATCTTTCACTACAACAATCATATTATTTAAACTGCCAATGATAATTATATTATCTACATAGAGTACAAGTATCACTATTTTAGAACCAATATTCTTAAAATATATATTTGCATCCAAAGGACTTCTCTTAAATCCATGCTACAGTAGATGATTGTCTATATTTATATACCATGCTCGAGGGGCTTGTTTCAACCCATATAAGGATTTAACCAATTTTTAAACCTTTTTCTCTTGGCCTTCCATAGTAAATACTGAAAGCACAAGGATACGAAATCCCATAGGCATACCGGTTGTGGTGCAAACAAAAGCATATGAAACGCTAAGTCCTACAAATGAACAAAGGACTAAAGTGCATGAAAAATGGAAAACAAACGAACTGAAACGAGATATAAAGAAAATGTAAAGTGCAGCCCTTATTTTTATTAATTTTTCTTTGATACCAGGTTACAATATGTCTCCTTCATTTTTAGGAGCTAGGAGCATTAGATATAGTTTTGTTACACCACGGATGGTACGCTTCCCTTCGGGATCTTCCGTGTGCCCACATTTGAAATGGGTAGGCCAAACATCATTGTCACTTGCATGAATGCATCTATAGTTCCTTTCTGCCCCTCTAGTGTCGAGATCCTATGTTCAAAGAAATAGCAAACGATTAATAGCACCTACGGATGGAGGGAAATATGCAATCCCCAAGGCCTTCGGTTAATGCATGCATGAAATAATTAAAATGGTAATCAAAACATGTCAGAATAATATTAAATTTGGATAGAAGCATGAAAACACTATCAGGAACACACTATAAAAGGAACAGTCAATAAATCTACTGTATATTTCTAATCACTCTGGGGTGGGACGATTAGGACTGTCATAAAATGTCAAACAGCAACCTCCTAAATGTCCCATCCAAAGGCCTCCAAAACACCTATAAATTTGGGGTTAGGCAAAATAGGGCATTTTGAGATGACCCAAAAGGTCAGATTCTATAGATTCAGCCCCGATCACCCTGTATCCGAAGATGCTCCCTGTATGTTAGTGAAGGCAAAAAACAATGAAAACATAGTTAAAACTCATCAGAATGGCATGAAATTTGAATGGCAGCATATGTGAATGACATAAAATAAATTTCAAAAGAAATAGTAGAGAAATCTGCTACAAATTTCTAATCGCTCTGGGGTGGGGCGATTAGGACTACAGTAGTGCAGAGGGCACTCAGGGGCAGGACGCCCACCATTTGGGGCTAGGTTTCAACACAAATCCACTTGGGATGGGTCCAAAACCTCCTAGGGGGTTGTGTCAACAAATTGGATGGGGTATTGTGGCCAAATGTTTGGGTTCTAGGTCCGGATTGTGCTTCCAATGTTCACCCAATAACCTTCCTTCCAAAATAGAGATCAAGATGTAAGAAGCACAAATGAGGGGTGAGGATGTAATTCGGCATCACTCATTTGCTCCAAATGCTCCTACTCTATTATTATTTTTGGGTGAGAAGACTCACCATTTTATAGACTTGAGGTTCTCTTGTGAATGAGCATGCAGAGGCACCACTTGGCCATCATGCCTTGTCAGGGGGGAGAAGATTCCTCCCTGATTAAGGGTTCCATGACTGCCTCTATGACTACCTCTTTGAGCTCAAAAATGCTTACTCATACTCCCATGCATTGAAGGTGGAGTTGAGTGGCAGATCTAAGCTACCATTTATCAAGGTTTGACCTTTTGCCCGTCAAACCTGCTATTCACCCCACCCTAGAGCGAATGCTGCTAATCATCCTGGGGTGGGATGAATGCCAGTTTGTAATCGTCCCAGGGTGGAACGAGTAGGGAGTAGAGTTCCTGAAAGGTGCCAAATTGACCTCTGACATTCCAAAACTATTGTGGGAGTGGTTAGGACCACTGTTTAACCTCTGGGGGCTGCCCTAGGGGCTATGTATGTTAATTCAATCAGTGTTTGTCATCACATAATCAGATTTGTGTTGTTTTTGTGTCTACAGATGCCCCTTTTTGGGATGCATTGTGCGTGGTGTAGTGCTGAGCAAAAATAGATAACAAAAGCACTAATTATTAGGGTTTCTCAGTAATCTAACCAACTTTTGATTTCCTAAGTATAGAAAGGGCACGTATTTTTGAATCCTTGCTTTTGATGAGCTAAGGAGCTTAATTCAAGTGTTAACCTTTTTTGGTGAGGTGTTACTTGATCTTGGACATTGTTCAGTCATGAATAGGCAAAGGATGCAACATTTTGTCTATGGGAACCTTGAGTTCATGATTCTAGAATGCCAAGTCTTTTATTAGCTTGTGATAATTGCTTGTTTGTTTTCCCAAGTAGGAGCGTGATTGTCTTTGTCAATGATTCTTTGAATGTATGACATTTCCTTGATTGGGTGTGTATTTGTTGGTTGGTTACTAAGTGTGACTACCCCCTCTATTGAGCAAGGTACAGCGACAGTATTTTCATTGTTGTCAACACAGTCAGATAGATCGGTTGATGCAGTGGACAGGAGTTCAGAGGTTATTCAGAGTATGTACAGTGATGTTAAATGCTTATGAGGATGTTTTTGATGTTTGGGTGAAGTTGTTACAGGTTGTCCAAGAAGACCGAAGTGGCCCATATGCTAAAGATCAAAGAAAAAGCAAAACACCACATCAAAAAAAAAGTGTCATGATATCGCGACATGTTGCATTTTCGTGGCCAAAAGAGAAGCGAAAAAGCAAAGGGAAAAAGTGTCGCGATATCACGACATGTTGCATTTTCATGGCCAAAAGAGAAGGAAAAAGCAAAGAGAAAAAGTGTCGCGATATCGCGACATGTTGCATTTTCACGGTCCAAAGAGAAAAGAAAAGGCAAGGAGGAAAAAGTGTCACGATATCGTGACATGTTGTATTTTCACGGGCCAAAGAAAAGAGAAAGAGCAAGGAGAAAAAGTGTCGCGATATCGTGACATGTATTTTCGTGGGCCAAAGCAAAGAGAAAGAGCAAGGAGAAAAAGTGTCGTGATATCGCGACATGTTGTATTTTCACGAGCCAAAAAGAGAAAGAGCAAAGAGAAAAAGTGTCGCGATATCATGACATGTTGCATTTTCATGACTCAAAAAGGGAAGGAAGGCAGAGAAAGAAAAAGTGTCACGATATCGTGACATGTCACATTTTTGTGACTCAAAAAGGGAAAGCAGGCAGAGAAAGAAAAAGTGTCACGATATCGCGACATGTCGAATTTTGCGACTCAAAAAGGGA
Source organism: Wollemia nobilis (assembly GCA_028583015.1). NCBI lineage: Eukaryota > Viridiplantae > Streptophyta > Pinopsida > Araucariales > Araucariaceae > Wollemia > Wollemia nobilis. The sequence continues at coordinate 3,880,723 of JAQPPZ010016675.1, forward strand.
GGCAAGCAGAGAAAGAAAAAGTGTCACGATATCACGACATGTCGCATTTTCGTGACTCAAAAAGGGAGCAGGCAGAGAAAGAAAAAGTGTCACGATATCGCGACATGTCGCATTTTTGTGACTCAAAAAGGGCAGGCAGGAGAGAAAAAAAGTGTCACGATATCGCGACATGTCACATTTTCATGACTCAAAAAGGGCAGGCAGGCAGAGAAACAAAAGTGTCATGATATCGTGACATGTCACATTTTCGTGACTCAAAAAGGGCAGGCAGGCAGAGAAACAAAAGTGTCGCGATATCGCGACATGTCGCATTTTTGCGACTCAAGAAGGGCCTCAAAATAGAAACGAAAAGCCTTTTTTGGAAACCAAAACACATGCATGCATAAGGGAAAGAGAAAATGAATAGTCATGCAAGGAGAAAACGAATAGTCATGCAAAGAGAAAATGAACAGACATGCAAAGAGAAAATGAACAGTCATGCAAAGAGAAAATGAACAGACATGCAAAGAGAAAATGAACAGTCATGCAAGGAGAAAATGAACAGTCATGAAGGAGAAAATGAACAGTCATCGAAGGAGAAAATGAATAGTCATGACCGAGAAAATGAATAGTCATGGTAGGAGAATATGGTGTCAATTATTTGCATGTGACGTGTTTGACGAAATGCCTTCTCAAAATAAACAAAAGGAGTTACATAAAGAAGTAGTTACAATTGACAAGTGGCGTATGAGAATATGAAAGGAGTTACAACTGGAGTTACAAAGAGAAAGGATTGTTATAAAAGGAGTGTTGCTTGGAGAATTTAATGAGTGGATTCTATCTTGCGAAGAGAGCGAGAGGAGAGCGAGAGGTGAGCGAGAAGGGTGTGTGTTGTGTGAATTGTGGGCGATGTTGGGTAAGCAATAGACCAGTCAGGGTCTTGTAAAAGTGAAGGCATTTTTATGTCAATCTTCTAGTTTCAAAATTGAAGTCCAAGTTGGTGCTTGGCATCAGGGGTTGGTGCTCCTTCCAGTTGGTGTTGGTAAATCAGGGGTTGGTGCTCCTTCCAGTGGGTGCTGGTAAATTGATTGTAAAGTTGGTGCTTTGCAAAGGCTGGATTTGGATGGGAGTCCAAACAGTCATTTTTGAGGAGTAGCCAAATCGGTGAACCTCGATACATCTTGTGTTGTGTGATGCTCTCTTGTTATACTTGCTTTATTTGGTTTTAAGTTTTCATTGTTTTGGCTTTAAGAGTTGAAGATTTAAGTTATAAAGAGCTACACTGATTCACCCCCCTCTCAGTGTCATTGTGAGACTAACAATTGGTATCAGAGCGAGGTTCCTGAACAAGCTTAACCGGCTAGGGTGATCTTGGAAGTGACACAATGGCAGGTGGTGAAGGCTTCTCATCAAACAAAGCACCATTGTTGGATGGAACTAATTACACATTTTGGAGACTCAGGATGCAGACATATCTTTGTGCTTTGGGATACGACATTTGGGATTCAGTAGATAGTGGATACACAATACCCACCACTTCTCCAACCGATGTTGCCGATAAGAAATTGTTTGAGAATAACTCAAAAGCAAAGAATGCTATCATGTGCGGATTAGTGGACAGTGAACTAGTAAAAATTATGAGTTGTAAAATGGCAAAAGAAATATGGGACAAACTGAGGAGCATTCATGAAGGAGACGATAAGATCAAGGAGGCCAAGTTACAAACACATCGAGCTCAGTTCGAAGTATTAAAGATGAATGACGATGAGAACATAGAGGCATATATGTTGAGAGTTAATGAAGTCATTAATGCGATTAGAGGACTCGACGAGGAAATCGAAGATTCTATCATCGTGAAAAAGGTATTAAGATCTCTTCCCCAAAGATTTGATTCTAAAGTTTCAGCTATAGAAGAAGCTAAAGATCTAAATTCTTTTAGTATGGATGAGATGCATGGTTCTTTGATTGCATATGAGATGAGAATAGGAAAATCTAAACCCAGAGATAGAGAAGCTGCTTTTAAAGCCCATAAAAATATGAAAGCAAAACAAGAATCCGAGGAAGAAGAGACATCAGATGAAATGGAAGCAAACTTTGTTCGAAAACTAAAAAGGGGAAAAGGAAAATACAGAGGAAAGTTACCATTTAAATGTTTCAATTGTGGAGGCATTGGGCATTTTGCAGTTAAATGTCCACTTAATGAGAAGAACAAAATTGATGAAGGATCGCACCAAGAAAGAAGTGACTGGAAGAACAAAACAAATTTCAGAAAAGACAACTTCAAGAAGAAAAGTTTCATCTCCAAGAATGTCAGTTCATCAGAAGACAGTTGCGGTGAGGATTCTAAAAAGGAAACAGGTGAAGCTCTTTTCATGGCACTCAAAGAAGAAAAAACAGAAAAATAACAGGAATGTGATGAAGAAGAAATTGATGCAGAAGTAAATTTGAAAGAGGAACTAATTGCAGCTCTGGATGAATTGAAGATAGAAAGAAAAAAGAATAAGAAAATTTCAAGAAAGCTTGAGGATGCAAATGAAATCATAACCAGTTTGAAAGTACAGATAGAAGAATCCAAGAAAATATCTGAAGATCTCGAAGTGCAAATAACCATAAAAATAGATTATTGCAGCAAGCTAGAAGAAGAGACTGTTGGTTTAAGGATGCATATAGAAGAGATGAATCGTAAAATTAGTTGTTATCACAAACGTGAAGAAAGTTCTATGAAGCTGGATAAGATCATAAATAACCAAAGGACTACAGGCATCAAATTTGGTTTGGGCTTTGACGAAGGAGAATCATCAAATGGATCAAAGAATGAAGATAAGAAATAGATTGATCAAGAAAAATTGACTCATGCAAAAGAAAGCAATAATGCAAGGCACGAAAGGAGAATTGACAATGATGGATTCACCAATGTCACACATCAAGGAAGAAGAAGATTTATGACTCCTACGACAACATGGCAAAGACCATCACCCAGGTTCAATCATCTCTTTTCTGGTTACTTGTTTTAAATGCAATGGTTATGGACATAAGATTTCAGATTGCAAGTATAATGTAGGACCAAGGAATTTTACCAAGAGAAATGTTTTTTCACCTTTGATGGATTATGCAGTAGAATGTTATAACTGTCATAATTTTGGGCACATTGCAAGAAATTGTCGAAGTACATTTGCATCAAATCAATTTTAGGGAAGAAAATTTCAACCAAATGGAATGAGACAAAATAGAAAAGTTCCCGAAAAACATGCACAAGCTACTGAAAAAGAAAATTCAAAACAAGAGCCCAAAATTGTAATCAAACCAGAGTGGAGAAAGAAAGAAGAAAGGAAATCGTGTCTCCTTGGACTGAAGGAGACTACTCCTCTATTGCACTAAGCAACTCCAGGTAGCACATCCTCAGGGGGAGCAATCTTAAAGTTTTATTTTAATGCTCCTATGTATTTGTTTGGTTATCTGAGGATGAAAGGCAAGTAGTCAGGGGGAGTTGTCGTATAGTTGTCAAAGTGTGTTTCAGTTCATGTAGTTGTTTGTGGAGGTACCATGAAGGGTGGTGATTAAATTGAGAGTTGTCACCATTTGTAGTATTGCTATATGTCAGTATTGTACTTTTGATGGTTCTTACTACCATTGTTCAAAGTTATGGTATCCGAAAGGTAAGGACTTCACCCTTATTGCGTATTCAGATGCAGATTGGGCAGGATGTGTAGATGACAGAAAGAGTACCAGTGGAGGTGCATTCTATCTTGGAGACAGGTTGGTCGCGTGGCATAGTAAGAAACAAGAGTCAGTCTCCTTATCCACAGTAGAGGCAGAATATATTACAATGACAATGTGTTGTATGCAGGTATTATGGATGAAACAAACCCTAAAAGATCTTGGTATTAACTTCAGTGAGCCAATTTTAGTTAAGAGTGATAACACTAGTGCCATTAACATCTCAAAGAATCTAGTTATGCATTCTCGCACAAAACATATTGCTATCCGGTATCACTTTTTGAAGGAGAAAGTTGCGGAAGGTGAGGTTAAGTTGGATTTTGTTCCAACAACAGAGCAAGTAGCGGATATCTTCACAAAACCATTGCCCAAGGAAGTCTTTGAGTACCTTCGCAATAAATTGGGAGTGGTCACGCTTCCCAAGAATTGACTAGCTATCGGGACCACATTCTCAAGGGGAGCATTTGTGTATTTGTTTATCTTTTTGCTCATGTTTGTGATTTTTGCTAAGTGTAATAATTTTTGCCTGAGAATGTTGTGCATGGACTCAGGGGGAGTTTATAGCAACCCTTTTGATATTGTTGTCAAAGGGGGAGAAGAGTTACAGGAAGTTAAGAAATTGCACGTGTGTTGCCAACAATTCCAAAGGGGGAGATTGTTGAGCAAGGTGCAATGACAGTATTGTCATTGTTGTCAACACAGTCAGATAGATCGGTTGATGCAGTGGACAGGAGTTCAGAGGTTATTCAGAGTATGTACAGTGATGTTAAATGCTTATGAGGATGTTTTTGATGTTTGGGTGAAGTTGTTACAGGTTTTCCAAGAAGACCGAAGTGGCCCATATGCTAAAGATCAAAGAAAAAGCAAAACACCGCATCGAGAAAAAAGTGTCATGATATCATGACATGTTGCATTTTCATGGCCAAAAGAGAAGCGAAAAAGCAAAGAGAAAAAAGTGTCGCGATATCACGACATGTTGCATTTTTGCGGCCAAAAGAGAAGCGAAAAAGCAAAGAGAAAAAAGTGTCGCGATATCGTGACATGTTGCATTTTCGCGGTCCAAAGCAAAGAGAAAAAGCAAGGAGGAAAAAGTGTCACGATATCGTGACATGTTGCATTTTTGTAGGCCAAAGCAAAGAGAAAGAGCAAGGAGAAAAAGTGTCATGATATCGCGACATGTTGTATTTTCACGGGCCAAAGCAAAGAGAAAGAGCAAGGAGAAAAAGTGTCGTGATATCGCGACATGTTGTATTTTCGTGGGCCAAAGCAAAGAGAAAGAAGAGAGAAAAAAAGTGTCATGATATCGCGACATGTTTATTTTCACGACTCAAAAAGAGAAAGAACAAGGAGAAAAAGTGTCATGATATCATGACATGTTCCATTTTTGCGAGCCAAAGCAAGGAGAAAGAGGCAAGAGAAAGAAAAAGTGTCATGATATCGTGACATGTCGCATTTTCGTGACTCAAAAAGGGTAGGCAGGAAGAGAAAGAAAAAGTGTCATGATATCGTGACATGTCGCATTTTCATGACTCAAAAAGGGCAAGCAGGTAGAGAAAGAAAAAGTGTCGCGATATCACGACATGTCGCATTTTTGTGACTCAAAAAGGGCAAGCGAGCGAGAGAAACAAAAGTGTCACGATATCGCGACATGTCGCATTTTCATGACTCAAAAAGGACGAGCGAGGCAGAGAAACAAAAGTGTCACGATATCACGACATGTCACATTTTCGTGACTCAAAAAGGGCAGGTAGGCAGAGAAACAAAAGTGTCGCGATATCGCGACATGTCGCATTTTTGCAACTCAAGAAGGGCCTCAAAATAGAAATGAAAAGCCTTTTTTGGAAACCAAAACACATGCATGCATAAGGGAAAGAGAAAACGAATAGTCATGCAAAGAGAAAACAAACAGTCATGCAAAGAGAAAATGAACAGACATGCAAAGAGAAAATGAACAGTCATGCAAAGAGAAAACGAACAGACATGCAAAGAGAAAACGAACAGTCATGCAAGGAGAAAATGAACAGTCATGAAGGAGAAAACGAACAGTCATCGAAGGAGAAAATGAATAGTCATGACCGAGAAAACGAATAGTCATGGTAGGAGAATATGGTGTCAATTATTTGCATGTGACGTGTTTGACGAAATGCCTTCTCAAAATAAACAAAAGGAGTTACATAAAGAAGTAGTTACAATTGACAAGTGGCGTATGAGAATATGAAAGAAGGAGTTACAACTGGAGTTACAAAGAGAAAGGATTGTTATAAAAGGAGTGTTGCTTGGAGAATTTAATGAGTGGATTCTATCTTGCGAAGAGAGCGAGAGGAGAGCAAGAGGCGAGCGAGAAGGGTGTGTGTTTTGTGAATTGTGAGCGATGTTGGGTAAGCAATAGACCAGTCAGGGTCTTGTAAAAGTGAAGGCATTTTTATGTCAATCTTCTAGTTTCAAAATTGAAGTCCAAGTTGGTGCTTGGCATCAGGGGTTGGTGCTCCTTCCAGTTGGTGCTGGTAAATCAGGGGTTGGTGCTCCTTCCAGTGGGTGCTGGTAAATTGATTGTAAAGTTGGTGCTTTGCAAAGGCTGGATTTGGATGGGAGTCCAAACAATCATTTTTGAGGAGTAGCCAAATCGGTGAACCTCGATACATCTTGTGTTGTGTGATGCTCTCTTGTTATACTTGCTTTATTTGGTTTTAAGTTTTCATTGTTTTGGCTTTAAGAGTTGAAGATTTAAGTTATAAAGAGCTACACTGATTCACCCCCCCTCTCAGTGTCATTGTGAGACTAACACCCTCAAGCGACGAATCGATGAGGGAATGACCGAAATGAGAAAAGCGACGAGTCGCTTGACCCAATATGACTTTTTTAAGGGTACCTTCAGTTGTTTTCCTTTGAACGCTTAGGCAGTTTCCCAATAATTTGACCTATTTTTGGTTGGTTTTAACCCTTTTTGGGGTGCCTTTGGGGCTGAAATTGTCAAAAATCCGTCTTCCCGTGGAGCGGTCCGGCTATGGTAGCCTTCTTAGGGAGTAGAATATTGATAATTTGTGGCCCTGACATCTTTTTTGCATGCCAAGAACATCAGGCGCAAAGGCACCTTTGTTTGGTAGTTTTATTGTTGTTTTTGGGTGGTTTTTGACCCTTTTTGTGACGCCTTTTGGGGATGAAATTATCAAAAATTTGTCCTCCCGTGGAGCGTTCGGCTATGGTAGCCTTATTAGGGAGTAGGATAGTGACAATTTGGGACCCCAATGTTGGTTTTGGATGCCAAGAATCATAGGCGCAAAGGCCCCTTTGTTCGGCAATTTTATTGCTATTTTTGGTGCATTTTGGATGTAGTTTTGGTTGTTTTTTATTTTCTTGCTCTGTAATCGTCCCTGGGTGGGACGAATACCAATTTTGTAACTTTCCTAGGGTGGGACGAGCACTAACTAGAATGCTCATCCCAGGGTGGAATGATTACAGGCCTAAGAGCCTATATAAGGGCCAAAACTAGGTTTTGGGTTCATTTGCACTTTGTTTTTCTAGCGATTTGGAGCTGTGAGGAGGAGTTCGAGTCTGTGTAGCGGAGAGCTGTCGAGATTTCATGGATACCATGAGTGCACGGACCGGATCATCGAGTGGCGGAGCCGAGGCAAGACCGGTAGGTGCTCCTACGCTTTATTTTGTTGTTTTTATTTTACAGTTCAAAATCGTAATTTATTTTATATTTCGTTTTTCCGTTTAAACTAAGATCAAAACCCTAGTTTAATTGTTCTGTATTTGTATTTTGTTGTGTTGTTTTAAACTAAGATCAAAATGTTTTTTTTGTTTGTTTTTTTTTTTTTTTTAGTTTAAACTAAGGTTAAAACCCTAGGTTAAAGAATTTTTTTTATTTTTTTTTTTGTTTTTTAGTTTAAACTAGAGTTAAAAACCCTAGGTTAAAATGTTGTTTTGATTTTGTTTTTTGTTTTTTAGTTTAAACTAGAGTTAAAAACCCTAGGTTAAAATGTTGTTTTGATTTTGTTTTTTGCTTTTTTAGTTTAAACTAGAGTTAAAAACCCTAGGTTAAAAAAATTGTTTTGATTTTGTTTTTTGTTTAAACTAGAATTAAAAACCCTAGGTTACAAATTTTGATTTTTTTTTGTTATTTTGTTTAAACTAGAGTTAAAAACCCTAGGTTACAAATTTTGATGTTATTTTGTTTTTTTTTTTGTTTTTTTTATAAACTAGAGTTAAAAACCCTAGGTTACAAAATTTGTTGTTTTTTGTTTTTTGTTTTTTTTTTTTTTGTTTAAACTAGAGTTAAAAACCCTAGGTTACAAAATTTGTTGTTTTTTTGTTTAAACTAGGGTTAAAAACCCTAGGTTACAAATTTGATGTTATTTTGTTTTTTTTGTTTAAACTAGGGTTAAAAACCCTAGGTTAAAAAATTTGATGTTATTTTTTATTTTTATTTTTTTTGTTTTTTTGTTTAAACTAGAGTTAAAAACCCTAGGTTACAAAATTTGTTGTTTTTTATTTTTTTTGTTTAAACTAGAGTTAAAAACCCTAGGTTAAAAATTTTTTCTGTTATTTTGTTTTTTGTTTAAACTAGAGTTAAAAACCCTAGGTTAAAATTTTGTTTTATTTTGCGTTGTTTATTGATTTTTTTTTAATGTTTGTACTGTACATTTTGTTAATGTTGTTGTACAGTTTATTAAATGTTTTTGTTGTACAGTTTGTATACATTGCTGTATATGTGTTTTAGTTCTGTACAGTTTTATTTGATGATCTGTACTTTTACTGTACAGTTTTTCTGTACTTTGTTTTGCTGGATTTTTTTTTGTTTTTAGTTTAAACTAAGGTTAGAAACCCTAGGTTGAAAATTTTTGTGATTTGTTTGTTTTTTTATTCAAAATAAGGTTAAAAACCCTAGTTTGCAATTTTGTAATTTGTTTGTCTATACAGTGTTTTTTTTTTGTTTTGTGTCTGTACAGTTTATTTGAATTTTAAAATGTTTTTTTTGTACATTTTTTTAATGTTGCTTGTACAGTTTATTTTGTTATCATGTTTTAATGTTTTTGTGTTTTTTTGTTTTGCAGGTGGTGAAGAGTCAGTACCGTTAGCCGACAGTATTTTTTGAAGTGCGTGAGATGCTGACTATGGCGGATTGAGAGTGGGTTGATGCCCTTGGGCTCAAGCAGGTGACTCGGTTAGAGCCTGTGGTGGGGGATCAAGCATATTTGATTGCCCTGATCAATTTGTGGGATACCCGCACCAACACCTTTCATCTCCCAAAAGGGGAGATGACAGTGACTCTAGAGTATGTTTATCAAATTTTGTAGATTTTGATAGACAGGCTGCCCATTCGGACTACTCCTTGTGATTAGCAAATGGTGGTGTTGACATGGTGCTTTGGGAATGTGGCAGAGATGGGGGTGGATGAGGCGGTGGAGAGGGCAGAGGGGGACTGCCTAATTGGTGGGATTTTGGTGCGATGGTGGTTGGAGCAGGGCATGTTGGGGGTGAGGCATGCACTACTTATGACTCATCTCCAACATGCTACTTCCTGACTCCTCAAGTGTGAGGTTCCCGTAGAACCTGCTTGAGGTGGTGTTTAGACTTGTGGAGTGTTCGACCTTAGTGCCATTGATTATGAGGTGGGGTTAGACCTTACTGGCATAGCTTTATGATGAGTTGTACGAGATCCATTGCTGGAGATGGAAGGGGATTGGATGTAGCTACCTGTTGCAGTGCTGGAGGTGGCAACACATAGCTATGGAGCGGCCACATGGATTGCCTTGGACCACTCGATAGGAGATGGTGGATAGGGAGATTGGTTATGTTGCTCTATGGTAGAGGTCAGAGGAATAGGGACAGAGTCGACGATGGGCAAGTGTCATAGGGCACTATGTTGATGCCTTCTCGCATCTTGTTCCAGGGGAGGTATTCTAGCGTCCATACTAGGACTGTCCAGCCTGGCCTGAGGTTGGGGAGTGGCTCCGGTAGGTGCACAAGAGGAGATGGTTGATCGGGCGATACAAGACTGAGCAGGAGTACTTCCCATACATTTGGGTGACTCAATAGTTTGGGGTGCACCAAGGATTTCCTGGTGATCCCTTGATCTATCAGCGTCGAGGTGATGAGAGGACTTTGTCCTGATCGATCATTGAGCCACTAGGTGAGGATTTGGATGCAGTGATTGATGTTTGTCCTGACTGATCATTGAGCCACTAGGTGAGGAGTTGGATGCAGTGATTGATGTCCCTGACATGGACAATGTCAAGGTAACTACAGAGTATGACCAGTGGTGGATGATGCAGCAATGGTGGGGTGAGGGGCCTTTAGGAGGCACGAATGTGGTAGCAGTAGGTGGTGGGGTTGTGGAGGCATCGGGGGAGGGTTGGGGGGCTTCATGTGATGATGCAAGTATGGTGGAGGTAGATGACCTCACTGGGGATGATGCAAGGATTTCAAAGTGGTCGGATGTTCAAAATGTTTCAGAGCAGTGGGTGCCTGAGCATCCTACTATCTCGAAGATGCCCATGCCTCAAGTAGTCCCAGGGGACATGGAGGTTAGGTATCACGCTGAGATAGCATGATTAGAGGATCTACTACGGAGATGAGATGAGGAGCACGGGGGGGTCCTACAGGAGAGGAATCTCCTACAGACTCAATTGGTGGAGTGGGAGAACGCATTGGCTGCGTATCGCTAGTGGGATGGGGACATAGATGCTTCATGGGAGAGGGATCTCCTGTGAACTCAGTTGGCACAACATGATGACGCATTGGCTACGTACCATCAGCAGGAGGTGGATTGGGTCTGACACCGGTTGGAGTTGGAGTTAGATATTATTTGCCTTGGTGGGTAGTTACCTGAGCTCATTGGAGGTGGATCTTCATGCCAAATGAGAGATAGCGAGACTGAGCAGTCTGCTTCCTCTCATCGTAGGTGGGTGGGTGAGGGTAGCACTAGTGGACATGATGTAGGGGCTGGCAACAGCCACCCTGAGAGTTCCCATCAGACCCACACCACTGGGAGTAGTTCCAGTCACATCAATCCTGCATGATCATGGTGGACGACTCCCTAGGCTTGGGGTTTTTGATTTTTTGCTTTTTTTAATGTTTTTGTGAGGTTAGAGGACTGACTTATTGTAGCCTACGAGCATTTTTGTGATATATATACATGAATTTCTTTTTTATTATGCACTTGTCATGATTTAGCATTTATTTTATGCACATTTAGTTAGTTGATGTATGCATGTGTTATTATGAATGCGATGTTTCTAATTATATGATGTATGCATATGGAATGGATGAAATGATTTGTTGATAACTTGTCGGTGGCACCATAGACTATACAAGATTTACTGGTTTTCTGTACTATGTGATGACTTTGCATGTGTATATTTTTTTGTTTGTATTTTTTGATGGTGATGTAAGAATGGACATGTACAACATTTGTTTTAGAATGTAGTTAAGGTTTTTTTGAGATTCATATGTTTTAACTAACTAGCCAAGACTATACATTTATCTTACAAGACTTTTGAATAAGGTACGAATCAGACTTGAGTTTGACTAAGTTATTTCACATCCCTGTGTGTGCGATCGAGTTCGTTTATGTTGTATTCATCAAGATACCGCCAGTGCCAGATAGGCTATCAACTAAACCTGTACTAAGGATCATCGAATTAGCTCCACTAACTCCTTTGTTGTATTTAGTCAAATTAATCCACGGGGCAATCTAGGATACCATAAGCTAGCTCATCCACATGTAAACATTGGTCTACACACACACAAAGCTAATGTGATAGACATATCATCATGTGTTTAGGATACCGCAATTGCTAGGTAGGCTATCCACCAAACCCGTAATGAGGATCACCTAGATGGTTTTTTGAATGCTAAGAATTCCAAGGATTCAAGCTCAGGCGTCTTTCGATTGCTCAACTTGTTGGGATACTTGCTCTCATACATAGTGATGAAAATCACTATTTATTTTTCTCTTTTGTTTTTCTTTTTGAGCAAGGGATTTGAATAGTGGTGATAACCATTGTAATTTGATTTTGCATTTTAGGGTTCAAAGTTGAGCTCGTAGGTTTTTGGCTTGTGAATGGAATCTATCCCTTTTGGATTTGGGGATGACTACCCATCCTATTTAGGGATGTGTAGTATGAATCCTTATGAATTTTGGGACCAAAGGTGATTGGGGATCTTATTATGTAATGGCATTGATCTTTTAGGCCTTGGGGATGACTACCCATCCTTGTCAGGGGTGTGTAGTATGCATCCTTATGACTTTGGGGACAAAAGGTGATTTGGGATCTAATTATGGAATGGCATTGATCTTTTAGGCCTTGGGGATGACTACCCATCCTTGTCAGGGGCATGTAGTACAAATCCTTATGAATTTGGGGATCAAAGGTGTTTGGGATTTTTTGATAGTGGATTTTAACCACTATTTATTATGGGTAATTGGATGGGGAAGAGCTTGTCCTTTTGTCAATTCTTAGCATTCTCGAACCATTCGCACAGGGGGATGAGTAGGCTAACCTTTCACCTATGGTACCCTAGACTTCTTTGTAGGTTTCTCTTGTGTTCACACAACTTGGGAATTTTTATGTGTTTTAACTTGTGTGGGGATGCTATGTAATGAGGTGTGATCCAAGTAAAACTCTACCTTTGTAAAATCTATCTGACTTCGTATAGCATTTGACCAAAAATCTAAAGACAGTTGAATGACAAAAAACCCTAAAGAGTAGACAACTGACTATGATAAAAAATGTGGATGGCATTATTCTGGATGGATGTGTTTACAAAATGGATTGAATGTGGAAAATGATGGAATTGTCGAGTAATTACAGTCTATGGTGCATTGGACCTGTATGACCAACAAATATGCAATGTATGTTTGCGATGTATAATGCAAATTTTTTTTTTTTGGTATTTTGATTGTTAAGAGTATGCATGGAAGTGAGATGCAATTTTTATTTTTGTTATTTTTTATTATTGTTTGTTTTTGAATATTTGTTTTTGACCAAGCGATTGTGGGAACCCTTGGAGCTTTTGGTTTGACCAAAGGGTTTATGGACACCTTTGGGGCATTTTAGGTTGACCAAACGATTGTGGGAATCCTTGGAGCTTTTGGTTTGACCAAAGGAATTTATAGGTACCTTTGGGGTATTTTTGGGTTGACCAAGCGATTGTTGGAATCCTTGGAGCGTTTGGTTTGACCAAAGGGTTTATGGACACCTTTGGGGAATTTTAGGTTGACCAAGCGATTTGTAGGAATCCTTGGTGCTTTTGGTTTGACCAAAGGAATTTATAGGTACCTTTGGGGCATTTTTGGGTTGACCAAGCGATTTTTGGAATCCTTGGAGCATTTGGTTTGACCAAAGGAATTTATAGGTACCTTTGGGGCATTTTTGGGTTGACCAAGCGATTGTTGGAATCCTTGGAGATTTTGGTTTAACCAAAGGATTTTATAGGTACCTTTGGGGCATTTTTGGGTTGACCAAGCGATTTTTGGAATCCTTGGAGCGTTTGGGTTGACCAAGCGATTGCTGGAATCCTTGGAGCTTTTGGGATGGGCTATGGCTCTTTAAATGTGGAATGGCTTCAAATGACTGATGTTCAAGGGTTATAGTTCCTTGATTCCATCAAGAGAGGCAAGCCAATATGTTCCAGGTCCTATTTTACTATCAATTACATAGGGACCTAACCATTTTTCCATGAACTTGTCCCTTAAATGGGGCAACAAGTTAGAATTTTATTGGTTCTCTTTTAAGACCATGTCACCAACTTGAAAGTCCCTCAGGTGAACTTTCATGTTGTATGCTTTCTTAAGTCGCTCTTGATAGATACGTAAATGCTCGAGAGCATTGACATGTCGTTTGTCAAGCAATGTAAGCTGGTCTAATCGGGCCTATCGTGTAGTGTCATCATCAATGAAATCTTGCATTGATATGCGTAGAGAAGGTATTTCTAACTTGAGAGGCATGACTGCCTTGGAGCCATACACCGAAAAAAATGGAGTTGCCCTAGTGGGCATCTAAATGCTAGTATGATAAGCCCACAGGACAAGCAGGACTTGAATGTGCCAATCCTTATGACTATCTATGACTATTTTTAAGGATGGCAACTAGCATTTTGTTTGACGCCTCTGCTTGCCCATTTGCCTACGGATAATAGGGTGTTGAAAAATTGTGCTGAATTTTGTACTTTGTTGTCAAAGCATGCACATCTTTGTTCTTAAATGATGTCCCATTATCCGAGATGATCTTGGATGGAATACCAAAATGACATATGATGTTATGTAAAATAAACTCCACAATGTGAGGTCCAGTCGTAGAGGTAAGCAAAATTGCTTCCACCCACTTGGTGAAGTACTCTGTGGTTGTTATGATAAACATGTGATGGCCTGACTACATAGGGGAGATCTTTTTTATTAGATCTAAGCCCCACTACAAAAATGGCCAAGCCGATTTGATCGACTGCAAGGCCTAAGAAGTTACGTGTGTCAAATTAGCATGGTGTTGACATTTCATGCACTTCCTTACATACTCGTAACAATCTCGCTCTAAATATGGCCAATAATAGCCCATGCGGAGAATGCGCTTTACGATGGCTATACCGCTAAAGTGGCCATCGCATGTACCATTGTGCACTTGGGTGATCACCCAAGCGGACTCCTGCTGGTCCAAGAAACGAAGGAGGATACCTTCGTAGCTTCGACGGTATAAAATGTCTCCTAGAAAGACATGTTTTGTTGCTTTCTATTTAAATGATCTTTTTGCAACGTGTGTCAGTCCAAGTGGGAGGTTACCTAGCTTGAGGTAGTCTCTTATAGGTGTGTACCAATCCTACTAATCAAAAACCTCGATGGTATGAATTGTCAATCCCTCTTGCAGTTCATCAATAGCAAAAGCTAAGAGGGAACAAACTTGTAAGAATAGCATGGTGTTGCTATTAAGGGGAATAGGGGAGAACAAGGACCCCTAGTTGGCATGATTCAAGCCATCACGGATTCGAGTGAACCTATCCTGAGATGGTTCAATCTGGATCAGATGGATTCCTAGAATTATGTCAGAGCTTGCACGCTCCATCACAGATAGCGATAGTGTTTTGACTTGAATGGTTGTCATCTCACCGGAAGGGTCTTGCAGGATTAGTGACCCCAAGGAGGCCATAGTGTGCACAAAATGATTCGATGATCGAGGGAGTGCCTTGATGTCATACCATTCAATTTTTTCCATGGATTTATCCAAAAGGGCTTTGTAAGCCTATAGAACTAGGCATTTACATTGGAATACCCATTTTACTTGGTTGACAATTAATAGCGAATCACCAAAGATGTTCAAGCATTTGACATTCATGGTGATGGTTTTCTGAAGACCTATGAGCAAGGCTTCGTATTCAACATTGTTATTGGTGCATGAGAAATCAAGTTTAAATAATAGAGGCATTGGAGCCCCTTGCGGTGTGAAGAATACAATTCCCGTGTCACCCCCTTGCTCACATTTAGAACCATAAAAAAATAGGGTTATATCAGCCTATGACTTAGGCTCATCAGAATCTGGAAATTCTGAGACATGGAAGACCCCATCATCGGGTAGCTCTACAGTCAGAGGTTGATTGCCTTTGAGATGAGCCTCTGCTAGTTGATCGATGATGACTTGACCTTTGATGGACTTTTTTCCAATGAATTTGATGTCAAACTCCATCAACAACATGATCCATTTTGCTATGTAGCTACTATGATAAGTATGACTCATCATGTACCACAATGGATTCTCCTTAGACACAACATACATTGTATTGCTCAACATGTAGTGGCATAGCTTTTTGGTAGCAAATACCATTGCTAAGCATAGCTTTTTGACGTATGCATAGTTAAGTTCATAACTAACTAGGGTGTGGCTAAGATAGTAAGTAGCCTATTCTTTATGTAGTTCATTTTTTGGGCTAGCATGGCACCCAGTGCCACCTCAGTAGCTGAGATATATAAATAGAATGGCACTCCTAGTCTAGGTGGTGCCAATGCTGGTAGTGAATCCAAGTATTGTTTAATGTCGTAGAAGGTTGTTTGGCACTCGTCATCCCAGTGAAATGCTACCCCCTTGTGTAATAATTTATTCATGGGTCGACACTTGTCAGATAATTGTGCTATGAAGCGCTTTATTGACACGACCTTTCCCTATAGACTTATGAGCTGCTTGATAGTGGTTGGGGGAAGCATTTCAAGGATTGCCTTGACTTTATGTGGATCTACCTTGATGCCTCATTTTGAGACTATGAAACCCAATATTTTTCTATATGTGACACCAAATATGCACTTCTCGGGGTTTAGTCTAACTTTATGTTCGATGAGGTGATCGAGGATCTTGCTTAAGTCATCGAGATGATCTGGGCACAAAAGAGATTTGGCCAACAAATCATCCATATAGTCTTCCAAAGTTTTATGCATGTGATTGTGGAAGATGTATGTCATAGCGCATTGGTAGGTGGTGCCAACATTTTTAAGGCCAAAAGGCATGACCTTATAACAAAATGTCCCCCAAGGCATTGTGAACATCATTTTTAGTTGATCATCGGGATTGATACGAATCTGATTGTATCCCGAGAAACCATCCATGAGGGAAAGCATTTTGTGGCCTACTGTAGCGTCTACCAATGTGTCAATGCTAGGCAAGGGGAAATCATCCTTAGGACTCACTTTGTTTAGATCTCAAAAATTGGTGCATATGCGAATCCTCCCATTCGACTTCTTGACGGGTACCATGTTGGACAGCCATGGTAGTAAATCCATGCAGATGACAAATTATGCATCCAACAACTTTTGTAATTCATATTTTACCATTAATGCCATTATTGGGTGCATCTTACATAGTTTTTGCTTCACTGGCTTGACTGTCGGATCAAGCGTTAGATTATGCGTGACTAGCTACGGGTCTAGCCCCGACATGTCTTTGTAGGACCATGCAAAAACCTCCTTCTTATCTTTGAGAAGGGCAATGTAATCAGCTTGCTCTTCGAGGGATAGACTTACCCCCAACTTGATGATTTGTGGATTCATTGGATCAGAGTCGATGTCTACATCAATCATCTCTTTGACTGACATGTGGGACCCGTCCTCCAACTAGTGTGGAGTTGGGATCAGGAGGATATCAGTTGCTGAATTTAGGTCTATGTTTGGAAAATCGGGTTCCTCTTCAGCATGGAAGATATCCTAATTTGGTCTTGGGATGAAATGAAGCATCTCACCACAAGGCCAGTACTCTGATGGAGATGGTGGCGAGTTAGTGCAATCCTAGTCTATGGCATCTAGGTTTAGATACAATGGTCATGCTAGATTAGTTGGATTGTGGATGGGGGCGATTAAGTCAATGGAGATCATGTTGATGAAGTGAATTTGGTCTCCATTACCATGTGGGTCATGACTCAAACATCCTTGGTGATCTTTGTGCTCCGAATCTGGCTCTATGGGTATAGGCACAAATGGATCGGTCCTCTATGCAGATAAAAGGATAGGGTCTACCCTTGGCACTGATTGCTCCATAGGGTCTCTGGGCATAGGGTGCTCTATGTATGCCTGAAGTGGTGGGTGCAGTACTTGGTCCAACTATACCTGGTTCAAATGCCACCTATGGCTTGGCCCCATGTTTAGTTGTTCAAACATGTCATCAATGTCCATGGGGTATTTCTGCTACTGCATATGGTTGAGATATTCCATCTCAGTCTCATATTCATAATCATTGTTAGAGATCCATAGGCCTTCATTGGCTTCAATAGCTATTTGCGGCATGTGAGGCTCATTCTGCTCGAGCAAGTTAATTTGGTCCCATCGAGGTTTTTCTACTCTCTACGAGAGGACATGGTTCTCTTGAGGTGGCAATTGCTCGATTGGAGCATTCAAGGGGAACATCGCCAAGAAGTTCTCCTAATAGTCATCTATGGGTGTCACTTGCAAGTGATTGCTATCAGACTCGAAAGGGTCCCAAGGTGCTACCTCATACTCTGACTCATCTTCTAAAGACCCTTCTTGACCTTGTCTATATCCCTCTTGTAGGTGAGTCCTCAAAATTTCTCCTTTCTCGATTGAAGGGAAAGGGTTGTTGAGGTCAACAAGGTTGGTTGTTAACAATGGGAGATAATCCCCCAATGTGTATGTTGTGTTATGATTGGCATAAGGATCTTGTGCCAACCCATCCTTGTTGCCTATCCCTAGGCCTTGCATGTTCTCTACCAAGATTTCAAGGGGTAGAGGGTGGTTGAACCCTACTCCTAATTTGTTGTACAGCATCTGATATCTTGGTTGACAAAGAAAGTGCACCCCTTGTTCATATCTGCCTAACCCATATCCATGCCAATTACATTGGCCCAGGTATTTCAAAGCAAAGTTTGGGTTGGATAGATAGTTGATGTTCTCAGCAAAGGGCTCTTCATCCTCTTCCTCTTATAGGTAAGGTTCGATGCCATTGTCAAGGCCCCCATATACAAAATTTGTCTGATTTGGTGGGTAGCCCAAAGGGAAAATAGTGTTTATGGGGAGGTGAGGTCTCCTCATGTCCTGCATGGACTCAAGTGTGGGTGTTGCTACAATGTTCCACACTAGATACTCCCCTAGTCCTGTATTGGCCATCTCAATTGTGATCATTGGTGGTTGAGGGGGAGGGAATGGGAGTTCTTCCTAAGTCCACTCCATGTCGGGTGAACTAGGCATCTCGACTTCCATTCGGCTAGGCACCTCTTCGATAGATATGGTTGAGACTGATTGCGGTGCCTCTTCCAAGGGTTTCTTCCTATTGTCCTTCAATGTGGCCACCATAGGTGGCATCTTTGGTGAAGGACCAGACGATGAAGATGGACTCAAATGGGGATTTGAGGTACTTAACAGTGGGGATGTATGCGAAATCATACCCTTTTTGGATGGGTTCAACTGAAAGTCCAAATGTGTCGATGGAAGGGTTGATTGTAGCATCAACTGCACCACATTGCAATACTTGAAGGGCTCTAAGTCTGTCAGGACCACATGCACTTGCCCTTTGTATGTGTACTTTAGGCATTTATGGGCTATCGAAGGGACACACTTCATATCCCTGATCCAAGGCCAGCCCAGTAAAATATTGTAGGCCATCTCACCTTCCAGGATGTGGCACAACATATGAATAGTCTTTTGTCCCACTTGGATGGGTAGGACAATTGTACCAACCGTCGAGCATATTGCATCATTGAATGCTCGAAGAGTATAGGTGGAGGCCACAATGTGAGATGCTGGCAACTTGAGGTGCTTCAATGTCGCTATTGTGATTATATTGTTGGACGAGCCAGTGTCCACTAACACCCTCTTAAATGGAATCTTGTTGATCCACACAATGACATGTAGGGGTGGATCCACCATATCACCAGTCACCAATTTTAGTTCGTCTTCTCTAAAGGTGATGACTGGTTTTGTACATCATTTTACATGTCCCACAAAGTTGTTGAAAGAGTTTGCTTCATGGGGCTACAACTCGATGGCTTTTAATATCTCCATTAGAGCCTCCCGATGGGGCAGTGACTGTTGGATGATCTCATAGATGGAGAGCCTAGTCGACGTGGTCCTTAAACTTTGGGTAAGTTTAGTCCAAATTGTGGCCATTGGTCTAGGCTGGGGAGGTTGTGTAGGGTGTTGAGGTTGTGATGTTGATGGAACCTCTCCTGTAGCTATCATGGGGGTAGTTGTGCTTGGGTACCTCTTGTTTTGAGTTACTATGCTTATCATCCCTACATACCCCTGCATGGGGCAGTTCTGTGTCACCTCATTGACTTGTAGAGTCTTTTCTTGTGCATCATGGGTAGGCAGGGGGTCTTTGAAGACCTCCATCTGTTGGTTTTTTGGTGCTACAGGATTATCCATCGCTAGCATTTTGTTGTCTATTAGGTCTTGCATGAACATTTTGAACTTCCAAAATGCGTAAATGTCATGTCCTTTCTATTGGTGAAATCTACAATATAAGTCTTCCCTATATCCCTTGGGTTTTGGTGCGTTGGGGTCTACGGGTCGACTTTCTGGTAGGTTTGTCATGTTTGCTATGGACAAACGGTAAAACAAGGAGTCTTTAGACTCTATGAAGGGTGTGAATTTTTGCCTAGGGCGATGCTGCTGATTTTTCTCTTGCCTATGATTTTCCTTTTCATAGGTGTCAAGAGGAACTGCCTGGTAATTAGCCTTTGGGGGTTGTGTTTCTTGTGCAGGCTTAGGTATGTTTATAGCAACCTGATTGATCGTGACGGGTTTCGGTTGCATTGACCTAGTTTTGGTGTTTTTAGGCCACTCTTTCTTGCGTGGCTTGGCAATATTGCCATCCTATATCTTGATCTCCTCTATGATTCTGGCTTGTGCCATGGCTTCCTCAAGAGTGGCATATTGCTACAGCTGCAATAGCATAGAGATCGACCTCAAACAACTCTTCAAGAATATTTTGGTCAGGTCAGCCATGGGAGGGAGGTAAGGTAGCTTTGAAAGGAATGTCCTCCACAAATTTCCATAATCCACCATGGTCTCTTCCTCATACTTCCTGATGCTAGCTAGGTCACTTAACGATACCTTCTTCTTGGTGTTGAAGGTGAAATGTTCGAGGAATGCATCCACTAGCTAGTCTAGGTTACTAATGCTATGCTTTGACAACTGGGTAAACCAATCCGAGGTAGGGCCTACGAACATGGTTATAAATGTTCTTAGAAGCAAAGCATCATTTTCTTGAATGCCAAAGCATTGGCTCAATAATATTTTCATGTGCTCTTAGGCATCCTCATCCCCTCTAAAGATTGCCAATTGAGACATTTTGAAGTGTTCAAGGTATGGGGGTGCCGGTACTGAAGGATGCATAGGGTGACGGTAGAGCTGGCATAAAGTAGGTTTTTGGGTCCCAGAAGTATTGGTCTCCATAGACTCCAAATGCTCTAGCAATGCTTTGTATGCATCGAAGGATTTGATCTCTTCCTCCTTGGTTTTTTCCTGTTGTGGGTTATAGGGAACTTGAGGCCTATGGTGGGGTAGCCGGATAGAGTCCCCCTTGCCTTGGTATGGCATTTTAGCCTACTCTTCTTCTTTCTCAAATTCCTCATAGGCTTCTTGATGAGTTCTTGGGCATGACCTATAAACATGGGTGGGTGCCCATGGAGGGTGCCCATCATTGGTTCTTGGGGTGGTCTCCTGCTCAGGTCTAGGAGGTATTGGAGGCAACATTTGATAAGGTCATGGAGACCTATTTCATACCAAGGGGTTGTGCCTCTAATACAACTCTTTCCTATGCGTATGAGGGGTTGGGACCCTCTCAGGCATAGTGTTCTGGAGCATCTCATCTATCTGATGTCGAATGCATTCTTTTCTAAGGCGATATAGGTGCTCTAACTATTTTTGGTCTTACTCAAGCTATGTGATTTGTGCTTAGTGGGTGGCATGTTTGGAAAATGCCAAGTTGATTTGTTCTACCATCTTGATTCTAGGATGCCTAGATGCCTCCCCTACACATCTATCTTGGTCGTGGTGATCTGAGATATCTATAGGTCAGTTCCCTCTATCGAGGTTAGTGGCATTTATTTGTGGCTTTTGCCTCAGTGGGTGATCTTGATAAATAGTAGGTGCGGAGGTGCATTGCTCTCATGTTGTGTATTGCTCTTGAGGAATATAGTGGTTTTCCTCATGCTCCCTTTCGTATATGTGAAAGGGGCAGGTAGAGTTGGCTCACCCTATCTGAAGAGCCTTATGCTCTAGATTTGGCCTATTGTTTGTGACAGTAATAAGGGGTAGAGGAGGGATGATGTAATCATGTGGCCCCTCCTTATGGACCCTATGCTATTCTAGTGCTTCATCACATGGTGTCCACTCATAACGAGTGTCTAAGGGAGCCCTCTCATTTATGTTGAGTGCCACATGTATGGACTCCTCTTGAAATGGTCTATGTTGCATGGGCATACCCCTCGAAGGGGTGCCTCTATAGTCCCGTTCCATCATGGCATGATGTGGACTACTTTGTGGGTCAGGCCACCAATGTGGTATGACCAAGTTCTTGGGACTATAGCGGAGGTGACTTGTGCCCCCTTGTAAACTTTCCACAGCTTCTGCCCATGATTGGGCTTGGCTACGGGTGTACACCATGGTGGTGTCTCTCTACAAGATATGTAGGTTTTTATCTTCTTTACAATTTTCTATGCTACACTAAACAAGAAGGGGCCAATCCAAGCAATGATTATCTTGTTTATAGATTAAAGGTGTGCCCTAGATCTGGTTTAGTGTGTTTTGATTTTTGTTTTGAAAGCCTTGTAAAGAAAATTTTGTTGTATATGCAATATGATGGCTCTTATATCTCCCAAAATGGTCACCCCTTCAATATACCACTGCCATGCCATTATACCAAACCTCTCAATATACCCGCCCTTACATGAGAAAAACTATTGGTACGTGAGAGCAGAACAGTACATGGAACATAGGCAGTACGAAAGGGGAATCACTTTGTTTTTTACACCTACCATAGAAGACTTATCCTCATGCACTGGGAATCACCCTAGCTACACTTTGTTAGCTTTCATCAGTATTTACATCTAGCAATAGTAGCGATCAGGGTTATGTATGCAAAATTGAAGCCAAGGTGGTGATGAAATCCACCGTTGGTCTTAATCAAGTGTTGGAGTTTTACGACCAACGCCTTGATGTGTAGATGATCTCGTGGTGTGTGGGGTTATTTTTACTTGTGCAAAGAAAGGAAAAATGTAGTAAAATTTACTATGCAAGCAAAGAAATAGAAAAATCATAGAAATAGAGATAGAAAATTATAGAGAGTGTTCAGACAACCTACCTCTTCTCTGCCCACACCAGATGCCCCTGAGTTTTTGCTCAAAAAATGCACAGAGAGCTAATCATCCTGGGTGGGATGAATAGCATATCTGTATTCTTCACAAGGTGGTATGAATTCCTTATTCACCTCGAGGTGGCACAAATTCTAGTCTATATTCGTCATAGGGTGGCACGAGCAGCAGTCCAACGCTTCAAGGATTAACACCTGTAAGCAAAAACACAAAGTTTTGATCAAAATTTTGATCCCAAAATTAGTATAGGATTGGTCCCACCATGATCACAACTGAAATCACGAGGACACAGAATCCCATAGGCATACTGTGTGTGGTGCAAACAAAAGCATACAAAATGATAAGTCCTACAAATGAACAAAGGACTAAAGTGCATGAAAAAGGGAAAATAAACAAACTGAAATGAGATATAAAGAAAATATAAAGTGCAGCCCTTCTTTTTATTAATTTTTCTTTAAGACCAAGTTACAATACTTCTCCTTCCCTTTTAGGATCTAGGAGCGTTAGATATAGTTTTGTTACACCACGGATGGTACGCTTCCCTTCGGGATCTTTCACGTGCCCACATTTGAAATGGGCGGGCCAAACATCATCGTCGCTTGCATGAATGCATCTATAGTTCCTTGCTGCCCCTTTGGTGTTGATATACTGCATTCAAAGAAATATCAAATGATTAATAGCACCTACGGATGGATGGAAATATGCAATCACCAAGGCCTCCAGTTAATGCATGCATGAAATAATTAAAACGGTAATCAAAACATGTTAGAATAAGATGAAATTTTTATAGAAGCATACAAATACTATCAGGAACACACTACAAAAGGAATAGTCAAGAAATCTACTATAGATTTCTAATCGCTCCGGGGTGGGACGATTAGGACTGTCATAAAATGTCAAACAACAACCTCCTAAATTTCCCATCCATAGGCCTCCAAAACACCTACAAATTTTGGGTTAGGCAAAAAAGGGCATTTTGAAACAACCTAGAAGGTTGGATTCTATAGATTCATCCCCAATCACCCTGTATCTGAAGATGCTCCATGTATGTTAGTGAAGGCAAAAAACAATGAAAACATAGTCAAAACTCATCAAAATGGCATGAAATTTGAATGGAAACATATATGAATGACATAAAATAAAATGCAAAAGAAATATTAGATAAATTTTATATATATTTCTAATCACTCCAGGGTGGGGCGATTAGGACTGCAGTAGTGCGGAGGGTGCTCGGGGGCAGGACACCCATCGTTTGGGGCTTGGTTTCGACACCAATCCACTTGGGATGGGTCCAAAACATCCTAGGGGGTTGTGTTGGAAAATTGGATGGGGTTTTGTGGCAAAATCTTTGGGTTCTAGGTCCATATTGCGCTTCCAATGTTCACCTAATAACCTCCCTTCCAAAAGAGAGATCAAGGATGTAAGAAGCACAAGTGAGGGGTGAGGATGTAATTCGAAAGCACTCCATTGATCCAAATTCTCCTGCTCTATTCTTTTTTTGGGGTGATAATACTCACCATTTTATAGACCTGAGGTTATCTTATGAATGAGCATGCAAATGTGCCACTTGGCCATCATGCCTTGTCAAGGGGGAGAAGATTCATCCCTAATTAAGGGTTCCATGACTGCCTCTATGACTACCTCTTTGAGCTCAAAATTGGTTACTTACACTCCCATGCATTGAAGGTGGAGTTGAGTGGTGGATCTAAGCTGCCATTTGTCAAGGTTTGACCTTTTGCCCGTCAAACCTGCTATTCGCCCTACCTTGGAGCGAATGTTGCTAATCGTCCTAGGGTGGGACGAATACCAGTTTGTAATCATCCCAGGGTGGAACGAGTAGGGATCAGAGTGCCTGAAAGGTGCCAAATTGACCTCTGACCTTACAAAACTACTATGGGAGTGGTTAGGACCACTGTTTAACCTTTGGGGGCTGCCCTAGGGGCTATGTATGTCAATTCGGTCAGTGCTTGTCGTCACATAATAGGATTGGTGCTATTTTGGGGTCTATAAATCATTCTAGTTGAGTCATGTATACTTCATATTTCAAAGCACCATTTAAGAAGGTGATCTTAACATCCATATGATTAAGTTTCCATCCATACTGTGTTGCCATAGCACAAAGAACATGAATTGTAATCATTATAGCAGTGGGTGCAAAAGTATCATCATAGTCGATGCCTTATTTTTGTGCATAGCCCTTTCCAACAAGGCAAGCCTTATGCTTATCTATAGTTCCATCTGCATTGTATTTTACTTTGTAAACCCATTTGCATCCAATGGGCTTCTTTCCATGAGGTAGATCAACTAGCTTCCAAGTGTTGTTTTTGATGAGATATTGATGTTTAGCATCCATAGTTTCCTTCCACTGAGGCTTACTAAGTGCTTCTTGGACTGTGGTAGGTTCTTGTTCATCATATGAAGACATATAAACCCTTTCATCATCCTCTTCCATCTCTTCTCCACTATCTTCCTCTTTTTCTATAGAAATCTCTTCAAAGTGTTGGCAAATCTCGTCAACCTCTGAAGTTGTTGCTTTTTCCCTTTTCTACTAAGTCATGCTACGAATAGGAGGATGATCTAAAGTAATATCTGGAGGTGTGGTCACCTTTGAGTCTCTCATTGTAAGTATACCATTTTGGAATATTTTTCTGTGGGGATGAGTCTCTTTTTTAGGCTTCTCTTCATCCAAGTATACTATATATGTGTTATCTGATGTGAAAGATTCATCAAATACCACATCTTTATTGATGTGTATCTTCTTGGTTCCAGGATATATCAACTAATAGCCTTTGGAATACTCATCATATCCAATAAAATACACTGGAAGGACTTATCATATAGCTTCTTTCTCTTTTCTTTTAGAATGTACATGAATTCCTTACACCCAAAAAAATTGAGATGATAAATGGAGGGCTTTCTACCACTTCATGATTCTTATGGATTCAGTCTCTTAATATCTTTATTGGGTGCTCTATTTAGAAGGTATGTTGTTGTTGTGGCAGCTTTCTCCTAAGATCGTTGCTCAAGATTTAATCCTTTAAGCATACAACAAACCATTTCCATGATGGAATGATTCCTCCTCTCAACAACTCCATTTTGTTGTGGATTATAGGCTATAGTAAGCTACCTCTTAATCCCATGTGAACTAAGAAATGAGGAAAATTCTTTTGAGGTATATTCCCCCCTTGAACTGAGTAGAGGGTCTTTATGTCGTATGTTGATTCCTTCTCAACAAGTTTCTTGAACTACTAAAAATATAGAAATACCTCTAACTTCAATTATAAAAAGAAAACCCACATATTTCATGAGTTATCATAAAAAAAATTGAAAATACCTCTTTCCCCCATAACTGTGTGGCATAGGACCACATAGATCTATGTGTACCAACTCCAATGGTCTTTTGGATCTTGAAGAGCTCAACTCAAATGGCACTTGGTGTTGCTTTCTTGCTAAGAAATCCAAGAAAACTAGAAAAGTAGATGAAAGGTTTGGAATACCTTTCGCCATTTCATATTTACTTAACTCAAGTAAATATCCAAAACTTATATGCCCATATCTCTTATGCCAAAGAGAAGTGGCATCCTTTGTTTTTACCACCATGGAAATATGAGGTGTAGAAATGGCATCTAAAGTAAACAATCCATGCTTGTAGGAATCTATTGCTATGTTTTTACCCTTCTTTGTGATATAACAATGCTTCTTCCCATCCTCAACTATGAAGTTAACAACCATGTTTTTATCCAATATTTGAGGAATTGACAACAAGTTGTTTTCCAATCCTAGAATATAAAGGATATTCTAAATGTGATATTTTCCATATAAAAGGGTGATAGAAATATTTTCTTCACATTGGACTCTATAGTTCTTATCATCAGCTATAGTAACTGGTTTACATTCCTTTACCTCAAATGTCTCAAACCACTGCTTGTCACCAATCATGTTTTTACTAGAACCTAAATCAATGTACCACACAAAATCCTTTTGTGTAGAAGTTGTATGGGTTATGAGCACCTTGTGTGCTCATTCAAAATTAGAATATGAATTCTTAATAGCAACATGGCCTTGTTGTTGCTTATTATTTTTATATGGTTTGTTCTTACCCTTATTTTGATCTTGGTCATTTGGCTATTTATTTTTGAACCAACACCTGTTGGTGTCATGGTTGTCCGTATCATAAATTTTGAAATACTTCTTTTGTAATTTTTTAGGTTGCTTGCATTTACCTTTGGAAGATGATTCCCCCTTCTAAAATTTATCCTTTTTCCTTGATCCTTGTATATTTGTGTAAAGTGCACTATTTGACACTTCATCTCTTTGAAGTTGATTTGCCTCCTCTATTTGAAGCAAATTTACCAACTCCACAAAAATAATTTGTCTCATGGATACTTGAAGGGATGTGATTAACATTTTTTAGGAATCTGGTAAATCCCTCAAAATGATCGAAGTTAAGATATTATCCTCTACCTTTTCTCCAAAAGCATTCAACTTTGACTTCAATTTTTCCATTCTAGAAAGGAATAATTCTACTATTTCACCTGACTTCATACTGAGAGTATGGAGTTGTGATTGAAGGTTAAGAATTTTGGAATGATTATTCCCTTCATATATGGTAGTTAATGCTTCCCAAGTATCTTTACCATGTTTCTTATCACAAATATGAGGTTGAATTTCATCTATGGTAGCAAGTAAGATGAGCATGAGAGCCCTTTTGACTTTTTATCATATGTTGTTTGATCTGAACCTACTATAGTGGGTCTTTTTATAGTGTATGTCACTATATCCCATAAATATTCAAATTATATAATGATTATCATTTTGGTTTTCCATGGAGCATAATTGGAACCTTTAAGCAACTATCTCTAAAAGATACTTTTTTATAGATACCATTCTGAAGGTTCCTTATCTCACAAAAATGGTCCCCCTTTTGATATACTACAAAGAGTACATGAAAGGGAATTCACTCAAAAATATATTTAATGGCACCTACCTAAAAACCCTTCCAAATAAGGATGATCAGTTTGAGGAATTTAAGCCAAACAAGAAGAGTGAATTAGGGTAAAGCATGGAGTGAATATCAAAATAAAATTGGCTCTACCTTATTTCTCCTTGATGATTTATAGAGAACAAGCTCAGACGTCATTGTTGTAGTTGTATTAGGTGTTAGATATAGTAGCCCCAAGGCACGACAACATTACCTGTAAGTGTGGGCTAGAGGTACCATATATACCAAATTCTGATGTGCAATAAATTACACAAAAGGTTTTAAAATTTGGGGTCTTAAGTTCTTTTGATATTTTACTTAAGAAGTAAGTGCAAAAAAATAATAAATTAAGTGCAACATACATTCAAAAGTGCCCATAAATTTTTAACACATAAGTGTTGAATTTGACTGAAAATGCACCTATTTTAAAATGCCAATTTTTAAAAGGTGTTGAATGCTATCGAGAATGCACCTTATTACAATAATTTTGCAAAAAAAAATTGATTTTTGAGTTTGTAAAAATTTGATATTCACAATTCCCCCCTTGTGTTACAATTTTGTAAAAAAGAATTCAATTCTTTGTTTTATCCCCCCTTTTGTTTGCAAAATAAACAAGATTTTGGAAATTTTTGGAGAACACCCTTTCAGTTGAGCAAAAAATAATGTACAATTTGTTTGTTTATTCCTCCTCTTGAGAAAAAAATGCACTAGTTTTGTTTTGTTTATCCCTCTTGAGAAAAAATATGTGATCTCCTTTTTCTTTTGTTTTGTGTTTGTTTGCAAAAATAAAATTTAATCAAGGATTTTTAATTAATAATAAAATAATTGCTTTAATAATCAATTAAATTTAAAAGATAATATATAAGCAATTGATTAAATTATTAAAAAAAAAAATTGAAAAATTAAAAAAATGCAAGACAAAACAAAAATAATAAATTACCTTGGGTTTTTTATTTCTTTTTCAGCAAAATATTGGTGCCTTGCACGTGGGGTTTTGACCCCGTGACCTATCACAGGTGAGTGCCTTATCATTGGCTTGCAAACCATTTGATTTTTTGCTTTGGATGAGAAGAAAATGGCAGCAATTACTATTTACTTCCTCTGGTGCTTAGCCACAAGAAAGAAAATTGGGATTATTAATCCCACATGCAACGTGAAGCTGCACTTTGTGGGATATAAAAAACAATTCACTCCCCTATGCAAGTGATTACATATAGGTAATCAGGAGATCTAATGAGCCTTTTTGCCATCGAGAATAGCCAACAAAAAATTACCACCTCAAGTAGCAAGGAGGACCAATCAAAGTGCGACATGTCAGCCATAATAGCCATATCATCATATCATGCCATGTCACTCACTAAGTTAGAGACCATGTCAACAACCACCAGTTGGATCACCACATCAGCCCTCGAAGTTTGCACTACCATATCAGCAGCCTACTAGGTCAACATTGCCTTGTTGTCTACCTTGAACCATGTGCCTACCATGTCAACCATAGGTATCCTTGATTGGCATGTTGATGCAAGTTTTTGTGTGATTAGAGATTTTAATAAAAAGCACATCAGTGTTTCAAATTGCATGCTATCAAAGGATTTAGATCTCAATTGTTAGGTTAGTAGTCCCACAGTATTTTGTACCAAGTCAGATGCTCCAGCGGTCAGATATCCCAACATTATGAGTTTTCATTCCAGTGGTCCAGGGTGAACCACAGGTTTAGGTTGGTAGTCCCATAGGTTTCTATGCCAATTCAAATACTCCAGTGGTCATAGATCCCAAAATTATGAGTTTCTATACCAGTGGTCTAGGGTGAACCATAGGTTTTGTGAGGTCTGAGTCTATCGCATTAGGGACTATCCTTCTCATCAGTCCAAGGGGTCCCATCTTGGTATGTGTATCCCATTGGTTTGGTATGTAGGATTCAATCATGTCTTTTTCAATTAGGTCCAATCCATCCAAGGGTCCCATCTAAATATTTGTGCCCCCGTGGTTTGATTCAATCACATCAAGAATTATGTTGAGGTTGTCTATGTGCAAACAAAATCATTGCCTTCATCTAGCTCTGTAGGTCCCACTCAGGTATACACTTTGATACCAATATTAGGTAGGCAAACATTAGCGATAATATTGATCATAAAATATTAAATACAATGTGCATGGCTAAAGATAGCCGACTTAACAAGATTGCTAACCAATCCCCCTAATGACTCAACAAAGAAATATTTGGAGCCAATCTAGAAAATATGCTAACAATAATATATTCATTAAATAGATATATTTAATGAATAACTAACCTAGGATATAAAATAATGTAAGAATAACAATCTACTCTAATAGAGAGTGGGTGCCTCAATGTAGGACTTCTTTGGAAGCACTAGATTTCATGTCTTCTATTGTTTTTCTAAGTTTTCCAAGGAGCAGGTCCACTTCATCTAGATAGTATACGAGCATCTTACTAAATCTTATAATGGATGTGGAGAGGTCATTCATATATTGGAGGGAATTATTGAGAAATGCATTACGCTTTGAAGTCCTCCCAGTGGTATTCTTCCTATATAGGGAGACTCTGCTTCAAATAGTAGGAGAGATCTGCTTCACTTTTTTTGAGGAGTACCATTGTGATTAGAAGGGTGTAGTGAGGAGTTTATGGAGATATCATAATCTTGTATCACTATGAATTTGTATGGGGATCCTTCCTCCTTCATAGATATTTGACTTAGGTATTTAGAATACCTCTAAGCCTAAGACAAACCTTTGTCAAAATGTGGTATAGTGATAAACTTAGGCTATTTTTCCACTCCGAACTTGCTTTTCTAGGAGTTGAAATTACATATTAATATTCTTATTCTCCAATGGAGGATTGAAGTTAGAGTATGTCATTGAATCATTCTTAGAGGGGGACTCTTCAAAATCCATCCCATCTTTTTCTTTGTAATGGAAATTTGGACTACCCTAAAGATTCCTTAATTTTCCAAAATAAGTGTGATTTTAGGAAAATAAATTGCAGAAATAGCAATCAAAATTAATGAAATGATAGAACAGTAGTAAATAGAGGGTACCAAGTAGTATATTTACATATTCTAGAGTCTGAAAAAAAGTTCCATTGGAACCTTTGTAGTTGATTAGCACTTTTATAATCTACAAAAATTGAAAGAAAAAAGTTAGGTAGGTTTATTTTTTGGGGTCTTTCTAAATGTAATGAGGTGATAATATGTCTTCCCAACTAATCAGACCCCCTTTTGTAAAAGAAAAACTGATTATAAATTGGAATGAGAGTTTGATGTTTCAAAAGTGCCACAACTAGATAAAAGTGTCATTGGTGCTTTTGTTAAGGGTTGACTATGTAAATCTAGAGAGTTATGAGCACCAATTGATGTAGGTTATAATAAATTTGTTCTAAAAGAAAGTATGGATGGGTTTTGAGATGAAAATTCTATCAAATTGATTCTATTTAGTCTAAAATCATAGAAAGGTACTAAAAACCCCAATCTTGAAGGCCTACTACTTAATAATTTATAAAATTTTGGTAAATGATTTGTAAATCGTACAAAACTTGCAAGATAAGTTGGATATGACCAAGAATGATAATTAATTATGAATTAATACTTAATTATGTCTCAAATGAGAGTATAAATGTGCCTAAATGCTTTATAAATGACTTAAAGATGCTTGCAAAAGAAGGTAAATAGATTACAAAATCCAATACAACCTATGCTATAGTAAATGAGATGTTATGAATGGAGATTGAATGCAAAATACAATGATATACGAATGTTATAATCCAAGAGATTTTATAGCAAAGATGGATGTTATAAGATGTGTAATGTATAGTAAATTATATGATAATATAAGCAAAGGAAAAGGTGTTAGGATGAGATTTAAACTAGCATGAAGACATGTAAATGAAAGATAGCATGAGATTATAACAAAAGTTTAATGAAAATGCATGAAAGGATGAAATCAAGTAACTATATTATCATGTAAATGATAAGAAAATATGAATGATTCTATCAATGAGATAGTATTCGATGATATGCCAAAAAATAACAAGATAATGCTAAAATGAAAGAGAAAAATGAAATAAGCATGTAGATGACTAGGAATTCAAAACAAATTATAAATTATATGATAAAAACACAAAATATTTATTATAATCCTATATAATAGATGTTATATACACAATATATGTTAGATGCAAATAAGAGACAAGAAAAATAATGATTAATGGCTAAATTAATGAAAAACCCAAGTTAGCAAGGCTAAATAAAGAAGAAAATGCATAAAATAAGAGCAAGGAAATGGAAATATAGAGAAGATAGGGAGTATACAAACTATAAAGAGCTCCTTATTGCTCTAAGATAGACTCTTTGCCCTAATTCCCCTTTGCCTTGCTTGAATTACCTAAATTCTTGATGAAGAATACTCCAAATGAGGGAAGATGAAAGAATGAAAATGAGACAAGCTAGAGATATTTTTTAGCAAAGTAATGCTAATGAAAATGGTCTTATAAAATACTCACCCCAAGGGATGTATTTATAGATTTTTTGAGGGAAAATTTTGTGAGAGAAGATGATTTTCAAGATGCCATTAGTGCAAAATACCAAATTCAAATTTTCAAGCAATGATTTGAGATTGGAGCATGCATGATTAGAGGAGGTAGTGGGGTGAAGGAATCCATGTACCTCTAGTTCATTTCATAGAGATTCCACTCATGTTGAAAAAAATGCCACAACTAAATAAAAGTGACACTAGCACTTTTGTACCTTATAGGCTACTTTGATCAATAGTTAGGTTTATTGGTTAAATGACCAAGAAATAGGGGTTTACAAAAGCACAACTAGCACTTTTGTAAGCTTATGGAATTTTTATAAATGGATTGGTTTAATGCTTAGATTGCTTGGCCTAATATGCTTGATTATTGGTATGATACTCGATATCTTTGGTTAGGATTGATGTCATTAGGTATGTCAATATTAGGTTTCTATATTTTTCCTTATTTTGATATGATTATTGTAAATAATTGCATCAAAAATTTGTGTTAGGACACCAATTTTGATACTATGATGCTTGGTGATGTCTTGAAATGATATGTCAAATAAATTATTAAAATTGGAGTTGATTTGTAAAATTGATGATTGATCAGTGTCATTGTTGTATTTATGTCTCAAAATTGATGCCCCATGGGTGCCTCCTTGAGAATTATTGCCAAATTTTATTTGGAGAGAAGTCTCGATATGATGGGGCACTTGATTGGTTGTTGGATTTTTGAAAAGTGATTTGGAGAAAAAGTGAGTTAGGGTGGGTTGGGTGGGTTAAAAGGAGGAAAGGGGGTGAAAATGGATTCATTTTCATCATGCAAGGTTGATATCTTGGAGAGCTTCTATGTGACTACTCAAAATTTGATGGTGCATATCAAGAAGCTTGCACATTGTGTGAACTTGGTTTAAGGGACAACACTGGTATCAAATGATATTTTATAGGTATGTCCTAAAACCAAGGTTTCAAATTTTTATGGAGGACTATTTTTTGGTCATTATTTGCAAATTTGGTGCTTTTTCACTTGTGGTACTTTCACCAGTGGTACTTTTATAAAAATGAGAAAAAGAGGTTGGAATATGCATATTAGGGTTATGATTACATTTTTATAGGGATTAGAGGTGTTGGTAAGTTGAGAGTGAAATACAAAGGTGATGGATAGTATATTGACTTTCGTTAATGACTATGTAATTAATATATTGGTTATAACTGACTTGTATCATGTGGTATTTATGCCAAAATTAGAGTTTGATTGGCCAATATTGATAGCACTAACTAAGAGATCATATATTGATATGAATACCTTTCAGCTACCCACTAGACAGATTATCATGACACTTAAGGATGTGTGGTAGATTCTTCAAGTTCCTATGTAAGGAGTTTTGATCTACCTTAGGAATAATGACATGGCATGAAGGCATTAACAAGATAAAATAGATATCCTAATGTGAGGTTAAGGTTATGCATTAATAATACATATTAGGGGAGCCACATAGATTGTTTTACAATAATGTTATGTGAAAACATATCCAATATTCTTAAGGCAAATATGAATCGATGAGTGCTTCTGTAGTAATAGCAAGAGAGGATTGTTGATATGTAATATTATGGTACTTTTTTACATAGGCCCCCACTACATTTGTTTGATTATTTAGGACATTGTATTGGGTAGCTTACCATAGTAGTAAGAGTTTAGTTGGTTGTACTCTCCTATAGGTGTGGGCCTGGGAGCATAGTGTGGTGAGGTAACCTATGATAGATGATTCAAGGAGATCAAGTGTAGAGATTTCTATATCATATTGGTGGGTTAGGATAATTAGGCTTGTTTGATGTTCCTTGATGCAGGATCATCAGGTGATTTATGATTTGAGAGCTACATAGATTATGTGGTATCCATGATGATGCTAATATGGTTGGCTAATGATGGTTGGGAGTTGGATTGGGTGAGAAGTGTCCAATGGTTGGATGATGGGGGAAGGTATTATGAGATTTATCAATATGATAGAGTGGTTTTCCAATTTGGGGAGATTCAAGGGATACCTAAGATAGGAGAGATGTGGGTTTGGTAGATTGCTTGATATAAGTTGTTTGCTCCTCCTGAACTCCTCTTCTTTATAAAAGAAAATATGGATGATCCTAAGATACTATATCTAGTTAAGGATGATCCTAGGGTGGCATAGGGCTATATGATATGGTATGCCATATTTTTTCTAGGTCAAGTGACATGAGAGGAGCCTCATGAGGAGTGAGTGAAAGTAGTTGAGGAGATATCAGGGATCTTGAGGGGTATTCAATGGAGGTTAGGTAAGGATATAATTTCCCAAAGGGTTTCTAGGTAGGAATATATGGGAGAGACATAGGTTGAGAGTAGCATAATACATTCCCCACTATATGTGGATCCATTAGTTATGGTGTACCTAGTACCAAGAGTATTCAGAGGAGTTGGTACTAGTCGATTAGTAGAGGAGTTTACATAGACTAAGCTAGATACCATAACTAGTTGATTAGTAGAGGAGTTTACATAGAATAAGCTAGAGATCTTGTTGAGGAGTTTTAGGTAATGAGAGAGTAGCTAGTGATAGTGGAGGCAACATGGGAGGAAGAATCCAAAGCTTGGAAGGAGTTGCCTAGATTGGGATTTTTGTCAAAGTGAGTAAAATGGATTGGAATATATTGATTAGGGTTATGATTGCATTTTTATAGCGATTAGGGGTGTTAGTAAGCCAAGAGCAACATATGAAGGTGATGTATAATATCTTGAATTTAGTTTATGACTATGACATTGCAATTTTGGTTATGATTGGCTTGTATCATATGGAATTTATGACAAAGCTAGAGTTTGATCAACCACTCCTGATATCACTAGCTAATAGGGTATCCTAAGATGAATACCTTTTAGCTACCCACTAGAGAGATGACTATGACACTTGAGGATGTGTGGAAAATTATTTGAGTTCTTATGTGAGGATTTTTGATCCACCTTGGGAAGAATGACACCATTGATATAAAGGTATTTATAGGATTAGGGAGATATCCTATGTGATATCAAGGTTATGCATTAATAATGCATATTAGGAGAGCCACATAAATTATATTATAGTATTGTTGTGTGTGATCATATCAGGGATTCTTATGGTAGATACGAGTTGATTGGGGATGAGGAGAGATAATTGTTTACATGTGATAGTGTGGAACTATTTATGTATGGGACCAAGCTATATTGGCTTGGTTATATAAAACATTATATTGTGTAGCTTATCATAGTGGTAAGATTTTTGTTGGTAGGACTCTCCTACAGGTATGGGCCTAGGAACATATTGCATTGAGGTGACTAGTTATGGATAAATCAATAAGACCTAGTGAAGAGAGACTTGCATAATATTTGTGGAGCAAAATTATTAGACCTACTCAATATTTCTTGACATAGGCCTACCAATAAATTGATGATTTGAGAGCTACATAGGTTATGTGGCATCTATGGAGAGGTCAGTATAGGTGGGATGATAATGGCTAAAACTTGGCTTGGATGAGGAGGATTCAATGGTTAGATGAGGGGGAAGTTGCTATGATATTTATCGATATGATAGAGTGTCTTACTAATTTGGGAATATTCAAGAGATACCTAAGATAGGAGAGATGTGGGTTTGACAGATTGCTTAAGAGAGGTTTTTTGTTCCTCTTGACCTCCTATACTTTATAAATGAGAAGTGGATGATGATCCTACTATGTTAGATCTAGTTAGGGATTATCTTGGGGTGTAAAAAGGCTATATGAGATGGTACTCCAAATTCTTCCCAAGTTGAGTGACATGAAAGGATCCTTGTGAAGAGAAAGTGGTGATAGTTAAGGATATATCAAGGATCCTAAGGGGTATTTTATGGGGGTTACATAAGGATAGGACTACTTGGAGGGATATGAGGTAGGTAGCTAGGGGTGAGACTCATTATGAGATTATGATAGTATATGCCCCACTATATGTGGATCCATTGGCTATGGTGCCCCCAATCCCAAGAGTATTCAAAGGAGTTGGTACAAGTTGATCAGTAGAGGAGGCCACATAGACTAAGCTAGAAATCTTATTGATAAATTTTTAGGTGGTGAGAGAACAACTAGAAATAATGGGGGTAGCATAGGAGGAGGAGGTAACTAGATCTTGTTATCTTCTGATACAACATTTAATGGGAGATAGCAATCACAAGATGTAGAATAATAAGAAATAAAGTGAATCTATGAGATGACTAAAATATTCTATAAATAGAAATGATGAAAATGAATACAAAAGTAGCTATGGAGGAAATGAACACTCCATGATCTAAGCTACTACTCAAGGAATGAGCTCTGAGCTTATATCTCACACACTCTACACTACTACACACTCTCCTACACTACTATGCTACCATATGTCACACTACTATCTATGGCCCTTTATATAGGAAGATAGGTTCCTTGGCTAACACTCTACCTAGTTGTACAAGGGATACCTTGCACATATACAACTTGCACATTGACACTTGTGCATTTATTACATTTCATGAAGTAACTAGATAAATTCCTCCTAAAGTAATATAATTTCCTAAGTATGTACCAAGGAAGGTACATTTACATGACCCAAATTATGTAATATAATCTATTTCTAATACCCCTTGTATTACAATATTTAGGTATTGAAGACCTTAGTCTTCAATATGGATCTTCCTCTTGACCTTGAGCTTATGATTCTTCTTCTCTACTTTTTGTAACTTGTTCAAGCAAGTAGTTAGTGACTTCAAAATCTATCATTCTTGCTGAAAGAGCTTTGTACTTGGTTCTTCTATAGTTTTTTTAGTCTTCATATGAGGCAAAATATATTGAATTTGTATGTTCTTATTTTAGTTGACCTTGCATTGTATTCCTCCTTCATTGGATTCATCTCCTTCTTCTTCTTTAGCTTTAACTTTGAATATAGTCTCTGTGCTTTCATAGGTGGTTGTGTTGCTACTTGGTTCTTGTAGGAAATATTCTCCTTTCTTGTCTTCAATTTGTATAGAAGCTTTTGAAAAACCACTTAGGACATCATGATAAGATCTTGAGTTAGTAGAACTTGAAGTTCCAATTCTACATGAGGATTGAAAAAACATTTCTAGATATGACTCATCAAGTTTTACCTTATTTTTGAGTAGTTCTATCAATTCTTTTTGTTCTACATTTTCATTCTTGTAGTGTTTATATGTGAGTAATACCATGTATAATATGCTCACAAGGTCTAAGGAAAGTGTAATGTCACTTTTTCCATTGCCAATAGCTTCATTGAGATGAGATTGAAGATAGAATTCCATAGCATCAAAGTTATATTCTAAGGCTTCACTATGGATTACTTTAGAAGTTAGATCTATCATTCTTTCATATTTCATGAGTAGATTCATGATCCCAAGTTTTATGGCACTGGATTTTTCCTTATTGATGTTTGTAGTATTTTGGAAAGTAGACATCCTTATGGCTCCCTATTAGGATATATGATCCCTGATAGAAGTATATAATCTTGATTTGATAAAACCTTTATTAATCCTTGGTTTTTGTAGGCTTCCTTATGTCTCCCTAGTAATGAGAGTATATACTCTTAAGGATTTTTAGGTTTTGTAGAAAGCTTATATTTTGCTAATGGATTTGCAACTTGATAATTTTGATAAATGTTGATATTACCAAGTTTTGTAGAATACCTTTTGACTCCCTAGTATGTTTTGGATAAGATATAAAGTGCTTTTGTAAATTATAGTTCAATTTTGGTTGATTTTGTAAATTTTTTGTAAATATCAAAATCAACTTTTACTATCCCTTATTGCTCCTATTGAACTAAGAACTTTTCCCAAATTTAAAGAGGTTTTAATGTTGGATTTATTTTGTCTCTCTTGAGAAGTTTTGAGACAATAATATTATAAATTTCCAACCTTTGAAATGTTTTGATAAAACTCTCTTTAATATCCCTTTAGGATTTAATTCAAGTGTATCTAATTTCCAAATTAATTAATTTGATGTAGTAACCCTTATAACTCCTTGATTTTGGAAAAAATAGACCATAATAATATTTGCAAATATTTAATATTAATTTCTAGTAGAAAACCTTATTACTCCTAAGTTTAATATTGCAAATATTATATTAGCTTGATAAATGATTTCCTTTGAGGTATGGCTTTCAATATAATTATATTCCTCTAAATTTAACCTTATAACTCCCAAGAGATGAAAGCACATAAATATGGGAATAAACCTTACCTTATATCAAGCAATATTCGATGTTGATTTTAGATGTGCAATGGCTGCAATGTTGACTATATCTACTTTGACTGTATCCTCCAATAGAGTTGATTGGAACCTGGCTTGTATTTAATGTTCCAAATGTTGCCTTTGAAAATCTGCCTTTGACCTATTTGAACCAGAGCATTGAAGGCTCTACTCCTTGCTTCCATGTTGTGGTGACTCCCACGTCTTGGACGTAAATGTGTTGAAGGCTTCACTAAATTGTTGCATCCTTCTTGGTCCAAGGTGCCTTTAATAGGTGGTCAACCTAGTGATAAGTGTCACTTCAATTACATTCAATGCTTTCTTGGACATTCATTACAAGTGTAACGTCTGAAGCATTTTCTCCCTTCTTGTGTTGTCCATAAGGTAACACCTATGGATGAATGTAACTCCTCTTCGAAATGGTCTATGGGTTCCAAATACTTACTGTAATGCTTCCTCACATGCATGAAATTCCAACGTACCTTTGAGAGCATTTAGGGTTTCCTTTAGAGGATGAAAAATATCACTTGCATGCCCTATTATTATTAATGCCTTCTTGTAAGCTTTTCTACGTACTTTTCCACCTTCTTCTTTGTTGTATTTTTATGGCATTGAGATGGTTCCAGCCAAGTAATGCTTGTGGTGGTTATTTGGTGGAGATATGGAGGAGCTTTGGTGGAGCTTGAACAACAATGCTATGGTGGAGACTTCTTGATGCTCCAATGGTAATATTGAATACTCCTTCCTATGGATGTATGTTTTTAGTTTTGCTTGCTTTGATTTCCTTTGCTTCTATGTTATTGTATCTATCTCCTTGAGTGAGCAATGTGCCTTCTTTCTTGTGCTTTATAGGTAACCTGTTATGTTTGTCCAACCCATACACGATGTAGGTCATTTTTAGAGGCTTCTCTATGCTCGTATTGGCTACGCTCTTCTAGATAATATTGTGCCTTTATGGCACCTTCAAATATTACCCCTTTATTACGTAGAATGTATTAGAGAAGTGCAATATAATGTACCAATATTTTTTAATAAAATACCTTTATTGAACCCTTCCTTTCACTCCTTTTGCAAGTCTAAAATCCTAGTTTTATGGCAGAATTTTGAATGCAGTGTAGAGGTTTTGATGTTGTATCTTTTTTTAGACACCTTCCCCATTTTGCTTGGATATTTTTATCATAAATATAAGCTTAGATAGAAGCTATTTATTTGATGCAATTTTCTACACTTTTTTCTCTTGCACCAAACCCTGTAATGCTTTGGATTTGAGACTCACCAAGTCTCAATATTTGAAGCTTCTATCTCTGATTTTTGTTAGTTGTTTTTATCTCCAATTTTTCAAGGATTCTAAAATTTTGGTGGCTTCTATTGGCCACTATTATTTCTATATTTTTGTGCACAAATAGTATCTTTAGACACTTTGATAAATTCTAATTTTGTGCCTTTCTCAAGAACACAAACACTAAGCTTTTTGAGAGTAATACAGTAGTGAAAATGAACCCACTAATTTTTTATTTTTAATGCACTAACAATTACACCTTATCACTCCAAATAACTCTCAAAATAACTTATAAGTGCACTTAATCAATTTACTACAACTTTATCAAGAATAATATAAAATGAATCTTCAAGAAATATTTTGCAAATTTCTTATAAACAAGATATTAGGAGATAGTGGAGATGATAGGAAGTTGATAGATAGATGAAATTATAAAATCTAATCAACTCATAATGTGCAAATGAACTTTAAAAAGAACCTTTATTTTTATACTTTTGAATACTATAACACAAATCTCCTTTTTGCAACTTTAATCCGAATTAAGGTGCTTTAACAAATCTGATAAGTAATCCAATTAATGAATCTACTTGCACCAATAGTTGCTTACCTTTTTCTGAAAGCTTTTGTAGCTCCTTTTTTGCTTCTATAGAGGATGTAGATCTTTGTGTCTAAGATCACCAAATTGATGCCTTGAGTGAGATCTTGCAGCTCTTTGTAGACTGTTCTGGACAACTCCTTCACCAAAAATTGCTCTCAAATTTTCTTTCAAGAGCCTAAGATTTGGTTATTTTGTTCTCCTCTTGTGATCTTCTCCTTATGATATAGATTTGGAGAAGTCTATATCTCTGAAGCAGTGTCTTATTTCTATGAGAGGTAATCTTCAAATCTCCTGGATTTGATGAGCTTCTTCTATCTTCAAGTCTTCTTGTCAAATTTGACTTCAAGCAGGATCTTCTTATTAAGATTCTGAATATCTTGAGGTCTTCACTGGATTCTTCTTCTACTTGGATTTGGCACTCCTTGATAAATTCTCCTCCTTTTGGGCTTGTTATAAAATGGTGAAAATTTTCCCAAGTCCTTCACTATCAGGGGCTTCTCCTTGGTAGTGGATTTCTCCAGTGAGTTCTCCTTTAATGATTTCTTCAGTAAGGCTCTCCTAGCATTTTACTGGATGCTCATTGAGACCTCACCAAGGTCTTTGATATTGTAGCTTCTTCTAGTCTTTCTTGAGACCTTATCTTCAACCTTCTTCTTTTGTAAGTGTTGATAGTGAGACCTTCTCCTGGATCTTTGATTCTGCTACTTTGGATTCAAGCAGGACTCTCATAGTCCTTCTTCTTCTTCCTAGTCTAGAATTTCTTCAATGAGATATCCTCCTAATATATTTTTCTTTAGGTTATGGATTAATTCTTAAGAAGATACTCTTCCTAACTTTCTTGTAGGAATCTTTCCCAACTCACTAAATCTCCTTTTCCTACAACAAAGTATTAGTACTAAAATCTGCTTCTAAATTAGGTACTCTCTTTTGGAGTCTTCTTCAGGATCAAGGCTTTTGTGGCCTATTTCAGTATCAAGACTTGTGTGGTATTTTTTTAATATCAATGCTTCTATGGCCTTTTCTTTAATATCAAGGCTTTTGTGGTATTTCCTAGGCTTTTGTGGCCTTTTCTTTAATATCAAGGCTTCTATGGCCTTCTCTTCTAGATCAAGGTTTCTATGGCCTTTTCTTCTGGATCAAGGCTTCTATGGCCTTTTCTTTTGGATCAAGGATTCTATGGCCTTTTTATTTTTGTGAATTTCTTCAATATAGAAATGGATATATCCTGTATCCTAACTTCACCATGATTATTTTATAGAATTTTCTTCTAAATTATTCTCCTCTTTGCAACAACTAATATTTGCACTATGAAGGCACTCTGACCTTTGGGCAA
Source organism: Wollemia nobilis (assembly GCA_028583015.1). Taxonomy (NCBI): domain Eukaryota; kingdom Viridiplantae; phylum Streptophyta; class Pinopsida; order Araucariales; family Araucariaceae; genus Wollemia; species Wollemia nobilis. The sequence goes on from JAQPPZ010016675.1 coordinate 3,922,205, forward strand.
TGAAGTTGAAATATCCTAGATTTATATTGTAGGAGGTGTCCCAATCATATGATAATTAATTCCCTACAATAAAAGAAACTTCAAGTAAATTTTTTTAGATATCTTAGATGAGCTTCACTAGTTGATTCATCAAACTAGTGGATCAAATGTTGAGTCCTAGTCTTCATGATTTTTCTTGCAACTCTGTGGAAAGACTCTAGCCATATGCAATCTTAGTATTTTTAAAACTAATATTTTAGTCCTCACTTGTGGCTCTCCCTAATTCTACCACCTAGACTCTTCTAAGATTTTTTGATAGTGACTGGTCCAACGAGTGCATTAGGTTGACTTGAAAACTCAAGGTCAATGATAATAGTGGTTTTCCTATTGATCTATTGTAGCTCTGATACCACTATTAGATTTTTGATACAATAAGAAAGAAATTAAATCTGAAATATGATTGAAATATTCTATAAATAAAAATGAATACAAAAGTAGCTATGGAGGAAATGAACACTCCATGATCTAAGCTAATGCTCAAGGAATGAGCTCTGAGATCATAGCTCACACACTCTACACTACTACACACTCTCCTACACTACTATGTTTTCTATATCTCACACTACTATATATGGTCCTTTATATAGGAAGATAGGTTCCTTGGCCAACACTCTACCTAGTTGTACAGGGGATACCTTGCACATATAAAACTTGCACATTGACACTTGGGCATTTATTACATTGCATGAAGTAACTAGATAAATTCCCCCTAAAGTAATCTAATGTCCTAAGTATGTACTAAGGAAGGTATATTTACATGACCCAAATGATGTAATATAATCTATTTGTAACAGATCTTATGAGGAGTTGGCTAGGGTGGAGCAAAAGCAAGATGTTCTTTTAAGTGATTAGGATGTAGCTATAATGTAGTTGCAAGTTGATTTGGAGTATGTTGCTCAAGAGATAGATGAGGCCCTTTCTAAAGTGGGTGGAGTATTAGGTGTATATTTTATAGTTGCACTAATTAACATTTTAGAATGATGAGTGGATTAGCTGGAAAGGGATCTTGTTAGGTAGAGACTAGAGACTAACTAAAGAACACAAGCTTATCCTGAGAGGGGGGTGAACAGTATAAGACCACTTTTTACTTTTCTTTCCCAATCAATATTATGCAATGTATAGATAGCAATATCAACAGTAGTAATCAAAGCAATGCACAAATCACCACACACAATAGAGACACCAATTTAACGTGGTTCACCCAATGTGGGCTACTCCACGGAGAAAATATTTCACTAAAATTTTCTCAATCAATCTCTTGGGAATTCTTTCCCTATTACAATGTTTATGGACCTCTATCCAAAGGAGACACCAATCCCCTAATCAAGTTCATGGATCTCTATCCATAGGAGAACTCCTTTCTCCTTAGCTCTGGTTGGTGATCTTCTAGAAGAACTATTGCCTCCACTACACTGGCTAATGGATCTCTATCCACTGAAGACTCCTGTCCTCACTCAGAAGACCTGTCCTCACTGCCCTGGCTAATGGATCTCTATCCACTAGAGACTATCATCCTCTATACTCTGTCACCTTCAAAGCTTGCTCTCTGCTCTATCTCAAATCTGCACTAAACACAGTCCTTCGGTCTAGCACAAATCTGCTCAATCTCTATCTCTGGTCTAGCACAAAACCTATCCTCAAATCTGCACCAAACTCTATCCTCAAATCTGCACTAAACATAGTCCTTCGGTCTAGCACAAATCTATCCTCAATATCTGTCCTCTGATCTGTACTAAACATAGTCCTTCGGTCTAGCACAAATTTATCCTCAATATCTATCCTCAAGCCTTAACACAAAGCTTGACTCAATCACAAATCAACTCTGTTGGATCTGCCCCAAACCTTAACTCAAGGTTTGAACAAATCAATCAATCAACTTTTCTCACAAGCCTTCTCAAAGACTTGTCTCAAATATACCTTATAAGCTTTCACAAAAGCTCACACTAATCTATCCACAAGTCCTCTCTAGAACTTGTCTCAAATCTACTCAACAAGTCCACACTAGAACTTGTCTACTCTACTCTCAATATCTATCCTCAAATATATATTGTAAGATTCCACAAAAGCTCACACAAATCTATCCACAAGTCCTCTCTAAAACTTATCTCAAATATACTCAACAAGTCCACACTAGAACTTGTCTACAATACTCTCAATATCTATCCTCAAATCTATATTGTAAGCTTCCACAAAAGCTCACACAAATATATCCACAAGTCTTCTCTAAGACTTACCTCAAATCTTCTTAACAAGTCCTCACTAGAACTTGTCCAATCTCACAGAAACATATAGAGAATTGTTAGAGACTCAATATGCTTTACATTCACCACAATGCTCAATCACTTTCAATCTCTCTTTTTACCACAGAAACATATAGAGAATTGTTAGAGACTCAATATGCTTCACATTCACCACAATGCTTAAACACTTTCAATATTTCTTTTTACCATAGAAACATATAGAGAATTTTTAGAGACTCAATATGTTTCACACTCACAAACACTCAACCTCTTTCTCAAATCAATTTTAGAATATAGAACAATTTATTTCACATAACTTGAACCATCACATCCACTTGACTAGGCTCAACCAACTCTACTCAACCAATCACTCAATGAAATAATCCTTGCTCACAAACCCTAGTCCAAGCATATGAACACTCACTCACTTATTTCCAACAATGCTTATCAAACAATCTCACATAACAATGATACTCATGATCTTTGCAAACCCTAGTTCAAGTTCTTCACTCAATCAATCACTTCAACAACAATGCTTATCAAGCAATATCACATAACAATGATACTCATGATATTTGTAAATCCTAGCTCAAGTTCTTCACTCAATCAATCACTTCAACAACAATGCTTATCAAACAAGGTTTTATCAACAACTCTTATTCCAAAAAACCCTTTTCACTCCAACTTAACATTCACAACATTCAACAATCACTCACTAGGAAGATGTGCCCATACCTTTTGTTTGATGTAGAAGTGCCCTTAAAAAACCTGTCTCAATCACAATTTTCTTCTTTGCCAATTTCAATGGTTAGATGACAAAATTTCACACTAACACTCTTTCAAAATATTTCTCAATTACAAAAATAATCAATCTCAAATACACCTTATTACTCCTTGAAATTAGCAATCATCAAATCACACATAAAAATAATCACTCAAATTGCTTCTTATAATCTCCAATTTAATAAATCAATCTTCAAAAATTAACCCTTCAAAAATAATATTTGCCTACCCTTTTATCTCCCTCAAAAATACTTAATAACCAAATTAATTCAGGAAAAAATTAAATCTCATAAACCATCAAAACATTTTATTTTTCAACCTTAGGCACATAAAAATATTTTTATTTTCCTTCAACCTTAGCACATCCAAAATTAATGACCAACACAAATGATATCAGCGCATACCTTTGTCTCAACCAAAAAGGCCTCGATGGGTTTCGAACAAGAGACCTTTCCGTCGAGCGCCTTACCAAGGTGCTAGCCCACCACGTGGGCTAGGCGCTCCCACGGGGAAGGGAAGGTGCAAGCCTCCCTTTATCCCTGTGTTAGGCATTGCACAAAAAAATGAATGCCCTCTCTTCTTAGCCAAAAATGAACCCGAAGGGATTCGAACCTGCACACCTTGCTTGCCACACACCCTAGCACCTCTGTCATTTTCCAACTGTGCTACCAACGCCTTTGGTGTTGTGAGTTAGCGCTCCCTTCAATTTATTCCTCTACCATCAGAGATATTTTCAAAAATGTGAGAACCTTTCTCTTTTTGTGCACGAAACAATTTAGCATAGGATATTCGATCGTTAGCTTGGGGATGTAAGGTAAAGAACTTTGCCACCATTTATACACAATGTTCCATGCCATATGATGTCGGTGCATCAAATCGAATTTCCAATTCAATTTTTTACTTAGCCTTATAACCCTCTTTAGGGTTTATTAAATTAATAAAAATTAATTTATAATTAAATTAAAATTAACTTATAATTAACTTAAATAACATTGAAGTTAATTAAATTAATTAATAAATTAATTTATAATGAAATTATATTAATTAATTTATAATTAATTTAAATTTCCCTCTTTAATATTATAATAAAATATTATAATATTATTTGCTTGGGCCTCTTATTTGCACTTTGGACCATATCTGACTTCTTGAAACCGGGTCTTGACCAACTGAAGGTGGACTCTTCTTTTTGCATGGATTGCGAAACTGCTTCCTTTTGCACTGCTTACTAAAACTGACATTCGACATTAATGACCATTCATTCTTGACATCAATGACAACTCATCCACACAAAATGTCCAACAATCTCCCCCTTTGTCATTGATGGCAACCCAATTATCTTTTCAATTTCCTTAACCTATTTTGTTCTGCTCCCCCTGGGAAACTGCTCCCCCTGACTCAATACTCTCTTCTTAAATCAAATCTCTTCCCCTTACTCAAATCTCTCCCCCTTTGACATCAATGGCAAAGGGTCACCTTTGGGGCTCGAGGCTAAGAATGAGTCTCTTAGCTTAGCCCCTCCCCCACCTCCTCTTGAGGTGGTTAATTCTGGGGTGGGAGTATTTCTACTCCCAGAAAGCACTGATCTTTACCTTTGTCCACTTTCCTTCTCATATGATTCTTCTAATTTACTATTCATGTTCATGTCCATGTTCTTATTCCTATTCATGTCCATATTCTTGTTCATATTCCTGTTCATGCTTGATTCTGGAATGTCTGCTCTACACCACTTTGTTGTATGTCCATCATTATTGCACTTATAACACTTAATGTTATTATTCCTTGGAGGTGCAAATATCTTGGGATTTCTCCTAGTGAAGCCATATCTATTCCTATCATGAACCCTACAATTCATTGCCTTGTGACCAAACTGATTACATGAGTAGCAATACCCATGAAAAGGCTACCTATTTTTGAAGTTCCCATTTTCTTATTTTTCATGTGTCCTACACTGTGAAGCCTTGTGCCCAAATCTGTGACATGAGAAACATCATCCATTGAAATTTCCTTGCCTTGACCTCATTGGTCTCTTAGTCTCTTTTTCTCTATGTTGGTTCCTATTCCATCTATTTCTTCTTTGTGCATTGTTCCTTTCCTTGTTGAACTTTCTATTGTCCAACTCATCCTCAGAAGTCTCACTTTCTCTCACACTATCTTCTTCTAAAGTTTCTTCTTCTTCAGAACTTGAGGTTGACTCTTCTTCTTGCTTCTTTTGTACCTGTTCAAAACCAAGACCTATTTTGCTTGATGTAGGCTTTTGTGACTTGATAATCTTATCCAAATTCTTTGAGCTTCTTCCAAACTTGTGTAGCTTCTCCTTAGACTTTTCTACTTCTTCCCTTAGTAGGGCTACTTCTTGTTCTAATCTTTCACATTCTAAGACCTTTGCTTCTAACTTATCCTTGAACTTCTTTGTCTTAGCTATTGACTTATTTAGATCCTCTATAAGCTTTCCTCTCTCTTCATCACATTCTTGAAACTGAAGCTCAAGTTGGGAGTTTTGCTTTCTTACCTTATTTAAAGTTTTAAGAGCATAAATAAGCTCTCCCTCAAGATCAACTTCTCCTTTTTCTTATTCTTCCTCTATTTTTTATCTTTGAAAACATCTTCATTCTTTTATGACTTGTCTTCTATAGGATCACCTCCTTCTTCTTCTAGTGCCATTAGAATATTCTCTTCTGGTCCTTCAAGTGTATCCTCATATTCATCATCACTAAAACTAAAACCATTCTTTGTACAACTATCTTCAAGATGTCCAAAATTACCACATCTAAAACACTTGAGAATTATTGGTGACCTTTTCTTAACTTCTTCTTTTCTTCTATCAGAAATAGGACTTCATATTTATCATTATCTGAGAAACTATTATCACTATCACTTGAATACTTACTTGCCTTATCTGCATAGTAGCTCCTCTTTTGTCTTTGAAAGAACTTATTTCCTTGTCTGCTTTGTCCATCCTTGCCTTTCTTTTGGTACCTATATTTTTTGATTCCTTGTTCTTATGATCCTATTTTTCTTCATCATTGCTATTTTTGGCTTCTTGACAATCAGTTGCATAGTGACCATACTTTCCACAATTGAAACATCTAACAGATTTTGCATCTTTAAATCTTCTTGAATCCTTATTCTTTCTACCATAATTTGCTTCTTCATCACTAGATGACTCATTGCTTGAATCTGACTTCTTGCCCTTTATCTTCTTAGTAGCTTTGAAGGCTGCTTCCTTCCAGATATTAGGTTCCTCTTTTGTTCTTATCTCAAAAGTTATAAGAATACCAAGTAACATATCTCTTGTCAAAGAATCACCATATTTTGATTCCTCTATAGCAGAGATATTTTCACTAAACCTTTTTGGAAGAGATCTTAAGATCTTATCACAAACATCAGATTCTTCAATCTCAAGTCCAAGTCCTTGCATGGCGTTAACAACCTCATCTACATGAAGTAGATAAGTACTAATGTTTTCCTCATCCTTCATTTTTAAATCTTCAAATTGTCCTTTGAGATTTTGTATCTTTACCTTTTTGACACTTTTATCTCCTTCATAAATGCTTTGCAACTTATCCCAAATTGCTTTTGCTGATTTGTAATGCATAACCTTTATAAACTCTATTCTATGCAAACCTCTCAAAATTGCATTCATTGATTTTGAATTGTAATGATGTAGAAGCTTACCATATTTATCTGTAGGTGGAGTAGTTGGTGGTGTGTATCCATTTTCAACTGCTTCCCATATTTCATTGCCAAGTGCCATCAGGTGAATCTTCATTCTCATACTCCAAAATATATAATCGCTTCCATAAAATACTGGTGTTGAATTATCTGAGGACCCATTCTTAGAATCCATTGTGTTCTTGAAAGATTTTCCTTCAAGTTGTTAAACTCTTTCGAAGGAACCCGCTCTGATACCAATTGAAGAACACAAGCTTATACTGAGAGGGGGTGAACAATATAAGACCACTTTTTACTTTTCTTTCCCAATCAATATTATGCAATGTATAGATAGCAATATCAACAACAATAATAAAAGCAATGCATAAATCACCACACACAATAGAGACACCAATTTAACGTGGTTCACCCAATGTGGGCTACTCCACGGAGAAAATATTTCACTAAAATTTTCTCAATCAATCTCTTGGGAATTCTTTCCCTATTACAATATTTATGGACCTCTATCCAAAGGAGACACCAATCCCCTAATCAAGTTCATGGATCTCTATCCATAGGAGAACTCCTTTCTCCTTAGCTCTAGTTGGTGATCTTCTAGAAGAACTGTTGCCTCCACTACATTGGCTAATGGATCTCTATCCACTAAAGACTCCTATCCTCACTCAGAAGACCTATCCTCACTACCCTAGCTAATGGATATCTATCCACTAGAGACTATCATCCTCTATACTCTATCACCTTCAAATATTACTCTCTGCTCTATCTCAAATCTGCACTAAACACAATCCTTCGATCTAGCACAAATATGCTCAATATCTATCTCTAGTCTAGCACAAACCTATCCTCAAATATGCACCAAAATCTATCCTCAAATCTACACTAAACATAATCCTTCGATCTAGCACAAATCTATCCTCAATATCTATCCTCTGATCTATACTAAACATAGTCCTTCGGTCTAGCACAAATCTATCCTCAATCTCTATCCTCAAGCCTTAACACAAAGCTTGACTCAATCACAAATCAACTCTACTAGATCTGCCCCAAACCTTAACTCAAGGTTTGAACAAATCAATCAATCAACTTTTCTCACAAGTCTTCTCAAAGACTTATCTCAAATATACCTTATAAGCTTTCACAAAATCTCACACTAATCTATCCACAAGTCCTCTCTAGAACTTATCTCAAATCTACTCAACAAGTCCACACTAGAACTTGTCTACTCTGCTCTCAATATCTATCCTCAAATATGTATTGTAAGCTTCCACAAAAGCTCACACAAATATATCCACAAGTCCTCTCTAGAACTTATCTCAAATATGCTCAACAAGTCCACACTAGAACTTGTCTACTCTACTCTCAATATCTATCCTCAAATCTATATTGTAAGCTTCCACAAAAGCTCACACAAATCTATCCACAAGTCTTCTCTAAGACTTACCTCAAATCTGCTTAACAAGTCCTCACTAGAACTTGTCCAATCTCATAGAAACATATAGAGAATTGTTAGAGACTCAATATGCTTTACATTCACCACAATGCTCAATCACTTTCAATCTCTCTTTTTACCACAGAAACATATAGAGAATTGTTAGAGACTCAATATGCTTCACATTCACCACAATGCTTAAACACTTTCAATATTTCTTTTTACCACAAAAACATATAGAGAATTTTTAGAGACTCAATATGTTTCACACTCACAAACACTCAACCTCTTTCTCAAATCAATTTTAGAATATAGAACAATTTATTTCATAGAACTTGAACTATCACATCCACTTGACTAGGCTCAACCAACTCTACTCAACCAATCACTCAATGAAATAATCCTTGCTCACAAACCCTAGTCCAAGCATATGAACACTCACTCACTTATTTCCAACAATGCTTATCAAACAATCTCACATAACAATGATACTCATGATCTTTGCAAACCCTAGTTCAAGTTCTTCACTCAATCAATCACTTCAACAACAATGCTTATCAAGCAATCTCACATAACAATGATACTCATGATATTTGCAAATCCTAGCTCAAGTTCTTCACTCAATCAATCACTTCAACAACAATGCTTATCAAACAAGGTTTTATCAACAACTCTTATTCCAGAAAACCCCTTTTCACTCCAACTTAACATTCACAACATTCAACAATCACTCACTAGGAAGATGTGCCCATACCTTTTGTTTGATGTAGAAGTGCCCTTAAAAAACCTGTCTCAATCACAATTTTCTTCTTTGCCAATTTCAATGGTTAGATGACAAAATTTCACACTAACACTCTTTCAAAATATTTCTCAATTACAAAAATAATCAATCTCAAATACACCTTATTACTCCTTGAAATTAGCAATCATCAAATCACACATAAAAATAATCACTCAAATTGCTTCTTATAATCTCCAATTTAATAAATCAATCTTCAAAAATTAACCCTTCAGAAATAATATTTGCCTACCCTTTTATCTCCCTCAAAAATACTTAATAACCAAATTAATTCAGGCAAAAATTAAATCTCATAAACCATCAAAACATTTTATTTTTCAACCTTAGGCACATAAAAATATTTTTATTTTCCTTCAACCTTAGCACATCCAAAATTAACGACCAACACAAATGATATCAGTGCATACCTTTGTCTCAACCAAAAAGGCCTCGGTGGGTTTCGAACAAGAGACCTTTCCATCGAGCGCCTTACCAAGGTGCTAGCCCACCACGTGGGCTAGGCGCTCCCATGGGAAGGGAAGGTGCAAGCCTCCCTTTATCCCTATGTTAGGCGTTGCACAAAAAAATGAATGCCCTCTCTTCTTAGCCAAAAATGAACCCGAAGGGATTCGAACCTGCACACCTTGCTTGCCACACACCCTAGCACCTCCGTCATTTTCCAACTGCACTACCAGCACCTTTGGTGTTGTGAGTTAGCGCTCCCTTCAATTTATTCCTCTATCACCAAAGATATTTTTGAAAATGTGAGAACCTTTCTCTTTTTGCGCACGAAACAATTTAGCATAGGATATTCGATCGTTAGCTTGGGGATGTAAGGTAAAGAACTTTACCACCATTTATACACAATGTTCCATGCCATATGACGTCGATGCATCAAATCGAATTTCCAATTCGATTTATTACTTAGCCTTATAACCCTCTTTAGGGTTTATTAAATTAATAAAAATTAATTTATAATTAAATTAAAATTAAAATATAATTAACTTAAATAACATTGAAGTTAATTAAATTAATTAATAAATTAATTTATAATGAAATTATATTAATTAATTTATAATTAATTTAAATTTCCCTCTTTAATATTATAATAAAATATTATAATATTATTTGCTTGGGCCTCTTCTTTGCACTTTGGACCATATCTGACTTCTTGAAACCGGGTCTTGACCAACTGAAGGCGGACTCTTCTTTTTGCATGGATTGTGAAACTGCTTCCTTTTGCACTGCTTACTGAAACTGACATTCGACATTAATGACCATTCATTCTTGACATCAATGACAACTCATCCACACAAAATGTCCAACACTAATAGAGTGAAGGAAGAGGTTTATATAATGAGGAAAGAGCTACCATTGGTGGAGGTGAAGGATGAGAGAGAGAGGACCTAAGATAGACACCACCACAATTTATATCATGTGGAAGTATCTACTACCAATAGGGGTCAATCATTGACATGTACAAGGTCAATAAATCAATCCATGAGTTTTTATTCACAGATATTAGTGGGCTTCAGGCCTCCTCCTCCTCCATCATCACCTAGAGGTGTGGATATGGGGTCTAGTTATAGTTAGTTTTAGTCTTATGGGTATGATTCAACAAATTTTTTATGTGGTGCACCTATTTTGGATGATAGGGATGAGTGTGTCAAATTTTGATACTATGGTATACCAAATTCAAGAATGTATGATTTTGATGCTTTTATGTAGTTACGATACTATATTTTTATCTTTATGTTATCTTGTGATGTGATGATGATATGATATAAATTTAATTGATGGTTTGACTTGATGCACATGATCAATAGATGATTTAGATAAAAGGAAAAATGAAATATGATAAAATAACAAGTGTTAAACACAAGTATGATTTAGTAAAACATGTCACTTAAGCGATGGTCTAGGAAACCAAATAATGGACAAGCACTAAATATAGTTGGATTATGTTATTGAGCGGTGAAACAAAAGTCTAATAATGGACAAGCACTAAATATAGTTGGATTATGTTATTGAGCGGTGAAACAAAAGTCTAATAATGGGCAAGCAATCAAAAGTATGCTTTGATATTTTATTTTTTATGAGTTGTGATATTTGAACCTGATAAAGGATGAGTATGTGTCTTTAAGTGGTGGCCTTAAAACTATGATAATAGACAAGTGTTTAAGGAATTAATAGCTCATCATACTTAAATATTAGCCTAAAATACTACATAAAGGACAAACACTTAAGACATGATGAGGTATCTATAATATGTATAAGAGATACATATATTATGGTTAGTAGAATTTGTTATGATAGTAAATATTAGTGATGCCTTCTGAAAGGACTTTATGCCTTCTTGAAGGGCTTTATGCCTACTTGAAGGAATTTATGCCTACCCAAAGAACTTTATGCATTCCTAAAGGGATTTATGCTTACCTGAAAGACTTTATGCCTACCTAAAGGACTTTGTACCTTCTCAAAGGATTTTGTCTACCCAAAGACTTTATGCCTACTTGATGGACTTTATGCCTACCTAAAGAACACTATGCCTACTCAAAGGACTTTATATCTACTTGAGTGACTTTATGCCTGCCTAAAGGACTTTATGTCATATAATATCTTATTTTGTAAAAAATATAAGATAAATCTAAGTATAATATGCCACAAGTGGCATAAATTATTGTTAATAAGATGTATGTATGTGATGTTTAAGAATGTAAAAGAATAATAATTTGTATGTTTGCTTTTACATATACCCCCAAGTGGAGAAGAAAATGTAGGAACATATATAGTGATGGGAATCAAGTTACCCCTAATGAAGTACATAAGTGTATTATGTTTGTATGTATGATAAAATATTTATGATATGCATGATATCCTTATAAGGAAAGCATATTGACTTGGAGAAAAATAATGTAGATAGTTAAAAATATGCCTACGAATGAGGGAAAATGTATGAATTGTAATAATGTAGTTTATTGGTATGAAATCAGGCAATAAGTTTCCCCCTAATCATATGATAACATTATAAGTGCATTGATTTAAATATGATTATAAGTATTTATTAATGACCAAAATTGTAGTGATGAAGATATCTTAAATTACTTAATATATTAAGGAGAGCATTCAGGGTTTTGTGTCTTTTGCCTAAGGCATATGCAAAGAATTACAAATGTGTGAGACATCACACATGAAGACCTAATTCCCCCACTAATATATAAGGAAAATTAGGATTATGAAAGAAGGGTATTGCCAAAGGTTCCAATATTGGAAACTTATAAAGTCATATTTATTAACTAGCATGCTTATAATATAATCATAAATATGCAAAAAAGTAGATATAATATGCTAATCTACATGAATGGCATATTTGGCCTTAATACTAAACACAAAGATGTATGATATGAAATATGATGAATATATCCTAAATCACATAGTACATTAGCAAGAGGTTCAAAGCCTTGTGGCTGCTACCTCATGCACATGCAAATATTTACAAACACATGAGATATTAGTAATGATAATTCGATTCCCCCACCGATATACAAGAGATATAGACATATTTGTGAGAAGAGTATTTTCAAGTATACCTTCCAATGCAATAGAAAATATACTTCCAATGACTAACACATTCATAAATTATTATGAACATGCAAGTGACTAGAAAAAAGGTAACTACTTATTTGGTTGGTGAGTTGGTGACCTATCCAAAAAGCATGCACCTATCTAATACACCAATCGAAATCAACATAAAAAGCATAAATGATAAACAAGATTGCACATAACGAGAAAATGGATGCTTCTTTTATTAATATTGAAAATGAATCTCGGTTACAATCATGCCCCTCTTAGGTTCACCTAAATATTGATACAATTGATACAATTCCAAAGCCCCCAATGGTGTAGGCACAATACTAAGGCTCCCTAAATAGTCACAAACTACTCTATGGTGGAGCTGACCCTCTTCTTCATGTTGAGGAAGGAGTTAGATGATTGAATCTCCTTAAAATATATTTCCTACAATCAATAAACAACACCAAAGCATTAATAGCATAGGCAGCCTCTCATGATGAGGCCCTTTAAAGAATGTGAACATGAAAATGCCATAATACTAATGAAATCAAGAAAGCAACTAAGACATGTTAAACCTATGCAATACTTGAAAATATTAATGGAAACATGTAAATAGCTAGCATAACTATCTATATTTTGGGTTAGTTTACCAAATAAAAGACATGAAAGCATGAAACAAACCACAATTGCACTAATTACAAAATTGACATAATGAAGGCAAATCTACTTTAATTGATCAATTCCATCAATCAAATATCTCTAAAATGTCAAATGAACCTATACTAAGCATACTGTGATCTAATAAAATAATCTACAAGAAATAAAACAAGGGGATCCATAGCCATTTGCTCACCGCGGGTCTAAGATGTGGTCAGCACTATAGACCGCGGTGGAGCTCTGAGTAGTTTTACCCTCAGAATTAGGGCCTCCTCTCTGATCCTCCTTACCAAATTGATGGTCAATGGTCACCTCTATATCCTCTGATAGGTTTGGCAATTTAATTTTTCAAATTATGCATTGATTTTATTAATTTGTGTTTCTTAGCTCTCCTAGGCTCCTAGGGCTTTCATAGCGATTCAATCTCCAATTGGGTAGCAAAGTTGTCCCTCTCAATGCTTGCAAATGAGTATGCAATTCAATAGGGATTCATTTCTCAATTGATCACACTTCATCCAAACTTATCCCCAATTCATAGGGGGATCTTATAGCACTTGCCAAGGGCTAGGGGTGGCTTCCTCATGAAGCAAATATCAATATTGGGTAATTGATTCAATTGGATAGAAGGTTTTGGATCCTTCCTCACTCAAATCACTCCAATCTGCAACTAATTAGCCATTGCAACCAACTTTTAGGGTCACATGAAGGTCAACTAAAATTTAGTCCTAATTTCAGGTGTCATCTATGACCAATACTGCTAACCACAGGTATCAGCTATGGTCCCCAATTAGCAGATTGGGGCCATGGCTATCAGTCATGGATAGAATTGATTTAGAGAAAGATACCCAATTGAGTGGTAAAAACCATTGCTATACCTTGGATCTAAATAAAGGTATTCCATATGGTCTTCTAACATGTCCCATATGAGTAGTCACCTTGACATGACACATTTTAGGTGTCTACAGATGCCCCTTTTGAGATGTGTTGTGAGATTTAACAATGCTAAGCAAAACTAAACCTCCTAAAATGATGTTGTAGGTTCCATGATGATCATTTGTCTGATCAAAATTAGATGCCCCAAGTCTAGCAAAAGGATGCGCATCCTAGAATCATTACTTCTAACTCAATAGAAGGCTTAATTTGAAAGGGTTTGCACTCATCATCAGGCATTCGGGTAGCTTTGGTTCTACAATAGGAGTTATGCCTATATAATTGAAATAATGAGAGCTACAAAAAATTGTCATATATGTTATTTTTCCCAATAGAAGGGTAAGTTGATGATAGTACTTGGCAATGATTCATAATATGAATGCAACTTTGACAAGATCTAGGGATCTACGATCAAGGGATCTTCTATTGACTTTGATTATGATTTAATATTATGACTACCCCCTCAAGCAAGGATTCATTGAGGGTAATGACAATGAATGAAGCGACGAGACCACTTAACCACTCTGAATGATCTTGAACACGTTTAGATTTAGCATTTGAAATTCTTGGCAAGGCCTAATCAGCTATGATTACAACTATTAATAGTAATTGCTCATTTCTATCCCATGGAGTGGTCGGGCTGCAATAGCCTTCTTAGGGAATCAAAATGATACAATCCCGATTAGGCATAAGTTGAATCATATTGTAGATGATATGCTGAAAATATCATAGGAGAATTGTGATGAATATCTCATTCCCATGGAGCATTATGGTTGTGTAGGCCTTCTTAGGGATTTAAATGAAGCATAAAAATACTATAATAATGAATTTACCCCAAATGTGCTTATGGTAATTTACTCATCTTTTCAGATTGCATGGATCACAAGTCGCTGCAACCGCCAAGTGTAGAGGGTAAATATTGAATATGAGGTGCATTTGGCTTTTAATTTATTTAATCTTGTTGTTTATTTGATGAATTTTAAATTGCATATTTTATTGGCTGGGAGGTATGGCTCTTTAAGGAAGGATTTCCATGGCGATGACCTCGGTTGACTGTACTTTATAATCACAGCCGATTATTTTGTTTTTGCCTTATGATGACATTTTATGGTGTCATTATGATATGTTCACTTATTTGGAGTGTTTAATTTGTCATTTAGTAGCTTTCCTTAATGTAATTTAAGTTAATCCTATACAATTTGTTGATAGTGGCTCTGAAATATGGGTATTTTTGCTCATCGTGGCTAGGACATGTGGTCACAAAACCCTAAGTTGGGGACCGTGGGTGTCAGCCATGGCCTGTCCTAAATAGGAAAAACTATAAAAAGAGCTTGCTCTTTGTAAAATTTTCATTTTCAACTAAATTCATAGTTAACCTAAGAGATCTGGAGGTAAAAACATAAAAATTAACCCAAAACGCTGCTAAAACTTAACCATATTAGCTAGACTTCACACCTATGGCCAACCCAAGAGAGGCATAAATGATTGAAAGAGTTGGGGGATCAAAGATAACTTATAAATAGAGACCTCGATTGTGATTACCAAGTTTAAAATTAACCTCATTAATTAATAAGTAATTTAACCACATTAAACCATAGGTGATGGACCTCACCTTATATTAGGATTTAGCAAGGATAGTTGTCTTTGATGTTGTATTTAGAGATTGGAGCATGGAGGCTTAGGGCTACATCAACCATGGCAGCATCCATGTCGACGAGTGGTATGAGTTTGACATATTTTCAGAGTGGGAGGTTGTATTCATGCATCTGATTATTCAGATAGTCCTACCTGATTCTTTAGGTGTGAGGTTCCCTTGGAACTATTTAGCTTGCATTCGACCTATCCTGGCTAGATCAAAGGAGGAGTCTGTTATCCTATCCTGGGGGAGCACTTTGTTGGCACAGTTGTATCACAAGTTATATCAAATCATATGTTAGAGTAGATTGGGCATTGGTTGTAGCCTCATGTTGCATATATGGGATTGGCAACACATCTAGATAGAGAATCCTATGGAGATGCCCTTAGATATCACTACTATTACAGATGCTTGCCAGTGCTATACCCCCTACTGGCCTTGGTAGTAGGATGGGTTTAGGATCAGGTCTCATATAGGATACTTGAATCACTACATTGATCGGTTCACCCAGCTTCATCCTAATGATATTGAGTGGCACCCCTACATGGACTGAGGTAGCTAGATATCTTTTTCGGGCACATAGGGATAGATGGATCATTACCCACAAAACTGATTGGCACGAGTACCACTACTTTTCTTGTGTCTTACAGTAGTTCAGGATTTAGTAGGACGTCCTAAACATACCTATTATCTATATATTCTTGGTCCTAGAGAGGGACCTCACCTGGCCTCAAGTTACTCCTTTGGGAGAGGAGGATGATGATTTACATGAGTCAGGACAGAGGGATGTAGGTACTAGTCCTGAATATGCTGGATGGTGGGTGGATATTCAGTGGCATAGGAGGGGACCTATTGGTTTCCTAGCTAGAGGATTTGCTATAGAGGGTGTTGATGGCATAGAGGTGGATCCCCATGGGTTTCACACTTGGTAGAGAATAGAGGGTGACTGGGGTACCACATGGGAGGCCCCCCAGGTGGATGTAGAGGATGAGTGTCTCAAGGAGGGTGAGGCAATGCCAGACAACAATATTGGGTAGTTGCAAATGTAGGTAGCTAACTTGTAAATTCAAGTGGGTAGGCTACATACCCAGATTTTGCATTAGGATATATCTATTGCCACTTTAGAGATGAAGCTATCTCATAGCGAGAGGCAGCTACAATAGTATTAGGAGAGGATAGCTCTCCAGGCATAGTTAGACTCAGAAGATACAAGTATCACACAGCTCACTGGAAAGTGAGATGTGGCACAAGCATAGTTGAGTGCTATTACTATTAAGAGGGACCTATTGAGGATAGTTATGGGGGCCCCTCTGCTACATAGGTTGTGATGCCACCTCTAATAGAACCATCTTCTTTACTGCTAGGAGGTCATGACCCCATGGCCAAGATTAGGTGACTCCATTCCCTCATGGAGGAGGGACATGAGTGAGATACAGGTCATACAAATCACATCTCTTAGTTGGAGGGCTACATCAGGTTGATTGGTGGGTAGGTCCTAGAGGATCAACATGCTCTTGGTACTTATCAGAGTCGATCCAGGACCAGGGTGATAGGGCAATCCTCTATGATTTTGAGCCATAGGACCCACAGGATCGAGAGGACACATAGGTCCTCTAGAACACATGGAGTTAGCTCACACAGGGGCCACAGGGATGGTAGGGTTGATGGTGGTGACTCATAGGCTAGGGGTGTAGGCCCTTAGTACAGATTTTATATATACTCTGTTGTACTATTTTTTTTAGTGTAAGGTCAAGGACCTACATAGTTGTAGCCTGAGGGTATTTTGATGCACCCCTATGTACTCTTTGACATACATATATATGAGATTGATCATTTTGGCTCATTATGTGTACTTGTATTTATATGTTTTATGTTTATGTTTATGCACATGGATACAGATGTTCATATTGATGTTATGTTTATATGATGTGATGTATGGATGACATGCACTAGATAGCTATTTTAATTTATGATGATGATGATATGCAATGATCTAGTTGTTTATATGTTCTATTTATGATGGATGCATATGGATGTGATGTTTGCTTTTAAACACATTTATTTTTTCTTTATTGTATACATTTAATTTATGACGATGTCACAATATTCTAGTGCAATGTATGTAATGCATTATTTACATGATGGTAATCTAATGTAAATGAACCTGTATGCTTTAATCACTTAAAATATAAGGAATGAATGTGATATGTGTTTAACAATCTAATGGATGACACCACAAAATGTATAACAATCATGGATTGTAATTGCTTTATCTCTTTGTGAAATATAATACACCCATATGTGAGATGTAATAATGTATGTTTTCTGTTCATAAGCTTTTGTAAATTAAAATAATATGTATGATATAATCAGTGGTCATCTAAATATCATTTTTGAAATCCATCCAGTATCTAATAATATAAATACAAATAATTCTAATAAATAAACTCTTATAAAAATTAGTTGATGCTTGATGATTTATTTGAAAATTTGATTGTTGCTATTTGGGAATTTTTGAGGTTTACATTGAGACTCAAACACCCTAGTTGACTTATCAAAAGTTGTATACTAACCAAACTAGACTTCTGAAATGTAAGGATTTTGCTAGGATAGGCCCTATTCATTATCTTTGTGTGTGCACATGAATATATTAAGATAAAGCATAAGCATACCCCGACGTCAGGAAGGATTCTTTCAGCTTGTTACTAAGATAGGGGGTATGCAAATGTTTATCCAATCCTAGGTTTAGATTTTAGTTGGGCTAGACCACTAGGTGATACAAGACACCTGAAGCTAGCTCTTTCGTATTTAAACATTGGTCTATACATAAGTAAGGTGCTAATGCATCATAAATAGCATCATGCGTAATGTACAGTAGTGTTGGCAATTCCATGGATTCAAGTTCACTCCCTTATTTTTTTCAATTTTTTGGGATACTTGCTCATATAAGTTGTGCAAGGGATTTGATTCCATTTTGACTTTGAACTTTCTTTGGATCTTCATTTGATCTTCATTTGAAATTGCTTTCTGATCTTCATTTGATCTTGATTTGAACTTTGATTTCTGATCTTCATTTGAACTTTGATTTTTGATCTTCATTTTTTGGAATTTACCTTTGATAATTTTCTTCAGAAACATCCCTTTAGGGATCTTACTTTGGAGAAATTATTTTTGGTATATCAATTAAGGATATCGATATTATGATATCAATAAAGGATATCAATCTGGGAAGTCAATCTATGATATCGATCTAGGGTATCAATATTGAGGATTGATGTGGGATATCACTCTAGGATATTGCTCATTTTATCATAAGTAAGGGATTTGGGGTAGGGAAAAAACTTGTCCTTTTACCAATTATCAATATTTTCCATACCATCTGCATAGGGGGATAAGAAAGAATAATTCTTTTCACCTCAGGATACCTGGTCCTGCTTCATGGCTTTCATATTCCCCTAGTCCTTATTAGGATTGTTTAATTTGTTGATTAGTGATAGAATTTTGATATGCTAAGGGCTATACTAACTAGACCTCATCTACAAAATTAAATAAAGCTTTCAATAAACTCTTGAGAATACCTCTAGGTATGGTTGAATAACCAAAAAACCCTAGTATATTCCTCATAGCAACATTATGAGTTGTGTTGAAAAACACAATTACTCACATGAATAGTGGATTATGATAAATGCAAAGGTGCATGATTGAAACACAAACATGATTTTGTTTGTAATACTAACAAACACAATCCATCCTAATATGGAATTCAGTGCATGTAAAATGCCTACATGTGATGCAATTATGAAATGAATGCATGTGTAAATGAAACTGCATAATGCAAATGCAAATATTTTTGGATTTTATGCTTTACCAATTTTTTTGGATTTTATTGATTTTTTTAATTTTTATAGATTTTGAGCCTTTATATTTGACCAAACGGTGATTACATGCCTTTGGAGCCTTTGGTATTTGACCAAGTGGTTTTAAGAACCCTTGGAGCCTTTTTGGATTGACCAAAGAGCTAACAAACACCTTTGGAGCCTTTAAATTGACCAAGTGATTTTTCAAAATCCTTGGGGCTTTTAGGTTGACCAAAGGGATTATGAGCACATTTGGAGCTTTTGTGGATGACCAAGTGGTTATCAAGGACCCTTTGAGCCTTTTGAGATTGATCAAGTGGTTTTAAGCAAACCCTCAGGGCTTTTAACTGACATGACCAAGAGGTTTTAGGAACCCTTCGTGCCTTTTGCTACGCTCTCAAGCATAAAATGCCTTAATATGGATGTTGTTGAGAGGTTCAAGCTCTTCAACACCTCCTAGCGATGTTAGGCGATAGGTACCTAGCCCAATATTTTTAGATATGATATAAGGTCCTAGCCAATTAGTCATGAATTTATCTTACATATCAGGTGGAAAATTAGAGTTATGTTGGTTCTCTTTCAAAACAAGATCCCCAACTTCAAAGTCTCTCTGATGAATTTTTTTATTATAATCTTGTTTTAATCACTCTTGATAAATGTAAATATGCTCTAGGGCATTCACATTATGTTCATCAAGCAACATCAATTGGTCTAGTCAAGCTTGTCGTGCGGTGTCGTCATCAATGAAATATTTTAATGCGACGCGCAACATTGGAATTTCCAACTCTAAGGGCATAATGGCCTCAACGCCATATACTAGTGAGAATGGTGTTGCCCCAATGGGAATTTGAATGCTATTCTTGTAAGACCATAATGTAAAGGGTAGCTGGATATTCCAATATTTGTGGTTTTCTTAGACCATCTTTTTTAAGATAGCCACCACTATCTTTTTTAAAGCCTTAGCTTACCCGTTTGCCTATGTATAATAAGGAGTCATAAAACTGTGTTTGATTCTATACTTAGATGTCAAATATCTCATCGTTTTTTTCTTAAATGATGTTCCATTATCCAAAATTATATTGGATGGAATCCCAAAATGACATATGATGTGCTCGAGTATAAACTCTACTATGCGATTTCTAGTTTTCGTTGTTAAGGGTATTGCTTCCACCCATTTGGTAAAGTACTCAGTAGCCGTAATAATAAAAGTATGTCAACCCAATTATGGAGGAGAGATCTTACCGATAAGATCTAATCCCCACTAATCAAATGGCCAAGCCACTTGAATGGGCTATAAGGCCTGCGATGGTAAGTGTGTAAGATTAGCATGATGCTGACATTTGACGCATTTCTTGATATACACATTGCACTCCTTGTCCATAGTGGGCCAATAGTAACCCATTTTAAGGATGCGCTTGATGATGGCCATGCTCCTAAAATGGCCATCGCACGTACCATCATGAGCTTGTAAAATCACCCAAGATGCCTCTTGGAGCTCTATACAATGAAGGAGAACTCCATCGTAGCCTCTTCGGTACAAAATATCTCCTAGCAAGACATATTTAGTCACTTTATTCTTGAATGTACATTTTGTGGCATGTGACAATCCCTCTAAGATCATACCAATTTTTAAGAAGTCTTGTATTTATGGCATCCAACCCTGGTAAGCCTCAACTTCGAATGCCAATATGACTTGCTCCCCTATGTATCTACATGTGAAAATGTAGACTGGAAAACAACCTTATGGTGAATGGTGGTACCACTCCCTATCAAACTCTAAGAGGTTAACGACCCCCAGGGTGTCTTCTTCAAAAATTCTTCAGCTCTATAGAACCATTCATCTTTTGGTTCCATGCTAACCATTTTTATTGACTCTTTATTATCAAAGGCTTTGCGCTGCACCACAGGATGCGAGAGCATTTTAACATGAATGGTAGTAAAATTGATAGATGTATTTTGAGGAATTAAGGATCCCAAAGATGCCATGGTGTCTGCAAACCTATTTTATTAATGAGGGATTGCCTCGATGTCATACCATTTCAACTTAGCCAAATATGTAATAGCAAGATATTTATAAGCTTTTAAGATAGGACATCGGTATTGAAAGAGCCCCTTAACTTGGTTGACTATGAGCAAGGAATTGCCAAAGATGTTTAATATTTTAATGTTTATGGTGATGGTATGTGTGGAGGTCCAGCAGTAGGGCTTCATATTCATAATTTTTTTTGGTGCAAGGAAAGTCTAATTTGAATGACAAGGGCATTGGAGGTCCTTGTGGCATGATAAAAATTATTCCTGCACCACCCCCTTGCTTGCACTTCGAACCATAAAATAACATGGTCATATCGGCATTATTTTCTAGTTCTTTAGGTTGGGAGCTTCGGATATGACAAATACTACATCATCTAAAAGCTCAATGGTTAACTATTTGACAACGGTGCCTCAGCCAGCTGATCAGCTATGACTTAACCCTTAATGAATTTTGACTTATGAATTCCAGATCAAATTCTATCAGTAGCATGATCCAATTCACAGTACATGCATTATGATATGTCTTGCTCATCATGTACTACAAAGGATTTTGTTTAGATATAACATATGTAGTATGACTCAACATATAGTGCCACAATTTCTTTGTAGCAAACACTACTGCTAAACATAACTTCTTCACATATGCATATCTAAGCTCATAGTTCACCAAGGTTTGACTAATATAATATATGGCCTGTTATTTGCCTTGCACATTCTTTTGGGCTAACATGGTCCCTAATGCAAAGTCAATCATCGATATATATAGTATAAATGGCACATATGGCCTTGGTGGGGCTAATACTGGTAGTGTCACTAGGTATTGCTTTATTTCAGCAAAGGCTACTCGATAGTCCCCGTCCTAGTTGAATGGGACCCCCTTGTGTAGTAGTTGATTCATGGGTTGATATTTATATGATAATTGAGTGATAAATCACTTTATGGATACTACTTTACCTTGTAGTCTTCTTAATTATTTGATGCTTGAGGGAGGACGCATCTCTAGAATAGCCTTGACCTTCACTGGATCAACTTTGATGCCTCACTTTGACACGATGAACCCTAAGAGCTTTCTTGAAGTTACGCCAAAAATACACTTCTTAGTGTTCAACCTGACATTGTGCTCTATCAGGCAATCGAAGACCTTCCTTAAGACCTCTGCATGCTTAGAACGCAGTAATGACTTTGCCAACAAGTCATCAATATAGTCTTCCAATATTTTATGCATATAATCATGAAAGATATATGTCATGGCATGCTGATATGTGGCACCAGTATTTTTAAGGCCAAATGGCATAACTTTATAGCAGAATGTCCCCCAAGGCATTATAAATGTGGTTTTATGCTGGTCTTCGGGTTTAATTCAAATTTGGTTGCATCCAAAAAAATTGTCCATCAGGGAGAGCATATCATGACCTATAGTTGTGTCTACAAGAGCATCAATATTTGGCAATGGCAATGAATCCTTTGGTGTTGCCTTATTTAGATCTCTAAAATCCATACAAATACAGATCCATCCATCAAGTTTTCCTACAGGAACCATATTGGATACCCATTTTGGATAGTCGATGGAGATCACAAACTCTACGTCCAACAACTTTTGCAACTTGTCCTTCACCATTAAGACTAATTTTGGGTGTATCTTTCTAAGATTTTTCTTGACTGGATTCTTTGATAGGTCTAGCGAAATGTTATGGGTAACCAATTTTGGGTCTAGACCTGGAATATCTTTGTATTTTCAAAGCAACAATGTTAGATCTCTCTTTCAGTATAGGGATAAGGGTGGTATGCTCATCTGGAGTGAGATTATCTCTAAATTTAACCTTCCTTGAATTGGTGGGATCATTACTAATATCCACATCGAAGGTTTCCTCTACTGATATGTGTGATCCCTCCTCAAGATGATGAGGCGTAGGGATCAAATGTATGTCATACATTGGGTTTATAGGTTCTGCATTGGAAGCATCCTTAGTGTGATAGGCATCATAAGCACAACCTGGTGCAAAGTTAAATTGTTGCAACATTTCTTCGTTATGGAAGAAATATTTAGGCTCAACAGGTGAGTCAACGTGATCCCAGTCGATAGCATCTACATTTAAATGTAACGGTTTGGATGGATCGGCTGGATTATGGAGTGGAGTGATCAAATCAATGGAGACCATATTGATGGAATGGAATTTATCTCCAAGACCACATGGACAAACCTCTACATCATCGATGCATCTCCCATACCTGAGATCTAGCTCTATCGGCATGGGCACAAATGGGTCCTCTCTATGCCAACTATGGATAATGGGAGATCTAGCTCTATCTCCCATAGTTCGAAGTCTTATATTGCCATTTCTTTCCTACCCTATGATTATCAACCAACCTCAAATTACTAAGATGACTAGGATCCATGTTATCTGACATGTGACTATCTCCATTAGTCTTTATGGTGTTTCCAAGCAGCATCCACCAAGACTGACAGCTCGGATAATTTTTATTATGATTCCATTTCAAAAAAGAGACAAGAATACTCATAGCCTTCGAACTTACAATGTCTTCCCTGTTGGTAAATTTGACTATCATTCTTGGCCTTCATGTTGAATAAGATCCTTTACTTCGCTCGGGACACCGTGTTCCCATTTGAAAATTTTGTCACCATCGACACCCAAATTGGCCAGCTTATCAGCAATTTTGTTAGCTTCCCGAAAGACATGTTGAGTTTTTCTGTCCTGTCTTCCTTGGAAAAATATCCTAGCCTCTTAAACAATTGTTTTAATCCTCCAAGGAGGTGTTTTCCAATTATTGATGAGATTTATAACATGCATAGTCTCCTTCTATGATCAAATTGCCTTCTAAGTCTTGAGTCATTTGAAGGCCTCTCCACATAGCTCTAGCTTCATATTTTTTGTTCGTCCTTGTTCCGAAATATTCATAAAATGCAAGCATCATATTCCCATTATGATATCGCACAATGCTACAAGTGCTTGCTCTACCAAGATTTTCCTTAGCCACTCCATAAAAATTAAGCTTAAACCAACCCGTAGGAGGTCGGGACCATTTAACATTGGCTCTGGGGTTGACTACCCTAGGTACATACTCATCTAACAAGGTTAAGCTTAAAAGTTGAGCAATCATGGTCTCCTACAGATGAGGTTTACGACTATAAAAAGGGATAAGGTTCACATTCTCATTGGCAAAGGATAGGATCCTGGCAATGATATTTTTATGATCATGGATAGACTCATTAAATACTCTATGGTTCCTTTCTAACCACACATACCAAAGATAGTGATTGAGACAAATTTTCCACATGTACCTAAGTCTTTGGCTTGAAAATGGGCAAGGCCACTGGATGAAAAAATAAAGTATGGTGGTTGGTTTAACCCAAGAAATATTGAAGGCCTAAAAAACCCCACTTAGGACAGTTAAGGAAAAAGGGCACTCAAGTAAAATATGATAAATGGTCTCCCAATTAGCCCTGCATAGATAACAATGATTAGTGATACAAATACCTTTATGCATCATATTATCAATGGTTCAAATTCTTCCTTGGATAACTAGCCATGAAAAGATTGCAATTTTTGGAATTAAATTTTTTATCCAAACTAAGACCTTTTGAAGGACAAAATCCTCATCATCAAGCAGAAGCTTGTAAGTTGATTTAACAGTGAACTACCTATTTTTCGTAGGAGCCTAGGTCACTTGATCTTCCTTGGGTCTCATGGGGATAAAATATTGCCCGATAATATTACAAATATCATTTGATTCCACTTGAAATCCCTGAATCCTTATTTGTTTCCACTTCATTCTGCCTCTATCCTCAACCACATAATCAGAGACTTCTCTACCAATGAGTTCTTCTGTGATATCTCTAATTCAGGATAAGTTAGGATATTGCATCAGTGGTTCATCCTTAGCCCACCTGTCATTCCAGCAATTTATCCTCTCACCATTGCCTAAACCCCATCTTAAACCTTTTTTGATGATTTCCTTAGAATTGAGAATTGCTTTCCAAAAAGCATAACCTCTTATTGGAACTGAGTCACTTGGAAATTCCATATTTTGAAGATACTTTCATTTGATGATAGTTTTCCATTCATTTTCTTCACCAAAAATGAGGTGTCAGGCCTGCTTAGATAGTAAAGCTAAATTCATATGACCAATTATCCTCATACCTAAGCCCCCATTTTCCCTGGGTCTACACACTTTGGTCCATCCTACAAGGTGTATCTTTTTTTTCTTCTCTGATCCATTTCATAAAAATTCTTTTTGCAGTTTCTCAATTTTCTAGAAAACCTTCATAGGGGCTTTGAAAATGGAGAGGAAATAGACTGGAATTCTCTGAATAGAGGCCTTAGTGAGGGTCAGCTTTTCTGCTTGATATAGAATATGACCTTTCCATCCAACAATTTTTTTTAAATTCTTTCAATAACCCTGTATCACATTGACTCTCTTAGAGAACCAATGAAAAGAGAGAGACCAAGATACAAAGTGGGGAGGTTTGCTATATCACACCCTAAAATTTTTGCAATCCTTCCTTACCTATGAATGGGGGTGTTCAAGAAATATAACTTGCTTTTACTAAAATTAACTTTCTGACCAGCAGCATCCTCGTAGAGTTGTAGGATGTATTTAATTCTTTTAGCCTCAACCACCGACACCTTAGTCAATAGAAGGGTATCATCGATGAATTGTTGGTGAGAAACAGCCCTAGTGAGATATGTTGCCTTGATTCCCGATATTAGCCTTGAACTACAAGCATTTTTTATGGTTATTCCTAAAGCTTCTGCCACAATGATGAATAACATGGGGTTTATAGGGTCCCCCTATCGAATTCCTCTATGACTTTGAAAGTAACCAGCAATTTTTCCATTAACTAGAATCGAGAACCATGCTTTAGAAATGCTTTATTTGATCAAATTAACCCATTGGTGGTGAAAACCAAACTTAATGAGGACAGCAATCAGAAAGTTCCAATGTATCCTGTAAAATGCTTTGTTCATATCAAGCTTGAGGGCAAAAATAGACCTGTTAGTCTTATGAGGAAAGTGTAGAGCTTCATGAACTGTAATAACTCCATCTAAGATTGACCTGCCCTAGACAGAGCTTCCCTGGCATAGATCTATGATACGGGGTAGAACATATCTCATTTTATTTGCAATGGCTTTAGTTAGGATCTTGTAAGAAACATTGCATAGACTGATTGGCCTGAAGTCAGCCATAGATTCAGGGGTTTGCTTCTTAGGAATTGGAGAAATAAAAGTAGAGTTGAGACCTTTTGGGATATGATTACTTACTTGGAATTATTTGATAGTAAAAATTATATCCTCACTTACGATGTCCCAAAAAGCTTTATAGAAATGAGGGGGAAAGCCATCGGGTCCTGGGCCTTTGTCTGGCTCCAAGCTAAACAAGGCTTCCTTAATTTTCTCATCAAAAAATGGAGCTAGAAGCTTAAGGTTTATATCCTCATTTATTATGCTAGGAATGGATTGCAAGAGAATATCTTTGGCCTCCTCATTGCACTGCAATTCCTGACCAAGGATAGAATTGAAATAAGTTATTGCCTCCTTTCTAATTTTTGTTAAGTCCTAAGTAATAGAACCATCTACTTTTTAAAAAAAAATTATCTTGTTATTGCTTCTGTTTCTAAGCGTGGTGACGTGAAAAAACTTGGAATTTGAATCTCCATATTTCAACCAAAGAGACCTTGATTTTTGCCTCCAATATATTTCCTCACAGGACAAAATGTTATGAAACTCTACTTGTTTTATCCGTTCCTCCTGCCTAGTAGTTTCATCAGCATCACCATGTTGAATCCTCTGATCAATTTCTTCAAACTTTCAACAACCTATTTTTTATTTTCAAATAGGTTCCCAAAGACATCTTTGTTCCAAGTTTGAAGTTTTTCCTTAACAAACTTTAATTTGCCAGCAAGTTTAAAAGTTGCACTACCCCTGACAGGCTACTACCACCACTAAATTAAGTTATCTCTGAAACTAGAATGTTTGATCCACATAGATTGAAATCTGAAAGGTTTATTGAAGGACAAAGAGTTAGGGATCTCCAACTTAAATTTTTAATTAAAATTTTGATTTTAACCTTAGGCTAGCGCTTTTGAATTTTAGTTTTTAGACCACGATGATTTATTTGACCCTATTTTTAAAGTATAAAGCTATTTGTACCTTAGGATATAATGATTTATTTAATCCTTAGTGACATACTTTTGGATCTTAGGTCTTTATATTTTAACATTGGGTTTAGACCTTAGGGGGGCTTTACTTATGAAGGTCAATTATTAATAAAACTTGTCATAACCCTTATTAAGACAATTAAGAAATTATTAAAAGGGTTTCTACCTAATCAATGACCAATATTTAGACTCATCAAACCAATTCAATGAAAAAATTATATATTCACACTAATTTGAAGAAGCGACCAGCATTATGGATGCTTTGATCGAAACCAAAAATTTAAATTTGGGGGTTTCAAATTTGATTCAAATTTAGCTCCAACATAGGCTCTGACTGGGACAAGGTGCTGAAAACTTGAGGCTCTTGAGAATTCCAAAATCTCTCGGTTTTATTCACAAAAAATTGAACAAAATTTTAACACCTTTGACTTGCTAAGTAAAACTTGAAATACATAAAAGAAAAAAAATTTAGCTCTTCTCTTTTTTATATATATACTGAAAAACTGTATGAACATGATATCAAAGAAAGTAGAGTATGAAAAACTGTAGATCCCTTTTCATTCAATTTGGAAACAAAGGTTAGAAATTTTAGAAATCAACGAGTTTTATTTTGAAATATTGTAATGCTTATTTTAGCTAAGTCATAAGATATGATTACATAGATTTTTTCACAACCATTTGTTTCATCATATTTTTTCCCATGTGTGTGTTTGTGCACTCTTTTTTGGATTTCTAAATCTTTCAGAACTTTACCATATCTGAGTAAAATAGCCAAGCCTAATAAGTAATTTCACTCTTTAAAAATTGTCACCATTCTGTAGGGCTCCACTACCAGTCAGGCGTCTATAGCCTCGGTGGAGTTGCTTCTAATCCCATCTTAGTTTTACCCTACTTCCAGTCAAGCGTCTATAGCTTTGGTAGAGTTTTTCCAAGATATCTTAGGTAGTGACTCAGTTTTACTTTATTTTTTATTTTTCTTTCTCATGAGATAAGTGTTTGGATATATAAGCAAATTATGCAATAAGTATGCCTGAGTTGAGGATTATTTTCTGGCTATGAAATATGAGTGTAATGATTTTTGGCTCAACTACCATCTCAAAGATAGCTCAATTCTTGGGACCTTTGAAGTCACCTTAAGTATCATTTGTAATGTGAGCCTTGACATGATGTTTCAATCAACTTTGTTTTCTTTATGTTTTATCTCATATCAAACAACTATTGCATAAACACTCATATTTGAAAGAATAGTAAACCTCATCAGAATCTAAAATAAATCCCCTTTTTTCTTATTGTATTTGGTGGAATAAATAATTAGATATACTCATAAAACTAATATATCATGTGTACAGTATACTCAAAATTATTCAAGAACAAAAGGGAGGCTTAACAAATACACAAAATTCACCACTCTATTTTTGAATTTTTATTTTTCTATTTTTTTTGTAATGCTTTTTTTTTTTGTTAAGTACACCTTCAACAGGGATTGTACATTTGAGGTGTTGGCCATTAATAGGGATAGCCATTATTTCTCCCTGAAAAGTTTGTAACTTGTAAGTATTCTGACTGATAACATGGGCAATTTGGTATGGGTCAATCCATTTAGGTTCAAACTTACCCTTTTCACCATGCTTATCATTTTTAATATCCCAATAGATGACTATATCTCCTTGAGAAAAAGGAGTACCCTTGGCTTTCTTGTTAAACAAGTTTACAATTTTTTGGGTTTATTCCATCATTCTATTGAGGGTCTCTCTTCTTTGTTCTTCTAACAAGACAATTTGGTCAAGCCTTCTCTGAATGGGATTGGGGTCTTCATGGTCTTGTAACAAGAGGGAAAGTGCCAATTTTTCTATTCTTGGAGGTAATAAGGCTTTCTATCCATATACCATCTCATAGGGGGTTCTTCTTGTGTTTCTTTTGACAAACAACCTATCAGCCCATAAAGCAAATTTAAGTTCACTGTCTCATCCCCTTTTGTTTTTTCCTAATGACCTTTTTATTCTTGTTATTATATTTTTATTTTATGATTCAGCTAAACCATTTCCTTAGGGGTAATAATTGGCAGAATGAGATAATTTAATTCCATATTCAGCATAAAATTCTACCATTTCATATGACACAAAATATTGAGCATTATTAGTTATAACCTTTTTAGGAATGTCATACCTAATAAAGATGTTTTCTTCTATGAATCTGATGATTGCAATAGTTGTTGATGTTCTGAAAGGTGCAACTTCCACCCACTTTGTGAAGTAATCTATTGTAGTTATGATCCACTTATGTTGGCCAGATGAATTAGGCTTGATCTCCCTAATTAGGTCAATACCCCATTGAGCAAAATGTGCTTCAATGATTACTGGCTTGAGGGGCATGGCTAGTAGATGATTTTTCCCTAAAAAACTTGGCAGTTATGACAATTCCTAACATATTTATATACATCCTTAAAAAGGGATGGCCAATAATATCCTGCTCTCATTATTTTATTAGTTGTAGCTCTTAGAGCAAAGTGTCCTCCACAGAAACCATCATGAAATTCATTAATTATTTATGGGACTTCTCTTTCATATAAGCAGACTAATAATACTCCATTAGGATGTTTCCAATATAATACCCCATTTTGTATATAATACTTTTGAGCTTGAAGTTTGACTAATATCATTCTTTTTATTGACATATCTCTGGGAAAATATAGTATTTGTAAGTATGACAAAATTTATTCATACCATTTACATTCTTCATTTTTTATTCTTCTGTCATCATATGTTTGATCTATAGTGAGAATATTTTTATATCCTACTTCTTCTTTATTATCCAACAGTTTAGCTAAACCTTGCCCTTTGACTATTTTAACTATTTTGAATTCAACATGATATTGCAAAATTTTTACCATCCATCTTGTTGGTCTTCCCAATGGCTCTGATTGAGAAAATATATCTTTTATTGCTATAAATGGAATACAGTAGTAAACTTTGTTTGATCCAAATATACCTTTTAAGTGTTCTAAATATTGGATGACTGCATAAGCATTTTTTTCCAGCTAGGTGTATCTAATATTTTCTCCTTTTAGTCCTAAGCTCATAAAGGCTATTGGTCTTTCATTATTTTCATTGTATTTTTGTGAAATAACTATAGCAATAGAGTGTTTAGACACATATGAATAGATATTAATATATTTTGCATAATCAGGTCAACTTAAAGCTGGAGTGGTTGATATGGATTCTTTGATATTGTTAAATGCTTCTGTATTTTCTACTATCTATTTTATTTCTCCAGTTTTCTTTACCATATCATTTATAGGTTTGGTCATTTCTACAAAATTTGGGACAAATATTATGATAAAATTTATTTTTCCAAAGAATGACCTTACTCCTTTTAGGTTCTTGGATGGGGGAATTGTAGAAATAGCTTCTATATTTTCTGTATCAATGCTTATCCCTTTTTCTGAAACTATATGGCCTAGCAATTTTCCTTGTGTAGTTTTGAATATGCATTTTTTTGGATTTAGAGAGATTCCAAATTCCTTGCACCAGGAAAAAATTGCATTCAAATGTTCTAGATGATCTTCTGGATTTTTAGAAAAATTTGTGATATCATCTAAGTACACTACTACAATTTTGAACATTAATCCTTTGAAAGCAAAGTCCATCGCTCTCTGGAAAGTAGCACCTGCATTCATCAATAAAAAAGGTATTATTAAATATTCAAATGTACCTCAGGGTGTGGTAAATTTTGCCTTGTGTTTGTCTTCTAGATTTATCAGAATTTGAATCCATCTAACAAGGACAATCTAGTTGAACATACTATTGCTTGAAGCAGTTGTTCCATGTTAGGCAATGGGTAATTGTCTTTTAGTGAACTCTTGTTTAAATTTCTAAAATCTACGTAGATTCTAATGTCCCCATTATTTTTCCTAACTAGTACTAATATGGATATGTAGAAGGAAAATCTTACTTTTCTTATTATCTTGGATTCCAACAATATTTATACCTCTTTTTGCATTACTGGGTGTAGAGTTAGATTGTATTTCCTTTGTTTCTGTCTGAATGGCTTGGAATCTTCCTTCAAAGGTATTATGTGAGTCATTACGTCTGTCTTGAAGGTTTTGAGGTCTTCATAAGTCCAAGCAAAATGTTATTTTTTTCTTTTTCAGGAACTGATATATCCAGCCTTTTCTTTAGCAGGTAAAGCCATGTCTACTTTCATTATTCTAGGTTCTTTCATTGAGCCAATATTAATATCCTTAGATATCACTTCTCTTTGTAAAGGTTTATAATATTTTTCAAAATCATTTAATAGGATCTCTAGAGAATCTAATCCTTTGGGTATTCTATTAGTTTTTAACTGGATTACTTCTATTGGCTCTCCTATTTGATATTTTAGCTTTTCTTCATATTTTCCGTCATAGATTACATCTACATACTGATTTTGCAGAGTTATAAAATTTTTAATATCTATATCATCCTAAAATACCTAAAGATAAACTATATTGTCTGGTACAGATGGCTTATATACTAAGATAGTTAGAAATCTATCCATATATTCTATAGTTATCTCTGGGTGATCTAGACCTGAGGCTTTTATAGCTAAAAGATCTGCAACATGATTTTGTTCTCTAGGAATATATGAAATATTGAAAGCCAAAAAATTATTGATTTCTTCTAGTACTGCATTTCTATATTGCTTAAGTCTAGGATGCTTGTTTTGATATTTACCTTTGATTTGTAGTATAATAAGTTATGCATCCCCTGTTATAGTTAAGTAGTTAATACCTAGATCTTTTGCTTTCCTTAGCCCTAATAGTAAAGCTTCATACTCAGCTACATTGTTTGTACAAATAAATTGTAATCTGTAAGGGATACTAAGGTAGTTTCCTTTAATATCAATCAAATTTACACTTGCACCTACTCTAGATTTGGATTTAGCCCCATAAAATGACATGGTCCACATTTCTTGGGTTAATACTCGATCTAATTTAGCATCATATATTCTCATATCTTTTGGATCCATGTTCTTTGCATCTGGTACTTCCACTAGGAATGGGTTGTGCCATATTGAATAGACTCTCATCCCTTCTTTTTTTTTGTTAGGTAACAGAATATATACAGCGGGTTTTTTGACAGGATCCCAAAACCTTAGTTACAACTTCAGCCAAGACTAAACGATTAAACCAAAAAGCGGGGCTGCGCCCAAGGCAGCAAGCCGAGACCCGGGGCCCTGGCCCCGGGCCCTACAAAAAATAGCTAAAAGCCGACAAAACCATGACTAGATGCCGCCAAAATGAAAAACCATCCCTGACAGATCACAGAAGAAGGGCACCCGAAACAACTGGGCCCAGCTGTCACCCCGGACCAGACGGGGCCCCATGCCGGTCGAGCTACTCCCTGTCGGGGCCGTCACCCAGCCTGCGCCTGAGCTCGGCCAGGGCAGTGGCAGCGGAGGAGGCTGCTTGGGCAGCCATGTTCAGAGATCCGATGGCCACGTCGATGAGGCCTCTGATAGCCAAGCTTTGCAAACTATTGTCTACCTCAGAACTGACGTCGACGGGCTCCGGGGTTTCCTGAGTGGCCCTCTTGGCGCTGTCAGCAGCCCTGCTGCTGCCAGGGAAGGGATCCTTGCGGGCACTCCCAGGAGTCGGGGCCCCGCCTGGGCCCTGGGCCGGGGTTCTGCACTTCTGGGTTGGCCTACGATGCTTCGGGGTGGGGGAGCCATCGCGCGGTGGGGAGTCTTTGGCAATGGAAGCCTCAGGGGATGCAGTCGGGGAAGTTGCCGCGCCAGGGGGGGCAGCAGACAGGGGGGAATGCGGTGGAGCTACGGCTGGTTGGCCAGGGCATGCCTGTACAGCACCGCCATGAGGCCTTGGTGGGAGGGCCAGGAATGGTTTTTGCGGGCACGTTCTATGGACAGACCCAGAGAGTATAGCAGAAAGCGGGGAGTGCTGACCACCGTGGCCCCCCGGAGGTGATTGAAATAACTCAAATGAAAACTGAAGAGCCTCTGATCCGGGTCGTCGTAGGTAATGTATTGCATTACCGGGATGATGGCTTCATCAAAGGGGGCCGGGAGGTTGGATCAGAAAAGATTTGCCTTGTCCCATTGCTGCTTCGAAAAGCGGGACAGCTCCTCCTCCCAATTGTGCTTGTCCCGCCTGACAACGCGACCCTTGTCCTCATGGTGGAGGCCCGTCACGTCTGTAAGAAATTCTTTGTTTACCTTAAAATGCAGCCCCTTAACCTGCACCTCACCGTCGCACCAGGAGTCCAGGAAACATTGAGTGATCTCATCGTCCACTCCAGCGAACTTGCTAAAGAAGGGGGTGAAATGCTTGGCGTTGGAGAACAATTTAGCCGACTCGCTCAGGATGAGCATGGAGGGCTCGATGTAAACACCTTTGGCAGCCATGGGGTAGGGGAAGGAGGGGAAAACTGGCCAGCAGCGCGGGGACAGGGAGCAGGGAAAACCACAGAGGAAGAATGCAGCACTAGCCAAATTTAAAAACGCGCAGGGGGCCGAAGAAGGGGGGAGCCATCGACGTCGGGAAAGGATGCTCGAAGTCGGGTGCGACACGAGGGGGGGCTGAGGGGGCGTGACTGTAGGCTGCCACGTGGGGATAGGGGACGGGGCCACTGCCAGCGTGCCAGGTGGCGCAAGCTGATCGGAGGAGCGCCTTGATGGAACGTCATGGGATAGAGCCGCAGGCAGGATGACGCGGCATGGGAATCCATCCACGAAGCGGCTGACGAGGAGGCATTCATGGGACTGCCAGATGCACAACCGGAGCAACACAGGTCCTCATCAAAAATAGCCGAACTGCTAGCTTGGCCTAGAACGCCTGCCACCACGTGGTAGATCTGGAAAACCATCCGACGGGCGGGAGACAGGCCGGGGCCAGGCGACGGGGCGCCACAGGGAAAGAAGACATCGGTCTTCGGGAGACCGCGCCAGAGGAAAGACGGGGCCCTGACATGGGGCAGGTTAGACACCGGGGTCCTCCACATCGCTCACCTGATCTTTCGAGACAATGAGAACCAGAGCTTCGGGGAAGTCCGTGGTCCAAGTGGTGAAGGCATCAGCGGGAATGGCTTGGTTCGCCATGAAGTCGGCCGCCCTGTTGCCTTCCCTATACACGTGCTGAAAGCTGTAGTCGGGGAATCCCTGGAGAACAGAGAGGGCTTCCCGGATGTGGTTGTGAATGCGCCAGGAGCAATTACCCGGGCTACGAGCAGCATTGATGATGACTTGGGAGTCACCCTCAATGATGACTTGAGAAGGGGCCCCCTTGAGGACGTGCAACCCACTTAGCAGAGCAGCTGCTTCAGCGAAGTTGTTGGTCTGGATGCCAAGAGGAGCAGCGAACGCCATGACCAGGGCCCCGTGGCAATCGCGGATCACTCCGCCCACCCCGGAGGGCCCGAGATTGCCTTTGGACGTGCCATCGAAGTTAAGCTTAACCCAGCCGAGGGGGGCAATCCATCTGGTCAGGGAACGACGGGAGGGGGCGGGAGGGGGACCAGGGGGGAGCTGGATGCCGAGGGAGGAAAGGAGGGTGGCTTCACCCGGCCATCGGGGCCCCTCGGATAGGGGGATGGATCAGGAGTTTTCAAGGGCAAAGGTCACGGCCTTGGTCGCAATCCACAGGGGGGAATGAGCCGGGGAGGAAAAGGCTCTGCTGTTGCGCTCGAGCCAGAGCTGCCAGAGCATATGGGGGAGGCACGAATTCTAGAGGAAGTGGGTGAAGGGATGGGCAAAGGGGTTGGGCCACTGGAGCAGGAGGTCAGAGATGGATCTGGGGCCCGCCCACTGGATGGAGAATTGAGAAAGGATGAGGCCCAAGACTTCAGTCGAGAAGGAACAACTGACAAAGAGGTGGTTGGTGGATTCCCAGGCATCACAGCAAAGGTAGCATCTATTCAGGATCTGGAAGCCCCTCTTGATGAGATTTTTGATCGTCAGAATCTTGTTTTGGATGGCCGCCCAAACGAAGTGGCTGATTTTGGGGATCAGCTTCTTGGCCCACACCTGCCGGGCTGGGAAGGGAGCCTTGTCGGGGTCTCTCTGGAGGTTGTAGGCAGACTTGACAGAGAAGGCTCCGCTGGGGGTACCGTGCCAAACACATCTATCGTCACCTCCAGCGGATGGGAAAACAGTCACCGTGAGGAGGCCCTGGAGTCTGGCAGCTTGGAGCGGGTGCCTGGGGTCCCGGATGGGCACCCAAGATGCACCTCCCAAGCTCTGGGAGAGATAGCCCACAACCTTGGGGCCTCTGTCTGCCAGGCCTACCTTGAGAATGAGGAGCTCTCTGTCAGCCGATAGGGCCTCATCCTGAATCCATCTGTCATCCCAAAAATCAATCTTGGCATCGTCTTCGAGGATCCATCTGCTTCCTTTCTGGATTATGTCTTTGGTGGATATCAGGGACTTCCAAAAGGTGGATCCATCATGGGGTTGGGACTCGCTGAGGAAGGGATGGCTATGATAGTATTTCCTACGCACAATGCTAACCCACTCATCAGGGGAATCGGTGTGAACCTTCCAGGCATGCTTGGCCATGAGAGCCCTGTTCATGGGTACCACCCTCCTGAGCCCAATCCCTCCCTCAGCTTTGGGGTGGCAGACCAGGGACCAGGATACCAGGGGAATCCTCTTCTTATCTTCACTCCCCGACCAGAGAAAGCATTTCTGAATTTGTTCAATGTGGACTGCAATGGAGGCCGGGATTCTAAAGACCGACATGAAGTATATCGGGATGCTTTGCAAAACTGCCGTTAAGAGGGTGGCTCTGCCAGCCTACGAAAGGAGGTGGCCTTTCCAGGGGGCCAGCTTCCTCTTAATCCGATCAATCACCCCACCCCACAGGGCCCTGGAAGATGCTCCTGTGAATAGGGGGAGCCCGAGGTACGAGGAGGGGAGGGAGCCAGGGGAGCAGCCCAAAATCTGCCCAATTTTGATCTGTCTAGCCAAGGGGGTGTGAATGAAGAAAATCGTGCTCTTTCAGAGATTGATTTTCTGGCCGGCCGCCTCCTCGAACAGGGTCAAAATATGCTTGAGGATTTTGGCTTGGGGGATTGAGGCAGAAGTGGCCAGGATGGTGTCATCCACAAACTGTTGGTGTGAAACAGGGGGCAGGCCCGATGCAGGACTGATGCCTAAAATGAGACCCTACTAGGGCCTCAGCTAGGATGATGAAGAGGATCGGGGATAGGGGGTCTCCTTGGCGAAGGCCTCTGGAGCTAGGGAAAAATCCGGTAGGGGATCCGTTGACGAGGATGGAGAACCACGGGGAAGACACGCAGTTGCTGATGAGCCTGACCCAAGAGGGGTGAAATCCAAACTTGAGAAGGACCTTGGACAGGAAGGCCCAGTTGACTCTGTCAAAGGCCTTGTTCATGTCCAACTTGAGCAGAAAGGAGGCCTTTTTGGATAGGACCACTGAGTGAATGGCCTCGTGCATGATAATGACCCCGTCAGTGATCAGTCTACCCTTGACCGAACTGCCCTGGCAGGGGGCAATGATCAGGGGAAGGATGTCCTTAAGCCGGGTAGCCATGGATTTGGTGAGGATTTTGTATAGGACATTGCACAGGCTAATGGGGCGGAAATCCGTGAGGGACCGGGCTGCCTGGGTCTTGGGGATAAGAGCTATGAAGGTGGAGTTGATACCTCTGGGGATGGATCGGGCAGTCTGTAGGTCCCGGATGGCAGCGCACACCTCTACCCCAACCAGGTCCCAGAATGATTGGAAGAAATGGGGGGGAAACCATCCGGGCCCGGGGCCGCCTCGGCCTTCATGGAAAAGGTGGCTGCATGGATTTTGGAGTCGGACAGAGGTTGCGACAGCATCTGATTTGTCGAGGGAGAAACCAAAGAGGGGATGTGCTCCAGAAGGGAGTCAGCCACGCCTGGGGACATGGGAGGGCTGTCACCCAGGAGCTCTTGAAAGAAGCGAGTGGTTTCAGCCCGGATGTCCTCTTCTTCCTTAATGATACCACCGTCGCTGCTCACCAACTCAGCAATTCTGTTGGAGCCCCTGTTCTTGAGGGTCGACGCGTGAAAGAACTTGGTATTAGCATCGCCATCTTGGAGCCACAGAGCTCTCGACTTCTGTCTCCAAAAAATTTCCTCCCGGGCCAGGATGTTATGATACTCGCTGAGAACAAGGCGCTCCTCATCCCTGAGCCCCGGGTCTTGGGAGCCAACTTGAAATCTAGCCTCAAGGGCTTCGAGTTTTTCTTTGAGAACAACTTTGTTTTCAAAGATGTTGCCGAACACCTCCTTGTTCCAGGCCTTGAGATGGTCCTTCAGGTGCCTAAGCTTATGGTAGATTTGTTCAGCAGGGCGTCCAGGGACCGGGGGAGCCCACCAACGCCCAACCTGGGCCCGGAAGTCTGGGTGATGCAGCCACATGGACTCGAACCGGAACGGCCTCCTGGGGGAAGGCCTGTGATCGGTTTCAAGGAGGAGGGGGCTGTGATCAGACCCAATTTTGGGAAGGGCCAGCAGGGTGGCATCAGCGAACATAGGCAGGGCTTCCTTGGACAAGAGAACTCTGTCTAGTCTGACTTGAATATGATTTGCTCCCGCCCTTCTGTTGGTCCAAGTGAACCTGGCACCTTTCAGGCTGACATCCATGAGCTCGTTGAGGGCAGTGAAGGCGCTAAAGTCCTCCATACTCTTGCCCTGGGCCCC
This sequence comes from Wollemia nobilis, assembly GCA_028583015.1. Lineage (NCBI taxonomy): Eukaryota > Viridiplantae > Streptophyta > Pinopsida > Araucariales > Araucariaceae > Wollemia > Wollemia nobilis. Next base: position 3,960,694 of record JAQPPZ010016675.1, read on the forward strand.
TGAGCCCCCACTCTTATCAGAGGAAAATAGGGGGCTGTTGAAGTCCCCGACCAAGATCCAGGGTAGGGGGCGAAGGCTTCTCGCATCAAGCTAATCTCCTTCCATAGGGCCGCCTTCTCGATGGGACTGTTGGGAGCGTAGACGTTGGAAAGGATCCACGATCGGTTTGACTTAATACAGTGAACTAGCATGTTGATGATTCTAGGGGACGAAGATATGAGTCTTCCTTCAAAGCACCGGGGGTCCCACATGCACAGCAAACCCCCAATAGAGCCGACCACGGGGGTAGACAGGGACTCGCAATTGCACCAGGAAGCTTGGGCTACTCGTCGGGCAGCAGCCTCATCTATTTTGGTCTCCTGGAGGAGGAGGAAGGACGGACGGTGATCCCTACGGAGCTGGTCGAGGATCCTTTTCTTGGGAGCCCCATTGAGGCCCCTGATATTCCAGGAGATGAGCTTCATTTGACACCCTTGAGGGGTCGCTTGCCCCCCTTCCCGGAGTGAGCGGGGGGTTTGGATCGGATGGTGTCAATCTTGGAGAAACCTGCCCCCACGTCCGATAGAGTAGCCTGAGAGCCATTGGCTATGTCATCTTCGGTGATCCTGGTCCGCTGATCGCCCAGGGTGGGCCGCCCTCTCTTGAGTTTGCTGCCAAAATCTATGGCAAAGGACCTACTCCGGGTCATCTTGGGGCTGACTTCGTCGGGACCAGATGAAGAACTGGCTTCGATCTCCTCATCGGACTTCTCAGAACCACACTCCAAGAGGGGAAGCCCAGCAGGGAACGCCGGGGGGGCCAGGGAGGGGGCAGGGGAGGAGCGGGGAAGGGGGGGAGGAGGGGCCCTCGGCCAAGGGGGCCGATGGGGGGGAAGGCCTGGCCTGCTCGCTTGCACAAGCAGGGCCCTACGGAGGGGGGTTCAGAACGGGCTGGGCGGAAGGGCCAGGGAAAAGGACCACGAAAGATGACCCAGGGGAGGGAGCAACCGGCAGGGAAGCCTGGGAGAGGGCGCTCTCTAGACCGAGGCCCAAGGGAGCATCCTTTGGGGCGGGGGGGTTGCCCTTGGAGGCCCAGGCCTAGGATCTGGGGCCCTCGTGGGAAGGCCCGCGAGGTGGGGCCCGACCTGATTGGGAAGGGGGTTTGGAAGGAGGGCCTTTCGCCTTTCTGGAAATCGGGCATTGGTGAGAGAGGTGGCCCTGAGAGCTGCAGGAGGGACAGAAGGCGGGTTTGTTTTCATAGATCAAGGCCTGGCTCCAGAAGTAGGACCCAGAGGAGATAGTGACTGAGGAGGGGAGCTCAGATTCAAGATTGGCGTTGACGCAAAATCGGGCATGCACCATTCGGGATCCTGCCTTGGTAGCAGGGTCAAAGGCCACCAGTTCCCCAACCGACTGGGCAATGAGCCTGAGGACATCTTCATGCCACAGATGGAAGGGAAGGTCTGGGAGACGAACCCAAACCAGGGCGAAATTGATGCTTTGGGTGCTGGGGTGGAAGTCAGCTCCATACCTCCTGAGGAAGAGGCTCTTGCACCCCAGAAACCAGGGCCCGCCCGATAGGATCTTTTTGGCGTCTTCGCTGTTGTTTAATTTAATGATGAAGAAACCCTTGGTTAGGGCCACCAGCTGGATGTGCCCGGACACCTTCCATTTAGTAGCTGCCCACCTGCGAATGGTCTCCATGTCTGGACGACCTCCCAAAAATTTCCCTACCAGGGAGGCAGAAGAACCCGTGACTAAGGAGGAAAAGACCTCCTCCTGGATAGAGATGTGCGTGCCCTCGAGGGACAGACCTAGCCCCGGGGCCCGAGGAGGGGCCCTGGTGCCCGCCAAGATCTGCTGGAAGGAGGGTTTAGGCCCACCCGGGACAAAGCCCCGCTCAGGAGCCGGGGACTGATTCCCCGACCCAGCGCTCGCATCGAGGCTAGCCTATGGGCCAGGGCCCAGGACACCCTGGCCCCCAAACGGATCGACCGCAGACCCATCCTCTGGGCCCGTCGGGGGACCTGCGAGCCCGAGGCCGGGCCCCGATGTGCCTGACCCCGATCCCGAGCCCGATCCCGACTGGGAGCCTGCACCAAGCACTGACCCTACCCCCAGCCCTGCATCTGCACCTGCTCTCGCTCCTGCACCTGCACCTGCTCCTACTCCCGCTCTTGCTCCCACCATCATCAATCCGACTCCCATCCCTTTTTATTCCATAGAGTTAACTACGTTAATCATGGTTTCATCTGTTTGAATTAACTCTATGGAATGTTTGTTGAATGGTTCCCTTCTCAAAATTATATTTTCCTTATCTGATATAGGGATGGTAGCATAAGACCAAACTAGTTTTATTGATCCCCCTAGTTGTTCTATCCAATGCCTACTGAGTATAAGTGAGAAGAATGGGTCAACATCAACTACTGCTACGTCCATGACAATGCCCTTTTTGGGGTTTTGGTCTAGGTAAACTAATAATCCATTTATCATCCCTAAACAAGGAATTTGTCTACTATCCATTACATAAATAGGAGTAGAATATCTAGTATAGATTAATCCCATTTGGTTAGCTATTAGCTTAGGCATGATATTATGTGAAGCTCCACTATCGAGCATGCAATTATGAATCACATATCTTTCTCTTTCATCTGAATTATATCTTAACGATACATAGAAGGGCCTGACAGAAGATGGTGATGTTGTATCATGTTGATTTTGTCTAGCAACATGATAAGAAGGGTCTTCTTTCTACTCTACTAATCCAAAATCTTTGCATACTTGTTCTTTGTATGTTTGAAATTTCATAAGTTCACCAAATGTGATATTAACCTTTTGCTTACTGAGTTTTGACCCAGCATCAAATTCTATCTTCTTTATATCCAATGGCTTATTACTTTCTTCTTTGGGAATTTCTTCCACTAGTTCTATTACTTTAGGAGTAATTTTGTTAAGGTTCTTATCAATTTTTTCTTTACTGATATTTTTATTGGTGAAATTTTATCTTCTTGTTTCATTTGTAGATAATTTCTCTGTTCTTTCAGAGACTGTTCTATTCCTTAAATTTAAAACATGGGTTGCCTCTAATTCTTCAACCTCTTGAGAAGTGGGGATCAATTTCCCTTGCTTCATCTTATCATATCTTGACTCATGTGATTTCTATAATATTTTAGTTCCTTAAGTTACTAAGATCTGAGGATGATGATTTGAAGCATATTTATCCATGTCTTCTTCAAATAGCATTTCTTTGGATTCATCTTCAACGGATCAACAAGCATTGATTCTTATATCCTCTTCTAATTTTGCATTCATATCTACATTACACTAATCACTTAGGTGTATTCCACATGCATCAGGGTTATGGGGTGCATCACAAGTAGAGGAAAAATAAGGAAAACCTTCAGCTATATTGGCAGATGGCATTGGGTTAGGGACATTATTTTGATCCCTGTCAGAATCTCCATTTTTATAGTTGTTATTCCCATTACCCCTATTCCTATTCCCTTCTTCAAAACCATTGTTGTTTCCAAAATTCTTATTGTATTTTTTCTTAAATGAGGGATGGTTGTCAATATGTAGTCACTCTGTATATGAAGATTCACCATTATTTCCATTTATTTCAATTCTTGCTAACCTCTTACTCATGTTGTTGAACATTTATGTCATCTGACTAATCAACTTCTCCACAAGATCAATTTCAGTTCTTCTTTGTATATCAAAAGCCACTCTCTTAGGTTTTCTCTTAGGCATGTTAACCTCTAAAGAATAAGGCTTCATCTTACCACTGTCAAGCATATTTCTTTCTATATCCATTATTTTTTCCATACAACCATCAATGGTAGTGGCTTGTTCTTGCCTTAATTCATAGTTAAAATCTCCTTGAAAAGCATTCTTATAAAAAAAATAGACTGAATATCACTAGGCCTGAGGTTGATAGGGATTTTGTTTCTTTTTTTTGAAAATATTCTGTTAAAATCACTAACAACCTCATTTTCTTTCTTCTTCATAGTGGCTAGCTCAGTTAACAATGATTGTTCATTTTTCCTTTCACCATACTTCTTTAGGAACACCTCTTCCATTTTGGTGAAGTCTAGGATATCATTGTTAGGAAGGGAATTAAACCATTCTCTGGAATATTTTTCTAAATTCTATAGAAATAGTCTTAATACTACATCTTCATGTTCAACTTCCAGACTGTCCATTGCATATAAGAAACTTTTGATATGATCCTCTCTAGTTACTGCATTGTTTCCTAAAAACTTAGGGAGGTATTTATGAGCTTTACTGGGTAAGGCATTTAAATTTACTAGTAATGCAAAAGGCCTATATTTTTTAGTTGTCCATAACTAAACATTAACCTGAGCCATTTCTACTATAGAATTTAATTTCACAATTGTAGTACCTACGGTGGTATGGGTTTGGGTAGCTTGAATGTAAACTGATGGATTATCTACCTTTGAATGAGAATAATCACATATATCTTCTACTACTGATTTTAAACGTTCATCTATAGTAATATCAGTAGTAATAGTATTCTGAATTTTCTTCATGTACCTTTGACCACTAGAATTTAATCTATTTTTATAAACAGTATTCTTAAAAAGTGGAGTTTTTTGGGTATGTATAAATACCTCTGGATTCTCAAGTTCTAGAAATATCTCCTTACCACTTCTCCTGGTGTTAGCTAGCATGTTCTATTCTCTCATTTTTCATATTTTTCTTCTGGGTTTGTCTAGCAGAGTCACCAGCACTGGGGTGCAGAAAGAATAGTGTACGCTTTTATCAATAATGCTTGATATTATCACTCATCCTCATAGGAGTCAGTTATTAGGATAAATCAAGAAAATTAAGCAACCAAAATTTCAAGAAGATCAAGAAACGTAAAGAAAATAAGATTGAAAAACACGGGTAATAAAGAACGTAGAAAATGTAAAAATTTAAAACAAATGTTTCTTTATTCTAACTGGCCACCCGTTGATTAAAAAATAATGTCATAAAATCCAGGTTTAGAATGTAAAAATTCTCCTTGGCAATGGTGCCAAAAAACTTTTGGAACCGATTCTTGCATCCATAGGATTTTGATTGTCACGCTACAAGAATCCGTTTGAAACCAACGAGCTATTATAGGCTTTGGTCGACCTGCCTCATGTTCTGCTAAACACAAATATTGCTAAAGAAGACTGCAGAATGGGTAAGGAAACCCTAGCAATAATTCTTTTATTAAACTTCTAATTACATGCTCTAGATTTATATTAAGCTATAAGTATTCTTTTTAAAATGACCAAGCATGAAAACAACCAACTGTTATGCCTTATGTAGACCGGTGCCTAGATTCATTGGGTTGTTATAGCAATTTAACAACAATTTTTAATTATGAATAGAGAGAATGGGGAAAAGAAAATTGGCATTCAAAGCTTCATTCGAATATCGTAATAAAACCAAGAGTTAACCAACGAGAGAAACGTATATAATGCATTCAAATAATGTAACCCATTATACAATGACACACAGTACTGAGACAAAGATATAATAAAAATGAAACTCATAATTGTATTGATTTCAAGAATTTTTACATGTAGAGTGGATGGGATGCCTTTTAACTCTGTTTTCAAGAAAAATATATCAATACAATGAAAATATCCCATTCAAATAATGTAACAGGTCTCTCCTACTCTACTTGTTCCAATCTGGTAATAGTAGAATCTCTGAATCTTAGGCTCAATAGGACAGGAAATAATCTCAGCTTCTTGAGCACTTTCCTATTACAATCCTGCATAGCAAAGGGAAGAATAAGAATGAGAAGGAAAATAGACACAGAAGGGGATACAACAACACAACTAACAGGGCACTCAAGTATACCTCTTAGAAAAAATGCTATTCTCTAATTGCTTGATGCAGAATCTGTCCTCAGTTGCCTCTTCTTATAGCCTCTGGTTCTTGATTCTGTTATTTCTGGTTTATTTCTGGCCTTACACTTGTCAGCATCTGGTTGAGCTTCAAAAATTGGTACAGCTGGCTTCTATTGTCTTTTCCATTTTGATTGTGTTCTCTTCTTTGACTCTTTCAAACATAACTTTATCAACCGGTGATTAAGGTATGAGGGAAACCTTTATCTTCTTTTGCTACTTCCTTGTGCATTTAGTTGTTGTCTTTCGGACTGGCCTCTTTTGGGTTGTCCCCCTTTGATTACTTGGCTCTCTAACTATGCCAAAAATATTCCCTATTGTTGTTGTTGTTTGTTGTGTTGAACTTACTTTCTACTATTGACTACGGGTATCAACCTTTTTCCCTTTTTGACTTTGTTGCAGCTATTTTATATGTTCATCAATCAATTTCCAAACTCTTGTATCAAATGTGGCTGCAATCCTTAGCATGTTCATTTCTTGCAAGATTTTTTTTTTCTGTACAACAATAACAGGCATGCTCCTGTCATATTGAAATAGTAACATTTCCACAACATTTACCATAAGTGTGGTTTGCCTAATCATCTCTTCCTCATCACCTGGTTCACAGTCGAATATTTCAAGGATTTCTTTAAATACCTCTTCTATATCTGAGGCTTCTAAGCATTGGTCTAGGGATAGGCCAATATCTACCAGTTTCACTGTAGCATATTTTATTAGGTCATTCATTTTATTTATAGAATTTATCCATCTCTCTTGGTTTGCTCCAAATAGGGCTGCTTTGAAGAACTCAAAATTGATCTGGATCTTATTGTCGTCCTATGTCATTATTTCTTGTCCTTGTAACTCTTCAAAATGATCTCCTATAAAGTCTAGGGTAGGGTGGATGATTCCAAAATCCTTCTCTCTTTCCTGTATTAAGGTCATAATTTCTTGAGCAGTTATTTGGATTACCCTTATTTGTCTGAACATTTCATAAAAACCTTTGGCATGAGCTCTTATTCTCCTTAACATGTCCTTTTTCATTACATTCAGATAGTATACATGATCTTGAACCTTTGTCACTGATGGGGGTTGTGCACTTGGAGTGTCTCTTCGAGTCAATTCTTCTTGTTGCTTACTTATTACTACTTTTAACTCTGCTTTTTCCTCCTCCTCTTTGCTTAGTTGTTTTCTTAGTTTATCAATTGTTTCAACAAATTGGTCTATGACTTGGACCTACACTACTTTAGCAACTTCTACCATCTCTCCCTCTTTTCCTAGCACTGATGAACCCCTTGTTTCCTCATTAACTCTGAAGACTAGTGGATTTTGTAGAGGAGGAAGATTGATTTCTGCCATATCTGATATAGGTGCCTCTGATTTACCTTCTTCAGTGAGTTGTTCTCCTATATTCCCCATCCCTGCTACTAACTGCAATTCTTGTTCATTTGCGGTAGTGAAGGTGGTCTGCTCATCTATTCTTTCCAAAACAACTTGGGTAGTAGGCAAAGACAATTTGGGTCTCTTCATTTCCATAGGAGTTACCTCTTTTTTATTCTTCACTAGGTGGCTTCAAAAAAGGCCACCTAATCCACCAGTTCTCCTAGGATTCATTTGTATCACTGATGGAATTTTAATCTCCTGTCCCTTTATGTTTATAGAGGTAGGGATGGCCATGGGTGCCAATTTCTTCACACTAGTTATAGCTAATACATTATCAAAAATGGGAACTACAACTTGCTCTATGGGTGACGCTTCTTGAGTGGATGCAGTTACCATTTCCTTTCCTTTATCTGCACTGGTTTGTTGAGAAGCTTCTTGAGGAATGTTTGGTGCTACTTCTATTCTGAGTTGAGCATTCTCAGGGGGCCTGACCTATTGTTCTATTACATCAATAGCTTTAATAGTGACCTCCATTAGATCGATACCCTGTTCTTCTATTAATTCTAATAAGGGGTCTTCCTTGATTGTTGGGCCTATCCTTGGTATAATAGGTGCTACAACATCCACTGAATTTTCTCGAAGCCTTCTTAGTTTTGTAGGGTAATCATAGGCTTCATAAACCTGTGTGCTACCTATTTTTTCTAGAGGGAATTTATTCCACACTACCTACAAATCTAATCCTTTCTCCATGGCTTCTACCAAGCTTTCTTTGAAAGCATCTTCCCGATGTCTTATTCGAGCATATTCTCTCTTTTCCATCATTTTGTTGTATGTTCCTTTGGGGTCATAGAATCTCCAAGATATTTCATCTAACCCCATGTTGTCCAATTCAAACATTCCCTTGAGCAGGGAAGGGTAACCAACAAATACAAAATCTCCAAAATGACAGGGAACATCGAGCCAGGGGACCTTACCATGTTTCTTTACCAGTCTCATCTTAGCCTCTTCTACTACTTGTCTGCATAATTCCAAGGCTGCTATGGACAGCGGGCAGTACTGTGGTAGCATCTTAGGAGGGATTTTAGCTCCATATAATCTGATGTAAGTAAAACCCTCCATGAAGAAGAAGTCCCCAATTTCTTTCTCTTTGATAAAGGTTTTTACCCCTGGCCCTAATCTCTCAGGAACTAGCCCAGTTAAAGCCCAATGAATTTCTACTAAGAAATGGTCACAAAACCAGCTTATGTGAGTTCGTCCTTCGTGTAATCTCCAGAAGCTATTCTAAACATAGGGGCTATCAATGGCTCTTACTCTTCTACGGGCTTCTTCACCCAGTTGACCCACTATCAGATGGATAAAAAATGAGTATTGTGAAAAATGGGGTATTTCTTGCCTCTGTTTGAAAACTGCTTTTCTCAACTCTATCATTTCTCTATGTATCTGGGTACTTAATTCTATTTCCCAGGCATAAATTGGAGTGTTATACGCCCTATTGCATTGAGAATCTAAGTATAAAACTCTTTTAGTTATCCTACTAAGATCCTGTACTCCCAGAATTATGTTTATCATATCACATAAATCCTGAACCCATGGCTTAAAAGCACTTTTATTAATTGGGAATTCTTTTTCTATTTTTTCTTGCGTATCGAACAAGGTTTTAAAAACTTCCATATCTGTAAACATACGAGATTGGTGTTCGATTACCTGGTCTCCTAGGAAGGTGGTATGTTTTGCCAAGTTGAAAACTTCCCGGATATGCTCAACTTTGATGCTGAATACCGACCGATTTTTGTTGTCTCGGAAGGTCTTCGTTCTCTCGTCATACGCCACCGCCATCCATGCCATCAAATCTAAGGAGAAGTGTACCTTTAGACATATCAGCTTCCCAATGTTACTGTTCCATCTATTATTCCTAGGGAAACCCTTGTACTGTAACCTATGGGCTTTGTGAAACAAATTGGCCATTATCCATGGGGTCCTGTTATCATTTTCCATCACCTAGGTGAAGCTCTTGATGCAAGCATTATCTATCTCATATTGTTGAGCTGGATTAGGTCTTTTGTCTGCTCCACATCTCTAAGCAAACTCGTACATGGTGTTACCAGGGATAGGTGGTCCAAGAATTGTAGAGTAGGGTGACCTATCTGTGACGAATTTCATAGCTTCCCTAGTGTCTTTAGGTACGAAAACATCTCCCCATGATGCCATTGATCTCTTGATAATAGGTCGAGTCTTTCTATGGTTGTGAAGCTCGAAAATCCTCCTTTCTCTGTACTTCTGATGTATCAACTTCTACTCTTTAGCTTACCAGGGTAGTGGCCTTGACTGGTTTCATGAGTTCATATACAGGGTGGTGGAATGGGTTCGATAAATTCGCATGTTTTGTCATCAAACCGATGCCACCTACTGTTGTTTAAAATTGGCCAAAGAAAATTTGCCATCGCATATTTTTCCTGGAGTTGAGCATTTATGAAAGGTAATGTCTTTTATCTTACGTGCCCCGGGCCCTTTTGATTTGTGTGCCTGTAATCATTTATGAACTTTCGCTATTGGTCGCTGGGAACCTTTTTATCATACGTGGAACTGATATGTGCCACTAGGATGACTTTATTTTTTAATCTTGTGCCACCTCAGGTTTGAATGGTAACTAAATCCTTGGGATCGATTATATTTCATTTAGGCAGTGATCTCCCTCGAGATTCTTACAAGATCTAGTTCTTGGTGTGAGTGACAATTTTTATTGCCTCGAAGGTCTCCCTTTTTCCTTAAGTCAAACGTGATCAAGCGCAGCCATTGGATGTGCTTCTTTTCTATCGCCACCATGGATATTTTCAAACCTGTAGGTCAATTATTCAAAATAAAACATGCTTCAATCCTCTTTAATTTCAACCAATAAGGATGGGGATTAATAAAGGGTTCACAACCTTGTTAAATGTGTTTAAAAATTTTAATTAGTAAAATGCCAATTTAAACTTACCTTCGGTTTACCTTTGGATCATGTGCTACCATTGGATCTGAGTGGAGGTCAAGCACATCCATTAGATCCATCAAAGATGCCTGTCATTTAACCCTTTTGCATTCTTTTCTTTGACTCTGACTCTTTCATGGTCATTGGATCTCTTTTATCTCGATGAAGCGCTACCGTTAGATTATTTCTAGTTGATTCATCGCTTAATTCTTTGGTTCGTGCGCTACCATCAATTTTCCTGAGTAGAGTTAGCGCAACCGTTGATATCATGGGACCTGCACGATCGTTAGTCTACATGTACTCGATTAATTTGGTTAATCATGCTTATATGGTCAAAAATCTTAGGTTCGGTAATAATTCATTTTGAAAAAATCAAGGTTAGAGACCATACCTTCATTGATTTAATTTTCTAATAACATGGTATATTAATCTTCATCTAATCATGATTATCCAATGTTAACCCCATGATTTTTTATCTTAATAACTCGATTTAAACCTAGGTAGCATATTACACGTTTACCTTTCCTTGCGATCACCGTTAGATCTTACCATGGTGAAGGCATGACCATAGATTCTTTCGACCATGTGCTTGGTTTAACATAAGAAAGAAGGGACAAATTAAACCTTTAGATTAAATTAAACCAAAAGAAAAACTTTAGATTAAACCAAAAGAAAAACTTTAGATTAAACCAAAAGAAGGGACAAATTGACCATTTTTATTTAATTAACCAAAAGAAAAACTTTAGATTAAACCTTATTGAGGTGCACCATCATATTTGAGCGGTGATGAGCGCAGCCGTCGGATCTCTTGTACCTGCACACTTTAATAACTAGGGGGTGCATCTTTTAATTTTTATTAATCTCGATTAAGCCAAAAGGGGGAGATTAGCTGATGTGTTAGACCCTTGCTAATTACTTGATTAACTTTACCTTTACCTTTGTCCTCATTCGATATCTTACCATCCATGATTTTCGATGTGGCCATTGGATCTTAGATGGCTATTGGCACAGTCATAGATTTTAATCAACCTGCAAGTTAGTTACCAAAGGATGCATGGTTTTAATCATAATTAAGCCGAAAGGGGGGTGATTATCCAATGTTTTTAGACCCTCGTTAATTCATTTTAACCCGCTTAATTAATCTTACGATATTTTACCTTTTTAATGCTTCTTTTATTTGCGCACCACCGTAGGATTAGATCTGGATCGAGCACTGTCATTCGATATTCCTAACTTGCTCAGTGATTATTCCAAAGGGGGTGTGGACTCTTAATGCTAATTTTAATACATGATTTACTTGAATCTGGCGCTACCATTAGATCAAACATTGCTTGGGTGCTACCATCCGATCGGTCGGACTTGCTCACTATTTAATTTAAATCTTGACCCATGTTGACTTATTTTAAAGTTTTGACTCTTCGGTAAGCGTGCAATCATTGGATTGGATTTCAATCGAGCACTGCCATCCAGATTTGCCAAATTGCATGAATTTTAATCACTTACTACCTTAGGTGATAATCCTTTTTAGACCTTTTGACTTTATCATTTGGGTTTCTTTCAAAGGTTCATCCATCAAATTTAGATTTTAAAGATGTGCTACCATTCTATTAAACCTAAGACGTGATCTATTTACTTCTGACCATGGTTTTGACTTTTGACTTATCTCTTGGTTGATCTTATTAATGCATTTTCGTTCTATTACCTTTGGATCAAGCATGGCCCTTGGATTAAATCTAAGGTGCTCATTTGTTAGTCTATTGGGGTGCATACCCTTAGGTTTTAATTAAATTTTGATTTTAACCTTAGGCTAGCACTTTTGAATTTTTTTTTTTAGACCACGATAATTTATTTCACCCTCTTTTTAAAGTATAAATCTATTTGGACCTTATGGTATAAATATTTATTTAATCCTTAGTGACATACTTTCAAATATTAAGTATTTATGTTTTAACATTGGGTTTATACCTTAGGGAGGCTTTACTTATGAAGGTCAATTATTACTAAAACTTACCATAACCCTTATTAAGACAATTAAGCAATTATTAAAAGGGTGTCTACCTAATCAATGACCAATATTTAGACTCATCAGACTAATTCAATCAAAAACTTAGATATTCACACTAATTTGAAGAAGCGACCAGCATTATGGATACTTTGATTGAAATCAAAAATTTAAATTTGGGGGTTTCAAAGTTGAGTCAAATTTGGCTCCACCAGGTATACTTCTACCGAGGCCACCTCTAGTGGATGGAGCTGAGGATATGGGCTCCCAGAGCTAGGGCTAGGGATCGGTATGACTTGCCAATTTTTTATTGTGGCATGCATCCCTAGGGATTGGTCAAGTGTACCGAGGCTGGACTGTGGTACACCAACCAAACATCTATGTATCTCTCTCTTTTTAAGTAATACTAAGCTACTTTTATTATGATTCATTGATTTGTGTGTGCTTTATGTGTTTGTTATTTAAGTCTTTTTATGATTTTTATGATTGTGAAGTTTTATGCATGAAACTAATTATGCAATGCATGAACTATATGAGTGAAAATGAGGTGGATGCAAGATAGAAGAAGCACAAGGAAGAAGAGAAGAGAAGAAGGGAAGAAGAACGAGAAGAAACAAAGGTCAACAATCAAGAATGAAAAGGGTGATCGAAGCATGGTGTTTGAATCAATGTAGATCATGGTAGACCAGTGTGACCAAACATCATGAATCGAACACGAATATGGAGTTGAACCCGCTATGGGTGTAGTACACATTGACGATGATTAAATGTTGGAGCATGACCCACTATGGATGGTTGCTCGCTAGTGACTACTATGGGGTGATTACCCACTAGGATGTATGTCGTGACCTACTAAAATGGCCATGGAGCTTATCTTGTAATGGGGTGTTGAGCCCACTAAGTCAAGAGGAGTATAACCCGATAGGGGAACATGTCCAATGGATGAAAGATACCCGCTAGGATGTATACTATCCTATGTGGGGTGTAATATGTGTAGATGAAAACAATGAACAAGCGCTACCCTCGATAGGGGTGTGATGTGTGCAATATGTGAGAGAAAAAGGCTAGAAAAGAGCTTTTGTGAGTGTGTGCAAGTGCTTAGAAGAAGCAGAGAACAACCATAAGAAGGCAAGAAGACATATATCCTTGTCTAGGCAAAAAGACAAAAGAAAAAAATATCATGAAAAGGTGATAAGGACATATTCACAAAAATTTGTCATCCTTGACCTGAGGGAAAATCATGAGCATGAATAATACTTTCAAGGTCAAGGAGGACAAGAAAATAACAAATAAGAAGGAGAAGAAGAAGAAAGAAAAATGAAGAAGAAAAGCCCTAGGGTGGGGGTTTCGCTAGGCATCAGAACCCTAGTGAAAGTGCAATGCATGTGAGCTATGACCTAACTAGGTATCATCACATGCCATTGTCATGAAATCCCCAAAAATCTATATGATCAAGCAATCATGAACAAGCAGCCATGCAAAAGATGTCAATCAAGCATGCAAGTTGAATTAAATGTTAGGCAAATCATGTAAAATATGATAGGCAATAGTGCAATTATGAGCAAGCAGATGGATGCAATGGAATGAAAATGCATGCCTAATTGATGATTAATTTGAGTTGGTTAATTTAAGCAAACAGAGTGATAGTCAACACACATTCTGAATGTGTCGCCTATCTTGACAAAGAGAATAGGTGTACCATGAACTATTTCATCAAAGAAATATCTAGAAGGCAAGCCATCTCGATGATTAGAATCATGAATAGGCTCCTTTGTAGCTTTTGCTTTGATAGCCATAGCATGATAATCAATGCATTCTCAAACAAAACCATCATTCTTAACATAAGGAGGAGCAATCCCTAATTTTGCAAGATCCCTATAGGATAGCGAAGTAGGGTCTTCTCTAGAAGCAAGAAAGCTTATTTCTTAAACACACAGAACCAATCATATTACAAAACAAGATCTCAGAAGAATAAGGGGGACCATCATCCTCATCACCCATTTCCAACTTTTGATGATCCAAATATTCAACATAAGTCATAACATGATCATCATCGTCAAATGGTAAAGGTTGGTTTTTGTTAGGTATGAAACCTATGCCACATCTCCTAGGCTAGATCTCGACATCCAAGGGCTCTTGAATACCTCTCTATTGTGGCCCTAGACCTTTACCTACATATCCCATACTAGATAGGATCTATTTAGGAAGTGGGTAGTCACTAGAAAGGTAACAATGAGAAAAAGAATGCTCAATGGGAGAGGGGTTGCTACCATGTATATTTTCTTTGAAGGTAGTTCCTATGAAGATAAAGGTACATGTGCCAATGTGTACAACATCACCTTTCTTATAGGGCAAACCCATAGTCCTTGGTGATGGTGGTAGCTTGGCTAGATCCAGAAGAGGTTCTTGAAGAAACTGATTATCTTGATCCTTTGATGAAACATTGATTCAAGGTTCCTCACTCAATTTTAAATTTTCCAATTGTTCTGATATTTGAGATGAGGAACATGGAGAAACAATTGATGAAATAGAAGGACAAAGGTCAAAATTAGATTGAGCTCGCTCAACCATTGAACAATATTCAAATGGTCGAGGGTCACCTAGAATGGTGATAACTTGTTCCTTAAATTTGAACTTCAAGCACTGATGAAGAGTAGAAGGGATGACCTTCATTGCATGAATCCAAGGACATCCAAGAAGAATATTAAAATATGTAGGGCAATGTACCACATAAAACAAAGTATCCAAGATCTTAGGTCCAACCTTAAGGGGTAGGGATATAACACCGTAGGCTTCTTGGGACTCATTGTTGAAAGCTTTGATGATGATATCAGATTTAGTCAAGTCTTCCTCTTTTAACCCAAATTTTTGAAAAAATTGATAAGTGCACAAATTGAGGGAAGAACCATTATCAATCAATATTCATTTGATAAAAGTATCCCCAATAAGTGTTGTGATGTAAAGAGAAGAATCTTCTTGCAATTCTGAGGAAGGCTTATCATCATATGAGAATGAGATATGATGTATCCCAAGAGATCCTACGATATTAACTATAGCACTAGGGGAAATATCTAGAGGGATGGATTGCTACTTTAGAAAATCCAACAAAGCTTCTCGATGGGTAGGAGAAGTTTGTAAAAGTTCTAAGATAGAGATTTTAGTTGGAGTACCGACTAGCTGATGTTGGAGATAAAAGGAAGCTTTGGGTTGGGGTTTCAATATAAAAGGTGGTGTACCTATTTCTATATTCTTTCTATGATTATTCATCAAAACCAAAGTAGGTTGTGATGTAGAATTCTTTTCTTGTTGATAATGTTGAGTTGGCTAAACCTGAGCTTGTCTTTTTATAGTGACCTCAATCATACCAACCATGTTACTATTAGTAGGAGATTCATTATGGTAGGATATTTGACTAGATACTCATTGATCATGTTTTAGTAATGGATCCTTGAATATTCCCATATCTAGATTTGTTGTTGGTATTTGCTGATTATTTGATGACTAAGAATTCCCTATATCAATACGTCCTTGCATCAATTAAATATTGAACCACATGTTTCAAATTTTTACAACTTATTACAAGAGTTTGTTCAGTATCCTTCTACTCTGTGATATATACAATGTTACCCTACCCTGTACCAAATAGTTGTAGTATCTGGTTGTCTTATGTGGTGAATCAATCATATTAGCTTCCAAAAGTTGTTCAAAACTACTTCCATAGACATGTTAAGCTTTATGAAATTCCTTTGTATAGGTATTTGAAGTATCATCTTTTGTAGGTTGTTAATAATATTATTAACAAACATACCATCTACTGCACCATCACCTCCTGCATGTTTATTCTCATGTTGTGAATTGGTATATTTTTCTTCTTTCATATTGAGTTGGCCCCTTCTAATGAGAACCTATTCCACTTTTCTCGCTAACTCAATTGCTTTTTCAAAATATGTAATAGTTGTAGTCTCTAATGCATAAGATATATGTTATTGTAAGTTTCCAATAAATATTTCAAGCATATCTTGATGAGCCAAGTATATCTTAAGCGTCCAACCAAGCTTTTCCAATGAGATAGAAATTCTAAAACACTATATTTTTAATTTTGTTTTATATTTTAAACATCTTTCATGATCACATACTTTCAATGTAGGTACCAAATTTTTGATTAAATAACTCTGATATCTCTTTTAAATTCCTCAAGGAATAGTTAGGTAACCTATAGTACCATTCTAATGCAATGCCAGTAAGGCTTTTAGAAAATATTTTTAGTAACAACATATCATCGTATATGAGATCATGGCATGTTGTTCTAAATCTTCTTAAATTTTCTATTGGACCTTCCATTCCTTTACATATGGGAAAAAATAGCATATAAAAGTTCTTAGGATAAGGTCTAATAACAACAATGGGATCCAAGGGTTGATTGCACATATCTTTATAACTATAAGTAAAACTGGAATGTTGAATCATCACCACTTTTAAAACAAATTACTTCACCATATTTTTCAAGTTTTGAACATATGGATTATTATTATTTCCTCAAAGGAGGTCGATGAACAAGTGCTTGACTTATTTTAGGAGCATAGACATTAGTATTGCATGTGATACCCTGAGAGAGAGAACAACTAATATTAGATAGATCATAAGCAAGAGTGTTGATATTAGCATATTGAGGAGGAAATTAAAGATAATTTTGAGTCACACTACTAGTTAGAGAATCTTCCAAAATTTTTCCAACATTGGTGGTTGTAGTAGTGGTATAAGTTGTTTGGTACCTCATATTACCACAATGTGAAGATTCAGGCAAAGGATTGTTTTAAAAAAGCATAGGGGAACTTATTGAAGGAGGAAGAGGAGGAGTCTCACCTCTTTCAAGATGAGCCTCCTGCTCCATACCCTTAAATATTTTGTTACTATTAGCTTTCATAAAGCTCCAGATATACTCAAATTATGTTAAAATAAACTCACCATCGGGTCCTTCATAGGGATAAAAATTTATCGTAGTTTCAACAATATCTTATTATTCTAGATCTATGTTAGGATCCTCTCTATCAATTTGATCATCTTCTGGAGGAACATAATCAGATTCTAGATGCTTTCATTGACTTCTAAGGAAAGGAGCCATTAGAAGAAGTGAAAGGATAGAGGAGAAAACTAATGAAAAACACACAAGAAAATATTTTTAAGGTATTATTAATGTTCTAAAACCAAACAAGTAAATTAATGGTCTTATTTAAAAGTTTTCAAAAGAAAAGGAGGTGTTCACGTCGGGTTCACCAAAGAATGTAGAGGGGGAAAACCACCCTACCGCATATGATTCTCGGTTGGATCCGTAAGGAAGCCAAGGTGACCATGGGGGTATGTTGTTCTCTACACCTTGGTGTGAAAGAGGGGGAAGGGTTCACTAGGAATGGTTTTAGGACTCGCTCCAAGTCTAAGGGTTTAAGAATGTTTGATGTATTCAGTTTCAAGACAATCACCTATGTTTGGCCTTTCTAGATCTAAGCTATGAAAGATAAAGGACAATGCAGAAATACAGAATGCAAGAATACAAGAGCTAACCCTAGAATGATTCTTTTCTTGAATGATTTCTAACCTAGGGTTGCAAAGTAAAATCCTTTGAGCAAGGGTTCAAGAGAGGATGCACAAACAATTTTAAAACCCTAAGTGCACACTATATGCTTTTGTCCTTTCAATGCCTAGAAGCTTAAATGAAATATTTATCCTTTTTATTTATGATCTAGGGTTATGATAGAAATAAAAATCACACAACAAACAACCTAAAGAATTATTAGGGCACTTATCTCATCCGGTGGTTGATCCTAGTTTTATATTTTCATCCAACAATATCCAATGATCTCTATTCCTACAAAATAACTTAGAAAACACTTGAAAAATATGATTAGCATTAGGGGGCCTACTTAGGCCACTGTATAGCAATGCTTGGAGGTGCAATAGTCAAACCCCCTAGGTCCTTTTAGCTAACCTTTGAAAATAGAAGTGAAAGTTGACCTTTGGAAGATGAACATGCACAATGAAATGCAATAGAATAGATTGATAAAATAGAGCATAAAATACACTAATATGGTCTAAATGCAATATATAACATAGATCTAGGGTTTGGGGGTAGCAAGTTTCCCCTAAACATGGTTTGTGCAAAATCATGCCCCACATGGAGCGATCGTGATTTTGTAGATCGATGAAATCGTACCCCAAAATTATCGAGCACAATTTCGTAGAAGTGAGGAGAAAAACTCTAGAAATATGCAAATATACATAATAAAGAAAATTAAAATCTAAATGATAAGCAAAAACACTTGGTAGATAGCACGAAGGAATACAAAAGGGTTGAGACCTCCAAATAGTCGATCTCTCCTTAGGGCTTCAACACTTGTCCACCAAGATCAATGACACACAATCCAATGCAGTAGAAAATAAAGCTTCAACAGACTATATTTCACACTTGCAAGTTAGCTTGCTTGCAAAAGAAGTCAAGAACTAGATCTTAGATCTCAATCATTCGTGATGCAAAATAAAAATCACTTGGTGTTGGAAAGAAGACTTCAAACCCTCCTTTTATAGCAGATTTGAAATAGGAAAGGGTGGGAAAAATGAGGAGGGTCGATGCCAATAACATGCCAACCTAAAAAATTAGGATTTTTTGAGAAAAATCCTAACTAGGTGAAATCATACCCCATTGGGAGCAACTACAATTTCACCAAAGGAGAAAAACAAAGCAAAACTAAGCTAGGAAAAATCACACCCCACTAGAGGTGATCACAATTTCACTGGAAGAAAGAAAAACAACAAAAAAGAGGGGAAGGGAGATCTAAACTTACTTTGGATAAGCTTATAGGGTCTCCCTAAGGAACTAAGAAAAATGACTCACTCGAGTGGGTAAATTTTCCATGTCTACAGAAGGAACAAAGCCATTATCTTGAATATCCAAACTCAGTTATATTCTTTAAAAGTTAAAAGTGGTTAAAGGATAGAACTGTTTCTAAGGAAAGTAGTAGATATAAAAGAAAATTTGTTAACCTTAGGAGAAAAGGTAGAAGAAAATTTTCTTGTCCAAGTAATTCTAAGAGCACTTCTAAAAAGCTACAAGCATTTAGTCACATCTTTACAAATTCTAAGTAAAAATACATCATTTGATGAGTTAGTCAATATACTATAAGAATATGAGGTAGAAAATTCATCAAAATATGAAATGACTAGCAATGCATTACTCTCAAAATATAATTCACAAGGAAATGTTGCTTCACTCTCAAAGGGTAGTGTTAGAAATATTGAGTTATTGATGTCAAAGGTAGAAATATCTTCAAGGATGAAATGTTGAGTTGTTAAAGGCAGAAATATCTTCAAGGATGAAATGTTGAGTTATCATTAATGTTAAAGGCATAAATATCTTCAAGGATGAAATATTGAGTTGTCAAGGATGATATATGCTTTAATATTTAAATTGGAAATTTAAATATTAAAGTTATAAAAATATTATAGAGTTAAACCTTATAATATTTAAATATTAAATTTAAATATTATAAAGTAAAGTTTCAAAAATTTAAAATGATCATGCATGGGCCGACCTTTACAAAACAAAGAAAGATTAAATGTATATATAAGGTTGAAACTTAGTCAAGAATGAATAATTATGAAACATTTCAATTCGAGCATTCAATTAAGTTGTGGTATAATCGTGCAGTAGTATATGATGCGATGATGCGATAGTGAAGGCACTGAGGTAGATTGGAGCTCAGTGAAGACCATGTTATAGGAGGGTGGTGATGAGGCAAGAAAAGCATTTAAGATAGATGTTCATTGGAGCTCGGTGAATATGACATCGTAGGAGGGATATGGTGCGACAGAGAAGGTGTTTGAGGTAGATGCATGTTGGAGCTTAGGCAAAGACCACATTGTATAAGGGTGATGGTATGATAGAGAAGGAAGTTGAGGTAGATGCTCATTGGAGCTTATGTGATGGTCACATCGCAGAAGGGTAGGGGTAACGCATCCAGTTGGCATTGTCTTGAGAAATAAATACCACATTGCAAAAGGGTAAAGGAAGGCACTTATATGATGAAGGAATATTGATTATTGATAATTTTAACCGAGACATAGGAATCATTTTTATATTACATCAAAATACCTGAAGACTATGTTGAAATAAATACAATGGATGCCTAGGGAAGAGCATGGATTTGACTATCATAAAGAGCATGCTAGAATACATTTAAGTTTAGTCACATACAATCATCTTCAAACAGCTTCAAATGCACAGAAGGAAAATGAAGAAATGTCTAACCAAAGAAAATTATAGATAATGGTAGCAATGCGAATCGTAGATTGAAATATTTTGAAAATAAAAGCATGTCATTTGTAAGAGGTTAAGATACATTTAATAGTCAATGTGTTGAAGGAAAGCATGTGAAATGAAAAGAGGTATGTGAGTCATAGTGAATGTTAAATTCTTTAATTAAATTTTATTAAATAATTAAGGGAGATATAAGGTGTAATTTTTCTTTTATAAAGTTTTATTTTGAAAATATTTAAATAGGGAGTAATAAGGGATATTGAAGAGTTTGATTTGAAAATTAGAAAATGAGTAAATTTATGCATTGATTATGATTGAATTTAGGAGTAAATGTGCAAGGGTTATAGATCATATTTGGAGCATATTTGAGTAGGTTTTGTAAGCAAGTTTTGGAGCAGATTTGAGTAGGTTTTGTAAGCAAGTTTTTGAGAATATTTGAGCAAGTTTTAGAGTAGATTTGAGTAGGTTTTGTGAGCAGGTTTTGGAGAAAACTTGAGAAATGGGATTGGTGTCTCCTGTGGATTGGTGTCCATGAACTTGAGCAAGGGTATTGGTGTCTCCTATGGATTGGTGCCCATGAACTTGAGAAAGGGTATTGGTGTCTCCTATGGATTGGTGTCCATTAACTTGAGCAAATGGATTGGTATCTCTTGTGGATTGGTGTCCACAAATTTGAGAAAGGTAATTGGTATCTCCTATGTATTGGTGTCCATAAACTTGAGCAAGGGTATTTGTGTCTCCTATGGATTGGTTTCCATGAACTTGAGCAAGGGTATTTGTGTCTCTTGTGGATTGGTTTCCATGAAATTAAGCAAGGGTATTGGTGTCTCCTGTGGATTGGTATCCATGAACTTATATAGGATATTGGTGTCTCCTATATATTGGTGTCCATAAACTTGTAAATAGGATTGGCGTCTCCTGTGGGTTGGTGCCCACAAAATTTATTAAAGAAATATATAAGCAATATTTTTTTTATGGTTTTATCCCAAGAGGGAGTTTCCATGTAAAATATTTGTCTCTTATGTGTGTGGTGAATTTTGCATTGATTCATCATTGCATTGATATTATTTAAATTTATTTCTTTGGAAATAAAAGACAAAATATATATCTTATATTGTTCACCCCCCCCTCTCAATATAAGCTTGTGTTCTTAAATTGGTATCAGAGCAGGTTCCTTCATGAAATCCTAATAGCTTTAAGGAAGATCTTACAAGAACACACATGGCTAGCCATGAAGGTTTTTTGTCAAATAGAGCACCACTGTTTGATGGGACTAACTATGCTTTCTATAGCATAAGGATGTGAACTTATTTGATGGTACATGGTTATGATATATGGAAATCCATTGAGGATGGGTTCACACCACCTACAATTCCTTCCATGGATAGAGATGGCAAGAAACTATTTGAAAATAATGCCAAGGCAATGAATGTAATATTAAGCAGGTTATGTGAATCAGAGTTTGTGAAATTCATTCAATGCACCTCAGCAAAATAAATATGGGACAAGTTACAAAGAACATATGAAGGAGATGATAAGGTTAAAATGGCAAAACTTCAAACCCATAGGAGGAAGTTTTAAGACTTAAATATGAAATATGAGGAAGATATTTCCAAGTATCTACTTTGATTTGATGAGGTTTTCAACACCATTCATGGACTTGGATAAAAGATTGAAGACTCTCACTTCCCATGAGGTTTGATGCAAAGGTTTTAGCAATAGAAGAGATGAAGGATCTTAAAACCTTAAGCATGGATGAGCTACATGGAATTTTCATAGCCTATGAGATGAGGACTAAAAAAGATCAAACATCTAAATGGGAAGCAACATTTAAAGCTTCAAATAAGACAAATAATAAAGAACCAAAATCAAGTGAAGAATCAAGCAGTGGAGAAGAAGCTAAATTTGTATGAAGGAATAAGAAGGGTCCAAGAAAACATAAAGGTATGCATTCTATGAAATATTTTAATTATGGTAACCTTGGTCACTATGCATCTAATTGTCCACAAGCTAGAAGTAGTAGCAATGAAGAAGAAAAGGAAAGAAAAAGAAAGAAAGAAAATTTTATCATGAAAATAAAAACAAGTATGGTCAAAAAAAGCATGAGAAGAAGATATTTCAAAGACGTGAGAAGATTTTTTATGTTGAAGAAGCAAGAAATTCTTCCAGTAGTAGTGATGAAAGCCTCTCCGATAGTGAAAGAGAAGAAATCTTATTCCTAGCCATAGAAGAGAAAGAAGATGCTCCTGTTGTCAAAAACCAAGAAGAAGAGAAATATTTAGAAATTGAAGAAGCCATGGTTGACATAGAAGATGAACTTGTTGTTGCTTTTGAAGAGTTGAAGAGGGTTAGAAAGAAGAACTCAAGATTGAAGGCTCAAGTACAAGAGGATGAGAAAACAAAGGCAAATTTTTCACAAGAACTCATTGGTCTAAAAGTTAGAGTTGAAGAGACAAAGTGAATTGAAGAAGGTATAGTAGAGCAGTTAAAGGCAAAAGAGTTGGAATATGAAAAAATGAAACATGAGGTTGTCTCTCTAAGTAAATAAATCTAATGATAAGCTACATGGGTTTGAGAAAAGCTCAAAAATTATAGGTGATATTATCAAAACATAGAAATTTTTAGTTATAAATATTGGACTTGGGTTTGAAGAAGGTCAAAAGAAACAAAATGGGGATCAAGCTCAAAAGAAATAGAGGCATCAAATAAAATGATTAAAGAGGAACCTAAGGCCTATGTTGATGTGTTGAGAAGTGGAAGCATCAAGGAGGATGAAAACAAAGCATCATCATGGTCCAAGGACCATCATAGAAATAGCAATGAGAGAACCATGCGGTAATATCCTCCAAAGCAATCAGATAGGTTTCAATATTTCTTCAATGGTTATTGTTTCTCATGTAACAAATTTGGTCATAAAGCTATAAATTTTAGGATCTGTGCTAAGAATAATTTTAGCTTCACCAAGAGGAATTTTAATTTATTTGCACCTCTCATGGAGTACAACATCATATGCTACAAATGTAATAACTTTGGGCATACATCTAGATGGTGTAGAACAATGTTCCCTAAACTTCCAAAGTCAAGCAAAAAAAAGGATGGTCAAAATTTTCAAAAGGGTATATCCTCAAAATTTTGGAGAAAGAAAATAGAAAAATAAGAGGAGCATAGTAATTTAGGAATTTCACTCCCATATCATAATTGAACATCTCAAGAAGATCAAGGAGAAGGGGGCATTCTCAAGTGTCTTATATTATAGCCTCGAGGAGCCTTTGCTATTGATGTCAAAGGGGGAGATTTTTTAGTAAGGGGGGCAGCTTATAAAGGGAGCAATTTGTGATAATTTTGCAATAAAGGATATTTTTGTTGTAGGGTTGCCATCAATGATAAACGGAGGGATTGTTAGAAATATTGAGTTGTCATTGATTTCAAAGGTAAAAATATCTTCAAGGATGAAATGTTGAGTTTTTAAAGGTAAAAATATCTTCAAGGATGAAATGTTGAGTTGTCATTAATGTTAAAGGCAGAAATATCTTCAAGGATGAAATATTGAGTTGTCAAGGATGATATATGCTTTAATATTTAAATTGAAAATTTAAATATTAAAGTTATAAAAATATTATAGAGTTAAACCTTATAATATTTAAATATTAAATTTAAATATTATAAAGTAAAGTTTCAAAAATTAAAATGATCGTGCATGGGCTGACCTTTACAAAACAAAGAAATATTAAATGTATATATAAGGTTGAAACTTAGTCAAGAATGAATAATTATGAAACATTTCAATTCGAGCATTTGATTATGTTCTGTTACATCCGCGTAGTAGTAGGCAATGTTATGGCACGGTAGTGAAGGCGTTGAGGTAGATTGGAGCTCGGTGAAGACCACATCACAAGAGGATGATGGTGTGACAGATAAAGTGTTTAAGGTAGATGCACATTGGAGCTCAGTGAAGACCACATTACAGGAGGAATATGGCATGGTATAGAAGGTGTTTGAGGTAGATGCTCATTGGAGCTTAAGCAAAGACCACATCATAGAAGGGCAACGGTGTGGTAGAGAAGGCAATTGAGGTAGATGCTTGTTGGAGCTTAGGTGAAGATCACATCATAAAATGGTAGTGGTAGTGTATCCAGTTGGCATTATATTAAGAAACAAATACCACATTGCAGAAGGGTAGAGGAAGGCACTTCTATGATGAAGGAAGATTGATTGTTGAGAAGTTTAATTGAGACATAGGAATCATTTTTATATTGCAACAAAATACCTGAAGACTATGTTGAAAGAAAGACAACATATGCCTAGGGAAGAGCATGGATTTGACTATCATAAAGAGTATTTATGCAGGAGCATCCCATGGCAGCAGAGCAATCTTGCCTCAACAGAAAAATTTCTAAGTGTTTTCCTTGATGTCGCGATATCGCGACAGAGAAAAGTGTTGTGATATCGCGACATGTCGCATTTTCACAACTCAGGAAGGAGAGAGAAGGCACGAAGCAAAAATATCACAAAATCATGACATGTCACATTTTCGTGACTCAGGAAGGAGAGAGAAGGCATGGAGAAAAAAATGTTACGATTTTGCGACATGTCGTGAAATCGTGACCATAAGAAGACAGGAAAGACGCGGAGTAAAAATGTTGCGATTTCGCGACATGTCACGAAATCATGACCGAAAGAAGACCAAAAAGGTTAGAGAAGAAAATGTCATGATTTCATGACATGTCGTGAAATCGTGACCGAAGGAGCAGAAAGAAAGCAAGGAAGGAAACTATCATGATTTCATGACCCGAGAGGCGAGGAGGAGGCAGCAAGGAAAGATGTCGCAATATCACAACATGTCGCATTATCGCGACCAAAAGCCGAGAGAAGGCTCAAGAGAGAAAAGTGTCATGATATCGTGACATGTCACATTATCATAACTAAAATAGAAGAGGAAGAACAAGAGAGAAAAGTGTCGTGATATCGTGACATGTCGCATTATCGCGACCAAAAGTCGAGAGAAGGCTCAAGAGAGAAAAGTGTCATGATATCGTGACATGTCGCATTATCGCGACTAAAAGAGAAGAGGAATAACAAGAGAGAAAAGTGTCGTGATATCATGACATGTCACATTTTCACGACCAGAAGACGAGAGGAGGCGCAACAGAAAAAAAGTGTCACGATATCGTGACATGTCTCATTTTCACGACCAAAGAACAAGATAAGGCGCCAAGGAGAAAAAGTTTTGCGATATCACGACATGTCGCATTTTTGCGACCAGAAGACGAGAGGAGGCGCAAGAGAGAAAAGTGTCACGATATCACGACATGTCACATTTTTGTGACCAAATTACGAGAGAAGGCACCAAGGAGAAAAAGTGTCGCGATATTGCGACATGTCGCATTTTCACAACCAAAGGACGAGAGAAGGCGCAAAGGAGGAAAGATGTCGTGATATCGTGACATGTCGCATTTTTGTGACCAGAAGGTGAGGGAAGGCATAGGAGAGAAAAGTGTCATGATATCATGACATATCGCATTTTCACGACCAAAAGGTGAGGGAATGCGTAGGAGAGAAAAGTGTCGCGATATCGCGACATGTCACTTTTTTGCGACCAAAAGGTGAGAGGAGGCATAGGAGAGAAAAAGTGTCATGATATCACGACATGTCATATTTTCATGACTCACAAAGGTCAAGAAGGCCAAAAAGTAAAAGTGTCACGATATCGCAACATGTCACATTTTCGCGACTCGAAAAGGGGCAGGAAGGCAGTGAGGCAAAAATGTCGCAATATCGCGACATGTCACGTTTTTGTGACCAAACAGAATGAAAGAAAAGGTATGAAGTTATAGGGGCCGTTACAGAGGAAATGAGCGAGTGGTATGTATACCAAGTGTCATCATTATTTGATAGATGAACAGAGTCTATAGTGGCAGCACTAGACAAGCACGTGGCACCAAGGTGCAGTGAAAGCCGACGAAGATCAAGAGTCGGAAAGAAAGACATTTCAAAAGCCAAGACAACGAAGAGGCACGGGAAATGAAATGAAGGGTCAGAAAAGGGAGGCAGAGAGTCACACTAGAGATTTTAAAATGGGAAGCGAAGGCATGCACAAGGGATTGAAAACAGCTAAGACAGAGTTGCAGACGTGAAGGCTAGAGGGCCATTCTGGACCTGTTTGAGCTATTTTCTTCCAAGGTCAAAAAACAGTGGAGACGGAGTTGCAGTCAAAAACTATAGAGGTAGAGTTGCAGACGTGAAGGCAAGAGGCCCATTCTGTGGACCTGTGTAGGTTGTTTTTCCTTCCAAAGTGGAAAATGAAATAATGTAAAATAAAAGAATATAAACTACCTTTTGGGATAAAGGAATTTATTTGGCAGACTGTTGCCATCATTGTAATCTTTTTTTGAATTGATGAATGAGAACATAGATTTGGCATGAGCAATTTGGCTCCCCATCAAGTGGTATCAGAGCGGGAAGTTACTAAGCGTGTAAACAGATCATTGAATGTGAGGCAGTTTGCACCAGGATCTGTGGAAGAGCAAAAATTCTTGAGCATGTAAACAGATCGCCAAACGTGAGGCAGTTTGCACTAGGATCTATGGAAGATTGAAAGTTACTGAGCATGTAAATAGATCGTTGAATGTGAGGTAGTTTGCACCATGATCTATGGAAGAGCAGATGTTCCTGAGTGTGTGAGCAGATAGCCGATAGTGAGGCAGTTTGTACCAAGATCTGTGGAAGAGTGGGAGTGCCTGAGTGTGTGAGCAGATCATCGAAAGTGAGGCAGTTTGCACTAGGATCTATGGAAGAGTGTAGGGTTCTTGAGTGTGTAAATAGATCGCCATATGTGAGGCAGTTTACACCAGAATCTATGATTAAATTATGTGAGAGAGAGTGAGGAAGAATGCCTCCATGAAGAAACCATGGTGGTGGGAGAAATGTGGTACCTGAAGAAATATTTTAGAGCTTTGTAGAGGCAAGTGCAAGCCCTGCAAGAGGAGTTGTGAAGAGAAGTAGTCCAAGGAATGCTTCTGAGTTGAGAATGATGGATAAAGGAGAGAAGAGCAGTGCTGAGGCTGAAGATTTTGCAAGTACTGAGATGTTGGAAAAGAAGGTGACAAAACAATACAGAAGTGAAGGTCACTTCTCAATCGACCCCGATTGTCTGATGTAGGAACATCCGATGGCAGTAGAACAATCTTACCTCAACAGAAAAATTTCTAAGTGTTTGCCTTGTGTCACGATATAACGACAGAGAAAAGTGTCGTGATATCATGACATGTCGCATTTTCGTGACTCGGGAAGGAGAGAGAAGGCGTAGAGCAAAAAATGCCATGATTTCACATGTCACAAAATCACAACCGAAAGAAGACAGGAAAGACGTGAAGTAAAAATGTCATGATTTTGTGACATGTCATGAAATCGCAATCGAAAGAAGACCGGAAATGCCAGAGAATAAAATGTCAAGATTTCATGACATGTCACAAAATTGCGATCAAAGGAGCAAAAATAAATCAAGGAAGGAAACTGTCATGATTTTGTGACCCGAGATGCGAGGAGGAGGCAACAAGGAAAGATGTCGCGATATCACGACATGTCGCATTATCGTGACCAAAAGCCGAGAGAAGGATCAAGAGAGAAAAGTGTCACGATATCATGACATGTCGCATTATCATGACTAAAAGAGAAGAGGAAGAATAAGAGAGAAAAGTGTCGTGATATCACAACATGTCACATTATCACAACCAAAAGCCGAGAGAAGGCTCAAGAGAGAAAAGTGTCGTGATATCGTGACATGTCGCATTATCATGACTAAAAGAGAAGAGGAAGAACAAGAGATAAAAGTGTCGTGATATCGTGACATGTCGTATTTTCATGACCAAAAGACGAGAGGAGGTGCAAGAGAAAAAAAGTGTCACGATATCGTGACATGTCGCATTTTCGTGACCAAAGAACGAGAGAAGGCACCAAGGAGAAAAAGTATCACGATATCGCAACATGTCGCATTTTCGTGACCAGAAGACGAGAGGAGGTGCAAGAGAGAAAAGTGCCACAGTATCATGACATGTCGCATTTTCGTGACCAAAGGACGATAGAAGGCGCCAAGGAGAAAAAGTGTGGTGATATCGCGACATGTCGCATTTTTGCGACCAAAGGACGAGAGAAGGTGCAAAGGAGGAAAGATGTCGCGATATCGCGAAATGTCGAATTTTTGTGACCAGAAGACAAGGGAAGGTGCAGGAGAGAAAAGTGTCATGATATCGTGACATGTCGCATTTTTGCGACCAGAAGGCAAGGGAAGGCGCAGGAGAGAAAAGTGTTGTGATATCGCGACATGTCGCATTTTCGCGACCAAAAGGCGAGAGGAGGCGCAGGAGAGAAAAAGTGTCACGATATCGCGACATGTCACATTTTCATGACTCGCAAAGGGCAGGAAGACCGAAAAGTAAAAGTGTCACGGTATCTCGACATGTCACATTTTTGTGACTCAAAAAGGGGCAGGAATTCAGTGAGGCAAAAATGTCATGATATCACATTTTCACGACCAAACAGAAGGAAAGAAAATGCAGGCAGTTACAGGGGCCATTACAGAGGAAATGAGTGAGCGATAGGTATACCGAGCATCATTATTGTTTGACAGGCAGACAGAGTCTACAGTGGTAGCACTGGACAAGCATGTGGCACCAAGGTGCAGTGAAAGCCGATGAAGATCAAGAGTCAAAAAGAAAGATGTTTCAAAAGCCAAGACAACGAAGAGGCATAGGAAATGAAATGAAGGGTCAGAAAATGGAGGCAGAGAGTCACGCTAGATATTTTAAAATGGGAAGCGAAGGCATGCACAAGGGGTTGAAAATGGCTGAGATAGAGTTGCAGACGTGAAGGCCAAAGGGCCATTCTGGACCTATTTGAGCTATTTTCTTCCAAGGTCAAAAAATAGCGGAGATGGAGTTACAGTCAAAAACTACAGAGGCAGAGTTGCAGACGTGAAGGCAAGAGGCCCATTCTGTGGACCTATGTAGGCTATTTTTCCTTCTAGAGTTGAAAATGTTGTAATGTAAAATAAGAGAAATAAACTACCTTTCTGAACAAAGGAGTTTGTTTGGCAGAGTCTGCCATGCTTGTAATTTTTCCAAGTTTAATGAATCTAAGTTGAGAATTTGGGTGACCGATTTTGGCTCCCCATGAATGAGAATTTTTGAGTGTTTAGGGTGAGCGATTTTTCATGTCCCCATCAAGTATGCTAGACTTCATTTAATTTCACTCACATACAATCATCTCCGAACAACTTCAAGTGCATAAAATGATAGCGAAGGAAGGTCTCATCCAAAGAAAAGTATAGATAATGGTAGCAATACGAATTGTAGATTGAAATTTTTTGAAAATAAAAGTGTACCAGTTGTAAGAGGTTAAGATACATTTAGTAGTCAATGTATTGAAGGAAAGTGTGTGAAATGAAAAGAGGTATGTGAGTCATAGTGAATGTTAAATTCTTTAATTAAATTTGATTAAATAATTAAGGGAGATATAAGGTGTAATTTTTCTTTTATAAAGTTTTATTTTGAAAATATTTAAATAGGGAGTAATAAGGGATATTGAAGAGTTTGATTTTAAAAATAGATAAGGAGTAGATTTATGTAGTGATTATGATTGAATTTGGAAGTAAATGTGCAAGGTTTATAGATCAAATTTGGATCAGATTTGAGAAGGTTTTGTAAGCAAGTTTTAGAGCATATTTGAGTAGGTTCTATAAGCAAGTTTTTAAGCAAATTTGAGCAGGTTTTGTAAGTAGGTTTTAAAGTATATTTGAGTAGTTTTTGTGAGTAGGTTTTGGAGTGAACTTGAGCAAGGGTATTTGTGTATCCTATGGATTGGTTTCCATGAACTTGAGTAAGGTTATTGGTATCTCCTGTAGATTGGTGTCCATGAAATTGAGCAAGGGAATTGAGCAAGGGAATTGGTGTCCATGAAATTGAGCAAGGGAATTGGTGTATCTTATGGATTGGTGTCCATGAACTTGAGAAATGGGATTGGTGTCTCTTGTGGATTGGTGTCCACAAACTTGAGCAAGGGAATTGGTGTCTCCTATGTATTGGTTGCCATAAACTTGAGCAAGGA
The DNA here is from genome assembly GCA_028583015.1 of Wollemia nobilis. Lineage (NCBI taxonomy): Eukaryota > Viridiplantae > Streptophyta > Pinopsida > Araucariales > Araucariaceae > Wollemia > Wollemia nobilis. The sequence continues at coordinate 3,991,319 of JAQPPZ010016675.1, forward strand.
GATTAATGTCTCCTGTGGATTGGTGTCCATGAACTTGAGCAAGGGGATTGGTGTCTCCTATGGATTGGTGTCCATGAACTTGAGCAAGGGGATTGGTGTCTCCTGTGTATTGGTGTCCATAAAATTGTATAGGGGATTGGTGTCTCCTATGGATTAGTTTCCAAGAACTTTTACAGGGTATTGGTGTCTCCTGTACCATTTTGGGTACATATTTTGATTAAGAGAGTTTCTTAGATTAGGGTTTGAGTATTTACTTTATGCAATGTAATAAATGCACAAGTATTATTAGAATGTGCAATGATGTAAATGTGCATGTTGTCCATGTGTACATGAGTCCATAGAATAGGAATATGAAGAGTCATAGGTAGGTGAAAGGCCAAGAGTTACATATCATTATATATAGGTATTTGATGTTGTATATATAGAGAGAGAGATCATAGTGAAGGTAGATATGCTAGATACAATGTAGAGCATGTAAGAAATATGGAGTGTATGAGACCTCTATTTTATATCATTATACTATTTTTGTAAGCCTTCATTAATGGTAGTTTTATGAGTAGTTACAAAATTTTCTTATGATTTTTACATGCTTAGTATATTGCCATTATCATATATTTAATATTGCATGCTCATTTTATATCTTGTGGTTGATTTCTCATTAAGTATCTAGCATCAAAATCTAATAGACCTCTCGTTCTTAATTATCAAAATATTTAATAATGAGGTCATATTTTTGCAATTCTTTTGTACTTAGGTCAATTTTTTGTAAGAATTTAATATTACAAACATTGAGAGCTAATCCATTTTCAATTAAAACTCTCTTAATGTGTTTATCCCTAATTCAAACTATTATGTAAATAGGTTAGTCTCTAGATATGGTTTCATGAGGTGTATCAATTTCATGAAATGCTAAGAGAGCACTATTAATTCTAGTGAAACCTATTATTTTGGTAATATTATTAAGAGATATGTCTTGAGGTACTTCTTGCTCACTCAAAATTTTAAGCAATATTTTCGTATGAGCAAGTGATGTTTTCAACAATTTTAGAAGAGAGATATTTGCATGTATATTTTCTAATTATTGTCAAAGATTAAAATAATGTAAAGTAATTTTAGGGGGTGTGAGAACTAAAGGTGATTCTTTAGGAACATTCACCTTTAGTATTGGGAGGAATGACTAAGGGTGATTTTGTATATGATTCAAAAGGGTTACCTTTTAGCTTGTTGTCTAGTTATTGCATAGGATGGTTTTGACAAATTCCTTGTACGTACGAAATTGACAACCTTTTGATCATGGGCTAGTAGAGGATTTTGAAAGCTTCCTAAATTCTTATTAGGAGTATATTTTTAATTTAAAACTATTTTTCCTTCTTCTATGATATCTTGAATGAGGTTTCTCAAAGTGACACACTTGTCTTTATGTGACCCTTGATATGATGGTAGTCATAAAGTTCATCTTGTTTATAACAATTGGGTAACTCTTTTATAGTATCCCATGGTTGAATAGGTAGGAGGCTTATCATATTTGAGTCAAGGATCACTTCTAACATGGTAGTTTGGATTTTTCTAATATTTGTAAATTATCACTTGGATTTATCTTGTCTTGATACTACTAGCTTTTGAGGAGTATTTTGAGTTGTATTTACATTGTTGTTTTGATAGGAATCAATAATGTCATCCCCTACAACATGTTTGTTTTTGTATTGTTCTATTTTAGAATATTTTTCTTGTTCCTTCTTATAGCTAAGTTGTCCCCATATTATGAGGATGGCTTCTACTCTTTTGGTCATGTCCACAACTTCTTAAAAATAGGTAATGTTAGTCATTCCAAAGGGATAAGACAATTGTTCAAGAAGATTCCTTATGAATATATGCAATATCTCATTATGGGGAGGAATATATTAAAGTATTCCTACCAAGGCCCTATATTTGGCTAAGAAATATAAAAAATATTCATTTTTGGCTTACTTAAGTTGGTATAGATCATCTATGGTAACTTTTTCTTCTATGTAGATAAAAAATTCTTTAACAAATACCTCCATAAGCTCCTTGAAAATTTTAATGGAGTGACATGGTATTTTTAAATCCATTATAAAGATAATCCACTAAGGCTTTTAGGAAATGACCTAAACAATAATTTTATATCATGATTTATATCAATACATGCTATTTTAAATACCCTTAGGTGATCAATGGGATCTTGTTTTCTATTATACATTTGAAACTTAGGTGTAATGTCCCCGTCCTAGTCAGTCTTCAATTGTAGAGTGTACTTTCCTCCTTAAGGGTTTTGTAGGTAGTGGCAAATGTGTGGGATCCCACTTGGTATATTGAGTTATCATTTAGATAGGTAGTGTGTTCTTTTTCCAGTATTTCAAGCCATTTTGGATAGCTTGACAGAGACTTACTATTTTTAGTAAGTTAGTTTGGAGCAGTTTCTTAGGGAATGAAAGGTACATTTGGAATCTACAGTGAAATGGGTATCCATTTATCATATTATTTCTTGCATCAGTATTGGGGAGGTAAGAAATTTTAATGGCCAAAGTTTATTTCCCAATAAATTAAATGTAATGTTTAATTTATTAATTTTGGGCCTTATATTTTAATATGGGAGACAAGGATATGCTAGTCACTTAAAATTAAACTTGATATCATAAAGTGACTATTAGTATGATTAAAAATGGATTCCAATTTCAAGGGGGACATAGATAAAATCAAAACAAATTAAAAGTAATGAAATGCCCAATGTGGTCGATCCCCTTAGAGAGTAATATAAAAAGGAGATGAAGCTTTATTTTTCATATCTTTGGTTATTATGAATTCATGAGCATTTTGGAGAGCACTTGCATAGTTTATTTGTAGGGGTTTATTGGATCTTATGTGGGGATAGAAACCTCCAGTAGGGACACTATTCTCGATATTGCAAGACATCTTCATAGTGGTTTAGTGCATTCTCACTCAGGGAGGGCCTGTGGGCTACATTGTTTTCAGTCATTTTGAGGAGTTTGGAGAGGGTTTTATGTTTAATATTGTAAAATCTAGATTTCTTATCATTTTTAGTAGAGGCTATACATTTTGGGCCTTCATTTTAGATTTTGTATGCACATTCAGCTAGGGTTTGATTTTGTTGCTAATGAAGAACTCATTTTTCTAAGTGGTTGTCATTGATGTATCAGACCATTTCCAGCATGCAATAAAAATTGGTTACCTTAGTTTCTAAGATTTTTATTAAAAGGGTTTACTGTTATATTCATATAATATCTTAGTATCAATTCTCATTGTGATGGAAAATGTAATTTTAAAGTTACATCTTTCCTTAGTTGTCATTTTATTTTTTGTTCAATCATTTTATACAAAATACACAAAAAAAATAGCAAACACCCAAAACTCAGTTGGGGGTAAAATATTACAGTGGTATCAGAGCCTAGATCCTCCTACCATATTGAGGATTTGAATACATCTGGGTACACACCAATATTATCATAGAAGAAATAGATTTAATCCCAATATAGATGAAGACTCGTTTAACACATTTCTAGAAATAAAGAGAGAGGAAGAAATCATGGGAAACAGAGATAGGACTAGAGAACAGAGGACCTACAGATAGAGATATCATAACAAAATTACGGATGAGGTAGCATAACCTTTAGTAGAGTATGGCTCAATTAGTTGTACTAGTGACCCAACATATGGTTTGTAATAATACAAATAACTACCAGAATAATCAAAACAATAATGGGCAGCGAGGAGGTGAGGCTAGAAACAACATAAATAATGGAAACAGAGAGGGTTCAGTGAACCAAGGGGGTGTGGATCATAATTATATAGCTATGGTAATAAGCACTAGATATTTGATTCCCACCTTTCCACCCAAATTTGAGGTGCAACCTGAAGAGGAGCCTACTCAAAATGACTTCTAAGAGCAGATTCTATGGGATTGGGAAAATTCTAGTCCTAAATTTAGAGCATAGTTATCCTTTTGAGAGTATGTAGATTGGAGATCCAATAATAGGCCACAGAGGGGAAGGCATAATAATCATGAGCTTCAGAAGAGGGTTAGAAAACTCTCCATACCGTACTTTGATGGATTCAAGAAGAGTACCGCTAGAGCATGGGTCCAAAATTTGAACGCATACCTTCACTTGAATCTGATGCCTAAGATAGAAGTAATCAAATATTCAGTGTTATATCTAGATGGTGGCATCATGGGATGTTCATACTTGGACATGGTTAGATTACCTCCTATATAGACTTCACAGAGAGATTAATTGTGAGGTTTTATAGGAAGGATCCAGAGATCCATTTTAAAGAGTTGGTGCAACTCAAGAAGTGGGGTTCAATAGAGAGCTATGTTACTGATTTTTAGAGGCTCTCAATCTTGGTTACAAATATTTCTAAGAGGAGGTTCATAGTGTTGTTCATTTATGGTTTATCTGATGCATTGAAGGGCTAGATCAAATCCCTTAATCCTCCTAGCTTGTAGGAATTCATTCGCAAGGCTAGGGATATGGAGTCATCCACTTATAGAAGTATATTTTAGTCTAAGGGTTTTGGCATAAGAAGGATAAGAGATAATATCAGAAGAATTCAAACTCACCCAAAGATTCTCCTAGTAAAGTGGATAGTGAGAGTTGGAATGAGCTAAGGAAGAAGAAATTAAGTTTTCAGTGCAAGGAGCCATGGGATCCATCTCACAAGTGTGAAGTGAAAGCTAAAGCTAAATAGATTGAGTATTTTTTAGCTATAGATTTAGATACATAGAAATTAAACCAACGGGATGATTTATGTACAATGACAAACTTGCATGATGAGCATAATTTTTGTGTTGAGTTAGAATTAAGTGATCAGCACTTAATTCCTTGGGATCTAGGTGTGATGATGACCATTTTTGAGGTAATTTCAATGTGGAAAATAATTAAAATTTTCAATTTGGCTGACATAAATTAGATTTGCAGTAGGTTTACTCCTAGTAAAACACTAATTTACCAAAAATCAGACCTTGAGATAATAATTTCAGTCTTGGACAGCGGTATGTTTCTTCATTTTGGGGTATCTCGGGAGTGTTATTACAAACACTTCATATTGATGAATGATATATTTTCTAATCATGCTTTCATTACTACTACTGAGTGGAAGTGTTTGAATCCTTGGGATAACTTTTTGGACACTTGGATTTTAAGTGTCATCAAGGTGTTTCCAATTTTGGGCAGTAGAAGTATTCCCAGGATGTTTATTTTCAGATTTGATATTGTTGTCCACTTCTATATCAGGTACTTGTTGGAGACTGGCCGACATATTTTTTGGGTCACCGTGGTGGGATTCATTGGGTATCATTTTTCCTTATTGAGTATATTATATTCTCAGGTACACTAATTCATGTTGGTTAGTGGGATTGCCAAATTTTACCAACATATCAGTTGCTACCTATTATTTCTAGTGTTGAGTATGGTGACATCCAGATATGAGAAGATAGATTTATATTTGTTCTTGGCTTACGAGTAGCAGTGTGTGGGAAATTCTTCAGGCATTAGGCAGTTTATTTTATGTCCCACATATTTGTGTTGTGATCACTACAGTTTAGTTATGATGTTGGTAGCTATATTTTTAGAAGATGCTTTGATGATTGCAGTTGACTTTGGTACTGGGGATCACCTAATTTTCATCATGAGGATGAGTGCTAAGATAATATTGTTAGTTCACATTTCCAGAGATGATTTGGCAGTTTCCTATGTTGATTTTTTCATTAATATTACTTGGTGAGAGGTATTCCATTTTAGTTTGGTTTGGAATTTCAATTTCAGACTGGAGGGTGATATTATCATGGTGTTGCAATTGAGACTTGTGTAGTTCTAGCACAGTATTTTTTTTGTCATGATCAGAGTGGTGCAGCATTAGCATGGTGGAATTTTCTTAAGTATGTTATGATATCCTAGTATCACTTGTGACTGTAGCCAGGATCTAATGGATGATTGGAGTATGATTTGGTATCGCTTCAGGACAAGCAATCTTAGGGAGGGAGGACTGTAATGTCCCCATCCTAGTCAATCTTTAGTTGTAGAGTGGACTCGCCTACTTAAGGGTTTTGTAGGTAGTGGCAGATGTGTGGGATCCCCCTTGGTATATTGAGTTATCATTTGGATAGGTAGTGTGTTCTTTTGCCAGTCTTTCAGGCCATTTTGGACAGCTTGACAAAGACTTAATATTTTTAGTAAGTTAGTTTGGATTAGTTTCTTAGGGAACGGAAGGTACGTTTGGAATCTATAGTGAAATGGGTATCCATTTATCATGTTAATTTTGGGGTTAGTATTGGGGAGCTAAGAAATTTTAACGGTCGAATTTTATTTCCTAATAAATTAAATGTAATGTTTAATTTATTAATTTTGGGCCTTATATTTTAATATGGGAGACATAAGGATATGTTAGTCACTTAAAATTAAACTTGATATCATAAAGTGACTATTAGTATGATTAAAAAGAGATGCCAATTTCAAGGGGGACTTATATGAAATCAAAACAAATTAAAAGTAATGAAATGCCCAATGTGGTCGATACCTTTGGTGAGTAATATATAAAGAGAATGAAGCTTCATTTTTCATATCTTTGGCTATTTTGAATTCATGAGCATTTTGGAGAGCACTTGCAGAGTTTATTTGTAGGATTTTATTAGAGCTTGTGTGGAGATGGAAACCTCCAGCAGGGATACCATTCTCAAGATCGCAAGACATCTTCAGAGTGGTTTAGTGTGTTCTCACTCAGGAAGTGCCTGTGGGCTACATTGTTGTAGAATTATTCAGTCATTTTGAGGAGTTTGGAGAGGGTTTTGTGTTTAATATTGTAAACTTTAGATTTCTTATCATTTTTAGTAGATTTCATACATTTTGGGCCTTCATTTCAGAGTTTGTGTGCACATTCAGCTAGGGTTTTATTTTTCTGCTAATGAAGAACTTAGTTTTTTGAGTGGCTGCCATTGATGTATCAGACCATTTCCAGCTTGCAATAAAAGTTGGGTACCTTAGTTTCTAAGCTTTTGCTTAAAATGGTTTACTATTATATGCATGTAATATCTTAGTATAAATTCTCATTATGATGGGAAATGTAATTTTAAAGTTACAAATTTCCTTAGTTGTTGTCATTTTATTTTTTGTTCATTTCATTTTATGCAAAATACACAAAAAAATAGCAAACACCCAAAAATCAGTTGGGGGCAGAATATTACATTAGGAGTCTTAAAAAAATTAGAAAAGGATGATTGAAAATAGAGGGGTCCAAAGGTTCACTATATATCTTATCAAAGGAGTATTTTTGTCATGATGATCCTTAAAGATAAGCAATTTGGCATTCTAGTTCTTCAAAATTATAATCCCTTTTTTAGGGTGTTCAAGTTTGGCATTAATATTTTGAAAGTCCTCATTTGGTGGATTTGGTGCAGCCGGAAAAATTAGTAAGGACCAAATGTAATATTGAGACATAAATGGTAAACTTATCAAAGATTGAGTAACTTAGTTAGATGTTGTATGTGGAGGGGTATAATTAACCCCTAAGTCATGTGGAAAAAAGGGATTTATAGAATTGGGACTTGTAATAAATATCATAATACTAGGAGATGATGTTGAAATAGGTATACCTATAATAGGAACACCTATGGATATAGTTGGGGGAGTTGTAGAATTAGTTGGATGTGCCATAGCCACATTAAGACTAGTAAGATTATTTTTATTTTCATTCATTTGTGCAATAGTGGATTATCCATTAGAATGTTTAGGATTTTCATGGGATGTAGAATATTTTATTTTATTTTGTTCTTCAAGTTTATATCTAAGAACATATAAGAATATTTATTTGTTCCTTCTAATATATTCTTTATTATAACCTATGGAATACAAAATGAAATGCTCTTCCTCTTTAAATTCATGGTTTGGCCAAGTGTTTTCTACTTTTTCTTCATGTCAATGGGTAAAGACTTCATAATATGATGATGTTAAACCCTTAATTTGAGTTTTATAGTGTTTTTGAACCATAGGTTAAGAGTTTTAAAGGAAATAAGATTAAATTTAATTAGATTTTTATATCCAAAATAATAATAGCAAAGAATAGAAGATGTTTTGAAATCCTTGTCACCTTGGAAAAACAATCTACCTTATGAATTTTGTTAGCCCACCATAATATACTAGCCAAGAGAGATACTCCCCAAGGTTCGTACATCATTTTACCCAAGGGGTCATTATCTTTCCCCAATAGGACTAACAATTTTGTTATGTTCTTGTTATCTTGAGTTGATGTGATTTATACTATGCAAACAAATTAGATGCTCTCATTTAAGTTTCAATAAATTTTATCTTGTTAAGGCAAAAGGGAGTGTTCACATCAGATTCATCAAAATGTATATTAATTTTTTTCAAATGAGGTCCTGAAGATTGACCTTTATATCAGTAGGATCTACCTCAAGTCTATTAATTTTGTTGTGTTTATGTTCAATATTGTGTGGTGTTTTATGGGTTAATTCAACAAAACACCTATGTTTTATCTCTACCTAATCCTTTTCAAGATAAAACCTACTTAAAATTAATGGAAAAACTACCTAAAAACATATACTAAATGCAACCAAACAATGATGCAATAAATAAGTTTTTCTAGCCTAATATACATTTTGAATTTGAATGATAAACTATGCTAAAGGAGATTTTTATTTTCCAAGAAAAACAATGGGATTCTGCATTAACCAAATTAGCCTAAAATGTAGCTAAATGACTTTTATTTCTTACCTATTTGTGTTTGTAAAAGAGAATTTGGACTACTTGAAGGATTCCTTAATTTTCCAAAATATGTGTGATTTTATGCAAACAAATTGTAGAAACAATAATCACAAAATAGGAAATGATAGAAAAGTAGTAAATAGAGGGTGCCAATGGTATATTTATCTTTCATAAAGGCTAAATAGAAGCATCATTGGAAATTTTGTAGCTATAGTGATAAATCACTACAACTTGGTTAGATTATGTCCCAAATATTAGATAAGACCTAAAACAGAGATAGAGAGACCAAATTATTCACCAACTATAAGGAATTCCATGTTAGACATCACCAAACAAATATCTCCAAAGGATAAACATAGGTGTAAATACCCTTGCATTATAAAAATTGATCATCAATCTCTCATAAAGTAATAGCTCATAATGATTTTATCTAACCCTTTTGGTGATATATGAACCACACCCCCTCTTGATGAGAGCTAGTGAGTCTTTTCAATGATAACTAAAAAAGCTTTGTCATTAGCAGAGGATCAACCCAAATAGCATATATAGCTAAGTAAAAATATATAACTCTCATCTATATTGGTTTGGGTTTGCAACCTCGCACCACATATGTTATCTCTATCATTAGCAAAGGATCAATCCAAATAGCATATATAGCTAAGTCAAAAAACCTAACTCTCATCTACATTGGTTTTGGTTTGCAACCTCTAGCACCACGTATGTTATCTCTTCACCACATATTCAAGGTTATATATAATGGTGGAAGATGGTTGAGAGGGAACCAAAAGTTGGGTGAAATAGATAGATCCTTGTGATTACTCTACACCAAGATATTTTGAAGGACATATACTTCCCACATTCATCAAAATAAATTGCTAAGGAGAAACCCTATATACATTAACAAAAGAGTTAATTGAATTGCTATAAAATTGGCATACATGGAAATATCCTAAATAAAATCCCCAAGAACTAAATACCATCATACACAATTGACACCACAAGGGGATTTAAATTATATTACCTTGGAAAAATAATTAAAAGCATGTGATCATGAGGCAGAAGTTGGTATAGACAAGGAGCAAAGAAATTGTAAAGTAAAATAAATGTAGGAACTTGAAGGCATAAGTAAATAAGGATGGTTGAGAGATTTAGATAAGACTCAAGGTAGAGGAAGAAAGTCTTATAAAAAGGTATGATGAAATGACTTGTTAAAACTCATAAATTCCAAGAGATAAAGGGGTAGGTAAAACTATCAATAATACAAAAAAACCTCTCAAAGAAAATATTTAAAAATGCATGTGACTATAGAGATAGACAAGTGCATTAGCACTGAGGGGTATAGGAATAAATAATAGCACATGGATTTCTAGAAGAAGTAAATAGTGCAAGATAGTATGCCATTATTAAGAAATGATAGGATATCTACCATGAATAGTTTGGCTCAACAAGCCATAAAAGAGTATGTGACCTATTAAATATAGATGAATGGGACCTATAGCCATGATAGATATATACTGATATAAATAATGGTCTAAGACACCCTCATTCAATATTTAAACATCCCAAGAAAATGTAGCTAAGAAAACCAGATCATCCTACAATTTTTGGAGGGAAAAATCTTCCTATTGTAATCTATACATAGAAGCAGTAAATACTACAAAAAGGATTGATGATTTTGCAATTGTAGTCATTTGTAAGATTTCATTTCAATTCTTTTTGTAAGAGTAGTTAGCTCATAAGCATATTATGGGTAAATCAAACCCCCACTTTTAGAATAATCTTTGTAAATAAATTCCTTGCACATATATATGTGTGTGTGTGGAGGGCTACATCAATTTTTGGTTTAGTCATCTGTGACTCCTTGTAGAACTATTTTTGTGTGTATGTGTGTGTGTGATTTTTTACTTACCTTGGGTTTTATTGATGTGTGTGTGAGGGTTCTATGTCTATTTTTGGACTAGCCATTTTGGCTCTTCTATGGGACTCACCTCTTTATGCATGCCTATGTCAATGACTCTCATCCATTCTTAATTGTGTTGAGGAGAGGAAGCATTCATTTCTGGTGCATAGCATTCAAGCCTATTTTTGTAGGAAGATCTTAGTGGATATTTTGGTACATCACCACCTTTTCCTTTTATTGAGAAATTTTTCTTGTATTTTCCTCTTTCCTTTTCCTTTTTGAGTTCAAGTGTGCTTTAAATATCACATCTTAAAAAGGAGTTAACCTTGTAAAAAATTCTTGAAGGACCTCGATTAATCCAAACCCCATGCTCTCAACTGTAGCCTTGTTGTCTCACTCCATGTGATGCATGACTACCCTGGTCAATATTATCAAAGATGAAAATATTTTAATGGCACACTCTATGGGCCCCAATGATATATCATTGCTCCCAAATTACAAGTTAGTATTAGACTTGGTGAGGGTATTTACCTATTTTGCTTATTTAAGTACCTCTTCACTCACCTGGTGACTCTTCTCCAAAATGAATACCAAAAGAAGCCATTGTTGAAGTTAATAAACTAAAGTTCTTATAAAGACCTCAATATATCTACTTTTTAGAAGCACAAAGACCACATTCACTTGGTAAATCCACCTCAAATGAAGAACCTACAATTTGGTTATTGCATCTTCAATATTTGAAAAGAGTTGTTGCCACTACTTGTAACCATTCTGAAAAGAAGGAAAGTTGCAATCAATAATATGGCTGCTTCACCACCACCTTCTAGAACATTTTCTTCCTAAAATTATAAATTTCTAATGGCACCACCAACATCAAACAAAGTATGGCAGGAGATACCCTAATCTTCTCTAAAGTCCCTCACCTATTTCACTAGGGAATATCTCACCAGCCCCATCTTAAACATGTGATGAGCCTATGCATAATCCATAATATATTAGAGTAGAACACATCTCTAATATTTTTTACAACCCCTTTTAGGAAAAAATCCTAAGAATGGTACATCACACTCAAATCCAATTCAATAATAAATTGGGACTAGCTCAACAATATTTTTGTGGAGATATTTAGAGAAAAAGTAGATGAGGTATCACTCCTAGAACAACAAGAAACAATCAAGAGATATCCCAAAGAGGTAGTAGAGTATTTCAACCTCAAATTCTACAATTCCTAGCATATAATACCTAAGGATATGTGTCCCCCAAGTATGGTCCTCCTATATTATTTAAAAGCCTTGGATAATAAAATCTTACTAATGATTAAATTTAGAGGAAACTCCCTACCATAAGCCTATGAATTAGCCATTCAAGTTTAACATGACCTAATTTATATTAGAAGGTTGACCCACAAGCCTCATATGCCTATATATCCAATATGCAATCCCCAAATCTCATTACTCAACCAATGACCTCTCAATCACCTTCAGTTTTACATTCGGTTACTATATCCCCATAAAATCTATCCCTGCCTATTCCTAGGGACCCCAAAAAGGAGATGTCCAATAAATTTCTTACTTTAATATCCAATGAAATATTTATTATGATAAGGGAATGAAATACCTATAGATATCTATATCGAAAAAACATGAGACCTCTCTTCTTGCAAGGGAACCAAGGTTATAGAGCCCTATCCAATGGGTATCCTAGGTCTTAGTTCCAAGGAAATTGGAAGAATGGTCAAATCTAGACCCAAAACAAAAAAATAGTCTTGGTGGTGATCCCTATGCAAATATAAATCCCCATTCATGCTATGTAAATAGACCCTATACAAAACAAATACGTAGAAGAGTATACCTTATGATATTTCCCACCCCCTAAAAATCTTCCATAGTTAGAGCAACATAGGGAAAATATCTTAGCTCTTGACCACTTAAATGATAAATATGATGCCATATCAAGCATCCATTTCATACTCGAGAGCCAAAAATTATATTTTAAAACAACATGTATCCTTACCTTTTATCTTAGAGCCTAACTATACTCCTTAGGAGTGAGTCTTAGTGACATGGAATGAAGAATAAATCTATACACTATCTGATGAAATGGGAAACCTAATGGCCAAAAAACATTAGGTCCAATCAGATTATTTAATAAGGTCTAATAAGTGGGCAATGGAGTAAAGGGATAAAAGCATCACCAACCTTTGGTAGCCAGCACAATCTAGACCAACCAAAGTAGCAACCCCTAATTGTAGACCTCAATAATCAAGGGTATTTGTGCCTCATACTATCTCAATCAAACAACCAAAAGGATCCTGACAACAAGGCCAAAATAGTCAATAACAATTTTGGAATATTGACAATGGTTGTGCTAAAATTTTTTATATTTACTGGGTAGGATACCCCAATTATCCTAAGATAGCAGCCATCACCACCAAAACTAGCTAGTAATACCCAATAAAAAAGAGAAATATTGTGTTTCATCTCATAGAGGATGGTATCTTTGGAATCTTTCATCATAGTGGATCACTTAAAAATATACATAGTACTAGTACCAATTTGGAAAATGTTAGCCATACTAGGACAAAAGGAGCATCTACATAAATCCCTCGAAGAAGAAATAAAGAAGGGGAAAGTAGCCTTAAGTTGTAGTAGTGTTGTAAATCATATTCCCTATACTGAACAAGCCCAAACCCCTCCATTTTATCTAACCCTCATTTGCCAAGACAAGTTGATCCATAATTGTGTTATAGACTCTAGGGCCAACACATTTGTTATACCAAAAAGAGTGGTACATGCATTAGGATTGAGATACCAATCCATGGATAAAAACTTTGTGTAGTTAGATTGAAGCCTAGTTCAAATATTGGGGATTGTGGAAAAACTTCCACTCTCCTTATACGCTTGCCCAAGATAAATGGTTACATAGGATATATCAATAATAGATCTTTCCCCTTCTTTTGGCATTTTTCTATCAAGGGACTTTACTACCAAATTGGGAGGATATTTGTATTTGGTTTGGTCCTTGATGGTGTTGATGATAACTTATAGGACTAGGATTAAAATCTCAATAGAACCTCTACATCCTCATCATGTATAAAATCTACCGTCGTCATAATGAAATAATGATCATATTTTGATAGCTAAAGAAGAGTGACTTGACCCTTATGTGATGAGGGATGAGTTACAAACATGCACTCTAGAAGGCTAGATGAACCATTGGGCAATAAATATTTTGGATCATGATCCCTCAAAAGTATACAAACAAATAGGTATGGGATAGGAACAACTCAAATAAGACATATCCCTATAGGGGGTCATGCAAATATGTAAATATTCATATCAAAAATAAAATTGTATATATATTATTTTTGCCCAGCCAATTTTGAAAAGTAGGACATATTTTTTGAAAAGGTAAGTAGTCGTAGAACCATCAGTAGGATCACTCTTAAAATTAATACCAAATCAAAGGAACCATCAAGACAAGTTGGTTGGTAGGTTCACATTGGCCAAAGATTAATTACATATAGAGTAAAGATAAAACAAGGATTTTATTACATTATCCTTTATAATGAGATAAAAAATTTACTCCAACAACAAGATAGAATAAGGTACAAGCCCTAATGTATAGTTACCTCATCCCCAAGAGAAACACTATAAAATAATATTGGCACTCTCTAAAAAGCTACATGACCAACAACTATGTGCCCAATGAATAAAGGCCTTAAATTTTTAGTTCATCTCCTCCTATAGAAAAAATTCCCCCTAAGAGCCACAAAATTTGTAGTTATAAATCACTACAACTTGGTAATATTGCATTCCAAAGATGATACAAGACCTAAAGCAGAGACAAAGGGATTGTAATCTTCACCAACTATTAGGAATTCTATTTTAAACATCACCAAATAGGTATCTCTAAAGGATAAACATACGTGTAAAGACCCTTACATTAAGTAACAAAGTCAATCACCAAGCCCTCATAAGATTATAGCCCATAGTGATCTAGTCTAGCCCTTTCGATGATATATGAACCAGACCCTACTCTTGATAAAATCTAGTAAGCCTTTTTAGTGATAACTAAAAAATCTCTATCATTAGCATAATATCAACCCAAAAAAAATCTATAGTTGAGTTAGCAAGGCTAACTCTCATGTGCATTGTTTTACGTTTGTGATATCTGGCACCTCATATGTTATATCTTCACCACATGTTAAAGGTTATCTTTGATGGTGTAATATGGTTGAAATGGAACTAGCAACTAAGGAAAAAGGATAGATCCTTGCAATTATTCTATACCAAGATATTTCAAAGGACATATACTTCCCCACATTCATTAAAAAAGGATGATAAGGAGAAAACCTATCTAAATTAATGGAAGAGTTACTTGAATTGCTAGAAAATTGGTATAAATGGAAATATCCCAAATAAAATCTCCAAGAACTAAATGTCATTATCCACAGTTGACACCACAATGGGATTTAAATGATCTCATATTGGTAAAATTATAAAAAACATGTGATCCCAAGAAAAAAAATTGTATAGACAAGGATAAAATAAGTTACAAAACATAATGGTCAAGAGTTTTGGATAAGACTCAAGGTAGAGGAAGAAATTCTGATAAAAAGGTCTAATGAAATGACTTGTTCAAACTCATAAAGTCCCAAATAAAAATGATAGGCAAAAGTATCAATAATATGAATAAAGCTCACAAAGAAAAGTTTTGAAAAGGTAGGTGACTGCAAGGATAGATGAGTGCATTAGAACCAAGGTGGGTAGGTACATTTAATAGCATATAGATTTCCAAAAGAAGTAATTGAGGTAAGACAATATACCATTATTAAAAAATATAGGTTATCTACCAAGAATAGTTTGGCTTAACAAGTCAAGAAAGAGTAGGTAAGCTATTAAATATGGAGGAATAAGACTTGCAGCCATGATAGTTATAGACTAACTAAAATAATGGTCAAAGACACCCTCATTCAATATTCAAAATCCCCAAGAAAAATGTAGCTAAGAAATTCAAATCATCCTATAATTTTTGGAAGGAAAAATCTCCCTATTGCAATTTATAAATAGTAGTAGAATAGACTATAAAAAGGATCAACAAGTTTGCAATTGTAGTCATTTGTAAGCTTTCCTTTTAACTCTTTTTGTAAGAGCAGTTGGATCCTAAGTGACTTGTGGGAAAATTGAACCCTTGCTTCTAGTACAATATTTGTAAACAAATTTCTTGCACATATATATATGGAGGCCTACATCAATTTTTGGTTTAGTCATTTGTGACTCCCTACAAACCCATTTTTTTGTGTGTGTGTCTATGATTTTTTACTTGCCTTGGATTTTATTGACGTACGTGTGTGTGAGAGTCTTGTGTCTATTTTTGGACTACCCATCTCTGACTCTCCTATAGGATCTGCCTCTATATAAATGCCTATGTTTATAACTATCATTTATGCTTAATTGTGTCTTCTAATAGTGTCAAGGAGAGGAAGCGTTCACCATTGGCAAATATTGTTCAAGCCTATTTTTGTAGGAAGATATTTGTATATATTTTGATGCATTACCACATTTTCCTTTTATTGAGCCTTTTTTATTTTATTTCCCTCTTATATTTTCCTTATTAAGTTGAAGTGCACCTAAAATATCACATCTTAACAAGGATTTGACCTTGAAAAAAACTCTTGGAGGCCCTCAAATTGAGCATAATATCATGCTCTCAGTTGTGACCCTATTGTGTTGCTTCCTGTGAGGCATGACTACCCTAATCAAGATAGTAAAATACAACAACAATTTAATGGCATTCTCAGTGGGACCCCAGTGATATATCATTGGTCTCAAATTACAATAACAAGTTAGGCTTAGACTTGGTGAGGGTATTTTACGATTCCACTTTTTAAAGCACCTCTTCATTCACCTAGAAACTCTGTCCCATAACAAATATCAAAATAAGCCATTGTTGAAGATATTAGATTGAGGTTTTGGTGAAGAAATTAGTCTACCTACTTTCTAGAAGCATAACGATTGAATTCACCTAGTGATTCCAACTTGAACAAAGAACCTAGAAATAGCTAGACAAAGAACCTATGATTGGGTTTTTGTGCCTTCAAGATTTGACAAGAGTTGCTACTGCTACCTGCAACCATTATATGAATAAGAAAATTTGTAGTCCATAATATTGTTACTCCACCACCACACCTAGAATGATAGAGGTTCATTGGCACCACCAATACTAAATGAATTATGGAAGGAGATACCCCAATCTACTCTAAAGTATCACCTATTTCACTAGGGAAGATCTCACTACCCTCATTGAGCATCTTAACCATGTGGTAAGCCTATACATAATCTATAATATATCAGAGAAAAACATGGATTTAATATTATAGGTAACCTCTTTCATGGGAAAGGTCTAAGATGGTACATCACACTCCAATCCAATTCAATAACAATTGGGACTATATTGGCAATATTTTTATAGATAGATTAAAAAAAAAGTAATGGGGTATCACTCCTTAAAAAATTGGAAATAATCAAGAGCACTCCCATGGATGTATTAGAGGATTTCAACCTTAGATTCTACAAGTCCTAGCATAGAATACTCAAGGAGATTTTTCCCCCCAGGTATGGCACTCATATAATATTTTAAAGCTTTGGATACTAAAATCTCACTGATGATTAAAGCTAGAGGAGAAAAATCCCTACCAAAATCCTATGGATTATTCATTCAAGTTGAAGATGACTTTATTTATATTGGAAGGTTGGCCCCTAGGCCTCCTATACCTCTATACCCAATATACAATCCCTAAATTTAGTTACTCGGCCAATGACCTCTCAATCACCTTTAGTTTCACATTTGGTTACTATTATCCCAAAACTCCACCCCCTCGTATTCATAGGGACCCCAAAAAGAAGGTTTCCTACATATTGCTTACTTTAACAACCAACGAAATGTTGGCTATGAGAAGGGAAAATACCTAGAGATACTCCTATCAAAAAAACTTAAGACATCCCTTCCTACAAGGCAGCCAAGGTTATAGAGACCTATCCAATGGGTATCCTAGGCCTTAGTTCCAAGGAAATTGGAAGAATGGTCAAATCCATACCCAAAACCAACAAAAAGTCCTGATGGTGACCCCTATATAAATATAAATCTTTAGTTATGCTAGGTAAATAGCCCCTATATAGAATAATTATGTATAAGAGTCTACCTCATTGTACTACCCATCCCCCAAAAGTTTCCATAGTTAGAGCAGTATAGGGGAAATATCTCAGCTCTTGGTCATTGCAAAGATAGATATGATGCTATCTTAAGCATACATTTCATACCCAAAAAAATTAGATGTCAAAACAACATATCTCCTTTCCTTCTATACTAGAGCTTGAGTATTCTCCTCAAGAGCAAGTCTTAGCAACATAGGATGAAGAAATCTATGTGGCATCTAATTAAATGGGTAATCTAATGGCCAAAAGGCCTTAGGTATTATCCCTAACAAGGTCTAAGAAGTAAGAAATGGAGGAAAGTGACAAAATTAACTCACCAACCCCTGGAAGTCAATACAAGCCAACCCAACCAAATTGGTAGCCCTAAGCTTTAGCAACTCAATAGTCAAGGGCACCTATGCCTCCTACTATATCTCAATCAATTGGCTAAATGGATATAGGCATCCAAGACAAAGTAGTCAATAATGATTTGGGACTCTTGACAATGGTTGTGCAAAATATTTTAATATTTATTGAGAAAGATACCCCAATTATCCTAAGACAACAGACATCATCACTAGAATTAACCAAGAATACACAATCGAATAGAGAAATATTATGTTTATCCTACAAACATGGTATCTTTGGGATCTTTCAACATAGTGGATCACTTAAAAAGATCCACAGTACTAGTCCCAATTTGGGAAATGTAAGTCATTCTAGGATAAAAGGAACATATATAGCAACCTCTAGAAGAAGAAGAAAGAAATGGAAAGTAGCCTCAATTTGTAGTAGTACCACAAATCTTGTCCCCTAAGCTAAACAATCCCAAACCCCCTCCATTTTATCTAACCCTCATCTACTAAGATAATTTGAAACTTAATTGAATTATAGACTCTAGGGCCAACACATATATTATACTGAAAGGAGTGGTGGATGCATTGGTATTGAGATACAAATCCATGGATAAAAATATTATGTAGTTAGATGGAAGCCTAGTTCAAATATTGAGGATTGTGGAAAAACTTTTGCTCTCCATATATGATTACCCAAGCCAAATGGTTACACAAGATATATTAATAGTTGATCTTCTCTTTTCTTTTGGTATATTCCTGTCAAAGGAATTTATTTCCAAATTGGGAGGATATCTATATTTAGATTAGTATCTGATGGTGTTGAGGATAACATATGGAAAAAGGATTAAAATATCGATGGAACCTCTTCATCCTCATCATATAGAAATCTACCACCATAAGAATGGAATAATGATCAGATTTTAATAGTTGAAGTAGGTGGCCTAACATTTATGTGATGAGGGATGAGTTATAGTCATATAGTCTAAAAGGCCATATGAACCATTGGGCAATGAAATTAGGACATTTGATAGAGGAAGCCAACTCAAAATAAATTTGGATATTTATTGATTAAAAGCCAACTCAGAAGATAGTTGGAGATTTGGGGACATACAAAGTCACCTTGATAATATTTTGGATTCTCTAGAGAAAGGAGGAGAATCATTATTGATGATTATAAAGAACCAACTCAAAAGAAAAGTTGGTCATTTGGGGAAATTCATAGTCACTCTAGCATTGATATTGAGTTCTTTAGAAAAAGGAGAATTATCTTTTGTTCTTACGTATGACCTAAGATATTGAAGATAGTATTTTAGAGGTTGAGGAGCTTCCTATAGATATAGAGAAGAATTTCAACTTATGGAGATAGAGGAGCATTATAGGCCAATACTGAATTGATTTTTGGTTTAGTAAGAATTTAAAAAAATATTGAATATTAAGATATAGTTCTATAAGTCTCTACTACATCAAATTTCTTAGTCACTCTAACATTGATATTGAGTTCTCTAGAAAAAAGGAAAATTATATTTTATTCTTAGGTATGACCTAAGATATTGAAGATAGTATTTTAGAGGTTGAGAAGCTTCCTACAGATATAGAGAATAATTTTAGCTTATGGATATAGAGGAGTATTATAGGCCAAGACTAAATTGATTTTGGTTTAGTAATAACTAAAAAAATATTGAAGATTAAGATATAATCCTACAAGTCTCTACTACATCAAAAGATAGAGAGCATCATTAGAATAATATTGGATCAAATTGAAGTATTTGCATATTGTTCTAAGCATCATTGTCATCAGAAGAAGATAAGGGTAGGTATACTAGCATTGTCCCAATATTATCAAGAGAAATATTGGTAAGATATAAGAAACATTGTCCTAATAAGTAACCAAAAAAATATAGGGAATGGATAAGCATTGCTAAGAGAAGATGAATGAAGTTTATTTCTATTAGTAGAGAGAGTGTATAGTGAATAAGCACTATCAGGGTGCTTCCTCATAAGAAATTGGAATAAAGAGTTTAAAAGAAAATAAAAAAATAGTGCTATCAAGGAATACTTAGACCAGAGTGCTCAAAATAGAGTGCTATCAAGGCATACATATATCATAGTGTTATCAAGGCATACATATACTAGAAATTTATCAAGGAGAAAGTAGACTAGAGAGTTATCAATAATGAAAGTGGAATAGAGAGCACTATTATTAGCTAAACATGGTGATATCAGTGTTATATTTAGCACCTCCAATAGAAGAAAAGTAGTAAAAGGGCATTATCCAGCACCTCTAATAGAATTCAATAGAAGGAGAGCATTATCTAAAGCCTCTTCAAAATAATATATTGCATCATCTAAGTGCCAAAGCCATTCACAAAAATGAGGAATATAGCATTGTCTAGGCACTAGTGCATTTGTTTCTTCTTCATAGAGAAGAAGGTGAGGTGCCTAGTGTGAGAAGAGCAACAAGACCAATGCAAAAGGCAAGGTGACCAATGTGAGGAGAACAAAGAGACTAGCAAAGAAGACAAGGAGATTAGTGATAAAGTAAGGAGACCAATGAAGAAGATGAGGAGACCAACATGAGGAAGTGAAGAGATCAACAAAGAGGTTGTGGAGACCAGTGTAAGGAGAGTAGACTAAAGTACATATAATGCTTGCAAGAAGTAATAGAAAAGTGTCATTTCTTGTAGCCAGTTGTAGTAACATATCTTGAAGACAGATGCACAAAGGATGTTATTGTAAAATAAATTTAATAAAATATTACTAACATTTGATTAGCATGTAGAGTTCCATGTAGATCTAGGGTTTGGATTGGCATCTTTGAATGAGAACTACTTAAATTGAAATATAGAGCCATTAACACATCTAGTGAGTGTTAGTGCATTCAATGATAATTAGCGCATTCAGTGAGCAAGCGAAGAAATAATTAAGTGTAATTTAACTAATATGATAAGCAAGGTTAGTTAAAATTAATTTTTTTAAATGCTTTAATTTGACTAAGTTATAAGGTGATTACAAGTTTAGAAGGATATTAATAATTTAATTAGTTTGAGTTATAAGGTTTAGGTAGAGATATAAGTTTTTAATTTTTGAGTTTTTAAAGTGTGGAGTGATAAGGATTTCTTCTAAAATTAGTTTATTTGATTTAATTGTTTTTAGTATTTGAAGATATTTGAAGTTTCATAAGATAGAAGATTTATTTTCTTAAGTTCTTCAATTTTTGAGAGATTTTAAAATTTAAAAACATTAGAAGTTTTTGAAATTTTGCAAATTGAAAATATTTGGGAGTTAAAATGATTTCTACATCAAAGGTTTAGAAAAATTAGATTTTCATTTTTTAGTGCATATTAAACTTGGGAGGTATAATTTTTACTACTTCAAAGGAATTACTTTGTTTCATATCATGGAAGAAATTATTAGAAATGCATTCAATGAAGATAGTGAAGAAATGGTGAACAAATTAAAGTTTTATTCTCAAAACTTGATAGATGATCTTGATGAAAATAAGAAGATACCAGAATGGCTTAGAAATATACTTAAGAATTCAAAACTAGATCTTATTACTACAAGATCACAATTTGGTAGTTTAACAAAATCAAATTCTCTAATAGAATCTATAAATACTCAGAGCTTCATATATTACATAAACATGTAACTCATTTTTTAAGGAAAATAAAGGAAGAATATCCTTAATAGTGCATCCATGGTTATGTTATTTTCTTAAGAAGACCGAAGAACTTGAAGTTCTAGAAAGGAAATATAATTCAAATAAAGGACATTGCATTCAGTTAAAGTGCAATTATTGCAATAGAATTGGATATGAAGAAGCAAATTATTGGAATCTCTATCCATGTAAATTTTGTGGAAGAAAATCTCATTCTCTAGCATTTTTTTGGTACAAAGAAAAATATTGTGGAAGATTTGAAAGGATGTTATTATTCATATTAGAAAATATTTTTAAAAAAATCATTTCTAAAGCAACTTCTAACAATAGAGTAAAGTTTTCAATTTCTTAAATGTAGGACAAAAATGAAGGTAAAACATTTTATGATAAAATATTTAGAAAATAAGGAAAAGAGAAATGGATCAAATATAGCCCAAATTTATCTTATAGAGTATTCAAGAATGAACCATATATATTAAATATTAAATAATAAGATCAATCAGTTCATAATCCATATGATGAAGGTAAAAAAATTGAAGATCCAAAGAATGAAGATAAAGAAGAACTTGGAGCAAAACTCAAAGAAGTAGAAGATGAATCTCAAATAAAGGTTCATGAATAATGCAAGGTCACATGAATATTGAATACAAATATGAATACCAAGATTGAATACTAAAGTCTTAAATAACTAAATAATGTAATATAGGGGGGTGTTGAGGAATATTACATTATTTGGTACATGCTAATGTACCCCCATGGTACCTTAATGGTACAATTGTAAATATGTAAAATATTTGGGGTTGAGTATATAGTTTAGGAGTATGATTTATATTTCCTATTTTAGTAAGTATCAATGTGCAATAAATTCACGTGTCATGTAAGAGTGTAATGTGCAAGAAATGCACAAGTTTCATGTAAGTTAGAGTGCAAGTGTAGATTGAGAGAATGTGCACAAGTATCATGTATATAGTGTACAAATATGTAATGTTAGGATGTGCACAAGTGTCTTAGATTAATATTTTATATAAAAGTGTAATATTCTTATAGAATTGTGCAAGTGTCATAGAATTTAAGTGTGTTATGCAAGAAGAAATGTAGAGTCTAGTATGCAAGTGGCAAGATGATAAGCCAAATGTCATGGGACTTGTCATATGGAGAGCAATAGTCAAGTACTTGAATATTCTCATTACTGTGGCTATACTGTGGAGGAAATGCTCCATAAGAATAAAAAATAAATAAATAAAATCCAAAAATCATATTATATTATTGTAAGAGGAAGAAAATTAATAAATCTTGTATACATATTTAGAGCAATTAATATTGTAATTTTTCTTCATGCATAGTTCATGAATGACTTAGGCCATTTACATTCATATTTGATTATATAAGTGAATGTTATTTTTAGTATTATATAGGCCTTGATATACATATTAAATTGCTCATATATTATTCTACTCTTCATTATTAATATTTTGACCTTTAATATTGTGGCTTCTTTATTTTAGAACCTATGATATTTTGTGGTAGTAAGGCTTAAAAATCTAGAAATATGGTTGAGAGGGAACCAGCAACTGGGGGAAAGGGATAGATCCTTGTTATTACTCTACACCAATAGATTTCAAAGAACATATACTTTAACATATTCATCAAAAGATACCACTAAGTAGAAATCCTCTTTGCATTAATAAGAGAGTTAATTGAATTGCTAGTACATTGGCATACATGGAAATATTCCAAATAAAATTTATAAGAACTAAATTTCATCATCCATAGTTGACACCACAAGGGGATTTAAATGATATTTCCTTGGGAAAAGTATAGAAAGCATGTGATAACAAGGCATAAGTTGGTATAGACAAGAAGGAATAAATTGCAAAGCAGAATGAAGGTAGTAACTTGAAGGAATAAGTAAAGAAGGATGGTCAAAAATTTTGGATAAGACTCAAGGAAGAGGAATAAATTCTAATAAAAAGGTCTCATGAAATGTGTAGAAACCAAATTTAGCCACTTGTCATCCATTCGTATCTCAAATCACAATCATTCATTATTTATATATATATGTAATTATTTAATATATATAAATATTTATATTTTTATATTATATATATAATAAATATATATGTACCTATGTGAATAAATCCTAGCCATTTGTGATGCAGGAGCATCCGGTGGCGGTAGAACAATCTTACATCTTCCAAAAATGTTTCTTAATTTTTCTAAGTACCTTGCAGATGATTTATTTTCGGTATTTTCCAAAGGAGGAAAGTTTAGTGGAGCAAAGGGAGCAAAGGGAGTAAGTTTCTTAAAGCATGGGGGGAGGTCACGAAATCGCGACCTCAAAAGGCTTAGGCAGGCATGGGCCAATTTTGTCGTGATATCGCGACGTCGCGATATCGCGACATTAGTTCAGAGCAAAGGAGGAAGGGAAGTCCCGTCGTGATATTACGACGTCGCGATATCGCGACTTCATTCAAAGCAGGGGCAGAGAAGGTGGAGATGTCGTGATATCGCAACGTCGCGATATCGCGACATCACGATATCATGGCTTTTTGTCAAAGCAAAGGCGGAAGGAGTGGTGCCATCATGATATCACGATGGGTCGCAATATCGTGACCTATCATGATATCACGACCAGTTAAGGGCCGACACATGGCATATCATCGACAGCTACAAAAGTTAACCAAAGAAAGTTAGAGAACAGAGCAAGGCAAAAGGGAGAGTGGGGGTTGTGAAATCACGACATGTTGCGATTTCACGACACCAAAGGACTTCAGCATAAGAAAGGCAATTTGGTCACGATATCGCAACATGTCATGATTTCATGACCTGTCACGATATCACGGCCAGGTAAGGTCAAGGCCAGAAAGGAAATAAGCGGATGGCCGGGCAGGGCCAAATTTGACACGTGGACTGCCACGTGTATCATGGAAGTTGTGAAGGGTACGTGTAACAGTTTTATTGTGACAAGGAGGAGGCATGGCGAATTTAACACGCGGTTAGCTACGTATCATAAAATTAAAGTTGACAGCCGCGTGCATTCAAGGGGGTTAACCACCGTATGGGAGAATTTTGACAAAACAGCTGTTGCAGGGTATGGGCTTCATGAAGGAGACAAAAGTGCA
Source organism: Wollemia nobilis (assembly GCA_028583015.1). NCBI lineage: Eukaryota > Viridiplantae > Streptophyta > Pinopsida > Araucariales > Araucariaceae > Wollemia > Wollemia nobilis. The sequence continues at coordinate 4,016,304 of JAQPPZ010016675.1, forward strand.
GAGGACGGTCAGAACAAAGCGGTCGTTACAGGTCAGAGAGAGGCCATTAATACGAACCCCAGGGTAGATCATACAGATGGCCATTTATGATAGAAAGTTTTGAAAACTCGACCGAGAGGGAAAATTGATTTTGAATTTTGTTAGGTGGAGGCATTGATTGCCTGGAGGAACGGGGCCTCGATAAAAACCCAAAAATTTGTAATGGAGGGGGATGGTGGACCGGAGAACAGAGGAAGTAGTGACAGTGGAAGAACCGAGCCGAGCATCGGTTAATGTATGCCTGCGGGCTGTTTTATTTTGAATGCATGTAAATATTTTCCAAAGATTTTAATGAAAAATTTGAATTTGTAAGGTGTTGAATTTTACAGGTCCCCGTCAGTGGTATCAGAGCCCGTTGTTCCTAAGCGTATAGCAGACCGCCGAAGGAGAGGCAGTTATACCAAGACTTGTGGGAGGGCTTGAGATCAGGTGAAGATGCCTCCGAGAAGAAACCCCGTGGGTGGCAGAGGCATGGCAGCGGAAGATTTTTGGGCTTTGCAGCGGCAAGTTCAGGCCCTGCAAGAAGAACTGCGCAGAGGACATGAGCCGAGAAGAGATGCAGACAGTGAGGATGAAGTGGAAGAAGAAAATTAGTTTGAAGAAGAAGAAGAAGGCTGTGGATCCGGCACAAGCCAGATTGTACAAGGCCATATCCCAGATCGGGAAGAGGCCGAAGATGGAAGTTTCTACATATTTCGGGAACCTGAATCCGGAGGAATTAATAGACTAGATAAATGATTTAGAGGAATATTTTGAATACGAAGAGGTTGAAGATCCCGAGCGGGTCAGATTTGCCAAAACTAAATTAAAAGGTCATGCCAGCATATGGTGGAAGGGAGTACAGTTGGAACGGAACCGAAGAGGAAAAGAGTGGATAACAAGATGGGACAGAATGCTGGAGAAATTAAAAATACAATTCATCCCCGTAGATTATGAACTGTACCTGTTACAAAAAATGCAGAGTTTGAGGCAGATGAACAAAACTGTCCAAGAATATACGAAGGAATTCTATAAAATCTCCATCAAAACTAGGCATTTAGAAGCAAGTAAGGAAAAAGTGGCCCGTTATATTAATGGGTTGAGACCCAGTGTTCAGGAGGAGTTGAGCTTGGTTCGGGTAAGCACCATTGAAGATGCTTACCAATTTGCTTTAAAGGTGGAAGAAAAACTGAACCGAAAGTTTGAGAGCAAGCAAAGAGTAAAAGGACCGGGAGGAAAGACCAATGGAAGAAAAGGGGAAGGAAAGGAAGAGAAGAGTAGCAGCCGAGGTCAGAAAGAAGATGAAGAACCCAAACTGCAATTTCAGAATGATGGCTACCCGAGAGGAATAGGTAGATCTAGACGCGGGTATGGAAGAGGAGTGTTCCGAGGAACATGTTTCCACTGTGGAGAAGAGGGGCATCGGGCATATGAATGTCCCCAGCACCCCGAGAAAGTAAACCAGAAACAAGTGGGTCCTGCCAGAGCAGTTGTGGCAGTTGAAGATGCTGATTTAGAACATTCTAAAGAAGCTGAAAAAGGAGAAGCAATGATTGTGAGGAGGACCATGCTGGTGGAGGAATCCAAATCTGAATAGAGGAGAAGCCTGTTCCACACCCGGTGCAAAAGTGCAGGCAAAGTCTATAATGTTATTATAGACAATGGGAGTACAGACAACTTAGTTTCTGAGGAAATGGTTGCTAAGTTATAGCTGGAAATGAGGAGACATCCACACCCGTATCGGATTGCATGGTTGCGGAAGGACCACAGAGCTTGGGTCCATGAACAGTGCTTAGTCACGTTCAATATTGGGAGATACCAGGATGAAGTCCTGTGTGATGTTTTCCCCATGGATGCTTGCCATTTGCTGTTAGGAAGGCCATGGCAGTTTGATCGAAGTGCAGTGCATGATGGTCATGCAAATACTTACACCTTGATGAAGGATGGAGTGCGGCACAAGTTGAAACCATTGCAGACCGAAGATGAGAAAGTGTGCAGTAATGCCAGAATTTGTCTGGTAGAGGGCAAAAAATTTTCTTGCCAGGAAACGAGATTTGAGCAGGTTGTAAAGGTTGATGAGTGTTCGGAGATATTGCAAGGGACGCAGACCGAACAGCTTAGAAGTGAAGGTCACTTCTCCTTTTTACCCCGGGTGTCTGATGCAGGAGCATCCGGTGGCGGTAGAACAATCTTACATCTTCCAAAAATGTTTCTTAATTTTTCTAAGTACCTTGCAGATGATTTATTTTTAGTATTTTCCAAAGGAGGAAAGTTTAGTGGAGCAAAGGGAGTAAGTTTCTTAAAGCATGGGGGGAGGTCGCAAAATCGTGACATCTCACGATTTCGTGACATGTCGCGAAATCGTGACATGTCGCGAAATCATGACCTCAAAAGGCTTAGGCAGGCATGGGCCGATTTTGTCATGATATCGCGACGTCGTGATATCATGACATTAGTTCAGAGCAAAGGCGGAAGGGAAGTCCCGTCGCGATATCACGACGTCGCGATATCGCGACTTCATTCAAAGCAAGGGCAGAGAAGGTGGAGACATCGTGATATCGCGACGTCGCGATATCATGGCTTTTTGTCAAAGCAAAGGTGAAAGGAGTGGTGACGTCGCGATATCACGACGGGTCACGATATCGTGACCTATCATGATATCGTGGCCAGTCAAGGGCCGACACATGGCGTATCATCGACAGCTGCGAAAGTTAACCAAAGAAAGTTAGAGAACAGAGCAAGGCCAAAGGGAGAGTGGGGGTCACAAAATCGTGACATGTCACGATTTTGCAACCCCAAAGGACTTCAGCATAAGAAAGGCACTTTGGTCGCGACATCGTGACATGTCACAATTTCACGACCTATCACAATATGACGGCCAGGTAAGGTCAAGGCCAGAAAGGAAATAAGCGGATGGTCGGGCAGGGCCAAATTTGACATGTGGACTACCACGTGTATCATGGAATGTGGACTACCACGTGTATCATGGAATGTGGACTACCACGTGTATCATGGAAGTTGTGAAGGGTACGTGTAACAGTTTTATTATGACAAGGAGGAGGCATGGTGAATTTAACATGCGGTTAGCTACGTATCATAAAATTAAAGTTGATAGTTGTGTGCATTCAAGGGGGTTAACCATCGTATGGGAGAATTTTGACAAGACAGCTGTTGCAGGGTATGGGCTTCATGAAGGAGACAAAAGTGCAGAGGATGGTCAGAACAAAGCGGCCATTGTAGGTTAGAGAGAGGCCATTAATACGAACCCCATGGCAGATCGGACAGATGGCCATTTATGACAGAAAGTTTTGAAAACTCGGCCGAGAGGGAAAATCAATTTTGAATTTTGTTAGGTGGAGGCATTGATTGCCTGGAGGAACGGGGCCTCGATAAAAACCCAAAAATTTGTAATGGAGGGGGATGGTGGACCGGAGAACAGAGGAAGTAGTGACAGTGGAAGAACCGAGCCGAGCATCGGTTAATGTATGCCTGCGGGCTGTTTTATTTTGAATGCATGTAAATATTTTTTGAATATTTTAATGAAAAAGTTGAATTTGTAAGGTGTTGAATTTCCCGGTCCCCGTCAATTTGCCAAAACTTAATCTTAGTCATTCATCCATATTAATCCATGTCACATGCCCAAGTTTAATCTCAACCCTTCCTCATGTTTTAATATTGACCACTCATTGGTTTCGTCAAAACCCTAACATGATCAAGGGAAAATTATAAAATATGATTTATTTTGATGAATTAAGGTCCACAAAAAATCTAGAAGGTCTATAATGTTTGAGATTATAGGCACCCGAACACTTTGTCCACTCGCAAATCCTAGCTATTTTGCTACCATCTTCCTCATTTTCCATTGCCATCGCACCTTCTATTTCGACCACCACAAAACTGTCATGAACCATATCTAGTTCTACATCACTCTCATCCACCACCAAGTGCCTCTTGGAGTTCACATAATGTTGTTGATCATTTTTGGAATACTATTGGGTGTTTTCAGTCATACCCAAATTCTTATATATGTTTCCTACAACCGATTTACACTTTTTAAGCCCTCGGGGGCTTTCGGGTGTTTATACAAATTCTCAACACAAAGACAAGAGCATAGATCATCATAGTTGTTTTCTTGACAATGTAAGATATTATATTGCATTACTTTACATTTCTACATTTAGCTTACAATTTAACATTACAGCATTAGGCTTTTGTAGGTTTTTACTATTCATAGGGCCTCACACAGTGGATCCCTCGTAGGTGATATTAATCTCTTTTATGTTGTATTCTATTTATAGGTGTGGGAAACCACATTTTTAGAAGTTTTTGTAGCTAGGGTGGTTCCATAGGGATACACAAGCCCACCCACACACTTATTTGGAGCAAACGATGACCCAGAAGACACCATATTCACTTGTGAATAAGGGTTTCTAAACCCTAGATTTGTAATCACTGTATCAATACAACATCATATTGTAGCATTGGAGATTAAGGATCCCCCATAATAATATCAATAATATTGTCTTTAGTTGTGCAATAAATTCTTGTGTTGATTTTGTTATCTATTGCTTTGGTGTTGTCATTTTTTACTTTACAAAATGGTGATCACGATGGGACCCCCAAAGGGTTCTTCATTTTGATTTACCTTGTCATTGGTTTATGTTTTTGTTTCTATTTTCTAGGTATTCATAATTTCAATCATGTGATAATCACAAAAACTAGGGTTTCTAGGAGTAGCAAAGTTTGATTAGTGGTCGTATAGACACCCTCCAATGTTTGAGGGATGTCCTACAGAGTCTAGGAGACACCTCACAATATTTAGGATACTGTTCAATGTTTAGAGAAGTGGGAAAGAAATATGTAGGCTTCCTAGTAAGCCTAGTTCAAACCCTAACTCCATTTATTTTTATTTGTTTTCTTTTTAATAGTAAAATTAATAGGAAAACATCTATTTTCTATTTTAAAAAGCAGTTGCATTTTTTATTTTAGGCATTTGCATATTTCATATAGTTTACATATAGAGTTGAATTTGTGCATTCGTTGTAGTTGCATCGTCACATTTGATTCATATTTTTGTTGTGTTATGGTGTTTCACTTGTTGTTTTGTATGTTGTTTGCAATTAAAATGATAAAAGCATAAATAGTTGCATATTAGGGCTAAAGGCTTCTATTTTTTCTTTTCTAATCTGGAACAAGTTCATAATACCTGGGTATACTCCTACTATTGGAATCACTTGATGATTCTGGGTAAAATAACTGGGTGAACCCTCCACTATTGGAATCACTTGATGATTCAGGGTGGATCTTAAGTGGTGTACCCTAAGTTCTTTTGAGGAACTTGGTGTTAATGTCCTTGTCTTCTAGCTTAGATGGGTGAAATAGGGTATTTTTAGAATTGAGTGAGTATCGTAGACAACATAAATTTTAAAAATGAATCACAACTCTGCACGTCACACATTTAACAATAGTGAGTTGGATTTCATCACCAACCATTGTTCAAGATTGGATATGGTGGGCTTCATATCCATCCATCATCTCACCCCATAGAAACCATAGTAACCCATGAGCAATATTTTTGGATTTCATCACCAGAAATATTCTCATTTTCCATCCATCCTAGGAGTCCACCTTGCATATTAGCTTAGGTTTACACATTACAACACATAAAACCACACAAAACAAAGAAAAATAAAATAAAAATAAAAAAAGAATCCATTGCAAAATATAGGATTGAATTGCTTGTCAAATTTTGTGTGATTTCCATTACATATTTTCTATACATTTCGCACATTCACCATCCCCAATTGACTCATTAGCTTATGGTTTCAACTCAAAGCCAAGTAAATATTTTAAGTTAAGCCTCTGTTAGCCAAACCACTTCATCCATGGAGTGTTCCACATCTTTCCTCACTACTTCTATGGTTAATCCTGTAAGTGTGATATAGATAATCTATTTTTGTTTATTTGCAAGACCCTCACACACTGTGTATACCTTAAATACTGATGTGTTACATAGATCCATCAATACTCCCATTCTAGAAATTGAGCCATCATCTCCTACCAACCCTAACATCACCTACATAGATATGGGTAAAGTTAGAGCTTATCTAAGATCCACTAACCCTATTCTAGAGAAAATGAATAGCCCATATAGGTATAATTCTTCTTCTTAGTAGTAACTTGCCCACTTGCATCCTTCTAGTTTCACCTAGGTGTATACCAACCCTCTTTTTGAGGTGTCACCTACACGTTCCCATCACTTGTCTCTCCCACAAAAATCATTTGGCCAAAATATTTCCATCCCATCTTCCTATACCACCACCAATGGAAATCCATTATATGAAGTAGATGTCAATGCTACTTCATAGATGCCAGTATCCATTTCATATAATGTTCCATATTCAATTGCAATACCTGTTGCAACCTATCCTCCATATACCTCATTTGTATCCACCATACCTACACCATTTGCCTCAAAAATTACCATACAATAAGCATGGCAACACCTCAATAAATTTCTCATGGATTAGCAAGATGTTCATTCTTGTCCCCAATAGCAAATACAGATGGTATATATTAAGCCTCGATCTATTCCAAACCAACCTACCTTCTTTACATCAAATCCATCATGGGTATCACAATATTCTATGATTTCCATCCCCACTCCTCCATTAGTCCACACCTATTCCATTCCCACAATTCAGCATAGTCACAGTCCCTAAATCTCATCTCTATTACATCACCCACAATAATTTCCCCATCAAGCCCAACATCATAAAATGTAATCTAATCCATCAAGCCACCAATATCTCATCACACCCCAGCATTTCACCACTTCATCTCTACACAATCACCAAGTAATTCAAGGCTTCCACATACCTGGGGAAGACCCTAAAATTTAGGTAATACAACAACATATTGATAGCTTTATGCATAACACTCCTAGTATGATAAACCAGAAGCCTACCTTAAGGCAACTAATCAATCAACCCATTCACTTTTTGGTACCATCACCACCATATCTGGCAGATTTCACATTGCAAAAATTTCATAAATTTAGAGGGGTTGAGGACCCTAGAGAGCATGTAAGCACATTTATCCATTAATGCTTTAGAATCTATGATCAAGATGCTTTAATGCTTAAAACCTTTCCTCAAACATTGGGGGATATGCCATGGAGTGGTATCACTATCTAACTCATCACAATATTTATATATTTGAATAGTTAGTAAACCAATTCCTAGAAATATTCTCCCTCGATGTTCATAATAAAATCATAATGTCTGACTTGTATAACCTTAAGCAATTTTAGAATGAGTTATTCTATGATTTTGGCAACCTTTGGAGGGTTTTTATCACAAAACTACCATTCTCCCTACCAATGGAAGAGTTAACTCAATTGTTCACCAAGATTTGCTTAAAACCTATCTCCTGGTTATTGCAATTGTAAAAATATAGATCATTCGAAGAAGCTCTTACCCAGGCTAGCATAATTGAGGAGATAAAAATCCAAGAATGTGTGCTAAAGCCTAAGAAGATTGAATGGTATAATAAGGGCCAATCAAAAGGAAGTTATTATGGCTAATCTAAGCTGAATCAAGTAAATCAAGTGGCCATGATTCAATCAATAATGGCTCAAAAATAGCAATAAATGCAACAACAACAGCAAAAAATTTCATATCAAGTGGTTCTCCCATCCCAAAAATTCATAACATAGTACCAACTATGGATAATCATCAACGTCAAGAATCTATTTTCCAAAACTACCATTACACACCCTTGTCTGAATTGTATACTTCCATATTTTGTGGATTGTATGACAAAAATCAGCTTGCCTTACCTAAGGTTAAACTGGATAATCCTACTAAGCATAGCAAAAGCTATAGATAACATTTTTTTACCCTTATCATTGATAGAATGGTCATGACATTAGCTATTATCAATTCAAAGATATAGTGCAAGACTTAATTTATCTAGGGGCCATCAAGTTTTATATTTCCTTTGCTTAGCAAAATCAAAACTTTAGCATTTATCCAACACCACTTCCTCATCTTGAAGAAGTGCAACCAACAATAGGAGGTTCAAACATCAAGACTCCTCCTAATCAGGTCAATCATGTGTAAAAATACCAAGGTTTTGGGGGTGCTATTCATGTAGTCACTTGAGGCCAATAGTGCATAAATCAATAAAATGCACAACAAACTATCCAATCTCCCATAGAACCTCAGGAAAGTGTGTCTCCTCAACCTACCAATTCATCATCACCCATTCAGTTCTCCACCAATTCTCCTCAACCAATTCACATTCCAAGTCATCCATATTTACCCACTCATATTTCCAATCATCCACAAAGGCCAATCATCTCTCTGAGTAGTCGGCTAACCACTAGCCTTAAAATAGCTTCAGCTAAACTATCTATTTATGAGCTAATACAATAATTTTCCCTCCACCATGAGGCATTAATGGAGATTATAAAATCTATTGAACTCTAATCTTAGGATACTAATACCTTTAACAATTTTATGGGGAATATCCAAACATGTGTATATCCTTCCGTTACATTTTACAATTTTGAAATCAAACGAATATCATCAAAATTGATGGATCCTCCATTACGCATTATGGCTCAAATTGATAGGAATCAATTAAAATGAGTTTTTATTGATACAAAATCCTCCATCAATATCATCATCATCTCCACTCTTCAACATATTAATCTTCCACCATCTCATATAACAAAATCCACCTTCATCTCCAAAAAATTCAGTGATGCTCTTTGTTCTACAGTTGGCACTATTTTTTACCCATCGAAGTGGGGGTAAACACATTGTATATAATGTTCCATATCTTGGAAGGATCCATGGCATACAATATAATCCTTATATGTCTCTAGATTAGGGAAATGATATGTATCCCCTCTATACTTCATTAATATCTAAAATATATACATGAGGGATAAATTCATTGCATACCAGTGGATGTCAAATCATTTAAGAATTATAATTTTAACTTAAATCCATACGAGTTCACTCTTCCATCCACTCATATTTTCTTGATCCCATCAACCACATCATCCACCACACCATCCATCTATTCATCCAATCTCCTATTCTTGAGGATCTCCACATCACTACCCCACATCAAGCTTCTACCTTCATACCCCCATATTCATCACCATCAACTACATGTACATGTGGTCAAGCCAAATCCACATTGTCCACATCATCAACACCAACATACCTCATCATTATTCCTTCCACATCATCACCAATTCATCAAACACCTCAACCAAATCCACCTTCATCCATATTATCTAATTTCTCACAAGTCAAATTAATCGATTATGAGATGCCTTTCCAGCTTGTACCTCTCCTATTATCAAATCTACAAGCCAATCATGAGCCTTCCACATCCACCTCCACATCATCCCAAGTTGCAATCCACCTCACTAGTCCTAGTATTGGTAAATACATGTTCTAATACATCACTGTTACACTATTTAGAATCCAAACCACTAGGGATTACGATCACCCATGTGACCTACCCTTATCCATAAGAGTAGTGTACAACATAGGTTCAATGCCTAACATCATCAACTTTGTGTATGGAAGGATTTATTTATTTTCTAATCTATATTCCCTAGATGAACCCAAACAACCAACCCTTGCCAATATAAAATACATGTCAGATTTTCCATCCTAATACTTCCATCAGGTCAATTATTAAGGCTATGGCCTAGGATGACATGAATAGGGAATGTATGAGCTCATCGATACTCCATATCAAGAAGTGCATGACCATTTAGGTTTAGGCTATCACTCTCATTCTTCCTCTTCTTCTTTTGAACAATATTTTCAAGATATCTATTTGAATTCAGAATAATAAACCCATCACACTAATGACTTTGAGGAGGAAATATATGAATAATATGATATTATGTCGATAGCTTCTAATGAATTTGTGAGGAATCAACACCCATCACTCCATTCACCAAATAGGATGAGTATTACCTCATAATGTTCCCCATCCATTTGTTAATATTTTATTGGCTCCTACCTAGGGAGTGAGCTGAACCAATCGTTGAACCACCTCCACTTCATTGATCCACCTCACTAGATAATTTTGTAATATATGTGTACATAAAAAAATCAAAAACACACAAAAAATTCAAAAAAAAATCACCACTGCATTACATGTGCATGGTCTTTTTCCCTATTGAATTTATGTGTGTTTCTCATTGTCATTCAGGTTCCTATATTTTTTACATCTATTCTAGTATATAGGATCTATCCATCCTTCACATTGCTAATCACCAGTTTCCCCTTTAAGTTAACATGAATCCTGTTGACTTATTCACCCCACTTCATAATCCATACGATTTGGAAAAGCCAATTCCAAATGACATGAGCCTTATTGATATGGATCATATTTCCTCACCTCCATCCTTTTTTGAATTCATCCTTTTTGAGGAATTGTTAAGGGCTTTATCCAACTACATTCCTCCATCGCTTCCCCCTTGGCCCTCATCTTCACCCTTAGATCCTAAGGTTTTCCAGGAAGACATGGAAGATATTATGTCAAAAGAGTTTGAATACACCATAGATGAAATTAATCTAATCCCAATTCCTCATTAGCTTGAGGAATGTTCTCATATGTCCATTGAAGATACCATCAATGTGAACCTTAGTTTATACATAGACAATCCTCAAATTGTCAAACTTGGAAAAAATTTATATGCAAATGAACAAGAGCAATTAATTGTTCTCCTCAAGAAGAAGAAGGGTATTTTTGCATGGTCCTACAAAGACATGCCTAGTATTGACTCTAAATTGGTTGTCCATAATCTCACCTTGCACTGTGATGCTAAGATAATCAAATAAATGCATTAATCATGTACCATCACAAGCATTACAACCTATTCAAAGCCTTTGGCCCTTTTCACAATGGCGTCTTGATTTGATTGGAAAAATTTCACCTTCTTCCTTGGGACAACATACATTCATCATCATAGCCTTTGAATACTTCACAAAATGGGTTGAGGTAATTCCTCTAACTAGTATGATAGGACCTCGAATTATGGAGTTTATACTTCAACATATCATCTATCATTTTAGGATTCCCTTGAAAATCATCTCTAACAACGGCAAGTCTTTCAAAAACAAGGATGTTCAAGCACTTTACAAGAAATATAATATCAAAAATAGTTTCTCGACTTCTTACTACACACATACAAATGGATAAGCTAAGGCTACTAAAAAGACCTTAATTGTTGAGGATATGATTGTACCTTAGGCTTAATTATAATCCTAAGTTATTATTATTTTATTATTTTCTATTTATTGCACTTTGTATTCATGTGAGGTATAGTATACCCATGTTGGAAATAGCTTGTTAAGTTTTTGTATATTTAGTTAGTTTTTAGAGTGGTCATTTATCTTTTAGCAATTAGTTATCATCCTAGATTAGCATATTGTTATTTGTTACTTGAGTGGTTGGCCATGTTTGGCAAATTGTTGCAACCACTTAACCTACGTGATATTCTTTGTAAGATTATATATTCTACTATTCCTAATGAATAATTAGCTTCACATTTTAGTTTAGTAGTAATCAGAGATGAAGGATAGATTTTTTACAAGAAGGAGGACAAGTTTACCACTTCTTTGCTAGGTGTCTAGTTGAGTTTTACAACTACTCCATCAGATCCTAGGTAGGTGCTTGTGTAAAATTGGCTTGAGGCCAGCCACAGCATCATTTTTTGAAGCTCAAGAGGTGGTAGAGGATAGAATTTACCCTTGCATTGAATACCCCTTGTATAAAACCAGAGGGTAAACCCACTTGCCTTGTGAGGGTAAGCAAAAAAAATTTGATCGAAGAAATTGTCTACTTTGAAGATCAAAAGATCAGTTGTATGTATTTGAAGAGAAATTCTAGATTTGAGGCCAAAATTTTGGCCAAAGGAGGCATTGGCACTCCTTATCATGAGACCACCAGATTGCCTAAAGTATTGCAAAAGAAAAATTTGAGCTAATTAAATTTGTGCTTGATATTCTATTGGTTTAAGGCTATTTTGCATGAAATGTTTGGGTTTATTTATGCATAAAATTTTAAAAAATAAAATATTTTATTGATATTTTATTTTTAAAATAGGCTTGGCCTATTTTGGTGGGTTTTCAGTCGATCGACACCTTTTACTGACTGGCCAGAGAAGGCACGGTTACCCCAACTGACCCCCCCATCCCTGACCTCCCTTTAATTACTTATCACTCTAATTCGATGGCTTTAGAAACGCATGGCCATTCTATAGCCTATGCATAGGAGTTGCATGCAGTGTGGCTAAAATAGCATCAATTGGTGATCATTCAACTCCATAGACCACATGGCCAATATCATAGCTGATCAGTGGCCCCAATCATCCACATGGACCATTACACCTCAGGCACACAGTGATATGCCATGCATCGATGCACACTCAGAAGGAAAAATATGTAGAGTTTTGCAGGTGGTAAAACTATTTTGCAAGAAAAATTAAACCAGTGACAAAGGTCATTATTTGACCAATCAAAACATAGGAGGAACCCTAAATACGTTACCAATATGTAGATGACACATGGTGGATTTTTGATTGGTTTGATAGGTGTTGATGGAATTTCATGGTTTTGGCATTCGTATTCAGCTTTCCAGCAATTTTTTATTGATTTCGATGCGTTCCAATAGGTTGCATTCATCAGTAAAAAAAATTCTAGTAGACAACATCATTTGGACAATGATGTCAATGATAGCATTATTTTCTCGATGACTAGTGAAAATTCCAACGATAAAAAGCCCTTCCTGATGACCAAGTACATCATTTACTAAAATCAGCAATAATTTCCAGTCTTCTATAATAAAAGCATTTTTTTCTTGGCATTTGTGTCTCGGTGAGGTCGTTCCCGATGACAAAAAGTATGCTTGATGAGTTTGAAGAATTTTGGCAAGGGTTTTCATGACTCCAATGAGAGAAAATAAAATTTTGATAGTCACATGTCATTTTTCAATAATCTGAGCATTTCGATTGATGTGGGCTTTCGACGGGTAAGAATGAAGTTGTTTTAAAAAATTATAGGGAATTTTACTCCCACATGCACCATTTTGCACATCACAGGTATTTTATAAGCACCAACATGCATATACAAAGGTGACCACCTCTTTATGGTCACTCTTGAGTGTGCCTTCACACAAGCGCCAGTTGAGGGTGCAAGCGTTTCGGTTCTAGGTGATTTATTGACTATGATATTATGAGACTCTCCTAGGTGGTGACACTTGGTGGTTGTGACTGCATGATTTGATGGTTGTTGATAACATATTTTGGTAGATGAAAGGCACGAGTTTTAAAATTTACGTGGGACATTATCCTACATTAGCCTCATAGGAGGCCAAGCGGTAATTGATAACCATACACAAATAATAAAGGGAGTGACAAGTTGGTCACCCCTCGATTGGTGCTTGCACATGAGGTAGCACCTTTTGTACCACTACTTGATGGGAACTTTGAAATTGTTATTTAAAATTCAAAAATATAGACCTTGTTGACAATACTATTCACCCTTGTAGAATTGACCTGTGTGCACAGTTTACCAGTCTATTGACCATTGACCACATAGGATTCAAACAAATTTTTTTTTGGTGCCAAAGATGAATTTCCTATCAAAATTCAACAATTCAAATTCAAATTTCGGTGCCAAGGTGAAATTTCAATTTTTTGCAATTTTGGCCTAATTTTTCTCAATTTTTTGCAATTTGGCCATTATTTTTTTTGCAAAAATTAGCATAATTTTGCTTCCAAGTGGAATTTTATCAAATTTCAAAGGTTAATTTCTCAATTTTAGTGCTACATATTGCAAATCTAAAGGGTAAATTTGTAAATTGCAAAATTTGTTGTAATTTTGTCAAGCACTAAAATTAGCCTATTTTTGTAAATTTGGAAGGCAATATTTTTGTAAAATCTAGGTAAAATTCTGCATTAGGAAACCATAAAAATTATTCCTAAAGCCTATATAGGTCTTGTAAAAAATTTTGTAATCCTCTTATTCTAGCATATGCATGTAATCACATGGATCAAGACCTTAAAATAAATATGGAAAACCTTACTGTTGCAGTAGACATTTTGGCAGATAAGGTAAAAGATATAGTTGTGCAATTGACTCATGGTGATATCAAAATTTATCACAATCATGCCAACAAAGCTAAATTTGAGGTTAAATTATATGACAGATCAAGGGATCCTAATGTCTTGTCTACATAGATTTTAAATATGCAAACTTGGTTCATTTATGCTGAAATTCCTAAATATGAACAAGTTGCCTTTGCTACAGTCAAACTCACAGGCTTAGAGAAAGTTTTAATTGTAGAAATACAAAGCCATAATGCTATTATTACTTGGAAATAATTGATCCAAATTTTGAAAAACATATTTTTTCCACAAAATTACCAAAATGACCTCACAACAAAGTGGTATAGATTGAGGTAAACCAATAGTATGTTAGTTTATGACTACATTTTCCAATACAATAGGCTAAGGGTGCTTCTTGGTGTGAAAGATTCATATCATGATTTGATTAATAATTTCACGTGTGGATTGCAAGATCAAATTTTTAGGAAAATAAAGTTCATTGATTTCCTCACTTTGGATGTGGTATTCAAGCATGCCATTCTTGTAGAGGAGAAAGTTGGTGCTTCTCAAATATCTCGATAGTACAACAGTTCCAAAGGATTGAATCAGCATCAACACAAGGTGAATAACACTTCTCATTCTTCCCCTCATTTTTTTCTCCTCCCACTTCTCCTAAAGCACATTCTTCTTCTTCTCATTCCAAATATTCTTCTTCAATGTATTGTAAATTTTATAAAAAGCATGGTCATGTAAAATCTAAATTCTTTACTTTTGAAATAATAAAGAATAAGAAGTCCCTAATTGTACAACCTACAAATGAGAAACCACGTGATGGTCCCATTGTGACTACAGGGTTAGAAGAATAATATCCAGCTTTAAAGATTAAACTAAACAAAGTTACCCTTATGATGAATGTTTTGGCACAAGGGGTTCATGACCATTTGTTTGTTAGTAAAGCCTACCTTACACATAGTTTGTATGTGGATTGCATCATAGATAATGGATCATAAAAGAACCTCATCATGAATTCCGTTGTAGAGAAATTGAAGCTTTCCATAAAGCCACATCATCAATGCTATGCACTTGGGTGGAAGGATGTAGACTCCACATCTAACATCACACATACTTGCACCTTGAATTTTGATTTTGGTGATAATTTTTTGGATAAAGTAATATGTGATGTCACAGATATGGATTTTTGTGGACTATTTCTTGGTAAACCTTATCAATTTGATAGGAATGTTGTATATCATGCTAAAAAGAACACATATACATTGGATTTCATGATAAAACCTACTTGATACAAAGCACTACACCCACATTAAATTTGATGTTAAGTTGTAGGTAAGTTCATAAACCATTAATTCAAGCACTTATTTTGGCTCCTACTTGCATAATTTCCATACATGATGAAGAACAAGTATCATCAAAGTCTCATGAAGTGCAAGCATCATAGTCCTCACTCATATCAGGTTGGAGATAGAGTTTGGCTTCCTTTGAATAAGAGACACTTTCCAGAGACACCATATCAAGATCTTCCTTTGGTACCTGAACCTATCATCAGTCCTACAGTAGTAGTGGCACTTGATAATTAGTTTTCACTCATTACAGATAGATTTTTTGAGATGAAGACTCATCACACTCGACAAGGTTCTTTCACTTCTTACCTTATCGTCCATTGCGGTCCCTTTCCACACATGGCTCACTGGATTCCTCACCATGAGATGTACCATGACTTTCCACATTTGTTTATAGCATTGGAGTCCAATACTTCTATGGTTGGGAGGAGTTTTGAGGATATGATTGTACCTTAGGCTTAATTATAAGCCTAATTTATTATTATTTTATTATTTTCTATTCCTTGCACTTTGTATTCACGTGAGGTATAGTATGCCCACATTGGAAATAGGTTTTTAAGTTATTGGATGTTTAGTTAGTTGTTAAAGTGGTCATTTATCTTCTAGCAATTAGTTGTCATCCTAGATTAGTAGATTGTTATCTATTAGTTAAGTGGTTGGCCATGTTTGGTAAATTGTTGCAACCACTTAACCTATGTGAGATTCTTTGTAAGCTTATATATTCTACTATTCCTAATGAATAATCAGGTTCACATTTGAGTTCCATATCATTAATTGCTATTATCAATAAACTAATCAAATAAAATCATTGATATTGGTATACTCAAATCCCTGGCATTATGGGCTTATCAAACAAGCATCTATATGCCTACTAGGGCAACACCATTTTCATTGGTTTATGGAGCTAAAGCAATTATGCCTCTTGAGCTTGAGATCCCCTCATTGTGAATTTTATTACAAGAATTCATAGATGATGGTACTTCTAGACAAGCACATTTTGACCAACTCGCACTACTTTATGAAAGGTAGGTCAATACTTTAGAGCATTTATGAGTTTATCAGGACCGTCTAAAGTGTTCTTAAAATACCAAATTTCATCTATGTGAATTCCAAGTAGGAGATCTTGTTCTTAAGGAGAATCAACAAAACACCAATGCATTATCACACCTTCATGATAAATTCATGGCTAATTGGATAGGTCCATACATTATCACTCAAAAATTAGGTCAAGGAAATTATAGGCTTGCTACTCTAAAGGGATTCAAAGAGCCTAAACCACTTAACATCATCCATCTGAGAGAATTTTATGCTTAAATGTAATTTATATATATGTATATATACATGGCTAATATTCAAAAATAACATTGCATTGCACACATTACATTTCACACATTGCATTCACACACTCATTGTGCACTACCACCTTCACACATTTCATTCACCATATTAGGGGGTCATTTATTCAGTTTAGACAATAATTGGTCCAATAAAGTTTTGTTGCCTTAATCAGAGGCACCTTCAAATCGTCATCCATTTCATTACACCATTCTATAAATTCAAATTATCATTTGCAAACCATATTTCTATCATCCCTAGGTATTTTTTATCACTCATCCACTCCTAGTGTTTCTAGCAACCTCCAATATATGTTGAGTTTTCTTTAGGACCAAAACACATTTTTAACTAAGAAAATCTTGAGTTTTGGGAATTAACTCTAACACTCTTGAACCAAACACAATCACACATATTAAAAATATGTTGTGTTAAATAGAGATAATACCATAAATGTGTTGAACCTCAAAGCAAAAAGGGTACTCCTTGCTTGTCCCATTATGCACATAGTCCAAAAATAAAAAATTGTGGTTTTACCACTATCATAATCATTTCTAAACAAAATAAAGAGTAGTAAGGATAGGGTAAAATTCTCATCACACTTTGGTTGAGAATTTGATTCCCCATAGCTCTAAATATTTTTGACATCACACACCACAGATCCTCAAGTTGTAAGGATAGAACTACATTTCCAATCAGACGATTAGGTAGTCTGAATCCCCAAAGCTTAGATATCATATGCTTAGACTATGGATGCTTTACTGGTAGTGGAGTACACTCATGCATGGTGATATGTCTCTCTTGAAGAGAAATCTAACCACACATAAGGACAATCTAGCTTCTTGGTCTCCTCCATGATAGGTTTCATCTCAATTTACTCAAGATGATTTAATGAAATCACTTGCACACACATTGGTTCTTGATTACCTCGAGTCATCACCATACTCATTATTCGGTAAATGAATTCATTGCACACACATCTGGTCTTAGAGAAAGTAAAAATAAGCTAGTGATTTTTTTAGATATCACTAGTATGTTTGAGTCTCTACAAAACAATTAGTTTTCCATATCAACATCCATATCATTACATGAGTCTTCCATTTCACATGCCATAATGTTGGTACCCTTGATTAAACAACAATGATATAAATGATCAAGTAAAATATAAACTATGAATGATGATTAGAGAATTAATTCATTTGCATTCATACACATTATCATGTAATGAATGCAAATTAACTAATGCTCTAATGATCATTCATCACACATATACACATGCATTCAAATAAAAGCATCCGTAAAAAATCATAACATAAAAATTAAAGGCCATGTATATATATAATATCGCATGTACAATGAATGCCCGAAGGCTATATACAATGGAGCACCAAGTCTCATATACAAAAATTGTATCTAAGCACTAGTTAATGTCCAAAAGTAGACCTTTATGACCCTGATGGATTCCTAGACCTAGAGCCACTATGCCTAGACTCATTATACCTAACAATCCCAAATATGGAGGAAGAGGATCGATCTGGTAGCCCAATGTGGTGTTGCATCAATAGATTCTCTAAATCTTATATGTATCCCTCTCAATATTTAAGGTATAGTATATCCTACCTCTGATGATGGTCCCCCTATGATATATCTACCTAGAGCCTTGTAATATTACCCTTACCTCCATCTGCATCCATTCATGCCTCTAGCTCCACCCGTAGTCAAGATATCTTTGCATCTCAATCCACCACCATCTATCAAAGTTGGTCTCACTCAGCCTTGAGCCTCACCCACTCCTCACCCTGACCTGGAGGTCTCTCAGGAACCTCCTCCATGTAATTATAGCCACCATCATCATATTCAATCTTTGGAGGTTACTCTACTATATCTCTTGCCCACCTTCTTTGACTGCTAGATTGATGATATCTCTAATATTTAGGATCCTCATTTATCTCCTCCACCTTAGCCTCTACCTCATTATCATCCCCACTATCCTCATCCATTACCTGACTAGATACCCATGGTGGCTATGTAGTGAACCATGCATCATACTTAGCAGTAGTTCCCACATCATCTACATCTGGGAGATCTATCTCCTTGTCATCCTCATAGGTCACCTCCCATGCTTCCACATAGGGTAGGCTTGTCTCATCATGATGATGCTTATACAACATTGGTACCTCAAGTATCCCCTATCATAGACTAAACTATTGTAGCATCCATGAGATCTGGATCAGCTCCACCTCACTCCCATATTGCCCAACCATCCATCTAGCCTACCAAACTCTTCATAGCTACTCCCTATCACAATTCCAACTAACACCTCATAATGGTCTCCAATGCACCTGGTCAAGTGTTATTCCTACCCACAAATATCTATAATCCTACCCACTATAGCTAGGATAACTCAGTTGAACCTTCTTAGACACCCACTATCTCAAAACATAGGGTTGCTCCCCATTCCATGCCTCACTAGGTAGGCCCATAGGTCAAGCCACATTGAAGTGCTACCACTCCCAACACTACATCAATACACTACAATCCAACCCCTTTCACCCCTACCTCCTCATATTTTACAACTTCAAGTACATATGAGCTAGTAGAGAAGGCACCCATGCATACACCTGAGGCTCATAGATCATATTATACACTAGCCTAATCATGTTCTATGGGAACCAATGTCCAGTGTTGTTAGGCATCACTATGTTGGCCAACAAGAACATGACCAAGGTTGGCAATACCTCCAACTCCTTCTTGGAATACATGGCCAAGTACATGATCCCTCTACCATTCACACTCACATCCCTCCATCGATCTCCAAAGATCCATCTTATCTTATGCTCCCTTTTATGTCCAACCTAGACATGTAATCCTTCCACTAGAAATTGAAGAATGTGGTATACATCCTCAAGTATCACTATCACCTCACCAGTATGAAGCTAAAATGGCCCCTATCTAGATCCCATCTCTTCACCAAGGTAGAAATATACTCCTTTTTAGCCCTCACAACCTTAATTCATGCAGCTCAATCCAGCCCTACGTTCTCTAGCCACTTCCATTACTCCTCCTACAATACCTTTCTCATCCTTGGTATGATGGGCGAGAACTGATGTCAAGCCTCTAATATCCCCAACTGCAGAACAACACAAACACTAGTGCAAACACATTAATGTCACATTCATTGCATAATTCAAAAAAAAATGCACAAGTCCAAAGAAGAGTGCCAAGGTCACTTACCTAAGCCACCTGCATTTTTTCTCCTACTATCGTATCTGCTCCCTCCGTCGCCATGACTTTCACTCACTCACTCTCCTTCAGATGTAGCTTCTAGAACTTGTGATCACAAGAATAAAATTTATTTGGTATTTGTAACCTTTTATAACTATTTTGAGTGCACTCAAACACCCTTTGGCATCTCCCTTATGCACCCAAATGCTCACCAGCATTTGCAACATGGTAGATGCTTGCCTGCGTTTATCCAAACATGAACGTTGGTCAGTGTCTGGTTTCAAAACTTTATAAAATGTTCTAAAATATCCCCAAAAGGTAGCTTACCTCCACAAAATAACTTCACATTGCATCCATGCATTAATTCCATCATCATATCATGTTTTGTGCAAATAAAAATTGATTTGGGTACTTAATTTTAGTTTGTGACCAAAAAGTCCTAAAATTATTCAAAATTGCTTGTAAAAATGCTCCAAAACAATGCAAAACTTCACAAATTCATGCAATCCAATCATCAAGGCATTCTTCATCAGCACATTCTCATCTCAAATCCATAAACCATTGCATTTTAATTAAACATTTACCAAATTCACCTACAATCTCAAGTGAACATTGTATTTAGTGATCTACTTTATTCCCTTAGCGATTCCAATGAATGGTTGTCCATGCAATTCAATAATATGAGTAAATCACCATAATTCACCATAATTACACTTTTCATTCAACATCCTTTTGTTCAAACACAAAATCATTTCAATTTACTCATTTCTCAAGTGATACTATGCCCAAGTTAACTTGCTCAAAAAGCTATCATTAATGTCCTTGTTTGTGGGGCTTGAAACACGAACAAATCACATCTCAATATTTATTTTATATTTGCAGTCATCATGGAGATAGGTCCTTCCTATGTTTATTGGTTCCAATTGAGGTAATTATCCTATAGTCACTATTCGGCCCTCCAAGGTTTGATTCTTTTTTTATTTTTGTATTTTCATCACCTTGTATTTCAATGGTGCCAATTGGCATGTTTTCCAACAACATGGAATCACCTCAAACTAAGGGTAACTAAATTTAATTTTGAGCTTCCACATTGGGATACATCATTCACATCACACATCATACATCTACATTTGGTAAAAAACCCTTTTCTATTGGGGCAAAAATAGAATTCATTTACATAATTCATCATACATCTGCATTTGGCACAAATCCCTTTTCTATTGGGATAAAAACATAATTCATTTACATCCACACTTGGCAAAAATCCCTTCTCTATTGGGGCAAAAATAGAATCAACCACTTGCATTATACAAAAACCCTTTTCTTCGTTGGGGCAAAAATAACATCAATCATTCATCCACATTTACATCATTCATATCATTCGCATTTACATCATACACTTGCACTTACACCATTCACCTGCATCATTACCCACAATTCTAAAAATTGGCTTGTGAGACTCATTTTTCACTCATTCGCCAATTGAGGGGGTAAGCTACACCAACAAATTATTTGTCTTCAATATCTTCTTTGTGTTCCAAGGAAAGAAAGTTGCTTCACCACACCAAACCAGGTGTCTCATATTTTTGCACCACATTGTGTTCCACACAATGTGATACAAAAAGGAGCATCTGTAGACACCAAAATATAGCCACTTGTCATCCATTTGTATCCTCAAATCATAGCCATTTATTATATTTATATATGTGTGTATGTGTAATTATTAAATATTTATATAAATATTATTATTATTATATTTATATTTATATTTATATATATTTAATAAATATGTATGTATTTATGTGAATAAATACTAGCCATCTACCATGACTTAATCTCAGCCATTCATCCATCTTAATCCATGTCACATGCCCAAGTTTAATCTCAACCCTTCCTCATGTTTTAATCTCAACCACTCATTGGTGTCGTTGAAACCCTAACATGATCAAGGGTAGATTATAAAATATGATTTATTTTGATGAATCAAGGTCCACAAAAAATCCAAAAGGTCTAGAATTTTGATATTACAAGCACCCAAGCACTATGTCCACTCGCAAACCCTATCTATTTCGCTACCATATTCCTCCTTCACCCCCACCATCGCACATTTCATTTTTGTCACTGCAAAACACTCACGAACCAGATCTAGTTTTGCATCACTCCCATACACCTTGGAATGCCTCCTAGATTTTAGAGAATATTGTTGATCATTTTTGGAACTTTTTTGGGCATTTGCAGTCATCCCTGAACACCTTTGGGTGTTTCCTATAGACAATTTACAATCTATAAGCACTCGAATGCTTCTGGATGTTCGTGTGACTTTTGAACACAAATACAAGAGCATAGATCATCGCAACTATTTTCTTGATAAGGTAAGATATTTTGTTTCATACTTTACATTTATGCATTTAGCTTGCAATTTAACATTACAACATTAGGGTTTTGTAGGTTTTCACTATTTAGAAGGCCTCACACAGTGGAGCCCTCGTAGGTGCTATTAAACCCTTTTATGTTGTATTCTATTTGTAGGTGTAGGAACCACAATTTTGGAAGCTATTGCAGCTAGGGTGGTCCCATAGGGATACACAAGCCACATACTTGTTTGGAGCAAAAGATGATGTAAAAGACACCATATATTCACTTGTGAATAAGGGTTTCTAAACCCTAGATTTGTAATCATTGTATCAATAAAATATTATATTGTAACATTGGAGATTAAGGCTCTCCCATAATAATATCAATATTATTGTCTTTAGTTGTGCAATAAGTTCTTGTGTTGATTCTGTTATCTATTGCTTTGGTGTTGTTATTTTTCACTTTACAAAATGAATTGTCAAAAATTATAAAATCTTTGAGAAAAAGGGTAGGGAAAAGTCCCAATAATGTGGATAAAGCTTCCAAATAAAATCTTCAAAAAGGTAGGCGATTGTAGAGATATATGAGCGCAACAGCACCAAGGGGGTAGGTACAAATAATAGTGCATGGATTTCTAAAAGAATCAAATGAGGCAAGATAGTGTGCCATTATTAAGAAAATATAGGTTATCTACCAGGAACATTTTATCTTATAAAGTCAAGAAAAAGTAGGTGAGATATTAAATATGGATGAATGGGACCTACAACCTTGATAGTTATAGATTAAAAATAATAATGGTCAAATACACCCTCATTCAATATTCAGAATCCCCAAGAAAAAGTAGCTAATAAATTCAAATCATTCTACATGTTTTGAAAGAAAAAATCCCCCTGTTGTAATCTATAAATAGTAGTAGTACAAACTGTAAAAAAAGATCGATGAGTTTTCAATTGTAGTATTTTGTAATACTTCCTTTCATTTATTCTTGTAATAGTAGTTGGCTCTTGAATGGCTAGTGGGAAAATCAAACCCCTAATTCTAGCACAATCTTTGTAAACAAATTGCTTGCACATATATATATGAAGGTCTACATCAATTTTTGGTTGTCATCTATGACTCCTTGTGGATTTTTTTCTATGTGTATGTGTGTTTCTATGATTTGTTTACCTACCTTAGGTTTTATTAAAGTACATATGTGTGAGGGGCCTACATCTATTTTTGGACTAGTCATCTATGACTCTCTTGTGGGACCTGCCTCTTTATGCATACCTATGTCGATGACTCTCATCTATGCTTAATTGTGTTGAGGAGATAAATAATTCACCATTGAAACATAGCATTTAGACCTTTTTTATAAAGATATTAGTGGATATTTTGGTGCATTGTCACTTTTTCCTTTCGTTGAGCCTTTTTCTTTTGTTTCCCTTTCCCTATTAAGTTTAAGTGTGCCTAAAAGATCACATTTTAACAAGGATTTGACCTTGTAAAAAACTCTTAGAGACCCCTGATTGAGCCAAACCCCACACTCTTGACTATAGCCTTGTTGTGTCACTCCTTACAAGGTGTGATTGCCCCAATAAAGATAGTCAAAGATGAAAATAGTATCTAATTAGCACTTTTGTAATTTGTAAAACTTGAAAGCAAATAAGCTAAGTAGGTTTGTTTTGGGGAACCTATCTTAGTGCAATGAGGTGATAAGTTATCTTCCCAATTGATTTAACCCCCCTTTGTAAAACAAAAATTGAGTATGAACCTTGAATTTGGAAGGAGAATTTGATGTTTCAAAAGCACCATAATTGGTCAAGAGTTCCATTGGTACTTTTTTTAAGAGCTGACTATGTAAAACTAGATTTATGAGCACCAATTGCTATAGGTTATGGAAAACTTCTTCTCCAATAGAGTATGGATGGGTTTTGAGATGAAAATTTGGGCTATTTTAGTCTATTTAGTCTAAAGTCAAAGAAAGGAATTAAATACCCCAATACCTAAGACCTGCTACTTAGGGGCTTACAAAGTTTTAGTAAATGATTTGCAAATCTTACAAAACATGCAAGATAAGTTGGATATGACCAATAATGATAATAAATTTGTGAAGTAGAAAAAACCATGCATCCAACTATGTAATATGTAATAAAATAATGAGAAATATTAAGTAACCATAATAAATAAATAAAAAACCAAATAAAATGTGATGCTCTTCTCATTAATAATTTGGAATTGTCTTTACAAGAGGTTACAAAATATCCCTCTTAGGGATTCACCAATTGATACAATATTACAATATGAAACCCCAAAAGGGAAAGATACAATCCGTAGAGTTCTTGCTCTTCCAAAATTGATTATGGAGGGTTTTTCTAGCAACCTCTACTTGATGATGCCAATATTGAGGATCTTGATGATGATAAGCTCCTAATAAGGCCTGTAACCTGCACACAAAAGCATCAATAGTAAATTTAAAGCCTCTCAATATGAGGCCCATTTCGTGATAATGCAAATGGAAATAAAATATGTAAAATAGTAAATGCATGAAATACCAAATGAGAATGCATTAAAAAAAGTTACAAACATAATTAAAAGCTAATAAAACTAATCTAATTGATAAAATAGAGCAAATTGAACATCACATCAAGGTCATCATGGCTCATAACGACTGGCTCTACTAACTGTCAAAGGATCTGATGGCTCCACTTGCAGGTCATTTTCTAGCACAATGATTGCTATACAAAGGCTCTATTCTATGTGCTCAATGTATGGTGATATCCAAAATACCTACCAAAAGGATTTACATTCTTTATGTATTCTTGAAGAATGACTTACGATGAGAATTGGATCAAATTCATGGTGAATTGATGGTGAACAGTGGTGAGATTTGTCCTTCAAGCTCCAATGCACTCCATGGATGTGAATGTAAGCTTCATAATGAAATATCAATAGCATTTTGATGCTTATGAGAGATTGAGCTCTCTAATCACAAATGAAAACACTTCATCATATACAAATTGTTATTCTTTGGATGGATAGAATGCTCTAATTTATATATTCCCTCAATTGTATTCTTGGCTTGTTGAAGAATCCAATATCAAGATTCAGTTAGGCTTAAGGAGGTGAGGCATCACTTCTAGAAGGTTTTGGCATGTAACCATTCAAGATCAGTTGCTCTGTAACTGATTTTACTTGACTCAAGAATTTTGAGTTTGTTATAGGTGAGGTCGTCCTTGACAGTTGCAACCCACTCTAGGGGTCATTATTTGGTCTAGCGGCTACTAGGTTGCCATTAGTGTGGACAATAGCCTAGGTTCTAAAGGGTTATATTACCCTATTTGAGTGGTTAGAACCACTATTAGGTCTTGGGAAAACCCAAAATGAGTCATATGGTTTGAAAAGGTGTCCATATGGATAGCCTCCTCAACATGACGTGTTTTAGGTGTCTACATATACCCCTTTTTTAGATGCATTATGTGAAAGTATAAAACTGAGTAAAAATAGACAACCTAACATCACATTTTAGATTGATTGATGTTCATTGATCTGGTCAACTTTAGATACTCCAATCATGGAAAGAGCATACATCTTCAAATAATTGCTTCCAACAAAATGGGTAAGATTAATTTGATTAAAGCTTTAATGAATCTAATGATATTTTGGTAGCAGTGTCAAGCTACAAGAACTAAAAGTTCAAATGGCCAAAGGCTTAGTTTATCATTTTTTCTTTTTTTGCCCTAGCAAATAGGGAATCTTATGATAGTTATTAGCAATGATTCTTGGATGAACGCAATTTGCATGATTAAGTGTTTAATTGTTGATTTTGATTATGAATTATTTGATTATGACTACCTCCTCAAATGACGATTCAATGAGAAAATAGCAAGTGATGAAAGTGATGATTTTCTTGACCAAGAGATATTATTTTGAGCATTACAAGATGATAACAAATGTAAAAGGAAAAATCCTATTACGGTTGTGATTTTGACCATGATAAGTAATTTTACATATCTATCTTGTGGAGCAATCCAACCACATGGATTTATTAGAGAATTAAGATAATAGCAATTCAATTAAATCTTGAAGTGAATCACTATGTTTGATGATTTGATGAAATTATATATAGGAATGAAATTTACGCCTTATTCCTATGTAGCAGTCCAACCACAAGGTCTTCTTGGGGATTGAAGTAAAGATATTTCAATTTGTCGATGAATAGTTTGGTTCAAATGATATTATGGTAATTTACTCATCTTATCGGATTGTATGGAGAGCAATTCACTGCAACCGCCAAGTGTATAGGGTAAATAACTAGGTAAAATGTGCATTTGATATTTTATTTATTTATTTTTTTTGTTAATTTTACAATTTTTTATGATAGTGGATCGGTAGATGTTCTTATATGTCCAATTTTATGCCAATGGTGCTAACAAAATGAATACATTTATTGTTGTCTAGAGACCATCCTATGGTACAACATTGATAACTTTCAAATTTTGGGGCCATCACAGGGTACAACGGTCATGCCAAAATACAAATGTCATCCAAGGGAATGGCTACAAAATTTAGAAAATATAAAAGAAATTTTGGTAATTTTAAAATTCATTTTACCAGCTCGCACTCAGATAAAAGTGAGCTCTGAGGGATGAGATAGATAACTTGATATAGAAAATTTTCGAGATTGAGATAGACCATCATGAAAAATCAACCTAAGGCTTTGACGAGTGGTGGAGTCAGAGCTCCTAAGGTATACTCTTCATTCGACCCTCATGAATTATGAAATTTAAAATGAACTTCACTAATTAATGGGCTAAATGAACCACATTAAACTATAGGTAATGAACCTCACCCCTAGTCTAGGAATTTAGCTTAGGTTAGCTTAAGGGGAGGGAATGTTTAATTTTTTGTATTTTTTATTGGAAAAAGACCTGATGTGGGGGCCACCACATGGCCACTCTAGGTAGTAGTGACACTTGTCTAGCCAAAAGGGGTCATCATGGGAGCTGGCAACCATGTTTGAATTTTAAAGATCATAAATATGACCGTTGGGGTGGTTGTCTTGGGTTCTAGTGATGACTGTGGCAGCCGTTAGGGTCCATAGTGGCTGCCAACCTTAGGTCTATTTTTTTCTTTTTTCTTTTTTTTTATGATTTTTTTGAATTTTGAGATGATTTTTTTATTTTTTAATTTTGTGCTATTGGATGTTAGATACTAACATTACAATATAGGAAACCTAACCTTTACTTGGAAACATAGGTGGTGCTTTATGATGATGACTGGGAGTGGTTTGAGATGATTGGCCTCAAACAAGTTGTGCACCTACCGAATATCATGTTGGATCAGTCTTACCTTATGGCCCTAGCTCATCATTGGGATAGTAGGACTAACACATTCCATCTCCCCACTGGTGAGATGATAGTGACATTGGAGGTCATCTACCAAATTTCTAGGATCCCCATTGAGGTATGAGCTATCACTTCTTCTCTTATTTAGGATCAAGAGAGTAATATGGATCAAGTTTTTGGTGCCAGAGCAACTGAGGTGCTAGCAAATATAGACCATAGAGGGGTCTTAGTTAGCAGATGGTATGAGCAGTGCATCTTCTCTTTGTGATAGGCAGTATCCATGTACATTATTTCTAATGTACTATTGCTTGACTCTTCAGGAGTGAGGTTCCCTTGGAACCTCCTCGACATGGTACGAGACTTGGTGGAGTGTGATCTGGAGCATCCCATTATTATGGTATGGGGAGCACTCTCTTGGTACATATTTATGATGATTTTATGAGATACAACACTGACAATGGATGGGAGTGGGGTGTAATCTATTGCTCCATATTTGAGGATGGAAGTACATTCGGGTAGATCAACCTATTGGATTACTAGTGGCCTAAGTAGATTTGGGTGATGATGACATTGGCTATGTAATATGGTGGCCATGATATGAGGAGGTTTGTCAGAGTCAACCACATGGGGGTATACTAGCAGTTATACATATTTTTTGGAGGAACTACAACATGGTTAGATTATATGGAGGTCTTACTTGGATTATCCTTATTGGCATGATGTGACATAGTACCTGGCTAGGGCGATATGTGGCATATGGCTCATTGGATGCCATAGGAAGGAGAGAGTATTTCCATCATTCTTGGGTGACTAAGAAGTTTGGTATAGCTTAGAATGTTTTAGAGTATCTAGTCCTGTATCATTGCAAGAACATCGAGATACAATTTGAGTTGCCTTAGGTGGAGGTGTTATTAGAGGAGGTGGGCCCTCCAATTATAGATACTGGTTTAGAGGACCCGAGGACCACTATATATTTTGATACCTAGTAGGTGACTCGGTTATGGTATGGTGGTGATCCTATGGTAATACCTATAGCAACAACAATGAAGGAGGATGGAGGTGATTATGAGTGATGGGTTCATCGTAGGATAGAGTGTGAATGGGGATAGGTTGAAAGGTAGGTGGAGGGACCTTTAGCTAAGGAGGAGGGCAAGTAGGATATCTCGATAGATGAGGTAGAACAACTACAGGTATAGTTGTAGAGTGTACAAACACAACTATAGACCTTACATATATGGTTAGAAAAGCGAGAGATCAGTCTTTCTCTAGCTCAAAGTCAGCTTGATATTGGATAGTAGTAGTGGTGGGGATACGCTAAGGAAAAATCCACTCTCAAATATTAGGATGATATAGCTATGGTGACTATAGAGACTCTACATGCATATCTGGCATCCAAGACCATCAAGATAGATGCTAGGACCACGAAGCAGGATGCTCTTAGGGTACAGTTAGTGGTCATGCCTATAGCTTAGGCTAAACCATCCACTCCAGCCACTTAGGGGTCAATAGAATCAGGTGGAGACAGAGATTAGCAAAATTTATAGCCTGGTAGAGGAAACTATGGCTCAATGCTAGGTAGATGTAGCATATATCATTGCCTTAGATACTTGGGTTAGGCTATGTGGTGGCACTCTACGAGAGAGGTCTACGATAGGGAACTCCTAGTGAAGCAGGAAAAGTGAGTCTTGGTAGTCATCATGTATCCCATTCATAGGTCAGTTTCATGATCAGAGAGATCAACGAGTGTTAGCTCCAGGTATCCTCATAGATATGGGTTTGAGGGTGGAGGTGACTCAAGGGGTGTAGGCCCTGCTTTATATGGCACGATGTATTTATTATCTTTGATTGTAAGGTTTGAAGACCTACATATTTGTAGCCTACGAGCACTTTTGTACCAGTATGTACTTTATTTTCATACATGTATATGATATCCTTTTATGGCTCATTATGTGTTATGGTTTTACTTTATGTTTATGTTATGGATGCATTGATGGATGTAATGCTTATGTGATAATATGTTGTTCTATATGTGATGTATTAATGACATAAAATAGTTAAATAATTAATGTTTGATTAGATTATGTGATCTAGATGTATGGATGTACTACTATGTATGCTTATATGGATGCAATAGTTAATGTTAAATGCATGTATTGATTTGTTTCAGTGGTTATGCATTCAATATTTATTATATGATATGGTGGATGTAATGCAATAATTTTATATGGATGATCTAATGCAAATGAACTTGTATGCATTAATCACTTAAAACATAATGAATGAATCTAATTTGTGTTTAAAAAACTAATGGCAGACACCATAGAATATATGAAAATAATGAATTAAAATGTTCTCTTATCATAAGAATTAATCATGTATACATCCATATGTGATATGAAATGATGTGAGATGTAGGGACTTTCCCTATAAGCTTCTATAAACTAAAATATATGGATAAAATAATCAATGGTCGTATAAATATCATTGTTGATATCCATTCGGTATCTATCATACTCTATGAACACCCCTTAATAAATAAAGTTTCATAAGAAAAATTATGATTGTTTGATGGATGATTTTTTGCTATTAGGGGATTTCTAAGGTTTTCCATGAGACTCAAACACCCTAGTTGATTGATCAAAAGTTGTATAATGACTACACAAGACTCCTAAAAGATATAAGCCTGGTAGGAAGACCTAGATATTCACTTTCCCTATTTGTGCAAAGTAAATATATTAGATGAGACATAATACTACCTTATTTCCATGCAGATTTCATTCAACCCATTGCTATAATGAGGATCACCCTATGGTCATCATGATCCTAAGTTTAGACATAGTTAGACTAGACTACTAGGTAATGTAGGCAACCTAAATATAGCTCATCCATAATATAACATTGATCTGTATAAAATAAGGTTGCTAATGTGATAGACATATCACCACGAATAAGGTTACTCCATTTCCAAGCAGATTTCTTTCAACTCATTGTTGTAATGGAGATCGCCCCATGACTTTTGAATATTGAAGATTCTAGGAATTCAATTTCATTACTCCCTTCATTTATTTTAATTATTTGGGATACTTGCTCATGCTTAGTGGTGATAACCACTGTTTATTTTTGCATTTTTTTGTTTTTGAGCAAGGGATTTGCATAGTTATGAAAATTATTGTTAATTTTGCTTTGCTTCGGGAATGTGCTCATTTTGTGGAAGAGCAAGGGATTGTTTGGGTAGGGGGAGCTTGTCCTTTTGTAAATGATCAACGTTCTAGACCATGCACATAATAATATGAGCAAGGAAAACATTTTTCTTAATGTGACTAAGATCACTTTGTAAAGTCATCTTTTCTTATTCAGACTCGAATTATTAATGTGTAGCATTATTTTAGGATTTTGATATATGCAAGGTATTATCAAAACAAGACCTTACCTCCAAAATCCAAGGTAGCTTTCTACAAAATTTAAAAATATAACTAGGGATGGTTGAATGACCAAAAAAACCTAGTTTATACCTTATAGCAACTGATTATATGTGTTGAAAAACACAGTTACTCATAATGGAAATGTGAATGATAAGGATATGTGAATTCATTATTGGCATACAAACATGGCGTCATTCATAAGAATGTAAACATAACCTATTATAATGTGATTACAATGAATGATTATGCCTAATGCAATGCAACTAATGAGTGCATGTGATGGAATGCGTGATAACATAATGTGATTTTTTTTTTAAATATTTTGTATTGTTTTTATGTTTTCTAATTTGTTTGGAATTTTGATTATATTTGTTGTTTTTGTGATTTTGATTATTTTATGAATTAAGTATAAAATACCAGTAGGTGAAGAATATTGAGAGGTTCAAGCTCCTCAACACCTTCTAGCAAGGTTAGCCGATAAGTTCCAGGTCCTATCTTCTCTGTTACGATGAAGGGACCTAACCAATTGGCCATAAATTTATCTCTTATATGATGTGGTAGGTTTGAGTTGTATTGGTTCTCTTTATGAACAAGATCCCCAACCTTAAAGTCTCTTGGATGGACTTTAATATTATACACTCATTTAATATGATCTTGATAAACACAGAGATTCTCAAGAGGATTCACTCATCGTTCATCAAGAAGGATCAATTGATCAACGTGAGCTTGTCGCGATGTGTCATCATCGATGAAATATTTCAATGAGACTCGCAATGATGGAATTTCTAATTCCAAGGGTATAATGGCCTCAGTGCCATAGACTAGTTAAAATGGGGTTGCCCTAGTGGGAGTCTGAATGCTAGTATGATAATCCCGTAAAGCAAGAGGTAATTGAATGTGCCAATCCTTATGATTATCCTTAATAGTTTTCTTCAATATGGAAACTATGATTTTATTAGAGGCCTCTGCTTGCCCATTTTCTTGCAAATAATATGGTGTTACAAAGTTGTATTGAATTTTATATCTGGATGTTAAATATTGTAAATATTTGTTCTTAAATGATGTTTCATTATTCGATAAAATTTTGGATGGGATGCCAAAATGACATATAATATTGAGTATAAACTCTACAATACAAGCTCCAATCATGGTGGTCAAAGGGATTGCTTCAATCCATTTGGTAAAGTACTCAGTAGTTGTGATAATAAACATGTGGTAGCCCGATTAAGGAGGAGAGATCTTCCCAAATAGATCAAATCCCTACTAAGAAAAAGGTCAAGTTGATTGGATTGATTGCAATGCTTTAAATGGTAGGTGCATGAGATTAGCATGATATTGATACTTAATGTATTTCTTAACATATGCATAGCAATCCTTCTCCATCATGGGACAATAATAACTTGTTATAAGGATGTGCTTAATGATAGCCATGCCACTGAAATGGCCATCATAGGTACCATCATGAGCTTATGATATTTCCCAAGTAGATTCTTGGGGATCAAGATAATGAAAGAGAACTCCATTGTAGTTTTGTTGATATAGATTGTCTTCTAACAAGACATATATAATCACTTTCAGTTTAAATGTTCATTTTGTGGTATGCGATAATCCTTGAGGGATACTCCCAAGTTTCAATTAATATTTTAATTGGACTAGCCAATCTTGATAAGCTTGAGCTTCGACTAACTAAACAGCTTATTCTCATTGTGATTCGTTATGTACAAATGTAGACTCGGAGATAGCCTTATGATGAATGGTTATACCATTCTCTGAAGGACCCTACGATATCAAGGACCCCAGGATGCTGACTTTAGAAATTCTTAGGTTTTGTAGAACCATTCATGGTAGTTCTATCTGAATTATGTGGACTTATTCCTTGTTGTGTGGAGCCTCACACAACATCACTAATTATGAGAGATTTTTGACATGGATGGTAGTAAAATATATGGAAGGATTCTAAGGGAGTAAGGATAGGCCATTGTGTCCACAAATTTATTAGACATATGAGGGACTACCTTGATGTCATACCAATCTAGTTGGACTAGATGTATATACACAAGCTCTTTGTAAGCTTTTAGGATGGGACATCTACACTGGTAAATTTCTTTCACTTGGTTTACTATGAGCAAGGTCTCACCAAAGATATTTAGCTTTTTAATATTCATGGTGATAGCTATTTGGAGACCCAATATTAGAGCCTAGTATTCAATGTTATTATTAGTGCAATGAAATTAAGTTTATAATACAAGGGCATAGGAGCTCCTTGCAACATGAAAAACACAATACCTACATGACTCCCTTGCTCACACTTGGAACCATCTAAGAACAAAGTCATATATACTTTGTTATCTAATTCTTTGGGTTTGGGTGACTCTGATAATGCAAACATTGCATCATTAGGTAGTTCTATGACAAGAGGCCTATCATCCTAAAGATGTGCCTCTACCAGTTGATTAGCTATGACTTATCCTTTGATAGACTTTTTACTGATAAATTCTAGATCAAATTCTATCAATAGCATGATCCACTTTGCGGTACATATATTATGATAAGTGTGACTCATCATGTACCACAAAGGATCTTCTTTGGATATGACACATGGTATGACTTAGCATGTAATGGCATAGATTTTTTGTATAAAACACCACTGATAAATAGAGTTTCTCAACATATAAATATTTTAGCTCGTAGATGACCAAGGTGCGACTAATGTAATATATAGCATGTTCTTTGTTCTCTTTGTTCTTTTGGGCTAAGATGGTTCCCAGGGAAAATTCCATAGCTAATATATACCAGGAAAGGTACTCTTAGTCAAGGTGGAGCCAATACTAGCAGTGTTTCCAGGTACTATTTGATCTCAGCAAAAGCCTTTTGACAATCTTCGTCCCAATTGAATGGGACCCCCTTATGTAGCAATTGATTCATGGATCAATATTTATCTGATAATTGTGTTATGAAGCACTAAATGGATGCTACTTTGCCCTATAGGCTATGAAGTTTTTTGATGTTTATTGGGGGAAGCATTTCTAGAATAGCTTTGACCTTTGTTGGATCGACTTTGATCCCTCTTTTGGAGATATTAATTCCTAGGATTTTTCCTGATGTAACATCGAAAACACACTTCTTAGGATTCATCCTTACATTATGCTCTATCAGGCGATCAAATATTTTTCATAGAATATTTGTGTGCTCTTCATGCAATAATTATTTGGCAAGCAAATCATCAATGTAATCTTCTAGAATTTCTTGCATGTAGTCATGAAAAATGTATGTCATGGTCCGTTGATAGGTGGCACTAGCATTCTTAAGACCGAATGGCATAACTTTGTAATAGAATTTTCCCCATGGAGTGTAAATGCTATTTTATGTTGATCCTTGGGTTTGACCCAAATCTATTTATAACTTGAAGAATCATCCATGAGGGATAACATATCATGAGTTGTAGATGCATCTACAAGAGCATCGATATTTGGCAATGGGAATGCATCTTTCGGTGTTGCCTTATTTAGGTCTCTAAAGTCCATACAAATACAGATCCTCCCATTAGGTTTTCCTATAGGCACTATTTTTTATACCCATTCTAGATAGTTGATGGGTTGAATAAACTCTACATCCAATAACTTCTACAGTTCATCTTTTGCCATTAAGGCAATGGTTGGATGCATATTTCTTAGATTTTGCTTGACAGGTTTCATAGTGGGGTCCAATGAAAAGTTATGAGTATTTTGGATCTAGACCCAGCATATTTTTATATGACCAAGAAAAAATCTTGGACTTCTCTATCAATAGAGGTATGAGGATGGCTCATTCCTCAGGAGATATACTTTCTCCAAATTTGAATTTCTTAGGATTCATTGGATCATTACCAATATCCATGTTGAAAGCATCCTATATTGATATATGGGATCCCTCCTCAAGTTAGTGAGATGTAGGGATCATATGGATGTCATCTTCTAGGTTTAGGTGATCTATCATTTTAGATGTGACCTCAGTATTGTATACATTATGAGCACAACTTGTAGCATTTCTTCACATAGAAATAACTCCTCAAGCAATGGGGGTGATATAACATGATCAAATTTAATGGCCTCAATTTTGAGGTGCAATATCTTTGAGGGGCC
Organism: Wollemia nobilis; assembly: GCA_028583015.1. Taxonomy (NCBI): domain Eukaryota; kingdom Viridiplantae; phylum Streptophyta; class Pinopsida; order Araucariales; family Araucariaceae; genus Wollemia; species Wollemia nobilis. The sequence continues at coordinate 4,051,611 of JAQPPZ010016675.1, forward strand.
ACTTGGATTATGCAGGGGTTTAGTTAAATCAATGGAGATCATGTTAATGGATAATTGGTGATCTCCATGACTTCAATGGTAGGACCTATTAATCGTTGGTTGCTCTCCATGCTCCAAGTGTGGTTTATGAGGCATGGGGATCTCAAGATCTACTCTAGGAGCAGATAGGACAATGGGATCCTTAGGAGGAAGCAATTATCTCCAATTAGGTGTATCGGGGAAATATTTATGATAGATTTCATCCATAAACATAGGGTGTCTAATCGGTTCAACATCTTGTATGGAGTTGTTGAGATGACAAAGGTTGTGAGGACCTAAATAGGTAATCTTAGTTGCATCCTCATATTCATCATCTTCATCTACCTAGTTTTTCTCAGAAAGATCTTCTCATTTAGATTCCTCTTCTATAATGGAGTCATGATATACTGCAGGTGGTTCTATATCAACCAAGGTTACTGGGTGATGATCCCCCCATAGATGATAAGGGTTGGGGTCAACGTATAGATTCTAATCAATGTCTTTTCCAAAGTCTAATATTAGGCATTACACGACTAAAATACCCTAATCCAAACTTATTGGTAGGTAACCGGTACTACAATTGGAAGGGTGTTCTATGACCCTACTCATATAGACATAGACCATTATCATACCACTAGTAATAGTAGAAGTATCATAGAGTAAATTCGGGGTTCAAAAAGTAGTAGATATTTCCTATAAAAGGTTTGTCATCATGATGGATAATAGGAGAATTATTTGAGGCTTGGTCAAAACCCCAATATATAAAGTTGGTTTGGTTAGATGGTACACTTAAGGGCACCACCATCCCAATGGGAAAATAGGAAATGCAAGATCTTCCCATATCTTGTACAAACTTGATAATTGGTGTGAAAGTCACATTTTGAACCAAATATTCTACAAGCTCGGGATTGACTAAATGCACCATCACCTGAGACACGGATGATCCCATCGATGAAACAGAGGATGTAGGTTGAGGTATCTCCTCCATAATGTGGGGTTACTCTTCCTCTTCCATGTAAATAATAATATTTATGGTAGAGACATGGGGGATGACTTCAGGCTCATCGATCATGGGTGCCTTCAACTTTTGTTTGATCTTCAGATCAGATGATGAAGATGGTTTATCAAAATTAGGTATTGATTTTCGTGACTGCAACAGTACTGAAGTGGATGGATCAGCTCATATTGCTCTATATTTACACTCTATATGCTTAATAGGTGAACTATATATTATGTCAAGATGCATTAATGGTAATACTAACTCCCCCAAATTACTAACTTGGTTGACGTATTTAAAGGGCTCATCATCTGAGGGGACAACATGAATGTTTCCTTCGTGAACATATTTAATGCACTAATGCAAGATAGAAGGAACATACTTCATATCATGGATCCAAGGATGACCAAGTAATATATTATACTACATCGTGCCTTCCAACACATGGCACAAGATAAAAATAGTTTCCAGTCCCACTTGAATAGGTAAGACTATGGTTCCAATAATTGAGCATAAGGTATCATTAAATGATCACAACATGAATGTGGATGCCATGATATGTGATTTGGGAATGCTTAAATGTTCTAGTGCGGTCATTTTTATGATGTTGATCAATGATCATGTATCAATCAATACTCGCTTATACAAAATTTGATTTATACACGTAATTATATGCAATGGTGGATCTGCTACATTATCTAGAACTTACTTAATTTTATGGTCATAAAATGTGACCACAAGCTCTTTGTATTTTTATACATGCCCCACAAATTTTGTGAATACGTTAGGATCTTGGAACTAAATCTCAACAAATTTTAGAATCTCCATGCGCACTTTCCTATGCCTAGGGGATTGAAAATAAGCTCATAAATTGAGAGCTTCGTTGAGGCTTTTTATAGACTCTGAGTCAGTCTATTTTTTATAGTAATCATTGGTTGTGTCAGTGGACCTGGTAGCGGTTTTTACAATGGCCTTTTTTGGGGCACAATAGGTATGCGAATGGGAGCTATGGGTGGCTCAGGTGGGTTATACCTTCGATTTTGATTTACTATTTTAATCATACCAATGAACCCTTGCATGGGTGGATCTATGTAAATATTGTTGACATGCCCCATTTGATTACCTTTGATCTCATGGTTGGGCAAGGGCTCTTTAAATATTCTCAATTTTTTATTATTTGGGGCTAGAGGATTATCTATTTGTAACTGATTCTTATCAAGCATATTTTATACTAGGTTTTTAAAATCGTAGCACCCTTGGATATCATGTCCATTTTGTCTATGATAAGAGAAATATTGATCCTATTTATATCCTTTAGGCTTCGGGTGGTCTGGATCTAAGAGGTAAATTTTTGGTAAGGTTATCGCCTTGGCCTTATGTAATCTATTAAACAAGGATGCAAAAGACTCAAACAATGGTGTGTATGTACGAGGTGGACAATGTTGTTTTTTCTGACTTTGATTGCACTAGCGCTATTTTTTATACTACATTAGAGGGGGTTGAGCCTAATAGTTAAGCTATTTTTGGGATTTCTCTGCTTTGAGAACATTTAAAATAATCTAATTTACAGACACTGGTTTTACCTGATGATGATTGTTATTACGTTGATTTTTGTTCCATTATTTATTTTGGAGCTTAATATCACCCTCCTAGACCTTAATGTCCTTGATAACTTTGGCTTTCACCAAAGCTTCTTCAAATGTCTTGTATTACTACAATTGTAATACCAATGACATGTGCTTAGAGTAGCTCTTGGTGAACATTTGTGTTAATTCAAAAATAAGAATGGTAAATGACAATTTTGACATGACCTTGTGTCATTTTTTTTTTTATTCCATGAAATGGGCCTCATATTGAGAGGCTTCACATTTGCTATTGATGCTTTGTACATGCTTTTATGTGAAGGTTACAAGCCTTATCAGGATCTTATCATCATCAAGATCCTTAATCTTGGAATCATCAAGCGAAGGTCACAAGGAAAACCCTCTATAATTATTTTTGGAAGAGCAAGAAATCTACGGATTGCATCTTCCCCTTTTGGGATTTCATATTGTAATATTGTATCAATTGGTGAATCCCTAAGAGGGATATTTTGTAACCTCTTGTAAAGACAATTTCAAATTATTAATGAGAAGAGCATCACATTTTCTTTATCTTTTTGTCATTATGGTTACTTAATATTTCTTGTTATTTGATTACATATTACATAGTTATATGCATGGTTACTTAATTCTCTATTCGTGGGTCACTGTCTAGTTTTTTGCTAAATGGAAGCTTTGTTCTCTACGCTCGATGCATGATAATATCCAAAATGCCTATCAAAAGGATTTATGTTCTTGGTGTATTCTTGAGGAATGACTTACGATGGGAATTAGCTCAAATTCATGGTGAATTGATGATGAACAGTGGTGAAATTTGTCCTTCAAGCTCCAATGCACTCCATGGATGTGAATGCAAGCTTCATAATGAAATATCAGTAGCACCTAGATGCTTATGAGAGATTGAGCTATCTAATCATAAAATTGTAGCACTTCGTTATATACAAATTAGTATTATTTGGGTGGAGGGAATGCTCTAATTTATATATTTCCCTAAATTACAATCTTGGCTTACTAAAGAAGATAAGATCAAGATTTAGTTAGGCTAAGGGAGGTGAGGAATCACTTCTAGAAGGTTCTGGCATGTAATCGTTCAATATCAGTTGCTTTGTAACTAATTTTACTCAACTCGGGGAGCATGATTTTGTTACAGGCGAGGCCATCCTTGATAGGTGTAGCCCGCTCTGGGGGTCGTCATTGCATCTAGAGACTTCCAATCCGTTGTTAGGGGGATAGCGACCCAGGCTATAAAGGTTCATATTGCCCCATTTGAGTGGTTAGGACCACTATTAGGTCTTAGGAAGGCCCAAAATGAGTCATATGGTTTGAAAAGGTATCCATATGGATAGCCTCCTCAACATGATGTGTTTTAGTTGTTTACAAAAATGATGAATTATTACTTTATTATGTCTGAAATGAGAGTATTAAGGTACCTAAATGCTTGAGAAATGACCTGAAGATGCTTGCAAAATAAGGGAAATGGATTGCAAAAGCTAGTACAACCTATGCTATAGTAAATAAGATGTTATGAAATGGATATTGAATGCAAAATACAATGATGTGCTATTGTTATAACTCAATAAAGTTTATAGCAAAGATAGATGATATAATATGTGCAATATGAAGTAAATTATATGATAAGACAAGCAAAGAAAAGGGTGTTAGGATGAGATTAAAACCAACATGAGAACATATAAATTAAAGAGAGCATAATATTATAACAAAAGCTTAATTAAAATGCATGAAAGTATGAAACTAAGTAACTAAATGATCGCATAAGCCTACAAATAGAGTGAGTATAAGCATGTAAATGATAAGCAAATGTGAATGAGCCTACAAATGAGGCACTATTAGACTATATGACTCTAAATAACAATGATTAGTCACTAGAATGCTAAAATGAAAGAGAAAATGAAGATTTATTATGCCAAATGGAGTGAAATAAGCATGTAAATGATTAGGAATTCAAAACAAGCTACAAATTATGTGATAAAAACATGAAACATTGTTAGAAGCCTATAAAATAGATGTTAGATGCACAATAGATATTAGATGCAAAGAACAGACAAGAAAAACAATGATTAATGGCTAAATCAATGAAACCCAAGTTAGCAAGGCTAAATAGAGTAAAATACATAAATAAGAGCAAGGAAATGGAAAGAAAGAGAAGCTAGGGAGTATACAGCCTAGAAATATCTCCTTCTTGCTCTAAAATAGCCCCCATAATGCCCCTTTGCCTTGTTTTACTTGCCCAAATGCTTGATGAAGAATTCTCCAAATGAAGGAAGATGAAAGAATGAAAATGAGAGAAGCTAGAGAGAATTTTGGGGAAGGTAATGCTAATGCAAATTGTCTTATGAAATATTCACCCCAAATGCTGCATTTGTATATTTTTGGAGGGCAAATTTTGGGAGGGAATATGAGGTCCAAGATACCATTATGACAAAAGACCAAATTCAAAATTTTAGGCCATGATTCGAGACTAGAGCATGCATTATCATAGAAGGTAGTGGGATGAAGGAATTTGCATACCTCTAGTTCATGCCACAAAGATTCCAATCATATTGATAAAAGTGCCACAAATGAATAATAGCACCACTGGTACTTTTGTACTTGATAGACTACTTTGATCAATGGTCAGGTTGACTAGTGAAATGACCAAAAAATAGTGGTTTACAAAAGTGCCACACTTGAACAAAATCACCATTGGAACTTTTGTAAGCTTGTGGTATTTTCGCAAATGGCTTGGTTTACTGCCTATATTTCTTGGGTTGAGGTGCTTTATTGTTGATATGATGTCTGGTGTCTTTTCTTAGGGTTGATTTCATTAGGCATATCAAAATTTGGTGTCAACAGATTCAATGTAAATTTTTATTAAGACTTTTGGAACATCATCAAGATGGATCTTCTAGGATTGGTGAAGAAAGTAGGAATAAAAAATACATGGGAGAATCAACTCCATATTTTTGGATCTGTTCCCCAAATAAAAACATTCCCATTCATTACAAATATTCAGACCAATATCACTTTGTAACACTACACAAAATAATATCCAAAATCATCCAAAATAGAATGCTTCTATTATTGGATACAATCATCTCCCCCAATCAAACTAGGTTTATGAAAGGATGAAGGATTTATAAAGGAATCACTCTAGTTCAAAAATAAATGCACTCTAGCAGGGATGACAAATCCAATGACATGGCTCTCAAAGTAGATATGGAAAATGCTTTCAATAGAATTGATCATGACATGATCTTGAAAATTCTAAGCAAGGTGGGATTCCATGAATAGTTCAAAAATGGATAGCAACATGTATTTCAAGACCCTAAATTGCTCCCTTTCTTACTGACAGATCTACTTCCTTATTCTAGGATTCTAGAGGAATTATATAAGGTTGTTCCCTCTCCCCATATTTATTCATTCTAGCAATAGAAGGCCTATCCTGACTACTAGAACAAAAAAAGGGATTAAAAATACTTCCAGGACTTACAATTCATCAGAAGGTTTAAATGATTTGATCTTATTGAGTAAAGCCATAAAATTGGCTTCCATAAGAATCAAAAAGGTTCTCAAAATATATCAAGAAGTAATAAGAAATAAGATAAACCACATTAAGTCTACAGTATCTCTCTAAAAGATATAACAAATAATTCAAATAGATAGAGATAATATTGGGTTATCAAAGCAATACTAATGTCACTTTCAAATATTTAGGAATCCCTATCAGCTTTAGTAGGATTAAGAGTAACCAATGGAATGAAATTATTGAAAAAATAAAGAAGAGAATTGAAGGATGGTCCAATGTTTAGCTCAAACACCATGGAAGAATGACCCTAATCAAGGTTGTCATCAATGTTTTATCTATAAATGCTCTATTATCCATGTACCAAATTCCTTTCTTAATGAGTTGGAGAAAATCATTAGAAAATTTTTATGGGCAATGGGTAAACAAGATGGCAAAATGAAATACAACCTAATAAAGTGTGATATCATCCACTTGATCAATGAGTAAAGGAGGATTAGGTATTAAAGCAATAAGTAAGCAAAATTTAGTATTAAAAGCAAAACTAATTTGGAAAAAAAAATAGTCAACCCTCAAAATGATGGGTGCAAGTGTTGGTGCATAAATATTGCAATGGGAAAACTAGACTAGATACTATCCAAAAACTCTAAAAATATTCAAAATTTAGAAAGGAATTCAAGAGGCCAAAGATATTATTATAGAATAATTATCATGGAATACCACCTCTGGTAAAGAAGTATTTCTCTCTCATAATATTTTAGAAAATTTTAGACTATAAATAGAGACTTCAGTATAGAAGTGGCTAAATGACAATAATTTTAGAACTCTCAATTCCATAATGCATAACAAAAAGTTGAAAAATAAAGAGCTTGGCCTTCCTAAAAATTTATAGCCTCAATAGAAGATGGTTAAATCTTAATTGATTGGAAGACTACCATCTTATGCTGAAAATATAGATCTAATCATATGGGGATCTCCTACCGAAGATGGAAGATATACTATAAACAAGGGATATAAGTCCATAATCAATCCTAGTTCTATAGGTAACATTACTTGGAATTTGATTTAGACTCCTTATTCAATTCCAAAGGTCAACTTCTTTCTTTAGACTACTCACCACAATCATCAACTTACTTAGGATAACCTAAAAAAATAGATGGCCTATCTATCTGCCCCTTATGCTATAATTAGGAAGAAAGTATATCTCATCTAGTATTGACATACCCTTTCTCTAGATTAGTATGGGTCAAGCTTCATGAAGTTCTTCTTGGTTGGAGTGAAGCCCACACGTTCTATTTAATACCTAAATTTATTTTTCTAAGAAATCCCTTCTTGCCTGTAGAAATTAAAAATGATAAAGCCATTCTCTAAACTTGAAAAATCATACCCAAATATTCTCTGGGGAATATGGAATAGTAGGAACAAAAAAAAAATCAAAGAAGATCCCAATATAGATAGAACCATGGTCAAAATCTAACGTCTAGCTAGGGATATTATCAAAGCCTATCCATGTAATATTCAAAAAAAAAACTCAAAACTGCTTCCTCAAGAAAAGATAGGCACAAAATACATTTTGAAGTTTAACAAGGCCTCTAAAGGTAACCTTAGCATTTTTGGCATAGGAGGGATAGTCCTCAACAAAAATGACAAGATGTATGGTTTTACTTTCAATCAATTAGTTATAATACTAATAATTTTATAGAATTGCATGCCCTTATTATAGGAATGGAACTGCTAGGAGAAAAAGAAATCAAACAACTTATAATGTGGGGGACTCTCAATTGGTTATTAATAGCTTGAACAACAAAGCTAAGCCAAAATATCTTTGACTTCAAAAAGTATAGTAGGAAATGAAGGAAATCAACCTTAATTTTGACCATATCCAATTTGAACACATTCGTAAGAATCTAAATAAAAGAGTAGATCAACTGGCCAATAAAGGAACTTGGCTAAAGGAGTACTATAGATATGTCAACTAGGCGATCTATAAAACAGGGACTAGAAGCAAGCAAAAAATGTAGCAGCAAGTGAATATATAACACCAAACATATGTGCAACATTAGTTGAATACCCAATGCTAATTGAACTTATCACAAAAGAAGAGCATGCAATACCAGTAGGGAAAGAAACGCCAACTAAATTTACCTCATCGGTAGCATAGTTGGTGTCAACTAAATTTGTAGCCCAAGTGAATATATAGCAACATGTAAACATGTAGTGCCAGTGGAATATGTAGTGTCATATTAATGAGTAATGCCATCAGAACATACGATGCTTAAGAAATGTGTAGTGACAATTGAATACAAAGCGATAGTGGATTATGCAATGCCAACAAGATACATAGTGACATATGAACATGCAGCACTAACCAAACATATAAAGCCACATACAATACAAGTAGAAAAATCAGTGTATACATCAAATATGGAACAAGCGAAACATATAGGAGAAATTGTAGGAAAAGAAGGAAGAAGACCCTATTAGAATCAAGAAAAGCATGATCTCAGATAATTGGTTTCCAAACCCTTGATCCTATCTAATGTGGAGGTGTATGCATATTTTGTAATTATTCATCCCATCTGTAATACAATTTTTTTTTTTTTTTTAAATCATTTGATGAACATGTCAACAATTTGGCCTATGTTGTATGAGTATATCTTTAGTCAAATAGGATTGAGGATATCATCCTTATAAAAAATATGTTTTGCCATGAATAACCCTGATTGATCCAACTAAATATGTGAATTCATTACAATTTAAATTTTGAGGGACAGTTTATTCACTTGAAATATAAATAAGGTTATCTTAATGTACCAAAGAAGACTTGAGGAGTTCAAAGATAGATATCTTTATTGGGGTGTTCTCAAGTTGTCTAAGTAAGTGAAAAGCACCTTTGGTATTGGTCTTGGATTAGGATTGCATGATTAAGGGAGATTCTTTTGGTGGAGTAGATCTTTTTTATTGAAGGACCAATGGTGGTCATGACGGATGAGGTTGATTAGTTTATGATCATTTTGATGAGAGATTCCTATATTACTTCCTTGTGACAACACAAACATAGGAGATGTGATTGACATGATGAGATTGGTTAAGAGTACCAACCATCCCCTAATTAGGAGGTATGTTGTGGTAATTGATATTGTTTGTAACACTTTGATTTTTATTATTATGATTAGATAACAGATTTTGAAAAATACCAAGATCTTGGTTTGATGAAGATTGGGATTTAAACTTATTAACAATAATTTGGTCATTATTGATAAGGTCTTGGACCGCATTCTTAAGGCCCACACACTTATTAGTCGAATATGGTTGACTCTATAAAAGTCATATTGCTTGTTTGGTTTAAACCAAGAATATTTTCTCTTTCGAGATCTACACATTTGATTGGTGAGAATTCCACCATCTTGACTCTAAGAATTGGATTTATGATAGTAGAAAGAGGTTCATCCAGTGTACCTCCTAGGTTTTTGTTGGTTGGACTTTCCTAAAATTATCTTTTGAAGGTTTTTAGTAGCATTAATATTGTTGGATTTTTAAAATTTTGTGACCCCATCACCAACAACTTGTTTGTTCTTGTAATTTTTGGCCATGTCAATAGCATATTCAAATTAAGACATGTTAATTGTTTCTATATAGAAGTCTAACTACTCATGTAGGTTAGATATGAAGATGTCAAGTAGGTCCCTTAGAGGAGGAACATATTGCAGTTTCCCCATTAGGGCTCACCATATTCCTAGAAAATTGGCTACAGTTTTTTCTTTTGATTATTGAGTTGGTATAGGTCATTAATGGTGACCTTATCCTCAATATAGATAGGGAACTACTTAAAAATCATTTCTACTAGGCCTCTAAATCTCATTAATAAATATCTTGATATTTGGTAATGCTATTCCAAGGCTAAACCATTAATAATGTTAGAAGAAAAAATTAGGAGTAGCATTTAATCGTAAGTGATGTTGCTATAGGCAGTTCTAAATAACTAGTTTGTCATGATATACTCCCTAGCATAAGTATGTGCAAGATCCTATGTGGGCAGCTAGCAACCCAAGCTAGTTATATACCTAGTATAGCCAAATATTTTATACCATGGCTACTCAAGGAATCAAGATAATTTTCAGTAGGACTAGCAATTTGTTATGTTCCTATTATATTTTTTAATATGACTTAATTTAATGCAGATAAAATAGAGTGATCTTGCTTATAGTTTACCTTTAAAAATAATTTTAATTAAAAAAATTGTTCAAAAGAAAATCTTGGGACCCATGTGTTGTTTACATTGGGTTTGCTAAAATGTAAGACGACGAAGGCAGAGGGTTGTTGAATTGAAAATGGATATACGTGCATTGGATCCTATGTCCATGTTTAGTGTCGAGTCTATTTTTTCTCACTTCTAGGATAGGGGAAGTTTTCTACGGTCTAAGTTTTGTGTTTAAGTTTAAAAACACCTATGTTTTCCTAAAATTCCTATTTGACCTAATCCATCCTAGAAATAATTTAGAAACAACTTAATTTGAATTAAATAACTATTTTAGGCTATGAGAAGCAAATAAACCCAGGAGTTGTAGGTGAGTTGGAGAGGAGAGGGCAATCCTCCAAGGGAGGTCCCAAGTTCGAATCTCCACCCTCCCAAAAATCTGAATTGGGTACCCAAAATCCAATTGATAATGTTGGTGTGGGCAGGGCTGGGTGTGACCCCCGGGTGACTTTGACGGTGTAGAACCCCCTGTTCGTGGTCTCTTAGACCAAGCGGCACCGCAAGGGGTTTTTCGCTGAAAAAAAAACAGAGAAGCAAATTATTTTATTTTTAAATTAAATAACTATTTTAGGCTATACGATGCAAACATGCAAATCTAATAGCTACATGCTTTTTTGTTTAAATGATAAAGTGAGAATTTTATTCTATATTTTAGCCAAGGTATAAGAGAATGCAATAGACAATATAAATCTATATGCAATTTATCATTCCTTGCAAGTGCCAGACCCTAGTCTAACTGATGATAATGTATCCTAAGATAATATCCCCTAAGATTATACATGCTTTTCATTTTAAAAGGACTAAATTATACAAATAAACTAAATAGACAATTAGAAAAGAAATTTAAGAGGTAACCTCTTGCTAAATGTAGAAAACTTGGTTTCACTCCTTGCCTAGCAAAACTGCTATAGAAGCAGAAGCGTCAGCAATGTTATCAACCTATGGCACATTTATCTATGACTATAGATGACCAACTTTCTAATTTGTTCGCTACTCCTCATTGGACCTATACATAGACAAACTCGAGAGTGCAATTTTTAAGGGGTCTACCTAAGTCAGAGGATGACTACCATCCACTTAGCTATCATTACACCCCTTTTTAGAAATAAATGTAAAACATAGCAGCTAGGAATGATGATGATTAATAGACAATAAAATCACTACATGATAATAAAAGCATTGACAACACTATCAACTATAGAGGCACTTTTGCTTGCTATCATAGATTGATAAACTACAAGATTTGTAATCTATATATTAGATAACTAGAGCACATTAGCACTAGTAGGACTGCAATCTAACGATGTTATTGCCTACAAATATGATAAAATAGGTTTCAAGACTCGAAACCCTTAATAAATGGATGATGATGCAAGACCCTAACCAATAGGATATAGGGATCCAAATAGAGATATGATACTTGAATGATTAAATGAAAATGATATAATTATAATACAAGAATAAGAGCCTCTTCATGCAAATATGACAAGTAGAAATATAGGAATTCTAATCAAAAGATAAAGAAAATAGTTAGGGAGCAAATCTAATAGTCTCAAATGAAAGCATGCCTCGATACTCACTCAAATCCAACTATAGTAGACCTCCAAAAGCGACCTTTGAATGAGGAAGACCTCCTTTTGCACAAGCTCTTCTAATTATATCCTTGCAAGGACCTTGACAAAATTCATACACAAATGTCAAAGTACAAATGGGCAACACTTTGTTATGTGAGGTTGAGCATAAATTTGGGCAAAGTTTTATTGCCTAAAACTTGGTTTAAATTTGACAAAGTTTGGCTAGTTAAAGTTGATGAATTGAGATACCCCAAGGGCTAGCTTTATAGAAGCCATGGCTTTCCTGGAGGCTCTAGTAAAGGATTAGACAAAATTGGCAGTTTGAGTGGTGGCAGACTATATGGAGAGGATCAACATGATTGAAGGATGATTGGTGGATGGAGGGTATTGGAATATATTACATTATTTGGTGCATGTTAAATGTACCCCATGTACCCTTCATGGTATATTTATTAATAGTAGATTAAGGTTGTCATAGTTTAGAGTATGAGTTATATATCCACTTTTATGTAAATGTGAAAGTGCAGAAAATGCACAAGTGTCATGTAAAGTTGTAATGTGTAGGAAATGCACGTGTCATGTGAGTTAGAGTGTAAGTGTAAGTTGAGTCTATGTGCACAAGTGTCTTGTATGTATGAGAACAAATATGTAATGTAAAGATGTGCACAAGTGTCTTAGATTAGAGTGTGCAAGTTATAGAAGTGTAAGAGTCATGTATAGGTGTGCATATGTTATAGTGTCAAGTGAATGCAAGTGTCAAGTAGTTAAGCCAAGAGTCATGAGACTTGGCATATGAAGAGCTATAATCAAGTATCCAAAGAGTCACACTACTATGGCTATATTATGGAGGTAATAATCCATAACGAGGATCATCGAATACAAGGAGAACAAGCATTATCATATTTGTAACAAAAAGTGGAGCAATAAAGCTTGTATAGATTTTGAGCAATTAATATTGTAAGTTATATTTGACGCATAGTACATGAATGATTAAGGCTATTTAAATTCATAGTTCTACATATTATTGAATGTTATTTGATTTATTTTTCAATGAGTAAATGTTATTTGATTTATTATAAGCCTTGTTTTTTTATTAGGGTAAAAACGGGATTTTGAAAGGGCTCGAACCATTTTACAACACAAATTCAGCCCATCAATTACACAGCTGCCAAGGACAAATAGCCAGAGATCTCCAGGACGTAAGACAAACAGTATATATCCTAGACCCCAATTAGCTACAGTCCTTCGTTGTGAACTTTTCTAAGTCCTCATGGACCACCCCCGGGGGGATCCATCTCGTATCCTCTTCTTTAATGGCACCAAATTTTGCCAGCCAGTTTGTTGGTTTGTTACCTTCTCTATAGACATGAACAAATTCAACTTCTTCAAAATGTTTTACAATCTCTCTAATATCTTGCACAATGTAATCAATTTGCCAATTAGCTTCTCCCTCCTTTTTCAAAATATTGATAATATTCGAGTCTCCTTCAAAGATAACTTTTGTAGCACCTAGATCCTTGGCTAGCTTTGCACCCAGATGCAAAGCACTAACTTAAGCTTTATGACTAGTAGTAGCTTTATAACTAGCTTTATAAGCCTTGTTTTATATATATATATATATATATATATATATATATATATATATATATATATATTAATTTGCTCATATTATTCTACTCATATCATTATCTTGACATTATTATATTGTGGCTATTTTATATTCAATCCTATGAGATATAACCTGTGATATTTGTGGTAGTATTAATGCTTAAAAATCCATCAAAGGGCATGCAAGAAAGGTTGAGGATCTGGTGGAGGAGATGATTAGGAAGGTTGATTGGGATCAAGAAGGTCTAATTGCCAATCATTTCAAGTGGGGTTGGCATGGCAACTCCTTGATTTGGTGGGTAGTTGATGCTAGTTAGTTGTCTGCCTTTCTTTTTTTGGATTATGACAATCAATAGTGTTGGCATCAAAAACGTTGACGACACTAATGATACCAACGCTACTGTCAAAAAGTCTCTTGCCATGCTAATTAAGCAAGAAAAGTTGAAATTTGAAAGTTTGGAAAAAACGTTGCCCATTAGAAAAGTTGTCAACGGTATTGCCTTGGGTAGTGCGCTTTTGATTTGGGGCATTAAACACCCTTGGTCAAGAGTTTAGGTTGTTTAGCTAATCAAGATGTTTAATTTATCTGATAAGGTGGATATTATTAATTTTATAAGTTTTGATGACATGTTCAAAATTAGGTGTCTACGTAGAGTTATCAAGGAAGATGGTATAAATGAATTAGTGAACAAATTGGCAAGAATATTATTTTTTAGGGCGATCTCTATACAACTATAATGGTTGATTATTTTACCAAGTACACTCATTTTCCAAGGAAGAATAAGTCTAGGTCCCAAAGTTGATTAAAGCATTATGAAGATAATGTCTACATTTTTCATGGATTTTTTAATGTAATTATAACAAATCAAAGATGATATTTAAACTTTTTTTGGAAGAGTTGCATAGAGAAGTAAAGATTACTATGACAATTAGTTCATCATATCACTAATTACTTAAAAAATAAACAATTTGCCTTAAGTTTTAATCATTAGTTTTTGTCTAATAATCAAAGCCAATGAAATATGGTTAAATTGAGCATTAAGATTGTAAAACACTACATATCCTATGTACGATATCCACAAAATTAAAACTATTTTTTTTACCCTTTATGGCTAACCCCCAAAGCTTAAAAATTACATTTGTACTACCATAGTATGAATAGTACACAATTTTCATAAAAAATTGCACACATCAATGCATATGCCATAGAATTTGGAGCATGTGCAAATTCAAGTATGCATGGAATCAATGAACATAGAACTCAGCCTTATTTTAAAAAGGATTTGAGTCTTTATCCATCCTTAGCCTTACTTGTAACCTTCATTTATAATTAGTAATAAAAAGCCTAAATAACACCAAAGGTATTGGGTCATTTCATATTTAGCATTGCATACAAGCTTCAATTATGAATAACAATAAAAACTTAAATTGACGTGAAGTCTTTTATGTTGCGTGTGTGCAAGCAATAAATCTCGAGTCGATCTAATTGTCAAACTTGAATGGTTTATAAGCCCCATTAGCTACAAAACCCCTTTTCCAACAAAGTATATATACATATACATACATGTTATTGTGTGTACCTATAGATGTAGCAAACACTAGTTAAGGTATCATATATTGTATGTAGGAGACCCTTTTTCTATTATAGTTGGTACAACAAACCCTATTGTGTATGAAGGAACCTAAAAGAATTTTCTTAGTACATGGACTTGCATTTTCAAACCCAACAATTTCAATCATTGAAAGACTCTAACCAAGTAGAAGGCCTTCCTAAAAAAGTAATATTTCATTGCTAACCATTCTACTCTCCCCAAAAATATTTTTAACACGAAATTTCCTTAACATTCTTAATATAACATTTGACATCTTTAAAACAGAAAAAATAAGTTCCACTTTCTAAACTTTTTTATAAATTTTTTAATTGAGATGTTACACGCACACGAGGATTTGACACCACGAGATTTGAACCCTTGAACTCATTATGGTGAATACCGCCCAACCACTCCACCAACTTTTACTTTCTTAAAGATTCTATATTTAAATAATTTAAAACCTTTTAAAATATTTTATAACATTTTTGGTAAATAATTTCGATGAAGTACTTTCATTGTTTATGATTCTTTTAAAAACAAATACAAATTTCATTGATTTTTTTAAGGCCAACAATATTATCAAAGCAATATATGAGAGCATCTATACTCCCTACGTCGTTCACTAGGAACAAATATTGTTTTGCGTAGATACAAGATATACATACCCTTTCTCCCTTTGAATTTGAACTTTGGACATCATATTGATCCAAGCCTTCGCCCTTGGGCCCACTTGAGCTGAGCTAAGGTAAGGAGATACGACCATCTCCAAAGAACAAATGATGCAAGCTATAGAATTTATGAAGATCCAATATTTATACATCAAATTAGCATAAAATTTACTTTACTCTATATAATCTTAAACAAGTCAAACTCAAGCAGCAAATTTTGAAACCTAAATGTGCACCTAATCAAGTCAACTTCCAGAACTAAATATTGAAATCTAAATTCCCACTTAATCAACAAATTGTTTTTTTTTTACTTGGTTACATAGGTTGAAACAAACCTCACCCATATTGCAGCATAACTATTCAACCACAGTGGAATTAATAGAATAATGCTTCAACAATAGCATATCTATCATCTGACAAGATTCAATCTTTGTTCTCCACCTTGAAAGTCCAAATTTTTAACGAGTTAAACTCAATCCATTTTGACTTAATCAACAAATTCCTATCCCATTCAACTTGAAAGCTTAACAATCTATTATTATTGGCAGTTTATATGGACATTATGTCTATGGTTAGCACTATTGTTAATTATTAATTAAAACCAAACCATTCGCAGTTTATATCCCATATTAATTAAAGCCAAAGCATTGACAATTTATATCCCATATTACGTCCATGGTTAGCAGTATTGTTAATTATTAATTAAACTCAAAGCACTTTCAAGAGAAAGACCTATTTATTGTATTGCTATCCTATTCAATTTGAAAGCTTAATATAATAATAAAAATTTATATCATGTTCAATGTCCACCTCTAATATAGTGGATCCTCTTATTTTCTAATTAATTGGATTGTTGTGATACATGTTCTGCTACAAGTTTTTAGTAACATATTCCTGTCATGAAATTTCAATTCACTCTATTACTTAGTTATTCTATTACTATCCTATTCAGCTTGAAAGCTTAATATCCTGTTAACGACAATTTAAATCCTGTTCCATTCCATGTCAAAGGTTAGCACCATTGTTAATTATTATTTAAGGCCAAAGAACTTAAGGAGAGACCTAGTTATCACATACACGGTGACTTGCATCCCCTAAAAGATGCATAGATGAAATGCATCTGAAAGAATATTCTTTCATGCTTGTTGGTTAATCAATCCTTCAAAGGATAATGAACATCTAATGCAAAAAAATAAAAATCAAAAAATCACTTCTCTATGTTATAGGCATAAGCTGAAATATAGTAGTTCTTGTATTCTAAGTTCTAACTGAATCATTATGATATATGTTCCTCTACTAGTGGCATATTCTTGTGATGAAATTTCAATTCACTCTGATATCCAGTTTTAAAATTGAGGGATTAGAGAATCCATAACCATTACTTAATAAAAGAAACGATTTCAAAGAGATTTCTTTCAACAGTTTGAACAACAGAATCTCTAAGAGAAGAGAAGAGAAGAGAAAGCATGATGGTCTCTAGTCCCTACCCTAGAAAGGGGTAGCATTTACGCAACTTGGTATTAAATTTATATTACCCGCTAGAAAAATGTGCAACGGTCAACTATAAAATGCAAGTCAAGTGACACAGTGAGCACATAATTGATTTCATATTTAGGTCATTAATGTCATAAAAGGTGTGCAAAATAGAACTCGTCAAAGAGCCAAATGCTGATGAAACTTCAACCTTGATATTGGTTTCAAACTAAAGTTGAAATGACCTTGCTTTAGAAACATAACAAAGGGTTTTTGTCATAAGCGGTATAGCTCACAACCACCTTACAATACCATACATTAGTTGCTGTGTGTGAACACAGACCAACAAGAGAAAAGTGAGCTCAGCTTTCTCCAAGCTCTACCTCCATGTTTGAGTTCATGCTGGGCCAACAAGAACCCCTTGAGCTGAACCTTCTTTGCGCTCTCCCTCCTTTTGGATTTCATCATCTCCTTTCCTGATCTTGATCTTATATTTAGCCTCATAGTCAGCAATCTCTTTTTTTTTCTTCTGCAATGCTTCTCTGAGTCTAGATATTACCTCCTGCAAACCTTCTTTGTTCCTCTGTACAGCAGGCAAAACCTCTGCAATTGTCCTCTCTACCAAGACCCCACCTATCATTCGGTAGCACTTTCTAGCTGGATCCAAAGGCTGAATTGCCTCAATAACCAGTGAGTGCTCACTCGATTCCATCTCCAATTCTGTAATCTTAGAGTAAAGTTGGTTGAGTTCTGATCGGAGGACACTCCACCGGTTAGCAACTACTTGCTCGTTGATAGGCTCCACACTATTCTCTGTAGGTTTATCCGCCATTTTGCTGTAAAATACAAGTCAAGAAAGAATATTTCCTGCACATATTGGAAAACACAGTTCCAGAAATTAGAAAAAGGAACGAAAGAAATGAAACCTAAGAGAAATACAAACTTCTAATTCGTCCTAGGATGAAAACAGATATTGCAAAGGATATTTCAGTTCAACTATCACCATAAAATTGCATGTATTTGCCTTATTCCTGCAACTTGATTGACATAAGACCGTCTCTTCAAAGTTCATACATTGAGTCAGAATCTAAAATTAACCATGCACATTGTGCTTTCCTAAAATGAATGTACATAAACTGTTTTTCTTCTTAGATTCAAGTGGATAATTATACATATATCTAACTCATTCCAAATTTAATTTTTCCCAAGACTATTCTGTCCAGAAGCTAAACATTAACTTTACACATAAAATCTCTATTATTTGAATGTATCCATCAAATTCTTAGGCCATTCTAGAATTTCAATTCTTTAAGCTCTCTTATCTTGTGATCCTATAATTTTGAGCCTTGAACAATTTCCTTCTAATGTTGAGATGTTCTCTTCATTTAGATGCAGGTATTTCAGGATTGATTCATCATAAACTGTATCCAAAATTCCTGTGAAATTCACTTTAGAAATGTTTTGAGTTTCAATAAATCCAGTTGTCTTTCTAAATTTGGGAAATGTTAATGTCAGTGTTAGAATTAGACTTAACAACTGATAGGTCAAATGAAAAGAACTGATTTCATTTCAATTTGTGCATTTTTGTTTCCCAGCTTGCAATAGTAAAGCTCAATTCAGATTGATGTATCATGCCAGATGTCTCCTCAATGTGATAGTGAAGCCAGCTCCAGGGAAAATGGTAAAAAAAAAACTTCTTCAGGCCTTTTGAGGTGTGTGAGACAGGATGTTCATAATGGATGGTTCAAGTGTCTCAGCCAGAAAACTGACTAGGACATTCAGCAAGCTTGTATATGCTTAATCTTTGCTAGTCCCTAGCTGCGTATCTTCAAAATATGGCAGGACCCATCAAGCCCTCATTCTGTGATGGCAGACTACAGCCCCTCAGTTCATGCAAGCACTATCAAAATATCTTAGGAGATGTCCATCACACGTCGAGTGGCATGATACACTGATCAGCAGGTGCTGATGTGAATGTCCATCACAGGTCAAGTGGCATACTCCTCTCAAATAAAGGCAATGGAAGGCAGTCGATCATGTTTAACACCCACACCAATGATAAACTGATCAGCAGGTGCTGATGTGAATGTCCATCACAGGTCAAGTGGCATACTCCTCTCAAATAAAGGCAATGGAAGGCAGTGGCTCATGTTTAGCACCCACACCAATGATACACTGACCAGCAGGTGCTGAAGTGAATATCTGTTACTTCAACAAACATGAGAGAAATGGAGGAGACAGTTGATCCACAATCATTAAATTCGTCTTAGCCTTGTGCTAACATCCAAAGTAATCTCGTTTGAGCTGTTAATCCACCAACTGATGAGGATTTCGTTTAATCCCTTGATTTTTTACACCAATTGGTATCAACCTAGTACTGGCTTAAGTAGAGATGATTGCAATATGACTACGTAACTAAAGGATTCACAAGCAAGATGCTATAGGGTCCACAAGATTGTCTATAAGAGCTCTCAAAAAGAGCATGCAATGGGGAACAAAACACATTCTATATAGGAAAGCTGGCCAGTATGGACCAATGCTCATAGTCACTGTGTCAACATCAGAGGATAGTTACAGTTGCTACATACCAATATCACTATAAGTTACCTGGATGAAGATGGTGGGACCTCACAAAACCTGTTTTTTTAAATGTGAAAGAAATATCAGAATGAATTACCTACATGGTCAGTTTGAACTAGATTGTTCCGAGTGGTGTTTTTTACCTTGATGCAATAAGCAATGAAAACATGAAAACAGATTCTATGGACAGCTTGGAAATGGGAAAAGAAAGTCATGGCTAGCTACCTAAGTAGAGAATACTCTGATCCTCATATTAATGATCACCAAACTCGTTCTGAAAAACCTCCTTCAAAATGCTCCTCTTACTACCAATTATTTAAGTCGTTTCAAATTCAAATGGATCCTATAGCGAGTGGTTCACTTTATTCTGACTAGTTCAAACAAGAGAGTGTTACTTGGCTGGCAGTCGGCCAAAGAAGAATCTAGCCACTATTCAGTTACACGTGAACTTTCTTTAACTTGTATGCTGCTCAATTATAGATTTCATCATGAAACATACATAGAAAACTCACCAGAAAATCGTGACAATTCACACAAATCACAAGTATTTCAACCATGCAAGAAAATCGCCTGTTAACTCACCGGCAATTTCTGGCGATTAATGGCCCAAAAAATCACAAGAACTCACCAAAAACTTGGAGAATTCATTCAAATGCAGACATTGGTCCAAATGTCACAAGTGAGCAACAAGGCTCATTTTTCACTTTTCCCGCCTCAATCCTCCTTCCTGCAAAGTGTTGAAGGCAAATTTGACCCTGTCCAAGCTGTTTGAAGGTATATTTAACAGATTTGATCATGTTTGTAGGAAATTTCAAAACTTGAAAAGATTTTAAAGGAAGGATTATTTTAACCAGATTTCAAGGAGTTTTTCTTTTCTTTTTTTTTTCTTTCCTGTTCCTCTCTCTTCCTAAGGCCTCTAGCTTGCATTAACTTGTCACGGGTGAAGATGTAGTAGTTTATGAGACAAAAAACATAACCAAATTTATTTACAATCACATATGGCTGATTAACTTCATGAAATAACACAGTAATGAAAAGTACATTACTCTCAGCTGCTTTGCCTCTCGCTTCATTGGCTTGTAAATTCCTGTAGCTGCACAAGCTCCTCTTAATAGGATGTTTATTTGCAAACGATGGTCACAGGTGTCATTTCATGTGAAGATGCAAAGAGGGACAACAAGCATCTGATGACAATTTTTGGAGGAATGCGTACAATATAATCAAAGGTAATCTACAACTTTTTAAAATTCTTTGGGCTTTCTAAATTTTTAATTTCTAATCTTAAATTTAGATTTGTAATTTTTCATTCAACTTATTCTTGACATTTTTTACCATTCAAGTGGTAGAACCTTTGGTCAAGGTTCTTCACCTTGTTGATGGCAATCAAACGTCAATAGGTTATCTATATAAGGCAATGAATAGCATAGTTGAGAAAATTGGCAGAATCCCGATTTTTTAAAATGACGATGCAATTGGCAAACTATCGGCGATGCAAATATTTTTGCTGATTTTTCCAAAACATCTGCCGCAGCCGCACGAGTAAAGGCCCCAGCCGATATAAACAAAAAGTTTTTTTTTTCCTTTCATTTTTCACCTGAGCTCTTCTAAACTAAGACTACCTGCTACCACCCCGACCAAGACACGCTAGGGCATCATAGGAGCGAGCAATTGCGGTGTGAAGGAATCCGGCAGCCAGCATTAGCAACGACCGCCCAAAAGATTCATCCAAGGTAAGAAATTCTTTGAAAACTCTTTTTTTTTCCTCCAACTTAAAACAAGGTTTAAAATTAGATTAGGGCTGTTTGCAAATAGTTTTGTTATTAGAGTTGTATACCAATTTTCTCAACTTTAAAATCCAAAACCCTAAACCCGAAACCCTAGTCTAGGGTTTTGGGTTTAGGGTTTTTTTCCTCCTCATTTTAAGTAGATACTAAATTGATATATGCAAGCCAAATTATTAGCTATCAATATTTGTTAAACATTAAACCCTAAACCCTAGTCTAGGGTTTTGGTTTTTATTTTTTTTTTTCTCCCTTCAAGTAAATAACTAAATATTGCTTAAAGCTGCTTGATAACTATGTATGCAAGCCCATTTTTCAACTATTAATGTTTGAACTTTGAAGTTTAAAGTTTAAACCCTAAACCCAAAACCCTAGTCTAGGGTTTCAAGTTTACGTTTTTTTTTTCCTTCTCTTTTTAAGCAAATATTGCTGCCTGATAACTATGTATGCAAGCCCATTTTTCAGCTGTTAATGTTTGAAACTTTGAAGTTTGAACTTTAAACCCTAGGCCCTAGGGTTTTGAGTTTAGGTTTTTTTTTTCTCCTCTTTTTAAGTAAATATTGCTGCCTGGTAATTATGTATGCAAGCCCATTTTTCAGCTGTTAATGTCTGAATTTGAAACTTTGAACTTGAAGTTTAAACCCTAAACCCTAGTCTAGGCCCTAGGGTTTTGGGTTTAGGTTTTTTTTCCCTCCATTTTTAAAGTAAATATTGCTGCCTAATAACTATGCATGCAAGCCCATTTTTCAGCTGTCAATGTTTCAATTTTATTTGGTTTAGGGTTTAGGTTTTCTTTTTTCCTTTTTTTCAAGTGATTGTAGATTTGTAACTTCGTTGTTACTAACTTACTTGTTTCCATGTGCAAGCATATAAAAAATGAAACCATTGGATCCAGCATGGGCGTATGGAACGCCAGGGCCAAGAAAAGGGGATTTTAAATGCAATTTTTGTGGCTATGAATATACTAGAGGCGTTTATCACCTCAAATTCCATTTGGCAAAGATACCTAACAAAAATGTCAAGGTATGTGATAAGGTGCCAGAAGAAATTAAAAATAAAGTAAACGCCATGATTGTTGCGGCAGATGAAAAAACTAGTCTCAAAAGAAGTCATAGCGATGCCATCTCATCCCCCCCTCTCGAGTTCCTCGTACTAGTGCCAGCGTTAGCCGGTTTCAACAAAGTAGTTTGAGTCCTTCAAGTGCACAAGCAGCTAGTGGGATAGTAGAGTTCTATTTTGTAGACCGTTCCATGTCAGAGGCACAATCCACACTTGAGGGTATGGCCACGTGGAACCAAGAGAAGCACAATGCAACAAGGGTAGCCATTGCCACTTTTTGGTATTATTTTGACATTCCCTTCAATGTGGCAAGGTCTCCATACTAGCGATGCATGATAGATGTCGTCGCAAGTTGCGGTGCAGGATTTAAGGTGCCGACTTATGATGACCTTAGGGGCCCTCTCCTTCAACAATCTGTGGACAACATTCAGGTTGTGGCATTGTGCTTGACTAAATTTATATATATATATATATGGCATGACTAATTGTTTTTATATATATTAATATGATAATATCAATATACTTTAGGTTGTGCTTGACAACCAGTGTAGGGTGTGGAGGAACAAGGGTTGCACTATAATGTTTCATGGTTGGACGGATGGGAGGGGAAGAACCCTGATTAATTTTTTGGTTGCATCTGCAAGAAGAACTGCGTTCCTCAAGTCAATAGATGCATCAGCACATGTTAAGAGTGACAAAATGCTTCCAGGGTTATTGGAGGAGGTTGTGTTGGAGGTTGGGGAGGAGAATGTTGTCCAAATCATAACGGACAATGCAGCAGCATATAAGGTAGCCAGGAGGATTTTAGAGGAGATATTCCCCACCATTTTTTGGACCCCAT
The DNA here is from genome assembly GCA_028583015.1 of Wollemia nobilis. Classification (NCBI taxonomy): domain Eukaryota; kingdom Viridiplantae; phylum Streptophyta; class Pinopsida; order Araucariales; family Araucariaceae; genus Wollemia; species Wollemia nobilis. Next base: position 4,075,184 of record JAQPPZ010016675.1, read on the forward strand.
GTGCAACCCATTGTCTCGATTTGCTCCTCGAGGAAAATGGGAAATTACCTTGGGTGGCAGAGGTTGTAAGGAAGGCTAAGGCCATCACAAAATTCATTTACAACCATTCATGGGTCCTTAACCTCATGAGGCAATTTACTAATGGGAGGGAGCTAGTGCGGCCTGGCATTACACGCTTTGCCACAAACTTTGTGACATTGAAAAGAATATATAATGCAAGAGGGTCACTGAAGCAAATGTTTGTGAGTGATGATTGGAATTCTGAAGCAGTTGCAAGATACCGAACGTCACCTGAGGGGCATAATGTATATACTTATTTATTTGAGGACTTATGGATGGCCATGGATGAGGCCATCAAGGTACAAGACTACACTTATTAATTTATTTTATTTTATTTATGTTGTAAAATATTTTTCTTTAAAAAAAATTCCTTTTTTTTTCAAGTCTCAGAGCCTTTGGTGTGGGCATATCCATAAAATGCAGCAATGGCCTCTTTTGCCTTGTCCATAGCCTCATATACAAATCCCATTGGACTATCATTGATAACCAATGGACATCACAAATCCATAGCCCTCTTCATGCAGCGGGTTACTATTTGAACCCCAAACTTTTTTATGATGCTATATTTTGTGTTGATTATGAGGTGAAGGTTGGCCTTTAAGATTGAATTGACTGCAGTTCTGAGATAGTAAACAATTGCACAATAAAACGCGTGTTGAGATACAAGATTATAAGGAACGCCATGGCCGCCTATTCCCATCTGAGCAATGCATAAATGCTATTGAGACATTGAGGCCAGGTAACCCTCATCAAATTATTATTTATTGTCTTTTGATTTTGTTTTAAACTTTTAAGTTGTTACATGTGAAATATTAATTTTTTTTTTTTGTTGTTGTTTCTAGATTTATGGTGGGACGACTTTGGTGATTTTACGCCCAATTTGCAGCACATGGCCTTTAGAATCTTATCTCAACCATGCAGCTCTTCATATTGTGAGTGCAATTGGAGTATGTTTGAGCACATACACTCCAAGAAGCACAACAGAATTACACAAGAAAAGTTAAATGATATTGTGTTTGTACATTACAACCTTCGTCTCCACCAAAAAACTTTTGAAAAAACAAATACTGAGCCCATTAACCTAAGTGAGATTGATCCATCATTTGAATGGATCACAGATGCAGCACAGGAGCAGCATGAACAGCAAGTGCCTCTATTCACCATGGAAGATTTACAAAACTATGAGAATCTAGCAGAGGAGATAGCTGCAAGAGACCAACAAGAGGTATTAGCACATGAAACAGTGCCAACAACTACAAGCGCACATCAACAAAGAGAGACTAGGGTTTATGCTAGGAAGGACAAAGGGCAAAGGAATTGCAAGACATTAATGTGTGGGCCTATTGAGGCATTTTGACACATTTTGTAATTTGTACTTTTTCATATTATAAGCAATACGATGTGTTTTGTCACTTTCATGTGTACTTAAAGCTTGAGCCTTGTATGATGTCTTGACATGAATTGTTGCTTTTATTGCAATAATTGATTTGCATAATGTTAATTCATTGTAATATGCATGAAAAAAAACTTTATTTCAATCAAAATTTTTGTTTTCTTCGGGTTTTTTTTGCTGATTCTTTTACCGATTTTTTGCTGATTCCCGATTTTAAAAAAAGTGAATTCTTTGCCGATTCCGATTTTCTCAACTATGATGAATAGGGCAAAAGAGGCCATCCAAAATTATTATGGGGGAGATAGGCCCAAATTTGATCCCATTTGGTATACATCAAACAAAGTAGTACTTGAACCCCAAATTTTTTTCTAATGTTACATTTGACACCTATAGTGAAGTCATGGATAGCCTCTACAACCTCATAGAGAGGATGATACCTTAGGAGTGCCTCAATGGCCTCTACACCAAGAAGTGCAACAAATTGACCCAAGGGCACCTCAACGGCCTCTACACCAAGAAGTGCAACAAATCGACCTAGAAACACATCAATGGCCTCAACTTTGTGCCATACAATGTTTGGCTTTGCATCCTCAAATTGGATGAGATGGATCCAATTTCAGATTAGAATTCCGAAGATGTGAAGCCTATGTTACTGAAAAGGAGATTGAGTTGGAGAGGGAAGCAATGGGAGCCGAAGCAGTAAAGTGTACCTAAAGAACCACCAATTCAAGTCCAAGCATCTAGTTCAAGGTTGAGGAAGGGAAAGCAAAAAGCAATTTAAAACTGCTTGAGTATGTTGTATTTTTGTTATTTTTTAATGATGATTTAACTATCATGAATTGTAATTGTACTCTTTTTATGAAAATTTAATAGAAAATCAACTTTGTAGCTCTCTAATTTTACATGTGTGTGCGTGCGCGCGTGTGCACACATACATACTTCAATTCTTTTTTGTTGAGTTTTCTTGACCCTGTCAAGTAATTGTTGCATCTGAGTTTTTCAACTATGATGTGAAGTACCATGAAAATAATCATCAGTCCAGTAAGCTTCTATGTTTGTAGTCCAAAAGTTGCACAGTTGAACTTTACATGACTAAAGAAAAGTACATCTCCCAAAGGATATAATAAGTATAGCTCATAAAATAGAGCCAATGAAGTTGGAGTATAACACAAATACAATCAGAAAATATAGCAAATTTAGTTAAAAATATAGCAAGTGTAACTGGAGAACATAGCAACTACTGCTGGGAAGATAAAGCAAAAAAGAAAGGGAATAAAGCAAGAATTAATTAAATCACTTATCTACAAGTATGAAAGACTTTATCAATAAGAAGACCTTCACTCAATTAAAAATTGTAATTCACAGGAGAAGACAGAAGATTGGTTATCTTCTCAAATTAGGAGTGGCTCACCAATGAGATTGGGCTGTTCTGTTTATTGGTTGTAAGCAGAATAGATTTCCATTTCATGTTTATTTAAATTTTATGTCCAGGTCTACTCCGCTATATATTTCAGATTTCTTACTTCAAATTATATAAGAAAAATTCAGTTCCAAATTTTTACTGATTTTATTCCAGATATCAGAATTGAATTTCTTTTTCTTCTTTTATCAGTTTAAGTGAATTTCAAGTTCAAATGTGTTTAGGTTTTGTCGTCGTCTCCAATTGTCCCCACTCGGGACAATCGTGCCTCGCGTTGGAGCGACATAGCAAGCCGCAGCCGAGAGCACAAGGTTCGGCTCAATCGAGGGCCTCCAAAAGTTTGTACAAGACCGGGTCCTTGTTAATATGTGACTTTCAATGCACTAGTTGCTCTACAAAGGGAAAGGGGTGCGAGAAAGTAAACAAACTCAACAAAGAAATGAAAAAAGGGGGGTGATGCGCCAAGAGATCCGCTAAGATCTTCCTGCAAAAACAGGCCTGAACGCTATGTGCCAGCGGTGAACACTTCCTCTCCTCGACACAATGAAGCGCAATCAAAACCTACCAGTTATACGCATGCATGAGAAGGCGGGTCCGCAAGAGAGCCAAGCTAGTAAGTGACTCAGTCCGAAAATAGACGCAGGCCTCTCACACACACATACACTTAGCAAACTCTGATATTCAGGCAAAATATCACAAACACATACACATACACAGCAACAGGTCTGCAAGCGAAGGCTGAAAAATATACAAAAGCTCTCATGGATATATATAATGCAAGCAAACTCTTACGAATATTGTGCTAGAGGGGGGGGCTCGAGATTGCCCACAAGCCGCTCAGGAACCACAACTGTTTTTATAGAGATAAATGAAAGGAAAGCCAACAAATGCTTGCAATTACAAACTTGTCGATCCTTTACAGAGCTAATACTACTGTTATTTATAGATTACAAGGGGAGGAATTTCCCTCCAAAACTCATGCAGAGATTTCTTGGTGGTTGTTGTTTCAGATACTAAGTCATGTCTTGTCTGACTTTTTGTCTCTTTAAGATTTTCTGGATTTGAAGATATGAATATCGATCGATCCTAGCCCTTGGATGAACAATTACCGCCTTTATTGCCATCTACCCATTTTTGGGGATTCCCATTTCCTGGGTGCAGAAGATTGCTTTAATTAATGTCCTAGATCTTTGAGTTGGCTTCTACTATGGCTTCATGCTGCCATTGTCCTTTTTCAGAAATACGAGATATATTTTGCGAGGACAATCTTCCTCGAAGAATGTGCACTCTATTGATTTGACTTTGGGGGGCATTGGCGTTATCTTCTTCGGGAGTTTTTCTTCATCTCTCGGGACCGTTTATGCTTCGATCTTCGGGACTTTCTGCCTTTAGTTCCTTCGTTAGACTTTTGCTCTCGCCTTTTATCTGTGACTCAGAAACTTCCAACCTCCAGACATTTTCTTGCTCATGAAGTTTGGCCTCAGAGGATCAGGCTTTTCTAATCAGACCTTTCTTCATGTGCTTGTCTGCGACTCAAACTTCCACTTTCGAAAGGTGTAGTGATCTATCAAAACAAGTTCATAACACCAGTATCAAAGCCACCAATCCTATCAAAATGTCCAATTGGTATGATGAAGAATAATGTAAGAAAGCTGACACACTCTTACTATTGACTAAGAGCATAAGCTATATTACATTTCGAAAATTTGAAGCTTCAAGGTTGTAAATCACTAATTTTCTTAGCTTGGTGACCAAATTTGTTGATATTCCTTGATTTGATTTGTCATGAATGCCCACTCAAACCTGGCAACAAAATTCGTAGAAAACAACGAATAAATTTGTGTTTGTCCTCTTTTTGGAGCAAGTGAAAGAGTCGACAAGTAGAGTAGGAAAAATGAGTGGCCCCACTGGTTGTCCTAGACAAGCCTATTGACTAGTTCAAAAAAACCTCGCTAATGTTACATCTTCCTCTACAAATGTTTTCCTTGAATGATGTTGCTAATAAAAAACCTATTGAGACTGTTGTTTATAGAGTTTAGAGAGTAACCTTGAGAGTGTCACCCCCTCCTCGTCATTACTCACAAGCTACTGTTTCAGTGGGCATTGTAAAGTTAGAAATGTGACGCATTGTGACAGCCAGGTTTTGCAGTGTTAGAAACCCTGTTATAGTCCATGGACAAGCACTGAAAGGCATTCATAGTCCATCCCTCTTTTCCCGTTAAATACAAGTCCAGGCTGCTGTGAAGAGCAGATATTATTTGAGTCAAGCTATGCATTAGTACTGAAGGACCAAGGTGAACATTAACTTTAGGATTTATTTAAACATTTTTTATAAATAGTTATTCTTTTAAGTTTTAGGCTTTTAGTCCTTATGAAGGCCAACAAGTATTGGGGAGGGCCTAAGATTTTCCTTTTTCTAAATAATAATTTCTGCAGTTTTAAAAATGATTATTAGTATATATTTTTTAAGCCATTAGGACCTTACTACACTCAAGTGCCTAAGGCCCTAAAAAGTGTCAATTTTTTATCAATTAATAAACTTTTGTAAATTATCAATCAAATGACAGGGCATGGGAGATTTACAAGGGGGTTGACCACCACCTTGCAATCAGTAATGATCATAAAAAGTGTCAATTTTTTATCAATTAATAAACTTTTGTAAATTATCAATCAAATGACAGGGCATGGGAGATTTACAAGGGGGTTGACCACCACCTTGCAATCAGTAATGATCATGAAGGTGGTGTGAAAGGTATTATTTTTTTTTTTTTAAATCTTGAAATAAAAGAAGTCATTCAGAAAGAAAATCTGCGCTCAATGCAATGCAAAGAAAAACAAACAATGAAGAGCCGTAGGACTAAAGAGGAGATCTTTGAATCTCCTTCCATTTGTCTTTCAACATCTTCGCATATCGTCAAAAAATCAAATGGAACAAGAACATTAGAAAACTTCTGGAAACCTCTGGAAAAATAATATGATGTGATGATTGAGATGCTTCATGCATGTGCACTCCCAATCAATCTGTCTAGGAATCCATATTTCATCAATGCCTTTAGTAGGGCCATGTAATTTGATAAGGGGTATGAGTTTCCTAGTTTTGAGTCATAAAGGACCAGTCTTCAAAGATCAAGGGTTAGGGTGACAAATAAGTTGGCTTCAATCAAAGCATCTTGGGCTCATCAGCAATAGTTGGTCAGAGACAAGGCTCATAAGCCCTGAATTAATGTATTGGTTTCATGTACTCAAGGTGTGATGTTCATGAAAGTTACTGACAGGATGAATGTCACAAAGATGGCAGAGTGCATTTTCATACTTTTCGCTGAAGTAATATTGAAGTTAAAGAAGAAAATGTGATTCAATTTGTGACAGAAAATGCTACAAATTATGTGGGTGCTGGAAGGCTTACATAGAAAGGTTACCAACTTTTTAAAGGACTTTGCTCATTGCATTGGTCTTCTACTCCATGATATAGGGAAGCTTCTGTCCTGTAGTGAGGCAATTTGATGGGCAACAAAATTTTGAATTTTCATCATCAACACTTGAGGCCTTGCAATATAAGATTTACAACATTTCACTTTAAAAGGAATATTGGAAAAAAAATCGCCTCTTTCAAAAGGGTCTAAAGGCAAGTATGTAGAACCAATCATTTTGGGAACTTTATTTTAGGAAAGTTCCACCAAAGCTATGACACTAAATAAACATACTACTGGCATGCTTCAAAAGATTGATAGCGGTAAACATTCTATGGGATTTGATTATGAAGTTATGGACAGTTCCAAGGAAACCATTATGAGGGCACTTGATAATGTTGAAGCTAATTATACAAACCTAGGAACATAACTGATTATAAATGGACAGTGCATAATGCTTTGCATGTTGGTGTATGCTACTTAGACTTTAAACTTTCTGGACTAAAAACAATAGTGACAAGGAAGAGGCAAGTGACAGTTATAAACCGAATGAAAAATTGAATTCAAATCTGGCTATTGGAAAAAAAAAAAAAGGTAAACGCACAACTTAGGACATACAGATTAGAAGGGATACTTGGAAAAGCAAGTACTCTTCCAGCAGCATGATGGGATTTCTTTGGAGCAAAGGCGTCTGAGTTACGATGTTTTGCAATTCAAGTTTAAGTCAATGTCCAAATACATTCTCTTGTAAAAGATATTGGATCACCTTTGAATACTTTCACTCCAAAAAGAGAAAAAAGCTGTTACCTAACCAGTTAGGTGATCTTGTTTATGATCAAAGCAACATGGAAACAAGCAGAGTGGTCACAGGTTCAGAAAATCCAAATTCTCCACAAATTGAACCTATTCCATGTGCCTTGGGGGACCAAGCAGATGAAGACATTGAACCTGAATATGAAATCAATGAGCATATCTATATTACCCCTCCATGTGCTCTTGATGACAAGAAACTCGATGGTGTAACATGTTAGAAAATTAAAAAACAAGCAAGCATAAACAACAACGAAATTTTACGTAGAAACCCTGCAGTGTGCAGGTAAAACCACGGGGCAATAGCAACTTTTCTTCTTTTATTATACTCAGCTGATTTCATACATTTGCACTCTGTCATAATGCAAGGGGCATTCCCCTTTTTATAGAAATACAAAGGAAGATTCCAAAAAAGCCCTGGCACATTCCAGATAAAAGCACTTTATTAAAAAAACTGCTTTTATCAACTGCTTTCTACAACAAAAGTAGCTTTAAAGCAAAAAGCAGCTTTAAAAACAAAAGCAGCTTTAAAAGCAAAAAGCAGCTTTAAAAACAAAAGCAGCTTTAAAAGCAAAAAACAGCTTTAAAGCAAAAGCATTTTTAAAGCTCCACCAAGCACCACTCAGTTGAAGAACATCGGAGATCTGGATATTGACTTCACCTCCTAACATAACAAGTGGCCTGCAAGAAGTGAAGTGAAAGTTGTGTTTTATATCATGTGTTCTACTATTTATGGTGTTGAAACTCTCCCCAAATCTACAAGTATTAGCGAGTCGACAAGCCAAATGACTCGTCCAAGTCATTTTGACCCTGGCCAAGTCTCTTTACACTATGCTTTAGACAATTATATTTTCAGTTTTTTTTTTTTTTTTTTTTGAATAATACTTCTTATGAACATCCGTTGTGGGGATTGAACCTGGGTCACATCACTGATAATGCAAGTGGCGTCCTTGTCGGTAGACCACACTCAAGCGGATATTTTAATGGCATTGTCATAAACATAAGTTTGACTCAAAAAGCTTTGGTTTATAAGAGCTTAACTATTTCATGTCAATTCCACTATCAAAGGTTTTGTATATGATGGTTTTTGATATATTGTGAAAGTTATGTTTAATGTCTTGAACTCCATGCCTAATTTTATTCCAAAATTCAATACATGTTGAATTTCTTTCGAAATTCAATCTCGTCGTACATGATACAAACCAAACCTGGTTACATAGAGCATACGTGAGGTATACAACAAATAATGGGATGTGAAGGGGAGTTGTCTCAAGTGATTCAAGGACTGATTACTTTGCACAGCCATTCTTCCCATGCAAATAAAAAATGTCACAGGGTTCAACCCTCACCTTCACTATCTCCCCACCAAAACATATGAAGGTCAGCCCATAATGCACCTTCTTTTTCACATTGGTACCCTAGACAAGAAACCCGAGACTTCAATGATTATCCCATCAAAAGGTCTCAAAGGCTTATATGGCTAGTGACGTAGACTTTTATGCAGTGTTTATTATCATGATTTCAATGTCCCTGATAAGGACTTGTCGTAGTCTTTGGAAATTCATTGGACTCAAAAGTCCAAACCTTGGGATTTGATGGGTATATATATATATAATAAAAGGCCTAAACTAAAGGAGTCCTATGCCTAAAAACATTAAGTGAGTCATTTTCCTCACTCTCACATTTTTTACTTGAGACAAGTACATCAACTAGCCAAAAGGGTTTGGAGGAAGGCAAAGGGCCAAAAGATGTCAGGGAAAGTCAAATTCTAGCAATCATTAAAAAAGGTGTTAATTTTCAACTTCCCATGTTTAGCATCCAATAGTAATGGATATAAATTAGAAACTCTTAAGAGAAAAAGGCCCAAGCAATTTTCATTTACTTGGACCAATTGCTCAGCAACCCTAGTGAACAAATTTAGCCTAACTGTATCTAACAATCAAATTCCACCAATAAAAGAGAGACACCAATGAAATAAGAAAGATAAAGCAAATGCAAACAGCATTTTTGTGTAGATGTCTATGATGTCCTCCAACTTGATGTCCTTGGCTTGCTTGTTCTGGGTTCTTTGTAGGGTACATCATAGAATTGTCAAATGAAATCTCATTTGACTTTCCATTCCAACCTTTCTCATTTCTAAACTAGCACCCCATCCATAAGAAGATTGATATAGTTATTTAAAACCCCTAGACTCTAAAATTCTTATTAATTGATGGCTATTGCTAAGGTTAGAAGCTTGCAATAGTCCTTCCATGGACTCTTTATCAATGTCCAAAAGGGGCATCTCTAAAAAAATTAGCAATCCTTGCCTATCCCAAACATTTAACCTTGAGCATATAGTAATTGACAGAAAACTATGTCCTAAGGTGAAAGCAATCGTTACTTATAAACTAGTTATATGGGATTGAAACAATCTCCACTTATATTACACCATGACCGCAATAACAAGGTATTTCAACCAACCATATAATGGTATTACAATTAACAATTATGCATATATCGCCTAGCAAGATTTGAAAATGGGTCTCCACATTGCAAGTCCACATTTTTAACCACTTAAGCTCATACCATTTGATTAAAACGTTAAGGTTTGCCCATGGAATAGGAACCTTGGTTTTGGAGTGAAAATAAATACTCCCCACCAATTTCTCAAGCTCCATAGGCACAAATGCATTTTATGTTACTCCATAAACGATGTATACAATAGGATTAAATGTAAAATCTTGCAAGCCCCTGTTTACATTTCTATGAGTTTCTTAAGGTCAAGTAGAAAAGTGAAAGACTTCATTCCCTCGTCTTGTGTGGTCTCTACGCATGTATATGGTTGGTTTGCAATTCAATTATGTTAATTCGTTGCCAAAAATAAAACAATTGCATTTATTTTTATCATTTCCTAAAGACTCAACTATATTTTCTTTTTTTTCTAATCTTTTGCCAAATTTTTCCCCGAGTACAAGTCCAAGTAATAAAAAGAATAAATAAATAAAGTTTGTCAATCCTAAGGCGAGTTTGAGTCTCAATACTATGGGTGGTACCATTGGGCAAGACGATATTAAGAAGGGACCACAACTTCGCATGCCAAAAGTCAATGTTCCACATTATGATGGTACATTGGAAATTCTTCCAAAAGCATGGGCATAAAGTGGAAATGTATTTCCAAATACCCCCCACAAATGATGTGGAGAAAATTCAGTTTGCTTCACTTCATCTTGAGGAAGATGCCTATGAACGGTGGCATCATTATGACTTTGACATGCAAGTTCAAGGTATGTCCATGACTCATCAAGCATACTTGTTTGTTGAAAGACTACAAAAGGAACTTAAAGGTCACACAAAAGCTCATGGACCAACAAATTTCGAAATCCATCACAAGCTTATGTGTTAGGAGTATTTCGTCATAGTATAAGGTGTTAAATGAGTGATAAAGGGTTACACCTGTATATGTGGTTATAGGTGGTTATGACAACCAACTCTTTAGAAATGGAATATAAAACACTGCAATACAATTCCATGACCGCTTAGATAAACAAAATATACAATGAGAATAACTTAAAATTACAAATGGATACACTACGCACACATGTATCATGCATAACAACTATCTGCAATACACCATACTCCGACAAACCATCAACAACACACTTTGTACAACATGCACACACACACACACCCTCAGATACAAACATATAGATCAATAATAAATCATCCTGTATTTGGGAAATGTAAGGGGTCTACTTACACCATTCTTGGGAAAAGGGAGGTAGTTGCCAACTTCCTCGTACCTAACCCTAACTACCCTTGCATAACACTTCTATTTATCTAACATTGTGATTACATGACATTTGAATTATATGCACATTCGAATTACACATGCTAATAATCGTTTCGTCAAACACTTAACGTACAAACTACAAAATGACAAAACTTCATTCATTGATTTGCAAACATGTCAATTTGTCCGACTACATCTATCCCCTCCTCGACCACACATGAGCTGAACATCGAAAAGAGAAGCACTAAACACTGTACTAGAATCTCTTGTCATGCTCCTTCTGCTTCCTCTTGTTCCAAACAACTTTTGCAATTGGCTTCACTTTGAATTGTTGCCAGCAACACATTGTTCTATGATTACTCCACTTTTAGTAATTAGCCACATTACGAACATGACAAGCAACACCCATTTGCTTGATCTTTGCTTCCTCGATTGTAATCAAGTTCACCTCCTCAATTGTAATCAGGCTTATCAAGTTTACCTCCTCTACTTCTCAACTAGGGTTGCAACTATTCTTCAGCTCTTCAAACCCTCTACACATACTAGTTTGTCTCGACTCATATTACTTTGACATTCACGTGCGAAGTGCCCCCACAAATGACATTGCCAATATTGCACAATGGGTTTGCCCTCAGTATCATACTCAATTCAACATCTTCTAATTCGCTAGTGGTTGTCATAGACCGCACCACTGATGCCATTCTACTTTGTAACAATCTCCCTTTGTATTGCATATACCTATAGCTACTAGCAACGATTTTGCACTCTTTAAGTCATACTCATCCTCGGAGTCATCACTCTTCTCTTTACAGTAAATTTCCTTCACTGACGTCTCGACCGCAAGACTTGGACGATGCATTACTCTCATTCTCCAAACTCCTCTTGTTTTCAAAATCACCACTTTTGCTGCAAGTGTCACTCTCATCGTCAAAATCATTTTCAACGTCAGAATCGCTTCCATCTTCAAGGTCGCTCTCAACCTCATTAACATAACCCCAACTTTTTAATAACGTCTTTGCATCACTTTCCAAGTCCAAAACCTGCTCACAGGTCTCTTGATGTAGCATTGAGCGAACTACCCTGATCTTATTCCTATACATAGGAATAAGTCCCTCCACAAACCACCTCTTCTTCAATACATTTAACAAATCTTCCTCCAAATGGGTAAACAACCCACTCAACCTCGAGTTATAAGACTGAACATATTCCTTGTCAGCTTATTCCATTCTACAAATTTCAGCAATGACCTAATCATCATTGTGGAACAACTAAAATTCCTTCACAAATGCTTTGTGCAACTCATCCCAAGTCTAGTACTCAACCTATGGCAATTTTATGTACTAGTCCATTGCGATTCCACGAAACTACTTTGTTTGTCGACTACATCCCATTGTTGTCGTTGCATACCTTCCCAAGTGATTTGCTTGTCACAACTCCATGTCACCAAACTCGACCCAACTTCAAACAGGCAATGATGCCAAAATGTAGAAATGGAATACAACACACTACAATACAATTCCATTACCACTTAGATAAACAAAATATACAATGGGAATAACTTACAATTACAAATGGATACACTATGCACACAACATGTATCCTACACAACTATCTACAATACACCATACTCCGACAAACCATTAGCAACACCCTTCACACAACAACATGCACACACACCCTCAAATACAGATAGATCAATGATAGATTATTTTGTATTTAGGAAATGTAAGAGGTCCATTTATACTATTCTTAGGAAAGGGGAGCTATTTGCCAACCTCCGCAACTTCCTCATACCTAACCTTAGCTACCCCGACACAACACTTTTAATTACCTAACATCGTAATTAAATGACAAATGAATTAAATGAACATCCAGATTAAATGATTATCCATATTACATGAACATCTAAATTACACACGCTAATAATCATTTTGTAAAACACATAGTGTACAAACTACAAAATGACAAAACTTCATTCATTAATTATGCAGACATGTCACTTTGTCTGCCTACAAACTCCATCTTGAATGTATAAATGTATCATTTATTAGTTCGTCCAGCACCCTTTGCTCATCCAACAATGGTATTTGAGCAAGATATAAGATTACGAATGACATCACAATGCAATAGGATGCCAATACTTGGATTTCAGGACACCATTTTGATGAACCTGAGGTTGTGCGTCAATTGTTGAAGAAAATGGCATGCAGAAATGAAGAAGTAGAATCTAGCCTAGTGCAACAGACGAAAAATTCAAGGATGTGCAGTGCACTGTCTACTTATTTGCGAGCATCAAGCAACAAATGGAACGTTGCATGGTGAAGACAGTCTATTGTTGCTACGCATTGAAATACTTTTGTTGATACAACAATGTTGTTGATTTGCAAGAGAGAAAATCCTTGTTGTAAAAATTTGCTTATCTAATCATGGCCAATCCAGTACAAAAGGCATGCGTTGATGCAAATAAAATAAGGCGTTTCAAGTTGTAAAATACCTATTTGAGGTTGTGTGGACGGGGGAAAGATTCTTTCAATTGATGTATGTTGTCAAGATTGCTTGTGTGCGTATTGCTTTGTCCAAATGGAGAGAGAATGGCATGTTCTAGTGGAAAGAATCGTCTACACCAACAAACAAGCGTTTTGTGTCAAAGAGAGCCATCTCAAGTTGTGTGTCAAGAAGTCAACAAGTGAAGAGTCATCTAAATGGCAAGAATAGGTCGTCTAGCGTTGATCAAGTCATCTCATACCTAAAACCGTCAAGTAGAGATAGGCCAACAAGTAATGATCGTCTAACAAATTTTAAAACAATGAACATGTGTGAGCCATCTACTGAATTGTCTAGTGGAGGTAGCAACATCAAGAAGAGTATGGGTTGTCTAGAGTCTAGACCCTACCTGTCATGCAAATTGCTAGTCATCTATTAATAGGGGCAAGGTTGTCTAGTTAAGTGGTGTGATAGGGTCATTACGTGAGAAGGACGATTAGTCAAGGTCATCTGGTGAAGGAAAATGTATATTGTCAAGTCGTCTAGAAGTGAAAGGGTCGTTTAATTTATCAAAGGTGTCATATAGAAGATGTAGTAGAGCCATTGAGGGCCATCTAGAAGAGATTCTGCCATTTAGTGATTGTCATCTTGCATGCATGAACATTAAAGTGAAATTGAGACGTGAAATGTTCTTGAAGGGAGAAATTTTGCCTCAAGTATGAGTTGTTGCCCATGAGGGGTTGTCTAGTCACCTATCCCAACAAAGGAGACTGTCCAACAAAATTTTAAACAGTTGTCCATGTGATTGTTCGCGTCATCTAGCAAAATGAACTCACTCGTCTGAGACCAAGGCAAAGCAAGGAGAGTGAAGAAAAGCATCCATCAAGTTCAATATGTTCTTGTAATTGCCCAAGACTCATTCAAATATTACCATTTGCTACATATAATACGCTTGAACATTTTGCACCATCACCATTTATTGAAGGAGAAATGAAGCATTCCTGACAAGGGTCCATAAGGAAGGTTGTTACAAAGATATGGGAGGATATTAATGGCCAACATAGGTGACTATTATGGGTGCTTTTTCGCAAAAGCACGTCATGGACCTCAGCCATGAAATTGGACTACCTCTTCAACAACTAGTCAACTCAAGAAAAGGTGTGTGAAGGGGCTCGTGTAGGAGTCAAAGGTCTAGATTTTGAAGTTGGGGTGCAATAGGCTAGTTAAGATAATAACAAGCCCAATAGCCCACAAGATGGTGCAAAGCTCGTTGAGGAGGGGCATCCACATTGTAAGGATAACACCGACGCTTGCAAACTTGGCACTCCAGTGGGAAGCATACTTGGATGAAACAACACGTTGAAGAAATTCTTGAATATTGCTATTAAACCCTAAAATCTAATGTGTTGAATAACATGTGATGAATAATGATAGCAGGCCGTTACTAACCAATAATTGGGATTGGACATATTGTCAAAGGTGTTATGTGTCAACCAAGGTCAGCTTGCTTATGTCATCGTGTCATCAAGATGGTTATTTGGCGTATGTGGGGAAAGTGTTTTAACTAAATCCATTCTCCCACATGCATTGTGGGTATATTCACATTTGTCCTCCAAATGTTTAAAGTTACGAGGCACATGGAATACATCACATGTGTTTGGAATTATATGGTCTTTGTGTTGCCAAGTCATTGAAGTAACCTAGTGTGGAGCATGTTGACTTTTGGAGAATGGTGAGGTGTTCATGAGTATGAGAATGATTTTGCTTGAGAGAGAGCATTTCAAAAAATACACATTGCCTTATTTCACATTCATCACATTAGGGACAAAATTAAACATTTATATAGCATTTTTCCCAAATTGAATACTGATTGGGACACTTACATAAATATAAATTATTTTGCATTAATTGTTTTGCATAAACTTCTTATTAAGCTTATGTATAGTAATCGGTTTAAACCTAACATATCCAATATAATTTTGTTCCTATTGCATAAACTTTTTATTAAGCTTATGTATAGTCATCGGGAAAAAAATTATTGTATTTGCATTCCTATATATAAATTGGAGAGTAGAATATTTTGTTGTGCTTCTATCCCTTTGCTTCGTCTCTTTGTTTTCCTTTCTACTACTTTGCTTCGTCTCTTTGTTTTCCTATAAACTAGGGTTTTTTTCCATTTTTTTCTCTTTTCAAGCTTGTAGGCTATGCACTAATTTTATTTGTTTGTTTTTTAAAGCATGTAGGTTGGGGCATCTGATTAATGAATTATTTTTTAATTTTCCCTCTATTAATTATTTTTTATTTTTCCCTCCTATTAGGAAATATAGATAGATTCTTCAGGTGATCCTCCTTCAAGTGGAACCCAACACACTCTTTTATCTGCAACTCCAAGTCCAAACCTAGGAAAAGACCCAATGTGGAAGCATCAGGTTAAGGGAAACTGGTTGAATCAAGTGTTTTGTAAACACAGCGGCAAGGACATGCGGGGAGGCATCCATGGCCTCAAATTTCATATGCTTGGGCAACCGAGGCATGATGTGTGCCCCTTCCCTAGAGCAGATGATATGATTGGAAGTGAGGTGAAGGCTTGGTTGTGCGGCAAAGAAGCCAATGAGCACAAGGACAAGAGTTGTTGTGGGACATGGAGTAGGGTCATGGGGCCCTTTTTATGGGGATGAGGCTAAACAACAGGATATCGATGCCGCAGTTGAGGAATCTGTCCTTAGCCCTCGCATTGGGCAAGGTAGTGCTATTGGGAGTGGGAGAAGTGCAAGACAAGGCTCCAACATAAGACAAACCACAATTCATAATACCGCATGGGAGAGGCACAAGGCGAAGGATGTCAAGTTCAAATTTATATTTTAAAATCTTATTTTAAACTCGAGTATTTTTTTTCCTAAATTTTCATATTTACTGTTTAATTACAGGTGACAAAACCCTTGCTAAGGGTTCTTTGCCTTGTAGATGGTGAAAAATTGGCCATGGGTTATCTATTTGAGGCAATGGATAGAGCCAAAGAGGCCATTGAGCATTATTACAATGGCAACCAGCACAATTTTGAACCAATTTGGCACATTATTCAGAGGATATGGACAAGGCAACTCCATCAACCAATTCATACCCCGGGGTGCTTCTTGAACCCCAAATTCTTTTACACTAGTAGCCTTACAGGTGATGAAGAGGTCCAAGCAGGGTTCTATACTTGCACAGAGAGGATGACAAATAACCCTAACAATCATTCTTTTCCCAAAATGCCAAAATGGGGCTCCAAGGGATTCAATCCTAAGACCCGAACTCTCCAAGACAATTGTGCTAGCCAATGCAGTAACACGTTTGATGAGATGCTTGTTGTGTTTCTACATACACAAAGAGTGTTGGAAGTCAACAATCACGCATTTTGCAAAAAACTTGGATCAAACCCAAGTTGCACAGTATACTAATGACCCTACATGCTTCGCATAACCAACTGGCCAGGCAACCTTTTGGTGAATGAACCATCAACATCCTCATAGATAATGTCATTTGGTCCGTCTACCAAATCTACGTAAAAGAGAAGGCGCTGTGGTTCAAAATTCGAACCTCCTTCCCCCCACGCCCAACAGATGCCCCATCTAACCAGTGCACCATACGTTTGCCATGAAACTAAACACAAATTTCTCGCAAATAGACTGTACCTCATGGTCTGAAACAACCAAAGAATGTGATGCAAACTCGAACATGCAATCCTCGACGGTGATCGCTTCGATTCCCTTCAACTAGTCGTTGCAATACCTCCAACATGTTGCTCATGACAAGTAAGACATCTTCAAAAAATGCTCTTTATAGCACTAGAAATGAGATTACTCACCAGCTAAGCGCACGCGGATTAAAGCCGCGCAAATTCAAATTTGAAATGCACTCTCCATTACTTCCTCTAGCTATGTTGTCATAGCGCTTCTGATGAGAAAGGAGACCGCCACAACAAAACAAACTTGAATCTTCAATCAAAGGATCAAAACACTGAAAAAAGAAGTGGAGTCTTCAAAAAAATCCCAAGAATTTCAGTAATTTGAATGAGAAAAAATGGAAATACATCTTCTTTCCGCTTCTTACACTGACAACGTTTATGAAACTTGGAGTAAATCACCCTAAAAATCGGAGGCTCTGAAAGACGTTTATGTGTGACCAAGTGAGGCATCTCCATACCCACTCTAATACCATGTTGGAATTCACATCTATTTCCAAAAACAAATAGAAGCAATCCATCCACTTAAATCTTATACAAAAAGCCAAAAAAGGAAGAAAGAGAGAAAGATATAGGTGGCACCAGTAGGCACCATAAATAATCACTCTTTTACCGTAGACAAGAATCATAACACTTCAATGATGAAATGAGGAATGGAGGGGGCTATTTATACCAATACCAAAACCTTGAATACATAAATGAACTTAACCTTAAGCCAACATAACAAGAAAGACTTTAAGGTTAATTACAAGTTTATGAGCCAAGTTTAACCATAACAAGGTTAACAACGGCCCATAGGGCTTACATAATAAAATATTACAATCAATCCAATACATTGTACAATAAGTGCCCTTAGGCCTATCCAATATTACACCATACAATGTCGGCCTTGGCCATGAATCAGCTCACACTTTCAACAACAATGTGTGCTTGCACCTTCTACTCGTATAGGTATAACTTAATCAAGAGTTTATCGAAAGCAATTTTTATTAAGATCAAATGGCATGAGTCAAATGGGTAAAAATGGGGGCTCTTAATGGAAAGACCTAGGTTCAAATCTTGCCATGTGAAATGTGACGCATGATAATGTGGTTTCTTATAATATCGTGGCAATATGATAGGAATGTATGTTGGAAAAAGTAACGCTTAATGTGGAAAAGCACATGTTAGAGATGTTATAATATTATTATAATGTGCACTATGCCTTCAGTTTGACACTTGTCTTATTTCCAGTTTGAGTTCTCCAACTGGAGTTATGTGTCTTCTGCATGACACTTGGAGTGGAGATTATGACACTTGTCAAATCTCACTCATAGGCTTGATGCCTATATATTGTAACACATTTTGTCAATACCCTTGTGCCTTTTACTTGGTCCTAACAAGAGAAAATAAGAAAAACAATTCTAGAGTTAGAAGACGATTGAAAAAGTTTAAAATGCATGTTAAAGTAAAAAGAGAAAGTTTAAAGGAAAAGAAAAAAAGAATTTATGGGAATCAACAAAGATTCAAGGAATTCAAAGAGGATTCAAAGAAGTCCAGGGGATTCAGCTGAAGAATTCAAGAGGATTCAGATGCAGGATTCAAGAAGGATTCAGTTAGCTGTAAACTTTGGTTTTATGATCACAAATCAGATCTGCAATATAATATAGCATTATTTGGGGGGTGTGACATCTTTATTCTATGAAATAAATTGTTGATTTCTTGATGAAAATCGGATCTTTATGGGTTGTATATGCATTCTTTCCACACTTATATTAACATCTGGTATCAAAGCCAAGGGTTCTAGTTTGTCAGTTTCTAGCTTGCAGGCTCAAAATTGCTGGTCCGGGCTGCTACTGGTTCTTTGAAGAATAAAAAGGAAGTTTTTGGTGAAAGATTTGATCCAGATATTCCTTAACCAGAATTTCGACAAATCTTGTTGGAGAGTAAATCTCTACATCGATTGAAGAATCTATCATGGCTCTGAATGGTGTTGATGCTAGAAGCCAAAGATGAAGTTAAGAGCTGGTGTTGAAGCTAGGAGGCCTGAGTACTCATGGAGTGGCTTAGGGGGAATGTTGGAGCAATGAATAGAAGCAATCCTACATTTGAATTACAAGTTGGTTCAAGGAGCTAGAAGCTTATTGGTAGAGCAACCTCAATGCATGGAGGTCCTAGATTCGAGTCCTAGCTGGTCCATACTTTTAGCATGGTATGAGAGCCGAAGAAAAACATAGGAGCAGTAAGAGAAGCCCTAGAAGAGAAAGTGCAACAACAGCAGGAGTATCCCCAAAGGAGAAAGGGAAAGTGATGAGAACCGTTGGATGAAGGTTATGTGTGGTAGAAGCAAGGTCCCACACATAAGAGAAGAAATATGAAGGTTTGATGCGAAAACAACAAAGTGAACCTCGTAAGCAGTGATCTACTCTATTACACCTAGCAGTTGCAGCAACTGGTTATCCATGAAGCCCGGGAGGATGAGAAGGTTACCATAAGGACACTTCTGCTTGAGTCATGGGATTAAACCCATGTTGAAAAAGAAAAGAAGTCAGCAATTAAATGAGTGATCAAGCAAGATATTCAAATATGGAAGTTCGATAAATAATCAAACAGGATATTCAAATATATGTAAATGTGTACAGGCAGCTGTGTAGGTGTATGTGCAGCAATTAGTTGAAGAGAGTTTTGTTCAAGAAATAGAAAATTAAAACATTTAGCATTGAGGGGGAGAGTGTTGGAAAAAGTAGTGCTTACTATGGAAAAGCACATATTAGAGAAAATACGAAAAATTAATTCTAAAGTTAGAAGGCAATTGAAGAATAAAGAAGTGCATGTTAAAGTAAAAAAAGAAATTTCAAAGTAAAAAAAAAAAGGGATTCAGGGGAATTCAAGAAGGATTCAAGGAGGATTCAAAGAATTCAAGGGCATTGAACTAAAGAATTCAAGGGGATTCAGTTGCAAGATTCAAGGAGGATTCAGTTAGCTGTAAACTCTATTTTTATGATCACAAATCAAATATGCAATATAATATAGCATAATTGTTGTGTATATCTGGGGCTGTGTCGTCTTTATTCTATGTAATAAATTACCGATTTCTTGATTAAAATCAAATATTTATTGGCTGTATATGCATTCTTTCCACACTTGTATTAACAATGTAATGTAGGTAATGCACGTTTCAATCCCATATCACCAAAACAAAATAAAATAATAATAATAATAAGATCCATTTTACTTTTAATTCAGTATAGGTCGAAATTATGCTTAGCTGTTATAATCGAAATTCTTCGTTAAACTGTCCCCAACAGACCGACACTTTCTACTTCTAAAGAAATAGCTTAATCAGAAGTTTACTGGAAGCAATTCCTATTGAAACAAATTTTAGTTTTAATTCAATAGAGGACAAAATTATGCTCAGCAGTTATAATTGGGATCCTTCATTAAACTGTCCTTGGCAGGCCATCCCTTTGATTGACAAGAAAAATGTAAAGACAACTGTAATCAATTTGGTAGGGTTTGTCAGTGCCACTGCAATAATGGTCAGAAGTTTATTGGAATCAGTTCCTTCAGTTCCTACTGGAACCCCTTTTAAGTTTCATCAACTGCAAAATTGATTGGTTAGCTTTTATAGGTGGAATCCTTCATAAATTGTCCTTGAGAGACTGACCCTTTTTGATTGACAAGAAAGACAGTGACAATTATAATCAAGGTGATAAGCTTGATGCCATTGCAATGGTCAAATCTACTTTGCCAAACAACCTACTACAGTTCATCATAAAAAGATTTTTTAATGCTGTCATAGAAGGCCAAATAGAAGACGGAAACACAAAACAAGAATCTATAAAAAAGCTGATTTGACACTATTTTCTTATGGAATTCTTAACAAAGAAGCCTCTAGCATTTTTTAATGCAATGGCACAAGACATCACCAACACATGCATCTTCCTGCATAAGAAAAATAGTGCAATACACCCGGATACATATGATCCTCAAACTTCCTAGGACAAGAAAAATGCATTTGTAGTTGGCATGTAAATAACAGAAGTACAAAGCCCGCTAGATGTAGTTGGTGGTAAATATAAAAGCAGGCAAGAAGTTCATTGAAGACACTAACCAAGTTGGGACCAATTTGTGTGGAATTTGAAGAGCTTTAAAATGAGTGGTCATATGAAGGAATCCGAGCAATATTGAGGGAGATACGACCCTGTGAAGTCAGCCATCCGAACAAGGGCAGTGACGATTTTTCAAGTCGCGAAAAACGAAATTGCAAATATCTGTCAGCCAAGGTTCGGATGATGGGAGGAGCAATGGAGGGCTAGGGCTTTAGTGAGGCAAGACATTCTGTCTGGGCATAGAATTTTTCAGCTAAGTTTCTTTTTCCCTTCTTTATCTTAGAAATTTTGCATGCAAATTATTATAATTTTTTATCAAATATTATATTCGCTATAGGATATTCTGGTAAATTTTAGTAGATTTTGAGTTTTAGTTTCCTTCCCATGGACCGATTTATAGCTAAATCCTTAGAATCATCTCTAGTAGTAGAGGTTAGTGAGCGCACCACAGAGGATCGATCCTTGTTGCTCAAAGATAGGGCAGTTTTTGGTAAATTTAATGGGTATTGGCCAAGGGCTTCAACCTTGAGAAAATGGATTGATAGGAGTTGGAAGTCTCCAGGAGTGATTCTATCCTTTCTTCCCAAAGGTTTCTTCCTAGCCATTTTTTGTTCTAGGGAAGAAAGAGATAGAATCCTAAAAGGGGGTCCTTGGTTTATGGGAAGAGCAGGACTCTTCCTTACCCGTTGGTATGAAGGCTTTTCACCTGAAAATGTAAATCTATCCCTAGTACCAGTCTGGGTTAGGATGTATGGGTTGCCCATTGAATTTTGGGATATGGATACCTTCAAGGCAATAGGCAACACTCTGGGAGAATTCCTTGAGATTTCAGAAACTACAAAAGATGGATTCTTGGCTATTTATGCTCGGATATTGGTCATGATTGATATAAGTAAAGCTTTACCAGAATCAATCATTCTTAAGTATGGGGATAAGATGTGGACCCAAACCATAGATTATGAAAACATATCTTTTAGATGTAGAAGATGTCATGAGGTGGGGCATATTGAGAGATCATGCCCTAAGAAGAGTCCAACAAGAATCATATGTAGAAAACCGCAAGAGAAACTTACAAATGGATATGGATGAGGATGGTTTTCAACTTCCAAAAAATAGATCTAGACAAATGAAAGCAAATAAACAGTGGAGACCAGTAAGGAAGGATATTGGAAGAAATACCAACTCTTTTGAGGCTTTAGCCTATGAAGAAAAAGTAGATCAAAGCTTAGAGGACATAATACAATAGGTTCAACATATTAACAAGGAACCATCTATTCAATATGATCCTGATTTAGGGATGAACATTCTCGATGAACCTAAGGAATGTGTCTCATCAAATTTTGAAGACTCTCTTGAAGTACCATGCACCATTCAAGAGAAAAAATTGGTAAAGAAAATGCAGTGTTAGATGTTAATACCTCTACCATTAATAAGGAAATACCAAAAAATGAGCAAGACAAGTCAAAAGCTTCTATAGTAGAGCCAAGAGAAGATAAATCTGATGAAAAAGAAAGTTGTGAAAGAATATTGAGGAATAGAATAATAAGACCTACTCCTGATACAGGCAAGGCAAAAAGAGGAAAACCCTCAAATTATCAAGCGAGATCCAAGGAAGCAAGAGCAAACATAGAGAAAGGAACACAAACTAAGTTGGTTGAACTTCTCTTTACCAAACAACAAAATGATATTGGTAATTCGCAGGGAGGCCAATAGCCCCTAATGAGACATGATTATCATCTCATGGAATATAAGGGGTGCTAATGCCCCCTCAAAGCAGAGGTGTATCAAGGACCTCTATTTAAGTAATAAGCCTGATATTCTTTGTATCCAAGAAACTAAAATGACAAAAGAAGTTTCCAAAACTATGAAAGCAGTATGGGCGAGATGTGAATGGGATGCTATGGATTCTGAAGGAGAGAAGGGGAATTCTAACTTGTTGGAATCCTATTAGAACCTCCTATGTAACCATTCATAAAACTAGGCATTGGATAGCCTCTTTAGTCACATGCTACTTTGCAGATATTCATTTCATCCTTATCAATGTCTATGGACCTACAACTCAATCAGGCAGATTAGAAGTTTGGAGTGGGATTGAAGCCTTTATGAGAAGTAAAGACCAAGAAACCCGATTCATGATCATAGGAGATTTTAATGCCATAACCAAGTTGGATGAAAAATTTGGGGAATTAGGAAATTAACCCAAAGTATGAGAGATTTCTCAACTTTTATTCAAAATAATAATCTATGGGAGGTTGAGTTTGAAGAAGACAACTATACATGGACCAACAACAAGAGAGGCCAGAACCTAATAGCAGAAAAATTAGACAGATGCATACTCTCAGATCATTGGCTAGATGAAGGGACTTGTGCTAAAATTAATACCTTGACAAGGATTGGTTCAGATCACTAGCCAATAAGAGTTAAAATGGTGGTAAGTGAATTAAAAAATATCATATTTTAAATATGAGCAGATGTGGGAAGACCATCCTCAATTTGTTGATATGATAGCACAAACATGGAATTCTTCAAGAAATGATGGGTTGTATACACTTCCAAAACAAATTAAATCAATGACATCTAGATTAAAAGAATGGAACAAGAACACTTTTGGAAATATTTTTGAGAAGAAAGAAGAACTAAAAGATAAACTTTCAAAATTCCAAAAAGGTGATCATAATAATCCAAGCTCAGAGGAAAGGGAGTTGCTTAGTGAATATCATAATATTTTGAGTAAGGAAGAGAAATTTTGGAGATTAAAATCAAGATAGACTTGGTTAAAAGGAGATAAAAATACAAAGTTTTTCATAGGATGGCTATAGTACAGAGATCAACATCTAGAATTAGTAGAATTAAATCAGTAGAAGGGGTTTGGATTGAAGACCAGAGTGAAATTAGAAAGGAGGCAAGGTCTTTTTATCAGAATATTCTAGGATCAGAGGAGTTTGAAGTTCTTAATGATAAACTTCTACAAGAAGTACCTTCAATTATAACAGATGAAGACAATAGGAAACTGATGGAGCCTATTACTCTAGAAGAAGTTCATTTAGCTCTTTTCTCTTTTAATAAGGATAAATCCCTAGGTCTAGATGGGCTCTCTACAACATTCTATCAACATAATTGGGATATAGTGAAGGATTCTTTATTGGTGGTAGTGGAATAATCTAGGGTAAAACAATACATACCTTATAAAATAAATGCAACATATCTTACCCTGATTCCAAAAAAGAAGGATGCAAAATTGTTTGATTCATTTAGACCCATAAGCCTATGTAATATGGCATATAAGATTATCTCCAAAGTGATGGTGAATCGGTTAAGACCATTATTAGACAAAATTATTTCAGAAGAGCAAGGAGGATTTGTGAAAGGGAGACAGATTCTAGACGGGATCATAGTAGCTCATGAAGTTATGCATTCAACAACTTCAAGAAAAGAGAAAGCAATGATCTTAAAACTTGATATGAGTAAAGCCTATGATAGGGTTAAATGGGATTTTATTTTTGTAGTATTAGAAAAGTTTAGATTTGGGAAGAAATAGGTTAGATGGATTAAAGCTTGTGTCTCTATAGTTTCATATTCAATGTTGGTCAATGGGTTAGTAACAAAATCATTTAAAGCCAAGAGAGGTCTTAGACAAGGAGATCCTCTATCACCATATTTGTTCATTATTATGGCAGAGGTTTTGGGTAGGAACTTGAAGAAGGCTAACAAATATGGGCTTATAAGTGGACTTAAGGCTAGTAATAACATCGACAACATCACCCATCAACAATTTGTAGATGATACAACCCTTTTTGGGAGGGCAAGGATAAACGAGGCCAGAGCTTTGAATAACTTATTAAAGGAATATGAAAGAGCATCAGGGCAAAAAGTTAATAGGACAAAATCCAAAATTTACTTCCTAAACACCCCAACTAAAATCAAAGCAAGGATATGCAGGTTACTTCAAATGGAGGAGGCAAATTTGCCAACAACTTATCTAGGGATGCCCTTATTTGAGGGGAGAATGAGGATAGAATTATGGAATCCAATTATAAGTAAAGTTCAGAATAAACTACCAGCATGGAAAGGTAGATGGTTATCGTTAGCAGGAAGAGTGCAACTAATTAAATCAGTCTTACAAGCCATTCCAACATATTATATGTCCTTGTATACTATGCCAAAATCGATAGAAAAAAGTTTAATCTATATTATGCGGTCATTTTTGTGGTCAAGATTACATGATAAAAGGAAATTTCCTTTGGTGAAATGGAGCAAGGTGTGTGATGATAAAACTAGGGGAGGTCTCGGTTTAAGAGTTCTTACGGATGCAAACTTAGCTCTTAGGGGAAAAGTAATTTGGAGATTGTACAAAGAGAGTCAAAGACAATGGGCAAGAATTCTTCTAAGTATGTTGAGCCCAATGACCCAAGCTTAATATTTACTGCATTCTCTCTACCAAATGGTTCTGCACTATGGAACGATTTAAAAAATCAATTGATCTAGTGATTAAAGGTTTAAGATGGGTGGTGGGAACTGGAGAAAAATTTCTATTTGGATGGATACTTGGTGTGATAAAAAACCACTCAATCTAGATCCAATTTTGAAACCATGGATGAGATTACTTCAAGACAAATATGGTGATAGGGTTTCAAACATTTTGTACAAGGATCAAGAAGGAAGATACAAATGGAAAGAAGATTTTTTTACAAGTATACAAGACATTGATGCTAGGAGGTAGTTGAGTAGAAAAATAACAACGATATAATGTAAAGCACCAACAAAATAGGAATATCACAAGAATATGGAGAGATATTTGGGATAGCCCAAGCATTCCTAAAGTCAAAATGTTTGTTTGGCTAGTAGGTCATAGAAGAATTTTATCCTAGGATAACCTTATGAAAAGGGGTTTTCATGGCCCCTCACAATGTGTTCTTTGTAAAAAGGAGGAGAGTATAGACCATCTCTTGGGACATGCTCAATAGTCTGGAAACTATGGCAATGGATTCTTAATATGTTTGGTAAATGCATGGTGATGAATGGCAGAATTGAAGAATGGTTAAAGCAATGGCAAAGCACTTTTAAAAGTGAGGCTTTACAGACAATCTGGGATATATCAAAAGATACAATACTTTGGACTGTATGGCTAGAAAGGAATAGAAGAATATTTAAAGGAAAGGAAAGCAATTTAGAGGTAATGAAAAGGAAGATTTGTTTAGCCATAGAGGAGTCTAAACCAACCCTATCAACTCACCCAATCCCTAATCTGGAAGCAGAGAGCCTTGATAGATGGAGTCAAGTCATCAAATGGAATTATGATGTTGGGTACAAGAGAAACAAAAAGAAGGCAAAGAATATAAAGTGGAAACCACCAGATGTGGAGTTGGTCCATGAGGAGGAGGAATAATTAGAAATAATAGAGGAGAGATTTTGTCTCATTACGCTTTCAATAGTGGATTTAAGACAAATAATGAAGTTGAAGCTTGGGCGGCTTTGGAAGGGTTAAAAATATGCAAACAAATGAAATGGAACAGAGTATGGATGGAAGGTGATTCACTCATAGTAATAAATGCAATTTTGAGGAAAGCAAAGGCTCCATGGAACATACAAGAGATAATTGTGGAAATTCAAGACCTTGCTATAGAGTTTGAAGAAATCAGGTTTACACATACGTTAAGGGAAGGAAACAAATGTGCAGATAGGCTAGCCAATAGAGGGGTTTTAATTGAGGATCGTGAAGTTAAATTCTCTTTTCCATGGTTAGAGGAAGTAGTAAGTTTAGCTGAAGCTGACAAGAAAATGTTGACTGCCTGATTCAAATAATGATTAAGATTTACTTTAATGTTTTCCATTGGTAATATTTGCTTTATTTTATAACATTAATGTGCATATAAACTATTTATTATAATTTTTGTGGTTGCACTTGTGCTTCAGGAAGGAAACTAGCAATCCAGATCTGGTAAAGCGGACTATGATAGTGCGATGTTTTGGAAATATTACTCTACTAAGATGCAATGCATAGATAGTAGAGGTGAAGTTTTGGTATTGTGAAGGCTGTTGTAGGAAAATGTCAAGAAGGATGCTGAATTCTGGAATATTTGTATTCACACAGAAAATTGAAAAAGATCCAGAAAATGAAAATCAAGAATTCAGACATTTTATGTAAAATGATGTAGGTTTCTAGCTATAGCAACTCAATTGAGATGAGAATTGAATCTGTTTGTAAACTCTCAAGCTCTAAAGAAGAGAGTTGTGATTTGTCAAGGGTGGGGGACCCGAGTACAACCCCTTGTTCTCAAAAAAAAAAAGAAAAAACCACACTAACCAAGTCAAAGATTTTGGTCCTGAAAAATATAATTAATATTAACCATCATTTATAGGAAATTTACTACGTGAATATTTAACACACCATTGAAAAAGTTATCTGCAATCTTATTTATCAGGTATCCAAAGTATTTCAGGTCCTATTGATGAGAATATTTTACAGGGTTTGATCAATCATCTCATTTAGCTAACGAACACTAGATCCTATCTGAGCTTTACAGTCACCTTGGTGGCTAGATTATGGATGCACCAAAAAGAAAGCATTGAAACTCAAAGGAAGTTTAGATGTGAAATAAATCTTACATCTTGGAAGTGAAATCAAAAGGTGTGAAATTTTCAGTTGAATGGGATATGGATTCGGAATGGGCAGGTAGCATAAATAATACAGACTCGGATTTCAGATATGTGGTCAGTCTTAGCTAATGATGATTTCATAAAGTAGCAAATAGCAGGTGACATACAACAGAATAGCTGAATACGGGGTTGTTAATTATAATGACCATCTAGAGGAATACCAGGAATCATCTATTCGGACTCTTAAAACATCTTTAAATAAGTCACAATGAAATTCTAGCATAATGAATTTTTTATAACAATGGAAAAAAAAATTCACTTCAAAGAACCCACTTGTATCAAAGATCATTTGGTCCTGATGCATTGCATCACTCCGGATCTACTATCCATGCCCATCAGCTCTTTATTTATATCATCGTTGAAACACCAAGGCCAGTGCAGATATTATTCGTTTAAGATTATTTATTGAATAAGTTTTCGAGCGGTTAACTGTACCATACAACGTCCATAAATTAGGTGGAGCTAGTCTTAGTGCCACACTATAACCGATATGTGTTGCCATAATGAGTGTGTTGGATGACCATTAGTTATAAGTAGCTTCAGACTACGGTTTCATATGCGCCTGCTGTCATTCATCCTTGTATTTTCATGCTATATGTCTGTCTGTATATATTCCTTGACGCCTGGTAGAGACGAAGCAAAACGATGGGTTTCGGAAGAGATAGGGGGTATTAAAAGATGTTGCTGAATCACCTCATTCCAAACAAATTCTTAATCAACCGCCATTTTTTCCCTACTCTAACCCTAACATGAAAAAAAAAAGATTGCGTGCGTTTATCAATAAGAACTCCTCTCCTCTGCCATCATCCGGTAGGGAGCTAGCTAAGACCACATTGATAGAGAATATGATATATAAAATCACCTATTCATTCTTCTGCTTGTACTAAAATTTTCAAGAGCCAAATGACGCAACAATTTATGCAGTCCAATGGGATATATTCGAGGTAACTTGATTACTTCTATCAGGGAAAATAATATCGTATCCTTCAATTGAACTGGAAAATTAACATTGGGAAAATAGAAGAAAAAGAAAGGCATACTATACACACCTAAAAAACTTTATGAAGCGGATAAGATTCCCCACTCTGTTTTGTTCCAATTCCTCTTAGTCTTGCGCCGATCGTCACTGTAAAGCCGAAGGCCACCGAGGCTTCTACAGGAGAGCGTGGGCGCGCAAGAGACTCTTTAAAGAATACTAGTCGTGACCATTTTATTCATACGGATAAACAAGGAATGAGTAATGGTTTGGTGACTGTGACTCTAAAGACTGCAGCTAAGCATGACAGAGGGCTTCGGTTGGGGCACGGTCCTCAGAAATTTGATTTATAGGAAATGCGTATAATCTTCCACGGATTCTTCAAGTGCATTCCTTACGCTTCACCGCTTAAAAGTTGCCGACAGTATTATTCCATGAGAGGGATCTTGATGTCTACTTTTAAGAAGGAAAATAATAATTACTAACCATTTTTATTTTAATTCATAATTTTTTATTGTAATATTAAGTAATGGGTTTTGACTAGAAATCCTCTAACCTATTACAACAACTTCACGGGGAGACACACACCCACCCCTCACACACTCACACATTTATCCACGCCACGGTTTGAACCTTGACCTTCCGAAGAAGAGCCAAAGCTCAAACCGTTGCGCTACATTCCAAGTGCAAAAACTTTTATATTAAGGAAAATCATTCCTTAGGCTATCCGACGCAGGCCGTCAAGCTTGAACCTCGGACCTCCTTCCGAGGATTGAGGGAACTTGCCTCCACTCCCGAAGAAGAGCCAAAGCTCAAACCGTTGCGCTACATTCCAGGTGCAAAAACTTTTATATTAAGGAAAATCATTCCTTAGGCTATCCGACGTAGGCCGTCAAACTTGAACCCCGGACCTCCTTCCGAAGATCGAGGGAACTTGCCAATAAGGTACCTAGTGCGGATTTAAAAAAAAAAAAAAAAAAAATTTAAGTAATATTAAGATATAGGGGTTTTGACCAGGAATCCCCCAACCTGTTACAACTCCACCAGGGAGACACACACCCACCCCCTCACACACTCACCCACGCCATGGTTTGAACCTTGGACCTCCCAAAGAAGAGTCAAAGCCCAAACCGTTGCACTACACCCCCCAAGTGCAAAATTTATCTAATATTAAGAAGTGGGGGTTTTGACCAGGAATCCCCCAACTTGTTACAACAACTCTATCAGGGAGTTTTTGTTTGGGTTTTTAATCCAACCGTATATCTTCCTTTGTATCATCGAGGTTCGAAACGTGGACCTCCTGTTCAACAGAGCCAAGCACGCCTTCTCTCACCACTAGCGCTTAAGGTTGAAGGATTCTTGATCAAAACCCTTCTTAATATTAAATAAATTTTTTAAAGAAATAAATATATAGAAGGTTAATTAAAGAAGTTTGAAAGCAATGTAAGAATTCAATTAAAAAGTCTAAGACGTGGGTACAAGTGATGAGAAAACAACTTAAAGACGCACAAGAAGAAGGCCAGAACGAGACATACTTTTTTAGATTTGGACATATGAGACATATTAATGGGTTTAAAAGATTATAGAGAATAAAGACACAAAGAGTTTTTTTTATTTAAGATATATTTTAATGAAAAGAATAAGTGTGAATGGGAAGGTGAGTGAATGGATAAGTATTAATTTTTGTTTTAAATTCTTTGTTTGATACAAAAAATTTGGTTAGTGGTGAAATGAAATGAAAGATTTTAATTACGTCCGCGAGACCCAAACATGGCCTATGGGACCCCCAAATATGGAAACACAATTATTCAAATCATATGACCATTAATATCCTTGAGAAGGTTGTTCCTTCTCCTGCTGATTTGGGTTAGCAACTCCCCAACTTTTTTTATTTTACTGTCTTCAAATAACTCTATCATAGACCCTTTTCCAAGCGTTTCTTTGTATTTGCCACGGATGTCCGAAAAACTCGGGCATTCATAGATGAAATGTTCCTCTGTCTCTATTGCCCCTGTGTTGCATAGAGTACATATCCTTTCTTCCCATTGTTCCTTGGGCGTTGTCCATCTCCCTGTTTCACATCTAAGCCTATGAGAGCTAGTCCTTATCTGAGCAATGAGGATTTTTTCCCTCCACTTGATTTCAGCGCCTATATATGCTTTTTCCTTGTGGTCATACGTTGGGTTAAACTTTGCAATATAGTATTGTCTTTTCTTGCTTGCATTTTTCCACATTCCACTTCTAAACTTTTCGTTCACATAGTTTTTTATGTCTTTATTGAAATTTGGGCATTCATTTATGTTGATTTCCCAACGTTTCATCCATTTCTGATTTTGTTTCATCCATGTGTTCTTCCGCCTATGCAGCTCTTCATCCCTAACTGCCCTAAGCCATCTATTGTTTTTCATGTTTTCTATTTTTTTCAAGTAACATAACAACTTGGTCATAGCAATTGCCTCTAAAGGGAACATTCCAGTTTCAGCTAGAATAATTTCATAAGGGACTGTGGCCTTAATTCTAAGAAAATTTGTAATTAGACGTTTTTGAATCCTTTCTATTTGCCTCCATTTTGTATTTGTCATGCCACTAGCCCACACCTCGCAACCATACAACACAATCGGTGTGACAAGTAGGCCAAATAAGACCTTGGTGGTCTTCCAATCCCACAACTCGACATTCCTACACCGATTTTGAAGTGCATATAGCGCTCTCCAACCACTTAGAGTTCTTTTCATCCTACATGTATTCCAATTGAGCTTGTCATGAAAGTCTATGCCTAGGTATTTGTATTCTACCACTACCTCAAGAGGTTCTCCTGCAAACTAAAATTCGAGATGTTGCTTCTTCTTTTTCTGAAAAATCATGATTTTTGTTTTGCTCGTGTTCACCTGCATCCCAACTTCCTTACAAAAGAGTTCTAGAGCCCGAAGGTGATCTTCTAGATCTTTAGCTATTTCGACCACAAGAATTACATCATCTGCATACATGAGGAGTTTTACCACATATTTGGCTAAGTGCACACCCTCTCCCCCAAATTTGTTTATCCATTCTTCTAACTTGTCAATGTACAACCCAAATAATGTCGAAGATAGAGGGCAACCTTGTTTGATGCCTATGTCACTCCTAAAACATTCAGATAACCCTTCCTGTGTTCTGATTCTAGCCTTTACATGCTCATATAATCTGTGAACTGCTGCCCTGTAGTGAATTGGAACCTCTAGCTCTTCCATTCTGCTCCATAATTTTTTCCTTGGCACTATGTCAAATGCCTTTTTGAAGTCTACAAAACAACAAAAAGCCTCCTCTTTTTTGTCCCATATTTTTTCCACTATGTGTCTAAGCGTGATACAATGATCAATAGTTGAGTGCTTGGGCCTAAAACCCGCTTGCCCCTTTGCTCTCTTTCCCTTTTCTTCCACCCATATGTTGATCCTACGCTCTATCATACTCCCAAACAACTTTGCAAAGAGAGGGTTGATCATGATAGTTCGATAGTTTGAGGGATTATTTACATCTCCACTTTTAAACAAAGGAATGGTCAAGCTAGTTGTCCATTCTGTAGGGAAGCCATTTTGTATGACCTCATTGAAAATCTCTTTGATCTACGGTGCAAGAATATCTACCCCCCATTTTATATGCTCTGCCTGAAGATTGTCTATGTCACGGGCTTTACCAGTTGCTAACTTTTTTATCCCTTGAATAATGTCTTCATTTGTGAAAAGTTCTTTCTTGACAATGATAGTAGGGGGTGTCTCCTGCTGGTTACTACGCTCATACAATTGTTTTGAATACTCCAACCACTGACTAGTTGTTATGTTATTTTCAGTTTGCATCTTTTTCACGCTTAGTTCCTTCCAAAATTTCTTTGGTTCATGCTTCCCTAAGTAAATCAGTTCTTTCCTCCTTGTTCTAGTGTATTCTTCTTTTTTTGCCCTTACCAGTTTCTCATATGCTTTTTTGTTTGCTCTTGTTTTACCCGTTGGTTCCTTTAGTAATCTTCGTGCTTCCTTGCAATCTTCATCGAACCATGGGTTGGTTGGGAAGCTATTTCTTTCTTTCTTTCTAGGTTTAGCTCTCTTGCATTTGTTTAGAGCTTCTTGGATAACGTGCATTAACCATTCACTTTTATTGTAATCTCTGTTACTGTGAGGTAGTCCCTTTCTTTCCCTTTCCTGTAACTTGTTATTCAATGTTGCCCTAAAACTTTGTCGATTTTCTTCTGTTAAGAGAATGTTTCCCTTGTGAGGAAGTTTGTTTTGATTGCCTTGCATGTGTTTTTCCCTTGGTTTGTCTCCTTGCATTTGAAGTTTCATAACAATTGGGTTGTGATCTGACTTAAGTTCCACTAGGGAATCTTCCACTTCTAGCTCCTCTATTTTTGGTATGCAATTTTGTGAGCATATTACATAGTCTATTACACTTTGTCCCTTATATGTTTTGCATGTATACTTTCCTGAATTTTTCCAACTTTTCATCCCATTGCAAATAACCAAGTTGTGTATGCTGCAAAGGCCTAACAACTCTTCTCCATATTGCGTGATAGCCCCATGCTCATCTTCTGAAGTCCTGGTCCACTGCTGATTTTCCTCTTCTGGCATCCAAAGAGGATTAATCTCAATATCTTTGTTACCTACTAGAATGTTAGCTTGCTTATTTGTTGTCCTTGCATTGAAGTCTCCAATTAATATAATCTCCCCCAACTTATTGTATGTCAAAATATCTCTTTTTAGGGAGGAGTATGGGTCTTCTCTGTTAAGGTCATGTTTCTTATAGAATTTAGAATTCTTGGGAGCAAAATAACATGTTGCTATGCTAATAACTGACTTATTTTCTAGGATCTTTATCCAAATGTACTATTTGTTTTCATCTTGTTTTTCAATTTTAATGACCCTATCCCACTCCTCTTTTATTAAAATCATAATACCCCCTGCCCCTTGCCATTTTCTGTTGCTTTATTCCATATTGCTATTTTCTTGTATCCCACAAAGTCTGGAGTCCTACATCCATCGTGCTCATGTGTTTCCGTCAGGATGATTATATCTTTGTCTCTAGCAATGGGCCCTAACCCGGGTCCTCTTCTCCAAGGGTAACCTCTACAGTTCCAACTTACCATCGTAAGATATTCTCGGGCGGGCCATACTCCCTATTTGTTTTGGGTTTGTTTAGATGTGATGTACGCCTTTCCATTTCTTAAATATGCCCATCTCCCTTCATTCCTTGTTGCCCTCACCTTTTCCCATTCCTTATTTCTTTCTTCCTGTTGTAGAAAGGTTAGGTCGTCATCTAAATAGAATTGTGACCCTCTCAACATGCCTCTGTTTCTTAGTAACCTTGTTTTATCCTCATAGCTCATCAATGTGACCCGAATATGCCTATCTTTGCCTCCTTCTCTCAACTTGCCAATTTTGCCTGCTTGTTTGATCTGACCTTTCCATTGTAACCGATCTGACAAGAAGTCCCTGGTTAAACGGTTTGTGTCTTCCCTATCCCCATAATCTTTTAACCCTTTGATGATTATGTTTGATAACTTCTCATGTCTTTCTTTCTCTTCTATTATTTGAATTTTTACTTGCTTCTCTATCAACTCTTTCTGCTGATTGATTGGTTCTTTTACTACTTGAGACCATGACTTTGCCTTTGCTAATTCATTTCGTAGCTCATTTTCTCTTGTTTCTATGTTTTGGAGTGTTTCTCGTACCTCTTTTATTTGTCTTGCATTCATTTTTTCCACCTCTATTGTATCATTGATTGGGGAGTGGATGGCTTGTTTGAGGACATGCCATTCACGTTGACCCATGTTCGCAAGGTTTTGTAGCTTTGACACTTGCTCCTTGAGTTGGTTGTTTTCCTTTTCCAGCCTCTGATTGATGTTTATGACCTCATCTAATTTAGTATCTCTTATTTTCTCCCTCCTTTCCATGCTCTCAAGTTTCTCTTTCATCTTCATTAGCTCTTGCACATAAAGTCTTGGTGCCCACATGAGTGGCGTGGTTGTGGGACTGTAAATTTCTTCCCTATCTTGAAACTCATTTTGGTGACCTGCACTTTCCATGCTAAATGTTTTCTTGCTTTCATTTTTTATTTTTTTATCCTTGCTTGTTTTTCCTTTTGTGTTCTTGTGTGTTGTCGCTTTGCCTCCGTCTCTTTTGTCTTCCTTCTTTTGTCCCCTATGTTGGTCTGACTGATCTCCCCGTTCGACGATGGTTAGTGCCTTTGATTGTTCCTTATTCTCCACATGTTTATGTGGAAGAATATTCTTTACTATTATTTTTCGATTAGTCCTCTTCATTGTTGTTGCCCTTGTTCGAGCTTGTCGATGCCTTATTATTCTCCAATACTATTTTGCATTGACATATATAGGTTTTTCCATTCCTTCTTCGGGTGTCTCAGATGGTAGTATTGTTGTATGCCCTATTGCTTGTGGATATGTCAATCCTCGTGTTTCGTTAGCTTCGCTGATTGGAATAGTATGTGAATTCACGGAGACCAACTGTCCTATGGTTTCTACTTGTTCTTGTAATTGTTGTTTCCCTTCTTCCATTATCGAACCACCCCTATACTACTGATCTGTTCTTTCTTGCTCCCTGTCAAACTTTCCTAAAACCTAAATAATTTCAAGCACTAAATCAGAGATGTCGAAACTTACCTCGTTGTCGCTGCCTGGCTTCAAACCCTCTACAATCACTGCCGCCTGACTCAGTTGTGGATTAAAAACCCTCTAGAGCCATCGTTGCCTGGCTTCAAACCCTCTACAGCCACCACCGCTTGACTCAACTATGGATTAAAAAACCTCCAGAGCCACCACTACTTTGATTCAAACCCTCTACAGCCATCATCGCCTGACTCAGTTGTGGATTAAAAAACCCTCCAAAACCACCGTTCCTGGCTTCAAACCCTCTACAGCCACCACCGCCTGACTCAATTATGGATTAAAAACCCTCCAAAGTTATCGTTGCCTGGCTTCAAACCCTCTCACCGGGTCTTGACTCAGCTGTGGATTAAAAAACCTCCAAAGCCACCGCTGCTTTGATTCAAACCCTCTACAACCGCTATCGCCTGACTCAGCTGTGGATTAAAACCCTTCAGAACCGTTGTTGCCTGGCTTCAAACCCTCTACAGTCACCATCCCTGACTCAACTATGGATTAAAAACCCTCCAAAGCCACTGTTGTCTGGCTTCAAACCCTCTAGAGCCGCCGCTAAGAAGCGGGTGTTTTTTTTTGGTCTTGTTGTTTGTCCCCACACACGAAAAATAAAAGGAAAATACTCCCCTTTGCACTAAATCAGAGATGTCGAAACTTACCTTGCTGCGCTTCAAACCCTCTACAATCACCGCCGCTTGAGAATTCGATCAACTTTCCGCCACTGCCGCTTGAGTTTTTTTGTGTAAAGGTATAGCAAGACCCATTTTCGTTAGTGTTCGTTAACCATTAAAAAAAATTTAGACCCTCGCTCACAACTAGGGAGGGATGGATTTTTTGTATATCTACAAGAGGAAGTGGTTTTAGATTTTAGGATAAACTTAAAAAGTAAAGGATTTATGTGAAAAAAATCAGGTAATATGGTAGGATAGTTATTTTTGAAAGTCCTTATTAGAAGTAAAGATATCCTAGTTGTAATTAAGGATGCTTTAATTGGAAGTATGGATGTCCTATTTAGTGATAAGATGAAGAGTGAATCTATGGCAAACCTTATCTAGGTAGCAAATACTACACCATAAGTAATTATTAAGGATAAAATGATCGAGCTTGATATAATGGTTCTTTAAACCAATGAGTTAACATGTAAGTTCTATGGATATTGATCATGTTTTTCCAAGATTCAAAATTGGATCAAGTAGAAGTGGGAATTGATTCAAATTACTCTATGACTTTTTTCTAAGAGGATTTTTTCTTATTATCTTCTCTAGTTCAAAAAATGCATTATATTTAAGACCATGGAGTGATAATTTTTCTGTGGAGACAAAGACTATTAAAAAATTTTCAATGTGGATTAGGTTTTTTGGAATTTCTCATCAACTCATTGATAAGGAGGTTTTGAAGAATATTGGCAATGCTTTAGGGGAGTTCATCTAGGAGGGACCAACTACTAAGGAGATAAGGTTTGTTGTATACACTCGAATATGTGTTGTCATGGATATTTCAGAACCTTTACCGTAATTCATTAAAATTAAACTTGAATCAAGAGAATGAGATTAACAAGTGGATTACAAAAAATATTGCATTCTAATGTCATAAATGTTATGTGATTGAACACATGGAAAGAGATTGTAAAGTGAAAATGATGGAGAAAGAGATAGAAATTTGTGGATATGAGATAAGCTTCAATATTGAACAAAGAGATCATATCATAGTAGAAGTTGGGTCAAATCAAGGATTTTTCACTCCTAAGAAAGTGGAAAGAAAAACCCCTCATCATCATCAAAGGACAAAGGCCATTATAATTCACTAATCAACCATTAGAAGAAAAATAACACAAGGTATGAGGAAGTACAATGTGCAAATTCAAATACAAAAGGAGTTAAAGATGTTAAGGAAATTGGGGAGGCAAATTTTAAAGTGAATGAGGTGAAGGAGGTCAAGGTTAATACAGGTAAATCATCTTATTTTTTCTCAATTAGCATAAAATCATCTTGCTGCAATAAAAATGGAAGTAGTTTAGAGTGTACTCTATGCACTTTAGGGTTTTAAGAGCAACATAATAAAGAAATGCATATAGAGAATATCCATGGAAATTTAGAGTTTCCTAGTAGCATAAGAAAGTAATTGTTATCAATAATTATCCGTGTACTTTAAGGTTTCTAGGGAAATATTAAGAAGAAAGTGTTTATGAGGCTATTCCTTATATTTCAAATTCTTTAGGACAACATAAATTTTTAGAAAATAATTCTCATTATGAACAATATAGAAAAATAGAAGAGATTGATGAAGATGAAATTGTTGGTGGAAATGGGAAAAGGAGAGGAAGGTCATCAAAGCATGAACAAAGAGAAAAAAAAACTCAAAGGGATATAAATCTGGGAAGCCAATTAAAAATATCACAACTTTTAACAAGAAGTGCAACTAAGCCCACTAATTAAAATAAAAAGTGGTGATAAAAATGATATCATGGAATATTTACGAGTATGAATAAGACCCCAAAAAAAAGACTTATTAAGAAATTAAGAGGTTATAGTCCTAAGTTAATTTTAATACAAGAAACAAAATTAAGCAGTGAGGAATGTAAAGATTCTTTTAAAAATATCTGGAAGATGGGTGATTATCTGGAAAATTCTTCTATAGGAGCTTTAGGCAACATTGCAACAATGTGGGACAAATGCAAATGGGATGGACAATTATCATAAGCAAAAAGTAATTGGGTTGTTGGACTATTTTGCAAGAAAGAGGAAAACATCAAATTTGAGGTTATAAATGTATATGCTCGGACTATAGTTATCCCTTGTGAAAGATGTTGGAAGGAGCTTAGCATATTTTTGTCAAACATAATGAAGATTCATAATTGTGATCTATCATTCTTAGAGGTGACTTCAACATATTTCTATCTCATTTGGAAAATAAGGGTGGTATTTTGAGATGGTATAAATTAATGCAATATTTTGCTTCATTTGTCAATTCAAATGACCTTTAGGATGTTATTCCTTCAAGTTTTCAATATACATGGGATAATAAACACATTGGCAAAACTCATG
Organism: Wollemia nobilis; assembly: GCA_028583015.1. Classification (NCBI taxonomy): domain Eukaryota; kingdom Viridiplantae; phylum Streptophyta; class Pinopsida; order Araucariales; family Araucariaceae; genus Wollemia; species Wollemia nobilis. Next base: position 4,113,668 of record JAQPPZ010016675.1, read on the forward strand.
TAGCAAAAATATTGAATAGATTCATGTTATCAAACACATGGTTGCAACCAAAGTATACAATATCTTTAAATATTTTATTGTAAGTAAGATCAGATCACAAACCTTTTCTTTTGACTTGTTATTTACCCGATAATGGGCATCCAAAGTCATTTTCCTTCTAGTCTATCTCACTCCAAGACCTTGATTTCTTCTAGATGGCTATGTTATGGTGGGATGAAGTAAATTTTGAAGGGTCATCTATGTACAGGTTTGTTCAAAAGATGAAACATATAAAGGAGCAAATAAAGATTTAAAATGCCAAATGTTTTGGTAACATCTTTAAATAAAAGAAGGAAATTTAATCCAAGCTCAAAATTTTACAAGAGATAGTAGAAATAAATGAAATGGACTAGAATTTTTATGTGAAAGAAAAATAATTACTTTATGATTATCACAGTGTATTAAATGCTAGCAATTAAACAATTTTCTCATAGCATATCAAGATTAAATTGTAGACACCCAAAATATGTCAATTTTGTATGCCCTAAATCCATTTTAATCAAACTCCTCAAATTCCTCCAAAATCCTTAATTTCATTTCCTATTTCTTCAAATTTCTCAAATTCCCTAATTTCTCTCTCTAATCCATCTAATATTTCTTCTAATCCTTCTAGGTCTTCTCAATTCTTCTCCAATTCTCTTAAATCTACCAAATCTTCTCTAAATTTTACCCAAAAATCCTAATTTCCTCCAAATTCTTCAAATTCACCTCTAATCCTTTCCAAATTCTTCCCAATTCCCTCCAATCCTATCAAATTCCTCCTAACCTCTTCTTAATTCTCTCTCATCCTCTTTATTCCCCTTTAATTCCTTCTACTTTCCTCTAAAAGTCTCTAATTTCCTCTAATTCTCCTTTTATCTCTCCTAATTTCTTCTAATCCTTCTTAATTTTCCCTAATCCCTTTTAATCTTCTCTAATTCTTCCTAATCCTCTCCTAATTCTTCCCTAATCTTCCATAATCTCTCCTACTTTCCCCCAATTCCCCTTTATTACTCCTAATTCTCCCCTAATCTTCCTTAATTTCTTCTAACCCTTTTTAATTTCCCCTCTAATTTCCCCCTTGCCCTCTTGTTAATTTCTCTAACCCTATTCTAATTCTCCCTAACCTTTGCAATTCTCCCACAATCCCTAAATTTTTATTTATTCCACAGTAATCTCCCCTAATCCTTGCTTAATTCTTCTAATCATTTTAATTCCTCTAATTCTCCTCTCTCCTCTTAAATTCCTATGTCCTCTAAATCCCATTTTTGAATTCCCCTAATCTTGTTTAGGCTTCTCATTTCACTAATAAATCTCATAGTCAGGCCTTAGCCTCTCTAATTATGCCTCAATCCCCTCCCCAAATCCTAGAAAAGTACATAATAAATTCACATCCAATCCCTAGAAATTCTAAACAATTTAAAATTCCTCAAAAATCCTCCATAATCCCTCTTAAGCCTAATTACCCTCTCCCCACTAAGCACCTAATCCCACTTTTAATCCCATTTTAGAAACTTCTAAGCAAAAGCATTTAATTTGTAAAATCCCAAGAAATATGCACATTCAATTGGTTAAATCCCTTCATATATCCAAATAAGCCCTTAATCCGTAGGAAGTCCCATGGAAAATCTGCCTTATTTAATTCTCACATCCTCTTGCCCATATCCTTCCATTTATAGAGGAATTAATATTCATTTAAATCCCCAAGTCAACTTTTCCTCATAAATCCACCTGTACATCCACCCTCCACCTCATATTTTCAAGAATTTAAAATTCCACTTCCCATCACCCAAGGTGCATTTAAAATCAATTTTATATTGTTTTTTCATATCCAAGGACTCCCTCCCCTAGGCATCTTTATGACACTTGGGTGGGTGAGGGATCTCCCCACCCAAGGACATTTATGATGGATGGTGCACAACTCTCCACATGGAATTCTCCAAAAAATTTATGCACCTACCTCTTCCACCTAAGTGCCACCTAAGACCAACTCATTGCTTTGTCATCCCCCTCTCCCTCCTTGAAAATTGTTATAAATACCCCTCCTTCTCCCTTCATTTGTAATGATTTAGGATTTGTATACCGTAATGCTACCAAAATTTTGTCAGACCTAATGTCCCCATTTCCAAGTGCTTAGATTTGTGAGTGTGAGTGTCTACTATTTGAAGAGCTCAAACAATCATCAATCATGGAAGTCCTTGGAGAGTTTTATTAACCCTTGTTTTGTAGTTGTGCATCTTCCTAGTAAATATGCAGCATCAAACTTCTAGAAGAGGCAACAATTCCATCAAGAAGGGCCCACCAAGAGTTTTAGAGCATAATCAACCCTCAATACCCCTATCAACAACCACCTACTGACTACATAGTCACAATCATCATCCCCTTGGTGATTGTATAGTCACAATCGACACTCCTATGATGACTGGGTATTGGTAGTAGACAAAAGCTCAAAACCAATGGAAGAATGGTAATGAAGGTAAATTAAGATATTTTATAAGGTTTTGAGAAGTTTTTAACTGATTTTGTAACCTTTATCTAAGCTTTTGTGAAATTTACAATCTCCTTAGATTTTGGGCCTTACCTTGGAATGCCCCTTTTGCTATCACTAACTACTTTTGTGAGCTATGTGTAGGTGTAGACACCTAAAACATGTCATGTGGAGGGGACTACTCATATGGGCATGCTAATAGACCATATGAATGATCTTGGACAACTCCAAGGTGAAGCAGTGGTTTTAACCACTCAATTTAGGTAGAGTTGGCATACTCAGCCTTAGTCATGGCTGACACCCATGGCTAATAGAGCTAGCTACACCTCAGAGCCATGGCTAGCATCAAAACTATTTTGAATCCTGGGCCGAGCCAAATTTGGTTACAATGGTCTAGGCAATGAGAATTCAAATGGTTTTGGGTGGGGAAGCTTCGAGAGTTTTCCTCCCAACTGATCCAACCTCCTGGATCTTGATCTTGGCTTCCCAAGCAAGCCAATATTAGAGATTAGGAAGGCTATAAGACCCCCTTCAAATTGGGGAGAAGTCTAGAATAATCTTGAGTTGAAATGTAGTGAAGCTCTACCAAAATGGATAGTGAATTGACAACCCCTTGAGGAGAGTCGAAATGCTACCCAATTGTGGAGTGACAAGCATGAATCCATCAATGGAGCTTCCAAAGGACTAAGAAGCATCAATCACAAAATCAAGCCAATCGAACATGAATCTTATCAAATTCAACTACCAATCCATCTTGGGACACAGAGGTGACCCTTGATCATCAATTCCATGGAGGGAATTAGAGATCCAAGCCCTGATTACAAGAGCAAGAATACTTTTACCTCAACCATGGCTATCAACCATGGCTAATAGTGCTAGTTGCACCTCAGACCCATGATGAGGGTTTGATCTTTAATTTCCTTTGTTTTAGTAGTAGATTTCCATTTCTAGTTATGCAATTAGCTTAATCTAGCATAGATTAACATTTTAGCAGACATTTGATCAGTTAATTTAGGATTTAGAGGTAGATTTGCTTCCATTTTCCTTGCAATTATCAATTTAGACTAGTTTCATGCTTTTCAAGTTCTAATGGCTAATTAGGATTCATAATTGTTAGATTTCATGCTTTCTTTACATGCTTTATAGTAATTTGATGATTTCTTGCATATCTTCATAGATTTACATGCTTTCTTGCTTTCTTTATCATCAATTTATGCAATTGTCTCAAAAGCCTCATCAAGAGAGGCCTCCTTTGTCATTAACCCCTTTCATGTTGTTTCTTGAATGCAGGGTTTACAGGACCTAATCATTTTCAAGGCATTCAAGGTAGCATATACCTCCAACCAAAGGAGAAGAAGGCTATCTTTGGCCTTAAGCAGTTCATGTACCTTCTAAAAAGTCTATGGATTACACCACCCCCTCATTTAGAGGGTCTTCAATATTGTATCAATTGTATCAAAAATTGAGTATCCCTAAGAGGGACGTATATGTAATCTGGATTTGACAAATTTTTAATAAAAGGAAACCTTACTTTCTTGTTAAATTCATTGTTGTCTATTCTTTATTGCTTTAATACTCGATTTCAATTGATGCACTAGTTAGGTGTATGCTTTTTAGATCATTACAGATGGTGATCATGATGGAAACCCCACAAATTCTACAAGAACTGATGGATTTTTGAATGTTTTTTATTGTAGGTGTCAACCATGCTTGACAGCCATGATGCATAGTCTCAACCATGCTTGATAGCCATGGCTAGCAGCAGATCAGAAAAATAGATAGATATCAGACTATCTCTCCATCAGATGAGGAATCCAGGTAATCCTGATCCTCTATATTTTTCTATCTTGCTATTTTTACTATTGTAGGTAATTAAATCACCTAGAGAAATAGTAAAGTGAATGAATTTCTATGCAATTTCTATGTTGTCTATCAGCACCTAACCATGGCTAGCTAATATTAGTTGCCTATCAAACATGGCTAAATTCTTGGCCTATGGCTCTATCCCATGGTGAGCACTATTACCTATGGTTCTATCCCACGACTAATAGTCAGAGTCTATTTGTAGAGTTTACCTATTGTGGCCCAATCAGAGGCCTATTAGAGCATTTTAATGTGCATTCTCTAAAAACATAGAATAATTAGATGCATATTTCTGAATATTAAAAATCTTTTATCATTAGGCATATAGGAAAGAGCATTGTATGCTTGGTGTTGCATTTTTACTTTCATGCAAAATTTAAAATGAACACACACACACCAAGCAACACTTAAATACTAGTGAGTTGGAAGTCATATCCAACCACTAGTAGGGTTCAATGATGGTGGTAGTGATTTCCATCCATTGGCCCAACTCCCTCGAACCTTGTACTATTGGCCAATACCAACTCCAAGATCTATCCTAACCATGCAAAATAGCATGCATTCCTCTTCGAAGGGGTGTATCACTATGCATAGGGTGTTGGGTGAGGATCGGTAGGACCTATGCTCCCTACCTAGGTGTGGATTTCATCTCCACATTTTGAGGGGTTTACGTGACCATGAATTTCATTATCGATTGTCGAGCTATGAGCATACAGGTGAAAACCTTAAACTATTTGAGCATTACATCAACAATTTCAAACATGATGAGAGTAGTTTAAGTTTTCAACAAATTTCAAAACACATCAAACTAGTGTAGGGCTCACAAATAAAATTTAAAAGAGATAATCATTCTTGTTTCTTTGTTTGCTTTAAAATCTACATACAAGATAATACACATCATGGTTAGAACATAGAGAGGTCGATCTCAATGTAGAACCAAGGTCAAAGTCGAAGCTCCACCCAATGCACAACACAATGCATCAAACCCTCAATCACAAGATCCTCCCAAATGATATTCGATGAGCATTAGAGGGGATAACTCTATGCATGGGGGTTCTCATCAGAATACCCCACCTAGAGGAGGCAATGTACATGCCTCATGAGATAGATCCGAGTATGGAAGATCCCAACATGGGGCCTTCGAGCATGGGAGCATATATCATGATCATACACCTCATGGATCCACTAGATCCACTGAAGAGTACATCATTGAGGAAGGAACTATAACCAAGTTAGTTCCCATCCATACTCGAGCTAAGGGTGGCTCAAGGCCCTCATTAGTTCAAAATAGACAAGTAGAAAATCTACCCATTCAGGGGTAGGAAGAGAGGGCTACTTCAAAGCATAGGCCCACACAGACTCCAAACAACAATGAACTTGGTAAGTTCACATTTGATATGTCTAAGGTTGGAGTCAATGGTACGCCACCACATGAGTCATGGTGCACTAGACAATTGGATGGTCTGGATAGAGTCCTAGGGTAGCTAGGGTATAAACCCTTGATTGCACACTCTCATTCTATGAGTTCTCATAGTGAGAGCACATGTAGGACCATCAGAGAACTAGGAGAATTCTCTAAGAATTCTCGTAGTATACTTGCCCCATCGACCCATATGGGCATAGAGCACAGACAACACCAGAATATAAATTTCATCTACATAGACAAAGGCAAGAGCATGGCAAACAAGTCTATTGGAGGTCATACCGACAAAGCTGCTCAGATAGAATAAATACACTAGAGACCACATACGACTGATCTTATAGATCGATCATAGAAACTAGTGTTAGAACAATGATAATAGATCTTCCAAGATCAATTGGAAGATATCCATGTAGAGCGTGAGCACCTCAAAAATGAGGATACTCAGAGATAGAGGTTGCTAAGGTAGCATATTTTTGAGCAACGCATGCATGAGCAATGCATCCTTGATCAAAAGGAGTATGTTGAGAGAGAGGATCGATTGGCTCATACCAATTTACCCCCTCATAGTGAATACAGGGAGCACACTCATAGATGAGCTACTTCATAACTCGATTTACACCCTGAGCACATTGAAACTCATACTCACCACATGACCCAAAACATGATGTAACACCAAGCGCTAGAACATCATGGGCGTACATAGTATGAAGAAGTAGTAGGAGATGAACAAGAATAAGAATATCCTAAGATCTCCTTAGTAGATGTGGAGGATGAGCCTAGTCCTCCACCTCGACCGAAGAAGAATTTACCTCCAAAGGCTCCTCAAAGACCTCTTAGAGAAGAGGAAATTCTATCTTCGAAGGCCTATCAAGCCTTGGCAGACAAGGTTCAAGCAATAGAGAAACAAGGGATGACTTATCAAAATCCAACCTTGAACAAAATTCATAATGAGCCTTTATGCCCTTCAGTGCCCATTCTAACGTATCCCGATCACTTCGAGATGCCAAAGCTAGAGAAATTTCAAGGAGAGGAGGATGCTCAAGAACATGTTACGAGATTTATGGATATGTGCTTTCAGATAGAAAGCAATGATGCTCTATTGCTGAGAACCTTCATCACAACCCTTTTAGGCCCTGCCTGAGAGTGGTTCAATCAACTTAAGAGGCACAACATAACCAAATTTGAATAATTGGCTAATGTATTTCTTGAATGCTTCTCCTTCGACATCAAGAAGAAGGTAAACCTATCCGATCTAGCTGCTTTAATGCAACATGATGATGAGCCGATCATGGATTATGGGAAAATATGGAGAAATATAATGGTAAAGTTACCATTTTCTATTCCGACCATAGAACTAACTCGGATGTTTACAAAGAGTTGTGTGAAGCACATCTCATTACTACTATAATTGCAATAGTATCAAACATTTGAGGAGGCCTTGGTGCAAGCCAAGGTAATAGAGGACATCAAGTTACAAGAGGGTAACTTGAAGCTCTAGAACAAGAAGGAATGGAACAAGAAGAACACCCAAAATCAAAATCAATAGGCCAAGCTAACCCATGTCAACCAAGTGGTGTTAAACCTCCAGAAAGGGGATAAGGGGCAACAATAGAATTATCAAGCCCAACCTCCTCCTGCATGATACGATCAATGCAATAATAACAAGAAGGGTAAGAATAAAGAACAATACCCACCTCACCAGTTCACACCTTTTCGAAGTCGATGACATCGATATTCCATCAACTATGTGAGGCCAAGGCCCTCAACTTACCAGAGATCAAATTAATAGACCCTAATCAACCCAAGCCAAAGGGGTATAGGGATGATCTATATTGCACTTTCCATAGGATGAAAGGACATGACATCGAAGGATGTTATAGTTTCAAACATGTAGTGCAAAACATGATTAAAAAAGGTGAGCTAATTGTGGACAACCCTCAAGCTCTAGACAACCAAAATATGGGGATCTTCAAGAACCCCTTACCGAATCATGAGCCATCGAGGAACAATGTTGGTCATGTGAATCAAGTGTGGGTGGAACCGCCAACTCAAGGATTCATCGGCATGGTCAATGTTGTCACAAGACAAGGGAGGTATGAGTGACCAAATCTACCTCCAGCTCCAATTAGAGTTCAAGTTGTACCCCCTCAAAGGCCAACGTAAAATGTTCCAGGCCCACCAACTAGACCGGTGGTGACCATCAAGAGTAGGCTAGTTCAAAGCCTGCAGACAACTCCAATGAAGTTGTCAATCTATGAACTGATTCAATAGTCTCCTAAGCATAGGGAGATGCTCATGGACATCCTAAGGTCTATCGAAGTTTAGTCCTAGGACCCTGAAGCATTTATGAACTTCATGGGACATGTGCAATAGTGCAGTGAACCGGTGATTCAATTTAATGATCATGAGATTAAGATGGTCTCCACTGCTATAGTGGACCCATCGCTACATATAATTGCATGTGTTAATCACACACCATTCAAATAGGTTTTGATTGACATAGGGTCATCAATCAACATTATTACTACCAAGGCATTGACACATCTAAAGTTGCCAAAGTCACATATTGTACCTTCTACTTTCACCTTGAGAGCATTTAACGATGCGCTATGCTCAATGGTAGGTACTATAGTTCTTCCAATTTAGGTTGGACTGAAGACCATCCCTATGATGTGTCATGTGATAGAAGGTACCATGTAGTATAACATCCTCCTAGGGAGACCTTGGATTAGAGAAATGCATTGTATTCCCTCGATTTTACATCAATGTATTAAATATATACATGAGGGACAAGTTCACATGGTTCCTTCTGATGAAGAGCCATTCAAATATGTGAACTTAGCTAATTTACCGAGAGATTTCATTCTCCCCTCAATGCATCTGGATATACGATCGACATCGCCAATCAAACATCCAGAAGGTAAATTAAAAGGAGTGTGTGCAAGACCTTCCACGATAGCACCACAACTATCAGAGCACACAACAACAACTTCAACAAAGCCTACGACATCCAAAATGCTTAGGAATGATAAGAAGCTTAAGGTAGTTATGGGTAAAAAAGAGTCAAAGCAAGCACCCAAGGTAGCAACTATCGAGGTTCCTAGTCCCATGGATGAAGGGGATGCTCAAAATCAAGTCGAGGAGGCACCTCAACCTACCTCACCTACTTCTTCAGTAGGGTCATCTGCACCGCAGGTGACCATACATTTGGTTAATCCTAGATTAGTAGAATATATCATGTAGAATATGACATTCATACCATTTATCAAAACTGCATAGGACATGGGCCAACCTCAAGCCCATCACTTTCCCATGGGAATGGTGGTACCACTAGGGGTGCCACCCAACCAAACAAACTTCATTTATGGAGGGCTTGATCAACTTACAAATCGCATGCCCATAGATGAGGATGATGATGAACCATTCATGGTGAATGTTCATTATTTGTCTAACCCTAAATTCACCTTGTACTATTTCAAATGTTACCATTGGCATGGTTACGATTTAGGCTTATTCGAGCAAGGGCACCGAGTTCCCATCGAACCATAGTATCAGCTACCAACTGATAGGTTTAGGTTAGGCTACCATATAAGAGGATAGGATGAGCTCTTAGCAGCATCTTTAGATCATCTAAACCTCAGTTTGGGGGATGATGTGGATTGGAATCCTTATCACCCTAACCCTTCTCGCATACAAAGGGGTAATAGGTTGGTAACCTACATCTCTATTGAGCCACCTGAGATCTATCATGATAACATCATGGTAGAGGTCAATCCAAGAGATAATCCAAGAGCCAACTTGGACATTGAAAGTCATGAAGCTACCGATGACACTGGTATGTAGATCTAAAATCTAGGTATAGCAATAGACACTAAATCAGAAGTTGCTTTTGAGGAAGTGCAAGTAGAGTCCATTATCAAAAGTGATGGACCAGATTGTGATTCTGGAATAGATGATAATGAGAAATCCTCAAGCAATGAATGATATGAGGATGAGACTGAGTTGGCTTACTTAGGTCCTCTACATTTACATCATCTATTACCCATGGAGATAGTGGGTGAGAATGAGGGAGCCCTCATTGATGATAGTGGCTATGAAGAGTGGGCCTACCTTGGGCCTCATATTGCTAATCACCCAATTCTAGTTGGCCATGGTGAAGGACTCATATACGATAGTGATGATGAGGATGAGACCGAGAGAGCCTATCTTAGGCCTCACTATTTATACCATCATCATGAGCTGGTTGACATCGATGAGATGTATCAAAGAGTCTATCCTAGCCCATGCCTCAGAGGGAGACCACCCAATTTGGATATGATTTATCATATAGTCTTCCCTGATCCATCGACATACATGTAGCTCCTTGAGCCAAGTGATCCCACTTTCTAGTCTATTCATAGACCAGATCCAGAGATCCCCATACCCCTAGAGCCACATCTTGGGTATGGGAATAGCACATATAAAGTAGAATTGCACACACATGGTCCTGGAGATCTAATCCATTCCATCAATATGATCTCCATTGATTTGACCACTCCACTTCACAATCTAGCTGATCCTTCCAAACCATTGTATCTTAATGTAGATGCTATTGATTGGGATCATATTGATTCACCACTAGAGCCTAAATATTTCTTCCCTAATGAAGAAATGTTGCAACCTTTCCATTTTGTGCTAGGCTATGCACATGATGTTTATCACACTAAGGGAAATTCTAATGTAGGACCTTTAAACCTAGCTGATGACATCCACTTGATTCCTACGCCTCACCAGCTTGAGGAGGGATCACATATGTCAGTAGAGGAAACCTTCAATGTGGATATCAGTGATGATCCCACTAATCCTAAGAAGGTTAAGTTTAGAGAGATTCTATCTCCTGATGAGCATGCCAACCTCATCCCTCTACTGAAAGAGAGACCTGATCTCTTTGCTTGGACATACAAGGATATGTCGGGACTAGATCCAAAAATGGTTACTCATAACCTTTCGCTAGATCCCTCTAAAAGGCCTATCAAGTAGAAGCTCAGGAAGATGCATCCAACAATCACTTTAATGGTTAAATATGAGCTATAGAAGTTGTTGGATGTAGAGTTCATTATCTCCATCGACTATCCAGAATGGGTATCAAACATGGTACCTATAGGAAAACCTGATGGAAGGATCCATATCTATACAGATTTTAGAGACCTCAACAAGGCAACACCAAAGGATTCATTCTCATTGCCCAACATAGATGCTCTTGTAGATGCAACTATAGGTCATGAGATGCTCTCCCTTATGGATAGTTTTTCTGGTTACAATCAAATTTAGATTAAAGTTGAAGACCAGCACAAAACCATATTCACAATACCATGGGGAACATTCTATTATAAATTTATGCCATTCAGCCTTAAAAATGTTGGTGCCACATATCAACGAGCCATGACATATATTTTCCATGACTACATGCACAAAATCTTAGAATATTATATCGATGACTTATTGGCAAAGTCATTGCTACATTCAGAGCATGTAGAGGTCCTGAGGAAGGTCTTCGATCACCTGATAGAGCATAATGTTAGGTTGAATCCCAAGAAGTGCGTATTTGGTGTAACTTCAAGAAAGCTCTTGGGATTCATCATTTCAAAATGAGGGATCGAAGTTGACCCAATGAAGGTCAAGGCCATATTAGAAATGCATCCTCCCATAAATATCAAAGAGTTAAGAAGCCTACAGGGCAAAGTAGCATCCATAAAGTGATTTATCACATAATTATCGAATAAATGCTGACCCATGAATCGATTGCTACACAAGGGGGTCCCATTCAATTGGGATGAGGACTGTCAAGCGACCTTCACTAAAATTAAGCAATACCTAGAAATGCCACCAGTGCTAGCTCCACCAAGACCAGATGTGCCTTTCTTGCTATATATATCAACTACTAACTTTGCATTGGGAACTATGTTAGCCCAAAAGAATATGCAAGACAAAGAGCAAGTGATATATTACATCAATCACACCTTGGTGAGTTATGAGCTGGGGTATGCATACATGGAGAAGTTATGTTTAGAAGTGGTATTTGCAATGAAGAATTTGCATCATTACATGCTAAGTCATACGATGTATGTGATATCCAAACAAAATCCTTTGTAGTATATGATGAGCAAGACATATCATAATACACGTACTACAAAGTGGATCATGCTATTGATAGAATTTGATTTGGAATTCATTAGCCAAAATTCCATCAAGGGATAGGTCATAGTTGATCAGCTGGTAGAGGCACCTCTCAAGAATAGTAGGCCTCTCACCATAGAGCTTCTTGATGATGTAATATTTGCATTATCAAAATCTCCTAAACCCGAAGAACCAGATAACAAAGCTGACATGACTTTGTTCTTCGATGGTTCGAAGTGTGAGCAAGGGGGTGGTGCAGGAATTGTCTTCTTCATACCACAAGGTGCTCCAATGCCCTTGTCATTTAAGCTAGACTTTCCTTGTACCAATAACAATGCTGAATATGAAGCCCTAATCTTGGGCCTCCAAACAACTATCACCATGAAGATTAAAAGATTAAACATCTTTGGTGATTCCCTTCTCATAGTCAATCAAGTGAAGGGACTTTTTCAATGTAGGTGTCCTATCCTAAAAGCTTATAAGGATCTTGCTGACACTTATCTAGCCCAGCTAGAGTGGTACGACATCGAGGCAATCCCTCATACATCAAATAGATTCATAGACACTATGGCATATTTGGGATCTTTAATCCCTCAAAATCCATCTACCAATTTTACTACCATTCATGTAAAGATGCTATCGCATGTCATGATGCAACATGAGGCTTTCGATAACAAGGAATCAGTCAACATGATTCATATAGAACCAAACCATGAGTGGTTCTATAAAGCTAGATACTTTCTCAAGAAGGCACCCTAGGGGTCTTTGATCTCGTAAGGTCCTACGGGGAATGGCACCACCATTCACCACAAGGTTGTATCCCAATCTGCATTCATGCACAATGAAATACCAAGGGAACAAGTCATCTTGTCAATCGAGGTAGAAGCTTATCAGGATTGGATGTCACAATTACATGACTTCCTTAAGCTTGGTTTAATCCCTCAGGGATTATCACATGTCGCAAAGTGCACATTCAGATAGAAAGTGACAAAGTATGTCTTTCTAGGAGACATCTTGTATCATCGAAGCTATGATGGAATTCTCCTTCATTGTCTTGAGCCCCAAGAATCAGCTTGGGAAATTTTGCAAGCTCATGATGGTACATGTGGTGGCCATTTTAGTGGCATGGCCATTGTCAAGTGCATCCTTTGAATGGGTTATTATTGGCCCACTATGGAGAAGGATTGCATCATGTATGTCAAGAAATGCATTAAATTTCAGCATCATGCTAATCTTATGCACTTGCCATCATAGGCCTTACAGCCCATCCAAGCGGCTTGGCCATTTTCTCAGTGGGGTTTAGATCTAATCGGTAAGATCTCTCCCCCATCATCAGGTCGACATACATTTATTATAATGGCTACTGAGTATTTTACAAAGTGGGTGGAAGCAATCCCTTTAACAATGACAACTAGAGCATGTATTATGGAGTTTATACTTCACAATATCATTAGTCATTTTGGGATACCATCCAAGATAATCTTGGATAATGGAACATCATTCAAGAACAAAACTATAAGGGCTTTGACATCCAAGTACAATATACAACATAGTTTTGTGACTCCATACTATCCATAGGCAAACGGGCAAGCTGAGGCTTCAAACAAGATAGTGGTAGCCATATTGAAAAATATGGTACAAGAAAACCACAAATATTGGCACATCCAGCTACCCCTTGCATTATGGGCTTACAGGACTAGCATACGGATGCCCACTAGGGCAACCCCATTTTCGCTAGTATATGGCATTGAGGCCATTATGCCCTTAGAGTTGGAAATTCCAATGTTGCGCATCACATTGAAAGAGTTCATCGATGATGACACTGCATGACAAGCTCACCTTGATCAATTGATGCTTCTTGATGAACATCGTATGAATGCCCTTGAGCATCTCCACATTTATCAAGAGCACTTAAAATGAGCTTACAATAATAAATTCCATCTGAGAGACTTTAAAGTTGGTGATCTTGTGCTGAAAGAGAACCAACAGAACTCAAACCTACCATCGCACTTGCGAGATAAATTTATGGCTAACTAGTTAGGTCCATATATCATCTTAGAGCAGATTGGACCTAGAACGTATCACCTGACATCGCTTGAAGGTGTTGAAGAGCCTGAACCTCTCAACATCCTTCATATTAAGGCATTCCATACATAATAATTCAAAAATTCAAAAATATGGAAAATTTCAAAATCCATAAAAATCAAAAAGCAATAAAATCTAAAAATATTGCAAAATATTCAAAAATTCAAAAATATTTACATCATGCATTTTCATTTTGCATCATCTTTCATTTAATTGCATTGCATTTAGGCATTTCCATCCATCACACTTGCATTAGGATAGGTTGTGTTTGCAATCTTACAAATGACACCACATTTGTATTTCAATCATGCATCTATGCATCATCATCATCCATCACCCTTGTGAGTAATTGTGTTTCTCAACACAACCCCTCCTATTGCTATGAAGAATATACTAGGGTTTTTCAGTCATTCAACCATACCTAGTGGTCTTCTCAAATTTAGTAGAAATCTTGCTTTGCTTTTGTAGATGAGGTCTAGTTTTGATAGCACTTAGCATATCAGAATCCCATCACTAATCAAACACATTAACAATCCTAATTAGGGTAAGGAAGGATGAACACTACAAAGTGGTCCGAGTCACCTTAAGCGAAAGGTTTTGTTACTTGCTCATTTGTGAGGTGCAATGGTCTAGAGTAGTGGTCATTGGAAAAAGGACAAGTTCCCCCCTACCCGAAGAAATCCCTTGCTTACAAAAAGGAGCAAAATCCCAAAATCAAATCAAATCCCTTGCTCAAAAAAAATAAAAATATATACAAAATAAATAATGATTTTTATCACTATATATGAGCAAGTATCCCAATAAATTGAAGAAAATAAGGGGGTGAACTTGAATCCCTGGAATGGTCAATACTCAAAAATCATGGAGTGATCCCCAATACAACAATGGGCTGAATGAATCCCGCTTGACATTGGGGTAGGTCTAGCAATTTACAAATGAGCTAGCTTTAGGTGGCTTGTATTGCCTAGTGGTCTAGTCCAACTAAGTCCAAACCTAGGATCGGGTGGACATTTGAGGATCCTCATTACAACAATGGGCTGAATGAATCCTGCATAGCAATGGGGTATTCTTATGTCTCATCTAATATATTCATTTGCACACATAGGGATAATGAATAGCTTGGTCTTTCATAGCAAAAACTTTATCTTTCAGAAGTCTAGTATAGTCATTATACAACTTTTGATAAGTCAACTAGGGTGTTTGAGTCTCATGGAAAACCTCAAAAATTCCCAAATAGCAACAAATCACATCAATCAATCAATTATCAACTTATTTTTATAAGAGTTTATTTGTTAAGGGGTGTTCATAACATAGGTTAGATACCGGATGGATATCAACAATGATATTTAGATGACCACTGACTATGTTGTGCATATCTTTTAACTTACAAAAGCTTATGAATAGAAACAATATCATCATTTCATCTCACATATGGATGTCTAATTGATTAATTCTTATGATAAGATATATCAATTACATTTCATGATTGTTATACATTATGTGGTGTCATCCATTAGATTGTTAACTCATATTGCATTCATTCCTTATGTTTTAAGTGATTAAAGCATACAGGTTCATTTACATTAGATCATCATCATGTAAATAATGCATTACATACATTGCATTCATCATATCATAACATCATAAATTAAATGCATACAAGTAAATCAAATTAAACATGCATTTAACATCTAAAATTGCATCCATATGCATACATCATAGTAGTCCATCTACACATCTAGATCACAATATCTAGTCATACATCCATCATCTAGCTAGTGCATGTCATCCATACATCACATCATATAGCATCAAATAAACATAACATATAAGCATTGCATCCATATGCATATCATAAACATAAAATAAATAAATGTACACATATAATGAGTCATAAATCAATGTCATATCATATATATTTTTTGTGTGTCTCAAAAAGTACATAGGTGTGTCCAAAATGCCCATAGGCTACAAATGTGTAGGTCCTCAGACCTTACACTAAAAAATGATACAATATGCCCAATGCATGATCATGAATGGCCTACACCCCCTATCTGTGAGGCTCCTCCATCACCTCCACCCTCTCGATGAGTCCACCTAGAGCTAGTATCGATGGACCTCTCAGACCTATGAGTCCTATGGCTAGGTTGAGCTGAGGACTACCCTGTCTCCCGTGTTCGAGTCCCCTGAGTCCCTAGAGCTCTGGATCTCTCTAGAATCTCACCACCATGGAGTGTGACCTCTCCCTCCAAGAGAGTGATGTGGATCACATCTGAAGCATACTACCTGATATGAGTCTACACTAGAGCCTACAATCTCTTGATCTCTATAGATGGATCCAATCCTATGGGTCCCTATACAACTAGAGCCATAGGAGCAGCCTATGGAGTTGAGGGTCTCACCTCTCATGATCACCAGATCCCTCTCCTGAGTCCTGAGGTCTAGTCGAGACTGTAGAAGATCCCACTCAAGCGTCATCTTCTCTAGAGCTATAGTGGCACTCTCAATCTATGCCAGGTGAAGAGTCCTCTCCTCCTAGTATCCACACCACTGCTCCTATCCCTATGCTAGCTAATCCTAAGCTACTCTAAGCTATGCTTGTAGAGTGGCAATGGAGGTGTCCCTCCCCAAAATCTACATCTAAATGATCCCTAACTGTGACTACAAGCTAACCACCTAGGCTCTGAGCTATGAGACCTCATCATCTAGCTCCTCCTCACCCTCCTCCTCTACTTGGGGCTCCTCCTCTAGTTGTACCCTCACCCCATCCACCCTCTATCCATTGGTAAACTCATCACCCATGAGGATCTACCTCAGCTACCTCTACTCCTACGGCTCCATCCCCAGCTCTACCTAGTGGGCCACCACCACCATATCCTGGTAGTCCACCAGGCATCATAATCAATAGTGGTCCCTATATCTACCAATCTTGAATCCTACAAGTCATCATCCTCATCACCTAGTGGAGTCACCTGTAGGCCAAGTCAAATCTTTCTCCACCTTAAGGTGATGGTAGATAGTGGGCACTAGTGGAATATCCTGGTAGATCCCAAACTACCTAGTGACACATGAGAAATGGAAGAACTCATACATGTCAAGCTTACACCCGAGGAGCCACCTATCTTATCTTGTCCACCTCAAATAATTATCTACCTCCTCCATGTAGGATAGTCCATGTAAGGTCACCATACAACCTACTTCAGCCATAGTCAAGTCAACTGATCTAAGTAATATCTAAATCCCCTACTCGAGACCTACTCCTAAAACCCTCAACCTCTCTAGGTCAATAAGTAGCATAGCACTAAGAAGCCTCTACAATATCACCAATCTGACATGGAAGTCCCCTAGGTGATCAATGGTGATGTGCTACCATACCCATATCTAGAGTAGTAGGTATAGCAACTCCCACGTGGCCTCACTGAGTGATCCGATACAACTCATCATAGAGCTATGCAAGTAGGGTGCTACCCCATGATAGAATTAATGGTTACTCTCTAGTACTCCCTAGAAGGTCCTACATCCTAGCTAAGAGGTTCCAAGGGAACCTCACTCCAGACATATCTAGGAGTAGGACATGTATGCATAGGTACATCAGGATGGCTGTCGCTCTATGAAGACGTGTGCCCTATACCAACGCTCAATGGGCACACCCCCATGGTCAATGTCCTCTAGTGCCTCATTGCTCTGAGCACCAAATATCCACCAAAATACTACAACCTTCACCATGGTAGGCGAAGAGGTGATGGCCTCACCATCAATAGGGATGCGAAAGATGTGGTAGACATCCTCCAAGGTGACCATAATCTCTTCGATCGATAAATGAAATGTGTTGGTTCATGCATCCCAACGATAGGCCAAAGTAGTCATATAGGCCTAGTCACCCTAATAGATGGTAGGTGGATGACATAACCAAGGCCTATAGTGATGAACCACTCCTAATCAACATCACTAATCTAATAGAGGAGGTCATGAAAGAGCTCGGACTCCCTCACTCTAGAAATCAACTAAAAGGGCAAATAATAATACATAAAATCAATCAAAAACATCAAAAACATACTTCAAAAGTCAAACAAATTCAAAAAATATTCAAAAATAAAAACATTCATAAATGCACAAGAAAATTTCAAAAAAATCAATTAACACAGTCAATAAAAATAAAAAAATTGAAAAATTCCTAAAGTTGCTCAATTGTGATGGGACCCGATAACAACAATCAAATTTTTACCATTGGGATTTGAATCCCATCGTGACTGACAACTGTGACCCCCAATTTTCCAATTGGGAGCTGCATCTACCACCCATGGCTAAGAGAAGCACCCCTTTCAAGGTCACTTCCCATCCTGAGCAACCCAAAAATTAAAAACCCTCCCATCTAAGCTAACCTAGACTAATCCTAACTAGGGTGAGGTTCTTTACCAATAATTTAATTTGGTTCATTTAACCCATTTCTTAATGAGGTTCATTTTAAGTTGGTAATCAAATGAGAGATATGTGATGCTACCTTCATGGCACCGACTCCACCACTAGAAGATGCCTCTAGTTGGTCAGCCATTGGGTGTGAGTTTTAGGTTTGGAAATATTTCGGGTCAAATTTTAATCTCACCTCTCAGAGCTCTCTTGAAAGCTATAGCAAATTGGAAAATAATGAATTGAAAATGATAGATTTTTATTTTATATTTCTAATTTTTCCTCGACCATGCCTAGCAACCATAGACAAATTAGGGTTTGTCAACCTGAGTTAGAGCCACTAAGGAATTTGTAAAAATTAGCTACGTTTGACAAGCGCGACTAGCATCCAAAAATAAATACCCTCAAAATTTAACCATGAGGAGCTTCAAAATGCAAAATAAAAAATATCTAATGGTCCAAAACCCTCAAAATTTTCAAAAATAACAAAAATTACATAATTCAAAAATTCAAATGTGCCTCGTATCCAGTTATTTACCCTATACACTTGGTGGTTGCAACGACTTGTGATCCATGCAATCCGACAAGATGAGTAAATTACCATAAGGCCATTTGGGGTAAATTAGTCATCACTGAATTGATATGCTTCACTTCAATCCCTAAGAAGGCCACAACAATCAGACTACCCCATAGGAATGAGGATTTATCTCAATTCTTCTATGACATTTTTAGTAGATCATCAAACATTATGATTCAACATAAACCTAATTGGAATTGCTATCATCTTGATTCCCTAAGAAGGCCATTACGATTGGACTACTCCATGGGATAGAGATATACAATTACTATTAACAGTTGAAATCATGGCTGAATTAGGCCTTGCCAAGTAATATCAAAGTGCTAAAGTCTTCAATTATTCAAATCAATCATGTTGGTCAAGTGACTCATCACTTCATTAAATGTCCTACCCTCATCGACTCATCGCTTGAGGGGGTAGTCATAATATCAATAATCATAATCAAATTCAATAAGAGATCACTCAATCTTGTCAAATTGCATTCATCTTATGAATCATTGCCAACAACTATCATAAGCTTACCCTTTGTTGGGGAAAAAAGCAAATATGATAGTTAAGTTAGTAGCTCTCCACCTATCGGTACTATTGTAGCACTAAAGCTACCCGATCACCATGGAGCTTGCAAAAGCTTTGCAAATTTAAGCCTTCCCTCAGTTGGAAGCAATGATTCTAAGATGCGCATCCTTTTGTAGGATTGGGCATCTAATGTTGATCAGATCAATGATCATCATTCAACCTACAACATGGTTTTAGGAGGTCTATTTTTGCTCAACATTGTTCATTCTCACAATGCATCCCAAAAGGGGCATCTGTAGACACCTAAAATGCGTCATGTGTAGGGGACTACTCATATGGGCATGCTAATAGACCATATGAATGATCTTGGACAACTCCAAGGTGAAGCAGTGGTTTTAACCACTCAATTTAGGTAGAGTTGGCATACTCAGCCTTAGCCATGGTTGACACCCATGGCTAACAGAGCTAGCTATGCCTCAGAGCCGTGGCTAGCACCAAAACTATTTTGAATCCTGGGCTGAGCCAAATTTGGTTACAATGGTCTGGGCAATGAGAATTCAAATGGTTTTGGGTGGGGAAGCTTCGAGAGTTTTCCTCCCAACTGATCCAACCTCCTGGATCTTGATCTTGGCTTCCCAAGCAAGCCAAGATTAGGGATTAG
This sequence comes from Wollemia nobilis, assembly GCA_028583015.1. Classification (NCBI taxonomy): domain Eukaryota; kingdom Viridiplantae; phylum Streptophyta; class Pinopsida; order Araucariales; family Araucariaceae; genus Wollemia; species Wollemia nobilis. Next base: position 4,133,862 of record JAQPPZ010016675.1, read on the forward strand.
GAGGGCTATAAGACCCCCTTCAAATTGGGGAGAAGTCTAGAATAATCTTGAGTTGAAATGTAGTGAAGCTCTACCAAAATGGATAGTGAATTGACAACCCCTTGAGGAGAGTCGAAATGCTGCCCAATTGTGGAGTGACAAGCATGAATCCATCAATGGAGCTTCCAAAGGACTAAGAAGCATCAATCACAAAATCAAGCCAATCGAACGTGAATCTCATCAAATTCAACCACCAATCCATCTTGGGACATAGAGGTGACCCTTGATCATCAATTCCATGGAGGGAATCAGAGATCCAAGCCCTGATTACAAGAGCAAGAATACTTTAAGCTCAGTCGTAGCTAACAGTTCCAGCTACGCCTCAGATCCCGATGAGGGTTTGATCTTTAATTTCCTTTGTTTTAGCAGTAGATTTCCATTTCCAGTTATGCAATTAGCTTAATCTAGCATAGATTAACATTTTAGCAGACATTTGATCGGTTAATTTAGGATTTAGAGGTAGATTTGCTTCCATTTCCTTGCAATTATCAATTTAGACTAGTTTCATGCTTTTCAAGTTCTAATGGCTAATTAGGCTTCCTAATTGCTAGATTTCATGCTTTCTTTACATGCTTTATAGTAATTTGGTGATTTCTTGCATATCTTCATAGATTTACATGCTTTCTTGCTTTCTTTATCATCAATTTATGCAATTGTCTCAAAAGCCTCATCAAGAGAGGCCTCCTTTGTCATTAACCCCTTTCATGTTGTTTCTTGAACGTAGGGTTTACAGGACCTAATCATTTTCAAGGCATTCAAGGCAGCATATGCCTCCAACCAAAGGAGAAGAAGGCTATCTTTGGCCTTAAGCAGTTCGTGTACCTTCTAAAAAGTCTACGGATTACACCTCCCCCTCGTTTAGAGGGTCTTCAAAATTGTATCAATTGTATCAAAAATTGAGTATCCCTAAGAGGGACGTATATGTAATCTGGATTTGGCAAAGTTTTAATAAAAGGAAACCCTACTTTCTTGTTAAATTCATTGTTGTCTATTCTTTATTGCTTTAATACTCGATTTCAATTGATGCACTAGTTAGGTGTATGCTTTTTAGATCGTTACGAGTAGGCATCTTAAGGTTGAAGGCAACAATGATAAAGTTCAAGAACATTCAAATACCATATACACCCTACATCAATCTTTGTTTTTAGTAGGAGGAAGCCTAAGGAACACCATTGATTCATTGTTTCACCTTGTATAAAAGGATATTTTGTTGTAAGCCCCTTTTGAGGGTAGATTGTAAAGATTAAAGCAAGATTTTCTAATAAAAGTTCATCTTTTCTTATATTTGTATGGTGTTGCTTTCTCCTTGTTACATAAATATTCATATACATTCAACAATAACAATAACAATAACTCACTAAAAATGTTTAAAAAAATATATCTACATAAACAATAAAAATACAACATATTGTAAAGCTTATTTTATTCCACATTACAATGCTTTATCTTAAATATATACATTTTGGATATGAGACTCTTCACGTTCACAAGACTCTTGACCTTTCTACTATAACTAACTATCCATCTCCTCAAACTCATGTGAGATATGACTCTTTATATTTATCATAAGTATATTTTATTGAATCCTAATAATAACAAACTTCTAATGATTGGTGTAAACCCTAGGTGTAGTCAAGCAATGGAACAAATCAATAAATTTGGCTACAGTCTTCATGAAAGGTATGTAAACCCTAGGTGCAGTCAAGCGTTGAAGGAAAATGATTGTTCGTAGACAATCTCTTTAGTCTGTAAGAAAGCCTATTCGATCAGAAGAAATATCTCTCAAGGATCTTTGGGTTCGCAGGTGGATGAACCTCTACCCTCTATCATGATTTTGGAGGATGAATTTAGGTTGGATTTGATTGATCATGAAGCTCAAATAATTATCTACAAACTCAAGGGCAAAAGACCATGTCTAGAGGAGCTCAAAGGATACATTAAAGATTAGGTACAAAAATCCAAGTAACTCTCCTACCCAAAAAATTCTTTTTTGTTTCCTTTTCTAATTTAATGGATAGAGATAGGGTAATGGATTATAGATATAATTTGTTTTTCAGACAAAGGGGTGTATTTGTAAGACCTTGGGCTTCTAGTTTCAATCCCTTTATAGAAGAAGTTAATGGTTTCCCAATCTGGGTGAATCTTTATGCTCTCCCTATGAAACATGGGAAGAGAAGATATTCACCAAAATCGGTAATGCCATTGGTGCATTCTAGTATATGGATGCCCAAACAAAGGAAAATTTGTCTAGTAAAATTAATACGAGTAAAGAAAGATTGGTTGTTTGGATGGATGTTTTAGTTCTTGGGCCTCAATCCATTACTATCTCCTCAAGTAAAGGAGAATGGATCTAAAATATTGAATATGAAAACTTCTCCCTAAGATGTTATGGTTGTCAGCAATATGGCCACCTAAAGAAGAGATGTTTGATCATCCGATCATGCTTAGATTCCCCATTGGTGAAGGAGAAGGCCCTACATGCAAATGATTCAAAACCTTCAAATATCCCAATTCAAAAGAAAAAAGCTCATCCTCCAAATGCACCAATTGTACAACATGAATCATGCAAGCAAAAAAAGACTCCACCCCAAAAGGAGAATTTGAATAAGGTTATTGATAAAATCCAAATGGTTACTAAATACCATCTAGATGGTTCCATGGAAAATATTAGCACCTCAAATAGTATTCTTGAAGCTAATTATGAAATAATCAATGATGATCAGTTTTTTGAAAATGAAGATCCTAAAAATGTTACAACTAGATATTACCTCAAGAGCTTGAAGTGCAGATCTTGCCACTATAAAGGAGGAAGAACCTTTGTTACAGGAGAAAAATAATTGAACTAATTTCCTCTTTGATGGATGATTGTTATGTTTATTTTCCTTCTATTTTTTGGAGTTATGTGTCATGTAAGGGTTGTTCTTATTATGAGTTCCTTAAAAAAAAATTGATTATGGACACTTAGCCATCTGAGGAAGATGGAGAATATCTTTGATAGAAAGGAAAATATGGGTATGCTTTAATTAACTTGTTAGAAATGTATTGAGAGCAATGCAATGTTTTGTTTTTGTAATGGGAGTGACCCCAATAGAAGCCACACATAACTTATTAAAAAAAAAAAACTTCTAATGATTACTAAATGACAAATATTTACATAACTCCACACATATTAAATATTTACATGACACCTAATATTTACAAGACTTTAGACTCAAATATTTACCTGACTTTAGACTTTAGACTCAAGACTTTACAAGACTTTAGACTCAAATATTTACCTGACTTTAGACTAAAATAATTATATGGTACTTGCAATATTATTGCAATGTACCAAATAATGAAATACCTACACCCCCTTGTATTACATTATTTGGTATAAGATCATTGTCTTCATTTGCATTGGTCTTCTTGAACACTTATTTTATTCATGGTGATCTTATTTCTTGAACATTTTTGGATCTTTGCCTTTATCTTTATTCAAGAAATATCTATTTTTGTCCCAATACTACTAGTAGTTCTTACCTATACCTATCATACTTTTGACCAAGTCATCACAATAATATAATCTAACACCAATATCATTATTGTCCCTATTTAAATCTATGTTTTCCATATTAATGTTATGAACCTCCTTTTCTTATTACATAAAAATCATTCACATTTACTGAAATAACAATATTTATCCACAAATATTAAGCATAATAACAATTTCACAATGATACACAAAAATAAACAATTTACTCCAATATGTTTTAAATTATAAACCAAACCCTTGAGGTAGGGAAACATTGTACAATGCTCCTTATTGAAAGGAAGCCACTCCTTAATGTATCTCAATATGAGATCTCAACAATACAATATTCTTTCCCCCTTTACAAGTCTTTGCCCACATTATATAATACTCAACTACCTACCACTACCACTTATCCATATATGTGGGATAATTACATCTATTATAATATTATAATATTAAGTATAATATTATAATATTAAATTTCTATCTTGGGTACCTAACATTCCATCCCCCTTATAAAATATTTCATCCTTGAAACATAATAAGAAACTAAATATTTTGATCTTCTAAGCCTTGTGAATTGGTATTGATCTCGATCATCCATTCATCCTAGTGAAAATTTGATTGGTGGTGGTTTTCACTAAGATATACTATTATTCCATTTAAAATTTTATAAGCAATTGCTTGATTCCATGTGTTAGAGGCATATTTCTCCTGGCAATAAATAATATTCTTTTTCATTCATACTTTCTTGCTTTTGTCACTTGAGTATCTAGGACTACTTTGTTGGCTCCATGCCTTTGTTGCTCTACTATGTAATTCAATTGATGGGTATGTTTATTCCTTGATGTTGCTACACCACTTTGAAAACCAAAGTCACTATGCTTTCTTTGTCAAACACTACCATAGTTGTTATAGTTCTGATTCCATGTAGAACCATAATATCATTGCCTTAAACCATACCTCCAAGATTATTATCGCTTTTGGTGGTGTGGATGTCGATATGCTACAACCTTAACCCGATGTTCTAGCTTATGTATCCATATTTTTCTTATTTATTTCAAATCCTTCTGCATGATACTCTCTCATGTACCCTTTATTTGATGTGTCATTGTGTTCTTTTATATCTTTCTTATACTTTGTTATTGTTTTTCCCATAGACTTTGTTGTTGTTGTTTCTTCCATGGACTCTGTTGTTGCTACTTCTTCCTTGGATTATGTTTTAGGTTTTGATGCTTCTTCCTCAATTTATTTCCTTGCAATAGCTTCTTGGTTTTTCCTTGTTCCTTGCTCCTTGAGTTGAGATATATCTTGTAGTGTTATATTATTTTTTCTATACCATAACTTCATAAATTTCTTTTGCACATTAATATTAATAGTACCCAAGGTTTTCAACCAAGGATATCCAAGAACAATATCCACTTCATTCATCTCAATGACATGAAAATTAGCATGCAAAATGTACTTATCCATAGAAAGCTTCAAGTCTTCAAAAATTTGACATCTCTCTCCTTGAAAATATGCGCCCTTGATATTCTTTGTTGGAACTTGTAAATTGTTAGCCAAATTCCTTTTGATGAAGTTATGCTTATAGCCAGGGTTTATGGAGACTAAGTTTTTCATGAATGTAACTATAAACCTACAAAATAATTTTTTTAGATTTACACAAATCTATTTCAACATTGTTTGACTCATCAAACATCCAAACTATTCTTCCTTTAGTTTGTACACTATGATCCTTCTCTTTTTATTTTACCAATTTCTTGTAAATCATTTACTTATTTATTTTATTTACGTAGTTTTTGGTCCGCCTATTTATTTCATTTATTTATTCTATGCATTTTGGTAGACATTAAACCTTTTGAACATTGTTTGACTCATTTAAAATTCGTTGTACTTCCTTATATTCACACACTATCATCCTTATCTTTTCCTTTTGCTAATTTCTAACAAATTAATTTTCTTAATTTCCTTTTGTTCTTTTTTAGAGTTATTTATTTCTTTTGCATAGCCTTTGATGGTGACCTTCAAACTAGTTATCTTTTTATATGGGTCCCATTGACTAAAAAATGCTTGCTCCATTTCATTCCAAGTATAATTTTTATTTTTCTTAACAAAACTTATCCACCAAGAAAGAGCTTCTTTGTCTAAAAATTTGCCAAGGTAGGCTTGTCAATAATCATCATCTAAATATAGAGATCTAAACTTCATCCACCATTCTCAAACATCAATATCATATTTTCTAGAGAATATTGGCAACTCCATGGCCTCAAACCCCACAAGTTTTAAAAATTATTTAAAAAAATAAATCAATTCTTCTATTCCTTTCAATTAATCAGCTAAATCTACAAATTTTCTTTAAAACAAACTAAATTGCAACTGATTTGTTTATCTTGACTAACAGATATGTACACTCAAATGACAACTATTAACGATTTACAAACTATGTACTTCTAACAACTGATAATAACCTACTCTGTATTTGCATTTAACAATTATTAATGGCTTGCAGACAATGTACTTCTAACAATTGATAAAAACCTTCTCTATGGCCCTTTTTCTTCTATTTTTTTATTCTTTTTACACTTAGCGTAATAACCATCAATGACTTGTAGATGATGTACTTTCAACAACTAATAATGGTCTGCTCTGTAACTTTTTTTTTGGCACTCAACTTAACAACTATTAACAACTTGTAAACCATGAACTTCCAACAATTGATAATAGCATACTCTGTAGGCTACTTTTTTCTCTTTTTTTTTTTGTAAAAATATTACCCACTCTAGACTAGGTGCTTCTATAGTCAAACTAGCAACTGTTAACGACCTCCTCTATACACATTTCTTTTATCGACAATGGCTTACTCTATGAAATATTTTTTTGCAAACTACTACCCCACTATGGACTAGGTATTTCTACACTCAAACTAGCAACTGATAACTGCTTCCTTTATAGACTATTTTTTCACTAATATTGGCTTACTCTATAGGCTATTTTTTTGCAAACTGCTACCAACTATAGACTGGTTATTTCTACTACTCACTTGCAACTGTCTACTCTACTAACACTATGGAACTATTGTAGACTATGGAAATTGTGCAAAGACTAATGCTGAAGTTATTGCTAGTGACTATATGACACTTATGTGGAAATCCTAATAATGAACTAGGTCATTGAATTTGACTTTCTAGTGGCTTAAGATAAATCTCATCAACCACAAAGGTTTTCTAAGAGAGTACTGCTTTTTGATTACCAACAATAGTTTCCTAAGGAATAATTGCTAAGAAATTAAACAAGTTTTTACCTTTAAACGATGACTCTTTGTATACTCTCATAGGGTAAAAATACTACTAATAAAGTGTGGGGTTGTTGACCCATTTCACTGGCATCACACTCAAATCAATTACTCTAGGATTCTTGGTGTACTCTTCATAATGAGTATTAGAGCAAATATTAGCCCAAACACTTCCCCTAATTAAGTGGTTAGGACTTACACCCAATTCTACAAGAGGTTATGATCCTAATGCAGGTGCTTATTAAGCACCAAAATTTAGATCCAATAGCGTATAGATGATTGAAACCTCTATAGTGGCACATGACCTTAGAAAGTCCTATGGTGCTGAAGCTTCTACAATAAAACACAACCTTAAAAAGTGCTATGATACCACTTGTTATGAACCTCCTTTGCTTATTATATAAAAATCATTCACATTTATTGATAAAACAATATTTATCTGTAAATATTAATCATAATAACAATTTCACAAAGGTATGACAAGGATAATGTAGTAATTAAGGCTTTGATCTCTCTTTGGGAAGGTCTAAGATTCAAACCACGATGTACCCAAACAAGGATAGGTTGGATGGTAGCAGCCAAGTGTTTGTTAATTGGTTGCTCTAGTTCAATGCCCTCGAGGGTTGGGGATCCTGTTGACTTCATATAATACAATACGCTTGGGTTCATAGTGGAAGCACCCAATGGTGTTACTGATTTCCCTATGTATTAACGAAAAAAGAAATTTCATAATGGTACACAAAAATAAATAATTTACTCCAATATATTTTAATTTATAAACTAAACCCTTGAGGTAGGGTAACATTGTACAATTCTCCTTATTGGAAGGAAACCACTCCTTAGTTCATATCAATATGATATCTCAATAATACAATAATTTTCTCCCCTTTTTATGAGTCTTTGCCCACATTATATAATGCTCAACTACCTATCACTACCACTTATCCATACATGTGGGATAATTACATCTATTATATATATTTTTGTTGGAGAACAAGGGGTTGTACTTGGGTCCCCCACCCTTGACAAATCACAACTCTCTTCTTTAGAGCATGAGAGTTTACAAACAGATTCAATTCTCATCTCAATTGAGTTGTTATAGCTAGAAACCTACATCATTTTACATAAAATGTTTGAATTCTTGATTTTCATTTTCTAGAACTTTTTCAATTTTTTGTGTGAATACAAATATTCCATAATTCAACATCCTTCTTGAAATTTTCCTACAACAACCTTCACAATACCAAAACTTCACCTCTACTATCTATGCATTGCATCTTAGTAGAGTAATATTTCCAAAACATCACACTATCATAGCCCGCTTTACCAGATCTAGATTGCTAGTTTCCTTCCTAAAGCACAAGTGCAACCACAAAAATTGTAATAAATAGTATATATGAAAGCACATTAATGTTATAAAATAAAGCAAATATTACCAATGGAAAATATTAAAATAAATCTTAATCATTATTTGATTCAGGTAGTCAACATTTTCTTGTCAACTTTAGCTAAACTTACTACTTCCTCTAACCAAGGAAAAGAGAATTTAACTTCATGATCCTCAATTAAAACCCCTCTATTGGCTAGCCTATCTGCACATTTGTTTCCTTCCCTTAATGTATGTGTAAACCTGATTTCTTCAAACTCTATAGCAAGGTCTTGAATTTCCACAATTATCTCTTGTATGTTCCATGGAGCCTTTGCTTTCCTTAAAATTGCATTTATTACTATGAGTGAATCACCTTCCATCCATACTCTGTTCCATTTAATTTGTTTACATATTTTTAACCCTTCCAAAGCCGCCCAAGCTTCAACTTTATTATTTATCTTAAATCCACTATTGAAAGTGCAATGAGACAAAATATCTCCTCTATTATTTCTAATTATTCCTCCTCCTCCTGCTGGTCCTGGATTTCCTTTAGATGCTCCATCAAAATTCAATTTGACCAACTCCACATCTAGTGGTTTCCACTTTATATTCTTTACCTTCTTTTTGTTTCTCCTATCCCCAACATCATAATTCCATTTGATGACTTGAATCCATCTATCAAGGCTCTCTACTTCTAGATTAGGGATTGGGTGAGTTGATAGGGTTGGTTTAGACTCCTCTATGGCTAAACAAATATTCATTTTCATTACCTCTAAATTGCTTTCCTTTCCTTTAAATATTCTTCTATTCCTTTCTAGCCAAATAGTCCAAAGTATTGTATCTTTTGATATATCCCATATTGTCTATAAAGCCTCACTTTTAAAAGTGCTCTGCCATTGCTTTAACCATTCTTCAATTCTTCCATTCATCACCATGCATTTACCAAACATATTAAGAATCCATTGCCATAGTTTCCAGACTATTGAGCAGTGTCCCAAGAGATGGTCTAAACTCTCCTCCATTTTACAAAGAACACATTTTGAGGGGCTATGAAAACCCTTTTTCATAAGGTTATCCCAGGATAAAATTCTTCTATGACCTACTAGCCAAACAAACATTTTGACTTTAGGAATGCTTGGGCTATCCCAAATATCTCTCCATATTCTTATGATATTCCTATTTTGATGGTGCTTTATATTATATCCACTTCTTGTTGTGTATTCTCCTGAGCTATTCAACTCCCAAATCAACTTATCCTTGGCTCCCCTCGAAATAATCATTGTTGTTATCTTTCTACTCAACTACCTCCTAGCATCAATGTCTTGTATACTTGTAAAAAAATCTTCTTTCCATTTGTATCTTCCTTCTTGATCCTTGTACAAAATTTTTGAAACCCTATCACCATATTTATCTTGAAGTAATCTCATCCATGGTTTCAAAATTAGATCTAGATTGAGTGGATTTTTATCACACCAAGTATCCATCCAAATATAATTTTTTTCTCCAGTTCCCACCACCCATATTAAACCTTTAATCACTAGATCAATTGATTTTTTAAACCTTTCCATAGTGCATAACCATTTGGTAGAGAGAATGCAATAAATATTAAGCTTGGGTCATTGGGATCAATATAATTAGAAGAATTCTTTTCCATTGTATTTGACTCTCTTTGTATAATCTCCAATTTACTTTTTCCCTAAGAGCTAAGTTTGTATCTGTAAGAACTCTTAAACCGAGAACTCCCCTAGTTTTATCATCACACACCTTGCTCCATTTCACCAAAGGAAATTTCCTTTTATAATGTAATCTTTACCACAAAAATGATTGCATAATAAAGATTAAATTTTTTTCTATCGATTTTGGTATAGTATACAAAGACATATAATATGTTGGAATGGCCTGTAAGACTGATTTAATTAGTTGCACTCTTCCTGCTAATGATAACCATCTACCTTTCTATGCTGGTAGTTTATTTTAAAATTTACTTATAACTGGATTCCATCATTCTATCCTCATTATCCCCTCAAATAAGGACATCCCTAGATAGGTTGTTGGTAAATTTACCTCCTCCATTTGAAGTAACCTGCATATCCCTACTTTGATTTTAGTTGGGGTGTTTAGGAAGTAAATTTTAGATTTTGTTCTATTAATTTTTTGCCCTAATACTCTTTCGTATTCCTTTAATAAGTTATTCAAAGATTTTGCCTTGTTTATCCTTGCCCTCCCAAAAAGGGTTGTACCATCTACAAACTGTTGATGGGTGATGTTGTCGATGTTATTACTATCCTTAAGTCCACTTATAAGTCCATATTTGTAAACCTTCTTCAAGTTCCTATCCAAAAACTCTATCATAATACTAAATAAATATGGTGATAGAGGATCTTCCTATCTAAGGCCTCTCTTGGCTTTAAATGATTTTGTTACTAACCCATTGACCAACATCGAATATGAAACTATAGACACAAGATTTAATCCATCTGACCCATTTTTTCCAAAACCTAAACTTTTTTAATACTATAAAAATAAAATCCCATTTAACCCTATTATAGGCCTTACTCATATCAAGTTTTAAGATTATTGTTTTCTCTTTTCTTAAAGTTGTCGAGTGCATAACTTCATGAGCAACTATGATCCTGCCTAGAATTTGTCTCCCTTTCACAAAGTCTTCTTACTCTTTTGAAATAGATTCATCATCACTTTGAAAATAATATTATATGCCATATTTTACAAGCTTATGGGTCGAAATGAATCAAATATTTATGCATCATTATTTTTTGGAACTAAGGTAAGATAAGTTGCATTTATTTTATAAGGTATGTATTGTTTTACCCTAGATTGTTCTAGTGCCACCAATAAATAATCCTTCACTATATCCCAATTATGTTTATAGAATGTTGTAGAGAGCCCATATGAACTTGAGAATTTATCCTTATTAAAAGAGAAAAGAGCTAGATGAACTTATTCCAAAGTAATAGGCTCCATTAGTTTCCTATTGTCTTCATATGCTATAAATAAAGGAACTTATTTTAGAATTTTATAATTAAGAACTTCAAACTCTTTTGATCCTAGAATATTATGATAAAAAAATATTATCTCCTTTTTGATTTCACTTTGGTATTCAATCCAAACCCCTTCTACCGATTTAATTCTATTAATTTTGGATGTTAATCTCTGTACTATTGCCATCCTATGAAAAAATTTATGTTTTTATCTCTTTATTTTAACCAATTTTGTCTTGATTTTAATCTCCAAAATTTCTCTTCCTTACTCAAAATATTATGATATTCAGTAAGTAACTCCCTTTCCTTCGAAATTGAATTATTATGATCACCTTTTTGGAAATTTTAAAGTTTATCCTTTAGTTATTTATTCTCAAAAATATTTCCAAAAGTATTCTCTTTCCATTATTTTAATCTAGATGTCATTGATTCAATTTGTTTTGGAAGTGTATATAACCCACCGTTTCTTGAAGAATTCCACATTTGTGCTATCATATCAACAAATTGAAAATGGTCTTCTAATGTAGAAATCAAACATGAAGCTAGATATTCATAATGCACAACTGATTAAATAGTACAACAATGGAATTAATGTGGTTATAGGGGTTGTAAAAAGATGCCATGCAAGGCCAACCACTTGTAACAAAATGCTATGCAGGGATAACCACCTGCAACAAACATGGATGAAAACAAAATAACAATATGCTAGAATATAAAAAAATTCTCAACAACATAACCACTAACAAACTAATATCCAACGTGGGCATACTATACCTCACGTGAGTACAATGCAAGATAAGAAATATTAGGCTTATGGATAAGCCTATACAATGCAAAATAATATCTTAGGCTTAAGGATAAGCCTAAGGTACAATAATATCCTCATCATTCCTCCCAACCATAGAAGCATTGGATCCCAATGCTTTCAACAAATTTGGAAAGTCACAAGCCAAGTGTGGAAGCTGATGAGTCATGTTGAAAATTTTCTCTGTAGCAAGTAAAATTTGGAAGTCAGACCACATCTGATGACAGTCCCAATATTCAAAGTAGAATCTAGATAAGGAGGAAGTTGATGAGCAGTGAGGGTAGTGGTGGTGGCCTCCCTATGCTAGCAGTCTTAGTGATCATTGATACACCCCATTATGTTAGAATATATCTTAAGTTCTACTAGGATATTTATCTTATTTGGAGTTACCACTCTTGCATGATGTTGGTAAAATCCTAGTTATGATTGGCTAAGATCTATTGGGTTGTTATGATCCAATGAATCACATTGATCGGCTTTGCTATTTATGCAAAGTTCATCTCATGGAATAATCAATCAGTTCTTGAGCTTCTCTTCAATTTCTTGTGATGCTTTGCATGTCTATTTTCTTGGCCTTGAATATTACTTTTCAATATTATTTACATGGTATAAGAGTAGGTTAGATTTTTGTAAGCATTCGAGGGTTTTTCTTTTAAGTTTTTTCAAGATTCGATTCAACCTATCCGCTCTTTGTTAAGTATTTGGACAAGTTGTTAGTAAGCTTAGTGACATTTTTTTATGAAGTTGTTTGACTCTGCATGTGCCTTTTTCCAAAGAGCAACTGTGTTGTATGTGGTGTTTTTTTCAATGCCAACTGCATTTTTTATTAGATTGTTGGAGGCAATCGTGGAGGGCAATGTTTTTTTTTATTGCTGTAGGCAATCGTCTTCTATATGTAGTATGTTTTTTCACAACACACGCACATGATTCCTTTCTGTTTGTTGCTAAGTCTGTTATTTATGTGGCACTATTTGAAATTTGCAGTAGAATTGCAAGATTTTTTGTGTTTGGCACTTCGTGCTACTTTTACTAGTGATGCACATCTTTGGCGAATTCTTTCTTTCGCAATAGAGTTGTGGAATTTTCTATTTGTGGCACTTTGTGCTACTGTTACTAGTGGTGCACATCTCTAGTGAACATTTTCTACACTCCTTGGAAGACTTAACATGCGATGTTGACAAAATTGGAAACTATGCACTATCTGCACTCCCTGGAAGACTTGGCGTGCGATGTTGGCAATGTTGGGAGCGTCACACTATGTGGCCAGTGCACATCTTTGGCAATTTATTTCTACACTCCCTAGTGAAATTAGTGCATGATATTGGTGTGCGACGTTGGGAATGACAACATGATAATCAGATGGAGGTATACGCGATATAATATTGTATTTGACATACGTTAAAAATCATTAAGAAAAGTTGTTGGCATGAATGGATCAGTAAAAACCAATGCTGGATGAAGGGCGTGTCGATGATCGCGGTGATTTTTTAAAGCAATGTTGGTAAGCCCCCATGGTGGATGGAAATAATACACATGGAGAATTTTTTTTAATCTTCTGTGTCTAAGTGGTAGATTTTAGTGTTGACTGCTAGAAGGAGGACTTGGCGCATGGTGCCAGAACCGTTTGCTACAAAGTTGTTTGTATACACATCCTTTTTTTTTGCAACACACATTTCAAGTCTAGCAGTCATCTCTGGAGAGTTTGGCGCACAACGCTGAAAAATGTTTGTATGCACTAATATTTTACAACATCCAAACGAATCCATCAGCTACAAAACCCATCCTGGAATTCTCATTTCAAACAACAATGCTTCTGTTTTGCTAACACTATCATCATGAGTTCACATAATCTATGGTGAAGAAGCTTACATATATTTGGTGACCAAGGTGACACAAATATTTAGCAGTTGATTCTCTCGACTGGTTGTGTTTATGTCCAAAGTGCATCCATAACAACGATAGACATTTTTTTTAGTGGGACGATAATACAATTTTTTTTAACCTTCTTTCATGCAGATCAAATAAGACTTTTATCAAGTTTGTGAAATCTGTCATCAATTCATGCTTGCGAGCAATACAGAGGAAGCACATACGATTGTAGGCCAAGTCTTAAAGTGGTGAAGTCCAGTTCCTAGTGTAGTTCCTCATGGAATCCATCGTTGAATTATGCTTGCAAGCGATACGGAGGAAGTGCATGCTATTACAGGTCGAGTCTTCAAGTGACGAAGTCCAGTTCACTAAGGAAGTTTGTTCATGATAAAGGAGATCAGTTGTGTTCATCCTATGTGGAGAAAATATTTGCAGTATAAAGTTGAAATAATGCCACGTTAAATTGCTGGTTCCTTTTGTATTTGCTAAGAACCTTGGAATGTGTGTGTCTACTACAACACTCATGATCTTTGGGTCAGTCTAAATTTTTTGCGATTGATCTAGATATACAAAGCTAAAAGGATAGTGCTTCAAAGGTTCTAGTCTGCCACACTTTGTGATATGACAAAATAGTGTGTAGAACAAAGAACACTCCTATGAGCCAGAACATTCACGCGAGGGTGTAGTAGGCCGACTAAATGAAAAACCATCGATCGAAGGCAAGGAAGTTAACTTCGATGTTGTAGAGATCAAGAATCAGCAACAAGCCAACTAGAAACAATTTTTTTTGTGAATTTTTTTTTTGCATATTCTTTTTCTGTTTCAGAGAAGCTATAGTAAAATTTTGACATGTAATTTTTTTTTTGTCACTTCCATTTCCCGAAGCATTCTTCATTTTTTGTATAACTGTTCTATAAAGACCTTCTACAGTTAAGAGAATCTCCTTGTAAACAAAAAAAATATTTGGGTGGGGGTCTTGGTGCTGATTCTTGCACCTCTTTGCTGCCTTGTTTCGAGGGGGTCTTGCTTCTGTTTTTGCACCTGTTTGCTGCATTGGTTCAGGAGGGTCTTGCTGCTAGTTTTTATACCTGTTTGCTGCATTAGTTCCTTATTTATTTGGGAAAATGAATTCTATAACACCAAATTCAATTGACCCACTCACTCCACACAATTATCATACCTGGAAACCAAGAATGTTAAATCTAATTGCACAAAGGGGTCTCTCTCACCTGCTAGAAGAGACACAACCTAGTTTCCAAAAAGAGTGAAATATTTGTTCATAAAGGAAAAATGTATGAAACAATGGGAATTATAAGCATGAATATAAGTGAGAGCTTATGGTTTCACATTATTGAGTGTAAAACCCCCTTTGAAAGTTGGGACAAATTAAAAAATTGTTAAAGTGGACCAGATATGATCTATACATCTTGAAGCAGAATTAACAACATTATCACCTGATGATTACAACACAATTGTTGACTTCCTCACCAAATTTAAGGAACTCCTAATACAATTAAAAGGAAGTGGAAAAATCAAAATACATGATGAGTGCATCTACTTTATTCTAGCAAAATTAAGAGGGGATTTTCAAAAATTTACAACTTTTCTCTCAACAATGGATGCCCTTGGCACAAGTTTCAAAATGCTTACACTAGAAGAGTTTTGTGATAGGCTCACTAGATAAGAAATGAAACTTTCCAAATTTGAGTCCTCCCCTCTTCATTAAAATCCTTGGTAGCATCCAACTCAAAAAAAAAAATCAAGAAAAGATAAAAATCCTTGTAACTTGTACCCATTGCAAAAAATATGGTCATTCAGTAAACAAATATTGGAAAAGGTTACAAAAATTAAAAGCAGCCATGAAGGATCATAAAATTGATATCAAAAAACAAATTGGAAAGACTTTAAATGTCCAAGGAATATTTATTAAGTCTTATTCAAATCATTAGGTTCTAGATTCAGGAGCTACTCATTATATGACTTCTTCAAAAAAGTCATTTGCTTCTCTTTTCTCAAGTTTCACATTTAGCATTGAAGTTGGTGATTCATGCTTTCTTCTTGTCAAAGGCAAAGGTGACATTCTTGTATGCAAATAAAGACAACACCAAGAAAATAACAATGAATACACAAGTGATTGCAATGAAATAATTTTTTTGTATTAAATCTTGTATCAGAATACACAGGAGCCTTGGCCTCCTTTTCTTTTACAATGATTTTGCCTCGAGATATGTGGGGTCAGATTACAATGCTTGCTCACTTCATAATATTACAAAAAAGGCCAAAGAAGTGAAGCCTCTCTGGCGCATCAATGGAGGTGGTGTCTTCAGTATCCTTCGCTACAACCAAACTTGGGAGTGGGCTTGTATATCCGTTGGTGGACCACTCACTATTGCAAAAACCTTCAATATACCTACAACCTGCACATTCATAAAGTATCAACAAAGAAAGAGGGTCAGTAGCACCTTTTGATTTGAAAAATAATAGCTACCCCAAAAACCCTAACTTTGAATGCATATAAACTGAAATGATATGTGAAGGAAATAGAAAGTAAACACTAAACAAATGCCTTGCTAATAATCTATCTTACTAATCTGCTTATCATATGCACTCAGATCTGAGGAACCACGTGCATGTGGTGCAATAAAAACTGGTAAACCATAGACAGGTGGTGGACAAATCGTGCAAGTGTGGTTTCGACTGTGAAACCGTGGACGTGTGATTTGGGCTGAAGGATATATTACCTCAAAAATGGATCTTCGAGCTTTGGGTCTTGGTTCTCCTCGGGATGCATGCAGAGCTCTGATCCTATTTTGGTAGCCTGGTGGTGCTAATGTTTAGCCTCCTTGATTTGGTGGGGTGAAGGTGCCTTTATAGGCTCCTTAGGGTTTTGGAGGGAAATGAGAGGTGGCAAGCCAGGATTACCAAGTGGTAATTCTGGGCTGCCAAATGGAGGGGGTAGTTAGAGTGAGTCACCCAGGGTATCTCACTTAACTGGGGTGAGGTGGATGCAAGTGGAGTGTTATGTGGAGGGCTACCCCATGTGAAGGGACAAAGGGGACAAGGGTGTATGAGATGTGGCAAGGTGGGGTAGTGAGGTGGCTAGGACACATGTCTAGTGGGTAGGCAGGGTATCCTAGGCTGATTTTCCAGATTTAATAAATCTGGAAAATAGGATAATGTGTAGGATTTTATATACCTAAGTCTAAAATTAGGCATATAATATTATTATGCAGGATTTGATGTGGGGTGGTAAATGTAATGACTTTGTGGATGACCAATTTTTGGTGTCTACAGATGCCCCTTTTTGTACCGCATTGTGTGAAACACGATGCGGTGCAAAAACCAATGACACTTATCTTTATTGGATGGATGGACTCAACTCTTCTCGATGCACAAGAATGACCAATTTTGAAAAATTTTGATGGGATTTTGATTTGTTTGCTTACCCCCTCAATTGGCGAATGGGTAAAGAATGAAACCCATGAGCCAATTGACCAAATGTGGATGATGATATGAATTGAATGGTGAATAATGTGAATGTGATGCAAATGTATGACATTGACTCAACTTGATGTCCCAAGTTTGGGATTGTTTGTGTTTTGCAAATTTACCTTTGGTTTGTTGTGGCAATTGTTGTGGTAACAACGTCAACCATATTTGGAGTTCTTGTTCCCTTGTGATCGTAGAAATTCCTTCCAAATTATGGGTTCAAGGAACTAGTCATTTTGGGAATTCGATACTCGTGTGATTTTCGATTATTACCAAAGTTGATTTGATTATTTTCTACTTTTGACCCAATGGAAGGGGTTGAAGGATAACCTTGTGCAAATATGGTTTGAACACAACCAAGCTCAAAATATTGAGGGACCTAGCTGATTAGTGCCATTTTTATTTGAGTGTCCTTATGGTGAGCTATCCATCCTATCGGATTGCATGGATTGCTAGTCACTGCAACCACCAGGTGTATAGGATAATTCACTAGATACGAGGCTCACAAACTGATGTTTTGATGATGATGTGATGAGGATGTGATTTGGTTGGGTTTTGTTATTTTTTTTTCTTTTTTTTTTTTTGGCTAACCATGCGTGTGCGGTTCTGCCTTCCCTTAACCGTGCATCCACGGTTTGCTCTGCAAACCATGGGTCCGCATTTTTACATGCTCCAAAAAATATGGGTGCATGATTTTCATCATGAAAAGCGGCTATATAAAGGGGAGAGGGGTTCATTTTCATTTCATTGTTGCGGTTTGATTCTTTTGAGCATTTTGAGAAGAGAGAGTGAGATGGAGGTTGGTGAGGGGAGTGGAGTTAGCATGGATGCGGGTGGTGGTGGCTCGGTTGGAGTGGAAGTCGATGTCCGCTATGCTAAGGTAGGTGTTATGTTCCTTAGATTTTGTTTATTTGTTTGTTGTTTTTGTGTGTTTTGTTTGTTTGTTTCTTTTTTTTTGCAACCACTAAGAGGGGTTGGTAAAATTTTTGATTTTTTGGTTTATTTTTGCAACCACTAAGAGGGGCTGGTAAAATTTTTGTTTTTATTTATTTTTGTTTGTTTTTGCAACCACTAAGAGGGGTTGGTAAAATTTTGATTTTTTTGTTTGTTTTTGCAACCACTAAGAGGGATTGGTAAATTTTTTTTTTTTTTTTGCAACCACTAAGAGGGGTTGGTAAAATGTTTGGATTTTTTTTTTTGGATATGCATAAATGGGGAAGGTTGAAGTTTTTTTTTTTTGGATCAATCTATGCCATGATGAAATGCAATTTATTCTAAAATGCAATGTTTTTGTGTTTTTCTTTTTTCTTTTTTTTGAAATGCAATTTATTCTAAAATGCAATGTTTTTGTGTTTTTCTCATTTTTTAAATGCAATTTATTCTAAAATGCAATGTTTTTATGTTTTTCTCATTTTTTTATTTTTGAAATGCAATTTTATGCTAGGATGATATGCAATGTTTTTTGTGTTTTTTTTAACTTGAAATTTATGTAAAGTGTTAAATGCAATTTATTCTAAAATGCAATGTTTTTGTGTTTTTCTTATTTTTTATGTGCGCTGATTTTATCTTTGTTTGTGCTCCAGGTTAAGTTTATTACTGCTAGACACCGATGGCCCCACACCATATCCAAGGTGCGAAAAGCTCTCACAGCTGACGAGTGGAAGTTTTTGGAGGCTGTGGGCTTGGAGGGCTGCGGATGGATGGAGACTGTTCGAGCTGATGAGGAGTTTCTATCTGCTCTAGTGGAGAGATGGGACCCTGACAAGGGTTATTTCCAAATTTTGATAGGGGAGCTAACTGTTACTTTGGAGGATGTTTATCGCATCTTCCATGTGCCTATCGAGGGTTTACCTGTGAGGGTGGGCCATGACAAGAAGGCCATCCTTAGTCCCATATACGATGATGCTTGGGATGTTGACTATGGGAAGGGTGGTATTCCTTACCTTGATCTGTATAAGGGTAAGAAGTTGGGTGCCCTTTCGACTTTTTTGATGTACATACTAGGCAACATGTTGTTGCCTAATAGTATGGGCTCGAGGTTCCCTTGGAACTAGGTTCCTATTGTTTTGTAGTTGATTGTAGAGCCATAGATCTATGCTTGGGCTCCTACTCTCTTATGTTAGATGTACTCTGAGTTGTATGAGGTGAAGAGGTAGGAGTGGAAGGGGCTCAGTTGCAACTTGGTGCTTCAGATTTGGGCATGGGAGCATATCAGAGTTGGTCGTCCAGAGGGGCTACCCTGTGCTTGTGATGGTTCACTTCCTCATGCTTTTCGCTGGTGGGTTAGTGAGGAGTCTTCTCCTACTCGCCCTCCTTGCATCATGGAGACTTATCAGGATAGCTTGAGTGGTTTGACATGTGATGACATCTACTGGCGACCTTGGAGAGGTCTTACTTGGGAGGATGATGCGGTGCAGCTTCGTTGGGTGAGATGAGGCAGATGGATGGTGGGTAGTCATGGGTGAGAGATGGAGTATATCCAATTCTCATGGGTGATGAGATAGTTTGGCCTAGTGTAGGGAGTTCTAGATGCTCCTATGATGTACAAGCGGTGGGGAGACGAGCTTAGTCTTCCCTTGACTCCAAATTTTTGGATTGTGGATGATGCAGGAGATGATGCAGTAGTGGACCTCTCGGATGCAGATGATGCAGGGACTACTATAGACTATGATGCTTGGTTTGTAACACAACCTCCTTGGAGGCCAAGCTAGGTTGTGGATGACGTGGTTAATGAGGATGAGCCTGATATTGGTGAGTAGGATCCTAGGTGGCCGAAGCACCACCGAGGCAGTGGGGGTAGGAGGTAGTCTACCATTGGTACACAATAGATAGATGTTGGTACTAGGGTTGGTGGAGATGGCAATGATGGAGGTGATATGGAGGCCATGATGTAGCTTAGGATGTGGATGAGGGTGATGATGGAGATGATGGAGGTGATCGAGGTGATCAGGGTCAATATGCTCCTCCTCACCACACAAAGGAGGAGTGGGGGATACTCCAGGCTTAATGAGATAGCTTAGATGAGGAGGTGATGAGGCTGAAGGGCGAGGTGACTCAACTTTAGGGTGAGGTGACCCAACTATAGGGTGAGGTGGATGGGTTACGGGGTAGGCCGAGTGAGAGTGATGCTATTGTAGCTCAAGATGTAGATATCGTGAGGTTGTAGAGTGAGTTGGATGGGCTACGGGGTAGACTGAGCGAGGGCAACAATGCTAGTCTCATTACATCTCTTAGGGTTGAGATATCCCAGTGGGTGACCCGTGAGGGTCAGGATTTGGATGCTGCTCAGAGATAGGTATGGTACATGGTATCCCTTGAGGACACTCTATGCCAACACTAGATTATTCTACCTCTATAGTCATCTTCTTTAGTATCAAGCTCCAGCAGGTGGACTGAGTCTAGGCCAGGCAGTTCGAGATCTCATCGACCATCTAGCTCACATGCTCCCTCTAGGTCATCGAAACATGGACCTCGTAGGGGTCATGAGGGTGCTAGCTAGTAGTGCCTTATTACCTCTTTTTGTATTTTCTTTATTTTTCTATGAGCCTCAGTGCTCTGATGTATACAACCTATGGGCATTTTGTACTTATGCGATATATATATATACATGGATTTTATGATCATTTTGTTGTGCGCTTTTGTTTTATTGTATGTATGGATGCATATGAAATGATGTGATGTATGATGTAATGTTTATTGATGCTATGTTCTAATGCTCATTTGGTATTTATAGACTCTTGCTTGTCAACATTATCTTGTTGTTTAATCAGGAGCATAGATAGATGGTATTGACATGGATTTTTAATATGTGTTAATGAAAATGTTATGGTTTTATTGGGTGGATGATCTAGGGTGTTCTTACAAAGACTTAAACATCCTAGTGCCTTCAAACAAACTCATTTATGTATTTTGTCATATATCTTTATTATGCAAGGGTTGTCCTAGTGGTTTCAAATTTCTCAAGGACCAACTGTGTGTGCAATGATTATTCATTTCCCATTATGATTTAGGTCAAACTAATCAATTGTAGCTTATGCCAATAAGCTAGCTCATCCGAGAGTGGCCTTAGGTCTATACAAAATAAGGTCACTAATGTAACAGATGTGGCACCATGCGTAAGGATACCTAATTCCAGGCGGGATTCATTCAACCCATTGTTGTAATGAGGATCACCCCATGATTTTTGAGACACTAAGAGTTCCAGGGATTCAAGCTCCTTTCCCTTATTTTATTGCATTTGATTTTGGGGATTGCTCATTTTGTGATGGAGCAATTGGATTTTATTGCTTACACTTGCTCATTTTGAGGAAGAGCAAGGGAATTTTTATTGCTTTGAGGCGTTTTTTGAGATTTTTGCTCATTTTGAGGAAGAGCAAAAGGGGGAACTTATTGCTTTGAGACACTTTTTGGGATACTTGCTCATTTTGAGGAAGAGCAAGGGATTTTCATTTTTTTTGGAAATTATTTTTGGGATACTTGCTCGCTTTTAGGAAGAGCAAGGGATTTTTTTTGTGGAATGAAGGTGGAGCTTGTCCTTTTTTCAACTTTGTAGCACTCTAGACCATGCACATGATTGGATGAACAGGGGAAACCTTTCACTTATGGCAATAACAACTTTTGACTTTGTTATTCCCAAGATTCACAATGTTTTTAATGTGTTTTGTTGTGTGTGGTCCAAGAGGAAACTTGATTGACCAGGAATAACCTGTTGCATCTAAATATTGTTTGACTTTGAATCAAGTTTATTTAAAACACTAGGAGTGGCTGAGTGATTGAAAACATTTGGAACTTGCTTATGGTTGATGCAATTTGTGATTTTGTGATACTTTTGATGCAATATTTTGAAAATAAAAAATATACACACAAAATAGCCAGTGGTCGCATAATTGTTATTGCTAAAAATTATATGATATCTACCCTACTTTATGTGAGTCCCTTAATTAGCAAAATATTATAGGGAAAGTTACATATTGTGATTGATGGATTGTTAAGTGATGTAGGATGCCCCTGATTAAGGCAACTAGACATAGTGGACTAGTGATCATCTAAATTAATCAAATGATAGTAATTAATGGTATTTACAAAATGCCTGAGATGCATGTATGGAATGCATGGATGGATATATGAGGTGCAAATGAAATTTTTTTTTTAGCCATGTATATGTACATATATATAAACTGCACTATGCATAAAATACCTTTAGATGTATTATGTTCAATGGCTCAAGTTCCAATATTCCTTCCAAGTTGGTGAGTCTATACGTTCCTAGACCCAACTTCTGCTTGACAATGTATGGACCTAACCAATTAGCCACGAATTTATCTCTCAAGTGCAACAATGCATTGGTGTTCTATTGATTCTCTTTAAGAACGAGATCTCCTACTTGAAATTCGTGAGGATGGACTTTTGTGTTATAGGTATGCTTGATGCGATCTTGATATACTCGTAGATGTTCTAAGGCATTGATGCACCTTTCATCAAGGAGTGTTAATTGGTCAAGACATGCTTGTCTAGTTGTGTCATCATCCATGAATTCTTGCAATGTAACTTGTAAAGAAGGGATCTTGAGCTCAAGAGGTATGATTGCTTTGGTTCCATAGACTAATGAAAAAGGTGTTGCCTCCAGTTGGTGTTCTAATGCTTTTTTGATAAGCCCATAGTGCCAAGGGGAGTTGAGTGTGCCAATCTCTATGATTTTCTTTGACAAGTTTCTTGAGAATGGCTATCACTGTCTTGTTGGTCGCTTCGACTTGTCCATTTTCCTGTGGGTAGTAAGGAGTCAAGAAACTATGTTGGATATTGTACTTGCTGCATAAGGCTCAAACATCCTTGTTCTTAAATGACTTGCCATTATCAGAAATGATCTTGGAAGGGATCCCAAAATGATAGATAATATGTTGAAGTATAAACTCCGCTATTAGAGGTCTAGTCGTAGTGGTCATTGGAATTGCTTCGACCCATTTGGTGAAGTATTCCGTGGAAGTTATGATGAATTTATGTTGTCCTGAAGAGGCAGGTGAAATTTTTCCAATCAAATATAGACCCCATTGTGAAAAGGGCTAGAGGCTTTGAATGGGCTGTAAATCTTGTGATGGTACATGAGTCAAATTGGCGTGATGTTGATATTTTTGACATTTCTTGACGTATTGACAACAATCACTTTCCATGGTGGGCCAATAATAACCCATGTGTAAAATGCACTTTGCAATGGCCATTCCACTAAAGTGACCACCACAAGTACCATCATGGGCTTCAATTATAGCTCATTGTGCCTCAACGAGATCTAGACATCGAAGTAGGACTCCATCATAGCCACATCTATACAACACATCCCCCAAGAGAGTAAAACGAGTTGCTTTTTGTTTGAACGTTCTTTTTGTAGTTCGTGTCATTTCTATTGGGAGGGTCCCAAACTTGAGAAAGTCTCTTATCTCATCAAGGTAAGAATTGTAGGGCTCCATGTGGACCAAACAAACACTCTTCTCACCTTCAGACTCTGCTCGTTTGATTGCTGACTTGGACACTATTGTTATGATAAGCGGTTGGACTTCTCCATGTTCATTATTAGGAATCAAGGATCCCAAAGAAGCCATTGCATCCACAAATCTATTAGTCAAATGAGGCAAGTTACTAATCTTATACCAATCAAATTTCTCTAGCAATTTCATTGCTACTTCATGATACTATTTCAATATTGGTTCTTTGCATTGGTATTCTCCCTTCACTTGATAAATGATAAGTTGAGAATCACCAAATATGCTTAGTCATTTAATACCCATAGCTATAGCTGATTGAAGTCCTAATATTAGGGCTTTGTACTCTACATTGTTATTTGTGCATGGGAAGTTGAGTTTGAATGATAAAGGAATCGGAATTCCTTTGGGTGTGTAAAACACAACTCCAACACCTTGTCCTCTTTTGCACTTTGATCCATCAAAGAAAAGTGTCATGTCAACATCATCCTCGGGAGGGACTAGTTCTTCTTGTTCATTGATGAAAAAGATACCGAATCATCTGGAAGCTCTATAATAAGTGGTTGATCATTTGGTAATGGAGCTTCTACAAGTTGATCGGCTATCACCTAATCTTTGATGGATTTTTGACTAATGAATTTGAGATTGAATTCCGTTAAAAGCATTATCCATTTTGTGATATGGGTATTGTTGTATGTGCGAGTCATCATGTATCGTAGAGGATTCTCTCTAGCTATGACATAGGTAGTGTTACTTAGCATGTAATATCTGAGTTTCTTAGTGGTAAAAACCATTGCTAAGCACAATTTTTTGACATAAGCATATCTTGTTCATAACTCACCAATGTTTGACTAATGTAATAAATGGCTTGCTCCTTATGATTCTCATTTTTATGAGAAAGCATTGTCCCTAGTGCAAAATCTATTGCAGAGACATAAAGGTGAAAAGGGACTCATGAACGAGGTGATATAAGAATTGGTGGTGAAGCCAGATACTTCTTTATGTCATCAAAAGCCTCTTGACATTTAGTTATCTAGGAAAATATCACCCCCTTCTGTAGCAAGCGATTGAAAGGCCTACATTTGTTTGAGAGTTATGCAATGAATCATCGGATAGATTGAATATTTCCTTGTAAACTACGCAACTCTCTCAAATTTTTTGGAGGTGGCATCTCGATGATGACCTTGACCTTATCAGGGTCCACTTCAATGCCTCACTTGGAGATAATGAATCCTAGAATTTTTCTTGATGTGACACCAAATATGTACTTCTTAGGATTCAACCTTACCTTATGTTCAAGCAATCGATCAAAGACTTTCTCTAGAACCTCAATATGCTCAAGACATGTTTTAGATTTAGCAATCAAATCATCCACATAATCCTCAATGATTTTATGCATATAGTCATGGAAGATGTACATCATGGCATATTGATAAGTAGCTCCTACATTCTTAAGGTCAAAAGGCATCACCCTATAACAAAATGTCCCCCAAGGTGTGGTAAATATCGTCTTGTGTTGGTCCTTAGGATTAATTCAAATCTGATTGTATCCTAAGAAACCATCCATTAATGAAAGCATTTCATGGCCTGTGTAGGAGTCTACAAATTGATCAATATTGGGTAGAGAAAAATCATCCTTGGGGCATGCTTTGTTTAGATCTCAAAAATTAGTGCATACACATACCCCCCATTCGACTTATGAATGGGTACCATGTTTGAGAGCCACTCTGGATAATCAATTGGGACTATGAAATTCACGTCCAATAGTTTTTGTAGCTCTTCCTTGATAATTAATGCTATGGTTGGATGAAGTTTCCTTAATTTTTTCTTGAAGGGCTTAGCATCTAGCGCTAAGGTAAGGTTGTGGACCACCAAATTGGGATCAAGGCCAGGAATATCTTTGTATGACCATGCAAATATGTCTTTATTCCTTGTTAATACATCGATCATACGCTCTTTCTCCTCTATGAATAAATATTTTGTAATTTTGATGATTTGTGGATTATCCACATCCTTGACTAAGGTTCACATCAATAGATTATTCGATAAGCATATGGGAACCTTCCTCTAGCTGATGTGGAGTTGGGATGAGGTGGATATCATCCTCCACATGCTCAAATGACTCAGAGGTCTCCCCCTCTACTTTGATTTGAAAAACTGAGGTAGAGGAGGATGAAGGTTGCTATGGAATATAAGCATTTGAAGCTTGCAGAAACTCTTTAGATAGGATAAATTTGGTGATGGATGGTGAGGATGAAATACTATCCATGATGATAAGGCTAGCATCGATTGAAATCAGCTTTGCTAAATCGTACGAGTTACAAAGTGGGGTGAACAAGTCAACATAAATCATATTGACTTGGTGGAAATGAGGTGGTTGCAATTCAAGGAGTGATGGCTCACTCTCTCTAGGTTGCAACTGACCTAAAGTGGATGAATGGTGGTGTTGTGGGAGCAGCCAAGGTGGTGGTGGTGGATCTAGCTCAGGGTGCTCACACTCCTTTTTGAAGTGAAATATGGTGTGATCTATGGGAAACATATTGGTATAACACTCATATCTCTCGATGGGCTCTGTAGGGGCCACATCATCTTGGGGACCATCAAAGATTTGAATGATCCAATCTAAGTTTACTTCCATCTATCGAAATTCCCCAAAATCTTCATCGAAGATATAATCCTCGAAATCTTCATCGAGGATGTAATCATCTAGAATATGATCAATTATGAATGTATGCAATATAATCTCTAAAAATGCCTCATGTAAATGAGGTACAAAGTTAGGATCCAAGTACTCATCATCGGTATCATCACAATCATCACAATCATCGCTCTCCTCATCCTCTTCTTCATACTCAAGAGTGAGTCGTTGAAAGGTGTGATTAAAGGAAGAGTTTGAGGTAGAAGACCTGTATCCTAGACTAGAACGATCATGCACTTCTCGATATTTAGGCTCAACAATGTGATGTGGATCCTGCTCATGTCATCCAAGTCCATATCCCTGCTAGTTGACCCTGCAAAAATATCACAAAGGAAAATCTGGGTTGGATAGATATTCTAAATTTGCATTAAACTCTTGTAAAGGTTCCTCATTAGGAGGAGGTGGATCAGATGAAGAATCCACTCTCCCATATATGAAGTTGATCCTATCTGGTTGGGAACCCATTCTATACACTGCACCTATTGCTAAAGGTGGATCACATGGGTGACCATAGTCTCTGACTGACTCAATAGGTGGTGTAACTATGACACTTTCAATGATGTACTCACCAATGCTTGGATTGGCAAGATGTACTGCAACTTGGGATGGTTGGGATGATGATGGATCTATGGATGAGGATGGCGCTTTGGTGGTGGCTTGCGGTTCAGGTGGAGGTGATGGCTCCTCTTGGATAGGTGACCCTATCTACGAGATGATGGGTGGTGATGTTTGGGGTGGATTAGGTTTGATTGGGTTGTTAGTTTATGGAGTGGGTTGAGCTAAAAATGTGAATGGTGTTTGTGAAGTGGGCGGTGTGGCTGATGAAGTTGGTGATTGGTTAGCGGGATGATCAAGTGCGATGGAAAAATGAAATGTGGTGGATGAGGGTTGACTAGAGCTGACACTTTTAGATGCAAAAGTAGGATCAACTATCGATAATTCCTTCGGGATGGGGGATTTTGATGAAGTGATGTTAGTGGGAGTAGTTTGGATGATGAGTGGTTGAATGGATATATGGTTTGATGGAAGTAGCGGCTCATAAGGATTTGAGATCAAGTTGTAGTATTTAAAAGGCTTTGTGTCTGCTTGGATGCAATGTACCTTGCCCTCGTGTACATACTTTAGACATTGGTGCAATGTCGAGGGCACACACTTCATCTCCCTGATCCAGGGATATCCAAGAAGTATGTTGTATTGCATCACCCCTTCCAAGATGTGGAAGAGGACATGAATAGTCTTCACCCCCATGGTGATAGGAAGAACTACATTCCCCACAGTTGAGCATAAAGCATCATTAAAGGCCCTTAAGGTGAAGGTGGATGATGTAATGTGGGATGATGGTAGGTTAAGGTGCTTGATGGTGGGAGTGGTAATGAGGTTAATGGAGGAGCCAGTATCAATAAGGAATCTCTTGAATGGCTTCCTATCAATATGAGAGACTATGTGCAATGGAGGATCTGGTAGATCTGATGACACACTCTTCTCCTCAAAGTCATAAAATGTTATCAAGGGCTCCATGCATTTTTGTACACTCCCCACAAAGGTTTTGAAGGCATTAGGGTCTTCTGATTGTACTTGGATGGATTTTAGAATCTCCATCAATACCTCGCGATGTGGGGATGACTGTTGTATCAGCTCATAGATTGATAGTTTTACCGATGCCATTTTCAAACTCTATGTTAACTAGCTGCCTAGGGTGATAGTTGGATGAGATGGATTACTTGGATTATTAAAGGGTAGAGGTGGAATGGATGGCCCTAGTTGTATGGGGATACTTGGTTGTGTTGTGAGAGCTTGGGTTGTATGATTTGCTTGTCTTTGCCCATGGGTGACCACACTGATAGCCCCTACAAAACCTTGATGCAGTTGAGACACATAGTTGACTTGGTTGGGAGGAACTATAGAAGTTGACGCTCTCATTGCTTGTTTATTTACCTCATGATGAGGCAAAGGTGTCTAATATATGCCAAGGTTATGATTAGGTTGGGCTAGTGGATTGTCGACCTTGATATTTCCCGCTTCTAATAAGTCTTGCACAATACCTTTAAATCCATGGTAAGTTTCGACATCATACCCTTTTTATTGATGATAGATGTAGTATAAGTGCTCTCTATAGGCCTTTGATCTCGGCTTGCTAGGATCTTCGGGTTTAATCTCCGAAAATGTGAAAAGTTGTACCACATACAACTTTTGAAAGATATATGAGTAGGGCTCTTGCAATGGTGTGTAATTATGTCTGGGCCTAAAGTGACATTGTTACCTTTCTACAGGTTGCATTTGATTTTGTACCTACTATGGGGGTGGAACCGCTTGATAATTCAATTGTTGCGGTTGTTGTTGTTGTTGGGGTTGTTGGATATGGACTTGGGCTTGTTGATTTGACTATGAGGGTTGGCCCAAGACTTTTCAGTTTTGACACACCTTGTAAAAATGCATAATAAATACAGTTTTATGGAAGCACTCATTGTAAAACTCCTCCTTTTTTCCATAAAAAATGGTTAAGGTGTTGTTGTTCCAAAACTTTCCCTCATAAAACTATGGATGAACTGTTACAGGTTTTTCTAAGATTTTTTGTACTTTTCTAGCTTTTCTGTACTTCTCTTACGTTTTTAGCTTGGTATGTTGCATGCAAAATTGTATATGTTTTAGCATGGGCAATCAAATGATTAAGTTGTCACTTCTAGCTCTTCTGATTGAATGTATTTTTTAAAGCTAAAGGGTTGCTTTTAGAATAGTCAGGGAGCTATTTTGGCAAGGGACTCCTCTCAAGCTCCTCCAAAATCCCAAGTCCTTTGCTTAAAAAAGAAAGTGCTCCACTTGAGAGTGCTTTGTTAAGAAGCGCTCCACTTGAGAGCGCTTTGTTAATAACTGCTGCACTTGAGAGCGCTTTGTTAAGAAGCACTCCACTTGGGAGTGCTTTGTTAAAGAGATACTTCCATACTTGTCGTATGCGCCTAAAAGGCTAAGTGAGTGAGGTTGGTTGATAATATGGCTAAGTACAAATGAAATCAACACTTAAAGAGAAAATGACCCCCTTAGAAGTTTCTAACTGACCAAGTATTTGCTTCAAAAGGAAAGCACTCCACCAAGGAGCACTTTGTTGGAAAGCACTCTGCCAGAGAGTGCTTTGTTGGAAAGTGCTCCGTAAGGGAGTGCTTTTTTGGAAAGCACTCCACAAGGGAGCACTTTCATAAAAAGGTGTTTTGAAAGACTTTTCCTCGGGAAGTAGTTGAGAGGCTAAGAGACTTAGTTGGTGAAGTATAAGTAAAATCAACACTTTGTTTAAAGTGGCTCCCTCCAAAAGGTTTCAGAATGACAAGTTAGCATAGCGCTTTATCTAGAATGTGTTCCACTTGGGAGCACTTCGCTAAAAAGTGCTCCACAAGGGGGCGCTTTGTTTAAAAGGATCAGGGACATATTGTTAGAAGGAGCTAGTAAGCTAAAGGAGAGGTCCACAATGCATCCTTTGTTTCACCGCTTGGGAGCTGCCATTAAGACCGTCTGATCGTTCATCACCACCAAAAACTTCTAACTTCAATGTCAAGTTATCTATATTTTTGGGTCAGGTGTTTTGGGTCTTCGTCGAAACCTTCTACTTTTAATGCTAAGTTGTCAGTAAGGATAGTATAGACTATTTTTGGCTATCACCAGAATCGGATCAGCCCATCATGAAAGTGGTTGGGAATTGGTTTTTCAAGCGGTAACTTTCTCCTATATAAACCATCTCTTCTTTGTAATACATCATGGATAACTTCTGCTAGAAAAGTAGCTACGTACTTGAAATTTGATTCCAAAATAAAGGCTTCTGGCTTCGATGTTGAGACTTCTAAAATTTGTGTATGACTTCTATTCTATGATTTCTATTAAATTAATGTCTCTATTATACAGTTTAATTCTATTTTTTGGATTTTGTTGTTGATAGAATACTAATCCCTAGAATACTTGCTAGAGTTTACATAGTTCTGAGGATTTTTTTTTGGTTTCTATTAAAAGTCATTGTTTTGATTGCTGTTGGTTCAAGTTTCTAAGCTGTCTATCATGATTTTGGTCCATCACCCCAAATATCTGGTCTTTGACCATTTTCCATTTCTTTTCGTAATTTCCTAGTTCTTTCAGTATATTTCTATCTCTTATCTCCAAACCCCCATTTTTATTTTTGAAACCAGCCCTACTGGATATTACCATGGAGGACATTCCTTTCCTTCAGGAATTCAATGCTTGGTAGTGGGCCTAGGGTGCTGCAGACTTAGAAAACCTGTATCTAGGCTGGTTTGATTGCTAACAATTTTTGGTATGCCTGATGGGACCCAAATGTTCCATGTTAAAACAATATTAAGAAGTGATGTTCATTTTGGTGTTGTCAAATCTGAACATATGGTGACTCTACTAAACTCAGATTCCCCCCAATCTCGTAGACCCATGTAGAAATTCATGCCTTCATGCGTATGAGGTGGAGAGTTAGAAATATAGAAGAAGATCTCAATTTTTATGAGCTTGACGATAATACTTTAGGAGAAAATCCTAGGGTGGTCGGGTCAAACATTCTGCTTGTCAGAACATCATCACAAGAAGCTATTCTTGATTCACAGAATCCAACTCCTGACAACACACTAAATAGCTTGCCTCCAAATCCATCAAATTCTCCAGATCATTAGTATACTTTGGCTCCACTAAACGATCAATCAGGTGCTCTGAGTGTTCCAACTATTCTGGCTCAGCAAGTTTTACCAAATCCACCTCCCCACATGGCACAACCAGCTCCACCCAGGTAATTCACAACTTGGAACCATACGGTACCGCTTGCCTTACAAGCTCAACACATGATGCCTCCTACAACTTTGAAATCTCTACCTACTTACGACGACATGGTAAAGACGACACGAGCATATCCGACATGTCGTAGGAATATAGACCTGTAGCGACCCCGAGAACATGCATACCGGTCCCTTTTCTGAAAACCCTACTTGCAATGCTTATTTAAAATACCAAAGATAAAATGGAAAGACAAGAGGAAAAAGCATATAACACGAAATAACAAAAGACGGATCTCTTTATTGATATTGAAGCTCGGTTACATGTCGGTCCCTCTTAGGGATACCCATTTTGATACTATAAATTACAAGTGGGCAAGGAGTGCCCCTTCCACGAAGAGGTGGTGCGCTTATAAAAGCTTCCTGGTTTCGCACACGAAAATGTATGAGGGCTTACAGATGCCTCCTTCTCCAGGTCTGTCTCCTAGAGGGATCCCTTTTGCTCTCGTATGTTGTAACCTTCGTCCGATGTACCTGTGGCCCTGCAAGCAATGAAACAACAACACACTTTTAGGTGTCCGAGATTGCCTCCCGGATGAGGTTGTTAGTAATCAAAGAATGTAACAGAAATATGATAAAACAATACCATGGAATCAAGTAAATCTATGCTAATGATATAAGAAAACAAGATAAAAGATGCTATGTCTATCTAAGCCAAGCCTACGGGCCACTGTCCAAGACAACGGCCGCTAAAGAAAACCTTGCTCTCCTTGCCCCAAAGCTATGGGTCAAAGACTATGATCTGATGTTGAAGAAAGTAGGTGTTATGCCCTTTGATTTGTCAAAGCTCCACCGCACACGTGATCTCAAAGAGAACTCTCTCTCTGAAATGATCTCCTATATGTGATTCGGGTCTCTATTCTCTGTATGATAAAATATTAAAGTATCTTATGATTCTCTATATGCCTTGGTGCTCTTAGGCTTGCACCTTTTATAGTGTGAAACCCTAGGTCTATGTCCAAGCCCTAGAAATGAATTTCTCATGCGTAGTGCAAGTTAGCATGAGAAGCTCTTGTCTATTGTCTATATTTGAAGGCTAGTTAACTGAAATCTAACTACCCACTTGAGTCTTCTATGTGAACTGGTCATTAGCATGAGAAGATTTTGTCCTTTGTTTATGCTTGGAGGTCAGTTAACTTAAGTCTAAATGCAAACTCAAGTCTCCTATGTGAACTGGTCATGAAAAGGAATGCAAAGTCACTCCCGCTCACCTTTATTGCATGCAGACTACCACTTCCACCCGAGATTGGGCCTGTTTGTCGGCAAACCACTTCTTATGGCTTAGCCGCTATCATCTACAGTGGCTATGATCTGGCCATTATCATCTGTAGTGGCTAGGTCTGGCCGCTCTAGGCTTGAGCGGCTAGAATCTGGTCGCTCTTGGCTTGAGCGGCCAAGCTTGGATGGCTTGAAAAGGCCCCAAATGAGTGGTGAGAACCATTGTTGATGCTTGGAAAGTCCAATATTATGTCTTATGATCTTATGAGTGTGTCTATGTAAGTAGCTCCCCTAAGCATGACATGATTTAGGTGTCTACAGATGCCCCTTTTTGTGATGCATTGTGTGGAAAACACAACGCTGAGCAAAAATGTAGACTGATCCATTTGTAGGGTGTATGGTGATCAATGGTCTGATCAATGTCGGATGGCCCAATCATGCAAGATGGTGTGCATCCCTTGAATCATTGCCTCAATATTCGGAGGACTTAGCTCAGTGGCTTTTGCATGTTAAATTGCACTCATTCCTCAAACTCAATCGGGTAGCTTCAACTGCTACAACAATTTCGACCGGTAGGAGAGCTACAATTGAAGATGTCATGTCTGCTTACGTTCCCAGAAAACAAGGGAAATTTGTGATTGTTGTATGCAATGATTCGAAGGATGAACATGATTTTGCTATGATCAAGTGATATTTTGTTGATTTTGATTATGATTATGTTGAAGTTTTGAACTACCTCTTCACACAATGAATTGGTGAAGAAATGACAATGATTGAAGTGACAAGTCGCTTGACCAATATGACTAATCTGGTTCCTTTCTAGCATTTGCTGCTTTTAATGGGCAATCCCACATCCAAGTGTGACTCCAATTGCTTATGATAATCATCCATCCCTATCCCGAGGAGTGGTCCGGCTATCAATAGCCTTCTTAGGGAGTTAGGATGAGTGATTCTATTCATGCCTAGATTGTATCACTTTGACTTAATGTTTTTGATGTCATAGGGGAATTAGAATGACCCCTTCGCACCCGTGGAGCAGTTCGACCATCTTGATCTTCTTCGGGTTTGAAGGGTGACATATCGTAATTCCAAAATGAGTTGCTTTTGCCCCAAGTGGCCTTATGGTTGCCTACTCATCTCATCAAAATACATGGAGTGCAAATCGTTGCAATCACCGAGTGGATAGAGTAGGTAACTGGATACGAGGCCTGCTTGAGATTGTGATTTTATGTGAATTTTTTTGTTATTTTGAACATTCTGATGATCCTAAACCATCAAAGTGTGATTATTTGTTATTTTTGTTATTCCCTCATTGAAGGAACTGCTTTACTTTGATCTATGAGCTTGGCCGTTGTCAGGTCTAGCGGCTTCTGATTTCCTGCCTATGGTCGTTGTCGCCTTGAGCGGCCAAGAAGCTCGAGCCACTGACGTCAACAGTGACCAAGGCATAATTAAGGAAATATAAAATTTGTAATTCTAGGGTTTTGACCTATCATTTTCACTATTGAAGATTCCATTTTTAGAGCTCTAGTGCAACGGTGATGGTTGTGACTTCGAAACTTGTTGGTGCTGAGGACATGGCTACGTGAGGTGAGACATCAACTATTGGAGGAGCCAGAGCTTCTTGGGTATCTCTCTTCAAAACCCTAGCTCTCTTTTCTTTGCTTAAGTAAAATTGAACTCCACTAAGAAATGAGCAAAATGAACATCACTAAACCTGTTGGCAATGAACAAACTCCGTAACTAGGCTTAGGTTCCTTTTTGCCATGGTGGGTTGGTCCCCAATTTTGCAATCTGTCAATGGCTTTAGCCTAGGGTTTTTGAAAATTTTCCATTATTCCCCTACTACCGCCATTTTGGGCATTCTCAAACTTAGCTTAGTTTCGATGCTTGGGTAGGGGATTTGTTTTCCAATTTGTTTGCTTTCCCTCCCTTTGTTGTTTTGTTGAAGCTATCTTGTCAAAATTGTAATTTTTTTATTTTTTGGCCAAGGGTTCATGGGTTTGTCATGTCGCCCCTTGGCCGCTATCGCTCGAGGGGCAGCTGAGCCCTTTCGCTCAGAGCGGCCAAGCTTGAATCCCAATGGTCAAAAATTTGACCATTGGGCCTTGGCCATTGCTGCCTCCAATGGCCAGGTTTCGACTGTAGGCGACAATGGCTAAAGCTTAAGCCTTGTTTTTGCATTTTATGTATTGATTTTTATGATTTTTTTTTGAATTTTTGCTTTGCTTAGGTGCAATTTATTCTTTTCTTGCTTAGATTTAGAGTAACTCATACTCTTTTGCACCATTTTCATGTTTATTGTGAATTATGCCTTAGATGCATTGTAGTTATGTTTTGTTTTTCTTCTGCTTTGTTTAGATCCTCACTACTTGGGCTCGGGACCCGAAGCTCCTGCTTGACTTGCTTCCTAGATTTGATGACACTGACTGGGAGTGGTTTAAGGCCCATGGGCTATAGTACGTTATCAAGTTGCCCCACATTATGGCCGATCAGGCATATCTTATGGCCTTAGCCCATCATTGGGACCCATGGACCAACACCTTCCATATTTCACCCGATGAGATGACTATCACGTCGAAGGATGTTTACAAGATTTTTTGGATCCCATTCGATGGGGTGCCCATTGTTTCATCGACCACTACTGATCAGGTGGTTGTCTATGCTCGGGTGTTTGGAGCACGCTCTACATAGGCCCTCCAGGAGACTGGGTTCGGGGGAGTATCTATCAAGACTTGGTATGATGCTCAGGTTTTCACAGTGAGACATGTCATGTTGTTGATGGTGATCAACAATGTTCTTATCCTAGATTGCTTGAGTTTGAGGTTCCCTTGGAACCTCCTAGCGATGGTGCAGGACCTTCTGGATAGTGAGGAGCCTATCATCTATGCATGGGGTAGATCACTATTGGCTCAGTGCTATGATGAGTTGTACCACATCCATCGATGGGGATGCATCAACATTGCTTGTAGTTTGCTCTTACAGGTTTGGGGATGGGAGCACATTAAGGTAGATCACCCTAAGGGGCTCCCAACTGAGATTACATCTATTGAGGCTCGTACATAGTGCTATGCTACCAGATGGGCTCGAGAGCATGAGGAGCATAAGAGCCACACTTTTTAGGGGAGTTATCCCACTATACTGATGCTTTTACCAGACTATTGGTCGGAGATGTCATGTGGTGGCCGTACTATGAGTGTCCAATTTGGGATGATCCAACTAGTTTTACTACTAGGACACGATGTGAGTGATGGCTCATTGGTCATAAGATTGCCATCCGAGAGTATTTCTTCTACTCTCAAGTTCTTCGTCAGTATGGATTATAGTAGGATGTGCCCTTGGTACCATTCTTGTATAGGCGCCTCACAGTAGAGAGGGACCTACCTCCATGATAGGTCATAGAGCTTGCAGATGAGGAGGATGCCCCAATCATAGACCCTATAGTGGTTGGGGAGTTACAGAGGCCTACTCTCAGTGGTGGGGTGATCGGATGTGGCATGGCATCGATAGTCTAGGGTATGAGGATGATGGTGGGGGTGATGGCACAGATCCGATAGGATGCAGGGTTCAAGCCAAGACCGAGGTATGGGGCCAACCGATAGAGCAGGTGGTAGTAGAGGATCCTGATGTTCCTAAGGAGGAGGAGGAGTTAGAGCCCGAGGAGAGAGACTCTCCTCTGAGAGCATAGTTGCATGAGGTCGAGGCTGAGCTCCAGGCTACTAAGATCTAGGTACAATGGTGAGATGCTATGATTGAGCAGCTCACAACATAGATACAGGCTCTATAGGCTACTATTGGGGGTGGTGATGTCAGGATGCAGTTTTTTGTTCCTACTTCTACACCATAGGAGGTTCCAATAGTAGGCTCAGGGGTAGAGGTGGGATGACTTCAGTCCTTGTTGGATGAGCATGAGGAGCGGATCCGAGGTCTTATGGATCATGTTACCCTCCTTCAGATGCAGCTCAAGAGGCATGAGATTGTCCCTAAGGATCCAATAGGTGTAGGTGGTTCATAGGTCAATGGGTGCTCTACCTCGAGGTAGTCTTCCACCCATCCTAGCTAGAGACCCGATCTCGAACAGAGAGACCTACAGGCTCACATCACTCGACTCATGACACCACCATAGGGGAGGTGGCACTAGAGGAGATGGTGTAGGGGGCTCAGGCCCGACACTTGATTGATGTTCTACTTGGTTCTTGATCCATTTTTGAGGTCGACTGACCTACATGACTATAGCCCATGAGCATTTTTGTATATCCATTGGACTTGACACACATATTTTTATGATAGATTTACCTTTTATGACTCATTATGTGTATCATTTATTGCTTATGTTTTTGTTATTATTTTATTTTATGATATGATGCGATGATGATATTATGATGATTTGATGAATATGTTAGATGATAGATGATATTTGAAGATGCTTAGATGGATGTGTAGATGCTTATATGATTTGATGATATGATGCAATGTATTTTGATGATGAATGATGAATTTATGGTATGCAAATGGATATTGCCTATATGTTTTATGATGTGGTTTATGGATGATTAATGACTTGTTTTTGTGGATGCAAATGTTATTGTTAAATGCATGTTTAATTTTTGCTTTAATTATATGCATCTAACTCATGTGATGGAATGGTATAAATGAACCTGTATGCTCTAATCACTTAAAACATACGAAATGCATATGACGTTGACAATATTAATGGGTGATACCACAGAAAGTTTAAAAATAATCATGAATTTAAATAATCACTTCTATCATAAGAATTGATTAAGTATTCATATATGAGATGTAATGGTGTGTAATGTATTTTCTTAATAAGTTTCTGTAAATTAAAAGATATAAAGTAGTCAGTGGTCGTCTATATACTATTTCTAATATATATGTGGTATCTGTCCTACTATGTTGATACCCCCTAATTTATAGAATCTTATAAAGAATATGATGGTGTGAATGATGTTATGATTTGTTGCTATGTAAAAATTTTTGGGGCTTTTCGGAGATTCAAACACTCTAGTTCCCCTATCAACAATTGTCTACTTACCACTTAGACTTTTGAAAAGTAATGCTTTTACCATGGACCTAGTTTTTCATGATCTCTGTGTGTGCATGTGATTGTATATTTTGAGTTAGAACTCAAGCATTTCCTTCGATGTCAGGTGGGATTCTTTCAGCCCATTGCTAAGATCAAGGATCCTCAAGTGTTCATCTCATCCTTATGTTGGACTTAGTTGGACTATACCACTAGGCAATATTTGGTTACCTAAGCTAGCTCATCCACATTCAAACATTGGTCTACACAAATGCATGAAGCAATTGTAATAGACATATCATCATGCGTAAGGATTTCTCCTTCCAGTTTTGTACAATGCTGAGAATTCCAAGGATTCAAGCTTTATTCCCTTCTTTTTGGCTTTGGATTTTTGCTCATATGTAGTGATGAAAATCACTATTTATTTTTTATTGATTTTTTTCTTTGAGCGAGGATTTTTTTGTAGTGATGATAATCACTATTTATTTTGCTCATTCTGAGTGATGAAAATCACTGTTTATTTTTTATTGATTTTTTCTTGAGCTTGCTTTTTTTTGTATTTTGAATATATGATTTGTGTATCGGATTTTTGCTTTGAAATCTAGACTGTATGCTTGGCCTTTTGAATATGTACTTTGCTTTGGGATTTTGCTTGTTTTGATTTAAGCAAGGGATTTTGATAGGGTAAAGCTTGTCCTTTTGCCAATTCTCAGCACCTTTAAACCGGTTGCACAGGGGGATAAGCAAGGATAATCCTTTTCGCTTAAGGTAACCTAGACCGCTTTGCAACTTTCATCTTTTCCTTGTACCAGCTAGGATTTTAGTGTTTCAATTAGTGATGAGATCTTGAATATCCAAGGCTTTATCATAGCTAGGCCTTATTTTCTACTAATCAAAGTTGTTTTCCTCAAAATTTGATAAGATTACTAGATTTGGTTGACTAACCGAAAAGCCTTAGTATATTATGTATAGCAACAAATAATGGTTGTGTTGAAAAACACAATTACACACATGTGGATGGATATGAATGACTTGTGCGACAAACTATGGTATCACTTTTAAGACTCTCATGACATATCTTGTAATGTATGTGAAAATGCAATGCAATGATGTGGATGCAAAATGTGAAGTGCAATTGTTTTTGTATTTTTGATTTTATGTTGTTTTTGTATTTTTGATTAATTTGACCAAAGGGCTAATGATGCCTTTGGGGCTTTTGTTATTGATTTTGACCAAGCGGTATGAATTACCCTTGGAGCCTTTTTTATTTGATTTTTGACCAAGCGGTATGAATTACCCTTGGAGCCTTTTGAATTGATTTTTGACCAAGCGATATGAATTACCCTTGGAGCCTTTTGAATTGATTGTTTGACCAAGCGGTATGAATTACCCTTGGAGCCTTTGATTTGATTGTTTGACCAAGCGGTATGAATTACCCTTGGAGCCTTTGATTGTATTTTTGAAATTTTATGCTTTTATGATTTGTTTGTGTTTTTGACATATTTGAATGTTTTTTATTTTTGACATATTTGAATGTTTTTTTTTTGATATTTTATTTTTTTTTATGAAATATTTGAATTTTTTTTTTATGAAATATTTGAATTTTTTTTTATATTTTTTTAAATATTTGAATGTTTTTGTGTTTTTATGTGTAAAATGCCTTTAAGTGAATGATATTGAGAGGTTCAGGCTCTTCAACACCATCTAATGATATAAGGTGATATGCTCCAGGCCCAACTCTCTATGAAATCATGTATGGACCTATCCAATTTACCATGAACTTATCTCGTAGATGCGATGCAGATTTGAATTCTGCTGGTTTTCTTTGAGCACTAGATCTCCAACCTTGAATTCCCTTAGGTGGACTTTACTATTGTAAGCTCAC
The DNA here is from genome assembly GCA_028583015.1 of Wollemia nobilis. NCBI lineage: Eukaryota > Viridiplantae > Streptophyta > Pinopsida > Araucariales > Araucariaceae > Wollemia > Wollemia nobilis. Next base: position 4,173,370 of record JAQPPZ010016675.1, read on the forward strand.
GCAAGGTGATCTTGGTAAACATGGAGATGCTCTAAAGCATTGACTCGATGTTCATCAAGAAGCATCAATTGATCAAGGTGGCCTTGTCGTGCAACTTCATCATCTATGAAGTCTTTTAGTGCTATGCGTAGAGTCAAGATTTCCAACTCTAGAGGCATGATGGCTTCAGTGCCATATACTAGTGAAAATGGTGTTGCCCTAGTGGGCATCCGTATACTAGTCCTGTATGCCCATAGTGCAAGAGGCAATTGCATGTGCCAATCCTTGTGATTTTCTTGCATTATCTTCCTCAAAATGGAGACTATTATTTTGTTTGAGGCTTATGCTTGCCGTTTGCTTGTGGATAATAAGGCATTGAAAAACTATGCTGAATATGATATTTGTTCATTAAAGCATGCACATTTTTGTTCTTAAAATATGGCCCATTATCCGATATTACCTTAGAAGGGACCCCAAAATGACTTATGATATTGTGGAGTATAAACTCCACAATCCTTGGTCCAGTTGTTGATGTTAAGGGGATCGCTTCTACCCATTTAGTGAAGTATTATATGGCCATTATGATGAATGTATGTCGGCCTGAGGATGGGGGTGAGATCTTCCCAATCAAGTCTAGTCCCCATTGTAAAAATGGCCATGCTCCTGGATGGGCTGCAAAGCTTGCGATGGTAAGTGCGTTAGATTTGCATGATGTTGGCACTTACTACATTTCTTGACATACTCGCAATAGTCCTTTTCCATTATGGGCCAATAGTAACCCATTCTCAAGATGCGCTTAACGATGGCCATGCCACTAAAATGGCCTCCACATGTTCCATCGTGAGCTTGTGAAACTACCCAAGATGTTTCCTAGGGCTCAAGACAATGGAGCAATACTCCATCATATCCTCGTCTGTAGAGGATTTCTCCTAGAAAAATGTATCTTGTTGCTCTCTATTTAAATGTTCACCTTTTAGTATGTGACAAACCTTGAGGTATTATTCCGAGCTTCAGGAAGTCCCATAGTTGGGAAAGCCAATCCTGATAGGCCACAACCTCTATAGAATAGACAACTTGCTCTTCCTACATTTTTGAGGTAGTGAACATGGATTGAGGAACAACTCTATGGTATATGGTCACACCACACTCTATGGGTCCTTGGGAGATCAACGACCCCCAAGGTGCTATTTGCAAGAAACCTCTAGCTATGAAGGACCAATCCTGATTTGGTTCGATGTTGATCATGTTGACTGATTCTTGATTGTCAAAAGCTTCACGATATATTGCTGAGTGTGAAAGCACTTTCACATGAATGGTTGTAAAATTAGTAGATGGATTCTGAGGGATTAAGGATCCCAAAGAGGCCATAGTGTCTACAAATATATTCGATGTACGAGGGATTGCCTCGATGTCATACCATTCCAGCCGGGCTAAGTAATTGTCAACAAGTTCCTTGTAAGTCTTCAGGAGTGGGCACCTACATTGGAAGAGTCCTTTGACCTGGTTTACTATGAGCAAGGAGTCACCAAAGATATTCAATATTTTAATGCCCATTGCTATGGCTGTTTGGAGTCCCAAGATCAATGCTTCATATTATGTATTGTTGTTTGTGCATGGGAAGTCTAGTTTGAATGATAAGGGCAATGGAGCACCCTACGGTGTGATAAAGACAATCCCTGCTCCACCTCCTTGTTCACACTTTGAACCATCGAAGAACAATGACATGTATTTTTCTCTCTTAGGTTCTTCGAGTTCGGTGGATCTGATAATGCAAAGACCGCATCATCAGGCAACTCTATGGTGAGAGGCTTGTTATCCTGAAGAGGCGCCTCTGCTAATTGATCTGCTATGACTTGTCCCTTGATGGAATTTTGGCTTATGAACTCTAGATCAAATTCTATCAATAGCATGATCCACTTTGTGGTACGTGTATTGTGATACGTCTTGCTCATCATGTACTACAAAGGATTTTGTTTTGATATGATGTAGGTCGTATGGCTCAACATGTAGTGTCACAACTTTTGAGTTGCAAAGACCACTGCTAAACACAATTTTTTGACATACGCATATCCTAGCTCATAGCTCACCAAGGTGCGACTAATGTAATATATGGCTTGCTCTTTATCTTGTGCATTATTTTGGGCTAACATGGTGCCCAATGCAAAATCAGTAGCTGATATATATAGTAAAAATGGTATGTCTAGCCTTGGTGGAGCCAATACTGGTGGTGTTGCTAGATAAGTTTTGATCTCTACAAAGGCTTGATGGCATTCTTCATCCCAATGAAAGGGGACTTCCTTGCATAGCAACCTATTCATAGGTCTGCATTTGTCTGATAATTGCATGATGAATCTTTTGATGGATGCTATCTTGCCTTGTAGGCTCCTCAACTCCCTAATGTTGGTAGGGGCGGCCATTTCCAGTATAGCCTTTACCTTTGCAGGATCTACTTTGATGCCTCTCTTGGATACGATGAATCCCAAAATCTTGCCAGAAGTTACGCCAAATACACACTTCTTAGGATTCAATCGGACATTGTGTTCTATGAGGCGATCGAAGACTTGTCTAAGGACTTCGACATGCTCTTGCCACAATAGGGACTTGGCTAGTAAGTCATCCATGTAATCTTCCAAGATCTTATGCATATAGTCATGGAATATGTATGTCATGGCCCACTGATATGTGGCACCAACATTTTTGAGACCGAATGGCATCACTTTGTAATAGAATGTTCCCCATGGAGTAATGAAAGTAGTTTTATGTTGATCTTCGAGCTTAATCCAGATTTGGTTGTATCCAAAAAACCATCCATTAAGGAGAGCATTTCATGACCTACGGTTGCATCTACAAGAGCATCTATGTTTGGCAATAAGAATGAATCCTTTGGTGTTGCCCTATTCAAATCTCTAAAATCCATGCAGATACGGACTCTTCCATCAGGTTTCCCTATGGGTACCATGTTTGACACCCACTCAAGGTAGTCGATAGGAACTATGAATACTACATCCAATAGTTTTTGCAATTCGTTCTTTACCATCAAAGTGATGGTTGGATGCATTTTCCTTAGTTTTTGCTTGACTGGCTTCTTCATGGGATCCAATGAAAGGTTGTGAATGACTAACTTTGGATCTATCCCTGGCATGTCTTTGTAAGTCCAAGCAAAAATATTTGGCCTCTCCTTGAGGAGAGGAATCAAGATGGCTTGTTCCTATGGAGATAGACTTTCTTCAAACTTGAATTTCCTTGGTTGGGTAGGATCATCACTGATGTCCACCTCGAAAGTTGCTTCTATAGCCATATGTGACCCATCCTCTAGCTGATGAGGCATGGGTATCAAATGAATGTCATCAATGAGATTCATAGGACCTACTGACTCAGGTTCCAAACCAACATGGAAGATGTCATACGCACAACCTGATGCAAAATGGAATGGTTGTAACATCTCTTCATTGGGGAAGAGGTCTTCTAGCTCTATGGGTGAACTAGCATGATCCCAATCAATAGCATCTATATCAAGATGCAATGATTTGGTAGGATCTGCTAGATTATGAAGTGGAGTGGTCAAATCGATGGAGATCATGTTGATGGATGGGATGAAATCTCCAGGACCACATGGGTGTAATCTTGTCTCAGGGGTTTCCCTTCCATACTCATGATGAGGTTCTAGAGGAATGGGAATTTTTGGATCTAGCCCATGAGTAGGGTGGACAATAGGATCATTGGGCTCTAACTACTCTCTAAATGTAGGTGGAGGGGGATTAACCATCCGATGAATGGTAGCTAGGTCAATAGGTCTCCCCAAAAATTGGAGTTGAGGGTCTATGGCATGAAGTGCCGCCTCTCTCTCTACTAGCTCGTTGACTTGTCGCAAGTGGTGAGGTCCAAGATAAGCCATCTCGGTCTCATCCTCAAAGTCATCATCACTTATCCAAAAACTGTTAGCATTGGTATGCGGCCCTAAGACAAAGGGCTCATGTCTTGGCCCTAAGTAGGCCATCTCTATTTCATCTTCATATTCTTCATCACTTATGAAGAATCCATTTGCATTTGTCTCTTGCCCCAAAGTCAGGGGTTGATGGCTTAAGCCTAAGTAAGCTCTTTCTATTGAGTCTTCGGATTCATAGTCACTTTCATCTGATGTATATTCAATCTCATCATGGATGGACCATGTGAACCTTTGTAAATAGTGAGGCCCTTGATAGGCTAAGCCAAGTTGTGCCTCATCATCACTTGCTTCATATCCATTCTCCTCATCCCATGAGTTGTACCCTATTGGGGTGGAATCAATTGAGGTGTTTGGATGATAAGTTTTTGGAGGTGGTATGTTTACCATGGCCACTTGTCTATTGCTCAAATTTGCTATTCTCAGGGGGTGATAAGGAATGAAATCAATGTCTTCTCCCAACCCTATGCTTAATATTTCCAATGCCACTACAAGTGAGTCATCTCGACCTCCGCTATAATAGCCTAAGCCAAATATATCAAAGGAAGCTGATATAGTGGCTCGTAAGGCCTCCTGCACCCCTACTCATATACGCCAAGGCCATAGCCATGCCAATGGAAATGCTCAAAGTAGCTTAGAGAAAACTCAAGATTAGAGAGGTAATGAACATTGACTATGAATAATTCATCACCATCTCCTTCTATATCTGAAGACTTATGAGTGCAGTCCAGGCCGACATAGACAAAATTGGTTTGGTTGGGAGGGATTCCAAGTGGAACCATTATTCCTACTGGCGACCTCAAGTCTTTAGGCCTCCCTATGTCCTATGCAGACTCAATGATAGGCGTAAAGGTGATGTTCTGCACAAGGTATTCCCCTATGCCTGTACTTGCCAAGTGTATTGATGCATGCGACATGGATGACCCCACGGATGATACTGGTGAAGTAGGGTGATAATCACTATCTTCATCTTGATCTTGAGGATCTTCCTCTTCCATAGGACTTGGCATTTTAGCAATGGCTATAGTTGGCACTTCTTTGGGCCTCTCTTCCTTAACTAAGGGGGCCTTTAGCTTCTGATTGTCTTTTGGTTTTGACATTGATGGTACTTTAGAAGCATTGACTATCTTGAGTGCACCAGGAGGTGTTGATGTGCATGGGTCTTTTCTTACCCCTTTGTCTTTGTTATCAACTTGTGTGGTTGGGGATGAAGGTGCCACGTATAGGTGAGTAGAAGGGATCATGAATTCTCCTAGAATATCCACCTGATTAACGTATTTAAAAGGCTCTTCATCAGCCAGAACCACATAGACTTTGCTTTCGTGCACATACTTGACACACTGGTGCAAGATCGAAGGCACGCACTTCATGGCCCTTATCCAAGGGTGCCCTAAGAGGATGTTGTACTGCATAGCGCCTTCCAAGACATGACACATCATAAGGATGGTCTTGTGCCCCACCTTGATGGGTAGGACTATCATTCCCATAATATTGCATAAAGCATCATTAAAAGCTCTCAATGTGTAAGTTCCTGGAATGATATTGGTCTTGGGTATCTTGAGGTGCTCTATTGTAGTTGTTGTGATGATGTTTATCGATGAACCTATATCGACCAAAACCCTCTTGAAAGGTAAGTTATTGATGGCCACTACAATGTTTAGCGGAGGGTCTAGTAAGGCAGCAGAAACTGTCTTAATCTCATGATCATAGAATCGGATTACAGGTTCCTGGCATTCTTGCACTTGTCCCACAAAGTGAGTGAATGCATTCGCATCTTGTGGTTGAAGCTCAATTGTTCTTAAAATATCCATTAGAGTCTCCCTATGCTTTGGGGACTATTGTATGAGCTCATAGATGGATAACTTAGCTGGAGTCATCTATAGGTTTTGCTCCAATCTACTTCGAATAGTTACCATAGGTCTCGTTGGTGGACCTGGAAGGTTGTCTTGCCTTTGCCTAGGAGTGGTTGGGATGTTCATGGGAGCTACAGGTGGTTGTGGTTGACCATACCGCCTAGTCCTTGTTGCTATGTTAATGATCTCAACCATCCCAATGCATCCATGGGTAGGTATGTCAGCTCGAACCTGATTGACTTGGGCCCCTTGCTCTCGAGGGGCTTCATGATTGGGCAATGGGTTTCTGTATATGCCCATGTCTCTATTATCGAGAGCTAGTGGGTTGTCAACTTTGAGCTCTCCCACCTCAATCATGTTTTGCACTTGATGCTTAAACCCGATGCAAGCCTCAATGTCATGCCCCGGTATCCTATGATAAGGACAAAATTGATCTTCCCTATATCCTTTTGGCTTAGGATGGTTGGGATCTACAAGAGGTATATCAAGAAATCTGATCCTCCTAGCCTCGCTCAACTGATTAAATATTGATTGCATTGATTCTGTCAGAGGCATGAAATAATGAGGTGGCTTGCATTCTCGATTTCTTCCTTGATTGTTCTTTTGGTCATAGTTGGCTGGTGGGGGATGTGCTTGATAGTTCTATGGTTGTTGTGCACCCCCATCCTTGGGTGTAGCCAATACGACTTGATTGACTAGAGTAGGGTTACTCTGCTTCTGCTTGTACTTGTCATTCTTACCATTCTTGTTCCACTCCTTTTTGTTTTGGAGCTTAATGGTTCCCTCATCTACTTTTATCTCTTCGATGAGCTTGGCCTATGCCAAAGCTTCCTCAAATGAAGGATACTATTGGAGTTGTAGCAAGAGGGAGATATGTTTAGAACAAATTTTGGTAAACATACGAATGATCTCTTCTATGGGAACAGAGAATGATAATTTTGCCATGATTTTTCTCCATCTATTCCCATAATCCATTACTGGCTCATCATCATACTATTTCAGGTTCGCCAGGTCTGAAAGGTTCACCTTCTTCTTAGCACCAAAGGAGAAATGCTTCAAGAATGCATTTACTAGTTGTTCAAAGTTGGTTATGCTATGCTTAGGTAGTTGGTTGAACCATTGAGTGGCAACACCTAAAAATGTCATTATGAATGTTCTTAGCATGAGAGCGTCATTGTCTTCAAGATGAAAACAAGCATTGATAAAATTGGTGACATGCTCTTGTGCATCCTCTTCACCTTTAAACTTCTCTAACCTAGGCATCTCAAAGTGCTTAGGATATGGAGGGCTAGGGATTGATGGGCACAATGGTTGATTGTGTATCTTGCTCAATGTTGGTGAGTTCCCAGTTGCCTCTTGTTTCTCAAAGGTTTTCATATTTTTAGCAAGCTCTTGAAATGCCTTTGATGCATGGATTTCCTCCTCGTGCAAGCCTATTCGCATTGGCAATGGAGGTAACTCTCTATCCATTTGATTTGTTCCATTTTCCTCCCTCCTACGAGGGGACTCAGGATTGTGATCTTGGTTTGTTATGTTTGCCCTCCCCCATTAGTTGGATTTTGTTCATGATTTGGTGGGGGGTTTCATTGTGGGCTATCTTGTCTAGTGTGCCTTTCCTTAGGTGAGTCAGTGTGTCTTGTTCTTTGGTGGTCACCACCATTTATCTATAAATTGTTAAGAGCTAGCTGCTTAGATTGCTCTCTTAAACGCTGCTCATGTTGGCGCAAGAGTCTTTCTCTTTGTTTCTCTTGTTCGAGAGCTTCCACTAACTCTCGCTCTTTGCGTAATGCATTTTCTAACCACCTCATTCGATCAGTTTGTGTTATTGTAGAAGACTCATGTTTATCTGACTCTATTCTTGTAGTCTTGACTCATAGATTCCTTGAGGGGGTTTCTGTTGTATCTGTACTCTTGCTAGTTAATGTGACTTGTTTAGTGTACTATTGAATATCCCTATGATCAGACTCCATGCATCTTCTATGGGGTCACTCTGAGGTACCCCTAGACTAGGAGGTATGTTTAGAAGTCATAGTTCATGAGCTTCCAGATGTAGAGTTCTCAGTAGCTATAGTTCTTTGGGTTGGTTGAGTAGGAAATCGATCCAACCTGTCTAGTTGTCTCGTTCTCCATGGCTGGTCCTATGGGGTGCCATTTACTCCTATGAGGTCATAGTCTATGGGAATATTTCCTTTTGTGTGAAGGGTTTCTTCTATATGATTCCCATGACTAGATGTAGCTCTAGTTTCCTGCCCTTTAGTGGGCAGACCTATTTCATATGTTTCTTGTGAGTCTTGAGGTGTTGCAATTCTTGTTTGCCTTCTTGATGAAGAGGGCTTTGTGGTGACATGTTTTCTCCATGTGGATGGAGATGTGGCAGTCTCATCATCCCTATGTGAAGAATGAGTCTTAGAACCTTCTTTATGTCCATGTGAGGAGGAAGCCCTTGAAGTTTCCTCATGTCTTTGAGATGTTTCTATGTGTTTAGAGGAGGCCCTTGAGGTCTCCTCATGTCTCCTTGATGAGGATGGTTGTGAAGCCTCTTTTTGTTTATGTGACTTTGTTCCATGATGTGGTTCCTTACTTGGGGTTTCTCGAGGAGATCCCCCAAGAGTTGAGTTATCACCCCTTAGGCTCATGGAGCTACGTCTCACGGTCTTACGGGTAGGTCATTCAACATTACTATGACTCCGCCTATGGGTATGAATTGCTTCTGTCTCTCCCTCGACATCAGACTGAGGGTGTTTACTTCTTGTTTTGACCATGTTGTTTTATGACTTGATATTTTGAGTTTGCAATTTAGGAATGACCACACAATTCCAAACAAATGTTTATCTTGATTACCAATTTGAGTGTGCCCTAAACTATTTGATGTGTTTTGATGTGTTGTTCTCTTGATTTCTTTGCTCTTGTTCTTGGATTAAGAATGAGAAGACTCATCCATAGTGACAATCAAGTACACCCATGCCAAACATGATTTTCTCAAAAGAAGCTAGGGTACACCATTGAAGACCCAATGGGGGGTTCGCCTAGCTCCTCCACTCTGAACCAATGATTGTTCCAATAGTGGGAGATAGTTTGAACACAAGTAACTTAGTGTCACTATAAGTAAGTTTCCCAATCCATTTCTAGGAAGCTCTAGGGGGTAAACCAGTGGAAGGAGATGAATTCCAACGTCACTGGACTGAATTGAAGGTTGGTGATGAAATCCAACTCTCCAATGTTTAAATGAGACGTGCGTGTGTGGTGTTCATTTTAAGCTTGCGTAACATAAAGTGCATCATATAGCAGCAATGAGTCTTTCCTATATGCCTAAGTGCAAAAATACATTTCAATATTCAGAAAGATGCATGAACTACTATGATTTGTATGAGCGCACTTTATCTCATGCAACTATGGCCTCTAGCAGGGCCTCAAAGCAAGCAAACAACATACAATGTCTAGCATGTTGGATTCTAGGGTGAAATTTTTAGGCATAAGCCATTGTTCCTAGCAATGCCTAGTGGAAAATTTAAAAGAAGATCTAAGATATGTGAAATGCTTAATTCTTTCTTCTTTATTATTTCAATTTCCAAACATAAATGTGCTTTAAGTTCTCTATTTTGAACACACAGAAGTAGACAGAAAGCTATAAAATATCAAAAAAGCTATACCAACCTTTGATCCAACTCAGAGAGTCGATGTTTTGACCTCTGCTACACTCCAGTCCTAGCCGTTGTTGACCAGAGTGGCTGGTTCTTGGCCGCTGTAGCTCAGAGCGGCTAGTTTCTAGCCGTTGTAGCTCAGAGCGGCTAGTTTTTGGCCACTGTAGCTCAGAGCGGCTAGACCTGCACATAAAATTAAGTTAGTATTCTAGTAAAAAATGAAAAATTAGTGGTCATCCCACCATGATCGCCATCTGTAGTGACCCCGAGAATGCACGCACCGGTCCCTTTTCTAAAACCCTACTTGCAATGCTTATTTAAAATACCAAAGATAAAATGGAAAGACAAGAGGAAAAAGCATATAACATGAAATAACAAAATATGGATCTCTTTATTGATATTGAAGCTTGGTTACATGTCGGTCCCTCTTAGGGATACCCATTTTGATACTATAAATTACAAGTGGGCAAGGAGTGCCCCTTCCACGAAGAGGTGGTGCGCTTATAAAAGCTTCCCGGTTCCGCACACGAAAATGTATGAGGGCTTACAGATGCCTCCTTCTCCAGGGCTATCTCCTAGAGGGATCCCTTTTGCTCTCGTATGTTGTAACCTTCGTCCGATGTACCTGTGGCCCTGCAAGCAATGAAACAACAACACACTTTTAGGTGTCCGAGATTGCCTCCCCGGATGAGGTTGTTAGTAATCAAAGAATGTAATAGAAATATGATAAAACAATACCATGGAATCAAGTAAATCTATGCTAATGATATAAGAAAACAAGATAAAATATGCTATGTCTATCTAAGCCAAGCCTGCAGGCCACTGTCCAAGACAACGACCGCTAAAGAAAACCTTGCTCTCCTTGCCCCAAAGCTATGGGTCAAAGACTATGATCTGATGTTGAAGAAAGTAGGTGTTATGCCCTTTGATTTGTCAAAGCTCCATCGCACACGTGATCTCAAAGAGAACTCTCTCTCTGAAATGATCTCCTATGTGATTCGGGTCTCTATCTCTATAAAATATTAAAGGATCTCTAGATATGTTATATTCTCTATCTCTTGGTGCTCTTAGGCTTGCACCTTTTATAGTGTGAAACCCTAGGTCTATGTCCAAGCCCTAGAAATGAATTTCTCATGCGTAGTGCAAGTTAGCATGAGAAGCTCTTGTCCATTGTCTATATTTGAAGGCCAGTTAACTAAAATCTAACTGCCCACTTGAGTCTTCTATGCGAACTGGTCATTAGCATGAGAAGATTTTGTCCTTTTTTTATGCTTGGAGGTCAGTTAACTTAAGTCTAAATGCAAACTCAAGTCTCCTATGTGAACTGGTCATGAAAAGGAATGCAAAGTCACTCCCGCTCACCTTTATTGCATGTAGACTGCCACTTCCACCCGAGATTGGGCCTGTTTGTCGGCAAACCACTTCTTATGGCTTAGCCGCTATCATCTGCAGTGGCTATGATCTGGCCGCTATCATCTACAGTGGCTAGGTCTGGCCGCTCTAGGCTTGAGCGGCTAGAATCTGGTCGCTCTTGGCTTGAGCGGCCAAGCTTGGATGGCTTGAAAAGGCCCCAAATGAGTGGTGAGAACCACTGTTGATGCTTGGAAAGTCCAATATTATGTCTTATGATCTTATGAGTGTGTCTATGTAAGTAGCTCCCCTAAGCATGACATGATTTAGGTGTCTACAAGACCATCCATCAAATCACCAATGAAGACATCATGGTGAAGTTTTTGGTTCTTTCACTAAGAGGTAAGCTTCTTTATTGGTACCGATCGCTCCCGCCCGACACCATTACTACATGGGACCAGTTGGCTAGACAGTTGATAAGGGGCTTCAATGAACAAGCGGACCCCTTCTCTCTATTACACTAGTTTACTACTATTCAAAGGCATCCTCAAGAAGAAATAGTTGACTTCAATGTTAGGTTCGCAAGAACCTAGAAAAGAGTCATAGACGGCCTTCGACCCACACCTGAGTAGGCCACATTTTATTACTTAAGAGCTTTCCACTCAGATATCAGCATCAACATCCGATATGCTAATATCAATACATTCCTCGCTCTCTACGAGTAGGCCCAGAAGGCAGAGGTTGACCTAATAGCTATTGGGAAGTTACCTCCCAAGGCGACGACCCCGATTTATCCAGATTTCCCCTAGAATATGTATCTGAGTGCATCCGCTCCTCCTGCATCCCAAATGCATCCTAGTCAATCTTGGAATCTACACCCCCAGTATCAACCTATGCCTGTGCCTCAATACCAAGCACCCATTGTTTCCCAGTTACCCACTCCAATGTAATATCTAGCTTTACCAGCACCACCAACGCTGGCCCCATTGCCTCTAAGTCAAGTAGCTGCTAACCAAGTGGCTGTAATCGAAGCTCAAGCTAAAGAGTTGTCAAAAGTTAAGGCTTACATGAAGATGGTGGTAAACCAGATGAGTGCCATAAGGAAAAGATAAGATGATCAAGGCTTTCATCAGAGGAGATTCCCTCCTCCCCCGATCACTAAAGATCAAGCAACCACTGGCGCTCATAGGCAACACGAGTGAAATTCAATGGTAATAAACATTGAAGAGGCCAACACCTTCGATTCTTTGTATTGGTGTACCACATGCAATGATCTGCATAATGAAGAAGATTGCATGGTGCATCTAAATTATGTGCAGACATTGGCTGGTGGTCCCTATGAACAAGTAAATATGATCAGGGAAGTTGGTCAAAATCTCATGACATCATCTGCTGAGCAAGTTTCCATTCTCACCAAGGCAGGGAAGAAGCCTATCGAGGTAGATCCAATTTAGATGGATCCATTAAAAGTACCTCCGACACCCAAGCCCATAGCTAAATCATGGACTGGAGCTCAGCCCCAAGCAAAAGCTCTTGATCCGACGACAATTGCTCATCCGATTGACCTATTGAAGGACCACCTACCACCTCATGTTAGAGAAAGAGTCCTTCAACCTAAAGCTATAACTTCTCAGCCACCAACCGAAGCATGAGACTAGGTGAGGGAGAAGCTCCGATACCCCTCGCTGACTAAATGCCAGTGGGTGGATGCAACACAATAATATCGAAAGATCTACGAACCTACAAGAGGAGCAGGAGAGCCACCACTTCAACATACAATATAGTCAAAGAAATGAAAAAGGCTCCCACTAAGGTAAGCCTATATGATACCCTTCAACTCCTAGGTCAAGTTGACCTATTGTAGGAATCTCTCAAGTCTGCTCAAGACAAGGAAAGCAGGCCAACTCAGACTGTGTATTCTCAACCATTAACAACTTTGGCCACAGGTAAAAATAGGCCCCCGCCATTTTACCTTTCCCTTCGAATGGAGGGATGGGTCATACATAACTGCATGATCGACTCAGGTACCACTACAACCGTCATGCCCAAAGCGGTCTATGAAATCATGGGTATGGAGTACACCAACAACAGCCCTGAGGTGCTATAGTTAGATGGAACTCTAGTAAAGATAGTAGGAGTGATCAAGGATGTTCCCATCCAACTCCATAAAATATTGCAAGTCACTGTCATACAGGAGATCATGGTAGTCGACTTAGAGTCATATTTTAGTATGTGTCTTTCACGAGAATTCATAGTGAATATGGGAGGCTACCTCTCCCTCGACTACACCCACCTAGAGATCCCCTTCAAAGGAAGAAGATTCAAGCTCTTCAATGAGAAGCCTACTGGTTTTCACATGGAGAAGCTTGAGGATGAAGAAAAGAGCTCAGTCTCTATCAACTTGATGGCGGAAGAAATACAAGTCGACTTGATGGAAGAAGCTCTCGATGAACTCCAACTGGAGGATGACTTCTCCTTAATGGATTTCAATGTAGTTAATGGTATGGACTTAGGATGCTACACACTCACTAAGCCTGAGAAAGAAAAGCAAGCACACCTAGAAGCGCTCTCAGCCTCAGACCAGCTTTGGAAGCTGTACTTTGATGGCACTCGATGTAAAAATGGTGCAGGTGCAGGAATTGCTCTCATCTCCCCAACCGGTGAACAAAAGACTTACTCATACAGACTAGCTTGGAGTTGTACGAACAATGCAACTGAGTATGAGGCTTTGTGCCTCGGACTCAAGAAAGCTGAGAAGCTAGGCATCAAACAACTATAGATTTTTGGGGACTTCGAGCTAATCTGTAATCAAGTTACCAGCAAGTGTGTTAGCAAACAACACTACCTAAAGGTGTATCACAACAAGGTGTGGGATTTGTTTGATTCCTTCGATGCACTAAATGTCAAGTCCATTTCAAGGGAAAAGAACAAGTTGGCTGACATTCTAGCTTCCATCGGTGCCTGATTTTCACTAGTCGATGGCATGATGCATAAACCAAAGATGGTAAGATTAATTTACCGACCTTCTATTCCCGATAAAAAACTCCATTGGTAGGTGTTCGACAATGATGAACAACTTGTTAACTTCTTGGTCAATGAAGCATCAACCATCGAAGAGCGAGCTCTGAATGAAGAAGACCATGAAGGTTTGATTCAGTTGAAAAACAATCATATCCCGAAAGGCCTAATCACATTGGAAAGCCTCTTTGATAGAAATGATAGGCCTATCGACCATAAGATCAAGGTGGACTAGAAGGAGTTCATCAACTTGGAGTTAGAATCAGGGAAGGTCATCATGGTAGGGACCGATTGCATAGCCGGAGAGCTTCAGCAGATCCGAGTTCTATGTAAATAATATCCCGACATCATTGCCTGGTGTTACCAAGACCTAAAGGGGTACGACAAGAGTATCATCCAACATACCATCGAGTTAGAAGAGGGTGTTAGACCCTTCAGACAGAAGCAATGGCCCGTAAATCCAAAGTTCAAAACTCTAATGAGGGCCGAGTTGTTGAAGATGCTCGAAGCTAAGATCATATATCCAATTAAGCATTCTTCCTGGGTAGCTAACCTAGTTCCAGTGTGGAAGAAGAATGGTGATATCTGGTTGTGTATAGACTTCCAAAATCTGAATCAAGCATCACTCAAAGATCACTACTCGCTACCTCATATTGATCAAATCCTTCATGTGGTGGTGGGAGCACAAAGGTTCTCCTTATTATATGGGTTCTCAGGCTATAACCAGATATGGGTTAAAGATGAAGATCAACATAAAACCACATTCACGACCAAGTGGGGCACTTTCGCCTATCAACGGATGCCCTTCGGCCTTTCAAATGTCGGAGCTACTTTCCAAAGGGCGATGGACCTCACTTTTGGAGAACTACTCAATCATGTCATCATAATATACTTAGATGACATGACTGTATTTTCTCATAAGTGGGAAGAACACGACCTACATTTATGACAAGTTTTTGAAAAATATCGAGAGTTTGGGGTCTCCATCAACCCCAAAAAGTCAATCTTTGCGATGAAATAAGGAAAGTTGCTTGGGCATATTATCTCTAAAAAGGGATTAACAATTGATCTAGCTCGAGTAGAAGTGCTTCTCCAAATTTCACCTCCCACAAATAAGAAGGCCCTGTAGTCCTTTTTTGGATAGATAAACTTCATCAGGAAGTTCATCGTTGATTTTTCCCAGGTGATAAAACCAATGGCCCAACTTTTGAAAAAGGGTGTCAAATTCAAGTGGACTGATGAAAGGAGGTAAGATTTTCAGGAGATTAAAGAGTGGATCGCTCAAGATCCTATCCTTATCAACCTCGACTACTCATGAGATTTCATCTTGTACACGGTCGGAGAGCCTGAGAGTTATGCCATTGTCTTAACCCAAAAAGGTGAAGATGGAGATGAGCGTCCGATCGCGTTTCTCAGCCAGATCATTCAGCCTCACGAAGAGAAGTTCAATTTCATTGAATGATAGGTGCATGCGGTGATGAGGTCTCTCCAAAATTTTAGGCACTTCATGTCTCAAAGCAAAACAATCATGTATGTCATACACCCCGACGTTCGAAACTTCATCATCCAAGGTGAGTTGGGGAATAGAAGGGTAGGATGGGTTACTAAAATCCAAGAGTTTGATATCGAGATACACCCTACCAAGTTAGTTTGAGGCATAGCACTCTATCAAGAGTTAGCCAAAAATGCTATGGCCGAAGCTATGATTCCAGACTCAGATAGCCTAAATTTTGATAGCAACTTGGCTATCCCATCCACTAGCGATTCAGATTGGATAGAAGACCTGATCAGATATTTTGATATAGGCCGATGCCCCTCACGCTTCGACACTTCACAAAGAAGAATATTCCACCTACAAGCTAACAGGTATGTCCCGATGCCCAATGGGATTTTTTATCAGAATATTGATGGAGTCCTTTTAAGATGCATTAAAGAGTTTGAAAAGGCTAAGATCCTGGAAGAGTTTCACTCTAGAGTTTTGGGAGGGCATTTTTTTGGTAGACCGATGGCACTAAAAATCATCAAAGTAGGTTACTATTGGCCCACTCTCTTTTTAGATGCCTTCAAAGCTAGCCAGTGCTGTGACAGTTGCCAGTGCTACTCAGGAAGGGTTAGGAATGCATCGCTTCCTCTTCACCCCATTCAAGTGGAGACTCCATTCCAATAGTGGGGTTTGGACTTCATTGGGATCATCAATCCCAATTCTTCTATTGGCCACAAATATATCTTGATGGCTATGGACTACTTCACCAGATGGTTAGAAGCAATCCCGACCAAAGAGGCGAGCCAGGAGGTGGTCATCTCCTTCCTCGAAGGTCTGATCACTCGATTTGGAATCCTAGAATCCATCGTCTCAGAAAACGGTTCTCCTTTCACTAGTGCAAATATTTGTGAAATGGGATTGATTCACGGTCAGGTATGGAATCTATTTAAAAACTTCATCTAACTATTATCCACAAGGAAATGGGTTAGTTGAATCTACAAACAAGAACCTGTTGTGAATTTTGAAGAAATCCTTGCAAAAAAATAAAAGAAGTTGGCACCTACTCTTGAATCAATCCCTATGGGCTGATCGAATTTCCATCAAGCGGTCTATCCAGACTTCACCTTATTCATTGGTGTATGGCAAAGATGTGGTCTTACCTACACACATCGAACTACCAGCCTTACAACTTCTTAAATGGCTTGAAATTGAAGGAGGCCATTTCAGTCCGATGGATGCAAGGCTGGCACAATTGGTGGAGTTAGAAGAAGAAAGAGAAAAGGTGTATGAAGTCTTCTCCAAGCACGCCAAAACCACCAAGAGCTGGTTCAACAAGAGAACTTTTGATCGGGCTTTCAGCATTGGGGATTTAGTTTTGAAATGGAACATGAAGAAATCAAAGCTAGGAAACCACGAAAAGTTTGATGCCTTTTGGGAGGGTCCATTTCGGGTCTCTGGCGTTCATCAGATAAATTCATTCACGCTGGAAGACATGGAAGGTACCGTGCTCCCAATTCTAGTAAACGGTTTTTTATTGAAATTTTACTACCCACCAAGGCCCGACACTCTTCTCTAGCTGATCAGGTATTTCTCATATGTAGTCCCTTTTGTTTGTATAGTAGGTTAGTGTTTTCTTTCCCTAAGCTTAGTTGAAAAATAGAAGGAAGGAGTTTCTTCAAGAATACCTTTACTGGGCCTTTGGTAGCTAGGATGAGGTAGGCCGAGAGGTTTTTCGAAGGTCTAAAGAAGTTTCTTCAAGAAAGCCTTTACTGGGCTTTTGCAGCCAGGATGAGATAGTTAGAAATAAAATCTCACCCGATAGGCCGAGAGGTTTGTCTCGAGATGATCCGTCACTCACTTCTATATAGATCTAAAAAAAAAGAGAAAGTCGGAGCGCTCCACATGGAGAGTGCTCCAAAGGCAAAGCGTTCCACAAGGGAGCGCTTTGCCCGAAGCGAGTGCTCCACATGGAGAGTGCTCCAAAGGCAAAGCGTTCCACAAGGGAGCGCTTTACCCAAAGCCAGAGTGCTCCACATGGAGAGCGCTCCAAAGGCAAAGCATTCCACAAGGGAGCACTTTGCCCGAAGTCAGAGCGCTCCACATGGAGAGCGCTCCAAAGGCAAAGTGTTCCACAAGGGAGCGCTTTGCCCAAATCTAGAGTGCTCCACATGGAGAGTGCTCCAAAGGCAAAGCGTTCCACAAGGGAGTGCTTTGACCGAAGTTGGAGTGCTTCACATGGAAAGCACTCCAAAGGCAAATCATTCCACAAGGGAGAACTTTCCCAAACCCTCCACATGGAGAGCGCGTTCCACAGGGAGGCCAAAGGCAAAGTGTTCCACAAGGGAGCACTTTTCCCGAAGCTAGAGTGCTCCACATGGGGAGCACTCCAAAGGTAAAGTGTTCCACAAGGGAGCACTTTTCCTAAAGCTAGAGTGCTCCACATGGGGAGCACTCCAAAGGTAAAGTGTTCCACAAGGGAGCACTTTGCTTGAAGTCAAAGCACTCCAAAGGCAAAGCGTTCCATAAGGGAGCGCTTTGCCCAAAGCCAGAGCGCTCCACATGGAGAGTGCTCCAAAGGCAAAGCATTCCACAAGGGAGCGCTTTGCCCAAAAGAGCGCTCCACATGGAGAGCACTCCAAAGGCAAAGCATTCCACAAGGGAGCGCTTTGATCGAAGCTAGAGCACTCAACATGGAGAGTGCTCTAGAGGCAAAGTGTTCCACAAGAGAGTGCTTTGCTTGAAAGCACAAAGTAAATGAATTTTGGGGGGGAGTTCATTGGGAGTCGCTCCCATTTTGTAGCCATTTTAATGTTTCCCTTAGTATAATTTTTTCCCTTATTGTACTCCCCTTTTGTCCACTCAAATTTTGCCAAGTGTTGGGAGATCTGTGTATCATGAAAGGTCATTTTCAAAACCCTAGGTTGGCACAAGTTTTAAAAGAGAAAGGGTCGTACCCCCATCAAATCAAAACATTCCTCATCCTCCGTCAACCAAAATTGACCTTTTTTCTTCAGATCTTCGGGCACCCTTCTTAGCTAATGATAGGGCGCCTCATGGAGACATCCTTGTCCACCGCCGTTATTTAGTTTTTTAAGAAAAATCCACCCACACGAAGAAAGTTGAAAGCACCCGATTGCATGCACGTTCACCCTGGCATTAATTGAAGGCACCCTGCATTAAAGGTGGTAGTTTCAGACAAAAGTATTATAAAAATGTAGTATACCAGACAGTTTCAAGCTCATTTTAAAACTCTTCACTACGACACATAAACCAGAAAATTTTCTGAAGCACTTGACCACCATGGATAAAAAAGAGGTAGAAGCAACAGGGGGAGCAGTAATCGCAGAAGTGCCAAAGGAGAAGAAACATAGAAAGAAGGCTCCGAAAGATAAAAAATCTGAAAACAAAGTCGTACCTACAGAACCGTTAGATTCAAAGAAGCTTCGAAAGAAGAAAAAGAAAAATATCGAGGAGTTGGAGGCTCCACAACACCCTTTCCTTCGATACAGAGACTGCCTGGTGACAAGCAGAGATATGGAGCAGTTGTGTCGGGATGTTAAGGAAGCATACAACAGAAGCCCAGTTGAAAACCCATTGGCCGTTGTGTACCACTCGCACTTGTATTTTTACATGTGCCCTCCTGTTCATGTCTACCCTAAATTTATTCACGTAGTGGCTAGATTTTACGATCCTCTATCATGGACAGTTCGAGACGCGAATGGAGTTCCATTATTTGCAATTACTACTACATATGTCCGAGAAGCTTTCATCGGTGGAGAGGCGTACCCTTCTAGAGTGGTTCCATAGAGGTTGTACACTAATGAAGAGGCTGCAAGGTATCAACCTACGCCCTGGATAAGGGATTTTATAACAGGCTAGTTGAAAGATACAGTGGCATCCGGTAACCTCCCCGCACTCCCAAGGTCTTTGGCCGAATTTTCATAGCCTAAGATTTACTCCATACTAGCATGGGTGATAGGGTTGGCAACTGATGAGTGGGTCACTGACTGGCAGGTTGCTATGGCACAGGCCATTTTAGATAACCCAAATTATTTTCCTTCTAAAGCCAGGCTAGGCTCCAGTCCAGTTTATTATGACTGGGCCGAATTCATCTCAAGGCAGCTGCATGCCTCCTTAGCTTTTCTTCACAATGATCAGGACCACCAGTTTAGACTCTCTTCCATGATGGTGTGGCTCTTTTTTTGGAGTCAGCATGAAAAATTTGGTTTCATAGAAAAGCAGCAGATATATCACGAAGGAAAGCCATTGCTAGTTTACTTATGGATGGACAATCTTTCTGTAAGTAAGTCATATTATGTTTTTAATCAAATTTTTCTGGGTCCAACATTAAGTTTAATTTATGGCAAGTATGAGCATTTTTCGGTTGAGCTGAGGTAGGAGTTGGTTGAACGACATTTGGGAGATACCTTCTTCCTTACACAAGGTTACATCATCAAAATTTATGGGTTTTCACAAAAACCCTTTTTATTGCCTTTTTACACCACTCCATTCCAGTTTGCATTGGAAGTAGCTCACCAGCTGGATCACTCTAATGAGGAATATGGAAGGGGTCATGGGAGAAAAGTCATAGTCTCCACCCCTTTCAACTTTGTAGGAGTCAAGATCACTCAGTGCGGTCAGAATGCAGTTCTGACCGTGACACTTTCCCAGTTGGGATTGGTTGAGTTGCCCCATCGGTGGAAATGGGACCCACTTGATATAATAAAGAACAACCTTAAGGTACAAGCCTTCCATTCTTGCCCACACTTAGACATGGAGAGACAACACAACAACCCACTTGGTTTGGAGCTTGAATGGCATGTGGATGAGATGGAGCTACTATCACCTTGGTTGGATTTCTACACAATGGATATTGAGTATAATCCCATGGTGAATCAAGAGCAGAAACTGCCCATATCTATCAAGAGTACTATAAAATTTAGGCACCCAAAATGGTCAGACCACAAAATACAGCAATGGTGGATCATGAGGGTGCACCAAGACAAAGCTATGACTAACAAGCTAGCGATTGATGAGCAGTTTTTAGTTCTCTATGATGACTACATTAACACTTATCAACCTTTTTTCTTCGTTGATCTTGTGCCCAAGCCATGACGCAATCCTGATGAAGTGGATGACTTGGCACATCCATGATATGATCTACTAGGGAAGGGAAAAGCTATCATGGGCACTCCTATCTTGTTTGAGCAAGCACCTAAAAAGAAGAGTGCTGCATAAAAAAGAAAAACTGAAGTGTCCCTTCTACAACAAATCACAAAAAAACCATGAACTGGGCCTCAAAAGCCTTTTGGGATGGTTGTGCACCCAGGCGCTCCAGCTCCTTCCTCAAACCCTAGCGAAATAGCTCTGATGGAGATAGTTGGGCAGATGAAGGAGCAAAATTCGGTTGACTTGGAGCTTGTAGTTTCTCAAGAAGACCCAAAGAGCAAAATAATTGAAGTGGCTATAGCAGAGGTATCTATATTGAAAGAGTTAATAGGGCAGATTGAAGAACAAAATGCTGAAATTGAGGTACTCAGTCTAGAAGCACCTACAATAGAATATATTCAAGAAGTGATCATAACAAGGAAGATCGAAGAACAAAGCACTATGGATGTGGGACAAGCTGTCATTTAGGGAACTCCAAGTAATGAGAAATCAAACTAAGATGGCCCCAAAACACTAGGCAAAGAAAATAAAGAAATACAGATGCTAGAAGAATCTCTCTTGACTCCTCCCTCCATGGGGCTTGAAGGTATGTTTTTTATTATTGCTCTCATTTCTTTTCCTCAGCCTTATGTTCTATGCTGCTATTTTAAACCTGTTCAATCCCTGACATGACTATAATGATGCTAGTATTTGTAGCCTCTACAACAGCAGCCTCAGCGGTCTCCACTGTACCTTTTTTGGTGGTCCCTATGTTGAGCTCATCCCCAACTAAGTCAAGCTAGTAGAGCTTTTCATTTCCTCAACCATCTCTTTCATCTTCTGCCACACTTGTATCCTCAGCTTCCCCATCCCTAGCCTATACAGGTGCTTCTAATCCTTTCATAGTCTCAGCTTCAACCAGTTCTTCCCCTTGGGTTTCAAAGATTCCCCCCACCCGTATGTTTGGCGCTTTTGGATCAGGTTTTTCCTCCACCCCTTCAACTCCCACTATCTAGTCTGATTCATATACTTTCATAATGCCTAAGCCCACTTTATCTGTAGTGCAAACCCAAACCCTTTAGAGGATTAGCACAATCGCTTCCTTCTCATATTCCTCTATGGCATCAGATCTGTAGCATGATTTCCCATTCCTTCTATGTACGTTGGAATCATGTACATACTTTAGAAATTGGTGCAATATCAAGGACACACACTTCATATTCCTGATCCAGGGGTATCTAAGAAGTATGTTGTATTGCATCGTACCTTCCAAGATGTGGAAGAGGACATGAATAGTCTTCACCCCCATGGTGATAGGAAGAACTACCTTCCCCAAAGTTGAGCATAAAGCATAATTAAAGGCCCTTAAGGTAAAAGTGGATGATGTAATGTGGGATGATGATAGGTTAAGGTGCTTGATGGTGAGAGTGGTAATGAGGTTAATGGAAGAGCCGATATCAAAAAAGACTCTCTTGAATGGCTTCTTATCAATATGAGCGACTATGTGCAATGGAGGATCTGGTAGATATGATGACACACTCTTCTCCTTGAAGTCATAAAATGCTATCGAGGGATCCATGCATTTTTGTACACTCCCCACAAAGGAGTTGAAGGTATTAGGGTATTTTGATTGTACTTGGATGGATTTTAGAATTTCCATCAATACCTCTCATTGTGAGGGTGAATGTTATATCAACTCATAGATTTATAGTTTTATCGATGCCATTTTCAAACTCTGTGTTAACCGGATACCTAGTTGGGCAAGAAGGATTACTTGGATTATAAAAGGGTAGAAGTGGAATGGATGGCCCTAGTTGTATGGGGATACTTGATTGTATTATGGCAGCTTGGGTTGTACAATTTGCTTATCTTTACCCATGGCTGACCATGCTGATAGCCCCTACAAAACCTTGGTGCAGTTTAGACACATAGTTGACTTGGTTGGAAGGAACTGTAGAATTTGACACTTTAGTTTCTTGTTGATTTACCTCATGATGAGGCAAAGGTGTCTGATATATGCCAAGGTTATGATTAGGTTGGGCTAGTGGATTGTCGACCTTGATCTGTATTGCTTCCAATAAGTCTTGCACAATACCTTTAAACCCATGGCAAGTTTCGACATCATACCCTTTTTGTCGATGATAGATGTAGTATAAGTGCTCTCTATAGGCCTTTGATCTTGACTTACTATGATCTTCGGGTTTAATATCTGGCAATGTGAAAAGTTATATTGTATACAACTTTTGAAAGATATATAAGTATGGCCCTTACAATGGTGTGTAATTGCATCTGGGTCTATAATGACAATGTTGCCTTTCTACAGGTTGCATTTTATTTTTCACCTGCTTTGGGGGTGGAATCACTTGATAATTCATTTTTTGTGGTTATTGTTTTTGTTGTTGTTGGGGTTGTTGGATCTAGACTTGGGCTTGTTTATTTGACTATAAGCGTTGGCCCAAGACTTGTTAGTTTTGACACACCTTGTAAAAATGCATAATAAATATGGTTTTATGGAAGCACTCATTGTAAAACTCCTCCTTTTTTCCATAAAAAATGGTTAAGGTGTTGTTGTTCCGAAGCTTTCCCTCATAAAACTATGGATGAACTATTACAAGTTTTTCTAAGCTTTTCTATACTTTTCTAGCTTTTTTGTACTTCTCTTACATTTTTAGCTCAGTATGTTGCATGCAAAATTGTATATGTTTTAGCATGGGCAATCAAATTATTAAGTTGTCACTTCCAGCTCTTCTGATTGGATGTCTTTTTTAAGCTAAAGGGTTGCTTTTAGAATAGTTAGGGAGCTAGTTTGGCAAGGTTGATAAAATTACTAAGTAAATATGAAATCCAAGCTTGCCCAAAAGGGACTCCTCTCAAGCTCCTCCAAAATCCCAAGTCCTTTGCTTAAAACATAATGTGCTCCACTTGAGAGCACTTTGTTAAGAAGCGCTCCACTTGAGTGTGCTTTGTTAAGAAGCATTCCACTTGAGAGAGCTTTGTTAAGAAGCGCTCCACTTGAGAGTGCTTTGTTAAGAAGCGCTCCACTTGGGAGTGCTTTGTTAAAGAGATACTTCCATACTTGTCGTATGCACCTAAAAGGCTAAGTAAGTGAGGTTGGTTGATAATATGGCTAAGTACAAATGAAATCAGCACTTAAAGAGAAAATGACCCCCTTAGAAGTTTCTAACTAACCAAGTCTTTGCTTCAAAAGGAAAGCACTCCGCTAGGGAGCACTTTGTTGGAAAGCACTCCACCAAGGAGTGCTTTGTTGGAAAGCACTCCGTAAGGGACCACTTTGTTGGAAACTACTCCACAAGGGAGCACTTTCATAAAAGGGTGTTTTGCAAGACTTTTCCTCGGGAAGTAGTTGAGAGGCTAAGAGACTTAGTTGGTGAAGTATAAGTAAAAT
This sequence comes from Wollemia nobilis, assembly GCA_028583015.1. Classification (NCBI taxonomy): domain Eukaryota; kingdom Viridiplantae; phylum Streptophyta; class Pinopsida; order Araucariales; family Araucariaceae; genus Wollemia; species Wollemia nobilis. The sequence goes on from JAQPPZ010016675.1 coordinate 4,197,191, forward strand.
TAGTGCTTTGTTTAAAGCGACTCCCTCCAAAAGGTTTCAGAATGACAAGTCAGCATAGTGCTTTATCTATAATGTGTTCCACTTAGGAGCACTTCACTGAAAAGTGCTCCACAAGGGGGTGCTTTGTTTAAAAGGATCGGGGACATCTTGTTAGAAGGATCTAGTAAGCTAAAGGAGAGGTCCACAGTGCACCCTCTGTTTCACTGCTCGGGAGCTACCATTAAGACCGTCAGATCGTTCATCACCACCAAAAACTTCTAACTTCAATGTCAAGTTATCTATATTTTTGGGTCAGGTGTTTCGGGTCTTCACTAGAACCTTCTACTTTTAATGCTAAGCTGTCAGTAAGGATAGTATAGACTATTTTTGGCTATCACCGAAATCAGATCAGTCCGTCATGAAAGTGGTTAGGAATTGGTTTTTCAAGCTGTAACTTTCTCCTATATAAACGATCTCTTCTTTGTAATACATTATGGATAACTTCTACCAAAAAAGCAACTGTGTACTTGAAATTTATTTCCAAAATAAAAGCTTCTGGCTGTAGTTTTGAGACTTATGAAATCTGTGTATGACTTCTATTCTATGATTTCTATTAAATTAGTGTCTCTATTATACAGTTTAATTTTATTTTTTGGATTTTGCTATTGATAGAATATTAATCCCTGGAATACTTTTTGGAGTTTACATAGTTCTAAGGATTTTTTACTAGTTTTTGTTAAAAGTCATTGTTTTGATTGATGTTGGTTCAAGTTTCTAAGCTGTCTATCGTGCTTTTGGTCCATCACCCCAAATCTCTGGTCTTTGGCCATTTCCCATTCCTTTTTCGTAATTTTCCATTTATTTCAGTATATTTCTATCTCTTATCTCCAAACCCCCATTTTTATTTTTTGAACCAACCCTATTGGATATTGCCACAAAGGACATTACTTTCCTTTGGGAATTCAATGCTTGGCAGTAGGCCTAGGGTGTTGTAAACTTAGAAAACCTGTATCTAGGTCGGTTTGATTGCCAACAAGACTATCTAGTTAAAATGAGAGGCCTTGGACTGGCCATGGTTACTCCCCTTTTGGTTCTTATTTTTCCACTCTTTTTTACTTAGGCTTGATCTTGATGTTTTGAATATTTATTTCCTCTCACTCTGGCTTGGGCGAGTGCCTCATCGAATGTTCTATACTACTGTAACTGTAGCAAAAAAGAGATGGGATTGGCACAAAATTTTATGAATATTCTTGTTAATTATATCATGGGGAGGGAGAATGGCAATTTAATCATAACTGCCCTCCAATGATTACCAAAATCATGGACTGATTCATCATCGCATTACTTCAAACTAAGCAGATCAGTAAATGTGATTTTTTTCCTGACATTCAGGGTGAATCTCTCTAGGAATTGGTCCGTAAGCTGCTCAAAAGTGTAAACACTCTAATGTGATAGGTGGTTGTACCAATCCTGGACTTCTTTCCCAAGTGTCTGAGGAAAGGTGTGTAGCATGAGTGCATCATTATTTTTGATCCTGAAACACGCATTAAAAAATCTAGTCACATGCTCTCGAGGGTCCTCATCCCCCTTAAATGTATCAAACTTTGACATCTAAAAATTCCCTGGATAGGGTGATCCAAGTACTAAATCATGGATCGGGTGATTGAGTAGCTGCCTTAATGTGGGCTTTTGATACTGCAAACTTGGTGTGTGCATGGCAAGACTATCAATCTAGTTTTGTAGGAACTAGAACTTAGGATCTTCCATAGGGTTAAAACCCTAGTTTACTGGCTGATGATGGTAATATTATGCATTGTAAGTAGAATATGATGATGAGGGATGTTAGGCTAAAGTGCATGATGATATGGTGATTGATGAGGATTTTGATATTGATGTGGTGATGGGGGCATGATAGTATGCTAACCTAATGTGTTAACATACATGTGATGGAATGGGTTGGTTGCTATGATAGTGGTTAGGGGATGCAATACCCAATATAAATATTGGATAGAAGTGTGGGTTTAGTGAGAGGTTGATGGTGGGTTCTACTCAATCCTCTATGAATGCTGATGCGGGTCAGGATCAATGTTATAGTTAGCATTATCCAAAATCATTTATTACAGCTATAAGAGGCCTATTGCATAACAATCATGGATGCTATGAGCATAGTCACATAAGAAGTAGATAGATGGGTTGGGTGCAAGACAAATAGGTTAGTAGATGTAGGTGGGAGGTAGGTGGTAAAAGGTATTACCACCAAATGAGGGGTGATATGATTTGTGGGGCCCGTAGAGGTGGTAGATGGAATTGTTTTGGGTTTTGCAAAGCGATCTAAGTTGACACTTCATAAAGGGGGTTGGTGTAGGTGATTTTAGGATGAGGCAATGTGATGGGTGGTTGGCTAGATGATGATGGGTGGCTAGCCAGGGTAGCAACAATCGACTAAAAAAGTAGATTTGTAAAAATTTGTCTAGACTACTACGAGTGTATGAAGGTAAAATCCTGATGTAATGATGGCATGGTGTAATAGGGGATGGTGAGTGGTGGAAAAAATGGAAAAACTATACTAACTACATTCAATTACATCCTAACGATGTCCATGTCTACAAGTGTGACACGATCATCTATTGGTGTGGATGGCTCACTCCTAGGATTCTCAGGAATAGCGGTATGAGTAGACCTATGCATGATGTCTCTGTCTAAAATATGAGCACTACTAGAAGGCCTCGCATTGAAGTTATGGGACACATTAGGAACTACACTAACTTGCCCTACCACCAAAGTGTTAGGGACCTAACTAGCCTAAGGTGGATCCATAGGGGAAGACAACTAACTCTGAATTAATGCTAACTTTTTGGCATGACCATGGGTCATTACCATAGGCTAAGGTGAGATGATGTGCAAAGTCCAAGTGTAGATGTGTGAACATGTGGAATAAGTACAATGTAAAACAACACTCAAAGAAAACAAAAAAATAAGGTTTTTGTTCCTAAGTTCGTGCAAAAAATTTGATTTATTTTGTTTTGTTTTGATTTTATTTTTTTTTGAATTTTTGAAGTTTTTGATTTTTTTTGGAGTTTTGAAGGTTTTTGGTAAAAAAAAGAAAAAGTGATGTGCAAAATATTTTTCCCTTAAATGAGTCTAGGATTTCACTTGTATACTCACAATGACTAATCCTGATGATGAAGTCCAGACAACCATACCCACCAAAATATGGAGATGAAACCCATATCTAGTTAGGGAGCACAAGTCCTACCGATCCTCACCCAACACCATGTGGGTAGCAATACACCCTCTAAAGAGGAATGCATGCTATTTTCCATGGTTAGGATAGTTCTTGAATTTAGATTTGGTCACAGTTGGGTAAAAAATAATGTTGGTGGTTGGTGATGAAATCCAACCTGACGGTGATGAAATCCAGTCATTGCTAATGTTCATGTGAGTGTGTGAGGTTTGTTTAATTATTGTGAGATGCAAGCTCTAATACAATTATGGTTTTATGCCTAATGTAAAAAGCAAAAATAGAGACAATAGATAAGATCAAATCAAAGGTTGGTTTTGATAAAGACAATAGATCAGATCAAATCAGAGGTGCGATTTGGTAGAGTTTTGATGTTCATGATCAAACTGCAGGTGGGCAGTTGGTTTTGATAAACTATGGTAGTACAATTTACCAATCGTGTGAAAGTGTTTGGTAAATTCCAACTACAGGTGCACAGTTCCTTCTGAACATCAAAACAAGGCAGATCATGCCTGAACCCTAAAAAATAAGCCTACGTAATTTCTAACCCAGGCTATGCAGAATTTTCTATTTTCTAAATGCAGATGCAAATCCTCTTAGTTTTTTTTTCTTTTATGTTTTATGAATACTTTAATTGAAAAAATAGTAATATCTAACCTAAGACCTAAATGCAAATAAGGTATACAAGAAAAAGACCTCTAATTTAGCCTAAATGCAAACACTAAAAACTAGATAATAGAGGCAAAAAGAGGTACAGGTGTATAGACCTATGCTCCTTTTGCTACTTCTTCAATCTGCTTCTACCACAGGCCCACGGTTCCACAGTGCCAAAACCACCTGTATGCATTCTAACAAGCACTCTACTATTGATGCATGGTTTTGTAGATTTACACTACGTGTGCACAGTTCATTGGGTACTCCACCGTAGGTACGTGGTTCCTCAGGTTTGAAATCGTAGATGCATGGTTTTACAATGACAGGACCGAACAATAATAGGTATCAGATTCACTGATTCGAGATCGAATCTCTACATGCTTTCAACTCTTGAAACCTAAAAATCATAGAAAAACTAGATCCGTTTATTACTTCAAGCAAGGAAAAAACAAATAGGACCCTTAGGGGATCCCACCATGATCGCCATTTTGTATGCAAATAAAGACAACACCAAGAAAATAATAATGAAGACTCAAGTGATTGCAACATAACTATTTTTTTATATATATTAAATCTTGTATCAGAATACACAAGAGCCTTGACCTCCTTTTATTTTACAATGATTTTATCCTGAGATATGTGGGGTCATATTACAATGCTTTCTCACTTCATAATATTACAAACAAGGCCAAAGAAGTAAAGTCTCTTTGGCACATCAATGGAGGTGGTGTCTTTAGTATCCTTTGTTACAACCAAAATTAGGAGTGGGCTTGTATATCCGTTGGTGGACCACTCACTACTGCAATAGTATTCAATATACCTACAACCTACACATTCATAAAATATCAATAAATAAAGGGGGTTAGTAGCACCTGTTAATTTGAATAATAATAGCTACCACAAAAAACCTAACCTTGAATGCATATAAACTAAAATTAGATGTGCAAGAAATAGAAAGTAAACACTAAACAAATGCCTTGCTAAAAATCTATCTTACTAATCTGCTTATCATGTGCTCTCAGATCTGAGGAACCACATGCATGCGGTGGTGATTGGAAAATTGTAGATGAGCGGTGGATAAACCATGCAGGTGTGATTCTAACTGTGAAACCACAGATGTACAGTTTGGGCTGAAGGATAGATTACCTTAGAAAATGGACCTCTAGGCTCTGGGTCTTGGTTCTCCTTGGGATGTGTGTAGAGCTCTGATCCTATTATGGTAGCCTAGCAATGCTAATTTTTAGCCTCCTTTATTTGGTGGGGTGAAGGTGCCTTTATAGGATCCTTAGGATTTTGGAGGGAAATGAGAGGTGGTAAGCAAGGATTACCAAGTGGCAATTCTGGGCTACCAAATGGAGGGGCAGTTAGAGTGAGTCACCTAGGGTATTTCACTTAACTGGGGTGAGGTGGATGCAAGTGGAGTGTTATGTGGAGGGATATACCATGTGAAGGAACAAGGGGGACAAGGGTGTATGAGATGTGGTAAGGTGGAGTAGTGAGGTGGCTAGGACACATGTCTAGTGGGTAGATAAGGTATCCTAGGTTGATTTTCTAGATTTAATAATTCTTGAAAATAGGATAATATGCAGGATTTATATGCCTAAGTCTAAAATTAGGTATATAATATTACTATGCAACATTTGATATGGGGTGGCAAATGTAATGTTGTGGATGACTAGTTTTTGGTTTCTACAACTCTCATAGATGGTGGTCACATCAATGATGTTCTTTATGTTCTAGATATTTCTACCAATCTTCTTTCTATCTACCAAATTTGCAAATCTGGGATGGGAAAAAAAGTTTTGTTCACACCCACAGGAGTTGAAATTAGAAGCTTGCATGAGCCACATTCCCTTATAGCTAAAGGAAAGATTGATCATAGTGCTAGATTGTATTGCTTTGAGAGTTTTAGTGACACTACTATAGCTTCATGCTTTGTTGCTCATGCAGATCTTGAAAGAAAACTTTGGCATGAAATATTTGGTCATCTCAATTATAAATACTTGAAAGAGTTGAGTACTCATGAAATGGTACTTGTTTTACCCAAAGTCTCTTATATTTACGGTGTTTGTCCTGGTTGTGCTCTTGGAAAATAGCACCAAGATCCTTTCATCCCAAGTAAATCCCAAAGAGCATCCTCACCTTTGGAACTTATACACAGTGATTTGATGGTCTTCCCACATCCCTCTTTCAAAGGAGCTAAATATGTTTTGACATTCATAGATGATTTTTCAAGACATACTTGGTATATTTTATCAAGTACAAAAGTGATGTCTTCTCTCACTTCAAAATATTTAAATACTTGGTTGAGAATTGGGCTTCTTGTAGAATCAAAAAGCTTCATACAGATAATGGGGGGGAGTACTTCAGTAATGAGTTTTTAAAATTCCTTTCTACTCATGGCATTATTCATAAAAACTCAGTCCTACATACACCACAACAAAATGGTGTTATAGAAAGAAAGAACATATCCTTAAAAGAAATGGCTAATTATATGCTCCACTCAGGGTATTTTTCACCACTTTTTTGGGTTGAGGCAGTTAACTGTGCAAATTTCATTCAAAATTGCACACCCCACAAAGCTATTAAGCATATAACTCCAGAGGAGGCTTGGTTTGGATCTAAACTTGATGTCTCATTTTTTTGAGTTTTTGGGAGTCATGTTTGGGACTACATTCAAAATAAGAGAAAAGCTTTAGAGAGAAAAAGCAAGCACCTTATATTTATTGTCTATTGTGAGGATATGAAATCCTATAGACTCCTTGATACTACTACTCGTGAGGTCTTATTTCACAAAAATATTCAATTTTATGAACTCCTTCCTTCTCATGATCCTCATCCATCTTCTTCTACTCTAGTTGATTTCATTGAACATTCCTCATTTTATGAGGATCATTCTGATGCAAAACCTATTGTTGAAGATCCAACACCAGCTACTATAATTCCTTCCCCACATATCATTGTTCCTCCAACCATGCCAAAATGGGCCCACACCACTGTTGATGAAGCAACTCCTTTCATCCAAGATATTCTCCCTTCTAGAAATGCTCCTTCCTCAGGTATTGGCCTTATTTTTCAATCATTTTGTAGTGATTCTCAGTATTTTTCTAAGGCTCATGGGCTAAAAGAGTGGGATGATGCCATGGCATCTGAGCATTCCTATTTTATGAAGAATCACACTTGGGATCTTGTTCCTCTTCCTAAAGGAAGAAAGTTGGTTCATTGTAAATGGGTTTACCACACCAAGTATGCAGAAGATGGGTCCATTGACAAGTACAAAGCCCACTTAGTGGCTAAGGGTTTTTCCCAAGTTGACGGTGTTGATTACAATGAAACCTTTTCCCCTGTTTCCAAGATGGACTCTGTTAGGCTTGTACTTGCACTTGTTGCATCATAGAGATGACCTATTTTTAAGATGGATGTGAAGAGTGCTTTCTTACATAGATAATTGCAGGAATAGATATATATGGAGCAATCCATTGGTTTTATTTAGGATTCTTCCCTTATTTGTAGACTAAAGAGGTCTCTCTATGGTATCAAATAAGCTCCTCAAGTTGAATTCCTTCATTCTCTTCACTGGCTTTGTTCACTATGAATCTGATGTTGTAGACACCTAAAACGTGTCATGCTTAGGGGAGCTACTCACATAGACACATTCATAAGATCATATGACATAATATTGGACTTTCCAAGCATCAACAATGGTTCTCACCACTCATTTGGGGCCTTTTCAAGCCATCCAAGCCTAGCCGCTCAAGCCAAGAGTGACCAGATCTTAGCCGCTCAAGCCTAGAGTGGCCAGACCTTAGCCACTGTAGATGACAACAACCAGATATTAGTCACTGTAGACGACAATGGCTAAACCATAAAAGTAGTTTTACCGACAAACAAGCCTAATCACGGGTGGAAGTGGTAGTCTGCATGCAATAAAGGTGAGCGGGAGTAACTTTGCATTCCCTTTCATGACCAGTTCACATGGGAGACTTGAGTTTGCATTTAGACTTTAGTTAACTGGTCTTCAAACATAGAAAAGACAAAAATCTTCTCATGCTAACTCTCACTACGCATGAGGAATTCATTCCTAGGGCTTGGACATAGACCTAGGGTTTCACACTATAAAAGGTGCAAGCCTAAGAGCACCAAGAAGAGATATTTTATCCAAGTAATCTAGAATTTATCAGGATAGGTCATTGAGGAGAGCTTTCGAGACTTGGAGAGTTTCCCTTGGAGATCACATTTATGATGAAGCCCTGACAAATTGGAGAGCATAGCAACCATTATTTCAACATCGGATACAAGCTTTGATCCATAGCTTTGGAGCAAAGAGGACGAGAGTCACTTTAGCGGTCGTTGTCTTGGATAGTGGCCCGTAGGCTTAGCTTAGGGTTTTAGACATTAGATTCATTATTTTTAGCATATCATTAGCATAGCATCATTTCATTCATTCGCATTCATAGCATTAGTCTAATTTGCACTTGCTTTCATTTGTTATATTCATTGCTAACAACCTCATCCGGGGAGGTATTCTCGGACATCTAAGCGTGTGTTGTTGTTTCATTGCTTACAGGGCCATAGGTTCATCGGACAGAATCTGCAACATACGAGAGCAAAAGGGATCCCTCTAGGAAATAGGCCTAGAGAAGGAGGCATCTGTAAGCCCTCATACATTTTCATGTGCGGAACTAGGAAGCTTTTGAAAGCGCACCACCTCTTTGCGAAAGGGGCACTCTTTGCCTATTTGTAACCTTATTGTATCGAAATGGGTATCCCTAAGAGGGACCGACATGTAACCGGGTTTCAATACAAATAAAGAGATCCATCTTTGTTATTTTTGTGTTATATGCTTTTCATTGTCTTCCATTTCATTTTTGGGTTTTAATACATTGCAAGTAGAGTAAAAAGAGCGGTGCGTGCATCCCGGGGTCGCTACAGATGGCGATCACGGTGGGACCTCCACTAATTTTTCATTTTCTGCCTAAATACTAACTTAGTTTTGTGTGTAGGTCTAGCCACTCTGAGCTACAATGGCCAAAAATCAGCCACTCTGAGCTACAACGACCAATAGAGCTTTAGCCGCTCCCACTAACGGCGGCCAAGAACCAGCCGCTCTGGTCAACAGCGGCCAGAACTAGAGAGTAGCAGAGGACAGAAACAAGGTTCCTAGAGCTGGATTAGAGGTTGGTACAGCCTCTCTGATATTTTACAGCTTTCTGTTTGCTTATGTGTGTCTAAAATAGAGAACTTAAAGCACATTTATGTTTGGAAATTGAAAGAATAAAAGGAGAAAGAATTAAGCATTTTGCATATCTTAGATCTTCTTTTAGATTTCCACTAGGCGTTGCTAGGAACAATGGCTTATGCCTAAAAATTTTACCCTAGAATCCAACGTGCTAGACATTGTATGTTGTTTGCTTGCTTTGAGGCCCTGCTAGAGGCCATAGCTGCACGAAATAAAGTGTGCTCATACAAATCATAGTAGTTCATGCATCTTTCTGAATATTGAAATGTATTTTTGCACTTAGGCATATAGGAAAGACTCATTGCTGCTATATGATGCACTTTATGTTACGCAAGCTTAAAATGAACACCACACACACACGTATCATTTAAACATTGGGGAGTTGGATTTCATCACCAACCCTCAATTCAGTCCAGTGACGTTGGAATTCATCTCCTTCCACCGGTTTACCCCCTAGAGCTTCCTAGAAATGGATTGAGAAACTTACTTATAGTGATACTAAGTTACTTGTGCTCAAACTATCTCCCACTATTGGAACAATCATTGGTTCAGAGTGGAAGAGCTAGGCGAACCCCCCACTGGGACTTCAATGGTGTACCCTAGCTTCTTTTGAGAAAATCATGTTTGGCATGGGTGTACTTGATTGTCACTATGGATGAGTCTTCTCATTCTTAATCCAAGAACAAGAGCAAGAAATCAAAAGAACAACACATCAAAACACACCAAATAGTTTAGGGCACACTTAAATCGATAATCAAGATAAACATTTGTTTGGTATTGTGTGGCTATTCCTAAATTACAACTCAAAAGATCAATTCATAGACAACATGGTCAAAACAAGAAGTAAACACCCTCGGTCTGATATCGAGGGAGAGACTGAAGCAACTCATACCCATAGGCGGAGTCGTAGTAACATTGAATGACCTACCCATAAGACCATGGGATGTAGCTCCATGAGCCTAAGGGGTGATAACTCAACCCTTGGGGGATCTCCTCGAGAAACCCCAAGTAGGGAACCACATCATGGAACAAAGTCACATAAACAAAAAGAGGCTTCACAACCATCCTCATCAAGGAGACATGAGGAGACCTCAAGGGCCTCCTCTAAACACACAAAAACATCTCAAAGACGTGAGGAAGCTTCAAGGGCTTCCTCCTCACATGGACATAAAGAAGGTTCTAAAACTCATTCTTCACATAGGGATGATGAGACTGCTACATCTCCATCCACATGGAGAAAACATGTCACCACAAAGCCCTCTTCATCAAGAAGGCAAGCAAGAGTTGCAACACCTCAAGATTCACAAGAAACATATGAAATAGGTCTGCCCACTGAAGGGCAGGAAACTAGAGCTACATCTAGTCATGGGAATCAGATAGAAGAAACCCTTCACACAAAAGGAAATATTCCCATAGACTATGACCTCATAGGAGTGAATGGCACCCCACGGGACCAGCCATGGAAAACAAGACAACTAGACGGGTTGGATCGGTTTCCTACATGACCAACTCAAAGAACTATAGCTACTGAGAACTCTGCATCTGGAAGCTCATGAACTATGACTTCTAAGCACATCTCTCAGTATGGGGGTACCTCAGAGTGACCCCATAGTAGATGTATAGAGTCTGATCGTAGGGATACTCAATAGTACACTAAACAAGTCACATTAGCTAGCAAGAGTATAGGTACAACAAAAACCTCCTCAAGGAATCTATGAGTCAAGACAACAAGAATAGAGTCAGATAAACATGAGTCTTCTGTGATAGTGCAAACTGACCATGTGAGATGGTTAGAAAATGCATTACGTAAGGAGCGAGAGCTAGTGGAAGCTCTCGAACAGGATAAACAAAGAGAAAGACTCTTGCACCAACATGAGCAACGCTTAAGAGAGCAAGCTGAGTGGCTAGCTCTTAGAAATTTATAGACAAATGGTGGTGACCACCAAAGAACTAGATGTACTGACTCACCTAAGGAGAGGCACACTAGACAAGATAGCCCACAATGAAATCACCCACCAAACCATGAATGAAATCCAACTAGTGGGGAAAGGGTAAACATAACAAACCAGGATCACAATCCTGAGTCCCCTCATAGGAGGGAGGAAAATAGAACAAATCAAATGGATAGAGAGTTACCTCCATTGCCACTGTGAGTAGGCCTACAAGAGGAGGAAATCCATGCATCAAAGGCATTTCAAGAAATTGCTGAAAAGATAAAAGCCTTTGAGAAACAAGAGGCAGCTGGGAACTCGCCAACATTGAGTAAAATACACAACCAACCATTGTGCCCATCAATCCCTAGCCCTCCATATCCTAAGCACTTTGAGATGCCTAGGTTAGAAAAATTTAAGGGTGAAGAGGATGCACAAGAGCACGTCACCAATTTTATCAATGCATGTTTTCATCTTGAAGACAATGACGCTCTCATGCTAAGAACATTCATAATGACATTTTTAGGTGCTGCCACTCAATGGTTCAACCAACTACCTAAGCATAGCATAACCAACTTTGAACAACTAGTAAATGCATTCCTAAAGCATTTCTCCTTTGGTGCTAAGAAGAAGGTGAACCTTTCAGACCTGGCCAACTTGAAACAATATGATGATGAGCCAGTAATGGATTATGGGAATAGATGGAGAAAAGTCATGGCAAAATTATCATTCTCCATTCCCACAGAAGAGATCATTCGCATGTTCACCAAAAGTTGTTCTAAACACATCTCCCTCTTGCTACAACTTCAGTAGTATCCTTCATTTGAGGAAGCTTTGGCACAGGCCAAACTCATCGAAGACATAAAAGTAGATGAGGGAACCATTAAACTCCGAAACAAAAAGGAGTGGAACAAGAATGGTAAGAATGACAAGTACAAGAAGAAGCAGGGCAACCCTACTCCAGTCAATCAAGTCGTATTGGCTACACCTAAGGATGGGGGTGCACAACAACCCCAGAACTATCAAGCACATCCCTCACCAACCAATTACGATCAAAGGAACAATCAGGGGTGAAACAAAGAACGCAAGCCACCTCGCTATTTCACGCCTCTGACAGAATCAATGCAATCAATATTTAATCAGCTGAGCGAGGCCAGGAGGATCAGATTTCCTGATATACCTCTTATAGATCCCAACCATCCTAAGCCAAAAGGATATAGGGAAGATCAATTTTACCCTTATCACAGGATACTGGGGCATGACATTGAGGCTTGCATTGGTTTTAAGCATCAAGTGCAAAACATGATTGAGGTGGGAGAACTCAAAGTTGACAACCCACTGGCTCTCGATAACAGAGACATGGGCATATACAAAAACCCATTGCCCAATCATGAGGCCCCTAGAGAGCAAGGGGCCCAAGTCAATCAGGTCCGAGCTGATATACCTACCCATGGATGCATTGGGATGGTTGAGATTGTTAACATAGCAACCAGGACTAGATGGTATGGTCAACCACAACCTCCTACAGCTCCCATGAATGTCCCAGCCGCACCTAGGTAGAGGCAGGACAACCTTCCAGGTCCACCAACATGACCTGTGGTAACTATCCGGAGTAGATTGGAGCAAAACCTACAGATGACTCCAGCTAAGTTATCCATCTATGAGCTCATACAATAGTCCCCAAAGCATAGGGAGACTTTAATGGAAATTTTAAGGACAATTGAGCTCCAACCACAAGATGCAAATGCATTCACTCATTTTGTGGGACAAGTACAAGAATGCCAGGAACCTATAATTTGATTCTATGATTATGAGATTAAGACAATACCTACTGCCTTACCAGACCCTCCGCTAAACATTGTGGCAGTAATCAATGACTTACCTTTCAAGAGGGTCTTGGTCGATACAGGTTCATCAATAAACATCATTACAACAACAACAATAGAGCACCTCAAGATCCCCAAGTCCAATATCATTCCAGGAGCTTACACATTGAGAGCTTTTAATGATGCTTTATGCAATACTATGGGAATGATAGTCCTACCCATCAAGGTGGGGCACAAGACCATCCCTATGATGTGTCATGTCTTGGAAGGAGCTATGCAATACAACATCCTCCTAGGGCATCCTTGGATAAGGGCCATGAAGTGTGTTCCTTCGATCTTGCACCAGTGTGTCAAGTATGTGCATGAAAACAAAGTCTATGTGGTTCTGGCCGATGAAGAGCCATTTAAATACGTCCATCAGGTGGACATTCTGGGAGAATTTGTAATTCCTTCTACCCACCTGTACGTAGCACCTTCATCTCCAACCACACAATTGGATAACAAAGACAAAAGGGTAAGAAAAGACCCATGCACATCAACACCTCCTGGTGCACTTAAAATAGTCAATGCTTCCAAAGTACCATCAACGTCAAAACCAAAAGATAATCAGAAGCTAAAGGCACCCTTAGTCAAGGAAGAAAGGCCCAAGGAAGTGCCAACTATAGCCATTGCTGAAATGCCAAGTCCTATGGAAGAAGAAGATCTTCAAGATCAAGATGAAGATAGTGATTACCATCCCGCTTCGCCAGTGTCATCCGTAGGGTCATCCACATCGCATGCATCAATACACTTGGCAAGCACAAGCATAGGGGAGTACCTTGTGCAGAACATTACCTTTACGCCTATCATTGAGTCTACACAAGACATGGGAAGACCTAAGGACTTGAGACCGCCAGTGGGAATAGTGGTTCCACTTGGAATCCCTCCCAACCAAACCAATTTTGTCTATGCCGACCTAGACTATGCCCATAAGTCTTCAGACATAGAAGAGGATTATGAAAAATTATTCATGGTCAATGTTCGTTACCTCTCTAATCCCAAGTTTTCTCTAAGCTACTTTGAGCATTGCCATTGGCATGGCTATGGCCTTGGTATATATGAGTAGGGGCACAGGCGGCCATACGAGCCACAATATCAGCTTCCCTCCGACAGGTTTGGGTTAGGCTATTATATTGGAGGTCGAGATGACTCTCTTGTAGTAGCATTGGATAGATTAAGCTTAGGGTTAGGAGAAGACATCGATTTCATTCCTTATCACCCCCTAAGAACAAGAAATTTGAGCAACAGACAAGTGGCCACGGTGAACGTACCGCCACCAAAAATTTATCATCCAAACATCTCAATTGATTCCACCCCAATAGGGTACAACTCATGGGATGAGGAGAATGGATATGAAGCAAGTGATGATGAGGCACAACTTGGCTTAGCCTACCATGGGCCTCGCTATTTACAAAGATTCACATGGTCCATCCACAATGAGAGTGGGTACATATCGGATGAAAGTGACTATGAATCAGAAGACTCAATAGAAAGAGCCTACTTAGGCCTAAGCCATCAACCCCTGACTTTGGGGCAAGAGAAAAATGCAAATGGATTCTTCATAAGTGATGAAGAATATGAAGATGAAATAGAGATGGCCTACTTGGGGCCAAGGCATGAGCCCCTTGTCTTAGGGCCGCATACCAATGCTAACGATTTCTGGATAAGTGATGATGACTTTGAGGATAAGATTGAGATGGCTTATCTTGGGCCTCACCACTTGTGACAAGTCAACAAGCTAGTAGAGAGAGAGGTGGCACTTCATGCCATAGATCCTCATATACAATTTTTGGGAAGATCTATTGACCTAGATGCCATTCACTATATGGTCAATCCCCCTCCACCTACATTCGAGAGAGCATTAGAGCCAAATGATCCTATTATCCCTACTCATGGCAGATCAAAAATTCCCATTCCTCTAAACCTCATCATAAATATGGAAGGGAAACCTAAGATAATATTACACCCATGTGGTTCTAGAGATTTCACCCCATCCATAAATATATCCATTGATTTGACCACCTCCAATTCATAATCAAGATCCTACCAAATCATTGCATCTTGATGTAGAGGCTATTGATTGGGATCACGCCTAATTCACCCATAGAGCCTAAATACCTCTTCCCCAAAAAGAGATGTTACAACATTCCATTTTGCATCAAGTGTGCATATGATTCCAAGTGTGTGGACCCAAGTAGGTCCAAAATCCAGATGACATTCATTTGATACCCACACCTCCAAATAGAGGATGGATCACATATCATAAAAAAAACAAGAACAGAGAAAACAATGTGAACCAAGACACCAACACAAAAATGAAGCCATTGATCTTGGGACTCCTCAAAAACCAAAGGCGTATTAAAATATTGAATATCTTTGGTGACTCCTTGCTCATAGTAAACCAGGTCAAAGGACTATTTCAATGCAGGTGCCCACTCTTGAAGACTTACAAGGAACTTGTTGACACCTACCTAGCCTGAATGAAATGGTATGACATCGAGGCAATCCCTCATACATCAAATAGATTTGCAGACACCATGGCCTCTTTGGGATCCTTAATACCCATAAAAATATGTCTGCTGATTTTACAACCCTTCATGTGAAAGTGCTTTCACTACTAATACATCTATGAAGCTTTTGACAATCAAGAATTAGTCAACATGATCAACATTGAACCAAATCAAGATTGGTCCTTCGTAGCTAGAGATTTCTTGAAAATGATACCTTGGGGGTATTTGATCTCCTAAGGACCTATGGAGTGTGGTGCAACCATACACCATAGAGTTGTTCCTCAATCCATGTTCACCAGACTCGAGAATACAAGAAGAGCAAGCCATTCCTTTTCTATAGAAGTCATGGCTTATCAGGATTGGCTTTCCCAACTGTGGGACTTCCTAAAACTTGGAATAGTACCTCAAGGTTTATCGCATACTGAAAGGTGAATGTTAAAAAAAAAAGCAACAAGATACATATTTCTAGGAGAAATCTTCTATAGACGAGGATATGATGGAGTATTACTCTCATTGTCTTGAGCCCCAGGAAGCATCCTGGGCAATTTCGCAAGCTCACGATGACACATGTGGAGGGCATTTCAGTGGCATGGCCATCGTTAAGCGCATCTTGAGAATGGGTTACTATTGGCCCACCATGGAAAAGGACTACTATGAGTATGTCAAGAAATGTATTAAGTGCCAACATCATGCAAATCTAACACACTTACCATCGCAAGCCTTGCAACCCATCCAGGCAACATGGCCATTCTCATAGTGGGGACTAGACTTGATTGGGAAGATCTCACCCCCATCCTTAGGCTGACACACATTCATCATAACGGCCACAGAATACTTCACTAAATGGGTTGAAGCGATCCCATTAACATCAACAACTAGACCGAGGATTGCGGAGTTTATACTCCACAATATCATAAGTCATTTTGGGGTCCCTTCAAAGATAATATCGGATAATGGGCCATATTTCAAGAACAAAAATGTGCATGCTTTAATGAACAAATACCATATTCAACATAGTTTTTCAATGCCTTATTATCCGCAAGCAAATGGGCAAGTAGAAGCCTCAAACAAAACAATAGTCTCCATCTTGAGGAAGATAATGCAAGACAATCACAAGGATTGACACATGCAGTTGCCTCTTGCACTATGGGCATACAGGACTAGTATACGGATACCCACTAGGGCAACACCATTTTCACTAGTATATGGCACTGAGGCCATCATGCCACTAGAGTTGGAAATTCCAACTCTATGCATAGCATTAAAGGACTTCATAGATGATGATGTCATAGCATGGCAAGACCACCTTGATAAGTTGATGCTTCTTGATGAACACCGAGTCAATGCTTTAGAGCATCTTCACGTTTACCAATATCACCTTATGCAAGCTTACAATAGTAAAGTCCACTTAAGAGAATTCAAGGTTGGAGATCTAGTGCTCAAAGAAAACCAACAAAATTCGAATCTACCCGCACCTACGAGACAAGTTCATGATAAATTGGATAGGCCCATACATGATTTCACAAAGAGTTGGGCCTAGAGCATATCACCTTATATCATTAGATGGTGTTGAAGAGCCTGAACCTCTCAATATCATTCACTTAAAGGCATTCTACACATAAAACACAAAAACATTCAAATATGTCAAAAACATAAAAACATTCAAATATGTCAAAAACACAAAAACATTCAAATATGTCAAAAATACAAACAAATCATAAAAACATAAAATTTCAAAATACAATCAAAGGCTCCAAGGGTATCCAAGCGCAAAATTCAATTCAAAAATGCTCCAAGGGTATTCAAACCACTTGGCAAATCAAATCAAAAATGCTCCAAGGGTATTCAAACCGCTTGGTCAACATCAATTCAAAATGCTCCAAGGGTATTCAAACCGCTTGGTCAAATCCAATCAAAAATGCTCCAAGGGTAATTCATGCCACTTGGTCAAAATCAAAAAGCTCCAAGGGTACTTCATGCTACTTGGTCAAAAATCAAAAAGCCCCAAAGGCATAATAAGCCCTTTGGTCAAATTAAACAAAAATACAAAAACAACATAAAAATAAAAAATACAAAAACAATTGCATCTCACATCTTGCATCCACATAATTGCATTGCATTTTCATATCCATTACATTCGCATATGTCATGAGAGCCTTAAAAGTGATGCCACAGTTTGTCTCACAAATCATTCAAATCCATACCTCCATCAACACGTGTGTAATTGTGTTTTTCAACACAACCATTATTTGTTGCTATACATAATATACTAAGGTTTTTTGGTTATTCAACCACACCTAGTGATCTTATCAACTTTTGTGGAAAACCATCTTGGTTAGTAGAGAATAAGGTCTAGTGGTGACAAAGCCTAGCATATCTCAGGATCCCACCACTAATTACAAACACTAAATTCTAGTTGGTACATAGGAAGATGAAAGTCGTAAAGTGGTTAGGTTACATAAAGCGAAAAGGGACATCCTTGCTTATCCCCCTATGCAACCAGTTCAAAAATGCTGAGAATTGACAAAAGGACAAGCTCCACCCTACCCAAAATCCCTTGCTTAAGTCAAAACAAGCAAAAATCCCAAGTTCAAAGTTCAAAATATTCAAAAGTCACACATCAACACCCATATTCATAGCTCAAAATATCAAAAGGACAAAAGCAAAATAAACAGTGATTATCATCACTACAAGAATCCCTTGCTCAAAAAAAAAAATCAATCAAAAATAAAAAGTGATTTTCATCACTAAATACGAGCAAGTATCCCAAGTCAAAATGAAGAAAAGAAGGGATTGGAGCTTGAATCCCTGGAATTCTTAGCATTATACAAAATTGGAAGGAGAAATCCTTATGCATGACGATATGTCTATCACAAAAGCTATGCATTTGTATAGACCAATGTTTGAATGTGGATGAGCTAGCTTTAGGTAATCCAAAAATGCCTAGTGGTATAGTCCAATTGAGTCCAACATAAGAATAAGATGAACACTTGAGGATCCCCGATCTTAGCAATGGGCTGAAAGAATCCCGCCTGAAATCGAAGGAAATGCATGGGTTCTATCTAAATATATTCATTTGCACACACAGGGAGAATGAGTATCTAGGACCATGATGAAAGCCTAATTTTCAAAAGCCTTAAATGATCAGTACACAATCATTGATAGGGTAACTAGAGTGTTTGAATCTTCGAAAAGCCCCAAAATTATTACATAGCAACAAATCATAACATCATTCACACCATCACTTTATTTATAAGATTCTATAAATTAGGGGGTATCAACATAGTAGGACAGATACCACATATATATTAGAAATAGTATATAGACGACCACTGACTACTTTATATATTTTAATTTACAGAAACTTATCAAGAAAATACATCTCACACCATTACATCTCATATATGAATACTTAATCAATTCTTATGATAAGAGTGATTATTTAAATTCATGATTATTTTTTTACTTTCTGTGGTATCACCCATTAAGATTGTCAATGTCATATGCATTCCTTATGTTTTAAGTGATTAGAGCATACAGGTTCATTTATACCATCCCATCACATAAGTTAGATGCATACAATTAAAGCAAAATTAAACATGCATTTAACAATAACATCGCATCCATAAACACAAAAACCAAATCACCCATCATTACATCATAAAGCACATCATAAAACATATAGGCAATATCCATTTGCATACAATCATAAATTCATCATTTATCAACTCAAAATACATCACATCATATCATCAAATCATATAAGCATCTACACATCCATCTAAGCATCTACAATATCATCTATCATCTAACATATACATCAAGTCATCATAATACCATCATCACATCACATCATAAAACAAAATAACAACAAAAACATGAGCAATAAACGATACACATAATGAGTCATAATGCAAAGATATCATAAAAGTATGTGTGTCAAGTCCATGGATATACAAAAATTCCTATGGGCTACAGTCATATAGGTCAGCCGACCTCAAAAACAAAACCAAGAGCACCATCAATCAAATACTGGGCCTGCACCCCCTACAACACCGCCCCCTATGGCCGGATCTCTGGGAGAATGGTGCGAGCTGGACCCTGTTGGTCTCTCAGTATGAGTCCGGGCCCCATGACCAGGCTAGATGGAAGACTGCCCTATTGTAGAGCTCCTACTGACCTGTGACCCACCTGTGGCTCCTCTCTCCCTAGGGATGGCTCCTAGCCTCATGATCTACCTCAAGAGAGCGGCAATATGGGCTGCATCCTCAACAATCTGTACATCACTCTCATCCAGAAAACCCTGTAGATGCCTGATCTCATCCTCAAGAGCTACCCTCGAAGGACCCTCAAGAGTAGGAGGAGCAACAACAACCTACATCCAAGAAGCTCCTCCCATAGCGGCCTACAAAGCCTATATCTAGTCTGAAAGCTACGCTATAGTGGTATCCCACTGAGCTATGATGGCATCATGTTGTTGTACCTATATCTTGGCCGACTGGAGCTTGGCCTCCACATCATGTAGCTATGCCCTAAGAGGAGAATCTCTCTCCTCAGGCTCCATCTCCTCCTCTACCTCCTTAGGAGCCTCCTGCTCCTCCACTACCACCTGCTCTACTTGCTGGCCCACATCGTAGTCCTAGCATGAACCCTACGCCTCGATGGATCTGCCCCATCTTTGCCATCATCCTCTCGGCCTAGACTGCCCTCACCATGCCACATCAGGTCACCCCACCACCACACAAATGCATCTGTGACTCCCCCAGCCACTCCAGGATCAACATTGGGGCATCCTCCTCATCAACTAACTCTGTAACCTATCGAGGAGGGAGGTCTCTCTCTACTCCGATGCACCTATACAAAAATGGTACTAGTGGCACATCCTACTGCAACCCATACTGATGAAGAACCCGAGAGTAGAAGAAGTGCTCCTGGATGCTAACCTTGTGGCCGATGAGCCATCACTCATGCCACATCCTAGCAGTAAAACTGGTTGGGTCATCCCAAGTAGGACACTCATGATACGGGTGCCATATGACATCTCCAGCCTAGAGTCCAGTGAAAGTATCAGTATAATGAGTCAACTCCCCTACAAAAGTGTGGCTCTTGCACTCCTCGCTCTCTCTAGCCCATCTAGCAGCATAGCACTGCATCCGCCCATCCACAACTATGATCTCAATAGGAAGCCCCTTGGGATGATCTACCTTAATGTGCTCCCATCCCCAGATCTACAAAAGCCAACTGTAGGCGATGCTGACATGACCCCTCTGATGGATGTGGTACAACTCATCGTAACACTGAGCCAATAGAGACCTACCCCATGCATATCTGATAGGCTCCTCACTATCCATCAGGTCTTGAACCATCGCAAGGAGGTTCCAAGGGAACCTCAAGCCTGAGCAATCTGGGATAAGGACGTTGCTGATGACCATCAACAACACCGCATGCCTCATTGTGAAAACATGCTCCCGATACCAGCGGATAATGGACACTCCCCCAGACTTGGTGTCCTTGAGAGCATCCTCAGAGCACCCTCCGAACACCCGAGTGAAGACAACCACCTGATCATTAGTGGCCGAAGAAACAATAGCCACCCCATCAAAAGGGATCCGAAAGATCCTGTACACATCCTCTGGCGTAATGGTCATCTCATCGATCGAGAGGTGGAAGGTATTAGTCCGAGGGTCCCAATGATGGGCCAAAGCCGTAAGGTAAGCCTGATCCGACATAATGTGAGGTAGTCTGGTAACATACTGGAGCCCACGAGCCTTAAGCCACCTCCAGTCCGTGTCATCCAGAAGAGGTAGAAGGTCATTCATGAGCCTCGGGTCCCGAGCTCGAGTAGTAAGGATCTAAGCAAATCAAAAGAAATATGAAACATAACTACAATGCATCTAAGGCATAAATCCCAATAAAGCATAAAAAAATATGACACTCTCCTAAAAACTGAGCAAAGGAGGGGGATAAATACACCTAGGCATGCAACACATGCTAAAGAGTAGTTCAAAATTTCCAAAAAATTTAAAAACTATCTCAGAAAAATCCAAAAAAAAAAAAAATATTTGCAAAATTGGCTAAGGGATTTAGCCGCTATTGCCCACAGCGGCCAGAATCTAGCCGCTGGAGACAATAGCGGCTAAAGCCCAACGGTCAAATTTTTGACCGTTGGGGTTCAAACCTAGCTGCTCTGAGCGACAGCGGCCAAATTTTCGCCGCTCTGAGCGACAGCGGCGAAGGGTGACATGGCAAACCCGTGAACCCTAGGCCATAAAATGCAAAAAAAAATTAAAAAAAAACAAAAATGGGGACCAACCCACCACATAAAAACCTATACTAAGCCTAGCTACGGATTTCGTTCGTTACCAACAGGTTTAGTGAGGTTCATTTACCAGTTACTTAGTGAGGTTCAATTTTACCCAAAAGAGGAAAAGAGGTTAGGGTTTGAAAGAATACCCGAGAAGCTTCGACTCCTCCAGTAGCTGATGCCTCACCCCACGCAACCATATCCTCGATGCAGGTACCTTCCAAAATTGCAACTGTCATTGTCTCACCAGAGCTCTAAAAAGTGAATTGTCAACAAAGAAAATGACAGGTCAAAAACCCTAAAAGTGCATTTTTATATTTTTAAATTATGCCTTGGCCGCTGACATCAGTGGCCCGAACTTCATGGCCGCTCAAGGTGACAATGACCATAGGCAGAGACTCAGAGGCCACTGGACCTGACAACGGCCTGCTCCACAGATGAAAACAAAAGATTCCTTCCATGGGAGATAACAAAAAAACATTAAATAAATGCATTTTGATGAATTAAAATCATCTTGATGATCAAAATAAAAAAAAAATCACATAAAAGCATAATCTCAAGCAGGCCTCGTACCTAGTTACTTACTCTATCCACTCGATGATTGCAGCGATTCACACTCCATGCACTTCGATGAGATGAGTAGGTTACCATAAGGCCACTTGGGGCAAAAACATTTCATTTTGGAATTACGATGTGCCACCCTTCAATCCCGAAGAAGACCAAGATGGTCGGACTGCTCCACGGGTGCGAAAGGATCATCCTAATTCCCCTATGATACCAAAAACATTAAGCCAAAGTGATACAATATGAACATAAATAGAATCACTCATCCTAACTCCCTAAGAAGGCTATTGATAGTTGGACCGCTCCTCGGGATAGGGATGGATGATTATCATAAACAATTGGAATCACACTTGGATGTGGGATTGCCCATTAAAAGCAACAAATGCTAGAAAGGAACCAGATTAGTCATATTGGTCAAGCGACTTGTCACTTCATTCATTGTCATTTCTTCACCAATTCATTGTGTGAGGAAGTAGTTCAAAACTTCAACATAATCATAATCAAATCAACAAAATATCACTCGATCACATCAAAATCGTGTTCATCCTATGAATCATTGCATACAACAATCACAAATTTCCCTTGTTTGTTGGGAACATAAGCAGACATGACATCTTCAATTGTAGCTCTCCTACCGATCGAAATTGTTGTAGCAGCTGAAGCTACCCGATTGAGTTTGAGGAATGAGTGCAATTTAACATGCCCAAGCCATTGAGCTAAGTCCTCCGAATGTTGAGGCAATGATTCAAAGGATGCGCACCATCTTGCATGATTGGGCCATCCGACATTGATCAGACCATTGATCACCATACACCCTACAAACAGATCAGTCTACATTTTTGCTCAGCATTGTGTTTTCCACACAATGCGTCACAAAAAGGGGCATCTGTAGACACCTAAAACGTGTCATGCTTAGGGGAGCTACTCACATAGACACATTCATAAGATCAGATGACATAATATTGGACTTTCCAAGCATCAATAGTGGTTCTCACCACTCATTTGGGGCCTTTTCAAGCCATCCAAGCCTAGCCACTCAAGCCAAGAGTGACCAGATCTTAGCCACTCAAGCCTAGAGCGGCCAGACCTTAGCCACTGCAGACGACAATGGCCAGATCTTAGTCATTGTAGATGATAGTGGCTAAACCATAAAAGTAGTTTTTCCAACAAATAGGCCTAATCACGGGTGAAAGTGGCAGTCTGCATGCAATAAAGGTGAGCGGGAGTAACTTTGCATTCCCTTTCATGACCAGTTCACATGGGAGACTTGAGTTTGCATTTAGAATTTAGTTAACTGGTCTTTAAACATAGAAAAGACAAAAATCTTCTCATGCTAACTCTCACTACGCATGAGGAATTCATTCCTAGGGCTTGGACATAGACCTAGGGTTTCACACTATAAAAGGTGCAAGCCTAAGAGCACCAGAAAAGATATATTTGATCCAAGTAATCCAGATTTATCAGGATAGGTCATTGAGGAGAGCTTTCGAGACTTGGAGAGTTTCCCTTGGAGATCACATTTATGGTGAAGCCCTAACAAATTGGAGAGCATAGCAACCATTATTTCAACATCGGATACAAGCTTTGGTCCATAGCTTTGGAGCAAAGAGGACGAGAGTCACTTTAGCGGCCACTGTCTTGGACAGTGGCCCGTAGGCTTAGCTTAGGGTTTTAGACATTAGATTCATTATTTTAGCATATCATTAGCATAGCATCATTTCATTTATTTGCATTCATAGCATTAGTCTAATTTGCACTTGCTTTCATTTGTTATATTCATTGCTAACAACCTCATTCGGGGAGGTCTCAGTATCTGTTTCATTGCTTACAGGGCCACAGGTTCATCGGACGAAATCTGCAACATACGAGAGCAAAAGGGATCCCTCTAGGAAATAGGCCTAGAGAAGGAGGCATCTGTAAGCCCTCATACATTTTCGTGTGCGGAACCGAGAAGCTTTTGGAAGTGCACCACCTCTTTGCAAAAGGGGCACTCTTTGCCTATTTGTAACCTTATTGTATCGAAATGGGTATCCCTAAGAGGGACCGACATGTAATCGGGTTTCAATACAAATAAAGAGATCCATATTTGTTATTTTTGTGTTATATGCTTTTCATTGTCTTCCATTTCATTTTTGGGTTTTAATACATTGCAAGTAGAGTAAAAAGAGTGGTGCGTGCATCCTAGGGTTGCTACAGATCTTATTTGGGATTGAAGGGTGGCACATCGTAATTCCAAAATAAAATATTTTTGCCCCAAGTGATACAATATGAACATAAATTGAATCACTCATCCTAAATCCCTAAGAAGGCTATTAATAACTAGACCACTCCTTGGGATAGGGATGGATGATTATCATAAACAATTGGAATCACACTTGGATGTGGGATTACCCATTAAAAGCAAAAAATGCTAGAAAGGAACTAGATTAGTCATATTGGTCAAGCGACTTGTCGCTTCATTCATTGTCATTTATTCACCAATCCATTGTGTGAGGAAGTAGTTCAAAAATTCAACATAATCATAATCAAATCAACAAAATATCACTTTATCACATCAAAATTGTGTTCATCCTATGAATCATTGCATACCACAATCACAAATTTCCATTGTTTGCTGGGAATGTACGCATACATGACATATTAAATTGTAATTCTCCTACCGATCGAAATTGTTGTAGCATCTAAAGCTACCCAATTGAGTTTGAGGAATGAGTGCAATTTAACATGCCCAAGCCACTGAGCTAAGTACTCTAAATGTTGAGGTGATTATTTGAAGGATGCATGCCATATTGCATGATTGGGCCATCCAGTGTTGATCAGACTATTGATCACCATACACCCTACAAGCAGATTAGTCTATGTTTTTTCTCAACGTTGTGTTTTCCACATACTGCATTGCAAAAAGGGCATCTGTAGACACCTAAAATGTGTCATGCTTAGGGGAGCTACTCACATAGACACATTCATAAGATTAGATGACATAATATTAGAATTTCCAAGCATAAAAAGTGGTTCTCACCACTCATTTGGGGCCTTTTCAATCCATCCAAGCCTAGCCACTCAAGCCAATAGTGACCAAATCTTAGCTGCTCAAGCCTAGAGTGGCCAGACCTTAGCCGCTGTAGACGACAGTGGCCAAATTTTAGTCATTGCAGATGATAGTGGCTAAACCATAAAAGTAGTTTTACCAAAAAATAGGCCTAATCACGGGTGAAAGTGGTAGTCTACATGCAATAAAGGTGAGCGGGAGTAACTTTGCATTCCCTTTCATGACCAGTTCACATGGGAGACTTAAGTTTACATTTAGACTTTAGTTAACTGGTCTTTAAACATAGAAAAGAAAAAAATCTTCTCATGCTAACTCTCACTCCTAGGGATTGGACATAGACCTAGGGTTTCACACTATAAAAGGTGCAAGCCTAAGAGCACCAGAAAAGAGATCTTGATCCAAGAAATCCAAATTTATATGGATAGGTCATTGAGGAGAGCTTTTGAGACTTGGAGAGTTTCCCTTGGAGATCACATTTACGATGAAGCCCTAACAAATTGGGAAGCATAGCAACCATTATTTCAACATCGGATACAAGCTTTGGTCCATAGATTTGGAGCAAAGAGGACGAGAGTCACTTTAGCGGCCACTATCTTGGACAGTGGCCCGTAGGCTTAGCTTAGGGTTTTAGACATTAGATTCATTATTTTATTATATCATTAGCATATCATCATTTCATTCATTCACATTCATAGCATTAGTCTAATTTGCACTTACTTTAATTTTTTATATTCATTGCTAACAACCTCATTCGGGGAGGTATTCTCGGACATCTAAGCATGTGTTGTTGTTTCATTGCTTACAGGGCCACAGGTTCATTGAACGGAATTTGCAACATACGAGAGCAAAAGGGATCCCTCTAGGAAACATGCCTAGAGAAGGAGGCATTTGTAAGACCTCATACATTTCTATGTGCGAAACCAGGAATATTTTGGAAGTGCACAACCTCTTTGTAAAAGAGGCACTCTTTGCCTATTTGTAACCTTATTGTATCAAAATGGGTATCCCTAAGAGGGACCAACATGTAACCAGGTTTCAATACAAATAAAGAGATCCATATTTTTTATTTTTGTGTTATACACTTTTCATTGTCTTCCATTTTATTTTTGGGTTTTAATACATTGCAAGTAGAGTAAAAAGAGCGGTGCCTATGTCTCGAGGTCGCTACAGATGCTACAGTTTATATTTGGTGATATAGGGAGAACATCACCATTCTTGTTCTCTATGTTGATGATTTGCTTCTCATTGGAATCTCCACTTCTCACATTATAGTTATTCAACGCTCTCTTTCTGAGAGATTCAAAATGGCTGATTTTGTATTGGCTCATTACTCACTTGGATTTTAGATCACTCAAATAGATACATGGGTTTCATTATGTCAGCAAAAGTATACATTGGATCTTCTTCGATGGTTTAAGATGGCTGATTACAAGCCATCACCTATACAATTCCATTATGGTGTCACTTTGAATTCCTCCTGCACATCACCTCTTTGTGATGCTACACTATATAGACAGTTAGTAGGGAGTATTTTGTATCTCACTCATATTCATCCTGATATTTCCTATATTGTTGGTTTGATCTCTCAATTTTCCTAGTTCTCTCATGATAGTCATTGGCAAGAAGCCAAGCGGATTCTCTGTCATCTACAAGGCACTTCACATTTTGGTTTGTTCTATGGCATAGGTTCTACAGATTTGGTGGGATACATCGATTTATATTGGGTAGATTCAATTGATGATAGATGTTCCACCTCCGGCTATGTTTTTTGTCTTGGTTCTTCTCCTATTTCTTGGTCATGCAAAAAACAATAGGCTATTGTATTGTCATCTACATAGGTAGAATACAAGGTAGCTGTTTCAACCAATCATGAGGCTCTTTGGATTCATCAGTTATTGGCAAAGTTGGTTTCTCCCATGATCTTACTGTAGTAATTTGGTGTGAGAACCAGAGTACAATTCATATTTCTCGCAATCCTATTGAGCATTAGCATACCAAACACATTGAGATCCACATGCACTTCATTTGAAAACACATTCAGGATGGAGATCTTATCTTGGAGTACATTCTGACTCAGATTCAAATTGTAGATATCTTCATCAAACCCTTTGCTTCATCACACTACCATCAGTTGCGTGAGATGCTTGGGGTGATAGAAGTTGTCCTAAGGGGGTGTTGACGAGGACATATTTATCTCCATCCTCTCTCTCTTTTGGAAGATGGTTTTTCCATGTGGTTTTTAATCATCTCTCCAAAAGAAGTTCTTCTAGATATATATTGTACATGAGTACCTTATCAGGCCTTGTTGTCGAGACTCATATCTATGGATATGCCACTTGTTTATTTATTTTGTTGTTGTTCCACTACCCCTAGTATCACTTAAGGGGGGTGTTAGAGTATATCTTAAGTTCTACTAGGATATTTATCTTGTTTGGAGTTATCACTCTTGCATGAGGTTGGTAAACTTCTAGTTATGATTGGCTGAGATCTATTGGGTTTTTATGATCTAATGGCTCACATTGATCAACTTTGCTATTTATGCAAAGTTCATCTCATGGAATAATCAATCAGTTATTGAACTTCTCTTCAACTTCTTGTGATGCTTTGCATGTCTATTTTCTTGGCCATGAATATTGCTTTTCAATATTCTTTACACATTCAAGCGTGGAAAACATGACATTTTTGTGATGGCCAAGGAAAAGAGTGATCTTGCCTAGGAAGATATGAGGGCATAAAAAAGGTCCTGCAAATTGGATGACTACAAAGCTAGGGTGCAAAGTCATCGAATCAACCAATTGTGGTGGAGCAATTTTAATGGAGAGCTCCAATGTAGGATCTGCCTCTTCTTCTTCACAATCTTCTATCAATGCAACAGTAGGAAGAATTTTGTTATCTTCAACTGCATTAATAGGGATTTATTTAAACAATTGTGTGTTGTCTTCATAAATAACAATATAGTCCAAGAGAAGGACAATGGGCTTGATACCCATAGATCCTGGTTCAATTCTAGGTACTGTTACTTCGTGAATTTTAACAATTTTCAAGTGTTCCTTAGAAATATTAACAAATTATTATGCTTTAAAGGCAACATCATCTAATGGAAAGATGATGGCATTTTCACCCAAAGATCTTGATTCAATTCTAGATACTATTACAAATTTTTTTCATCATTTTTTTCCATAAAAAGAATTTCTTCTTCAACAGGTGTTTGCTCTATTGTTGCCATTTCTTCTACCAATAGGACAACTTACATTTGTTGGAGATTAACCATGATTATTTTGAGTCATTGCTCAATAAATATTTTATCCTAGACAAACAACATGGTGCCCTACCTCGATCAATAATGTCTAGGCAACTATTAGGAACAATTTTGAGGGTTTCCTAATGCACAATTGCCTAGAGTATAAAATTTTGCCTTCCAAATTACAAAAATGGGCTAAATTTAGTGCTTTTAAAGTTACATCAAATGATTAGTTACAAATATTTGCCCTTCAATTTGAAGTGGCAAAATAAAAATTAGCACCAAAATTCAAAAAATGGCTCTTCATTTGCAAAAAAATTAGATTTTGGAGGTAAAACTAAAATTTGAAATTGCAAAAATTTGCTTAGGGGAAAAAATTAAAATGGTAAAATCACCTTTCCATAAAAATTATGTTTTATCAATGCACCTCAAAGGTTAATTGCATGCAAGTCAACTTAGGTCAAACCAGTTTGTAGGTCGAATAGTTCAAAAACTATCAACAGTCA
Source organism: Wollemia nobilis (assembly GCA_028583015.1). Classification (NCBI taxonomy): domain Eukaryota; kingdom Viridiplantae; phylum Streptophyta; class Pinopsida; order Araucariales; family Araucariaceae; genus Wollemia; species Wollemia nobilis. The sequence goes on from JAQPPZ010016675.1 coordinate 4,226,274, forward strand.
ACAACGCTAGTCGAATAGTACATGGATAAACAAAGTCTACCAATCAAGTAATAGGAAATCACCAAGTGTCCACCAAGTTAGGACCTCCAATCAACATGGTCGTGCGTGAGTGCAGATCCAAGGATGACCATCGAGAGGTAGCCACTTTTAAAAATCCCTCAACCCATCATAGGGATGATGTGGGACTAAAGTCCCATAGGAAAAATGAAACACAACCAAATTTTCTACTTAAACCTGTGAGAGTTCCCTGTGACTTCCAATCATATGATACCATCTCAAAAATGAACCCGACAAATACACTATTTCCACATGCCCACGATGGAGTGGATACTCTCAAATTTGGTTGAGCAATATGAAGGTGCTACGTGTCACGCATTGGTTGGTAGAGGTGTTTTAAGATTGAATCTTGCATTTGATTGGTCTATTTTTAGACCTTAGAAAAATGATTAATTTTTTCTTGTGAATTTATTTTCTTCGTCTACGATCGACTGCCTGGATGCTCTCTCAGCAAGAAGTGGTGAAACCTTCTCTTGACCACAAATTAGCCACTTATTCATGTAATTGAGTTCTCAAAGCAACTAAACTTGATCCTCTATTCAAAAATTTGATCTTGAATTAAAGGACTTATTCAAAATCTTCTTGCCTTCCTCAAGGTAAGTTTGGTTCTCTTGTTAGAGAACCTAGGTTACCCTTTGATGATTCTTTTAGGGGTACTTGGTGCAAGGTTATTTGAAAACCCTCTAGCACCTCTTGAGATTCATAATAGGATGCTACAAATTGATCCAAGATAATCCAACATAACACCTAGCCAAGGAACTTGTGCCCTAGTTGGAATTGATCCAAACTATGCACCTAGCAATTGAAGTTGGCACCTTGCCTCCCTTCTTGCTAAAATTTTCCTATAGCTTTGATTACCAATGATGTAGAAATCAAATGTGAAGCTAGATATTCATTATGCACAATTGATTAAATAGTACAACAATAGAATCAATGTGGTTACAAAGGTTGTAACAATATGCCATGCAAGGCCAACCACCTGTAACAATATGCTATGCAAGGATAACCACCTGCAACAAACATGGATGCAAACAAAATAACAATATGCTAGAAGACAAGAAAATCCTCAACAACATAACCATGCATCCTAACCACTAACAAATCAATATCCAACATGGGCATACTATGCCTCACATGAGTACAATGCAAGATAAGAAATCTTAGGCTTATGGATAAGCCTATACAATGCAAAATAATATCTTAGTCTTAAGGATAAGCCTAAGGTATAATAGTGTCCTCATCATCTTCCCACATATTCACATATTTAAAATATGATATTCTTTTGAATTCACTTACCACAGTTTTAACTCTTATTGGCTAGTGATATGTATCAATCCTTGTCAAAGTATTCATTTTAGCACAAGTCCCTTCATTTAGCCAATGATTTGAGAGAATGCACAGTCAATTTTTTTTGTCTATTAGGTTCTAGCATCTCATGTTGTTGGTCCATGTATAGTTATCTTCTTCAAACTCAACCTCCCATAGGTTACTGTTTTGAATAAAAGCTAAGAAATTTCTCATACTTTGGGTTAGTTTCCTAATTCCCCCAAAATTTTCATCAATATTGGTTATGGCATTAAAATCTCCTATGATCATGAATCGGGTTTATTGGTCTTTACTTTTCATAAAGGCTTCAATCCCACTTCAAAATTCTAATATACCTAACTAAGTTGTAGGTCCATAGAGATTGATAAGAATAAAATGAATATCTACAAAGAAGCATGTGACTAAATAGGCTATCCAATACCTAGTTTTATTAATGGTCACACAAGATGTTCTAATAGGATTCCAACAAGTTAGAATTACTTCTATCACTCCTTTAGAATCTATGGCATCCCATTCACATCTTGTCCATACTGCTTTCATAGTTTTGGAAACTTTTTTTGTCATTTTAGTTTCTTGGATACAGAGGATATCCGACTTATTACTTAAACAAAGGTCCTTGATAAACCTTTTCTTTGAGAAGGCATTAGCACCCCTTATATTCCATGAGAAGGTAATAATTTATCATTAGGGGCTACTAGCACCACCTATGAATTACCAATATCATTTTGTTATCTAGTAAAGAGAAGTTTAACCAACTTAATTTGTGTTCCATTCTCTATGTTTGCTCTTACTTCCTTGGATATTGCTTGATAATTTGAGGATTTTTCTCTTTTTACCTTTCCTACATCAAGAGTAGGTATTATTATTCTATTCCTCAATATTTATTTTACAACTTTCTTTTTCCTCAGATTTATCCTCTCTTGGATCTACTATGGAAGCTTTTGACTTGTCCTCAATTTTTGGTATTTCCTTATTAATAGTAGATGTATTAACATTTGACACTGCATTTTATTTACCAATTTTTTCCTCTTGAATGGTGCATGGTACTTCAAGAGAGTATTCAAAATTTTATTTGACACATATCTTGGGTTCATTAGGAATGTTCATCCCTAAATCAAGATCATACTAAATAGACAGTTCCTTGTTAATATGTTGAACCTGTTGTATTGTGTCCTCTAAGATTTGATCTACTTTTTCTCCATAGTCTAAAGCCTCAAAAGAGTTGGTATTTCTTCCAATATCTTTCCTTACTGGTCTCTACTATTTATTTGCTTTATTTTTCTAATTATAATTTTTGAAAGTTGAAAACCATCCTCATCCATATCCATTTGTAAGTTTCTCTTGCGGTTTTTTACATATAATTTTGCTAGACTCTCTTAGAGCATGATATCTCAATATGCCCCAACTCATGACATATTTTACATCTAAAATATATGTTTTCATAATCTATGATTTGGACCCACATCTTATTCCCATACTTAAGAATGATTGATTTTGGTAAAGGTTTACTTATATCAATCATGACCAATATCCGAGCATAAATAGCCAAGAATCCATATTTTGTAGTTTTTTAAATCTCAAGGAATTAGCCTAGAGTGTTTCCTATTGCCTTGAAGGTATCCATTTCCTAAAACTCAATGGGCAACCCATGCAAACTAATTCAAACTGGTACTAGGGATAGACTTATATTTTTAGGTGAAAAGCCTTCATACCAACGGGTAAGGAAGAGTCATGCTATTCCCATAAACCATGGACCCTTTTTAGGATTCTATCTCTTTCTTCCCTAGAATAAAGAGTGGCTAGGAAGAAACCTTTGGGAAGAAAGGATATAATCACTCTTGGAGACTTCCAACTCCTATCAATCCATTTTCTCAAGGTTGAAGCCCATGGCCAATACCCATTAAATTTATCAAAAAATGCCCTATCTTTGAGCAACAAGGATTGATACTTTATGGTGAACTCACTACCCTCTACTACTAGATATGATTATAAGGATTTATCTATAAATAAAACTCAAAATATATTGAAATTTACCATAATATCCTATAGCAAATATAATTTTTGATAAAAAATATAGTAATTTGCATGCAAAATTTCTAAGATAAAGAAGGGAAAAATAAAATTAGCTAAAATATTTTGTCTAGACATTATATCTTACCTCACTGAAGGCCTAGCCCTCCATTGCTCCGCCCATCATCCAAACCATGGCTGAAAAATATTTGTAATTTTATTTTTCACGACTTGAAAAATCATCATTGCCCTTATTCCTAATGGCTAACTTTACAAGATCGTATCTCCCTCAATATTGTTTGAATTTATTCATATGAACACTTATTTTAAAGTTCTTCAAATTCCGCACAAAGTGGTCCAAGAATCAGATGAATTAAACAACCGTGAAGAATGACTCCTAAAATATGAGATATTGTTTTAGAAAAAATTGCCCTAATCCTTTGCAATCTCATCTATTATATTATTATAATATTAAGTACAATATTATAATATTTAATTTCTATCTTGGGTACCTAACACTTAACATATTTGAGGTTAGAATCATCATAAATGTTTAAATAAATTTTAGCAACATTCCTCATAGTAAGATTTTATTTTTTACTAAAGAATTTTAGTCTCATCAATATCACTCAAATCATTACTATGTATACAAGTATTGTCATATGCATTCATGGACTTTAACTCATTGGTATCACAATTTCCATCTACCATTTTAGATTTAAGAATAAATTGAATAACACTCCTCTAATGAAGTTAATATGTGTCTTTCTTTTATAGTATACTAATAAACACATTTTTCAAAATTTCTATCATCCTTTTAAGTAAAGTTCTATTTTCTAATACACTATATTGCTCTCTTGCCATGAGAATTTTGCATTCAGTTAGATATATTTTTTGATATTGTTCTTCTAGTAGAAGTTGATCTAATTTTTTTTTGTGAAAGTGTTATCACATCTAAAGCAAATATACCATTTTTGTAGGACCCAAGGGCTTCAATCTTGTTTAGTATTTTGATAAGACATTTCTTACTACCATTGATGACTTTGAATTTTATTGTTCTTCCTCTATCCAACAATTATGATTATGAAATTAGGTTATTTGCTATCGCTGAAACATAAATATTATTATCTAGTGTGGATTTTGAGAAAGGTAGGCTAAGTGTAACATTGCCAATTCCTTGAACTTGGTATATTTTGTCATAAAAAATCTTAATTGGTATACTTTATTCTACATGAATAGAATCAAACCAATATAGGTTGTTAGTCATGTGATTGTTGGCTCTTGAATCAATATACCATAAATTATCTTCATACCCAATTTTTGGTTCTATTTGATTTGCTTGTGGTGATTCACTATATCTCAAAACATGTTTGTGACAATATTTTATTTGCTTTCAAAATTATTTCTTAATGAAGTTTATCTCTTTAATCATATATGACTTTGTGAAAGGCCTTTTTGATGCATTCATAATTGTTTTCTAATTCTTCAAATAATTGTCAATCTATTTGGATGATGTCAATAAAGTAGAAGACCTTTTATCTCCCTAATAATTTTTCTAATAATCTCCTTTCCTTATTTAAAGAAATATTTTATGATCTTTCCAAATTCACTTTAGAGAGGATAAATTTTGTACCTTATGATAAATAGCCTTCAAATAATTTGTCTTTGGTTAGTATTCAATATTCTTGTTCATTCTTTCAACAACCCGTATTTTTCTCAAATCAAGAAAGCCTTTGAATAAATTTTCCTTGTTCAAAAATGATAAATCAACAATTATTTTTAATTCACTTTTGAATAATAATTTCTTCTTTCAATATTAATTTTGGAGTTCTGCTCACTTTAATAATTAATAAAATTCTTCTTTTAGTAATTTGACACTTACAATCAAGTGTCATTAGATCAACTAGTTAGATTCCTCAACATTCAAGGAGGAGACCAAGGTTCGAATCTTGCCAAGCGATATATGGATAATATCCAAGCTTTTTTATAATACCACTATGTGGTGATGATGTAATATAGGTGGGGCCTGTTTCAACCCCATAGAACCAATTGAAAAAACAATTCGACACTTTCATAATTAATTCAACATTTTTCAAATATGTCTTCAACTTTAATAATTTTTTTTCCTTTAAAATAATCAATTTTCTTTGCAGTAGAAATTCTTTTTACTCCCAAATTCAATATTTAAAAAATTCTTCTTCCTTCAATAATTCTTCTATATTCTTCAAATAAAAATTTCTTTAATCTTCAATTTTTTTAATGGGTTTTATGGGATTGAAATGGGCTCCACTCGTATTACATCATCACCACATAGTGGTATTACAACAATTCTTTTTCCTTCAATAATTCTTCTATATTATTCAAATAAAATTATTTTCATCAATATTCAATTTTTTTAATGGGTTATATGGGATTGAAATGGGCTCCACCCATATTACATCATCACCACATAATGGTATTACAAAAAAACTTGGATATTATCCATGTATAATTTGGCAAGATTTGAACCTGGGTCTTGTCTTTCAAATGTTGAGGAATATAATCGGTTGAGCTAATGCCACTTGATTTATTTAATCTTCAATTTAATATTATTCTTCTTAATATTAATTTATTTCAGCACTTTGCTTTCTCAATAAACAATATCTTCTTTCAAATAATTCTTCTTCTTCTTCTTCTTTTAATATTCTTCTTTAAATTATTTATCTCATCTCTACTAGAAATTTTTTTTTCTTAATTTCCTTTTCTTTCTTCAAATAAATATCCTTTTAATAATTAATTTATTTCTTCAAACAATTTATCTTCTTCAATAATAAATTTCACCAAACAATGTTTCCTTTCTTTAAATATTTCAATTTCTTTTAAAAATTTCTCTTCAATTTTCTCTCTTTAATTTCCCTTTCTCTAATTTTATTCTACAAATCAACTCTTCTCCCTTTTATCTTTAATTTCTCCTTTCCTTTTAATAAAATCAAAATCCAATTTAACCTTCCTTTTAACCTTTAACATTAGGTAAAAGATATAATTAATTTCAAATACCTTTGCTGGTGTTGCTCTTATAATGCAAAATGTTTCCCTATCGGTTGTTTAGAGATTCATCTATAAATTTTAGACTTAGTGTTTCCAACATCCCTGCTAGTTTGATAATGTCTACTTAGCTTGGTTCTTCTCTCCTCCATGCATTATATTCTTCTCCCTCCATGCTCAGTCTTCTTCTTTCCTCTATTATTCTCAGTCTGTGGATGAAATAGACCTTTTTGGTCAAATATTTGCCTAATCAATAAACGTTGTGTTTGTGCACCCTAGATACGACCAACATTGAAATTCCAGAGGAAAGAAATGTCTCCCATGGCAATTTGCAGAAGGCTGGTTCCCAAACTAAATCCTACACTGGTACAAGACTAGGGATGTAGGAAAGAAAATAGAAAATATAGAAAGAAATGGTAAATATGGCCACATGCCGAAGTGCAGGATTCGGGGTAGACTAACAACAAGAAATTCATCCAAGCATGAAATAGTATTTAATAGAGGAAAATGACAATAGATATTACTTATAAACTTGTAGTAATAACCTCTAGAATAACACTCCAACATTAACTCCCTTACTAGCAATATTGAAATCCAAACACAGAATTTAAATCCAACAACAAACAAGAAACATGAATGTAAAATAGAAGTGCACAGTACAGAAGGAAATTACACACAAGATCACTTGCAAATTTAGAAGCCTGATGCCTTGTATTAATGCAGAGAACTTGGTGTGTATTCTCACAAAGTTTCTCACCTCCTTCTATAATAGAAATTCCATTAGTATTTATAGAGGTTTTCACCTATTTCATTAAATGCACAAGAGAACAAAATGATCATAGATAAAAAAAAAATGAGAAAATTCCTCCTTGGAATCATTAAAAATATTCTCTTTAGAAACAACAATCCATATTTCTGGGAATACTTTCCAAGAAAGTAGCAGCTTGGGTGTCAGTGCATAGATAATTTGGAAAACATTAAATGCCTTGGAAATCATGAAGATTCTTCTGCTCTTTCTGCATAGCTTGTTTCTTACTCGGGATCCATGATTCGAGTCACTTATTGCCACCATTATTTAATGTTTGTAAATATAGCGCCTTTGGAAGCCTTGACCATGATATGTTTCACCCCATCCTATTTTAAGCTCTCATGATCCCTTCTTTAAAATACGTTCGTCCATAGGAGGGGCAAACAAGACATTCACCCCTCTACTGGGGTGAATGCGTTACTGTTCTTTTGTAGGGTACGTTCACCCAAAGGAGGGGTGAACATGACGTTCGCCCATCCAGTAGGGTGAACTCAATATTACTTTGCATTCAGGAAAATGCACTTGTGCTTTAAATATTAGAGTTTTTTTGCCCAAAGGAGGGGCGAGTGGGGTTTTCGCCCCTCAGTTGGGGCAAACACGAATGTTCGATCGTACATATTTTATTGCCCCTTGAGTCTTTTCAAATACTTTGCCTATTCATTACTCGAAACTAGGGTGAATGGGATGTTCACCTCTTGTTTTGGGTGAACGTGTTGATATTTTCAAAATAATGAATTCTTTATATCATTCATGATTTGTTTTAATTTCCACAGGCTCAAGGATGCGCTCTTTTTCATAAGGCAAACTTAAATCTTGAATGAAGTTTTACAAAACCTTATAGCACCAATACAAAAAATACATAAGGAATAAATAAAATTGCTAAAATCTGCCATAAACAACAAGATTGTATCTTTATATTGCATAAAAATACATCAAAAATATTCTAGAAAAATTCCCAATGTGGCAAAGCGTAAAATTGCCAATATTTCTGGTGACTCACGGGGTATCCAACTTGCATGGATGCAAGCAATCCCAGGCCTTCATTCATTAGGCAACATAGTCTTTAGCTGGTGCCTTTGCCAACACTGTAGATGCCTTCTAAAGTGCCTCTTCCTCTATGTGCTCCTTCTACTCAGCTTCTTTCACTACTATGAGTACTTCGGCTAGCTTCGCTTCTTCTGCTATTTTCTTCACCACTGCACACTCTGATTTTGCCTACTCCTCTTGCTCTTTGATGGTTTTAGTAATGACCTCATAGGTAGTGACCACCTCTTCCCAAGCATGTGTAGAGAATAGGCAAGGGACACTGAGGGATTCATAAACAAAATATAGATTTTGAACATCCGTCAAACTAAGGCACTTCACTTGTTCAACCAACTCGTATAATGATAGTTCTAAGTACGTATACTTCTGCATCAAGGGCAACACGTGCGCTTCTATGAGAGACTCTTCCTAGGCATTAATATTAGAGGTATCCTCAATTAACTTCTTCCAGAGTGCTTCTAGCTATTCCATGGGAAGAGATTCTCCCTAATTATCCATAAAGGTCAAGAATCCCAACTCATCAATGGTATCAAAATGAGATATAGAAATAACGTGTTCACGTTCAATAATGTTGAGGATGGCCCATCCCTCCTGTACTAGGTCCATGAGCTAGAAGTAACTATGTAGTGTAACTTTCACCTTAGACCAAGCGTAATCCATCTCATTGAGGGGGTGAATGTACAAATTGGTATTAATCAAAAATTGTATCTTTACTGCCATATCCATATAGGGTGACAACATCTCCTCGGTGGTATCAATTAATTATTTCCCTAGATAAATTTGTATTCTCACCTTCCATAAATATTGTAGTATCTTAACAACTTGTGCAACCAACTTTTCACAATTTTGAGCAGAGCGAAGGCGGGTTCCCTCGACATTATCATACAAAAATCCTATGGCTTGTGCTACTTTCTCAACTAACTACTTCTTCACATATTCTAGCTATTGTTGAAGCTTATGCATTTCAATCCTGGTGACGTCGCACTCCTTCAAGTGAACCTTGACCTACTGGCACAAGTAGTCATTTTTAGTGGCCGTCTTCTCCTCTTGGGCTCTACTTTTTTCTAGGGCATTTTGAGCTCAATTACTTTGTTTTGACTTTCAAAATATTTTTCCTTAAAATGCTCACCATGTAGGTACACTAAGCTCATATCGACTTGAATATTATCCATATTTTCCACAGGATCTATCCGTATAAGGTCTTCTATTATAGTCTCAGAAATGAGATCACCTGGTAACAACTCCACTTGGGTCTTCTAAACCAATGGTGTAATGGTTGTAATATGAGCTTCCTTCATGATGGGGTCAAAAGAAACCTTTTTAATCGGCTGAGCTGGAGCCAAGGCCTCTTTATGCCGCATACTCTTCAACCACTGCCAAGATCTCATGTGTGCCTCGTTGATCTTCTCTACGTCGGGTTGCTTACGGGCCACCTGTACATTAGGAACTATCTATAGCTACAAAAATAGGGTGAATGGAACCAAAATATATGAGTGACTGGGCCCAGCGGGAACAATGGACATGACTAGAAGAGGCAGAATGGAAAAAATATATGAAATGGAAATGATGATTTTGGTGGAGAAAGCGGGTTTGGCTATAGTTATGCTTACTTTGGGAGGAGCTTGCATACTTACAACTTTGATGGTAGTGGAGGCAAGAACAAAAAATGAAGGGTGTGAAAAGGGATTCGACATTGATGCATACGAACTAAAAAAAATGGAAGATGAAGGAATGGATAAAGAAGAAAGAGCAGTAGTGACTTCAAGAGTGAAAAAATATGGAAATGAGATTGTATCGCTCCAAATTTTTTGCATCCTTACCTTCAGGCTATAGGATCCATGCCCGGAAGGAGGATGGGAAAAGGATGGGACAATACCTCGGACTGAGAGGCCCTTTGACGGTCCCGCCTCTCGGGGGAGGGGTATTAAGGTGATTTTTCGACGGATGGTGGGGTTCACCAGGAAACGTTTAGTGGTAGCTTCCACGCCTAGGTTGGGAATGAGTTTAATGTGTTCAATTTTAGCTTTAAACATCCAAGTCCTAGGTTTGGCCAAATGAATCTAAGTTGTTCTATTATGAAAATGCAAATTAAATGAATACAAGAAATAGATTTGAACAGAAAACAGAGAGAATAAGCTAGATTAAAGAGCCATACCTGATCCGGATGTCTGATGGAGGTTCTGATTTTTGAAGCAGTCAAGATCGTCTGGAATTTGATAGAATCGTCTCCGATCTGACAGGATCGTCTGAGATCTGACGAATTCGTCAGAGACCTGCAATCAGAGAAATAGAGACAAACTATAGAAAATGCAGCTATGCCAACAGAGGGCAATGATGTAGAATGATATCAATAATATTAAACTGATAATTATAGACAAAAATATGAGTGCATTACAATGATTTAATGACTAATCATGATTTTATGATGCATACAAGCTACATGGGTGAACTCCAAGATGCAGAATAATAAGGAATAACCATAAGATTAACTAAATGCAGAATAATGCAGCAGAAAAGAGTGAAGAAATGCAAACTCTGGGCACTGATTGCCCCCAATGTTGACTGCAATCGAAATCGTCTCGGATTGGTACGAAATCGTCTCGAATTGGACAGGATCGTCTGCGACGATCTGAGCTTGCTCCGCTGAAGAATAACAAAGTTCCTGCAAGAAAATTCGAAAAGGGACAAAGGCAAACAATAGTCTAGGATATTCTAATGCATGTAAAACTCGAAGTGCAAAAAAATTCAGCCAGGGGGATGTCAAGGGGAGGGCCTAAGATTAAATAGGCATAGGAAAGAGGTTGGGAGGTTGGAGATCATCCCAATTTGGGAGATCTCCAACGGGGGAAGTCTCTAACGGCGTAGACACGCTTTTGCCCCGGTTAGAGACGCCGTTGAAACATAAGCTAATTATGAAAAATCAGTTTTGGGACAAAATCGGCTGGACGTTCTGCTCTAGACGAAATCGTCCAATCTGAGGCGATATCGTCTGATCGGAGACGATATCGTCCAACGGATGAAACAAACTCTAAAAATGGCACGAAAAATGAGGAAACGGGCAGCAGGCGGTTTTGGAGCGATTTTGGGGTTAAAATTTGAATTTGAATTATTACTAAGGTAATTTTAATTATTTGCTAAGGTTTACTGCGCCAATTTTAGGGTGCTACATTTTGCCCCCTCTTTAGCAAATTTTCTGAGGAAAATGCGTTAAAGATGAGTTCTTCTCGATCTATGAGAAAGCAAAAATTTATTCCCATTTTAGGCGACGATTCTTGGTCGAATCGTACGACAGCTTACTATGGTGCCCCCTCCGTGTTTTTACCCAAATCGAACGTTTGAGGTAAAAACGCGGAAAAGCAAAATTTTTTAAAATGTTGTTAATTGTTTTTGAATAAAATTAAGAAAAATAGGGAAAAACCCTAATTCATTTTTACTATTCATTTTCATTTTCTGGTTTCTAGAGCTCTGCAGACAAGATGGTCGAGACAGCACACAGATCGACAGAGGTCCGACGCGGGCTATGGGTAAGAGTCTAAACTTAGTTTAGAATGCTTGAATTTTGATTTTCTATGCTTTTTAGATTAATTTTAAATGATTTTTGAGCATCGTGGCCATTTTTGGGCCGTCGACGTCGTTAGGACGAAATCGTCTCGATTTCGTCGAAATCGTCTCGATATCGCCGATTTCGTCCAGGGGCAAAATCGGTGAAATGGGGACGATTTCGTCAAAGAAGGGACGATTTTGGCTTGTGAAATCGGAGATGAATTTGCTCAAATTTTGGATGATATCATCCAATAGTGGACGATATCATCATTTATGAAATTGAACTTGTTTTACTTGCATTTTTAATCACTGTTTTATTAATGATTTTTACTGTTTTGTTGTTTATGTTGCAGAGAGGAGTACTAAAGAGCAGAGAATGGAAATACGACGGGCTGAGGGATGACTTGGCCGCTCTATCTCAGGCAGAGCGAGATCGGTTGGCTCAAGTTGGCTTGCAGCATGTGGCAGATATGCCACAGGTGTCTACAGACATGGGGCTATTGACAGCCCTAGCGAAGAGGTGGTATCCGGGTTCTTCCTATTTTTGGTTATCGATAGGGGAGATGACTCCCACATTGGAGGATGTATGGAGGATTTTGAGGATCCCCATACAAGGATGGCTAATTACTCCCATGGCCAATCAGGGCCGCATGATGATGCGACTATGCAGAGATCCGAGCTTTGCCCTGGAGAAGGGCGGAGTGAACATCGAGTCGCTACGCCAGATGCCTGGGGCATCTAGACTGACATAGGTTTTGGCTGGGGTGGTAGGTGGTCTATTGCTATGCCATCAGAGTGGATGCAGAGTACCATGGCTATTGACAGATGTGGTCTACGACATGAGAGACCACGGGTACAGGTTTGCTTGGGGGAGTTTTGTACTATGTCGATTGTATAGGATCCTGCATGGGGTCGTATACAAGGGCGGTCGATGTCTGGTTATGACATCACTACTATAGGTTTGGTGCTGGGAGCACATCATGGTGCGGAGGCCGATAGGGCTCCCACTGATAGGGATTGACGGGGAGAGGCCTCGAGCTTTCTACTAGTGGCTCCGGAGAGGGTCACAACGGCGGATAGATCTGCCACTGTCGCGGAGACTACTTGACGACCTTGTCTCTGACCAGATCACCTGGAGGCCTTGGAGAGATCATCCAAGGTGGGCCGAGGATGGACAAGAGCTGGCTCACGTTAGGCGAACCTGTTGGCTGAGGATGGAGAGGGGAGAGGTGGAGCTCCACCGCTACGACCGAGTTTTGAGGCAGTTCGGTCTATAGCAGGGGATCCCATCTCTCAGAGACTACGAGTTTTCCCGGACCATCCGGGATAACACTATAGTTAGCGGGGCTCCAGATATGCAGTGCTTCTGGAGTCAGGACGCAGATGATGCCCCGATCCAGCCAGTGGATGGGGACGATGTTGGGGTAGCCGACGACTATGATGCCTGGTACACAAGCATCCACCCTCCTCGGATGACGAGGGCTCAGGGTCCGATTCATGTAGTTGTGCATCGGATGGGGAGGCGGTGCCAGGCGACCATTGAGGTGGCACAGGGTCACGACGGGAGAGAGCAGAGGAGGCCATAGGCTCAGCAGAGGCCACGACAGCGGGAGAGGAGGGAGGAGAGACCCCCTTCTCCACGGAGAGAGAGGCCACCATCACCCGATAAGGGCAAGGGTGTCGAGGTAGGAGAGAGTAGCGAGATGGCTACTCTCCGGGTGGAGACTGTTCATCTCTAGGCTCAGGTGCAGACTCTACAAGATGAGGCTACATGCCATCGAGCTGAGGCTACACAACTCAGAGATGAGGTTGCACACCTCAGAGCACGGAGCGGAGGAGCGAGCACTCAGGAGCTGGCATGGTCGATTGCTCAGACCACATTCTATCAGGGTATCTACTTCCAGATGGTGCCAGAGGGCCAGAGGGTACAGCTGCCAACCGACATTGCGGATCCGATCAGGGTTGGGTCATCGAGGACTGCATCCCGATCGACGACTAGGACTCGTAGTACCACACATACTACGATGGGGCCACCTCGTCCACCTCAAGGCGGGGGAGGAGATGAGGCTGAGAGCTCGAGGGGTTCTCGAGGCTAGGCTACTGCACTGCACAGACTAAATATATGATTGAGAGGATTGAGTATGCCAAGATGTAGATTGTGGCATACCAATCTAGTTTTGATATGATGTACATATATTTTGGTATATTATTATATATATATATATATATATAATATTTTTGATCATATGACTTGTCTTATGCGTTTGTATGATGCTTTAATGTTTTGGTGTGATTGATTTGATGATTCATGTAATTATGTCGTTTGGAAATATTATGGTTTGAATGTCATGTTTTTTTAAAATTTAAATGAAATAATATGATGTAAACAAATTGGTTGTTTGTGATGTGATAATTTGATAAAAATAAAAGGGGACTTTTAACAATAATTTCAAAGGACATTGTCGCTATTATAGACCATTTCATGGAGTCGCCGCTCACTCGGTCGTCAAGCTAATCCCAGTATAGAAATATTGTTAAAAAGTAAAAGAGTGCTTAAGAGACTGTCTTAAGACTTTGTTGTGAGGATGCAAGTGATGATGATGATGATGATGATTTGTTTTCAGATTTCCATGAAAATATTATGCATGAAATATTTTAAAATGATTTTTGCTAGGCATAAATTCCTAAGAGTGATAAAATTGTTGAATAATTCCCTAGGAATTATACCATCATTGAATTTTGACATAATGACATAAAACAGAATAAGTGTTTGTTTGTTTTAAAGCATAATTGTGTAACATAATGATTTAAGTCATATGTTTTGATGTTTTTAAATAAATGGGAAATAAAATTAGTGCAATGGTTTGCGCTAGGCATAGAATATTTAGGTATAGACTTATACCATCATCGCGAAATCCAAAGAAGAAAATAATATAATAGTTTTATTGCATGGTTGATTTTTAATTTTTGAAAATAGTCAAAAAATATGAAGATGAGGACTTGCGCTAGGCATAAAATTCCAATTTTGGTTTTGGAACTATACCATCGTCGTGAAAGTCAAAAGTTATATATAAATGTAACTTTATTGCATGTTTTTGAAAATGATTTTGATTGTAGTTGTCTTTATACTAAACAACTGTTCTTCAAAGAAAAAAATGAATTTATTCCAAACAATTTGCAAAAATATTTCAAAGTATCTTAAAGACAAAAGTTAGATTTATAAGGAATCCCATGTGCATATGTGAGTTCATTACCAATCTTGATTTATCATAATGATACACAAAATCTCTCAAATACAAATGTGTGTGCAATTGCATTGTTCATTTACCAGCTTTTGAGCAAGATAATTTGATACAAGTGATTTGAATGAACCAAATAAGTGTTCATTAACCATGACTTAGATGCATATAACCGTACCAGACTACTATGTAGGTCGGGTTATCAAGAGCTAGCTAATCCATAAGCAGACAGAGGTCTGTACAAAAGAAGGTCGCTAATGTGACAGACATATCACCACGCTAGGAGTTACCCAAGGCCAAGCGGGTTGGGCACAAACCACCTGTTATGGGGCTTACCTCACAGTTTTTGAATAATTGAGAATTCCAGGGATTCAAGCTCATCAACCCTTCTTTTCTTTTCAATGGGTAGGGAAAGGGATTTTATTGCTTTTGCTTTTGCTTTCTTTGCTGTTTTTTTTTTTTTTTTGTACTTTTGTATTTTAGCTTGATATTTGAGATAATGCGGAAATGACTTTTTTCTTTTCTCTTTTTCTTGAACTTTGCTTTTCTTCCTATGCTAGGGATACTTGCTCGGATTAGCTGTAGAGCAAGGGATTTTTATTCCGGGTAGGGGTGAGCTTGTCCTTTTGTCAATTCTCAAAGATTCTAGACCATGTGCATGATAGGATAGCAGGGGAAACTTTTCGCTCAAGAACCACTGCTACTATGTAGCGTAGCATGGAAATTACAAATATAATCATTTTATTGTGAAAGGATGTGCTTGGTTTAAGTAAATAACAAGATCAATTCTCTATGCTCAAACTTTATTTAATTGAATTTTGTGGACTTTGATATGAGAGAGATTAGTAATCATGCCAGATAAAATCAAGATATTTATTTTTGTGTTTGTGATAGTGAGGGATTCCAAATAAATGCTAATTTATCCAAAATAACTTGAAAATATAACTGCAATACTTTAAGAAGAAATATATACAACAAATATTTTTGAGGAATTTGATAATTTTGATGTTTTTGTATTTTGATCTTAATTGAGGAATTGAAAGAAATACAATGTGATTGTTTTTTTTTTTGAAACTATTTATATAAGATACAAAAAAAGGAAATAATATACAAAACAAATATATACAATGATAGAATAACCAAATTTTATGCGTAATATCGCTTAAGATGCATAATATTCATAGGTTCTTTTAAATCTTTACCATCTAAGGTAGCTAATTTGTATGCTCCCGATTCAAATTTAGCAGTGATAATATATGGTCCAAGCCAGTTGGGCTCAAATTTACCTTTAAGGTCTTTAGTTGCATTAGTGTTTTTTTTATTTTCCTTTAAAACAAGGTCGTCGATCTCAAAGGATCGATGACGAAATTTCTTGGCATATGATCTTTTAAGCTTGTTTTGGTAGGCACGAAGATGCTCCAAAGCATTGATGCACTTTTCATCTAGGAGTTCCAGCTGATTGAGTCTGCCAGCTCGATATTCATCTCCTACTTCGGTATCTTGAAGTAGTAGAGCCAAAGAAGGAACTTCTAATTCAAAGGGAAAAACAGCTTCAGCGCCATAAACCAAGACAAAAGGTGAAGTACCTGTGGGAGTTCGAACACTAGTTCGATAAGCCCACAAAGCTGGATATAATTGAATGTGCCAGTCGCGGCCAGATTTATTGACCAATATTTTAAGAATTTTGATTAAAGTTTTGTTAGATGCTTCTGCTTGACCATTACCCTGAGGATAATAGGGAGTGGACCAACGATGTTGAATCTTATATTTTTGGCATAATTTCTTAACATCTTTATTTTTGAAACAAGTTCCATTGTCGGAGATGAGATTTGCAGGAATTCCGAACCTACAAATGATTTGATTAAAAATAAATTTAGAGACTTGTGTTCCAGTGCAAGAAGCTAAAGGCATAGCTTCGACCCACTTCGTGAAATACTCAGTGGCGGTTATGATGAATTTGTGTCCATCAGATGACACAGGATTAATTTTGCCAATAATGTCTAAGCCCCATTTTGAAAAGGGCCAAGGAGATGAAATAGCTTGTAGCTCTTGTGCAGGCGCATGGACAAGGTCAGCATGTTTCTGGCACTTGTCGCAATGGCGCACATAATCATGTGCATCATTTTCCATGGTAGGCCAAAAGTAGCCTATCCTAAGGAGTTTTTTAGCAATGACACTACCACTGAAGTGTCCTCCACAAGATCCATCGTGGGCTTCACTTAAAGCTGATTTGGATTCTTCTAGATTCAAACATCTCAATAGGATACCTTCAAAAGATCTCCTATATAAAGTATTGCCAATTATTACAAATCGACTTGCTCGTCTACGTAATAACCGATGTTGGTTTCTATTAGAATTGACAGGGAAAGTCCCATTTTGAAGAAAATCAAATATTTCCGTATACCAAGGTTCAGGAGTAGTTTCATTGATTAGAAACACATCCAAAGGTTCTAAACATGACTGATTTGAAGCGGGTTCTTGGAGTCGATGAATAATGATGGTGGCATATTCGTCATCTAACTCCAAGGGCAGAAGGGATGCAGCTGCGGCCATAGCATCAGCTACATGGTTGCTAGTTCGAGGGAAGATGGACAGGCGGGTGAATATTGTGGCACCATCATTTGGCTAAGAAGCAACTCACTATGGGTAGGAGAAGATCTAACAAGTCCAAAAGGGAAAGATGGATAATTGTTCATTAATATTGTAAGGAGACTTAGGTTGAACAAAGACAAGATCCCTTTAGGGATTTTCAAAATAAAGGAGCGATCCATCATCGAGTTTGATCCAGTGAGAGTTTGAGCCTATGTCTAGTAACAACCCGATGGTACCTATAAGTTATATTGAAGACGCTGAACTGGTCTTGGTTGAGCATTTATGGCTTGTTCATTAGGAAGGAACTAATTAGAAGAGGGTCGAGTAGTAACTCTTCTAGGAAATGGTTCTTTTGGAACCATAGCATCTATGATAGGTTGAATAGGATCTGATTCATTTTCAGAACTATTCGATTGGTTTGAGGTGATGTCTACTTCACTTTTAGTATCCAATTCTACATCACTAGGATCGAGAGTTTGAATATTATGTAGGGGCCTAGTCATGACCATGGATAAATTTGTGCCAAATATTTGAGGATCCTAAATAGATAATTGTCCGCTAATAGTCCCTATGGGTAGGAGGTGGAACATTATGATGTTCGATTTGATTAGCCACTTCTTTACCATGGTTTAGTAAAGGATGTTGAAATATATCTAATGATTGATTAGCATTTTGATTCTGATTTTTGGGAATGGTCTTTTGAGCGTTATTAGGAGCATTTTATTTAGGTTGGGCACCTCCATTTCATTATTATCAATCAGATCTTGTATTTTATGTTTCAATATTTTGCAAGAGTTTGTAGCATGTCCAGGTCCTCTATGAAAATCACAATGTAAATCAGCTCTATATCCGGGTATAGTTGGATCAGGTTCTTGGATAGCTGGTAATTGAATCAATCCTCGTGCTAGTAATTGAGGTAGAATAGTTGATAAATGTTTATTCAATCCGGTAAATTCTCGAGGAGGTTTATCAAGAGGTTGTATTGATATTAGCAACATTTCTACTATCAGTGACTCCGTCACCTACAACTTGTTTGTTTTTATACTGATTTCTAGATGTTTTCTCATCATCTTTCTTTTTGAGATGACCTCTCCTAATGAGAGCATCTTCTACCCTTCGATCTAAGTCTATAGCTTGATCGAAGGTGGTTAAGGTAGCATTTGATAACTCATAAGATATTTTTTCTTGCAAATTATTGATAAAAATATCCAACATTTCCCTATAAGGTAGCACAAAGTGCAGTTTTCCTATCAACTGCCTCCATCTAGCTAAGAAATCAGCAAAACATTCATCTTTGTATTGTTTTAAGTTGTACAAATCTTTAATGGTGACATGCCTCTCGATGTAGGGACTAAATTTATGGACAAAATATTTAGCTGTTTCTTCAAAATTTCTCAAAGAATGAGTGGGCAATTGATAGTACCACTCTAATGCCATTCCTCCTAAACTTTTCGAGAACATTTTTAGTAATAGCAAGTCATCATGTGATATATCATGACATGCTATCCTAAACATGCGAAGATGCTCTATGGGATCTTCAGTTCCTTTATATATAGGCAGGACGAGCATGGGAAAGTGTTTAGGGTATGGTTGTGCTACAACTATGGGATCCAGAGGTTGACTACACATCTCTCGATAATTGTACAAGGGACGGTAGGGATCTATCTGGTCCATATGAGAAGCTAACTATTTCACCATGGCTTCCAGATTACTGGTTTGCCCACCATATTGGTTTGGTAGGGCATTAATATGGGATTTGTGAGCATATGATGGAGGGACATGAAGATTAGATGCTATATTGCTATTGTGTAAATTGTTGGTAGGAAGGGTGTTATGAAGAAGTTTTGAAGTTGTATTATGTTGTATCCCAGATTGTTGAAAATTGGTGTTTGGCTTAGTTTTGGATTTTTGTCGATTTGAAGCATATTGATCAATAGTTTGGTGAAATAAAGTAGTGAATGAAGGTCTATTTTGTGTGGGAATGATTTTAGGCTCAATAACAGGTTCCTTAGGGGGTTGGGTAACCTATTTTTTTTGCATGTTCTAAATCATAGTGACCATATCTCTATTGGATGGTCCAACCTTATCACTTTCTTGATCAACAAAGGACAAGGGATTAGTGTGTATGTTAAACATATCTTCCATGGTTGCTTGAGTGTCACTAATTTTTCCTCTATCAATACGAACTACCATATTAAGAGCACCAATGTTATTATTGAAAAATTTCTAGAAATGATCTAAGTTATCAAAAGCAATAGTTCCATCTGGAGCTATTCTAGGGGATGAGGATCCTTCCTATTTAATATTTTCTTGTTGTTCATTTTCTTTAGCCAGCTCATCTTCTAGCTATTCTAGAGTTTCTCCTTCCGAAATTGAATCCTTAGGAAGGACATTTTGGTTTTTTGTTTTGTCTCCTAACCAATCTTCTTCTTCTTCTTCAATTTGTTTACCATTCCTAAGTCTAGGCATTGTGCTTAAATTTATATTTTAGCAAAATATATATATATATAATATATATATATATATATATATATATATAAATTATATATATATATATATGCAATAAGATTAAGAGGTATATATTTTAATTATATACCTACTATAGTATAGAAATAAAATTTTTTTGGTTTTGTTATTGTTTTTGGTTTTTCTTTTTTGTTTTTGTAACAATATTATAAAGATAACAAACAACACACTAAATGCAAGAAATAATAATAATGAAAGCAATGATCTAGTTTTCTATAAACAATTTATAAATATCATTAATGGGCTCGAGTTCTTCAGGAGTCATGAAGTGTTCTTCTTCAAATTGAAATTTTTTTTTCAAGAATTTGACAAAAAGTGCTATAGTGATATTATCCGTCTTAGATTCTGGTTGGTAGAAATAAAGTTCATGGCAATACTCTCGATATAACACAGCTCTAGGAACTCTATTCCATATTTTTCAAATCTCTATTCCATATTAGAATGACCTCTTGGACTTCTATACGACCTAGAAATTGGTGTATAACAGCTATGTTCTCGAGGTATTCCTCGAAGGTGAACAATTCTAAAGACACAAGAGCTCTCCTATAAGCTAACCACCTATGGCAGGCTCTCTAAAGTTCATGATAAAAAATGAGTTGATGAGGATCCAGGATCCTATCTAGGGCAAACCTCTTGATTTGTCTAAGTTTGGTTGATCTAGATGAAATGATACCTAGTCTCCTATCAAGTTCTTTCCACAAAAGTTGGTTTCTATCTATTTTAGGCACACTAAGCACATAATTAACTTCTATGGCTGCTAATTGGTTTTCAACATTTATAGTGATAGCTAATATTTTCTTAGGAGCTACCATCTAGACATGATATGCAACTTAGTAGTTTTCTAATTATTTTAAATGCATCTATGTTTTTTTTTTTTTTTTTTCAAAAGGTTTTAGTTTCACGTCGGGTTCACCAAAATGTATCGCTCCAAATTTTTTGCATCCTTACCTTCAAGCTAAAGGATCCATGCCCAGAAGGAGGATGGGAAAAGGATGGGACAATACCTCGGACTGAGAGGCCCTTTGAAGGTCCCGCCTCTTGGGGGAGGGGTATTAAGGTGATTTTTCGATGGATGGTGGGGTTCACCAGGAAACGTTTAGTGGCAGTTTCCATGCCTAGGTTGGGAATGAGTTTAATGTGTTCAATTTTAGCTTTAAACATCCAAGTCCTAGGTTTGGCCAGATGAATCTAAGTTGTTCTATTATGAAAATGCAAGTTAAATGAAGACAAAAAACAAATTTAAATAGAAAACATAGAGAATAATTTAAGTGAAGAGGCATACTTGATCCGGATGTCTAATGGAGGTTCTAATTTTTGAAGCAGTCAAGATCATCTGGAATTTGATAGAATCATCTTCGATCTGATAAGATCATCTGAGATCTAATGAATTCATCAGACGAATTCGTTAGAGACCTACAATCAGAGAAATGGACACAAAATACAAAAAATGCAGCTATGCCGATAAAGGAAAATGATGTGGAATGACATAAATGATATTAATAAGATAATTCCAGATAAAAATATGAGTAAATTATCATGATTGAATGGCTAATAATGACTTTATTATGTATATAAGCTATATGGGTGAACTCCAAGATGTAGAATAATAAGGAATAATAACAAGATTAACTAGATGCAGAATAATATAGCAGAAAAGAGAGAAGAAATGCAAACTCTGGGCACTGATTGCCCCCAATGTTGACTGCAGTCGAAATCATCTTGGATTGGTACGGGATCGTCCATGATTGGACAGGATCGTCTGCGATGATCCGATCTTGCTCCGGTTGAAGAATAACGAAGTTCCTGCAAACAAAATTAGAAAAGGGACAAAGGCAAACGGTGGTCTAAGATAGTCTAATGCATGTAGAACTCAGTGTCACAGGAAATTTCAGCCAGAGGGATGCCAAGGGGAGGTCCTAAGGTTTAAATAGGCATAGGAAAGAGGTTGGGAGGTTGGAGATCATCCCAATCTGGAAGATCTCCAATGGGGGAGGTCTCTAACGGTGCAGACACGCTTTTGCCCCGGTTAGAGACGCCGTTGAAACAAAAGCTAATTATGAAAAATTAATTTTGGGACGAAATAGGTCGGACGTTCTGCTCCAAACGAAATCGTCCAATCCAAGGCGATATCGTCTGATCGGAGACGATATCGTCAAACGGTGCAAAAAACAAACTCTAAAAATGGCACAAAAAATGAGGAAATGGGTAGTAGGCGGTTTTGGAGCGATTTTGGGGTTAAAATTTGAATTTGAATTATTACTAAGGTAATTTTAATTATTTTCTAAGGTTTACTGTGCCAATTTTAGGGTGCTACAAAGATGGACATGGATGGCATACCGAAGGGCGGAGAAATGGAGACTGAGGATGATAAAAATGGAATAGATGGAAGCGAAGTGGAAATCACTGCTTGCTCCAAAGAAGAGGAAGAGGGAAGAAGAGACGTACCTTTGGGCGCAAGCATCGTGTGCTGTGGTGATGGAGGCGGCTACAAAAATGCTTCTTCTTCCTGTACTTTTGACCTTTCTCCAATGTCTCCATCCATAACTTCGACATGAGAGCTCTCCGACTGATGATATTTCACCAGTGATTGCACCATCAAAAATACTTCTACAACTTTGATCGGGGGCTCTTCCATGGGTGAAGGATTTACCACAGTAGGATTTACCACAGCCATCGACACATTAGTAACCATGGGGATAGTTACAACTATCATTGTAGAAAAGGTGATGGCTGAAACTGCTAGAGCCTCAATGACAAAAGTCATAACTGCGCTAGTTCTTGGCCTCTTTGCTGCCTTAGGAAATGGAGGCACCTTCGGTAAATTTTGCTTTTCGGGCATGGGCATCTCCTTTTGTTGCTACTTCATTCGTTGAGACCTCCTTTTAAATACATACTATTGTTCTTCTTCCTTCGGGGTCTCGTCTTCAACTATTGGGCGCTCCTATTCAGTTTCACCTTCGCCACTATCAGAATGCTAAAAGCTTTGCAAAAAAATATTGGTGAAGGTGACGGGTTGATACGAGTCTACAAACTCATCGTAAATATCTAAAAACTGCTCATCTAATTTCAACCCATAAGCAGTAGTCGGCTTCCCGTGGTGAATCCGCATAATCCACCAATTCATTATCTTTTCTTCAGTCCAGTCGGGTTCGACTTCCTTAACAAAACTGAATAAACCCGATGGAGGAATCTGGGTCTTATACTTGGTGGGGTTATATTCTACTTCCTGCTCATAATAATCATGCCATGGTGGGAGGGTCATCATTTTTTTGATATGCCAGTTCATGTCTGGCCCATCAAAATTGTTTCTCCTCTTTTGGATATCAGGTCGAGGACAACAATGGAATGATTTGGCCTTTACAATAGCCAAGAACTTACCTAGAGGATCATATCGCCAGTGCTGTGGCAATTCAATCAAGCCTAAATCCTGTAGCGCCACCGTTAAGAGCCTATTCTGCCCAACTTCGCTCACTCCTATGCTGCCAAATTTGAACGGCATATTGCATGTAGTCTTTTTTCCGTGCCCAGCTCCATATATATCGTTCACATGATTAGTCTGGCGCACAACCTCCATGGCAAACATGTGCTCCATGGTGAAATACAACAAAAATGGCTTACTCGTAAAGCCAAAAATTTGCACAACTACACCCTGGGTAAGCAAAAAAATGTCACCCTTTTCTTGCATGATGATCGCGTCTCTTAAATCTCGTGACACTCTTTCATAGGCCCGAGAACTCTACTTGCCCCCAAAAACCAACTATTAAAGCTACTACACCCCCCTCCCAATAGGAGTCCACATAAAACGAAAAGGGTTCATTATTTTCACCACCACAGAATGCAAGGAAGGAAAAACGGAAAAAAAAAAACCAACACACACAAAATGATGTATGCAAAAAAAATTTGGACTCTTCGTTTCCATTTTTTCCAATTAAAAATTAATCCTATGAAGTAAAACCAAAAAAAAAAAATTGATTCCTTGCCTCATGGCAGAGGGAGAATAAAACTCAACTTTGCAAATACACTATGAAACAGCCGCCTGCCACTTATGCATAGTTTCATCCGAAGGCAATCCAACGACCCAAGACAACATGGAGTATATGTCTTGACTCTTGAATTTCGAGAGCGGCTTTGGCAAGTTTGGAAGCTGCCCCATCTATGGCTCTTTAACAAGTTGCATCTCCATAAATTGGTGCATTATCACTGTGGAGACGTACATATCCTCTTGCTCATCGATATGTAACTTTTTATGCACTGCATAAGAGGGGGACTTCAATCCACAAGCGAAGGCCTCCCGAATTTCATCGGAGTGATGGTGAACAGAATCTCCCTCCTGGCATTTCTTACAGCCCTAGTGAACGGGTCATAGAACTGGGCGATGAGCTGCACCAACTCAGGGCATGGATGAACGGGCGAACACAAATACCAGGACAGCTACGAATGATATGGCATTGTTAGCCAACTATTTGATGACACTCCTTGGCTCACCGTAGCTTCTACCTCCTGCCTTAATCTTTCAATTCCTTTGTGCATGACAAGGCAGTCTCCAACCTCTACCATAGTATCTTCGTATGGGTCTAAGTCCACATAATCATTTTTATGAGCCCTTTTGGCTCTAGAGCCTCCCTCATTTTTCCTTGATTTCTTAGGCTCTGAAACCTCTGTGACGTCCTTGGGCTCTTTACTTTGTTTCCCCATTTCCCTTCTCTCTGAAAAACTCTCTGAGCAGACTCTGAAATTCCCTGTAGCTAAGATGCAAGATGCAATGATAAAAATTTAAAAATAGAAAATAAACTGCAATATTTTACCTCAGGGTTTATATAGAACTACTCCGCAACTGTCACAATAAATGCCAATTTAATGTTAGGCGCATTCGGGAAGAAGGTGTTTCGAACTATTAACCTGGCACCATTTTCAATGCTCTAATGATTTCTCTTTTGATCCGCTATTGAATCCTCCTAAAAAAGTGTGCCCAATTCATCATGTAGTTTTATCATAAATTGTGCCCTAGCACCTGAAGCTTGTTGGGGAAGCTAAATTGGCCGCTTGATATCCAATCATTCAATATTCGTCGCTCTTGGGAAATTAAAAATTTGGCACAAGGCATGTTTTCAATTTAATGCTCTTTCACCTACACCCTTGTTCTCCGATTGCTGACATGTAACTGAGGGGCGTGATTTCCTACGTAGCGTGCTTCCAAAACTGCTGCAATTATCTTCTCTTTTCGGTATAACCATGTCTCTTTTCGATATAACCACGTCGAGCGCAAAGCAATTTTAATTTTCCTTTGGCGACTTCAAATTTAAGGTCAATACGTCTCACCTTTGCTTGACTTGGGCGCCTTCAATCTATTTTAAACTTCATTGCGAATAGGCCCTTTTTAAAGAAGAGTTTGCCTGCTTTGCTTTTTCGCATATGCTTTGGAAAACCAGATTTTTCTAAAAAAGTTCCCCTTTTGTCTTTTCTTTTAAAAATGCTTTATAAATAAAATCTTTGAATCATTAAAAGCAAGTGCTTTTAATCTTAACCCTATGAAAAAAAACAAAGCTCTGTCGCCCTTCTGGGTGTGTTCACCCATAACAGGGGTGAATGGCTCATTCGCCCCTGTCCTGGGGTGAACATGACGTGTCTTCCATACTTGCTGTCATCGAACCTGATTAATGAATTAAGTTCACCCCGAATGGCTGACTTCATTTGTTGGGCAAAGGCGTCTGTTAGAAAAATATTTTGCTTTTAGACCCTTTCTCTTTTGCTGGCACATCTGAGTTTCACATATAGCTTCGATCACTTCGATCTTAGGGCGAAAAGCCCTTTCGCCTCTTCTTGGGGCGAATGCCCTTCATGCTTTTTCTTTTCTTCTCTTTTTCTCTTATATATATAACATATAAATCATCGACTAACTAAAACAACTGCATTTAAAAAGAATATTTACATATGTACAGAATAGTACCTCACTGAAATGTCATCATAAAACATAGGCCTTCAAATGAAATCCATTCATAGATATGGGAATATCATAACCCTCCATATCGTGGAGATGATAAGCATTTCCTGAATTCATCGTGGAAATCTAAAAAAGGCCTTTCCAGATAGCATCAAACTTATGGTGATTTCCCAGCTTGGCCTTCTTTTCGTTCCATTTTAAAACAAAATCTCCCACCTGAAAACTACACTCATTTTCTTTCTTCCCAAACTATTTCTTCATCTCTTTAGTATGCTCAACAAATACCTGGTAAGCCTGTTCCCTGTTTTCCTCTAATTGCAGCAGTTGTGCCAACCTTGAACTTATAGGGTCATATTCTTCATTCTCATCCTGAAACGACTGCAATGTCTAGAGTACTGGTAGCTCAATATGTGTAGGAAGGACAACTTCTTTCCCATAAACCAAAGCATACGGGGAAGTCTTGATAGATTTCTTTATTGAGATGCGATCAGCCCAAAGCGCTTGATTCAATAACAAATGCCAGCTCCTCTTGTTACTGCCCATTATTCTTTTCAAGATTCGTAGCAAATTCTTGTTGGTGGATTCGGCCAACCCATTCCCTTGCGGGTAATAGTTGGATGATGTCTTCAAATAAATACCGTATTTGCTAGCAAACTCTGTAATTTGGGCTCCAATGAATGGAGTGCCATTATCGGTCACAATAGAATCTGGTATGCCAAAACGAGTAATGAGCCCCTCTAGAAAAGAAATAATAGTAGCTTGATCGACCTTCTTAGTGGGAATAGCCTCTGCCCATCTGGTGAAATAATCTGTCGCCATCAGGATATACTTGTGCTCCGTAGAAGAATGTGGATCAATGACACCAATGAAATCAAGACCCCACTACTGGAAAGGTGCTTCCACTTGGATTGGACGTAAAGGCAACGCTCCTTTCCTAATTCTGCCCACATATCATTGGCAACTATCACACCGCTGACTTATCTTATGAGCGTCGACGAATAGAGTAGGCCAATAATAACCTGCTCGGATAATTTTTAAAGCCATGGGTCTGCCTGCATAATGGCCTCCAGATAGTCCAGAGTGAAATTCTTCCAATACCTTCTCCTTTTCGGATGCCTTTACACACCTGAGAAGAACTCCGTCAATGTTCTTATGATATAACCCATTAGGCAACAATACATATTTGAGCACTTGCAGCCTGAACCTCCGACGCTGTGAGGCATCGAGGTGAGTTGGACATCTCCCAGAAGTAAAATAGTCAATCAGCTCTTCTATCCAATCATGGTCACTTGCAGTATAATTTGCACAAATTGTTTCGCCTATGTCTTCCTCGTGAATCACATCCAATGTCTTAGCGACAACACTCTTAGCTAGCTCCTGGCATAAGGTGCACCCATGAACTAGCTTTTTCGATCGGATCTCCACATCATATTCTTGAATTTTAGAGACCCATCCTACTCTCTTATCACCTAGTTCTCCTTGCAGTATGAAGTTTCGGACATCAGGGTGAATTACATAAACAATAGTCTTGCTCTGAGAAACAAAATGTCAAAACTTTTTCAATGATTTCATCACGGCATAGACTTGCTTCTCAATAAAGTTGTACTTCTCCTGATGTGGTGCAATAACTTGGCTCAAGAAAGCAATTGGCTTCTCTTCTCCATCTTCTTGTTTCTGAGTCAACACTGTAGCATAGCTTTCATGCTCACCTACTGCATAAAGAATGAAGTCCTTTGAATAGTCAGGATTAATTAAAACTGGGGCTTGGGTGATTCTTTCTTTGATTTCCTAAAAAGCTCATCTCCTGACTTCCATCCATTTAAACTCAACATTCTTTTTCAAAAGCTCGGTCATGGGCTTAACAACCTGGGCAAAATCAGCAATAAACTTGTGGATGAAGTTTATTTGACCGAAGAAGGACTGCAAGTCTTTCTTATTAGCAGGTAGCGGCAATTTCATGAGCGCTTCAGCTCTTGCAGGATCTATCACCAGTCCTTCTTGTGAGATGACGTGACCCAACAATTTCCCTTCCTTGATGATAAATATCAACTTTTTTGGATTGATGGAGATACCAAACTCACGACACTTCTCAAACACTTGCCTAAGATGAGCAACATGATCTTCTCTGCGATGCAAAAACATAGTCATATCATCAAGATATATTACAATAATTCTATTTAGTAACTCACCGAAGGTGACATCCATGGCTCTCTGGAAGGTGGCGCCTGCATTTGAGAGCCCGAAGGGCATCCGCTGGTAGGCAAATGTGCCCCACTTAGTAGTGAATGTTGTTTTGTATTGATCTTCATCTTTCACCCAAATTTGATTATATCCGGAGAAGCCATCTAATAGTGAGAATCTCTGAGCGCCAGTGACTACATGAAGAATTTGATCAATCTGGGGCAGAGGATAATGGTCTTTGAGTGATACCTAGTTTAGGTTGTGAAAATCAATGCACAACCGTATGTCTCCATTCTTCTTCCTTACAGGAACTAGGTTCGCCACCCAAGTTGAATGCTTAATTGGATATATAATCTTTGCTTCCAGCATCTTCAACAATTTTGCCTTCATGAGCGCTTCAATCTTAGGATTGATAGGACGCTACTTTTGTCGAAAAGGTTTTACCCCCTCCTGTAGTTCTATGGTATGCTGAATTACATCCTTGTCATATCCCTTTAAATCTTGGTAACTCCATGCCACAATGTCGGGGTACTCGTAGCATAGGTTTTTAATGCCTTCAAGCTCATCTGGCACACAATCGGTCTCGATCTTGATAATATTTTCTGGTTCCAACTGCAATTCCTTGTACTCCTTGGCATCTACCTTAATCCTGTGCTTATCAGCTCTATCATTTTGATCGAACAAACTTTCCAGTGAGATTAAACCTCTAGGAATGTGATTATTCTTTAACTGAATCATCCCTTCCTTCTCCTCCTCAGCAAATACTTTGTCATCCACACTAGCAGCTTCTCTGAGTAGGAAGTTGACTATTTGTTCATCATTGTCGAATACTTGCCAATAGAGATTCTTATCTGGAACCGAAGGTCTATAGATCACCCTGACTGTCTTGGGCTTTTGGACCACTTGCTCTGCAGGGGAATAATTTGCACCAAGGGAAGCTAAAATATCAGCATGTCTGTTCTGCTCCCGAGGAATCGCCTGAATGTTCAAAGTTGTGAAAGCTTCAAATAAATCCCAGACCCTATTGCGATAAGCTTTCAGGTAATGCTGCTTTGATACACACTTATTAGTGGTCTGGTTGACAATAAGCTCAGAGTCACCAAAAATATATAGTTGTTTAATGCCTAATTTTTTAGCCTTTTTCAATCCAAGGCACAATGCTTCATACTCAGCTGCATTGTTTGTACAACTCCAAGTCAACCTATAAGAATAAGTCTTTTGTATGCCTTCGAGGGAGATCAATACAACACCAGCTCCTACGCCATTCTTACACCTGGCGCCATCAAAATATAGTTTCCATAACTGATTTGTGTCAGAAGTCTATGAATCAAGAACTTGCTTTTCAGCTTGCTCCGGTTTAGTTATTGTGTAACAACCAATATTCGTTCCGATCATTGCATTAAAATATGTGAGCAAAAACTCATCCTCCAAGTGAAGCTCACCCAATGCTTCTCCTACCAAATCCACTTCTTCTAGTTCTTCAGTCATCATGTTCACTACGCCTGGGGATTGTTCTTCCTCTTCTAACCTTTCAATATGAAAAGGTGAAGGTTTTTCATTATGGATACGAATCCATTTTCCTTTGAATGGTATCTCCAAATGCGAATAGTCCAAGGAAAGGTATCCTCCCAGCTTAGCTGTGAACTCCCTTGAGAGGCACATGCTAAAATACGGCTCTAGGTCAACTACCACCACTTCTTGGATGACTGTGATTTGGGGCATACTGTGAAGGACAATAGGGATGTCTTTGATCACCCCCACCATCTTGACCAGAGTTCCATCCAATTGCAACACTTCTTGACTGCTTCTAGTATATTCCATCCTCATTACTTCACATACTACCTTTGGCATGACAGTAGTTGCAGCTCCAGAGTCGATCATACAATTATGTACAATCCATCCTTCCATTCTCAAAGATAAATAAAATGGGGAGGCCTATTTTTTCCTATCGCAAAAGTGGGTAGCGCTTGCGCTAGGACCGTTTGAGAAGAATTTTTTTTGATCTTTAGCAGTCTTCAAGGATTCTTGCAACAAATCAATTTGTCCTGGCAACTGCAGTGCATCATACAAGCTAACTTTAGTTGGAATCTTCTTCATTTCCTCTATGATGCTATAACTTGAGATAGCCAAAACCTTCTCTTCTAGAGCTCGTTCATATTTGTATCCGGTACTATTGAGTAGCCTCTACTCTTTGTCTTTTTGTCAAGGATGGGTACTTAAGTCGCTCCCTGGCCTGCTCTTTTGTTTCATTCTGTGTTTGAGCAGCTACTACAGGTTGAGAAATGGATGCTTTATTTTGTACTTTCTCTTGAGCCTACTTAGGCAATAAGTCTCTCAACTTGATAGACTCTTGCTCCTTAGTTTTCACCCTAGGTGCTTTCATTGGAGGTGGCCACTTTTCATCTTGTACCTTTGGTTCTGCAGGAACCTTCAAAGGCTCGAGTTCCATCGGATTTATAGTTATTGGCCTTTTCTCGGACCTTGTGAGTATAGAAACTTGCTCCAAGGATGGCATCATGAAATTGTGTTCGGCCTCTCTAATCATATTAACTTGTCCGCCAACAGAACTTTCTACTAGCGTTTGCACATAATTCATATGCACCATGCAGGTTTCTTCTCCATGAGGATCATTACATGTCGAACACCAATACACCTTTTCTACTGCACTAATCTCCTCATTCACCATCATTGCTTGGCTCTTCTCAGGGCCTCTACTTGTAGAAGCTTGTTCTCTTGTAATAGGTGGGGTCTAAAATCTCCTAGACCGAAACTCAGCCTCTGCTTGCTTCTTCCTTACTGTGGTAAGTTCATTAGATATTGTCCTTAAGGTTGCATTATTGGATTTTACTTCCTGCAACAATACCGTGAGGGGATCAGGATTAGATGGTGGAGTGGGTGTTGGCAATGGTAAGGGTGCTTGTGGCGCAGGTAATGGTAAGGGAGTCGGGGGCGCTGGAAATGTTGGGAAAGGGATAGGCGCTGGCAACTGGGGAACTGATTGAGTCGGCAACTGAGAAAAACCTGAGGCTGGACATTGCGGGACAGGGATTGGAGCAACATGAGGTGGGCTAGAACTCCATGAGGGAACCGGATACATGGAAGGCATGGGTTACAAAAATGCGCTTGAATACAGATACTGTGGAAGGTCAGGAACAATGGGCATAGTCATCTTCGGGGGAAGCCTACCTACAACAATCAAGTCAGATTCGGCCTTTTGAGCTTGCGTATACAAGTCTGGAAATGTAGTCACATTGGCCTACCATACAACCATACCAATTTTGGTGCTAAATGCCCTAAGATAGTAGAATGCAGCTTGCTCATGTGTGGGCCATAATCCATCAGGGACTCTCTACCAGCTTCACATGAACCTGACATTGAAATCAACTATCTCTTCTTGCGGATGTCTTTGAATCATCGTAAACTGGTGTAGCAAAGAGTATGGATCAACTTGTTCATGAAAATTTTTAATCAGCAACTCTGCTAGCTGATCCCATGACGTAATGGTACCAGGTTGCAGTGATCGGTACCAATAAAGCAATTTGCCTCTCAACGACAATACCAACAATTTTATCATTACATCTTCATCTGTTATGTCATGGATGGTCACCAAAGAAGCCACATCTTGAATATGTTCATATGCAGTTTTACCGGTACCATCATAGGTCGAAAAAGCTTTCAAAGCAGCTTGCGGGACCGGATTCTGTGCTTGCAGATTCAAAGCTCCTGAGCTATTCCATGCTGGGAACTGCCTTGGTGGAGGGTTTTGAGCCATATGGACTGGTATATGGGGTGTAGGTTGAGGAACACTAGTGTTTGTATAGGGTGGAGGTTGTGGAAAACTTGTGGTAGTACTTATTGGGCTTACAAGAGCGGAACATACACCCGCTAACCGTGAGGATGTAACAGATGGTATGTGGGATATATGGGGTAACGAGGATGTACGCCGAAACATGGCTAATTGAGGATGTTCCCCCAACCTTTGAATATCAAGTTCGTAGAACTCGATTTGATGATCTGGATTTTTGGCCTTCGATCTTGTATTCATGAGACACAACTTTCATTGCTCTCACACTCGGATATTTTTGAGTATAGTCGAGTCGCCAGATGTTCTAATGTTATAGCACGAAGGCAAACATCAAACCTTCATACTGTTGGAAGTGGAAACTTTGAGGTCCCACTGGGCATGCCAAAAACTGTTGGTCAAATATCTACCTAATCAACAAACACTGCATTTGTGCACCCTAGATACGACCAACATTGAAAGTCTAGAGGAAAGAAATGTCCCCCGTGCCAATCTCTAGAGAGGGCTGGTTCCCAAACTAAATCCTACACTGGTAGAAGACTAGGGATGCAGGAAAGGAAATGGAAAATATGGAAAGAAATGGGAAATATGGCCACAAGCCGAAGTGCA
The DNA here is from genome assembly GCA_028583015.1 of Wollemia nobilis. Taxonomy (NCBI): domain Eukaryota; kingdom Viridiplantae; phylum Streptophyta; class Pinopsida; order Araucariales; family Araucariaceae; genus Wollemia; species Wollemia nobilis. The sequence goes on from JAQPPZ010016675.1 coordinate 4,258,976, forward strand.
GGATTCGGGGTAGACTAACAGCAGGAAAATCACCAAAGCATGAAATAGCATTTAATAGAGGAAAAGTAGCAAAGATCACTTATAAACTTGTAGTAATAACCTCTAGAATAACACTCCAACATTCACTCCCTTACTAGCAATATTTAAATCCAAATGCAGAATTTAAATCTAACAGCAAACAAGAAACATGAATGTAAAATAGAAGTGCATAGTACATAAGGAAATTGCACACAAGATCACTTGCAAATTCAGAAGCCTGATGCCTTGTATTAATGCAGAGAACTTGGAGAGTATTCTCGCAAAGTGTCTAACCTCCTTTTACAATAGAAATTCCATTAGTATTTATAGAGGTTTTCGCCTCTTTCATTAAATGCACAAGAGAACAAAATGATCCCAGATCAAAAACAAAAATGAGAAAATTCCTCCTTGGAATCATTAAAAATATTCTCTTTAGAAACAACGATCCATATTTCAGGGAATACTTTCCAAGAAAGCAGCAGCTCGAGCGTCGGTGCACAGATAATTTGGAAAACATTAAATGCCTTGGAAACATCCTCATGCCTTGGAAATCATGAAGATTCTTCTGCTCTTTCTGCACAACTTGTTTCTTACTCGGGATCCATGATTCGAGTCACTTATTGCCACCATTATTTAATGTTTGTAAATATAGCACCTTTGGAAGCCTTGACCATGATCTTTTTCACCCCACCCTCTTTTAAGCGCTCATGATCCCTTCTTTAAAATGCATTCGCCCACAGGAGGGGCGAACAGGACGTTCGCCCCTCTACTGGGGTGAATGCGTTACTATTCTTTTGTAGGGTACGTTCACCCAAAGGAGGGGCGAACGCGATGTTCACCCCTCTAGTGGGGCGAACGCAATATTACTTTGCATTCGGGCGAATGCGCTTGTGCTTTAAATGTTAGAGTTCATTCGCCCAAAGGAGGGGTGAGCGGGGCATTCACCCCTCAGTTGGGGTGAACGCGAATGTTCGTCCATGCCTCTTTTACTTCCCCTTGAGTCTTTTCAAATACTTTACCTTTTCGTTCACCCAAAACTGGGGCGAATGGGGCGTTCACCTCTTGTTTGGGGTGAACGCGTTGATATTTTCAAAATAATGAACTTCTTTAAATTGTTCATGATTTGTTTTAATTTCCACAGGCTCAAAGATGCACTCTTTTTCATAACAAGGCAAACTTAAATCTCGAATGAAGTTTTACAAAACCTTATAGCACCAATACAAAAAATACATAAGGAATAAATGAAATTGCTAAAAGCCACCATAAACAACAAGATTGTATCTTTATACTGCATCAAAATACATCAAAAATATTCTAGCAAAATCCCCAATGTGGCAAAGCGCAAAATTGCCAACAAACCCTCATTGTCCCTTTCCAGGTGTTGTACCAGAGGCTCACTTTTGCTTATTTATCCTTCCATAAGATGCATTGTATTCTTCTAGCACACAAACTCTCCCTTCTTGTTGCTTGATCTACTCTCTACTTCTCTCGACCATGATCTATTCCTCTCTACTACTTGTATCAAATTTTATTTTCCTTTTTGTAGTTGTCTCCTTCAATGAGGTTCTTCAATTTTTTGAGTTGTCATGAATTCAATTAACATGACTTCACTCACAATGGTGGCTTATATCTCTCAACCTTCAAGTGTATATTTCAACCCTTGTTGCAAGCTTCTCTCAAACACTCTAATGTGGCTCTAATACCACTATTAACAATTAAATAATTTTCTCATAGTATATCAAGATTAAATCCTCACATACATTCAACAATAACAATGACAATAACTCACTAAAAATATTATTGATAAATATATCTACTTAAGCAATGAAAATACAATGTATTGTAGAGCTTATTCGATCACCCATTACAATGCTTTAGCTTCAATATATACGCTTTGGATATGAGACTCTTGACCTTTCTATTTTCACTAACTTTCCATCTCCTCAAACTCATGGGAGATATGAATCTTCATATTTCTCATAAGAGAAATATATTTATTGACTCTAAATAACGACAAACTTTTAATGACTACTAAATGACAAATATTTACATAACTTCACACATATTAAATATTTACATAATTTCACACATTAAATATTTACACGACACCTAATATTTACAAGATTTTAGACTCAAATATTTACATGAATCTAGACTAAAATAATTACATGACTCTAGACTAAACTAATTACATGGTACTTTACTTGCAATATTCTTGCAAGGTATCAAGTGGTATTAGCTCAACTGGTTAGATTCCTCAACATTAAAGAAGGAGACCTAGGTTTAAATTTTGTCAAGTGATACACAAATAATATCCAAGCTTTTTTGTAATACCACTATGTGGTGATGATGTAACACAAGTGGGACCATTTCAATCCCATATAACCAATTAAAAAAATCTTGTAAGGTACCAAATAATGTAATACTTCCAACATTGAAAAAGGAGGACTCATGTTGGTTTAAAATATAGGGATAAATGGCTCAAGGAAGGAGATTGAAATACAAAAAAATCATGTTACAGCAAAAACAAATTTTATTTTTGTCACATCAAAAATATTTTAACTCCCAATGGAAGAAATATTGAGGAAGAAGAAGATATAAGGAAGGAAGTAATTAATTATTTCAAAACTATTTTGCTAAATGCTAGGCTAGATAAAATGACACATGATAAGATTTTGGAAAATATTCTATTAATTATCACACAAGGAAAAAATAAAATATTAATGAAGAAGATATCTATGGAAGAGCTACATGAAGTAGTTTTCTCTTTCCATCCTAACAAGGCACCTAGCCCCAATGGATTTTTACAATTTTCTTTTAAATTTTTTGGTATTTATTAAAGAATGATATGTTGGTTGTGGTTGGAAAGTCCTGAAAAAGGAAGGCTACATTAAATGAGATAAATACTGCTTTTATTACATTAGATGCCAAGAAAGTTGAGACAAAATATTTTGATAATTTTGGTCCAATAGGCCATTGTAATATGATTTATAAAATTATTTAAATAATTATGGCAAATAGGTTGAAAGGTATTTTAGATTGTATTTTTTTACTTGAGAAAAAAGGGTTGTACTCGGGTCTTCACCCTTGACAAACCACAAATCTCCTTTAGAGCTTGAGAGTTTACAAACAGATTCAATTCTTATCTCAATTGAGTTGCTATATCTAGACACTTGCATCTTTTTCATAAAAAAATTGAATTATTTGATTCTTTAATTTTTTTTGAAAATATAATTATTTCAAAATTCAACATCTTTCTTCATGAAATTTTCCTATAGAAGCCTTCACAATACCAAAACTCCCCTTCTACTATCTATGCATTGCATCTTAGTAGAATAATATTTCTAAAACTTTGTGTTATCATAGTCCCCTTTACCAAATTTGGACTACTAGTTTCCTTCCTGAAGCATAAGTGCAACCATAAGAATTGTAATAAATAGTTTATATAAAAACACATTAATGTTATAAAATACAACAAATATTACCAATTAAAAATATTAAAGTAAAAGGTTCGAGGTCTTGACCAGTTAGTTCATCCAAACCCCATAAGGGGGCGGAGGTCCAAGGTTCAAATCTCGAGCCTCGCTAGACTGAACGCTTGTCCCTTTCATGGTGCTTTCAACGGCATAAAAGGTTTAAAATGATTGTGGCATGGTGGTTATAGGGGCGGACAACACAAAATATTGTGGTGACCATAAAAGCTGGACAGCCTGCCCGGATTCGTGGCGGCTATCGATTCCACCATGTAAATTTAAAAAAAAAAAAAAAAAAAAAAAAATATATATATATATATATATATATATATATATTAAAGTAAATCTTAACCATTATTTGAATAAGGTAGTCTGCATTTTCTTGTTAGCTTCAACTAAAATTACTACTTCCTCTAACCATGGAAAATAGAATTTAACTTCACGATCCTATATTAAAACCCCTCTATTGGCTAGCCTATCTGCACATTTTTTCTCTTCCCTTAATGTATGTGTAAATCTAATTTACTCAAAATTTGTAGCAAGATTTTGTATTTCTACAATGATCTCTTGTACATTCCATGGAGCCTTTGCTTTTCTTAAAATTACATTTATTACTACTAATGAATCACCTTCCATACATACTCTATTCCATTTCATTTGTCTATATAATTTTAACCCTTCTAAAGCTTCCCAAGCTTTAGCTTCATTATGTGTCTTAAATTCACTATTGAAAGTATAATGTGACAAAATATCACCCCTATTTTTTCTCCTCTTCTTGTTGGTCCTATATTTCCTTTAGATGCTCCATCAAAATTCAATTTGATCAACTCCACTTTTGGTGGTTTTCACTTTATATTATTTTCCTTCCTTTTGTTTCTCCTATACCCAACATTATAATTCCATTTGATGACTTGACTCCATCTATCTAGGCTCTCTGCTTCCAAATTGTGGATTGGGTGAGTTGATAGGGGCAAATTAGACTCCTCTACAATTAAAAAATATTCCTTTTCATTATCCCTAAAATACTTTTATTTCCTTTGAATATTCTTTTGTTTCTTTCCAGCCTTATAATTCAAAGTATTGCATCTTTTGATATAATGCTTCACTTTTAAAAGTGCTCTATTATTGCTTTAACCATTCTTCAATTCTATCATTCATCACCATGCATTTACCAAACATATTAAGAATCCATTACCATAGTTCCTAGACTATTGAATAATGTCCCAATAGATGGTCTATACTCTTCTCCTTTTTACATAGAACACATTGTAAAGGGCCATGAAAACCTCTTTTCATAAGGTTATCCTAGGATAAAATTTTCCTATGACCTACTAGCCATAAAAACATTTAAACTTTTGGAATGCTTAGGCTATCCAAAATATCTCTCCATATTCTTGTGGTATTCCAATTTTTTTGGTGCTTTACATTGCATCCACTTCTTGTTGTGTATTCTCTTGAGCTATTCAACTCCTAAATCAAATTATTCTCAACTCCCCTCGAAATAACCACTATTGTAATTTTTTTGCTCAATTATCTCCTAACAACAATATCCGTTATACTTGTAAAAAAAATTATTTTCATTTGTATCTTCCTTCTTGATCCTTGTACATAATGTTTAAAACCCTGTCACCATATTTATCTTGAAGTAATCTCATCTATTGTTTCAAAATTAGATCTAGATCGAGTGATCTTTTATCACACCAAGTATCCATCCAAATATATTTTTTTCTCCAATTCTAGCCACCCATATTAGACCTTTAATCACTAGAATAAATATATATTTTTAAATTGATCTATAATGCAGAATCATCTGGTAGTGAGAATGTAGTAAAGATTAAACTTGGGTCATTGGGTTTAATGCATTTAGAATAATCCTTGCCCATTGTATTTGACTCTCTTTGTACAATATACAAATTAATTTTCCCCTTAGGGCTAAGTTTGCATATGTAATAACTCTTAAACTAAGACCTCACCTAGTTTAACATCACACACCTTGATCCATTTCACCAAGAAAAATTTCCTTTTATCATTTAATCTTGACCATAAAAATGATCTCATAATATAGATTAAACCTTTTCTACTAATTTTGGCATAATATACAATAACATATAATATGTTAGAATGGTTTGTAAGGCTAATTTAATTAGCTGCACTTTTCTTGCTAAAAATAACCATATACCTTTCCACGTTGGTAGTTTATTCAAAACTTATAACTAGATTTCATAATTCTATCCTCATTCTCACCTCAAATAAAGGCATCCCTAGATAAGTTGCTCATAAATTTACCTCCTCCATTTCACCTGCATATCCCTACTTTGATTCTACCTGGAGTGTTTAGAAAGTAAATTTTGGATTTTGTCCTATTAACATTTTACCTTGAAGCTCTTTCATATTCTTTTAATAAGCTAATCAAAGCTTTGACCTAGTTTATTCTACAAACTATTAATTGGTGATGTTATCGATGTTATTACCAACCTTATGTTTGCTTATTAGCCCATATTTGTATGACTTATTCTAGATCATTTCCAATACCTCTACCATAATAATGAACATATATGGTGATAGAGGATCTCCCTATTTGAGACTCCTCTTGGCTTTAAATGATTCTATTGCTAACTCATTGAACAACACTAAATATGATACTATATAGACACAAGCTTTAATCCATCTAACCCATTTCTTTCTAAATCCAAACTTTTCTATTATTGCAAAAAGAAAATACCATTTAACCCTATCATAGGATTTATTCATATCAAGTTTTAAGATAATTGATCTTCTTTCTTGAAGTTGTTGAATGCATTACTTCATGAGCTACTATGATCCCATCAAGTATTTTTCTCCCTTTTACGATGCTCCTTGCTCTTCAAAAATAATTTTATCTAACATTGGTCTTAACCAATTTTCCATCACTTTGGATATTATATTATATGCTATATTACATATGATTATGGGCCTAAATGAATCAAATAATTTTGCACCTTTATTTTTTAGAATTAGGGTAGGACATGTTTCATTTATTTTAAAAGATATTTATTGTTTAACCCTAGACTGTTCCAATGCAACCAATAAAAATCCTTCACTATTTTCTAGTTATTTTGATAGAATACTACAAAGATCCCATCCAAACCTAGGTATTTATCCTTATCAAAAGAGAAAAGAACCAAATGAACTTCTTTCAAAGTAATAGGCTCCATCAGTTTGCTATTGTATTCATTTGTTATAACCGAAGGTACTTATTGTAGTAGTTTATTATTATGAACTTCAATCTCCTCCAATCCTAGAATATTATGGTAAAAAGCATTTCCTCCTCTCTAGAATTACTCTAGTCTTCAATCCAAACCCCTTCCACTAATTTAATTCTACTAATTCTATATGCCGATATTTGTACTATTGCCATTCTATGAAAAATTATGTTTTTATCTCCTTTTAACCAAGTTTATCTTGATTTTAATCTCCAAAATTTATTTTCTTTACTTAAAATATTATGATATTAACTAAGCAATACCCTTTCCTCTGAGCTTGGATTATTTTGCTCACCTTTTTGTAATTTTGAAAGTTTCTCTTTTAGTTCTTATTTATTCTCAAAGATGTTTTTGAAAGTGTTCTTGTTCCATTATTTTAGTCTGGATATCATTTATTTAATTTTTTTTGGAAGTGTATACAAACCAACACTTCCTAAAGAATTTTATGTATGTGATATCACATTAACAAATTGAGGATGGTCTTCCCACATATGCTCATATTTAAAATATGATATTTTTAAAATTCACTTACCACTATTTTAACTCTTATTGGCTAGTGATCTGAATCAATCATTGTCAAGGTATTAGTTTTATCATAAGTCCCTTCATCTAGAAAATGATATGAGAGAATGAATATGTCTAATTTTTTTGCTATCAGGTTTTATCCTATCTTGTTGTTGGTCCATGTTTAGTTGTTCTCTTCAAGCTCAACTTCCCATAGATTATTATTTTGAATAAAATTTGAAAAATCGCTCATGCTTTGGATTCTTTTCTAATTCTCTTTATTTTTCATCTAGATTGGTTATGGCATTAAAATTTCCTATGATCATGAATAGAGTTTCATGACATTTACTTCTCATAAAGGCTTCAATCCCACTCCATATTTGTGATCTGCTTGATTGAGTTGTAGGTCCATAGATATTAATAAGAATGAAATAAATATATACAAAGTAGCATGTGACTAATGAGGCTATCCTATGCCTAGTTTTATAAATGGTTTCACAACAGGTTCTAACTAGATTTCAACATGTCATAATTCCCCCTATCACTCTTGAATCTATATCATCCAATTTACATCTTGCTCATACTGCTTTTATAGTTTTGGAAACTTCTTCCTTTATCATGTTAGTTTTCTAAATACAAATAATATTAGGAGTATTACTTAAATAAATGTTCCTAATACACCTATACTTTGAGGAGGCATTCACACCCTTTATATTCCATGATATGGTGATCATGTCTCGTTAGGGGATATTGGCCCCACCTACAAATTACCAATATTATTTTGTTATTTGGTAAAGATAAGTTCAACCAACTTAGATTGTGTTCCTTTATCTATGTTTGATCTTGCTTCCTTGGCTTTCACTTGATAATTTGAAGGTTTTTATCTTTTTGCCTTTCCATAATTGATATTAGGTCTTACTATTATATTCCTTAATATTATTTTACAACTTTTCTTATCCTCTCCTGACTTTGTTAAAAAATATTTTGACTTATCTTACTCATTATTTGTTATTTCCTTGTTAATGGTGGCTACCACTCTCCTCCTAAACCATGCTTGGTAATTCAAGAGAACCTTTAAAATATGATGTACATTCCTTTTTTTCAATGGGAATGTTCATCCCTAAATCAAGATCATATAGAGTAGATGATTATTTGTTTATATTCTAATCGTATTATATTGTGTCCTCTAATCTCTAATATACTTTTTCTTCATAGGCTATGTCATCAAAGGAATTGGTATTTCTTCCAATATCCTTCCTTATTGGTATCCACTATTTATTTACTTTCATTTATTTGGGACTATTTTTAGAAGTTGAAAACCATCCTCATCTATATCCATTTGTAATTTTCTCTTATGGTTTTCTACATATGTTTATGTTGGACTCTTCTTAGGGCATGATCTCTCAGTATGACCCACCTTATGATATCTTCTATATTTGAAAGAAATATTTTCATAATACATGGTTTGGATCCACAAGTTACCCCCATACTTAAGAATGATTGATTTTGGTAAAGATCTATTGATATAAATCATGACCATTATTTGAGCATAAATAGCCAATAATCCATCTTATGTAGTATCTAATATCTCAAGTATTTCTCCCAAAGTTTTGCTATTACCTTAAAGGTATCCATTTCCTATAATTCAATAGGTAACCCATACATCTTAACCCATATTGGTACTAGGGATAAATTTACATTTTTAGGTGCAAATCCTTCATATCAGCGAGTAAGGAAGAGTTTCTCTCCCTCTAAACCAAGGACCCATTTTAGGATTCTATATATTTCCTCACTAGAATAGAAAATAACCAGGAAGAAACCTTTGGAAAGAAAGGATAAACTCACTTATGGAGACTTCCATCTCTTATCAATCCAATTTTCTCAAAGATGAAACCCCTAGCCAAGGCCCATTATATTTACCAATGATTGCCCTATCTTTGAGCAAGGATTGTTTCTTTGTCAGGTCCTCCCTAAAATATACTACTAGAGATGATTCTAAGGATTGAACTATAAATAGATCCATGGGAAGGAAAATATAACTTGATATCTACTAAAATTTATAGTACAACCTATAGCAATTATATTATTTAAAAATAAACCTACAATAATTTTCATTGCAAAACTTCTAAAATAATGAAGGGAAAATAAAACTTAGCCAAAATATTACATACCTAGATAGAATGGCCCACTTTGCTAATGCCCTACCCCTCCATTGCTCCTCACATCATTCAAACCTTGGTTGACAAATTTCTATAATTTCATTTTTCGTAACTTGAAAAATGGTCATTGCCTTTGTTCTAGATGACTAAATTTATAAGGTTGTATCTCCATCAATACTATTATGATTCTTTAATATGACAACTCATTTTAAATATCTTCAAATTCTGCACAAATTGGTCTAAGAATCATATAAATCGAACAACCCTTCACAAAGACATGGCTCCTAAAATATGAGATATTTTTATGGAAAAATTTGCCCTAGTTTCAAATGACTGTCTTCACATGCTCATATATCCTTTAATACTTCTTGGATTATTTCCTAGATTGTGTTATATTAGAGGAATAAGGTGCTTTTGTTCATGTTAAACAATTTCTTGATGGTGTAATCATTACACAAGATGCTATACATTATTTTCATTAAATGGAATGTCTAGGTATGCTTATGCAATTAGATATGAACAAAGCATATGATAATGTTTCTTGGAGTTTTCTACATGATATTCTCAATTTTTTTAATTTTGATCATAGTTGGTGTGAATAAATTAAATGTTGTTATAACACTTTGAAATATTCTATTTGATCAATGGTTTTCCTATTGGTTACTTTACACCATCTTGTGGACTTTGCCAAGGTGACTTACTATATTCTTACCTATTCATTATTATTTTGAAGGTATTAGGGAGACATTTCTCAAACACAAAAATAGAAGGAAAAATAAAAGGTATCTAGGTTGCAAAAATGGTCCCTTTGAATCTCATGTCCAATTTGTTGATGATAATTTTATTTTGGGTCATCCATAAATTAGTGAGGCCATGGAGTTTAAATCAATCTTATCATGCTATGATAAGGCTCTTGGATAGTTGGTTAATACTATAAAATCTAGGATTTTTCATTAACACTTCCCTATATTTAAAATGAATTATTATGGATATTTTAGGGATTAAAATTACAAAATTTTGATCAACCTACTTAAGTATTCCTTTGTATCATAAGGGAAATAAAAATGAGCTTTGGGTTTCATAGTTGCATATAATGAAAACTTGTTTGGTAGGTTGGAAAGGTAAGTTGTTAACCATGGCAGGAAGGTTATAGCTCATAAAAAGTACATTGCAATGCATCCCTATTTATATGATGTTGTAGACACCTAAAACGTGTCATGTCGATGGTGACTACTCATATGGGCACCTTTTTTAGACTATATGAATGACCTTGGACCTTTCCAAGACCAAGTAGTGGTTTTAACCACTCAATTTGGGCTCCTTAGCCTATTCAGTGCTAACTACGAAAAACACCTATGGTTAGTAAAAGCATACATGCTAACCATGGCTAAAACCCATGGTTAGCACTATAACAAACTCGGGTGACCAGAGCTGAGTCAAATTAGTTGTAACAGTTGAATTGTAGTGGTTTTCAAAGCAGTTTGGGATGGGAAGCATACAAAAGATTCCTCCCAAATGCAAATCTTAATCTTGGCTTCTCCATGCAAGGATTTTGGGAGTCTACTTAAGAAACCAATTTCAAAGAGCAAAGATCCTGAAAAATAGCTCAATTGTACATAGTGGAGCCCTGTCGGATTGGAGAGCAATTTCATATCCCCTTGAGGAGTAACAAAGTATTATCCAATTTATCAATGACAACTGTGCATGCAAAAATGGATATCTCAAGAGCTTGAGGAGTAATATTGATAATTGAAACACCTACATTGTTAATTCCATTGAATTCAACCGCCAATATGTTCTAGAAAACACAGGCGGCCCTTGACCATCAATTCCTTAGAGGATTTAAGATTTTTTGGCCCTGGTTTTGAGAGAAAGGATACTTTCATCTTAATTGTGGCTGTCAGCCATGGTTAATAGTGCCAACCACACCTCAGACCTACAACTAGGGTTTGATGCTCTCCTTCCTCCATTTTAGCAGTAGATTTCCATTTTCAGTGAAGCAAATAGCTTAATATAACATAGATCTACATTTTAGCAAACATTTGACCGGTTAATTTAGGAATTAGAGGTAGATTTGTTTCACCTTTCCTTACATTTGTTAATCTAGATTAGTTTCATACAATTCAAGTTTTCTAATGGTTAATTAGGATGTTTCTTAGCTAGATTCATGCTTATTTACATGCTATATTACAATTTCCTCATTTCTTGCATAGATTGATAGTTTTATATGCTTTCTTGATTTCATAATATTATTTATGCAAGATTCCTCCAAAAGCCTCATAAAGAGAGGCCTCCTTTGTTACTAATTACTTCTTGTTGTTTCTTGATCGCAAGGAACATGATTTGAAGGAGAGATAAAGCATCCAATTCCTTCCTCAATGCGAAGAAGAGGGTCATCGACACCCTAGAGCAGTTCGTGTCACCCTAAGGGGTATTTTGATCACACCTACCCTTGATAGGTATTAGACACTATTGTAATTGATGTATCAAATGGATATCCCTAAGAGGGATGAATATGTAATTTGACTCCATTGAAATTAATAAAGGATTCCTTGTATTCATGTTATTTCTTGATCAATTTGTGCATGCCTATTTGTGTATCTTTCTTCAATTGTAATAGTTAGATCGGGTGTGAGCCTTTTTGGTGGTTACAGATGTCACTTTCAAGATTACCAGTAGGTATAAAATCAAAATTTGATAAAATTTAAAGAGACTTTCTCTAGAAAGGATACATAGAAAAACATTATGTTTCTTATTTATAAGTAAGATAGGTTTTGCAAAGGAAAACATATTGGAGGATTAGTCCTATGAAATTATAGACTTATGAGTTTGGAAATAAGAGAAAAATTTGGATGAAGATTATACAAATATCAAGGAAATAGTTTGGCAAAAATGTTACTTAAAAAATATATAGGTTCTCTTCATGCAATAAAATTATTAAGGAAAATAACCCTACCCAAAAAATTCTCAACATGGAACTTCATATCAAATAGACTACAATTGATCAAGAAACATATTAGATGGTCATTCAATGAGGGGAATTATGCAATTTTTTGGTTTGATGCTTAGTTGAAGCATTATCCTCTTATCTCTTATTCAAAATGGAAATCATTGGCTCTAGCATACCTAGTTTGTAAAGGTCCAGAGGTCCAATATTATATTAATATAAGCAAGAACTCCAAATCATGGATATTTATTAGTAACATGGTTGAAGTATAGGAAGTCAAACAAATTACAGATGAGATTTAAAAAGGCTTGAAAGTTTTATTTGTTGATTGTTACAAGTAAGGATGAGTTGGTTTAAAATCTATGAAAATATGGTGGATACTTGATCAAGTTGGGATATAGGGATTTAGAGAAATCAAAATTTTCTATTCCCAACAATTCTTCTTAGAAGAATATTTGGTCACTAGAGGCTCTCTCTAAGGCCTCAACATTTCTTTGGTTAGCAATTCAAAGTAATATTATTAAAGAAGAGAGTCTAAAAATAAGAGGATATCATGGATCTTTCAAATGTACCTTATGTGAGAAGGATTTAGAAACATCAAACCATTTACTTATTTATTGTTCCTTTTCTCACACCAATTGAAACCTTTAAAAAAGTATGAAAATATAATTGGTAGCTCAATCAACATTGAAAAGTTTGATGAAATACTAGATTAATTATTTCAAAGCTAAAGCATTATGTATAATGTGAAGTATTGATCATGTCATTATTTTTTGGATATTATGGTTTGAAAGAAATAATAGAAATTTAAAAAATAAATCTCAAAATCATGTCCAAATTTGTAATTATATTATTGCGTCTCTTGTAGAATGTTTATAAATATGGTACTCATCAAGGGAAGTCTCAAGTGTGGAAAAAGAAAATATAACAACTTGGTTATAGGATTTAAACATAATGGAAATTTCATCTATGAAAATGGCATTAAAACAAAGGATTTGCTTTGATCTAGGGTAAAATGAAAATGTCCAAAACTTGGGTTTATCAAAATTAATTTTGATGGTTCTTCCAAGGAAATCTAGAAAAAGTCGATGGAGGTGGTGTTTTTTTTTTAAAATAATGAAGGCAAAATTATCCTCACTTAGAATCATATGGAAATTTAACTAAAAATTATGTAGAGGCTAAGGCACTTCTTATAGGGATTAAAACTACAATTGAAAAAGGATAGAAATATATTTCAATTGAGGATTCAAAAATTATCATTAATGTTATCAACAAAAATGGATTTGGGGATTGAAAAAAAAAAAAAAAAAAAAAAAAAAATATATATATATATATATATATATATATATATATATATATATATATATATATATATATTTTGGTAGATAAGATACTATAGCATTAATACCGGGTTTTACAGGTTGACCCAAAACCTTTTACAAAAATTAGCCCAGAGGCTGTTGATGAACATATCCTTACTAAGGATCCTATATATGTAAAATCTACATGCCACCAAATCCATTACATCCGGTAAGGCACATAGCCCATTATCAAAAAGAAACTTCCCATTCAACATTTTGGGTATACCCCGAGAAAACACACATGCATCATAATTATAAAAAAGAAACAGATCCAGATCCTTTCCTTGAGACAATGGAGAAACAAAAAGTTGTAGACACACATAGCAGAGTACTGAAAAAACTTCCACAAGCTCTGTATTGACAGTTACTCTTAATAATTCTTTGGTAATTGCTTTCTTCCGTATATGACATTTGAAAAAAAAAATATTATTGCTAATGTTCATAATCTATTATTAGAGGCAATTCTTGGAAATTTGATCATATCTATAGAGAAGGAAATCAAGTAACAAATAATTTAGCCAAGCACGATGTTGATATTCATATTAGTGAAGTTCAAAATTTATAAGGTAATTGGTTGAGTAAGATTTTATCTCTTAATGAAAATGATGTCAAGAAGCTTATTGTGGAAACATAGCACTTTAAGGAAGATGAAGAATACATTTGATAGAAAAATAAATAAAAAAATATCTATGATAAAAAGGTAAGCTGGATATGGTTTAATTGACCTAACAACACATGTAATATTTTATTTTTTTGATGACTGACCCCCAATAGAAGCCACATATAGCTTATTAAAACTAAATAAATAAAGATGCTTGGAAAAATGGAAAAAAATAAAATTATTATTGAAGTTAGCATTAGAAATGTTTGGGAGAAAATCCAAATGTCTAAAAATAAAGGACTTTTAGAAGCTTCACATTGGAGCATATATCACTAGTCAATTACTTCAAAATAGATACTAAATATATCCTAACAAACAATTAAACTTAGTATGTAGGAAATGTAAAGGATAACCCTAGAGAAGAGTATCTAGGATATGAGCCATAGTTGAAGGAAGAGATTTGATTATTCTCATGAGAGAGAGAGAGGGAAATTTTTTTTGTCTACATGTAGCATGTATGGGTTGACTATTTGTAATGATGAAAATAAGGGGAAGAAATCTAAAAAACTATACATGTAAACCTTACAATGGCATAGGTAATATAGACTATGAAATTTGTTCATATAACTTATTAGGTAATATGATGAAGTAGGAGTTGAGGATTCTCCATAGAGTTAAAATAATATTATAAAAATGTTGATACAAAGAAAACAACAAATAAATATTGTCTGTAACAATCATCAACAATTCTTAGTATAAGAAAATATTCTCATGATATGAGAAAATGATTATAAAGTTACTATAAAAAGTACAAAAAAAGAATATAAGAGAATTAACAACCCCAAACTAATGAGTATAACTAGGGTGGAAAATATTCAAGTCTAAGAAGAAGAAGGAAAAATAACATTATGGTAAATACATGGTACAATGAAGAATTCAAAGCAATACAAATAATTTGAATGAATAAGATAAAGAAGAGGAAAAAAAAAGGATATGAAATAATTTTCAAATAAAAAAAAGAAGAATACAGAGATACAAAAAGAGAATGATTAGTTTATGTAGGGAAGCCCGATCTAAAGTAATTTTCAAAGGAACTTCTACAAAACAAAAATCAAACTTACAATAACATTACAATAGTCTATGATTGAAATATATAAAGCAATTAGATAAATGTGATTAAGAAAATATGCTCCTCCCACACTCCATACAATAGAATATTTGTTCACATTAAAGGAGGTCAAAGAGGGTATTGAGAAGTTAGGAACAAGTAAAGCCTTAGATGTGGATGGATTACAAGCAGAATGTTTAAAATGGGGAATAGTAAACCTAGCACCACATATCAAAAGGTTATTTAATAGTTTTATTCACTATGATAACTCTTTAAATTTCCCACGGGGTTTAGAAAAATGGGTCTAAAGTAAAAATTTTAACACTCTAAACCAATGTTCAAATCTCAACGGTGAACCTTAACATTTTTATCAAATGGAATTAGCTCAATTATTTAGATTCCTCAACATTCAAGAGGGATAATATCCAAGAAATTGTAATACCACTGCATGGTGATGGTGTAATATAGATGGGGACATTTCAATCCCATATAACTAATTACGAAAAAATATTTAAGTTGAGCAACAATTTTAGTTATACCTCTCATTAAAAGTACTAATGTAGACACCCCTTAAAATTATTAAAATAGTCAATCTTCTATTTTAAGCTTTTCAATAAAATGGTTGAGTGTAAAATTAGGAAGTAGGTTGAAGAAAAAATAAAGAGGGAAAGAGGAAAAGCAAGTTTTAGGCCAACATTGCATTGCGACATATCATTGAAAATATGGAAGGAAAAGAGGGATGCATCTTATTGCTTTTTTGATTTCATGAAGCTTTCAATAGTATGGTTGGTTGTAAAATTAGAAAGTAGAAGAATAAGGAAAGAGGAAAAGAGAACAAGAAAACTTTAGGCCAAAACACTTAGCAATAAATCATTGCATCACATTCAGATATATCATTGAAACATATGGAAGGTAAAAGGAGATGCATGTTGTTGTTTTACTTACTTCAAGGCTATGTTTGACCTAGAAGTAAACTATGGAATATTATGGAAGAACCAAGCATACTAAAAAATAAAGAGTAGTTGTCTATAAATTGTATGAAGAGGTCCAAACCAAATTTAGAACACACAAATTTCTCTTAGAATACTTTGGAAGTGACAAAATAGTTAAACAAGGATGCCTATTATCCTTGACTTATACATTGATGAGTTAAAAGAATGGCTAAATGTAAGTGGATGGGAAGGTGTCCAACTGGGAAAATATATGATAAAACCACTTTTCTATGTGGATGATCTCATTTTGATTTCAAAGATAGTACAAAGGTTAAATGAGCATATAAAATATTTAGAGCATTTACGCAAGGAAGTTGACATGCAAGTAAATACTAACAAAACCAAGATAGTGGTTTTCACCAACCAAAATAAAATAAAATAATTAACCTTCAAATCTGAAGTGGTATACAAGAATCTTGATGTATATTTCAATGATAGACTTAGTTGGAAAATGTAGAGATAAAAAATAATAATGAGAGGTTGAATAACACTCTTAGCATTGTAAAACATATATATGACATAATTATGGCATTAAAAAACTATCTGGGTTCTATTCCAATTGTTGATAGCGTCAATGGTGATTTATGGGTGTGAATTATGTGTCAATAATACATTGAGATTAAAATGGAGGCAAATAGAAAGGATCCAAAACTATTTGAATACAAGCATATTCAAAGTAAAAGCTTTAGTCCCATACAAGTTACTTCTGTAAAAATGAGTACTCTTTCTATAGAGGCAACCACTATAATTTTCCTTATAGAGGATATCTAAAGAATATTGAATAATTAGACATGTTTGTGAGGTTTAAATCAATTGGTTAGGAGTGAAGAGCTTCACATCTTAAACCAAGGTTCAAATCTCATGGGTGAACCTTAATATTTTGATCAAATGACAAGATGTCAATAAGTTAAATTCCTCAACTCTCAAGGAGAAGACCCAAGTTTGAATCTTGCCAAATGATACATGCATATTGCCAAGTTATTGTGATACCAATATGTGGTCACAATGTAATGCATTGAGGTTTGTTTCAATACCATATAACCATTTAAAAAATAGCCTATGGTTATAATAGAAGACAAGATTAATAAAAAAAAGAAAATTTATATGAAATATAATGTAAAATGAATGAATAAGTGGAATATTGATTTAATAAAATGCCTACACAACATATATTTAAAATTCTAGTAGCATTATCGGTAAAAGAGCTAGGAAGAAACAAGGTGCATTAATGGTTCAACCCCAAACATGAACATCACCAAAAAGTATACATAGATGTAAAATAGAGAGCAAAGGTACTTATAGACCAATTGAGGACTAGATCATATCACCTCAAATGTGAGATAGAGAGATGGAAAATATCTAAATAGAAATACAAAGAGAAAATGCATCCTTATTGGACTTTACAAACACTTTATCTTGGAATGCAAAGTTCATAATAATACTCAAGATAGTTAAGCTAATATACTAGCAATGGATTTTGTGTCTAAATTATTTGAAGAAATAAGAATATAGAAGCTAAAAGAATTCATCAAAAATATCTATAGCAAAAGATCAATACTTTAGAAATAGAGTATGATGACTATTAGTTAGAAATTTTTTCATTCTAACAACATATAGAACTTCAAGAAAACAAAATAAAACTTTGAAATTTTATACAAATTTATAGAAAGGTGGGTCTTTCTCAATAAATAGTTTTTGGGGTCTTCTAGAGTTTTAGAAAAAAATAAAATTAAATTCTCATAATGCATAAATAATTAATATTGGAGAATATTACATTATTTGGTACATGCTAATGTATCATCTTGGGTACATCTATAGATTATGAGTGTGTCTTAGATTAGAGTGTGAGTATTTACTTTATGCAATGTAATAAATGCACAAGTATTATTAGAATGTGCAAAGTATTTAATAATGTAAATGTGCATAATAGTCCATGTGCACATGTGTCCTTAGAATAGGAAGTGAAGAGTCTCAAGAAGAGAGAAGGCCAAGAGTGCTCCATATGAAAAGTCACATTATATTATATATGTATCTCTATGTATGTGTGCAAGTAACACAATGTAGAGGGATATTGTGTGGAAATATGATGTACTTGAGATATTTATTCTATATCAATTTACTATTTTCATGAGCATTTGTTAATGGTAACCTTATGAGTTGTTGCAGAATTTATTTATGAGTTTTATATATTTAAAATATTACCATTATATTATATTTGATATAGTATCTTTATTTTATATCTTGAGGTTATTTTGATTTAAGTATTTAGCATCAAAATCTAACGATGGTATTAGAGATACAACAAGGTTTTATCTTGTGCAAGTTTTTAAAAGTTGTAAAAGAGATTTCCACTGGTTAAGGAGAAACCAATGAAGTTGAAGAAATTACCTCTGGAAAAGGAATACCGGAGAAGATAGTATTTTCCACTATGTTGAAGGAGAACCAGTGAAGATTGGAGATTTAATTTACCTATTCCAAGAGCAAATTCAGAATAGAAAAAAATTTACAGGTCTTGAATATAGACCTTGAAATTGATGAGATTAAGATACCCAATAAGGAGGTCCTATTGAAAATGTTGATAGATAGAAGAAGATTCCTGATTGCAATTTGGCTAGAGTCTTTCCATAAGGTTGTTGGAAACCTCATGAAGACTAGGACTCAACATATATTTATTTTCACTAGATTGAAGGATAACTAGTGAAGTTTATTGATTTTAGAATTTGAGATATTTGGTTGATTGTTGTCTAATTTTTTGTTGCACAAAAATAGTTCTCAAAAGTTGAGAAGCTTCCTACAATAGATAGATTATAATTTCATATTCAATTACCTAAAAGTCTATGTGCTTTCTTCATGCAAGGATTAGTTTTTGAGTTGTAGCAAAAGAGTAGACATTGAAGATGAAGGAGGTCCAAGAAAGAGGTCCTATTGGAGATTGAATATTGAATATTGAGGAGACCCAAGGAAAAAGGTCCCCATTGAATATTGAGGAGACTATAGAAATATATCTCCATAGCAAATTGGAGGAAGAAGAAAGAAAAGGCTAGATAAGCCCTATTGAAGATTGGAGAAAGAGGAGACCCAAGAGAAGAGGTCCCAATTGTAAATTTGAGAAAGAAGATAGGATATTTGAGAAAGAAGATTGAAGAAAGAGGAGACCCAAGAGGAGAGGTCCCCATTGTTGATTTGAGAAAGGAGATAGAAGATTGAAGAATTTGAAAACCAATAAAAGAGTTTTCAAGCAGATTTGGAAGGAGAAAGAAGAAGGCTAGAGAAGCCATATTGAAGAAGTTAAAGAAGTGGCCATTGGAGAATATTTGAAGAAAGTTTGAGATAGAATATTGCAAGCAGGAGAAGCTCCTGGAAAGAGAAATTTGGGATAATTTTTGACATTCGACAACAAGTCCAAAAGGAAGAAATATTTGGCAAGAAGTTTTCTAAATTTTGAAAAGTATTTTTTAAGACCTCAAGACATTCAAATTATTGAGGAAGAGGCCAAAAAAGAGGTCAAATAAAGACAAAATTCAACAAAATATAAGGAGGAGAAAGAAAAAAGAAGAGGCCACCAAATAAATATTTTTAGAGACAATCATTAAAGATTTGAAGGCTGATTTGTGGAGAAGATTATTGATTTTCATTATAGAAGTTGAAGGGTAACATGATAGAAAATTGAAGGTGACATAGAGCTACAAATTAAAGAAGATTTGGGAAGATTTTGAAGTACACTTGAACAACCAATTGAAGGAAGGCTTGAAAATTAAGACAACATATTGGAGGAGGGAGAGACTATTTTAGGATAGAAATATAGAGGAGAATAAGTTAAAATTTTACAAAAACATTTGAAGAGTTTTGGATTGCAAAGTTGGGTAGCATTGGATGGAGATAGAAGAGCTATGAATTGGAGAAGATATGGGAATATTTGAAAGTGATTTTGGATAGCTGTTTGAATAAGGAATTGGCAAAAATTAAGATACAATTTTTGGATAGAAAAAGGAAGCAATTTGAAGGAGATTCCAAAGAAGAAATTGAATGCAATATAAGGTAGCAAGTTGAAGGAGATAAAGTTGTATTTTGGACAATTTTTTTTTTTTGGTAAATAAAAGTCTTCATTAATTACCGGGTTTTGCAGGTTAACCTAAAACCTATTACAATATCCAACCTTCTACTGAGATTGTAGATCCTAGTCATCCTTGAAACTTTCTTACTAGAAATTGTGTTGAATCCCCTACAACACCTTACTAACAAAGCACACCCATACCTAAACATAACTGTAAACATTACTTACATTGACAAGAATTGAAGTTTGGAACTTTGCACTTGTGAAACCTGTTGCTTGCCCATTTCCTATTCTTTGTCAGAATATTCCAAGGCTTACACCCTGTTACCTTCATTTCCAATTTGGTATGATTTAGAGGGAAACCCCATAGTTATTACCAGCTCCATGGGGAAAGAACACCCATTCATATTTCTCCTAACAGTTAGGTTTCTTTTCATGACTAATAATTTTTTCCACTTCACATGGCACACCTTGTGTCCATGTCACCAAACTACCAACATCAACACCTATGTTGGCTAATTTTTCAACTGACCTGTTGGCCTCATGGTACACGTGACGAGCCCTCCTATTTTGTATTTCTACAAAAAGGATCCTCACTTCATGGATGACTCCCTCGATTCTCCATGGAGGTTTTTTGCCATTGGTTAACAGGTTGATGATGTTCATAGAATCACCTTCAATTATCAAGTTACCTTGAGTTGCTTGGGCTACTTGCAACCCTCTCCAAAGGGCTCTAGATTTTGCTTCATTATTAGTTCTAATTACCAATGGTTCAGTGAAGGCCTTGACCAGATTTCCTTGATGATCCCTAATTATTCCTCCAGCTCTAGCTCTTCCTGGGTTCTCCTTGGCTGCACCATCAAAATTTAGTTTAAACCAACCTTAGGGGGGTGGCTCCCAAGAAATACCATTTTTTGAGATTGGGCAAAGGAATGGAAGGTTTGTCCTCAATACCTAAGGCCCGAGCTAATTGTTTTTCTTGGGGAAGAATTGAGTGGTTCTCATCCACTAAGGTGCTAAGGTTTTATTTCACAAAGACAATAATCCTATTGAGGATGGTTTTTGGGTTGTGAATGGTATCCTTAAAGGCTCTATGGTTCCTTTCTAGCAAAATTTTCTAGAGAAAATGATGCCAACATATTTTCCATAGGTACTTAAGTTTTAGGCTAACAAAGGGTTGAGGCCATTGATGGAACACTTTGAATAAAAGAGCAGGGTTAACCCACGAGATCCTAAAGGATTGAAAAAGTTTATCTAGGATGGACTCTGCTACCGGACACTCTAGAAACAAGTGTTAGGTTGTCTCCCATCCTACCCTGCACATGTAGCAATGGTTATCAAAAACCATACCTTTGGATAAAATATTGTCCATAGTGAGGATTTTTCCTTGAATCACCAGCCATGAAAAAAAGGATATTTTAGGAATTAAGCCTTTGATCCAAACCAAACTCGGTTGAAATTGTTGACCTTCCACATTGAGAAGAAAATTATAGGTAGACTTAACTATGAAGTCACCACTTTCAATCTCA
Organism: Wollemia nobilis; assembly: GCA_028583015.1. Lineage (NCBI taxonomy): Eukaryota > Viridiplantae > Streptophyta > Pinopsida > Araucariales > Araucariaceae > Wollemia > Wollemia nobilis. The sequence continues at coordinate 4,280,964 of JAQPPZ010016675.1, forward strand.
GCCCAAACAATGTGATCTTCATCCTCTCCAAAGGGAATAATTTGCTGAGTTAAAATGTTATAAAGCTCTTTAGACTCCGCTTCAAAACCCTATACTCTAATGTGTTTCCACCTATTGATATTTATATCCTGCCACATATAATTTGCAACCTTCTTCCCAATATGTTGCTCCATATGCTCTTGAATCCTAGCCAAACGAGAATTCTAGGATAACTCCTCAGCTTTCACCCACCGATACTTCCAAAAGTCTATTGTTTACCCATTTCCTAGATTCCATCTAAGACCTTTCTTGAAAAGATCCCTGCTCATGAGGATTGCCTTCCAAAAAGCAGACCCCCTACTTACTAAGTTGTCATTAAGGAAGTTCACACCTTGGAGGTATTTCCTCCTAACTATGGCAGTCCATTCATTATCGACCTTAGTCAATAACCGCCACACTTTTTTGGCTAAAAAAGCTGTATTGAGATGAGAAACTCTACTCAATCATAACCCCCCATCAGCTTTAGGTTTGCAAACCTTGTTCCAACCTACTAAATGGATCCTTTTATTATCCTCAGTCCCTAACCAGAGAAATTTTTTTTGAAGCTGCTCAATATTGTGATACACCTTGCTGGGAGATCTGAAGACTGATAAGAAGTAAACGGGTATACTTTGAAGTGAAGCCATAGTTAAAACTGCTTTGCCTGCTTGAGATAACAGATGTCCTTTCCAACTTGTTAGCTTTTTTTGGATCCTCTCTAGAACTATGTTCCACATTGATCCTTCAAGTTTCCCCGTAAATAGGGGAAGACCTAAATAGGAGGTGGGAAGAGATGCAATCTAACATTCCATGATCCTTGCTATGCTATTTTTCCTAGGAATGGGGGTATTGATGAAATAAAGTTTGCTCTTATCAAAATTCACTTTTTGTCCAGCCGCTTCTTCATACATTATGAGAATATTTTTAATCCTTCTTGCCTCAACCACAGAAGCCAAAGTCAATAGCAATGTATCATCAACAAATTGTTGATGTGTCACCGGGGTAGTTAGCGATGTGGCCTTGATAGCTGATATGAGTCCAGCTACCACTGTTGCCTTAATGGTTCTTCCCAAGCCTCAACTACAATGATGAACAACATAGGACTTATGGGATATCCTTGTCTTAGACCACATTTGCTTTGAAAAAAACCTACAGTAGACCCATTAACAAAAACTAAAAAACAAGGCTTAGAAATACACTCTCTTATTAACTTGACCCATTTCATGTTGAAGCCAAATTTTAATAAAAATGCCTCTAGGAATTCCTAATTTATCCTGTCATAATATTTTTTCATGTCTAACTTTAAAGCCATGACTATTTTTTTGGTCTAAGTAGCTGTATGGAGAGCCTCATGAACAGTAATAACTCCATATAAGATTGATATTCCTTGTACAGAACTTCCTTGACTTGGATCAATGATAACTGGTAGAACTTTCTTCAAACGGTTGGCTAAAAATTTGGACAAAATTTTATAGGATATATTACATAGGCTAACCAGCCTAAAGTCAGCCATAGTATTGGGGTTGGGGCCTTTAGGGATCAAAGCAATGAAAGTTGAATTGAAACCCCTTGGAATATGATTTGAACTTTAGAACTCCTTGATTGCAGTACTAACTTCTGCTCCAACAATATCCCAAAAAACTTGGAAAAACTACGATGAAAACCCATCTAACCCAGGACCTTTGTCAGGATCTATGTTAAAAAAAGCCTCCTTGATCTCTTCATCTAAAAAAGATACTGTAAGAGACTCATTAATCATTTCATCAATGAGCTGTGGAATGAATTGAAGGATAGAGTCCTTTTCTTGGGCATTACAAGCCTGTTCTTCACCTAATAATGAACTAAAAAAATTAATAGCCTCGTCCCTGATCTCCTAAATGTTTTGAGTTGAGGATCCATCCACCTTAGTTAAATTTCTAATATTATTGTTTCTTCTATTGCTCAATGTGGTAACATGGAAATTTTTTGAATTAGAGTCCCCTTCCTTTAGCCATAATGCCCTTGAGTTCTACCTCTAATACATCTCTTCACAAGCTAAAATATTATAAAACTCACAAAGGGTTTCCTTCTCTTCAGTCCTTGTCGCCTCGTCATAGGTTCCATTTTGGATTTTGCTTTCTATTATTCTCAGTTTTTCCCCCACTACTCTCTTATTCTCAAAAATATTTCCAAAGACTTATTTATTCCATATTCTAAGGTTGTTTTTCACCATCTTAAGTTTTTGAGATAGTTTGAAGGAAGCACTTCCCTAGATAGGCTACTGCCACCATTCCTCTATTCGTTTCTTGAAGTCCGGATGTTTAACCCACATTGATAGAAATCTGAATGGCTTTTTAAAGGATTTAGCCTGAAATGCCTCCCATAGAATAAGATTATGGTCTGAAGCACATTTAGGAAGGGCTTGTAATGCTAAATCACCAAACATTGTTGTAGCTTCCTTGGATAAAAAAAACCTGTCCAACATTTATTAAATCAACTGACTTCCTATCCTCTTGTTACTCCATGTAAATTTGGCTCCTTTTAGTCTTACATCCATAAATTCATTTGTGTTAATGAATTCATTGAAGTCCTCCATGCTCCTTGAGGGTAACCCAGATCCTCCATTCTTATCAGATGGGTAAAGGGGGGTATTAAAATCTCCCCCAATCACCCAAGGAATGCCTTTAAAATCTTGGCTCAAATGCCCCAAAAACTCCCACAATTCAGACCACCCTTGGACAGAGGTGGGGACATAAATATTTGACATAATCCAATTCTTATTATTATCAAAATCATGAAATAATATGCTTAAGACTCTTTCATTTTCCTGAATAATACTTCATTCTATTTTAATAGGATCCCATAAGATCATGAGGCCCCTAGATGCTCCTCTCACCTGTTGAAAGGCCACTTCCCCTTGCTTCCAAATCCTTCTAGCTATAAGTATTGAAAGTGCCACATCTATTTTGGTTTCTTGAAGAAAAATAATAGTAGGATTCCAATTCTTCCTTATAGATTTCACCATCCTTTGTTTTGGTGGGCCGTTTAGGCCTCTCACATTCCATGAGAGAACCTTAATTTAGACTATTTGATATTTTTTCCCCGCCCCCTTCCATGATCCAAAGGGGGTTTTTTAATTTTGCTATTATCCTGGCCAGGAATAGCTTGCTGTAACAATGTTATTTGCTTTTTGTTTGCAATTTCTTCATTGATTCTCATTCTATAGTGCTCTACTGTAGATATTCTCCCTTTCTTTCTTTCACTTCCATAATCTATCAAAGGCTTGGTAGTGCTTCTAGTCTATTTTGGACTAAAATGAGGGGTCATATACTGTGATAGTCTAGGGCTTGAACCTTCTTCCTCATTTTGGGGGTTTTCAATTCCCTATTCATCCTCAGCCTTGTTTTGGTTCACCTCTCTTGTCTGGTTCCTAAATAGGGGGCTTTCCTTCAAGGAACCTTTTACCATTAGGCTCGTCTGATAAGGGATAATTTTCTCCACTACCAGATTAGAAGCTACATTCCTGGCTCTTGTTTCCATAACTTTGACTCTTGACTCTATTTTTTCCATGTTTAAACTAAAATGACCTAGAAATTTTTCTTCATTTTGAGCATAGATTTTGGGGCTTTTTGTCATAGCTATGGATGGTCCCAATTTGGATGGGGAGTCTAGGGTTTCAGGAAACTTGACACTGATGGTATCATCCTTACTATTTTATTTTTCAACTTCTAGATTTGCTAGGATATCAAACATGTTCAAGCTGGGATCTTTATTACATACCTTATAATTTTTGTCTCCCTCATTATGTTGCTTTCCTTTCTCCTAGATTTTTTCCAGTTTTGTGTTGGCTTGGTCAGCCTGGTTATTCTTAACTTGTCTATATCCTTCCAAGTTAAGACACGGTCCTTGAAACTTTGGGATCCCTCTCCCATTAGATTTCCCTAGAAAACCTTCACTCGTGGCTTCCTTGTTTATAGTTATTGTTAGACATTGGGCTTGAAGGTGGCCCTGGGTTTTGCACACGCTACAAAATACTGGCTTGTTCTCATATGAGCTAAAAAATTTAGATTTTCTTGGAAGCTTTTTGGAAGGAGAAAGGAGAAGTTTTGAGATAGCATTTTGAGTAGCATTGGAAGTTGCAAATTTCATAAAGTTTGAACAAGTAAGCTAATATTTGGGCAGCAATTAGAGCTACAAAATTGATTTATTTGGGGCACCAAAATAAAAGAAAGTGAAGCTACAAAATTTACAATTTCAAGATAGCAAAAGGGTGAATCAAGTCACCAAGGATATTATCTACAAAAGGAGACCAAAAGGTGTGTAACATCGGTACTATATAAGGTTATTGTATAAGTTTTAGAACTAGTCTAATTTAAGTTTTTTGAGAGCACCATATTAGAGTTATTGAATTCAAAAAAATATAGTTTAAATTTAAGAGTCTTCAAGCCAAGGAAAGAGATAGCACTCTCATATTAGAATCTACAAAATAAAACAACAAAGAGTGAAGTTAGAGTTTACTTGAAAAGGAGAAATAAGTAGAAGTGAATACTAGTAAAGAATGTTGTTTTTACAAGCTTACAAAGTGCATTTTTATTAAACCAAAAGAAATTGAATAAGGGCTCAAAATAGAGCAAGATTTAAAGTGTCTAAAGACACCAAGGAGCACAAAAAATTACAAATATTTGATAGTGAAAAGGCACCACCAATTTGGGAGAAGTTGAGCCACTATTGAGAGGTGGAACCACCAAATCCAAGGAGGTAGAGAAAGCACCACCAAAGAAGCCACCATGCATAAATATAAGGAGGAGCATTCATTATATGGTAAAACAATGTCAGAAGAGGTGAAGAGCATCACCAAGGTTGAAAGAGCCACCAAAGCTCAAGGAGGATCCACTATAAAAATAGAAAGAAGCCACCAAGTTAAAGTTTCAATGCCATTCAAGGAGTCCAAATGTAGGGAGCTAAGCAAAAATATAAAATACATGTATTGAGAATTCGAACTGTTGAAGAGGATAAGCTAGGGTAAAGTGAAATCTAAGCATAAGTCAAGATAGATGAGTCCAAGAAGAACATAGGAGAGAAGACCAAGTACCAAGAACATATGTTGGAAGTAGTAACAATCGAGAGTTTTGTAACCACCATAAGGAAAGAGCATTGGTTGAACAAATGTTGGAGAAGAGCTGAAGCACCATTATCATTGACTAAAATTGAGCACCAAAAGTTGTAAGGATCATACAAAGTATTGAGGAGAAAAGAAATCAATTTTGTAACTTCTTGCATGCAAAATATTGAGTACCACTTGTTAAAACAAGAAAATAACCAACCATATAGAGGAGATGATTGAAATGTCTTAGGCCATCATAAATACAAAGGATTTAACTCCATTTGAATTAATCAACATCAAGCATAACATGACAAATTTTTTCATCAGTGCACCAGAGTGGAGAGAAGCACCATACATGTGGTAGAGGAGTGAGAGATCCATTCAAGTGAAGGTCAAACACTATTGATTGATTATTTCATGCCTAAAGTTGGAGGTAAAACACTCTATTTTAAATTTAATTATTTCCCAAAGCTAGGAGTTATAAGGATAAAGGGTAGTATTATTTTTTCTAAGGTTGAAAGATTAATTACAATATTAATTTGATTATTGGAGAGAAAATGTTTATAAGTAAAATTTGAAACCTTAGAAGCATTATTAATTATTTTTGGAAAGTTTTGAGAAGTCTTAAAATTATTTTGGAAATTTTGGAAATCAATTTCAAGTTTTGAGAAGATTTGGTAATTGAGTTATTGAAATTTGTGAAGCATTTTAATATTTGCAAATATTTTGAATTTTGGAGAAATAAGGTTTCCTACATCAAATTAGGAATATAATATTTGCAAATATCCTTTTACTAGATTTCTAAATTTCTAATTTTGGAGTTATAAGGAATTCAACACCAACATAGGATTGTGAAATTTAGAATTGAGAAATAGTTTGGGAGATAAAATAAACCTAGAGTTTTGAAGAATTGAAACTTTTGTCAAAAATTATTGGTTGATCATTTATACCTAGGAAATAATATAAGGTATTCATCCTAAAGAAATAGAAGTTGAAGATTATATTATTTAAAACATTAGGGAGACATAAGGAATACAACAATAAAACTATTTTTTGAAGATAGTAATGGATAAATTAGCAAGAGGGACATATCATCATAAAGCACACTATGAGAGGATCCAAGATCAAAGTCCATACAATACTTATAAAAAATGCAAAATTACTTCAATCACACATAATTGTGAAAGTCAAAATGGAAAATATCTTTGGTTTATTGATTCTGATGGAAGTCATCACATGACAAGAAATTTACAATGGTTTGATTGCCTTGAAGTCATAAACAATCTTGGGTTGAAAATTGTAGATGGAAAAACCTATATTGTGCATGGATATGGGTGTGTGACACCTAGTACATATTTTCCAAATATTTTGTTACATGATGTGATGTATATTCTTGGATTAACATCAAATCTTATTTCAATAGAAAAATTGGTTGAGAGCAAAAGAATAATTGAATTTAGATATGTAAATGGAATCAATAAGTATCTCATTATGAATTAAAATTAGATAGAAGCTACAAGATCGATTTACAATGATATATGCTCTAGACTCAATTGGGATTTGATAAGAAATTATTGTAGTTCAAAACAACACTAGTGGATTTTATAAGAAAAAAAATGTAGGAAATAAAAAATCTATGTTTCATAAAATTTGGCGTGCAAATCAAATATTTTGAATGAGAAAGACGAGAGGAAAACAATACTTTGGACTACTTGTTCATCTACAAATTAAAGAAGAAGAACACGAACCTGATCAATATGGAGGACATATGAAATATAGAGATCCATATTGAAGACTAAAATATTTAGTAACCAAGTAATGTAATACAAGGGGGTGTTGAAGAATATTACATTTTATGGTACATGCTAATGTACCACCTTGGGTACATCTCTAGACTAGGAGTGTGTCTTAGATTAGAGTGTGAGTATTTAATTTATGCAATATAATAAATGCACAAGTATTATTAGAATGTGCAAAGTATTTAATAATGTAAATGTGCATAATAGTCCATGTGCACATGTGTCCTTAGAATAGGAAGTGAAGAGTCTCAAGAAGAGAGAAGGCCAAGAGTGCTCCATATGAAGAGTCATATTCCATTATATATGTGTCTCTATGTATGTGTGCAAGTAACACAATGTAGAGGGAGAGTGTGTGGAAGTATGATGTACTTGAGATCTTTATTCTATATCAAATTACTATTTTTGTGAGCATTTGTTAATGGTAATTTTATGAGTTGTTGCAGAAGTTATTTATGAGTTTTATATGTTTAGAATATTACCATTATATTATATTTGATATAGTATATTTATTTTAGATCTTGAGGTTATTTTGCTTTAAGTATTTAAAATCAAAAGCTAACAAATAAAAATGAGGGATTTATTACTTAAATATTTAGGATCCACATGATGCCATTCATATTAAAGTAAGAAGTAAATGCATGATTAAACTACACATTCAACACATAAATAGAGTTGTCTTATCGAAAATAGCAAATAAGATAAAATACATACCAACAATATCACAAAAATATTAGCGATGCAAGGAGGAAGAGCGGGAGGTCTAGGGGTGGAAAACCCTAGGTGTGGGGCTTTGGATGGTAGAACAACAAGCATGGTATGTGGGGGCTCTGGTGATTAAGCAAGTCCCTAGGCGAAGGATATGGATAAGGATATTTCCTTGGAACTAGACCCAGGGCATTAGACGGATGCGGTCAGAGATATAGTTGATGGGACCAGGACTATGTGTGTCAGGATCAAAGGAAGATCTAGGAAGGAGACAAAGAGAAACTTGACAACTGGAGACCATCTTATCTTAATGCTCTTTATGGTAAGCAAAAATTGTTCAAATTTTGTTTTAATCTAAAACTTGTTAATGGTAGGTTGGACATCCATGATACCCTAGCTCAAAAGGTGGCTATGTAGGGCATAACGTCTCTGGTGGTGAAATTTATGGAGGTTCAGTCGGACTTGGAAGTCATAAGGAGATGGACCATCCAAAAATGATGGCCAAGGGTCGGTATGATGATTAAGGCTTTACCCAAGAGTTTCCTTTTGGTGACATTTCAATGTGACCAAGACATGGAAAGGATTCTTCAAGGAGGTACTTGTTTTTTTGGGAAAGGGGCTTGTATCTGAAGCGTTGGACCCTCAATTTCAATCCCTAGACCCAGGTGTTGGATTTGGCTTCGATTTGGGTTAAGATGCTGGTATTACCTCTACTTTTCTGGAATGAGAAAATATTGGCTGGGATAGCTGTAGAGATTGGGAAACAGGTAGCTATCCATCCTGTAACCTTGAGCAGAACAAGACTTCTTTTTGCTCGCATGTGTGTGTTGGCAGACCTGAGTAAAGAACTCCCTAAATCTATTATATTGTCATCTATGTATGGCCTTCATACTTAGGACTTTGAATATGAAAATATGTCTATTAAGTGTAGTTTTTTCAAGAAGGTAGGGCACCAGGGTATCCACTGCCTTTCCAAGAACCAACCCCCACCCAAAAATATTGTTCCACAAACCTAGAATAATATCCCTCCCCCATAGGTCTCCATTCCTACCCAACATGGGCCTTAAGGATGTGGGGCTCGAAATTCGAATATCAGAGACCCTATTAGGCATAATGTAAGAAAGAGGTAACATTATAATCCTCCTCTCAAAAATACCTATACCTTGAAATACTCTCACAATGGAGTTGGTCACTCTGGTGGGAACCCTCAAGTATAACTTGCTCCAAAGGTGATGCAGTAGGCCCCATAACCAAATCACAAAGGAAAAAACCACATAGATCAATGTCTTGGAGCAAGTAAGTTCGATTGGGTAATACGGGAGACCTATGGAGGCTCGACAAAAGTGGTCCCCTGTACTATAGAGAAATTTATGGGAAGAAATTCCAAGGAGATCAAAATCCCAGTGGAGAATAGTTTTGATGCATTAAATCATATGAAGGGAGATTAGATGGATAGCAAAGAAGTGTAATATAAGGTAGAGGAGACCCAAGAGAAGGATTTAGAGGATAAAAATTAGAGGAAGGAGTAGGAAACTGATAAGATAGGAAATAATACTCAGGAGGTAGAGGTGAACCACCAAGATTAGTGTACCCCCAATGTAGGGGAAAAAGAACCTACTAATCAAGAAGATAAGAGCATGGAATCATCTCCACTGTTAGAAAGACTAGTTAACCTAGATATACAGGTTGTTACCCCAAATGCCAAGACTGACCCATCCAATATGGTTACCAAAAGCCAAGTGAGACCCAAGGAACCCTCGCCTAAAGTGGATGTATTGGGATACGGTTCGATAGGAAGAGGCAAACCTAGCAATAATGCCTTAAGGCAGAAAGAAGTAGAGTGAGGAGTGGCTGATGGCACTCAAGTAGTATTACACTTTGGGTTGAAGGCTCAGGGATCCAAAGCCCATAAATGAATATTTTATCATGGAATATATGCGGGAGTAATCCTAAAAAAATGAGAGCTCTATATGCTCTTAGGCAAGAACACAAATCGGATATGATATTACTACAAGAAACTAAAATGGAGAAGAGTAGAGTGATCCCTTTTAAGAATAGGACTTGGTAAGAATCTAAAGTAGTAGCCTAGGAGGCCACTAGAACAACAAGAGGGTTGTTGGTTATGTGAAATAAGAATGTGATTGATAGTAGAGTGATTCTGATGTCTAGTTGGTTTATTTATCTCCTATATTTGGATAAAACCACGTAGGAAGAGTGGATCTTAATGAATGTATATGCTCCAGTTAGACAGGGACTGAGAAGGGTTCTCTGGGGTCAACTAGTGGAAATAAGGGAGACAGTCCCCAACTACCCTTGGATTGTGGTGTGGGAGTTCAATTGCTACCTTAATCTTGTAAATAAATTTAGGGTCTCTCAAAGAATAACTACTGATATCTATGAGTTTAGAGATTTTGTTGATCAACATGAGCTGATGGATGTGGACCTAGGTAGATTATCCTATACATGGTCTAACAAAAGACTAAAGGAAAACCAATTTCAGATTAGATTATATAGGTTTCTTCTTTCTTAGGAATACCTGGAGAGGTTTAGGGACTCTTCATTAACGACACTACCAAGAATAAGGTCTGACCACAACCCAATTCTATGGAAAACTCGGGAGGAATCTAAGAAAAAATACATTAGACCCTTTCGATTTGAACTTATGTGGCTCCAAAACCAAGATCTCAAGGATTTGGTTACCCAATGGTGGGACAAAAAGTATAATGGTTCAAAACTGGCCCAAGTGGTGTGTAAAATGAGGAATGTGAAGGCTAACATTAGAGAGTAGAAAAAAAATTCCTTTGGCAATATTTTTGCAAAAAAGGTAGAACTAAAATACAAAATCAATGAACTGCAAGAGAAGCTGATGTCAAATTAGCTTACAGAAGATCTGAGAAACTAGGAGAGGGAGCTGTTAGATGGATACCACACAATGCTAGTATTTGAAGAAACCTTTTAGAGGAAAAAATCCAAACTACATTGGTTGAAGGAGGGTGACATAAATACAAAGTTATTCCATATATCTACTCTTCACCATAGGAGTACTAACAAAATTAAGGAGATCAATATGGTCGATGGGTCTAACACCAAAGATATGGAAGACATAAGGAGGGAAGTGACCGAGTTCTTTAAATCATTTCTAGAAGATGTAAATCCTACTATTGAAGAAGAGGACTCTTTGTTGGTGGCCATTCCACCCCTTGTCACTGAGAATCTTAATGGATTCTTACTCAGCCCTTTTACAAAGGAGGAAATCAGGAAGACAATTTTTGACATGGATGGTAATAGCTCCCCAGGACCGGATGGCTTACCTATTGCTTTCTTTTAGAAGTTTTGGGATATCCTTGGTGATGATGTAGTGGAAGCTATATTTGAGGCTCAAAAGGACATGGAAATCCCAGAAGGATTTAATGCTACATTTTTAGTCCTCATACCTAAACTAGTGGGAGCAATGGAATTTTCTAGTTTTCAACCTATAAGTTTATGTAACACACTGATGAAGATTCTCATGAAAATAATCACCAATAGGTTTAAGGTTATCCTACCATTCATAATTTATATAAACCAAGGAGGTTTTGTGAAAGGACGACAAATACTGGATGGTATCATCACAATTCATGAAGTTATTCATTCAATGGTGGCTAGTAAGGAAGAAGGTATGTTACTAAAGCTAGACATGAATAAATCCTACAACCAGGTCTCATGACGTTTCCTCACCAAGATTTTGTTTAAGTTTAGTTTCTATCCCTAGTGGATTAAGTTGATTTTTAGTTGTATCTCTACCACAAGATTTTCTATCATGGTGAATGGGTCACCCTCCGGTTACTTTAAGAGTTAAAGGGGGTAGCAACAAGGAGATCCTTTATATCCATACTTGTTTATTATTTTAGTGAAAGCATTGGGTAGAAACATTTTAGAAGTTGTGGTAGCAGGTCGATTGGGAGGTTTCAAACCAACCTTAGTAGTAGAGCCAATGTCTCACCAACAGTTCGTGGATGATACAATCATTGTGTCCAAAGCCTCAGTACCTCAGGCTAGGAAGCTGAAGAGAATTCTAACCAAGTATGAGATGGAAGCAAGATAGTACATAAACTATAATAAGAGTAGCATCTATTTATTTAACATGCTTGGTGGGAGGGAGGAAAGAATAGCTAACCTCTTTGGATGTGGAAAGGAGCTTTTATCGATGACTTATATAGGCATGCCTATGTTCAAAGGAAGAATGAAGGCTACATTGTGGAACTCAGTCATTGACAAGATCTCCAAAAAGTTAGAAGGGTGGAAGGGTAGCCTTCTCAGCTCCACAGGGAAAGCCTTACTAGTTCAAACTACTTTACAGAGCATTCCAATCTATTGCATGTCTCTATTTAGAATGCCTACAAAGGTCTGAGATACACTGGAGTAAATTTAGTGCAACTTATTATGGTCAGGTTCGGAGGAGAGAAAGAGAATTCCATTGGTAGCATGGAATCAGGTGTGTGCAAGAAAAGATCAAGGGGGCCTGGGACTGAAGAGAATGAAAGAAATTAACCAAGATATGATTGGCAAACAAGTTTGGATATTTGTCAATAATGATAAATTAGGATGGGTAAAACTTCTTAAGGCAAAATATATCAGAAATAATCAGGACTTATTGAAAGCTAATAATATCCATAGAGGATCCTATTTCTATAATTGTTTGCTTGAATGTCGTGAGGTATTAAGGAAAGGCATCATATGGAGAATTGGTAATGGAAGACAAGTGGACTTTTGGCAAGATTCATGGTTGGAAGAAGCTTTTCTGCAAGATAACTTAGACCTTTGGGTCCTCCAACACAAACTTTCAGAGGAAATGGGAGGAAAAGTAGGGGATTTTCTTGCTATAGCACAGGAAACTTCCTCTTGGAAGAAAATCACAGTTAAAAATCCTTCAAAGCAAGAGAAGGTGGCCCTAACCAAACTCAATGATGCTTTAAGGGTGTTCCCGATCATTCCAAGGGGAGGAAGAGACAAGATGATTTGGGGAAAAACTATAAGTGGGATCTATTCAGTAAAAACTGCCTATAAACTAATCCACTTAGGATTTAATGGCTAGACTCCAACTTCTATTATTTGGTTAAATAATTTAACCCCAAAAATAGCTTTCTTCTTTTGGCTGGTAGTTCAAAATAAGATTATGACAACAGATAATCTACAGAGGAGAGGTTTCCAATTCATCAATCGATGTATCCTGTGTGAGAAAGTGACAAAATATATAAGTCATATCTTTCTAACTTGTGAATTTTCTTGTGCAATATTCCAAATTATTTTGTCTAAATTTCATATAGATTGGGTCCGCCCAAATAGAATGTATGACTTCTGCATACAGTGGGCTTCCCCATTTCGGGTGAAACTTTTGACTTGGCTCTGGAAGCTCAGCTTACCCCATTTTTTATGGGAGATATGGAATGAGAGAAATAAGAGAGTATTTAAAGGATGGAAGAAAGATACCAGGTTATATGGTAATAAAATAATCAAAGCTCTGAAAGAAAATTGGGAAACCTTTTACTTCAAAAATGAGACCTTGTCTCCTAAGGAAAGGAGGATTTTGTGGAACTGGGGAGAGGAACATCCAGACCCAGGCATTACAACCAACCCATGGGATGGTTTCAAGTGGATACCCCCCACACAAATATGGGTTAAGTTCAATTTTTATGGGGCAGCCAAAGGAAATTTGGGGGCTACAGGAGCAGGAGGAGTTCTAAAAAATGAGGAAGAAAAAGTGGTCCTTGCCTTTGCGAAGCCTTTGGGAACTCAAAAAAATCATTTTGTAGAAGCCCATACCTGCATGCGGGCAATGAGAATTTCCATACTAGAGGGTTATAAGGAAGTAATATTTGAAGGGGATTCACTGAATATAATCAAGGCAATTAAGGAGGATAAAGACCCCATATGGACCATCTTGAAGATTATCCTAGAAGCAAAGATTCATAAATACCATTTGGTTAGTGCCCAAATCCAACACACCTTTAGATAAGGGAACCAAGAGGTGGATATAATAGAAAATATTATAGTTTTTGTTGGGGAGATGCAAATTTGGAAGGATAACTTCCATCAAGAATTACTTGTGTTGACTTCTAAAGAAGATCTAAGATCAAAACTGTTAGAGCAAAAGGAGATCAGAGTGGTTGATGATGAGTAATATGACAGATGGAATTAGGTAGAGGAACAAAAGGCAACCCATTTTTTGGGGCCTGGAAAGTGACAAGTGTATGGTACAAAAACCTAGTGTTATGTTTAGTAAGCGTTAGGTGTTTTCTAGTTTTTGTTTTATCCTAAATAGTCTAGCAAAAAGTATAGGCTGCGGATTTTAAGTATGGCTTAATGTGGGTCTTGAGAAGATCCATTTTGTATTTTGATTATATGGGCTTGGAGCTAGAACCAACCCATTTTGACTATGTAAAATGCTTGTGGATCTTATAACCACCTTTATTTAATACCAAAAAAAAATATCACAAATATATTAGGAACAATTTGAAGATTTCATTTAATACTTCAATATACATTAGATATATGATTCAAAATGTTTGGAACCTATTCTTTTTTGAATTCATTGCTTAAATAGAAAAAATGGATGGTTTCCAAAGATAACCAACCATAACTACCTTATAACTTATTTATGCTAACTAATTAGTTACTAGATTTAACTAATTATAATTTTCTTCTAATAAAATTTTACTTTGAAGAAACCCAAAGTCTACAAGACAAATACAAATTTTCATCAAATTTTTTCCCTCTAGGGTAGAACTGTAGGCCACAAGCTTAAGAAGTGGCTCTATATTTTCTTATTTCTTTGTTTTATTTTCTAATAGTTTGTCCAAATTTACAATTTCTCATTGAGGTACTTGAGGTTAGGCTTGTCTATGCTAAGAAATAAAGCAACACTCTCATAATTCTCCTCTTTATTGCATTGTAATATTTGACCATGAGATTGGTCAATTTTGTATTTGAATCTTAGCTAGAAAAAGCTTCAAAAATTCGATGGGTCTTTTAATTGTAGCTATTGAACTTTAAGAAGAAATTATTCCAATTATTTTCCATCTTCTCAAGCACAAAATCTATTTATTTTATTTTATGAGTTTTTCTTCCTTCATATCAACCATAATTCCCATAGTTCTTAGAGGCTTGTCCATTTTTGAAATCTGATTCTTGGGTCTATCATTTAGCTTGGTATAATCATCTATTGCTTGTGCCAAACCTCCATTTCTTGCCTTAGTTTGATCTCTTTATAAGACTAGATTTTCATATTCTCCCATATGATTTAAATAATTTTTTTCCCATTATTTTGCTTGAGCTTTCTACACCATCATCAATGATTATAGATAAAGCTTATATATTTTTATCTACTTGTGAGTGGTATCATCTTTTTATTACAACTTCATCATGAGCTTATAATGTATCAAGTAGGTAGGCCATTCTTATTCCACCATTGAATTTAATTATTCATACAAATTCTCTATAAAAATTATAATAATAACCTTAGTTGATGAAACACTACTCATTTTTACAAAATCAGCATGATCTTTGACAACATACTCAATAACAACTTGTTCTTAAATTTTAGGACATTCCTTTTATTTCTAAATTACCTTCAAACTCTTCTTGGTTGGTCTTAAGAGTTTTTCACTCATCTACTTCTTTGGTATTTCTTCTTTATATGCCCCATCATATCTTTTTCCCCTTTTCCATATGCTAGATTTAACAATAATCTTCTTCAACTATCTCCTTTCATCCTCAAGCTTTGCATTATTATTCACTCAATTATTCATATCATATTTAATTAATTAATAAATAAATTTGAGGAGTCCCACATTTCCTTGCATGTAGAGTAGGTAGGTCATAGGTCATGACATCATAATCGTTCTTAGTTAACTTTTCGCTTGATGAGGTATCTAGCTTCATCATTGCTCATTCATAGTTAAGCTTTTATTTCCTTTGTTTTATCCCATGTACTTGTGAAAAGAGCACTAATAACTAAATTTGCAAGTGGTGGAAATTCTTGCCCTCTTATATATGGGACAATGGTAGACTAAATTTGTTAGTCCTTAGGTAGGATAATATTGAGTCATGTTGGATAGTGGTTTTGGTTCCCTTTCTTCACCCAATCAATTCCTTTATACTACCTTCATTGGCCACTTTTGCTTTCTTTCTTAAAACCCCCAAAATAAGAATAGAGTCATGATTAAGGGATATTTTAACATGATTTTGACAAAGCATAGGTACTAAGAATTGGTAGTGCCAAGATAATCACTGTAAGTGATTATTGCAATCATCAAATGCATTTTAGGTTTTTTGATGTATGATTACAATTCTAGCATGTTTTTACACATAGGGTTTGAATGATGTATTGTTTAGATCAATGAATATATTTTTATGCCTCTAAAAATGGTGAAAATATGTCATTGTCTCCAAAGGGAAAGTTATTCATTTATTCCACTATAAATATCCCTTTTACCTTCTCATTTTCTCGCCAATACCATATCATTATCACACATTCACTTAATTATTACTGCTAGCATTGCTCTCAAGATCTCTGCCCTTGTTGCTTCTACAACACACACCCTTCTTGATTTTTTTCTCTCTCTTGACCTTATAGGTATATCTAAAACCATCAACTACTAGTTTTCTTCCTTCCACAGAGGAGGAAAAATACTCTACTAGGCTTTATAGCCAAATCTCAATGATTGTAGCTCGAGGATCAATTTCTAAGACAAGTCAAACCCCTACATATAGTCTAGGTATGGTCTCTCCTTTCTTACTATGGTGGCATAGTAAGAAATATTGAATGGAAATGAGTATTTTATCATGATTATTTTATGAATGGCATGGTCCTTGATGCCCTAGGTGTTAAGTAATTTTCTTTTCAACATTAAGATTAGCCCCAACTTTTTCTTCTTGTGGATGATCTTATTGTAGAATATCCTTGAAATTTTTATTTCAATTTATGCTTGAATTATGATAGTTTTCTACTATGATTTTTAAATTACTACTATACTATATTCATTTAAAAGTTTTAGTTTATATTGTATTATTTCAAGTAATTTCATGAGATCCCCTTTTTTCCAAAAATATTTTGGTGAACCCCATGTGAAATACACCATATCAGGTTTTTATTTTTCATTTTTATGCCCCTAGGGTTTAGTAGGTTTGTTGTTGTAGATTTTGTTTTTGTGACTACTATTAGATGAAATTTGAATAATTTTTTTGTAATTTTTCTCTTTCTCTTTAGGATTACTTGAAAATATAAATTTGTTTTCTATAAGGGCTTTTTGTAGTTAGCTTGCTTAAGGATATAAATTTTGGTCGAACTCCAATTGCCCTTGAGAAGGTTTTCTGCTTGCCCTTATGGCTTCTCCTATTTATTCCAAGGGATTTGGGATGACTACTAGGTCTAATAAGAAGAAAATTATAGAATCCTTAAACATAGAAGATGATCTCACCAAATCCATTCTTGATGAAAATTATATTGATAATCCTTGAGCTTAACCATGATTATGAACTCCAAATTAGAGATTGGATGAATAAATACTCTCATTCAAAGGAAGAAAAATATCCAAAATTGAATTTTATGAACCTTATAGGACTTTCATAGGGTCTCAAAAATATTTAGGAGTGTCTCTATCAGGAAACGATAATGAATGATGCACTAGATCAATGTCACCTCTTATTGAGGCAATCACAACAATATTAAGATTACCACTTAATATGATGATTGTGACAAAATAGTTGTGCACATGAGAGATGAATTTGAAACATAATTCTCCAATATATTATACCCATTTTGATCCTTATGATGAAAAATTAGCTATTTCTATGATGACCCTTAGGGAATCTTTGGCTTATAAACTAGTAGTCATAGCCATAATGCAAAAAATCAAATGGAGGATTCTAGGAGAGAAAAAAAAACAATTGTAGGATATGATGACCAACATTACTAAAATTTTGAGTGCTTATAGAAAAATTATAGTGCAAGTTGTTATATCTAATTAAATATTGAACCCCAATGCTCCTCCTCCTTTTGCAACTAACCCTGATGAGGCTTCACCTACATCAACTAATCCTAATTTAAGAAATTATAAAAGCCAATCTCTAGCCCCTAATGTGGAAGCTATAAAATAGTCTAGGCATATGCCTAAATTATTTATTATGGGATAAATAAATCCTAACTATTAATTTATAAATTCATGACATATTATAGAGATTGGTTTCACAATTAAAAAGTTTTGTTAAAATTGATGTCTAGGGCTTTGGTAGGAAATGCTCTTGATTGATTTGCACCCTTACCTAAAAACTTTATTGAAACCTTAGATACTTCTTGAAAAAGTAGAAAAAATAATTTGAATGTGACATGACTATAATGGAGGCCATGGATATTTTTGTGAATACTAAATAAGGCCCTAATAATTTTGTTACAATTTTTCACAAAATATGGGCTGACTTAATTGTGATGCTAACATTCAGAGGTTAGATATATATAATACCATTTTTCATAAGCATGAACAACAACATCCTAATCAAATAAAAAGAGTGAATCAAATTTAAGGATACAATTATAATTAGGGGAACTAAGGAGGGGATCATAATAGTCAAAACCAAAATGGTAATTTTCTCCAAAACCAAAATATTGGAGCTAGTATTTCTTAGAATGACTCTAAAGTTAACCAATTATTTTCCCAACTTGGTCCAAATGGAGAATACATTTGTGGTCATCCAAATGTGGCTCATTAGTTGAACATTTTAGAGGTGCAAATATAAGAAATTGCATCCCTAGAACAAAAAATTTTTGCTATTACTAGGAGTGCACCTAAATATAAAAAGAAGCAACCTCCTAAAGAGGAAAAAGAAAAAAAGGATAAAGAAAAGACCTATCCAGGAAATGATTAATATTGCCATAATTGATAAAATTATCGATAAATTATTAGAAATATAAAAACATAAACAAACATAGAAAACATTCTTAAGAAAAACTCAACCCAATCCATGAAACCTATCGCTTTTGAAAATACTATCAAGCAATTATCCTAATACCCATGATAGAAAATAATCATGATGTTATCCATAAAAGGAATCACTCAAAGAAGTAGTGAGTAAAAATAAATCATGGGATATTGTTTAAAAGTTGTGTACAACCTCTTGTAAGGTCCCTATTGACTCCCAAAAGGATTTTCCCCTTTTTGAGAGCCTAACTTGCATTCCCAAGTGGGGTGCACAAGGTGGTGTACCCCAATCTAGCTTTGTGCACTCCGAAGGAGTGGAGCACACCAAAAATTCCCCTAGGTACACAAGCTATTTACCCCACACCAATCTTGTGCACTCCAAATTATGGAACGAACAAGGAACCCACCATGCGCACCTTCTTGTGCACTTGCCTCAAGCCTATGTGCCCTATTGGGGATGGGATGCACCATGTCACTTAGGGGCGAATGAGTCATGAACCCTATCCAAAGTTAGTGTGCTCCATAGGGAGGTGGAGCACACAATAGTCTCGTAGGGTGCACAACTTATGCACCCCATCAATAAGCCATGCACTCCAAAGGAATGGAGCTCACATGAAGCCAAGAAGGGTGCACCATCTTGTGTACCTTGAACAAACCCATGTGCTCCATCCCAATGGAGTGCAAAAAAGACCCATGGATGCACATATTTGTGTGCCCATCCTCACCTAGTGCATTACACTCCAATAGAGTGCACTAACTTACCTAAAGGGGCACACACCTTCGTGCATGCTCCAAAACCCAATGGATGATCCACTCCAATAGAGTGTATGCAAAGCCTTCGAGTGCACAAGCTATGTTCTCCTCTCTTGGCCAGTGTTCTCTACCCCTAAGGTGGAGCGCACAACCTCTACTAAGGAGCGTAGGGATATGCGCCTCATCTCGAGTCTATGTGACCATCCCATTGGGGTGTGCAAGTTTCCAAGTCATGCGTACAAGCTATGTGCCCACCTCCAGGTTGTGCATTCCACTATGGTAGAGCACACAAAACTAGTTAAAGACACATAACCTATGCACCCCATCAAGTCTAGTGTGCCCCACTCCCTTGGGATACACAAAGGTGAAGTGGGTGCACAAATCTATGTGATCACCTCAAGAGTCATGCGCTTCATGCCCCAATGGAGCGTGCATGAGCATTAAAGCTAGTGCACCCTGCACGCACACCTACATACATCTTGCTTTTTTCAAATTTGATCTACCACGTGTTCAACCTGTTGTCCCTAGATATAATCCCCCCCGCTAGTACCTTGGGCCGATAAAGTGGTGGTTGACATGGTGCGTTTGACCAACCAAAGAGCTTCATCACATAAGAAAATACACATGTGCTCATATACCAGAATTAAAGCACATGCTTTATAAGAAGGTGGCAGACCTATTTTGGGCCATTTGCGCATGCAAAATTGCCCATCGACAAGGTCGAGCATAGATCAAAGAGTGAAGGAAAAATTGTAGCCTCACCACTCAAATTTGATGGCATCCACTAGTTATGCTACTCCTAAAACATCCATTGCTAGATAGAGAATTGGTAGGATTACTGGGGCATGACCCATGGTGAAGAAAATTGGGAGAGCATAGAACCCTAAGGTATTCATGATTTTATCTGATGCAGGTAGAGATATCATTGAGGAGCAACAAAAAGAGGTAGAAGGGGTCACAATATATGCATTCAACCCCATAGAAGAGGATAAGCAATGCCACTTGACGTTGCTGGTATTCATGAATTTATCTGATGCAGGTAGAGATATCATTGAGGAGCAACAAAAAGAGGTAGAAGGGGTCACAATATATGCATTTGACCCCATAGAAGAGGATAAGCAGTGCCATTTGATGCTACTAAGAAGCCTCTACACATAGGCATATAGAGACAACACCTCACCTACCCCAGTATGCAATAAGTGGAACATGAACCTATGCTGGTTGACATGCCCGAAGGTATATCACTCTTTAGATTTGTTATCGTGGCTTGCAGTCACTTACGACCGCAGGGGGTAAATAATTAGATATTTTAATGGTTGGGTGGTGGCTTGGGTGTCGACAGAAAGAATTATGCTGGTCTTCAGCCTGGCCACTGCATCTAGGGTGGTGGAATTCAAGACATTGGCCCTCCAGGCTAATTATATGTTAAATACCACATTTCCCCAGTCTCTTCTAAAAAAGGGGAGGAACAAGTCGTATGATTTCCTAATTAGGAAGTTATTGCTTTGGCCCTTGGTGTAGGATTATTCCTACATGATCAATCTAGAATTAGGGGTCAAATACTTAGAACCAATTACAAAGGAGGTGATGTTTTTGATCCTCTAGTGCAACTAGATCGATAAGACTCCCCTCTACCGGTGGGAGGATGTAATAAAAAACAACTTGGATAATGAGTTGCAACAGTTGCAGGAGGTCATATTGGCCGAGAAAGAGGTGATGCCCCATTTTTCCTACTATTATTTCTTTATTCATTTGTTTATAGCACACTTGGGTAAATCCTTGGTGGCCCAGTTGGGAGGAGTAACTGCACCAACTATACAAGACCAATTATTATGCATCCAAAAGGGATGCTCCAGTTATAAAACCTTATTTGAGAAGGTCCTCCCTATAGTACACTTCAGATTATGTGGGAATTTACCAGATATAATTGAGTTGGGATTTAGAAATTTTTTGCACCAAAAAAAATCTATAGACTTCTTCTACATGGAGGAGTTTTCCTATATCAGAATATATGGGTCGAAGCTGCCCCTGAAAGCACTACCATTACACTGCCTAACTTCCATCGCTATCCTGGAGATCACTCAACAAATGGTTGAAGAAGTTAAAATTAGATACTTAAGGAAGAAGGGGCCAGTGAAATGGCTACTCATTCCCTGCATAATAGGCCATTACACTTATCTTGGCCACTTTGCTATACTACGGGCTATATAGAACATGGATACCTATTTTTTTCCAAAAGTCACTTGGAGAGCCTATGACCCAGATGGCAATCACAACTAGAATGTCATTGGAAAGCTTTCCATTCTACAAGTTATGCAAAACAAGGATGATTTTGAAGATGAAATGCAGAAGGCCTTTAGAAAAAATAGACTTTGAACTTGGTGTGGAAGATGGATAAACTACCTTACAACAAATTGGAAGTTGTTGGTGATTATAGTGCCCAGATAAGATTTCGCCATGGGCTGCTAGTTGAAAAAATGGTCCCACTAGTATTGGTGGTCCCTCCAGAGGAGTTTGAGAACCCCACCTTTAGGACACTGACCTTTTTGAGGTCATGATGCAAATTGTTGATGAGGCCCAACAAGATCAGACCAAACTTCCCTCTTCTTCCAGTTCCCCGACTACCACCACAAAAGGGAAGGAGTTGGCTATTGAACCATCCTAAAGGAGTTCCACCTCATCAGCATTGACTTTGATATGCCCAGAAGAGCAGGGCCAGTTGGCATAAAACCAACCTTATCTATATTCTTCCACCTTAGTAGTTAATCAAAAGAAACATCAAGTTCCCCCAAGGTGATGAAAAATATAACTAAAGTTGGGGGGTTGGCAAACATATTGAGAGAATACAAGGTGTAGGAGGATAGTACCATGAAGTCACCTACACAAAAAAAGACCCAAATTGAGCCTTCAGGTCATGGCATGGAAAGCATCACAATGGCAAGGGTTAGTGATACCTACCTGTTCACAGCTAATGAGGAAGACCAAATTTAGGATATGGAAGAACAAAGGTCTCCAAGTAAAGGGATAATCAAACACAGGCAAACCACTGCATAGGAGACATCTGACATGTCTACCATTATTTTTGAGATCCCATTACCACCCAACATGAAAGAAGCCACCATCAACACTAGTAAGGGTATCATAAGAGCAACAACTACACCTGTTGAAATGATGAAGTCACAACTGGCCTCCCAAGCATAGTGGTAGAGGTAGTAGAAAAGGAACTAGAAGAATGGATAGCAAAGGCTACCAAAGTGGGGTAATTACAGCTCAGGGTCGAGCAACTTCAAGGAAAAGTTGAAAAATTAAATATGCCTACTCCACAAGCCAGCATTTAGCTCGGGTCAGTCGATGAGCTAAAGCAATAAATGAAAGATAAGATTTAGGAGAAGATAGAAGGGCTATAATCCATCTCTATTGATTTTTATGCCACTAGACATACTATTGGCTTCTTGAAGGATCGACTGTAGTAGGATGACTAGTGGGTGAATGCCATACTCTCTATCTATCAAGAGTTCAAAGAAAACTATGTGCCCATTGTTGGGATGTCAGCCACCTTGTTAGATGGGTCCCATTGTTTCTTTGTCAAAGAGTTCACCAAGGTTTTCATATTCTTGCAGAATAGACCAAGTTGGCTCAAAAGGGATCAGGAAATAGTAGGTACTAAGTAGGAAGTTGACGACAAGCTTGGAGACTATGGTTTCAAGTTGAATGAGTTCATCCAGGCTCCTAATATCAAGGAATTTTTATTTCAAAGGATCCAAGAATTTGACCTGGATTCTGATGGTAAATTATCAAAGTGGTTCACATCCTTGGTGGAGATGGTGGATCACCTTTGTGTCTTCATTGATAATATTGTATAGTGGGCAAGAGATAGGGTTAAAAAATCCACTCAAGACTTGAATTTGCTAATATTCTCATTAACTTTTCATGATGAGGCATGGGAGTGTATTAATCAGGCCATCCAGAACTTGGAAGGGAGAGTGGGGCCCAGTTATCTTGAAATGCATGCACCTGGAGACGCATAGCCACTAGCCCAAGGTAGTATAGGGAATGATGCATAGCCTTAGCTACCACCTACATAAATGGAGGGACATGGGCTACATGCCCAATTTTGAATGCATCTAAATTTTGGTACAGTAGAATTCTTCCAGATGGAGCAAGCAGTTATAGCAGTCAGGCGAGCCTATGCTATAACAATATGAATGTTACCGCTGAAATTTTTTATTGAACCTTTGAGAGAGAAAAGCCAAGTATAAGCCTTGTATAGAGTTTAGTCGTATTTCCCTTGTGTTTTCTATCTTTGTACCTTATCGCCCTTTCTCTTATCATTCACCAAGTATTGTTTGAGGAGTGTTGTTCGTTGTGATTATTTCCTGTGGAATGTGCCAGAGTTGAGAGCTCTTACATCACTACAATCAGGATGGAGAGAAGTTTCCCCTTGTTCTGAATATTCAAATCGAGGGCCTATTGTAATGAAATGGCATGAGAGGATCAAACACTCTGCTGATCTTTTTTATGTAACATCTTTTATATTAATGAAAATCTCAACTCTTCCCTTGGATTCTTATAATCATTTTATTCACATTACATCATTTGAATGGATTAAGACAAACTAGTTCTTCCCTTTCTTTTTCTGCTATGGTCATATGATATAAACCTGCTACGACTCTCCAATGGATAAGGCACTGGTCTGGTAAAGCTTTAATATTAATAGGTTTGGTCACTAAAAATTATCAAAGAAAATATAAAAATATTTTATCTGGCATAGTGGGTGTTTAATAAAAGTATTAAGAGAAGAACCCACCGTTGGGGTTTCCTTACCCAACCTAGTCTATCTAGAGCCCTCAAGTTATCTATTCCTGGGTTGAAGAGGTGGATCAGCTAGAATCCACAATGTTGGTTGTGATCTTCAGAGTTTTCCATGATGTGACAAATATGCTAAGGGTAAGTGGAAAAACTCCACAACAGTCCCATACTTAGAATTACTTAAGATATTTTCCTATCAATAAAAATTCTTAAGAGACTTATTGGATGAGATGGATATGACTAGACCAAGGATTTCCAACATTATACCTACCATTATAGGGTCTTATAAAGTGCAATATTATCAATCCCATAGAGAATAGCATTGTATTTATGTACATAGTAGCCTTTATTAAATAATAATTTTCTCCTTGAAAATATGATTGTTGATTATTTAGCAAGGTTTGATGATCCATCATTGATGACAATAGTTTTTTATAATAATATGGTGGTCCATAGGGATTTTGTTGATGAAGGGAGTGGTACATGTGTTGTCATTGTAATTGATATATAAACTAAATATCAATAATAAAATAACCTTTATACTAGAAGTCATTGCTATGCTTATAATGGTAAGCCACAAGATCCTATGGGTTGCATTTGATTGCCAATTTTAGTTGGACCTAAATATGTAAGAGTGAAGTTTATGGTGTTTTATTTTTAGAACTATAAATGCTATTAGGTAGACCTTGGATTAGTAATATGAGAGCCATAACTTCATTTACTTGTAAAGTGGTTAAATATACCTATGATGATAAAGTTTTTACCACATAAGGAGACTTAGACCCTTGGGGATATCATCCTATAAGCCATGGAAGTTTCTTTATTCCTTCTATGGATGAGGCATAAAATATTTTATTTATGAACATGAGCCTTAGTGGACTTCTATAAGAAAGTTATACAAGGGACATCTTGAATTTCATCTCAAATATCCTCAAGATAGGTATGTATTCGAAGATGATCAACATGACATGGATGTTATTATTCCCCTTGCTTAAGATTTAGTTGAAAAATTGCCACCATTATTGAAACCTAAATAGATAGAATATACTATGATTTTCTATCAAATGTGGGCCAAATTACATAAATCTCATGAGGATGTTGCCAAACTCAAACATGTAATATTTTATATGGATAATGATAGTATGGGGAGGAAACTAATAGCGATGTAGATAGTGATTTTAATCAGGCCTTTGACATTGAAACTAAGAATGCTACTTCTACTACTATTTTTGGGATGGGTGTTGGGCATTATCAAGTAAGCTTAACCAAAGTTCATGTTTTAGATGATGATAGTCATCTTGATATAATTTTTAATATAAGCGATAGCAATAATTTGTTTGCCTATTACATGCTTAGGAATGTTGAATGTAATCGATATAAAGCAAGGCTACATAGGCATAGAACAACTAATGTATCTATTATCTCTACATAAAAAATTTTGAATAAATTAAGTGAAATAGGAATTATTTCTTTTCCTAGGAATTTAATGAAAGCCAAAATCTATCAATTTCAAAATTTCTTTGAAGATAGACCAATTAGTTGTTCTGTCTCTAAAAATGATAAATCCTACATTATTTTAAACTATCCTAAATTAGAACCCAATGTTGAATTGCCCTTTCTTTATATTTCTTTACCATAACTAGGATTTCCTCTTAAAGTGCTAATCATAGTATACACATATTTTAAAACTATTTCTAGGCTTGTTCTTATTGTTTACATAGTTCCTAAAGATTGTTTGACTTGTAAGACTCCCATTATTCCCATATTGTCTGATATTTTTAATGAAATTTCTCTACAAGTATGATCATCTCTTAATGTGGTGATTCCTATTACACATAAATTTTAGAAAATAGTGAATGCATATGTATTCACTGCTACCCTAATATCATGTGTCTATATCTAGAAATATTTTCTTGCCTACATAGGATACCTTACAAGTGGATTGATAGTTTGGTTAATCCTACACCCTCTTGTCTAGAAAGGCATTTGATCAAAACTAAGATTCCTATTGAGTTTAAAACCAAGGTTATCACCAATGCTTTAATGAATATTTACAAGAAATTAAAACCATACCTTGGTCCTCACATCCTTATGTTTATTAATTCTCAATCACATGCTCACATCCTTTATAGGCTTAGAGGCAAAGGAATATCTTATTTCTTCCATCATTGACCAACGATAGAATTATCCTAGAGTTATTATATACTGAAGAGAAAATAATTACCTATCAATATTATAAGAGAGGACTTCTTCAAGAACCCAATCATAAATGGGGGAGGTACAAGTGGTTTCATTATGTTTTCTAAGTTGAAATTAATTCCTACTCTAGACCATTTTGAATAAGGCATTGTCATGCATGTAGAGCCCACTATAGAAATTAACATGGGTACCCTTAAGAAACCATGCATAGTAAAAAATTGGTCTATCATGTCTAATGAAGAGTAGACCATATTTACTACCATGCTTAAGGAATATATAAATGTCTTTGCTTGGAAATATTCTGATATACCTAGAATGGATGAGGTATGAAGATTTCACTCCCATCTGACAAAAGCAAAGAGGGTCTCTCCCCTTATTCAATACCTATGCAAAATTGAAATTCAAAAGCTTTTTAGATGCAAATTTTATTTGACCTATTAACTATTTGGGTTGGGTATCTAACATTGTGTCTATAAAAAAAATAAAAAATTATGTTACCTAGATTTGTTGTGATTTTAAAAACATCAACCTAGCTTCTCCTAAGGTTTTCCTTTGACCTCTATTGATGCTATCATCAATTCTACTATAGGATATGAAATATTATCTTATGGATGGCTATTTAGGATATAACCAAATCTGGATTTCTCTTAAGTATCAAACTACAACAACTCTTACTACACCTTGAGACACATTCTATTATATTTTCATTTTTTTGGAAAGAAAAATGTTGTACTACTTATCAACGGTCCATGACAATTGTATTTCATGAATTTATGGCAAATATAGTACAAGATTATGTGCATGATCTCTTGGGAAATTCTAGGAAGTGGGTTGACCACCCAATTGATCTTTGTATAAATTTTTAGTGATTATGCCACTATAAGGTTAGAATTGACTTCAAGAAATGTGTGTTTGGTGTTATTAGTGGTAAGCCTATAAATTATGGTGTCTCATAAGGGCATATATGTTGATCAGTATAATATCAAAGCTATTGATGCCATACCTCCTCTTCAAATAGTTAAAGATATCAAATCCTTTATGGGGAATCTCAAAGCCATTAGGTGGTTCATCCTTAATTTAGCTTTCAAAGCTTATCCATTGAATATTTTGATTAAGAAATGTGTTGAGCTCAAATAGGATGAAAGTTATAATAAGGCCTTCCTTCAATTTTAGGAATTTGTCTTATGCCCCCCAACTCTTCACCCACACAACCTAGATAAGCTATTCATATTGTACACCTTGGATACTCAGGTTTTCTTAAGAGCAATCCTTACTCAACAAAATGATAACAATAAAGAGTGTGTCATATATTACATTAGTCACCTTCCAATGAAAACTCAATACTCTCATATGGAGAAAGAAGACCTAACCATATAATTTGCATATGAGAAATTAAGACATTACATGTTATGCCAAACAACTTATGTGGTCCTTAAAACTATCCACCTAATACACCTACTACAAAAACCTTACATCACTATTTACACCCGATATGATAAATGGATCATTGTGATGTAAGAATTTGATCAATATTATCACACAAAAAACTATCCAAGCTTAGGTGATTGTTGATCAGTTGTTGGTAGTTTTTGATCTAGTACAACAACCCTTAAAATATGTGTTGTATGATGAGGATATAATCATATCTTGTGCTTCTTATCATATTTACTTCCTCCATTGCCTCTAGTCTTATTTAGGATCCTATTTTTTATGCTCTTACTAAGTGAAAAAATGCCCTCTTGGAGTCTCATGATGCTACCTAAGAGACATTATGAGACTAAGGCTAAAGTCAAATTTGACACACCTACTTCCCAAGAGTTTGATGAAGACCTTCATTCTGATGCTTGGATCCTTCACTTTGATGGAGCAAGGAACGAGTTTAGGGTAGAAGTTGTTATCTTTATCAAGTCTCCAACTAGCCTATCTATTCCTATGGCCTCCCACTTAAATTTTTATGGCATTACTAACAATATTTCAAAATATGAGGCTTTAATTTTAGGTATCCTAATTGCCTAACGTATGAATGCTAAACACGTCAAAGTATTAGCATACTCAAATTATGGTCTATCAGATCACTAGTGAGTATGTTGTTAAAGCACCCCATTTGATTCTTTACCATCAAGTGGATAAAAATTTAAACAATGATTTTGAGTCCTTTTCCATTATGCATTTACCAAGAGGACAAAACACTGAGGTTGACTCTTTAGTTGCTTCAACTAGCAAATTCATACCACATAAAAACATTACTAAAACTAGTTTTGTGTTAAAGGTCTATGGTAAACATATAATATCTATAATTACTAGCTTAAAAAAGATGTATACAATTGAGGTCAATGTCATTGATATCCAAATCCCTCATGAAAATCCTTGGTATGAAAACATTTTATGATTCCTCGATAATCGAACTCATCCGCCTATAACTACTTCTAAGCAATAGTATCACATTTGTAAGAGAGAATTTTGATATGTAGTTCTTGATGGGGTTTTGTACTATCACAATCATGATGGGATTCTATTATGATATCTTATATAATCCAAGGTCCTCAAATATCTCTTTGATGTCCATAGTGGTGACTATGAAAAACACTTTAGTGGCCATTCCACAATGTGTAAACTATTAAGAATGGCTTACTTCTAGCCAATAATTGAAGTTGATGCTAATAAGTATATCAAATACTATGATAAATATCAGTTTTGAAGAGATGAAATTATTACTCTTGCTTTAGTTATTCATCTAATTGAGTCTTCTTGACCCTTTTCAACTTGTGGTCTTGACCTTGTCAAACCCATTTTTCCTGTGTCCTTGGATGGGCACAAGTTCTTTTTTATAGCCACATAATATTATACTAAATGGGTGGAAGCTATACCACTAGAAAATTAGATAACATTCCATTTACAATTTTTATCTATAATTAGATTGTGTGTCACTTTAGTGTCCTATCTACTCTCATCTCAAATGAAAATAATACTTTCAAAAATAGAGAAATACAAGAATTGATTTCTTAGTTAGGAATTCAACATCATTTTTCCATGCTTTACTATCTATAAGGGAATGGTCAAGTTGAATCTAGCAATAATATTTTGGTAATTTTTTTGAAAAATATAGTTAAATAATAAAAAAACGATTGAATTAAAGTTATGTCCCATATTATGGACGTTCCACACTAGTATTCATACGGTACTAAAGTTTTTCTGTTTCTTAATTTGAATTGATTTCTTTGCATGGTCAAGCTTAATGTAGAAATAATATTTTGGTAAATTTTTTAAAAAATATAGTTAAAGAATCAAAGAAATATTTAAACTTAAAGTTATATCCTTTATTATGATGTACCTCTTGGTCTAAAATCCATCTAAGTGGATGAGTTGCACCCTAAAAAACTCGACCAAAATTGGAAGACCTAGAATAGCTACTAGATCAACCTCTAGAGCATTCCAAATCCTATGGTACTAACTAAACTAACAATTGGGTGAAAGACTAAAAAAGGAATGGAAAAGGGTTAGAAGCTAGAAGTGAAATCTAGTCAATATTTAGCCATAACAAGAGACATAAGATCATGAGAGTCTCATTATCTTAACTAAACTAAACTGCCTAACAAACCAAATATCATTTATTATTATAGAGCATTAATCAAACAAGCACATACATAACTAAGCATTCCAAGAACTAAACAAACAAAAATCCATGGAGATATATAGATAGAAAAATAAATTTAATAAAATACACCATTCATCCAATTTTAACAAAAATTCTTAACGATAAAATTAACATACATGTTTTATAACATTTTTTGACAAAGGCCAAACATCACTTCAGTCTTCATTAAGAGGCGTATAACATTCAATCATAAAAATTATGTAATTATAAAATCTAAAGAGTTAACCCTTGAAATTAGCTACATCCATGTATATATAGGTTTAAATTGAATTTTATTAGCTCTGAATGATTGTTACAAAAATTTATTGTAGGCCTAATAGGCAATTCTGAGATGTGGATATCTCTTTCTAGCTTATTAGGGTGTGACTTCCATGATGTGGTTGAGCTGATGTGGTTAATTCTAATATCTTCCAAGAGCATGGTAGCCATGTGCTTCAAGCTACTTCACTATTTATTTTGCCATATTTTATTTTTACCACTCTGCTTGATAAGTAGTCCAACTACATGAGGATAGGTGTGTGATGGGGGAGAATCTAACCATTAAGATATTATGATAGATCTGATTCTATTTGAAAGGGACAACTCTGGTCTTCATTTGCTACTATTGAGTTTTTATTTCCCCATTATTGACGTCAACTATCTTAGAAATTTGAGTTTTCTTTCTTCTTATTTGGCCAATTCTTTAGGAATGAATGGACTATGTATTATCAGGTTCCAAACTTTAGCATCTCCTATGATGATATCAATTTATTGAAAATCCTATCTAATAAAATGTTAGGATCTATGCTTTAGTAAAAATTTGTATTATCCATCTGGGTGGAATACCAGATGCTAGATTCTTTATTATGCTTATGCTGATGTCCTACCCAAACCTCTGACCAACTAGTTACTATATGTGCCAAACTTTTTCATGCCTTGTGATGATGTTAGCATTAAAAAAGGCTCAAACTTAATTTTTACTTAGCCAGTTTTCTAAGCCTGACATATTGTTTTATCAAACTTTTTCATCTTTGGTAGTGACACCAACACTCTAAAATGTCCAACCTCAAACTTACACTTAGCTAAAATTTTAGTCTGATATTATGGTAGGATACCAAAATCATTTTCCTTAACCAAAACTATGGGACTGATATAATAACTTGTGCATCCTATATTTCTACTTTGCAAAATTCTCCTAAAAATGTTGCTACATATGTGGGTGATTTATTAAACCACATTATTGGCATCTTCTAGGGATTTTTCTTGCTAAAAAAAAGAACCCATTATACCTTATTTATTGGTCATGGATTCAAAAAGGAACAAAAAAGAACAAAAAGATAAAAAATGACTATAGATAGGTTGACATAAGCCAACCATTAGATTCCAATTTTAGCAGCATCAACTATGGAAGTTCTAATAGTATTGCCCAATTATTCTTGTGTCTGAACAGTCTTATTTGATATTTCACCTTACTGCTATCCACTAGCTCTTTAATTAGTTTATGGAGTCCCAACAAGCTAGAATTCTTGACAGGCTATATCCCAAACTTTCTTTGTGGGGAGATCTAACCCCTGAAGCCTACAGATGATAGTTCTCAATCATAGGCTCTTTTTATAGGCATAATTCCTATATTTTTGGGCTAATTCTTGAAGCTATGTATGTGTTGTAGATAGCCCATCTAGAAATATGGAAATCTACTCTTTAATAACTGATGCAAGCCATGAATCAAGATCTACTTCATTGTTGGCAATGGATTCAAGTTGGGATTTGAGTTTCTCTTGGCCATAGTATATACTTGTGTCATTCCAAAAACCTGGGAAGCCAAAAACCTAAGATTTCAACAGTCAAAATTTAAACCTTTTTAATTTTTCCTTCTTCCCAATGATAGAATCAAATCTCCTCCTCAGGTGAGCTGGTAGCTTGCAATTATTTAATTTTCTTAGTGATCTACTTCATCTAAGAACCTATTTGAGAGTGATGACCATGAAGGGATGGCTATTTTGGTCATGAAATCAAGTATTGCTTCTACCTACTACACTTTTCTAGTTGTTGCTTCTTTTATTCTATTGGATTTATATTTAGCCTCCCTCATGATTTTGGTATTATATTTTAAATGTTCTACCAATGGAAAAGCTTGCATGGTTACATTAATAATTCTATCCCAAATTTTTGTTATGATCTATATTAATGCTTTGTAATAACCCACCAACTCAACCTAAGGGTTATTATATATATATATATATATATATATATATATATATATATATATATATATATTCACTAGTAAAGGTTCACAAAGAAGTCCCAATAAATATTTAGCATTGTAAGGCATAACCACATTTTGAGTTTAATGTCACTGCAAATGACACTCAAGTGGACAAGAGTGGCCAACATCTTGTATTTTGGAGGTTCACCCTCTAAACCTCACCGTTTAGAAAGGATACCAATAGTGGTCCCCCCACCTTTCCTATACCCTCATCGGTATAGAACAACTTGACCATGGCATAGGGATTATACTTTAAGGCCCATAACACTTAAAGGGGGATGCCTTTTACCTATCCCTACATAAGTCCATCTATGTAGGTTTTTTATTGTGTAATACCTTATTTCTTAGTTACCATACCTTTGCGGGCTAACTAAGGCCATTACCACTCATCTAGTAATAAGTATGGTCACCTGATCCTGACCATTCAAGGTACCACCACTATTGTCTTGTGAATGATTCTAAAAGCCTCACCACTTTGGACTTCCCCAAAGCATCATCACTTTGGGTACACTTGAGACTCATTGTTCAAGGTGTTTCATTCATAAATATTTGGTTATTTCATCACCACAACTCCTCCCAAGGTTATGTTATCTTCTTGACTCAAGCATTCTAAAAATTTAAATATAAACATTTCTCCCAAAAGAAAATGAAGTAATCAAATGCTTCACAATAAAGTGCTATAATTTAACATAATCAAATGCATCCTAACACTTGCAAAGACTAAAATATTCTCAGAGCAAAAATAGCATTTCTATAATTACCATGAAGAATACCACGTCATCAAGCATCCTAATTTATATTCCATGCATTGAACATAATTCTTCATTTTGCACATAGCCAATTACTCCAAGAACTTACATAAAATAATATCATCATATAATATTTTACTCTTAATCAAGTCTTGCAATGCTATAATAGGTATATTAAATACATTATTTCTTCATAAAATATTTTGCAAAAAACCCAATACAATACAATACTTTTCGAGAATAAGCTCTTCTTCAATAACATTATTACAATGCAAAAGTTTGAGTTTCCATATTTTCTTTCAAGGTCATCCATTGAAAAATTCTTCCCACGAACCCAAATAGAAGTTTAGGGATTAGGACAACTTATGAATTGGTTATGCAAGCCTAACATGCACTAAGAAAATACTATGCAAACATGTAAACACACATTTAAGCAAACATTTCCAAATAAGGAGCGAATTCCATACTTATCCCCATAATGGATTCCTTTATCTACTCAAGCTTCAGGAACCATTACTAACCACAAAAATATTCTTCATCCATTTATAACAACCTCCATGCATATATGCACTATTATTCAATCCCTCCCATTTATAATTTCAAATCCATAATTTAAAACTAGATTTACTTTTTTGTAAGATTTTCTCTAGAAAGAAAAATCCATTTCCATACACACTAAATCTATCAAAAATCCATAAGCTCTAATATACTTCAAATAATAATATTTTTCACTTTCATACCTAATAATTAGTAAAAATCATAAAACTATGAGTTGAAACATAAAAAATTAACTCCATCATTCCAAGCATAAACTAAAAGCTCAAGTTCATGTAACATGATTTAGCTTCCAATACACATCTCAATATTAATATTGATTTACAATATTATACTACTTAATCAATATTAACACGATAATAATAATAATAATATTATTAGTCTTCTTTCCATTCCAACCCCCAAAAGAAGACTATTGATTACTAACTTAAAAACAATTATTAATAACA
Organism: Wollemia nobilis; assembly: GCA_028583015.1. Lineage (NCBI taxonomy): Eukaryota > Viridiplantae > Streptophyta > Pinopsida > Araucariales > Araucariaceae > Wollemia > Wollemia nobilis. The sequence continues at coordinate 4,314,938 of JAQPPZ010016675.1, forward strand.
AATGATATTATCAAATCTACTAAAAATAGCCAATACAACCAAGCACCATTTAAATCTAAAGGATCCAAAGGCTTCCAAAAAGAACACAACATAAAAAATAGAACCATTTTCAACAATCCAATACAAAAATAGTCACAAAATACTCTTCCAAATCCTTAATCATTGGATATTATAATATAAGTGTACCCTAAGCATGAAAGACAAGCTAGAAGATAAAAGAAATAGTTACAATCAATATATAGTGTTCTCAAAGAACATTGTGGAATTGCTAGGCAAAATGAAAAACATCTAGACACACAACTCAACTCTTATCCTATCAAAATAGTGTTGGATATTACTCACAATCTGCATTGTAAAAAACTATGGAATATAATGAATCCCTAAAGATATGGATTTGCCTGAGATAGATGATCGAATACCATCCTCATTGTAAAAACCAAAGTGGTTATCTTAGCAAGTGAAAATCCAACTCGACTTCCATACATCCATAAGCAACAACTATTAAAATAAACTTAAACATATATCTAGGTTCTAAGCAAGCATATAAAAAATCCAATGAAATCCAAAACACTACCTAGCTCACTCCAAAATATAAGTGAAAAATAGTTTTTCACCCATATTAGTAGTGCCTCTTCCATTCAAGAAGATTTACATAATGAAAGCACAATAAAAAAGGATCTACCATTACAAAAATTGACCATACCAACTCAACATGATGATCATAAAAGCAAGTTAAAAAAAATAAAATAAATGACCTAGAAGAGGAATACCTTTGCAGTAGCCACCCAAATATTATATCTTCCATATTTGATCCTTCTTCCTCAACTTTCGATGTTAATTTACTCAATATAGTATTGTTAGAAATTAGATTATATTCATAATTTGGGTCATGTAAATGTACCTTCCTTGGTACATACGTAGGAAATTAGATTACTTTAGGTGGAAGCTATCTAGTTACTTCATGAAATGTAATAAATACACAAGTATCAATGTGCAAGCTATATATGTGAAAGGTGTCCCTTGTACAGCTAGGTAGAGTGTTGTCCAAGGAACCTATATTCCTATATAAAGGACCATAGATAGTAGTGTAAATATAATAGTGTAGGAGAGTGCAATAGTATAGAGTGTGTGAGCTATAAGCTCAAAGCTCATTCATTACGTAGTAGCTTAGATCATGGAGTGTTAATTTACTCCATAGCTACTTTTGTAATTATTTCTATCATTTCTATTTATAGCATATTTCAGCCATCTCGTAGATTTACTTTCTTTCTTATTATTTTGCATATTGTGATTGCTATTTTGCATTGCATGTTGTATCAAAATCTAATAGTGGTATCAGAGCTATGGTAGATCAAGCTACATTATATCAATATGAAAACCACCATTATCATCGATCCTAATATTTTTATCAACTTGATGCACCATTGGACCAATCACTATCAAAAAATCTCAAAAGAGTCTAGGTGGTAGAATTAGGGAGAACCACAAGTGAGGACTAAAATAAATCTTAGTTTTAGAAATACTAAGATTTCATATGGCTAGAGTCTTTCCAAAGATTTGCAAGAAAAATAATGAAGACTAGGACTTAGTATTTGATCCACTAGTTTGATGAATCAATGAGTGAAGCTCATCTAAGAGATCTAGAATTATTTACCTGAAGTTTATTTTATTGTAAGGAATTAATTCTTAGATGATTGGGACACCTCCTACAATATAAAGCTAGGATATCTCAACTTCATTTCTTGAAGGTCAAAGTGCCTTCATAGTACAAATATTAGTTGTTGTATAGAGAAGAATACTTTAGAAGAAACTTCTGGAAAAGAATCATGGTGAAGTCAAGAGACAGGAGATCTCCATTGCTAGATTTAAGAACTTCACAAAAAGAAAAATGTCATAGAAGCCTTGATTCATAAGAAAATTCCATAGAAGCCTTGATCCATAAGTAAAAGCCATAGAAGCCTTGATCTAGAAGAAAAGTCCATAGGAGCCTTGATATTGAAGAAAAGGCCACAAAAGCCTTAAAAAGTCCGTAGAAGCCTTGAAAGGCCATAGAATCCTTGAAAACACCACAAAAGTTTTTAGATTAAAAAATGCCACATAAGACTTGAAAAGGCCACAAAAACCTTAATCCTGAAGACGACTCCAAAAGAGAGTACCTAATTTAGAAGAAGATTCTAGTAACTTCCTATAAAAAAGTTAGGAAGAGTATCTTATTCAGAATCAATCCAAAACCTGAAGCAAAAGAGATCAAGAGGAGATCTCATTGAAGAAATTCCAAACTAGGAAGAAGAAGGACTAGGAGAGTCCTGCTCGAATCTAGAAGCAAAAAAATAAGAGATTCAAGATACGGTATCTCCACCAACACTTCCAAAAGTAGAAGGTTGAATATAAGGTCTCAAGGAATACTAGAAGAATCTATAAGATCAAAGACCTTGGCGAGGTCTCAACGAGAATACAGTAAAATGCTAGGAGAAATTTACTAAAGAAACCATCAAAGAAGAACTCACTGGAGAAATACACTACCAAGAAGAAGCCCCTGATAGTGAAGAACTTAGGACAATTATTGCCATCCAACAATAAGCCCAAGAGAAGGAGAATTTGGCAAGGAGTGTCAAATCTGAGCAGAAGAAAAATCCAGTGAAGACCTCACTAATTGAAGTAAAAAATTGATAAGAATACTTGAAGACAGAAGAAGCTCATCAAATCTAGGATATTTGAAGATTACCTCTCATAGCAAGAGGACATTGCTTCAGAGATACAAAATTCTCCAAATATACAGCATAAGGAGGAGACCACAATAGGAGAACAAAGTCACAAAATCTTAGGATCATGAAATAAAGTTTGATATCATCTTTTGGTGAAGAAGGAGTTGTTCAGAACAATCTACAAAGAGCTGCAAGATCTTACTCAAGGCAAAAAATTGGTGATCTTAGACACCAAGATCTACATCCTCTACAGAATTGGTAAAGGAGCTACAAAAGATTTCAGAAAAAGGTAAGCAACTATTGGTGCAAGTAGATTCATTTATTGGATTACTTATCAGATTTTTTAAAACACCTTAATTCAGATTAAATTTGCAAAAATGAGAGTTGTATTATAGTATTCAAATATGCAAAAAGAAAGGTTATTTTTAAGTTTCATTTGCACATTAGCAGTTTATTAGATTTCAAAATTCTTAACTATCTATCAACTACCTATCATCTACTTTGGAAAGTAAAAGAAGACTACCTCCTAATAAATTGCTTATAAGAAATTTGTAGATTAATTCTTGAAGATTCATGAAAGAATATTCTTGATTAAGTTGTAGTAAATTGATTAAGTGCACTTATAATTTTTTTGAGAGTTATTTGGAGTGGTAACGTGTAATTGTTTTTTTTTTTGGTACATGGTGGAATTGGTAGCTGCCACGAATCTGGGTAGGCTGTATGGCTTTTTATGGCTGCCATAGTATTCTGATCTATTCACCCTATAAGCTGCCACACAGATCTTCACATAGTCCATACCTATAACCACCATGCCACGATCATTTTAAACCTTTTACGCCACTGAAAGCACCAAGAAGGGGACAAGCATTCAGTCTGATGACTAATGTGTAATTGTTAGTGCATTAAAAAGGAAATATTAGTGGGTTCATTTGCACTACTGTATTACTCTCAAAAGGCTTAGTGTTTGTGTTCTTGAGAAAGACACAAAATTAGAATTTGTCAAAGTTTCTAAAGATACTATTGGTGCATAAAAATCTACAACTCATAGTGGCCAAGAGAAGCCACAAAAAAGGTTAGAATCCTTTGAAACTTAGAGAAGAAAACAACTAACTAATATTAGAAATAGAATCTTAAAATATTGAGACTTGGTGGGTCTCAAATCCAAAGCATTACAAGGTTGGTGCAAGAGAAATAAAAATGTAAAAAATTTCGTCAAATAAAGAGCTTCTATCTAAGCTTGGATTTATCATAAAAGTATCCAAACAAAAAGGGGAAGGTGTCTAAAAAAAAATACAACCTCAAAACCCCTACACTGCATTCAAAATTTTGCCACAAAACCAAAATTTTAGACCTAAAAAAGAAGTGCAAGGAAGGGTGCAATAAAGGTATTATATTCACAAATATTGGTACATTATATTGCACTTCTCTAATACATTCTATGCAGGAAAGAGGGCAGATTTGAAGGTGCCATAAAGGCACAACATTATCTAGAAGAGTGGATTCGAATACGAGCATCAATAATCCTCTCAAAAGGGCCTACGTTGTGCACGGGTTAGACATCCATAATAGGTGACCTGCAAAGCACAAAAAAGGAGGCACTTTGCTCACTAAAGGAGATATATTTAGTAGAACAAAAGTAAAGGAACTCAAAGCAAGAAAAACTAAAAATGTACATCCCAAGGAAGGAGCATTCATTACTACCATTGGAGCATCAAGAAGTATCTACCATAGCACTTTCGTTCAAGCTCCACCAAAGCTCCTCCATATCTCCACTAAAGCACCACCACTAGCATTGCTTAGCTGGAACCATATTAGCGCCATTGAAATACAATCAAGAAGAAGGTGGAAAAGTACGTAGAAAATCTTGCAAGAAGGTGTTATAAGAATAGATCATGCAAGTGATATTTTTTATCCTCCAAAGGAAACCCTAAATGCTCTCAAAGGTACATTGGAAATTCATGCATGTGAGGAAGTGTTACAAGTCTTTGGTGCCCATAGACTATGTGGAATAGGAGTTACATTCATCCATAGGTATTATCATACAAAAAACATAAGAAGAGATAAAATGCTTCAAATGTTACACTTGCAATGGACGTCCAAGAAAGTGTTGAATGTAACCAAAGTGACACTTTTCACTAGGTTGACCACCTATTAAAGACTTCTTGGACCAGGAAGGATGCAACAATTCAATGTAGCAATTCAATGAAGCCTTCAATGCATTTACGTCTAAGACATGGGAGTCTTCACAACATGGAAGCAAGGAGTATAGCCTTCAATGCTCTAGTTCGAATAGATCAAAGGCAAAATTTTCAAAGGCTATATTTGGAACATTAAATACAAGCTAGGTACAATCAACTCTATTGGAAGATATAGTCAAAGAATATATAGTCAACATTGTAGACATTACACATCTGAAATCAACATTGATTATTGCTTGATATAAGGTAAGATTTATTCCTATATTTATATGCTTTCATCCCTAGGAAGTTATAAGGTTCAATTTAAAGGAATATAATTATATTGAAAGCCATACCTCAAAGGGAATCATTTTTTTTTTGGTAAATAAAAGTCTTCATTAATTACTGGGTTTTGCAGGCTAACCCAAAACCTATTACAATATCCAGCCTTCTGCTGAGATTGTAGATCCTAGTCATCCTTGAAAATTTCTTACCGAAAATTGTGTTGAATCCCCTACAACACCTTACTAACAAAGCACACCCATACCTAAACATAACTGTAAACATTACTTACATTGACGGGAATTGAAGTTTGGAACTTTGCACTTGTGAAACCTGTTGCTTGCCCATTTTCTATTCTTTGTCAGAATCTTCCAAGGATTACACCCTGTTACCTTCATTTCCCAAAGGGATTCATTTATAAATATTTTATAATATCCGCAATTTTAAAGCTTAGGAGTAATAAGGTTTTCTACTGGAGATTAATATTATATACTTGCAAATATTATTGTGATCTAATTTTTCCAAAATTAGGGAGTTATTAGGGTTACTACATCAAACTAATTAATTTGGAAATTAGATGCACTTGAATTAAATCCTAAAGGGATATTAAAGAGAGTTTTATTAAAGCTTTTCAAAGGTTGAAAATTTATAATATTACTGTCTCAAAGCTTCTCAAGAGAGATAAAATAAATCCAACAATAAAACCTCTTTAATTTTGTAAAAAGTGCTTAGATCAATAGGAGCAATAAGGGATAGTAAAAGTTGATTTTTATATTTATAAAAACTTTAGAAAATCAACCATCATTGAACTATAATTTACAAAAGCACTTTATATCTTATCCAAAAAATACTAGGGAGTCAAAAGGTATTCCATAAAACTTGGTAATATCAACATTTTTTTATCAAGTTGCAAATCCATTAGCAATATATAAGATTTCTACAAAACCTAAATAGCTTTAAGAGTATATACTCTCATTACTAGGGAGACATAAGGAAGCCTACAAAAAAAATAAGGATTAATAAAGGTTTTATCAAATCAAGCTTATATATTTCTATTAGGATTCATATATCCTAATAAGGAGTCATAAGGTAGACTTCAAAGATTCTTGCAAATTCAATTCTAAGAAAAGAAAAGATCTATCATGGATGATATATTGAGAAATGCTTTCAATAATGAGGAACTATTTCATGAAGTAGAAATCAAAACTTAATAAATAATCTAGAAGGATACGAGCATCTATCCTCTAGTGATAAAGAGAAGTTCTCCTTATTTCTTAAAGAAGCTAAATAAGGTATATTTACAACATTGATTAGTTACCTTTATGATATCCTATTCACAACATGGTGGAATTCACAAAGATTTGTTATATTTTCACTAAAATAATGTTTGATGGTGTATCTATCTCTAATTATGTTTGTACTTAATTAACACAAGGAAAAAGATAGCAATAAAGAAGAATATTATTGTGATGATAGACTAACTTTTCATGAAGCAAAAAATCCATCAAAACCATTGCAAAATCAGAAGAGAAGAAGAAGAAATAAAAGACATGTTAAAAAAAACATATCATCATGAAGAAAAAACTAGTTGAACACATACAAAAGGCAGAAGAACCTTCAATTATAAATTACTTCACATCATATGAAGACACATATTACCTACTAAAATTGATCACACTAAGCGATGAAGGAGAATACAAATTCCACTATCCATTGGAAGAAGATCCACATTTAAGACTAAAGTCTTCAATACCCAAATATTGTAATACAGGGGGGTGTTAGAAATAGATTATATTACAATATTTGGGTCATGTAAATGTACCTTCCTTGGTATATACTTAGGACATTAGATTAATTTAGGAGGAAGTTATCTAGTTACTCCATGTATTGTAATAAATTCACAAGTGTCAATGTGCAAGTTGTATATGTGCAAGGTGTCCCTTGTACAACTAGGTAAAGTGTTTGCCAAGGAACCTATCTTCCTATATAAAGGGCCATATATAGTAGTGTAAGTATAGTAGTGTAGGAGAGTGCAGTAGTGTAAAGTGTGTGAGCTATAAGCTCAGAGCTCATTCATTGAGCAGTATCTTAGATCATGGAGTTTTCATTTCCTCCATAACCACTTTTGTAATAATTTTCATCATTTCTATTTATAACATATTTCAATCATCTCGCAAATTTACTTTCTTTCTTATTATTATGCATCTTGTGATTGCTATCTCCCATTGCATGTTGTATCAAAAGCTAACCAGTACCTCTATGCTTTGTTTTCCTAATCCTCTCAAAATTTCCATCCCCCATAGAGAATTGTGGTAGGGGTTTTTGAAGGACTTCCTCCTTCTTTCCATGCATGCCAACTTGCCACAAGGCTATGGTAATATCTATGTTACCAAGATAAGCTCCAATGCACTCCAACATGCACCATATTCCAATGTACCCTTAGTAGTTTTTTTTTTTGTTTTTTTATAATTAACTAATTTAAATTAATTTAGACTTACTAATATTCATAAAACAAAACTTTAGAGAACCTTTCTCCTAGTTCTTTAATTAATGTAATACGCATTAATAATACTAACCTTGTTATTAATAAGGTTAGTATTATTAATATTAATATCGATGTTAATATTAATTTTTAACATTGATATTAATATTCAAGCATTAATAATACTAACCTTATTATTAATTTAATTAATAACTAAACAATTCTATGCTTCAAAACTCAAGTATCACAAATTTTTTTGCAAACATAATATGCAATAATATTTTCCTTGAGTAGAAGGATTTATGATAACTGAAACACTGAAACACTATCACCCTCCTACTCTTTTGCTTAATAGCAACCTCCTTTCGCAATGGTGCATTCAATAAAACATACATATATGCAATGTACCTATATGAAGGGTTTATTTTTACCCTTGAGCTATTGATGAGAATGTCATCCATATTTTTCTCTTTTTATCTCAACTTTGGTGGTTGTCCCATACCAATCCACCCATGAGAGTACTTGGTCTTGCAACCATAATTTTCATCAGCAATACCATATTCCAAAAGTAGTATAATTAAATCATAAAACACATCTCGGTAATATAAAATGATATTATGTATTAGATATTCACACATCAATGCATAAATAAAATATCAAGAATAAGTCCTACCAAGGAGGGTCATTACATACTCCCCCATTGGAATAAACATAATCCTCTATGTTTTATTGAAAATAAGACATACATATTATTAGGGTAAAATAGGTAGTATATTGCATTATACTATATAGGTAGATTATTACATTTACTTTTCTACTTTTTACTTTCTACCATGTAGATATTTACTGTCTTAAATATCTAATGGTTAATCCTAAATATCCTAGGTAAGAGTTCTAAACCTAACACTCTACCTACGTTAGCGTTCAATTAGCGTGGATATAGAGAGATTAGTTTTCTTTCTATTTTGTAATCTATTTAAATGAATGCTTTATTCCTAAAGCTAATGTTAATGCAATTATCAATTTGATTAAACCTACCTATCTCCTGGTCACATTGGTACCAGAGCTGGAGCGAGGAGTTTGACAGAGCGAGGAAATACGACACCAAATTTGGTGACCCTTAATTATTTCCTACGCCCATTTTTTAATACTCCTAAGCTAGGTTTTGATTATTTTATTTTGGCATTTTATTTGTTGTTAGGATTTATTAATCCCATAGGGCATAGATTCTGACGTAGGGCATGGATCCCAACGTAGGGCGCAGATCCCGACGTAGGGCCATTTTGACCCTGGTCATAATCGCAACCCGTAGGGATTTTTTCATCCCCATGTGGATCACGACCACCTACGGGCCCGTAGTCCCCACCATGGGAGCGTACGAGGGCAGGCGGCCCTCACACTCCCCGTGGCCTTTTGGGCATGGATCTCGAGGCCATGGTGGGAATGCCTAGAGGGTAGGAGCACCCTCACGTATCCCATGGCATGGATACCAAAGTAGGGAATGCTTCGAGGGTAGGAGCACCCTCACGTTCCTCATAGACCTACATGCACCTCGAGGTGAGGTGATGCTGATGTGGACCTACACGCACCCCGAGGTGATGTAGATCTGACTCGACCAACAGCTAGGTGACACGTGGCACTCTGGCCATGCGCCACCTAGCATCTGATCGAGATGGACTGGACTGACACGTGGACCTGACACGTGGACTCGACCTGACACGTGGGACTCGACCTGACACGTGGACCTCCCTTGTCGTGCCACATGGCTACCGATAAAAGGAGGCCCGAACTCGATTGCCCGAAGGCAATCACGAGCATAAGTGCTCGTTGAGGCCTTTAAAGGCCTCTGCATCCTTTACAGGATGCATGTGGGATTTATCCCACTTATTTCCAAAGAAGCCCATGGGCTTCTTTAAATCTCAGGCTTCGCAGCCTGAGAACCAAGCCGCGGGCTTGGTAAGTTGGCCAAGGCGGATGCCTTAGGCCAACAGGAGTCGACGGATCGACTCCCGCACCCGCCATAAGCAAGTTAATATTTTTTTTGATGAAAATTTCATAGTTTTTGGCCTAAATTAATATTTTTATTTAAATTTTTATGCTTAAAATTATTTTTTTTAGTGTTTTAAATTAGAATTTTTCATGTTAGTTTTTCATAAATTATATCAATTTTGTTTAACTATTAAATTGATGTTTTTTATTTAAACTTTTATGTTAAATTTTCTTTTAAAAAGCTTTAAATTTTTTATATATATAGCATTTAAATTTATAATACAAATGCCAAAATCCTTATGCAACTAAACCATTGTTGTTCTTTAGTTTTCTCCGCATGTGGAGATAAAGAGACAAGAACCAAAGACACATTTTGTTGCTTACAATTTCATCAAAATTTCCTTGATTTTTCATCATTCTTCTAAGTTTTCATGAAGATCAAATCTTGGGTGAGGAAAGCTCTTCGTAGACAAAGAATCATCAGAAAGAGAAACGAATTACGAAGGCAAACAACACGATCACATTTTCATCGTATGCTTCATGAATATCGTAGATCTATACCTCACTCACTTATCTATACTGATCCATGGAAGGGGTTGGACAGAAGCTATGGTCCCATGAGGATTCGTGAGCCTTTTGATCCTAATGCACCACCAATTTTTGAGTGTTGAAAACAAAAACCAAGTCGTGTGTCGACTGGTCTGGAAGCCTTTCAAACGCGGGTCGTGTGTCGACTTGTCTTGAAAGGAGTGCTTGCTTTCTCAATTTTGTAATCATTAAGGGGGGATAGAAGTTACATTTGTGCTTCTATTTTTTGCAAAATTGTAAAGACAAAGGGGGGATTTTCTAGAATAATAAAGGTGCATTCTCGATTGTACTCGACACCTTTTTCAAAAATTGGCTTCATTAGGTGCATTTTCGGTTGCATCCGACACCTATAGTGATAAATAATTTGGGTTGCTCTCTTTTTTATTATTGCACTATACATCATTTTGCAATTAAACAATCATAAAAATTGAAGAGCACTTCACACTTGAAAACCCAAATTTCACTACAAATCGTGCTACATCTTGCACAGGTTAAACAAAGTCAAATTTTTAAATAATCCTCACCCAAAGGTCCAAAACTACAAACACCTTGATTTACTCTCTTTGTTTGGCTTAATTACCTCAAAATTTTCATCCTTCTTGAAGGGTGTTAAGGCAGGTGCCATTAAATATCCTAGAGAGCACAATCAGAAGTCTTTCAAAACCTACCCCTTTAATTTGCTCTATTTGTTTGGCTTAAAATCCTCAAACTTTTCATCCCTTGTTAAGGGTGTTAAGGCAGGTGCCATTAAATATCTTATAGAAGCAAATTAAACATCTTCCATATACTCTTTTGAGGGTATAGTGCAAGATACAACCATCTTCGTCCTATCAAATTTGAAACCTTCACCATGGCCATGATGCACAAGTATCTCACTGAGAGCCAACTGCTCAAAGGTTCAAATTATTCTGCATGGAAGACTAAGATGAAAGCTATCTTAACTATAGAGGATCTATGGTCTATAGTGGATGGAAGTGAAACTAGACCTCAATCAGCAAGAGCAGATCAAACAACATTTGATAAAAAGGATAGAAAACTATCCTTAATGATCTTGCTAGCCATTACTGATGATATCCAACCTCATATCAGTGAAGCTAAAAATGGTAAGGAGGCATGGGATGCCTTAACAACCATATTTGCGGGGAAGAATCAATCAACAATTCTTCACCTCCAAACACAACTTCATACTCTTCATATGAAATCTGGAGAAACAATAGAGCTATTCCTCTGTAGAGTGGCAGAATTGAAAACAAAACTGCAATCCTTAGGAGAAAAAGTGGAAGACCAAGTCTTGACCTCTATCATTTTGAGGGCTCTTCCCGACTCCTACAGAATGTTGATCACTTCATTACAAGTCTCTGGAAGGACAGTGACTTTTGTCGAGTTGGTAAATATGCTTCAAACAGAAGAAGCTAATCAACTCCATAGAGATGAGGCATCTAACAATGCTCTTTTCTCGAACAGACAAGGTGGTAAGAAAAAGTGGAATCAACAACAAGGTTCTTCTTCTAATAAAAACAAGGGTAAAGGCAAAGAGACTCAGAAGAAGAAGCAATATTGTAAGATTTGTGACAAGGACACTCATGAAACCAAAAGATGTTGGTTTAAGAACAAACCGCCCAATGAACAAGGAAACAAGAAGGGCAAAGGTAAACCAAAGAACAAGAATACACAACAACAGGGACACATTGCAGCTGAAGATTCTAGTTTGGACTCTGAACGAGCACACAAGGTGCTCATGACACATACAGATTCCCCTAACAAGGACACTGTGTGGTACATAGATTCAGGTGCTAGTAAGCATATGACTGGCGATAAGTCCTGGTTTGAGACATTTGAGGCTCGAGAAGGTAGACCGGTCACCATTGCTGATGATCAAACCTATCGAGTTTAGGGAGAAGGAAGTGTTTCTGTCTCCCTTCCAGATGGAGAATGTAAAATTCAAAAAGTTCTTTATGTACCAGGATTGAAAAATAATCTCTTGTCAGTTCCACAAATCCTGGACAATCACATGAATGTCAATTTCAAGGTGGACAAAGAAAAGAAACGTTGCTTTATCACCAAGAAAGGAAAACCGATAGCAACAGGTTCATACAAACATGGTTTGTTTGTCTTAGATGCACTTACCTCAACACATACTGCAATGGCAGTAACCACGAAAGAGGCCACATCTCTATGGCATAAGATATTTGGGCATTTAAGTTCAGGATATTTACTAGAACTCAGTAAATATCAAATGGTGAAAGGATTACCTACTCTTTCATCTACTTTGCCAGTATGCTCAGATTGCTTGTCAGGCAAGCAACACAGAGTGCCCTTTGAACCTAGCTCCTTTCGAGCTAAGGTACCTTTGGAGTTGGTTCACACAGATTTGTGTGGTCCCATGTCTACTAGTTGTGGAGGAAAAAGGTATTTTCAATTGTTTGTCGATGATCACTCACGCAAGATGTGGGTCTTCTTCTTGCAATTGAAGTCTGAAGCATTTACCTATTTTCAACAATTCAAAAAGCTTGTTGAGAAAGAATCAGGATGCTTCATCAAGACCCTCCATTCAGATCGAGGGGGGGAATACACATCAAAGGAATTTTCCTCATTTTTATAGACTCATGGGATAAAAATACAGTTAACCACAACCTATTCTCCTCAGTCAAATGGAGTTGTTGAGAGAAGAAATCGGTCCATTATGGAAATGGTTCGATGTATGCTTAAGGGAGCGAATCTTGAGCAAATTTACTGGGCTGAAGTTGTTCAAACTATAGTATATCTTCTAAATAGAGCACCCACAAGGGCTCTTGAAGGTATGACTCCTCAGGAAGCATGGAGTGGAAGGAAACCCTCCATATCTCATCTACGGGTATTTGGGTGTAAGGCTTTTATGCATATACCCAAGGAGAAAAGAAAGAAATTAGATGAGAAGTCCCTACCATGTGTTTTTCTTGGCTATGATGAATTCTCAAAAGGCTATCGATTGATAGACCCATTTACCAAGAAAATACATGTCAGCAGAGATGTAGTGTTTGATGAAGCTTTCACACCTAACACTACATCAGTATACCTTGATGATGAGGAGCAACAACCACTTCCTTCTCCACAACAGAAAAATCCTCCCAAATGGTATACGAGCACAATAAAAGATTCCAAACTCACTTCCCTACCTGATCTTACTCTCAATCATCCAAAAACATGAAGCATGACTCAACAAGAAAATACTGAAGCATCCACTTCAGTTGATGATCTTTGTGCAGATTTTCAAGACCTTTCTGTTGATAGAGAGTTAGCAAGGGAAGATGATATGGAAATAGATGAGGAGAGGGTTTACTTATCATCATTTGATGAAAATGAACCTTCTACAGTTGATGAAGCACTTAGACTGCCTCAGTGGAAGGCAGCTATGGATGCAGAACATAACTCCCTCATCAAGAATAAAACATGGAAGCTGGTAGATTTGCCTAAAGGAAAGAAACCCATAGGCTGCAAATGGGTTTACAAAGTCAAATATAAGGCAGATGGTACCATAGACAAGCATAAAGCCCATCTTGTGGCGAAGGGCTATGCTCAAAAGGAAGGCCTTGACTATGAGGAAACCTTTGCTCCTACAACAAGGATGACCACCATTCGAGTTCTTTGTGCTATGGCAGCACAGTTCGGATGGAAATTACATCAGATGGATGTAAAAAGTGCCTTTCTGAATGGTGACTTAAAAGAAGAGGTATACATGACTCAACCCCCAGGATTTGCTGAGGAAGGCCATGAGCAACAGGTTTGCAAATTGGTCAAATCATTATATGGGCTTAAACAAGCCCCAAGAGCATGGTACATTAAAATGGATAGTCACCTACTACAGCATGGATTCAAGAGAAGTCCATCTGATGCAAATCTCTATATCAAGAACACAAGTTCTGAAATAGTGATTCTTGTATTATATGTAGATGATCTGATCATCATCGACAATTCAGAGAAAATGATTAGCATCATGAAAAATGACTTGAAAGAGTCATTTGATATGATAGATCTGGGACTTCTCCACTACTGTCTTGGTCTTGAGATAGAACAGAAGAAGAATCATCTTAGGGTGACTCAACAAAAGTATGCCAAGACTTTAGTAGAAAAATATCGTATGACTGATTGCAAGCCCAAGGCAACACCGATGGAATCAGGGCTTCAGTTATCATGGTATGATGATTCACCATAGGTAGATGGCACGCTATATAGACAGATGATTGGAAGCCTTATCTATCTGACCAATACTAGACCAGACATTACTTATGTTGTAAACTATCTTTCTCGGTTCATGCAGGAACCAAAAGCCTCTCATTGGAAAGCAGCTAAGCGTGTTCTTCACTACATTCAAGGTAGTGTAGAATATGGTCTAGAGTACAAGAAGAATAACTCATTCTTCTTATAGAGTTACACTGACTCTGACTATGTTGGATCCTTAGATGATAGAAAATCAACATCAGGATATGTATTTCATCTTGGATCTGGTCCTGTCTCATGGCATAGTAAAAAGCAACAGGTGGTTGCTTTATCTTCAACAGAGGCAGAGTATCACGTTGCACGAGGAGCTGTGTGTGAAGCGATATGGTTAAGTCGCATCTTGGCTACCATGGGCCTACCAAAGAAACTTCCTATTCACATGTTTTGCGACAACTCAGGTGTTTTGAACTTGGTCAAGAATCCAGTCCATCATGAACGCACAAAGCATATTGACACAGATTGTCATTTCATTCGTGATGAAGTTCCTAAACACAGAATCAAGCTCCAATACATTCCCACCGACGAACAGGTTGCTGACATCTTCACCAAGGCACTTGGACGTGTCAAATTTGAGTTGTTTCGAAGTAAACTTTGTATATCAAAGTAATGTAATAAAGGGGGGATGTTAGGGTAAAATAGGTAGTATATTGCATTATACTACATAGGTAGATTATTACATTTACTTTTCTACTTTTTACTTTCTACCATGTAGATATTTATTGTCTTAAATATCTAATGGTTAATCCTAAATATCCTAGGTAAGAGTTCTAAACCTAACACTCTACCTACGTTAGCGTTCAGTTAGCGTGGATATAGAGAGATTAGTTTTCTTTCTATTTTGTAATCTATTTAAATGAATGCTTTATTCCTAAAGCAAATGTTAATGCAATTATCAATTTGATTAAACCTACCTATCTCCTGGTCACACATATTTTATTCAAATAAATATGGGAATTGCTTCCTCATTTCCTTAACATCTTTCCAAGTTGCACAAATATCAAAATATTGGTCCCACTAGACCTTACATTGATCTAGAGTTCATTTTCTCAAAATCTTGGAATGAAACCCTATAATTCTTATCGATCACATCTCAATGGCTGATGGATATACCATTTGTAATTTTGAAATATTCCATACATGAGAAGGATCAACAACATATTTCCTAAGTAGGGATATGTGGAAAGTATCATGGATATTTGATAGGTTGGGTGGCAAGGTGAGCCTATAGGCTACTAAACCAATATTATCGATGATCTCAAAAGGCCCATGAAAATAAGGATCTAACTTAGTTGACTTGATGGTAATTTTCATGGATCTTTCCCTCAAGAAAACTTTGTCTGCCATAGATAATTCTCTTAGTGATATTTTTAGATCAACATAGCTATTCTAATGATTGATTACTTCCTTAGGACTATACAAAATCACTCTAATATGCTCTTCCATCTCTTTGATAGTGTCTGGTTCGATCACCACCCGATCCTCTAAATTATCCCATGATAGAGGTGTTCTGCACCTTTTTCCACACAAGACCTCAAATGAATCCACTCCCAATGTTGCATGGTATCCATTATTATATACAAATTCAACCAGATGCAAAAAGTCTTCCCACTTAGGCTTTTGGTCCATGTAATACATGTGAAGCATGTCTTCAAGAACTTGGTTAAACCTCTTTGTTTATGTAACAACCCAGGTCTACTCATCTGGTTGTTAAAAACACAAATTCTAAATTTTGTTTAACACGAACACAAATGTCATACATTGACGTAAGCACACCCAACTTTGAATTAGTACTTGGCATAGAATTTACACACTTTGAGTTCTCAACCGCTATAGATAGAAACTCAAGTTCTCAAGACTGGCCAATTTCCCACTAAATATTACCTTATATGAGACCTATTTTTTTGAGGATGAGGTCTTGGCATGGGGTTGCCCTTCCAAGGTCCATATCACCTGGAAGGATGAATGCAATAATTCACCATCTTGTAGCATGGAGGACTAGATCTTATCCCAAAGGTCCACCAAATCAATAATCATATGCCCAAATTAGCATAGCTATGCCAGTACCTAATTATTGTCCTTCACCTAAGGTATAAATAGAATTTGCCAATACTTTGTCTTTTGGACTAGGTCTCTCAGATCAATCCCTAGTTGATAGTATTGCTACCCATACCATATACTATTGGACCTTTCAATATTCGAGGACTAGCTCCTTAGCCTCAAGTTTTATTGGTAATTCCACAAATTTTTATGGTTCATAAGGACCCTCACATACTACATCGTGCAACAACCTAGAACGGTGTCCCATACCAGCATTCGTTACTCTCTACAACATAGGACCCTTGTCCTTTATTACTTGCTGGAGAATGGTTGTTCCTGAGTCAGAATAGCCACCATTGTGAACTATCAAAGTTGTATGAGTGCTATCCATATTTGTTAGCACCATATATAGTCAATATTTTCAAACGAAAAGATCATATACTCCCTTCTCGAATATTGTGTCATGTATATCTTTGGTTTTATGTTTTAGCTTCAACATATGAAATCTTGGTTGAACACTCTTATACTGAAAAATCCTTGAGGGATTTTATTTTGTTTACATTTTTATGTACTTTAGTATATCTATATATTACTTTTATGATTTTGAAAACAAATGCAATTAGAATAGGCACAAACTAAAACATGCTATCATATAAAATATAAGAAAGATAATTAATAATGCTATATATTTCAGTTGTAACATAAATTATAGTTAAAAATTTCCCTAAATAAATTCATTCTTATACTCATAATAATCTAGATGTGCTTTTATAAAATAAATCAACCCTATGCCTACATCTCCATTTTTTTTAGAATATATTAACAAGATTCTCATGCCCTAATTGTAAAGTTAAATAATGTAACCAATTTAAAAAAAAGACCTAACTATCAACTCATCCTACAAAATTTATTTAAATAAATCAATAATCAAATGAATATAAAAGTTTCCTTTAGAGTCCAATACCATTGTTTATGTTTATTACATATCTTATTAACTCGAGTTGCTACTTTTGTTTTTTGAGATGGATAATATTGGAGTAGAGCTTAATTATTTTCACTCGATTTATAACCCTATATACTACACCTACTATAACTAAGTTCTAGTTTGAAGTGTAGTAGCATTAAGGCTTTTTGGAAAGACTCTATCACTTTCACACCCTCAAGACTACAACCCAGAGAACCCAAATTTAAACCATAATTTCTCTAAGCATTCCGATGAATCAACAGTGCAGATTTCTATGGATTATGAAGAAAAGCTAAAGTTTCACCAATAACTATGGTTACAAAAATATGTCTAGGTATTTATGGATGACTAATGAACATCTTTGTAGGAAAATACACACTATCAAATTTTGAACCACTGTCTATGTGGATAAGATGGAATCATTCTAGCCAAAGGTAGTTGCAAAATCATTGTAACTAATCAAACAATTTTTTACAATCATAGAAACATTTACATTCTTGGATAAACAACCATCTGAGGCCTCCGAACGCAATACTAGAACAGGATAAAAAACATTTCATCTTTGGAGACACAAATCATAATTTCTATGGTAGGCCTTCACGAATCAGGAATAATTGATTACCTATATTTGATGTAAAGTATTTAGTATAGCCTATAATACCAAAGGTGAAGTTATTAATTTGTGTCTATCCCAGACTCTTTTTTTGACATGGTTTAAATATCTAGAAGAAACCACACACATCAAAGCAATAGGAGTTCACAACCTACTATCGTGTTGTTGAATCAATTCTCTTGATTTTTTTTTTGGAAGACTCATTTGATATTGAATTAAAAAGGTTTTTATACTAAATTCTACCATTTTTTTGAATGTTTAAGAGTTGGGAATCATTTGCTATTCAGAGTATTTATGATGCCTACCAAATCAACGATATACCATGAAATAATGTCTCAACTGTTCTTCCTACTAATTTCCAATACAGTGAAGCTATAAGGACCAATTGAATAAATCGACACTCTATTTTTAAATATCTATTAGATATTATGGAATACCTCTAGATATCAAAACAAGAGTACCATACTTTAACATTTATTACAAGCTGGTTATAGTCATAATACTAAAAACAATTTTGTTAATGGTATAAACTCTCATACCAAAATTCCATATTAATTCTTCATTAAAAATGTAGACAATAGTATATAAACCATTAAGCTATTAAAAAATAATCCCACAATAGAAAATCCCATTTTAAGACCAAGGAATTCGTCAAGCGTTTATAGAATACATAAAATAATTTCTATTACATAGTTTATATCTATACTATGCTATCGTTCTAATTGGGCATTCACACCAATGCTGGTCTATCAGTAATAATTGATATAATCTCTTTATCACCACCAATACAATCTCCAAGAAAGCTCATACAAGTCAAAACCAATTTACTGAATAGCAAGACGTCTTCCTCCAACGAATATATGGCAAGAGACAATGGTGAGAGCTTTAGGAATCAACATGATCCTATGTATGCAAGCTATGTATGAAGACCAACATGCAGCAACATAACATATTATTTCATGAATAAATTATACAAATATAACCAATTTCCTGTTAATGATTTCGTTTAAAAACTTCTAATATTGCATTTACCATATATCCACAAACATACAACCAAATGCAAACATGTATGAACAAAGATTATAAATTACTTCAACACACAAGAAAAGAACTCATCAATACGAGTACGCATAGCATAACAAAGTGATTCTATTATTTATTTACATAACATTCCAAGCAATTATAATATAAAAACTTATTCACCCAAATAGACAACCAACCTGATATAGGGATATAATTTCAGACTTACCCAAAGAAAGAGATGGATTGCTGTGAGCAGTGAACTACGACTCACCAGACCTCAAACACCATACATGGAATGGATTACCGAGAGGAGAGAACTAAGACTCACCAAAACTTGAATAGCATACCCAAACCAACTAATGATCTCCATGAAGGTTTCCTCTCTTCTATAAAGGATTTGAGTGCTCTTTTAATGGTAACACATCAAAAATTTATGCAATCGGACTATTCTTCTTAGTTTCCAAGTGGTGATATACTTTAGACTCTCGAAAGAGAAAAAATAATTTATTTCATATCTATATGCCATATATTTAATATATTTATTTTTACTTTATGGCATATGTATAATATGTTTTTATTATTATTTTTAATATATTTAATTATTCTTTTATTTTATTATTATTTTTACTATAATTATACATTAGTATATATTATTTTTTTCAAAAAAGAAAAGACAAATGTTATATAAATTCAATTCCACATACTGAAGGCAAAACACCAAATTTCTCAAATAGGCATATGCACAAAATGTAACAACAAGCAGAATGACCTATATAAAAATTTCTAGTGGGCTTCCATGTACCCACGAGCCATGGTGCTTGTAAGCATGACATCATATCCCACCTTACCTGATGCTTTCAACCATTGTATTCAATAGAGGTGGGTGATCTTCCTGTCCAACTCACTTGATATGGTACAAAAACTTGTACCTGCAATCACAAGCACTCCTAGCAACATCACATTCTTCTAGAAAAATGGTAATAAAATAGTGGGGATGTTATAGTTTGCCCATATATTTCCAGATGGTAATTAAAATTGATATTCAATTTAGTGCTCACTGCATGATGAAGATCCTACAATAATTTTGATGTAAACCTAGAATCTTTATCTGATATGATCACCTTAGGAAAACCATGTAACCTGAATATTTACTTGGAAAACCTATTTACCACAATAGTGCATCATCCTTGATGTTTCTCAATATAAAATGTGCAACTTGAGTCAACTTATCTACCACTACAAGTATTACATCATGTTGGTACCTAGTCTTAGATAAAGCATGATAAAATCCATAGATATAACCTACCATTTTTTATTAGGTATATCATGTGGGTACAATTTTCCTATTGGATGTTGATATTCTACCTTAACATTCTTGCATTCCAAACATCTAGCAATATAACTAGTGATATATTATTTCATTCTTGACCAATAGAAGGTCTTTTTTATGTTTTCTCTCATGTTTGCACCTCTCAGATGAGCAAAATAGGGATAACTATGCACCTCTTGTATAATAATTCTACTTAAATCACTAGTTTTGGGTATGAAAACCATATCTTTGAAACATAAAATCTATCTTTTATGTTGAAATCCTTATTTCCTCTAGATTTTTCTCAATTTTAGCTCAAATTTCAATGCAATATTGATATTTTAGCTTCATTTCCCTAACTTTATCCATCAAGTCTACATGAATTTGGGTCAATGTCGCTAGATGCATTCTCTTACTTAAGGTGTAGCACCCTAAAATTGGCACAGTAAAACTTAGCAAATAATTAAAATTACCTTAATAATAATTCAAATTCAAGTTTTAACCCCGAATCGCCCGTTAACCACCTGCTACCCATTTCCTCATTTTCTGTGCCATTTTTAGAGTTTGTTTTGTCCGTTGGATGATATCGTCGCTGATCAGATGATATTGCCTCAGATCAAATGAATTCATTTGGAGAAGAACGTCCAGATGATTTCGTCCCAAAACTAATTTTTCATAATTAGCCTCTGTTTCAACGATGTCTTTAATCTGGGCAGAAGTGTGTCTGTGCCATTAGAGACCCTCCCTATTGGAGATCTCCCAAATTAGGATGATCCCCAACCTCCTAACCCCCCTACTAAGACTATTTAAACCTTACGACCCCCCTTGACATTCCCCTGGCTGAATTTCCCTGTAATTTGATCTTTGCGTGCATTATAATACCCTAGATTATCATATGCATTTGTGCTTTTCAAATTTTCTTGCAGGAACTTTGTCATTTTTCACCCGAAGCAAGCTCAGATCGTCGTAGATGATCTTGTACAATTTGAGACGATTTTGCACTCTACAGAAGATTTCAACTGTAGTCAACATTGGGGGCAATCAGTGCCCAGATTTTGCACTTTTTCTATACCTTTCTGCTATTTTATTCTGCATCTAGTTAGTTTTATTATTATTTCCTATTATCCTGCATCTTGGAGTTCACCCATATAGCTTAAGTACATAATAACATCATGATTAGCTATTAAAGCATGATAATTTACTTGCATTTCTATTTGGGATTATATTATTAACATCATTTTGTCATTTCACATCATTTTCCTTTATCAGCATAGCTGCATTTTCTGTAGTCTGTGTCCATTTCTATGATTGCAGGTCTTTGATGAATTCACCTGATGAATTCATCAGATCTCAGACAATCCTGTCAGATCAGATATGATCCTATCAAATTCCAGGCAATCTTGACTGCTAAAAAATCAGAACCTCCATCAGACATCCAGAATCAGGTATGGTTTTTCTCATCTAGCTTGTTCTCTATATTTTCTATTTAAATCTATTTTCTGTATTCATTTAAAATCTGCATTTCATATAGAATAGTTTAGATTCATTTGGCTAAACCTAGGACTTAAATTATTAAAGATAAAATTGAACACATCAAACACATTCCCAACCTAGGCATGGAGACTACCACTAAACATTTCCTGGTGAACCCCACCATCCATAAAAAAATCATTGTAATACCCCTCCCTCGAGAGGCGGGACCTTAAAAGGGCCTCTCAGTTTGAGGTATCGTTCCATTCTTCTCGCATCCCCCTTCCAAGCGTGGATCCTTTAGCCTGAAGGTAAAGGTGCAAAAAATTTGGAGCGATACATTTTGGTGAACCCGACGTGAAACTAAAACCTTTTGAAAACAAAAACAAAAACAAAAAAAACATAGATGCATTTAAAATCATTGGAAAACTACTAAGTTTCATATCATGTTTAGATGGTATCTCCTAAGAAAAGACTAGCAGTTACTATAAATGTTGGAAATGAATTAGCAACCATAGAAATTAATTCTGTGCTTAGTGTGCCTGAACCAGATAGAAACCAACTTTTGTGGGATGAAATTAATAGGAGACTAGATCTCATTTCATCTAGGTCAACTAAACTTAGGCAAATCAAGAGGTTTGTCCTAGATAGAATCTTGGATCCCGATCAACTCATTTTTTATCATGAACTTCAGAGAGCTTGCCATAGGTGGTTAGCAAATAGAAGAGCCCTTGTGTCTTCTGAGTTGTATACCTTTGAGGAATTCCTTGAGAATGCAGCCATAGTGCACCAATTCCTAGGTCATATAGAGGACCAAGAAGCTGATCTTGTAGATAGGAAAAGGTGGAATAGAGTTCCTAGAGCTGTGTTATATTGAGAATATTGCCACGAACTTTATTTCTACCAACCAGAATCTAAGACAAATAATATCACTATAGCACTTTTTGTCAAATTCTTGAAAGAAAATTTTCAATTTGAAGAAGAAAATTTCATGACTCTTGAAGAACTTGAGCCCGTTAATAATATTTGTAAATTGTTTATAGAAAACTAGATCATTGCTTTAATTATTATTATTCCTTGCATTTAGTGTGTTGTTTGTTATCTTTATAATATTGTTATAAAAAACAAGAAAAACCAAAAACATAACAAAACCAAAACATTTTATTTTAAATATTATAGTAGGTATATAATTAAAATATATACCTCTTAAGCTTGTTGCATATATATATATATATATAAATATATATATTTTCTGAAATCTAAGTTTAAGCACAATGACTAGACTTAGGAATGGTAAACAAACTAAAGAAGAAGAAGAAGAAGATTGGTTAGGAAAGAAAAAAAAAATCAAATGCCCTTCCTGAGGATCCAATTCTAGAAGGAGAAATTCTAGAATAGCCAGAATATGAACTAGTTGTAGATGAACAAGAAGAAAATGTTAAAGAGGAAGGATCCTCATCCCCTAGAATGGCTCCAGATGAAACTATTGCTTTTGATAACTTAGATCATTTCTGGAAATTTTTCAATAATAATATTGGTGCTCTTAATATGGCAGTTGGTATTGATAGAGGACAAATTAGTGACACTCAAGCAGCCATGGAAGATATGTTTAAAATACACACAAATCCCTTGTCCTTTGTTGATCAAGAAAGTGATAAAGCTAGACCATCCAATAGAGATATGGTCACTATGATTCAGAACATACAACAACAACAAGTTACCCAACCCCCTAAGGAACCTGTTATTGAGCCTAAAATCATCCCCACACAAAAGAGACCTTCATTCACTGCTTTATTTTGCCAAACTATTGATCAATATGCTTCAAATCGACAAAAACCTAAAATGAAACCAAACACCAATTTTCAACAATCTGGGATACAACATAATACAACTTCAAAACTTCTTCATAACACCCTTCCTACCAACAATTTACACAATAGCAATATAGCATCTAATCTTCATGTCCCTCCATCATATACTCACAAATCCCATATTAATGCCCTATCGAACCAATATGATGGACAAACCAGTAATCTGGAAGCCATGGTGAAACAGTTAGCTTCCAACATGTACCAAATAGATCCCTACCATCCCTCGTACAATTATCAAGAGATATGTAGTCAGCCTTTGGATCCCATAGTTGTAGCACAACCATACCCTAAACACTTTTCCATGCCTGTCCTACCTATATATAAGGGAACTAAAGATCCCATAGAGCATCTTCGTATGTTTAGGATAGCATGTCATGATATATCACATGATGACTTGCTATTACTAAAAATGTTCTCGAAAAGTTTAGGAGGAATGGCATTAGAGTGGTATTATCAACTACCCACTCATTCTTTGAGAAATTTTGAAGAAACAGCTGAATCTTTTGTTCATCAATTTAGTGCCTACATCGAGAGACACATGACCATTAAATATTTATACAAATTAAAACAAGACAAAGATGAATGTTTTGCTGATTTCTTAGCTAGATGGAGGCAGTTGATAGGAAAACTACACTTTGTGCTACCTTATAGGGAAATGTTGGACATTTTTATTAATAATTTGCAAGAACAAATATCCTATGAATTATCAACTGCTACCTTGACCACCTTCGATCAAGCTATAGACTTAGCTCGGAGGGTGGAAGATGCTCTCATTAGAAGAGGTCAACTCAAAAGGAAAGATGATGAGAAAACATCCAGAAATCAGTATAAAAATAAACAAGTTGTGGGTGACGGAGTCACTGATAGTAGAAACATTGCTAATGTTAATACTATGAAAACAATGAAGAAATTTATATTAAAACCTCCTGATAAACCACCTCAAGAGTTTAATAGATTGAATCAACCTTTATCAACTATTCTACCTCAATTACTAGCATGAGGTTTGATTCAATTACCAGCTATCTGGGAACCTGATCCAACTATACCCAGATACAGAGCTGATTTACATTGTGATTTCCATAGAGGACCTAGACACTCTACCAACTCTTGTAAAATATTAAAACATAACATACAATATCTGATTGATAATAATGAAATGGAGGTGCAAGCCTTTCAACCTAAACAAAATGCTCCTAATAATGCTCAAAAGAACATTCCCCAAAATCAAAATCAAAATGCTAATAAATCATTGGACATATTTCAACATCCTTTACCGCAGCATGGCAAAGATGTGGCTAATCAAATCAAACATCATAATGTTCCCCCTCCTACCCGATATGTATGGACTATTAGCGGACAATTACCTATTCAGGATCCCCAAATATTTGGCACAACTTTCTCCATGGTCACGACCAGACCCCTGTATAATACTCAAACACCGGATCCTAGTGATGTAGAATCGGATACTGAAAGTGAAATAGACATCACCTCAAACCAATCGAATAGTTCTAAAAACAAATCAGATCTGATTCAACCTATCATAGATGCTATGGTTTTGAAAGAACCATTTCCTAGAAGAGTTACTACTTGACCCTCTTCTAATCAGTTCCTTCCTAATGAACAATCCATAAATGCTCAACCGAGATCAATTCAGCATCTTCAATATAAAATTGTAGGTACCATCAGAGTTATTACCAGAAAACAGGCTCAAAATTCTCAACAGGATCAAACTTAGAAGGATGGATCAGCTCCATTTGTTTTGAAAAATCCCAATAAAGGGAATCATATGTCTAATGTTCAACCTAAGCCTCCTTACAATATTAATGAACAATTATCCAATACTACAGCCAAAATTTCCCTTTTGGACTTGTTAAGATCTTCTCCTACCCATAGAGATGAGTTAATGCTTACATTAAGCCAACTGATGGTACCTCAAAATATTCAACCTGAAGCCATGTCCAATACTATCATCACTCGAGAAGTCGATTGTATTGACTTTTGAGATAGAGATATCCCACAACATAGTTTACATAAGGATAACCCCTTATATATTACTGTCCTAATAGGAGATGTAGCTGTTAAACGAGTCTTGATTGATAATGGTTCATCTTTAAATATATGCACTTTTGACTTCTACCAAAGATTTGGCTTTAGGAGTGATGAGATTATCAAACCCTTCAATGACGAGACACAAGAAACGTGTGGAGTCATTACTATACCCTTGCAAGTTGGTCCTAGAACCCTAGATACAATCATGTTTATTGTACATTGCCCTGCATCGTACAATATACTTCTAGGTCACCCTTGGATCAATGCAATGCAAGCGGTTCCCTCTACTCTACATTCATGTGTTAAATTTGAATTTAAAAACCAGTTGGTAACCATTCATGGTGATCCTAGACCCTTTGATATGTGTGCTTTGGCAGAACCCATTGAAGTGAAATTTTGCCCTGCCCTGTCATCCACACATCCTAGTTCTTATCATTCGTCCAAACGTGTGAAACACACACCCATAACATCATCTATCCCATCAACTACACCTATACATTTAACTCAACCATATTCTAAAAAAACCACATTAGGACCTCGAAAAGAGCCTAAACCTACACCCAATGCTTCCCGTTTTACTCCTATATCTTCCATACCCATAGACTCATCCATCGATATCCCTATAACATCATCATCCACTACAGGCATTCTTCCCACATCGGAAGATCAAGGAAATGTTCCTTCTACCTCTTATGCTCTCACCGATGAGCTCTTACCTGATTTATCTAAAATTCTTATATCAGAAGAGATCAACACTGCCATGCAGACTTCCCTCCTTTTAAATAAACTCCCACCTTCTCCTCGTACCTTGGGCCTCCCACAACCTATGGGAAGTACTTACCAAGTCGGGAGTTGTGATTTTATTTATAAAGGATATGATTGGGGCAGAATACCTCGAAACATCAAGACACATTATGATGGATATGCTAGGTGCTATTTTGCTAATGAATATATTAAAGCTAAACCCATAATGCTTAAAATGGGATATAAAGGGAAAGGCTTGGGACCTTTCCAAAATGGTATAAAAGAACCTTTTGAGGTAGAACCATGGCCCGCTCGATGTGGTGTGGGCCTATTTCCTAGTAAGGGTCAACACTTCCCTTTTGAAGATAATGATCAACTCATATGTTATCAAGATTATTTAGATGGGCATGATGATTTGCCTCTAAAAAATCAGCCATTTACATGTAATATGCTATCCATAGCTTATCCTGAAATGATTGTTGAATCCGACGATGAGTTGGAGGGAGATATTTTTCATGATGTCTTCGTTGAAGAGTTGTTACACAATGATTTTTATTTTGATGGTTCTATACCTACTATAGCCCAGCTTGAGGCCACGACTCCTCAAGATGAATTATCCAAGTTAACCTTAAAATAATTACAAGAATTGGGCGTTTCATCCACCCCACCTTATTTTGAAAGAGATCTACACATGGAAGTAGAAAACATCATTAAAATTAACATTGGAACTGAGGATAATCCTCACATCATCAGTATTGGGTCAGAATTAAGTCAAGAAAAACAAGAGCAATACATTGCATTCCTTAAAGAATATGAAGATGTCTTTGCTTGGACATATGAAGATATGCCAAGTTTAGACCCTTTTGTAGTCATGCATCACCTAGTAGTCCATCCGGATGCTAAACTTGTTAAACAGAAACTTAGAAAAATGCATCCCAAAGTGGCCCTACTAGTCAAAGGGGAGTTAGAAAAACTCCTGAATGTTTTTTTTATACAGGCTATTGATTATGCTGAATGGATCTTGAATGTAGTTCCAGTCACCAAGAAAGAAGCTACCAAAGTTAGGGTTTGCACAGACTTTAGAGATATTAACGCTGCATGCCCTAAATATGATTTTCCTCTTCCAAACATGGATCAAATCATTGAATTTACTACTGGGAGTGGAATGATGTCCCTAATGGATGGATTTTTTGGCTATAATAAGATTAGGATAGCTCCTGAAGATCAGGCTAAAACAACCTTTATTACCCCTTGGGGTACCTTTTGTTGGAAAGTGATGCTATTTTGTTTAAAGAATGCAGGCGCAACATATCAACGAGCCATGACTTATATCTTTCATGATATGATGCATGATATCCTCATGATTATGTAGATGATATTATAGCTCACTCCATTAATTAAGATGATCATTTAGATGATTTAAGGAAAGTATTTAATTGGTTAAGAGAATATCTTATTCAATTAAATCCAGCCAAATGTATATTCGGAGTCAAGTGCGATAAAATATTAGGGGTTTTAGTTTCTTTACGTGGTATCAAAATCGACCCTCTCAAGATTGCGGCTATCACTGATATGCTCACACCTACCAATATATCTAAGTTACGAAGTTTACAAGGTAATCTTCAAGCCATCCGTCACTTCATCGATAAGCTAGAAGAAAAAACCAGTCCCTTTCTTAAGCTCCTTAAGAAGGATGTCCCTTTTAATTGGGACGATGAATGTAAGGAAGCTTTTGAACTTCTCAAAAAATACCTCCTTAACCCACCTGTGCTTTCATCGCCTAGACCTGATCGCCCATTTCTCCTATATATTTTAGCTTCAAATTTTGCTTTAGGAGCTATGTTAGCTCAGATTGATGATGAGAAGAGAGAGCGTGCTAATTATTACATTAACAGAACCCTCAGTTATGAAACCCGCTACACAACATTAGAAAAACTATATCTAGCAGTCGTATTTTCTATGTAGAAATTATGCCATTATATGCTCAGTCAGAAAACATATGTCATTGCTAAATATGATCCCTTGCGGTATCTCATGAGTCGACCTTATTTATCGGGTCGCATAGCAAAGTGGGTTCTTGCTCTAAGCGAGTTTGAACTCATGTTCATAGGACAAAAGTCTATTAAGGGTCAAATCATAGTAGATCAATTAGCTGTTGCACCCTTAGAGTCTACCCATCCCCTCATCATTGAGTTTCTTGATGAATGTCTTCAATTAGATGTAGACCATGTTGAACAATGGTCCTTATACTTTGATGGAGCCTGATGCATGAGTGGGGCTGGTGCAGGTATTATTTTAATATCTCCACAAAAACACATTATACCTTTGTCCTTTAAATTAACATTTTATTACACCAATAATGCTACTAAATATGAAGCTCTAATACTTGGATTACGAGCTACCTTGGCACTAAAAATTAAACATCTGCTAGTTTTTGGTGATTCTAAACTTGTTATAATCCAAATTAATGAAGTTTATCAGACCAGAGATGATAAATTATGCCCATATAAAGCATATGTTTTACAATTAATATCTCTATTTGATCAAGTTACCTTGGAAGCTATTCCTCAAACTAGCAACCGTGTGGCTGACGCTATGGCCGCTACTACATCTCTTCTACCCTTGGAGTTAGATGACGAATATGCCACCATCATTATTCATCGACTTCAAGAACTTGATTCAAATAAGTCATTCTTAGAACCTTTGGATGTGTTTCTAATCAATGAAACTACTCTTGAACCTTGGTATACGGATATATTTGATTTTCTTCACAATGGGACTTTCCCTGCTAGTTCTAATAGGAACCAGCGTCGGTTATTACGTAGACGAGCAAGTCGATTTGTAATAATTGGCAATACTTTATATAGGAGATATTTTGAAGGTATCCTCTTGAGATGTTTGAATCTAGAAGAATCCAAATCAGCTTTGAGTGAAGCCCACGATGGATCTTGTGGAGGACACTTCAGTGGTAGTGTCATTGCTAAAAATCTCCTTAGGATAGGCTACTTTTGGCCTACCATGGAGAATGATGCACATGATTATGTGCACCATTGTGACAAGTGCCAAAAACATGCTGACCTTGTCCATGCCCCTGCACAAGAGCTACAGGCTATTTCATCTCCTTGGCCCTTTTCAAAATGGGGCTTAGACATTATTGGCAAAATTAATCCTGTGTCATCTGATGGACACAAATTCATCATAACCGCCATTGAGTATTTCACAAAGTGGGTTGAAGCTATGCCTTTAGATTATTGCACTAAAACACAAGTCTCTAGATTTATTTTTAATCAAATCATTTATAGGTTTGGAATTCCTGTAAATCTCATCTCAGACAATGGAACTTGTTTAAAAAATAAAGATGTTAAGAAATTATGCCAAAAATATAAGATTCAACATCGATGGTCCACTCCCTATTATCCTCAGGGTAATGGCCAAGCAGAAGCATCCAAAAAAACCTTAATTAAAATTCTCAAAATATTGGTCAATAAATCTGGCCACGACTAGCACATTCAATTATATTTAGCTTTGTGGGCATATCGCACTAGTGTTCGAACTCCCACTGGAACTTCACCTTTTGTTTTGGTTTATGGCGCTGAAGCTATTTTTCCCTTTGAATTAGAAGTTCCTTCTTTGGCTCTACTCCTTCAAGATACCAAAGTAGGGGATGAATATCGAGCTGGCTGACTCAGTTAGCTGGAACTTCTAGATGAAAAGCGCATCAATGCTTTGGAGCATCTTTGTGCCTACCAAAACAAGCTTAAAAGATCATATGCTAAGAAAGTTCGTCATCGATCCTTTGAGGTCGACGACCTTGTTTTAAAAGAAAATCAAAAAAATACTAATGCAACTAAAGACCTTAAAGGTAAATTTGAGCCCAACTGGATTGGACCATACATTATCATTGCTAAATTTGAATCGGGAGCATACAAATTAGCTACCTTAGATGGTAAATATTTAAAAGAACCTATGAATATTATGCATCTTAAGCGATATTACGCATAAAATTTGGTCATTTCACCATTTGTATATATTTTGTATGTTGTCTCATTTTAAAAATATATATAAAACTGTTTAAACAAAAACAAACAAAAATAAAAGTAAAAACAACAATATTATAGACTCTTTCGAAACCAAAAAAATAGAGAAGAAAGAGAGTCAAAATTATCAAACTCCTCAAAAGTATTTGTTGTATATATTTCTTCTTGAAGTATTGTAGTTATATTTTCAAATTATTTTGGATAAATTAGCATTTATTTGGAATCCCTCACTTTCACAAACACAAAAATAAATATCTTGATTTTATTTGGCATGATTACTAATCTCTCTTATATCAAAGTCCACAAAATTCAATTAAATAAAGTTTGAGCACAGAGAATTGATCTTGTTATTTACTTAAACCAAGCATATCCTTTCACAATAAAATGATTATATTTGTAATGTCCATGCTATGCTACATAGTAGAAGTGGTTTCCTGAGCAAAAGTTTCCCCTGCTATCCTATCATGCACATGGTCTAGAATATTTGAGAATTGACAAAAGGACAAGCTCACCCCTACCTGGAATAAAAATCCCTTACTCTACAGCTAATCTGAGCAAGTATCCCTAGAATAGGAAGAAAAGAAAATTTCAAGAAAAAGAGAAAAAGAAAAAGGTTATTTCAACATTATCTCAAATATCAAGCGAAAATACAAAAGTACAAAAAAAAAAGAAAAGAAAAAAAAGAAAAGAAAACAAAAGCAAATGCAATAAAATCCCTTTCCCTACCCATTGAAAAGAAAAGAAGGGTTGATGAGCTTGAATCCCTGGAATTCTCAATTATTCAAAAACTATGAGGTAAGCCCCATAACAAGTGGTTTGTGCCCAACCCGCTTGGCCTTGGGTAACTCCTAGCATGGTGATATGTCTATCACATTAGCGACCTTATTTTGTACAGACCTATGTCTACTTATGGATTAGCTAGCTCTTGATAACCCGACCTACATAGTAGTTTGGTATGGTTATATGCATCTAAATCATGGTTAATGAACACTTATTTGGTTAATTCAAATCACTTGTATCAAATTATCTTGCTCAAAACTGGTAAATGAACAATGCAATTACACACACATTTGTATTTGAGAGATTTTGTGTATCATTATGATAAATCAAGATTGAAAATGAACTCACATATGCACATGGGATTCCTTATAAATCTAACTTTTGTCTTTAAGATACTTTGAAATATTTTTTGCAAATTGTCTAGAATAATTTCATTTTCTCATCTGAGAACAGTTGTTTAGTATAAATACAACTACATGCATTATCAAAAAAATCAAAATCATTTTCAAAAACATGAAATAAAGTTACATTTATATATAACTTTTTGACTTTCACGACGATGGTATAGTTCCAAAACCAAAATTGGAATTTTATGCCTAGCGCAAGTCCTCATCTTTATATTTTCTGTTTATTTTTAAAAAATTAAAAATCAACCATGCAATAAAACTATTATATCAATTTCTTCTTTGGATTTCACGATGATGGTATAAGTCTATACCTATAATTCTATGCCTAGCGCAAACCATCGTTCTAATTTTATTTTCCATATATTTTAAAAACAAAATTCATCAAAACATGTGACTTGCATCATTATGTTACACAAATATGCTTTACAAACAAACAAACACTTATTCTATTTCATGACATTATGTTCAAATTTAGTTTTTGCAACCATGGTATAAATTCTAAGGAATTTTTCAAAATTTTATCATACTTAGGAATTTATGCCTAGCAAAATCATATTTCTTTTCGTATTTCATGCATACTATTTTTATGAAAATCTGAAAACAAATCATCAAACCATCATTATCTCCATAATTACAACACAAAGTCTTAAGACAGTCTCTTAAGCACTCTTTTACTTTTTAACAATATTTCTATACTAGGATTAGCTTGACGACCGAGTGAGCGGCGACTCCATGAAATGGTCTATAATAGCGACAATGTCCTTTGAAATTATTGTTAGAAGTCCCTTTTATTTTTTATCAAATCACACCAACCACCAATTTGTTTACATTATATTATTTCATTTAAAATATTACAACATGATATCAAATTATAATATTTCAAAACAACATAATTACATGAATCATCAAATCAATCACACCAAAACATTAAAGCATCATACAAACATAAGCCGAGTCATATCACAAAAAAAAAAGATCATATATATACATATCTCAAAAAAATATATGTACATCATATCAAAACTGGATTGGTATGCCACAATCTACATATTGGCATACTCAATCCTCTCAAACCATATATACAGTCTATGCAGTGCAGTAGCCTAGCCTCAAGAACCCCTCGAGCTCTCAGCCTCATCTCCTCCCCTGCCCTGAGGTGGATGAGGTGGCCCCATCACAGTATGTGTGGTATTGCAAGTCCTAGTCGTCGATCAAGATGAATTCCTCGATGACCCAACCCTGATCGGATCCACAATACCGGCTAGCAGTTATACCCTTTGACCCTCTAGCACCAGCTAGAAGTATATACCCTGATAGAAGGTAGTTTGAGCCACCGACCGTGCCATCTCTCGAGTGCTCTCTCCTTCGCTCTATGCTCTAAGGTGTGCGACCTCATCTCTGAGCTATGTGGCCTCAGCTCGGTGTCATGCAGACTCATCCTGTAAAGTCTACACCTGAGCCTGGAGATGAACAGTCTTTGCCCAGAGAGTAGCCATCTCGCTACTCTCTCCTACCTTGACACCCTTGCCCTTATCGGGTGATGGTGGCCTCTCTATCCATGGAGAAGGGGGTCTCTCCTCTCTCCTCTCCCATTGCTATGGCCTCTGCTGAGCCTGTGGCCTCCTCTGCTCTCTCCTATCGTGACCCTATGCCAACTCAATGGCCACCTGGAATTGCCTCCCCATTTTATGCACAACTATGTAAATTATACCCTAAGCCCTCATCATCCAAGGAGGGTGGATGCCTACATACCAGGTATCGTAGCCGTTAGCAACCCCTGTATCATCCCCATCCACTGGTTGAATGGGGGCATCGTCTGTGTCCTCACTCTAGAAGCACTGCATATCTGGAGCCCCGTTGACTATAGTGTTATCCCAGATGATTCGAGAAAACTCGTAGTCTCTGAGAGATGGGATCCCCTACTATAGATCAAACTTCCTAAAAACTCAATCATAGCAGTGGAGCTCCACCTCTCTCATCTCCATCCTTAGCCAATAGGTTTTCCTAACATGAGCTAGCTCTTGTCCATCCTCGGCCCACCCTGGATGATCTCTCTAAGGCCTCCAGGTGATCTGGTTGGAGACAAGGTCATCAAGTAGTCTTCGGGACATTGGTAGATTTATCCACCACTGTGACCCTCTCTGGAGCCACCAGTAGAAAGCTTGAGGTCTCTCCCTATCAATCCTTGTTAGTGGGAGCCCTATCGGCCTCTGCACCGTGATGTGCTCCTAGCACCAAACCTGTAGTAGTGATGTCATGACCAGACATCGACCGCCCTTGTATATGACCCCATGCAAGAACCTATACAATCGGCATAGTACAAAGCTCCCCCAAGCAAACCTATACTCGTGGTCTCTCATGTCATAGACCACATATTTTAGTAGCCATGGTACTCTGCATCCACTCTAATGGCATAGCAGTAGAACACCTACCACCCTAGCCAAAACCTGTGTCAGTATAGATGCCCTAGGCATCTAGCATAGCAACTCGATGTTCACTTCACCCTTCTCTAGGGCAAAGCTCAGATCTCCACATAGTCACATAATTGCGTGGACCTGATTGGCCACGAGAGTTATTAGCCATCCTTGTATGGGGATCCTCAAAATCCTCCATACATCCTCCAATGTGGGAGTCATCTCCCTTGTCGATAACCGAAAACAAGAACCCGGATACCACCTCTCTGCTAGGGCTGTCAATAGCCCCATATCTATAGAAACCTGTGGCATATCTGCCACATGCTGCAAGCCAACTTGAGCCAACTAATCTTGCTCTGCCTAAGATAGAGCGGCTAAGTCATCCCTCAACCCGTCGTATTTCCATTCTATGCTCTTTAGTAATCCTCTCTGCAACATAAACAACAAAACAATAAAAATCATTAATAAAACAGTGATTAAAAATGCAAGTAAAACAAGTTCAATTTCATACAAATGATGATATCGTCCACTATTGGATGATATCGTCCAAAATTTGAGCAAATTCATATTTGATTTCACAAGAGGGAATCGTCCCTTATTGGACGAAATCGTCTCCATATCGCTGATTTCGCCCTTAGACAAAATCGGCGATATCGAGATGATTTCGATGAAATTGAGACGATTTCATCCTGACGACGTCGACGGCCCAAAAATGGCCGCGATGCTAAAAAATCATTCAAAATCAATCTAAAAAGCATGAAATTCAAAATTAAAGCATTCTAAATTAATTTTGGACCCTTACCCATAGCCCGTGCTGGACCTCTATCAATTTGTGTGCTATCTCGACCATTCTTGTTTGCAGAGCTCTAGAAACCAGGAAAATGAACAGTAACAATGAATTAGGGTTTTTCCCTATTTTTCTTAATTTTATTCAAAAACACTTAACAACATTTTAAAATTTTGCCTTTCCGTGTTTTTACCTCAAACGTTCGATTTGGGTAAAAACACGGAGGAGGCACCATAGTAAGCTGTCGTACGATTCGACCTAGAATCGTCGCCTAAAAATGGGAATATATTTTTGCTTTTTCGTAAATCGAGAAGAACTCATATTTAACGCATTTTCTTCAAAAAATTTGCTAAAGAGGGGGCAAAATGTAGCACCCTAAAATTGGCGCAGTAAAACTTAACAAATAATTAAAATTACCTTAGTAATAATTCAAATTCAAGTTTTAACCCCGAACCACCCGTTAACCGCCTGCTACCCATTTCCTCATTTTCCATGCCATTTTTAGAGTTTTTTTTGTCCGTTGGACGATATCATTGCCAATAAAATGATATCGCCTCAAATCAGATGAATTCATCTAGATAAGAACGTCCAGACGATTTCGTCCCAAAACTAATTTTTCATAATTAGCCTTTGTTTCAACGACATCTCTAATCTGGGTAGAAGCGTGTCTGCACTGTTAGAGACCATCCCCATTGGAGATATCACAAATTGGGATGATCCCCAACCTCCTAACCCCCATCCTAAGCCTATTTAAACCTTAGGACCCTCCTTGACATTCCCCTGGCTGAATTTCTCTGTAATTTGATATTTACGTGCATTATAATACCTTGGATTATCATCTGTAGTTGTGCTTTTCGAATTTTCTTGTAGGAACTTTGTCATTTTTCAGTCGGAGTAAGCTCATATCATTGCAGATGATCTTGTACAATTTGAGATGATTTCACACTCTACAAACGATTTCAACTGCAATCAACATTGGAGGCAATCAGTGCCCAGAGTTTGCACTTTTTCTATACATTTTTGTTATTTTATTCTGCATCTAGTTAGTTTTATTATTATTTTTTATTATCCTGCATCTTGGAGTTCACCCATATAGCTTAAGTACATAATAACATCATGATTAGCTATTAAAGCATGATAATTTACTTGCATTTCTATTTGGTATTATCTTATTAACATCATTTTGTCATTTCACATCATTTTCCTTTATCAGCATAGCTGCATTTTCTGTAGTCTGTGTCCATTTATTTGATTGCAGGTCTTTGACGAATTCGTCTAATGAATTCATCAGATCTCAGACAATCCTGTTAGATCAGAGATGATCCTATCAAATTCTAGGCGATCTTGACTGCTCAAAAATCAGAACCTCCATTAGAAATCCGGAATGAGGTATGGTTTTTCTCATCTAGCTTGTTCTCTATATTTTTTGTTTAAATCTATTTTTTGTATTCATTTAAATCTACATTTCATATAGAATAGTTTAGATTCATTTGGCCAAACCTAGGACTTGAATGATTAAAGATAAAATTGAACACATCAAACACATTCCCAACCTAGGCGTGGAGACTGCCACTAAACGTTTCCTGGTGAACCCCACCATCCATCGAAAAATCACCTTAATACCCCTCCCCCAAGATGTGGGACCTTCAAAGGGCCTCTCAGTTCGAGGTACCGTTCCATACTTCTCGCATCCCCATTACGGGTGTGGATCCTTTAGCCTGACGATAAGGGTGCGAAAAATTTGGAGCGATATACAAGGCATCAACAAACTTTTTTTCTTTTCCTTTGATATACTCTACACCAAAGTTATATTTAGCTAAAAAATCTACCCATCTCCTCTGTCTTGCATTCAAAATAGGTTGGGTAAAGATATACCTTAGAATTTAGTGGTCCATCCTTAGCTTGAATGGTTTACCCAATAAATAGTACCTCCAAACCTTAAGAGCATGCATAATTACGGCTAACTCAAGGTCATGTGTAGCATAATTTACCTCATGCTTCTTGAGTTTCCTGGACTTATACGCTACTATAGCTTCATTTTTGGATAATACCCCTCTCAAACCTTCTAAGGAAGCATCTATACATACTATAAAATTCCAAAGAGGATCTAGAATCTTGATAATTGGCATTGTAGTTAGCTTATTTTTTAGAGTTTCAAAGATAACCTCATACTTATTCATCCATTTAAACTCTTTTCCTTTTATCTGAAGGCTGGTAATAGAATAGGCAAATTTTGAATAGTCCTTCACAAAATACCTATAATAACGAGTTATTCCCATGAAGCTTCTAACTTCAGACACATGGGTGTAGGCCAACTCAAAATAGCTTCAAATTTCTTAGGATCTATAACAATCCCTTCTGTAAATATAATATGCTCCAAATATTGAACTTGTGAGGCATAAAATTCACATTTAAACAACTTCCCATAAAGTTGATTTTTCATCAACACCTCTAACAGTAATCTCAAATACTGGTCATATTCTTCTCTGGTATGAGAATATATTATGATATCATCTAAGAATATCAAAACAAACTGATCTAGATGTCTCCTAAACACACTATTAATTAGATTCATAAAAGCTACTGGTACATTTTTCAACCTAAAGAGAAACACTATGAACTTATAGTGTCCATATCTAGTCTTAAAAACTATTTTGTGAGTATCCTCATGAATTCTCAACTAATATTATCCTAATATTAAGTCAATTTTTGAAAATATAGTGGCATCCTTTGACTAATCAAAGAGATCATCTATTCTTGGAAAAGAATACCTATTCTTGATGGTCACCTTATTTAGCATTCAATAGTCAATACATAACATTAAGAAATCATCTTTATTCTTCACAAATAATACTAGAGTACCCCAAGGTGACACACTAGGTTTAATTAGACCCTTATCCAATAAATCTCGGAGTTGTATCTTTAGCTCTTACAACTCAACAAGAGTCATTTTGTAAGGTGTCCTTGCAATAGGTTTATCTCCAAGTATTAGTTCAATAGTGAACTCAAATTCATGTTGAGGTGGTAGGCCTTGAAAATCTTCTAGAAATACACCCCTAAATTCATGTATAATTGGATGTCTCTTAAATATTTTTTCAATCCTGTCATCACCTATCTTGCCATTTATATTTATTACATACAACATACTGCCTCTTTGAGTGCCTTCTTTAGCTACATAGTTGATAGTAAATATGGTTGAAAATAACCTTGACTAATTTGAACCCTTACTCTCTT
Organism: Wollemia nobilis; assembly: GCA_028583015.1. NCBI lineage: Eukaryota > Viridiplantae > Streptophyta > Pinopsida > Araucariales > Araucariaceae > Wollemia > Wollemia nobilis. Next base: position 4,353,157 of record JAQPPZ010016675.1, read on the forward strand.
CTTATCCTTATTAGTATAGTCCATCCATATTTCTTGGAAGTTTATTAGGGCTCCATGAGCCTTTAACCAATCCATTCCTAGGATAATATCAAAGGCATGTAGTGATGTTACATATAAGTGCCAAATTGTAGATCCATTGGGTAAGGTGATCCCAATAATAGGTAAACATTGATTTACTGAGTAAGTCTATCAAGACCCATACTCAAATTTTCACCCTTGTGCCAAAAATCCAGGTCTTTTCAGCATATCTTCTATAATACTAGTGGACATAAAACTATTTGTAGCTCCACTTGTTAGAGTATATTACATTATTTAATACATGTCAATGTACCACTATGGGTACATTATTAGATTAGGATTTTATCTTATGTTAAGTAGTTACTTGGGAAAGAAGTAATAAATGCACAAGTGTTAGAATGTGCAATGATGTAAATGTGCATGTAGTCCACATGTACATGATTCATAGGAATAGGTATAATAAATCCCAAGGAACATATCTTCCTATATATATGTACCTTGAGATATAGTAGTAGAGGTGTGTGTGAGAGATAAAGTTACTATAGAGTAGTGAGTAGGTACAATGTAGATCTTCATTGTAAAATTCTAGAGTGTTCATAGTCCTCCATTATATTGCATTGTACTATTTTTGTGAGCTTTCATTAATGGTATTTTACTGAGTTGAATTCTATTCTATTATTTTCCTACATATTTAAGTACTATTATCATATACTTACCACAAACTACATATTTTACATATTGTGGTTGCATATCTATTAATATACATCACCAAAATCTAACAATGGTATCAGAGCACATGGTAGATCGATAGGAAATAGGAAGAGCCATAAATAGAGATTGAGAGGAGTTTAGAAATATCAATTCCAAAATTTTTGAGATTGCAGGTGGTTAGAGTCTTTCCAAAGAGTTACAAAAAAAATTGTGAAGACTAGGACTCAACGTTAATTTCGTTAGATTGATGAATCAACTAGTGAAGTTTTTTTTTGAATATACTAGAGGAATTGGTAACTCATTACAATTTTCTATGCCTCTTCATGGGTTTGAATATCGATCCTTATCACCACTATAACCTCTAGTTACATCGAGTAAACATTTTACATAGCTAGCTATGCTAACATGACACACCCATTGGTACTACGAGGCCCAACTCTCCATACTCCTATAGAAGCATTTTGACCATTGAACCAAGCCCTCAAACACAATAAACTTGTGAAGTTCATTATATCTAGAATTATATATTCTTCCATTCCAATTTTTAACATATTATTGCAAGAAAAGGAGATTCAGAGAAAGTTGGGAAGCTTCCTACATAGCGCTAGGAAGAATATATTTATTAGAATCATTCCAGCACTTGCAACAACATGTAGAAGATTGAAGATTTTAGAGATCTAAGAAAATATCCCATTACAAGAGTTGCAAACCTGTAGATTGTAGAAGAGAGAAAAATGCCATAGCAGCCTTATTGCAGACTCAAGGAAGAAGAGTCTCTAGATATGAGTCTAAGAGAATATTGGGGATTGGTGATATTCATTGAATATTTAAGCTTACCGATTGCATAAGGAGAAAACAACTCAAGAATCTAAAAAATACCTACAAGAGATCCCATTTAAGAAATTATAGTTCAAGAAGATAGAAGACTGAATAAGGACAAGCAACAAGTCCCATTCTAGATTCTAAAAACAACAAATTTTAGAGATCCAGGAAGGAGATATCATTTTCAAAACTTACACAGTAGAATGTTGAAGAAAAGGTCTTTTTGGAAAGACCAAAGAAGCTACGAGAGTGAAGGCCCTAGAGAAGAGGTCTCAAGGAGAAACAAGGAGAAGGCTTGGTGAGCCTCATTGAAGGAGATTCAAAGAAAGCCATTAAAGGAGTTCCAAGGAGAACTCATTGGAGAAATTTACTACCAAGGAGATGTTCTTGATAAAGGAAGATATTAGGACAATTGTTTCCATTCGATAACAAGCCCAAACGTAGGTAGATTTGGCAAGAATCTTGCCATATTTTAGAGGAGATTGGTGAAGAACTTAAGGCTTTTAGATTCTTAAGAAGAAGGCCAAAATTGAAGTCAAATTTTGAAAAGGAGATTGGAGGAGAAAGGAGCCAAACATTACTACCAAACCTGAAAGATTTGAATATTATATTTGAAGGTTAGAAGGCTCATTCAGAGAAAGGAGATAAGGTTTTGTTGAATCTACAAAAAAATACTGAAAGGTTCTTGAAGAAAAATATCAGTTACAATTTGGAGGATTTCCCTACCAAATTTTAGACATTCAAGGACAACATTTTAGCAGAGATATTGAATGCTTTACAATTTGAAATATTTTAGATTTGAGGACAATAAGAAAGCAACAAGCTGGGCAACATCAAACTTCATATTTACAGAGTGCATTCTAAAGGAGAGTTGAAGTCACCTACTATAATTTTAGGGTAGCAAATTAGAGGGTTTCAACATTGCAAATAGGTGAGATAAAGAGTTATTTTGGACAACCAAGAAGAGTTGCAAGTCCATCCAATAAAATGTAGCAAAATGATGAATCTAATCACCTTGGAATATTTCATATACATAGTTCATTAGGTAAGCAACTTTGGTGCAATAGGCTCATCATTGAACATTAAGTTATTTAGTTATTAAGTTTCATTAAGCACCATATCAAAGTTAAAGTTGCAAGGAGAAGATTACATATTAAAGTATTCAAAGGGAGTGAAAAATATAGTTTCTTTTAAGGTTAATACCTGCACATTAAAATAAGAGTTAGATATATTTTGATAGAAAGAAAAATACCATCTTCCTATTATCTAGTTACAACAAATAAGACATTACCACTAAGTGAAAGTTGTAGAGTTTATTAGTGCATTTGATAGTCCTTTAAGAGTTACTATTAGTGCATCTTGTAAGTTACTTTGAAGAAGAAATAGGGTGAGATCACTATTTCACTATTTTAGTTTTTCTTAACTACATTAAACTTATTACTCTTAAAGGATTATTATGTGCATTGGTTTTTAAGTTAAAGTGAAAAACCAAAGAGCACAAATCAATGTACTATCAAAGTGTCTAGAGACACTATTGAGCATACAAAACTTGTAGTTTATTGTGGCCTAGAACAACCACCAAATAGGGTAATATTCCTCCAAGGATTAGAGAAGAAATCTGCCATGAAAACTAGTAGAAGGGGCTACAAAATGAGACTAGGAGAGTCTAATATTTTAGGTGTAACTAAGGAGCATTTTGTAGGGTTATACAAGCATAAAATTTAACTCTATTATTACATCAAATGGGATACAATATTAAGTATCTTAACGACACTCTACTTAGCCTATCATCCTATCTAAAAGAGATTGCCATTAGCACTAGAAAAATTGCTCAAAGAGGAGCCATACAAAAGGGGCTCAACATCCACCATTAGCACAAGCAAAAGGTGCTTAAGAAATGAGCCAACTAAAGAGCTTGATATCTACAATTGGTAAGGGAAGCATAACCCAAGGTTTTTGAGCAATGATCCATCCATAAGACTTGGTATCTAACTCGTTAAGGCGTTAGAAGATACCTTAGTCCAACACCCAAGGTGATGTCAACCTACAACATAAAAAGGGCATACGTAAGGTGAATATAATCTATTGCAATCTACTTAAAAACATAGTGATAAGGAAAACATATTGAAATAAGTGAGGAGAAAGGTATAATATTATAACAAAGATGTATTATCATAGCTCCAACTTGGTTGAATTGCTAGTCAAGAACCACATCGAAAGCTAACATTGGAACACCATTGCATTGCTTGAAAGCCATTACAACTAGCGCTAGTTTCATCACATCAACATTTTATTGGAAAAAGAGAATTGAACAAAAGAAACAATAAGGTATTTGTTGGCATGAAATGGACATAGAATAAGAGATGTTGGGGAAGCTCTACATGTATGATTTTAGAGTGACACTTGCAAATTTCTACCAGGGATATTGTACCACTTGGCACAAAGGTGAAATAGCATCTCCATATTCATAATACCAAAACTCAAGAGAAATGGTGCATAAGAAAAGTAATGCCTCTCATCATAGCTACAACACTCAAGAAGGCATCTACAACATTCATCAATACTCAGGAGTTACATTCAAACTTGCACCACGTAACATAACGCTTCTCAAGATCCATAATAGGCACTTCTCCACCTAAGGAGGAGAACAAGAGTCTTGGGAAATACCTAGTTCCACTTGGAACTTGCTTAAATATAAGAGAATCACATTTATAGCCTCTAGAAGTAAGAGTGCTCATAGAGGAGGAAGTGCATCCTATGCAAGCGTTGAATGCAAATAAGTTAAGGCAAATTTAAGTGGGATTAAGATCAGATTCAAGGTGTGATTAAGAGTGAGTATCCAAGGAGTAGAAGTGGAGTCAAAAGAGCATTAAATATTTATAGTAAACTTTCTATTATCACTATCATACATCTTCCATCGAAGGAATACAAAATCCACTAATACAATGCCCACTATTCAAAAAGTTACAACATTATAGAGGTAAGGTTTTACCTTAATTAAAATTGCTTTCATTTAGGAGTGATAAGGTGTAGAACATAAGGTTGAAGTTCATTCATCATTTACATTGGGGATTTTAGCAAAATCAACCTTAATACATTTGAAAGCATATCAAAGGAGTACATAGTATTTCAAATCACTTTAGTTGAAATACAAGTATTTTAATATTTACAATTAAATACCATAGGAGATATAAGGGTTTCTACTTGGAAAATCAAAACTTTATTATATTGCAAATATTATTAATTTCTAATATTCCAAATTAGTTAGTTATAAGGAATATTCATCGGACTGAATGCTTGTCCCTTTCCTGGTGCTTTCAGCGACGTAAAAGGTTTAAAATGATTGTGGCATGGTGGTTATAGGGGCGGACTACACGAAGATCTATGTGGCAGCTTTTGGGGCGGATAGCGTAGAATATTGTGACAACCATAAAAGCTAGACAGCCTACTCGGATTCATGGCGGCTATCGATTCCACCATGTAAATACAAGAAAAAAAGTTATAAGGAATACTACATCAAACATAGTTTATTGAAATTTAGAAAATCAAACTATTGGTTATTAAAGGATAAAGAAGCAAAATTATTGCTTACTTAAAAAGAGTTGGAATTATTTGCTTATACTTGTCCCATAGTCACATTAAAGGGATAAAATAACCATAGAGAAATTCATCAAATTGAAAAGTGCATAGGGAGAAAGGAAATTAGGATTTGAACATTATATCTTCAAACCAATAGGGAGTCAAAAGGAATTCAACTAAAAGTAAAACTAAAAGCTAAATATACTATAAAGCACTTTATCACAACTTTAGATTAATTAAATCACTTGGGAGATATAAGGAATTCTATAAAACCTAAGAATTGAAGAGGTTTTATCAAGTTTGATCATATACTCAATTTACTTGAGAAAGATATAGTATTCTACAAAACCCTTAATTAAAATATTAGGGAGGAAAAAGGAATACTACATATCAAAATTACAGAGCATACTTGAAAGTTAGTAGTTTGATCATAAATTCAATTTACTTGGGAGTCATAAAGTATAGTACTACAAAGTATCTATCATAAAGCTAAACAAATTCTATTGATTGGTATTACACTACAATCTCTCAAGATAATGGATGAATTAGCAAGAGAGACATATCATGACAAGGCACATTACAAAAATATCCAAGAATAAAATCCATTCAATATACCATATCAAATATGCAAAATCACTTCAAACTTGAACAATTTCATAGGTCAAACTGAAAAGGACATTTGGTATATTGATTCTGGTGCAAGTCATCACATGACAGGAAATTTACAATGGTTTTATTACCTTGAAGTCACTAACAATTTTAGGTTGAAAATTGCAAATGGAAAATACTATCATATACATGGACATGGGTGTGTGACACCCAGTAAATCATTTCCAAAATTTCTATTACATAATGTAATGTATGTTGATGGATTAACATATAATATTATTTTAGTATCCAAGCTAGTAGAGAGCAAAAGGATGGTTAAGTTCAGATACTCAAATGGAGTCAATATGTGTCTCATCATAAATCAAAATGAGATAGAAGCTATTGGATCAATTCATAAAAATATATATGCTCTAATATTCAATGAATATTTCACAAGATATTATTATATTTTAAAACGATGCCTAATTCATTTTCTAAAGAACAAATTGCAGAGAATGAAGAATATATATTTCATAAGAACAAATGAAGGAATAAAAGATTCAAAATTAAAAGGATGCGAGGTCAACAAAGCTATGGACTACTTGGACATCTAAAAACTAAAATAGAAGAATAAGGATCCGATCAAGTTGAAGAATATTCAAAAGAATAAGATCTATATTGAATACTAAAGTCTTCAATACCCAAATAATATAATATAGGGGGTGTTAGAGTATATTACATTATTTGGTACATGTCAATGTACCACCTTTGGTACATTATTAGATTAGGAGTTTATCTTATGTTAAATAGTAACATGGGGAAGAAGTAATAAATTCACAAGTGCTAGAATGTGTAATGATGTAAATGTGCATGTAGTCCACATGTACCTGAGTCATAGGAATAGGTAGAGTAAAACCCAATGAACTTATCTTCCTATATATATGTACCTTGAGCTATAGTAGTATAGGTGTGTGTGAGAGATATAAATTTACTATAGAGTAGTGAGTAGGTACAATGTAGATCTTCATTATAAAATTTTGGAGTGTTCACAATCCTCCATTATATTACATTGTACTATTTTTCATGAGCTTTCATTAATGGTATTTTATTGAGTTATTGTAGAAGTCTATTCTCTTATTTTCTTGTATATTTAAATACCATTATCATATACTTACCATAGCTTGCATATTTTCCATCTTGTGGTTTCATCTCCATTAATATACGTCACCAAAATCTAACACCACTATCAATAAAAACTTTTATTATTATTAAAAAAAACTTACCATTCAACGACATAGAAGTTGCTAATCCATCCAGGTTCTAACTTCCTATGGTTGCATAGACTTGATGTAGCTCATCCTTGTCTCTGTTACTCGAATTTTTCCATTGGGAATATTTATTTGCATAATGAGGACCCCCATAACTGACACAACCTATTCCATGTGCTTGAGATATTTCTTTTCATTTCTCCCTTGTTCTCCCTTTTTGAGCTAATTCATTCTGCTTTTGAGGTTAAGGTTTTGAATTATCCTTCTTCTAGAAATTCTTCTTATAATTCCCTTGGTTCCCATTGTTCTTATTTTTGAACTTTGGGTTCCCTTTACTTTTCTTATTTTTCTCCTTATCCCATTTCATAAACCCAACACTCTTCCTCTTCTTGAGTTCCTATTTTTCTCCTTCTGTTAGCCCTTCATAGTTGAAGAAAGTCTTCTTGGTTTGTAGATTAGTCTCTTCCTATCAAGCCAAATCATAAGATTTTTGAGGGATCTTGGTATTGAGCATATTAATTATTGTTCTAATCATATGATCCAACCCTAATATGAACTTATACACCTTCAAGTTTTTATTGATCTCATACTCTAGAACATATTTCAAGAGTTTAACAAATATTTGATAATATACCTCCATAGTCAATGCACCTTGTTGGAACATACAAAACTCTTCAAACTTCTCTACATAAAATTGATTTAAAAAGAATTTCTTCTTAAATTCCTTGACAAAACTATCCCATTTAAGGTCCACGACTTGAATCTCTCTGCCTACCTTGAATTTTTTCCACCATTCTAAGGCTGCATCTTGAAGATGAAGGATTGCCCAAACTGTTTGAATTTTGATGAGTAGTTCTTCATAAAAATGAAAGTTTCCAACTCATTAAACCTACATCACCCCTTTATTTTCCATTAAATTTTGATACTTTAACATTCTTAAGGTCCTTGGAAAGCTCATCCTTGATCTGAGCTCTATCCTTAGGAATTTCTCTAGCAGGATTCCCTTCCTACCTACCCTTTGAATCCTTGTTACTAGTTTCCTTATTAACAAGGTTTCCAACAATTTTTGTTTCTACTCCATTTGCTCTTGGAGAAACTTGACTATTGAAGAAATATTTTCCACCCTCTCATTGGAGTCCACTATTCTTCTAATTTTTTTGCTGGATTCCATTGTTCTTCCAAACTCCTTACTAGAGTCCATTGTTATTCTAGTTGTCTTTTTGGAGTCCATTGTTCTTACAAAATTCTTTTGTGGATGCATTAAAACTTCCTCCTATGTATTTAACCCCATATTATTAGATTATCCTCCTCAAAATAAGTGCCACCTCCTATCCACAAAAAGGATTTGGATAAGTTAGAATTTCTTCCAAATTGTACTTACAATTAGTTAGTTTCATTTTCCCATGAACTAACTTAGACCATTATCACTCACTTGATAATGATCATGGTCACACTTGCATCACCATAATGTGCCATTACCAATAAGAAAATATACTCCCTAGGATTTTTTATCCTTGGTCTGATTGGTCCAAATGATGTGCAATAATTATATTATCCCAAATCAAGCAAGGTCCCTAGAGGAGTAAGTCTCTCTAAAGTAGTCAAGGCTCATCCTAGGTTCTCTTCATGTAATTTTCTTGTCCTATGACCTAGGATCTGATACTAACTATAAAAACCTATCAAATTGACCCAAGGGAGAGATATATATATTTTCACCGGCAAAGGTTCGCAAAGAAGTCCCAATAAATCTTCAACATTGTAAGGCATAGCTACATTTTGAGTTCAATGTCACTGGAGATGACACTTAAGTGGAAAGGTGTGGCCAATATCTTGTATTTATGGGGTTCACCTTATAAACCTCATAATTTAGGAAGGATGCTAATTATGGTCTCCCAACCTTTACTATACCTTCATCAATATAGAACAACTTGACCACAACGTAGGGATTATCCTTTAAGGCCCATAACACTTAAAAGAGGATACATTTTTCCTATTATTACATAAGTATATCTATGTAGGATTTTTATGGCATAATGACTTAATGCTTAATTACCACACCTTCATAGGATAACTAAGTCCATTACCACTCACCTAGTAATAAGCATGATCACCTGATCCTCACCATTCAAGATGCCACCACTACTATATTATGAATGATTCCAAAAACATCATTGCTTTAAACTTCCCCAAAGCCACACTACTTTGGGTACACCTAAGCCTCACTATTCAAGGTGTTTCATTAAAAAATATTTGGTTATTTTATCATCTCAACTCCTCCCAATATTAGGTTTCTTCTTGACTCAAGGGTTCTAAAAATTTAAATATAAACATTTCTCCCAAACAAAAATGAAGTAATTAAATGATTCACAATAAAGTGTTATAATTTAACATAATAAAATGCATCCAAACACTTGAAAATACTAAAATATTCTCTGAGAAAAAAATAACATTTTCATAATTACCATGAAAATAACAAATCATCAAGCATCCTAATTTATATTCCATTCATTGAACATAATTCTTCTTTTTGCACATAGCCAATTATTCCAACTTAGATAAAATAATATCATCATATAATATTTTACTCTCAATCAAGTCTTGTAATGCTATAACATGCATATTACAGTACATTCTTTGTTCATCAAAAGTTTTGCAAAATTCCAATACAATACATTACTTTTCAAGAATAAGCTCTTTTTCAATAACAATATTACAATGTAAAAGTTTGAGGACCCATATTTCCTTTTTTTCTTTCAAGGTACTCCATTGAAAAATTATTTCCATGAACCCAAATAGAATTTTAGGGATCAAGAAAACTCATGAATTGCTTATGCAAGCCTAACATTCACTAAGCAAAAACCATGCAAACACACATTTAAGAAAACATTTTTAAATAAGGAGAGAATCCTATTATTCTCCCCATAATGGATTCCTTTATCTAATCAAGCCTCATAAACCATTAGTAGCCATAAAAATATTCTTCATCCATTTATAACAACCTTCATGCATATATGAACTATTATTCAATCCCTCCCATTTATAATTTCAAATCCATAATTTAAAACTAGATTTACTTTTCTCTAAGTTTTTCTCTAGAAAGCAAACTCCATTTCCATACATACTAAAGCTATCAAAAACCCAAAAGCTCTAATAGACTTCATAATAATAATATTTTCCAATTTCATACCTAATCATTAGTAAAACTCATAAAACTATGAATTGAAATATCATAAATTAACTTTGTCATTCCAAGCATAAAATAAAAGTTCAAGTTCATGTAACATGATTTAGCTTCCAATACACATCCCAATATTAATATTGATTAACAATATTATACTACTCAATCAATATAAACATGATAAGAATAATAATATTATTAGTCTTCTTTCCATTCCAACGACCCAAAAAAGACTATTGATTACTAGATTGAAAATAATCATTAATAACAAATGATATTATCAACTCTACTAAAGATAGCCAATACAACCAAGCATCATTCAAATCAGCAAGATCCAAAATATTCTAAAAAGAACATAGTATAAACAATAGAACCATTTTTAACAATCCAAATGCAACAAAAATCACAATATACTATTTCAAAACCTTAATAATTGGAGACTATAATCATAATTGTTGGAATTATGTCAAATATTTTCCAAGTTATTCAAGAGGGGTTAACTTTGAAAGGACTTTACACTATATTTTTTTGGGGGGGTTTAATCTATTTTTAGACCCATATGGGTGTTTTTGGGTTAATGTAATGTCGGTCCATGGTTTTGTGCCCATGGTATTGTAAAAACCCTTCTTGTGTTGTTGGTATATAAAGCAACACTTGCATGAGGGTTTGGTAATGAATTTGCAAGAAATATAATCACAAGCAAAAAGCGAACGAAAGGATATTATTGTATTGGAGATGGTAAAGTTTATACAATAAGGAGATATTCTTGCTAGGATTTTTCCTGAAAGGGGTTCCCAAGATAATTTCTTATTTAATGTGTTCTTATTTTCAGTTTTTCCTTTGATTTTACAATTACTAATTTTTTAGATTTATGTTTATCAGGGTATTATTTCTCTTCATTTGGTATTAGAGCTAGGTTTTAGCTTTGTTCAAGGAATAAGGGTTTCAACCTTGGGATAAATTGATTCTTGAGTGAGAGTAGTGTGTGAAAGAATCTAGGCAAAGGAAAAATTATGGGAAGCACATGGGTAGAGATCAAAAAATTTAATAGAAATAATTTGGAGTTATGGAAACTTAAGATGGAGTATCTTTTGGTGGATAAATATTAGTGGATCATAGTCTTGGGAGTAAAACCAATAGGAATGATAGATGAGGAATGACTAAATATCGATAGGAAGGCAAGGAGATCTATCATATTGTGCTTATTTTATTTAGTATTATTGCATGTATTGACAGAGGCTACGACAAAGTTGTTATAGAAAAATCTAGGAGCACTACATCAGACAAAGTCGCTAGTAAATACAATATTTCTCCAAAACAAGCTGTATTCTATTCAGATGAATTATAGTGACTCTATGAATGAACATTTGAATACTTTTAACACTATGGTAAGTCAATTAATATTTATAGATATAAAAATGGATGAAGAAAAAAAGTGTATTACTTTACTTTGTTCATTACCTAACTCATTGGATAACCTAGTTATGGCTATATTTAATACTACTATTAAATTGAAAGTAGAGGATATAGTAGGAAAATTTATATTTGAGGAAATGTGATGAAAATATTCTAAGGCTTATTATCAAAAGGATGACTAAGTTGTGAGAGGTCATTCTCAAGAAATAAGCAAAAAGAAATTAGGAGAAAGAAAATCAAAATCTAGGGAAAAATCTATTGTTCCTAACAAAAGGAAACTATGGAAGTGTGATAAAATTGGGCATTATAAAATATATTGTAGATCTAAAAAGGTTGATGTAAGAAAATCTACAAAAATTAAGACCATAAATGAAGATTCATGTGACCTATTCATAGCTACAACATGCTCAAGTGAACACCATTACTCATGGTTGATTGACTCAGACACTTATTTTCATATGACTCCTCATAGGGAGGGGTTTTGTGAATATGAAAATATAAATGGAGGTGAAGTCTTCTTGGGAGATAATTCAACACATAAAATAATAGGTTGAGGAAGAGTTAAATTGAGGTTAAAATATGGAAGAGTTAAAACCCTTTCCAGTGTGTTATATATTCTAGGTTTGGCAAGGAATTTGATATCCATTAGTAAGATGAATAATGTAGGTGTGACTATGGAATTTAATAAAAATAACTACAATATGATTCATGTATGCTTAGTGTTGGTAAGGGGACTTCGTACAGGAACTTTTTTCAAACTTGAGGCTAGCACTATAAGTATTGATTGTAATAACTCTTTAGTTGTAGAGGAAATTAATACAATAGAAGAAGCTCCAAGTATTCATGTAGCAAAGATAATGTTGTGGCATCAACACATGGGGTATATTGGTGAGAAAGATCTTCAAACATTGAAAATGAAAGGTATGGTTGAAGGAATTTTTGATTGCCCATTAAATTTTGATTTTTGTGAGCAATGTGTCTTTGGAAAGCAAACCAAAGTTAAGTTTCCAAGTAGTGCTACAAGATCTAAAAGAATTTTACATCTAGTTCACAATGATGTGTTTGGACCTACAAAAGTACCATCATTAGGTAAATCCATATATTTTGTTACATTTATAGATGACTTCTCAAGAAAGACCTGGGTATAATTTTTATGGTATAAATATGATGTTTTTAATAAATTTAAAGAGTTCAAGGCTCTTGTAGAAAATTAGATAGATACAAATATACAGGTTTTGAGAAGTGATAATGGCAGTGAGTATTACTCTAATGAATTTGAGTAGTTTTGCAAGAACTGTGGAATAGAAAGGTATAGAACAACTCCACATACTCCACAACAAAATGGAGTTGCATAATGAATGAATAAAACATTGATGGATAAGGCCAAAAACATGCTAAGCAATGCAAGGTTATGTAGACACCTAAAATGCATCATGTCAAGGGTGACTACTCATATGAGACATGCTACAAGACCATATGGAAGATATTGGATAGAATCCAAGATAGAGGAGTGGTTCTAACCACTCAATTTGGGCTTCTTGGCCTAATCAGTCTGAACCATAGCTAAGACCTATGGTATGCAGTTTGAACCACTGTTGAAACCTATTGTTCACAACCTAGGCCACACCTATGACTTGTGATCTAAACTGAAGTTCAGTTGGACTTCATCCAAGTCAAATCGGGTTGAACGACCATTTGATATATTCCAGAGGCTTCCAATCCGACTGTCCCAACTACCTCTTATTGATATTGGCTTCTCCATGAATCCACCCCTAGCCCTTGGGTAGTCCTATATGTACACCTTAGAATTAGGGGGAGCAAGCATTGGAGATTGAAGCAATGAAGCCCTATCGAATTGTGGACTCACTTGAGTGCATTGGGAGGGAGTGTTGTTATTCAATTGCCAACTAGTCAACCATCATGACAATTCATGCCATGGATGTCCTAAGGAGCTAGAACGCCAATAAATGCTAATTCAAGAAAATAAAGGCCCTATCGAGCAATTCAACCACAAAATCTATCAGAGGACACTAAGGAGACCCTTGATCATCAATTTTACAAGGAGGATCAAGCCCACAACCCTAGAATTGGAGGGTAAAACCACTTTATTTATCACCACAACTGAAAGCCATGGTGTACAGTGCAGACCGCTCATCAGAACTGTAGTTTGCAATAAGTGACAGATCTCCTTACTGTTCCTATTTCAATATGCCTAATTAGGTTATATTAGTCATTTTAGTGGGTTAATTCATGTTTAGAGACAATATGATCGGTATATTTAGGGTTTAATCAATATTTTTTTCATTATAGTAAGTAGGACATCAATGGTTCATTTTCATGCTATATTTTTTCATTTCATGCATTTGATCCAGTAGATAGATAACTACACTTCCTACTTTCATGTTTCTAATAATATTTATGAATATTGCACAAGTTTAATATATTTTATCCATCTTCTTGATTTCATAGTTTTTATGACATCTTTATGCATATTTTCCTCAAAGTACCTCATCATGAGAGGCTGCCTATTGTTTAATACTTTTGTGTTGTTTCTTGACCGTAGGAAAGCAGGTTCAAAGGAGATTCAATCATCTAATTCCTACCTCAATGCGAAGAAGAGGGTCAAAATACATTCTAGAGTAGTTTGTGACTATTTAGAGAGCATTAGTATTGTACCTACCCTATTGGGGGCTTGGGAATTGTATCAATTGTATCGACATTTGGGTGACCCTAAGAGGGGCATGATTGTAACTAAGATTCTTTTCAATATTAATAAAAGAAGCATGCATTTTCTTGCTATATATGCAATATTGCATCATTTTATGATTTTATGTTGATTTTGATTGATGCAGTAGATAAGCACCTTACTTTTTGGATAGGTCAAAAGGTGATCACGATGGAAGTCCACACCTCTTACATTTTATCTCTGACTTCTTTATGTTTTATGACATTAGGTGCAAACTGCAGGTTTTAGTTGCGGTCTCATTGTTGACCCACGGATTCAAAATGCGGGCTGCAGTATGAACCACACATCAGACCTACAGTTCACAAAAACACAACATATAGTAGGGAGCTAAAGCTTGATCAGATGAGGACCTGAGGTAGGCCCCATTTTTCACTCTCTGTAGCTTTTTATTTGTTCTATGTTTTCCAAAAAGAAAAAAAGGGAAATCTAATTAGGACACTAAAAAAATAGGGAAATGAATTAAGTCTTAGGGTTTCTTTCTTTTTCTAAGTTTTGGCTAGGCATTTCTAGGAACAATAGACCTTTGAGTGAATTCTGCCCTAGAATACAATGTGCTAGGTTTAAATCATGTGTTGGTTTGCATGCTTGAGGCCCAATAAGAGGCTATATCATCATAATATGCATAGTCAAAAAGTCATATAGGATATAGCATGCATTCTCTAAAATTAAATGTTTCTTTTTGCATATCATATAGGAAATAATCATTCATGTTGTATTATGCATTTTCCTTTCTATGCAAAGAGTAAAAAGAACCACACACACCACGTTGCAATTAAATGCTAGTGAGTTGGGAGTGACATCCAACCACTAGTAGGGTCCAACGACGGTGGCAGTCATTTCCATCCATTGGCCCAAATCCCATGTACCTATTGTTCTAGACCAAGGCTAGGCCCAAGAACCTTTCATACCCTAGAAAATTTGCATGTATTCTCTTCGAAGGGTATAACATTGACTGGGGGAAAACGGGTGAGGGACTGGTAGGACCGGTGCTCCTTGTGCAGGTGTGGAGTTTCATTACCACATAGGGGATTTTCATGGCATAGATTCATACCCAAGTTGTTGAGCTACGAGTGTATCAATGAAAGCCAATTAAAATGAGAATATCATCCAATAAGCTTTCAAATATGATAAGAGTTTCTAATACTGATACAACAAATCATTGAAACAACATCAAATAGTTTAGGGCTCACTTTCAAAATGTAAAGGAGATAATCACATTGTTTACATTGTATGCTTCTTTATCGCTTAATTCATCAAGATAAGGCCTTCCTTGAGGCCAAAATTTTTAGTAAGAGAGGTTTCCTCTCAAAACTTGTCTAGTTGGCACATCATGACAACTAGGCATAGTTGATCTCACTCACAAGCTAATGACTCAGAATAGGTGGGGAGAGGCCCTCAATGCCTCTGATATTCCCCTAAGGATCTTTTAGACCTCGCACACCTCCTTGCTAGGTGTCACACTCATCATTCACCTGAGGATATTATCCTCCCGATGTGACACTCTGATAGTCATCATGAGACTCCTTCATCACATAGGGGGTCCTCACATGGAGGTGATAGGGTTTCCACACATGTGGAAAGAACTAGCATTGTTAGGTCTCATCCTAGCAAGGTAGAGAGTTGTGGATCTTACTCCATGAGTCAGTCGTATAGGGAACCTGGGTATCATGCAACCCATAAGATGTGACTACTCGAAGACCAACTAGAGGATATGTGCATTGAGCATGAGTGTGTAGAGAGGAAGAGAGTGCATCAACAGAGGTTGGATTAGCTCCAAAAATAGGAAGAGAGAATTTACTAGCAAAAATTACATGAAGAACAATCATGTGAGGTAACTCCTAAAAATAAGCTCATACCTAGAGTGCTTAGGCAACAAGTCAACGTGATGCACCCTAAGCATTGTCAAGAGTTGTCTCTTAAGTAAGTAGATAGTCATTCTTCTAAGCAAAAAGACATACATAGGGTTATCGAAAAACAACATAAAGAGAGGTTCAAAGATCCCATGTGTAAGCATGAGGGTGAGATTAGTCAAGTCATACAAGTGAGCAATGTCAATGCTCAAAATTCATCATAATACTTGGGGTATATACAGTATATTCCACCATACCAGGAGTCTGTGATCACTTTCCATAAATAGAAAGTCAAACCTGTCCTTATCAAGGAATCTGATCCTCCATTTCATATCATAGTGAGGATGAATCAGATTGTGTATAAGCGAGTGTTGGTGGATACAATATTATTGATTAATATCATCACCACCTCAGCATTAGAACATCTCAAAATTCCACCTTCCCACATCAAGGCATTAAATTTCATGCTACAAGATTTTAATAATGTGGAATCCCCTATAGTAGGCACAATAGTCCTCCCCATCGAGGTGGGACAAAAATTGTTTCTACATTGTGCTATGTTTTAGAGGGATCAAGATAGTATAACCTACTGCTTAGAAGTCCGTGGATAAGAGCCATGGAGTGCATACCATCCATAGTGCATAAGTGCATTAAGTACACCCATGCAAATAAAGTTCATGTGGTTGTGGTGGACCCAGATCCTTTCAAGTATTATAAACCTAAGGATCATGCTCAGGAACCTAGTGGGGTGCCCACGCCTTTGAACGCTAAAAATGATGAGTTTATCCAAATTTTGGATGTAGCCTTGCAAACTATGGTGGAGTTACCATCACCACCGCTGTCACCTATGGAGTCACCTATGACTCCATCTTTAGTTTTTTCTAATAGGGAAGGTCTGATGAACTCAATCACCGAGATTCTCATAGTTACCTTTGATGTGTCATTAGAGGAACCTCATACTCCTATCAAGGAGGAAATACTTAGCATGGTCATGGATGCATCTGAGTGTAGCATACCCTCATCATCCATCATGTCACAAGATAATCCTCATAAGGATAGTGTTGAGTATAGAGCATATGGATGCAGACACCACGGTGTCACCCATCATGGAGACCATTAAGGATTTAGGTCAACTTCTTGTCGAGTTTCTACCTATTGAGCCTATCCTTGATGCATCGAATGAGCATGAGGAAGATTAATTTGTGGTAATTGAGTTGCTACAACCCCAATAAGTTAACAAGTCATCTACGACTCATGAAATTGTAGAGTCATCTTCTCACGAGTTTGTGGGAATGGTTGAAATTGGATCAGAGGATCGAGTGACTCTAGAGAAAATAAAGCAAGAGATGGGGCAATCAGACATTGCTTCAACATCGAAGGGGTCCGAATATTTAAAATTAGTCACTCCTGACACATTTCTTATGCCACCTTCTCAAGGATGAGAGTGAGTGTATACCCCATATCAGGCTAGGGGTACTAAATATGATATAGTTCAATTCTATCAAGCTAAATAGTAGCATGAAATGAGTTAGGCACACGAACATGTGGATAGCATTGATGAAGTGTGTCATCAAGAAGCATCCAAATCAACCCAAACAAAATAAATAGGTGATCTACAATTACCTAATGGATCTCTAGCATCCACTTTTATATTTTCTTCAATAGATTAAGGTATTTCAAATCAGTCATTGGAAATACATATGAACTTGTAGACACCTAAAATGCATCATACCGAGGGTGACTACTCATATGGACATGCTACAAGACCATATGGAGGATATTGGACAGAATCCAAGATAGAGCAGTGGTTCTAACCACTCAATTTAGGCATTTTGGCCTAATTAGTCTAAATCGTAGTCCAGACCTGTGGTCTCTAGTCTAAACTATGGTTGACACCTGTGGTTTATAGTCTGGACCACAAATGTGACTTGCGGTCTTAAATGAAGTTTAGTTTGGCCTTCCATCCGAGCCAAATTGGTTGGAACGACCAAAATATCTAGAAGAAGATAGTTGAAGGACAAAATATTCCAAGGGCTTCCATCCCAACTATCCTAACTACCCTTCTTTGTCTTAGCTTCTCCATGAACCCACCCCTAGCCCTAGGGGCATGCTATAAATACCCCCTCCAAATGAGGAGAAAGAGAGAAGAAAGCATTGGATATTTGAGCAGTGAAGCCCTAGCGAATTGTACACTTAAACTGAGTATGCTAAGAGATAGAGCTATTGCACTTAATCCCTAACCTCTTTTGCCACAATTCATGATGAATTGCATTATGGATGCCCTATGTGCCTAGGAGGGTCAAGAAATGTAAATCTGGGCAAACAAAGGCCCTTCACATCGAATTGACCACCAAATCAGTCTAAGGACAATGAAGATGATCCTTGAACATCAATTTGGACAAGGAGATTAAGCCCACTACCCCTAATTTTGAGAATAAACTTATCAGAGGTCAAACCATGGTTGTTAGCTACGGTTTACAATGCAGATCACTCACCAGAGTTGTTTGCAACAGGTGATAGATCACCTTAGTATTTTCATTTCTATCTATTTAAGTAGGTTAGATTAATCATTTCTTAGGTTTAATTATAGTTTAGAAGAATTTTGATCGTAGGAATTAGCTTAGAATAGATAGTTCATTCTTTGCATTAATTAGGATATTTGTGGTTCTTTTATGCACCTCTATGCTTCTATTTTGTTATCTGATCCATGCATTATTTGTCTAATGATCTCCTTTATGCTATATTACAAATATTGTTTCAATTAGCATAGTTTAAAGGTTTTCTTTATGTTTTCTTGATTATTATTTTAAATGGCATTATCATGTATGTTTCCTTAAAGGGCCTCATTATGAGAGGCTATCTATATTTTTGATCGTGTGCTATTGTTTCTTGATCATAGGAAGACAAGTACAAGAGGAGTCCATATCATAATCCTTCCACATCATGAGGAAGGAGGTAAACTCCACCCCAAGGCACTTTGCAACTAATCAAAGGGCAATATTAATGCACCTACCCTATTGAGGGCATTGGCAATTGTATAAACTGTATCATCATTCAAGTGACCCCAAGAGGGGCATATGTGTAACAGGGATTCATTTACAATAAATATAAGTGTAGCACCCTAAAATTGGCGCGGTAAAACTTAGTAAATAATTAAAATTACCTTAGTAATAATTCAAATTCAAATTTCAACCCCAAAACCGCTCCCAAACCGCCTGCTACCCGTTTCCTCATTTTTCGTGCCATTTTTAGAGTTTGTTTCATCCGTTGGACGATATCGTCTCCGATCAGACGATATCGCCTCAGATCGGACGATTTCGTTTGGAGTAGAACGTCCAGACGATTTCGTCCCAAAACTAATTTTTCATAATTAGCTTCTGTTTCAATAGCTTCTCTAACTCGGGCAGAGACGCGTCTGCACCGTTAGAGTCTCCCCCCATTGGAGATCTCCCAAAATGGGATGATCTCCAACCTCCCAACTTCCCTCCTATGCCTATTTAATCTTAGGCCCTCCCCTTGACATCCCCCTGGCTGAATTTTTTTGTACTTTAAGTTTTACATGCTTCGGGATATCCTAGATTATTGTTCGCCTTTGTCCCTTTTTGAATTTTCTTGCAGGAACTTTATTATTCTTCAACCGGAGCAAAGCTCAGATCGTCGCAGATGATCCTGTCCAATTCGAGATGATTTCGTACCAATCCGAGATGATTTCGACTGCAGTCAACATTGGGGGCAATCAGTGCCCAAAGTTTGCATTTCTTTACTCTTTTTTGTTGTTTTGCTTTGCATTAGTTAAGCTTATTACTTCTTTGCATCTTGGAGTTCACCTCATGTAGCCTAGATGCATAATAAAGTCAAAGTTAGTCATTAAAACCATGCATTTTACTTAATTTGTTATCTAAAGTTGTCATTCTAGCATTCATACTTTCATTTCTATCATTTTCCCTTGCTTTTGCAATTGTATTTTTTGTTCTTGGTATCCATTTCTGCAATTGCAGGTCTCCGACGAATTCGTCTGACGAATTCGTCAGATCTCAGACGATCCTGTCAGATCAGAGATGATCCTGTCAAATTCCAGACGATCTGGACTGCTTCAAAAATTAGAATCTCCATCAGACATCCGGATCAGGTATGGCTCTTTAATCTAGCTTATTCTCTCTATTTTCTGTTCAAATCTATTTTTTGTATTCATATAATCAGCATTTCATATAGCTTAGCTTAGATTCATTTGGCCAAACCTAGGACTTGGATGTTTAAAGCTAAAATTGAACACATTAAACTCATTCCCAACCTAGGCATGGAAAGCGCCACTAAACGTTTCCTGGTGAACCCCACCATCCAGTCAAAAAATCACCTTAATACCCCTCCCCCGAGAGGCGGGACCTTCAAAGGGCCTCTCAGTCCGAGGTACCGTCCCATCCTTTTCCCATCCTCCTTTCGGGCATGGATCCTTTAGCCTGAAGGTAAGGATGCAAAAAATTTGGAGCGATACATTTTGGTGAACCCGACGTGAAACTAAAACCTTTTGAAAAAAAAAACAAAACAAAAACATAGATGCATTTCAAATCATTAGAAAAATACTAAGTTGCATATCATGTCTAGATGGTAGCTCCTAAGAAAATATTAGCAGTTACTATAAATGTTGAAAACCAATTAGTAGCCATAGAAGTTAATTATGTGCTTAGTGTGCTTGAAAAAGATAGAAACCAACTTCTGTGGAAAGAACTTGATAGGAGGCTAGGTGTCATTTCATCTAGATCAACCGAACTTAGACAAATCAAGAGGTTTGCCCTAGATAGGATCCTGGATCCTCATCAACTCATTGTTTATCATGAACTTTAGAGAGCCTGCCATAGGTGGTTAGCTTATAGGAGAGCTCTTGTGTCTTCAGAATTGTTCACCTTCGAGGAATACCTCGAGAACGCAGTTGTGGTACACCAATTCCTAGGTCATGTAGAAGATCAAGAGGTCGTTCTTATGATTAGGGAAATATGGAATAGAGTTCCTAGAGCTATGTTATATCGAGAGTATTGCCACGAGAATTATTTCTACCAACCGAGAATCTGAGAGATAATATCACTATAGCACATTTTATTAAATTCTTGAAAGAAAATTTTCAATTTGAAGAAGAACACTTCATGACTCCTGAAGAACTCGAGCCCATTAATGATATTTATAAATTGTTTATAGAAAACTAGATCATTGCTTTCATTATTATTATTTCTTGCATTTAGTGTGTTGTTTGTTATCTTTATAATATTGTTACAAAAACAAGAAAAACCAAAACATAACAAAAACCAAAAACATTTTATTTCAAATACTATAGTAGGTATATAATTAAAATATATACCTCTTAAGCTTATCTATATATATATATATATATATATATATATATATATATATATATATATATATATATATATATATATATATATTTGCTGAAATCTAAATTTAAGCACAATGCCTAAACTTAGGAATGGTAAACAAAGCTGAACAAGAAGAAGAAGATTGGTTAGGAGACAAAACAAAAAACCCAAATGTCCTTCCTGAGGAATCAATTTCGGAAGGAGAAACTCTAGAACAACTAGAAGATGAGTTGGCTGAAGAAAATGAACAACAAGAAAATCTTAAAGAGGAAGGATCCTCATCCCCTAGAATAGCTCCGAATGGAACTATTGCTTTTGATAACTTAGATCATTTCTGGAAATTTTTCAATAATAACATTGGTGCTCTTAATATGGCGGTTCGTATTGATAAAGGACAAATTAGTGACACTCAAGCAGCCATGGAACATATGTTTGACATACACACTAATCCCTTGTCTTTCATTGATCAAGAAAGTGATAAATCTGGACCATCCAATAGAGATATGGTCACTATGATTCAAAACATGCCAAAACAACAGGTTACCCAACCCCCTAAGGAACATGTTATTGAGCCTAAAATCATTCCCACACAAAAGAAACCTTCCTTCACTGCTTTACTTCGCCAAACTATTGATCAATATGCTTCAAGTAGACAAAAACCTAAAATGAAGCCAAACACCAATTTTCAACAATCGGGCATACAACATAATACAACTTCAAAATTTCTTCATAACACCCTTCCTACCAACAATTTACACAATAGCAATATAGCATCTAATCTCCATGTCCCTCCATCATATGCTCACAAATCCCATATTAATGCCCTACCGAACCAATATGGTGGGCAAACCAATAATCTGGAAGCCATGGTGAAACAGTTAGCTTCGCGCATGGACCGAGATAGATCCCTACCGTCCCTCGTACAATTATCGAGAGATATGTAGTCAACCTCTGGATCCCATAGTTGTAGCACAACCATACCCTAAACACTTCCCCATGCCCGTCCTGCCTATATATAAAGGAACTGAAGATCCCATAGAGCATCTTCGCATGTTTAGGATAGCATGTCATGATATATCACATGATGACTTGCTATTACTAAAAATGTTCCCGAAAAGCTTAGGAGGAATGGCATTAGAGTGGTACTATCAATTGCCCACTCATTCTTTGAGAAATTTTGAAGAAACAGCTGAATCGTTTGTCCATCAATTTAGTGCCTACATCGAGAGGCATGTCACCATTAAAGATTTGTACAACTTAAAACAAGACAAAGATGAATGTTTTGCTGATTTCTTAGCTAGATGGAGGCGGTTGACGGGAAAACTGCACTTTGTGCTACCTTATAGGGAAATGTTGGACATTTTTATTAATAATTTACAAGAACAAATATCTTATGAGTTATCAACTGCCACCTTAACTACCTTCGATCAAGCTATAGACTTAGCTCGAAGGGTAGAAGATGCTCTCATTAGAAGAGGTCAGCTCAAAAAGAAAGATGATGAGAAAACATCTAGAAATCAGTATAAAAACAAACAAGTTGTAGGTGATGGAGTCACTGATAGTAGAAACATTGCTAATATCAATACAACGAAGACAACAGAAAAATTTATATTAAAACCTCCTGATAAACCTCCTCGAGAATTTACTAGATTGAATCAACCTTTATCAACCATTCTTCCTCAATTATTAGCACGAGGCTTGATTCAATTACCAGCTATCCAGGAACCTGATCCAACTATACCCGGATATAGAGCTGATTTACATTGTGATTTTCATAGAGGACCTGGACATGCTACAAACTCTTGTAAAATATTGAAACATAAAATACAAGATCTGATTGATAATAATGAAATGGAGGTGCAAGCCTTCCAACCTAAACAAAATGCTCCTAATAATGCTCAAAAGACCATTCCCCAAAATCAAAATCAAAATGCTAATCAATCATTGGATATATTTCAACATCCTTTACCAAACCATGGTAAAGAAGTGGCCAATCAAATCGAACATCATAATGTTCCCCCTCCTACCCGATATGTAGGGACTATTAGCGAGACAATTATCTATTCAGGATCCTCAAATATTTGGCACAACCTTATCCATGGTCACGACCAGACCCCTACATAATATTCAAACTCCCGATCCTAGTGATGTAGAATCAGATACTGAAAGTGAAGTAGACATCACCTCAAACCAATCGAATAGTTCTAAAAATGAATCAGATCCTATTCAACCCATCACAGATGCTATGGTTCCAGAAGAACCATTTCCTAGAAGAGTTACTACTCGACCCTCTTCTAATCAGTTCCTTCCTAATGAACAAGCCATAAACGCTCAACCAAGACCGGTTCAGAGTCTTCAATATAACATTGTGGGTACCATCGGAGTTGTTACCAAACAACAGGCTCAAAACTCTCAACAAGATCAAACTCAGAATGATGGATCAGCTCCATTTATTTTGAAAAATCCCAATAAAGGGAATCATATGTCTAATGTTCAACCAAAACCTCCTTACAATATTAATGAACAATTATCCAATACTACGGCCAGAATTTCCCTTTTGGACTTGTTAAGATCTTCTCCTACCCATAGGGATGAGTTAATGCTTACATTAAGCCAAATGATGGTACCTCAAAATATTCAACCCGAAGCCATGTCCAATACTATCATCACTCGAGAAGTTGATTGTATTGACTTTCGGGATAAAGATATCCCACAACATAGTTTACATAAGGATAACCCCTTATATATTACTTGCTCTAATTGGAGATGTAGTTGTTAAAAGAGTCTTGATTGATAATGGTTCATCTCTAAACATTTGCACTTTTGACTTCTACCAAAGATTTGGCTTTAGAAGTGATGAAATGAAGAAAAGTGACATGATTATCAAAGCTTTCAATGACGAGACACAAGAAACGTGTGGAGTCATTACCTTACCCTTGCAAGTTGGTCCTAGAACCCTAGATACAACCGTGTTTATTGTACATTGCCCAACATCGTACAATATACTTTTGGGTCGCCCTTGGATCAATGCGATGCGAGCGGTTCCCTCCACTTTACATCAGTGTGTTAAATTTGAATTTAAAAATCAGTTGGTCACTATCCATGGTGACCCTAGACCCTTTGATATGTGTGCTTTGGCAGAACCTGTTGGAGTGCAATTTTGCCCCGCTCTGTCATCCACACATCCTAATTCTTATTTTTCATCTAAACGTGTGAAAAACACACACATAACATCATCTACTCCATCAACTACACCTATACATTTAACTCAACCATCTTCTGAACAAACCACACTAAAACCTCAAAAAGATCTTCAATCCACAACCAATCCTTCATGTTCTATCCCTATAATTTCAAAACCTATAGACCCATTTATTGACACCTCCACATTATCAACATCTATCATACCTTCCACATCTAAAGATATAGGGAATGATCCTTCTACATCTTATGCTCTTTCTGATGAACTTTTATCGGATTTATCCACAATCTTAATATCAAAAAAAACAAATGCTTTTATGCAAGATTCAATTCTTTTAAATAACTTGCCACCATCTCCTCGTACTTTGGGCCTCCCACAACCTATGGGAAGTACTTACCAAGTCGGGAGTTGTGCTTTTATTTATAAAGGATATGATTGGGGAAGAATACCCGAGAATATCAAAACTCGTCATGAGGGATATGCCCGATGTTATTTTGCTAATGAATATATTAAAGCTAAGCCCATAATGCTTAAAATGGGCTATAAAGGGAAAGGCTTGGGACCTTTCCAAAATGGTATGAAAGAACCTATTGAGGTAGAGCCATGGCCCGCCCGATGTGGTGTGGGCCTATTTCCTAGTAAGGGTCAACCCTTCCCTTTTGAAGATGATGATCAACTCATATGTTATCAAGATTATCTAGATAAACAAGATTCTTTGTGTTCAAAGAATAATCCCTTTACCTGCAATATGCTATCCATAGCTTACCCTGAATTGATTGTTGAATCCGATGAGGAGTTGGAAGGAGATATTTTCCATGATGTCTCTGTTGAAGAGTTGTTACACAATGGTTTTTATTTTGATGGTTCTATACCAACTATAGCCCAACTTGAGGCCACCACTCATCAAGACGAATTATCCAACTTAACCTTAAAAGAATTACAAGAATTGGGCGTTTCACCCGCCCCACCTAATTTTGAAAGAGATCTACACATGGAAGTAGAAAACGTCATTAAAGTTAACATTGGAGCTGAGGATAATCCTCACATAATCAATATTGGATCAGCATTAAGTCAAGAAAAACAAGATGAATACATTGCATTCCTTAAAGAATATGAAGATGTCTTCGCTTGGACATATGAAGATATGCCAGGTCTGGACCCTTTCGTAGTCATGCATCATCTAGTAGTCCATCCGGATGCTAAACCTATTAAACAAAAACTTAGAAAAATGCATCCCAAAGTGGCCCTGCTAGTCAAAGGGGAGTTAGAAAAACTCCTGAATGTTATTTTCATACAAGCTATTGATTATGCTGAATGGATCTCGAATGTAGTTCCGAGTCACCAAGAAAGAAGCTACCAAAGTTAGGGTTTGCACGGACTTTAGAGATATTAACGTTGCATGCCCTAAAGATGATTTTCCTCTTCCAAACATGGACCAAATCATTGACTTTACCGTCGGGAGTGGAATGATGTCCCTAATGGATGGATTTTTTGGCTATAATCAGATCAGGATAGCTCCTGAAGATCAGGCTAAAACAGCCTTTATTACCCCTTGGGGTACCTTTTGTTGGAAAGTGATGCCATTTGGTTTAAAGAATGCAGGCGCAACATATCAACGAGCTATGACTTATATCTTTCATGATATGATGCATGATATCCTACATGATTACGTAGATGATATTATAGCTCGCTCTATTAAAGAAGATGATCATTTAGATGATTTGAGAAAAGTATTTAATCGGTTAAGAGAATACCTTATTCGATTAAATCCAGCCAAATGCATATTCGGAGTTAAGTCCGGTAAACTATTAGGGGTTTTAGTTTCTTTACGTGGTATCAAAATCGACCCTCTCAAGATTGCGGCTATCAATGATATGCCCGCACCTACCAATATATCTGAGTTACGAAGTTTACAAGGTAAGCTTCAAGCCATCCGTCGCTTCATCGATAAGCTGGCAGACAAAACCACTCCCTTTCTTAAGCTCCTTAAGAAGGATGTCCCTTTTAATTGGGACGACGAATGTACAGAAGCTTTTGAACTTCTCAAACAATACCTCCTTAACCCACCTATGCTTTCACCGCCTAGACCTGATCGCCCGTTTCTCCTGTATATTTTAGCTTCAGATTTTGCTTTAGGAGCTATGTTAGCTCAGCTTGATGATGAGAAGAAAGAACGTGCTAATTATTACATTAGCCGAACTTTAATCAGTTATGAAACTCGTTATACCTCATTAGAAAAACTATGTCTAGCGATCGTATTTTCTACGCAAAAATTATGCCATTATATGCTTAGTCAAAAAACATATGTCATTGCTAAATATGATCCCTTGCGGTATCTTATGAGTCGACCTTATTTATCGGGTCGCACGACCAAGTGGGTTCTTGCTCTAAGCGAGTTTGAACTCACATTCATAGGACAAAAGTCTGTTAAGGGTCAAATCATAGCAGATCAGTTAGTTGTTGCACCCTTAGAGTCTACCCATCCCCTCATCATTGAGTTTCCTGATGAATGCCTTCAATTAGAGGCAGACCATATTGAACAATGGTCCTTATACTTTGATGGAGCCCGATGCATGAGTGGGGCTGGTGCGGGTATTATTTTAATATCCCCACAAAAACACATCATTCCTCTGTCCTTCAAATTAACATTTGCTTGCACCAATAATACTTCCGAATATGAGGCTCTAATCCTTGGATTACGAGCTGCCTTGGCATTAAAAATCAAACATCTGCTAGTTTTTGGTGACTCCCAACTTGTCATAAATCAAATTAATGAAGTTTATCAGACCAGAGATGATAAATTGCGCCCATATAAAGCATATGTTTTGCAATTGTTATCCTTGTTTGATAAAGTTACTTTGGAAGCTATTCCGTGAACTAGCAACCGTGCGACTGACGCTATGGCTGCAGCTGCATCTCTTCTGCCCTTGGAGTTAGATGACGAATATGCCACCATCATTATTCGTCGACTCCAGGAACCCACTTCAAATAAGTCATGTTTAGAACCTTTGGATGTGTTTCTAATCAATGAAACTACTCCTGACCCTTGGTATACAGATATAGTTGATTTTCTTCAAAATGGGACTTTCCCTGCCAATTCTAATAGAAACCAACGTCGGTTATTACGTAGACGAGCAAGTCGATTTGTAATAATTGGCAATACTTTATATAGGAGATCTTTTGAAGGTATCCTATTGAGATGTTTGAATCTAGAAGAATCCAAATCAGCTTTAAGTGAAGTCCACGATGGATCTTGTGGAGGACACTTTAGTGGTAGTGTCATTGCTAAAAAGCTCCTTAGGATAGGCTACTTTTGGCCTACCATGGAAAATGATGCACATGATTATGTGCGCCATTGCGACAAGTGCCAGAAACATGCTGACCTTGTCCATGCGCCTGCACAAGAGCTACAGGCTATTTCATCTCCTTGGCCCTTTTCAAAATGGGGCTTAGACATTATTGGCAAAATTAATCCTGTGTCATCTGATGGACACAAATTCATCATAACCGCCATTGAGTATTTCACGAAGTGGGTTGAAGCTATGCCTTTAGCTTCCTGCACTGGAACACAAGTCTCTAAATTTATTTTTAATCAAATCATTTGTAGGTTTGGAATTCCTGCAAATCTCATCTCAGACAATGGAACTTGTTTCAAAAATAAAGATGTCAAGAAATTATGCCAAAAATATAAGATTCAACATCGTTGGTCCACTCCCTATTATCCTCGGGGTAATGGCCAAGCAGAAGCATCTAACAAAACCTTAATCAAAATTCTCAAAATATTGGTCAATAAATCGGCCGCAGTGGCACATTCAATTATATCCAACTTTGTGGGCCTATGGAACTAGTGTTCGAACTCCCACTTGAACTTCACCTTTTGTCTTGGTTTATGGCGTTGAAGCCATTTTTCCTTTTGAATTAGAAGTTCCTTCTTTGGCTCTACTACTTCAAGATACCGAAGTAGGAGATGAATATCGAGCTGGCAGACTCAGTCAGTTGGAACTCCTAGATGAAAAGTGCATCAATGCTTTGGAGCATCTTCGTGCTTACCAAAACAAGCTTAAAAGATCATATGCCAAGAAAGTTCGTCATCGATCCTTTGAGGTCGGTGACCTTGTTTTAAAAGAAAATAAAAAAATACTAATGCAACTAAAGACCTTAAAGGTAAATTTGAGCCCAACTGGCTTGGACCATATATTATCACTGCTAAATTTGAATCGAGAGCATACAAATTAGCTACCTTAGATGGTAAATATTTAAAAGAACCTATGAATATTATGCATCTTAAGCGATATTACGCATAAAATTTGGTCATTTCATCATTTGTACATATTTTGCATGTTGTCTCATTTTAAAAATATATATATAACTCTTTAAACAAAAACAAAAATAAAAAAATAAAATAAAAGTCAAAACAACAATATTATTGACTCTTTTGAAACCCAAAAATAATAAAGAAGAAAGAGAGAGTCAAAATTATCAAACTCTTCAAAAATATTTGTTGTATATATTTCTTCTTCAAGTATTGCAGTTATATTTTCAAATTATTTTGGATAAATTAGCATTTATTTGGAATCCCCCACTATCACAAACACAAAAATAAATATCTTGATTTTATATGGCATGATTACTAATCTCTCTTATATCAAAGTCCACAAAATTTAATTAAATAAAGTTTGAGCATAGAGAATTGATCTTGTTATTTACTTAAACCAAGCATATCCTTTCACAATAAAATGATTATATTTGTAATGTCCATGCTATGCTACATAGTAGAAGTGGTTTCTTGAGCGAAAAGTTTCCCCTGCTATCCTATCATGCACATGGTCTAGAATCTTTGAGAATTGGCAAAAGGACAAGTTCACCCCTACCCAGAATAAAAATCCCTTGCTCTACAGCTAATCCGAGCAAGTATCCCTAGTATAGGAAGAAAAGAAAAGTTCAAGAAAAAGAGAAAAAGAAACAAGTTATTTCAGCATTATCTCAAATATCAAGCCAAAATACAAAAATACAAAAAAAAAAAGAGAAAAGAAAAGCAAAGAAAAAGAAAAAACAAAAGCAAAAGCAATAAAATCCCTTTCCCTACCCATTGAAAAGAAAAGAAGGGTTGATGAGCTTGAATCCTGGAATTCTCAATTATTCGAAAACTGTGAGGTAAGCCCCATAACAGGTGGTTTGTGCCCAACCCGCTTGGCCTTGGGTAATCCCTAGCGTGGTGATATGTCTGTCACATTAGCGACCTTCTTTTGTATAGACCTATGTCTGCTTATGGATTAGCTAGCTCTTGATAACCCGACCTACATAGTAGTCTGGTATGGTTATATGCATCTAAATCATGGTTAACGAACACTTATTTGGTTAATTCAAATCACTTGTATCATAGTATCTTGCTCAAACCTGGTAAATGAACAATGCAATTGCACACACATTTTGTATTTGAGAGATTTTGTGTATCATTATGATAAATCAAGATTGGTAATGAACTCACCTACGCACATGGGATTCCTTATAAATCTAACTTTTGTCTTTAAGATACTTTGAAATATTTTTGCAAATTGTTTGGAATAAATTCATTTTCCTCTTTAAAGAACAGTTGTTTAGTATAAAGACAACTATATGCATTATCAAAAATCAAAATCATTTTCAAAACATGCAATAAAGTTACATTTATATATAACTTTTGACTTTCGCAACGATGGTATAGTTCCAAAACCAAAATTGGAATTTTATGCCTAGCGCAAGTCCTCATCTTCATATTTTTTGACTATTTCAAAAATTAAAAATCAACCATGCAATAAAACTATTATATTATTTTCTTCTTTGGATTTCGCGATGATGGTATAAGTCTATACCTAAATATTCTATGCCTAGCGCAAACCATTGTACCAATTTTATTTTCCATTTATTCAAAATCATAAAAACATATGACTTAAATCATTATGTTACACAATTATGCTTTAAAACAAAACAAACACTTACTCTATTTTCATGTCATTATGTCAAACTTCAATTTTGCAATGATGGTATAATTCCTAGGGAATTATCCAAAAAATTTATCACACTTAGGAATTTATGCCTAGCAAAAGTCATTTTAAAATATTTCATGCATAATATTTTCATGGAAATCTGAAAACAAATCATCATCATCATCATCATTTGCATCATCACAACAAAGTCTTAAGACAGTCTCTTAAGCACTCTTTTACTTTTAACAATATTTCTATACTGGGATTAGCTTGACGACCGAGTGAGCGGTGACTCCATGAAATGGTCTATAATAGCGACAATGTCCTTTGAAATTATTGTTAGAAGTCCCTTTTCTTTTTTATCAAATCACATCACAAACAACCAATTTGTTTACATCAGATTATTTCATTTAAATTTTAAAAAACATGACATTCAAACCATAATATTTCCAACCGACATAATTACATGAATCATCAAATCAATCACACCACAACAATAAAGCATCATACAAACACATAAGACAAGTCATATGATCAAAAATATCATATATATATATATATATATATATATATATATATCTCAACAATATATGTACATCATATCAAAACTAGATTGGTATGCCACAATCTACATCTTGGCATACTCAATCCTCTCAAATCATATAATCAGTCTATGTAGTGCAGTAGCCTAGCCTCGAGAACCCCTCGAGCTCTCAGCCTCATCTCCTCCCCTACCCTGAGGTGGACGAGGTGGCCCCATCGTAGTATGTGTGGTACTGCGAGTCCTAGTCGTCGATCGGGATGAAGTCCTCGATGACCCAACCACGATCGGATCCGCAATGTCGCTGGTGGCTGTACCCTACGGCCCTCTGGCACCATCTGGAAGTAGATACCCTGATAGAACGTGGTCCGAGCAATCGACCGTGCTAGCTCCTGAGTGCTCGCTCCTCCGCTCCGTGCTCTGAGGCGTGCAACCTCATCTCGAGCTGTGTAGCCTCTGCTCGGTGGCGTGTAGCCTCATCCTGTAGAGTCTGCACCTATGCCTGGAGATGGATAGTCTCCACCTAGAGAGTAGCCATCTCACTACTCTCTCCTATGTCCACACCCTTGCCCTTATCGGGCGATGGTGGCCTCTCTCTCCATGGAGAAGGGGGTCTCTCCTCCCTCCTCTCCCGCTGCCATGGCCTCTGCTGAGCCTGTGGTCTCCTCTGCTCTCTCCCTCCATGACCCTGTGCCACCTCAATGGCCGC
Organism: Wollemia nobilis; assembly: GCA_028583015.1. NCBI lineage: Eukaryota > Viridiplantae > Streptophyta > Pinopsida > Araucariales > Araucariaceae > Wollemia > Wollemia nobilis. The sequence goes on from JAQPPZ010016675.1 coordinate 4,385,117, forward strand.
CTGGCATCGCCTCCCCATCCGATGCACAACTGCATGAATCGGACCCTGAGCCCTCGTCATCCGAGGAGGGTGGATGCCTATGTACCAGGCATCATAGCCGTCGGCTACCCCTACGTCATCCCCATCCACTGGCTGAATGGGGGCATCATCTACATCCTGACTCCAGAAGCGCTGCATATCTGGAGCCCCGCTAACTATAGTGTTATCCCGGATAGTCCGAGAAAACTCGTAGTCTCTGAGAGATGGGATCCCCTGCTGTAGACCGAACTGCCTCAAAACTCGGTCGTAGCGGTGGAGCTCCACCTCTCCCCTCTCCATCCTCAGCCAGTAGGTTCGCCTAACGTGAGCCAGCTCCTGTCCATCCTCGGCCCACCCTGGATGATCTCTCCAAGGCCTCCGGGTGATCTGGTCAAAGACAAGGTCGTCAAGTAGTCTCCGGGACATTGGCAGATCTATCCGCCATTGTGACCCTCTTCGGAGCCACCGGTAGAAAGCTCGGGGCCTCTCCCCATCAATCCCTATCGGTGGGAGCCCTACCGGCCTCCGCACCATGATGTGCTCCCAGCACCAAACCTGTAGTAGTGATGTCATAACCAGACATCGGTCGCCCTTGTATACGACCCCATGCAGGATCCTATACAATCGGCATAGTACATAACTCCCCCAAGCAAACCTGTATCCGTGGTCTCTCATGTCGTAGACCACATCTGTCAATAGCCATGGTACTCTGCATCCACTACGATGGCATAGCAACAGACCACCTACAACCCTAGCCAAAACCTATGTCAGTCTAGATGCCCCGGGCATCGCGCGTAGCGACTCGATGTTCACTCCGCCCTTCTCCAGGGTGAAGCTCGGATCTTCGCATAGTCGCATCATCGCGTGGCCCTGATTGGCCATGGGAGTTATCAACCGTCCTTGTATGGGGATCCTCAAAATCCTCCATACATCCTCTAGTGTGGGAGTCATCTCCCCTGTCGGTAACCAAAAATAGGAAGAACCCGGATACCACCTCTCTGCTAGGGCTGTCAATAGCCCCATATCTGTAGAAACCTGTGGCATCTCTGCCACATGCTGCAAGCCGACTTGTGCCAACTGATCTCGCTCTGCCTGAGATAGAGTGGCCAAGTCATCCCTCAACCCGTCGTATTTCCATTCTCTGCTCTTTAGTAATCCTCTCTGCAACATAAACAACAAAACAATAAAAATCATTAATAAAACAGTGATTAAAAATGCAAGTAAAGCAAGTTCAATTTCATCAATGATGATATCGTCCACTATTGGACGATATCGTCCAAAATTTGAGCAAATTCGTCTCCGATTTCGCAAGCCGAAATCGTCCCTTTTTTGATGAAATCGTCCCCATTTTGCCGATTTCGCCCCTGGACGAAATCGGCGATATCGAGACGATTTCGACGAAATCGAGACGATTTCGTCCCGACGATGTCGACGGCCCAAAAACGGCCGTGATGCTCAAAAATCATCAAAATTTAATCTAAAAAGCATAGAAAATCAAAATTCAAGCATTCTAAACTAAGTTTAGACCCTTACCCGTAGCCCGCGTCGGACCTCTGTCGATCTGTGCGCTGTCTCGACCATTTTGTTTGCAGAGCTCTAGAAACTAGAAAATGAAAATGAACAGTAACAATGAATTAGGGTTTTTCCCTATTTTTTTTAATTTTATTCAAAAACAATTAAAAACATTTTAATTTTTTGCTTTTCCGCGTTTTTACCTCAAACGTTCGATTTGGGTAAAAACACGGAGGGGGCATCATAGTAAGTTGTCGTACGATTCGACCAAGAATCATCGCCTAAAAATGGGAATAATTTTTGCTTTCTCGTAAATCGAGAAGAACTCATCTTTAACGCATTTTCTTCAAAAAATTCGCTAAAGAGGGGGCAAAATGTAGCACCCTAAAATTGGCACAGTAAAACTTAGTAAATAATTAAAATTACCTTAGTAATAATTCAAATTCAAATTTCAACCCCAAAACCGCTCCCAAACCACCTGCTACCCGTTTCCTCGTTTTTCATGCCATTTTTAGAGTTTGTTTCATCCGTTGGATGATATCGTCTTCGATCAGACGATATCGCCTCAGATCGGACGATTTCGTTTGGAGCAGAACGTCCAGACGATTTCGTCCCAAAACTAATTTTTCATAATTAGCTTCTGTTTCAACAACTTCTCTAACTCGGGCAGAGACGCGTCTGCACCGTTAGAGTCTCCCCCATTGGAGATCTCCCAAAATGGGATGATCTCCAACCTCCCAACTTCCCTCCTATGCCTATTTAATCTTAGGCCCTCCCCTTGACATTCCCCTGGCTGAATTTTTTTGTACTTTAAGTTTTACATGCTTCAGGATATCCTAGATTATTGTTCGCCTTTGTCCCTTTTTGAATTTTCTTGTAGGAACTTTGTTATTCTTCAGTCGGAGCAAAGCTCAGATCGTCGTAGATGATCCTGTCCAATTCGAGACGATTTCGTACCAATCCGAGATGATTTCGATTGCAGTCAACATTGGGGGCAATCAGTGCCCAAAGTTTGCGTTTCTTTACTCTTTTTTGTTGTTTTGCTTTGCATTAGTTAAGCTTATTACTTCTTTGCATCTTGGAGTTCACCTCATGTAGCCTAGATGCATAATAAAGTCAAAGTTAGTCATTAAAACCATGCATTTTACTTAATTTGTTATCTAAAGTTGTCATTCTAGCATTCATACTTTCATTTCTATCATTTTCCCTTGCTTTTGCAATTGTATTTTTTGTTCTTGGTATCCATTTCTGCAATTGCGGGTCTCCGACGAATTCGTCTGACGAATTCGTCAGATCTCAGACGATCCTGTCAGATCAGAGACGATCCTGTCAAATTCTAGACGATCTGGATTGCTTCAAAAATCAGAATCTCCATCAGACATCCGGATCAGGTATGGCTCTTTAATCTAGCTTATTCTCTCTATTTTCTGTTCAAATCTATTTTTTGTATTCATATAATCAGCATTTCATATAGCTTAGCTTAGATTCATTTGGCCAAACCTAGGACTTGGATGTTTAAAGCTAAAATTGAACACATTAAACTCATTCCCAACCTAGGCGTGGAAACTGCCACTAAACGTTTCCTGGTGAACCCCACCATCCATCAAAAAATCACCTTAATACCCCTCCCCGAGAGGCGGGACCTTCAAAGGGCCTCTCAGTCCGAGGTACCATCCCATCCTTTTCCCATCCTCCTTTCGGGCACGGATCCTTTAGCTTGAAGGTAAGGATGCAAAAAATTTGGAGCGATACAATAAGAAATATCATCTTGTTGAATTTATGCAATGTGTCAATATTTTATGCTTTTGTGATGACTATAGACTAATACAGTAGATAGAAACATGCTTTTTGCTTATTTCAGAAGGCGATCATAGTGGAACTCCACATTTGTAGCCCTTGAGTGCTGACATTTTTGAGTTTACTTATCTCAGGTGCTAACTATAGCTAACAACTATAGTTATTTGTTAGCCCATAGCTTTCACCTATGGTTTACACTGCAGTCCATAGACCAAAGCTATGGTTTACAGTAGAAGTAGCAGAAAATAGAGAAACCACTTGGAATTAGATCTGGAGCTGAGGTAGGCTCTATTTTTATTCTCTGTTCTATATTTTCTTCTATGTGATTTACAGTGAGCTATAAATTGATTGCAAATTAGATACACTAAAAAAAATGGGTGAATGAATAGTCCTAGTTTGATTTCGCATTCCTTCCATTAGAAAGGCGCTGCTAGGAATAGTGGACCTCTGATTGTAGTCTATCCTAGAATACAGTGACCTTGATAAAAATTGAGTGGTCGTTTGCATGCTTGAGGCCCAATTAATAATCGCATTGTCATAACATCATGTAGGACATAGCATGCATAGCTTTCTAAATTTGAAACATTCCTCTTCTTTTTATGCATAGCATGTAGGAATGATCATATGAATGCTCTTTTATGCATTTGTCTTTATGCAAAGTAAAATGAACCACACACACCACATTTCATTTAAACATCAGTGGTGTTGGGCTCTCACATCCAAACCATTTGATTGAGACCAACAGTGGATGTCATTACCATTTGGTTGGCTCGTTTGAAATTATATTATCAGGACCCACTCGTTGCCAATGCCGACCCAAGAGCTGTCCTATCCGTGTAAAAAAACACGCACTCATCTTCAGAAGGGTGTATCATTGCACATGATGTGCTGGGTGATGGTTGGTAGTACCTATTCTACCTCGTTGAGTATGGAATTCATTCTTATATTTGGCTTGTGTGAGTATATAGGTGAAAGCCAATTAAAATGAGAATAAAATCCAATGATTTTTCAAAACACGTGAGAGTTTCTCATACTGATACAAAACATTTTAAAATAACATCAAATAGTTTAGGGCACATCTCAACATTTAAAAATAAGATAAGCATCATTGTATACCTTGTTTGATAATAAAATATACATCTAAATGTTAGGTACACTATGGTGTATACACGGGGTGGTCGGTAAAGGTGCAAGCCTGAAGTCGATGACCAAGCCCCAACCAATTCACAAATACACGTGTCTAGTCCTCAACCACATGAGCAAACCAAATGACATTCTATGAGCATTAGAGGAGACAACTCGACACGAGGGGATCCCATTGAGCATACCCCTAATAGACTAGCATCAATACATTCTGTTAGACATAGATTAGAGCATGGATCTTCTTAGCCTAAGGGTGCTCCACTTGGAAGCCATTACTGAGATCGTAGTGCATGTGCATCCACGGGATCAACCAAAGAGTATGTCATGTAGGGGACCAGATTGGTACCCATTCGCACTAAGTCTACAAGGTGTACTATATGCCCATATTTTGAGTATATAAGGAATAGAGATTTTCCTATTTAGGGGCAAGTAGATAGGCTCCCTATTGAGCGCAAGTCTACCCATACTCCCATGTGTACTATAGCATGCAAGATCACCATCAATATGTTGAAGGTGGGAGCTAATGGAACACCACCCCATGAGAGGTGGAGGTCTAGATAACTAGATGGTCTAGGTAGTGTGTTAGAGTAGCTAGGCTATAAGCCTTTGGCTCTGCCCACTCATGCTTTGAGTGAGCATAGTAGGAGCACCATTAGAACTACTAGAGAGCATGGAGAGGCTTCTAAGCACCCTCATGTCTCATGTCCACCATCCACATATTATGGCATGTATCACATGACACAACATGATGCCGACACCATCTTCACAAATAGAGGCAAAGGCACAACACATCAGTTTGATGGGTACAAAACCCACAAGGTCACTCGTACAGAGTAAGCTTATCAAAGGCCTTCGATGGCTGACTAGGTCAAAATATCATATCGACTGGTCTCTGAACAGAAATGCCAACTCCTCCAAGATCAATTGGAGGATGCTCACCTAGAGAGGCAGCACATTGAAGACAAATATATTCAATCATAAAGGCTTATTATACAGAGGCTGTATGAGTAGTGCTTGTGCGAGGAGTGCATCTTCATCCATAAGAAGCATGTAGAGTAGGAAGATAGGTTGGCTAGGGCCAGCCTATATTATTATGATGAGCATAGAGAGTAGGTGCATAGGAAGGCTTTTTTACAAGCCAACATGCATCATGAGAACATAAGTTTTCACACTCATATCACTACCCATGAAAGAGAATGACCACCCTCAGTTGAAAATAAGAGGCAGTAATATTATGAGGAACAAGAGGGGAACAAATACAACCAAGATTATCATGAGAGTTCCTGAGATGAGGAGGAGGAAGAGCAATGCCCTCCACCTTGATAGAAGATGAGTGTACCTACCAAACCACCTTCATGTTGAATTAGGGAGGAGGACTTTCTATATTTTGAGGCTTACAAAGCTTTGAGAAAGTCAAAGCAATTGAGAAACAAGGCACGACTGTCCAAAAGCCAACATTGAGGAAAATTCACAATGAACCTTTAGATCCCTCGGTGCCTACACCCCCATACCATGAGCATTTTGAGATGCCCAGGTTAGACAAATTCAAGGGTGATGAAGAGGTGCAAGAACATGTCATAAGCTTTCTAGATGCTTGCTTTCAGATAGAAAATAATGATGCACTATTGTTGCATATGTTTATCATGACACTCTCTGGGCCAACCCAAGAGTGGTTTAATCAACTAAAGAAGCACAACATAACAAAGTTTGAGCAATTAGATGATGCCTTTATTGAACGCTATTCCTTAGGCATCAAGAAATAGGCCAACCTTTTTGATTTGGCTATGCTAGCTCAGCACGACGACGAGCCAATAGAACAATATGAGAAGAGGTGGAGGAGATTAATGGTAAAGTTGTTCCTATTTACTACCATAGAATTAACCCGAATGTTTACAAAGAGTTGTGCCAAGCACATCTCACTACTGTTGTAGCTACAACAGTATGCTACATTCGAAGAAGCTTTGGTGCAAGCCAAGGTAATTAAGGACATCAAGTTGCAGGAGGACAACTTGAAGCTCAAAACTAGGAAAGAGGGATATAGGAAGAGTACCTCAAAGCAATAGGGCAAGCAGGCCCATGTGAATTAGGTGGTATTAAATCTCCAAAATGAGGATAAGGGGAAAAATAAATAGGATTATCAAGCCCATCATCATCCTGCACAATACGACCAGTGCAAAAATAACTACAAGGGCAAGAAAAAAGAGCAACGCCTACCTCGCATATTCACACCATTGAAGAAATCATTGACATCAATTTTTCTTTAGCTATGTGAGTCCAAGGTAATAAGATTGCCTGAGGTCAATATGGTTGATCCTAATCAGCCCAAGCCCAAATATTATCAAGAAGATCTATTTTGCATATTTCATAGAGTGAAAGGCCACGACATCGAGGTATGTTAGTATTTCAAACATATTGTACAAAATATGATAGAAAGGGGAGAGCTTATGGTACTAGGAAATACCCAAGAATTGGACAACCAAAACAAGGGGATTTTTAAAAATTCATTACCAAACCATGAGGAGCCCCATAACCAAGTTGGACACGTCAATCAAGTGCGAGTCAAACCACCTACCCAGGGGTTCGTCGGCATGGTCAATTTTGTTACCAGACATGGGATGTAAGAATAGTTGAATCAAACTCATGCTCCCATTCAAATACAAGCCATGCCCCAATAGTGGCAGGCACAAAATATTCCAGCCCACCAACGAGACCGGTGGTGACCATTAGGAGCAGGATGGTTCAAAACTTGCAGATGACTCCTACAAAGTTGTCAATATATGAGCTTATACAACAGTCCCCAAGGCATAGGGAGACTCTTATGGACATTCTGAGGTCCATTAATGTTGAGCAAGGTGCAGCAAAAGTATTGTCATTGTTGTCAACATAGACAAATAGATCAGTTGATGCAGTTGACAGGAGTTCAGAGGTCAGTTAGAACATGTACAGTGACTTTCCAAGAAGACATAAGTGGCCTAGATTCAGAAAATCCATGAAAAAGACAAGTAAGAAAACTGTCGCGATATCATGACAGGTTGAGAAGAAAGAAGGCATAAAGAAAAACGTCACGATTTCATGACATATCAGAGGAGAGAAAAGGTGCAAGAAAAATTGTCGTGATTTCGTGACATGAACAAGGAGAGAGAAGGCGCAAGCAAAATTGTCATGATTTCGTGACATGAATGAGGAGAGAGAAGATGCAAGGAAAACTATTGCAATTTCATGACATGGTGTAGACACCAAAATAGCACCAATCCGATTATGTGACTGCAAACACTGATCGCTTTGACACACACAGCCCCAGGGCAGCCCTCAGAGGTTAAACAGTGGTCCTAACCACTTTTATAGCAATTTTGTAAGGTCAAAAGGCAATTTGGCACATTCGGGCACTTTGCTCAGTATTCGTCTCACCCAGGGACGAATTCAAACTGGGATCCGTCTCACCCAGGGACGAATTCTAAATTCGTCTTTGGTCAGGATGAATTCCAGGTTTAACGGGCAAAAAGAAGAATGCCGCCAAGTGGCAGCCGAGGACAGTCAATTATTGCCTCTTGCCGTGCATGCGCGTGTAGGTGGGTAGATTGGCCGTTGGAAGACTATCACAAGGGCAGTCATGGAAGCCCAAGTCAGGGAGGAGTCTCCTCCCTCTTGGGAAGGCATGGCCACCACATGGCACCCCTGCATGCCCCTCCAAAGAGACCCCTTGGGTCTATAAAATGGTGGACTTTCCCACCCAAATAAGGAGAAGTGGGAGGCATTTTCAAGCAACGAAGTGCTGTCGATTTGATACCACGCATTTACCCCTTTTGATTTGCACTTTTCCACATCCTTAATCTCTTTCGCAAGAGAGGTTATTGGGTGGCTATTGGAAGTGTGAATTCGGACCCAAAAACCCGACATTTGGCCACTTTAATCCACCAATTTGCTGACAACCCCATCCTAAGAGATTTTGGGCCCATCCCAAGTGGATTGGTGCCAAAATCAAGTTCCAACGGTGGGCGGCCCACTTGGGCGCCCCGCACTTTTTAAGTTTCATTCTAATTGGTTCTTTTGTCATTTTTTCATCTTTCATTTCATTTTATGCTGTCTAGATAGTTCATATGTTCGATTCCATAATGTTTTAATCAGATTTCATCATGTTCTCGTCGCTTTTGTTATCCCACTAACTTGCAGGTAGCGACGCCAAATTCCCGTTGATGGAGGTCAAATTGGGAGAATCCGACCATCTGGGTCATCCCAAAATGCCCCCAATTAGCTAACCCCTCTGTTTGCAGGTCATTTGGAGATCCCGAGGTGTGACATTTGAGCGGCATCAACTCGACATTTTAACACAGTCGAATTCGTCCTACCCGAGGACGAATTACAGTCGATTCGTCCTACCCGAGGATGAATTACAGCAGAATTCATCCTGACCAGGGACGAATTGCGGTTGAGTGCAAATTGGCCGACTTTTTCGATGGCAGTGGCCTTCTGGTAATGTTTTCTGGTCTCTGTCGAGTTTGCAGGTCATTTAGAGTCATTTTGTCTATCGATTTGGCTAATCTTTTACATGCATCTTTCATTAATTTTAGAGAACAAACATTTCTTATTTGCAGTAGGTGCTACTAACATATTTGTTGTTTCTTTGATCGCAGGAGGAGCAGCAAAGGTTAAGGACTCATCAACACCAGCGGCGACAACGTCTTGGCCCGCCCATTTCAAATGTGGGCACGCGGAAGGAGGAACATTAAGTCTTGATTGTAACCAAATTCATTTAACGCTCCTAGCCCCTAAAAAGGGAGGAGGCATCTTTGTAACCGAGATCAAGAGAGTTAAATAAAAGGGCTGTGATTTCTCCATTTTCTTGTATCTCATTTCAATTCGTCTCTTTCATTTCATGCATTCTACATTTCTAGGACTTAAGCGTGTTTGATTTTGAATACATCACAATTAGTGTTTCCTTTCACCCGAAATCTCGTGCTTTCAGTGGCGATCATGGTGGGACCCGGTCCCCTAATTTTTAATATCACAAAAACTGATCGAGACTTGTGTTTTTGTGCTTACAGGTACCTTTTTCAATTTTTGACTATAATTCGTCTTTGCCTGTGGCGATTACTTTACTGTAATTTGTCTGACCTTGGGACGAATTCCAATTCATCTCAGGCAGGGACGAATTCTGTTCTGTAATTCGTCTCACAGGGACGAATTTTTGTCTATAAATTTTTAGAGCCGAAGATCAGAAACAACAGGTTTAGGCAGAGTAAGGTAAGGGTTTTAAAACTGTTCCTGTTGCTTTCTATTTTTTGTTTCTATTTTCTTTCAAATTTTGCTTGCTTAAGGAAAATAGTTGCTTCTGCTTGTTTCAATTTAATTAAAATAAACCACACACACATCACATGGTATCTTTAAACCAAGGAGCTGGTCGTAAGACCCCAACCCTTGATCAAGACCAACGGTGGGTTCATCACCACCTTGGCTTGATTTTGCATCCATTTCCCTGATTGTCACTGTTGTTAGGCGTAAATCCTGATGAAAGCTGATCGAGTGTCGTTGGGGTGATTCCCAGTGCACGAGGATAAGTCTTCTATGGTAGGTGTCATTAACAGGACAATCCCCCTTCCATACCGCCTATGTTCCACGTACCATCTGCTCTCACGTACCTATAGTTTCCCTCTCGTAAGGGCGGGTATATAGAGAGGTTGGTATATCGGTCCGACAATGGTATATTGAAGGGGCGACCATTTATGGGAGTCATATGAGCCAACATTCTGCATTTAAACGTTCTTCAAAACTTTCAAAAACAAAACAAAATCATCAAAATGCACTAAAACCAGTCTAGGACACACCATTAATCTTTAAAAGAGATAATCACCATTTGTGTATGTGTGTGTTCATTTTTGCTTAGTGTAACAAAAAAAAATCAGAAAAATCATAAACAAAAGATAAAAATCTACGCATTTTGTCACTCGCTCCAAAAGCTCCAAGGATTCCCGCAATCGCTTGGTCACTCCAAAATGCCCCAAAGGTGTCCATGAACCCTTTGGTCAACCCAAAAGTGCCCCGAAGGTGCCCATAAGTGATGCAGGAGCATCCAACAAAATATGGGAAATCTTAATTTTTTTCCCTAAATTTTAGTGCATCTTGTCGGGGCCATAACTTCTCAACCGTAGCTCCGATTGACACGAAATTTTACAGGGAGTTAGTTGGGAGAATTTTAAACAAATATAATTCCTTGGAATTCTATTTGTCCAAAAAAGTCAGTTTTCGGGGCCAAATTCCATCATCTAGTGCCCCGAAATTAGGTTTTAAATTTGATAACCTAATTTTTTACGCTTTTTGAGCTATGTTCGGAGGTCAATATCTCCTAATGTATTTAGAGTTAGGACTTGAAACTTCATTTTTGGCTTATCTATTGTAAGAGGGATGCGCACCCCAATTTTGGGCCCCATCTGACTCATTTCAATTTTAGGGTTTTTAGAGAGACATCGTCATGGTGCTCACCCACAGCCAAGCCCAATCACGGGCGGATGCTATGGGGAATATCCAAGGAGGCACAAGTCACCTCTGGTATAGCCCCAAGGATTTGGTCATACCACCTTGGTGGCCTGACACACAAGGTAGACCCCTCCACACCTTAACAGATAGGGACTATAGGGGCACCCCTTCTAGGGGCACTCTTGTTCAGCATAGCACCCAGCACACACCCTTCCATGAGGGGTACATCCGTAGGAGAGCTCCCTTAGATGCTCGCTATGAGTGGTCACCGCGCGATGAAGCGCTAGGTCAACATAGGGTTCGACGGGAGGAACCACATGATTACACTATCCCTCCTTCACCCCCTCTAGTTGTCAGGACTACAAGGACAAATCCAGAGCACAAGGCTCCTCAGGCGGGGTGAGCCAACTCTATCCATCCCTTTTTCACTTATGAAAGAGAGCACGAGGAAGACCCCTACCTTCCTCGAGAGCAATATACAGTGCAGGAGCAATACGCCTCCACACCTGCTATCTATCAGGACCACTCACTGAGGCCAAAGCCTCGAGGGAATGCCGCTACCCCCAATAGAGGGAGGCGGCCTATAGAGATCTTGGATCACTACGACCGAGATAGATATGTCAGAGAGGCATCTAACCCTTCTAGACATGAGACGGCAAGACCAACTATCTTAGAATCTGCCGAGCATGTCGCCTGTCGGGCGCAACTCACGCAACTTGAGCTAGAACGACAACAGTTAGAGCAATGGTATCTTCTAAATAAAGAGCACCTTCAGCACCAGAAGGATGAGTTGTTCCAACACACTATGCAGGAGAGGACTCCAACCCCTCACACGCATAAGACAAAACATTATGAGAGGCACAACCCCTGGGTGCGAGACAAGTCTCTGTGACCTTATCGAGCACCACCCTCGATGCCTCCTAGACATGAGCGGGAGGCTACTCCTATAACCAATGATGGGCGCCTTCCTCAGGAACCCACTCAGGTTTATGGGCCACCCTTAGAAATTCATCAAGAAGCCTCTGAAGAATCAGAGCGAGAAGAAGAGCGGGATGAAATGCCCTACCAAGGCATGGGGGGTGCTATCTGGCCACCCCTCCATAGGCCCCAAGTTCCTCAACAAGAACCAACCAAAGAGGAGGAGCTCAAATCCCCCGATACATGCAAAGCGCTAGAGCACTTAGAGTCGGTAGAGACCAAGATTTTGGAGCTCCCAAGGCCCAACTTACATGAGGCTCCTTTCGAAGAGGATCAACCTCCAACCGTAGGGCTACCTGATGATGCAGTCCTCCATGTCTCAGAATCTCCAGATTCTGATGAGTTGTACTCACTGGCCGAAGGTGAGGATAAAACAGAGATAGCCCACAACAATCACATGCGACAACATCGACATCCCATAAATATCAATGAAGCAATTCAACAGCTAAACATAATACTAGGGCATGAGTGGCACGTTAACCCACCGTAGTGGGACCAAGCGTTACATCCGCCACTTTGGGCACACAAAGATCAACTTCCGCCCAGAGACCTCATAGCAACATCAGTGCCGAGGGTAGACCCTGTCCTCCTATCCGTGCATAGGGCTGATCCATTCGTGCCAATACCTCCAGAGCCAGATCCGGAGTGCAAAGACCATCAAGCTGGGGGTACCTCTATCCCCTGAAGAGCCATAGTCCAAACCAAAAAGCTCCAAGGATTATCGCAATCGCTTGGTCAAAACCCAAAAAGCTCCAAGGATTATCGTAATCGCTTGGTCACCCCAAAAGCTCCAAGGATTATCGCAATCACTTGGTCACCCCAAAAGCTCCAAGGATTATCGCAATCACTTGGTCACCCCAAAAGCTCCAAGGATTATCGCAATCACTTGGTCACCCCAAAAAGCTCCAAGGATTATCGCAATCACTTGGTCACCCCAAAAGCTCCAAGGATTATCGCAATCGCTTGGTCAACCCAAAAAGGCCCCAAAGGATTCTCGAAATCCCTTGGTCACCATCAAGAAAATTCAAAAACAACAAAAATCATCAAAAACAACAAAAAATTTGCATCTCATTTCTAGGCATGCTCAAATTCATCAATAGAGAGCTCTTCTCGCATCTCATCTTCATATTCACAAAAATCAATCCATCAAAAATACAAAAATACATAGCTGCATTAAGCATTGCATCCATACATCGCATATTTGTGGTCATACAGGTCAAAGGCACCATAGGCTGTAATTGCTCTGCTAGTCCATCTGGTTCCACATTGTTCCATCTTATAAAACAAACAAACAAACGCCATTTACCGCTTTTACCACACTAAAGTCAGTGGTCTTATAATGTATCCAGAGTTTTTGTAATTCAGTCATCATTTTGATCTCTAGCCACGTAATGTACCGAGTCAGAAAGATTTTACGAAGGTAGAGTTACACTTGAAATACGCCTTGTTACGTAGCATCCCAACACAAATTAAAACACATAAAAATTCCCAAGTTGTGTGAACGAAAGATGAAACCTGCATAGTAATCCAGGTCACCATAAGCGAAACGGTTATCTTGCTCATCCCCCTATGCGAATGGTTCTAGAATGCTGAGAATTGACAAAAGGATGAGCTCTTCCCTATCCATTCACCTTAATAAACAGTGGTTTTTACCACTACCAAATCCCAATCATAGTTGGTTCCCAAAGTTGTAAGGATTCGTACTACACGTCCCTGCCAAGGATGGGTAGTCATCCCCAAGACCTAAAAGGATCAACGCCATTCACAAACAAAATTCCAACAAATCATCATCCTAACACTTTCCATTCACCTTTGGTCTCCAAGTTGTAAGGATTCGTACTATCCGCCCCTAACCAGGATGGGTAGTCATCCCCAAGGCCTAAAAGATCAATGCCCCTACTTCATAATCTCCATCATCCCCTTGGTTCCCAACATCGTAAGGATTCATACTATCCGCCCCTAACCAGGATGGGTAGTCATCCCCAAGGCCACTAGGATCAAGGCCATTCACAAGCTCAAACTCACACCGCTCAAAATACAAAATCAAGTAACAGTGGTTATCACCACTATTCAAAATCCTTGCTCAAAAAGAAAAATAAATAGAAAAATAAATAGTGATTTGCATCACTATATAGACGAGCAAGTCTCCCAAATCATTCAGCCAACAAATAACCTGAACTTGAATCTTTGGAATTCTCAGCATTCGAAAACCATCTAGGTGATCCTCATTACAGGTTTGGTTGACAGCCTATCTGGCAATGGTGGTATCCTACCCGCATGACGATATGTCTGTCACATTAGCTTTGCGTATGTGTAGACCAATGTTTGCATGAGGATGAGCTAGCTTATGGTATCCTGGATAACACCACAGATTAATCTGACTAAATACAACAAAGGAGTTAGTGGAGCTAATTAGGTGATCCTCAGTACAGGTTCGGTTGAAAGCCCATCTAGCACTGGCGGTATCCTGACAAATACCACATAAATGAACTCAATTGCACACACAGGGATGTGAAATAGCTTGGTCAAAAACAAGTCCGATTCATACCTTGTTCAAAAGTCTTGTAAGATAAAAGTACGGTCGTGGCTAGTGAGTTAAAACCGTCTGAGTCTCAGAAAACCTTAGCTACATTTCTAAACCAACTGCGCTACTTTTCATCCTTACAATACCATCAAAAAATAAAAAAAAAAAAAAATCACATGTATACATACAAAGTCATTCACCACAGCAATCACCTAAAAACAAAAAGCCATACAGTCCTAAATAGTCTATGGTGCCATAACCAAAGTCATCAACAAATTCCATTTCATCCATTTCATTTTGCATATCACATATAAATCAAAAACATTTGCATTTATCATACCATATGCATCCATAAACATAAAGTAGCATGCATCCATCAACATCAATCATTGTGCATAACATAAAATAATGACATATACACAAAGCAAGAAAATCAAAACAACAAAACAACAAAAAATGCAACACAAACAAAAGCAATAAACATCCAACAAAGGCTCTTGCACTTAACCTCATGGCATAGAAAACTGATGTCGAGGTCACATTGTCACTATCCTACTCCCAAAGAAGGCTACCTAAGGACCGCTCCATGGGAGGACGATTTTCCACAAAAAAAAAAAAATACCAAAGGGTCAAAACACAAAACAAAACAACAAAAACAACAAAAAAATGCAACACAAACAAACAACAATAAGCATTGCCGGACACAAGTGCTCTTGCACTTAACCTCTTGGCATAGAAAATCGATGTCGGGGCTCAAATTGTCACTCTCCTACTCCCCAAGAAGGCTACCATAGCCGGACCGCTCCACGGGAAGACGGACTTTCGACACTTTCACCCCATTATGGCATCACCAAAAGGGTTACTACCCACCAAAAATAGGTCTAAATGTCAGAAAAATTGCACATGCTTAACGATAAACCATCTAAAGGCACCCTTGCACAAGTCATCTTGGGTCAAGCGACTCGTCGCTTTTCTCACGAAGGTCATTCCCTCATCGATTCGTCGCTTGAGGGGGTAGTCACACTTAGTCACCAATCAACAAACACACACCCAATCAAGGCAATGACATGCATTCAAAGAATCATTGACAAAGACAATCACGCTCCTGCTTGGGGCAGCAAACAAGCAATAATCACAAATTGATCAAACACTTGGCATTTCCGAATCATGAACACAAGGTTTCCCCCATGGACAAAAGGTTGCGCCCTTTGCCTATTCATGACTGATCAATGTCCAAGCTCAAGTCACACCTCACCAAAATAGGTTAATACTTGAAATCAAATTCCTTAGCTCGTTAGAAGCAAGGATTCAAGAATGCATGCCCTTTCCATACTTGGGGCATCAAAAGTTGGTTAGGTTACCAAGAAACCCTAATCATTAGTGCTTTGGTTATCTATTTTTGCTTGGCGCTGCGCCATGCACAGCGCATCCCAAAAAGGGGCATCTGTAGACACCAAAATAGCACCAATCCGATTATGTGACTGCAAACACTGATCGCTTTGACACACACAGCCCCCAGGGCAGCCCTCAGAGGTTAAACAGTGGTCCTAACCACTTTTATAGCAATTTTGGAAGGTCAAAAGGCAATTTGGCACATTCAGGCACTTTGCTCAGTATTCGTCTCACCCAGGGACGAATTCAAATTGGGATCCGTCTCACCCGGGGACGAATTCTAAATTCGTCTTTGGTCGGGATGAATTCCGGGTTTAACAGGCAAAAAGAAGAATGCCGCCAAGTGGCAGCCGAGGACAATCAATTATTGCCTCCTGCCGTGCATGCGCGTGTAGGTGGGTAGATTGGCCGTTGGAGGACTGTCACAAGGGCAGTCATGGAAGCCCAAGTCAGGGAGGAGTCTCCTCCCTCTTGGGAAGGCATGGCCACCACATGGCACCCCTGCATGCCCCTCCAAAGAGACCCCTTGGGTCTATAAAATGGTGGACTTTCCCACCCAAAAAAGAGAAGTGGGAGGCATTTTCAAGCAACGAAGTGTTGCCAATTTGATACCACGCCTTTACCCTTTTGATTTGCATTTTCCACATCCTTAATCTCTTTCGCAAGAGAGGTTATTGGGTGGCTATTGGAAGTGTGAATTCGGACCCAAAAACCCAACATTTGGCCACTTTAATCCACCAATTTGTTGACAACCCCATCCTAAGAGATTTTGGGCCCATCCCAAGTGGATTGGTGCCAAAATCAAGTTCCAACGGTGGGCGGCCCACTTGGGCACCCCACACCTTTTAAGTTTCATTCTAATTTGTTCTTTTGTCATTTGTTCATCTTTCATTTCATTTTATGCTGTCTAGATAGTTCATATGTTCGATTCCATAATGTTTTGATCAGATTTCATCATGTTCTTGTCGCTTTTGTTATCCCACTAACTTGCAGGTAGCGACGCCAAATTCTCGTTGATGGAGGTCAAATTGGGAGAATCCGACCATCTGGGTCATCCCAAAATGCCCCCAATTAGCTAACCCCTCTGTTTGCAGGTCATTTGGAGATCTCGAGGTGTGACATTTGAGTGGCATCAACTCGGAATTTTAACACAGTCGAATTCGTCCTACCCGAGGACGAATTACAGTAGGATTCGTCCTACCCGAGGATGAATTACAGTCGAATTCATCCTGACCAGGGACGAATTGCAGTTGAGTGCGAATTGGCCGACTGTTTCGATGGCAGTGGCCTTCTGGTAATGTTTTCTGGTCTCTGTCGAGTTTGCAGGTCATTTAGAGTCATTTTGTCTATCGATTTGGCTAATATTTTACATGCATCTTTCATTAATTTTAGAGAACAAACATTTCTTATTTGTAGCAGGTGCTACTAACATCTTTGTTGTTTCTTTGATCGTAGGAGGAGCAGCAAAGGTTAAGGACTCATCAACACCAGCGGCGGCAACGTCTTGGCCCGCCCATTTCAAATGTGGGCATGCGGAAGGAGGAACATTAAGTCTTGATTGTAACCAAATTCATTTAACGCTCCTAGCCCCCTGAAAAGGGAGGAGGCATCTTTGTAACCGAGATCAAGAGAGTTAAATAAAAGGGCTGTGATTTCTCCATTTTCTTGTATCTCATTTCAATGCGTCTCTTTCATTTCATGCATTCTACATTTCTAGGACTTAAGCGTGTTTGATTTTGAATACATCGCAATTAGTGTTTCCTTCGCCTAGAATCTCGTGCTTTTAGTTGGAGGCAAAGAAGCCAAGTGGAAAAACTATCGCGATTTCATGACATGTTGGAAGAAAAGAAGGTAAGTAAGAAAACTGTCGTGATTTCATGACATGTTTGGAAATTAGGCGCAAGCAAAGAAAACTATCATGATTTCATGACATGTTGGCAGAGAAGGAGGCAAGTAGAAAAACTGTCATGATTTCGTGACATGTTTGAAGAAGAGGCGCAGGCAAAGAAAACTATCACGATTTCGTGACATTTTTAGAAAGTGCAAGGAATACTATCATGATTTTGTGACATGTTTAGAAAGTGCAAGGAAGACTGTCATGATTTTGTGACATGTTTAGTTAGCACAAGGAAAGCTGTCGTGATTTCACGATAGGATCGAAGAGAAAGTGCCAAGGAGAGAAAGTGTCGTGATTTCACGACAAGATCGAAGAGAAAGTGCCAAGGAGAGAAAGTGTCATGATTTCACGTTAGGATCGAAGAGAAAGTGCCAAGGAGAGAAAGTGTCATGATTTCACGACAGGATCAAAGAGAAAGTGCCAAGCAGAGAAAGATGTCAGGATTTCACGACATGTTTCGGTTTCACGAGAGGAAGGAAGAAAAGGCAAAGGTAGAGAAAGATGTCATGATTTTGTGACATGTTCTATTTTTGTGAGTGAAAGGAAGAAAAGGCAAAGGTAGAGAAATATGTCATGATTTCATGACATGTTCCATTTTCATGGGCGAAAGGAAGAAAAGGCAAAGGTAGAGAAAGATGTCACGATTTTATGACATGTCTGGTTTTCGCTAGAGCAAGCCAAGAAGAGTAGCAAGAAGGTGAAAGTGTCATGATTTCATGACATGCCTGGTTTTTGTGGATGCAAGCATAGAAGTGGACAAGGAGGTAGAAATTGTCATGATTTCGTGACATGCTATCTTTTTGCGGGTAAAAGGCGAGAAGGGCAGAAAGATACAAAAGTGTCATGATTTCACGACAGGTCGCAACAACACGATAATAGAAAGTTAACTTAACAACAATTAAAGGGGCAATTGTAGAAGAAAAGCATGCAACCAAAAAAAGAAGATGTAACTGGAGTAAATGTTTTAGTTACAAATACAGTCATGCAGCTTTTTGAAGAACTGGAGTTAACTTGAGTAAATCGAACAGTCGCTTTAATAGAATCGTGAAATGCATGCATGCACATAAATGAATTTGTATAGTCATGGTAGAGATATACATTGCATGTAATGTAATAATGCACACTCTATAAATACAGAAGGAGTTACAGTTGACAAGTGGCAAAAGAGAATAATAAAAGAATAGTTATGGGTTGCATGTGTAAATATGGAAACTAAAAATAGAGACTTAATTGTTATAAAAGTAGATCTACGTGAAGTATATTGCTACTGCTGTAAGTGAGAATTTGGTGCATAAAGAGGGTGAGAAGAGGGCCGAGAGAGAGATAATTAGAGTCATGAGAGTGTGTAGAGTTTAATCAATTTTAATTAATTACAGACCAATCAGGGTCATGTAAACAGTGAAGGCATTTTTATGTCATTGAATTAAATCAAAATTGTAGTCCAAGTTGGTGCTTGGCATTAGGGGTTGGTGCTCCTATCTGTTGCAACAGAAAAACAAGGGGTTGGTGCTCCTTCCAGTGGGTGTTGGTAAAGTGTTTGTAAAATTGGTGTTTTGTAAAGGCTGGATTTGGATAGAAGTCCAAGCAGTCATTTTTTAAGAGTAGCCAAATTGGTGAACCTCGTTACATTATGTGTTGTGGTGTGCTCTCTTGTGATTATTGCTTTATCTATTTTCTAGTTCTCTTTGCTTTAGTTTTAAGGATTTTAGATTAGATTTTTAGCTACACTGATTCACCCTCCCATATCAATGTTATTGTGAGAATATCAATTGTTATCAGAGCAAGGTTCCTGAACTGAGCTTAATCAGCTAAGGTGATCTTGGAAGGAACACAATGGTAGGTAATGAAGGATTTTCATCAAACAAAGCTCCTTTATTCAATGGAACTAATTACTCATTCTAGAGACTCAGAATGCAGACATATCTGAGTGTGTTAGGATACGACATTTGGGATTCAGTAGAAAATAGATACACAGTACCCGCTACTCCTCCAACAAATACTGTCAGTAAGAAATTGTCAAAGAATAACTCCAAAGCAAAGAATGCCATAATGTGTGGGCTAGTAGATAGTGAACTGATAAGGGTCATGAGCTATAAATTGGCAAAAGACATGTGGGAAAAATTGAAGAGCATCCATGAAGGAGACATCAAGATCAAGGAAGCCAAGCTACAAACACATTGATCTCAATTCGAGGCATTACAAATGAACGACGATGAGAACATAGAGGCCTATGTGTTGAGAGTCAATGGAGTCATTAATGTAATCAGAGGACTCAATGAAGAGATCAAATATGTGGTTGTCATGAAAAATATACTTAGAACTCTTCACAAAAGATTTAATTCTAAAGTTTCTACAATAGAAGAGGCTAAAGATCTAAATAATTTTAGCATGGATGAGATGCATGGTTCTTTGACTGCATATGAAATGAGAATAGGACAAACTAAGCCCATAGACAGAGAAGCTGCTTTTAAAGCACACAAGAATACAAAAGCTGAACAAGAATCTAAGGATGAAGAGACATCGGATGAAACGGAAGCCAACTTTGTCTGGAAAATTACAAAGGGAAAAGGAAAGTATAGAGGAAAGTTACTGTTTAAGTGTTTCAAATGTGGAGGGGTCGGTCACTTTGCAGCGAAGTGTCCAATGAATGAGAAAACCAAAAGTGATGAAGGGTCACACCAAGAAAGAAGTGACTAGAAGAAGAAACCAAATTTTAGGAAAAGCAATTTCAAAAAGAAAAGTTTCATATCCAAGAATGTTAGCTCTTCTGAAGAAAGCTCAGGTGAAGACTCTGAAGAAGAAATAGGTGAAGCTCTGTTCATGGCATTTGAAGAATCAAAAACAGAAGAAAAATAGGAAGGTGATACAAAAAGTAAGGATGATGTTGAAGTTTATCTGGAAGGAGAGTTGGTTGCTGCACTTAAAGAGTTGAAGACAGAAAGGAAAAAGAACAATAAGGTCTCAAGAAAGCTTGAGGATGCGAAAGACATAATAAACAATTTGAAAGTACAGACATAAGAATTTAAGAAAATGTCTAAAGAACTTGAAGTACAATTAACCATGAGAATAGATGAGTGCAACAAACTAGAAGAAGAGATTGTTGTTTTAAGAATGCGGCTAGAAGAAAAGAATCAAAAATTGAGTTGCTATCATAAACTTGAAGGAAGTTCTACAAAGCTTGAAAAGATTATAAATAGTCAGAGGACTACAGGCATCAAGTTTGGCTTGGGGTTTGTCAAAGGAGAATCATCAAAGGCCATGACTGTAGAACCAGTAAAGAAAGAGGATAAGATCAAGGTTGACCAAAGAAAAATGAATCTTGCAAAAGAAAGCAACAATGCCAGGCATGAGAAGACTGTTGACAATGAGGGATTCACAAAAGTCACACATCAAAGGAGAAGAAAATTTGTGGCTCCTACTACAAATTGGCAAAGACCAACTCCCGAGTTCAATCATTCCTTTTACGGTTATTGTTTTAAATGCAATACTTACGGTCATAATATTTCAGATTGTATTTATAATATAGGACAAAGAAATTTTTCTAGTAGAAATGTATTTTCACCCTTGATGGATTATGCAGTAGAATGCTATAACTATCATAACTTTGGACACATTACAAGAAACTGTAGAAGCACATATGCAAAAAATAAATATCAGGGAAGAAGATCTCAACCAAATAGTTTAAGGCAAAACAAAAAATTCCCAGATAAACATGCACAAGCCACTGACAAAGAAAAGTCTAAACAAGTGACCAAAACTACAGTCAAATCAGAATGGAAAGAAAAGGAGCAACTCAAGGAAGAAAAAGAATCCTTGATTGTATAGACAACATTCAAAGCACAGAACAAATCTGCACCATGGATATTGGATAGTGGATGCTCCAGTCACATGATAGGAGATAAACAAAAATTTGAAAAATTACAAAAATATGAAGGGGGCTCTGTAAAGTTTGGAAATAATGATGGAGCAAAAATAGTTGGCAAAGGATCAGTCAAGATAAGTGATGGAAAGATCAATTCCAAAGAAGTTCTATTTGTTGTTGGTTTGAAGCACAACTTACTGAGCATAAGTCAAATCTGTGACAGAGGTCATGAAGTCATCTTTAAAAAATAGGGCTGTGAAGTCAGAAAAGCACACAGTGGGAAGCTGATAGCTACTAGATTGAGGACTTATGGAAATCTATATACTCTCTCAGAAACTTTAGAAGGATCATGCTTTATTGGATAGGAAGATGAAAATTGGCTATGGCATAAGAGGCTCGGTCATATTAGCTTTGACAATTTGGTAAAAATAAGTTCAAAAAGAGTAGTAAGAGATATACCTACTATTGGCAAACCAGTAAATAGCATCTGTGGATCATGCCAAAAAGGGAAGCAAACCAGATCCACATTTAAAGCAAAGGAATACTTCACCAACAAACCATTAGAGCTGATACATACTAATTTATGTGGACCCATGAGAACACAAAGCATAAATGGTGACAAATACTTTATGTTGTTCATAGATGACTACTCTAGAATGACATGGGTGCTATTTTTAAAGCTTAAATTAGATGCCTTCGAGATGTTCAAGATTTTTAAAAAATAGGTTGATAATAAAATTGGAAAAAGAATTAAATGCCTAAGATCAGACAGAGGAGGAGATTTTATCTCAGAGGAGTTTGTAGAATACTGTCAAAAATATGGGATCAGAAGATAGTTTTTAGCAGCAAGGACACCTCAGCAGAATGGTGTTATTGAAAGGAAGAACAAGACTGTGCAAGAAATGGCATGGACAATGTTGACTGAGAACAAAATAGCTGACAAATTATGGAAAGAGGCAGTACATACTGTAGTTTACATTCAAAATAGGTGCATGTTAAGGACGCATGAAAGAAAAACACCTTATGAGCTTTGGTTCGGCAGGAAAGCAACAACAAGATACTTCAAAGTGTTCGACAACAAGTGTTATATCAAACAAACTGAAGATAATCTCGATAAGTTCAAAGACAGAGGTGACGAAGGTATTTTTCTTGGTTACTCAACAAAAAGCAAAGCCTACACATGTTACAACAAGAGGCTAAAGAAAATTGTGGAGAGTGCAGATATTAAAGTTGATGAAGGTAGAAATTGAGAAATTACTCATCAAGAAAATTACCCTATTTATGAAGAAGTCATTGAAGGAGATGAAGAAATGGAAACATAAGAAAATCAAAAAATTGACCTAGCTGATTTAAGAATTGAATCAGAAGAAGAAGAGAACAAGAAATTCAAAACAGGCAGCTGGCAAAAAAATCATCCCAGAGAATAGATTATTGGGGACCCAACAGGTGGTATTCAGACAAGAAGAGTCGTAGTATGGAACTACTCTCTTTTATCCAGCATTGAACCCAAAAATATTGCTAAAGCAAGTATAGATGAAAGTTGGATGAAGGCAATTAATGAAGAACTAGATCAGATTGAGAAAAACAAAACCTGGGAATTAGTACCATAGCTAGCAAATAAAAACATAATCAGTACTAAATGGATTTTTCGAAATAAATTAAATGAAGATGGGTAGGTTGTCAAAAATAAGGCAAGATTAGTCTGTAAAGGCTATGCTCAGGTTGAACGCATTGATTTTAAAGAAACATTTGCACCAGTAGCCAGACTAGAAGCAATCAGAATGTTTTTGGCTTTAGCAGTCCATAAAAACTTCAAAGTATATCAAATGGACATAAAATCAGCATTTTTGAATGGAAATCTGGAAGAAGAGGTTTACATTGAATAGCTAGATGGTTTTCAACTCGGTGACAATCCTAATTTTGTTTGTAGGTTAAAGAAAGCATTGTATGGTATGAAATAGGCACCCAAAGCATGGTATGCAAGGCTGGATAACTATCTTATTAAACAGGGGTTCAAGAAAGGTATGGTGGACATCAATTTATATATCAAAATAGAGAATGGCCATCTTATTGTACTTGTTGTTTATGTAGATGATATAATATTTGGCAGCAGCATGGATGAATATTGTAGAGATAGAAAATAAAATGAAGACAAAATTTGAGATGTCAATTATTGGTGAACTTTCTTATTTCCTCGGACTGCAAGTCAATTAAAGTAAAAAAGGCATTTTTATATCTCAAGTAAAATATGTGAAAGAAATGCTGAAAAAGTTCACAATGGAGGATAGTAAACCTGTCAGCACTCCCATGACAACAGGTTGCAAGTTGAGGAAGGATGACAAATCTCTAGATGTAGATCAAACCATGTACAGGTCTATGATTGGAAGCCTGATGTATTTGACAACCACTAGACCAGATATATTATAGGCAGTATGCATGGTGGCAAGATTTCAGGCTAGTCGCAGACTCATGTGACAGTGGTAAAAAAGATTTTTAGGTACCTCAAGGGTACTATGGAGTATGGGTTGTGGTACCCAAAAGGTAAGGACTTCACTCTTATTGCATATTATGATGCAGATTGGGTAGGATGTATTGATGACAAAAAAAGTACCAGTGGAGAAGCATTTTATCTTGGAGATAGGCTGGTAGCTTGGCACATCAAGAAACAAGAATCAGTCTCTCTATCCACAGTAGAGGCAGAATACATTGTAACAACAACATGCTGTACACAAATATTATGGATGAGACAAACACTGAAAGATCTTGGCATTCACTTCAAAGAGCTAATTTCAGTTAAATGTGATAACACCAGTGCTATAAACATATCAAAGAATCCGGTTATGCATTCTCGAACCAAACATATTACAATCCGATATCACTTCTTGAAGGATAAAGTTGCAAAAGGTGAGGTCAAATTGGATTTTGTTCTGACTACAAAACAAGTAGCAGATATATTCACAAAACCATTGCCAAAGGAAGTTTTTGAGTACCTTCGGAGTAAGTTGGGAGTAGTCACATTTCCCAAGAACTGACTATCAATTGGGATCACATTCTCAGGGGGAGTATTTATGCCTATGTTTATAGTTTTACTCATACTCATGATTTTTGCTAACTATAACAATGTGTATCTGAGAATGTTGTGCATAGACAAAGGGGGAGTCTGCAGCAGCCCTTTGGTATTATTGTCAAAGGAGGAGAAGAATTATAGGAAAGTGCATGAGTGTTGCCAACAATTCCAAAGGGGGAGATTGTTGAGCAAGGTGCAGCAAAAGTATTGTCATTGTTGTCAACACAGATAGATAGATCAGTTGATGCAGTTGATAGGAGTTTAGAGGTCAGCAAGAACATGTACAGTGAATTTCCAAGAAGACAGAAGTGGCCCAGATTCAAAAAATCCAAGAAAAAGACAAGTAAGAAAATTGTCACGATATCGCGACAGGTTGAGAAGAAAGAAGGCAGAAAGAAAAACGTCGTGATTTTGTGACATATCGGAGGAGAGAAAAGGTGCAAGCAAAATTGTCATGATTTTGTGACATGAACAAGGAGAGAGAAGGCGCAAGCAAAATTATCATGATTTCATGACATGAACGAGGAGAGAGAAGACGCAAGGAAAACTGTCGCAATTTCATGACATGTTGGAGGCAAAGAAGCCAAGTGGAAAAACTATCGCGATTTCGTGACATGTTGGAAGCAAAGAAGGCAAGTAAGAAAATTGTCACAATTTCGTGACATGTTTGGAAAGTAGGCGCAAGCAAAGAAAACTGTCGCAATTTCGTGACATGTTGGCAAAGAAGGAGGCAAGTAGAAAAACTGTCATGATTTTGTGACATGTTTGAAGAAGAGGCGCAGACAAAGAAAACTGTCACGATTTTGTGACATGTTCAAAAAGTGCAAGGAAGACTGTCGCGATTTCATGACATGTTTAGAAAGTGCAAGGAAGACTATCATGATTTCACGACATGTTTAGTTAGCACAAGGAAAGCTGTCATGATTTCATGACAGGATCAAAGAGAAAGTGCCAAGGAGAGAAAGTGTCGCGATTTCACGACAGGATCAAAGAGAAAGTGCCAAGGAGAGAAAGTGTCACAATTTCATGACATGATTGAAAAGAAAGTGCCAAGGAGAGAAAGTGTCATGATTTCGCGACAGGATCGAAGAGAAAGTGCCAAGTAGAGAAATATGTCACGATTTTGTGACATGTTTCGGTTTTGCAGGAGGAAGGAAGAAAAGGCAAAGGCAGAGAAAGATGTCACAATTTCGTGACATGTTCCATTTTTGTGGGAAAAAGGAAGAAAAGGCAAAGGTAGAGAAAGATGTCATGATTTTGCGACATGTTCCATTTTTTTGGGTGAAAGGAAGAAAAGGCAAAGGCAGAGAAAGATGTCACGATTTCGTGACATGTCTAGTTTTTGCTAGTGCAAGCTAAGAAGAGTAGCGAGAAGGCAAAAGTGTCACGATTTCGTGACATGTCTGGTTTTTGTGGGTGCAAGCGTAGAAGTGGACAAGGAGGCAGAAACTATCATGATTTCATGACATGCTATCTTTTCATGGGTAAAAGGCGAGAAGGGCAGAAAGATACATAAGTGTCACAATTTTGCGACAGGTCGCAACAACACGATAACAGACAGTTAACTAGAACAGAACAACAGTTAAAGGGGTAGTTGTAGAAGAAAATCATGTAGCCAAAAAAAGAAGAGGTAACTAGAGTAAATGCGTCAGTTACGAATACAGTCATGCAGCTTTTTGAAGAGCTAGAGTTAACTGGAGTAAATCAAACAGTCGCTTTAATAGAATTTTGAAATGCATGCATGCACAAAAATGAATTCGTACAGTCATGGTAGAGATATACATTGCATGTAACGTAATAATGCACACTCTATAAATATAGGAGTTACAGTTGACAAGTGGCAGAAGAGAATAATAAAATAACAATTACGAGTTGCATGCATATATATGGAAGCTAAAAATAGAGACTTAATTGTTATAAAAGCAGATCTGCGTGAAGTATATTGCTGCTGCTGTAAGTGAGAATTTGGTGCGTAAAGAGGGTGAGAAGAGGGCCGAGAGAGAGATAAGTAGAGTCATGAGAGTGTGTAGAGTTTAATCAAGTTTAATTAATTACATACCAGTGAGGGTCATGTAAACAATAAAGGCATTTTTATGTCACTGAATTAAATCAAAATTATAGTCCAAGTTGGTGCTTGGCATTAGGGGTTGGTGCTCCTATCTATTGCAGCAAAAAAACAAGGGGTTGGTGCTCCTTCCAGTGGGTGCTGGTAAAGTGTTTGTAAAATTGGTGTTTTGCAAAGGCTAGATTTGGATAGAAGTCCAAGCAATCATTTTTGAGGAGTAGCCAAATTGGTGAACCTCGTTACATTGTGTGTTGTGGTGTGCTCTCTTGTGATTATTGCTTTATCTATTTTCTAGTTCTCTTTGCTTCAGTTTTAAGGATTGCAGATCATATTTTTAGCTACACTGATTCACCCCCCTCTCAGTGTCATTGTGAGAATATCAATTAAGGTATATTCCCAGATGCACAGATGTTCACAAACTTCATGGGGCACGTAAAACAGTGCCAAGAACCAATGATCCAAATCTATGATCACGAAGTGAAAATGATTTTTGCAAGCATGGCTGACCCAAAACTACATATAATTGCATGTGTTAACCACATGCTTTTAAAAAGGGTTTTTATTAACACTAGTTCATCGATCAATATAATCACAACTAAGGCACTGCACCATTTGAAATTGCCTAAATCACTCATCGTACCAACCACCTTTACATTGAGAGTGTTTAATGATGTACTATGCTCTACGGTTGGTACAATTGTCCTACCTATTCAGGTGGGACTAAATACCATTCCTATAATGTGTCATGTGATAGAGGGTGCTTTGAAGTATAACATCTTGTTGGTGAGGCCTTGGATTTATGAAATTCATTGTGTTCCCTTGATATTGCATCAGTGTGTCAAGTATATACATGAGGGACAAGTTCACATGGTTTCATCAGATGAAGAACCATTCAAGTTCATGAACTTAGCAGATTTTCCAAGGGGTTTCATACTCCCATAAATGCACTTGGACATATGACCCACATCACCGATAAGGGTTCCAAGAGGTAAACAGACGGTGCATGTTTAACCATCGATATCTGTATCAAAAAGATCTAAACATACCACTGCAACTTCTCTGAGACCGAGTGCATCAGCAATGTGTCGGGATGATGAGAAATTAAAGGTGAAATTGGGTAGGAAAGAAGTAAAGAACGTGCATGAACCAATCACCACTGAGGTTTCCATTCCCATGAAGGTGGAGGAATCCCAGGATCAAGTCGAGGAGGCACCTTAGCCTGCTTCTCTAGCATCATCAGTAGGATCATCTGCATCGGGGGTGATTGTTCACCTAGCCAATATAGGTTTGGGTGAATATCTTGTGCAAAATGTGATCTTTGGTCCTATTTTAGAGACTACATAATAAATGGACCGACCGATAGCCCATCGATATCCAGTTGGATCCATAGTACCTTTGGATGAGCCACCCAACCAAACAAACTTCATATATGTTGGGTTGGATCATGTTCCAATGCGGGCACCCATGGAGGTGGATGATGACGAACAGTTCACAATGAACGTTCGATACTTGTCCAACCCAGAGTATGCCATGCACATTTTTGAGCTCTATCATTGGCATGGATATGGCCTTGGTATTTTTGAACAAGGAAGAAGAACCCCTTTTGAACTACATTATCAATTGGCAACTGATAGGTTTGGATTGGGATTGCAAATCTAGGGACATGATGATTTAATCGCTGCATCATTGGATCGTTTATGCCCAAGTTTGGGGGACGACATGGATTTTAATCCATATCATCCTAACATGTCTAGTATTTGGGGAAAAAACCCAATGGTGTCAGTCATCACCATAAAAAGACCAGAGCTTTAACATGAAGAGTTATCGAAACACAACCCCAAAGGCAACTTGGGTCATCGAAACCGTATCACAATTGACGATACTGGCATGCAGGGGCACAACCCCACCATTATATGTGATCTCAAGTTAGGATATATTTGTAGTGAATATGAATAGGAGTCCACCTCCAAAATAAGTGGACCAAATTATGATGAAGATGGTGAGTCCTCAAATAATGATCAATTTGAAGAGGAAATTGATTGAGCCTTCGTGGTTCTGGTATTTCTACGCCATTTTCTGCCTAGAGAGCAATTAGATGAGATACAAGAGCATTTCATGGTTGATAGTGATTATGAAGATAAGACAGAGTAGGCCACTTAAGGCCTTGTCCAACTAATCTCCCAATATTTGTAGACACGATAGAGTGGTCTGCTCATAGTAGCAATCATAGCGATGAGGTCAAGATGACCGATCCAAGGTTAGTATATCCACTACATCTATTGCCTATAGAGTTAGAGTATGTTATAGAAGAAGTGCCTCTTAACATTGATCACTTTGAAGAGGAATCAGAGCTATTTTTTGTGCTGATGTTGTATATACGATCATTTTATCTGATTTATCCAGATAGTGATGATAGCAACTGTTGAATCAGATACATGGGACCACATATGGTAGAGCACCCCTTGCATATGGGGGAAGTGAAGGATTATATCTATATAACGATGATGAGGATTCTTTAGAGATGGCCTATTTGGGGCCTCATCACCTACGTAATCGAAATCCACCTCAAGGTCCACCACCTATTATAGCTACGGGTTTGCATCAAGAGATTAATCTCCAATGTCGCCTCAAGGAAAGAATAAATATAGAAGAGGAATATCAAAGAATATTTCCCCATATTCCTACTTATGCCAAGCTACTTGAGTCAAGAGATCCCATTTTGTAGTCAATGCACAGAGAGGATTGAGTTATTCAAGCATCCCATAGGGAAGACCCATTCGTCCCTATACCATCCAAGCCAGATCATGGGTATGAAAGCTACACATATGATGTAGAGTTTAGTCCGTGTAGTCCTGGAGATCAATTCCATTTCATCAACATGGTCTCCATTGATTTGACCACTCTGCTCCATAATCCAGTAGATCCATCCAAACCATTGCATCTGAACATGGATGCTATCAATTGGGATCATGTTGATTCACCAATAGATCTTGAAGACTTCTTCCCTAATGAAGAGATGCTGCAACCATTTCATTTTGGATCAGGCTGTGCTAATGATGTTTATCACGCTGAACATGCTTCCAACGAAGAACATATAAATCTAATTGATGATATCCATTTGATCCCTATGCCTCATAATATTGAGGAGGGATCCCATATGTCAGTAGAGGAAACCTTCAAAGTGGATATTAGTAATGACCCCACCAATCCAATGAAGGTTAAATTTGGAATGAGTCTCACTCTAGATGAGCACGCTAGCATCATCCCTCTGCTGAAAGAGAGACCTGACATTTTTTCTTGGACATACAAAGATATTATCGGTCTAGAACCAAAGTTGGTTACTCATAACATTTTGCTAGACCCATCCAGGAAGCCCGTCAAGCAGAAGTTTAGAAAGATGCATCCAACAGTAGCCTTAATGATGAAAGATGAATTGAAAAAATTGTTAGATGTAGAATTTTTCATTTCCATCGACTATCTAGAATGGGTATCCAATATGGTTCCTATAGGAAAACCAAATGGAAGGATCCGTATTTGTACATATTTTAGATATCTCAACAAGGAAACACCCAAAGATTCATTTTCGTTTCCCAATATCGATGCTCTAGTAGACTCTACTTCCGGTCATGAAATGCTCTCCTTAATGGATGGTTTTTCTAGTTACAATCAAATTTAGATTAAGCTCGAAGACCAGCACAAAACAACATTTATAACTCCATGGGGAACATTTTACTACAAATTTATGCCATTTGGTCTCAAAAATGTTGGTGCCACATACTAGTGGGCCATGAAATACATTTTTCATGACTATATGCACAAAATTCTGGAATATTATATCGATGATTTGCTAGCCAAGTCATTGCTATGAGAAGAGAATGCAGAGGTCTTTAGAAAAGTCTTCTATCACTTGATAGAGCACAACGTCAGGCTGAATCCTAAGAAGTGCGTATTTGGCATAACTTATGGAAATTTTCTAGGGTTCATTTTCTCCAAGAGAGGCATTGAAGTAGACCCAACGAAGGTCAAGGCCATTTTGGAAATGTGTCCTCCCACAAATATTAAGGAATTAAGGAGCCTTAAAGGCAAGGTAGCCTCGATAAAGTGATTTATCGCCCAACTATTGGATAAATGTCGATCCATGAATAGACTGCTACATAAGGGTGTCCCATTCAACTGGGATGAGGACTGCAAGGTAGCCTTCACTGCAATAAAGCAATACTTGGAGATGCTACTAGTATTAGCTTTACCAAGGCTAGAGGAGCATTTTATGCTATATATAATGACAACAGACTTTGCGTTAGGGACCATGTTGGCCCAAAAGAATGTACAAGGCAAAGAGCAAGCCATATATTACATTAGATGAACCTTGGTGAGTTACGAGCTAGGATATGCATATGTGGAAAAACTATGTTTAGTAGTAGTGTTTGCTACCAAGAAATTGTGGCACTACATGTTAAGTCACATGACATATGTGATATCAAAACAAAATCATTTGTAGTATATGATGAGCAAGACATATCATAATACACGTACTACAAAGTGGGTCATGCTATTGACAGAATTTGATCTAGAATTCATAATCTATAAGTCCACTAAGGGATAGGTCATAGCAGATCAGTTAGCTGAGGTGCCACTATCCAACAATAGGCCTCTAACAATCGAGCTTCCAGATGATGTAGTGTTTGTAGTATCCGAAGATCTCAAACCCGAAGAACCAAAGAATAATGCTGATATGACTTTTTTCTTTGATGGTTCAAAGTGAGAGCAATGACCTGGCATAGGGATAATTTTTTTCATGTTGTAAGGAGCTCCAATGCCCTTGTAATTCAAAATAGACTTCCCATGCACCAAAAATAATGTTGAATATGAAGCCCTACTTTTGGGTCTTCATACAGATATCACCATGAATATCAAAATACTAAAAATCTTTGAAAATTCCCTGCTCATAATTAACCAAGTGAAGGTACTATTTCAGTGTCGATGTCTGGTACTAAAAGCCTACAAAGATCTTGTTGCCACATATATGGCTAAAATAGAATGGTATGACATCGAGGTAGTCCCTTGTTCATCAAATAGGTTCACAAACACCATGGCATATTTGGGATCCTTGATCCCTTAGAATCCATCTGTTGATTTCACTACCATTCACGTTAAGACACTCTTGCATCCTACAGTCAAGCATGAAACCTTTGATAATAAAGAATCAATCAACATGATTAGTGTGGAACCAAAAGCTGATTGGTTTTGCAAAGCTGAAGAATTTCTCAAGAAAGCACCGTAGGGGTCTTTAACCTCTTAGAGTCCTATGGGGAGTGGCACTACCATTCACCACCAGGTTGTTTACCAGTATAAATTTATAAAAGTAAATACGTAGGGGGTACAGGTTGTCTTAGCAGTCAAAGTTGAGGCTCATCAGAATTGGATGTCACAGATCCAAGACTTCCTAAGACTTGGTTTTGTCCCGGAGGGACTATCACGTGCTGCAAGATGCACATTTAAACAAAAAGCAACTAAATATGTCTTGGTAGGAGATATTTTGTACCATTAAAGTTATGATGGAGTCCTCCTTCATTTTATTGAGCCCCAAGAGTCATCTTGGGAAATTTTAGAAGCTCATGATGGTACGTGTGGTGGCCATTTCAACAACATGGCCATCGTCAAGCGCATCCTTCGAATGGGTTATTATTGGCCCACTATGGAGAAGGATTGCAATGTATATGTCAAGAAATGCGTCAAATGTCAGCATCATGCTAATCTTATGCACCTGCCATCATAGGCCTTACAGCCCATCCAAGCGGCTTGGCCATTTGCTCAGTGGGGGTTTGATCTAATTGGCAAGATCTCTCCTTCATCATCAGGTCGACATACATTCATTATTACGGCTACTGAGTATTTTACAAAGTGGGTGGAAGCCATTCCCTTAACAATGACCACTAGAGCTCGCATAGCAGAGTTCATAATGGAGCATATCATAAGTCATTTTGGGATACCATCCAAAATAGTTTCGGATAATGGAACTTCTTTTAAGAACAAAATTGTGCGAGCTTTAACATCTAAGTACCACATCAAACATAGTTTTGCAACTCCATACTATCCATAGGAAAATGGGTAAGCTGAGGCCTCAAACAAGACTATGGTAGCCATCTTGAAAAATATAGTGCAAGAACACCACAAGGATTGGCATATACAGCTGCCCCTTGCATTATGGGCTTATAGGACTAGCATTCGGACTCCCACTAGGGTGACTCCATTTTCACTAGTATATGGCACTGAGGCCATTATGCCCTTAGAGTTGGAAATTCCAATGTTGCGCATCGCATTGAAAGAGTTCATCGATGATGACACCGTGCGACAAGCTCGAATAGACCAATTGATGCTACTGGATGAACATCGCGTGAATGCCCTGGAGCATCTCCATGTCTATCAAGAGCGATTGAAATGAGCTTACAATATCAAATTCCACCAGAGAGACTTTGAATTTGGGGATCTTGTGCTGAAAGAAAACCAACAAAACTTGAATTTACCGCCTGATATGCGAGACAAATTTGCGGCTAATTGGCTAGGACCCTATATCATATCTAAAAATATTGGTCCAGGTACCTATCGCTTGACATCGCTAGGGGGTGTTGAAGAGCCTAAAACTCTCAAAATCATCCATATTAAGGCATTCTATGCTTAGAGAGTGTAGCAAAAAAAGCTCCAAAGGCATCTGTAAGCCCTTTGGTTAGTCAAAAGGCACCAAGGATTTCTAAAAATTGCTTGGTCAACCCAAAGGCTTTGAGAGTTCCTATAACTACTCGGTCATCCCAAAAGGCTCCAAGATCTCATTCGAGTGATTTGGTCATGTCATAAAAAGCTCCAAAGGCATCTATAAGCCCTTTGGTCAGTCAAAGAGGCACCAAGGATTTCTAAAAATTGCTTGGTCAACCCAAAGGTTCCGAGAGTTCCTATAACTACTCGATCATCCCAAAAGGCTCCAAGCTCTCATTCGAGTGATTTGGTCATGTCATAAAAAGCTCCAAAGGCATCTGTAAGCCCTTTGGTCAGTCAAAAGGCACCAAGGATTTCTAAAAATCGCTTGGTCAACCCAAAGGCTCCGAGAGTTCCTATAACTACTCGGTCATCCCAAAAGGCTCCAAGCTCTCATTCGAGTGATTTGGTCATGTCAGAAAAATCTCCAAAGGCATATGTAAGCCCTTTGGTTAGTCAAAAGGCACCAAGGATTTCTAAAAATCACTTGGTCAACCCAAAGGCTCTGAGAGTTCCTATAACTACTCGGTCATCCCAAAAGGCTCCAAGCTCTCATTCAAGTGATTTGGTCATGTCAAAAAAAGCTCCAAAGGCATCTATAAGCCCTTTGGTCAATCAAAAAGGTACCAAGGATTTCTAAAAATCACTTGGTCAACCCAAAGGCTTCGAGAGTTCCTATAGCTTCTCGGTCATCCTAAAAGGCTCCACGCTCTCTTGTTGAGAGTTTGGTCAACTAAAAGGTTCCAAAGGCATCTATAAGACCTTTGGTCAATCCAAAAAGCTCCAAGGATTTCTAAAAATCACTTGGTCAACCCCAAAAAGCTCCAAAGACATATATACTCATCGTTTGGTCAAATATGAAAGCTCAAAAATTCATAAAATTTTGAAAATATATAAAATTCCAAAAAAAATTGGTAAAGCATAAAATCCAAAAACATTTGCTTTTGCGGTTTGCATTTTCATACATGCATTCACATCATCATATTGCATTTAGGCATTTGTCATTCATTGCATTCCACAGTAGAGTGTAATATGTCTATCAAAATCTTACAAACGGTCGCACATTTGTGTTTCAATCATGCACCCTTGCATTTATCATAATTCATTGCATTCATACACGATACCTATTGTGAAGAAATATGTATGTATATTAAGTTTTCCAGTCATTCAACCATACCTAGTGGGTTCTTCAGATATTGTAGAAAGCTTACTTTACTGTTATAGATGAGGTCATTAGTTGGGATAGTGCTTCAACATATCAGGATCCCATCACTAAGCAAAACAATATAAAATCCTCCTAAGACAAGAGATGATGAAAGCTATGAAAGCAGTCTTAGGTATCTAGAGAGATGGGTTTCATGACCTGCTTATCTTGCAAATAGGTCGGTCTAGAGTGGTGAACTTTGGAAAAAGGACAAGAATTTCCCCTATAAATCCCAAATTTACAAAGTTTAAATCCCAAGTTACAAAGTGCAAATTTCAAAGTACAAAGTTCAAATCAAATGTAAAGTGACATAGTGAATCAAAAG
Source organism: Wollemia nobilis (assembly GCA_028583015.1). Taxonomy (NCBI): domain Eukaryota; kingdom Viridiplantae; phylum Streptophyta; class Pinopsida; order Araucariales; family Araucariaceae; genus Wollemia; species Wollemia nobilis. The sequence continues at coordinate 4,420,122 of JAQPPZ010016675.1, forward strand.
CACTATAAAAATCCCTTGCTCAAAGAAAACGGTAACACGTGGACTAACAATGATTTTTATCACTACATATGAGCAAGTAAGAAGGGTGAGAACTTGAATCCCTAGATTTTCCACCTTTTGAAAGCCATAGAGTGATCCTCGATCATAGCAATGGGTTGGAAGAGTCCCGCCTACAATCGGAGGGGTAGTTCTATTGGGTGATCCCCAAATGTAGCAATGGGTTGAAAGAGTCCCGCCTACATTTGGAGGGGTAGCCCTGATCAATTTGCAAGATGAGCTAGCTCTAGGTACTTAGGATTGTCTAGTTGTATAAGTCTAATCAAAGCTGAAATAAGGATGGTATGATCGTATGAGGAACCCTATCTCACATATGGGTTGAAAGAGTCTCGACTAACATACGGGGTATGCTTATGGTCTATCTAAAAATACTCACATGCACACATAGGGATAATGAATAGTTGGGTCTGTCACAGCAAAAGCCTTGTCCAATAAAAGCCTTGTACAATTAGTATGTGATTTTTGGAGAAGTCTACTAGGGTGTTTGAGTCTCATGGAAAACCTCAAAAATTTCTCTAATAGCAACAAAACACCAAATATCATTAGACATCAAAAATGTGAGTCATTCATTTATCAGAATGCATTTTACAAAGCACAATCAAACATATAGGATAGATACCGCATGAATATCAGAAATGATGTTTAGACGACCACTGACTATATAGTGCAGCAAAGAAAAAATATACAGAATGACATATTCATTCATTAGCATTATACCAATCCATTTCACTGCATTTCATATATGGGTGATTAATTGATTAAGTTCTTGTAATGAGAATTATCAATTATTTTGCATGATTGTCATACATTCTGTGGTGTCGTATTTTAAAATTAATATACACAGTTTACATTCATTCTTTATGTTTTAAGTGATTAAAGCATACAGGTTCATTCCCATTAGATTATGATTATGTACATAATGCATTACCATACATTGCATAGCATACCAAAACTTCATAAAAATGAACGCATGCCCACAAAGCAAGAACAAATATGCGTTCAAAATAAATACTGCATCCATTTGCATCCATCATAAATAGCATATCTAAACATATATATCACTGCATAACATCATCATCATAAATAAAATAGCTAGCTAGTGCATGTCATCCATACATTGCATCATATAAACATAGCATCAACATAAGCATTGCATCCATGTGCATCAAATAAACATAAAATCAAAAATAAATAATCGGTACACATTAATGAGCCATAAATGATAAAGTTATATATATATATGTGTCCAACAGAATACATAGGGAGTGTATCAAAATGCCCATAGGCTACAAAGTGTGTAGGTCCTCGACCTTACACCCAAAATAAATGTGGCATATCAAAAATATAGTCTACATCTAGTAGAGCCCAGATCTAGTCTGCTCCTCCTGTACCGGAGCTCTCGCCGCCTCCCTCAGCGCTATGCTCTGGAGCCTACTCTCCTGTCTGCTCTGGCACCTGGGGTGGGTCCTACTATGGATCCTACCTACCTCCAAATCCTAAGGCACCTAGCACATGAGAAATTGGTAACTACAACAGGCTAGTCCTCTGACCGGTGGCCCCTGAAGTCTGCCCTACATCTCTAGGCCTAGCACGCGATGTCGCACCATGTGAGCTAGAGGACATGTGCATCCTCTCAGTCCTATGAGTCTTGTGACTTGAGCTCACCATAGACTATCTAGAGGTCCTAGACCTGGTCCACTAAGACTCTGAAGTGAAAGGATCCTTAGGAACCTGTAGCCCGTGCATCTCAATATAGTTGTCTAGCTAATCAATGTGAGCGAGCTGAGATGCATGCATCTCATTGGTCCTCATGACCATGATGTGAAATCACTCTACCTTAGCCATCAGATCTTGAACACCTGATAGCTCTATTATTGGTGCTATCGAAGACCCCATAGTAACCTGAGGAGGTGGCATAGCCCCCTTGATACCCGAAAGAGACCCTTCTTTGCCTCTGCTACAATCCACTATACCTAGGCTAACTCCAGTGTAGTTTGTAGTCTTTGAACCTGGGCCTCTACATTTGTGGCCCATGTAGTAAGATCCTATATCTGACCCTACACCTTAGTAAGGTGCCTATCCCTGTCAGCTACTCTCACCTCCAGAGTGGCGATAGTAGTATCTCGCTCTAGCTACTGTGTATGGAATCGTCCGAGCTAACTCTACAAGTCAGCCACCTAAGCTAAGAGTAGACCCTCTACGCTATCGAGAGGGACCTCACCCTCCTCTGGAGCCTCCTCATCTAGGTCAATCTTGGGAGCCTCCTCGGTGGTAGCCTCTGTACCCTAGTAACCGCTCTATGTCCGTTGGTGCACCCTACACCCGTCAGGATCTACCTCTACCTCTGCCTAATCTGGCTCTCTGCCTAGAGGCCCTATGTTGTACCATATGAACATGGACCACCACCCATCATACTTTGGAGTGGTCCCATCAGTCTCAACTCTAGTCTCCTAGTAGTCATCTGCAACATCTCCTAGAGGCTCAAGAATGATCCACTGTAGATCATGCTCCATGACCAAGCATCTGTATCTAAGTGGGATATCTAGAATATCCTGTATGAGCCCAAACTATCGTAAGACCCGAGAGTAGAACTGGTACTCTTAAATTTTGGCCTTACGGCTAATCAACCATCTATCATGATGTGCCTATCTCAACCACTAGCCCTCCTTCGACCACATTGGGCAATCCATATAGGGCCACCATTGCACATCATTTGGGCCAAGTGCCATGAACTAAGTAATGTAATGTTGGACATCACCAACATGGATCCAACTATGGGTACCCTCCTCCTCACAAGGCCAATAGGTGGCATAACACTGATGCTCATCAACAATAGAAGTGATGCACAGTGGAAGATCTATAGGATGCTCAATCCGGATGTGCTGCCACCCCCAGATCTGCAATAGAAGACTACAGCTGAGGCCCTTATGGCTATGCTCAGTAATTTGATATAGCTCCCTATAGAGCTGACATAGTAGGGTGCTCCCCCATGATAGAAGTAAGGGCTCCTCTATAGAACTCTGAAGAACCCTCCAGGCAGTGGACAAGAGGTTCTAGGGAATCCTCGCACTCGAGGAGTCTGGAAGGACAATCTATACTATGAGGTGCATGAAGAGGGCTTCCCGTGTAGAGAAGACATCCTCATGATACCACTCATCGATGTGCACCCCTCCATGGTCAATCGCATCCTGAGCATCCTCACTCTGGTCATCAAATATAGAATTGAAAACAACCTCCTTTACCCTAGAGGTAGAGGAGATGATGGCCTCACCATCAATGGGGATCCTGAAGATCCTGTAGACATCCTCCAAAGTAATAGTCATTTCACCTATAGGCAGGTGAAATGTGTTGGTCCACGCATTCTAGCGTTGGGCCAACGTAGTCAGGTAGGCTTGATCTACCCTAATAGTGGGTAGATCCATGACATAGCCAAACCCGACAACTCGGAACCAATATCGGTCATCATCAGATAGAGCCTCACGGAGAGTCTTCAGAATGTCAGGCTCCTAGGCTCTAGAAGTCAACCTCTAAAATAACAAGCATAATGTAAAACAAAATCTAGCTAACCAGAGCTAAAAACATATATAAAAAAAACTGCAGCTGAAACCTGTGGTCCCCAATTTCCAAATTGGAAACCATAGCTGAACCTGCAATCTCCAATTTGCCAATTGGGAACCATAGTTGAAACCTGCATTCCCCAATTTGCCAATTGGGAACCGTAGCTACCAGCTACGATTTAGGAGAGGCACCTATTTTGGGTACCCTCCTAGTCCACTAATTCACAAAATTAAATCCTAAGCTAACCTAGACTAGTGGGGTTCATTACCAATAGTTTAGTGAGGTTTATTACCCACATTACTTAATGTGGTTCATTTTACTAGGTATTGAGTGTGAGGTCTCGATTTCGAGTTACCTTGCCCACACCCTGGCCTCGACTAGTAGATGGCTGATCAGGATCCACCATCGAGGTAGATGAGTGTAATTACGATAGAGTGTGGTAGCATTTCGGATCAAGGAAGGTTCTCTCACTCTCAAAGCTCTCAAATTGCTAGTGCTTGCCAAAAAATAATAAAAAATTTCAAATGGGAATTCAATTTATAGGTTCTCCTAGTCTGGGCGAATCGAAGCTGACACCTGCAGTTCCGACACTAGGGTTTTTCGCTCACAAGTCAGACCTTTGGTTCCCAAAATTTGAAAAATTAAACCACATAACATACCTATGGTCCGTAGCTAGCATTAAATGCACTCAAAACCCATCGTGGGAAGGTCTAAAAGAGCAAATTAATGACTCCCATTGGATAAAAATTCAAAATCAATGATTAAAATTGCCAATTTGGTGATGTTAAAAGCACCAAGATCAATCAAAATGCAAAATTAAAACAAAAAAATCAAATAATTAAAAACCAAATGTGCCTCGTATTCAATGATTTATCCTATGCACTTGGCGGTTGCAGCGAGTTGTGATCCATGCAATCCGACAAGATGAGTAAATCACCATAAGGACATTTGGGGTAAAATTGTCATTTCTTTTATGACATCTTTCAGCAAATCATCGATAACTATGATTCAACACAAGTCTAATTGCATTTGTATCATTTTGATTCCTTAATATGGCTATTGTAGCCTGATTGCTCCATGGGATATAAATGTGCAAATACTACTAAGAGTTGCAATCATAAGCTGAACTAGGCCTAGCCAATGCATTAAAAGGCTTGAATCTTAATTTGTTCAGGATCATTCATTATGGTCAAGCAATTTTATCGCTTCATACATTGTCATTACCCTCATCGACTCATCACTTGAGGGGGTAGTCATAATTTCATAATCATAATCAAAGTCAGCAGAAGATCCCTGAGATCGTAGATCCCTTGATCTTGTCAAAATTGTGTTCGTTCTTGCGAATCATTGTCAACAACTATCATAAGCTTCCCCCTTTGCTTGGGGTAAACAAAAAATATGATAATTGGTTTGTAACTCTCATCCTTCAAATTTATGGGTCAGAATATACCCATACTTGGCATTGATGTTATCCGAACATCTGATGACGAGTGCAGACTTGTCAAAATGTAAGCCTTTCATGAGTTGGAAGCAATGATTCTAAGATGCACATCCTTTTGTTGGACCTAGGGCATCTAATGTTGATCCAACTAATGATCATCATAAAACCTTAGGCATCATTTTAGGATGTATATTTTTGCTCAGCATTGTTCAATCTCACAATGCATCTCAAAAGGGGCATCTATAGACACCTAAAATGCGTCATGCCGAGGGCGACTACTCATATGGACATGCTACAAGACCATATGGAGGATCTTGGATAGACTCCAAGATAGAGAAGTGGTTCTAACCACTCAATTTAGGCATTTTGGCCTAATCAATCTGAACCATAGCCCAGACCTACGGTCTCCAGTCTAAACCATGGTTGACACCTGCGGTCTACAGTCTGGACCACAACTATGACCTATGGTCTTAACTAAAGTTCATTTAGGCCTTCCATCCGAGCCAAATTGGTTGGAATGGCCAAAATATCTAGAAGAAGGTGGTTGAAGGATGAAATATTCTAGAGGCTTCCATCCCAACTATCCTAACCACCCTTCTTGGTCTTGGCTTCTCCATGAAGCCACCCCTAGCCCTAGGGGCATGCTATAAATACCCCCTCCAAATGGGGAGAAAGAGAGAAGCAAGCATTGGAGATTTGAGCAGCGAAGCCTTGGTGAATTGTACACTCAAATTGAGTATGCTAAGAGATAGAGCTATTGCACTTAATCCCCAACCCTTTTGCCACCATTCATGATGAATTGCATTATGGATGCCCTAGGTGCCTAGGAGGATCAAGAAACGCAAATTCGGGCAAACGAAGGCCCTTCACATCGAATTGACCACAAAATCAGTCTGAGGACAACGAAGGTGACCCTTGAACATCAATTTGGACAAGGAGATTAAGCCCACTACCCCTAATTTTGAGGGTAAACTTATCAGAGGTCAAACCGTGGTTGTCAGCCATGGTTCACAGTGCAGACCGCTCACCAGAGCTACGGTTTGCAACAGGTGACATATCACCTTACTCTTTTCATTTTTGTCCATTTAAATAGGTTAGATTAATCATTTCTTAGGTTTAATTATAGTTTAGAAGAATTCTGACTGTAGGAATTAGCTTAGAATAGATAGTTCATGCTTTGCATTAATTAGGATATTTGTGGATCTTTTATGCACCTTTATGCTTCTATTTTGTTATCTGATCCATGCATTATTTGTCTAACGATCTCCTTTATGCTATATTATAAATCTTGATTCAATTAGCATAGTTTAAAGGTTTTCTTTATGTTTTCTTGATTATTAGTTTAAATGGCATTATCATGTATGTTTCCTTAAAGGGCCTCATTATGAGAGGCTATCTATATTTTTGATCGTGTGTTGTTGTTTCTTGATCGTAGGAAGACAGGTACAAGAGGAGTCCATATCATAATCCTTCCACATCGTGAAGAAGGGGGTCAACTCCACCCCAAGGCATTTTGCGACTAATCAAAGGGTAATATTAATGTGCCTACCCTATTGAGGGCATTGGCAATTGTATAAAATGTATCATCATTCAAGTGACCCTAAGAGGGGCATATGTGTAATAGAGATTCATTTATAATCAATATAAGAAATATCATCTTGTTGAATTTATGCAATGTGTCAATATTTTACGCTTTTGTGATGACTATAGACTAATACAGTAGATAGGTGCATGCTTTTTGCTTATGTCAAACTCTTTGTCAGTTTTGTGAGCCATTATAAGTCATATAGAACAAATGGAACATCGAATGGATGAGCAAGATAAGGTGTTGCATTTTATCATGAATCATCTTGGAAAATTGGGATCATAAAAGCATCCCTTGTCTGAGGCTAAACCACTTCCCATACAAACATAGGAAAAACCTCAGCAAAAGCAAGAGCCCATACGACCTACCCAACAATTGGGTCCACAAAGCAAACCAATGTGGGTCGAGTGCCAAAAATAGTGGTAACACATTTGGACTCCTTTAAAAGAGTCTATGTCTAACATATTTCATAAGCTACAAGAGGCTAAGGTAATCACCTTTCCTTATATCATCCCTTTAGATCCAAATAGAGCTAAAACTATGGGTTATAGGGAGCATCACAATTGTCTCTATCACTGAATAGAGGGTCATGGAATTCGATATTGTCATGAATTTAAGAGTGTGGTGCAAAATATTATAGATATGGGGGTTTATAATGTAGATGGTTCTCTCATAGTGCCCCAACATATTGAAATAGAGGTCACACCTCCTCAGGAGCAACCCATAGGTCTTCAGTCACCTCATAGGCCTGATAAGCCAGTGCATCGAGTAGTTTCATTCCATATGAATACTCTAACTTTGTTCCAAAAGTTACATGAGGTAAAGGCATTCATATTACTCGAAGTCAAGCAAAGGACATCCAAGACAAGGTCACCTGGTAAGAGTCCCTTTTGCGTGTATCATCGAGTGCATGGATATGACATTTGAGGTTGTCAATCATTTAAGAGGTTTTTCCAAGACCTAGTGGAATGAGATGTAATCTGCAAGGATGGTTCACTCGTTCAACCCTACCAAGACATAGGCACTCTGGTGAGGTCCGTTACTCACTTGGAAGAGTTCATTTCTGTCACTCTTCCTAAACAAGCTAATTATAATTTAGTGAATAAATGCAAGTTGGGGGTCTTCAAGGTAGCATACCTTCCCCACTAGCCACACCAAATTTGATAAGGCAAAGTGAGGGGTATAGAGGTATTGCACCTCCCTCACTGTCATCGAGTGGCACGTACACTAGGGGTACATAGGATAGCATGTCCTCTCCAAAAGGCTCCAAATGTTCCAAAAACCACTTGGTAATATCAGAAAAATGCTTTAAGGGTTCCTAAAACCACTTGGTCATGTTAGTCAAAGGCCCTAAGGGTTTGCTTATAACCACTCGGTCATCCTAAAAAGGCACCAAGGTTTTCTAAGAAACCGCTTGGTTAACCCAAAGACCCCGAGGGTTTGCTTAAAACCACTCGGTCATCCTAAAAGGATCTAGTCTCTCTTGTGAGTAGTTTGGTCAATCAAAAAGCTCCAAAGGTATTTCAAACCTTTGGTCAACCCCAAAAGACTCCAAGGGTTTGTTTAAAATTGCTCGGTCATCCTAAAAAGCTCCAAGGATTTTCTAAAAAAATTCTTGCTCAAGTTAAAGGCTCCAATGGCATTTAATCACCGTTTGGTCACTCCTAAAGGCTCCATAGACATGTACTCACTGTTTGGTCAGATAAAAATGCTCAAAATCAATAAAAAATTAAAAATCAATAAAATCCAAAAAAATTGGTAAAGCATAAAATCCAAAAACATTTACATTTGCATTATGCATTTTTCATTTGCATTCACACATGCATTCATTGCATCGCATTGCATGTAGGTATTCTTCATTTGTTGCATTTCGTAATAGGATGGATTGTGTTTGTCAATCTTACAAACGATGCCACATTTGTGTTTTCATAATGCACCTATGCATTTATCATAATCCATCATTCATGTGAGTAATTGTGTTTTTCAACACAACCCATTTTGTTTCTATGGAGAATATACTAGGGTTTTTTGGTTATTAAACCATACCTAGAGGCCTTCTCAAGAGTTTATAGATATCTTACTTTGCTTTTGTAGCTAAGGTCTAGCTAGTATAGCCCTTAGCATATCAGAATTCTATCACTAATCAACAAACTAAAAAATCCTAATAAGGACTAGGGTAAGATGAAAGCCACAAAGTGGGACCAGGTATCCTAAGGTGAAAAGAGTTATTCTTGCTTATCCCCTTATGCAGACGGTATGGAAAATGTTGGTAATTGGAAAAAGGACAAGTTCATTCCCTACCTAGAATCCCTTGCTCATGATGAAATGAGCAATATCCCAAAGTGACATCCCACATCAATCCTCAAGATTGATACCCTAGATCGATATCATAGATCGACATCCCAGATTGATATCCCATATTGATATCATAGATCGATATCCTCAATCGATATTCCAAAAATAATTTATCCCAAAGTCAAAACACCAAAGGGAAGTTTCTGAGGAAAATTATCAAATATAGATTCCAAAAAATGAATATCAAATGAAAATCAGAAATAAAAGTTCAAGTGAAGATCATAAATCAAAGTTCAAATGAAGATCAGAAAGCAAGATCAAATGAAGATCCAAAGAAAGATCAAAGTTAAAATTGAACAAATCCCTTGCACAATTATATATGAACAAGTATCCCAAAAAATTGAATAAAAGAAGGAAGTGAGCTTGAATCCATGGAATTGTCAGCACTACTATACCTTATGCATGATGATATGTCTAATGCATTAGTACTTTGCTTATGTACATACCAATATTTGAATGTGGAAGAGCTAGCTTCAGGTGTCCTATATCACCTAGTGGTCTAGTCCAACTGAAATCTAAACCTAGGATTGGATAAACATTTGTGGACCCCCTATCTTAGCAATGGGCTAAAAGAATCCCGCCTGACATCGGGGTATGCTTATGCTTTATCTTAAATATATTCATGTGCACACACAGGGATGATGAACAGTTAGGGCCTATCATAGCAAAAGCCTTACATTTCATAAGTCTAGTATGGTCAGTATACAAATTTTGATCAGTCAACTAGGGTGTTTGAGTCTCATGGTAAACCTCAAAAATTCCCAAATAGCAACAATCCAATTTTCAAATGCATTCATCAAACATCAATTTATTTTTATAAGAGTTTGTCTATTAAAATTATTTGTATTATATGATTAGATACTGAATGGATGTCAAAAATGATATTTAGATGACCACTGATTATATCATACATATTCTTTTAATTTACAAAATCTTATGAACTGAAAATATACATCATTACATTTCACATATGGGTGTATTATCTTTCACAAATAGATAAAGCAATTACAATCCATGATTGTTATACATTATGTGGTGTCATCCAGTAGATTTTTAAACACATATCACATTCATTCCTTATGTTTTAAGTGATTAAAGCATACAGGTTCATTTACATTAGATTATCATCATGTAAATAATGCACTACATACATTGCATCAGCACATCGTGACATCATCATAAATTAAATGCATGCAATAAAGTAAAATCAGATAGGCATTTAAAAGTAAACATCGCATTCATATGCATACATCATAAATAACACATCTAAGCATCTATATCATTGCATACCATCATCATCATAAATTAAATAGCTATCTAGTGCATGTCATCCATACATCACATCATATAAACATAGCATCAATATAAACATTTGCATCCATGTGCATATAAAAATATAAAATTAAAAATACACAAGTACACATAATGAGCCAAAATGATCAATATCTCATATATATATATGTGTGTGTGTGTGTGTGTCCAAAAATGAGTACATTAGGGGTACATCAAAAACACTCATAGGCTACAGTAGTGTAGGCCCTCAACCTTACACTCAAAAATAGTACAAAAAAATGTCTCTAAGATCTGTGCTAAGTATGGCCTACACCCCCAGTATGTGAGGCACCTCTATCATCTCTGTCATTCCTATGAGTCCTCTGAAATCTAGCTCCATGCATACTAGAGGACCTATGTGTCCTCTCGGTCCTGTGGGTCCGATGACTAGAGCTCGTAGAGGACTCCCCTGTAGTCTTGGTCCTAGTCTGGTAGGACCTTGAAGCATGAGAATCCTCTAGGACCTACCCACATATCAATATAATATAGCCCTCTAGTTGGTCTATGTGGGCTACCCTACCTATATGTATGGCATTGCCCTCCTCCATGAGGGCATGTAACCGCTAGGTCTTTATCATAGGATCATGACCACTTGGCAACAATGAAGATGATGCTGATGAAGGCAACATGGAAACCTTTGAAGATGAGGGATCTCCCCCCGCTACCCTTAGTGAGTCTCTCTCTGGTCATGAGATCTAGCTATGTCCATGCTAGGTCATGCTCTGTAGTGAGCCACCTAATATCTATATCTATTGTGGCTATCTAGATCTTAAGGATAAGCCTCTCCTCCTCATAGCTCATCCACTGGATCTAATCGTGTCTAAGCTTTGCCTATGCTATGGTGAGACTAGTATCCCTCTATAGTAGCTGGGTCTGAAGCCTACCCACCTAACTCTATAAATTTACAACCTAAGCTAGGAGCTACCCTACCTCACTTTCAGGAGTTGCCTCACCCTCATCGGATACCTTATCCTTACCCTCAACCTATGGATCCTCCCCTATGGTGGGCTCGGTGATCCATACACCCTTAGTTCATTGGTACACATTTCACCCCTCTAGGTCAGCCTCCACATTGTCATTTGTCCAATCGAGGGGTTTTGATTCCTACCACTATAGCAGGGACCACCAAGTATGATATGCTAGGGTGGTACCAGTCCTAGCAACTCCTGACTCCTAGAATTCATCAGCCATGTCTCCTAGTAGTGTTAGCTGAATCTAGCATAAATGACACTCTAGCACCAGTTGCCTGTAGATGATGGGTAAATTTAGTATTAAAAGAACTATCCCAAACTATCGTAAGACATGAGAGTAGTACTAATACTCATATATCTCATCCTTACAACCAAGTAGCTACCTATCTCACTGATCTTGGTGTAGCCACTCGCTAGCCTCCTCTCATGCAAGGCAGTCCATATAAAGGTGCCACTCAATGTCATCCAATCGAAGTGCTACAAATCTGCTAATGTAGTGCTCTACGTCCCCAACATGGGACCTACTCGAAAACCCCTCCTCCTCATGGGGCCAACATGTAGCATAGTATTGATGAGAATCATCAATAATATTAATAGCAAGGGGCATCTTCGTAGGATGCTTGATCCTGATATACTGCTAGCCCTATATCTAGATAAGTAGATCATAGCTAATCCCTACCCAACTCCTATTGGTAATTTGGTAGAGCTATTGATACAACTAGAATAGTAGAGTGCTTCCCTAGGCTAGGAGTAGTGGATGATCGTTAGAGCTCTATGTAACCCTCCTGACATTTGCCAGAAGGTTCCAAGGTATCCTCACACTCGAGGAGTTTGGAAGAGTAATTTGCATGACCAAGTGCATGAATACTGCCTCTTTGATAGAGAAGATGCCCTTCTTCTACAAATATCTAATGTGGATGCCCCCATGATCAGCCCTGCCCTGGGCATTCTCATTGCAATCACCAAATATCTCATCAAAAACATCCTCCTTTCTAGTGAAAGGAGTGGAGGTGATGGGCTCACCATCAATAGGGATCCTAAAGATCTAGTAGACGTCCTCTAAATTAATAGTCATTTCACCTATCGAAATGTGAAATCTGTTGGTCCACGCATACTAGTATTGGTCCAACGTAGTCATATAGGCCTGATCTACCCTAATAGTGGGCAGATCAAGAACATAATTGAATCCAACAATACCAAACCACTCTCAATATTGGTCAGTCAACTGATCATGGAGGGTGCAGAGGATATCTAACTCCCTAGAACTAGAGGTCAATTTCTATAGTGCAAAAATATATAAGGACAATGATGACTAAGAAAACTAAAAATAGCTAAAAATGACCTTAAAAATGTCAAAAAAATCTAAAAAATGCTAAAAAGACAAAAACATGCAAAAAAATTTCACAAAAAAACAAACATGTACATCAAAAGTGTAATAAATGGCATTAAGCTGTTGAGCAAGGTGCAGCAAAAGCATTGCAAAAGTATTGTCATTGTTGTCAACACAGACAGATTGATGCAGTTGATGCAGTTCAGAGGTCAGTCAGAACAAGTACAGTGAATTTCCAAGAAGAAAGAAGTGGCCCAAATTCAAAAATTTGCAGAAAAAGACAAGTAAGAAAACTGTCGCGATATCGCGACATGTTTTCTGTCGCGATTTCATGACAAAACGGAGGAGAGAGAAGGCGCAGCCAAAAATGTCATGATTTCATGACAAAAATGAGGAGAGAGAAGGCACAGCCAAAAATGTCATGATTTCGCGACAAAAATGAGGAGAGAGAAGGCACAGCCAAAAATGTCGTGATTTCATGACATATCGGAGGAGAGAGAAAAAGCTAGAGAAACTGTCGCGATTTCACGACATAGGAAGGAAAGAAGCAAAGTTGAAAAACTGTCATGATTTCGTGACATGCTGGAAGGAAAGAAGCAAAGTTGAAAAACTGTCACGATTTCGTGACATGTTTGGAGTAAAGGCGCCAAGGATGAAAAGTGTCGCGATTTCGTGACAAATTCTGAGAAGAAGCGCCAAGGACGAAAAGTGTCACGATTTCGTGACAAGTTTGGAGAAGCAGCGCCAAGGACGAAAAGTGTCACGATTTCACGACAGATTCGGAAGAAAAGCGCTAAGGGCAAAAAGTGTCGCGATATCGCGACACGTCGGGTTTTCGCGACCCGAAGAGGAGAGAGAATGCAAGGCACAAAGGTGTAGCGATTTCGCTACAAGTCAAAGTTTCATGAACCAAAGCAAGGCTGGAAGTGCAAGGCACAAAGGTGTAGCGATTTTGCTACAAGTCAAAGTTTCGCTGGCCGAAGCAAAAGAAAGTGCTAAGTGAAAAGTTGTAGCGATTTCGCTACATGCTAGATTTTCGAAGGCCGAAGCAAAGGAAAGTGCAAAGGGAAAAAGGTGTAGCGATTTCGCTACATGTCTTGATTTCGCTAGTGCATGAAGAGAGAGTTGTACGGATGAGAAAGATGTCACGATTTCATGACATGTTGCATTTTCATGGGCGAAAGGCAAAGAACAATGCTAAGGTAGAAAAGCGTCACGATTTCGTGACATGTTTCGATTTCGCTGAGGCATGCGGAGAAAAGTGTACGGTAGCAAAAAGTGTCACGATTTCGTGACGTGTTCCATTTTCGTGAGTGCAAGCGAAGTAGAGTGCAGGAAAGCAAAAAGTGTCACGATTTCGTGACATGTTCCATTTTCGTGGGTGCTTGCGAAGTAGAGTGTACGAAAGCAGAGAATGTCATGATTTCGTGACATGTAAGGTTTTCGTAGTTGCATGCCGAGAAGAGAACAAGAAGGCGAAGAATGTCACGATATCGTGACATGTCTTGTTTTCATGGTCAACTGTCATGAAAGAGTCAAAGGGGCAGAAATGTCGTGATATCGCGATAGGTAACAGTTTGGCGGGTAAAAGCCGAGAAGCATGCACAGTGACAGTTGTCGGGGAAAGCGCAAAGGAAAATCATGCAGCCAGTTACGTAAGAGTTAACTGGAGTCAGATCTGCAGTTACAAGTGACAGTTGTCGGGGAAAGCGCAGAGGAAAATCATGCAGCCAACCATGTAAAAGTTAACTGGAGTTACAAGGGGAAGTTACGAAATAGAGCATTAAAGAAGAACAGCTATTATAGGGTGGATATATCGAGAATCATGATTACAGAGAAATTCATTAACAAGTTGCGTATATCAAGAAATCACAGTCACGCGTAGAAGTAAAAGGTAGCACAGAATTCAAAAGAGAAGAAAGAAGAATAACAGAGCGCCGAGATACGCAAAAAGGCTATCAGGATACGCAAAAAAAGGCTGTCAGAAAAGGCTGTTAGAATGTGCAGAGAAGAATGTCAGAATAAGTCAGAAAGAAAGCGGCTAAAAGACAGAGCGCGTCAGAGAGGGTTTGACAGATTGAACGTAGCCGTAAATGCATGAAAAAATTGGAGGGAAAATTAGAGCCATTTTGAAAAGAGCCGTTCGAGTAAACCGAGTATAAAGAATCGAAAAGGCGTAGTAAGAGAGGTTACTGCAACCGTGTTTTATTTTGAAAAACAAAAAGTGTGGTTGAGTAAGAGTGTTGTAAGAAAAACAGCTACAGAACTGAAGCCTGGTTATTTTCTGAAAAATAGACAGAGAGGTTTTAGTATGCAATAGAAGATATTGAGTTTCTAACAATTCTCTTTATGCTTCTATGAGATTGATTTGAATGAGCAATAGACCAGTGAGGGTCTTGTAAAAGAGAAGGCATTTTTATGTCAATATATTTTTCAAAATAGAAATCCAAGTTGGTGCTTGGTATAAGGGGTTGGTGCTCCTATCTGTTGTTGCAGATAAATCAGGGGTTGGTGCTCCTTCCAGTGGGTGCTTCGGTAAACTATTTGTAAAGATTGAATCCTTGCAAAGGCTGGATTTGGATTGTAGTCCAAACAGTCATTATTTGAGGAGTAGCCAAATCGGTGAACCTCGTTAAATCTTGTGTTGTGTGATGCTCTTGTGTTATGCTTGCTATATCTATTTTTAAGCTTGCATTTTTAAGCTTTAAGAGTTGCAGATTTAAATTTTAAATAGTTACACTGATTCACTCCCCCCTCTCAGTGTCAATGTGAGAATATCAATTGGTATCAGAGCGAGGTACCTGAACAAGCTTAATCAGCTAAGGTGATCTTGGAAGATACACAATGGCCGGTGGTGAAGGATTTTCTTCCAACAAAGCTCCTTTGTTCGATGGAACAAATTACTCTTTCTGGAGACTCAGGATGTAGACATATCTGTGTGCATTGGGATATGACATTTGGGAATCTGTTGAAAATGGATACACAATACCCTCTGCTCCTCCATCTGATGCGGCTGAGAAGAAAAAGTTTGAGAACAACTCTAAAGCTAAGAATGCTATTATGTGTGGGTTAGTAGACAATGAATTGATAAGGATCATGAGCTGTAAATCGGCAAAAGACATATGGGACAAACTGCAGAGCATTCATGAAGGAGATGGCAAGATCAAGGAAGCCAAGTTGCAAACACATCGAGCCCAGTTCGAAGCATTAAAGATGAATGATGATGAGAACATAGAGGCCTATATGCTGAGAGTAAATGGAATCATAAATGCTATTAGAGGACTCGGTGAGGAAATAGAAGATGCAGTTGTTGTGAAAAAGGTACTAAGAACTCTCCATAAAAGATTTGATGCTAAAGTTTCTGCCATAGAAGAAGCTAAAGATTTAAATTTTTTTAGTATGGATGAAATGCATGGTTCTTTAACAACATATGAAATGAGAATAGGACAAACTAAGCCCTCAGACAGAGAAGCGGCTTTTCAAGCTCAGAAAAATATAAGAGCTAAACAAGAATCTGATGAAGAAGAATCTTCAGATGAAACTGAAGCAAACTTTGTTAGGAAACTAATAAAGGGAAAAGGAAAGTACAGAGGTAAGCTACCGTTCAAGTGTTTCAAGCTGTGGAGGCATCGGGCACTTTGCAGCAAAATGCCCAATGAATGAGAAAAACAAAAGTGATGAAGGGACACACCAAGAAAGAAGTGTCTGGAAGAAGAAACCACATTTTAGAAAAAGGAACTTCAAGAAGAAAAGTTTCATTTCCAAGAATGTTGACTCCTCTGAAGACAGCTCCAGTGAGGACTCTGAAGAAGAAACTGGTGAAGCCTTGTTCATGGCTTTTGAAGAAGAAAGAACAGAGGAAACCCAGGAGTGTGATGAAAAATTAGAGGATGAGGCTGAGGTAGATCTGGAAGGTGAGTTGGTTGCTGCACTTGAAGAGTTAAGTGCAGAAAGGAAAAAGAATAAAAAGATTTCAAGAAAATTTGAGGATGCCAACGAATTAATAATCAGTTTGAAAGTACAGACTGAAGAATTTAAGAAAAAGTCTGAAGATTTTGAAGCATAGCTAACCGTGAAAATAGATGAGTGCAATAAGCTAGAAGAAGACATAGTTGGATTAAGGATGCAGCTAGAAGAGATGAATCGGAAATTGAGTTGTCATCATAAATTTGAAGACAGTTCTACGAAGCTGAATAAAATGTTAAATAATCAAAGGCCTACGGGCATCAAATTTGGTTTGGGCTTTGATGAAGGAGAATCCTCAAAGGATTCAAAGGCTATAACTATAGAACCAATAAAGAATAAAGATAAGATCCGGGTTGATCAAGAAAAATCGTATCATGCAAAAGAAAACCATAAGGCCAAGCATGAAAGAAGTACTGCCAATGATGGATTCACCAAAGTCACATATCAAAGAAGAAGAAGACCCATGGCTCCTACTACAACATGGCAACAACCATTACCTAGGTACACTCGTTCCTTTTTTGGTTATTGTTTTAAATGCAATGCATATGGTCATAAAATTTCAAATTGTAGATATAATGTAGAACAAAGGAATTTCACTAGTAGAAATATTTTTTCACCTTTGATAGATTATGTCGTAGAATGTTATAACTGTCATAACTTCGGACATATTGCAAGAAATTGTCGTAGCTCTTTTGCAGGAAATAAATACTAGGGAAGAAAGTTTCAACCAACTGGATTGAAACAAAACAGAAAATTTCTCGAAAAACAGGCACAAGCCAATGAAAGGGAGAAGGCAAAACAAGTGACCAGATCTGCTGTCAAATCACAGTGGAAAGAAAAGGAACAACCTAAGAAATATAAGGAATCCTTGATCGTTCAAATAGCTCTCAAAGCCCAGAATAAATCTGCACCATGGATTCTGGATAGTGGATGCTCTAGTCATATGACAGGAGACAAACAGAAGTTTGATAAGTTACAGACTTACGAAGGTGGTTCTGTAAAATTTGGAAACAATGATGGAGCCAAGATAGTGGGTAAAGGATCAGTTAAGTTAAGTGACGGAAAAATCAACTCTAAAGAAGTCCTTTTTGTGGTGGGTCTGAAGCATAACTTACTGAGTGTAAGTCAAATTTGTGACAGAGGTCATGAAGTAATTTTCAAGAAGCAGGGTCGTGAAGTAAGAAAGACAAAAAATGGGAAGTTGATAGCTACTGGACTGAGAACTTCTGGAAATCTGTATACTCTCTCAGAGACTTCAGAAGGAGCTTGCTTGGTTGGACAGGAAGAAGAAAATTGGCTGTGGCACAAGAGACTCGGTCACATAAGCTTTGATAATCTGGTAAAAATCAGCTCAAAAAGGGCAGTAAGAGACATACCCACTATTGGTAAACCTTCAAATAGCATTTGTGAGTCATGCCAAAAGGGGAAGCAAACCAGAGCCACTTTCAAAGCAAAAGAGTACTTCACGAGCAAGCCGTTAGAACTAATTCACACGGATTTATGTGGACCCATGAGAATGGAAAGCATAAATGGATACAAATATTTTATGTCTGTGTATAGATGACTATTCCAGAATGACATGGGTACTATTTTTGAAACTTAAATCAGAAGCCTTTGAGATGTTTAAAACTTTCAAAAATCTTGTTGAGAATCAATCAGGAAAAAGAATTAAATGTTTAAGATCAGATAGAGGAGGAGAGTTTATTTCAGATGAGTTTGCAGAATACTGTGAAAAACATGGGATTAGAAGACAGTTTTTGGCAGCAAGAACACCTCAGAGAGAATGGAGTAGTAGAAAGAAAGAACAGAACTGTGCAAGAAATGGCACGGACCATGTTGACAGAGAGCAGAATTGCTGATAGGTTTTGGAAAGAGGCAGTTCATACTGCAGGTTTACATCCAGAATAGGTGCATGTTGAGGCCGCATGAAAGCAAAACACCTTATGAACTATGGTTTGGCAAAAAGGCTACAACAAAATACTTCAAAGTGTTCGGCAGCAAGTGTTACATTAAACGGATTGAAGACAATCTTGGCAAGTTTGAAGATAGAGCTGATGAAGGAATCTTTCTTGGTTACTCAACAAAAAGCAAAGCCTACACATGCTACAACAAAAGACTAAAGAAAATTGTGGAGAGTGCGGATGTCAAGGTTGATGAAGGTAGGAAACAAGAAATCAGCCATAATGAAAACTACCCGACTTATGAAGAATTTATTGAAGAAGATGAAGATCAAGAAAAAGAAGAGAGACAGAAATCAGATTCAGATGATTTAGAAATAGAAGAAAATAGGAAATTCAAAATAGGAAGCTGGCAGAAAAATCATCCCAGAGAGCAGATTATTGGGGACCCCACAGTTGGTATTCAAACAAGAAGAAGAGTAGTAAACAACTACTCTCTATTATCCAGCATTGAGCCCAAAAATATTATTGAAGCAAGCACAGATGAAATCTGGATGGAGGCAGTAAATGAAGAACTAGATCAAATTGAGAAAAACAAAACATGGGAATTAGTACCAAGGCCTGAAAATAAAAACATAATCGGTACTAAATGGATATTTCGAAACAAATTGAATGAAGACGGACAAGTTGTAAGGAATAAAGCAAGATTGGTCTGTAAAGGATATGCTCAAGTTGAGGGGATTGATTTTGAAGAGACTTTTGCACCAGTGGCCAAACTTGAAGCAATCAGACTATTTTTGGCTTTAGCAGTTCATAGGAATTTCAAAGTTTATCAGATGGATGTGAAATCAGCATTTCTAAATGGAAATCTTGAAGAAGAAGTGTATATTGAATAGCCTGATGGTTTTCAACTCTGTGATAATCCTAACTTTGTTTGCAAGCTGAAGAAAGCATTGTATGGCTTGAAACAAGCACCTAGAGCTTGGTATGCAAGATTGGATAGCTATCTCACTAAGCAAGGATTCAAGAAAGGTATGGTGGATAGCAATTTATATATCAAAACTGAGAATGGCAATTTCATTGTCCTTGTTGTTTATGTAGATGATATAATATTTGGGAGCAGAAATGATGAATCATGCAAAGACATAGCAAATAAAATGCAGAAAGAATTTGAAATGTCTATGATTGGTGAACTTTCATATTTCCTCGGACTGCAAGTTAATCAAACTGAAAAGGGGATTTTTATTTCTCAAATTAAATATGTGAAAGAAATGCTGAAAAAGTTCACTATGGAGGATAGTAAGCCTGTTAGCACTCCTATGACAACAAGTCGCAAGTTGAGCAAGGATGACAAATCTCCAGATGTTGATCAAACAATGTACGGATCTATGATTGGGAGCCTACTGTATTTGACAGCCACCGGACCGGATATCTTACAAGCGGTTTGCATGGTTGCAAGATTTCCAGGCTAGTCCCAAAGAGACTCATGTGACAGCTGTGAAAAGGATTTTTAGGTACCTCAAGGGTACTATGGAGTATGGGCTATGGTATCCAAAAGGAAAAGACTTCACTCTTTTTGCATATTCGATGCAGATTGGGCGAGATGTATTGATGACAGAAAAAGTACCAGTGGAGGAGCATTTTATCTTGGAGATAAGCTGGTAGCATGGCACAACAAGAAACAAGAATCAGTCTCTCTATCCACAGTAGAGGCTGAATACATTGCAGCAACAACATGCTGTACACAGATATTATGGATGAGACAAACACTGAAAGACCTTGGTATTCACTTCAATGAGCCAATTTCAGTTAAATGTGATAACACTAGTGCAATCAACATCTCAAAGAATCCGGTCATGCATTCCCGCACCAAACATATTGCAATCCGGTATCACTTTTTGAAAGATAAAGTTGCAGAAGGAGAGGTCAAATTGGAGTTTGTTCCAACTACAGAGCAAGTAGCAGATATATTCACAAAACCATTGCCCAAGGAAGTTTTTGAGTACCTTCGAAATAAGTTGGGAGTAGTCACACTACCCAAGCACAGACTAGCTATGGGGAACACATTCTCAGGGGGAGCATTAAAATTATTTATGCTCGAGAATGTTGTGCATAGACTCGGGGGAGTCTGCAGTAGCCCTTTGGTATTATTGGCAAAGGGGGAGAAGAAATTGAGCAAGGTTGCACATGTGTTGCCAACAATTCCAAAGGGGGAGATTGTTGAGCAAGGTGCAGCAAAAGCATTGCAAAAGTATTGTCATTGTTGTCAACATAGACAGATTGATGCAGTTGATGCAGTTCAGAGGTCAGTCAGAACAAGTACAGTGAATTTCCAAGAAGAAAGAAGTGGCCCAGATTCAAAAATTTGTAGAAAAAGACAAGTAAGAAAACTGTCGCGATATCGCGACATGTTTTCTGTCATGATTTCGTGACAAAAATGAGGAGAGAGAAGGCGCAACCAAAAATGTCACGATTTCATGACAAAACTGAGGAGAGAGAAGGCATAGCCAAAAATGTCATGATTTCACGACAAAACTGAGGAGAGAGAAGGCACAACCAAAAATGTCATGATTTCATGACAAAACGAAGGAGAGAGAAAGCTAGAAAAGTTCTGATTTCGTGACATTGAAGAAAGAAGCAAAGTTGAAAAACTGTCACGATTTCACGACATGCTGGAAGGAAAGAAGCAAAGTTGAAAAACTATCATGATTTCACAACATGTTTGGAGTAAAGGCGCAAAGGATGAAAAGTGTCACGATTTCGTGACAAATTCTGAGAAGAAGCGCCAAGGACAAAAAGTGTCACGATTTCGCGACAAGTTTGGAGTAGTGCCAAGGACGAAAAGTGTCACGATTTCATGATAGATTCGAAAGAAAACGCTAAGGCAAAAGTGTCAGCGATATCGCGACACGTCAGGTTTTCAACCCAAAGAGGAGAGAGAATGCAAGGCACAAAGGTGTAGCGATTTCGCTACAAGTCAAAGTTTCACGAACCAAAGCAAGGCTGGAAGTGCAAGGCACAAAGGTGTAGCGATTTCGCTACAAGTCAAAGTTTCACTGGCCGAAGCAAAAGAAAGTGCTAAGTGAAAAGTTGTAGCGATTTCGCTACATGCTAGATTTTCGGAGGCCGCAGCAAAGGAAAGTGCAAAGGGAAAAAGGTGTAGCGATTTCGCTACATGTCTTGATTTCGCTAGTGCATGAAGAGAGAGTTGTACGGATGAGAAAGATGTCACGATTTCATGACATGTTGCATTTTCGTGGGCGAAAGGCAAAGAACAGCGCTAAGGCAAAAAAGCGTCGCGATTTCATGACATGTTTCGATTTCGCTGAGGCATGCGGAGAAAAGTGTACGACAGCAAAAAGTGTCACGATTTCGTGACGTGTTCCATTTTCATGAGTGCAAGCCAAGTAGAGTGCAGGAAAGAAAAAAGTGTCATGATTTCGTGACGTGTTCAATTTTCATGGGTGCTTACGAAGTAGAGTGTATGAAAGCAGAGAATGTCACGATTTCGCAACATGTAAGGTTTTTGCGGTTGCATGCTAAAAAGAGAACAAGAAGGCGAAGAATGTCGCGATATCATGACATGTCTTGTTTTCATGGTCAACAGTCATGAAAGAGTCAAAGGGGCAAAAATGTCACGATATCGCGACAGGTAATAGTTTGGCGGGTAAAAGTCGAGAAGCATGCACAGTGACAGTTGTCAGGGAAAGCGCAAAGGAAAATCATGCAGCCAGTTACGTAAGAGTTAACTAGAGTCAGATCTATAGTTACAAGTGACAGTTGTTAGGGAAAGCGTAGAGGAAAATCATGCAGCCAACCAGTTAAAAGTTAACTGGAGTTACAATGGGAAGTTATGGAACAGAGCATTAAAGACAGAACAGCTGTTATAGGGGTGGATATACCGAGAATCATGATTACAGAGAAATTCATTAATAGGTTGCATATATCAAGAAATCACAGTCATGCGTAGAAGTAAAAGGTAGCACAGAATTCAAAAGAGAAGAAAGAAGAATAACAGAGCGTCGAGATACGCAAAAAGGCTGTCAGGATACGCAGAAAAAGGCTGTCAAAAAAGGCTGTCAGAATGTGCAAAGAAGAATGTCAGAATAAGTCAGAAAGAAAGCGGCTAAAAGACAGAGCGCGTCAGAGAGGGTTTGACAGATTGAACGTAGCCGTAAATGCATGAAAAAATTGGAGGGAAAATTAGAGCCGTTTTGAAAAGAGCCGTTCGAGTAAACCGAGTATAAAGAATCGAAAAGGCGCAATAAGAGAGGTTACTGCAACCGTGTTTTATTTTGAAAAACAAAAAGTGTGGTTGAGTAAGAGTGCTGTAAGAAAAATAGCTACAGAACTGAAGCCTGGTTATTTTTTGAAAAATAGACAGAGAGGTTTTAGTATGCAATAGAAGATATTGAGTTTCTAACAATTCTCTTTATGCTTCTATGAGATTGATTTGAATGAGCAATAGACCAGTGAGGGTCTTGTAAAAGAGAAGGCATTTTTATGTCAATATATTTTTCAAAATAGAAATCCAAGTTGGTGCTTGGTATAAGGGGTTGGTGCTCCTATCTTGTTGTTGCAGATAAATCAGGGGTTGGTGCTCCTTCCAGTTGGTCTTTGGTAAACTATTTGTAAATATTGAATCCTTGCAAAGGCTGGATTTGGATTGTAGTCCAAACAGTCATTATTTGAGGAGTAGCCAAATCGGTGAACCTCGTTAAATCTTGTGTTGTGTGATGCTCTTTTGTTATACTTGCTATATCTATTTTTAAGCTTGCATTTTTAAGCATTAAGAGTTGCAGATTTAAGTTTTAAATAGTTACATTGATTCACCCCCCTCTCAGTGTCATTGTGAGAATATCAATTGGTATCAGAGCAAGGTACCTGAACAAGCTTAATCAGCTAAGGTGATCTTGGAAGATACACAATGGCCGATGGTGAAGGATTTTCTTCCAACAAAGCTCCTTTGTTCGATGGAACAAATTACTCTTTTTGGAGACTCAGGATGCAGACATATCTATGTGCATTGGGATATGACATTTGGGAATCTGTTGAAAATGGATACACAATACCCTCTGCTCCTCCATCGGATGCGGCTGAGAAGAAAAAGTTTGAGAACAACTCTAAAGCTAAGAATGCTATTATGTGTGGATTAGTAGACAAGTGAGTTGATAAGGATCATGAGCTGTAAATCGGCAAAAGACATATGGGACAAACTGCAGAGCATTCATGAAGGAGATGGCAAGATCAAGGAAGCCAAGCTGCAAACACATCGAGCCCAGTTCGAAGCATTAAAGATGACTGATGATGAGAACATAGAGGCCTATATGCTGAGAGTAAATGGAATCATTAATGCAATAAGAGGACTCGGTGAGGAGATGGAAGATGCAGTTGTTGTGAAAAAGGTACTAAGAACTCTCCATAAAAGATTTGATGCAAAAGTTTTTGCCATAGAAGAAGCTAAAGATTTAAATTTTTTTAGTATGGATGAAATGCATGGTTCTTTAACAGCATATGAAATGAGAATAGGACAAACTAAGCCCTCAGATAGAGAAGCGGCTTTTCAAGCACAGAAAAATATAAAATCTAAACAAGAATCTGAGGAAGAAGAATCTTCAGATGAAACTGAAGCAAACTTTGTTAGGAAACTAGTAAAGGGAAAAGGAAAGTACAGAGGTAAGCTACCGTTCAAGTGCTTTAACTGTGGAGGCATCGGGCACTTTGCAGCAAAATGCCCAATGAATGAGAAAAACAAAAGTGATGAAGGGACACACCAAGAAAGAAGTGTCTGGAAGAAGAAACCACATTTTAGAAAAAGGAACTTCAAGAAGAAAAGTTTCATTTCCAAGAATGTTGACTCTTCTGAAGACAACTCCAGTGAGGACTCTGAAGAAGAAACTGGTGAAGCCTTGTTCATGGCTTTTGAAGAAGAAAGAACAGAGGAAACCCAGGAGTGTGATGAAAAATTAGAGGATGAGGCTGAGGTAGATCTGGAAGGTGAGTTGGTTGCTGCACTTGAAGAGTTAAGTGCAGAAAGGAAAAAGAATAAAAAGATTTCAAGAAAATTTGAGGATGCCAGCGAATTAATAATCAGTTTGAAAGTACAGACTAAAGAATTTAAGAAAAAGTCTAAAGATTTTGAAGCACAGCTAACCATGAAAATAGATGAGTGCAATAAGCTAGAAGAAGACATAGTTAGATTAAGGATGCAGCTAGAAGAGATGAATCGGAAATTGAGTTGTCATCATAAATTTGAAGACAGTTCTGCGAAGCTGAATAAAATGTTAAATAATCAAAGGCCTACAGGCATCAAATTTGGTTTGGGCTTTGATGAAGGAGAATCCTCAAAGGACTCAAAGGCTATAACTGTAGAACCAATAAAGAATAAAGACAAGATCAGGGTTGATCAAGAAAAACCGTATCATGCAAAAGAAAACAATAAGGCCAAGCTTGAAAGGAGTATTGCAAATGATGGATTCACCAAAGTCACATATCAAAGAAGAAGAAGACCCATGGCTCCTACTACAACATGGCAACAACCATTACCCAGGTACACTCGTTCCTTTTTTGGTTATTGTTTTAAATGCAATGCATATGGTCATAAAATCTCAAGTTGTAGATATAATGTAGAACAAAGAAATTTTACTAGTAGAAATATTTTTTCACCTTTGATAGATTATGCTGTAGAATGTTATAACTGTCATAACTTCGGACATATTGCAAGAAATTGTCGTAGCTCTTTTGCAGGAAATAAATACCAGGGAAGAAAGTATCAATCAACTGGATTGAAACAAAACAAAAAATTTCTCGAAAAATAGTCACAAGCCAATGAAAGGGAGAAGGTAAAACAAGTGACCAGATCTGCTGTCAAATCATAGTGGAAAGAAAAGGAGCAACCTAAGAAAGACAAGGAATCCCTAATCGTTCAAACAGCTCTCAAAGCCCAGAATAAATCTGCACCTTGGATTCTGGATAGTGGATGCTCCAGTCATATGACAGGAGACAAACAGAAGTTTGATAAGCTACAGACATACGAAGGTGGTTCTATAAAATTTGAAAACAATGATGGAGCCAAGATAGTGGGTAAAGGATCAGTTAAGTTAAGTGATGGAAAAATCAACTCTAAGGAAGTCCTTTTTGTGGTGGGTCTAAAGCATAACCTACTGAGTGTAAGTCAAATTTGTGACAGAGGTCATGAAGTAATTTTCAAGAAGGAGGGTTGTGAAGTAAGAAAGACAAAAAATGGAAAGTTAATAGCCACTGGACTGAGAACTTCTGGAAATTTGTATACTCTCTCGGAGACTTCAGAAGGAGCTTGCTTGGTTGGACAGGAAGAAGAAAATTGGCTGTGGCACAAGAGACTCGGTCACATAAGCTTTGATAATCTGGTAAAAATCAGCTCAAAAAGAGCAGTAAGAGACATACCCACTATTGGTAAACCTTCAAACAGCATTTGTGAGTCATGCCAAAAGGGGAAGCAAACCAGATCCACTTTCAAAGCAAAAGAGTACTTCACGAGTAAACCATTAGAACTAATTCACACGGATTTATGTGGACCCATGAGAACGGAAAGCATAAATGGCTACAAATATTTTATGTTGTGTATAGATGACTATTCCAGAATGACATGGGTACTCTTTCTGAAACTTAAATCAGAAGCCTTTGAGATGTTTAAAACTTTCAAAAATCTTGTTGAGAATCAATCTGGAAAAAGAATTAAATGTTTGAGATCAGATAGAGGAGGAGAGTTTATTTCAGATGAGTTTGCAGAATACTATGAAAAACATGGGATTAGAAGACAGTTTTTGGCAGCAAGAACACCTCAACAGAATGGAGTAGTAGAAAGAAAGAACAGAACTATGCAGGAAATGGCACGGACCATGTTGACAGAGAGAAAAATTGCTGATAGGTTTTGGAAAGAGGCAGTTCATACTGCAGTTTACATCCAGAATAGGTGCATGTTGAGGCCGCATGAAAGCAAAACACCTTATGAACTGTGGTTTGGCAAAAAGGCTACAACAAAATACTTCAAAGTGTTCGGCAACAAGTGTTACATTAAACAGACTGAAGACAATCTTGGCAAATTTGAAGATAGAGCTGATGAAGGTATCTTTCTTGGTTACTCAACAAAAAGCAAAGCCTACACATGCTACAACAAAAGACTTAAGAAAATTGTGGAGAGTGCGGATGTTAAGGTTGATGAAGGTAGGAAACAAGAAATCAGCCATAATGAAAACTACCCAACTTATGAAGAATTTATTGAAGAAGATGAAGATCAAGAAAAAGAAGAGAGACAGAAATCAGATTCAGATGATTTGGAAAGAGAAGAAAACAGGAAATCCAAAATAGGAAAATGGCAAAAAAATCATCCCAGAGAGCAGATTATTGGGGACCCCACAGTTGGTATTCAAACAAGAAGAAGAGTAGTAAACAACTACTCTCTGTTATCCAGCATTGAGCCCAAAAATATTATTGAAGCAAGCACAGATGAAAGCTGGATGGAGGCAGTAAATGAAGAACTAGATCAAATTGAGAAAAACAAAACCTGGGAATTAGTACCAAGGCCTGAAAATAAAAACATAATCGGTACTAAATGGATATTTCGAAACAAACTGAATGAAGACGGACAGGTTGTAAGGAATAAAGCAAGATTGGTCTGTAAAGGATATGCTCAAGTTGAGGGGATTGATTTTGAAGAGACCTTTGCTGGCCAGGACTTGAAGCAATAAGACTATTTTTGGCTTTAGCGAGTTCATAGGAATTTCAAAGTTTATCAGATGGATGTGAAATCAGCATTTCTAAATGGAAATCTTGAAGAAGAAGTGTATATTGAACAACTTGATGGTTTTCAACTCTGTGATAATCCTAACTTTGTTTGCAAGCTGAAGAAAGCATTGTATGGCTTGAAACAAGCACCTAGAGCTTGGTATGCAAGATTGGACAGCTATCTCACTAAGCAAGGATTCAAGAAAGGTATGGTGGATAGCAATTTATATATCAAAACTGAAAATGGCAATTTCATTGTCCTTGTTGTTTATGTAGATGATATAATATTTGGGAGCAGCAATGATGAATCATGCAAAGACATAGCAAATAAAATGCAGAAAGAATTTGAAATGTCTATGATTGGTGAACTTTCATATTTCCTCGGATTGCAAGTTAATCAAACTGAAAAGGGGATTTTTATTTCTCAAATTAAATATGTGAAAGAAATGCTGAAAAAGTTCACTATGGAGGATAGTAAGCCTGTTAGCACTCCCATGACAACAAGCTGCAAGTTGAGCAAGGATGATAAATCTCCAGATGTTGATCAAACAATGTACAGATCTATGATTGGGAGCCTGCTGTATTTGACAGCCACCAGACCAGATATCTTACAGGCAGTTTGCATGGTTGCAAGATTTCAGGCTAGTCCCAAAGAGACTCATGTGACAGTTGTGAAAAGGATTTTTAGGTACCTCAAGGGTACTATGGAGTATGGGCTATGGTATCCAAAAGGAAAAGACTTCACTCTTTTTGCATATTCTGATGGAGATTGGGCCGGATGTATTGATGACAAAAAAAGTACCAGTGGAGGAGCATTTTATCTTGGAGATAAGCTGGTAGCATGGCACAGCAAGAAACAAGAATCAGTCTCTCTATCCATAGCAGAGGCTGAATACATTGCAACAACAACATGCTGTACACAGATATTATGGATGAGACAAACACTGAAAGACCTTGGTATTCACTTCAATGAGCCAATTTCAGTTAAATGTGATAACACTAGTGCAATCAACATCTCAAAGAATCCGGTCATGCATTCCCGCACCAAACATATTGCAATCCGGTATCACTTTTTGAAAGATAAAGTTGTAGAAGGAGAGGTCAAATTGGAGTTTGTTCCAACTACAGAGCAAGTAGCAGATATATTCACAAAACCATTGCCCAAGGAAGTTTTTGAGTACCTTCAAAATAAGTTGGGAGTAGTCACACTACCCAAGCACTGACTAGCTGTTGAGCAAAGTGCAGCAAATAGTATTGTCATTGTTGTCAACACAGTCATACAGATTTATTGATGCAATGGACAAGAGTTTATTGAACAGCAAGGTGCAGCCAAAGTACAATGGATAGGAGTTCGGTGTTGAGCAAGGTGTTGCGGGAGGATTGTCATTGTTGTCAATACGATCGGTTAGATCTAATGATGCAATGGATAGGTAGTTCGAAGTCACTCGGATGCAGAGGATAAAGTTCAAAAGTTAGTCAGATCATGAGTCCTTAAATGATAGATGCACAGAAACAAAAAACATAATTCAGAATGAGAAGAAGTCTTCAGAACCTGAGATGTCAAGAAGGGTTTTTTATGAAAACCAAGGCAATCAAAATAAAAAGTTTTATTTAAAATCATGGATAACAGATTTGAAATGGGTTTTTCTTAAAACCCAAGTTGGCTCTTCGTTTCATTGAAAAAGATGCCCCGATGATGAAGATATTTAATTTTAAATATTTAGTTTAAATTTTAAATGTTTTTTGTGAAAACCAAGGTAGTAAAAATAAAAGGTTTATTTAAAACCATGGATAACAGATTTGAAATGGGTTTTACTTAAAACCCAAGTTGGCTCTTCGTTTCATTGAAAAATATGCCTCGGTGATGAAGATATTTAATTTTAAATATTTAGTTTAAATTTTATTTTATTTAAAATTTAAATTAAAATATTAAATTAAATTAAAAGGGCCGACGTGTTACTATTTCATGGCAATAAGCTACAGGAAGGTGACGAAGGTGGCAAAAGAGTTTTGCAGGCCGACATTCTTAGGGTTACAACCGACGGATTTTAGGGTTTGGCAGCTGACAAATTCTAGGGTTTCTCGGTCGACGTTCTTCTAGGGTTTGTTTCTAAAATTTCTTCTATAAAAGCAAGGGTTCTTCGAGTTTGAAAGAAGGGGTGTAAAGATAAAGTGCGAATGCGAGCATAGTGTTTGTGAAAGTGAAGTTCATGTTGAGCAGAGAGCAGAATGTGAAACAACACAGAGTGTGCAAAGCGTGTGCGCAAAGAAAGTAGAGTGTGCAAAGAAGCGTGAAGGGCAAAGTTGATTGCAAAGTCTGGCTGTAGCAGTGCAATAAACTATGTGAAGTGATTATGCAAGAGAGAGCAGAGTGCACAGAGATTGCAAAGGTGTTGTAGACCATTTAGAGTCTTGCAATAACAAAGGTATATGTCAAACATTTTTTTATTCAATATTGAAGTCCAGTTGGTCTTTGGCAAATTAAGGGGTTGGTGCCTCTTTCCAATTGGTGCTTGGTAAACAATTTGTCCGAGTTGGTGCTGGCAAATTAAGGGGTTGGTGCCTCTTTCCAGTAGGTGCTAGTAAAATAGGAGTTGGTGCTCCATTCCGTTGAAGCAGATAAAGTTAAGGGGTTGGTGCTCCTTCCGGTTGGTGCTTGGTAAAGGATTATGTAAAGTTGTAGCTTTGCATTGACTGGATTTGGATGGTAGTCCAAGCAGTCTTTTTGAGGAGTAGCCACATTGGTGAACCTCGTTAAAATGCTATGTTATGTGTGATGCTTTCTTGATGCATTTAGTATCTCTTTTATCTGCTTTAAATTGCTACTGGTTTTATAATCTAATTGTTTTAGAAGTTTTTAAAGAACACACTGATTCACCCCCCCTCTTAGTGTCATTGTGATTATAACATTTGGTATCAGAGCAAGGTTCCCAATTTTGGCTAAATCAGTCAGGGTTGATCTTGGATTAGTACACAATGGCTAAGAAGAATAGATCCTCATCCAAAAAGGCATCCCGACCAGTTTCAGTTCCTATGGTTGAGAAAATTGAACCAAAAATGGCAGAAGGAATGAACTCTGAAGTTGAAGAAGTTGAGGCTGAAGTTGATTTAGAGGGTGAGCTAGTGTCTGCCCTTACGGAATGGGAATCAGAGAAAAATAAGAATGAAAAATTTTCAAGGAAACTTAAGGATGCAAACAACATTATTGCCAATTTAAAAATACAGACTGAAGAATACAAGAAAATGTCTGAAGATCTGGAAATACAGGTATCCATGAAGATAGACCACTGCAAAAAATTGGAAGAAGAAAATGTGAGTCTTCAAATACAGATACAAGAGCTGGATCGAAAAATCAATTGTCATGTAAAACGTGAAGAAATCTCGATGAAATTGGACAAAATTCTAAGCGATCAAAGATCCATAGGTATCAAATTTGGCCTTGGATATGAAACTGAACAACCTTCATCCTCCAAATATGCAGAGAAGAAGAAGTCCTCGGTTGAAGGATTGAAACAAGAAAAGTCTGAAGCTGAATCCTCAAAAGATCAAAGAAGATCTACAGCAAAGCAACCACAGCAAAAGATGTTCTCTCACTCTCACTATTTTAATAATAATGCTTTTTATGGCTATTGTTCTAAATGCAACCACTTTGGTCACAAGGCAATTTATTGTGGGTTGAACAATAGATCAAAGAGTTATGCTTGATAAAAATACTTCTATTTTTTTGAGTGAACACCCTGTGCAATGTTTTAAATGTAATGGCCATGGGCACATAGCAAGGTTTTGTTCAAGCACTTATGTATCCAATCTAAGGCAATACCATAGATTTCATCATACACATAGAAGGCAATACAGACAGGGAATAAAACATGTGCAATGTTTTAAATGCAATGGTCAAGGGCACATAGCAAGGTTCTGTCCAAACACTTCTATATCTAATCTAAGGCAAAACCCTAGATTTCATCAGACACAAAGAGGACAACACCGACAAGGAACATATCATGTGCATAAAATAAAAGAAAATAATCATCCATAAAGAATGCACAAGAGACAACCCCACAAGAGAAATGTTCAAGTTCACGAACAGGAGCAAAATAGGGATGTTGTTGAAAAACCCAAGCCCAAGTTCGGGAAAGTCCGGAGAAAGACGAGAAGAAAGGAAATTGTGTCTCCTTGGACTGAAGGAGGCTACTCGCCATTGCTCTAAGCAACTCCAGGTGGCACATCCTCAGGAGGAGCAATATTAAAGTTTTATTTTAATGCTCCTATGTATTTGTCTAGGTATCTGAGGATGAAAGGTAAGCAGTCGGGTTAATGTTGTATAGTTGTTAAAGTGTGTTTTTTAGTTTATATAGTGGTTTGTGGAAATTCCGTGAAGTGTGGTGTTTAATTTGAGAGCTGTCACCATTGGTAGTTTTAAGATATGTCACTGTTGTACTGTTGATGATTCTTAATACCACTGTTCAAAATTATGAATCATAATAGTCCAGATAATTTGCTCAATGAAAGAATGCTTGCCCTAGCTGTGTATTTGTGTTTCGAGCATCATGTATTTGTTTTTACTCTTTGATGTGAAGATTGCCATATCTTTCATGACACCTTGGTGAATATATTTAATTCACAGACGGTTTTGTTTTAACTATTGATTTAATGCCAGTCCAAGGATAAGAAGCTTGAGGTTGAGTAAGGTGCACTACGGTTGGCCATAAAGTGTTTGACAAAATGTCTTCTTTCGACATGCATAGTTGAAAGTAAGAGTTGGCGATAAAATTGCAGTGCTAGACAAAAAGCGGTACACATGTGAGTCACTTGTCAATTCGTTGACAAAAGTGAAATCAGCATGTTGAATGGGAAGATTGAAGAATTTTTTTTTTAATGAGCAGCCAGATGATTTCCAGCCTGGTGATGAATAGTTGAGTTGCTTTCATAGTGGTTGTTTTGATCAAGTTAATGCTTTTCTTGATACATGATTTGGGCTTACTCCATTGAGTTTGATTTGAGCAAGTTATTCTTTGCCTCGGTGATTTATGTTGGTGGCTATCTTGTTCAAATACCTTTGGAAGGAAAAGGATGTCTACTAGTTTCCTTTTCATGTAGTGATTGGTTGAATGCTTCAAGGTTAATCTTGAGTTGAATGATGTTGGTTAAACCTTGTCTATAAGCATTGTTGCTAAAGCCCTAATTGGTTGAAAAAAAAAAAAAAGATGTTGGTTGTCTTTGTGGTACAGTGTTTGGTACTTTCATAGAGTTGAAAGTGGATTGAGGTAGCCTGATGGATTCTCACTGCAGAAGAGACAAACAGTTGTCATTAGGTTCAAGATTGTTGAGAATATATCCAAGATGCATGGTGAAGTTGTATGCAGATGTTGTTGGCATTGCAGAACAAAAATTTGGCTATATAAGATTATTGTATGCCTTCACTAATAGTGGACAAGTTTGAGTTTGCAAAGCAACAGAGGGTAGTTGCACAGAAGATAGTGGTTCGGTCATGTTCTTACACATGTTATATTGGTGAAGTTGACGATGATGGTGTCATTCACTGGTTATTCCTGCTATTCACATTGTTGATTTTATTGATGCCTATTATGCTTATCATGATGTTGTCAATTAGTGAAATGAAGTGGTCTTGGACTCAGGGGGAGCATTTGTGTATTTGTTTTTCTTCTTGTTCATGATTGGAATATTTGCTAATTGTAATAATTTGTGTCTAAGAATATTGTGCATAGACTCAGGGGGAGTTTGCAGCAGCCCTTTGGTATTATTGTCAAAGGGGGAGAAGATTTATAGGAAAATTGCACATGTGTTGCCAACAATTCCAAAGGGGGAGATTGTTGAGCAAAGTGCAGCAAAAAGTATTGTCATTGTTGTCAACACAGTCATACAGATTTATTGATGCAATGGACAAGAGTTTATTGAACAACAAGGTGCAACCAAAGTACAATGGATAGGAGTTCAGTGTTGAGCAAGGTGTTGCAGGAGGATTGTCATTGTTGTCAATACAGTTAGTTAGATCTAATGATGCAATGGACAGAGTAGTTCAGAAGTCACTCAGATGCAGAGGATAAAGTTCAAAAGTTAGTCAGATCATGAGTCCTTAAATGATAGATGCACAGAAATAGAAAACATAATTCAGAATGAGAAGAAGTCTTCAGAACCTAAGATGTCAAGAAGGGTTTTTTATGAAAACCAAGGCAGTAAAAATAAAAAGTTTTATTTAAAATCATGGATAACAGATTTGAAATGGCTTTTTCTTAAAACCCAAGTTGGCTCTTCGTTTCGTTGAAAAAGATGTGTTCAAAAGTCACTCAGATGCAGAGGATAAAGTTCAAAAGTTAGTCAGATCATGAGTCCTTAAATGATAGATGCACAGAAACAGAAAACATAATTCAGAATGAGAAGAAGTCTTCAGAACCTGAGATGTCAAGAAGGGTTTTTTATGAAAACCAAGGCAGTCAAAATAAAAAGTTTTATTTAAAATCATTGATAACAGATTTGAAATGAGTTTTTCTTAAAACCCAAGTTGGCTCTTCGTTTCACTAAAAAATATGTGTTCAGAAGTCACTCAGATGTAGAGGATAAAGCTCAAAAGTTAGTCAGATCATGAGTCCTTAAATGATAGATGCACAGAAATAGAAAACATAATTTAGAATGAGAAGAAGTCTTCAGAACCTGAGATGTCAAGAAGGGTTTTTTATGAAAACCAAGGCAGTCAAAATAAAAAGTTTTATTTAAAATCATGGATAACAGATTTGAAATGGGTTTTTCTTAAAACCCAAGTTGGCTCTTCGTTTCGTTGAAAAAGATGCCCCGATGATGAAGATATTTAATTTTAAATATTTAGTTTAAATTTTAAAGGTTTTTTGTGAAAACCAAGGTAGTCAAAATAAAAGGTTTATTTAAAACCATGGATAACATATTTGAAATGGGTTTTACTTAAAACCCAAGTTGGCTCTTCGTTTCGTTGAAAAATATGCCCGGTGATGAAGATATTTAATTTTAAATATTTAGTTTAAATTTTATTTTATTTAAAATTTAAATTAAAATATTAAATTAAATTAAAAAGGCCGACGTGTTACTATTTCATGGCAATAAGCTACAGGAAGGTGACGAAGGTGGCAGAAGAGTTTTGTAGCCAAAATTCTTAGGGTTATAGCCGACGAATTTTAGGGTTTGGCAGCTGACAAATTTTAGGGTTTCTCAGTCGACTTTCTTCTAGGGTTTGTTTCTAAAATTTCTTCTATAAAAGCAAGGGTTCTTCGAGTTTGAAAGAAGGGGTGTAAAGATAAAGTGTGAATGCGAGCATAGTGTTTGTGAAAGTGAAGTTCATGTTGAGCAGAGAGAAGAATGTGAAACGACACAGAGTGTGCAAAGCATGTGCGCAGAGAAAGCAGAGTGTGCAGAGAAGCGCGAAGGGCAAAGTTGATTGCAAAGTCTGGCTGTAGCAGTGCAGCAAACTATGTGAAGTGATTGTGCAAGAGATAGCAGAGTGCAAAGAGATTGTAAAGGTGATGTAGACCAATTAGAGTCTTGCAATAACAAAGGTATATGTCAAACATTTTTTTATTCAATATTGAAGTCCAGTTGGTCTTTGGCAAATTAAGGGGTTGGTGCCTCTTTTCAGTTGGTGCTGGTAAACAATTTGTCTAGTTGGTGCTGGCAAATTAAGGGGTTGGTGCCTCTTTCCAGTAGGTGCTAGTAAAATATGAGTTGTTGCTCCATTCTGTTGAAGCAGATAAAGTTAAGGGGTTGGTGCTCCTTCCAGTTGGTGCTGGTAAAGGATTATGTAAAGTTGTAGCTTTGCATTGACTGGATTTGGATGGTAGTCTAAGCAGTATTTTTGAGGAGTAGCCACATTGGTGAACCTTGTTAAAATGCTGTGTTATGTGTGATGATTTCTTGATGCATTTAGTATCTCTTTTATCTGCTTTAAACTGCTGCTGGTTTTATAATCTAATTGTTTTAGAAGTTTTTAAAGAACACACTGATTCACCCCCCCTCTCAGTGTCATTGTGATTATAACACTAGCTATGGGGAACACATTCTCAGGGGGAGCATTAAAATTATTTATTCCTGAGAATGTTGTGCATAGACTCAGGGGGAGTCTACAACAGCCCTTTGGTATTATTGGCAAAGGGGGAGAAGAAATTGAAATTGCACATGTGTTGCCAACAATTCCAAAGGGGGAGATTGTTGAGCAAGGTGCAGCAAAAGCATTGCAAAAGTATTGTCATTGTTGTCAACACAGACAGATTGATGTAGTTGATGT
Source organism: Wollemia nobilis (assembly GCA_028583015.1). Taxonomy (NCBI): domain Eukaryota; kingdom Viridiplantae; phylum Streptophyta; class Pinopsida; order Araucariales; family Araucariaceae; genus Wollemia; species Wollemia nobilis. The sequence goes on from JAQPPZ010016675.1 coordinate 4,455,647, forward strand.
AGTTCAAAGGTCAGTCAGAACAAGTATAGTGAATTTCCAAGAAGAAAGATTCAAAAATTTCAAAAAAAGACAAGTAAGAAAACTGTCACGATATCGCGACATGTTTTTTGTCGCGATTTCGCGACAAAACAGAGGAGAGAGAAGAAACAACCAAAAATGTCACGATTTCATGACAAAACTGAGGAGAGAGAAGGCACAGCTAGAAATGTCATGATTTCATGATAAAAATGAGGAGAGAGAAGGCGTAGCCAAAAATGTCACGATTTCGCGACATATCGAAGGAGAGAGAAAAAGCTAGAGAAACTGTCACGATTTTGCGACATGCTGGAAGGAAAGAAGCAAAGTTGAAAAACTATCACGATTTCGCGACATGCTGTAAGGAAAGAAGCAAAGTTGAAAAACTATTGCGATTTCATGACATGTTTGGAGTAAATGTGCCAAGGATGAAAAGTGTCACGATTTTGCGACAAATTCTAAGAAGAAGCGCCAAGAACAAAAAGTGTCACGATTTCGTGACAAGTTTGGAGAAGCAGCACCAAGGACGAAAAGTGTCACGATTTCATGAAAAATTTAGAAGAAAAGCGCTAAGGGAAAAAAGTGTCACGATATCGTGACATGTCAGGTTTTCATGACCCGAAGAGGAGAGAGAATACAAGGCACAAAGGTGTAGTGATTTTGCTACAAGTCGAAGTTTCACGAACCAAAGCAAGGCTGGAAGTGCAAGGCACAAAGGTGTAGCGATTTCACTACAAGTCGAAGTTTCGCTGGCCAAAGCAAAAGAAAGTGCTAAGTGAAAAGTTGTAGCGATTTCGCTACATGCTAGATTTTCAGAGGCCGTAGCAAAGGAAAGTGCAAAGGGAAAAAGGTGTAGCGATTTCGCTACATGTCTTGATTTCGCTAGTGCATGAAGAGAGAGTTGTATAGATGAGAAAGATGTCACGATTTCGTGACATGTTGCATTTTTGTGAGTGAAAGGCAAAGAACAGTGCTAAGGTAGAAAAGCATCGTGATTTTATGACATGTTTCGATTTTGTTGAGGCATGCGGAGAAAAGTGTATGGCAGCAAAAAGTGTCATGATTTCGCGACGTGTTCCATTTTCACGAGTGCAAGCCAAGTAGAGTGCAAGAAAGCAAAAAGTGTCACGATTTTGCGACGTGTTCCATTTTTGTAGGTGCTTGCGAAGTAGAGTGTACGGAAGCAGAGAATGTCACAATTTCGTGACATGTAAGGTTTTCGCGGTTGCATGCCGAAAAGAGAACAAGAAGGCGGAGAATGTCGTGATATCGCGACATGTCTTGTTTTCATGATCAACTGTCATGAAAGAGTCAAAGGGGCAAAAATGTCATGATATCGTGACAGGTAACAGTTTGGCGGGTAAAAGCCGAGAAGCATGCACAGTGATAGTTGTCGGGGAAAACTCAAAGGAAAATTATGTAGCCAGTTACGTAAGAGTTAACTGGAGTCAGATCTGTAGTTACAAGTGACAGTTGTCAGGGAAAGCGCAGAGGAAAATCATGCATCCAACCATGTAAAAGTTAACTGGATTTACAAGGGGAAGTTACAGAATAGAGCATTAAAGACAAAACAACTGTTACAGGGGTGGATATACCGAGAATCATGATTATAGAGAAATTCATTAACAGGTTGCGTATATCAAGAAATCACAGTCACGCGTAGAAGTAAAAGGTAGCACAGAATTCAAAAGAGAAGAAAGAAGAATAACAAAGCGTCGAGATATGCAAAAAGGCTGTCAGGATACGCAAAAAAGGTCATCGTGAAAAGGTCATCGAGAAAAGGTCGTCAGAATGTGTAGAGAAGAATGTCAGAATAAGTCAGAAAGAAAGCGGCTAAAAGACAAAGCGCGTCAGAGAGGGTTTGACAGATTGAACTTAGCCGTAAATGCATGAAAAAAATTGGAGGGAAATTTAGAGTCGTTTTGAAAAGAGCCGTTCGAGTAAACCGAGTATAAAGAATCGAAAAGGCACAGTAAGAGAGGTTACTGCAACCATGTTTTATTTTGAAAAACAAAAAGTGTGGTTGAGTAAGAGTGCTATAAGAAAAATAGCTACAGAACTGAAGCCTGGTTATTTTCTAAAAAATAGATAGAGAGGTTTTAGTATGCAATAGAAGATATTGAGTTTCCAACAATTCTCTTTATGCTTCTATGAGATTGATTTGAATGAGCAATAGACCAGTGAGGGTCTTGTAAAAGAGAAGGCATTTTTATGTCAATATATTTTTCAAAATAGAAATCCAAGTTGGTGCTTGGTATAAGGGGTTGGTGCTCCTATCTATTGTTGCAGATAAATTAGGGGTTGGTGCTCCTTCCAGTTGGTGCTGGTAAACTATTTGTAAATATTGAATCCTTGCAAAGGCTAGATTTGGATTGTAGTCCAAACAGTCATTATTTGAGGAGTAGCCAAATCAATGAACCTCGTTAAATCTTGTGTTGTGTGATGCTCTTTTGTTATGCTTGCTATATCTATTTTTAAACTTGCATTTTTAAGAATTAAGAGTTGCAGATTTAAATTTTAAATAGTTACACTGATTCACCCCCCTCTCAGTGTCATTGTGAGAATATCATTAACTGCCTGAAAACCTTAGAAAAAATCAATTTTTTATTTTTTTCAAAATATTCTAATCGTGGGTCAAAACCATGATCCACATAATGGTCAAATTTTTGACCATTGGGATTCGAATCCCACCGCGGCTGATAGTTGCAGTCCCAAATATGACAATTGGGAACCGCATCTACCAGCTACGGTCTAGGAATGTGATCCTTTTGGGGTTACTTCCTATCCTGGCAAACCAAAAATTAAAATCCTAAATCTAGCCTAGTCTAAGGTGAGGTAAATTACCAATAGTTTAGTGAGATTATTTTAACCCATTAATTAATGTGGTTCATTTTAAGTTGGTAGAGAGTACGAGGTCTTGGTTTTGAGTTACCTTGCCCGCTTTGAGGCCTCTACTAGTAGACGGTTGTCCAGGGTCTACCATCAGGATGTGCATGAGGTATCAGGTTGTGGTTTCAATAGCGCTTTGCGTTTAATTTAATTCCTAACCTCTCAAAGCTCTCTAAGTTCAGTTGCTTGCAAGAAATATAATAAAAATTTTCAAATGATAAAATTATAAATAGTTTTTCCAATTTTTTCAGAACGCAACTAAAAATCGCTGTCCCAAAATTAGGGTTTTGTGACTGCAGCCTTGAGCCGCAGTTTCCAAAATTTGAAATACCAACCATAGACCGTACGTGCGGTTTGCAACTAGAATTAAATGCACTAAAATCCCACCATAGGAAGGTCTTAAATGGTAAATTAATTATTCCTAATGGATCAAAATATCAATAAGAGCAATCAATTTAACAAATTTAGTGATTTTCAAGCACCAAAATTAATTAAAATTTCAAATTAACCAAAACAAATCAAATAATAAAAAAACCAAATGCACCTTATATTCAGTCATTTACCCTATACACTTTGCGGTTGCAGCGACTGACGCTCCATGCAATCCGGTGAGATGAGTAAATAACCATAAGGACATTTGGGATAAAATTGTCATCATTGATTTGATATGTTTTTTTTTCAATCCCGAAGAAGGCCTTCAAGGCTGGACCGCTCCACAGGAACGAGGCATTTCATGCCATTTATCCTATGATATATTTTCAGTAGATCATCAACAAATTGATTCAACACAAATATAATTGACATTGTATCATTTTGATTTCCTAAAAAGGCTTTTCACAGCTTGACTGCTCCATGGGATAGAAATGTGCAATTACTATTAACAGTTGCAATCATAAACTGAACTAAGGCCTAGCCACGTAATTAAAAGTCAAATTTAAGTTTATGCAGATCATTCATTATGGTCAAATGACCTCATCACTTTATTCATTGTCATTACCCTCATTGACTCATAACTTGAGGGGTAGTCATATATCATAATCATAATCATAATCAATAGAAGATACCTAAAATTGTAGATCCCTCGATCTTGTCAAATTGCATTCGTCTTACGAATCATTGTCAACAACTATCATAAGCTTACCCCTTTTCTTAGGAAAAATAACAAATATGATAGTTTGTAACTCTCATACTTTCAGTTATATAGGCCTAAATCCTATTGTAGCACCAAAGCTACCCGAATTTATGATGACGAGTGCAAACTATTTCAAATTTAAGCCTTTCACCCAGTTGGAAGCAATGATTCTAGGATGCGCATCCTTTTGCAGGACTTGGGGCATATAATGTTGATCTAATCAATGATCATCATGGAACCTTTGGCATTGTTTTAGGAGGTCTATTTTTCCTCAGCGTTGTTCAATCTCACAATGCATCTCAAAAGGGGCATATGTAGACACCTAAAATGTGTCATGTTGAGGACGACTACTCATATGGGACATGCTACAAGACCGTATGGAATATCTTGGATAGACTCCAAGATAGAGCAGTGGATCTAACCACTCAATTTGGGCTCCTTGGTCTAATCAATCTAAACCGTAGCTAAGACCTATGGTCTACAGTTTGAACCACTACTAACACCTACAGTTCACAGTCTAGGCAATAGCTATGACCTACGGTCTAAACTGAAGTTTAGTTGACCTTCATCCAAGATAGATCAGGTTGAATGACCATTTGATCTAGAAGAAGGTAGTTAAAGGATGAAAGATTCCAGAAGCTTACAATCCAACTATCCCAACTACCTATTCTTGATATTGGATTCTCCATGAATCCACCCCTAGCCCTTGGGTATTCCTATAAGTATCCCTTAGAATTAGGGCAAAAGGGATGGAGAAAGCATTGGATATTGAAGCAGCGAAGCCTTGTCGAATTGTGGAATCACTTGAGTGCATTGAGAGGGAGTGTTGTTATTCAATTTCTAACTAGTCAACCATTATGACAATCATGCCATGGATGCCCTAAGGAGCTAGAATGCCAAGAAACACTAATTCAGGCAAACAGAGGCCCTATCAAGTAATTCGATCACTAAACCTATCATAGGATATTGAGGTGACCCTTTATCATCATTTTGACAAGGAGGATCAAGCCCACAACCCTAGAATTGGAGGGTAAAACCACTTGATTACTCACTGCGACTGAAAGTTGCGGTGTACAGTATAGACCGCTCATCATAGCTGTAGTTTGCAACAGGTGATAGATCTCATAATTGTTCTTTTTTAGTATGCGTAATTAGGTTAGATTAGTTATTTAAGTGGGTTAATTCATGTTTAGAGACAATTTGACTGGTATATTTAGGATTTAATCAATATTATTTTCATTATAGTAAGTAGGACATCAATGGCTTATTTTCATGCTATCTTGTTTCATTTCATGGATTTGACCCAGTAGATAGATAGCTGCACTTCATACTTTCATGTTTCTAACAATATTTATGAATATTGCACAAGTTTAATATGTTTTATCCATCTTCTTGATTTCATAGTTGTTATGACATATTTATGCATATTTTCCTCAAAGGGCCTCATCATGAGAGGTTGCCTATTCGTTTAATGCTTTTGTATTGTTTCTTGATCACAGGAAAGTAGGTTCGAAGGAGATTCAATCATCTAATTCCTTACTCAACACAAAGAAGAGGTTCAAACTCCACCCTAGAGTAGTTTGTGACTATTTAGAGAGCATTAGTATTGTGCCTACCCCATTGGGGGCTTGGGAATTGTATCAATTGTATCGGCATTTGGGTGACCCTAATAGGGGCATGATTGTAACTGAGATTCTTTTCAATATTAATAAAAGGAGTATTCATTTTATCATTATATATGCAATCTTATATAATTTTATGCTTTTATGTTGATTCTTATTGATGCAGTAGATAGGTGTATTTCTTTTTGGATAGGTCAGGTTAGAAAAGAAATTCTAGGCAGAATCCATGTTAACTACTTGCTACCTTATCAATAGATCTCCTACCTCAGATTTGGTGGATAAAACTTCACATGAAGTGTGGACTAGTAAGAAACCCTTTCTCAATCATATAAGAGTTTTTGGTTGTAAATATTATATGTATCTCCCAAAAGAGAAAAGGACTAAGCTAGACTATAAATTTGAGAAATGCATATTTCTAGATTATAGTACTAGTGTGAAAGGATATGATTTGTGATATATAGAAACATAGAAGATTACTTACAATCATAATGTGATATTTAGAGAAACAAAAGGGGTTCCAAAACAAGAAATGCAACCAAGCAAAGAACCAAAAATAGTTTAGGTAAAATTGGAACAAGAGGAAGAACCTGTGGTAGAACCTAAATTACAGAGAGAGTCTAAAGAGGAATATTTAAAGGAAGAAGGTGAGGAGGAAGCTGAAGATACAGAACCTAGAACTCCAATTTTAAGGAGATTAGATCAGGTGAGAAGACTCCCACAAAGGTATAGCCTTTCAATTTTTTTTTCTACATTTAATTTATTAGTTACTGATGAAGAACCTAAGACTGTAAAGGAGGCACTTCAATCAAGTGAGAATAAGTCTTGGAAAAGGGCTATTGAAGAAGAAATGGAGCCCCTGGGTAAAAATAAGACACAGGACATGGTGAAATTACCCCTTTGTAGAAAACCTATTGGTTGTAAGTGGTTATTCAAGAAAAAGTACAATGTAGAAGGAAAGTTGGAGAAGTACAAAGCTTTCTTGGTAGCAAAAGGATTTTCTCAAGTTGAGGGAATTGAATTTGGTGAGATTTTTCTCCTGTGGCTAAACTAACATCAATTAGAGTTTCATTGGATATTTCTACTACTTTTTATTTTGAAATAGATATGATGGATGTAAAGATAGATTTTATACATGGTTAACTTGATGAAGTATATATATATATATATATATATATATATATGTCACAACAAAAATGCTTCAGGGTAAAAGGTAAGAGGACTTGGTATGCAAGCTAAAGAAATATCTTTATAGGTTGAAGTAGTCTCCAAGGATGTGGAACCAAAAATTTGATAGGTTTATTTTGAAACATGGGATTGGAAAAAGCAAAGCATATCCATGTGTATATTTCAAAAATAAAGGTGAAAATTTTGTTATCATTGTATTGTATGTGGATGACATGCTGGTAATTGGTAATAATAAGGATATGATAAAGTTACTAAAATATTAGTTATCTTATGAATTTGACATGGACTTGGGTGCTACAAAATTTATTTTGGGTATGGAAATAATAAGGGATCATGCAAATAGAATGTTGTGGTTAAATCAAAGTAAATATGTTGATTTGATACTACAAATGTTTAGGATGCATGATTGTAAACTAGTATGTATTCCATATTCAATTGGTCAAAAATTATCTACTAAACAGTATCCCAAAATAGATGATAAATTTGAAGAAATGCATCATGTTCCTTATGCTAGTGTTGTGGGCAGTATGATGTATGCAATGTTCTATACTAGAATTGATATTGCACATGACATAGGAGTATTTAGCATATATATGTCCAATCTAGGAAAAGAAAATTGGATTGCTATGAAGAGGATCTTCAAATACTTGCATGGAACTATAAATTATGCTATATGTTTGTAGACACCAAAACAACACCAATTCAATTATGTGATTACAAGCACTGATCGCACCAACACACACAGCCCCTAGGGCAGCCCTCAGAGGTTAAACAGTGGTTCTAACCACTCACACAACAATTTTGCAAGTCAAAAACCAATTTGGCACCTTTTAGACACTTTATTTCTTATTCGTCCCACCTAGGGACGAGTGCAAATTTTACTCGTCCTACCCAGGAACGAGTGCTGACTGATACTCGTCTCACCCAGGGACGATTATAAGCGCTCACTTCGGGGTGGGACGATTGTCAGGTTTGACCGGAAAAAAGTCAAATCTTGGCATACAAACAACTCATAATTGCCACTTAGCTCTTCCTGCATGACATAGGAGTGCGAGTGAGTTCTTTTGACAACTCATATCTGCCAATTGACTTTCCCTTCACTGCATGGGAATGAGAGTAAGCTTTTTAAGACAACTCAGATTTGCCACTTAGTTATCCCTTCATTGCATGGGAGTGCAAGTGAGCTTTTCTAAAACACACAAAGACATGCATAGAGGCAGTTAAGAAGCCCTTGATCAAGAAGAAGTCTTCTCTTCACAAACAAAAGCATTCATGCAAAGAAACACTTTTGCATGTTAATTCAAAGAGACCCCTTGGGTCTATAAAATGGTGAGTTTCCTCACCCAAAGGAGAGATCGAGCAAGAGCATTCTGAGCAACGAAGTGTTGTTAATTCACTTACTTGCGATTTGTGCCCAAACCCCAATCTTTTGACCATAATATTCTATCAATTTGACGACAACACATCACATCAAGTTTCGGACCCATCTCAAGCGGATTGGTGTCGAAGAAAGGTTTTATCCGCGGGTGGTTTGCCTCCGGGCACCTCCACACTTTACTTCATTTATAGTATTTTAGCTAGTTTCATGTTTATGCATTTATCAAGTTTTTAGTGCATTTAGATTCATTTCAGCTATAGTTAGATTTATCTTTTATTTTTCATACACAGGTGCTACTGATTCTTTGTTTGTTTCTTTGAACGTAGATTTGCAGCATTGGAGGAGCAGCAAGGAATCGACCTTTATCAATGCAAGCGGTGACAATGTTTTGGTTCACCCATTTTATATGTGGGCACGCAGAAGAAGGAATTCTGAAACAAGTTGTAGAGATCAATATCTAACACTCCTATCCCCTAAAAAGGAAGGAGACGCATTGTAACACGAATTGAAAAGAATATCAATAAAAATGGCCATAGTTTATATTGCTTTTATATCTTGTGTTCATTCATTTGTGTTATTTCCTTTTAATACAATTTTGTTTAGTATTTCCTTTTTGTTTCTGGAATATCGTGTTTTCAATGTTATGAAAGAAAATCTAGAGATAATGATATTGTAAATCTACAAGGGTTTGTGGATGCTAATAGGGCAAGATATCTCAACAAGAGAAGATCCATGGGTGCTTATGTGTTTAGGCTATTTGGAGGTGCAATAAGTTGGATGAGTAAAAGCAATTAGTTATTGCTTTTTCCATTGCAAAATTAGCATACATTGCAATAACTTATACCTGTAAAGTAGTGTGGCTAAAAAGGTTATATTCAATAGTTGGAATCAAGTAGAATGTTGTGAGAATTGATAGTGATAATTAGAGTGTAATATTTTTGGCAAACAATCTTGGTATTCATGATCGATCAAAATATATTGATATCAAGTACCATTTTGTGAGAGAGATGGTTGAAGAGAACTGGGTGATATTGGAGAGAGTTGATACAGAGAAGAATACTACTGATTCATTAACAAATATTGTACCTGCTCAACATTTTTCTTGGTGTAGAAGATATATGGGTATGGTTGCTCTTGATAGTTGATAATGATAGTTACTAGTCCCTTATGGAAAGTATTCAACAAGTGGGAGAATATTGGAATTATGTTGAATATTTTCCATGTTATTCAAGAGGGATTAACTCTAAAAGGACTTTACACTTTGTAAAAATTTCCTCATCGAAGTTCGAGGTCAGTTCGGGCCTCAAGAGGGGGTATGGGGGTGGTAGCCCCTATTTGGGGGTTTAATCTACTTTTAGATCCATATGGGTGTTTTTGGGTTAATGTAATGTCAGCCCATGGTTTTTTACCCATGGTATTGTAAAACTCCTTCTTGTGTTGGTATATAAAGCAACACTTGCATGAGGATTTGGTAATGAATTTGAAATAAATATAATCACAAGCAAAAGGTGAGTGAAAGGATATTATTGTATTGGAGACGGTTAAGTTTATACAATAAGGAGATATTCTTATTGGTTTATTTCTTGAAAGGGTTTCCTAGGATAAATTTTTGTGTAATGTGTTCTTCTTCTCTATTTTTCCTTTGATTTTGCAATTACTATTTTTCTAGATTTCTATTTATCAGGTATAATTTCTCTTCAATAATTGTACTCCAATTATGCAAGACAAGCTAGTAGATAAAATAAATGGTTACAACCAACCTACAATGTTCTCAAGAAACATTACAAAATTTCTAGATGAAATGAAAAGCATCTAGGCATACAAATCAACTCTTATCCTATTGAAATAGCGCTAGATATTACTCACAATCTACATTGCAATAAACTAAGGAATGCAATGAATCCCTAAAGATATGGATTTTCTCAAGATAGATGATCGAGTACCATCCTCACTATATAAATCAAAGTGGTTATCTTGGCAAGTGAAAATCCAACTTGACTTCCATACATCCACTAACAACAACCATTCAAATAAATTTAAGCATACATCTATGTTCTAAGAAAGAATAAAAACAATCCAACGAAATCCAAAATGCTCTCTAGCTCACTCAAAAAGGTAAGTGAAAAACACTGATCCACCCATATTAGTAGTTTTTCTTCCATTCAAGTAGATTTATGTATTGAAATCATAAATCATTGATTAAAGCACAATAAAAAAGGATCTGCCATTGTAGCAATTAACCAAATCAACTCAACATGATGATCATAAAAGCAAGCTGGAAAGCATACAATAAATAATATAGAAGAGGAATACCTCTATGGTAGCCACCCAAATATTTTATATTCCACCTTTGATCCTTCTTCCTCAACTTCTGGTGTTAATATCCTCAATACAATACCTCTATGCTTTCTTTTCCCAATCCTCTCAAATTTTCCATCCTATACGGAGAATAGCAGTTGGGGTTTTTGAAGGACTTCCTCCTTGCCATGCATGCCAACTTGCTACAAGGCTAAGGTTAAATATACATTACCAAGAGAAGCTTCAACACACTCCAATGTGCATCAACTTCCAATGTACCATTTTGTAGTTTTCTTATATAATTAATTAATCTAAATTAATTTAGACTTACTAATGTTCATAAAACAAAACTTTAGAGAACCTTTCTCCTAGCTCATTAATTAATATCATTACTTTTTAATGTTAGTTTTATTTACTAACATATAATCAAATTAATTACTCATTAATTAATTTAATCAATATTTGATGTTAATATTAACCATTAACATTGATATTAATATTCCAAGCATTAATAATACTAACCTTATTATTAATACTTTATTGATTTAATTAATAACCAAACAATTCTATGCTTTAAAACACAAGCATCACAAAATATTTTGCAAATAAAATATGCAACAATATTTTCCTTGAGTAGAAGGTTTTACGATAACTAAAATGCTGTTACTCTCCTACTAAGCATGGATCTTTTTCTTAATAACAAACTTCTTGCCCAATGGTGCATTCAATGAAACATACACATATGCAATGCACCTATATGAAGGGTTTATTTTTACCCTTGAGCTGTCTATGAGAATGTCATACCAATTTTATCTCAATTCTTGTGGTTGTCCCATACCAATCCACCTTTGAGAGTACCTCATCTTGCAACTATATTTTTCATTAGTAGTACCATATTCCAAAAGCAGTATAATAAAATCATAAACCACATCTTGGTAACGTAAAATGATATTATGCATTAGATATCCACACATCAATACATAAATAAAATATCAAGAATAATTCCTTCCAAGGAGGGTTGTTACATGCTTCTCAAGAGAATCTTGGGGTTGGAGCCTTCTTTCCTTCTTCTTCCAACTCCAATTATACTACCATTAGTTGCTCCTCATAAGATTTTAATAGTGCATTCAAATTTTAAAACTCGTTGTTTTTGGAGCCTCTTGTCCATTCATTGTAGCTGGTCTTTTAGAAATTCTATTTTGTTTTCCCTCTCTTATAATTGATCCAACATTGGATTTTTGCTCAACTATTGTTGAATATCATCAACTTCCTTATGAATAGCTTTTTTCTCCTTTTATTCCTGATCCAATCTTCCTTTGAGGTTATCAACTTTGTTCTTTGTAACTTTGTATTTTTCTTCTATTTGATTCCCCTAGATATATAATTTGACCTCAATATGAAGAGCTCTTAGTGTATCTTCCATTGGAATTCTTGAGACATCAAACTCCTTGTTGATGTCATAGTCTACTACTATCATCTCTGAGGCTAGTTTGTTGACTTTGGGAAGGGCAACTACTTTGAGTCACTTGTTGGAAGTTGGATCTATAGCATCAAAAATTTAATAAGGTGCCCTCTTCTTCTCCTTAGGTGTATTCTATTTTGTCCACTTTTGTAATTAGCTGCATAATCTTGAAGAAGGGATAAGACCTTTGGTAGTGAATGACTAGAAATAGGGGATGCAACTATAGCTGATCAGACCATGGGGAATGAGGAAAATGGAGACTTGAGGTAAGTGGTATGCATAGTAATATGGGCTTATGAATATCTAGGTGTTTTTTAACCTTCACGTATGATGGTATCAAATATGATACCCTTATATGGTGAGGGATTTTGAGGAAGTGGTGTTTTTGTTAGAGTGGAAGGTGGCAAAGGTAGTTCTAATGAAGGGGATAGGGAAAGGTAAATTTTTAGATATAGGATAAGGGATAGAAACCATACATAATTATTATGCTTTTGGGTGTTGCTAATGAGCTACTGTGTTAGCCTATTGAATGACAACATTTGTCCTTTGAATTTATAGATATAACTACAATGCCTTGATCTTCTTAGCAAATCCTTTTGGTGGCTCACTAAATATTTCTTTCTCTTAACATTTTATTTAGACTACTTATAGTGGAGATGCTCACTAATATTTTCTTAAGATTCATTTGTATTGGTAGCAGTTGTATTTATGCTTTCTTTGATGAATTATTCCTCCTACGTTTTATCTGCTTTTGTTGAACACTCTATTGGTACTTTTTGAATTTTTGTTACAAGACTTTCTTGCCCAGTTGGACCTTAAAATTCATGATGAAATTTAGCCTAGCCCTCTTGTTATAGGATTCTCATCTTAAGTACATGGTCAAATATTTCCTCTAATCTTGAGTCTTCTCAAGAATCTAGATTTACTATTTGATGTTGGTCTTGAGTAGGTCTTTGCTCCTTGACCTCTTCTTCTTCTTTGTATATCTATTCTTATTCATATTCATCATATTATTTAATGAGACTAGAAAGTAGTTCCATTTATGACCAACTATCCATGTTTCATATTCTTCATGAAATTACTTGTTGAAGTTACTATCTGAAGCATTGGGGAAGGCCTTCTTGTTATAGTCTCACTCACAGCTTAGGATCCACCACTCTCAAATTTTTTCTTTAGACCATTTTAGTTCATCTTGAATCTTTTAAATAAGCTCATTGCTTATTCTCTATTCTTTTTTACTACCCAGGTCATATGGTCACTTAAAACAATAACCTTCTTTTCATGGATTTTGTACTTGTAAGATCCAACACTTTGATGAGCACCAAAAATGCTCATTTTTTGTATGCTTTAATGAAATAAATGTGCGGCATTATTATATTAGAAATGTATTTTTTATGAGATTTTTGTATACATTTAATGGAAAATGATGTATTATGCCTAATGTGTGTTTTGAGTGAAAATTGTGTGTAGATGCAGTACCTTATGACTTTTTTGCACCTTTTAGTCAAGGTCCCATGCGGACCTGGCATTTGATAACTTTCATAACGTGATTAAGGAATGGTTGGTGATTAAATGATGATAGTGGCAAAGGAGTAAGGCATTCCAAAAAATGCTAAGGTACGGTGCCTGTCTCCCGGCCATAGGCTGGAAGGCGCCTATCTCCCAGTGAAAAGGAAGCACCTGTCTCCCAGTACATAGGACAAGCGCCTATCTCCCAACAATAGGTTGGATGATGCCTATCTCCCGATGATAGAATAAAGCACTCACTATTTGATGCCAAAAAAAGTGATGATCTTCAACGAACAAGAAAAGGCTAAATATGATACCTTTATCCCAATGATAGGTTGAAAAGGTACCTATTTTCCAATGATGGGCCGAACAACGCATGTACCCAATAGAATAAAAATGTGCATATTGACTATAAAGTTTGAAGACCATGTATAAAATTAGATGCATTTTATTAAGAAAGCATAGGGAACACTATGATTATCCCGTAAGGGTTAATTTTAGCGTGACTCCTCTTTTATTAGGTATTTAATTAATTTATGCATGCCTATCATAGTGAATCATATTAGAATGAATAAAATTAGTAGCATCTAAATTTGTAATAGGGGATGACCACATTCTATATAAAAACGTAGGCCACCCTTGAAGAAAGGATCCCAAACTTGCTTTGTAAAATTGGTACTACATAATAAAATCTTGAGTGTTTTGATTATTTTGCTATGTTCGAAGAGTGATCACGTGAATTAACCAGGCGGATGTCTACAGGAGCCTAGGCCCACTCCAAGAAGTATTCCTCCCCTATTTTTTTGCTATCATTATTTACTTTTTTTCTGCAAGTGTGTTTTCCTATTTTATTTATTTCTACACAGTGTGTTTAATTTTTGCATTTTCCTACTTTATTCAATTCTGCAAGTGTGTTTATTTTCCTACAATTTACTTTCCTATAAATTTCCTTTCAGTCATGTGTTTGATAGTTTAAATTAGTTTTCCTACAATTTCTTGTAGAATTTACTTTCCTGCAATTCAATTCTGTTGGTTTGGCTGAACTCCAACTACACCAACAACCACCCCCACCAAACCAAAGTGACACATAGGACTCATCTCTAGTTTACTGTAGGCATATACTTTGCACTGGTACTCAACAAGTTTACGAACCTCCGGATTGATAAAATTAAATGGAAGCATAATTAGTTATTTTCATAAACATATTTTTTGCTCACCATTTTGGCGTCATTGTCGGGGAGTGCCAACTATAGTATTCAAATCTATAGGTCAGTCAAACCTAAAACTTACAGTTCAGATTAGCTTACCCATAGATTTTCTACCTGATATTGTATGAGTCCACCAAGATTAAGAGGACCGGATGGTCATTTTCTGAAAAGCAAAGATATTACTCCACAAGTACCTAAAAAACCTTCTAAAATTCCTTTCGAAACATCTAGAACAAATCCTAAAACTGAATTACCATCTCCTCCAATAGTACATTGGCGTAGTCACCCAATATTTGAACAAAGTTCTTCTCACCAATTAAGGCAAACATATTTTGATGGAGGACTAGTTTCAAACTTTGGTTTAGGACATCTATTTGAAAGAACTCAATCTGAGGAAGATTTATTGAATATTCAATAGTGGAAAGTAGTTGAAGATGGAACCATTTCAAACATTGACCTAGGAATACTTTTAGAAGATAAATAAAATGAGTGTGAAGCCTTGAAAGTTGCCCTAGAAGCAGTAGGTGTAGAACCTACATTACCTAAAAATATGGCTAAAATTGAAGAAGCTTCAACCAACTTTGACTTCCCAATTGAGGAAGCAAGGGGAGAAACTAAGATGAAACACATATCTCCCACTCATATTCCTACCTTTAGAGGACTTCCAACTGAAGACCCTGACCTATTCCTTTTTAAATTTGATGTATTATGCAGGTCAGTGGATTACAAATTAGATGCCCAAAAGCTAAAATTATTTCCCTCCACCCTAGATGATTCAACACTACACTGGTTCATCAGTTTGGGAAACAAACACATTGCAACCTAGGAAGATATGAAAAGGATATTCCTAGACCAATACCAAAACTTTGGGAGGGCACGAGATGTTAGGGAAGAAGTCCTAGATATGACTCAAAAAGAGGAAGAATCATTGGAAGACTATTGGGATAGATTTAGCTTTAATTTGCAAAGATCACCCCATGCAAAGTTGGGTGAGAAGTCCTTAAGAAGCATATTCTTGAGGGGTCTCACAAATGAGTCTCTAGAAGCTTTGAATTTGATATTAGGAGGGGATATTTACCAACATCAAATGTTAGATATCCAATAATTATGTCAAAATTATTCACGTAGAAAAGGTAAACCAACCACCCAAGTCACAAAAACTATAGCCTCAGTAACTAAGGCTGAAATAGGTAATATGCTAGATGATATGAAGAGTGAGATGCTCTCATCTCTCACACTTCAATTAGATACACTCTTGCTTCAAAAAAGAAGCAAGAAACTAAAGCAACACTAGCCTACTTTTGCCCAAAATGTAGGAGAAAACATCCTAAAAATGAGTGTCCAAAAAATAAAGTTAGAGTGTGTGTGATCTATCAAAAGGATCATAAAATGAGGTTGTGCCCACAAATAATAAATTTCAAAGAGGAACCTAAAGTAGCAGAAACCTATTTTATGGGTAATAGGAGAAACTAGCAATAGTTTCCTATAAGAAATAGTATGCCAGGAGGAGTGCCACCTTATGGGGGAGATAACTATATGAACCAAGGTCAGACTCAACCACCCAACATGGGATGGTGGGGTCAACCTCCTTGGATGAATGCCACCCAAGGGTCTACTCCTTACAACCCGTATCCATGGATGCCTTATCAACAAACTGGACCACAGTGGTAGAATTACAATGCGTGGACTTCACCTCCACAAAATACAACTCAAGCCCCATTGCAACCTAGTTTACCTGCACCTCCTACTTCAAGACCAATTCAGCTACCTGCACAACCAACTCCAAATCTGAACAACAAGATAAATCAGCCCACCTATCAAGTAGACACAAAGATGTTTCCCATGTATCATATTAGAGTAGATTGCAATCCTGTACAACTTAGATCAGGTAGACAATTAGGAGTAGAACCAACTCCTCCTGTAGTGGAGGAAGAGGATGTAGAGTTAGAAGTAGAAGAACCACCTTTGGTAGAAGAGGTGGAAGAAAAAGAAACTGCTGAGAAACACAAAAATGAAGGGGTTCCACATTTTCTAAAAATATTACAAGAACCTAGAAAGCCAATGCAGCCAAAATTTGATATTATGGAAGGCTTAAAAAACCTGATAGTCATGATTCCCCTTTATCAGGCCATTAGAGATGTTCCCATCTACACGAAGGCCATAAGAGAGTTATGTCTAAAAAAATAGGAAGAAAATCATCAAAAGTAGTAAATGTGGTAGGACAATTGGTTGATCTCATGTTAGGCAATACCTACCATCCCAAATACTCTGATCCAAGAAGCCCAATGCTAATAGTTAAAATTGTAGGCTTCCAATTACCCAACACATTAGTAGATCTAGGGGCTGCCATAAATGTCATGCCCCAAGAAACCATGCAAAAACTACAACTCACAAATATGAGGCCAACTAAAACTATCCTTCAATTGGTTGATCGATCTACAGTACTCCTAGAGGGAATACTAGAAGATGTTGTTGTCATAGTAGATGCATGGGAGTATCCGATAGATTTTCTAGTGTTGCAATCTAGATCTAGATTGGGTGGTTATCCACTTATATTAGGTAGACCTTGGCTGGCCATAAATGATGCTTATATAAGTTGTAGGATAGGACATATGATGATCTTAGATGGATAAAATATCAAAAACTTGATCATTTATCCACCTGCACAATCCACTGATTTATTGGGAGAACCAAATTGTGAAGTCTTAAATAATGATGCCTTATCGATGCTTCAACCAATAATGGCTCTAGATGAGATTGAGGATGACATCGATGAAGAACAAGTCATAACACACTTTTTCCAAGGGGAATCCTCACATCCTCCTCTAGAATCTCCACTTGTAGGCAACAAGGATAATCATGTCAAACAAATAGAGGTAGCACCTAGTAGAGTATTGAACATTGACAATGAGTTATCAATTGTTCAAGAGGATAAATTAAAGGAAATACTAGTCAAACATCAAACTGCTTTTGTGTGGGATTACACAGACATGAGGGGGATTGCACCCAAAGTCTGCATGCATAGGATATATTTGGAAGATGATGTAAGACCAGTAAGACAAGCCCCAAAGAAGAATGAATCCAACAATGAAAGAAATTATCAAAGCTGAATTACAAAAACTTTTGTCAGCTAGATTTATTTATCCAATATCGGATAGTCAATGGGTATCACCTTTAGTGGTGGTGCCTAAGAAAAATGGCAAGTGGCGCATTTGTGTTGATTACAGGATGCTCAATAAAGCCACTAGGAAAGACCATTTCCCCTTACCCTTTATTGACCAAGTCCTCGACACCTTGGTAGGACAAAAATATTTTTCATTCCTAGATGGGTTTAGTGGATACAACCAAATTCAAATAGGGGATGAAGACCAGGACAAAACCACGTTTACTTGTCCATGGGGGACTTTTGCTTACCGGGTCTTACCATTTGGGTTGTGTAATGCACCTGCCACCTTTCAAAGGGTGGTGCTTAGTATATTTTCAGACATGGTTGGAGAAACTGTAGAAGTGTACATGGATGATTTCACCATTTATGGTGAAACTTTTGAAGAAGCTACAACCAATCTAGAGAAAGTACTCCAATGTTATCAGGAAACAAACCTATCCCTTAGTAATGAAAAGTATTTTATGCTAATGCAAGAAGGGATAGTGTTAGGACATCATATATCTATTGAAGGGATTAAAGTAGATAAATAAAAAATTGAAGTAATTAAAAATATACCTACTCCCCAAACTCAGAGAGATATCCATAGTTTTCTAGGCTCTATTGGATACTATAGGTGGTTTATCCAAGACTTTAGCAAGACTACCAAACCTCTACATACATTGTTGTCTAAAAATATTGAGTTTGTTTGGACTAGTGAGTGTGAACAAGCATTTCAGATTTTAAAGGAAAAATTGACCACTGCTCCTATGCTGAGAGGTCCAAATTGGACCCTCCCCTTTCACATTTACGTTGATGCATCTAACAATGTGATAGGGGCAACATTAGGATAAAAATATGGAGATGAGTTTTATGCCATCTACTATGTCAGTAAACATCTTACAGGTGTTGAGTTCAACTATACTATCATGAAGAAAGAATTCCTTGTAGTAGTTCATGCTATTAATAAATTCTACCATTACATTATAGGTTATAAGATTTTTGTGCATACAGATCATACAACCATCAAGTATCTGATGAATAAACCTATAGTAAGTGGTAGAATTATTAGGTGGATTTTACTATTGTAGGAATTTGATGTAACCATTATTGAAAAACCTGACAAGGATAATGTTGTTGCAGATTTTCTCTCCAGGTTAATATCTCAAGACCATACAACCATTGAGGATCAATTTCTAGATGAGCATATTTTTGCTCTGGATGAACAGATTCCATGGTATGTAGATATGGCTAATTACTTAGCCACCGGTAAAGTATCTCCTACACTCTCACCTCGAGAAGCTCAAACTTTGATAGAGAAGAGTGCAACCTTCTCATGGATTGATGGATGCCTATTTAGAATTGGGCTCGATCAAATCATGTGAAGGTGTGTTGCAGATAATGAAACCATAAAAATCCTCAAGGCTTGCCATGATGAACCATGTGGTGGTCATTTTGTAGGAAGGAGGATTGCATTTAAAGTTTTGTAGGTTAGATATTTTTGGCCTTATTTATTTAAATATGTAGCCAAACATGTTAGCCAATGTGATCAATGCCAACGAATGGGTAGACCAACTCTTCGAGATGAGATGCCACTTCAGCCCCATGTGCACATTGAACCCTTTGATAAATGGGGAATGGATTTTATGGGGCCCATCAATCCACAGTCAGGTGGAAAAAGGTATATTCTAGTTTGTACTAACTATGTGACTAAATGGGTTGAAGTGCAGGCACTATAGGACTCGAAGGAGAAGATTATAGTCGATTTCTTGTATGAATCTATTTTCACCTGATTTGGTGTTCCTAGAGAAATTACCACTGGACCTCAATTCACCTCGAAAGTGATTCAAGAGTTGATGTAGTAGTATCAAATTTGGCACAACAAAACTACCCCCTACCATCCACAAGAAAATGGGCAAGTGGAAGTCACAAATCGAGAGTTGGAGAACATTCTTACTAAGATGGTACAACCGAAGGATTGGGTAACTCGTTTATCAGAAGTAGTGTGGGCATATCACACTACCTGGAAAACCACCACTGGATTTACACCATTCCAATTGGTGTACAGGAAAAATGCCATGATGCCAATTGAGTTCGAGATCAAAACCCTATGGACTACTATAGAATTAAATTTAAATCTAGATGTTGCATAGAAATACCATATTCAATAGCTCAACCAATTGGATGAGTACCGATAGGATGCTTTACAGTAAAAAAGATCATGTAAAAATAGAGGGCTCGATGGCATGACCACCACATACAACCAAAATAGTTCAAAGAGGGAGATTGGGTATTATTGTATGACTCTCAATTCTAGGAGCGAAAGGGGAAGCTTATGCAGCATTGGATGGGACCGTACGAAGTGGTTGAAATTATCAATAATGGTGTTGTGCACATCTGAACCATAGATGGAAGTGGCATCATGTTGACAGTCAATGACCACTGGTTGTGGTCATATCATGCACCACAAATCCACGTGATTGGATCCAAAGCAGGCATGGGAGAGACCCCATCATAATAAAAATTATTTTCCAGTAGTTGATGGATGCGTATGCATCCACAGAAAAAAATATTTTTATTATTATTCTTTTTTAATTAGTATAGTTTTTTCTATTTTTATTTTATTTATTATTTTGCAGAAAATCGTGTCCTGAATGCAATCTATAGGTATCTTAGGAAACCTAGGCCTATCAGGCACAAGATCCATGATTCCTATTTTATGCTTTACATGTGTGTTTATTTTTGGTAGGACACATGACCTTGAATGCAATCTATAGGTAGCTAGGTAAAACTAGGCCTATTAGGCACAGGTCATGATGCCCTACATTTTTTTCAAATTTCTAGGAGGATAAACGAATGAAAGAAGTGCCAAACCCCACTAGGAGGGGGGTACTTACAATTAGACATGTGTACAAGTGTCTACTTCCTCATAAAAGAAAATACCTAAATACGAGTCAAGGTGATGGATGCTAACTTTGTCACCAAGGGGAAGTGCCTATATTTAGACCGATGAAAGGTACCTAACTATGTTGACTATCCAACCAAGAGAGGGTACCTATATCCCACATATAGCAAAGGTGCCTACATCCATAACATTTTGAAGGTGCCTGTATTCACAAAAGGTACCTATCTCCCATATACAATAGAAAAAAAAAATTGCTATCTTTTGCAGGTACCAATATCTAAAATATCCAAATAAAGGTACCTATATTCACAATAACAGATGGTACCTATATCTAGTAAGTCAGAGTAAGGCACCTATATTCTAGTTACACAAGCACTTGTATCTACAATATGAAGAAGGGCACCTGTCTTCCAGCAAAATGGGTGCCTATATCCGTAATAAAAATAATGGCACGTATCTTCCACACAAATAAGGGTACATGTATTCCAACACAATGATGACTCCTATATTTGACATCAGAGAAGTGGTCAAAGCCATGTTGGTACCAAAATCCATGCATAATCAAAGTCAAACATTTTCATGAATGAGAGTATGTCTATTTTTTTTTATCAATGAAATCCATTTACTTCTTAGTTGTTGATCGATGGAGTTCATGATTTTTCATCGGTGACCCATGCATGCTCCCAAGGCATAAATAAAATAACTTCCAAGGGGGGATATGTGTCATCCCACGGTAAAATAAAAATTCTATGTTTTCTTCAATTTTTGCATGAGACCTCGAGACTAATAAAATTGTAGTACCCAATGATGATTCATTTTGATGTGATTACTTTGCACAAAAAAATGCACATCATTCATTTGTCCCAAAGACACTATTGTCACGCATCGACCAATCAAATTGCATCATCAACATTTGCATATCATAAATCATGAAACACCATCCAAGTATGTACTAAAATTTCTATTATGTGTGTGCATGATTTTCATAAAGAAAATATTTTTGTATAATGTGTCGGCACATGTCCCATGAAACTTGTATCCAATCATACAAACCCAAAATTTGCACTATGCCATGTGGTGCCAATCGAATGGAAGGAAGTAGTTGTAACGGTACCCATCTAAATCTAGCACATGATTTTAGATTTAATTACATAGATTACTCGTAATTACTATTGATTACGGGGAGATAGGTACCTTGTATGCATGAATACAATCGCATGCTTTGGCATGTTTTAAACTAGATAATAATACCTATTTTGCAAACATAAAGAAATCCAGAGAATAGAGCCGATAACCACCATGGGAGGACCTTCAACTAATCATGCTTTGAAGAAGAATGAGCCCTAGGATCTTTCGAGCATAACTGGAGATGTCAAGAACTAGTTTGAGGTTGCCGGATGGATGGAGTATTACTACCTAGTTAGCCAGGACCAAGATCTTATGGTGACACATGAATTTGTAGCCTCAATGGATGATGGTGTCATATGGATGCATAAACTGGTCATACCAGTCATAGAGGTATATATTGTAAAGGTGACTAGTCTTCCACGCATAGGGGACCAGATGTATAAGGAGGATAGTATAGTACGATGTATGCAATAATTTTTTGGGTAGCCATCAACATAGATAACATGCATAGGGTTGCCAAAATGGCATATGCTAGACCTATGGAGGAATGTGTTCGAGCAAGTGGCTCGATTTTTCACTTGCACTAGCAAGTATTCCTAGTTGAATGCCAACCATTTCAGATTTCTCAATCATCTGCTGCATGGGGATAAAATCAATATTCCCTATTACTTAATGTGTGCCCTAAAATATGAATCTAGTCGGTACCAAGTAGGAACAATAATGACATTAGGGCATCACAGGCTGATTTCAGCCCTAGTTTGATATGCTGAGGTGCATAGGGATGCACTATCCATTGGAGAAAATGTTGCAGACACAAACGAAGAGAAATAGGAATATGAAGAGGATGAAGAAGGTGTTGCTACAGATGCATCCAGGGAGCAGTAAGGGGAAGAAGAGGTGCTTGACTCCCATAGCCACCAAGCTATAGAAACAATAGGGTAGGTAGAATCAGGCCCTTCTCCCATAATACCATCACCTACCTCCCAACATAGCCATTCTATAGGGGAGGTAGGGCAAGATGAATAGAGTTCATCATGGGAAACATCATCACCTATCTCCCAACATTCAAATTGGGAGGTAGACCAAACTATTTCAAGCCCATTTTGAGCTTCATCACCACCAACAACTAGAAGTAGAGCATAGAAGGAGCCTCTGGTTGATTACAGTTCATCCAAATAAGAAGACACCCCCATGATAGAGGATGAACTAGCTACTCAAGTGTTGCATGGCATGGCCAGTGGTGACACATCCTATCATAATGCTCAGGAAGAAGACCTACAGAGCCAACTATAGAACATGAAAGAACAAGCCTCCAAATTGGAGGAAAAATATAAAAAGGAGGAGTCCAAATTTCAAGAATTCCAATGGGCTACCATAGCAAGGCAACATGGAGTGAATGATGCTCTGTGGTAGCTGCAAGATATGGTGTGATAGTTGGAAAATAGGATCTATTAGTTGTAGGTCACCAAACTAGATAAGGTCAATGCTATCGTACAAACTGACTGGATCATGGACGCAACACTTTCTTTCATAGAATCAAAGGAGAAAATTACATCCCTAGGAGCATTTCACTCCAATGCCAAGAGGGCATAAAGTGACCAAAAGACCGAAACAGAGGACTAATCAGAGGCCCTTGTGAAGACTACTTCTCAAGAACAAGGGAGCCTTGTTGTGTAATAGGAACCCCTTATAATTGAAATCAAATATAGCAAGTCTGAGGAGTCATATAGAACACATATGAATGCCTAATTAGTTGGTCAGTCACTATATGACCAAGCAGGAACTACCCAGTCAACTAGAGAATTTGAGGTATATATGGATGTGACTCAACCCACTAATGAAATACATGTATCTGACCCTGCTATCTAGTCAGAGGTAGAGAAAGATCTAGAACATGAGGTGGATCACCCATAAGAGTTAGCCAATCCCATAAAGGCTATATATTTAGTTGGTTAGCCATCAGTTAACCAAATCATGAATGGTCAGTTTGATAGGCAGACAACAACTAAACCAACTATAAACACACCAATATATCAAGATATACAAGAAATAGAGTCTTCCAAGGTCCAAAAAATACCACCTCTATAGAATGCAGAGGAGGTTGGTCCCTCGACATCCACAACTAATGCAACAGAACCCATACCAACCAAGAAATTATGGCCCAAATGAAAAGCAGAGAGAGCACCGTAGAGAAGGTCAAAGACAAGGGCTAGAATAGTACCCTAATGAAAGTTCAGGGTGCAACCAAATTCAAACTTAGATAAATAATGGGTTGCATAAATTAAAGCTTTCACCATCCATATGGAGTATTTTAGGAGCTCAATAAGGGCTTGAAAAATGCTAAGAAGGAGAAAAAGGCTCACAAACGGATGGCCAGAGAGCAACCCTACCCAACCAAGGCAATTCTAGAACTTGTATGGTTCAATTGATGGAAATCCCTCAAGGATGTGGAAATATCTATAGAAGATGGGTGTATTTAAAAAATAACTGATGATGCCATCACCAGTTTGAGAAATTGAGTCTCTACCACCTAAATATGTAGTGAAGAATAATGCGGATGACACAACACTCATTCGAGAGGTTGTAAAATTTCTAAAGACCCAGGTACATGATACATCTCATTATCTACCTTGGGATAAGCTTAAGTTACCTATCCACTTGTCATCCATTCTGGTCTTCCCCGCCATTTCCACCCATTATTCATATATATTTATTATATATATATTTAAATATTAATATTTTATATATATTTAATATATATATATTTATATAATTGAATTAATCCTAGCCATCCATCTACATCAATCCATGCCACACACCCAAAATTAATATCCACCCTCCATTAGGTTTTAATATAAGCCACATAATTCATGTTGTTCAAAAACCTAACATACCCTAGTGTGGATTATTAATAGGAGCCATTTTGATGGCTCAACCCCTAAGCAATTCATGTTCTGAGTTTCCTAAGCAATCCTTGAATCCAGAGTTGAAGTTTACCTCTAAGTTCCCTAGAGTATCCAAGTTCTCTCACCTTCCATCCTCACTTGCCATAACCCCTACATCCATCACTGCCTCCTTCGCTTAGCCATATCTACTTCTACAAATCCTCTCCTCAGTTGTCAAATGCTTTTGAGTGCTCCCTATCATTCTTGAGTACCTCCGAGCACTTCCTCTCTATCACAAAGCACTTTTGGGTGCTTTCCACCATTCTTGAGCACACGAGCATTTACTATAGCTTTCAATCACCCGTAGGTATTATATGCTAGAGTTATATAGCCTTCTTAGCTCTCAAATGATGCTAGGGTATCACTATACCAATCCACTACAATAGACTACATCATATCAGAGAACGAAAGATAAGCAAGGTAAATCTTTTTTTGTTATTTCATTCTATGCACTTTCAATTTTGTTCATGCTATTTACATCATATAGCTAGGGTTTTTGTATTGATTATAGAGGACCTCACATTGTGGAGCCCTCACAGTTGCTACTAACCTACTTGTTATTTTCTTATGTGTAGATCTAGAAGTGTTACATTAGTGTTGTGCAGTTGCTTAAGCTAGAGTGGCCCGACATCGGATAATCAGAAGCCCACTCACTTCTGTTGGGAGCAAGAATGCATTCTGAAGACACCACTAGTGTTGTTTGCTAGGGTTTCAGAGAACCCTAGCTATTATAAAATTTGTATCAAAGGATTCAAATATCCTTATTGTAACAATGGAGTTTTGAGGCTTCCCCCATTAATATAAAATAATTCATTGTGTAATATTATATTTTGATTTTGGTGCTTTCAGCGACATAAAAGGTTTAAAATGATTGTGGCATGGTGGTTATAAGGGGGGACTGCACAAATATCTGTTTGGTGGCTTCTAGGGAAGACATCACAGAATACTGTGGCAGCCATAAAAATTTGAACAGCCTGCCCGGATTCGTGGCGGCTACCGATTCCATCATGTAAATTCAAAAAAAAATATATATATATATTATCTTTTTGAGTTCAATTTATATCTTATTATTTGGTGTTGTGTTTTTATATCTTCAAATGACGATCATGGTGGGACCCACTAAGGTTTTATTTTTTTGATTTGCTTTGCTAATTTATTTGTTATTTTCTATCATTTTGCAAGATTTTCAAAGGCACAAATCACGCATTTTCATTAGTTAGGGTTTCTAGAAACTTGCAGGTGTGTGAAAACCCAACAGTGCTTGAGGGCCATCTGTAAAAACCCAAGTGCATTTCAAAAATACCCAGAGGTGTTTTATAGATAGTTGGAGTAGAAGTGTAGGCTATTTTGTAAGTTTACGGCTAAAACCCTAACTTTTCTATTTACGTATTCTGACAACCTTACGTTTTTTTTTTCATATTTCTATGCTAAAAAGAACATCATAAATTAATCTGGGAAAACAATTCATACTAGTTTGCATCTTAGGTTTCATATTTTTCATGTGCATCCATCCACACTTTTTGTTTGAAGTTTTTGGTTTTCTATTATATTCACAAATTGAAAAATATTGCATTCTGATTTCATGTGAATTGAAAAATTGCATAATTAGTTTACATTATAGGGTTAGGGATTCCTATTTTTGTAGGTCTAAGTAGGAACATTATTCAAATACTAAAATTATCCCTGTACTTGGGTGATTCCATACGGAGGAGTAGATGAACCCCCCAGTTGTCTAGAGCAGGTCTTAAGAAGTGTACTCTACATCCTTTGGAAAAATTTGTATTCTGGGTAGTGGCTTTTGATTTAGACTATCGAAAGTAGTTATCTTTTTGAAATTATATGTACATAATAGCAAATCATAAATTTTAAAAATAACCACACACTACATGCTTCACATTTAATAGTAGTAGCTAGATTTCATCACCAACCATTGCTTGAGATTTGGTGATGGTGGATTTCATCTCCATCCACCAATATCTACCCTTAAAACCCTGGGTAACCCCTAAGTAAACTTGCTAGATTTCATCATCAACAAGAATTTTGTTACCCTAGCTTAGCCATAGTTTTTACCTTTCTTTGATTAATTCATATTAGCACATTTGAAACACACAAGATCAAAATTTAAAAGAATGAATTCACATTAAAAGGAGATAATAAATGAATAAGGTAAGACACATGTGTTAAACAAACTTAGCATTGATTGTTTATTTTTCTTGTGAAATTTAAATTTTGTGTTTCATTTTACTATATAATTTGTATTTTGGTTTAATTGCTTATGGTATTAACTAGAAAACAAAAGAAAGCATTAAATCAAGATAATTCAATGGAACCTTCATCCACATTCCCCACCACTTATGTGATAGAGTCCTTAAATGTGACATAGGAAGATTTATCTGTAGGTCCCTCACATTCCTTGTCACCCATAGCCTTTCATATGGCTATTCCTCAAGTAGATTCAACCTGTAGTTCTAAAATTTTCTCACTCCTTTCCTTCAGGCTAATGGATCCATGCCTAGAAGGGGAATGGGAAAATGGTAGGTCTACACCTCAGAGGAGAGGCACTTGAGGTCATGCCCTCTTTGGTGATTTTTTGATGAATTGGGTGGGTTCACCAGGAAACATTTATATGGCAGTTTCCATGCCTAGGTTGGGAGTTTGTTTGATGTGTTCTTTTTACTTTGCTCACAATCACCTAGTTTGGCCAAATGCAACTAATCTATACTAAATGCAATTTTGATTCAAATGAATACAACAGACAGTAAATTACAGAAGGTAAATAGATGCAATGCTTAGTTATGAAAGAAATTGGACACTCTTACTCAATCTGGATATCTGATGTAGAGTCTGTTTGCTTGTTGCAGGTGAGATCGAACTTGTTCTAGTGATATCGGATGTTCGATCCTATATCGGTAGGTCCGATCTCATACTAACATAGCCGATCTGATCAAAAACCTACAATTTCACAATTTGACAGAAAAATAGAAACTTGCAACATTGATATAAACTTAATTAAGCATGAATTAAGCTATATGAACTTATTATATGCAATATTTGAAAGGAAACAATAGGAATGTAAACTATAAATGTAAATAATACAATGCAATGTAATGATGGTGAACTCCAAGTATGATAAATAAAAATTTCTATGCTAAATGAAATGATAAATAATATATATGATCCTAGAAATGCAAAGTAGAGGTTTAGAGATGCAAACAAAGGTCTGAAATTACCTCCAAGCAATTTACAGGTAAGATCAGACTTATTTCGAGTGATATCGGATATCCGATATCATATCATATCATCTGATGCATACTACCAGATCTCCGATCCTGCAAGAAAAACCTAAAAGCTATAAAATGCACTATAATATCAAGTATGTGAGAATAAATAACATACTAGAGAGTCAGGGGAATCCAGGGAGGGAGTGCCTAGATTAAATAGGCCAGGTAGGTTAGAGGGGTTGGGCTAAAAATAGAGGGAGTTGTAACTTCTCCCAATCTGGATGATATCGGGTGATCCGATACCGTAACATCTATGTCATTAGGTAGGTAAAGACAAAATAGGTTGTAACAAAATTTATCATTTTGCTATTTTGGGTCTTTCTATTTTTGGATGAGATCGGACATCCGATCTCGCACATTTAGGTCCGATATTGGATCGAACATTCAATATCGGTCAAATAGAGCCGATATCATCAAGAGGTTAAAAACTAACTTAATGCGGGCATGAAAAATGAGGTAGGAGGTTAGGAAGTGGTTTTAATTAATTTTTTAATGTTTTTGACTTAGGTTAAATTGACATGGGTCAATTTTAACCTATTACATTTTGCCCCCTCTTTAGCGCATTTTTGAAAAAAATGCATTAAAGAAGAGATGGCACGCTTTACGAGAAAGCAAAAATTTATTGCAAAAATTATTAAGGTTTGAAGTTTTACTATAAATTTTATTAGGTGTGATACCCCCTTCGAGTTTTTACACCAAATTCTATGTTTGGTGGAAAACTCAAAATTTCCAAATTGAGGGTAAAATAAATAAAAAGAACAATTTAGGGTAAACCCTAATTCATTTTAATTTGTCATTATTGCTGAAATTATGCTCTGGGGAGAAGATGGCGAAGGTCACACATCAAGTAGATGAAGTGTGAGCGAGGGTGAGGAGCATAAGGGTAAGTATCTTACACCTCTTTAGCTTAGGAATTTCATGTTTTAGCATTTAATTTTTTAAAATTTAGATTTTTAAGGCACAACTATCGTCGCACAATCACGTCAAAAAAATCAGGCCATTTAGAAATATCGGTCCTATTTTGGTGATATCAAACTTTTGATATCATCAAAATAGGTCTGATATTATCAATATCTAAATTTTGATGATATCGAAGAGTACGATATCATCAAAATAGATCCGATATTGAACAATTAGGTCCGATATTAGGTCTGATAATGCAATTTTAAGTCTAATTACTAACTTTAATTTTTGTTGCTTTTATTTTGTTAACAAAAACCAGCTTTGAAGAATAGGGAGTGGAGATACAATAGTCTCCAGGAAGACTTGGGTGCCTTGATAGATGAAGAGAGGACTACTCTAGAGGAGATAGGGCTTAGACATGTGGTAGAGATACCACAAATCCTAGTAGACTTGAGACTTTTGATGACATTGGTGGAGAGGTGGTATCCAAGGTCATCATATTTCTAGCTACCAATAGGGGAGATGGCCCCTACACTAGAGGATATCTAGAGGATATTAGGGTACCTATCAGGGGTGCATTACATAGATCCATCTAGAAATCAAGGGCCAGTAATGAAATTGTCTAGGGATCCAAGCTTCATGCTCAAGAAGGGTAGAGTCAGCATTGAGAGACTTAGCCAGATAGATGGGGTCTCTCGATTGATAGTGGTCCTAAGTGGTACAGTGGTAGGGCTACTATTATGTCATCTCAGTGGTTACCACCTACCATGGACTTTAGTAGAGGTTATCTATGACATGAGGGACCAGATATTACAATTTTCCTAGGGTCCATACATCTTATGTCGGCTATACAGGACTCTCCATAGGGTTGTCTACAGAGGGGGTAAGGCATTGGTACTTACCTCTTTCCTACAGGTATGGTGTTGGGAGCACATGGCCATTAGGAGACCTATAGGGTTACCTTTGATAGGGGTGGAGGATGGGAGACCCAGAGTGTTCTATTGGCATTTGTACAGAGGGCACCATGGGTGGATCAACCTCGATACAGTGAGGAGGTTATTTGATGAGCTAACGATAGATGATATCCAATGGAGACCCTAGAGAGAGCTACAGGGATGGGGAGAGGATGGGTTTGAGTTAGCTCACATGAGGTGAGTCATTTGGATTAGGATGGATTAGGGGAGGTGGAGCTACACTTAGACCAAGTTCTACAATAGTTTGGATTATAGTAGGATATTCCTAGGACTAGGGATGTCACATTTTCTAGGGTGACTCAAGATACCACTATAGTGAGTGGTGCTCCTAATATGGTATAGTTCATGGATCCACAACCAGATGATGATGTGGTAACCATAAAATGGGGATGATTTAGGGTGACTAATAGATACACATAGTGGTATTCTAGCATTCAACCTATATGGATCACTAGGACAAGGAGTGCAATGTAGTAGGTAGTTGAGTAGATCATCCAACAATGATGCTCAATTAGCCAATAGTAGAGAGAGGCATAAGTACCCCCTAGGAGAGAGAGGCCTCATATTAGGGGAGGTCACCAAAGCCATATCAGATTAGAGAAGGTTACTAGGATAGGGGAGAGATCTAGGGGAGCTAGGGAGGAGAGGAGAGCATCTCCTCAATAGGAGGGGAGACCTGAATCACCTGAGAAGGGCATGATGATAGAGGAGGGAGAGAGAAGTGAGATGGTAGCTCTATGGGAGAGAACATGAGTCTAAAGACTCACATTTAGACTCTAGAGATAGAGGATGTGAGTCTGAAGACCAAAATTTAGACTCTAGAGATAGAGCTCACACAGGCATGGGCTCAGGTGGCTCAAGGAGCTATGGTTCCTACTCCTACATCTTCCCAGTCGACTGTTAGGGAGGAGCGATTTAGGGGATGAGCTATTTTGGGTTATTGATAAGTAGCTTTCTATCAAGGATTGTACTTTGTAGTAGTGCCTATGGATCAGAGATAGCCATTTCCTAAGGTGTATGAGCCTTCCAACCACTCGATATCAGTGTCTCGCTCGACCTCTAGGACAACTACTACTAGGGTGGAAGGTTTTGACCACCATGATCCCCTAGTGGGGATGATGAGGCTCAGAGCTCTAGAGCTTCTAGAGGGTGATATATGTATATAATTTCTTGTACTATATCCCTTAGTGATTGAGTATACCAATTTTGTAGATTGTGGCATACCATTTGACTTCATTTTGTACACATATTTTGAGATATATATATTGATATTTATTTTATCTAATGATTTATTTGTATGATTTATTGCATTTTAATGATTGAATTTCTTGTAATCATGCTTTTTTTTGAATATTTTTTATCATGCTTAACATAAAAGAAAATGATTTTTGTAAAGTGTTTTTTGAAAAAAGATGTTTTTATGTGATAATAAAATTGATGGATTAGAAATGAACCTCAAAGGATGTTGTGTTGTTATATGACCATTGGTGGAGATCAATGCTCACTAGGTCATGAAGCGGATCCTATTATGAGGAAGTTTTGTATTGCTAATAATAAAAATTTGTAGGGCTCAAGAGTGACCTTGAGGCTTATGATGATGAAAGAAGATGTTGATTTTAAAAAATTTGATTTTGAGAAAATAGGTTGATAAAGATTATATTTGTGAGAAAAATAAAGTGATTTAAGCATGAAAAATTGGGAAGGATGACTTGCGCTAGGCATAGAATTCCTAGTGTGAGGTTTGAGGGAAATAATTACTAGGAATTATACCATCATCATGAAGTCAAAATGCAATGCATGATTATATATGATTTTTAAAATGCAAGTTGTATTTTGAAAATAAATCATTGTGTCACATGTTTGAAAATTTTGAATTCAATATATATATGTGATTGCTAAAATGAAGTGATAGGGATTAATGCAAATGATTACAAACTAATATTTTCTAGCAAAATTTCAAAGAAATATTTTAAATTATTTCAAGGACAAAGTCAAATTTATCAAGAACCAGTGTGTGATGTGTGAGTTCATTATCCATATTGATTCACATAATGATACAAAATCTCTCAAGGATCAAATGTGTGTGCTTTGTGAAATTGATTTACCGATTTTGAGTAAGGTAATGATACAAGCCAACTTTTATGAACCAATGTGTGTGCAAGTGAAAGATTCATTAACCATGATTTTGTGCATGCAATTGTACTGAACTACTATGTAAGTCAAGTCACCAAAAGCTAGCTAATCCACAAGTGGACATTGGTCTGTACAAAATAAGGTCGCTAATGTGATAGACATGTCACCACGCATAAGGATACCACCATTGCCAAGCCGACTTGATGCCACCGAACCTGTAATGAGGATCACCCCATGGTGTTCAAATAACTGAGGAATTCTAGGGATTCAAGCTCATTACCCCCTTCTTTTATTTTGATTTCTTTTGAGTAGGGATTCTTGTTCATTTTTTTTTGAACAAGGGGATTTTATTGCTTTTGTAGTAAAACTACTTTTTCTTTTCTTTTCTTTTTTCTTTCTTTTTCTTTTTTTTTTCTTTTTTTTTGGGATACTTGCTCAGATTAGACAAGGAGCAAGGGATTTTATTCGGGTAGGGGGAGCTTGTCCTTTTTCCAATTCTCAGTATTCTAGACCATGCACATAATAGGATAGCAAGGGAAAATTTTTACTTAAGGAACTAAGACTACTATGTAGTATCATTTTTCAAATTTGCAAAAAATCATTTTAAGATGTGAAAATGTGTTCTTGGTTCAAAAAGTAGCAAGACCAGTTCCCAAAACTCAAAATTTTATTTAGTGAAGTAATAGTGATTTTGGTTCAAGAGAGATTTATAATCAAAATGACAAAATCAAAATTTAGTAAAGATGTAAATTAAGTGATTGGTTCAAGATAAATTTTGAGTTTATCCGAAAGAAAATAAAATATAACTTGAATTTTGGAAGACAACAAACAATAATGCAAAAATGATAACTTAACATAATTTGAAATATTTTTGGAAATTTTTCATTTTTTGATTTTTTTGGTTGTTTTGATAATTTGATGAATATATGATAGTTGCAAACTGAATGATGAAGAAGTTATTTACAATTATATACAATAATGGAACTTTTGCTTTATGCATAATATCTTTTGAGATGCATAATATTCATTGGCTCTTTGAGATCTTTTCCATCCAAAGTAGCCAAGCGATATGCACCAGATCCAAATTTAGTAGTGATGACAAATGGTCCAAGCCAATTAGGTTGAAATTTACCTTTAAGATCTTTTCTAGCATTAGTATTTTTTTGGTTTTCTTTAAGTACTAAATCACCAACTTCAAAAGATCGACTATGAACTTTCTTTGCATATGATATTTTGAGTTTATCTTGGTAAGCGTGAAGATGCTCTAGAGCATGAATGCACTTCTCATCTAGAAGCTCCAACTGACTTAGTCTTCCAACATGATATTCATCTCCTACTTCGACATCTTGAAGTAGAAGAGCTAAAGAAGGAACTTCTAACTCAAATGGAAAAACTGCTTCAGCACCATAGACCAAGACAAAAGGTGAAGCACCCATAGGAGTACGAACACTAGTTCGATAGGCCCACAAGGTAGGATATAATTGCATATGCCAATCACGACCTGATTTATTAACCAATATTTTTAAAATATTGATTAAGGTTTTATTAGAAGCTTCAGCTTGACCATTTCCTTGTGGATAATATGGAGTGGACCATCGATGTTGAATCTTATATTTTTGACAAAGTTTCTTAATGTCTTTGTTCTTAAAGCATGTTCCATTATCAGAGATGAGAGTTGATGGAATTCCAAATCTACAAATAATTTGATTAAAGATGAATTTAGAGACTTGGACTCCTATGCAAGAAGCTAGTGGCATAGCTTCTACCCATTTTGTAAAATACTTTGTTGTTGTTATGATGAATTTATGACCATATGAAGATATAGGATTAATTTTACCAATGATGTCTAGGCCCCATTTGGAAAAAGGCCAAGGAGAAGATATGGCTTGAAGTTCTTGAGTAGGAGCATGAACAAGGTCTGCATGTCTTTGACACTTGTCACAATGATGCACATAATCATTGGCATATTTTTCCATGGAAGGCCAAAAGTACCCCATTCGTAGGAGCTTTTTAGCAATGGCACCTCCACTAAAATGTCCTCCACAAGATCCATCATGGACTTCACTTAATGCTTTCTTAGACTCTTCTAAATTGAGGCATCTTAAAAGAATACCTTCAAAAGACATTTTATATAAAGTATTGCCAATAATTACGAAGTGAACAACTCACTTACATAATAACCTACATTGGTTTCTATCTAATCCTTCTAGAAAGGTCCCTTTTTGGAGAAAGTTAAAGATGTCTATATACCAAGGTTCTAGAGTTATCTCATTAATCAAAAACACATCTAATGGTTCTAGACAAGACTTAGATGAAGTTGGCTCTTGGAGTTGGTGAATAATTATTGTAGCATATTCATCATCCAACTCCAAAGGCAATAAAGAGGTAGCAACAGCCATGGCATCTGCAACATGGTTGCTAGTACGAGGGATAGCCTCCAAAGTTACTTTCTCAAATAAAGAAATAAGTTTTAGAACATAATATTTATAGGGATGAAGTTTCTCATCTCGTGTCTGATAAACATTATTAATTTGATTTATTACGAGTTGAGAATCTCCAAAGACTAATAAAACTTTGATTTTTAGAGCTAAAGTCGCTCGTAACCCAAGGATTAGAGCTTCATATTCTACAGTATTATTAGTGCAAGCAAATTGAAGTTTAAATGACAAAGGAATAAGATGCTTTTGTGGAGATATTAATATAATACCTGCACCTACACCACTCATACACCTAGCTCCATAAAAATACAAAGACCAAGACTCAGAATGATCTTCTTCTAAGTTAAGACATTCATCAAGAAATTCAATGGTTATAGGATGAGTAGATTCAAGAGGAGCAACAACAAGTTGATCAACTATAATTTGGCCTTTGATAGATTTTTGGCCAATAAATGTGAGTTCAAACTCACTTAGAGCAAGAACCCATTTAGCTGTGTATCCTGATAAATAAGGTCTACTCATCAAATACCTTAATGGATCAGATTTAGCAATAACAAATATCTTTTGACTAAGCATATAATGGCATAATTTTTGTGTAGAAAACACAACCACTAGAAAAAGCTTCTCTATAGGTGTATAATGGGTTTCATAACTTATTAATGTTCTACTTATGTAATAAGTGGCTCATTCTTTCTTATCATCATCAAGTTGAGCCAACATTGCTCCAAGTGCAAGCTCAGAAGTAGAAATATACAAAATAAAAGGACAATCTAGTCTAGGAGGAACAAGCACTAGAGGGGTAAGAAGATATTGCTTAAGGGCTTCAAATGCTTCTTGGCATTCATTATCCCATTGAAATGGGATGTTTTTCTTAAGTAACTTAAGAAAAGGTCAGGTTTTATCTACCAATTTATCAATGAAGTGATGGATAGACTGAAGTTTACCTTGTAGACTCCTTAATTCTGATATATTTTTGGGTGGTGGCATATCAAGGATAGCCTTAATTTTAAGGGGATCTATCTCAATGCCATACATAGAAACAATAACTCCTAACAAATTTCTATATTTGACTCCAAATACACATTTGTTTGGGTTTAAGCGAATCTTATATTCCCTTAGTCTATCAAACACTCTTCTTAGATTATCAATATGATCTTCTTCCTTAGTTGAGCGAGCTATGATATCATCTACATAATCATGTAGAATATCATACATCATATCATGAAAGATATATGTCATAGCTCTTTGATAGGTTGCACCTACATTCTTTAAACCAAAGGGTATTACTTTCCAACAAAAGTTCCCCAAGGTGTAATGAAAGTAGTTTTAGGTTGGTCTTCAGGAGCTATTCAGATTTGGTTATATCCTAAAAAACCATCCATAAGGGATAACATCCCACTCCCAGCTATAAAATCTATAATCTGATCCATATTTGGGAGAGGAAAATCATCCTTAGGGCATGCAACATTAATGTCTCTAAAATCAGTACATACTCTAATTTTAGTGGCCTCTTTCTTGGTTACTGGAACAACATTGGATATCCAATCAACATAATCAATGGCTTGGATAAAATCAACATCCAAAAGTTTTTGTAATTCATATTTAACTAATAATGCTACTTTGGGATGCATTTTTCTAAGTTTTTGTTTAACAGGTTTTGCATCTGGGTGCACCACTAAATGATGCATGACCATAGAAGAGTCTAGGTCGGGCATATCTGCATATGTCCAAGCAAAAACATCAGCATATTCTATGAGAAATGCAATGTGTTGTTTTTGTCTTTCTTCACTTAATTCAGTTCCAATTTTAACCAAGCGAGGGTTGGTTTCTGTCCCAATGTTGACTTGTAGAACATCTTCTACTACAATGTTTAAATCTCTTTCAAAGTTGGGAGGAGTGGGTGATACACCCATTTCTTGTAATTCTTCTAAGGTTAACTTAGCTAATTCCTCTTGTGGGGTTGTTGTTTGAACATGGGCTATACATGGTATAGACCCATCAAAGAAAAATCCATTTCTCAAAATTTCTTCAATAGAAATATTATGAAAAATATCTCCTTCTAAACATTCATCTAGGGAAGCAATCATTTCTAGATATGCTATTGATAACATGTTACAAGAATGTATCCTCTTACTTGTTTTAAAATATTCTTGATGTGCCAAGTATTCTTGATATGTTATTAGTTGGTCATCATCCTCAAAAGGGAATGGTTGAGTTTTTGTAGGGATATAACCAATACCACATCGGGCAGGCCATTCCTCTATTTCTAAAGGTTCATGTATACCATTTTCAAGAGGTCCCAAACCTCTACCTTTATAACCCATGTTACACATCATTCATTTTGACTTCACATATCCATGGGAAAAATAACATCTAGCAAATCCATTTTGATCAAGTGTGAAGCTCATTTGAATATTAATTTTACCAAGATCATACCCTACATAGATAAAGGTGCAACTCCCTATATGATAGATACTTCCCAACTTTCATGGCAAGCCCATCATTCTAGGGGATGGCAGTAATTGGGATAAAACAAGGGAATCTTGGGTAGCAAAATTAGTATGTTCTGAAGTTGTGAGTATTGAAGATAAATCCGGTAAAACTTCATCCGAAAGAGGATATGAAGTAGAAGGTTTATCTATTTTAGTTGTGGTACTAGATGATGTGGGTTTGGTTTGTGAAGGAGGATTTTTAGGAGGAATAGGGTTTGTTGAAGACATAGTAGGACAAAATGGGACTCCTATTGGTTCTGCCATAGCACACATGTCAAATGGTCTAGGGTCACCATGGATAGTGACCAATTGATTTTTAAACTCAAACTTAACACATTGATGTAGTGTAGAAGGTACTGCTCTCATTGCATTAATCCAAGGTCGACCTAGAAGGATGTTGTATGATGCAGGACAAGATACAACAAACATGGTCGTATCCAAAATTCTTGGACCAACTTGCAATGGAATTGATAATACTCCACAAGTTTCTTGGGTTTCATCATTAAAATCTTTGATAATCATTTTAGTTCTTTTTAAATCTTCATTTCTAAATCCAAACCTTTGAAAAAAATCATATGTGCATATGTTTAGTGATGATCCATTATCAATTAAGACTCTTTTGACACCTACATCCCCAATTAATGTTGTAATGTATAAAGGATTATCTCTATACATGCTTTGAGGAGGAATGTCCTTATCCTGAAAGTCTATATAATTTATCCCATGAGAAATTATAACATTAACCACAACATTGGGTTCTATATCTTGAGGTACCATCATTTTGCTTAAGGTACTCATTAATTCCTCTCTATGTATAGATGAAGTTCTTAGAAGATCCAAAAGAGAAATTCTAGCTATGATATTTGCTAATTGTTCATTAATGTCATAAGGAGATTTTTGTTGTGGATTTGATACATTATTTCCTTTTGTGGGTGCTCTTAATACAAATGGAGGTGATTTCTCATTTTGGGTTTGAGTTTGTGATTGAGAATTTTGATTTTGGGCTTGTTGTCTAGTGATGGCTCCAATAGTGCCCACAATGTTATTATTTTGTAAGTGACCAAAGTGGGGTCTAGCATTCACTGCTTGTTCAATTGAAAGTGTTTGTTGAGATGAAGGGCGAGTGGTCATTCTTCTAGGAAATGGTTCTTCTAGAACTAATAAATCTATGATAGGAAGAATTGGATCTGACTCATCTTCAGAACTATTTGAATTATTTGAAGTAATGTCCATTTCACTTTCTGTGTCACTTTTTGTATCTTCTGAAGATGAAGATTGAAAATATTGTATTGGCCTAATTGTAACTCCAGATTGAGTAGGCACATAAGAAGTTTGCAAATTTTGATGGGGTAAGAAATTACTAATTGTTCCCACATATCGAGTTGGAGGAGGAACATTATGATGTTCTAGTTGATTCACAACCTCTTTACCATGCTTGGGTAAAGGATGTTGGAAAATATCTAAAGTTTGATTTGCATTTTGAGTTGGTTGTTTTTGGGTATTATTTTGAGGATTATTGTTTGAAGGAAATTTTTCTACTTCCATTTTACCTTTATCAATTAGATCTTGTATCATATGTTTTAATCATTTACAAGAATTGGTTGAATGTCCATCCACTTGATGAAAATTACAATGTAAATCAGCCCTATATCCAACTACAATGGTATCTGGTTGTCGTATTTCTGGCAATCATATTAAACCTTTTTCTAATAATTGAGGTAAAATCAAAGTTAAGGGCTGATTCAATCTTGTGAATTCTCTTGGAGGTTTATCAGGAATATTTAACACAAATTTCTTTATAGCTTCAGTAGTATTGATGTTTGAGGTGTTTCTACTATCAGTAACTCCATCACCCACTACTTGTTTATTTTTATATTGGTTTTTAGAAGATTTATCCTCATCATTTTTCTTGAATTGTCCTCTTCTAATAAGGGCATCTTCTACTCTTCTTGCTAAGTCTATAGCTTGATCAAAAGAGGTTACTGTAGCTATAGCAAGTTCATAAGATAGTTGTTCTTGTAAATTACCAATGAAAATTTCCAACATCTCTCGGTGAGGTAAAGCAAAATGTAATTTTCCTAGAAGTTGTCTCCATTTAGCTAGGAATTCAGCAAAGCTCTCATATTTTCCTTGTTTCAAATTATATAAATCCTTAATAGTGACATGCCTTTCTATGTAGGCACTAAATTGGTGAACAAACATTTTTGTTGTCTCTTCAAAGTTTCTCAAAGAATTTGTTGGTAATTGATAATACCATTCTAAGGCCATGCCTCCGAGACTTTTAGGGAACATTTTTAGTAACAATAAATCATCATATGAAATATCATGACAAGTTATCCTAAACATACGAAGATGCTCAATAGGATCTTCGGTTCCTTTATATATCGGAAGGACCGGCATAGGGAAATGTTTGGGGTAAGGTTGAGCAACAACAATAGGATCCAATGGTTGACTACACATCTCTCTATAACTGTATGAGGGATGGTAAGGATCTATCTGATCTAGACGTGAAGCTAAGTGTTTGACTAAGGCTTCAAGTCCTTGTGGTTGCTCACTAAATTGATTTTGTGTTGTCATACTATTGTGCATTTGATGATATGGTTGTGTTGTCATATAAGGATTTCCAATAGAAATGCTATTATGTAAAGTGTTTGTGGGAACAATGTTATGAAGTTTATATGGAATTATATTTTGTTGAATTTTCTATTGATAATGATTGGCATTTTGTATTTTCTTAGTTTTTTGTGATGTAGATATTTGTTGATTAGGAGCTTGAGAGGAAGAAGAATGTTGTTTTTGTTTGGAATTTGATTGTGTTGCTAGTTTTTGAGTGTTCAAATCTATGTTTTGATTGTTGTTTTGAGATGGACCAGCTTGATCTTGATTTGTTCTATTTATGTATGTCATTGGATTCACATTCAATCAGAGAGCAGCTTCTATAGCGGCCTCTATTGAATAATCTCCCATTGGAAGTAAATGCTCTATTTCCAACACATGATTGATTTGATCTATATTACTTTTTAAAAAGTCAACAAAATGTTGGACAGATTTAAAACTAACATTACCTTGAGAATCTACAAAAGGTTTGTTAGGATCTTCTTCTTCTTCCCCTTCTCTATTATCATCCTCACCTTGTTCTATGAGTTTATCATCTTCAATAATTACCCTATCATCAAGGTTTTCTTGATCTGGTTCATCAGATTCTATTTGTTTACCATTTCTCAAGATTCTAGGCATTTTGTCTTTAGGATGTTTTATTTTAGGATATATATATATATATATATATATATATATATATATATAATATATATATATATATATATATTTTTAAATTCTTGGGTATATATGTTATATATATACCTATATAAATATTATAAATATATATTATTTTTTTTTTTGTTTTTTGTGTTTTTTTTTTAAAAGAAAGCAGAAATAAGAATTATAATATTCTAGATAATATACTTAATCTTCCTGAAATAGTTTATAAATATCATTAATAGGCTCAAGTTCTTCAGGTGTCATATAATGCTCTTCTTCAAATTGAAAGTTTGCTTTTAAGAATTTGACAAAATGAGCTATGGTAATACTATCAATTTTAGAGTCTTGAGCATAAAAATATATTTCATGACAATACTCACGAAAATGGACTGCCCTAGGAGTTTTGTGATATCTTCTTTTATTTTCCAAGACTATCTCCTGATCCTCTATGTGTGCTAGAAATATATGTACTATTATAGCATTTTCAAGATAATATTCAAAAGTGTACACAGATGAAGAAATACTTGCTCTCTTATCCGCTAACCACCTCTCACATGACCTTTGAATATCAAAGTAGTGAGAAGAGTTATCGGGCTCCAGGATTCTAGCTATGTCAAATCTCTTAATTTGGCTAAGTCTTGGTGTGTTGGATTTTATAATGTCTAGTCTCTTCCAAAGTTTAGTCCACTATTCTTGAGATGGAATACTAGAATTTTCAACTACTAGGGAGATTTCCTGTGTAGATAATAATGCTCTAACATCTATGATTACAACTCTTCCTATGTTGAAATCTAACATCTAAGAAATGAATCTAAAATATGCAAGTTTGACTAATGATATTTTTGATTTTCTTTTGTTATATATTATATATTATATGTTTTTATAAATCAGAATGATGCCTATGTTATTCACGTTGGGTTCACCAAAGAATGTAGCTCTAAAATTTTCTCACTCCTTTCCTTCAGGCTAATGGATCCATGCCTAGAAGGGGAATGGGAAAATGGTAGGTCTACACCTCAGAGGAGAGGCACTTGAGGTCATGCCCTCTTTGGTGATTTTTTGATGAATTGGGTGGGTTCACCAGGAAATATTTTATATGGCAGTTTCCATGCCTAGGTTGGGAGTTTGTTTGATGTGTTCTTTTTACTTTGCTCACAATCACCTAGTTTGGCCAAATGCAACTAATCTATACTAAATGTAATTTTATTTCAAATGAATACAACAAACAATGAATTACAGAAGGTAAATAGATGCAATGCTTAGTTATGAAAGAAATTGGACACTCTTACTCAATATGAGCATCTGATGTAGAGTCTGTTTGCTTGTTGTAGGTGATATCGGACTTGTTATGGTGATATCGGATGTCCGATCTCGTATCGGTAGGTCCGATCTCATACCAACAGAGTTGATCTGATAAAAAACCTATAATTTCACAATTTGATAGAAAAATAGAGACTTGCAACATTGATACAAACTTGGTTAAG
Organism: Wollemia nobilis; assembly: GCA_028583015.1. Lineage (NCBI taxonomy): Eukaryota > Viridiplantae > Streptophyta > Pinopsida > Araucariales > Araucariaceae > Wollemia > Wollemia nobilis. The sequence continues at coordinate 4,497,428 of JAQPPZ010016675.1, forward strand.
CATGAATTAAGCTATATGAGATTATTATATGCAATGTCTGAAAGGAAACAATAGGAATGTAAATTATAAATGTAAATAACACAATGCAATGATGATGATGGTGAACTCCAAATATGATAAACAAAAATTTTATGCTAAAATGAGATGATAAATAATAGGTATGATCCTAAAATGCAAACATAGGTTTAGAAATGCAAACAGAAGGTCTGGAAATACCCCCAAGAAATTTTTAGGTGAGATCAGACTTATTCCAACAATATCGGACATCTAATCTCGTATCATATTGTCCGATGCATACTACTAAATATTTGATCCTACAAGAAAATTTTGAAAGCTATTAAATGCACTATGATATCAAGTATGCGAGAATGAATAACAAGCCAAGGAGTCAGGGGGAATCCAGGGAGGAGTGCCTAGATTAAATAGGCCAGGTAGGTTAGAGGGGTTGGGCTAAAAATAGAGGGAGTTGTAACTTCTCCCAATCTGGATGATATCGGGTGATCCGATACCGTAACCTCCATGTCGTTAGGTAGGTAAGGACAAAATAGGTTGCAACAAAATTTGTCATTTTGTTGTTTTGGGCCTTTCTATTTTTGGATGAGATCGGACATCCGATTTTGCACATTTAGGTCTGATATTGGATCGAACATCCGATATCGGTCAAATAGAGCCGATATCATCAGGAGGTTAAAAACTAACTTAATGCGGGCATGAAAATTGAGGTAGGAGGTTAGGAAGTGGTTTTAATTAATTTTTGAATGAATGTTTTTGACTTAGGTTAAATTGACATGGGTCAATTTTAGCCTATTACACAACCTCACCAACCATTGATCACCATATTACCTACATAGACATGGCATGAGTAGAAGCTCTTATGAAGTCTTCTAACTATGTCTTAGAGTCAGTCCCCACCTCACCTAGATAAGATCATACTTTATAATAGGAACTTTTTTATTCCTGGCCACCATCCAGCTTTATCCAGATGTACACTAATCCTCTTTTTATGGCATCATTTGCATCTTCCTCTTATATGTCCATTCACCAACCCTCATGTGCTCCTATCACTTCATACACATCCACATACACTAACCCCTTGTATGAAACACATATAAATGTTGCTTCACAAGTTTCAGCCTCCCAAGTTATCATACCAAGTGTAACTTGTCCCAAAACCATGTCTTCCAAACCATCTACCTCCATACCCTCCACTTATGATAGAGATATTAATAAGGTATGAGAACACTTGAAAAAATTGCTTAGACAACATCAAAACACTCAACAAAAAGTACAAGTGAATCCTAAGCCTTTACCAACCGCTACTCAAACTATCCTCATCAACTAGGGACCATCATGGAAACCATAGTATTCTATGGTTTCTATCCCTATTCCTCCACCAAGTCATACCAATACCCATCCTATTTCCATTGTCCAACCCATCCATAACACTCATACATTGATCCCATTTCAAAATTCTCCATATTTTCATCATCAGTCTCCTATCCATCAATTTCCAACCAACTCACCTAGTCATCATCACCAATCTCATCATCATTTGGTCACCCCACAATATTTTTCCATCCAACCTCAAAATCATTAGGTAATTTAGGGCTTCCACATTCCTGAAGAAGACCCTTGAATTAAGGCCATGTAAAAATAAATAGATCAATTGATACAATATACTCCTAGTTTGAAAAATCAGAAGCCAACCTTACATCAATTGATCAACCAACCCATTCATCCTTTGGTACCATCACCGCCATATTCGAAAGATTTCATGATGCCTAAGTTTGAAAAATTCAAGGGAACTAAGTATCCCAAAGAGCATGTGAGCACTTTTGTACACTCATGTTTTAGAATCCAAAATGACAATGCTCTCATGCTTAGAACATTTCCTCAAACATTAGGAGGATATGCCATAGAGTGGTATAATCAATTGCCAAATCATAGTATTTATACTTTTGAGCAATTGATTGACCAATTATTTGAGAATTTTATCATAAATATTAGAAGTAAAGTCTCATTGTTTGATGTCTATGATTTAAGACAACATGATGATGAGTCTATCCATGATCTTGGAAACTGTTTGAGGGTCGTCATTACCAAGTTACCATTCACCCTGCCAATGGATGAGCTAATCAAACTATTCACCAAGAGTTGTTTAAAATCCATCTCTTGGATGCTTCAACTACAAAATTATCATTCATTTGAAGAAGCTCTAGCACAGGCTAGTGTCATCAAGGAAATAAAAATCCAAGAGGGCATACATAAGCCTAAGAAAAAGAAATGGTAAAATAAGGGCCAATATAAAATCCATTATTCTAGCCAATCAAAATAAACACAGGCTACCTCAACTAGTTAGCCCAATCATGTTAATAAAGTGGTCATGAGCTAGCCACTAATGGCTAAACAACAACTAGTGCAATAGTCACCACAATAAATTGCTTATCATGTGGTACCCTCGACAACTCAAGCCATGCAAAACATAGTGCCAACTATAGAAAACTATCCTCGATGATAGTCTGTCCAAAAAAATCACCAATACACCCCCTTGGCCAAGTTATATGCTTCCCTCTTCTAAAGGTTGTATGACACAAAAAAATTACTTTACCTGAAATTAGACCGGATGATCTCACTAAACGTAGTAAATACTATCAGGAAAATTTATTTTGTCCTTACCATAGGCAAAATGGGCATGAAATTAATAATTTCCATACATTCAAAGACATCGTTCAAGACCTAATTGACTTGGGGGTGATCAAGCTTGACAACCCCCTTGCTCAACAAAATTAAAACCTTGGTATTTTTCAAATATCGCTTCCTCATCATGAGGAAGCACAACCAAATATAGGAGTGGCTAACACCAAAAATCCTAATCAAGTCAATCATGTCCAACAATACCAAGGGTTTGTAGGGGCCATCCATGTGGTCACTAGAGGTCAAAGAAATAATCAACAAAATGTAAGGCAACAACCTCAAGCAAGTATGTCACGACCTCCCACATCACCTCCCATCCAAATTTACCTCAATCCCTCATCACCAATCCACATTCCTAGCCAAAAAAATCCTCCAATTCCACCTATCAATTTTCCACCATGACCAGTCATCTCATTGAGTATCTGGTTAACCACAAGTCTAAAGATAGCTTTCACCAATTTGTCAATATACAAGTTAATTCAACAATCTCCCCCACATTGTGAGACATTAATGGATATTCTCAAATCCATTGAGCTATAATATCAAGATTATAATACCTTCAAAAACTTTATAGGGAGCATTCAAACATGCATGGAGCCTTCCATTACATTCTATGACTTTGATATTAAGCCAATTATAGGAATCAGGTGATTCTCAAATACTCTGCAAAAATAATATATTTGATATTTCAAAAATGCCTTGAAAAATATAATGCTTTATAACATTAAAAAAAAAATCTAATAATAGTTGCTCCGAGAATTTAGGGAGAGATATTAGGAAGAATGAAAATAGGGAGAAATAGAAAAATTAAAATAAAACTCTACTATTCCAATGTCGGTGTTGTCCACCTTGTAACCTATCATCCACCTTGTCTGCCATCAAGCCAAAGGTAAAAGGTGAGATTTCACTAAGGTTAAATGCCAAAATTCTCCCCCTTAAAGTTGAAAGGATGGATTATATAGTGTCTTAGCTTTATATAGAGCTTTAGCCATGTCTTTGGTGAAGATGTCTGCAATGTTGTTCAAAGTGCTACAATATTCAAGCTCAACGATCTGCTACTCCACCATGTCTCGAATGAAGTGATACTTCATATCAAAATGTTTTGATTTGCTATGGTGGATTGGATTGTATGCCAACTAAATGAAACTTATGTTATCACAATACAGTCGAGTTGGACCACTTTGATTTTCTCCAATCTCTTCAAGGACTTTTCTCAACCATAGGGCTTGAGTACTAGCATGTGTGATAGCTATATACTTAGCCTCAGTAGATGACAATGCTACAATAGTTTACTTCTTGGAACTCCAAGTGATTAGTCCTAACCCTAGACTAAAATAGTTCCCTAATGTAGATTTCCTATCATCTATATTGCTGCCCCAATCACTGTCACTGAACCCAACTAATTTCATAGAATTACATTTGTGGTAATGGTTTCCAAAATCCAATGTACCTTTTACATATCTTAAAATTATTTTAGTTGCTTGTAGATGCAGCTTAGGTGGACTTGCAATAAAAATTAAAACTAGAGAAACAACATATTGAATATTGGGCCTTGTGTTGGTGAGAAACAACAAACTCCCAACCATGCTCTTGTAAGTGGTCATGTCAACCTTTTGTGCTTCATCATCCTTGCTCAATTAGATTCCATGTCCAGTTGGAGTTGCAACTGATTTGCACTGCTCCATGGAAAAATTCTTGATCATGTCTCAAGCATACTTGCGTTGACATATGAATATCCCTCTATTTTATTGATGCACTTCCATGCCTAGAAAGTATCGCATTAAACCAAGATATTTCATCTCAAACTACTTTATCATGGAGTTTTTGAACTCCATATTCATTTTAGTGTTACTACCCATAAATATTATATCATCCACATATAAACAAACTATGAGAATGTTTACACCATGCTTTAGGTAGTATAGAGTTGGTTCACTTTTGCTTCTAGTGAATCCATACTCACTGAAATAGCCATTAATGTGTGTGTACCAAACTCTTGGTGCTTGCTTGAGGCCATAAAGTGCCTTTTTCAATTTATAAACAAGGTTCTATTTTCCTTGTTATTGAAAGCCTTGAGGTTCTTGAACATAAACCTCCTCAGTCAAGTATCCATTCAGAAAATCACTTTTCACATCCATGTATTGAATGTTCCATCCTTTATGGGCAGCTAAGGAAATAACTGATCTGATTGTCTCTTGTCGTGCAATAGGAACAAAGGTTTCCTCATAGTCAATGCCAAATTTATGAGTAAAAAATTTTGCTACTAATCTCGACTTGTGCCTCTCAATGCTTCCATCAAAATTGTATTTGGTCTTGTAGATCCATTTACATCCAACACATTTTTTTCCTTTTGGAAGCTTTACAAGCTCCCAAGTATCATTATTTTTTATAGAGGTTATTTCCTCTTTCATGGCTTCTTGCCATTTATTCTGAGTACAATCCTTCTCATAGCTAGATGGTTCTAGCTATGTACTAGCCATAAAGCATAATTGACTACATATCCCTTAGGATCTTGGGAGTCATCACCCCCACACAATTGTAAATTTTCAAGTTGTTGCAAAACTATATTCATTTCACTAACTTGGCTTCTAGTGAATATTTTTTGGAAATTTTGATCTAGCATTTGAAAGGATGGATGATGTTGTAAAGTTCTTTTGCCTCTTGATGGAGAGTCAATGTCAATGTCCATCGGTGAAGAACTTACTGATCTCTATGGAGAAGGACTTGGAGTAGCTATTGAAGTACTTGATGTAGTACTCCTGCTTGGGAATGGAGGGGGTGGTGTACCTTTGCTTTTCTTGGGAGACACCTATTGTACCTACTATACCTGTGAAGAATTTTCATCTTGAGACTCATTATAAACAAAAATTCTTTGATTACCCCATTCTCCCCCTTCATAAAAAATTACATCCTTGGAAAGTACAATTTTATGAGTCTTGGGATTGTAGAGTCTATATGATTTGGTAGACTTACAATACCCTACAAATATACAAGCTTGAATTTTGGGATCAAGCTTCTTCCTTTTCTCATCAGGAATGTTCGCATATGCTAAAGAACCAAAAAATTTGAAATGCTTTACATTTGCTTTCTTTCCATACCACCCCTCATAAGGAGTGATGCCATCTAAACTATAAGTTGGACTTCTATTTAGAATGTATACATTGGTTCTTACAACATCAACCCAATACATGTTAGTTAAATGCTTAGTATCAAGCATCGTTCTCACCATCTCAACTATGGTGCAGTTCTTTCTTTTTGCCACACCATTTTGTTGTGGGGTATAGGCAGTGGTGAATTGCCTTTTAATCCCACTTGATTTACAATATTTCAAGAATTCTTTTTAGGAGTACTCAACTCCTCGATATGTCCTAAGAAATTTTACAAAATACTCACTTTGTTTCTCTATATTATTTCTAAAATATATGAAGCAATCAAAAGCTTCATCTTTATGTTTCAAGAAATAAATCTAGCACATTCTAGAGAAATCATCTATAAAAGTGTGAAAATAGGAATTGTTTCCTATACTCTTTGTATGCATTGGACTACAGATGTCTGAATACACTAACTAAAGTGGATGGCTAGCTCTCCATGCTTGTCCTTTTGGAAAATTAGATCTTGAGTGCTTTTCCAAAGCACATCCTTCACAAACCTCCTTTTGTTCATTGATTTTGGGAAGTCCTGTCACCATATCTTGAGAAGTTAATAGTTTCAAGCTAGCAGAATTAAGGTGACCATATCGTAAGTGCCAAAGCACACTTGGATTAGCTATAGCTACATTTACAAGTTGAGCTCCCCCTGGCTCACCAACTTTGAGAGAGAATAATCGATTCTTGGTCATTGGGACCTGTTTGATGACATGATTACAATTTTTTTTATCAAGAATGATACATTTTCCTTCATCAAAAACAACTTTGTAATTTTTCTCCATCATTTGCCCAACACTTAGTAGATTGTGTTGGATATTTGGAGTGTAATAAATGTCATTCACTTTATTTAGACTTTCTTTTGTTGGAACCTCCATGGCTCCAATGCCTTCGACTTGCAAAGCTTTATCATCCCCTAACTTGATGTGGGATTTATAAGTGGAATATAGAGTAGCAAATAGATTTTCTTTGCCACTCATATGGTTTTAGCAACTAGTATCCAAAATCCATGTGTCATTTAAATTTTATTTTGATTGTCCATATGAAAGAAAAATATTAGAGGTATCATCTTTTTCACCATAATTTCCATATTGACTGCTGCTGCCTTGAGAAGATTTTTACCAGCAGTCATGAGCAAAGTGACCTAGATTGCCATAGTTAAAAAATGTTGTTTTGGACTTATCACTTCTTCATCCTTGATTTCCACTTTGTCCTATATTTCCTCCTCAATTTTGGTGTCTACCTTTGTTCTGATTGCCTCCTCTATTGGAGTTGCCTCCTCTATTTTGATTGCCTCCTCTGTAGTTGCCTCTACCTCTAACTCTTCATTGGCCTCTACCTTGACCTCTTCCATGCCCTATTCTAGTATTTTCATTGGATGTGAAGGCTTTATCATCACCTCCATAGCTGGTTGAAGGAGATTCATGTAATCTCTCTTCATGAGACATTAACGATCCGATTAATGCATCGAATGTTAAAGTGGAAAGATTTTTTTATTCTTCTATGATTATGGAAATGTGATTCCATTTTTGTGGAAGTTTTCAAAACACTTTTGTTACAATTGTCTCAGGCTTGATTTCCTCACCAAGTGTAACCATTTTATCAACAACGGCTTTCAATCTGACACAATAAGCACCTACTTTTTCATCTTCTTTCATTTTGAGATTTTCAAAATCTTGTTTTAGTGTTTGAAGCCTCACTTGCTTCACTTTATCACTTTTGTGGAATCCATATTTCAAGGCTTTCCATGCATCTCGTGTAGTTATACAAGCGGCTATTCTAGGGAATATACTCTTCTCCAATGCTGCTTGGAGATGATAAAGAGCAGAGGAGTTGCTATTTTGTGCTTCTTTATTTGTTTTCTTATCTATGGAACTTAATGTTGTCCAGTATGTGGGTTCGGTGTAACCCTCATCCACTATGTCCCAAAAACCTTTCCCTATGGGTAAGGCCTTAATTTTGATAGACCAATACTCATAGTCATATCCATTGAATTTTGGAATTGGTAGATTGTTATGTGAGGCCATAGTTACTATAAACTAAAACACTCTCTTTATTTCTTGGTTACAATAAAGCACTTTGCTTTTAGAAGGAAGAAAGAAGAAATAAGAGATTACAAATTTAAGTCAAATCTGACTTGATTCACTCTTTCATTGATTGCTTGTTCCTCTTGCTGTGGTGTTACTATTCCTTGATTCACGAAATTATCTGCTACTTGTTCTTCATTGTCACTGATCAATATTATCTCAAGTGATTCTGGTTCTAGAATTTCCACTGAATTATTGTAATGAGTATATTCAAATTCTTGTGGTGTAACTTGTATGGATTCAGATTGCTCAAATCTAATCCCAAAATATTTGTCTTTAGAGTCTACCTCGTACCCTGAGTCTGGATGTCTCTTATGTGATATTACTACGTTCTACAACTGACTAAACATAGTATGAAGCCCATAAGCTCATACTTTTTCATCAAAGCTTTCAGAATTATTTCTTACCAAACGTGCACAAAGTGCATGATAACATCCTGTGGAGCAAATCACGAATTTTGCCCTTCAATGTGTTTTTTTTTAACAAAATTCTTAGTCTTCAATGCTTTGCCTCTCTTAGAATTTTACAAAGAAATTCTTAAATCCCTTTAGGCCTTTTACATAATATTTCCTCTTAGGAAATTTCTATATGCCTTCCCATAAAAAAATTGCAAAAAAAATATATTTTTAAGCCTCTTGGACTTTTACATAAGTTGCCTCTTAGGCAATTTTGATGTAAAATAAAATTTTATCAAGTTTTTAATAGTAAAATTTAGATTTAATTAAAAATAACATTAAAATAATGATTTTTTAATTAAAAATAATATTAAACTATTAAAGAAAAAAGATTAAAAAAATTTACTAAAAAATGACCTAAAGGGATTCGAACCCTCGATCCCTTGGTTTGGCAGCTTTTAGAACTTGGCCCGTGACCAACCAAGCTACAAGGCTTGGTGAAGTTAAAGATATGAAATAAACTTTAAAAAAAACTTAAAATTTTCCTTCGCTCGATGCTAGCTTTATCCTTTCACTGCTCAACAATATTGCATCTGTCGCCTTCACAGATCTCTGCTCGACAATATTTCTCCTTCTGCTACGACTCTCGGGGCTTCATAGGGCATTAGGGTTACACAAAAAAATGATTTCTTTCTTTCAGGGGTTCTTGTAACACAGCAAAAAAAATGATGATTTATTTCTACCAGGGCCCTTCGTGTTTGAATCTTAGTCTTCTGAGAATATCGTACCCAAATTTGATTTTTGGTCGATCCAAATTTTCATGCACAGGTAGGTCATCCCGAACTGATCCTGCATGAATTGCCACTGCAGCACCGAGTGCGAATACAAAACTTCCTCACAGCTAGTTCCTTCCTCAGCGATCATAATCACTTCCACTATTTCATAAATTTGCCATTACACGAGCCATCACTGTAGCATCAAGTGTGAATAAGGCATTGAAATTTCACCTCAGGCAATTCTTTGATGCTAAATCTGAAGCCTTCTCATGATCTCATGCTTCGATGTTCTACAGGAAGTTTGGGATAATATACCACATGCACGAGAGGGTGTTAATATAAGTGGTATAAAAGAAACAACTAACACTATACCTTTCAATTACCTTTGGGCAATTAGAAGCCTTCTTTTGTCGTCCTTTGCCCAACCAAACCTCACCACATCAGCATCCCGTATGCTCTAGGTCTGCATGTCTTGGTATAGTCACTCTACCATGTGTTTGATCCTAGTCACCCGCCATGTCTACTTGTCCTATCCAACTGCCAAGGTCTACATGTCCTATCCAGCTACCATGTCAACCTCGTCTGTCAACCTCATCCTATCTCGGGGTTAGTGCTAGCCTCTAGATCTATTCCTGGCTATTCCTGAGTTTGCACCTAATTCATCGTAGGTTCTGTACCACCTCAAAAATTAAGCCAAATCTGTTAGATTATTCTCCTCAAAAACCGTGCCTACTTTGGATTCTATCCGCTCAGTTCCCTATCTACTTGGCTCTAATACCAAATATAGGAATCAGGCGATTCTCAAATACTCTGCAAAAATAATATATTCGATATTTCAAAAAATGCCTTGAAAAATACAATGCTTTATAACATTAGAAAAAACATCTAATAATAGTTGCTCCGAGAATTTAGGGAGAGATATTAGGAAGAACAAAAATAGGAAGGAATAGAAAAATTAAAATAAAACTCTACTATTCCAATGTCGATGTCGTCCACCTTGTAACCTGTCATCCACCTAATCTGCCATCAAGCCAAAGGTAAAAGGTGAGATTTCACTAAGGTTAAATACCAACACCAATCTCATCGGACTCGGTAGATCCTCCATTGCATATCATGGCTCTAATTGACAAGAAGCTATTTAAAAGAGTCCTAATTGATACCAATTCCTCCATCAATATCATCACCACATCTACCCTTCATAATTTGAATCTTCCTCCATCTCATATAACCAAGTCATCATTCACCTTAAAAGTATTCAATGATGCTTTGTGTTCCATAGTTGACATTATTGTTTTACCCATTGAAGTAGGGGTCAAAATATTGCACACTATGTTTCACATATTGGAAGGATCCATGGTGTACAATGTAATATTTGAAAGACCTTGGATGAGGGAAATGAGATGTGTTCCTTTAATATTACACCAATGTTTGAAGTACATTCATGAAGGATAGGTACATTGCATACCGATGAATATCGAACCATTTAAGTATTGCAATTTCAATTCAAATCCTTATGAATCTATGCTTCCTTCCACCCATATTTTCCTATCACCATTAGCCAATCCATATACCACTTTACCAATTTCCTCATCAAAAGTTCCCATTCTTGAGGAGCTCCCTATCACCAATCACCATCAAGCTCCCATACCCCCATCATATTCACCATTGACTACATGCACATGTGGTCATAGTAAGTCCACATCATCAACATCCTTGCCATCCACTTCATCATCATCATTCATTTAGCAACCTACCCAATCCAATCCATCATCCTCACCTAATGTTTCACAAGTTGAGTAGACATATTCACCATCACCATACCCCAAGCCATCATCCAACCATGGTCCTTCCACATAATCCCAATTCAAGTTCCACATCACTAATCTTGGTATTGGTGAATATGTAGTCCAAGACATCACCATCACATCGCTCACCATTCCTAATGATAAGGATTTTATTCACCCATGTGACCCACCATTATCCATAGGAGCAGTATATAACATGGGTTCAGCTCCCAATAGCATAAATTTTATGTATGGGGGGATTTATTCTTCATCAAATCTCACTCCCCTAGAGGAACCCAAGGAACCAGAACTTGCCAACATTCCAAACATGATGGGATTTCCATCTCACTATTTTCACATGGTCAATTGGAAAGGTCATGGCCTAGGATTGCATGAACAAGGAGTGCTTCAGCCTATTGATGTTCCATATCAAGAAGTGCACAACCATTTAGGTCTAGGTTATCATTCACTTTCCACCACCTCTTCTCTTGAACAAGCCTTCCAAAGGCTTAATCTAAATCCAAAAGAAGAAGCCCTCAATACCTATGATTCTAATGATGAAATCCATGAAGATTTCAAACTTATATGGATAATTTTGGATGAATCTGAATAGGAATCAAAGCCCATTATTCCCCATATTGAACAAGATGAGTTTTATCTTAGAATTTTTTCCATCCATGAGCCCATATTTCACTTGCTTCTTCCACAAGAGTGAGCTAACCCTACTGGTGAGCCACCACCTCCATTCCATTAATCCATTTCATAAGATAAACTTGTAACATATGTATATAAAACACAAAAATAATGGTTTTCACCACTACCAAAAAAAATAAAAAATCAAATAAAAATAAGTTTTCCTTTTAGCATTGCATGTATATATCATCTAGTTAAAGGCATTTATTTGTGTTGCTTGCTATTTTCTAGGTTTACCAAGCTCCTAGCACCGGTTCGTAGGTTCCATCCATTCCATCCAACCTTATCCACTTTGCCCATAAGTCAACATGAATCCTATTGATTTATTCACCCTACTCTATAATCCATATGATCCAGCTAAACCAATTTCAATTGACATAAGCCTTATCGATATGGACCAAATTTCCTCACCTCCATCCTTTTTTTATTTTGTCTTATCTAAGGAATTGTTAAGGGATTTAGACAACTACATTCCTCCATTCCCTCCACCTTCACCTTCACCCTCACCTTCAAATCTCAAGGTTTTCTAGGTAGACATAGATGAGTATAAGTCAGAAGATTTTGATGACATCTTAGACATTATTCATCTGATCCCTATGCCCTATAAAATTGAGGAAGGTATATCCATTAAATATGCCATTGATGTGAACCTTAGTTCAGACAAAGACAATCCCTAAATTATAAATCTTGGTAAAATTTTATCACCCGAAGAACAACAACAATTAATTGCTCTCCTCAAGAGGAAAAATGCATTTTTGCATGGTCCTACAAGGACATGCCTGGTCTTGACCCTAGTCTAGTTGTCCATAATCTCACCTTACATCCCGATGCTAAGTCGGTTAAACAAAAACTTAGAAGGATGCATCCTACCATTGCCATATTGGTCAAATAAGAGCTATAAAAGATTCTAGATGTGGATTTCATCATATCCATTGATTATCCCAAGTGGATTTCAATTATGGTACTCATTCATAAGCCTAACGGGGTGATATGTGTTTGCACTAAATTTGGAGATCTTAAAAAAGTGTGTCCTACGGATGAATTTCCTCTCCAAAACATCGATACTCTTGTCCACACTTGCCCATGAAATTATTTCACTCATGGATGATTTTTTAGGATACAACTAAATTTTAATAAATTTTGATGACCAACACAAAAAAAATTCACTACACCTTGGGGAACTTTTTATTACAAGGTGATTCCCTTTGGCCTCAAATATTTAGGTGTCACTTATCAACGTGCCATGACATAACTTTTCCATGACTACATGCATAAGATTATAAAATATTATGTGGATGATCTCTTGGCAAAATTTAAAACTGAACAAGAGCACATTGGTGTATTGGATAAAGTTTTTGATCGAATCATAGAGCATAATGTAAGGTTGAATCCCAAGAAATGTGTCTTTGGTTTTACCTCAAGCAAACTTCTAGGATTCATTATCTCCAAAAGAGGCATTGAGGTGGACCCAAACAAGGTCAAGGTCATCATGGAGATGCCTCCCCAAACTAACTTAAAGGAATTGTGTAGTTTACAAGGAAAGATCCAATCGATCCATCATTTTATTGTGCAACTTTCTAAAAAATATAGACCATTCAATCACCTAACACAAAAGAGGGTGCCATTTTCTTGGATAGATGAATGTCAAAAATCCTTTGATGACATTAAGCAATACCTAGCTTCTTTGCCAGTATTAGCTCCTCCTCATATGGGGGTCCCATTCTATCTTTATATTTCAGCAATGAACTTTGCATTAGGGACAATGCTTGCACAAAAGATGAAGAAAATAGAGAGCAAGTTGTCTACTACATTAGTCAAACATTGGCAAGTTATGAAACTAGATAAAATTATGTAGAAAAATTATGCTTAGAAGTGGTTTTCACCACTAAGAAACTTTGACATTACATGCGTAGTCACACAACATATGTCATAGCTAGAGAAAATCCTCTGCATTATATGATATCCCAAAATTACAATAACAACCACACCGCTAAATGGATAATGATACTTAATGAATTTGACTTGGAATGCATTAGCCAAAAATCCATTAAAGGTCAGGTAATGGTCGATCAACTTGTGAAAGCTCCACTACCTAGTGATCATCCTTTGATTATTGAGCTCCAAGATGATTCGGTGTTTTTTGTAACTAAACAAGAAGAAGATGTCAATATCACACTATTCTTTGATGGCTTTACGTACACAAAAGTTCAAGGTGCTGGAGTCATGTTTCATACACCTTAGGGGGTACCAATCCCCTTATCATTCAAACTTGACTTCCAATGCATAAAAAACACTAGAGTACAAAACCTTAATCTTAGGTCTTCAATCAACTATAGCTATAAGAATTAAGCATATTAGGATATTTGGTGATTCCCAACTTATCGTCAAGCAAATCAACAAAGAATACCAATGCAAAGAACCTACCATTAAGCTTTATCTTGAAGTAACAATGAAATTTCTCTTTACATTTGATTGGTATGAAATAAATAGTTTACCACATTCTACTAATAGATTTGTAGATGCAATAGCCTCCCTTAGATCATTGATTCCAAAAGACTCCTTTGGGGAGGTACAACCCCTTATAATTTCAATAGTCTCTAAATCTACAATTGTTCATGTTGAATTTAAATATGAAAAGGATGTTTGCTTTATCTAGTCAGATCCATATAAGCCTTGGTAAAGCCAAATAGTAGCCTTTCTCAAGTTTGGAACACTCCCATTTGACATGTCTCTAACTACCAAACACACATTCAAGTAAAAGGTAGCTCTTTTCATTCTCTTGGGGGACGTGTTAAAAAAATGTGGTTATGATGGAGTTCTCCTTCATTGTCTTGAGTCTAGTGAGGCACAAAGAGCCATAGATGAACCCCATTATGGTACTTGTGGTGGTCATTTTAGTGGAATGGCCATTGCAAAGCGTATCTTATGCATGGGTTACTATTGGCCCATAATGGAATATGATTGTTGCACTTATGTTAAACATTGCAAGAAATGTCAAGAAAATGCTAATTTAACTCATGTACCATCAAAATATTTATAGCCTATTCAAAGCCTTTGGCCCTTTTCACAATGGGGTCTAGATCTAATTGGTAAAATTTCACCTCCTTCCTTGAGACAACATACATTCATCATCACAATCACTAAACACTTCACAAAGTGGGTTGAGGCAATTCCTCTAACCAGTATGATAGGACCTAGAATTATGGAGTTTATACTTCATCACATCATTTATCATTTTGGTATTCCCTCTAAAATCATCTCTGACAATGGCAAGTATTTCAAGAACATGTATGTTCAAGCACTTTGCAATAAATATAACATTCAACATAGTTTCTTGACTCCTTATTACCCATAAGAAAATGGACAAGCTGAAGCTTCCAACAAGACCTTAATTTCTATTCTCAAGAAACTTGTTAAAGAAAATCATAGAGATTGGCATACACAAATTTCCTTGGAATTATGTGCTTATCAAACAAACATCTGCATGCCTATAGGGCCAACACCATTTTCATTGGTCTGTGGAGAAAAATCAATCATGCCTCTTGAGCTCAAGATCCCCTCCTTAAGAATTTCTTTGCAAGAAATCATAGATGATGACACTGCTAGACAAGCATGTCTTGACCAACTCACACTTCTTTATGAGAGGTGATTCAATGCTTTAGAGCATTTACGAGTTTATCAAGACCACCTAAAGTGTGCTTACAATGCCAAAGTTCATCTACATGAATTCCATGTAGGATATTTTGTCCTTAAAAATAATCAATAAAACACCAATGCATTGCCGCATATTCATGATAAATTCATGGTTAATTGGTTAGGTCCATACATTGTTACTCAAAAAGTGGGTAACAATACTTATAGGCTTTCTAGTCTAGAGGGAGAGGAATAACCATAACCACTTAATGTTATACACTTGAGAGCATTCTATGCATGATTTGATTTATATATATGTATATATACATGGCTAATACACAAAAAAATTTGCATCGATTCACAACATTGCATTTCCTTTGCATATGCATTTTATTCAAAAATATTGCATTCACACACATTTCATTTTGCATTTCATACATTACATTCACATCCACATTTATCATTTCATATTAGGGATAATTTATTTAGTTCAAGATATTTATTGGTCCAATAAAGTCATGTTGCCTTAATTAGGGGAACCTTCAAAACATTATCCACACCATTCCACCAAGTCAAATTTCCATTTGCACAAAACCACACATCCATAGTACCTAGGTGTTTTCGGTCACTCAACCACTCCTAGTATTTTAGGCAAACCATAAATACATGTCAAGTTACTTTTAGGACCATCACACATATACATTAAGAAAATCTTGAGTTTTGGAAATTGACTCCAAACAAATCTTGAACCAAACACAATTTCACATCTTTAAAACATCTAGTGTCAAATAGGGATAACACCATCCTTGGTTTAAACCTCGAAGTGAAAAGGATCATCATTTCTAGTCCCATCATGCAACATAGTCCACAAGAATAGTGGTTTTCACCACTATCATAGTAACTTTCAAATCCAAAAGATAGAGTAGTAAGAATACGGTACAATTATCATCATACTTAGGTTGAGAATATGATTCCACAAAGATCTACTTTTACATCACACACCACTGATCATTGAGTTGTAAGGATCGTACTACATTTCTAGTTAGATGGTTAAGTAGTCATCCCCAAAACTTAAGAGATCAAAAACACAAATTGTGGACTATGGAGTTAGCCTCCACTAGAGCTATATATGATTGACTGGCAGTGGAGTATGCTCATGCATGGCAACACATCTCTTTTAAAGAGACCTCTGACCACACATATAGACAAGCTAGCTTCTTGGCTTCATCCATAACAATTTTTACCCAATTTACTCAAGATGAGTAAATGAACTCACTTGCAAACACATTGGTTCTTTATTACCTCGAGTCATTACCATACTCCTAATTCAGTAAATGAACTCACTGCACACACATTTGGTCCTAGAGGTATCAGGCAATTTTAGTGAGTTTGTTTGATGCTACTAGTATGTTTGAGTCTTCGCAAAACAATAATTTTTCCAAATCAACATCCATATATTCTTCCATATCAATATTCATATCTTCTTCCATATCAACATTCATATCTTCTTTCATATCAACATACATATCTTATGCCATGTCAACATCCATATCAGTTCATGAGTCATTTACCCCACATACCACCAAGTTTGGTGTCCCTCATTAAACAACAATGAAACATGATAAAAAAATATCTAAACTATGAATGATCATTATAACATCTAAATTCCATATATTGCATTAATCATCCATACATTCCACCTTGCATTAATCATCCATAATATATCATATGCATTCATCATCCATATACACATGCATTACACAAAAAAATTCCACAAAAAACATTCACACAAAAATATAACACAAAAGGTAAAAGCCATGTGTATATATATATATATATATATATATATATATATATATATATATATATATATATATATATATATATATATATATATATATATATATATATATCGCATGTACAATGAGTTCCAAACTTCCACATACAAGGGAGCACCAAGGCTCATATACAAAAAGTGCATCTAAGAACTAGCTAAGCCCTCCAAGAGGACCCCTGTGACCTAGAAGGAGCCCTAGACCTAGAGCTATACCTAGAATCACTATGCCTAGTAGCCTCAAATATAGATGAGGTTGGAGGATCAGGAAGTGGAATATGATGCTCCATCAACCTATCCTCTAATGCCTCGATATACCTATGCCGAGACCGAAGGTGTGCTATGTTGAAATTATGCCAATGCTCCCTCTCTAGTAGCTCTACCTAGAGCCTCATAATCCTTGCATCTCGCTTTGCTACCTACTGCTCCAACCTCACCCAATACTCCTTGCTTTGATCTAGAGGCCCATCCAGAGTCTCCTCCACATAATATCCATATCCACCATCTCCTCCACTCTTAAGAGCCTACATCACCACACCCTTAGTCCTCCTCCTTCGACTATATAATTGAAGGCACCACTATCACTTAGGGGCTTCATGGATCCTCTTATCCTCAGTCTCATCCCCATATCCACTAGTTGCTACTAGATTTGGTGCCCATGGTGGCTATGCAACAAACCATACCTCATTCTTTGTGGTAGTCCCCACATCATCCATATCTGGGAGATCTATCTCCTTTTCATCCTCATACACCTCCCTCCATGGCTCCACATATGGTAGCCCTATCTCCTTTTGATGCCTCCTATAGTGTATCGGTTCATCCAATACCCCCTACCTCAGGCTGAACTATCATAGTACTCATGAGAACTAAAAATAATCAGTCTCACTATAATTTCTCCCAACCACCCTCCTATCCTGCCACACTTGTCACAAATGCTCTCCATATTTGGTCCACCTTCTTCTTCACCATGGCCCCTATATCACTTGGGCAGATGTTAGTCAAGCCCAAAAATTCTAATACCATTGGCTTATCTACATAGGCTGACTCGATTGTACCTCCTCGACCATCACCCATCTCCTAGCATAGGGCTCCTCCCTACCCAAGCCTACCATTGGTAAGCCCTCTGATTGAGCCACGTTGAAGTGTTCCCATACCCAACACTATAGAAACAAGTTGTAATCTAACCCCTTCCTCCCCTGCCTCCTCATCTCATAGATATTTTGGTACACCTACAATAATAAGGTAGGAGCCCATGCATACACCTACTACCTAGTGAGTATATCAGTAACTAACCCTATCAGGTTCCAAGGGAACCTACACCTAGTGTTATTCAGGGCCATGATGTTCGCCAACATGAACATAACCAAAGAATGGAGGGCATCCAACTCCTTGTCCATATACATGGAAAATTAGGGAATACCTCCACTCTCCACCCTCACACCCTGCTAGCCATCGTCAAACATCTTCTTCATATCTGCACTTCGATCGCGTCCAACCTCCATGTACTCCCCCACCACTCTAACCTTGAGGATGCGATATACATCCTTCAAAGTCAATGTTACCTCTCCCATGGGGAGTTGAAATGTTCCCCTATCCAGATCCCACCTCTTCATAAATGTAGAGAGGTACCCCTCATCATCCCTCACCATGTTAATCAGGATTATCTCCACTAACCCCATAGCCTCTAGCAACTCCCACTCCTCCTCTGATACCACATTACTCATCCCAAGAATGTAAGGAAATAACTGGTGTTGAGCCTCTAAAATACTAAGTTGTCACATAGCACAAAACACTTGTCATTTACACATGTTTAAAAAAATAAAAAATAAACAAAAAAATTAAATAAATAAATAAAAACAACACATTTTTTTACACAAAATGGAATTACCTCAATAGCTTGTACTCTAGATCCAAATCTATCCCCACCTCTACTCCTTTTTATGCCATAGCTTCTGCACCAAATTCACTTTACCTCACTCCACTCCAATCTCCCAAATGCAACTTCTTAAACTCACAAACACACAAATGAGCTTCATTTCTCATCCTGTTAGCTATTTATAGCTGCTTCAAGAACCTTGATATGTCCATGGGTATTTCTTAGCACTCTAAAGTGTACCAAGGTGTTTGTAAAATGCCCAAACACTGGTGGTTGTCTCTGCATGCCAAAAGTGGCAACGGGTGTTTGGCATCAATTTTGACAGACATTTTTTTTGCAAAATAGTGGCTTATCCCCACAAAATCACTCCATATTGTATCCACACATTTGTTTCATCATATTAATAGGTTTTGTAAATATTCCAATGGATTTGGATGCATAAATTTTTTTTGCGACCACAAATTACAAATCCACTTACAAGTTACAAAAGTACTCCAAAATGATCCAAATCTTCACAAAATGACCATAATAATTCTCATCATACATCATTTTCACATCATCAATATCATTCCATATAATAATTTGCATATTTACCAAGGTCAAACAACATTCAAGTGAACCTTGTACCTAGTAGGTTATTCTATATACTTGGTGATTGCAACGATTTGCATCCATGCAATTTGGTAGGATGAATAACTTACCATAAGGACACTTGGTCATTTTCCTAATTCTATATCTCCTTATTTGAAATCACAATCACATTTGGTACTTGTTGAGTGGTATTTTCACCCAATTATGAAATTACACTCTCCCTTAGGATTTGGGTTCCAAATCCCCTCTTGCAAAGAAGTTAAACAAACAACTTCTCCAAGGTCTCCGTTATATTAGCATTTGTGTATGTGTATTAGTAATCTCAAATAAAGATATTCAATTTAAATGCTTGGAACACCTTAGTGATTGCAAGTAACTGTAAATAAGGGGCAATGTTGGTTTATTTTACCATGAAACTTTAGTGATTGTTCATTGAACCAAAATAAAGCAAATGTGAGTTGGCCCTCATATGACCACGATGTAGTGCCTTAATTCTTTTTATCTTGAGGATTTTAAAATAGATTTTATCTTCTTTATTAAGTCCAAATATGGCTTCTTATCATGAAGATGAAGATAGCTTTCAATGTGATTGATAAACTATCCCTCTTTGGTGAAATACATTTTCACAGAGGCAATAATTTATGGCCTTAAATTAAGGGCTTTAAATGTCACTAACTTATCCCTCTTAAATGAAATCAAATTTTCATAAAGATGAGAAATTAAGTGCTTTGAATCAATGACCTTCAATGTGATGCTCAAATTACCCCTCTTTCGTAAAATCAGATTTTTTATGAAGAGAGGGCAATTTTAGGCCCAAAAAAAATGAAAATTTGTGAAATGCCATAAAACATATCTCCTTCAATGAAATTGAAATTTTCATGAAAGGAATGTCATCATAAGCTCATGAGTGTAAAACAAAACTGAAAAAATGAAATTTGACTTTAAAATAAAAAATTTCTATTTTCGGATTTTTAAAATCTGTAATAAAATAGCAACTTCGATGAATATTTAAAAATACTAAACAACTCCGAAAATGAAATTTCAAAGTGCGTATTGGAAGTCTGAAGTATAACCTACGCAATGGTGAAATTATTTTTGGATTTTGATATTTTTTAAATGTTTATTTTAATGCCTGAAAATTAAAATAAATTAAAATTTCTAGAAAATAAAATGCAGAAAAAGTTGAAAAAAAATGCAGAAAACTGAAAAATAAAATGCATTCAGTATGATGCTATCATATTTCGACAAAATCGAAGATGTGAGGTTTCCATGCATGCAACTCTATTGGACTTGCAAAACAAGCACAATCCCCATTGACTAAGTGCTGGTTCCTAGGGTTTAAAATAAATTTCAGGTTCAAGCATTCACATGAAGCAACCAAGCAAACTTGCATTAACTCCATCTACAAACTCGAAATCTGAAAAAAAGAAAAGAAATAGACATTAAATCCATAGCATGCAAAGAGAATATTCTTCTTTCTTGCCCACAAGATGCAAATTTCTAAAAACTCCTGCATTAAAAATGTGTCATTTTACAATAGCAGAATTTTTGGTTTTCCCAAACCAGTCCATTGTGGAAGGAAAATATCCAAAAAAACCCAGTGCCAAGGCCTTGCCTTCATTCCTGCAATCTTCTCTGAAAAGTTTCCAACCCTCCTCCAAAGTCCCGCCCCGTCTCATCTTTGACACACGCATTTAAAGAAAATCCAGGAAACTTTTCGTTTCCGAGTTTTCAAAACCCTTTAGTTTTCACATTTCTGCCCTTTGAAAATGTTCCCTGACCATGCATTACATCCTCCATTTTCTTCGTTTGGTTTGATTAGCCACGTTTTCATAACGGTTGGCAATTCGTTCATTAATCGAAAACGCCTCTAACCATTTCACATTATGAATTCTTTTAATAGCCACTCTTCATGGCTTTATCCTAGGTAATACCTTAAATAACATGCATATTTCCTTTTTATTAGCTCCGTTTCATGTTTTAATTTAAATTAAATCAAACCAAATCTTACCCCCCGTGGTGGATGAAGTGAATTTAACTTGCTTTACCCTAGGATTTCGTCTTATTAGGAAGCCTTATCACCTTGCGTCCACATATGCACCAAACATATCGAAATATTTAAACACTTAATTTCCTGGATGTGGTGCGAATTTTTATAATAGCCTTCTAAAAAGCTTTCATCAAACCTGACGAATTTTAGCTTTTCACCGAGTTATCCTCCGAGGTCCTAGATGTTGATTCCAATCCCTTCATCCTTCTCGGCATTTATGTAACCACAGTGTCCTCGGAACTCCTCTTCAAATGTTTTGTCATGAAACGGCTACCACCTGCTGTCATCGTAGACTGACATCTTCGCTGGCAACTGGCTGCTTGGTTCCCGTCTACATTCATCAACTTTATCGGCCCCGATTCGACGTCGCATGTAAACCTCCCCAGCGTCTATCTTTCCTGCGATGCTCCACAGATTCATCGGTGAACCAATGAATGCTCCATTCGTACTTGCTATCCGGTCGTCGATAACTTGCCACACTATTGTCGCTAATCTGCTTGGATCTTCTTTGTTAATCAATTTCATCAGCGATGTATCTTCCAATCATTGACGTGCCTCAACATCGTGGGGTTTAGTGAAGTCCGCCTGTTACGTTTGAGTCACTATCCTCCGGCCTTTACATAAAATTGTTGTTGATAGCCCCAATCCTCACTGTTTTCTGGACTTATATTGCCATGCCAAAAATGCCGCTGCATGGTCTCGATTATCTTTCCACAGACCTTCTTTCGCCAAGTCATTAATCCTGCTATCTGCATTTGTTTCGGTAGTACCCGCGCGGTCAATGTTTGTCCTTCCCGTGAAATTTCATCCTGCGAACAACGAACACTTCGAGTCTCATACTGTCCTATGCTCACAATCATAGTACGCCCATCAACTGTGGGACCCAAGAATTTTAACATCCGGCAAGTAGAATTTTCTAAATGGTATACTGATGTCGTATAACCATACTAGCTTTTTATTTTTATGTTGGAATTTTGTTCCACTTTAATACCTCTTCATCCACTTTTAACAATGCTATTAACCCTGCAACCTCCAGACTCATGACCGGCGATTCGTTGTGTCTCCTTCCATGTTGTACACTATCCCTCATCGCCTCTCATCTTTGCTGTCTGGATCGGTTACACTGCTGTCGTCGTCATTGCCATATAGCCGGGCATCACCATTCCATTTGTAAAAGGGTCCTCGTCATTGTCGTTCCGGTATGCTCTTGGTTGTCGTTCACCAAGTCACATTGTCTACCTGGGAGTCTTCCCATTTTGAGTGTTGTTCTTCAAGTCTGCACCACAACCGAACTTATCATATCCCGTGACCGTCCGTCGTAGCCAATCCAACTAGACGTTGTTGTTCTGATTGTTCGTCCAACTCCTCACTGTTGCAGTCCGACAATGTCCATCGCTGCCATGAGTTTACCTCGACACGTGCCCTTGTTGTTTGAAAACCGCCGCATGACCTACACATTAACAAGTTTTGACATATTAGAAACCCTAAATGTTTATAATTAAAGGCAACAACTTTTATAATGAAAATTAAAACTTTTTAACATGAGAATGTGAAAGCCTATTGCTTGATTTATTCTTCTTTTTTTATTTAGTCACATATAATAATATAGTATTATCCTTTCATTTTTATTTTTTTTAATTTTTTATTTTAAATATATAAAG
Organism: Wollemia nobilis; assembly: GCA_028583015.1. Taxonomy (NCBI): domain Eukaryota; kingdom Viridiplantae; phylum Streptophyta; class Pinopsida; order Araucariales; family Araucariaceae; genus Wollemia; species Wollemia nobilis. Next base: position 4,520,645 of record JAQPPZ010016675.1, read on the forward strand.
ATATATATTTAAATTTTTATTTTTATTATTTGAAACATACAAATGAAAGAGAACACACAAAAAAAAAATAACGATAAAAAAAGCTAACATAAAATTTGACGATAAATATCATCGATAGAAAAATGACGATAAAGATCGTCGACAACAAAAGAATCATCGACAAGAAAATATTGTCGACAACAAATTGATGATAAAATATCGTCGACAAGAAAAAGTCATCAACAATAAAATATCGTCGACAAGAAAAAGTCATCGACAATAAAATATCGTCGACAAGAAAAATTCGTCAACAAGAAAAAGTCGTCGACAATAAAATATTATCGTCAACAATAAAATATCATCGACAACAAAAAGTCGTCAACAATAAAATATTATCGACAAGAAAAAGTCATTGACAACAATTTATTATTGACAAAAACTAATGGTAAATGCAAATTCAAAAACAAACCGAGCATTAGACACTCAAAACCAACATGCAAACACCCAAATACCAAAAATAAAAAGGTGGGTCCCCAATTTTGGGGTACGTTGTGGAGCAACCACAATAGTACTTCACTTTTTGGGTGAAACTATGCCAAGACCAATTTGCACAAAAGTTGTCATTGATGGCCTAGTTTGTGGGGCTTAAAACATGGACAAAATCACATTTCATCATTTCACATCTCCTTGACAATCATCATGGTGACTGGCCTTAGCTAGGGTGATTGGTTTCGATCATAGGAATTATCTGACAGTCACTAGTTGGCCCTCCGAAGTTGACTACTTTTATTTTTGCATATTCATCCTTGCATATCAATGACACCGGAAGGCACATTCTTCAACAACATCGAATCATCCCAAATTTGGGGTAACCACATTTGGTTTTGACTTTCCCACAATGGGATACATCTTACATGATCATGACATCTACACTTGGAAAAAATTCCTTCATTTGTTGGGGTAAAAATAGACACATATTTCATCACATTTTCAAAAATACCTTCACATTTTGGGGTAAAAATAGACACAACATTTCACTTTTTCACCAATCCCCTTCATATCGTTGGGGAAAAAATGGTATCACATTTACATAATTCACATCATCCATCATTCATTTGCATATATTTTTCAATTGGATCATGAGATTCATTTGCAAACTCACTCGCCAATTGAGGGGGTAAGCTATGCAAATCCAAATTCTTTCATTCTTTTATCTTCAAGCTCACGTTTCACATCCCAAGAGAAAGTTGCTTTTGCACCTAGCCAAAATAGGTGTCTCATATTTTTGTACTGCATTGTGTTTTATGCAATGCAGTACAAAAAGGGGCATCTGTAGACACCAAAACCTAGCCACTTGTCATCCATTCAGGTCTTCCCCATCATTTCCACCCATTATTCATATATATTTATTTTATATATATTTAAATATTAATACAGCATATACTATATTATATATATTTAATAAATATATATTTATATAAGTGAATTAATCTTAGCCATTCAATTTCACTTAATCCTAGCCATCCATCTACATCAACCCATGCCACACACCTAAAATTAATATCCACCCTCTATTATGTTTTAATATAAGCCACATAATTCATGTTGTTCAAAACCCTAATATACCCTAGTGTTGATTATTAATAGGAGTCATTTTGATGGCTCAACCCCTAAGCAATTCATGTTCTGAGTTTCCTAAGAAATTATTTAATCCAAAGTTGAAGTTTACCTCAAAGTTCCCTAGAGTATCCAAGTGCTCTCACCTTTCATCCTTGCTTGCCATAACCCCCGCATCCGCCACCGCCTCCTTCAATCAGCTAGATCTACTTCTACAAAATTTTCATTCAACTGCAAAATACCTTCGAGCACTCCCTATCATTCCCAAGAATATTTGAGCACTTCTCCTCTACTACCAAGCACCTTTGGGTATCCTCCATTATTCCCAAGCATCCATGAGAATTTTATGTAGCCATCAAACACTCGCAAGAATTTTACACAAGAGTTTTGTAGTCCTCCTAACCCTTGGGTAACACTAGGGCATCACCACACTAATACACTATAATATATTACATTAGATTAGAGAACGACATATAAGCAAGGTAAATCACAGTCATTGTTGTTATATTTTATTTTGCTATTAGCATTTGTTCATATTTTGTTTTTGCATAGCTAGGGTTTAGTCTTGATTTTTAAGGGTCTCACACTGTGGAGCCCTCATTGTTATTATTGACTCATTTGCTATTTTCTTGTGTGTAGATCTGGTAGCATTACATTAGCATTGGACAACTACTTAATCTATAGTGGCTTAGCATCATATAATCAGAAGCCCACTCACTTATGTTAGGAGCAAGAACACGTTCTAAAGACACCACAAACATTATTTTCTAGGGTTTTGGAGAACCCTAACTATTGTAAAATATGTATTAAAGGATTCAAATATCCTTATTGTAACAATGGAGTTTTGAGGCTCCCTCCCATTAATATAAAATCATTCATTGTGCAATATTATCTTTTGAGTTCAATTTATATCTTGTTATTTGGTGTTGTATTTTTGTCTCTTCAGGTGTATTAGTGCTAAAGATTTTAGTGTGGCCTATTTTTTCTTGGAGATATTTTCTTAGGATTGTCAATACATGCAAACACATGGTATGCATGCCAAGTTAAATTCTGCTTCACCCTTTAGCCAATAGAATTTTTGGGATTTAAAAATTTGGTGACTAGCAATGTTTTATTCTGGTTAATAAGCTTTTATCTATGTAAAACTATTATGGCCACTACTTGCATATTTACATGTGTTGCTCTTTATATATATACAACTTAGGGCACATGTTTCTAATATTAATGCTTTAAATATTAGTTGTTTATCAAAATCAACAAAAGGTATACATCCATATCTATTAGCTCATATGCATATAATCCATGCCTTCTCAAGATCAGGTAAGTTCCAGACCATAATGAATCCAAATTTTCATGGTTTCTTTATTTAGCTCTATTTTTGTCCCACTTTAGAACCAAGTCACCAACCTCAAATAGCTTTGGTAAATATTTCCAATAAAACCATCTTTTAATTTCTATTTGGTGCTGTAAAAAACAATTGTATTCTTTCTCTCTTCTCTTCTAGTAGAAGTAGCTCTACCATTCTCCTTTCAATTGGCCTAGAATTTTCTAAATCTATTTGATCTATAAGCTTCATAACTAGCAATTTTAGATGTAGTGTTAACACAACTTCTTTCTAATAGACCAAATAATATGGAGTAGTTTTCATAGATTTTTAACTATAATTCTATCTACCCATAGTGCTTGATTAAGCATCAAATGCTAGGTTTTTGGATTATCCCCAATAATTCTCTTGATTATCTTCGTCATATTCTTGTTTGTAGATTCGACTAACCCATTACTCTATGGGTAATAATTGGAATAATTTTTCCAATATATGCCATATCTGCTAGAAAAGTCTATGGTTTTAACACCTATAAAAGTTGAATCGTTATCATAGACTATCGTTGTTAGGATCCCAAATCTTGTGATTAATATTTCTAGGAAGTTAATTATAATCTCTTAATCTAAATGTTTAGTTGATTTTTCCTTAGACCACTTGGTGAAGTAGTCAGTTGTAGTTAGGATAAATTTATTCCCAATAGATGAATTCAGATTGTTAGTTTGATAAAATCAAGCTCTTATTACTAGAATGGATCCTCTACAATGATTGGCTAAAGGGACAGTGCTATATTATTTCTTTTTCCAAAAAACCTCTAAAATTTATCACATGCATTGGTAATTTTGAAAGCATTAGAAAATAGGGTAGTCCAACAATATCTAGCCCTTAGGATTTTAGCCATTTTAGTTTGACCAGAGCAGTGTCCACCTAAGAAGCTTAAATGGAATTCATCCAGACATCCTTTACTTTGTTCAGATGTATACACCATAGGAGTACTCTATCAAAATTATTTTGATATAGAATACCATCAATCATAACATAATTAATAGCTTGTAGTCTATACCTTCACCTTTTAGAATCTGTAGACCCATCCAAAATATTTTTTTTCTAAAGAAAATGGATTAACTAATCAATCCAGCTACTTTGTCCTAGTTGACTATCTATTACCTATAGCTCTTCATGTTCTTCAACTAGGAAATTTGTATTTGGTATTATAGAGTTAGCCAAATTCTCATAGAGAGCTATCCCTCTGACCGACATGGTGGATTACATTTCTATGTCATACTTTTGAATTTTGGTGCTCCACCCAACTCTCTTTTTGCCTAATTCCCCTTGAAACTCCATATGTTTGGGTACACAATGCACACTAATGTCTTGCTCTAAGAGATATAGTGAATTAACATATTTAAATATTTCATAATATAAAATACCTAATTTCAATAAAATTGTAGCACTCTTCATAATTATGTAGTGTCTAACTCAGAAAAGCTATTGGTCATTCATTATGATATTTGTCTTTCTAGGTAGGTACAATTGCATAACTTTCTTTATCACAAAATACATAGAGGATGAAATAACTTTGATAGTATAGGTTGGAAAGTACTAGAGCTTTAGTGATGGCTTACTTTATGCTTTTATAAATATTCTCTTTTTGCTTTTGTCCATGTGAAAGCAACATATTTTTTTGGCATCATTGTCATCGACTTAACTACCTAAGCAAAGTCAAATATAAACTTTTGAACAAAATTGATCTGCTCAAAGAAAGATTATAAACCTTTCTTGCTTTATGGAGGGAGAGCTAATATTTCTTTTATCCTATTTGGATCAATAGCTAATACTTATTTTGACACTATGTGTCCCAAAAAAATTTCCTTATGGATGATATAAATTGATTTCTTTGAGTTCAATGACACCCCAAATTCCTTGCACTTTTAAAATACTAGCTAGAGATGCTCTAGGTGTTTTCCATATGATGTGATAAGATCATCATATCATCCAAATATATAAATTTATTCACCAATTTTCCAAAAGCTAAGTCCGTCACTCTTTGACAAGTGGATCTAGCATTGGACAACCCAAATGACATCCTTTGATAAGCAAATATTTTCCACTTTGTGGTGAACATAATTTTGTATTGGTCTTCATCTCTTACCCAATCCTGTTTGAAACTAGAAAATACATAAAGTAGGGAGAACCTCTCTACTCTAACAACAAAATATATAATTTGGTCAATTTGAGGTAAAGGGTAATGTTCTTTTAAGGATGCTTTGTTCAGATTTCTAAAATCCATATAGAGATTAATATCTCTATTATTTTCTCCAACAGGTACCATATTGGCTACCCATGTAGAGTGCTTGATAGGGTAGATAATATTTGCATTGATTAGCTTCAACAACTCTTTCTTTATTAGGGTTTCTATATTAGGATTAATTGACCTTTGCTTTTATTGAAATGGCTTAACATTGGGTAGTAGTTCTATAGTGTGCTAGATAGTTTCCATGTTGTAGACTTTCAAATCATCATAGCTCCATGATATGATGTCACTAAATTCTTTACACAATGCAAGAAGCTGTTGAAATTCTTCCTTAGAATATTGCACTCTAGATTTCAAGTATTTTCTAGGTTTAACCTGAACCTCTTTGAATTCTTGCTTGTCAATCTTCATTTTTTGGCTTGTTGGTCAATCACTACTGTTAAAGAGATTCTCAAGAGTAATCAATCCCTTTGATATGTGGTTGTTCTTTATTTTAATAACCTCCTCTTCATATACACTCTAAATCATATTTTTTATCATATTTATATAGGTTTCTTCCTAGATTAGAAATTCCACTATCTTCTTATCATCATTGAACACCTGCCAAAAGGTATCCTTATCTGGAACAAAAGACCTAAAAGCAAGCTTGATAGATTGTGAATTCTTATATATGTCAGAATTTGGAAATAATATTTTCCCATGTGAGGCTAATGCATTAGCTTGTGCATTTTATTCTCTGGAAATTGTTTTTATGTTTAAGGCTTCAAAGATTTCCAGTAGGTCCCAAACTCTATTTTGGTAAGCTTTTAGATATTGTTGCTTGCTACTACATTTTTTTGTAACGTGGTTTACTACTAGTTCATAGTCACCATATATAATCAAAAATTTAACTCCCATTTTATCTACTTATTGAAGTATATGGGAAAAATGGTGCACCTAAGAATGCTTAAACAAGATGCATCTATATCCGGTATTAATCAAGCATTGCAAAAGGACATATTCAAGCAACCGTGAAATTCAAATAAGTGCAAGAAAAAGGGTGTTTCAATTTATTTAATTTGATAAATAATAACATGGTTAAAATAAATATCCCCTTGATGTCTCTTAGTTTGATACACTTGTTTACAAAAATGGGGTGCCCAAAGGATCAAGTCCTTTCAAACAAGCTTGTGTGCACTTCCAATGTTATTCCTCATACACACAATTGACGTAGGCAAAACTATGATGCTTCCACTTAATTATTATCTATTATGATCTTGTATTACTTCCTCATACACTGTAAAACCTGCACCTGACACAAGAAAACCAGATTTTTCAAATAGCAAGTGCATAGAATGTGAAACATGCAAAAGCCATACATGCAACTATAAGCTAGAAAGTGTAAATATGCAATGTGCCTATCTAAAACAACTTAAAATGATCTTAAATTTCATGGATATGCATAATATATTATTTTTGAAAGATCTAATTGAAAACAGAATAGAAATTACCTCTAAATTCATGGCGCATTCGCAGTGTACCTACAAAGCCTGCAAAACCCAAAACAAGCAATTTCTAGACCAAAACACCTCCAAATCAAACCAAACTTGGAAATTATACATAAAATTATATTTTAAGAGTAAATATGTGGTAATATTTACAAATTCAGTCAAATTTTTATGTGCATCTTTAGATGGTCCCTGAAAGCCTATAAAACCTTAAAATTGCAATATCTCACTCAATATAACTCCAAATTGCATGAAATTTGGATAACATGTTCATAATCTAACCTAGAATATGCCTAATTAAAAAAAATAGAAAAATAATGCACATATATTTCACCTTACCTTGTAGGTACGGTGGTGACTGTCATAGATTGAGTACCATCTTCGGGTGGGACATCCACCAATTCTACTCCTAATTTATCACCAATTCCTTTGTGAATTGGTCAAAAACCTCCCTACTAGTGTTGTAATAAAATTTTATGGTGAAATTCACTTAGATGATTTGGTTTTGCAAACAAATTGTGCCTCTTGAATCACTCGCAAACCTCCTTCGCTAGGTAGAGATTCTAAGGGAAAAATGCACAAAAAGGTGAGGGAAAATCTTGGCAGCACTTCATCGCTATGTCCCAAAACTCCTATCTATATTTTATGTGGAAAATAGATCCAATTTATAGCCAAAGGAAGCCTTTGGGTAAATGGTCATGCAGGGAAAGAGGTGCCACTTTTCTAAAATTGAGCATGCATTGGAAGGAGAAGATAATCTCCCATTTTGGCCTTCATTCTACTGCATGTAATAAGGATTTTGCACCCTCAGGTCTTGAATGCTCACATAGGTGCTATAAATAGTAGTTTATGGGTGCCATTTGTCCAAATTTTAATTTTTGGGAGTCAAAAATTGTAGCCATCCCACCCAGGGATGACCGCTTTGCCACCATCTCCAGGTGGGACGACCATGAACTGTGACCATCCCAGGGTGGGACGATCATGCATATGTGGCCCAAAACCTCATAAAAGTGGGGTAGAGCCTTAAAATAGTGGTTAGTACCACTATTAAACCTTTTAGGGTTTCCCAAGGGGGCCATATGATGCCAATTAGTCAATACTTTTGATCGCTTAATCATATTGACATGATTTTAGTGTCTATAGATGCCCCTTTTTGAGATGCATTGTGTGTAGCACAATATTGAGAAAAAATAGATGACTAAAATTTTTAATGATTAGGTTTATTAAATAAACTAACCAAATTTAGATGTCCCAATCACTAAAAGAGCATGTGTTCTTGAATCCTTGCTTTGACGAGCTAAGGAACTTGCTTCAAGTACAACCTCTCTAGTAAGGTTGGCTTGATCTTGGATATTTTTCCTTCATGAAGTGGTGAAGCCTGATTATTCATGATTCTATAATTCCAAGAATTTGTTTAGTTATAATTTGTGCTTGTTTTCTGTCCCAATCAGGGGTGTGATTGTCTTTGTCAAATATTCGTTGGACGAACACAATTTGCATGATTGAGTGTGTGAATGTTGACTTTGATTATGAATGTTTAAGTATGACTACCCCCTCAAGCGATGAGTCAATGAGGGAATGACCAATGATAAAAATTTATGAGTCACTTGACCCATATGACTTGGTTAGGGTTTCCTTCAGTTTGACCCATTGAAAAATGGAGCATTTTTTAGAGGATTTTGATGATTTTGTTGATGCTACATGGAAGAAAGGAGCTAAAAAATTCGATCCCAGGGGGCGGTCTGGCCACAATGGAATTATTAGGGATTAAATTAAGGACTTTTAAATTTCTCCATGAGTTATTTAGGTTCATCTATATACCTATTGAATTTTGACCAAATTTAAGCTATTTTTGGCGGGTTTTAAACCCTTTTTGGTGCATTATGTGTTATGATTTATGGATGCATTAATGGATGCATGTGTTGTACTATGATGTTATTTGATGGTATGCAATGTGTGTATGCATAATTAAATGGATGATATATTGATATGTATTTATGGAATATGTATACTATATGACATACTATGTTAGCACCATAGACTGTATAGAATTCACCAATTCATTTGTAATGTTGGCATGAGACTATGTGATGGATTTGTGAAAATTTAGACTAACATATATGTGATAAAATGTAATGAATAATAGGATGTTATAGGATGTATTTGAGGTTTTCATGAGACTCAAACACTCTAGTCAACTGATCAAAAGTTATATACTAACCATGTAAGACTTTTTGACAAGGTATGAATCTGCTAGGATGACCCAGATACTCAATATCCCTGTGTGTGCAAGTGAGTTCATTACCATAATAATGCATAAAGTTACCCTAGTGCCAAATAGGATTGATGCAGCCCATTTGTACTAAAGATCACCCTATGAGTATCATGATCCTAAATTTTGTATGTAGTTGGATTAGACCACTAGGTAGTATAGGCTACCAAAAGCTAGCTCATCCACATGCAAACATTGGTCTATACACACACAAAATGCTAATGTGATAGATATATCATCATGCATAAGGATACCATCATTTCTAGGTAGGCTTGATGCCACCTAACCTGTAATGAGGATCACCTAATGGTTTGTCAAATGTTGATAATTCCAAGGATTCAAGTTCAGGACTCCTTTCTTTTCTTTTATTTGATTTTAGGGATACTTGCTCATGCTTAGTGATGAAAATCACTATTTATTTTGTATTTTGTTTTCTTTGAGCAAGGGATTTGGAGAGTGGTGATAACCACTATTTATTTTTATTTTTATTTTTTTTTTGGAAATTTGCTTTATTGATAGTGGTGAAAACCACTATTTATTTTGGGGAATTGGGCAAGGACGAGCTTTTCCTTTTGTCAATTCTTAGCATTTTCAAACCATCCACATAGGGAGATGATCAAGATAAAATTTTTGCTTAAGGGAACCTATACCACTTTGTACATTTCATATTTCCTTGTGCAAAACTTGGATTTAGTAGTGTTAAAATGTGTTGGGATTTTGAAATATATAAGGTACAATCTAAGCAAGACTCTATCTCCTAAAAATTAGGATAGTTTTCTACAAAATATGAAAAGAAAACTAGAGATGGATGAGTGACCGAAAACACTAAGGACATTCTAGAATAGATGACTAGGTGAAGGAAAATGGATACAACTATGGAAAAGTGGGAAATGTAGGTGAACATGATAAGTGTAATATGAAATGATGTGGATGATGACCTTAAAAAAATTGATTTTAAATGATAAATAGTGTATAGGATCAGTGTTAGACATGTATGGACAACTCTAAAATGCCAAGTGCAATGATGAGTATGCCTAATGCAAGTGATGATATAATGCAGTCGTATGCAATGTGATGCAGTATTTTTGTATTTTTGATGTTTTGATGATTTTTTGGAGTTTTTATAGATGTGTATGTATAGTTTTATCAATGGGCTTAAGGAATGGCATTGGGGTATTTTAGGTGACCAAAGGTCTTATAGATACCTTTGGGACATTTTGGGATGACCTAGACGGTCGTAGACCACCTAGGATAATTTTGGGTTGACCAAGTAGTACGTAGATACTCTTCGAGCATTTTATGGTGAACTATATGGTCATAGACCACCTAGGAGCATTTTGGGTTGACCAAGCGATACGTAGATACCCTTGGAGCATTTTGGGGTGACCTAGATGGTCATAGACAATCTAGGAGCATTTTGGGTTGACCAAGTAATACATAGATACCCTTGGAGCATTTTAGGGTGACCTAGATAATCATAGACCACCTAGGAGTGTTTTGGGTTGACCAAGTCGTATGTAGATACCCTTGGAACATTTTGGGGTGACCTAGATGGTCGTAGACTACCTAGGAGTATTTTGGGTTGACCAAGTAGTTCGTAGATACCCTTGGAGCATTTTAGGGTGACCTAGATGGTTGTAGACCACCTAGGAGCATTTTGGGTTGACCAAGTGGTACGTAGATACCCTTGGAGCATTTTGGGATGACCTAGATGGTCATAGAACACCTAGGAGTGTTTTGGGTTGACCAAGCAATTTGTAGATATCCTTGGAGAATTTTAGGATGACCTAGATGGTTGTAGACTACCTAGGAGCATTTTGGGTTGACCAAGTGGTACGTAGATACCCTTGGAGTATTTTGGGGTGACCTAGATGGTCATAGACTACCTAGGAGCATTTTGGGTTGACCAAGTGGTACATAGATACCCTTGGAGAATTTTGGGGTGACCTAGATGATCATAGACTACCTAGGAGCATTTTGGGTTGACCAAGTAGTACGTAGATACCCTTGGAGTATTTTGGGGTGACCTAGATGGTCATAGACTACCTAGGAGTGTTTTGGGTTGACCAAGAAGTTTGTAGATACCCTTGGAGTATTTTGGGGTGACCTAGATGGCCATAGACTGCCTAGGAGTGTTTTGGGTTGAGTAAGTGTACGTAGATACCCTTGGAGAATTTTGGGGTGACCTAAATGGTCATAGACCACCTAGGAGCATTTTGGGTTGACCAAGTGGTATGTAGATACCCTTGGAGTATTTTGGGGTGACCTAGATGGTCATAGATTTCCTAGGAGCATTTTGAATTGACCATGTGGTTTATAGATATCCTTGGAGTCTTTTAGGATGACCTAGATGATCATAGATTGCCTAGGAGCATTTTGGGTTGACCAAGCGGTACGTAGATACCCTTGGAGCATTTTGGGGTGACCTAGACGGTCATAGACCACCTAGGAGTATTTTGGGTTGACCAAGTGGTACATAGATACCCTTGGAGTATTTTGGGATGACCTAGATGGTCATAGAATGCCTAGGAGCATTTTGGGTTGACCAAGTGGTATGTAGATACCCTTGGAGCATTTTGGAGTGACCTAGATAGTCATAGACCGCCTAGGAGCATTTTGGATTGACCAAGCGGTACACTCTAGGAGGAAGGTGTGGTACCTTGCATACCCATAGTGTTCCATGTATTCGATGTATTATGATTAGCATGGCCAAAGGGTATGGTAAAAATAACTCCCCCTACTATGAGGTGTAAGCTTGTGTAGTGCCATCATCTCTTTGGGGTGAGTCAAATGAGGGTGAAACATTGTATGATGTCATAGGTTGTGTATATCGACTATGGTGTTCCTATCACTCTATTATAGCACTGATCATACATGCAAACCCATGGGAAGGTGGATTAATGTGCACTTGATTAGGTTGTTCGACTATATGGCCAGGTTTTGTGTTAACTTTGTGTGAAAGTAAAGTGTCTTGTAAGACTCCTATCTAAATTCCTTACCTATCGATCATATCCTGGACTAAATTTCAAAAGATGTAACATGTCTGGATATCATGGTCTATTTATTGATGATAAAGACAATACAAGTGTTACTTGTATGGATTTGATATATACCTATTCAGGTTCAATGGATGGATTTGAGGAAGTGTGATTGCTTGTGCTACATACAATCAATTAAAGATCAATTCTAAGGGTTCCAAAAAATGGGTATATTGTCACTGCGGGTGATGGCCTTGGTACTTATACCTCATGCTCTATTGAGGGTTGAAAATGGACTATAACAGAGGGCTTTGGTCCTAAAAATAGATGGGTTGAGAGTTTGAATGACTCAACCACAACTCGATGTTTGTGAGTCAATACAAAATAAGTTGTAAAGCATTGTTTTTTTGACTCACTTGTGACTCCAGGTTGTCTAGCCTATCCAAGATATATTGTGTGGCCAGTGTAGGTGATGACGGGATGGCTATCAAGGAATATAGATGACAAATGATAGGTTGTGTTACCATGCCTAGAATGTCATTGTAGGACCATGCAAAGGTTTCCTTATTCTTTGTGATAAGGGCTATGTAATCGATCTGCTTCATAGGGGATAAACTTTCCCCTAACTTGATATATTGATGGTTATCAGAATCTAAGTCAATATCTTTATCAATCATTGGATTTATTGATATATGCTACCCTTCCTCTAACTTGTGGGAGTAGGGATCAGGTGAATGTCATATGCTGGGTTTGTATCATAAATTGGAACATCGGGTTCCTCCTCAATATGAAATAAATCATGATTAGGCCTTGGAGAGAAATGGAACGACTATAACATCTCATCACAAGACTAGTACTCAAAATGCAATGGGGGAGAATCTCCCTAATCAAAGTCAATGGCCCCCAAGTTGAGGTACAGTGGCTTTGATGGATTATCCAGATCTTGCATGGGCCCAAAAAGATCTATGGAAATCATGTTTATGGATGGATGATTTCCCCTATGTGGTTGGTGGTGTCCATCGACATTGGGATGTCATGAGACTTGAGGAAGTGGTTGTGGTAGAGGCAGAATGACCAGAGGTGGTCAGTGTTGTTGTGGGTGGACTTGCCCTTCTATATGGAGGAACTAGTGCTAGATAGGATTGTTCAAGGGAAAAATATGCAAGTAACCCTCATGCTCATCATCCTATGGGATAATCCACATGTAATCAACATGCAGACTAGAGGATCCAATGGATGCCACCTCATAGTCTGACTCATTTTTAGATGTCCAATGTCATGTGGAAGGGTATGCAAAATTTTTCACTATTCATAGGATCGAGGGATATCACAAGGTGTATCTTGATTACCCATGGGTGTGGGGAAATAGTATCTTAGTGAATAGACTCAACTAGGTTTGGAACAGGGATCGTGTGATAGCTCATACCTAAAGTCCATAGTCTTGTGCTCTAGACTATCTATGAGGATGTTGAGGAGCACAAGCTTGTTGAGTCCTAGGATAGATTTATCATAAGGTATTTGGTACTATGGTTGGTAAGTAACATGAGTGCCCTACTCATACAATCCTAGCCCATAATCATACCAATTACAGAGGTGAAGATACCTCATGGTAAAGTCAGGGTTGGACATTTAATTGATGTCCTTGAAAAATGGCTCCTCATAATATTCCTACTATTTATAAGGCTCGATGCCATAGTCAATACCCCCATAAATGAAATTCATCTGATTAGGGGGAAGGCCAAGAGGCACAATCATACCTATGGGAAGATGAGGTCGACCCATATATTACATCGAATCAATAGCAGGTGTGGCTGTGAAATTCCTAACCATGTATTATTCTAATATGGTGGTAGCTAGGTGCACTATGACTAATGGATACAAAGAAGGAGGGGAAGGGAGTGAGGCTTGACCTGGTTCAATGTTGGCCTCATAAAGTATCTCCTCATCTATGGGTCTAGGGGTCTCTCCGGTGGAGATGGTGGATACGATTGGCTAGGACTCATCAATAGGCCTCTTACCTATGTCCCTTGGTGGTTGATTCACTAATGATGGGGGAGCATCCAAGGGTTCTAATGATGAGGATAGAATGGCATGAGATGTCGATGGATCACTTGAAAGTGATGGTGATGGAGTTAGACCTTGGCTAGATTTATTTAGCTAAAAATATAGATGGGTGGACGACAAGGTGGACTCAAGGAACTACTACACCATGTTGTAGTAATTTTAGGGCTCTAGGTCTACATATATGACATTAACTTTCCATTCATAGGTGTATTTTAGGCACTGGTGAGAGATGGAATGGACACACTTCATGTCCTTGATCCACGGTCTATCCAGTAGGATATTGTATGCCATATCACCCTCCAATATGTGGTACAATGTTGATATGGTATTTTTCCCTACCTGAATGGGTAGGACTATCATACCAACTATTGAGCATATGGCATCATTGAATGCTCAAAGGGTGTATGTAGATGTGACAATATGGGATGTCGGGACCTTTAGATACTTGAGAGTTGTTATAGTGATTATGTTGTTGGAAGAGCTAGTATCTACCAACACTATCTTGTATGGTGTTCTATTTACACATGCAATTATGTGTAAAGGAGGATCTACCATATCATTTGGAACCAGTTTAAGTTCATCCTCTTGAAAGGTAATCACTAGTTTTATACATTACCAAACATTCCACACAAAATATTTGAAGGAGTTAAACTCTTGGGGCTGTAGCTTGATTGCCTTGATGATATCCATTAGAGATTCTCTATGAGGTGGATATTGCTGAATGAGCTCATAGATATCCATTAGCCACCATGAGGCACTCAAAAAAAGAGTCCATAGACTCTAAAATGGGCATGAAATGTCACTTGGGGTGACGCTATTTATTTTGCCCTTGATTATTCTAGTTGTCCTTATTATAGTTCCTAGGTGTGGCCTGGTAATTAGGCTTTTGAGGTGGTATGATTTGCACTGGCCCTAGGATGCTAATGGCAACATGATTGACTATTGCTATCTTAGGCTACACTAGGCTATTCTTAAGATTCTTGTTCTGCTCCTTGTGAGACTTCACGCTTTCTCCCTCTTGAATCTTGATGGCTTCAATTGTTATAGATTATGCTAGGGCATCTTCAAGAGTCGGATAATGCTACAGTTGCAACAATAGGGATATCAGATTTAGGCAACTCTTGGAAAACATCTAAGTCAAATTTGACATGGGGAGTAGATATGGTAGTTTGGAAAGCAATGCTCACCACCTATTGCCATAATTTTCTATTGACTCATCATCATATTGTTTCAACCTAGTGAGATCAACTAGTGTCATCTTCCTCTTGGTATTGAAGGTGAAGCATTCTAGTAATGCATCTATGAGTTGATCCAAATTATTGTTGCTATGCTTTGGGAGTTGGATAAACCACTCTATGGCTATGCCAGAGAGGGTAGTCATGAATGTCCACAAAAGAAAAGTATCGTTATCCTGGATGCCAAAGCATTGGCTTAGGAATTTGGTAACATGCTCTTGCACATCTTATCCCTTAAATGTGGCCAACTGAGGTATCTTAAAATACTCTAGATAGGAAGGGGTAGGCACCAAAGGATGAATGGGCTAACTGCATAACTGGTATAAAGTAGGCTTTTGAGATCCAGACCCAGAGGTCTTGTTCTCTACTGACTCTAAGTGCTCTAGAAGCACCTTGTATGCATCAAAGGATTTGATCTCCTCATCCTTGCTCCTATCTTGTGATGGAGGGCAAGGATCCTTAGGCCTATTTTGGAATGGTGGCATGTCACCCCCCCTACCTTGATAAGGCATTTACAAATATTCTACCTCTATATCATACTCGATGTAAGCCCCATAGGGCATGTCTTGAGATGGTATATAGAGAGAGGTACCTACCTGAGGTGTGCGCCTTATGTTTGGCCTAGTAGGCAAGTCCTGATTTGGCCTATGAGGTCATGAAGGCAACATTGGATAAGGCCTAGGAGACCTATCTCAAATGAGAGCGGGTTTTCTCAGATAGAATTCCTATCTGTATGTTCTAGGGGTAGGGACCCTCTCATGTAAAGTTTTCTAGAACAACTCGTTGGTCTACTATTTGATTCTTTCTTTCTCAAGTTGATGCAAGTAGTGTAGTTGCTCTTTATCTTACCGAAGCTGCTTGAACTATTCTTGGTATTTTTCATATCTTGTAATTGCTTGATTGATCTGTTCTACTATGCGGGGTCTAGGAGGCCTAGTGTAGTGACCTCGGGATGCACGCACCGACCCTTTTTAACCCTACTTGCAATGTTATTAAAAAAACCCGAGATGAAATGGAAGACAAGAAGAAAAAGCATATAACACGAAATAACAAAGATAGATCTCTTTATTGATATTGAAGCTTGGTTACATGTCGGTCCCTCTTAGGGATACCCATTTCGATACAATAAGTTACAAATAGGTAAAGAGTGCCCCTTTTGCGAAGAGGTGGTGCACTTATAAAGGCTTCCTAGTTTCGCACATGGAAATGTATGAGGGCTTACAGATGCCTCCTTCTCTAGGTATGTTTCCTAGAGGGATCCCTTTTGCTCTTGTATGTTGCAAACTTCATCCGATGAACCTGTGGCCCTACAAGAAATGAAACAACAACACACACTTAGGTGTCCGAGATTGCCTCCTCGGATGAGGTTGTTAGTAATAAAATAATGTAATGGAAATATGATGAAACTATGCCATGAAATCATGTAAATCTATGCTAATGATATGAAAACATAAAGAAATAGAATAAAAGAAGCTATGTCTAAAATCTAAGCTAAGCCTATGGGCCACTGTCCAAGACAACGGCCGCTAAGGTAAACCTTGCTCTCTTTGCCCCAAAGCTATGGGTCAAAGCCTGTATCTGATGTCAAAATAATAGGTGTTATGCTCTTCAATTCGTTAGAGCTTCGTCGTACACTTGATCTCCAAGGGAACTCTCCAAGTCTTGAAAGCTCTCCTCAATAAAAGATGTCTCGATGATAGAAGATGATCTCCTATGCTCTCTTGTGATCTATATATCTTGGTGCTCTTAGGCTTGCACCTTTTATAGTGTGAAACCCTAGGTCTATGTCCAAGCCCTAGGAATGAATTTCTCATGCATAGTGTAAGTTAGCATGAGAAGCTTTTGTCCTTTGTCTATGTTTGGAGGTTATTTAACTAAAGTTTAAATGCAAACTCAGGCCTCCTATGTGAACTGTTCGTGAAAAGGAATGCAAAGTTACTCCCGCTCACCTTTATTGCATGCATACTACCACTTCCACCTGTGATTAGGCCTATTTGTTGGCAAACTACTTCTTATGGCTTAGCCGCTGTCATCTATAGTGGCTAAGATCTAGCCGCTATCATCTAAGTGACTAAGGTCTGGATGCTCTAGGCTTGAGTGGCTAAGATCTGGCCGCTCTTGGCTTGAGTGGCTAGGATTGGATGGCTTGAAAAGGCCCCAAATGAGTGGTGAGAACCACTTTTGATGCTTGGAAAGTCCAAGATTATGTCTTATGATCTTATGAGTGTGTCTATGTGAGAAACTCCCTTAAGCATGACATGATTTAGGTGTCTATAGATGCCCCTTTTTGTGATGCGTTGTGTGGAAAACACAACGCTGAGCAAAAACATAGATTGATTTGTTTGTAGGGTGTATGGTGATCAATGGTCTGATCAACATTGGATGGCCTAATCATGCAAGATGGCGCGCATCCCTTGAATCATTGCCTCAATGTTCGGAGGACTTAGCTCAGTGGCTTTTGCATGTTAAATTGCACTCATTCCTCAAACTCAATCGGGTAGCTTCAGCTGCTACAACAATTATGATCGGTAGGAGAGCTACAATTGAAGATGTCATGTCTGCTTACGTTCCAAGCAAACAAGGGAAATTTGTGATTATTGTATGCAATGATTCATAGGATGAACATGATTTTGCTATGATCGAGTGATATTTTGTTGATTTTGATTATGATTATGTTGAAGTTTTGAACTACTTCCTCACATAATGAATTGGTGAAGAAATGACAATGAATGAAGCGACAAGTCGCTTGACCAATATGACTAATCTAGTTCCTTTCTAGCATTTGTTGCTTTTAATGGGCAATCCCACATCCAAGTGTGATTCCAATTGTTTATGATAATCATCCATCCTTATCCCGAGGAGTGGTCCGGCTATCAATAGCCTTCTTAGGGAGTTAGGATGAGTGATTCTATTTATGTTTAGATTGTATCACTTTGACTTAATGTTTTTGATGTCATAGGGGAATTAGGATGATCCTTTCACACCCGTGGAGTAGTCCGACCATCTTGGTCTTCTTCAAGATTGAAGGGTGGTACATTGTAATTCCAAAATGAGTGGTTTTTTCCCCAAGTGGCCTTATGGTTATCTACTCATCTCACCGAAATACATGGAGTGCAACTTGCTGCAATCACCGAGTGGATAGAGTAGGTGACTGAATACGAGGCCTACCTAAGATTATGCTTTTATGTGATTTTTTTGTTATTTTGAACATTTTGATGATCTAAAATCATCAAAGTGTGTTTATTTGCTATTTTTGTGGGATCCCTCAAGGAGGAAGTCCCTTATTTTGACCTGTGGATCTGGCCACTATTAGGTCCAATGGCCTCTGAGTTTCTGCCTATGGCCGTTGTCACCTTGAGTGGCCAAGAATTTTAGGTCACTGACATCAATAGTGGCCAAGGCATAATTAAGGAAATATAAAATTTGCATTTCTAGGGTTTGACCTTTCACTTTCATTGTTTGAAGATTCACTTTGGGAGCTCTGGTGTGACGACGACGGTTGTGACTTTGGAGTTTGTTGGCGTTGAGGACATGGCTACGTAGGGCGAGACATCAACTGCTAGAGGAGCCAGAGCTTCTCGGGTATTTATCTTTTCTAAACCCTAGCTCTCTTTTCCTTGTCTGAGTAAAACTAAACCTCACTAAGTAATGGGCAAAATGAACCTCACTAAACCTGTTGGCAATGAACAAACTCCATAATTAGGCTTAGCATACCCTTTGCTATGGTGGGTTAGTCCCCAATTTTATTTTTTTGTTAGTGGCTTTAGCCTAGGGTTTTTGAATTTTTCCATTATTCACCTATTGTCACCATTTTGGGCATTTTCAAACTTAGCTTAGTTTTTGATGCTTGGGTGGGAATATTTGCTTTCTATTTTATTTGTTTTCCCTCCCTCTTTTGATTTGTTTAAATTATTTTGTAATTTTGCAATTTTTTTTATTTTCTGGCCAAGGGTTCATGGGTTTGTCGTGTCGCCCCTTGGCCGTTGTCGCTCAGAGCGACCGGTTCTGAGCCGTTGTCGCTCAGAGCGGCCAAGCTTGAACCCCAACGGTAAAAAATTTGACCATTGGGTCTTGGTCGCTATTGCCTCCAACGGCTAGGTTTCGACCGCTATAGGCAACAATGGCTAAACCCTTAGCTATGTTTTCTTGCATTTTTGTTGGATTTTATGACATTTTTTATTTTTTTGGAAATTTTGATTTTTTATTTGTTTGATTAGGTGTAATCTTATCCTTTTTGCTTAGACTTAGAATAGTCCACACTCTTTTGCACCCTTTTCATGTTTATTGTGAATTATGCCTTAGATGCACTATAGTTATGTTTTATCTTTCTTCTGCTTTGCTTAGATCCTTACTGCTCGGGCTCAGGACCCAAAGCTCCTGCTTGACTTACTTCCTAGCTTTGATGATACAAACTGGGCATGGTTCAAAGCCCGCAGGTTGTAGTATGTCATCAAGCTACCTTACATCATGGCAGATCAGGCTTACCTTACGGCTCTAGCCCATCACTAGGACCCGTAGACTAATACCTTCCACCTCTCGATCGGTGAGATGACCATTACGTCGAGAGGATGTATATAGGATCTTTCAGATTCCATTTAATGGGGTGGCCATTGTCTCTTCGGCCACTAATGATCAGGTGGTTGTCTTCACTCGGGTGTTTAGAGGGCACTCTATGGATGCTCTCAAGGACAACAACCCCGGAGGAGTGTCCATCAACCATTATAATGGGGAGGGCATCTTTACGGTGAGGCATGTCGTATTGCTGATGGTGATCAGCAATGTTATTATCCTGGACTACTTGGGTTTGAGGTTCCCATGGAACCTTTTGGTGATGGTGCATGATCTATTGGATAGCGAGGAGCCTATCATCTATGCATGGGGTATATCATGTAGACACCTAAAATGCATCATGCCAAGGGTGACTACTCATATGGACATGCTACAAGACCATATGGAGGATCTTGGAAAGTCTCCAAGATAGAGCAATGATTCTAACCACTCAATTTAGGCATTTTGGCCTAATCAGTCTAAACCACAACCCAGACCTGTGATCTCTAGTATAAACTATGGTTAACACCTATGGTCTATATTTTGGATCACAACTATGACCTACGGTCTTAACTAAAGTTCAGTTAGGCCTTCCATCCGAGCCAAATTGGTTGGAATGACCAAAAGATCTAGAATAAGATAGTTGAAGGATGGAAGATTCTAGAGGCTTCCATATCGAATGTCCTAACCACCCTTCTTGGTCTTGGCTTCTCCATGAAGCCACCCCTAGCCCTAGGGGCATGCTATAAATACCCCCTCCAAATGGGGATAATAAGAGAAGCAAGCATTGGATATTTGAGCAGTGAAGCCCTAGTGAATTGTACACTCAAATTGAGTATACTAAGAGATAGAGCTATTGCACTTAATCCCTGACCTTTTTTCCAATATTCATGATGAATTGCATTATGGATGCCCTAGATGCTTAGGAGGATCAAGAAATGCAAATCTGGGAAAACAAACGTCCTTCATATTGAATTGACCACAAAATCAGTCTGAGGACAACAAAGGTGACCCTTGAACATAAATTTGGACAAGGAGATCAAGCCCACTGCCCTTGATTTTGAGGGTAAACCTATCAGAGGTCAAACCGTAGCTGTCAGCCATAGTTCATAGTGAAGACCAATCACCATAGCTACAGTTTGCAACAGGTGATATATCACCTTAATCTTTTCATTTATGTCCAGTTAAATAGGTTAGATTAATCATTTATTAGGTTTAATTGTAGTTTAGAAGAATTATAACCATATGAATTAGCTTAGAATAGTTAATTTATGCTTTGCATTAATTAGGACATTTGTGGATCTTTTATGCACTTCTATGCTTCTATTTTGATATCTAATCCATGCATTATTTGTCTAATGATCTCCTTTATGCTATATTACAAATCTTGATTCAATTAGCATAGTTTAAAGGTTTTATTTATGTTTTCTTGATCATTAGTTTAATGGTATTATCATGTATGTTTCCTTAAAGGGCCTCATCATGAGAGGCTATCTATATTTTTGATCGTGTGTTGTTTCTTGATCGTAGGAAGATAGGTACAAGAGGATTCTATATCATAACCCTTCCACATCATGAAGAAGGGGGTCAACTCCACCCCAAGGCAGTTTGCAACTAGTCAAAGGGCAGTATTAATGTGCCTACCCTATTGAGGGCATTAGCAATTGTATAAACCGTATCATCATTTAAGTGACCCTAAGAGGGGCATATTTGTAATAGAGATTTATTCATAATCAATATAAGAAATATCATTTTGTTGAATTTTTTCAATGTGTCAAGATTTTTATGCTTTTATGATGACTATGGACTAATACAGTAGATAGGAGCATACTTTTTGGTTATGTCAGATCGCTATTGGCTCAGTGCTATGATGAGTTGTACCACATCCATCGATGAGGACATGTCAGCATTACCTACAGCTTGCTCCTATAGGTTTGGGGATGGGAGCATATTAGGGTAGATCACCCTAAGGGGCTCCTGACCGAGATTACAGTGATTGATGCTCGGACATAGTGCTATGTTGCTAGATGGGCTCGAGAGCATGAGGAGCGTAAGAGCCACACTTTCATAGGGGAGCTGTCCCACTACACTGATGCTTTCACTAGACTTTTGGCCAAAGATGTCATGTGGTGGCCTTACTATGAGTGTCCTACTTGGGATGATCCAGCTAGCTTTACTACCAGGACACGATGCGAGCGATGGCTCGTTGGCCGTAAGATTGCCATCCGGGAGTATTTCTTCTACTCATGGGTTCTTCGTCAGTATGAGTTGCAGTAGGATGTGCCCTTGATACCGTTCTTGTATAGGCACCTCACAATAGAGAAGGACCTACCTCCATGATAGATTATAGAGCTTTCAGATGAGGAGGATGCCCTAGTTGTTGACCCTAGAGTGGTTGGGGGAGTTATAGAGGCATACACTCAATGGTGGGGTGATCGGATGTGGCATGGCATCGGTAGCCTAGGGTGCGAGGATGATGGTGGGGGTGATGGTGCAGATCCGATAGGATGCAGAGTCCGAGCCAGGACCGAGGTATGGGGCCAGCCAGTAGAGCAGGTGGTAGTGGAGGATCCTGATGTTCCTAAGGAGGAGGAGGAGTTAGAGCCCGAGGAGAGAGACTCTCCTCTGAGAGCACAACTACATGAGGTCGAGGCTGAGCTTCAGGCCACTAAGATCTAGGTACAATGGTGAGATGCTACCATTGAGCAGCTCTCAACATAGATACAGGCTCTATAGGCTACTATTGGGGGTGGTGATGCCAGGATGTAGTTTTTTGTTCCTCCTTCTACACCACAGGAGGTTCCAGTGGTAGGTTCAAGAGTAGATGTGGGACAACTTTAGTCTTTGTTGGATGAGCATGAGGAGCGGATCCAGGGACTTGTGGATCATGTCACCATTCTTCAGATGTAGCTCAAGAGGCATGGGATTGTCCCTAAGGATCCAGCTAGGTGCGGGTGGTTCGCAGGTCAGTGGGTGCTCCACCTCGGGGTAGTCTTCCACCCATCCTAGCCAGAGGACCCAGACTCGGATAGAGAGACCGATAGGCTCACATCATTCGACTCGTGACACCACCATAGGGGGAGGTGGCACTAGAGGAGGTGATGCAGGGGGCTCAGGCCTAGTATTTGATTGATGCTTTACTTGGTCCTTGATCCATTTTTGAGGTCGACTGACCTATATGACTGTAGCCCATGGGCATTTTTGTACATCCATTGGACTTGACACACATACTTTTATGATAGCTTTGCATTATGACTTATTATGTGTATCATTTATTGCTCATGTTTTTGTTGTTATTTTATTTTATGATATGATGCGATGATGGTATTATGATGATTTGATGAATATGTTAGATGATAGATGATATTGAAGATGCTTAGATGGATGTGTAGATGCTTATATGATTTGATGATATGATGCGATGTATTTTGATGATGAATGATGAATTTATGATTGTATGCAAATGGATATTGCCTATATGTTTTATGATGTGGTTTATGGATGATTAATGACTTGTTTTTGTGGATGCGATGTTATTGCTAAATGCATGTTTTAACTTTGCTTTAATTGTATGCATCTAACTTATGTGGTGGAATGGTATAAATGAACCCGTATGCTCTAATCACTTAAAACATACGGAATGCATATGACATTGACAATCTTAATGGGTGATACCACAGAAAGTAAAAAAATAATCATGAATTTAAATAATCACTCTTATCATAAGAATTGATTAAGTATTCATATATGAGATGTAATGGTGTGTAATGTATTTTCTTAATAAGTTTCTGTAAATTAAAAGATATAAAGTAGTCAGTGGTCGTCTATATACTATTTCTAATATATATGCGGTATCTGTCCTACTATGTTGATACCCCCTAATTTATAGAATCTTATAAAGAAAGTGATGGTGTGAATGATGTTATGATTTGTTGCTATGTAAGAATTTTTGGGGCTTTTCGGAGATTCAAACACTCTAGTTACCCTATCAACAGTTGTCTACTTACCACTTAGACTTTTGAAAAGTAAGGCTTTTACCATGGACCTGGTTTTTCATGATCTCTGTGTGTGCAAGTGATTGTATATTTTGAGGTAGAACTCAAGCATTTCCTCCGATGTCAGGCGGGATTCTTTCAGCCCATTGCTAAGATCAGGGATCCTCAAGTGTTCATCTCATCCTTATGTTGGACTTAGTTGGACTATACCACTAGGCAATATTGGGTTACCTAAGCTAGCTCATCCACATTCAAACATTGGTCTACACAAATGCATGAAGCAATTGTAATAGACATATCATCATGCGTAAGGATTTCTCCTTCCAGTTTTGTACAATGCTGAGAATTCCAGGGATTCAAGCTTTATTCCCTTCTTTTTGGCTTCTTTTTGGCTTTGGATATTTGCTCATATGTAGTGATGAAAATCACTTTTTATTTTGATTGATTTTTTCTTTGAGCGAGGATTTTTGTAGTGATGATAATCACTGTTTATTTTGCTCATATGTAGTGATGAAAATCACTGTTTATTTTTTATTGATTTTTTTGAGCTATGATTTTTTTTTTTGAATTTATGATTTGTGTATCGGATTATTGCTTTGAAATTTGGATTGTATGCTTGGCCTTTTGAATATGTACTTTGCTTTGGGATTTTGCTTATTTTGATTTAAGCAAGGGATTTGGATAGGGTAAAGCTTGTCCTTTTGCCAATTCTCAGCACCTTTAAACCAGTTGCACAGGGGGATAAGCAAGGAAGATCCTTTTCACTTAAGGTAACCTAGACCGCTTTTGTAGCTTTCATATTTTCCTTGTACCAGCTAGGATTTTAGTGTTTCAATTAGTGACGGGATCTTGAATATCCAAGGCATTATCATAGCTAGACCTTACCTTCTACTAATCAAAGTTGTTTTCCTCAAAAGTTGATAAGATCACTAGGTGTGGTTGATTAACCAAAAAACCTTAGTATATTATGTATAGCAACAAATAATGGTTGTGTTGAAAAACACAATTACACACATGTGTTAATGGAGGTATGGATTTGAATGATTTGTGTGACAAACTGTGGTATCACTTTTAAGGCTCTCATGACATATGCAATTGTAGTGGATATGAAAATGCAATGCAATGATGTGGATGCAAGATGTGAGATGCAATTGTTTTTGTATTTTTGATTTTATGTTGTTTTTGTATTTTTGATTAATTTGACCAAAGGGCTTATTATGCCTTTGGGGCTTTTGTATTGATTTTGACCAAGCGGTTTGAATTACCCTTGGAGCTTTTGAATTGATGATTTGACCAAGCGGTTTGAATTACCCTTGGAGCCTTTTGAATTGATTTTGACCAAGCGGTATGAATTACCCTTGGAGCCTTTGATTGATTTTTGACCAAGCGGTATGAATTACCCTTGGAGCCTTTTGAATTGATTTTGACCAAGCGGTATGAATTACCCTTGGAGCCTTTGATTGTATTTTTGAAATTTTATGTTTTTATGATTTGTTTTGTGTTTTTGACATATTTGAATGTTTTTGAATTTTATGAAATATTTGAATGTTTTTGAATTTTATGAAATATTTGAATGTTTTTATTTTTACATATTTGAATGTTTTTGAATTTTATGACATATTTGAATGTTTTTGAATTTTATGAAATATTTGAATGTTTTTGTGTTTTATGAAATATTTGAATGTTTTTGTGTTTTATGTGTAGAATGCCTTTAAGTGAATGATATTGAGAGGTTCAGGCTCTTCAACACCATCTAATGATATAAGGCGATATGCTCCAGGCCCAACTCTCTATGAAATCATGTATGGACCTATCCAGTTTACCATGAACTTATCTCGTAGATGCGATGACAGATTCGAATTCTATTAGTTTTCTTTGAGCACTAGATCTCCAACCTTGAATTCCCTTAAATGGACTTTACTATTGTAAGCTCACGCAAGGTGATCTTGGTAAACGTGAAGATGCTCTAAAGCATTGACTCGACGTTCATCAAGAAGCATCAACTGATCAAGGTGGCCTTGTCGCATAACATCATCATCTATGAAGTCCTTTAATGCTATGCGTAGAGTCAAAATTTCTAACTCTAGTGGCATGATGGCCTCAATGCCATATACTAGTGAAAATGGTGTTGCCCCAGTGGGCATCCGTATACTAGTCCTGTATGCCCATAGTGCAAGAGGCAACTGCATGTGCCAATCCTTGTGATTGTCTTGCATCATCTTCCTCAAAATGGAGACTATTGTTTTGTTTGAGGCTTCTGCTTGCCCGTTTGCTTGTGGATAATAAGGCATTGAAAAACTATGCTGAATATGGTATTTTTTCATTAAAGCACGCACATTTTTGTTCTTGAAAGATGGCCCATTATCCGATATTATCTTAGAAGGGACCCCAAAATGACTTATGATATTGTGGAGTATAAACTCCACAATCCTTGGTCCAATTGTTGATGTTAAGGGGATCGCTTCTACCCATTTAGTGAAGTATTCTATGGCTATTATGATGAATGTGTGTCAGCCTGAGGATGGGGGTGAGATCTTCCCAATCAAGTCTAGTCCCCATTACGAGAATGGCCATGCTGCCTGGATGGGCTGCAAAGCTTGCGATGGTAAGTGCATTAGATTTGCATGATGTTGGCACTTACTACATTTCTTGACATACTCGCAATAGTCCTTTTCCATGGTGGGCCAATAGTAACCCATTCTCAAGATGTGCTTAATGATGGCCATGCCACTGAAATGGCCTCCACATGTTCCATCGTGAGCTTGCAAAATTGCCCAAGATGCTTCCTAGGGCTCAAGACAATGGAGTAATACTCCATCATATCCTCGTATGTAGAGGATTTCTCCTAGCAAGATGTATCTTGTTGCTCTCTATTTGAATGTTCACCTTTCAGTATGTGACAAACCTTGAGGTACTATTCCAAGCTTCAGGAAGTCCCATAGTTGGGAAAGCCAATCCTGATAAGCCATGACTTCTATAGAAAAGATAGCTTGCTCTTCCTATATTTTTGAGCTAGTGAACACGGATTGAGGAACAACTCTATGGTGTATGGTTGCACCACACTCCATAGGTCCTTGGGAGATCAAAGACCCCCAAGGTGCCATTTGTAAGAAATATCTAGCTACGAAGGACCAATCCTGATTTGGCTCGATGTTGATCATGTTGACTGATTCTTGATTGTCAAAAGCTTCATGACATATTGCTGAGTGTGAAAGCACTTTCACATGAATGGTTGTAAAATTAGTAGATGGATTCTGAGGGATTAAGGATCCCAAAGAGGCCATAGTGTCTACAAATCTATTCGATGTACGAGGGATTGCCTCGATGTCATACCATTCCAGCCGGGCTAGGTAGGTGTCAACAAGTTCCTTGTAAGTCTTCAGGAGTGGGCACCTACATTGGAATAGTCCTTTGACCTAGTTTACTATGAGCAAGGAGTCACCAAAGATATTCAATATTTTAATGCCCATTGCTATGGTTGTTTGGAGTCCTAGGATCAATGCTTCATATTCTATATTGTTGTTTGTGCATGAGAAGTCTAGTTTGAATGATAAGGGCAATGGAGCACCCTATGGTGTGATAAAGACAATCCCTGCTCCACCTCCTTGTTCACACTTTGAACCATCGAAGAACAATGACATGTCTCTTTATTTCTTAGGTTCTTTGAGTTTTGGTGGATCTGATAATGCAAAGACCACATCATCAGGCAATTCTATAGTGAGAGGCTTGTTATCCTGAAGAGGCACCTCTGCTAATTGATCTGCTATGACTTGTCCCTTGATGGACTTTTGGCTTATGAACTCTAGATCAAATTCTATCAATAGCATGATCCACTTTGTGGTACATGTATTGTGATATGTCTTGCTCATCATGTACTGCAAAGGATTTTATTTTGATATGACGTAGGTCATATGGCTCAACATGTAGTGTCACAACTTTTGAGTTGCAAAGACCACTGCTAAACACAACTTTTTGACATACGCATATCCTAGCTCATAACTCACCAAGGTGTGACTAATGTAATATATGGCTTGCTCTTTGTCTTGTGCATTCTTTTGGGCTAACATGGTGCCCAATGCAAAATTAGTAGCCGATATATATAGTAAAAATGGTATGTCTGGCCTTGGTGGAGCCAATACTGGTGGTGTTGCTAGATAAGTTTTGATCTCTACAAAGGCTTGATGGCATTCTTCATCCCAATGAAAGGGGACTTCCTTGCATAGCAACCGATTCATAGGTCGGCATTTGTCTGATAATTGCACGATGAATCTTTTGATGGATGCTATCTTGCCTTGTAGGCTCCGCAATTCCCTAATGTTGGTAGGGGCGGCCATTTCTAGTATAGCCTTTACCTTTGTAGGATCGACTTCAATGCCTCTCTTGGATACGATGAATCCCAAAATCTTGCTAGAAGTTATGCCAAATACGCACTTCTTAGGATTCAATCGGACATTGTGTTCTATGAGGTGATCAAAGATTTGTCTAAGGACTTCGGCGTGCTCTTGCCACAATAGGGACTTGGCCAGTAAGTCATCCATGTAATCTTCCAAGATCTTATGCATATAGTCATGGAATATGTATGTCATGGCCCATTGATATGTGGCACCAACATTTTTGAGACCGAATGGCATCACTTTGTAATAGAATGTTCCCCATGGAGTAATGAAAGTAGTTTTATGTTGATCTTCGGGCTTAATCCGGATCTGGTTGTATCCAGAAAAACCATCCATTAGGGAGAGCATTTCATGACCTGCGGTTGCATCTACAAGAGCATCTATGTTTGGCAATGGGAATGAATCCTTTGGTGTTGCCCTATTTAAATCTCTAAAATCCATGTAGATACGGACTCTTCCATCAGGTTTCCCCATGGGTACCATGTTTGACACCCACTCAGGGTAGTCAATAGGAACTATGAATACTGCATCCAGTAGTTTTTGCAATTCGTTCTTCACCATCAAAGCGATGGTTGGATGCATTTTCCTTAGCTTTTTGCTTGACTGGCTTCTTCATGGGATCCAATGAAAGGTTGTGAATGACTAACTTTGGATCTATCCCTGGCATGTCTTTGTAAGTCCAAGCAAAAATATTTGGCCTCTCTTTGAGGAGAGGAATTAGGATGGCTTGTTCCTCTGGAGATAGACTTTCTCTGAACTTGAATTTCCTTGGTTGGGTAGGATCATCGCTGATGTCCACCTCGAAAGTCACTTCTATAGCCATATGTGACCCATCCTCTAGCTGATGAGGCATGGGTATCAAATGAATGTCATCGATGGGATTCATAGGACCTACTGACTCAGGTTCCAAACCAACATGGAAGACGTCATACGCACAACCTGATGCAAAATGGAATGGTTGTAACATCTCTTCATTGGGGAAGAGGTCTTCAGGCTCTATGGGTGAATTAGCATGATCCCAATCAATAGCCTCTATATCAAGATGCAATGATTTGGTAGGATCTACTTGGATTATGAAGTGGAGTGGTCAAATCAATGGAGATCATGTTGATGGATGGGATGAAGTCTCCAGGACCACATGGGTGCAATCTTGTCTCAGGGGTTTCCCTTCCATACTCGCGATGAGGTTCTGGAGGAATGGGAATTTTTGGATCTGGCCCATGAGTAGGGCAGACAATAGGATCATTGGGCTCTAATCACTCTCTGAATGTAGGCAGAGGGGGATTGACCATCCGATGAATGGTAGCTAGGTCAATAGGTCTCCCCAAAAATCATAGATGAGGGTCTATGGCACGGAGTGCCGCCTCTCTCTCTACTAGCTCGTTCACTTGCCACAAGTGGTGAGGTCCAAGATAAGCCATCTCGGTCTCATCCTCAAAGTCATCATCACTTATCCAAAAACTATTAGCATTGGTATGCGGCCCTAAGACAAGGGGCTCATGTCTTGGCCCCAAGTAGGCCATCTCTATTTCATCTTCATATTCTTCATCACTTATGAAGAATCCATTTGCATTTGTCTCTTGCCCCAAATTCAGGGGTTGATGGCTTAGGCCTAAGTAGGCTCTTTCTGTTGAGTCTTCTGATTCATAGTCACTTTCATCTGATGTATATCCACTCTCATCATGGATGGACCATGTGAATCTTTGTAAATAGCGAGGCCCCTGATAGGCTAAGCCAAGTTGTGCCTCATCATCACTTGCTTCATATCCATTCTCCTCATCCCATGAGTTGTACCCTATTGGGGTGGAATCAATTGAGATGTTTGGATGATAAATTTTTGGTGGTGGTATGTTTACCATGGCCACTTGTCTGTTGCTCAAATTTCCTATTCTTAGGGGATGATAAGGAATGAAATCAATGTCTTCTCCTAACCCTAAGCTTAATCTTTCCAATGCCACTACAAGAGAGTCATCTCGACCTTCGATATAATAGCCTAAGCCAAATATATCGGAGGGAAGCTGATATTGTGGCTCGTATGGCCGCCTGCGTCCCTGCTCATATATGCCAAGGCCATAGCCATGCCAATGGCAATGCTCAAAGTAGCTTAGAGAAAACTCGGGGTTAGAGAGGTAATGAACATTGACCATGAATAATTCATCACTATCCTCTTCTATATCTGAAGACTTATGAGTGTAGTCCAGGATGACATAGACAAAATTGGTTTGGTTGGGAGGGATTCCAAGTGGAACCACTATTCCTACTGGTGGCCTCAAGTCCTTAGGCCTTCCCATGTCTTGTGTAGACTCAATGATAGGCGTAAAGGTGATGTTCTACACAAGGTACTCCCCTATGCCTATGCTTGCCAAGTGTATTGATGCATGCGACGTGGATGACCCTACGGATGACACTGGCGAAGTAGGGTGATAATCACTATCTTCATCTTGATCTTGAAGATCTTCCTCTTCCATAGGACTTGGCATTTCAGCAATGGCTATAGTTGGCACTTCCTTGGGCCTTTCTTCCTTAACTAAGGGTGCCTTTAGCTTCTGATTGTCTTTTGGTTTTGACATTGATGGTACTTTAGAAGCATTGACTATTTTGAGTGCACCAGGAGGTGTTGATGTGCATGGGTCTTTTCTTACCCCTTTGTCTTCGTTATCCACTTGTGTGGTTGGGGATGAAGGTGCCACGTATAGGTGAGTAGAAGGGATTACAAATTCTCCTAGAATGTCCACCTGATTGACGTATTTAAAAGGCTCTTCATCGGCCAGAACCACATAGACTTTGTTCTCGTGCACATACTTGACACACTGGTGCAAGATCGAAGGCACACACTTCATGGCCCTTATCCAAGGGTGCCCTAAGAGGATGTTGTACTACATAGCTCCTTCCAAGACATGACACATCATGGGGATGGTCTTGTGCCCCACCTTGATGGGTAGGACTATCATTCCCATAGTATTGCATAAAGCATCATTAAAATCTCTCAATGTGTAAGCTCCTAGAATGATATTGGACTTGGGGATTTTGAGGTGCTCTATTGTTGTTGTTGTAATGATGTTTATCGATGAACCTGTATCGACCAAAACCCTCTTGAAAGGTAAGTCATTGATTTCCACTACAATGTTTAGCGGAGGGTCTGGTAAGGCAGCAGGAACTGTCTTAATCTCATGATCATAGAATCGGATTATAGGTTCCTAGCATTCTTGTACTTGTCCCACAAAGTGAGTGAATGCATTCGCATCTTGCGGTTGGAGCTCAATTGTTCTTAAAATCTCCATTAGAGTCTCCCTATGCTTTGGGGACTATTGTATGAGCTCATAGATGGATAACTTAGCTGGAGTCATCTGTAGGTTTTGCTCCAATCTACTCCGAATAGTTACCACAGGTCACGTTGGTGGACCTGGAAGGTTGTCTTGCCTTTGCCTAGGAGTGGTTGGGATGTTCATGGGAGCTGTAGGCGGTTGTGGTTGACCATACCACCTAGTCCTTGTTGCTATGTTAACAATATCAACCATCCCAATGCATCCATGGGTAGGTATGTCAGCTCAAACCTGATTGACTTGGGCCCCTTGCTCTCGAGGGGCCTCATGATTGGGCAATGGGTTTCTGTATATGCCCATGTCTCTATTATCGAGAGCCAATGGATTGTCAACTTTGAGTTCTCCCACCTCAATCATGTTTTGCACTTGATGCTTAAACCCAATGCAAGCCTCAATGTCATGCCCCGGTATCCTATGATAAGGGCAAAATTGATCTTCCCTATATCCTTTTGGCTTAGGATGGTTGGGATCTATAAGAGGTATATCAAGAAATCTGATCCTCCTGGCCTCACTCAACTGATTAAAGATTGATTGCATTGATTCTGTCAGAGGCATGAAATAACGAGGTGGCTTGCATTCTTGGTTTCTTCCCTGATTGTTCTTTTGGTCGTAGTTGGCCGGCGGGGGATGTGCTTGATAGTTCTGGGGTTGTTGTGCACCCCCATCCTTGGGTGTAGCCAATACGACTTGATTGACTGGAGCAGGGTTGCCCTGATTCTACTTATACTTGTCATTCTTACCATTCTTGTTCCACTCCTTTTTGTTTTGGAGTTTAATGGTTCCCTCATCTACTTTTATTTCTTCGATGAGCTTGGCCTGTGCCAAAGCTTCCTCAAACGAAGGATACTACTGAAGTTGTAGCAAGAGGGAGATATGTTTAGAGCAACTTTTGGTGAACATGCGAATGATCTCTTCTGTGGGAACGGAGAATGATAATTTTGCCATGATTTTTCTCCATCTATTCCCATAATCCATTACTGGCTCATCATCATACTATTTCAAGTTGGCCAAGTCTGAAAGGTTCACCTTATTCTTAGCACCAAAGGAGAAACACTTTAAGAATGCGTTTACTAGTTGTTCAAAGTTGGTTATGCTATGCTTAGGTAGTTGGTTGAACCATTGAGTGGCAACACCTGAAAATGTCATTATGAATGTTCTTAGCATGAGAGCGTCATTGTCTTCAAGATGAAAATAGGCATTGATAAAATTGGTGACATGCTCTTGTGCATCCTCTTCACCCTTAAAATTTTCTAACCTAGGCATCTCAAAGTGCTTAGGATATGGAGGGCTAGGGATTGATGGGCACAATGGTTGGTTGTGTATTTTGCTCAATGTTGGTGAGTTCCCAACTACCTCTTGTTTCTCAAAGGTTTTCATCTTTTTAGCAAGCTCTTGAAATGCCTTTGATGCATGGATTTCCTCCTCTTGTAAGCCTATTCATTGTGGCAATGGAGGTAACTCTCTATCCATTTGATTTGTTCCATTTTCCTCCCTCCTACGAGGGGACTCAAGATTGTGATCCTGGTTTGTTGTGTTTGCCCTTCCCCCATTAGTTGGATTTCATTCATGATTTGGTGGGGGATTTTATTGTGGGCTATCTTGTCTAGTGTGCCTCTCCTTAGGTGAGTTAGTACGTCTTGTTCATTGGTGGTCACCACCATTTGTCTATAAATTGTTAAGAGCTAGCCACTCAACTTGCTCTCTTAAACGCTGCTCATGTTGGTGCAAGAGTCTTTCTCTTTGTTTCTCTTGTTCGAGAGCTTCCACTAGCTCTCACTCCTTACGTAATGAATTTTATAACTGCCTTATTTGGTCAATTTGTGTTGTAGACACCTTAGCATGTTTTTTTTTTC
Organism: Wollemia nobilis; assembly: GCA_028583015.1. Taxonomy (NCBI): domain Eukaryota; kingdom Viridiplantae; phylum Streptophyta; class Pinopsida; order Araucariales; family Araucariaceae; genus Wollemia; species Wollemia nobilis. Next base: position 4,553,965 of record JAQPPZ010016675.1, read on the forward strand.
ATTGTTTGCAGGGCCACAGGTTCATCAGACAAAGTTTGCAACATACGAGAGCAAAAGAGATATCTCTAGGAAACAGGCCTAGAGAAGGAGGCATCTGTAAGCCCTCATACCTTTTTGTGTATGGAATCGAGAAAATTTTATAAGCACACCACCTCCTTTGCGAAAGGGGCACTCTTTGCCTATTTATAACTTATTTTATCAAAATGGGTATCCCTAAGAGGGATTGAAATGTAATCGAGCTTCAATATCAATAAAGAGATCTATCTTTGTTATTTCATGTTATATGCTTTTTCTTCTTGTCTTCCATTTCATCTTGGGTTTTTTTTAATAACATTGCAAGTACCTCGGGATGCACGCACTGACCCTTTTTAACCCTACTTGCAATGTTATTAAAAAAAACCCAAGATGAAATGGAAGACAAGAAGAAAAATCATATAACATGAAATAACAAAGATAGATCTCTTTATTGATATTGAAGCTCGGTTACATGTCGATCCCTCTTAGGGATACCAATTTCAATACAATAAGTTGCAAATAGGCAAAGAGTTCCCCTTTCACGAAGAGGTGGTGTGCTTATAAAGGCTTCCTTGTTCTGCATATGGAAATGTATGAGGTCTTACAGATGCCTCCTTCTCTAGGTCTGTTTCCTAGAGGGATCCCTTTTGATCTCATATGTTGCAAATTTTGTTCGATGAACCTATGGCCCTACAAGCAATGAATCAACAACATACGCTTAGGTATTCGAGATTGCCTCCCTGGATGAGGTTGTTAGTAATAAAATAATGTAACAAAAATATGATGAAACTATGCCATGAAATCATGTAAATCTATGCTAATGATATGAAAACATAAAGAAACAGAATAAAAGAAGCTATGTCTAAAATCTAAGCTAAGCCTGCAGGCCACTATCCAAGACAGTGGCCACTAAGGTAAACCTTGCTCTCTTTTCCCTAAAGCTATGGGTCAAAGCCTGTATCTGATATCGAAATAATAGGTGTTATGCTCTTCAATTCATCAGGGCTTCATCATACACTCAATATCCAAGGGAACTCTCCAAGTCTTGAAAGATCTCCTCAATAAAATATGTCTCGATGATAGAAGATGATCTCTATATGTCTCTCTCTAATATATATATTTTGGTGCTCTTAGGCTTGCACCTTTTATAGTGTGAAACCCTAGGTCTATGTCCAAGCCTTAGGAATGAATTTCTCATGCGTAGTGTAAGTTAGCATGAGAAGCTTTTGTCCTTTGTCTATGTTTGGAGGTCAGTTAACTAAATTTTAAATGCAAACTCAAGCCTCCTATGTGAACTGGTCATGAAAAGGAATGCAAAGTTACTCTTGCTCACCTTTATTGCATGTAGACTACCACTTTCACCTGTGATTAGGCCTATTTGTCAAAAAACTATTTATTATGGCTTAACTGCTATCATATGTAGTGGCAAATATCTAGTCGTTGTCATCTGCAGTGGCTAAGGTTTGGCCACTCTAGGCTTGAGTGGCTAAGATTTGGCTGCTCTTGGCTTGAGCGACTAGGCTTGGATGGCTTGAAAAGGCCCCAAATGAGTGGTGAGAACCATTTTTGATGCTTGGAAAGTCCAATATTATATCTTATGATCTTATGAGTGTGTCTATGTGAGCAGCTCCCCTAAGCATGATATAATTTAGGTGTCTACACCTAGGATTCTCACCCTAAGGCTAACCTCATTCAAGATAATCTATGATATCCATAATACACTTCTCTTGATTGAGGGTAGCTGCATTTACTTGAGGTTCAGGCCTAGGCATATTCTCGTTATATTCAATGGGTGCAGAGGCACATCATTCTTGCACGGTCTACTTCTATTAAGGATAATCAGGGATTTCCTCATGCCTTCCTTCATGGATGAGGAAGGGAAGGGTGGAGTTTGCTCATCCTGAGCGATGAGTATCATACTCATCATGTAGTCTAGGCTACTAGAATCTATCAAGCTGGTGTACAAGTGAAGTATTATTAATTTATCCTACCCAGTGTGTGAAGTCATGCTTTGTCCCATGAATGGGCGTATTAGACCTATCGGGCATGTGGATGCATGGCACTACTCTATCTAGTTGCACCTTAGTGCATTATTGCATTTCATAAAAGAAGGCATGTGATGTGTATACATATATGGAACACTCTTCCAGATAAGGTCCACCACACATAGGGGTGTCCCGCATAGGGATCCCTTGTAAGTGTTGTTCACGTCCCACTATTCTGGAACTTGGGTGAGTAGAGTCTCGCCAAGAAGGTATGACCAAATACCTGGGGCTAAAGCAAAGATGACTAGTGTCTCCTAGTCCACCCTCTATAGCTTCCACCCATGATTGGGCTTGGCTATGGGTGCACACCATTGTTACTCTCTATCAAACCCTAGATGATTATCTCCTTTACAAATTCTTAATAAAACAACACACAAGAAAGGAAACACTCAATAAAACAAGTGATTATCTCTTTTAAGTTTTATATGTGAATCCCTAAAATATTTTGTGTGTTTTAGATGTGTTGTTTTTAAATAAGACCTCGTGTCACATGTTTTGAATTTCATTGGATGATAATCTTGTGTTTAATTGGATTTCCCCTGTATGCTCACAGCTTGACAACCAATAATGAAAGTCATGATCACGTAAACCCACCAAAGTATGGAGATGAAACCCATACCTGGTCAACGAGCACAGGTCCTTCCAGTCCTCACCCAGTACTCACTTGGTTAGTGTTATACCCTTTGAAGAGAAGTACATGTAAATTTTCCAAGCTACGTTAGATCTTGGAGCCAGCCTTGGCAAAGAACAAGGGTTCATGGGATTTGAGGCAATGGATGGAGATGAGAGCCACCATAACTGACCTCTACTAGTGGTTGGTGATGAAATACAACTCATTAGAATTCAATTGGAACATGGTGTGTGTGGTTCTTTTTAAGCCCAAAGAAAGTAAAAAATGGAGCACTCAATTATATTTCACTAAATGCAAGGAAATTATGTTTTACATTTAGAAAAAGTTGGATAAAAAGTAACCTACAAGATGCAAATCCTAAATGAGAACCTACCCATTGGGTAGGCTACAAGCAAGAAAACCATAGAAGTGCATTTATACCTAGTTCCTTTCCAGTTTTTCTTATTATTTTTGTTGTTTTTTCAATTATAGAAAATCAAACCTAACTTCTACTTTTCAAGCAATCAAAAGAGGCAAGAAAAACTAGATTTTAGTAGTTTTGAACAGCAAAAATAAAAATAGAGGATTTTATACCTACCTCAATGGACCATAAGCCTAATATTTTTGGAATTTGGAGTAGAAAATCTCTTTTTTTGTGATCATCCTGGGGTGGTACGGTGGCCAGTTTGATGGCCATCCCATGGTGGGATGGTTGTGTGGTCATCCCAAGGTGGGATGGTCAGTAGTCTAGAGGTCGTTTTAGTCCAGAATGACCAATACTTGCAAAAGAAAGCAAGCAAAAATAGGGTTAAACCTTCAATTAAATAAATATGGATAGGGTCTCACCATGATTACCACTGAAGTAGGGGAAAAATTATGCACCTAAGAATGCCAAAAAATATGCATATATATGGTGTTAATCAAGCATTATAAAAGGAAAAATTCAAGTAACCATGGAATCCAAATAAGTGCAAGAAAAAGGGGTGTTTCTCTTTATTTAATTTGATAAATTAGAACATGGTTACAATAAATGTCCCCTTGAGGGCTCTTATTTTGATACACTTGTTTACAAAAATGGGGTGCCCAAAGGATCAAGTCCTTTCAAACAAGCTCGTGTGCACTTCCAATGTTCTTCCTCGTACCCACAATTGAGGTGGGCAAACCTATGATGTCACCACTTCATTATTTGTTGTTATGATCTTGTATTCCTTCCTCATGCACTGTAAAATCTGCATCTGCACACAAGGAAACCAGATTTGTCAAATAGCAAGTGCATAAAATGTGAAACATATAAAATCCATTCATGCAACTATAAGATAGAAAGTGTAAACATGCAATGTGCCTATCTAAAACAACTCAAAAGGATCTTAAATTGTAGATATATGCATAATAGATGATTTTGGGAATATATAATTGCAAACCTAATAGAAATTGCATCAAAATCCATGGCACATTCGTAGTGTACCTACAAAGCCTACAAAACCCAAAACAAGCAATTTTTGGACCAAAACACCTCCAAATCAAAAAAAACTTGGAAAGTATACATAAAATGAGATTTTAAGAGGACCCATATGGTCAGATTTGCAGAATCAGTCACAATTTCATATGCATCTTCAGATGGTTCTTGGAAGCCTATAAAACCTTAAATTTGTAATATATCACTCAATATAACTTCAAATTGCATGAAATTTGGACAACATGATCATAATATAATATAGAATATGCATAATTAAAAATATTAGAAAATACAAGCATAGATCTATCACCATACTTTGCAGAGATGGTGGTGACTGTCATAGATTGGGGACCATCTTGGGGTGGGACGACCACCAATTCTGCTCCTAATTTATCACCAATTATTTTTTGATTTGGTCAAAAACCTGCTCAATAGTGTTGTAATAAAATTTTATGGTGAAATTCACTCAGATGATTCAGTTTTGCAAACAAATTGTGCCTCTTGAATCACTCACAAACCTACTTCGCTAGGTAGAGATTCTAAGGGAAAAAGGCACAAAAAGGTGAAGGAAAATCTTGGCAACACTTCGTTGCTATGTATTAAAAATCCTCTCTATATTTTATGTGGAAAATGAATCCACTTTATAGCCAAAGGAAGCCTTTGGGAAAATGGGCATGCAGGGCAAGAGGTGCCACTTGTCTAAAATTGAGCATTCATTGGAAGGGAAAGAGAATCTCCCACTTTAGCCTCCATTCTACTGCATGTCATAAGGATTATACACCCTCAGGTCTCGCATGCTCACATATATGGGATAAATAGCAGTTTATGGGTGTCATTTATCCAAATTTGAATTTTTGGGAGTCAAACCATGTGGCCATATCACCCAAGGATGGTCACTTTGCCACTATCCCTAGGTGGGATGGCCATGAACTGTGACCATCCTAGGGTGGGATGGTCATGCCTATGTGGCCAAAAACCTCCCAAAAGTTGGGTAGAGCCTTCCAAGAGTGGTTAGGACCACTATTAAACCTTTGAGTGTTGCCAAAGGGGGCCATATGATGCCAATTAGTCAATACTTTCGATTTCTTAATCGGATTAACATGAATTTAGTGTCTACACCTATTGTAGTCTTAAGTAGAAGGCTTCATTGTTTTTGCATTATTGGTGTAGCTCCAAGTCAACCACTATGAAAAATTATCATCTCTTTCAAAGGGTGATACCAACACTATTATAGCACCAACACCATTTTTGCATTTAGCTCCATTAAACTACTTCTAGATTTTTATTTATTAGAGCTCCTTATTTGATATGGCCAAATTTTTTTTCCTTTGACTTTGTGATAGAGTAGGTGCCTATCCATATTTTAATCATAGCATTAAAATCTCTAATTGAAAACTCATTGTCAGTGTATAGCTCATCTATGATTGCTTCCATGGGGTCAACCTCATCACTTACTATATTAACATGATATTCCTCTTATTGAATTATTTCTATATGATATGAGGTTGTCTTTTATGCATATATCTTTGCCTTCATTCCCTTGTGAGGAATTTATATGTGTGAGTAGTCTAGAGATAAATACCCACCTAAATTAGCTATGAACTCTAGGAAAGGCACATGTTGGAGTATGGTTCTAGATACACCATGAAAACCTCTTGTATAAAATTTATCTACAACATCTTTTGTAAGATCATGGGTATATATTTTATTTCTTTGAAAATATCTACTAAAGTACCATCCAAATGTCCACTCCATGACTATACTAGGTATATTCCATCCCCATAGCTTCATAGATTGCCTTAGGCATTATCATTGTTTCTACCCTAGATTTTACCATGTAGTTGTGCATGATCCATCCTTCTATGCATAGGGACATGTAAAAAGGGTGTGATCTATATTTTCCCATTCCTAGCACTGGTTTACCTTGAGCTAAATTTAGCTTTGGATGAGATTGACCTTTAGGATGAGTGGATTTTAGTGATGTCCAAAGGAGGTATATCTATCTTGGAATCATAAATGCATCATACATGCTTTCTTTAGATGGAGTTTTCTTCAACTCTTCTACAATATTTAAGCCTAAATATTCTGGTAGTTTCTTCTCTTTTTTTGGCTAATCTAATCTTCTTCGATAGTCTTGAGTTGCTTTAAATCTCTATCGCTTGGTCATAGAAGGGTACTAGAGTTTATCCCTAGCTTGATCCTAAGTTTTAGCTTATTTTTCTTATATTAGATTTTATTTCTCTTTGTCATTCTCTATTGGAAGCTAATATTTTATTTGAATAATTTAGGGTATTTCCTTTTATGGCTGCTTTATCTACTAAGATGGGACCTTGAACTGATTCAAATTTTTAGGGTCTACATGTAATGGATTCTTGACAAACCATTTTAGGATTGATATAATTTTTTTCTCTAAGGGGTCTTACATCATCATATTCTTATTTGTTTTCCACAACATATTAACTCAACTTTCTTGTGCCTTTTTTGCTTTTTTTTTTGTCTTTGTCGATGCTTTATGCTAGTAGACCATACAAGTGTCTTCACAATATAGATCGTTACAAGTTGAGCACCAATAATTTTCTTCTGATGATGAAGTAGAAGGTCCCTCATCCTAGTTTCTATATGCAATTTTGGGCTTTCTATCAACATTGCTTGAAGAAACCCCTTGGTATTTTGTCATATAGGGAAATATTTGAGGCTGGAAATTCCTTTTAAAATCTATTATTTTTATGTTAGTTACCTCATTGGTTAGGTTTTTCAATGCTATTAGTATTTATTGCTTTCCAATTGATTCTTTAGATTCATGGGAAGGAAATATAGGTATAACAAGTGGTTCAAGTAATGTTGGTATTATGAAAATTGATAGTAATGCTAGAATCTTTACTACATGGATTGGAGCTATAGATGGTAGATGTGTAATTTTCATTAGGGGCTATGTATCCTATACATATGGAGTGATATTTGCAAAATATGGTATTTCAAATCTAGGAGGAAGCTTTCCGATAATAATTAAAGTATTTTCTATAGTTATAGTAGCTTGATAGATCTACAAAAATGCTACCATATTGGATTGATGTATTTGCAAGCCTAGATCTAGGTTGAAAGCATGTTGATAGTAGATAGTGATTGAGCATTTGTTGGCTTGATTTCCTATGTAAATATATTCTAAGTTATACTAAATATAATATTAAAATCAGTTATTGCTTCTTGAGGGTGCCTTTGAATGGTAATGAATTGAGTCAAAAATAAAAATGGGTCCACCAACTCATTGAATTCTTGGAAAAATCTATCGATAAGCTGAGCTTTAGATTTAATTCTTCCATCTCAAAATGTTTGGTAATAGTATTATACCTTGCATTTAAATGATAACACTTAAATTCTTATCATCATTCATCATGTCTTCATATTTGATATTGTGGATGGTGTCCAAGGAGGCTACATATTGGCAATGCTTGTATGCCATATTCCTAGTGCAGTTATAGGTTGGAAAATATTTGAAATATATCTAGGGAATTGGGTTCTAATTTAATATATTGAGTGGTATGGTGTTATTATAATCATGATAATTATATTGAGGTGGATGTTGAGCCATTTTCAGATCTGATTGAGTGAGAATATTTTGGAGAGCCATATTGAGTAGGACCTACACCCTTTGTAGGGGTTGATGGAGATGATAGAGATATATACCTTTTGAATATTAGTGGTGACAATTCAAATAATTGCATAGGTTTAACCAACTTTTTAGCTATTAATATTGTGATCATAAGCCTACATATTAGAAGGTGACTGAGATATATATGAATAGATCATTTTCAATGGAGTCATGATATGAAAGTGAATTATATCTATTATAGTAGAACATCACCAAGATTCTACTCAATCAGGGAGTGATATTTGGGTCCCACCAGGCATACCAAAAAATCTTAGTCTAAAGTCCACCTAAGTGGATGAGTTGCACCCTTAAGACATCGACCAAGATTGGAAGACCCATTATAGTTTTTGGATCAACCTCTATAGTAGGCTGACTCCTATGGTACTAGCTAAACTAACAACTAGGTTAATGACTAAAGAAGGAATGGAGAAGGTTTAGAAGCTAGAAGTGAAATTTGGCTAGGATTCAACCATAGCAAGAGACATAAAATCATGAAAGTCTGATTCCCTTAACTAAACTAATCTGCCTAACATACCAACTATTATTTAATATTATAGAGCATTAATTAAACAAGCATATACATAGTCAAGCATTACAGTAACTAGACAAATGTTAATTCAGGGAGATATCCAAATAGCAAAATAAATTTAACAAAATACACCATTCGTTCAATTTTAATATATATGTTTAATTATGATATTAACATACATGCATGTTTTACAATATTTTTATATAGAGGCCAAACAACACTTAAAACTTCATTAATGGGTATATAGCATTCAATCATACAACTTATGCAATTATAAAAGCTAAAGATCCAAACCTTGAAATGACTACATCCAAGTATAAAAGGTTTGCATTACATTATGTTATCTTAGAATGATTGTTATAAAAACTAATTGTAGGATTGATAGGTAAGTCTTGAATGTGAGTATCTCTTTCTAGCTCATTATGGTATGACTACCATTATGTGGTTGATTATGATCTCTCCCAGGAGTATGGTAGTCATGCTTCAAATTTCTTCATGATGTATTATGACATATCTACTTTTTACCCCTTTTCTTGATGATTGTTCTAGTTGCATGAGGACAAGTGTCCTATGGGGGAGAATCCAACCGTTAAGATATTTTGATAGATTTGATTCTATCTAAAAGGGACAACTCCAATATTTATTTGTTGTTATTGGGTTTTTATTGCCCCATTTATAATATCAACTATCTTAGAAATCTAATATTTATTTCTTCTTATTTGGCCAATTCATTATAAATTAGTGGATAGTGTATTACTAGGCATCAAAATTTAGTAGCTCCTATGATGACATTACTTTCTTGAAAACCCAACCCAATAAAATGTTGAGCTCTATACCTTAGTAAAAATTTGCATTATCTATTTGGGTAGAATACCAGATACTAGATTCTTCCTTGCACTTATGTTGATATACTTACTTAGGCATTTTACCAACTAGATACTCTTTGTGCTAGAATTTTTTGTGCCTTATGATGACATCAACATTAAAAAAGGTTTGGCCTTAGTTTTTACTTACCCATTTTTTGAGCTCGACCCATTGCTATGTCAAATATTTTGCCATTAGTAGTGACATAAACACTCCAAAATGTCTAACCTCTAGCTTACACTTAGCTAAATTTTTAGTCTGGCATTGTAGTAGGATATTGGATTCATTTTCCTTAACCAAAACTATGGTACCAATAAACTAATTTGTGCATCTGATATTTTTACTTTGTAATTTTTTTCTATAATGTTTCTACATATGTGGGTGATTTATTAATCCATTATACCACACTAGTGTTTATACATCTATAGGAGAAACCACTTTTTATTTGGTTTATGGCACTAAAGTTATTTTATCACTTGAAATTGAATTGCCTTCTTTGCATGTCTCTAAAGGATTTGTTGAGTAATAATGAGTACCATCAAGAGTATTAAGAATATTATCTTGTAGAACTTAAAACTCTTTATGAAAGGTGTCTAAATGATCTTGAGCATAATAGATCCTCTAAGAGTCATGTTTACAAGAAATATAATAATAAAGTATACCATTGGGATATTAAAATCAAGGACCTTTTCCTCAAGCTCAATAATGTGCACAAGAAGTACAAGGAAAAGTTTATACAATGATGGCTTGAATTCAAAGAGTTATTTGGATCAAAAATAATAAAATTATAAATAATGGATGGATTTAATTTGGAGGAACTCATCAATTCCATGCATGTCAAAAACTTCTATGTATAGCCCCCTTCCAACCCATTTGTATAGTTTTTGTGTTTTTTTTTGTTTACCTGTTGACTTTGGTGCCTTGTTTTTCCCTTTAACTACTTTGATTACCTATTTGTAAGAAATAGTATTATATCTTATATGCTTTTGCATATTTTCATGTGTTTTGTGGTATCTTTTTCTCTATTAACTAAGATCACTACATTAACCGATGATCCTAGTCACCTTAGTTTTTTGTTGTCTTCTTCAAACTTTTGGATTGACAATTTATGTTTTCATGTTGTTTCTATCCTAATTGCAATTGTAAATTAAAGTTGTGATATTTTTATTTCATATCTATTTTTTATTGTTTGTATGAAATTTTGTAAATGTTTACCTTTGTTGCTATTTTTCTAGTTGCTTGGTATTTTTTACAAATTTTTATTAGCATTTATTATAATTGACTTTGTGTGATTTTCTTTGTCATGTTGTTTCTTTTGTCATTAAGGAGAACCATGATATATTCAAAGTCTTCCTTGTCATTTATATTACTAACCCATTTTTAAGTGCCATAAAGTAATTTCCTTAGTTCAACCCATGCCATCTAATATATGGTATGCGGTTGGAACACCAAGGCAATATTCCTTTTAATTTTCATACAATAAAAATACATCAAAAACCTCCACAACTTCCTATCCAATCAATCCTTTCTAGCATCCTGATGTAGTATTAAGCATACCTTGTTGAATAACATGCTTGGCTGGATACAATAGTGTGTAAATTCCATTGCAATAGGGACACAATATTTTTTCTTTGATGACATCTCACTTTCTTGGGGTGTGCTATAATGTGTATCTAGCCCACTTTTATTTTTATTTTTATTATACCCTTTCCATGGTGCACATGACTTTTTGAATACTACAACCATAATCAGCGATAGAGCATGAGTTGGCCTAGGGGATATATACTTGCATATCATGGCCTAAGTTAGAATCCCTTAAGTTACCCTACAATAGTGCATGTACATGATTAAATTCCATAATATTAATTTATACCTATCTTATGGTTCCTTTTAGGATTGGGGGACATATACTTATGTTTTTACATGGTGTTGTTAGATTCCATCTTTTTTTCCTACTATAATGATGTGTGTATTTGTTGGTACATGGAACTTATCGAATACTACATGTGACTTTCCTACTATAGTGGTGTATATGTGTGGCATATTAACTCATGCATGGCCAATAGTAGAGGAAGAATGACGTGTATGAAGAGTTCATCAATTAATGTTACTCAAGTATTTATATGCTCTACATGAATCAAGCTCATGATGCACATCGTTGAATGCTACACAAGTCATACATGCTTTTGAAATATAAGCATGCATGTTATTAAATACTACTCAAATCATATATGCAAACTTAAGAATCGTATGTCCTCAAATATTATACAAATCCTAAGTGTGTGCCATATAAATATCAATATGTCACATAAACAACCAATCTATGACATGGAAAGCAATAAATAAATAATTGTATAAAGAAATTAGTGCAAGAGATCCAAGGAAATTTGAATAGCAGATATATCTCTAAAACTATGGTATATAGAGGTGTAGCACCCTAAAATTGGCGCAGTTAAACCATCAGTAAAAAGATAAAAATTTGAATTTTAACCCCGAAACCGCCCGTTAACCGCTCACCTCATTTTTCGTGCCATTTTTAGAATTTGTTTTGACCGTTGGACGATATCGTCGCCGATCTGACGATATCGTCCCAAATCGGACGAATTCGTCTGGAACAGAACGTCCAGACGATTTCGTCCCAAAACCAAATTTTCATAATTAGCCTCTGTTTCAACAACCTCTCCAACTCGGGCAGAAGCGTGTCTATGCGGTTGGAGATTCCTACGTTGGAGATCTCCCAGATTGGGATGATCCCCAACCTCCTAACCTCCCCCTAATCCTATATAAACTTGGGATTTTCCCAGTTTATCCCCCTGGCTGATCATTTCCCTGCAACTCTAGTTTTTTGTTGTATTAGAACATCCTCGCCCCCATCATTTGCATTTGTATTTTCAGATTTTATTGCAGGTTTTTACTGTGTTTCAGCCGGAGAAAGCTCGGATCGTCGCAGGCGATCCAACACGATTTCGGATGATCCTGTCGAGATCGGCGATGATCTCGTACGATCGCAGATGATTTTGACTGCAGTTCAGATTGGGGGCAACCAGAGCCCTGAGTTTGCATTTTCTACCTTTCTTTCTTATTTAATTGTGCATTAGATCGATTTATTTCTGTTCTGCATCCTGGAGTTCACCTCATTTAGCATATTTGCATGATAAAATTTAAAATAAGTTATTAAAATAGTGCTTCCCATTTGATTTGCTATCTGGATTTATTATTTAAGCATCTATACTATTATTTCTATCATTTTGCATCATTCTTGCAATTGCATTTTTGGTTTTTGGTGTCTGTTTCCATGATTGTAGGTTTTTGACGAATTCATCTAATGAATTCGTCAGGTCATCGATGATCTTGTCTGATCTCAGATGATCGCCTATGATTTGGGATGATTCTATGCAATTACAGATGATCCTGTCATATCCGGGATGATCTGGACTCCTACAAGCTTCAGAATCTTCATCAGACATCAGGAATCGGGTGTATTCCTCTCCATTTCACATAGTCTCTCTATTTAGGATTCATTCATGTTTGATGTCTTCATATAAACCCAAAATTTCATATAGAATAGCTTAGATTCATTTTGGCCAACCTAGGAATATGAATGATTGAATATAAAATGAACACATCAAACCCATTCTCAACCTAGGCATGGAAACCGCCACTCAAAGTTTCCCGGTGAACCCCACCATCCGTCAAAAATTCACCCTTATACCCCTCCCCCGAGAGGCGCGACCTTCAAAGGGCCTCTCCGTCCGAGGTATTGTCCCATCCTTCTCGCATCCCCCTTCCAGGGCACGGATCCTTTAGCCCGAAGGTAAGGGTGCAAAAAATTTGGGCGATACATTTTGGTGAACCCGACGTGAAACTAAAACACCTTTTGAAAACAATCCAAAAAAAAAAAACACATTATTAAGAACATCTAGAATCATTAGAAAACTGTTAAATTTACATATCATATTTAGATGGTAGATTATAATAGAAGACGAGTTGTCACCATAAATGTTGAAAATCAATTAACGGCCATAGAGATTACTTTTGTGCTTAGAGTACCTCAAACAAATAGAGTCCAACCTTTGTGGGATGAACTTGATAGGAGATTGGGTATTATTGAATCTAGATCTGTAGAACTTAGGCAAATTAAGAGGTTTGTCCTAGATAGAATCCTGGATCCCGATCAGGTGACTTTGTACCATGAACTTCAGAGAGCTTGCCATAGGTGGTTAGCAGATAAAAGAGCACTTGTGTCTTCAGAATTGTACACCTTTGAGGAATACCTTGAGAACGCAGTTGTAGTACATAAGTTTCTATCTCGTATAGAGGATCAAGAAGTCATTCTTACGGATAGAAAAATATGGAATAGAGTTCCTAGAGCTGTGTTGTATCGAGAATATTGCCATGAACTTTATTTTTATAAGTCAGAGTCTGAAGTAGATCATATTACCATAGCACACTTTGTCAAGTTCTTGAAAAACCACTTCCAATTTGAAGAGGAGCATTTCATGACTCCTGATGAACTTGATCCTATCAACGATATCCATAAACTATTTATAGAAAACTAAGTTATTCTTTTTACTATTGTTATTTCTTGCAACTAGCATGTTGTTTGTTATTTTTATACTTGTGAAATAATAATACAAAACAAAAAAAAACAAAAAAAAAACAAAACATTTCCTTTTTAAGTATTATAGTAGGTATATAGTTAAAATATATACCTCTCAACCCTATCGCATATATATATATATATATATATATATATATATATATATATATATAAAATATATATATATATATATATATATATATTTGCTAAAACCTAAGTTTAGCACAATGCCTAGACTTAGGAATGGAAAACAAACCGAAGAAGAAGAAGATTGGTTAGGAAGACCATTAATTGACCAAAATGTCCCTCCTGAGGACCAAGTTCAGGAAGAAGAAATCCTAGACCAGCAAGAAGAAGAGCTTGTTGTAGCAAATGAACAAGAAGAAATTAATAGAGAGGAAGGATCCTCATCCCCTAAAATGTCTCCGGGAGGAGCTATCACTTTTGAAAACATGGAACAATTTTGGAAGTTCATTAACACAAATATCGGTGTTTTTAATAGAGCAGTCCATATGGACAAGGATCGAATTAGTGACACTCAAGCAACTCTAGAAGACGTATTTCACACACGCACTAATCCCTTGTCCTTTATTGAACAAGAGAGTGATCAAGCTGGACCATCCAATTTGGATATAGTAGCTGCGATCCGGAACATGCAACAACAACAGGTTACCCAACCACCTAAAGTGCCTGTTAACAAGCCTAGGGTCATTCCCGCACAAAAGAAACCATCATTTACTGCTCTATTTCGCCAAGCTATTGAGCAACATACCTCAAATCAACAAAAACCCAAAACAAAACCAAACACCAATTACCAACAATCTGGGATACAACATAATACTATTACAAATCCCCTTCATAATACTCTTCCTACCAACACTTTGCATAATAGCAATATAGCATCTAATCCTTATGCCACACCATCATACACTCATAAATCCCATACCTATGTCCCACCGAACCAATATGGTGGACAAACTAGTAATCTTGAAACCATGGTGAAACAGTTAGTTTCCCGCATGGACCAGATAGATCCCTACCGACCCTCGTACAATTATCGAGAGATGTGTAGTCAGCCTTTAGATCCTATAGTTGTAGCACAACCGTATCCTAAACATTTTCCTATGCCTGTCCTGCCCATATATAAAGGAACGGAAGATCCCATAGAGCATCTTCGTATGTTTAGGATAGCATGTCATGATATATCACATGATGACTTGTTATTACTAAAAATGTTCCCAAAAATCTTGGGAGGAATGGCATTAGAGTGGTATTATCAATTACCCACTAATTCTTTGAGGAATTTCGAAGAAACTGTCGAGTCTTTTGTTCATCAATTTAGTGCCTATATCGAAAGACATGTGACCATTAAAGATTTGTATAACTTAAAACAAGACAAAGATGAATGCTTTGCTGATTTCCTAGCTAGGTGGAGACAATTGATAGGAAAATTGCACTTTGTGTTACCTTATAGGGAGATGTTGGACATCTTTATTAATAATTTGCAAGAGCAACTATCTTACGAATTATCAATTGCTACCTTGACCACCTTCGATCAGACTATAGACTTAGCCCGAAGAGTGGAAGATGCTCTCATTAGGAGAGGTCAGCTTAAAAAGAAAGACGATGAGAAAACATCCAGAAATCAATATAAGAATAAACAAGTTGTGGGTGATGGAGTCACTGATAGCAGAAATATTGCTAATGTTAATGCTGCAAAGACAACGGAGAAGTTTGTACTGAAACCTCCTGATAGACCTCCTCGAGAATTTACTAGGTTAAATCAACCTTTATCAACTATTCTACCACAATTATTAGAACGAGGCTTAATTCAATTACCAAATATCCGGGAACCTGATCCAACTATACCCGGATACAGAGCAGATTTACATTGTGACTTCCATAGAGGACCTGGACACACTACCAACTCTTGTAAAAGATTAAAACATAAAATACAGGACTTGATTGATAACAATGAGATGGAGGTACAAGCCTTTCAACCTAAGCAAAATCCTCCTAATAACACTCAACAGAACATCACACAAAACCAGAATCAGAACGCCAATCAGTCATTGGACATCTTTCAACATCCTTTACCAAAACATGGTAAGGAGGTGGCTAATCAAATTGAACATCATAATGTTCCTCCTCCCGCCCGATATGTAGGAACTATTAGTGGGCATTTACCTGTTCATGATCTGGAAACCTTTGACACAACTTTATCCGTGGTTACAACCAGGCCTCTATATAATATGCAGATACCTGATCTTAGTGATACAGAATATGAGACTGAGAGTGATATGGAAATCACATCAAATCAATCGAATAGCTCTGAAGATGAATCAGATACTATTCACCCTATCACAAGTCATATGGTTCCAGAAGAACCATTTCCAAGAAGAGTCACTACTAGACCATCATCCCACCAATTACTTTCTAATGAGTTAGCTATAAACGCTAGACCAAGACCCATTCATCATCCGCAGAATAATATTGTGGGTACCATCGGAGTCGTTACTAGACAACAGGCTCAAAATTCTCAACAAGATCAAATTCAGAATGGTGGATCAACTCCATTTGTTTTGAAGGTTCCTAATAAAGGGAATCATGCACCTAATGTTCAACCTAAACCTCCTTATAATATTAATGAACAATTATCAAATATTACAGCTAGAATTTCCCTTTTGGACCTCTTAAGATCTTCTCCCACACATAGAGATGAATTAATGCTCACATTAAGCCAGATGATGGTACCACAAGACATTCACCCTCAAGACATGGCCAATACTATAATAACTCGTGAAGTTGATTGTATTGACTTTCGGGATAGAGACATACCGCAACATAGTTTACATAAAGATAACCCCTTATATATTACCGCCTTAATTGGAGATGTAGCAATCAAACGAGTTTTGATTGATAATGGTTCATCTTTAAATATTTGCACTTTTGACTTCTACCAAATATTTGGGTTTAGAAGTGATGAAATGAAAAGAACTGATATGATTATAAAAGCTTTCAATGACGAAACACAAGAAACATGTGGAGTTATTACCATTCCATTGCAGGTTGGTCCAAGAACCTTGGATACGATCGTGTTTATTGTACATTGCCCTGCATCATACAATATACTCTTGGGTCACCCTTGGATCAACGCGATGCGAGCTGTTCCCTCAACTTTACATCAATGTGTTAAATTCAAATTTAAGAATCAGTTGGTTACCATTCATGGTGATCCAAGACCCTTTGATATGTGTGCTTTGGCAGAACCTATTGGAGTTCAATTTTGCCCCGCACTGTCATCCACACATCCTAATTCTCATTATCCATCTAAACGTGTGAAACTCACACCCACAATGTCATCTACTTCTTCTCCATCAGATGCACCTTCACATATAGCTCAACCATCTTCTGAACAAACCGCATTAGGACCTAAGAAAGATCCTAATCCCACAACCAATGTCTCTTGTTCTACTCCTATAACTTCTATACCTATAATAGACCCATCTATTGACACCTCTACACCGTCTATATCCACCAAATGCATATTCTCCACATCAGAAGACGTAGGAAATATTCCTTCTACCTCTTATGCTCTTACTGACGAGCTCTTACCCGATCTATCTAAAATTCTTATATCAGAAGAAACGAATGTTTCTATGCAAGATTCCCTTGTTTTAAATAAATTGCCACCATCTCCTCATACCTTGGGCCTCCCACAACCTATGGGAAGTATTTACCAAGTCGGGAGTTGTGCCTTTATTTATAAGGGATATGACTGGGTAGAATACCCAGAAACATCAGAACTCATTATGATGGATATGCTCGATGTTATTTTACTAATGAGTATACTAAAGCCAAACCTATAATGCTTAAATTGGGATATAAAGGGAAAGGTTTGGGACCTTTCCAGAATGGTATGAAAGAACCTTTTGAGGTAGAGCCGTGGCCCGCCCGATGTGGTGTGGGCCTATTTTCTAGTAAGGGTCAGCCATTCGAGGATGATGACCATCTTATATGTTACCAAGATTATTTAGATGAACGCGATGTTTTGCATTTAACGAATAAGCCATTCACATGTAATATGCTATCTATAGCTTATCCTGAGATGATCGCTGAATCCGACGATGAGTTGGAGGGAGATATCTTCCATGATGTCTCCATTGAGGAATTATTACATAATGGATTTTATTTTGATGGCTCTATACCTACTATAGCCCAGCTTGAGGCCATGACTCCTCAAGACGAATTATCCAAGCTAACCTTGGAAGAATTACAGGAATTGGGCGTTTCACCCGCCCCACCTAATTTTGAGAGAGATCTACACATGGAAGTAGAAAATGTCATAAAAATTAACATTGGAACCGAGGATAACCCTCACATAATCAACATCGGATCAGAATTGAGTCAAGAAAAATAGGATAAATACATTGCATTTCTTAAAGAATATGAAGATGTCTTTGCTTGGACATATGAAGATATGCCAAGTTTAGACCCTTCTGTAGTTATGCATCACCTAGTAGTCCATCCGGATGCTAAACCTGTTAAACAAAAACTTAGAAAAATGCATCCTAAAGTGGCCTTACTAGTCAAAGGAGAGTTAGAAAAACTCCTGAATGTTATTTTTATACAAGCCATTGATTATGCTGAATGGATCTCGAATGTAGTTCCAATAACTAAGAAAGAAGCTACTAAGGTTAGGGTTTGTACAGACTTTAGAGATATTAATGTTGCATGCCCTAAAGATGATTTTCCCCTTCCCAATATGGATCAGATCATTGATTTTACTGCTGGGAGTGGAATGATATCCTTAATGGATGGATTTTCTGGTTATAATCAGATCAGGATAGCTCCTGAAGATCAGGCTAAAACAACCTTTATTACCCCTTGGGGGACCTTTTGTTGGAAAGTGATGCCATTCGGTTTAAAGAATGCAGGTGCAACCTATCAACGAGCCATGACTTATATCTTTCATGATATGATGCATGATATACTACATGATTATGTAGATGACATTATAGCTCGTTCTACCAAAGAAGATGACCATTTAGATGACTTGAGAAAAGTATTTAATCGGTTAAGGGAATATCTTATCCGATTGAATCCAGCCAAATGTATATTCGGAGTTAAGTCCGATAAATTATTGGGGGTTATAGTTTCTTTACGTGGCATCAAAATTGACCCTCTCAAGATTGCGGCTATCACTGATATGCCCGCACCCACAAATATATCTGAATTACGGAGTCTACAAGGTAAGCTTCAAGCCATCCGTCGCTTCATCGATAAGCTGGCAGATAAAACTAGACCCTTTCTTAAGCTTCTTAAGAAGGATGTCTCTTTCCATTGGGACAATGAATGTCAGGAAGCATTTGAACTCCTCAAACAATATCTTCTTAACCCACCTGTACTTTCACCACCTAGACCTGATCGCCCATTTATCTTGTATATTTTTGCTTCAGATTTTGCTTTAGGAGCTATGTTAGCTCAACTTGATGATGAGAAGAGAGAGCATGCTAATTATTACATTAGCAGAACATTAATTAGTTATGAAACCCGCTACACAACATTAGAGAAGTTATGTCTAGCAATCATATTTTCTACACAGAAACTACGCCATTATATGCTCAGTCAAAAAACATACGTTATTGCTAAATCCGATCCCTTGCGGTATCTCATGAGTCGACCTTATTTATCTGGTCGCACAACAAAGTGGGTTCTTGCGCTAAGCGAGTTTGAACTCACGTTTATAGGACAGAAGTCTGTTAAGGGTCAAATCATAGCAGATCAATTAGCTACTGCACCCTTAGCATCCACCCATCCCCTCATCATTGAGTTTCCTGACGAATGCCTTAAATTAGAGGTAGATCATTCAGAGCAATGGTCCTTATACTTTGATGGAGCCCGATGCATGAGTGGGGCTGGTGCAGGTATTATTTTGATATCTCCATAGAAACACCTCATACCTCTATCCTTTAAATTAACGTTTGCCTGTACTAATAACACTGCTGAATATGAGGCTCTAATCCTTGGATTACGAGCTGCCATGGCACTAAAAATTAAAAATCTATTAGTTTTCGGTGATTCTCAACTTGTTATAAATCAAATTAATGATGTTTATCAGACCAGAGATGATAAATTGCGCCCATATAAAGCATATGTATTGCAATTAATATCTTTATTTGATCAAGTTACCTTGGAAGCTATTCCTCGAACTAGCAATCGTGCGGCTGACGCTATGGCCGCAACTGCATCTCTTTTACCCTTGGAGTTAGATGACGAATATGCTACCATCATTATTCATCGACTCTAGGAACCCGCTTCAATTAAATCATGCTTGGAACCTTTGGACGTGTTTCTAATCAATGAAACCACTCCTAAACTTTGGTACACTGACATCCTCAATTTTCTTCACAATGGAACCTTCCCTGAAGGTTTTAATAGAAACCAACGCTGGTTATTGCGTAGACGAGCAAGTCGCTTCATCATAATTGGCAATACCTTATATAGGAGATCTTTTGAAGGTATCCTACTGAGATGTTTGAATCTAGAAGAGTCTAGATCAGCTTTGAGTGAAGCCCACGATGGATCTTGTGGGGGACACTTTAGTGGTAGCGCCATTGCTAAGAAGCTCCTTAGGATAGGATATTTTTGGCCTACCATGGAGAATGATGCACATGATTACGTGCGCCATTGCGACAAGTGCCAGAAACATGCTGACCTTGTCCATGCGCCTGCACAAGAACTACAGGCTATTTCATCTCCTTGGCCCTTTTCAAAATGGGGCTTAGACATTATTGGAAAAATCAATCCTGTGTCATCTGATGGACACAAATTCATCATAACCACCACCGAGTATTTTACGAAGTGGGTTGAAGCTATGCCCTTAGCTTCTTGCACTGGAACTCAAGTTTCCAAATTTATTTTTAATCAAATTATTTGTAGGTTCGGAATTCCTGCAAATCTCATCTCGGATAATGGAACTTGTTTCAAAAATAAATATGTAAAGAAACTATGTCAAAAATATAAAATTCAACATCGTTGGTCCACTCCCTATTATCCTCAGGGTAATGGCCAAGCCTAAGCATCTAATAAAACATTAATTAAAATCCTCAAAAGAATGGTCAATAAATCTAGCCGAGATTGGCACATTCAATTATATCCTGCTTTGTGGGCTTATCGAACTAGCGTTCGTACTCCCATGGGCACTTCACCTTTTGTTTTGGTTTATGGCACTGAAGTTGTTTTTCCCTTTGAATTAGAAGTTCCTTCTTTGGCTCTGCTACTTCAAGATACTGAAGTAGGAGATGAATATCGTGTTGGCAGATTTAGTCAGCTAGAACTCCTAGATGAGAAGTGCATCAATGCTTTGGAGCATCTTCGAGCCTACCAGAACAAGCTCAAACGAGCATATCTTAAGAAAGTTCATCATCGATCCTTTGAGATCGGTGACCTCGTCTTAAAAGAAAATAAAAAAAATACTAATGCAACTAAAGACCTTAAAGGTAAATTTGAACCTAACTGGCTTGGGCCATATATCATCACTGCTAAATTTGGATCGGGAGCATACAGATTAGCTACCTTAGATGGTAAATATCTTAAAGAACCTATGAACATTATGCATCTTAAGCGCTATTACGCATAATTCTGGTAATTTCGTCACTGTATATATTGTACATCTTGTCTCATTCCTAGTAAATTCATATAAAAATTTCAAAAATAGTCATATTATGTATTCTCTCAATTCATAAATCAAAATCAAAATCTAAAAAAATCAAAATCATCAAAATCTTCAAAAACATCTTTTATTTTTGCACCTGTCAATTCTTGAAGTATTGCAGTTATATTTTCAGTTGTTTTGGATAAATTAGCATTTATTTGGAATCCCTCACTTTCACACTCACATGAATAAATATCTTGATATTATTTGGTATGATTATTAATCTCTCTTATATCAAAGTCCACAATTGAATTAAATAAAGTTTTGAGCATAGAGAACTGATCTTGTTATTTACTTGAACCAAGTATACCTTTTCACATTAAAATGATTTCATTGCAAATTCCAAAATGATGCTACATAGTAGAAGTGGTCTCTTGAGCGAAAAGTTTCCCCTGCTATCCTATCATGCACATGGTCTAGAATCTTTGAGAATTGACAAAAGGACAAGCTCACCCCTGCCCAGAATAAAAATCCCTTGCTCTACAGCCAATCCGAGCAAGTATCCCTAGTATAGGAAGAAAAAAAAATCATGAGAAAAAGAAGCATTATTTCAGTCGCATTTTGTACCATCTCAGCAATATTTCAGCATTATCTCAGTATCAAGCAAAAATACAAAAAAAAAAAGAGAAAAGAAAAGAAAAAGCAAAAAGCAATAAAATCCCTTCCCCTACCCTTTGAAAAGAAAAGAAGGGTGAATGAGCTTGAATCCCTGGAATTCTCAATTATTCAAAAACTATGAGGTAAGCCCCATAACAGGTGGTTTGTGCCCAACCCGCTTGGCCTTGGGTAACTCCTAGCGTGGTGATATGTCTATTACATTAGCGACCTTCTTTTGTATAGACCTATGTCTGCTTATGGATCAACTAGCTCTTGATGACCTGACTTACATAGTAGTTTGGTACGGTTCTATGCATATAAATCATGGTCAACGAACACTCATTTGGTTAATTCAAATTACTTGTATCAAATTATCTTGCTCAAAATTGGTAAATGAACAATACAATTGCACACACATTTGTGTTTGAGAGATTTTGTATCATTATGATAGATCAAGATCGGCAATGAACTCACATATGCACACGGGGTTCCTTATAAATCTAAATTTTGTCTTTGAGATAATTTAAAATATTTATGCAAATCTTCTGGAATAATTTGATTTTATTACTTGAGAATATTGGCTTAGCATAAAAACAATTAAATACCTTTCTTTTCAAAATCCAAAATTTCTTTCAAAACATGTTCAAAAATCTAGCAATAAAGTCACATCTATATATTTTTGACTTTCGCAACGATGGTCTAGTTCCTAAACCTAAATTGGAATTTTACGCCTAGTGCAAGTCTTCATTTACTTTCTGTTTATCTCAAAATCAAAAATCAACTATGCAATAAAACTATTACATCAATTTCTTCTTTGGATTTCGCGATGATGGTATAAGTCTATACCTAAAATTCTATGCCTAGCGCAAGCCATCATTATAATTTTATTTCCCATTTATTTAATCCATAAAAGCATATGGCTTAAATCATTATGTTACACAATTGTGCTTTAAAAAGAACGAAAACCTTTTCTATTTCATTTCATTATGTCAACATTCAATTTTTTTTGCGACGATGGTATAATTCCTAGGCAATTGTTCAAATTTCTATCACACTTAGGAATTTTATGCCTAGAAAAAATCATATTTTTAATATTTCATGCATAATATTTTCATGGAAATCTGAAAACAAATCATCACCATCATCAATTTTCATCATCACATCACAAAAGTCTTAAGAAAGTCTCTTAAGCACCCTTTTACTTTTAGCAATATTTCTCTACTGGGATTAGCTTAATGACCTAGCGAGCGGCGACTCCATGAAATGGTCATGTAACAACGACAATGTCCTTTGAAATTATTGTTAGAAGTCACTTTATTTTTTCATCAAATCACACCACAACAACCAATTTGTTTACATCAGATTATTTCATTTAAATTTTATGGCACGACATAAAATTATAATATTTTCAATGACATAATTACATGAATAATCAATCAACAATTAAAATATTAAAGCATCATAAAACATATGCACAAGTCATATCACAAAGAGAATATATATATATATATATATATATATATATATATATATCAAGAAATATATGTACATCATATCAAAGCGGATTGGTATGCCACAATCTATACCCTGGCATACTCAATCCTCTCAAAAAATATACAGTCTATAGTCAATGTGCAGCTAGTCTCGAGAAGCCCTCGAGCTCTCAGCCTCATCTCCTCTCCCACCCTGAGGTGGAGGAGGTGGTCCCATCGGAGTCCATCCCATGTCATGGGTCCTCGACGTCGATCGTGAGGATGTCCTCGATGACCCCATCCTGACCGGCTCCGCAATGCCGACTGGTAGCTGTATCCTCTGGCCCTCTAGAACTAGCTAGAAGTATACTCCCTGATAGAACGTGGTCTGAGCAATAGCCCATGCCAGCTCCCGCATGCTCGCCCCTCTGCTCCGAGCCCTGAGTCATGTAGCCTCATCCTACAACATCTGCACCTGAGCTCGTAGGTGGGCATTCTCCACTCGGAGAGCCACCATCTCACTGCTCTCCCCCACCTCGACACCCTTGCCCTTATCGAGCGATGGTGGCCTCTCCCTCTGCTGAGAAGGGAGTCCCTCCTCCCTCCTCTATGGCTGCTACGGTCTCTCTAGAGCCTATGGCACTCTTTGACATCTCTCCTAAGGAGGCCATCATTGATCCCTCCCTCCATGACTCCTCGCTGCATCGATGGTAGCCTGGCACCACCTCCCCATCCATTGCACAATAGCATGCATCGAACCCTATGCCCTCATCATCCGAGGAGGGCGGATGCCTGTATACCAGGCATCATATCCATCTGCTACTCCAACGTCGTCCCCATCCACTAGCTGAATGGGGGCATCATCAATGTCCTGACTCTAGAACCACTGCATGTCTGGAGCCCCGCTCAGTGTAGTATTATCTCGGATAGTCCGAGAGTACTCGTAATCCCTAAGAGAAGGGATCCCCTATTGTAGACCGAACTACCTCAAAACTTGGTCGTAGCGGTGGAGCTCTACCTCTCCCCACTCCATCCTCAACCAGAAGACTCGCCTGATGTGAGCCAACTCCTGTCCATCCTCTCCCCACCCTGGATGCTCTCTCCATGGCCTCTAGGTGATCTGATCTGGGATGAGGTCATCTAGCAACCTCCGAGACATCGATAGATCTATCCACCGCTGTGACCCTCTCTGGAGCCACCAATAGAAAACCTAGGGTCTCTCCCGGTCAACTCCTATCAGTGGAAGCCCTACCGGCCTTCGTACCACAATGTGCTCCTAACACCAAACCTGTAGTAGCGATGTCAGTACCAGACATCGACCTCCCTTGTATACGACCCCGTAGAGGATCCTATACAAGTGGCATAGTACAAAACTGCCCCAAGAAAACCTATAACCATGGTCTCTCATGTCGTAGACCACATCTGAGAGGAGCCATGGTAACCTGCATCCACTCTGGTGGCATAGAAGTAGGCCACCCACCACCCCTACCAAAACCTAGGTCAATCGAGATGCCCCAGGCATCTGCCTCAATGCCTCGATGTTCACTCCGCCCTTCTCTAGGGTGAAGCTCGGGTCCGTGCACAGTCTCATCATAGCATGGCCCTGATTGGCCGAAGGAGTCATGAATCACCCATGTATGGGGATCCTCAAGATCCTCCATACATCCTCTAGAGTGGGAGCCATCTCCCCTATCGATAGCCGAAAGCAGGATGATCCCGGATACCATCTCTCTGCTAGGGCTGTCAGTAGCCCCATGTCTATAGGAATTTGTGGCATCTCTGCCACATGCTGTAGTCCAACCTCTGCTAGCCTGTCTCGCTTGGCCTGATCGAGCATGGCTACATCATCTCTGAGCCCCCCGTATTTCCATTCCTGACTCTTTAGTAATCCCCTCTACAAAATAAATAATAAAACAACAAAAATCATTAGTACATAATCATTAAAATCGATTAAAATCAATTTCATCTCATAAAAATATGATATCGCCCATTATTGGACGATATCGTACCAAATTTAGCAAAATCGTCCTTAATAGGATGAAATAGTCTCCGATTCGTCAATTTGGGAATCGCCCCTTATTGGACGGGATCGCCCCTATTTCTTCGATTTCGTCCTCAGACGAAATCGGTGATCTAGGGACGATTTTGACAGAATTGGGACGATTTCATCCCGACGTCGTCGATGGCCTAAAAATGGCCATGATGCCCAAAAACAATTAAAATTCAACTAAAAAATTAAACAAATCAAGCTAAAAACATAATACACTAGGTTTAGATCCTTACCCGCAACCCGCGTCGGACCTCTGTCGATCTGTGTGTTGTTTCCACCATTTCGCCTGTAGAGCTCTGAAACAGCGAAAGTGAACAATAAAAATGAATTAGGGTTTTACCCTATTTTTCCTATTTTTATTTAAAAACAACATTTTTTTAATTTTGCTTTTCCGCGCTTTTACCTCAAACGTTCGATTTGGGTAAAAACTCGGAGGGGGCACCATAGCAAGCAGTTGTACGATTCGACCTAGAATCGTCGTCTAAAAAATGAAATAAATTTTTGCTTTCTCGTAAAGCATGAAGAACTCGTCTTTAACGCATTTTCTTCAAAAAATTCGCTAAAGAGGGGGCAAAATGTAGCACCCTAAAATTGGCGCAGTTAAACCATCAGTAAAAAGATAAAAATTTGAATTTTAACCCCGAAACCGCCCGTTAACCGCTCACCTCATTTTTCATGCCATTTTTAGAATTTGTTTTGACCGTTGGACGATATCGTCGCCGATCTGACGATATCGTCCCAAATCGGACGAATTCGTCTGGAATAGAACGTCCAGACGATTTCGTCCCAAAACCAAATTTTCATAATTAGCCTCTGTTTCAACAACCTCTCCAACTCGAGCAGAAGCGTGTCTGCATGGTTGGAGATTCCTACGTTGGAGATCTCCCAGATTGGGATGATCCCCAACCTCCTAACCTCCCCCTAATCCTATATAAACTTGGGATTTTCCCAGTTTATCCCCCTGGCTGATCATTTCCCTGCAACTCTAGTTTTTTGTTGTATTAGAACATCCTCGCCCCCATCATTTGCATTTGTATTTTCAGATTTTATTGCAGGTTTTTACTGTGTTTCAGTCGGAGGAAGCTCGGATCGTCGCAGGCGATCCAACACGATTTCGGATGATCCTGTCGAGATCGGCGATGATCTCGTACGATCGTAGATGATTTTGACTGCAGTTCAGATTGGGGGCAACCAGAGCCCTGAGTTTGCATTTTCTACCTTTCTTTCTTATTTAATTGTGCATTAGATCGATTTATTTCTGTTCTGCATCCTGGAGTTCACCTCATTTAGCATATTTGCATGATAAAATTTAAAATAAGTTATTAAAATAGTGCTTCCCATTTGATTTGCTATCTGGATTTATTATTTAAGCATCTATACTATTATTTCTATCATTTTGCATCATTCTTGCAATTGCATTTTTGGTTTTTGGTGTCTGTTTCCATGATTGCAGGTTTCTGACGAATTCGTCTGACGAATTCGTCAGGTCACCGATGATCTTGTCTGATCTCAGATGATCGCCTATGATTTGGGATGATTCTGTACAATTACAGATGATCCTGTCATATCCGGGATGATCTGGACTCCTACAAGCTTCAGAATATTCATCAGACATCGGGAATCGGTGTATTCCTCTCCATTTCACATAGTCTCTGTATTTAGGATTCATTCATGTTTTTTGTCTTCATATAAACCCAAAATTTCATATAGAATAGCTTAGATTCATTTTGGCCAACCTAGGAATATGAATGATTGAATATAAAATGAACACATCAAACCCATTCTCAACCTAGGCATGGAAACTGCCACTCAAAGTTTCTTGGTGAACCCCACCATCCGTCAAAAATTCACCCTTATACCCCACCCCCGAGAGGCGCGACCTTCAAAGGGCCTCTCCATCCGAGGTATTGTCCCATCCTTCTCGCATCCCCCTTCCAGGGCATGGATCCTTTAGCCCGAAGGTAAGGGTGCAAAAAATTTGGGCGATACAAGAGGTACAATACGATACATGGAAACCGAGTTACATCATCCTAAGCTATATTGTGTCCTAAGTACATAGCCCTATCACACAAATAATCCTATATACAACCTACTATGTTTTCCATGGAGGCTATAAACAATGTTATAAATACATTCAATTTGTAGGGCTATGGTTGCAAAATCAGCCCTTGCATTTCTTTTATTGTGTTTGGAACCTATGTTGTAGGCTATAAGGTTCCTAAGTAGGATCATCATAACAAAAACATACTAATGCCTACCAAATCTCCTTGGGATCATGCTAAGTATAATTGTATCTAAATCAATGTAGAGGAGAAAAACTACCCTACCACGTATGATTCTCGGTTGGATCTATTGGGAGCCGAGGTGATCGCGGGGGTATGTTGTTTTTTACACTCGATGGAAAAAGAAGAGGGGTTCACTAGGAATAGTTTTAGGACTTATCCCAAGTCCAAGTATGGGATGTTTAAATATGTGAATTGATAAAAATACCTAGGGTTTGGTCTTCTATGAACTAAATTAAGAGAAATGAAAATATAATGCAAAGAAATCAATAATGCAGACATACAAGAGCTAACCTATGATGATTATTTGTTTCAATGCTCACTAATCCTATTATAGTAAATAAAATATTTTTTATATTTTTAGAGCAAGGGTATAAGAGAAGTGCTCAAACAATCTAAACCTTAAATGCAAAACCGCATGTTTCTTTTTCAATTCCTAGAGTGAATTAACCTCTTTTATGTTTTTAATGATTTAAAATAGTAACAAAAAATGCTTGGAAAGTGAACAACCAAAAAATAGCCTAAAGGAATACTAAGAAAACTTATATAATTCAGAAGGTTGACCCTAGCTTTGTCTTACACCCAAGAATTCCATAAATTTCCAAATCCTATGAAAACAAGTTCACAAACACTTGAAAAATTGGATTAGTATTTTGGGGTCTACTTAGGCCATTGCATAACTATGCTTGGAGGTGCAATAGTCAAGACCCCCTGGTCCTTATTTGATCATAAATAAAAAATATGATATTTGACCTTCGAGAATAAATGAACATGCGATAACAAATAAAATGCTTAATGCTTAACCAAATGTAATGAATGGAATGTAATAAACGAGAATGCAGTGAACAAAAATGTAATAAACAAAAATAGAATGAAAAAAAATGGGATGCAATAAAATAGATTGGACACATATATGAAATTACCAAAAATGGAATGAACAAATGTGTGATGAACATAAGTGGAATTAACAAAAATGGAATGAATAAAAATATGATAAACATAAATACAATGAACAAAAATATGATAAAAATGCAATAAATAAAGATGAAATGAACAGAAATGAGATGAATAGTAATACAATAAACAAAAATAGAATGGTCTAAAATAGAATGAACAAAAGTATGATAAAATAAAATGTAATGATCATAAATGTAATAAACTAAAATGCAATTAACATGAATGCAGTGAACATAAATGTAATAAACTAAAATACAATGAACTAAATATAATAAACTAAAATACAAGCTAAAATACAACAAACTAAAATGTGATGAACATAAATGTAATAAACTAAAATGCAATAAAATAAAATATAATGAACAAAAATGCAATGAACAAAAATGAAATGAACAAAAATATAATAAACTAAAATGTAATGAACTAAAATACAATGAACATAAATGCAATGAACTAAAATGCAATAAACATAAATGTAATTAACTAAAATGCAATGAACTAAAATATAATGAACACAAATACAATGAACTAAATGCAATGAACTCAAATGCAATGAACATAAATGTAATAAACAAACCCGAGGGTTTTAGGAACAACTAGTTGTCCCTAAGACCTAATTGGTGTAAAAAATAATAGAATCACCTAACTGACTGATGGTAGAAGCAAGGAGAAGTTGTTGAAGTCAATATGATGACCTAAGTGGGCAGATATCTCCTCTTGCAAAGTACTCCACTTGATCACCAATAGTAGCCAATCCAGAACAAAGAAGCAACAACAAGCAATGAAGGGAGCATACCAAGAATGCAAGAAGAGCTAAAAAATTACCAAAAAGGATGCTAGATCACAAGGATGTTGCTTTCAAGAGTTCTAGGGTGCTAGATCACTCTAAAAAGACCTTTTTTTATTATTGAAATTGCTACCAAATTTATATTAGCAAAAATATTAAGGGAACAAATACAATATAAAGGTAGACCATGGTTAGTATGCGTACGTCCAGGCCTAAACACCTAACAACATCAAAACCATGATAAAATTCCCTCTAGTAATGACAAAGCAAACATAGGTCCATTCACAAGACCACATAGGAACCCAACACTAGAAATAAGCACATCAAATACCACACATAGACCCCCACTATTGTATAACAATATAAGACCATGAAGGACCAACATAGAGGAGAATTGAGAAAGATTATGACACTCAAGACATGAACAATCACACAAATGAACCCCTGGTGATCCATGTTAAAAACTGATATATCCTTAGTGGTTGTTATGGGGATGAAAAACATGTCATCACCAAGACTCTAAAAATATGTGCTGACATAAAACTGAATGACTAGATACTATTGGGTTACTCCCTCTAATGGACAACCTGCATACTATCTACTAAGAAGAGACTACTGCACTACCAAAATAAAAATTGCAAGGGAGCAGCCATGCTGGGAAAACATCTACTAAGGAGATAAGTCTAAGTGAGCCTTATCCACCTCATGTTGCAATGGGAGCCTAATATGAGGACTAGAATGAATATTTCTAGCTTCTAATTCCACTTGACCCAAATGCTTCATCAAGTGTGTCTGATTATACATCATCAAGCTATGTTGCTTAGTTAATTCACCTACCATATTTTGTAATCTGTAAATACCATCTGATATATGAGTTGAGGTCTCATAGATACACCTCTTTAGAGCTATGATTTCTTATTATAGTGCTTTCTCCTTACGGGTGAAACCTATTGACTCAACCTACAATTGGCATTTTATAATAGCAAAGATGTTAGCTACTGAGAGATTAGGCATATCTTCTTGATTAGTTTTAAAATATATTTGTATCGAGTCCTCAATATATGAAAGATGACAGCTACCCTGACAACAGAGAGAAGAATTTTTTTATTGGGTATCAGATTGATCCCTAATAAGGCTTGATCCTTTATCATAGAGAGTGGTAAGGGGTAAAGCAACTGATGCACTTCACACCAAATATGGTGAGCACGAGCACAGTTCCAAAAAAAATATTGTACTATCTCTTCCAAACCATAAAAAGAGCAATCACCTTACCCTTGGCCCATCTGTTTTAGCCTACTTTGATTAGGAAGACCTTAAAGGACTACATTCCAAAGAAGAATTTGGAACTTTCCTTGAATTGGGGTAAAGTTGATAAGCTTGAAGGTTCTTACCCAAGTGGCCCAATTGAGCTCTAAGTTTCATTTTTATTGAGCATATCTACAAACTATTGATAGTTTATAGGAAGTAGGGCTTGGTACCAAAACTTAATAATTGGCTGCTCAAAGTCATGATTATCAAACCTTTTTTAATGAGACCATCAGGGACTAGATTCTAGTGGAGAAGATAGAGGTTGGGGCACCTGGGAGGTGATGGAAAGAATTTGTATAATCACTACTTTATCAGTAGGATAGAGGCCAAATTTTGATTGGATTTGCTTCCAATTTTTCCATGATGACTGATAAAAATCCCAAATGTCACCCACCATAATTAATCCCCTTTTGAAGAGCCGCCTAGCAAGAAACTAGGGATTCATGCCAAGAGGTTGTGCATCAAGGGTGAGGAGGGGTGACCACTATAAGTTATACTGAAGGAAATCTACAAGGCCTTTCTCTGGAGGTGTCTACCATGAAATAAATTGATGTACTTGTTTACCATGAAATATTACAACCTTCTATAGAGAAATAAGGGGCTTGTAAAAGAACGTCAGTGTATGACATATTTACCCAAATTTTACCATCCAACTGAGGGTTTTTCAAATGCTCCATAACCAACACCTTTCATGGATCATTCCCTATGATCACCCTTTGCATCCATTTAGCCACGAGTACATAGCCCTGTGCTTGAAGGTTGGGGATTTCTAGCCCACCACATGAAACTGGTCTACAATAATTGCTCCAAGAGACCATTGGGAGGCCTCGTTTGGCTAGTTTTTTTACCTAAAAAATCTCCCAAAGCATATTTTTCATCTTATCATACCCAATCTTGCTAGGAGTCAAAAGAGAAGAGAAGAAAACATGGAATGGGGCTATAAATTTTCTAGTAATCTAGATTTTAGTTGCTTGAGACATTTCTAAAGGTTTCCAGTATTTCAAATTTTTGGTAAATTTTCCCATACACCAATCCCACATAGATTTGGGTGAAATGTCAACACCAAAATGAAAGCCCAAATACTTATATATTTCTCCTCTTTTCATCCACTTCCATGTTATGGGTATCCTAGCTTATCATCAAAGCCAAATGGAATAACAAAGTTCTTAAATTCTTGGATTCTTTCACTAGAGGCCCTACAAAAGGTGTGAACTATCTCAAGGATGTTCATAAGATTTTTCTGATCTACCAAAGAAAAAAGCATAGAATCATCTGTAAAGTGAGATTTGATAAGCTGAGAGCCATCTATAAGGGGGATACCTCTTATGCTCCCCTCTTTAATTGCAAATTCCAATAGATAACCAAGGGAATCAATTGTAAATACAAATATATATGGAGCCAATGGACAACCTTGCCTAATTGATCTTTCTATAGGAAT
Source organism: Wollemia nobilis (assembly GCA_028583015.1). NCBI lineage: Eukaryota > Viridiplantae > Streptophyta > Pinopsida > Araucariales > Araucariaceae > Wollemia > Wollemia nobilis. The sequence continues at coordinate 4,586,341 of JAQPPZ010016675.1, forward strand.
ATTATTAGATAATTATATATTAATAACCACTCTTATAGAAGCATTTGGAAAGAGGGAAGATACCATATCGATGAATTTATTACCAAAACCAAGCTAGTTGAGCATTCTTAATATGAACGACCACTCTAACTGATCATAATATTTATCAAAATCAAGCTTAAGGCATAGTACCTTGAGCCCCTATGATCAATCCCACTCCATCCCTTCCCAAGTTGTAAGAATATTATCCAAAATGTAGTGACTTTTAAGGAATCCTCTTTGCTCTAGGTGAACAATTTTTGTAGCCACTGGGAGGAGTCTTATGACTAGAGCCTTGGCTAAAATTTTATAAGAGGAATTGAGTAAAGTAATGGGACTCCAATAAACAAGCAAAACTGACTTATATTTTTTAGGAATGAGTCTAATCAATTCTTGATTAGTGGTCTCCCCAAGGCCTCCAACAATATTAACCTCCTCACACATTTGCAAAAAATTAGCTCCTACAGTCTTCCACATGGTCTTAAAAAATTCATTCGAAAGCCCATCAATTCCTAAGGATTTTTCATTTGCCAAAGAGATGAGGGTAGAATGAATTTCATCCTATGAAAGAGGTTTGTCTAGCAATGCTCTATCTTCCTCTGATACTTTGGGAGATTTACACCATTTGCAACATTCTCTAAAAATCTCAAATTCTATGTTGGGCCATTCACTTTTGAAAAGGGCTACAAAATACTCTTGGATGAAGGATGGGAGGTCCTCCAATGGAATTTGTAGGCCAGATATAGGATTTTTAATAACCTCTATCCTCTATGATATATTTTTCTTCTTAATGGCATTAAAGAAAAAATTAGAATTTTTATCACCCTCACGAATCCACTAAATATGTACCATGATTTGTGCCTCGTGGGATTTATAAGCTTGGAGTTGCCTTAACTCTACCTATTTTCACCCAACTACTTTTGATAAGGGATACTACTAATATTCTAGCTGAGGTAATGGTTGAGTTGGTCAACTTCCTGCTCCAATTATTTCTCTTTTTTCCTATGAAGAGAGGCTAGGATTTTTCTAAAATCTCAAAGGTAATCCACTATTATTTTGATGGCTTCCTCCCACCATATAATCCACCCTCTCCCTCCTGAGGGCCTTGGAAAGGTATTCCACACTTTCTTGATTACATTAACACAATATTTGCACTTGTGCAAGGAAGTATTTAACTTGAAAGGTAAACTATTTTTGGATTTCCTTATGGGGGCACATCCAATACTCAAGATAATGGGGATATGATTTGAAGTTACCACTGAATATATTAGATGAGATAAATAATTTTGGAGTATATCAATATTTTTTTCTATATAGAAGTGGTACAATATTACCATTATGAGAGCATCCCCACATCGTGCATTACTCCATGTAAACCAAGCCCCATGATTTTTAGAACTCTTGTTCCAATTGGGATCATAAAGATTCGAGGTCCTTCTAAACCTAGACCATGATCTAACCTATCCTGGATATTTGAGTGGAGTGCCACCCCTCAATCTATGTCCCTCTTACTATACCATATTGAAGTCCCCTACTATTATCCAATATGCTTTAGGAAAATTTAAGCACATGCAATTCCAGAGGGCTGCTCTTCCAGTTGCATCATTGGATGCATAAATAGCTACAATACCCAATTTCCTACCACCAAACATTATTGTACACCATACTACTCTATGCATTGGATCCTCTCCTGATAATAAAATAGAGTCTCATAACTCTTGATAGAGGCATAGAACAACCCCTCTCCCTATGTCGTGACTCATACACAAGGCCCCCCAACCCCCCATAGGGTCTTAAGGGCATTCTTTAGTCAGAAACCTAAAATTTTGACCTCTTGCAATAGTAAAATCTATGGAAAAATATATTTATGACTGTTTGGACAGCAAAACATTACTCTCATAGCTTGATGCCATGCATATTCTAAGACATGATTCTTGTAGACATCAATATGAAATATTGTCAAATAAAGCACCATAGGCATTTTGGGTAGGTATAGATTGCATATAATCATGCAGAGTACCTATTACCTTAGAATGATGTGTGGCTAAGGAGGTATTTTTGAAGTAATAGTTAGTGGGCTTATAGCTCTATTCCTTACCTCCTAGGTGTTGGTATTTTGGGATACCTCTGGAAGGAGGGGGAGATACATCTTGTGATGAGTTGCACCTATGTTTCTTATTATGTTAGGTTACCCAACACTCATCGATTATTTCATGAGGAGTTTTCTCCATATTGTTGGTGCAAAATCTACCTATTGTTACATTTGTGCCTAAGACTTTACCAACATTGAATGATCAGGTTTTAAAATAGAGATTACCTGGTTCAATATCTAGATAAGGTTGGTTCCTTTATTGGTTGTATGAAAAGAGAAAGATAAAAGAGCTTAAAGAGAGGGAAATATAGCTATTTCTATATCTTTGAAAAGGTACAAATTAGAAAACAAGGAAATGAACAAACTTATAAGCCAAGCATTCTTAAAACCTCTAAATGGAAATAACCAGTTCTTTAATACAAATCAAATCTTAAACCAATCACTAGCCCATACAAATCATTAACTCCAGAGCTATTGAATCTAATATGCAAAAATCCAAAGATAGAATTAATGCATTTCACATTCCATACAACTTGAATAGAAGTATTGATTCATCATACATACACTGATCACATAGTTTGAACCAAAAGCCAAGTAGAGAGTTTATCTTTATTGCTTATCAAAAGTCTGCATACATTTGATCTTGTAAAATCCTAAGAGTCAACCCCTTTTTAGGGTGCACTCATCCTATATATATAAACTCCCTACATACGTAAATATAAAAAATTGTTACAACAATATGCCAGCTGGCTAATTCTAGTGAGATGCTAAATAGCACCTATTGGGCCAAGGAGAAATTATGCAGTAGAATTTCCAATGGCAAGAGGTTAGGATATGATATTTCAGTTACCACCAAATTGTGCCAGTCTTATAAAGACATGGATACCCAATTGTATTCTACTCTTCTGTTTCTTGAGATAATAGCCTACAAAAATAAGACCAATCACAAAATCATGACTATTCTCCACTCTCCAGCTTCATCTAGCTATCAACCTACGAAAACAAGGTTGATCAAAAAATCTTGATTATTCTTCATTGTTCAACTCATTTTAGCTATCAACCCATGAAAATAGGACCGATCGTAAGATTGGGACACTTATATACCTTCCAAATTCATATGGCTATTGGTCTGTGAGAACAAGACCAGTTGCAATATTGTGACACTTCTTCACCTTCTAGCTTTGTCTAGCTATCGACCTGCAAAAATAGGACCAATTGTGAAATCATGACTATTCTTCACTCTCCATCTCATTCTGGCTATTGGCCCATGAGAACATGATTGATCATGATATCGTGACACTTCTTTGCCTTCCAACTTCATCTGGCTATCAACCCATGAGAATAAGATTGATTGTGAGAACATGATACTTCTCTGCCTTCCAACTTTGGCTAGCTATCGACTCGTGAGAATAGGGCCGATCACAAAATCATGACACTTCTCTACCTTCCAACTTCGTCTAGCTATTGACCTATGAGAAAAAAAATGGTCATGATATTAGGATACTTCTTTGCCTTCTATATTCACCTTGCTATTGTCTTGTGAGAATAGAACTGATCATGAGATCATGACACTTCATCTTTAAGCTTCGTTTGGCTATCAACCCATGAGAATAGGATTGGTTGTGAGATCGCAACACTTCTCCACCTTTTAGATTCATCTGGATATCATCCCATGACAATAGGGATGATCATGAAATCATGACTATTCTTTGCTCTGTAGCTCATTCTAGCTATTGGTCTATAATAATAGGATCAATCATGATATTGCAACACTTCTCTGCCTTACATCTTTATCTAGCTATTTGCCCATGATAACAGGACCGGTTGTGAGATCACGATACTTCTCTACCTTCTAGCTTCATATGGCTATCAACCCACTAGAATAGGACCGATAATGAGATCATGACACTTATTTGCCTTTTAGATTTATCTGGCTATCAACCTGCAAAGAATAGGGTTAATCAAAAAATTGCAATTATTCTTCATCTCCAACCTATTCTAGCTATCAACCCATGAGAACAAGACCAGTCATGAGATCGTGACTCTTTTTTGTACTTCAAAATTTTGGGAAATCTCCTCATTCCCCTCAGTGTAGTCATTTTGACCTACATTATTGGTGCCTCCTAGGGAATTTTTCTAGCAGAATGTTAGAATCCAGAGCCTTCATCCATTGGGCATCGAAGTAAAAAAAAAAAGAAAGAAAGAGGTAGGTATAGAGCAAAATTTGTGATCATGGAAAAATGTGGCTATTCTTTAGGGGCTTCCTCTTCATTCGAGTTCACCATTTCCTTTCCTACTTGACTGGTTGTTTCCCCTTCTAATTTATCACCCTTTTTAACCCTTTTAGCCTCTCTTTGTTCCTCTATATTTTTTACCACATTATTATAGGTGATATAGACCTACTTTCAAGCTTCATCATATAGATCAGAGGTCTCTATGAACGTTTGGTATAAGTACTCTAGTTCTTCAACCTTGTCATAAGACAAAACCTTTGACCTCAAAAATAATTCATGCAAGCAAGAGTTGATCTGTGTAAGATCTTGAGCCATTCTGAATACTTGATCTTCCTGTATAGGTTCTCCCCAACTATCTATCTCAGACTCATCTTCGATAAAAGCCTTCTAGGAAGGATTCATCTTCTTCTAAGATGTTTGAATCTTCATCCCAAAACCTTGGAAGTCCACAATTCTCTGCCAGACTTAAATGCTTTAATATACCTTTAGCCTCGACCTTAAGTTCTTGAATTATTTTAACACTTTGAGTCACAAGCTTGTGTCTTCTGAAGAAACTTTGGGCTGCTATTTTGGCTTGGGACCATGCTTCATTTTGGGCTCTGTTTGAAACCCTTTCTTGCATGCTTTCAACCAAAACTTGTATCTTAGTCACAATAGTTAACCTTACCTATAGGAAGGTTATAGATGTTGTGAACTCATCTTCTACTTGGCTTAATGTCTCCTTTATTTTAGCTAAGTATAATAATATAGGTCGTGCCTTCAGGCCCATTTTTAGTATATCTTCGAACATATTCTTTCTAAGTGATTTGGCATTTTCTTTCGACAAACCGACAATTTTGCCCTTCTCCTCCTGAATCTGCTTATGAAGATCTTCCACTTACTTATTCAAAACTTGGATCTATTCGATAACTTTTCTTGCCTCTTATTTATACTTAGCTACTTCATTGAATCTCTCTTCCCACTTCTTGACCTCAAGCTTCAAAGCCTTTTCAATAGTCTTCTGCTCTTCTAGAGCTGATTCCAATTCTTTCCTAGCTTCTTCAGCTCTGATGTATTTTTCTTTGAAATACATTCAAATATATGGTCCCCATGTGGGCTTGGATCATTCCCCATTCATCTTGCATCAGAAGCTGAGTAATATCTTCAATTACTATTTCAACTTGATAATCATCAAGTGTCATTTCTCCTTTAGGCTTCTTTACCAATGGTGTCATCTTCATCCTCGAGCATTGCATACTGAGGGGATCTAGAGCCACTACCTCTTGAGTATGAGCTATATTCTTGGAGGCTTGAGCACAATGAGACTTCCACCAGTCTGAGGTATTCTTGTTAGCCTTTTTTAACTTCTTGAGTTTAGAAATGGTAGGGTGATCTTTGGTAGAAGAAGTAGGAATGGATTGTAAATTTAGGGAAATGGGTAGCAAGGGGGAAAGGAATGGTGACCAAAGTGGCATCTACATTCAATGGTGCTATGAGGGGAATTGTGGGGATGGCCAAAGATGATATGGGATCAGATTGGGTTTGTGATGTAGGTGGTGATGGTGAAGGTGGAGGTTGTTGGTTTAAAGGAGATGAAACATCACCTTCGGGAGTAGAATGGGAAGGGGATTCTCTTTGGGATTGAGAAGAAGATGAAGTAGAAGAGATAGAGATCATACCTAGTGCCATTGATGATTTTTTTGGATTTGTATCTTCAGTACGAGGTGGTCCTTCAATAGGAACTGGTACTTCAGTAGGAACTGGTCCCTCAGTCAACTTTTTAGGTTTAGGGGCACTGACTTCATGATGTTGAGGGGGTTGCTCTGCATATTTTACCACATCCCCTATTTTAGAGTCTTCATTGATCTCTTCATGCCTACTTTTCTTCTGCTTATCCACTATAACAGACTCTAATTTTCTTTTTCTGAAGATAAGAGGTTGGTCATCAGAATCTATATCAGAGGTCGAAGGGGAATGAATTTAGGATTTGCCTTCATAGGGACCTCTTGTTGTTCAGTGGCAATTTATTTCCCTTTACTTTAGTTTATTTTCTCCTTTTCAGCCATAGGAGGATTCTTCTCTAGAGTGCCATGGAATCTTGGTGGAACCTTGTCTGCAAGAGTTTCTAACCATGTAGCTTGGTATTGGTCATACCGAAGGGAAAACTCATGATCATTCTTTAATCCCCACTTGGAAGTGGTCATGTTAATTTGAACTCTCATCATCCACCAGGATAGAATATTTATTGTTGTCCACTCTGGTCCTCTTTTTTGCATCCTTTGTATATCTTTATATTTTAAAACATGGCTTGGATTATTCTCAGGGTCATAATCTACCACATGTTCATAGAAATCATGCCATGGGGGCAAAGGCTGCATCTGATCTACATGCCATTCTAACGCTTCATTTTCCATGTTGTTTTTATGTTGCTCAATGATTTCCCTATTAGACATATGATGTTTCTTGAAAGTAGTCTTGTTCAAAGTAGATTGCCTTTCTACAAACCTATCAAGGGGGTCATATTTCCACCTCTATGGCAATTCTACTAACTTTAGGTTTTTTAGGGCTCGAGTGATTTTCTCATGGTGCCCTTTCTTGGACATAAATATACCTTCAAATTGGAAAGGCATGGGACATGTACCAGTTCTACCTATCCCTATGCCAAACTTGAAATTAATGTACTCTGTCTACCTCACATACTCCAAGGCAAACAATTGATCGATGACATAGTGTGGAAGCAAGAAAGGCTTCCTTGTAAATCCATAGAGTCTAATGACTACCCCTTGAGTCAAGATAAACCAGTCACCTTCTTCTGCATGGGGGTGTTACAAAAAATTCTACAATTTTGGGGATAACCTATTTATATCTCCATACATGATTTGTAGGGTTGGTCCCAAAAATTCCCTATTAAAGTGATAATATGACTCGGCCTTTGAAAGTACCATTATCCATTCATATACTGGTAATCCTCTCCCCTTTTCATACTTATTAATTGTAGATATGAAAGGAAGCCACTTTGACATAAAAAAGAAGAAGACCCATACCAAATATGATGAAAACCTGAAAGACACCTGAGACCCTTTCTGCATCTTGGACAAGCCTTCATGTATTTGTTGGAATAGGAAAGATGGCCAATCAAAGAAAATTGGTATGGTGCTCTCATCCATGATAGAGATGTCATAGAACTTAGGGTTTGAGATGCATTGAGCTACTGCAATCTACCACCCATACACTTGTACATCTAATTTTAGTCCCACCACCATAGCTAACATAGAAAAAAGCTCTTTGTTCTTGAACTTTGATAGGGGAATGGGTGCTTCTGGCAGAATTCCTCCAGTAGGTGGCTCCAATAATTGTGATTGTAGGAAATTCTTGATGTTATTAGTGGGGGTATAGAATTTAACCTCTCCAACCGGGTCAAATATCTTGAGTTTTAAGGTAGGTTTTCTACTAGATGTGAAGGCAAATAAGAAAACATTAGGATCCAAAGTAAAATTAACCTTCCCCTCAGAATCCCTAACAATTATTTGCTTGGGATCATAGAACTTCACTGTAGCTCTAATTAGCTCAGGTTAAGGGTAGAAGGAAGTGCAAACATACCAAGAAAGTAAGGAATGAAAAGAGAAAGTGCTTAGGGATGATGGAGTCATACCTTTAGATACTCTTGCCTCCACATCTTTCTAAAATTTCTCTGGGATTTTCCAGGTGATGATTGTGTCTATAATTTTGGCATCCCTATCCATAAACTCATCATTCTTTTCTTCTACCTAATGAGCTTCTACAGCAGCTGAATATGACCCGACCTTGATAGTGTTTTTTTAACATGAATTTGGCGATGAAAATTCTTTGGAACTATCTCCACAAAGCTAGAGCTCTGAGTAGAGTTGAGGGGTTTTGTTGCAGAAAATACTTTGGAAGAGTAGAGTGTGAGAAATGAGGGCTTCCATGATATAAAAAGGGGTGCATGCATGAGTTAGGGCATCATGCAATAATTACAGTAGGTGTCGCACATGTTCCATGAATAATTTTAAATATTGTTTTAGTCTTGTTTTGTGTGCCACCTTCTTAAAGCCAACCATTATGTGTCACCTCTCTTTAGGCCAATAACTTTGCATCACCTTCTATTGGACCAATAACTTTACATGGTGGTACTTTGAATGGAGCACATTTAAATTTTAAAATTATTTTCCTACCAACCACAAAATATTTTTGCCTTTTGACTTTGATTGAGAGATGCCCTTATGTCATGAAATCATGACTCTTTTCCTTTTATTTTTAGCTTTCATTCCATGAGAACAAGGCCAGTCACAAATCATGACTTTTACAAGAAGTGACCTAGAATGCATTATATCACTAAAATCATGACTCTTTCACTTTCCAAACTTGCTTCTAGATTTTGGCCTATGAGAACAAGGTCGGTCATGAAATCACGACCTTTTTACAAGATGTGACTTAGAAATACATTATGTACATAAAATACAGAGGGGGGGAAGAGAGTCCCTAGCTCACTTGAAATAGAGCTTCAGGTGGAAGCCATTGATAGGGATAGGTTGTGTCTGGCCTTGTTCATATTTAAGCTGGAAGGAGTTATGTTATTTTTCAATGATTATTTTAAAAGGACCTTCCCAAAAAGCATCAAACTTTTGATGGTTTCCTAGTTTTGCCTTATTCTCATTCCACCTCAAAACTAAATCTCCAACTTTAAAATTTTTGAGGGTAGCCCTTTTATCAAACCATTTCTTAGTTTCTCCCATATATTTTTGATAATGATTATAGGCTTGTTATTTCTACTCTTCTAGCTACAAGAGTTGTATTAACCTATTTTCCATTGGCTCTACCTCTTCAACACCAGTTTGATTGAGCAATTTTAAAGTGGGTATCTCTATGTGTATAGGGAGAACAACTTCCTTACCATAAACCAATGAGTAAGGTGATGTGTTGATGGATTTCTTTATTGTAATCCTATCAGCCCATAATGCCTGATTTATCAATGAGTGCCAACTTCTCTTGTTATCCCTTAGAGTTCGCTTTAGAATCCTAAGCAGGTTCTTATTTGTTGATTCTGCTAAACCATTTCCTTGTGGATAGTAATTCGAAGAAGTTTTCAAATATATCCCATATTTACTAGAAAAATCAATCATTTTAGCACCTACGAAGGATGAACCATTATCAGTCACCAATGCATCAGGTATACCGAATCTTGTTATCAAACTTTCCATAAATTCTATCACAACTTCTTGATCAACTTTCTTGGTGGGTACTGCTTCAGCCCATTTGGTGAAGTAGTCTATAGCAGTTAGAATATATTTATGTCCTATAGATGAATTAGGTTCTATTATCCCAATGAAATCCAAGCCCCATTGTTGGAAGGGTTCTTCAACCTGAATAGGTCTTAAAGGCATAGAAGCATTCCTATTCCTCCCAACATATCTTTGGCATTCTTCATAATTTCTAGTTATCTTGAATGCATCTGAGAAAATGGATGGCCAATAGCAACCTATCCTGATTATCTTCAAAGTTGTAGTTCTTCCTGAATAGTGTCCACCTAATAGACCTCCATGGAATTCTTCCAAAACCTTCTATTTTTGGTCATCTTTTATACACCTTAGCAATACACCATCCAAATTTTTTTTGTACAACCCCTTTGGTAATAAGGTATACTTCAAAGCCTAGATTCTATATCTTCTCCTTTGTGAAGCATTTAAACCTATTGGACACTTTCCAATCTGAAAATATCTTACCAGTTCATCAGCCCAATCAATATTTTCTAAGGGTTGATCATCCCCTGGAGTTGATTCTTGCACCTGGTAGGCTATATACTCTGTTGAGGCTTGCTTGGCCAGTTCTTGACATAAGGCTCTACCTCTCACCAGCTTGGTTGGGTGAATTTCCACATCATATTCTTGTATTTTTGACACCCAACCAACCCTTTTCTCACCAAGCTCTCCTTGTATGATGAAATTCCTAACATCGAGATGAACTACATACACAATGGTTTTGCTTTGTGAAAGAAAATGCCTAAAATTTTTCAATGATTTCATGATAGCATATACTTGTTTTTCAATAAAGTTGTATTTTTCTTCATGTTCTTGCATGGTTTGACTTAGGAAAGCGATGGGTCTTTCTTCATTATCTCTTCCCTTTTGAGTAAGGATTGTTGCATAACTCTCTTGTTCACCTACAACGTATAGAATGAAGCCCCTAGAATAATTTGGGTTAACCAGGATAGGTGCTTGAGCTATCTATTCTTTTATTCTTTTGAAATATTTCTTTCGCAAGTCTATCCATTTGAACTCAACATATTTCTTTAATAACTCGATCATAGGCTTGACAATTTGTGCAAAATCTGCTATGAATTTGTGCACAAAATTGATCTACCCAAAGAAGGATTGTAGGCCTTTCTTGTTCGGAGGTAAGGGGAGTTCTAATAGTGCTTTTACTCTATTAGGATCTATGGCCAACCTGGCTTCAGAAATAACATGACCTAGCAAGACTCCCTCTTGCACAACAAATATGGACTTCTTTGGATTCAAAGAGATACCAAACTCTCTACATTTCTCGAAAACTTTCCTGAGATGTTCAACATGATCCTCCTTATGGTGAGAGAACATTGTCATATCATCTAAGTAAATCACTATGATCTTATTGACAAGTTCTCCAAAAGCCACATCCATTGCCCTCTAAAAAGTTGCTCCAGCATTGGATAATCCAAAAGGCATCCTTTGGTAAGCGAATGTTCCCCATTTGGTAGTGAATGTGGTCTTGTATTGGTCTTCATCCTTGACCCATACCTGATTGTATCCAGAAAACCCATCCAATAATGAGAATATTTCTACCCCTACCATAGTATGTAGAGTCTGGTCTATTTGTGGGAGAGGGTAGTGATCCTTCAGTGAAGCTTTATTCAGATTTTTGAAGTCTACACATAGTCTGATGTCTCCATTTTTCTTCCTGATTGGTACCAAGTTAGCCACCCAAGTAGAATGTTTGATAGGGTAGACAATTTTGGCTTCAAGTAGCTTCAGCAATTCTTGTTTCATCAAAGCTTCAATTTTTGGGTTTACTGGCCTCTATTTTTTCCTGAAGGGTTTTGCATCCTTTTTGAGCTCAATAGTATGTTGTATGGTTTCTTTTCTATATACTTTGAGATCACTATAAGCCCAAGCTATAATATCAGGGAATTCTTTGCATAGTTCTCGAATTTGATTCAATTCCTTTTCTGTACAATTTACTCCAACTTTAATAAACTTTTCAGGTTCTAGTTGGACTTCTTTGTATCTGTGTTTATCAACCTTCATATTGTGACCTATTGATCTATCATTGTTGTCGAACAAGCTCTCAAGGGTGATCAACCCTTTAGGGATATGATTGTTTTTTAGTTGAATCAGACCTTCATCTTCCTCATCTTTTAACACTCTATCACCTGAACAATTCATCTCATGGATCAAGAAGTCTAATATCTGATCATCACTTTCAAATACCTGCCAAAAGGTATCTTTATCTAGTACTGAAGGCCTATATATAAGCCTAACTATCTTAGATTTTTGGATAACATTACTTATAGGATAGAAATTGGCACCTACTGATGCTAACAGATCAGCATGAGTATTCTTCTCTCTAGGGATTGCTTTAATATTTAGAGCTTTGAAAGCTTCAAATAGATCCCATACCTTATTTTTGTAAGCTTTAAGATAATGTTGCTTACTAATACATCTTTCTGTGACCTGATTTACTATTAGTTCTGAATCTCCAAAAATCTGCAACTGTTTAACTCCTAGTTTCTCAACTTTTTTTAGGACTAAACAAAGTGCCTCATATTCAGTTGCATTGTTGGTACAACTCCAGGTTAACCTATAGAAAAAGACTTTTTCGTTACCTGTTGGGGAGATTAGGACTATACCAGCTCCAGCACCATTCTTGCATCTAGCACCATCAAAGAAAAGTTTCCAAATTTGATTGGTAGATTGGTCTACCTCATGTGAAGGAGTGGAATTACTTTTCTCAGGCTTCAGGATAGAATAACTTCCAAGCTCTATCTCAATCATAGCATTGAAGTCTTTGAGGGAAAATTGATCTTCAGTTTGTAGTCCATCTAAGGCTTCCTCCATCAAGTTTAACTCTTCCATTTCTTCAGTCATTATACTCATAGTACTAGCTTGTCTTCCTTCCTCTTCAACCTTTTCAATGTGGAAGGTAGATGGTTTCTCATTAAATATCTTGACTCTTTTGCCTTTGAATGGGATTTCCAAGTGTGAGTAATCCAGGGATAGATATCCTCCAATTTTAGCTGTGAATTCTCTAGATAGACACATACCAAAATAAGGTTCCAAATCTACTACAACAACTTCTTGTATGACTGTAATTTGAGGTATCCTATGCAGCACTATAGGGATATCTTTGATCACTCCCATGGTCTTAACTGGAGTACCATCCAATTGCAAAACACCTGGGCTACTTCTGGTGTATTCCATCCCCATAATGTCACACACAACTTTTGGTATTATAGTAGTTGCAGCTCCTGAGTCTATCATACAATTATGTACAACCCATCCTTCCATATGAAGAGACAAATAGAAAGGAGGAGGTCTATTTTTTCTGGTAGCTGATGTTAAACTGGCTTGAGCTGAATTTAACTGAGATGGAGTTTTACTTTTATTTTTTATTGACCTCAAATATTCTTGTAATAAGTCAATTTATCCTGGGAATTGTAATGCGTCATACATACTTGCTTTAGAAGGGGTCTTCTTCATTTCTTCCACTATGTTGAAGGAAGGTGGATCAATGTTCTTCTCCTTTTCTTTTGTGAAGGTATCATACTTGTTTCTATACCCTTGAGTTGCATCTATTCTCTGATGCTTGGTCAAAGAAGGATATCTTAACTTATCCCTTGCTTGTTCTTGGGTTTCAACTTCCTTCTATGGGATGGCTTCTTTGCGTAATTTTGCTTCTATTCTCTGAACTGGGCTTTGGGGAATCTTTTCATGAGGGGCCCTTTTCTCAACCTGATTTCTTACATCTGAAGGTACTTTCAAGGGGTTGAGCTCCTGAGGATCTACTTGTAGGGGCTTCTTTCCTGATCTTGTTAGGATGACAACTTGCTCTACTAAAGGCATCATAAGATTGTGGTATTCTTCTCTAATCATATTTACTTACCCCTTATGAGCCTTTTATGCCCTCTCAATAGCCACTTTCTGGACATAATGTTGATGGATCATACATGAAATTTCACCATGGGGATCATTGCATGTAGAGCACCAGAAGTCAGATTCTATTGAAGATTTGGTAGGTTCATTATCATTGTTAGCATAAACCATGTTTGATCTCTCTTGATTTCTACCACTTGTGGAAGCTTGATCTCTTGTTACCTATGGAAATATCCTTGGCTGGAAACTTCTCTTAGCTTCTCTTCTTTCCATTGAGGTCATCTTATTGGTCAAATTCTTCATGGATGATTGCATGTCTAATAAGACTGCAAGTTGAGGATCAAGAGTCAGCAAAACTGATGATACAGGGATTGTAGGAATAATGGGTAATGTTGGAGGAGCAAGGGGTGCTTGTATTACCAGGATAGAAGGTTGTCCGATCCATTTAGGGAGATCTACATTGGAGGTAGAAGTAGGGCTTGGAAAACTAGTATTAGATGCTTGTGGAAGATCTAGGAAGATAGGCATTATCATCTTTGGGGGGAGCCTTCCGATAGCAATGAGATCCTTTTCTACTTTCAGAGCTTCTTGGAAATTTTTTGGGAAGGTGAACACTTGAGACTGTCTTATAACCATGCTTATATCTAAATTGAAAGCTCTTAGGTAATAATACATTGCTTTCTCATTTGTTGGCCTCAACCCATTAGGTACTCTCTACCAAGTATGATTGAATCTAATGTTGAAATCAACTATCTCTTCTTGAGGATGTTTCTGAATAATAGTGAACTGATTGAGTAGAGAAAAAGGATCAGCTTGTTGATTGAACTCTTCTACCAATTTACCAATAAGTTGGGCCTAGGTGGCTATAGTCTGATTAGGAAGAGCCCTATACTAGTAGAGCATTTTTCCTTTCAAAGAGATGACTAACAACCTTATCATTACATCTTCTTCTGTAATATTATGTATTGCTACTAACGAGGCTACATCTTGGCAATGTTCATAAGTTGTTTTACCTGTACCATCATATTTAGGCAATGCTTTCGACATAACCAAAAAGCATGCACCTATCTACTATATTAGTCTATAGTCATCATAAAAGCATAAAAATATTGACACATTGCATAAATTCAACAAAATGATATTTCTTTTATTGATTATGAATGAATATCTATTGCAAATATGCCCCTCTTAGGGTCACTTGAATTATGATATAGTCTATACAATTGCCAATGCCCTTAATAGGGTAGGCACATTAATATTACCCTTTAACTAGTCACAAATTGCCTTGGGGTGGAGTTGACCCCCTTCTTCGTGATGTGGAAGGATTATGATATAGAATCCTCTTGTACCTATCTTCCTATGATCAAGAAACAACATCACATGATCAAAAATATAGATAGCCTCTCATGATGAGGCCTTTTTAAGGAAACATACACAATAATGCCATTAAACTAATGATCAAGAAAACATAAAGAAAAACCTTTAAACTATGTTAATTGAATCAATATTTGTAATATAGCATAAAGGAGATCATTAGACAAATAATGCATGGATAAGATAACAAAATAGAAGCATAAAGGTGCATAAAAGATCCACAAATGTCCTAATTAATGTAAATCATAAACTATCTATTCTAAGCTAATTCCCACGATCAAAATTCTTCTAAACTATAATTAAACCTAAGAAATGATTAATCTAACATATTTAACCGAACATAAATGAAAAGAGTAAGGTGATTTTTCACCTGTTGTAAACCGTAGCTCTGGTGAGTGGTCTGCACTATGAACCATGGTTGACAGCCATGGTTTGACCTCTATTAGATTTGTCCTCAAAATCAGGGGTAGTGGGTTTGATCTCCTTGTCCAAATTTATGTTCAAGGGCCACCTTCATTTTCCTAAGACTGATTTTATGGTCAATTTGATGTGAAGGGCCTTCGTTTACCCATATTTGTGCTTCTTGACTCTCCTAAGCACCTAGGGCATCCATAATGCAATTCATCATGAATATTGGTAAAAGGGTCAGGGATTAAGTGCAATAACTCTATCTCTTATTATACTCAGTTTGAGTGTACAATTCACCAGGGCTTCACTGCTCAAATATCCAATGCTTTATTTTCTTATCCTCCCCATTTGGAGGGGGTATTTAGAGAATGCCCCTAGGGATAGGGGTGGCTTCATGGAGAAGACAAGACCAATAAGGGTGGTTTGGATAGTTGGGATGGAAGCCTATGGAATCTTCCACCCTTCAACTACCTTCTTCTAGATCTTTTATCCATTCCAACCAATTTGGCTCAGATGGAAGGCCTAACTGAACTTCAGTTAAGATCGTAGGTCACAATTACGGTCCAGACTGCAGACCACAGGTTTCAACCATGGTTTAGACTGGAGACCGTAGGTCTGGTCTGTGGTTCATACTGATTAGGCCAAAATGCCTAAATTGAGTGGTTAGAACCATTGCTCTATCTTGGAGTCTATCCAATATCCTCCATATGGTCTTGTAGCATGTCCATATGAGTAGTCGCCCTTGACATGATGCGTTTTAGGTGTCTATAGATACATCTTTTGAGATGCATTGTGATATCGAACAAAACTGAGCAAAAATATACATTCTAAAATGATGCCTAAGGTTCTATGATGATCATTAGTTGGATCAACATTAGATGCCCCAGGTCCAGCAAAAGGATGCGCATCTTGGAATCATTACTTCCAACTCGTGAAAGGTTTACATTTTGACAAGTCTGTAGTCATCATCAGACATTCAGATAGCATCAATGCCAAGTATCTTCTGACCCATAAATCTAAAATATGAGAGTTACAAACTAATTATCATATTTTTTGTTTACCCCAAGCAAAGGGAGAAGCTTATGATAGCTATTGACAATGATTCATAAGAATGAACATAATTTTGACAAGATCAGGGGATCTACAATCTCAGGGATCTTCTGTTGACTTTGATTATGATTATGAAATTATGACTACCCCATCAAGTTACGAGTCGATGAGGGTAATGACAATGTATGAAGCAATGAAATTTCTTGACCATAATGAATTATCCTTAACAAATTTAGGTTCAAGCCTTTTAATGCCTTGGCTAGGCCTAGTTTAGCTTATGATTGCAACTCATTTTTAGCATTATTTTTAGCTCTATTTAGCTATATTTTGTCTTATATTATGCTTTTTATTTCAAAAATTGACTTATAGAGCTTAGGAGCCTGACATTCTAAAGACTCTCTATGAGGCTCTTTTTGATGATGACCGATATTGGTTCTGAGCTATCAGGTTTAGCTATATCATGGATCTGCCAACTATTATGGTAGATCAAGCCTACCTAACTACGTTGGCCCAACATTGGAATGTGTGAACCAACACATTTCACTTGCATATAGGTGAAATGATTGTTACCCTAGAGGACATCTACAAGATCTTCAGGATCCCCATCGATGGTGAGGCCATCATCTCCTCTACCTTCGGGATAAAGGAGGCTATTTTTGATGCTATATTTAGCGACCAAAGCAAGGAGTCTCAGGAGGCTATTGACCATGGAGGGGTGCACATCAGTGACTGGTATCACAAGGATGTATTATCTACATAGGAATAGCTCTTCATGCACTTGATAGTATGGATTGTCCTTCCAGACTCTTCAAGCATGAGGATTCCCTAGAACCTCTTGTCCACTACCTGGAGGGTTCTTTAGAGTTCTACAGAGGAGCCATTACTTTTATCATGGGGAGCACCCTGCTATGTCAGATCTATAGGGAGCTATATCAAATTACTGAGTGTAGCCATAAGGGCATCAGTTGTAGTATTCTATTGCAGATATGGGGGTGGAAACACATATAGATCGAGCATCCTATAGATATTCCACTATGCATTGCTAAGATAGACATCGATCATCAGTGCTATGCCACATGCTAGACTCATGAGAGGGAAGGTACCCATAATAGGATCAATGCTGGTGACATCGAGCATTACATTACTTGATTTACATCACTCAGGCTAGGGAACGTTATCTGGTGCTCCTACATGGATTGCCCTACATGGCCTAAGGTGGATGAGTGGCTTCGATGGGCTTGCTGAGATAGGTGGCTTATCAGCTGAGAGATCGAGATTAGAGAGTATTAGTTATACTCTTGTGTCCTATGATAGTT
Organism: Wollemia nobilis; assembly: GCA_028583015.1. Lineage (NCBI taxonomy): Eukaryota > Viridiplantae > Streptophyta > Pinopsida > Araucariales > Araucariaceae > Wollemia > Wollemia nobilis. The sequence goes on from JAQPPZ010016675.1 coordinate 4,603,955, forward strand.
TGGCATGGTGCAAGACATTCCAGAGATCCCTTTCAGATATCGATGCTTGGTTGCAAATATTGATCTACAATGGATCATTCCTAAGCCTCTAGGAGATGCTCCTGATAACTACTAGGAGATTAGAGTTGAGACTGCTAGGACTAATCTAGAGTATGAAATATGGTGGTCCATGTTCAGATGGTATGGGTGAGGGACTCTAGGCTAAGATCCAGATAAAGCAGAGGTAGAGGTGGATCCTAATGGGTGCAGGGTGTGCCAACAGACAGAGGGTGGCTAGGGTGCTGAGGCCACTATCGAGGAGACTCTCAAGATTGACCCAGATGAGTAGGATCTATAGGAGGGTGAGGTCCCTATCGATATAATAGAGGGGCTGCTCTTAGCTTAGATGGCTATTGTAGAGTTAGCTTGGACGATTCCATACTATTGGCATTTTTGCCACATTGTTTTTGTTGTTACTGTTCATGCAAAAGAATGCACAAGTTGTAGAGATACTAATTCTTCTGTTTGTCCCTCCAAGCACTTTGAAAGGGAAAATGTAAAAATCTCTATAAGTTTTGTGTTAGAGCAAAGTAACTGTAACATGTCGCGATATCGCGACATGTTGCAGTTTTGCGACGTCCAAATGCAGAAATCAGCTAAGTACAAAAAATGTCGCGATATCGCGACATGTCGCATTTTCGTGACCTGTCGCATTTTCATGGTCAAAACAGCCAACGGAAGCAAGGAAGTCAAACTGTCGCGATATCGCGACATGTCGCATTTTCGTGACTTGCGGTGGCCACAGAGCAGAGTGATAGAAAATGTCGCGATATCGCGACATACAGTATCCAAGGGCAGTGCCAATGAAACTTGTCGCGATATCACGACAGAAAAGTAGAGAAAGGAGCAAATGGTACGGAATGGCGCGATATCGCGACATGTCACGTTATCGTGGAAGGGCTGAAAGATAAACACAAGGCGGAGAAAGATGTCGCGATATCGCGACATTTTTGGAAATGAAGCCAAGCAAGAGGAACTTGTCGCGATATCGCGATAGGAAGCGGCAACGACAGAGAAGGCAAGAAATTGTCATGATTTCATGACATGTTGGACAAGAAGGGCAAAGCGCAGAGAAATGTCATGATTTCGTGACATGTCACATTTTCATGAGGAGGAAGCAAGGAGGCAGCCAGATAGTACGGAATGTCATGATTTCATGACATGTCAAACTTTCATGGCCTAAAAGTAGCAAAGTACAAGAAGAGAGAAAATGTCACGATTTCACGACATATTGTGGAGATATCAAATAGAGAAACATGTCATGATTTCATGACTTGTTGAAGACGAAGACAAATGGAGGAAAACGTCGTGATATCGCGACATGTCGCATTTTCTTGATTTTTTTTTTGTAAAGACAAGACAAAGAGTGAAAGATGTCACGATTTCATGACATGTTTCATTTTCGTGATAAGGAGTAGCGAAGAAGCCAAAAAAGAGGAGAATGTCATGATTTCGTGACATATCATGGAGACAAAGCTGAACGAAGAGAAGATTGTCATGATTTCATGACATGTCGCATTTTCATGACTGGTGGTAGAAACAGAAGGCAGTAAGGTAAAAGTGTCATGATTTCGTGACATGTCGCATTTTCGTGACCTATCACATTTTCGTGACAGAAGCAATAACAAAGGCCCGATACAGTTCTGTTTGCATTTTCCTTCAGAATTGCATAGGAGAACGTGAGGAGAAGATAAGGATCAAGTAAAAGCTCTCCAACTGATTTTGAGATCGTGGTCAAAGAGGCTCCAAGATTAAATGTTGCTGATTACCGATGTGCGCTAGATGGAAGAACATGAGGCAGTTTTCGATGCCACCAAAATTAAAGATGCCTCCAATATTAAAAGCTCTTGTTCGTGATCTCCTAACAACTTTCGGCCTGCCCCGATAATGGTCATTTAATGAAGAAATATGGTCCCTTGTTTCTGTTTAATTTTTAGTTTTGATCCATTAAAACAGGGACTGTCATTTCTTCGAGGTAGATTAAGGGGATCGTTTCTTCAAAATCTGTTTCATGTATTAAATGTTGTAATACGAAAGGAAGAGGGAAGGCCTCTATAAATACCAATGTAAAATCTCAAGCAAAAGGAGGAGGACCTTTTTGCAAAAATTAAAACAGAAATCCTAGATGCATTTTGCTCTATTCTTAGTGTCTTCTGGAGTTGGTGATCCAAATTGTTGTGCATGTTTTGCTTTCTGTCTGAGTCACTTCTGTTAGTCCAGTGTTAATATAAGTTAAATTCTGTTGTCTTGAATTTGGCTGTATTTTCATCTGAATGTTTGAAGTATAATTGGAAGCGAACTTACGGCTAATGCTTGATCCAATTTCTGTATATGCATTCTAAGAGTCGGTTGTTGCTTATTTCCAGGATCTAGTTGAGGTTATTTGCTATCTGAGGTTGTTCTCCCCATCAACTATCGGCTTCAGCCATATTTCCATCTCTTTCTATTATTTCCCATTTCTTTTCACATTTTCCCATTTCTTTCCTGCATCCTTATCTTGAAACCAGTTTAGATTAGTTTGGGAGCCAACCCTCTCTGGAGATTGGCCCGGGAGACTTCTCTTTCTCTCGGCATTTCAATGTTGGCCGAGTCTAGGGTGCACAAGTGATGAAATCTTGTACTTAGGTAGATTTGTGACCAACAATTTTTGGCACGCCTAGTGGGACAGACTATTTCTGTCTCAGAAAGATCCATAATCGATGGGACTCACAAGTCCCATTTTTTGACACCTAGAGGAATCAAGATTTTGATGAACTGTCTTGACCTCAAAGCGGAGATTGTAAGTTCATCTGGTGACTCTGCTGAAGGTGACTGTATAGTACCTAGAAATCTCTAATCCTGAAGCTGGTGAAAATTTTTGCATCTTTGCTTCATGATCACGAGATCAAGTGCCAAAGAATCGGAAGATCCAGTCGAATTCTTCGAGATTGATGTTCAGAACTGGAGGGAGCGCTCAAGATTGGTAAGTCCTGTGAACCCATCATTTGTTATTTCTTCGTAGGTAGTAGGTCAGTTTGTGCCATCTTCGACTCCTCCCAGTACTGCTACGAGCTTGCTACATCCAGATCCAACAGTCCAAATGGCTGGTCAACAACCTCCTCCACGATGAGTTCCTGCTTGGAACGATTCGGGAGCATTGGACCTGCCTTTTCAAAATCTAGTTCCTGCTACAGCAATAAAAGCCTTGCCTACATACGATGGGACTGGAAAGACAATGTACGAGCATGTGTCAGATGTGGCAACCTTGGCTTCAATTCATAATATCACAGACGAAGATGTCATGATCAAATTGCTCGTCCTGTCACTCCGAGGTAAGTTGTTGTCGTTGGTATAGATCCTTGTCTCCCAACTCCATAACTTCATGGGATCAATTAGCAGAGATGCTAATCCAAGGGTTCAATGAGCAAGCAGACCCATTTTCTTTAGTGCATCAATTTAATAATATCAAGAGGCATCCTCAAGAGGAGATAGTGGATTTCAATGTTAGGTTTGCCCGAACTTGGCAGAGAGTTCCTGAAGGTCTTCGCCCTACTCATGAACAAGCAACATTGTACTTTCTTAGGGCTTTCCATTCAGATATTGGTATGAATATTAGGATGTCCGGTGTTCAAACCTTTCCTGCACTATATGCCCAGGCACAGAAGGCTGAGGCCGATCTGATTGCCATTGGGAAATTGCCTCCGAAGATGACTATGCCTATTTTTCCCGAGCTCCCACAATACCAAAGCATACAGGTGCAGCCCCTACATCTTACACTGCTCCATCCATGTACCCTTCATCTTCATGGAATCCTCCCATACCTTCGGTACCTATGATTCCCATTCCATAGATAACCTCTCCACTTCCAACTCCTGCATTACCTTCTCCACCAGTTCCATTACCTCTACCTGCACCACCTGTGTCCTCAAGCCCAGATCCTCAATTGGTTGTTTTGCAAGAAATTCAGTCGGCCATGAGAGCTCTCACTAACAAGGTGACATCTATGGAGCGGAGAGAGGCGGAAAGGAACTATCAGCCATGAAGATTTCCTTCGGCGGTAACTAGAGAGCAAGTTGCTCCTAGCAAGGCTATGGAGAAAGTACCTGAGAGGAACTCAACGATCCTGGTAAGTGAAGAGGTTGGCCCTTCCAAAGTTTCACATGAGCCTTCTTACTGGTGTTCTTCATGCAATGATCCACATGATGAGTCCACTTGCATGGTCCACCAAAATTATTTGCAAGTTCTTGCAGGGAGCCGTGTAAACATGATTCGAGAGGTGGATCTTAATTCCGTGAAGTCTCTTGAGGAACACATAGCAGTCTTGACACGCAGCGGCAAGAAACCAATGTTGGTAGATCCGGCTAAGATGGAGCCATTGAAAGTGCCTCCTGCACAAGCAACAAAGCAACAAATACCTGCAAAGACTCATGATCCTCCAGCTCCACAACAACCACCTATTTTGCCGAAGGATCCGCTTTCACCACAAGCAAAAGAGAAGGAACAAGCTTCTACTTCTCAGCCGCAAGCAGAAACAAAGGAACAAGCTAGAGAGACATTGCGGTATCCATCATTGACTAAACGACAATGAGTGGAGGCCACCCAACAATATAGAAGCAAATTTGAATCTGCCAGTGGAGGGAAAGAGCAGATCTCGATGGAGTACAACATCGTGGAAGAACTCAAATGGATACCAGCTAAGGTAAGTCTGTATGACACCTTGCAGCTGCTTGGATAGGTAAATCTCTTACAAGAATCCCTGAAGACCATACAAAGTAAGGGGAAGGCTCCAGCCCAGGTAGTTATGTCTCAAACTCTGACTACTTCAGCCACTGGAAAGAATAGACCACCCCCATTTTATTTGTCACTCAGGATGGAGGGTTGGATAGTGCACAACTGCATGATTGATTCTGGTGCTGCGACAACTGTCATGCCAAAGGCAGTTTGTGAAGTCATGGGTATGGAGTATACAAGAAGTAGCCCTGGTGTCTTGCAGTTGGATGGGACTCCCATGAAAATAGTGGGTGTAATCAAGGATGTTCCTATTGCTCTACATAGTATGCCTCAAATTATAGTAATTCAAGAGATAGTTGTGGTTGATTTGGAACCATATTTCAGTATGTGTTTATCGAGAGAATTCACTGCTAAGTTGGGAGGCTACCTTTCTCTGGATTATTCTCACTTGGAGATTCCTTTCAAAGGAAGAAGAGTCCGTATTGACAATAATAAGCCTTCTACTTTTCATATAGAGAAGATGGAAGAAGAAGAAAAGTCCAAACATTCTGTCAACATGATAACTGAAGAATTGGAAGATCCTGATTTGATGGATGAAGTCCTGGATGAGCTTTGCTTAGAGGATGAGTTTTCAATGCTCAATTTTAATGCCATGATAGAAACTGACTTGGGGTGTTATTCTATTCTCAAGCCTAAAAAGGCTCAAGAAAAGAATGATGGAAGTCAAGATCAGCTCTATTTCGATGGAGCACGATGCAGAAATGGCGCTGGAACTGGGACTGTTCTAATATTACCTTCTGGAATTCAATGATCCTCTTCATACCAGTTGACCTGGAGCTGCACAAATAATACCGTAGAGTATGAGGCTTTATGCCTAGGTCTCACGAAGGCTGAGACACTTGGAGCGCGATAGTTGCAAATCTTTGGTGACTCCGAGCTGATTATCAATCAGGAGACCAATGAGTGTCTGTCCAAGGTCTGGGATCCAGGAGATCATAGAGCCATGTTTGGGTATGTGTCTCTCCCGAGAGTTCATAGCTAAATTCGGGGTTACCTTGTACATAGAAAAAAAAAGAAAAAAATATATATTTTTTAACTTCGGCTCCTTTTGCATGCGAGCCCGCAGGTATGTTTATTTCTCTTTCTTTTTCTTTTCCTTCCCAGTAGTTAGTGGCTTCCCATCTACTTCTTTCTTCCCCTTCCTTACTCCATTCCCTTCCTCTCCTACTCCTTCTACAAATAATCAAGCCACTACTGTTGTTTCTACTCCCTTCTCTGATGTTCCCTTTTCTTCACTTCCCTTTCTTCTAATCCTTTGTCTTTTGAGCACTTCTCCACAGTTCCTACCACCTCCTCCATTCCATCCACTTCCATTTCATTATCTGTTTTCATAGAAACCTAGCAGTTGGTAGCACAGTAGCACCCTCTTCAGTTGTTGTATCTACCACTTCTACTCCTCCATCTTCCACCATTTCATCATTCACCATTCCCGTTCCACGGCCTGCACATCTGTCGGTCATCCACTCCATTCATTTTCATTTTTTGCAACTCAGGTGCTTTTCACTACTGCCATGGAGATCCTTTCACAGCACCTGGTGATTACCCAACTCAACCGAGCTAGGCAAAGTGCAGTAGTTCTAAAGAAATAAAGGAAGTTCTGCTCTTCCATAAATTTCTATTGAAGGTCCTATTTTGAGAGTCGAGTACCAGCAAGAGCTTGTTGCAGCAGCCCGCAGAGACATCCAACATCAACCAGCACTCACTTTTTCTGCTCCTCCAGCTTCTTGACTCTGTTGCCCAATGGATAAAGGCCTGAGGTTCGTGCATACAATAGAACTGTATACCCCGTGAGCCGCCAAGAATGTTGGCATTTTTGCCACATTGTTTTTGTTGTTACTGTTCATGCAAAAGAATGCACAAGTTGTAGAGATACTAACTCCTCTGTTTGTCCCTCCAAGCACTTTGAAAGGGAAAATGTAAAAATCTCTATAAGTTTTGTGTTAGAGCAAAGTAATTGTAACATGTCGCGATATCGTGACATGTTGCAGTTTCATGGGTCCAAATGCAAAAATCAGCTAAGTATAAAAAATGTCGCGATATCGTGACATGTCGCATTTTCATGACCTGTCACGTTTTCACGGTCAAAATAGCCAAAGGAAGCAAGGAAGTAAAACTATCACGATATCGTGACATGTCGCATTTTCATGACTTGTGATGGCCACAGAGCAGAGTGATGAAAAATGTCACGATATCATGACATACAAAGGGAGATGCAATGAAACTTGTCACGATATCATGACAAAAAAATAAAAAAAGGAGCAAATGGTACGGAATGGCACGATATCGCGACATGTCACATTATCGCGGAAGGGCTGAAAGATAAACACAAGGCGAAGAAAGATGTCATGATATCATGACATTTTTGAAAATGAAGCCAAGCAAGAGGAACTTGTCACGATATCACGACAGGAAGCGGCAACGACAGAGAAGGCAAGAAATTGTCATGATTTCATGACATGTTGGACAGAAGGGCAAAGCGTAGAGAAATGTCATGATTTCGTGACATGTCATATTTTCACGAGGAGGAAGTAAGGAGGCAACCAGATAGTACGAAATGTCATGATTTCATGACATGTCAAATTTCATGGCCTAAAAGAGAAAGTACAAGAAGAGAGAAAATGTCATGATTTCCATGACTGATGAAATCCGACTTGTTGAAGATGAAGAGAAACGGAAAAAACGTCGCGATATCGTGACATGTCACATTTTCGGACGTAAAAAGACAAGGAGTGAAAGATGTCATGATTTCATGACATGTTTCATTTTCACGATAAGGAGTAGCGAAGAAGCCAAGAAAGAGGAGAATGTCACGATTTCATGACATATCATGGAGACAAAGCTGAACGAAGAGAAGATGTCATGATTTCATGACATGTCGCATTTTCATGACTGGTGGCAGAAATAGAAGGTAGTAAGGTAAAAGTGTCATGATTTCGTGACATGTCGCATTTTCGTGACTTGTCACATTTTCGTGATAGAAGCAATAACAAAGGCCCGATACAATTCTATTTGCATTTTCCTTCAGAATTGCATAGGAGAACGTGAGGAGAAGATAAGGATCAAGTAAAAGCTCTCCAACTGATTTTGAGATCGTGGTCAAAGAGGCTCAAAGATTAAATGTTGTTGATTACCGATGTGCGCTAGATGGAAGAACATGAGGCAGTTTTTGATGCCACCAAAATTAAAGATGCCTCCAGTATTAAAAGCTCTTGTTCGTGATCTCCTAACAACTTCCAGCCTGCCCTGATAATGGTCATTTAATGAAGAAATATGGTCCCTTGTTTTTATTTAATTTTTAGTTTTGATCCATAAAAATAGGGACTGTCATTTCTCCGAGGCAGATTAAGGGGGATCGTTTCTTCAAAATCTATTTCATGTATTAAATGTTGTAATACGAAAGGAAGAGGGAAGGCCTCTATAAATACCAATGTAAAATCTCAAGCAAAAGGAGGAGGACCTTTTTGCAAAAATTAAGACAGAAATCCTAGATGCATTTTGCTCTATTCTTAGTGTCTTCTGGAGTTGGTGATCCAAATTGTTGTGCATGTTTTGCTTTCTGTCTGAGTCACTTCTGTTAGTCCAGTGTTAAAATATAAGTTAAATTCTGTTGTCTTGAATTTGGCTGTATTTGCATTTGAATGTTTGGAGTATAATTGGAAGCGAACTTACGGCTAATGCTTGATCCAATTTCTGTATATGCATTCTAAGAGTCGGTTGCTTCCTAGCTTCTAGGATCTAGTTGAGGTTATTTGCTATCTGAGGTTGTTCTCCCCATCAACTATCGGCTTCGGCCATATTTCCCATCTCTTTCTATTATTTCCCATTTCTTTTCGCATTTTCCCATTTCTTTCCTGCATCCTTATCTTGAAACCAAGTTTAGATTAGTTTGGGAGCCAGCCCTCTCTGGAGATTGGCCCGGGAGACTTCTCTTTCTCTCGGCCTTTCAATGTTGGCCGAGTCTAGGGCGCACAAGTGATGAAATCTTGTACTTAGGCAGATTTGTGACCAACACATACATAGCAGCTGGAGCGAGATACTACTATCACCACTCTAGAAGCGAAGGTAGTTGACAGGGATAGGCACCTTATTGAGGTGCAAGATCAGATATGTGAGCAAGTCAGGATACATGCATCTCATTGATTCGACTTGCTCACATTGATCATCTAGTCAGCTACATTGATATGCAAAGGCTACATGTTACTGAGGATCCTTTTGCTTTAGAGTATCAATGGACTAGGTATAGGACCTCCAGATAGTCTATGGTGAGATCGAGTCACAGGAATCACAAGACTGAGAGGATGCACAAGTCCTCTAGCACACATGGTGAGACATCGCATGCTAGGACTAGAGATGCAGGGCAAACTTCAGGGGCCACTGGTCAGAGGACTAGCTTGCTTCAGTTACCAGTTTCTTGTGTGCTGGGTGCCTTAGGATTTGGAGGCATGCAGGATCCATAGTAGGACCCACCATAGGTTCTAGAGCAAATAGGAGAGTAGGCTCTAGAGCACAGTACTAAGGGATGTGATGAGAGCTCTGGTACAGGGGGAGCAGACTAGATCTGGGCTCTACTAGATGCAAACTACATTTTTTATATGCCATATTTATTTTGGGTGTAAGGTCAAGGACCTACACACTTTTTAGCCTATGGTAATTTTGATACACTCCCTATGTACTCTTTTGGACACATATATATATGACTTGATCATTTATGGCTCATTATGTGTACCAATATTTATTTTTGATTTTATGTTTATTTGATGCACATGGATGCAATGCTTATGTTGATGCTATATTTATATGATGCAATGTATGGATGACATGCGCTAGATAGCTATCTTATTTATTATGATGTTTATGATATGCAATAATCTAGATGATTAGATGTGCCATATATGATGTATACATATAGATGCACTATTTATCTTTAACACATATTTGTTTTTGCTTTGTGGGCATGCATTTATTTTTATGAAGTTATGGTATGCTATGCAATGTATGGTAATGCATTATGTACATAATTGTAATCTAATGGGAATGAAACTGTATGCTTTAATAACTTAAAACATAAGGAATGAATGTAAACTATGTATATCAATTTTAAAATACGACACCACAAAATGTATAACAATCATGCAAAATAATTGATAATTCTCATTACAAGAACTTAATCAATTAATCACCCATATATGAAATGTAGTAAAATGGATTGGTATAATGCTAATGAATGAATATGTCATTATGTATATTTTTCTTTGCTGCACTATATAGTCAGTGGCCGTCTAAACATCATTTCTGATATTCATGCAATATCTATCCTATATGTTTGATTGTGCTTTGTAAAATGCATTATGATAAATGGATGACTCTTTTATTTTTCTTTTTCTTGATATTTTCACTTTTTTCTAGTGGTATTTGATATTTTTTTGCTATGAGAGAACTTTTTGAGGTTTTCCATGAGACTCAAACACCCTAGTAGACTTCTCCAAAAATCACATACTAACTATACAAGGCTTTTATTGGATAAGGCTTTTGTCGCGACAGACCCAACTATTCATTATCCCTGTGTGTGCATGTGAGTATTTTCAGATAGACCATAAGCATACCTCGTATGTCAGTCAGGACTCTTTCAACCCATATGTGAGATAGGGTTCCTCATACGATCGTACCATCCTTATTTCAGCTTTGATTAGACTTATAAAGCTAGACAAACCTAGGCACCTAGAGCTAGCTCATCTTGCAAATTGATCAGGGCTACCCCTATAAAAGCATGTGGGACTCTTTCAACCCATTGGTGTGATTAGGGATCACCCAATAGAACTACTACTCCGGAAGCAGACGGGACTATTTCAACCCATTGTTGTGATCGGGGTTCACTCTATGGTTTTTGAGATCGTGAACATTCCAGAGATTCAAGTTCTCACCCCAGTTTTTTTTTATACTTTCTCAAATGTAGTGATTCTTGTCACTATTTTTTTTTTTACATTTCATTTACGCTTTACTTTGAGCAAGGGATTTTTATAGTGCTTTTGATTCACTATATTACTTGGGATTTTGAACTTTGACTTGTAAATTTTGAACTTTGACCTTTGAGATTTGAAATTTTTCCACTTTTGAAATTGAAATTTAACTTTGTATATGTGTACGAGTAGGGGAAATTCTTGTCCTTTTTCCAAGGTTCACCACTCTAGACTAAAATATTTGCAATATAAGAAGGTCATGAAACCCATCTCTCTAGATACCTAAGACCGCTTTCACAGCTTTCATCATCTCTTGTCTTAGCAGGATTTTATATTATTTTTCTTAGTGACAGGATCCTGATATGTCGAAGCACTATACCAACTAATGACCTCGTCTATAAAAGCAAATCAAGCATTCTACAATATCTGAAGAACCCACTAGGTATTTTTGAGTGACTGAAAAACTTAATATACATACATATTTCTCCACAATAGTTATCGTGTATGAATGCAATGAATTATGATAAATGCAAGGGTGCATGATTGAAACACAAACGTGCGACCGTTTGTAAGATTTTTATAGACACATTACACTCTACTATGGAATTCAATGGATGACAAATGGCTAAATGCAATATGATGAGGTGAATGCTTGTATGAAAATACAAACTACAAAAGCAATTTTTATTTTATTTTATGCTTTACCAATTTTTTTTGTAATTTTATATATTTTTAAATTTTTATGAATTTTTCAGCTTTCATATTTAACCAAACGATGAGTATATATGACTTTGGAGCTTTTTGGGGTTGACCAAGTGATTTTTAGAAATCTTTGGAGCTTTTTGGATTGACCAAAGGGCTTACAAATGCCTTTGGAACATTTTAGTTGACCAAACTCTCAGCAAGAGAGCTTGGAGTCCTTTTAGAATGACCGAGAAGCTATAGGAACTCTCGGAGCCTTTGGGTTGACCAAGAAATTTTTTAGAAATCCTTCATGCCTTTTTGGGATGACCGAGTGGCTTTAAGTAACCCTCGAAGCCTTTAGGTTGACCAAGTGATATTTTAGAAATCCTTGGTGTCTTTTTGGGATGACTGAGTGGCTTTAAGTAACCATCAGAGCCTTTGGGTTGACCAAGCAATTTTTAGAAATCCTTGGTGCCTTTTTGGGATGACCGAGTGGCTTTAAGTAACCCTCGGAGCCTTTGGGTTGACCAAGTGATTTTTAGAAATCCTTGGTGTCTTTTTTATTGACCAAAGGGCTTACAAATGCCTTTGGAGATTTTTTTGACATGACCAAATCAATCGAATGAGATCTTGGAGCCTTTTGGGATGACTGAGTAGTTTGGAAAAAAATCTTGAATCCTTTGGTTTGACCAAACAATTTTTTAGAAATCCTTGGTGCCTTTTTCACTGACCAAAGGGCTTACAGATGCCTTTGGATCCTTTTTTGATACACTCTCTAAGCATAGAATGCCTTAAGATGGATGATGTTGAGAGGTTCAGGCTCTTCAACACCCCATAGCGATGTCAGGTGATAGGTACCCAAACCAATCTTTTTAGATATGATATAGGGTCCTAGCCAATTAGCCGCAAATTTGTCTTGCATATCAGACTACAAATTTGAGTTCTATTGGTTTTCTTTCAGCACAAGATCCCCAACTTCAAAGTCTCTCTGGTGTACTTTGATATTGTAAGCTCATTTTAATCACTCCTAATAGACGTGAATATGCTCTGGGGAATTTGTGTGATATTCATCTAGTAGCATCAATTGATCTAGTCGAGCTTGCCGCATGGTGTCATCATCGATGAACTCTTTCAATGCGATGCACAGTGCTAGAATTTCCAAATCTAAGGGCATAATGGCCTCAGTGCCATATACTAGTGAAAATAGAGTTGCCCTAGTGGGAGTCCGAATGCGATTCCTATAAGCCCATAATGCAAGGGGCAGTTGTATATTCCAATCGTTGTGGTGTTCTTGCACTATCTTTTTCAAGATGACTACCACAATATTTTTTGAGGTCTCAACTTGCCCATTTGCCTATGGATAATATGGAGTTGCAAAACTATGTTTGATATGTACTTAGATGTTAAAGATCACACTTGTATCGCTCCAAATTTTTCGCATCCCTACCTTCAGGCTATAGGATCCACGCCCAGAAGGAGGATGGGAAAAGGATGGTGCGGTACCTCGGACTGAGAGGACTTTGCGAAGGTCCCGCCTCTCAAGGGAGGTGTATTTTGGTGATTTTTCGACGGATGGTGGGTTCACCAGGAAACATTTGGCGGCAGTTTCCACGCCTAGGTTTTGGAATGTGTTTAGATGTGTTCGTTTTAATCTTAAGCATTCATGTCCTAGGTTTGGCCGAATGAATCTAAATTAAACTACATGAAAATGCAACTTTCATGAACACAGCAAACAGATTTGAAAGCAAAAAATAGAGAATTTTATAGAATGACAATGAAGAATACCTGATCCGGATGTCTGAAGAAGATTCTGACGTTTGAAGAAGTCTGGATCGCTCGTAATCTGACAGAATCGCTCGCAATCTGACAGAATCGTCTGAAACTGACATAATCGTCTGAGATCTGACGAATTCGTCAGACGAATTCGTTAGAGACCTGCAAAACAGAAAATAGATGCAAAATACAAGAAATTCTACTGTGCTAACAGAGGCAAATTACACCAAATAATAAAATGAATACTGAGCAATAGTTTAAAACAACAATCCTAGCCAATTTTTGTATTTTAACAACAAATCATGAACTTAATGTGCAATCTAAGCTAAATGGGTGAACTCCAAATGCAAAATAATATAAACACTGAGTAAATGATCTAATTTGCAGCATAAAATGACAAAGAAAAGGTTGAGAAAAGCAAACTCCAAGCACTGATTGCCTCGATGTGGACTGCAGTCGAGATCGTCTCGCATCAGTATGAAATCGTCTCGCATTTGACGGGATCGCCTCCGATCCGAACAGGTTCATCGGTGACGATGGATGCTGGCTTCGGCTAAAAATCAGTGATGTACCTGCAACAAAATTGCTATGGGACTAGTGCAAAAGCAAGATTAGGATGTTTTGACGCAGAGGGAATCACTTTGCAGAAAATTTCAGCCAGGGGTTGGGGAGGGAAAATCCTAGAGATTAAATAGGCTTAGGGGGAGTAGTTAGGAGGTTGGAGATCATCCCAATTTGGGAGATCTCCAACAAGGGGAGGGTCCCAACGGCGCGGACACGCTTCGCCCGGATTGGAGACCCGTTGGAACAGATTCCAACTATGCAAATTCAGTTTTGCGACAAGATCGTCCGGACGTCCTAGTCCGGACGAAATCGTCAAATCTGGGACGATATCGTCTGATCGGCGACGATATCGTCAAACGGTCAAAACAACCTCTAAAAATGGCACGAAAAAGGGGGAAACGGATTTCCCGACGGTTAACGGGCGGTTTGGGAGGTTAAATTTGAATTTAAATTTATTTACTAAGGTGAATGTAAATTTTATAATTTTATTGCGCCAATTTTAGGGTGCTACATTTTGCCCCCTCTTTAGCGAATTTTCCGAAGAAAATGCGTTAAAGATGAGTTCTTCTCGATCTACGAGAAAGCAAAAAATTATTCCCATTTTTAGGCGACGATTCTTGGTCGAATCGTACGACAGCTTACTATGGTGCCCCCTCCGTGTTTTTACCCAAATCGAACGTTTGAGGTAAAAACGCGAAAAAGCAAAAAAATTATTGTTGAATAAAATTAAGAAAAATAGGGTAAAACCCTAATTCATTTTTACTGTTCATTTTTCTTGTTTTTAGAGCTCTGAAGCAAAATGGTGGAGACAACGCACAGATCGACAGAAGTCCGACGCGGTCTACGGGTAAGAGTCTAAACTTAGTTTAGAATGCTTTAATTTGATTTTTACATGCTTTTTAGGTAGATTTTAGATGAATTTTGAGCATCGCGGCCGTTTTAGGGCCGTCGACGTCGTCGGGACGAAATCGTCCCGATTTCGACGAAATCGTCTCAATTTCGGCAATTTCGCCCGAGGGCGAAATCGTCGAAAGGGGGACGATTTCATCAAATTAGAGACGATTTCGAACTGCGAAATCGGAGACGATTATGCTCAAATTTGGGACGATATCGTCCAATAGTGGGCGATATCATCAATTGCACAAAATTGAATTTTTAATTTGCATTATTGATTACTTGAATTATTGATTAATGATTGTTTATTGTTTATGTTGCTTATGTTGCAGAGAGGATTGCTAAAAAGCAGAGAATGGAAATATGGAGGATTGAGAGATGACTTGGCCGCTCTGACACAGGCAGAGCGAGATCTGCTGGCACAGGCCGGCTTACTGCATGTGGCAGAGATGCCACAAGTATCCACGGACATGGGGCTTCTAACAGCCCTAGCAGAGAGATGGTATCCGGGTTCTTCCTATTTTCGGTTACCGACAGGGGAGATGGCTCCCACACTAGAGGACGTATGGAGGATTCCGAGAATCCCCATACAAGGACGGATGATCACTCCTACGGCCAATCGGGGCCACGCTATGGGACGACTGTGTGGTGACCCGAGCTTCGCCCTGGAGAAGGGCGGAGTGAATATCGAGGCACTACGCCAGATGCCTGGGGCATCCAGACTCACACGAGTACTAGCTGGAGTGGTTGGTGGACTTCTGCTGTGCCACCAGAGCGGATGCAGGGTACCATGGATGCTCGCAGATGTGATCTACGATATGCGAGACCATGGGTACAGGTTTTCTTGAGGCAGCTTTGTTCTATGCCGGTTGTACAAGATCCTGTATGGGGTCGTGTACAAGGGCGGGCGATGTCTGGTGATGACATCGCTCCTACAAGTTTGGTGCTGGGAGCACATTGCAGTGCGGAGGCCGGTAGGGCTTCCACTGACAAGGATTGACGGGGAGAGGCCCCGAGTCTTCTACTGGTGGCTCCGGAGAGGGTCACAACGACGGATCGACCTGCCGATGTCCCGGAGACTACTGGATGATTTGGTCCCAGACCAGATCACCTGGAGACCATGGAGAGGGCACCCAGGGTGGGCCGAGGATGGACAGGAGCTGGCTCGCATCAGGAGAGTCTGCTGGCTATGGATGGAGAGAGGAGAGGTGGAGCTCCACCGCTATGACCGAGTTTTGAGATAGTTCGGTCTGTAGCAGGGGATCCCATCTCTCGAGGGATTACGAGTTTTCCCGGACTATCCGAGATAACACCACGGTTAGCGGGGCTCCTGACATGCAGCGCTTCTGGAGCCAGGACGCAGACGATGCCCCCATCCAGCCAGTGGATGGGGACGATGCAAGAGTAGCCGATGGCTACGATGCCTGGTACGTAGGCATCCGCCCTCCTCGGATGACGAGGGCACAGGGTCCGATCCATGTAGTTGTGCGTCGGATAGGGAGGCGATGCCAGGCAATGATAGAGGCGGCCCAGGGTCACAATGGGAGGGAGCAGAGGAGGCCACAGGCATAGGAGAGGCCGCGATAGCGGGAGAGGAGGGAGGAGAGACCCCATCTCCACAGAGACCAGAGAGACCACCATCGCCCGATAAGGGCAAGGGTGTAGACACCGGGGAGAGCAGCGAGACAGCGACTCTCCGAGCTGAGGTTGCCCGCTTGCGGGCTCAGGTGCAGACACTACAGGATGAGGCTACATGGCTCAGAGCTCGGGGTGGAGGAGCGAGCACTCGAGATTTAGCATGCGCTATCACCCAGATCACTTTCTATCAGGCTCTATACTACCAGGCGGTGCCAACGGAGCAGAGGGTGCCATTACCAGCACACATTGCAGAGCCTGTCATGATGGGGTCATCTAGGACATCATCACGATCGGCATCCAGGACTCACGGCACCACACGGACTACGATGGGGCCACCTCCTCCACCTCAGGGGGGGAGGAGATGAGGCTGAGAGCTCGAGGGGCTCTCGAGACACTACACAGAGGGTATTTGATTGAGTATGCCAAGATATGGATTGTGGCATACTAATCTAGCTGATATGATGTACATATATATTTGTGACATATATATATAGATGAGATATTTTTGATCATATGACTTATATTGTGTTATGTATTTTTATGATGCTTTTAGATGTTTTAATTGATTGATTTAATAATTCATTGAGGATTCATGTAATTATGTCGTTGGAAATATTATAATTTGAATGTCATGCTATAACATTATAAATGAAATAATCTGATGTAACAAAGTGGTTGTTTGTGATGCAATGTGATAAAAATAAAAAGACTTCTAACAATAATTTCAAAGGACATTGTCGCTATTATAGACCATTTCATGGAGTCGCTGCTCACTCGGTCGTCAAGCTAATCCCATTTATAGAAATATTGTTAAAAAGGAAAAGAGTGCTTAAGAGACTGTCTTAAGACTTTAGTGCAATAGTGCAAATGATGATGATGATGATGATGGTTTTGTTTTCAGATTTTCATGAAAAATATTATGCATGAAATATTGTTTAAAATGATTTTTGCTAGGCATAAATTCCTAAGTGTGATAAAATTTGTGAATAATTCCTTAGGAATTATACCATCATTGCAAAGTTAAAGGTTGACATAATGACATGAAATAGTGATAATGTGTTTGCTTTTGAAAAGCAAAATTTGTGTAAAATGAAGTCATATGGTTTTCATGATTTTGAAGAAATGGGGAATAAAAATTGTTACAATGGTTTGCGCTAGGCATAGAATATGTAGGTATAGACTTATACCATCATCGCGAAAATCCAAAAAAAATAGTTTTATTGCATGGTTGATTTTTGATGAACAGAAAAGATGAAAATGAGGACTTGCGCTAGGCATAAAATTCCAATTTTGGTTTTGAAACTATACCATCGTCGCGAAAGTCAACCAGATATATATGATTTGATTTGTGTAATTTGGAAGAAATTTTTGATTTTTCTAATTCTATAGTTGTCTTTGTGAAAAATAATTGTACTTGATTATTCCAAACAAGTTGCAAAAATAATATTTCAAAGTATTTTGAAGACAAAAGTTAGATTTATAAGGAATCCCATGTGCATATGTGCATTCATTTCCGATCTTGATTTATCATAATGATACACAAAATCTCTCAAATACAAATGTGTGTGCAATTGCATTGTTCATTTACCAGTTTTGAGCAAGATACTATGATACAAGTGATTTGAAGAAACCAAATAAGTGTGCATTAACCATGATGTAGATGCATATAACCATATTAGACTACTATGTAGGTCGGATTATCAAGAGCTAGCTAATCCATAAGCAGACATAGGTCTGTACAAAAGAAGGTCGCTAATGTGACAGACATATCGCCACGCTAGGAGTTACCCAAGGCCAAGCAGGTTGGGCACAAACCACCTGTTATGGGGCTTACCTCACGGTTTTCGAATAATTGAGAATTCCAGGGATTCAAGCTCATCAACCCTTCTTTTCTTTTCAAAGGGTAGGGAAAGGGATTTTATTGCTTTCTTGCTTTCTTTTGAACTTTGCTTATTTTTCTTTTTGTATTTCTTTTGCTTGATAATGCTTGGAACATTGCTGAAATAACATTTTTCTTTTCTCTTCTTTCTTGAACTTTTTCTTCTCTTTTTCTTTGCTAGGGATACTTGCTCGGATTAGCTGTAGAGCAAGGGATTTTTATTCCGGGTAGGGGTGAGCTTGTCCTTTTGCCAATTCTCAAAGATTCTAGACCATGTGCATGATAGGATAGCAGGGGAAACTTTTCACTCAAGAAATCAGTTCTACTATGTAGCAAAACATGGAAATTACAAATATAATCATTTTATTGTGGAAAGATGTGCGTGGTTTAAGTAAATAACAAGATCAATTCTCTATGCTCAAACTTTATTTAATTGAATTTTGTGAACTTTGATATAAGAGAGATTAGTAATCATGCCAAATAAAATCAAGATATTTATTGTTGTGAGTGTGCAAGTGAGGGATTCAAAATAAATGCTAATTTATCCAAAATAAGTTGAAACATATAACTGCAATAATTGTAAGAAAATATATATAAATGATTTGTGAGAAAGTTTTTGAGAATGTTGACTCTCTCTTTCTTCTGTATATTGTTTTGGTTTCGAAAGAGTCAAGCATATTGTTGTTTTTATATTTTTGAGCAAAAAATTTAACAACTGCCTTAAACAAATGCAATAGATAGTTTTTGAAGATTTTTGGAGATTTATGAATGTTTTTTGGTGTTTTTGAATAAATTGAAAGAAATACAAGATAGTAATTTTGAACAAATATATACATGGATGAAATGACCAAGTTTATGCATAGTAACGTTTAAGATGCAAAATATTCATGGGTTCTTTAAGTTCTTTACCATCTAAGGTAGATAATTTATATGCTCCTGATTCAAATTTTGCAGTAATAATGTATGGTCCAAGCCAGTTGGGCTCAAATTTACCTTTAAGTTCTTTGGTTGCATTTGTATTTTTTTGATTTTCTTTTAAAACAAGGTCGCCAATCTCAAAGGATCGATGACGAACTTTCTTAGCATATGATCTTTTAAGCTTGTTTTGGTAAGCACGGAGATGCTCCAAAGCATTGATGCATTTTTCATCGAGGAGTTCCAGCTGACTGAGTCTGCCAGCACGATATTCATCTCCTACTTCGGTATCTTGAAGTAGCAGAGCCAAAGAAGGAACTTCCAATTCAAATGGAAAAACTGCTTCAGCACCATATACCAAAACAAATGGTGAAGTGCCCGTCGGGGTTCGAACACTAGTTCGATAAGCCCACAAGGCTGGATATAATTGAATATGCCAGTCACGGCCAGTTTTATTGACTAATATTTTGAGAATTTTGATTAAAGTTTTGTTAGAAGCTTCTGCTTGACCATTACCCTGAGGATAATAGGGAGTGGACCAGCGATGTTGAATCTTATATTTTTGACATAATTTTTTAACATCTTTATTTTTGAAAGGAGTTCCATTGTCAGAGATGAGGTTGGCAGGGATTCCGAACCTGCAAATGATTTGATTAAAAATAAATTTAGAAACTTGTGTGCCAGTGCAAGAAGCTAAAGGCATAGCTTCGACCCACTTCGTGAAATACTCAGTGGCAGTTATGATGAACTTGTGTCCATCAGAAGACACAAGATTGATTTTGCCAATAATATCCAAGCCCCATTTAGAAAAGGGCCAAGGAGATGAAATAGCCTGCAACTCTTGTGCAGGCGCATGGACAAGGTCAGCATGTTTTTGACACTTGTCGCAATGGCGCACATACTCATGTGCATCTGTTTCCATGGTAGGCCAAAAGTATCCTATCCGAAGGAGCTTTTTAGCAATGGCACTACCACTAAAGTGTCCTCCACAAGATCCATCGTGGGCTTCACTCAAGGCTGATTTAGACTCTTCTAAGTTTAAACATCTTAATAGGATACCTTCAAAAGATCTCCTATATAAAGTATTGCCAATTATTACAAATCGACTTGCTCGTCGACGTAATAACCGACACTTGGTTTCTATTAGAATTAGCAGGGAAAGTCCCATTTTGGAGAAAATCAAATATGTCTGTATACCAAGGTTCAGGAGTAGTTTCATTGATTAGAAACACATCCAAAGGCTCTAAGCATGACTTATTTGAAGTGGGTTCCTGGAGTCGACGAATAATGATAGTGGCGTATTCGTCGTCTAACTCCAAGGGCAGGAGAGATGCAGCTGCGGCCATAGCATCAGCTGCACGGTTGCTAGTTCGAGGAATAGCTTCCAAGGTGACTTGATCAAATAAAGACATTAGTTGTAAAACATAGGCCTTATATGGGCGCAGTTTATCATCTCGGGTTTGATAAACTTCATTAATTTGATTTATAACCAATTGGGAATCACCAAAAACTAAGAGATTTTTAATTTTGAGTGCTAGAGCAGCTCGTAATCCAAGGATTAGAGCCTCATACTCAGCAGTATTGTTGGTGCAAGCAAAGGTCAGTTTGAAGGACAGAGGAATAAGATGTTTTTGCGGAGATATTAAAATAATACCCGCACCAGCCCCACTCATGCATCGGGCGCCATCAAAGTATAAGGACCATTGTTCAGGATGGTCTGCCTCTAATTGGAGGCATTCATCTGGAAACTCGATGATGAGGGGATGAGTAGACTCTAAGGGTGCAGCAGCTAATTGATCTGCTATGATTTGACCCTTAACAGACTTCTGTCCTATGAAGGTGAGATCAAACTCGCTTAGAGCAAGAACCCACTTGGCTGTGCGACCCGATAAATAAGGTCGACTCATGAGATATCTTAAGGGATCATATTTAGCAATGACATAAGTTTTTTGGCTAAGCATATAATGTCGTAATTTTTGCGTAGCAAAAATGACTGCTAGACATAGTTTTTCCAACGCGGTATAGCGGGTTTCATAACTGATGAAGGTTCGGCTAATGTAATAATTAGCACGTTCTCGCTTTTCATCATCAAGTTGAGCTAACATAGCTCCTAAGGCAGAATCTGAAGCTGAAATATATAGGAGAAATGGGCGATCGGATTTAGGTGGTGAAAGCACCGACGGATTAAGGAGATATTGTTTGAGAAGTTCAAAAGCTTCTCTACATTCTGTGTCCCAATTAAAGGGGACATCCTTCTTAAGGAGTTTAAGAAAGGGACTAGTTTTATCCGCCAGCTTATCGATGAAGCGACGGATGGCTTGAAGCTTACCTTGTAAACTTCGTAATTCAGATATATTAGTAGGTGCGGGCATATCGGTGATGGCCGCAATTTTGAGAGGGTCAATTTCGATACCACGTAAAGAAACTAAAACCCCTAATAGTTTGCCGGACTTAACTCCGAATATGCATTTTGCTGGATTTAATCGAATGAGATATTCTCGTAATCGATTAAAAACTTTCCTTAAATCATCTAAATGATGATCTTCAATAAGAGAGCGAGCTATGATATCATCTACATAATCATGTAGGATATCATGCATCATATCATGAAAAATGTAGGTCATAGCTCGTTGATAAGTTGCACCGGCGTTCTTTAAGCCAAATGGCATCACTTTCCAAGCAAAAGGTACCCCAGGGGGTAATAAAGGCTGTTTTAGCCTCATCTTCAGGAGCTATCCTGATCTGATTATAACCGGAGAATCCATCCATTAAGGACATCATCCCACTTCCGACAGTGAAGTCAATAATTTGATCCATGTTTGGAAGAGGAAAGTCATCTTTAGGGCATGCAGCGTTGATATCTCTAAAATCGGTGCAAACTCTAACTTTGGTAGCTTCTTTCTTGGTGACTGGAACTACATTTGAGATCCATTCAGCATAATCAATAGCTTGTATGAAGATAACATTCAAGAGTTTTTCTAACTCCCCTTTGACTAGCAGAGCCACTTTGGGATGCATTTTTCTAAGTTTTTGTTTAACCGGTTTAGCATCCGGATGGACCACTAGATGATGCATGACTACGGAAGGGTCTAGACCTGGCATATCTTCGTATGTCCAAGCGAAGACATCTTCATACTCTTTAAGAAATGCGGTGTATTGTTCTTGTTTTTCTTGACTTAGTTCTCGCTCCAATATTGATTATGTGAGGATTGTCCTCAGTTCCAATGTTAATTTTAATGACATTTTCTACCTCCATGTGTAGATCTCTTTCAAAGTTAGGTGGGGCGGGTGACACGCCCAATTCTTGTAATTCTTGTAAGGTTAATTTAGATAATTCATTCTGAGGGTCAGTGGCCTCAATTTGGGCTATAGTTGGTATAGAACCATCAAAATAAAATCCGTTGTGTAGCATCTCTTCAACAGAGACATCATGGAAGATATCTCCTTCCAATTCTTCATCGGGGTCAGCAATCATTTCAGGGTATGCTATGGATAGCATGTTGCATGAAAACGACTGATTTTTAAGAGGCAAATCAACATGCCTATCCAAATAATCTTGATAGCATATGAGATGATCATCATCCTCAAAAGGAAAGGGTTGACCCTTACTAGGAAATAGGCCCACACCACAGCGGGCAGGCCACGGTTCTACCTCGAAAGGTTCTTTCATGCCATTTTGGAAAGGTCCCAAGCCTTTCCCTTTATATCCCATTTTAAGCATCATGGGTTTAGCTTTAATATAATCATTGGTAAAATAGCACCGAGCGTATCCCTCATGATGAGTTTTGATATTCCGAGGGATTCTTCCCCAGTCATATCCTTTATAAATGAAGGCACAACTCCCAACTTGGTAAGTACTTCCCAGAGGTTGTGGGAGGCCCAAAGTACGAGGAGATGGCGGTAATTTATTTAAAAGGTTTGAATCTTGCATGAAAGCATTCATTTTTTCTGATATTAAGGTTGTAGATAAATCTGGTAAAAGTTCATCAAAAAGGGCATAAGATGTAGAAGGCTTATTACCTATGTCTTGAGATGTGGAAGGGATGATAGATGTGTCTAGAGGTTTTGAATTTGTAGGGGTAGTAGTTGAAGAATTGGTTGTAGATTTGAAATCTTTTTGAGGTTCTAAAGTAATTTGTTTAGAGGGTTGTTGATCTATATAGGAGGATGAAGTTAATGGAGGGGAACTAGGTGAAGTTATGGGTTTATGTTTCACAGTTTTAGATGAAAAAGAAGAACTAGAATGTGTGGATGACAGAGCTGGGCAAAATTGCACTCCAACTGGTTCTGCCAAAGCACACATATCAAAAGGTCTAGGGTCACCATGAATAGTGACCAACTGATTTTTGAACTCAAATTTAACACATTGGTGTAAAGTTGATGGGACCGCTCGCATGGCGTTGATCCAAGGGCGACCCAAAAGTATATTGTACGATGCTGGGCAATGTACAATGAACACGGTTGTTTCTAGGGTTCTAGGACCAACTTGCAATGGGAGGGTAATAACTCCACATGTTTCTTGTGTTTCGTCATTAAAAGCTTTGATGATCATATCAGTTTTCTTCATTTCATCACTTCTAAAGCCAAATCGTTGGTAGAAGTCAAAGGTGCAAATGTTTAGAGATGAGCCATTATCAATCAAAACTCGTTTGACAGCTACATCTCCAATTAAAGCAGTAATGTATAAGGGATTGTCCTTATGTAAACTGTGTTGTGGGATATCTTTATCCCGAAAGTCAATACAATCAATCTCTCGAGTGATGATAGTATTGGCCATAGCTTCAGGTTGAATGTTTTGAGGCACCATCATTTGACTCAATGTAAGCATCAACTCATCCCTATGGGTGGGAGAGGATCTTAATAAATCTAAGAGGGAAATTCTGGCCGTGGTATTAGACAATTGCTCATTAATGTTGTAAGGGGGTTTAGATTGGATATTAGGAGCATGATTCCCTTTATTAGGGTTTTTCAGAACGAATGGAGCTGATCCATCATTCTGGTTTGATTCTTGTTGAGAGTTTTGAGCTTGTTGTCGAGTAACGACTCCAATGGTACCTACAATGTTATAGTGAAGACGTTGAACTGGTCTCGGTTGAGCATTAATGGCTTGTTCATTTGAAAGGAATATATTAGAAGAAGGTCGAGTAGTGACTCTTCTAGGAAATGGTTCTTCTGGAACCATATCATCTGTGACAGGTTGAATAGGATCTGATTCATTTTCAGAACTATTCGATTGGTTTGAAGTAATGTCTACTTCACTTTCACTATCTGACTCTATATCACTAGAATCAGAAGTTTGAAAATTATGTAAGGTCCTGGTCGTAACCAAGGATAAGGTCGTGTCAAATATTTGAGGATCCTGAATAGGTAATTGTCCGCTAATGGTTCCTACATATCGGGTAGGAGGGGGAACATTATGATGTTCGATTTGATTGGCTACCTCTTTACCATGTCTTGGTAAAGGGTGTTGAAATATGTCTAGAGTTTGATTGGCATTTTGATTTTGATTTTGGGGAATAGTCTTTTGAGTATTATTAGGAGGGTTTTGTTTAGGTTGGAAGGCTTGCACTTCCATTTCATTATTGTCAATCAAATCTTGTATTTTATGTTTCAACCTTTTACGAGCGTTGGTAGAATGTCCAGGTCCTCTATGGAAATCACAGGTGCAAATCAGCTCTATATCCGGGTATAGTTGGGTCGGGTTCCCGGATGGTCGGCAATTGGATTAAACCTCTTTCAAGCAGTTGAGGTAAAATAGTTGACAAAGGTTGGTTTAATCTAGTGAATTCTCGAGGAGGCTTGTCAGGAGGTTTCAATATGAATTTTTTTGTTGTCTTCGTTGCATTGATATTAGCAACATTTTTGCTGTCAGTGACTCCATCACCGACAACCTGTTTGTTTTTATATTGATTTCTAGATGTTTTCTCGTCATCCTTCTTCCTAAGTTGGCCTCTCCTAATGAGGGCATCTTCTACTCTTCGAGCTAAATCTATAGCTTGATCGAAGGTAGTCAAAGTAGTTGTTGATAGCTCATAAGAAAGTTGTTCTTGTAAATTGTTGATGAAAATGTCCAACATTTCCCTATAGGGTAGCACAAAGTGCGGTTTTCCTATCAATTGCCTCCATCTAGCTAAGAAATCGGCAAAGCATTCATCCTTATCTTGTTTTAAATTGTATAGGTCTTTAATAGTTACATGCCTCTCGATGTAGGCACTAAATTGATGGACAAATGATTCAATTTGTTTCTTCAAAGTTTCTCAAAGAGTGAGTGGGCAATTGGTAGTACCACTCTAATGCCATTCCACCTAAACTTTTGGGGAACATTTTTAGTAATAGCAAGTCGTCATGCGATATGTCGTGACATGCTATCCTAAACATGCGAAGATGCTCTATGGGATCTTCGGTTCCTTTATATATAGGCAGAACAGGCATGGGAAAATGTTTAGGATATGGTTGAGCTACAACTATGGGATCCAAAGGTTGACTACAAATCTCTCGATAATTATACGAGGGACGGTAGGGATCTATTTGGTCCATACGTGAAGCCAATTGTTTCACCATAGCTTCCAAATTACTAGTTTGCCCCCCATATTGGTTTGGTAGGGCATTGACATAAGTGTTATGGGCATATGATGGAGGAACATGCAGGTTAGATGCCATGTTACTGTTGTGTAAAGTATTGGTAGGAAAAGTATTATGGAGGGATTTTGAAGTTGGATGATGTTGTATTTCGGATTGTTGAAAATTTGTATTTGGCTTTGTTTTAGGTTTCTGTTTATTTAAAGCATTTTGTTCAATAGTTTGGCGGAACAAAGTAGTGAAGGGAATTTTCTTTTGTGCGGGAGTGATTTTAGGTTGAGTAACAGGTTCCTTAGGAGGTTGGGTAACCTGTTGTTTTGACATGCTTTGGGCTATAGTGACCATATCCGTATTGGATGGTCCACCCTTGTCACTTTCTTGATCAATGAAAGACAAGGGATTAGTCTGCATATTGCATATATATTCCATGGCTGCTTGAGTTTTACTAATTTGCCCTTTATCAAGGCGAATTGCCACATTAAGGTCATCAATGTTTTCCATGAGAAATCTCTTGAAATGCTCTGCATTGTCAAAGGCAATAGCTCCATTTGGAGCTACTCTAGGGGATGAGGATCCATCCTCTTTAACATTTGCTTCTTGTTCCTTATCTTCACCTAAGTCTTCATCTGATTGACCTAGAGTTTCTCCTTCCGGATTTGTATCTCCAAGAAGGACATTTGGATTTTCAGTTGTATCTTGTAACCAATCTTCTCCTTCCCCTAAAGTTTCTTTACCATTCCTAAGTTTAGGCATGGTGCTAAGTTTTGATTTCAGCAAATATATATATATATATATATATATATATATATATATATGCAACAAATTAAGAGGTATATATTTACTATATACCTACTATAATATTTGAAATTGAAATGTTTAAGTTTTTGCTAAGTTTTTTTTTATTTTTAATTTTTTCTTTAATTTTTTTTTTTTGAAACAATATAATAAAGACAACAAATAACACAATAAATGCACAAAATAATAAGACTGAAAGTAAATGAGCTAGTTTTCTATGAATAACTTATGAATATCATTAATAGGTTCGAGTTGTTCAGGAGTCATGAAATGTTCTTCTTCAAATTGAAAGTTTTCTTTTAAGAATTTGATGAAAAGGGCTATGGTGATATTATCTATCTCAGATGCTGGTTGATAATAATAATTCTCACGACAATATTTACAATATAACATAGCTCTAGGAGTTTTGTTCCATCTTCTCCTAATTATAAGATCAGCTTCTAAGGAATCTATATGAACTAGAAATGGGCGCACTATAACTGTGTCTTCGAGATTTTCCTTGAAAGTTAAAAATTTTGAAGATACAAGAGCTCTCCTATAGGCTAACCATCTATGGCAGGCTCTCTGAAGTTCATGATAAAAAACTAATTGATGAGGATCCAGGATTCTATCCAAGACTAGCCTCTTAATTTGCTTAAGTTGTGTGGACCTAGATGAAATGAGACTAAGTCTCCTATCAAGTTCGTTCCACAGGAATTGATTTCTACTTGTTTCAGGGATATTAAGGACAAAATTAACTTCTATAGCTGCCAATTGATTTTCTACGTTTATAGTAACTGCTAACCTCTTTTTAGGAGCTACCATCTAAACATGACTTTAAACCTTAAATGTTTTAAAATGCATCTAAGTTTTAGTTGTTCTAATTTTTTTTGTTTTTGTTTTTGTTTTTGTTTTCAAAAGGTTATGATGCATTCACGTCGGGTTCACCAAAATGTATCGCTCCAAATTTTTCGCATCCCTACCTTCAGGCTATAGGATCCGCGCCCGGAAGGAGGATGGGAAAAGGATGGTGCGGTACCTCGGACTGAGAGGACTTTGCGAAGGTCCCGCCTCTCAAGGGAGGTGTATTTTGGTGATTTTTCGACGGATGGTGGGTTCACCAGGAAACATTTGGCGGTAGTTTCCACGCCTAGGTTTTGGAATGTGTTTAGATGTGTTCGTTTTAATCTTAAGCATTCATGTCCTAGGTTTGGCCGAATGAATCTAAATTAAACTACATGAAAATGCAACTTTCATGAACACAACAAACAGATTTGAAAGCAGAAAATAGAGAATTTTATAGAATGACAATGAAGAATACCTGATCCGGATGTCTGAAGAAGATTTTGACGTTTGAAGCAGTCTGGATCGCCTGTAATCTGACAGAATCGCCTGCAATCTGACAGAATCATCTAAAACTGACAGAATCGTCTGAGATCTGACGAATTCGTCAGAGACCTGCAAAACAGAAAACAGATGCAAAATACAAGAAATTCTACTGTGCTAACAGAGGCAAATTACACCAAATAATAAAATGAATACGGAGCAATAGTTTAAAACAGCAATCCTAGCCAATTTATGTATTTTAACAACAAATCATGAACTTAATGTGCAATCTAAGCTAAATGGGTGAACTCCAAATGCAAAATAATATAAACACTGAGTAAATGATCTAATTTGCAGCATAAAATGACAAAGAAAAGGTTGAGAAAAGCAAACTCCGAGCACTGATTGCCTCGATGTGGACTGCAGTCGAGATCGTCTCGCATCGATACGAAATCGTCTCGCATTTGACGGGATCGCCTCCGATCTGAACAGGTTCGTCGACGACGATGGATGCTGGCTCCGGCTGAAAATCAGTGATGTACCTGCAACAAAATTGCTATGGGACTAGTGCAAAAGCAAGATTAGGATGTTTTGACGTAGAGGGAATCACTTTGCAGAAAATTTCAGCCAGGGGTTGGGGAGGGAAAATCTTAGAGATTAAATAGGCTTAGGGGGAGTAGTTAGGAGGTTGGAGATCATCCCAATTTGGGAGATCTCCAACGGGGGAGGGTCCCAATGGCGCAGACACGCTTCTGCCCAGATTGGAGACCCGTTGGAACAGATTCCAACTATGCAAATTTAGTTTTGCGACAAGATCGTCTGGACGTCCTAGTCCAGACGAAATCGTCAAATCTGGGACGATATCGTCTGATCGGCGACGATATCGTCAAACGGTCAAAACAACCTCTAAAAATGGCACGGAAAAGGGGGAAACGGATTTCCCGACGGTTAACGGGCGGTTTGGGAGGTTAAATTTGAATTTAAATTTATTTACTAAGGTGAATGTAAATTTTATAATTTTATTGCGCCAATTTTAGGGTGCTACACACACAGTTTTGTTCTTAAAAGAATTTCCATTATCCGAAACTATTTTGGATGGTATACCAAAATGACTTATGATATGCTCCATTATGAACTCTGCTATGCGAGCTCCAGTGGTCGTTGTTAAGGGA
Organism: Wollemia nobilis; assembly: GCA_028583015.1. Lineage (NCBI taxonomy): Eukaryota > Viridiplantae > Streptophyta > Pinopsida > Araucariales > Araucariaceae > Wollemia > Wollemia nobilis. The sequence continues at coordinate 4,632,919 of JAQPPZ010016675.1, forward strand.
ATAGCTTCCACCCACTTTGTAAAATACTTAATAGTCATAATAATGAATGTATGTCAGCCTGATGATGGAGGAGAGATCTTGCCAATTAGATCAAACCCCCACTGAGCAAATGGCCAAGCCACTTGGATATGCTATAGTTCCTATGATGGCAAGTGCATAATATTAGCATGATGCTGAAATTTGATGCATTTCTTGACATACACATTGCAATACTTCTCCATAGTGGGCCAATAATAACCCATTAAAAGGATGCACTTGATGACGGCCATGTCGCTAAAATGGCCATCGCACGTACCGTCATGAGCCTCTAAAATTGCCCAAGATGACTCTTGGGGCTCAAGACAATGAAGGAGAACTCCATCATAACTTTAGTGATACATAATGTCTCCTATCAAGACATATTTAGTCACTTTTTTTTTAATGTGCACCTTGCAGCATGCGATAATCCCTCAGGGATCAAACCAAGTTTTAATAAGTATTGGATTTGTGGCATCTGATTCTGATAAGCCTTAGCTTCAACTGCTAATATGAATTTCTCCTCCTACGTATTTATCTTTGTAAATGCATAATGGTAAACAACCTTATGGTGAATGGTGGTGCCACTCCCCGCAGGACTTTGGGAGGTTAAAGACCCCCAGGGTGCCTTCTTGAGAAAGTCTTCAGCTTTGTAGAACCAATCAGCTTTTGGCTCCACACTAATCATGTTGATTGATTATTTGTTACCAAAGGTTGCACGCTCTACTGTAGGATGTGAGATCATCTTGACGTGGATGGTAGTGAATTTGGTAGATGGATTCTAAGGGATTAAGGATCCCAAAGATGCCATGGTGTCTGCAAAACTATTTGATGAATGAGGGATTGCCTTAATGTCGTACCATTCTAGTTTAGCCAGATATGTGGCAATAAGATCTATGTAGGCTTTCAATACTAGACATTGTAGCATCCTAAAATTGGCACAGTTAAACCTTAGTAAAAAGATAAAAATTTGAATTTTAATCCCAAACCACCTGTTAACCGCCAGTTACCCTCCTTCCTTGTTTTTTGCACCATTTTTAGGATTTGTTTTGACCGTTGGATGATATCATCGTATATTAGATGAAATCATCCTAGATCTGATGGATTCGTCTAGAACAGAACATCCAAACGATTTTGTCCCAAAACCAAATTTTCATAATTAGCTTCTGTTTCAACTTCTCTAACTTATGCAGAAAGCGTGTCTGCGCAGTTAGATTCTCCCCCGTTGGAGATCTCCCAAATTGGGATGATCTCCAACCTCCTAACCTCTCCCTAATCCTATATAAATTAGGATTTTCTCAATTTATTCCCCTAAACCCCATAGCTAATGGATTTCCCTACAAATTTAGTTCCTTGTGCCTCAGAACACCTTCATACTTTTGTTTACATTGAATATTTCAAGTTTTCTTGCAGGAATCTTATTGTTCTTCAGTTGGAGCAAGTTTGGATCGTCGCAGGTGATTCCAGATGATTTCAGATGATCCTATCACAGATCGACAACGATCTCGTATGATTGGAGGCGATCTCGACTGTAGTCCATATTGGGGGCAATCAGAGCCCAAAGTTTGCATTTCCTTATTATTTTTCTACATTTCTTTATGCATTATCTTAGTTATTATATTTATGCATCTTGGAGTTCATCTCATTTAGTATAGATACATGATAAAGTTAAAATAAATTGTCAAATTGATGCATTTCCTTTTAATTGCTATATGGATTTATCATTTAGGCAAGTTTAATGTTATTTCTATCATTTCCCCTTGCTTTTGCAGTTGCATTTTTGGTATTTTATATCTATTTATATGATTGTAGGTTTTTGACGAATTCATCTAATGAATTCATTAGATCGATGATGATATCATATGATATTAGATGACCGACTAAGATCTGAGATGATCTTGTGCAATTCCAGATGATTAAGTATGATTTGAGACAATTTGGACTACTAAAAAACTTAGAATCTTCATTAGACATCTGGAATCAGGTATGTTCTGTTTCATTTAACTAATTTTTGTGTTTAGAATTTATTCATGTTTTCTGTATTCATAATCAACATTGGTATATAGAATAGTTTAGATTCATCTTGGCCAAACCTAGGAATTGAATGATTAAAGCACAAAATGGACACATCAAACCTATTATCAACCTAGGCATGGAAACTGCCACTCAAAATTTTCCTGGTGAACCCACCATCTATCGAAAATTCACCCTTATACCCATCCCCCAAGATGCAGGACCTTCAAAGGGCCTCTCAGTCCAAGGTATTGTCCCATCCTTCTTGCATCCCCCTTCTAGGCACTGATCCTATAGCCTGAAGGTAAGGATATGAAAAATTTGGAGTGATACATTTTGGTGAACCCGACGTGAAAACTAAAAACCTTTTGAAAACAATCAAAACAAAAACCAAAACATAAATGCATTTAGAATCAAATATTACATATCATATTTAGATGGTAGATTATAATAAAATATGATCTGTCACCATTAATGTTGAGAACCAATTAGCAGCCATAGAGATTACTGCTTTGCTTAGAGTATCTCAAACATATAGAGTCCCACCTTTATGGGACGAACTTAATAGGATATTGGATCTTATTTCATTTAGATCAACAGAACTTAGGCAAATCAAGAGGTTTGTCCTATATAGAATCCTAGATCTTGATCAAGTGACCTTATATCATGACCTTCAAAGAGCTTGCCATAGGTGGTTAGCAGATAAAAGAGCCCTTGTGTCTTATGAGTTGTACACCTTTGAGGAATACCTTGACAATGTAGTTGTAGTACATAAATTTATGTCTCGTATAGAGGATCAAGAGGTCATCCTTACAGATAGAAAGAGATGGAATAGAGTTCCTAGAGCTGTGTTATATCGAGAGTATTGCCATGAGCTCTATTTTTACAAGTTAGAGTTAGAGGTAGATAACATCACCATAGCACTCTTTGTCAAATTCTTGAAAAACCATTTTCAATTTGAAGAGGAGCATTTCATGACTCCTGATGAACTTGATCCTATCAATGACATCTATAAACTATTTATAGAAAACTAAGCCATTCTTTTATTATTTTATTATTTCTTGCATTTAGTGTGTTGTTTGTTGTCTTTATAATCATAAAAAATAAATAAATAAATAAAAAATAAAAACAACACAAAATCATAACAAAAATCAAAACATTTTCTTTTAAGTATTATAGTAGGTATATAATTAAAATATATACCTCCCAATTTTTTTGCAAATATATTAATATATATTTGCTAAAATATAAGTTTAAACATAATGACTAGACTTAGGAATGGAAAACAGACTGAAGTAGAAGAATATTGGTTAGGAAGACCAATAAACAAACCAGATGTCCTTCCTGAAGACCCAATTCAGGAAGAAGGAACACTAGACCAAAAAGAAGAAGAGTTTGTTGAAGCCAACGAACAAAGAGAAACTGTTAGAGGGGAAGGATATTCATCCCCTAAAATATCTCTGGAAGGAGCTGTTACTTTTGAGAACATGGAACATTTCTGGAAGTTCCTCAATACTAATATTGGCACTCTTAATAGAGCAGTCCATATGGACAAGGATCAAATTAGTGACACTCAAGCAACCCTAGAAGACATATATCACACACGCACTAATCCCTTATCCTTCATTGATCAAGAAAGTGATCAAGCTAGACCATTCAATTTGGATATGGCCGCTATAATACAGAACATGCAACAACAACAGGTTACCCAACCACCTAGAGTACCTGTTACCAAGCCTAGGGTTATTCCCACACAAAAGAAACCTTCATTCACTGCTCTATTTCGCCAAGTTATTGATCAACATACCTCAAATCACCAAAAGCCTAAAGCAAAACCTAACACCAATTTCCAACAATCTGTGATACAACATAATGCTACAACAAATCCTCTTTATAATACTCTTCCTACCAACTATTTGCATAATAGCAATATAGCATCCAATCCTTACGTCACGCCATCATATGCTCAAATACCACCGAACCAATATGGTGGAAAAACTGGTAATCTGGAAGCCATGGTGAAATAGTTAGTCTCTTGCATGGACCAGATAGATCCCTCCCATCCCTCATACAATTATCGAGAGATGTGTAGTCAACCTCTAGATCCTATAGTTGTAGCACAACCATACCCTAAACACTTTCCAATGCTTGTCCTACCTATATACAAAGGAACTGAAGATCCCATAGAGCATCTTCATATGTTTAGGATAGCGTGTCATGATATATCCCATGATGATTTGTTATTACTAAAAATATTCCCAAAAAGTTTAGGAGGGATGGCATTGGAATGGTATTATCAACTACCCACTCATTCTTTGAGAAATTTCGAAGAAACCGTCGAGTCTTTTGTGCATCAATTTAGTGCCTACATTGAAAGGCATGTAACCATTAAATATTTGTACAACCTAAAACAATACAAATATGAATGTTTTGCTAATTTCCTAGCTCGATGGAGATAGTTGATAGGAAGATTGCACTTTGTGTTACCATATCGGGAAATCTTTGGATATCTTTATCAATAATTTACAAGAAAAACTATCCTATGAGTTATCAACTGCTACCTTGACCACCTTCGATCAAGATATATATTTAGCCCTAAGAGTGGAATATGCTCTTGTTAGGAGAGGTCAACTTAAAAAGAAATATGATGAGAAAACATCCAGAAATCAATATAAAAATAAACAAGTTATGGGCGATGGAGTCACTGATAGTAGAAATATCGCTACTATTAATGTTGCAAAAATAATAGAGAAATTTATACTGAAACCTCCTGATAAACCACCCCAAGAATTTACTAGGTTAAATCAACCTTTATCAACCATTCTCCCGTAATTACTAGCATGAGGTTTGATCCAATTACCAAATATCCGGGAACCTGATCCAACTATACCCAGATATAGAGCTGATTTACACTGTGATTTCCATAGAGGACCTGGACACGCTACCAACTCTTGTAAAATATTAAAACATAAAATTCAAGACCTTATTGATAACAATGAGATGGAGGTGCAAGCCTTTCAACCTAAACAAAATCCTCCTAATAATGCTCAAGAGAACATCCCCCAAAATCAGAATCAGAATGCCAATCAATCATTGGACATATTTCAACATCCTTTACCAAAGCATGGTAAAGAGGTGGCTAATCAAATTGAGCATCATAATGTTCCCCCTCCAACTTGATATGTAGGAACTATTAGTGGACATTTACCTACTCATGATCTACAAATCTTTGACACAACTTTATCCATGGTTACGGCTAGACCTCTACATAATATTTGGACACCTGATCTTAGTGATACCGAATATGAGACTAAAAGTGACATGGAAATCACCTCAAATCAATCGAATAGTTCTGAAGATGAATCATATCCTATTCAACCTATCACAAGTTCTATTATTCTATAATAACCATTTCCTAGAAGAGTCACTACTCGACCATCTTCTCACCAATTACTTTCTAATGAACAAGCCATAAACGCTAGACCAAGACCCATTCATCGTCCATAAAATAATATTGTAGGTACCATCAGAGTTGTTACTCGACAACAAGCTCAAAATTCTCAATAGGATCAAACTCAGAATGATGGATCAGCTCCATTTGTTTTGAAAAATCCCAATAAAGGGAATCATGCACCTAATGTTCAACCTAAACCTCCTTATAATATTAATGAACAATTATAAAATACTACAGCTAGAATTTCCCTTTTGGACCTTTTAAGATCTTCTCCTACCCATAGGGATGAATTAATGCTCGCATTAAGCCAGATGATGGTACCACAAAATATTCAACCTTGAGCCATGTCCAATACTATCATAACTCACGAAGTCGATTGTATTGACTTTTGGGATAGAGATATACCACAACATAGTTTACATAAGGATAACCCCTTATATTACTGCCCTAATTAGAGATGTAGTAGTTAAACGAGTCTTGATTGATAATGGTTCATCTTTAAACTTTTGCACTTTTGACTTCTGCCAAATATTTGGGTTTAGAAGTGACGAAATGAGAAGAACTGATATGATCATAAAAGCCTTCAATGACAAAACATAAGAAATGTGTGGAGTTATTACTATTCCATTGCTAGTTGGTCCTAGAACCTTAGACACGACCGTGTTTATTGTACATTGCCCTGCATTGTACAATATACTCTTGGGTCACCCTTGGATCAACGTGATGCAAGCTATTCCCTCAAATTTACATTAGTGTGTTAAATTTGAATTTAAAAATCAGTTGGTTACCATTCATGGTGATCCTAGACCCTTTGATATGTGTGCTTTGGCAGAACCTATTGGAGTTCAATTTTGCCCTGCTCTATCATCCACCCATCCTAATTCTAGTCATCCACCTAAACATGTGAAACACACACTTATAACATCATCTAATTTTCCCCCACCAACTACACCTCTATATATAGTTCAACCATCTCCCGATAAACCACATTAGGACCTCAAAAAGATCCTAAACCCACAACCAATGCTTCTTGTTTTACTCCTATAATTTCCATACCTTTAGACCCATCCATTGACACATCTATAACATCTACATCCACTAAAGGCATACTTTCTGCATCCGACAATGTAGGAAATGTTCCTTCTACCTCTTATGCTCTTACTGATGAGCTCTTACCCGATTTATCTAAAATTCTTGTATCAGAGAAAACAAATGTTGCTATGCAATATTCCCATATTTTAAATAAATTTCCACCCTCTCCTCATACCTTGGGCCTCCCACAACCTATGGGAAGTATCTACCAAGTTTGGAGTTGTGCTTTTATTTATAAGGGATATGACTGGGGAAGAATACCTAGAAACGTCAAGACTCATTATGATGGTTATGCTCACTGTTATTTTGCTAATGAGTATATTAAAGCTAAGCCTATAATGCTTAAATTGGGATATAAATGGAAAGGTTTGGGACCTTTCCAGAATGGTATGAAAGAACCTTTTAAGGTAGAACCATGGCCTGCCTGATGTGGTGTGGGCCTATTTTCTAGTAAAGTTCAGCCCTTCACATTCTAGGATGATGACCATCTCATTTCTTACCAAGATTATTTGGATGAATGTGATGCTTTGCGTTTAAGGAATAACCCATTTACATGTAATATTATATATGTAGCTTACCCCGAGATGATTGTTGAATCCAACGATGAGTTGGAAGGGGATATCTTCCATGACGTCTCCGTTGAGGAATTGTTATATAACGACTTTTATTTTAATGGCTCTATAACTAGTATAGCCCAACTTGAGGCCATGAATCCTTAAGACAAATTATCCAAGCTAACCTTGGAAGAACTACAAGAATTGGGCGTTTCACCCGCCCCATCTAATTTTGAGAGAGATCTACACATGGAAGTAGAAAATGTCATAAAAGTTAACATTGGAACCGAAGATAACCCTCACATCATCAAAAATGGATCAAATTTGAGTCAAGAAAAACAAGATAAATACATTTCATTCCTCAAAGACTATGAAGATGTTTTTGCTTGGACATATGAAGATATGCCAGGATTAGACCCTTCTGTAGTTATGCATCATCTAGTAGTCCATCCGGATGCTAAACCTGTTAAAAAAAAACTTAGAAAAATGTATCCTAAAGTGGCATTACTAGTCAAAGGAGAATTAGAAAAAAATTTGAAGGTTATTTTTATACAAGCCATTGATTGTGCTGAATGGATCTCAAATGTAGTTCTAGTAACTAAGAAAGAAGCTACCAAAGTTAGGGTTTGCATAGACTTCAGAGATATTAATGTTGCATGCCCTAAAGATGATTTTCCTCTTCCCTATATGGATCAGATCATTGACTTTACTGCTAGGAGTGGAATGATATCCCTAATGGATGGATTCTATGGTTATAATCATATCAGGATAGCTCCTGAAGATCAGGCTAAAACAACCTTTACTACCTCTTGGGGAACCTTTTGTTGGAAAGTGATGCCATTCGGTTTGAAGAATGTAGGTGCAACCTATCAACGAGCCATGACTTATATCTTTCATGATATGATGCATGATATTCTACATGATTATGTAGATGATATTATAGCTCATTCCATCAAAGAAGATGATCATTTAGATGACTTGAGAAAAGTCTTTGATTGGTTAAGGGAATATATTATCCAACTAAATCCAGCTAAATGTATATCCGAAGTTAAGTCTGGTAAATTATTGGAGGTTATAGTTTCTTTACGTGGCATCAAAATTGACCCTCTCAATATTGTGGCTATCACTGATATGCCCACACCCACCAATATATCTGAATTAAGAAGTCTACAAGGTAAGCTTCAAGCTATTCGCCACTTCATTCATAAGTTGGCGAAAAAAACCAGACCCTTTCTTAAGCTTATTAAGAAATATGTCTCTTTTCAATGGGATGATGAATGCCAGGAAGCATTTGAACTCCTTAAACAATATTTCCTTAAACCACCGGTGCTTTCACCACCTAGATCTAATCACCTATTTATCTTGTACATTTTTGCTTCAGATTTTGCCTTAGGAGCTATGTTAGCTCAACTTGACAATGATAAGAAAGAATGTGCTAATTATTACATTAGCAGAACCTCAATCAGTTATGAAACTCGCTATACAGTATTAGAGAAGTTATGTCTCACAGTCATATTTTCTACACAGAAACTACACCATTATATGCTCAGTCAGAAAACCTATGTTATTGCCAAATTCGACCCTTTGCGATATCTCATGAGTCGACCTTATTTATCTGGTCGCACAGTAAAGTGGGTTCTTGTGCTAAGTGAGTTTGAACTCACATTTATAGGATAGAAGTCTGTTAAGGGTCAAATCATAGTAGATCAATTAGCTACTACACCCTTAGAGTCTACCCATCCCCTCATCATTGAGTTTCCTGATGAATGCCTTAAATTAGAGGTAGACCATCTTGAGCAATGGTCCCTATACTTTGACAGAGCCAGATGCATGAGTGGGGTTTGTGTAGGTATTATTTTAATATCTCTATAGAAACATCTTATCCCTCTATCCTTCAAATTAATGTTTGCTTGCACTAATAATACTGCTGAATATGAAGCTCTAATCCTTGGATTACGAGCTACCTTGGCACTAAAAATTAAAAATTTATTGGTTTTCGATGATTCTCAACTTGTCATAAATCAAATCAATGATGTTTATCAGACCAAAGATGATAAATTATGCCCATATAAAACATATGTCTTACAACTATTATCTTTATTTGATCAAGTTACCTTGGAAGTTATTGCTCAAACTAGTAACCGTGCGGCTGACACTATGGCTACAGCTACATCTCTTTTTCCCTTGGAGTTAGATGATGAATATGCTACCATCATTATTCATTGAATCCAGGAACCCGCTTCAAGAAAATCATGCTTAGAACCTTTGGATGTGTTTCTAATCAACAAAACTACTCCTGAAACATGGTACACTGATATACTTAATTTTCTACAAAATGCGACCTTTCCTGAAGGTTGTAATAGCAACCAGCATCAGTTATTATGTAGACGAGCAAGTCGCTTCATGATTATTGGTAATACCTTGTTTAAGAGATCTTTTGAAGGCATCTTATTGATATGTTTGAATCTAGAAGAATCTAGATCAGCTTTGAGTGAAGCCCACAATGGATCTTATGGGGGACATTTTGGTGGTAGCGCCATTGCTAAGAAACTCCTTAGGATAGGATATTTTTGGCCTACCATGGAGAATGATGCACATGATTATGTGTGCCATTGCGACAAGTTCCAGAAACACACTGATCTTGTCCATGCCCCTGCATAAGAACTACAGGCTATTTCATCTCCTTGGCCCTTTTCAAAATGGGGCTTAGACATCATTGGAAAAATAAACCCTGTGTCATCTGATGGACACAAATTTATCATAACCACCACTGAGTATTTCACAAAGTGGGTTGAAGCTATGCCCTTAGCTTCTTGCATTGGAACCCAAGTTTCCAAATTTATTTTTAATCAAATTATTAGTAGGTTCATAATTCCTGCAAATATCATCTCAGATAATGGAACTTGTTTCAAAAATAAAGATGTCAAGAAATTATGTCAAAAATATAAAATTCAACATCGTTGGTCCACCCCCTATTATCCTTAGGGTAATGGCCAAGCAAAAGCATCCAATAAAACATTAATCAAAATCCTCAAAATACTGGTCAATAAATCTGTTCGAGATTGGCACATCCAATTATATCCTGCTTTGTGGGCTTATCGAACTAGTGTTCGCACCCCCACAGGTACTTCACCTTTTGTTTTGGTTTATGGCGCTGAAGCAATTTTTCCCTTTGAATTAGAAGTTCTTTCTTTGGGTATTGCTACTTCAATATACTAAAGTAGGAGATGAATATCATCTTTGGCAGACTTAGTCAACTGGAACTCCTAGATGAGAAGCACATAAATGCTTTGGAGCATCTTCGTGCCTACCAAAACAAGCTTAAACGAGCATACCTCAAGAAAGTTCATCATTGATCCTTTGAGATCGGTGACCTTGTCTTAAAAGAAAATAAAAAAAATACTAATGCAACTAAAGACCTTAAAGGTAAATTTGAGCCCAACTGGCTTGGACCATATGTCATCACTGCTAAATTTGGCTCAGGAGCATACAAATTGTCTACCTTAGATGGTGAAAACATGAGATTCCAAAAATAAAAAGGAAATACTAAACAAAATTGTATTAAAAGGAAAGAACACAAATGAATGAACACAAGATATAAAAGCAATATAAACTATGGCCCTTTTTTTTTATTGATATTCTTTTCAATTCGTGTTACAATGCGTCTCCTTCCTTTTTAGGGGATAGGAGTGTTAGATATTGATCTCTACAACTTGTTTCAGAATTCCTTATTCCGCGTGCCCACATATAAAATGGGCAAACCAAAACATTGTCGCCGCTTGCGTTGGTACAGGTCGATTCCTCGTTGCTCCTCCAATGCTGCAAATCTGTGTTCAAAGAAACAAACAAAGAATCAGTAGCACCTGTGTATGAAAAATAAAAGATAAATCTAACTATGGCTAAAATGAATCTAAATGAACTGAAAACTTGATAAAAGCATAAACATGAAACTAGCTAAAAAACTACAAAAGCAATAAAGCGGGAGGGGTGCCCGAAGGCAAACCACCCACGGGTGAAACTTTGCTTCGACACCAATCCACTTAGGATGGGTCCGAAACCTGATGTGATGTGTTGTCGACAAATTGGTAGGATATTGTGGTCAAAATAATGGGGTGTTGGTTCTTGATTCGTGCCTTCAAAAGTCACCCAATAACCTCTCTTTCGATTAAGAGATTATGGATGTTGAAAACACAAATCGCAAGTAAATGAATTAGCAGCACTTCGTCGCTCAAAATGCTCCAGCTCGGTCCCTCTTTTGGGTGAGGAAACTCACCATTTTATAGACCCGAGGGGTCTCTTTGAATTAACATGCAAAAGTGTTTCTTTGCATGAATGTTTTTTGCCTCAAAGAAAGACTTCTTCTTGATCAAGGGATTCTTAACTGTCTCTGTGCATGTCTTTGTATGTTTTAGAAATGCTCACTCTCATTCCCATGCAGTGAAGGGAGAGTCAATTAGCAGATATGAGTTGTCAAAAGAACTCACTCGCACTCCTATGCCATGCAAGGAAAGCTAAGTGGCAGTTCTGAGTTGTCATGCTCTGAGGTCTAACTTTTTGCTGGTCAAACCTGGCGTTCGTCCCACCCCGAAGCGAGCGCTAATAATCGTCTCTGGGTGAGACAAGTATAAATTTGCACTCGTCCCTGGGTAGGACGAATATAAATTCACACTCGTCCCTGGGTGGGACGAATAAGCAATAAAGTGTCTAAAAGGTGCCAAATTGATCCTTGACTTGCAAAACTACTGTGTGAGTGGTTAGAACCACTGTTTAACCTCTGGGGGCTGCCCTAGGGGCTGTGTGTGTTAGTGCGATCAGTGCTTGTTGTCACATAATCGGATTGGTGCTATTTTGGTGTCTACAGATGGTAAAGATCTTAAAGAACCTATGAACATTATGCATCTCAAATGCTATTATGCATAAAATCTGGTCATTTCATCATTGTATATATTGTTATTTTGCATATTGTTTCCTTTTAGTCATTTATATAAAAATTTCAAAAATAGTAATAGTATTTCTTCTTTCAATTCATCAATTAAAATCAAAATCATCAAAATCTTCAAAAACATCTTTTATTTTCGTACTTGTCAATAATTGAATTATTGCAGTCATATTTTCAATTATTTTGGATAAATTAACATTTATTTGGAATCCCGCACTTTGACACTCACATGCATAAATATCTTGATTCTATTTGGTATGATTATTAATCTCTCTTATATCAAAGTCCATATTTAAATTAAATAAATTTTTGAGCATAGAGAACCGATCTTGTTATTTACTTGAACCAAGCATATCTTTTCACATTAAAATGATTTCATTGCAAATTCAATATGATGCTACATAGTAGAAGTGGTTTCTTGAGCGAAAAGTTTCCCCTGCTATCCTATCATGCACATGGTCTAGAATCTTTGAGAATTGACAAAAGGACAAGCTCAACCCTACCCAGAATAAAAATCCCTTGCTCTACAGCCAATCCAAGCAAGTATCCCTAGCATCGGAAGAAAAATAAAATTCAAAGAAAATGAAAAAAAGAAAAATATCATTTTGTACCATCGCAGCAATATTTTAGCATTATCTCAGTCCCACGCAAAAATACAAAAAAAAAAAAAGCAAAAGAGAAAATAAAAAATGCAAAAAGCAATAAAATCCCTTTCCCTACCCCTTGAAAAGAAAAGAAGGGTGAATGAGCTTGAATCCCTGGAATTCTCAATTATTCGAAAACTGTGAGGTAAGCCCCATAACAGGTGGTTTGTGCCCAACCCACTTGGCCTTGGGTAATTCCTAGCATGGTTATATGTCTATCACATTAGTGACCTTCTTTTGTACAGACCTATGTCGGATTATGGATTAGCTAGCTCTTGATAACCCGACTTACATAGTAGTATGGTATGGTTACATGCATATAAATCATGGTCAACGAACACTCATTTGGTTAATTCAAATTACTTATATCAAATTTTCTTGCTCAAAATTGGTAAATGAACAATACAATTGCACACACATTTGTATTTGAGATATTTTTGTATCATTATGATAAATCAAGATCGGCAATAAACTCACATATGCACATGAGGGTTCCTTATAAATCTATATTTGTCTTTGAGATAATTTAAAATATTTCTGCAACTCTTTTGGAATAGTTTTTTCTTCTTATTTCAGAACATCTGTTTAATATAAAAACAATTACATACATTTGTTTTCAAAAAACCCAAAATGCTTTCAAACAACATATTACAAAATCTAGTAAATAAAGTCCAGCTTATATATTATTATTTTTTGTTTATCTCAAAATCAAAAATCAATCATGCAATAAAACTAAAATATCAATTTCTTCTTTGGATTTCTCTATGATGGTATAAGTCTATACCTATAATTCTATGCCTAGCACACACCATTGTTCTAATTTTATTTTCCCATTCATTTTAATTTATAAAAACATATTGCTTACATCATTATATTACACAATTGTGCTTTAACAAGAACAAACAATTTTTTTTTCATTTCATTATGTCAACATTCAATTTTGCAACGATGGTATAGTTCCTAGGGACTTATTCAAAAAATTTATCACACTTAGGAATGTATGCCTAGCAAAAAATCATATTTCTTTAATATGTCATGCATAATATTTTTTATGAAAATCTGCAAACAAATCATCACCATCATCATTTTTCATCATCACAACCCAAAGTCTTAAGACAGTCTCTTAAGCACTCTTTTACTTTTCACAATATTTCTATACTGGGATTAGCTTGACGACCTAGCGAGCGGTGACTCCATGAAATGGTCTATAACAGCGACAATGTCCTTTGAAATTATTGTTAAAATTCCCTTTTATTTTTTATCAAATCACCTCAACAAAACAACCAATTTATTCACATCACATTATCTCATTTACAATTTTATGCCATGACATAAAAATTATAATTTATTTCCAAATGACATAATTACATGAATCATCAATCAACATATCCAAAATTAAAGCATCATACACCATTTACACAAGTCATATCATAAAAAACAAGACTATATATATATATATATATATATATCAAATTATGTACATCATATCAAAACTGGATTGGTATGCCACAATCTATACCCTGGCATACTAAATCCTCTCAAAAATCTATACAATCTCTATGCAGTGAATGGCTAGCCTCGAGAAGTCCTCGAGCTCTCAGCCTCATCTCCTCCCCTGCCCTAGCGTGGAGGAGGTGGTCTCATAGAGGTCCGTGATGTGTCTCGGGTCCTCGTTGTCGATCGGTATGCTATCTTAACCATTTTTTTTTTGCAGAGCTCTAAAACCAATAAAAATGAATAGTAAAAATGAATTAGGGTTTTACCCTATTTTCTTAATTTTATTTTAAAATAAATAACTTTAAAAAAAAAAAAAATTGCTTTTTCGTGTTTTTACCTCAAACGTTTGATTTGGGTAAAAACACGGAGGGGGCACCATAGTAAGCAGTCGTACGATTCGACCTAGAATCATCGTCTAAAAAATTGAGTACATTTTTGCTTTCTTGTAAAATAGGAAAAACTCGTCTTTAACACATTTTCTTCAAAAAATTTGCTAAAGAGGGGGCAAAATGTAGCACCCTAAAATTGGCACAGTTAAACCTTAGTAAAAAGATAAAAATTTGAATTTTAACCCCAAACTGCCCGTTAACCGCCCGTTACCCGCCTTCCTTGTTTTCTATGCCATTTTTAGGATTTGTTGACCGTTGGACGATATCATCACAGATTAGACAAAATCATCCCAGATCTGACGAATTCATCTAGAACAGAACGTCCAGACGATTTCGTCCCAAAACTAAATTTTCATAATTAGCTTATGTATCAACAGCTTCTCTAACTTAGGCAGAAAGCGTGTCTACGCAGTTAGAGTCTCCCTCATTGGAGATATCCCAAATTGGGATGATCTCCAACCTCCTAACCTCTCCCTAATCCTATATAAATTAGGATTTTCTTAGTTTATCCCCCTGAATCCCCTAGCTGATGGATTTCCCTACAAATTTAGTTCCATGTGCCTTAGAACACCTTCATACTTTTGTTTACATTGCATATTTCAAATTTTCTTGCAAGAATATTGTTGTTCTTCAACTTGAGCAAGTCTAGATCGTCGCAGGTGATTCGAGATGATTTCAGATGATCCTGTCGTAGATTGATGACGATCTCGTACGATTGGAAGCGATATCGACTGTAGTCTAGATTGGGGGAAATCAGAGCCTAGAGTTTACATTTCCTTATTGTTTTTTTGCATTTCTTTATGCATTATCTTAGTTATTATATTTATGCATCTTGGAGTTCACCTCATTTAGTATAGATGCATGATAAAGTCAAAATAAATTGTCAAATTGATGCATTTCCTTTTAATTGCTATCTAGATTTATCATTTAGGCAAGTTTAATGTTATTTCTATCATTTCCCCTTGCTTTTGTAGTTGCATTTTTGGTATTTTGTATCTGTTTCTATGATTGCAGGTTTTTGACAAATTCGTCTGACGAATTCATCAGATTGATGACGATCTCATCTGATCTCAGACGACCGACTAATATCTAAGACGATTCTGTGCAATTCCAAATGATTAAGTATGATTTGAGATGATTTGGACTGCTACAAAACTTAGAATCTTCATCAGACATCCGGAATCAGGTATGTTATGTTTCATTTAACCTACTTTTTGTGTTTAGCATTTATTCATGTTTTTTGTATTCATAATCAGCATTGGTATATAGAATAGTTTAGATTCATCTTGGCCAAACCTAGGAATTGAATGATTAAAGCACAAAATGAACACATCAAACCTATTATCAACCTAGGTGTGGAAACTGCCACTCAAAAGTTTCCTGGTGAACCCACCATCCGTCAAAAATTCACCCTTATACCCCTCCCCCGAGATGTGGGACCTTCAAAGTGCCTCTCAGTCTGAGGTATTGTCCCATCCTTCTCGCATCCCCCTTTCGGGTGCAGATCCTATAGCCTGAAGGTAAGGATGCAAAAAATTTGGAGCGATACAAAAATTGACACTAAAATAGTCCCTTCACTTGGTTAATTATGAGCAGGTAATCACCAAAGATGTTTAGTCTCTTGATATTCATGGCAATGGTTGTATGGAGGCCCAAAAGTAGGGCTTCATATTCAACATTATTTTTGGTGCATGGGAAGTCTAGTTTGAATGACAATGGCATTGGAGCTCCTTGCGACATGAAAAACACTATCCGTGTGCTAGCTCCTTGCTCACATTTTGAATTTTCAAAGAATAGAGTCATATCAACATTGTTCTCTGGTTCTTTGGGTTTGGGAGCTTCAGATACTACAAACATTGCATCACCCAAAAGCTCAATTGTTAGAGGCCTATTGTTGGATAGTGGCACCTCAGCTAACTGATCTGTTATGACCTATCCCTTAATGGACTTCTGTCTTATGAATTCTAGATCGAATTATGTCAATAGCATGATCCACTTTGTAGTACATGTATTATGATATGTCTTGCTCATCATATATTGCATAAGATTTTGTTTTGATATCACATTTGTCGTATGACTCAACATATAGTGCCATAATTTATTGGTAGCGAACACTACTACTAAACATAGTTTTTCCACATATGCATATCCTAGCTCATAACTCACCAAGGTTTGGCTAATGTAATATATGGCTTGCTCTTTACCTTGTACATTATTTTGGGCCAACATGGTCCCTAACACAAAGTCTGTTGTCGATATATATAGCAAAAAAGGCTCTTCTAGCCTTGGTGGAGCTAATACTGGCAACGTCACCAGGTAATGCTTAATCTCAGTGAAAGTTGCTTGGCAGCCTCATCCCAATTGAATGGGACCCCCTTGTGTAGCAGTCAATTCATGGGTCAATATTTATTTGATAGTTGAGCGATAAATCGCTTTATGGATGCTACTTTGCCCTGAAGGCTTCTTAGTTCCTTAATATTTGTGGGAGGACACATCTCTAAAATAGCCTTGACCTTCACTAGGTCAAATTTGATGCCTTGCTTTGAAATAATGAATCCTCAAAGATTTCCTGAAGTTATGCCAAATATGCACTTCTTAGGATTCGATCTTACATTATGCTCGATAAGGTGATCAAAAATTTTCCTCAAGACCTCCACATGCTCGGAACACAGTAATGACTTGGCTAGCAAATCATCAATGTTGTCCTCTAAGATATTATGCATATAGTCATGAAATATGTATGTCATAGCCCGTTAATATGTGGCACCAACATTTTTAAGACCAAATGGCATAACTTTGTAGCAAAATGTTCCCCATGGCGTTATAAACATAGTTTTGTGCTGGTCTTTGGGCTTAATCTGAATTTTATTGTAACCAAAAAAATCATCCATTAAGGAGAGAATTTCATGACGTGCAGTAGCGTCTACTGGAGCATCAATATTGGGCAACATAAATGAATCTTTGGGTTTTGCCTTGTTGAGATCTCTAAAATATGTACGAATATGGATCCTTCCATATGGTTTTCCTACATGTTCCATATTGGATACCCATTCTGGATAGTCGATGGAAATGACAAATTCTACATCCAAAAATTTTTGTAATTCATCTTTCACCATTAAGGCTACTATTGGATGCATCTTTCTGAGCTTCTACTTGACCGACTTCTTTGATAGATCTAGTGAAAGGTTATGGGTAACCAATTTCGGATCTAGACCTGGCATGTCTTTGTATGTCCACACAAAAAGTTTAGGTCTCTCTTTCAGTAGAGGGATGATGTTGTCATGCTCATCTAGAGTGAGACTCTCTCCAAATTTTACCTTCCTTGGATTTGTGGGATCTTTACTAATATCCACATCGAAGGTTTCCTCTATTGACATATGTGACCCCTCCTTGAGCTGATGAGGTGTAGGGATCAAATGGATGTCATCGGCTAGGTTTATGGGTTCCTCATTGGAAGAACCCTTAGCATTATAGACATCATAAGCATATCCTGGTGCAAAATAAAATGGTTGTTGCATTTCTTCATTCGGGAAGAAGTCTTCAGGCTCTACTGGAAAATCAGTGCGATCCCAATCAATAGCATCCATGTTTAGATGCAATGGTTTGGACGGATCTACAGGATTATGGAGTGGAATTTTCAAATCAATGGATACCATGTTGATGGAATGGAATTTATCTCTAGGACCACATAGACTAAACTCTACATCATCTATGTAGCTTCCGTACCCAATATCTGGCTCGGATGGTATGGGGATGAACGGGTCCTCCCTATGGGATGCTCGGATAACTGGATCCTTCCTATGCACTAACTACAAAATGGGATCTCTCAAATCAAGTAGCTTAGCATAAGTAGGTGGATGGGGAAATATAATTTGATATTCCTCTTCTAGATTTACTCTTTCCCTAAGGTGGTGATGGAGATTAATCTCTCGATGCAAGCCCACAGTTGTGATAGGTGGTAGACCCCAAGGTGGATTTCGATTACGTAGGTGATGAGGCCCAAAATAGGCCATATCTAATGAATCCTCATCATTTTTGGCCAAATACAATCCTTCACTTCCCCCCATATGCAATGGGTGATCTGCCAGCTGTGGCCCCATGTATCTGATTCTACGGTAACTATCATTACTATCTAAATAAATTGGATAGAACGATCGTATATATGACATCGATGCAAAAAATAGCTCTACTTCCTCTTCATAGTGATCAGTGTTAAGAGAAACTTCTTCTATAACATACTTTGACTTTGCAAATAATATATGTAGTGGATATACAAGCCTCGGATCGGTCATCTCATCTTCATCACTATGATTGCTATTATGAGCAGACCACTCTATCGTGTCCACACATATTGGGAGATTAGTTGGATGTGGTCTTAAGTAGGTCTACTCTATCTCATATTCATAATCACTATCACCTATGAAATGCTCTTTTATCTCATCTAATTGCTCTCTAGGTAGTAAATGGCATAGAAATGCCGAAACCATGAAGTCTCGATCAATTTCCTCCTCAGATTGATCATCATTTGAGGACTCACCATCTGCATCATAACTTGGTCTACTTATTTTGGATGTGGACTCATCTCCATATTCACTATAAATATCTCCTGAATTGAGATCACCTAGAATGGTGGGGTTGTGCCCCTACATACCTATATCGTCGATTGTGGTATGCTTTTGATGACCCAAGTTGCCTTTGGGGTTCTACTTTGAAAACTCTTCATGTTCAAGCTTTTATCTCTCAATGGTGATGAATGACACCATTGGTTTGTTGCCCCAAAGACTAGACATGTTAGGATGATATGGATTGAAATCCACGTCATCCCCCAGACTCCAGTATAAATAATCCAATGATGTAGTGAGTAAATCATCATGTCCCTGAATCTGCAATCCCAATCCAAACCTATCAGTTGCCAACTGATAATGTAGTTCAAGATGGGTTCTTCATCCTTGTTCAAAAATACAAAGGCCATATACATGCCAATTATAGAGCTCAAAAATGTGCATGGCATACTTTGGGTTGGACAAGTACCAAATGTTCATCGTGAACTGTTCATCATCATCTACCTCCATGGGCGCTCATGTTGGAACTTGATCCAACCCAATGTAGATGAAGTTTTTTTGGTTGGGTGACCCACCCAATGGTACTATGGATCCAATTGGATATCGATGGGCCTTTGGTCAGTCCATGTCTCGTGCAGTCTCTAAAATAGGGCCAAAGATCACATTTTGCACAAGATACTCACCTAGACTTGTACTGGCTAGGTGAGAAGTCACATGTGGTACGGATGACCCTGCTGATGATGCAAGAGAAGCAAGCTAAGGTGCCTCCTCGACTTGATACTAGGATTCCTACACATCCATGTGATTGGTATCCTCAGTGGCTACTGGTTTGGGCACGTTATTTGCTTTTTTCCTACCCAATTTCACCTTTAATTTCTCATCATTCCGATGCATTGTTGATGCACTCGATCTTAGAGAAGTTGCAGTGGTATGTTCAGACCTTTTTGATACAGATATCGATGTTTGAACATGCATCACCTATTTACCTCTTGGAACCCTTACCAGTGATGTGGGCTATATGTACAAGTGCATTGATGGGAGTACGAAGCCCCCTAGAAAATATGCTAAGTTCACAAACTTGAATGGTTCTTCATATGATGAAACCACATGAACTTGTTTCTCATGTATATACTTGACACACTTATGCAATATCAAGGGAACATAATGCATTTCACAAATCCAAGGTCTCCCCAATAGGATGTTATACTACAAAGCACCCTCTATCATGTGACACATTACAAGAATGGTCTTCAGTCTCACTTGAACAGGTAGGACAATCATGCCAACCATAGAGCATAGTGCATCGTTAAATGCTATCAATGTAAAGGTGGTTGGTATGAAGAGTGATTTAGGTAATTTCAAATGGTACAGTGCCTCATTCATGATTATATTGATCGATGAACTAGTGTCAATCAAGACCCTTTTGAACGTCATGTGGTTAACACATGCAATGATATGTAGTGGTGGGTCAACCACGCTTGTACAAACCATTTTCACTTCATGATCGTAGAATTGGATCATTGGTTCCTGGCACTATTGTATGTGCCCCATGAAGTTCATGAATGCTTGTGTGTCCTGAGACTGTACCCCAATGGACCTCAGAATGTCCATAAGAGTATCCTTGTGCCTAGGGGAATGATGTATAATCTCATATATCAACAACTTCACATGAGTCATCTACAGGTTTTGAACTAGCCTGATCCTAATGGTCACCACCGGTCTTGTTGGTGGGCCTGGAATATTTTGTGTCTACTGCTACTGGGGTATGGCTTGTATTTGAATGGGGGACCAAGTTTGATTTAGTTATTTGTACTTCCCATGTCTGGTAATGACATTGACCATGTTGATGAACCCTTGGGTAGGTGGTTCGACTCGCACTTGATTGACATGGCTAGTGTGGTTATGGGGCACCTCATGGTTTGGTAATAGATTTTTAAAAATACCCATGTTTTGGTTATTTGGAACTTGGGGATTTCCTGGTACCACAAGCTCTCCCTTTTCTATCATATTTTGCACAATATATTTGAAATACCAATATACCTCGATGTCATGACCTTTCACTCTATGAAATATACAAAATAGATCTTCCTGATAGTCTTTGGGCTTGGGATGATTAGGATCAACCATCTTGAATTTGGGTAATCTTATTGCCTTGGACTCACAGAGCTGATGAAAAATCAATGTCAATGATTCTGTCAATGGTGTAAATATGTGAGGTGGGCATTGCTCTTTGTTCTTGCCCTTGTAGTTATTCTTGCACTGGTCATATTACACAGGAGGAGGGCTTGATAATTCTATTTATTTTGCCCCTTATCCTCATTTTGGATATTTAGTACCACCTAATTCACATGGTCCTGCTTGCCTTGTTGCTTTAAGGTACTCTTCTTATATCCCTCTTTCCTGGTTTTGAGCTTCAAGTTGCCTTCTTGCACCTTGATGTCCTCAATTACCTTGGCTTGCACCAAAGCTTCTTCAAATGTAGCATATTGTTGCAGTTGCAATAGTAGCGAGATGTGCTTGGCACAACTCTTTGTAAACATTTAGGTTAATTTTGTGGTAGGAATTGGGAATGGCAACTTTGCCATTAATCTCCTCCACCTCTTCCTATACTGTTCTATTGGCTCATCATCGCACTAAGCTAGTGCATCCAAATCAAAAAGGTTGGCCTATTTCTTGATGCTAAAGGAATAGCATTCAAGAAAGACATTAGATAATTGCTCAAAATTTGTTATGCTATGTTTCTTTAGCTGATTGAACCACTCTCAAGCTGGACCAAAGAGTGTCATGACAAACGTACGCAATAATAGTGTATCATTGTTCTGTATCTAGAAGCAAGCATCTAGAAAGCTCATGAAATGTTATTGGACCTCTTCATCACCCTTTAATTTGTCCAACCTGGGCATCTCAAAATGCTCAGGGTATGCGGGCATAGGCACCAAGGGATTTAAAGGTTCATTGTGAATTTTCCTCAATGTCAAATTTTGGATAGTCGTGCCTTGTTTCTCAATTTATTTGACCTTCTCGACCAAAGCTTTATAAGCCTCAGAAAAATTCTTCCTCCCTAAGTCAGTGTGGAGGTGGTCTGGGAGGTACAATCTTCTTCTTTCGAGGTGGAGGGCATTGCTCTTCCTCCTCATTAGCTTAGGAACTCTCAATATATTCTTGGTTGTATCTGTTCCCCTCTTGTTCCTCATAATTTTGTTGACTCTAATTTTTTACTGAAGGTGGTCGCTCTCTGATGGGCAGTGATATGAGTGTGAACACTTACATGCTCATGGTGCATGTCGGCTTGTGAAAGAGCCTTCTTGTGCACTTGATCTCTATTCTCATCCTAATAATATAGGCTAGTCCTAGCCAACCTATCTTCCTGCTCTACATTCTCCTTCTAGATGAGGATGTGCTCCTCGTGTAAGCACTACTCATACAACCTCTTTCTAGTAAGCCTTTGCACCTTAATATCTTCATATTCAATCACTGCCTCTCTAGGTGAGCATCCTCCAATTTATCTTGGAGGAGTTGGCATTTCTATTCAAAGGCCAATCGATATGATATTTTGACCTGGTCAGTCATAGGAGGCTTTTGGTATGCTCACTTTGTACGAGCAAACTTATGGGTTTTGTACCCATCAAACTGATGTGTTGTGCTTTTACCTCTATCTATGAATATGGTATCAACATCGTGTTGTGTCCTATGCTACGTGCCACCATGCATGGATGGTGGACGTGAGACATGAGGGTGCTTAGAAGCCTCTCCATGATCTCTAGTAGTTCTAATGGTGCTCTCGCTATGCTCACTTGGATCATGAGTGGGCGGAGCCGAAGGCTTGTAGTCTAGCTTCTCTAACACACTAACTAGGCCATCTAGTTGTTTAGACCTCCATATCTCATGGGGTGGTGTTCCATTAGCTCCCACCTTTGATATATCGATGGTGATCTTACATGCTATAGTAATCATGGGAGTATGGGTAGACTTGCACTTAGCAGGGGGCCCATCTACTTACCCCTGAATGGGAAGATCTCTATTACTTCTATACTCAGAAGGTGGGGGTATAGTACACCCTATAGACTTAGTGTGAATGGGTACCAATCTGGTCCCCTGTATGATATACTCTTCGATCGATCCCATGGACACAAGTGCAATGCGGTCTTGGTAATGGCTTTTGAGTGGAGCACCCTCAAGCTAAGAAGCTCCATGCTCTAATCTATGTCTAGCAGAATGCACTGATGCTAGTCTATCAGGGGTATGCTCATTGGGATCCCCTCATGTCGAGTTGTCTCCTCTAATGCTCACCTAATGACGTTCGGTTTGCTCATGTGGTTGAGGACTAGACATGTGTATTTGTGAATCGGTTGGGGCTTGGTCATTAGCTTCAGGCTTGCATCTTTGTCGACCACCCCGTGTATCCACCATAGTGTACCTAAAATCTAGATGTATCTTTTATTATTAAACAAGGTATACAATGATGCTTATCTTATTTTTAAATTTTAAAATGAGCCCTAAACTATTCGATGTTATTTCAAAATGTGTTGTATCAGTATGAGAAACTCTCACATGTTTTGCAAAATTGTTGGATTTTATTCTCAGTTTAATTGGCTTTCACCTATACACTTGTAGCTTGATAACTTTGTGATGAACTCCAAGTCACATAATCCAACCTAGAATGTGCGGTAATGAAGCCCACACACGATTAGGGAGCATAGGTCCTCCTAGATCCTCACCCATTTTCCCCCAGTCAGTGTTATACCTTTCGAAGAAAGTACATGTAATTTTTCTAGGGTACGAAAGGTTCTCAGATTCGATATGGTCTAGTAACAAAGGGTACGTAGGATTTGGTCCAACGGATGGAAATGATGCCCACCATCATTGAACCCTACCAGTGGTTGGATATGAGGCCCAAATAACTAGCATTTAGTTGCATGTGGTGTGTGTGGTTCCTTTTACTTTGCATAAACACAAATGCATAAAAGAGCATTCATATGATCATTCCTACATGATATGCATAAAAAGAAAATGAACGTTTCAAATTTATAAAGGTATGCATGCTATGTCCTACATGATGTTATGACAATGCGATTACGATGATATGGCCTCTAATTGGGCCTCAAGAATGCAAATGACCACTCAATTTTTATCAAGGTCACTGTATTCTAGGGCAGATTGCAATTAGAGGTCCACTATTCCTAGCATCACCTTTATAATGGAAGGAATACGAAATCAAACTAGTACTATTCATTCACCCTTTTTCTTTAGTGTACCTAATTTGCAATTGATTTAACGCTTACTATAAAAACACAAAGAAGAAAATACAAAATAGAGAATAAAATAGAGCCTACCTCAGCTCCTGATCTGATGCCAAGTGGTTTCTCTACCGTCTGCTTCTTTTGCTATAAACCGTAGCTCTAGTCTACGGGTTGCAGTGTGAACCGTGGGTGAAAGCCATGGGCCAACAAATAACTGAAGTTGTTAGCTACGGTTAGCACCTAAGATAAGAAAAAATCAAGAATGTTAGCACTCAGGGGCTACAAATATGGATTTCCATCGTGATCGCCTTCTAACATAACCAAAAAGCATGCTCCTATCTACTGCATTAGTCTATAGTCATCATAAAAGCATAAAAAGCTTGACACATTACATAAATTCAACAAAATGATATTTCTTGTATTTATTATGAATGAATATCTATTACAAATATGCCCCTCTTAGGGTCACTTGAATTATGATACAGTCTATACAATTTCCAATGCCCTCAATAGGATAGGCGCATTAATATTGTCCTTTGACTAGTCACAAACTGCCTTGGGGTGGAGTTGACCCCCTTATTCATGATGTGGAAGTATTATGATATAGAATCCTCTTGTACTTGTCTTCCTATGATCAATAAACAATAGCACATGATCAAAAATTTAGATAGCCTCTCATGATGAGGCCCTTTTAAGGAAACATACATGATAATGCCATTAAACTAATGATCAAGAAAACATAAAGAAAAACCTTTAAACTATGCTAATTGAATCAAGATTTGTAATATAGCATAAAGGAGATCATTAGACAAATAATGCATGGATTAGATAACAAAATAGAAGCATAAAGGTGCATAAAAGATCCACAAATGTCCTAATTAATGCAAAGCATAAACTATCTATTCTAAGCTAATTCCCATAGTCAAAATTCTTCTAAACTGCAATTAAACCTAAGAAATGATTAATCTAACCTATTTAACTAGACAAAAATGAAAAGAGTAAGGTGATCTATCACCTATTGCAAACCATAGCTCTGGTGAGTGGTCTACACTGTGAACCGTGATTGACAGTCACGGTTTTACCTTTGATAGATTTGCCCTTAAAATTAGGGGTAGTGGGTTTGATCTCCTTGTCCAAATTGATGTTCAAGGGTTGCCTTCATTGTCCTCAAACTTATTTAGTGGTAAATTCGATGTGAAGGGCCTTTGTTTGCCCACATTTGTGCTTCTTGACTCTCCTAAGTACCTAGGTCATCAATAATGCAATTCATCATGAATATTGGCAAAAGGGTCAGGGATTAAGTGCAATAGTTCTATATCTTAGTATACTTAATTTGAGTGTACAATTCACCAGGGCTTCGCTGCTCAAATCTCCAATGCTTACTTTTCTTATTCTCCCCATTTGGAGGGGGTATTTATAGCATACCCCTAGGGCTAGGGGTGACTTCATGGAGAATCCAAGACCGAGAAGGGTGGTTAGGACAGTTGGGATGGAAGCCTCTCAAATCGTTCGTCCTTTAACTACCTTCTTCTAGATATTTTGGTCGTTATAACCAATTTGGCTCAGATGGAAGGTCTAACTAAACTTCAATTAATATCATAGGTCACAGTTGCAGTCCAGACTACAGACTGTAGGTTTCAACCATGGTTTAGACTAGAGACCGTAGGTCTGGGCTGCGATTTAGACTGATTAGGCCAAAATGCCTAAATTGAGTGGTTATAACCACTACTCTATCTTGGAGTCTGTCCAAGATCCTCCATATGGTCTTGTAGCATGTCCATATGAGTATTCATCCTCGACATGATGCGTTTTAGGTGTCTACACTTTTAAAGTTGTTGTAGGGATCTGATTCTAGACCACTAGATTCAAGAGGTTTGAATGATTCCATGTGGGGTAGGGTATATTGGGTTGATTTACAACCATTATAACTACTATATCGATTGGTATTGCAGTAGCATGGTTAGTTGTGCTTGAAGGTCCACTAGTAGCAGTACTAGGAAGAGCTACAAGGGAAGGATTTATCGATCCTATGATAATGGTAGAAGAAGCTAATTGAGAAACAAGTATAGGATTAGCTCTAAGACTACCTATATGTAATTCAAAGAAATCAATGGGTTCTTTAAAAAATTTTGCTTTAAATCTAGTTTTCATATATCTTAGTATTCAACCAACAATTAGATAAGAATTTTCTTGGATTTTATTTTTCGAAACAAGTTTCCAGGTGATTTTAAAATTTGAACAGGGTAAAGACAAACACCATAACTTTGAACTGTAGAGATAGTGGGACTGTGTCCCACTGGGTGTGCCAAAAACTATTGGTGTAAATTTTTCCTATGGTTACATTTGTGCCCAAGACTTTGCCAATGTTGAACGATAGGGTTTTAAAATAAAAAGTACCTGGTTCAATCTCTAGAGAAGGTTGGTTCCTTTATTGGTTATAGTAAAAGGGAAAGAGAAAAGCACTTAAAGAGAGTGAAATATAGTTATTTCTAGATCTTTGAAGAGGTACAGATTAGATAACAATAAGGAAATAAATAGACTTATAAGCCAAGCATTCTTAAAACCTCTAAATGGAAATAACCAGATTTCTAATGCAAGTCAAATATTAAACCAATCACTAGCCCATACAAATCATTAACTCCAGAGCTATTGAATCTAATATACAAAAATCTAGAGATATAATTAATGCATTTCACATTTCTTACAACTTGAATAGAAGCATTTATTCATCATACATACACTGATCACACAGTTTGAACTAGAAGCTATGTAGAGAGTTTATCTTTATTGCTTATCAAAATTCTGCATTCATTTTATCTTGTAAATGCCTATGAGTTGATTTCTTTTTAGGGTGCCATCATCCTATATATATACACTCCCTACATACGTAAATATAAAAATTTGTTACAACAATATGCCAATTGGCTAATTTTGGTGAGATGCTAAATAGTGCCTATTGGCCCAAGGAGAAATGATGCAGTGGAATTTCCAATGGTAAGAGGTTAGGATATGATATTTTGGTTGCCACTTGATCATGCCAATCTTCTGAATACATGGCTACTCAATTGTATTCCACTCTTATATTTCTTGAGCTAAGTCCTATGAAAATAAGGTCAGGTACAAAATCATGACTATTCTCTACTTTCCAGCTTCATCTGGCTATCGATCCATGAAAACAAGTCTGATCGAGAAATCTTGACTATTCTCCATTGTTCAGCTTATTCTAGCTATCAACCCACAAAAATAGGACCGATCACAAGATCACAATACTTCTTGGTCTTCCAATTTTTTTTGGCTATCGACCCATGAGAACAGGACCAGTCATGATATCATGATACTTCTCCACCTTCCAGCTTCGTCTGGCTATCAATAAATGAAAATAGGATCGATCATGAAATCATAACTATTCTTTGCTCTCCAATTCATTCTGGCTATCGGTCTATAATAATAGGATTGATCATGATATTGTGGCACTTCTTTACCTTTTAGATTCATCTCTCTATCAACCCACAATAATAGGACCATTTGCGAGATCGTGACACTTCTCCACCTTCCATATTCATCTAGCTATCGACCCATGAGAATAGGGTTGGTCACAAAATCATGATACTTCTCTTCCTTCTAGATTCATCTGGCTATTGACCCATGAGAATAGGACTAATCACAAGATCATGACACTTTTTACCTTCTAGCTTTATCTGGATATCAACCTGTGATAATAGGACCGATCATGAGATTGTAACACTTCTTCGCCTTCCAACTTTGTTTGGCTATCGACCCACAAGAACAAGACCGATTGTGAGATTGTGAAACTTCTCTGCCTTCCAACTTCATATGGCTATCAGCCCCTGAGAATAGGACCAATTATAAGATCATGATACGTCTTCATCTTCTAGATTCGTTTGGCTATCGATCCGTGAGAATAGGGTTGGTCATAAAATTATGACTATTCTTCGCTCTCCAACTCATTCTAGCTATCATTTCATGAGAATAGGATTGGTCGTGAGATCATGATATTTATCTATCTTCCAACTTCATTTGAATATCAGCCCACAAGAATAGGATTGATCATGAGATCACGACACTTCTGTACCTTCCAGCTTCGTATGGCTATCGACCCACAAGAATAGGTTTGGTCATAATATTACGATACTTCTTCGCCTTCCAGATTAATCTAGCTGTCAACCCATGAGAATAAGGTTGATTGCAAAATTATGATTATTCTTCACTCTCGATCCCATTCTGGCTATTGGCCCACAAGAATAGTATTGGTCGCAAGATCATGATACTTCTCTGTACTTCAAAATTTTGAGAAATCTCCTCATTCCCCTCATTGTAGTCATTTTGACCTATAGGATTGAAGGAAGATGTGGGTAACTACCAAGTTAGAAGCTTGGGGAACTGAATGAACAATAAAAGAGGTCACATCCTGAGAACTAGAAGGTTGTAAAGGATGAACATGAGGTACTATTTTGCTTGCATGTTGAGTAGCGATAGTAGGAGTACTAGTAGGCTATTTTTTCTTTTGGGAGGTCTCATCGAACAATTTTTAATCATATGGCCTTGTTGTCTATATTAGAAATATGAGTTTGGAAAGTTGATATAATTAATCTATTGTTCAAATTGGATACCAAGGGCTCTAAATAAGATCTTACTCAGGAGGTCCTTGGAGACATTAGTCTCAACCAAGATGCGTAGGTGGGAGTGCATGAAGTGTGAAAGCTTGGATGGGATAAATAATGGCCTTCCAAACCTAGTAGTAATCTAAGATAAATACTTTGTGCATTCCAGGTTTAAGAAAGGGGGTTCAATCCAAAGGGGGTATTTCATTTTTGACACATTCTCATGGTCAAATTAGAATTCCCAATATTGAAGAAAGACCATCTAACCAAAAATCATCCAAGTGTCGAGTCTTAGGGCTCTTAAGAAAGAGTATTTAGAGGTGAAAGTGATAGAAATAAAGGATTTACCAAGGTGATGATGAGAGGTAATCATCCAACCCTTGGATTCCCAAATTTTGATAAACCACCGATTGAGCTCTTCATCGGGGGGATTATTCTATAAAAAAATAAAACAATAGTTCGCTCTCCTAATTCTTTTATTTATTTAGTAAAATCATCTTAAAATTCAAAATCAAAGGTACCTGACTCTTTTTCTTGTTGAATTTCTTGTTCAGAGCTTTTATTTCCTCCTACATGTCTAGCTTTGAGGGTTCCCTCTTTTGGTACATGTTGGTCACCACCTCCTTGTTTAGATCCTCTAGGTCTATGGGCTGAGGGTACGATGTCAACATTATTCTATTTTATGTTGGAATAAGGTCCTCTAGCTGCATTGTTAAGGATGCTTGAGAATTTCTACCATTGACAGTCAGGTTTTTGAGCAATGCATGGGCATAAGAGGAACTAGCATTGGCTCCCCCTACAACTTGGCACCCAATATGATGGGGGAGATTGAATGAGAGCATGGTTTATTGGCTTTGGAAATCTCACTTCTATTGTGTTCCTCTCCTAGAGTTACACTATTTTACACGATAGTGGTATGGCTTAGATCTAGAAGAAAATCCATGAGCAGGGCTAAAGAATCCCTCAGGCCCCAAATGATCATCCTCCCATTCTGGTTCTTAGGTTGATTTCAACCTGAACTTAAATAGGGGGTCTACTAGCATGTTGCTAAAAGGTGAAATGAAGAGCACCTCATCTTGTGACTTACCTTCTCTATGGGGATGAGAGACAGAACTAGGAATTGATAGCTCAAGCTCATTCTCTTTATTTTTGAGTGAAACTATGTAAATTCCACCATAACTAACATGTGATGCACCTTTCGAAGAAAATAACCCTAAGTCAACTACTATCTCAGAGTCTTTGGCATGAAATGATAATATTGCAGTCTCTGTCATGGGTAAATGGTCACCTGTAGCACCCAAAAATGAATTTCCATCATTTGATAAATATCTTGGAGAGACATTGTTCACATCAATATCTATGCTACATCCATCGAAGAGCCCT
The DNA here is from genome assembly GCA_028583015.1 of Wollemia nobilis. Taxonomy (NCBI): domain Eukaryota; kingdom Viridiplantae; phylum Streptophyta; class Pinopsida; order Araucariales; family Araucariaceae; genus Wollemia; species Wollemia nobilis. The sequence goes on from JAQPPZ010016675.1 coordinate 4,663,323, forward strand.
CTTTCTACATAAAAAATCCTAGCTTCTAAAAAAACCCTAGATTCTAAATTCACATCCGATAATTCAAAAAAGATTTAAAAAAAAAAAGAGGATCCAAACCTCCTTTTATAAGAGGTTTGGAGGCCAAAAGAGTGGGAAAATAAAAATTTAACCGCAAAGGAGGGCTGACCTAAAAAAACCCTAGAAGTTTAAGAAACTTCTAGAAAACCAAAATTGTGCCCTAGACTTTAGACCCATGTGCATTTTTTTTGCATTTTGGGGACCAAACGGTGTTAGAATGAGATAAAACATATACCATCAAAAAGATCTTTTTGAGACCAATCCAATGATATAAGTTTTGAGAATAATGGAGAATATTTGGTGGGGGAAATTTGACTTAAATACAACCTTAATTTTTGAAGCAATAAATACCCAATTTTAGGTCATCAGAAGGTGGAATTGGCTTGGTTGGTTAGATGGTTGATCTACGAGGATGAATTGATGAGAATTGATGAAAAGTGGGTCAATTTTTCATGTCTACATTTTTCCTCCTCTTTGATGCATTTATGGTCTAATAAATGCATCAAAGAAATATGTAGACACCTATGGGTAGAAGACGACAAACACAAGGGAAGGAAAAGGGGAAAGAAAGGCCTAAACTTGTGTTAGGACAAGTTTAAGGGTCTTTCCAAGGCTCTAGGGAAAATGACTCACTTAGGTGGGTCAATTTTCCATGTCTACATTTTTCCCCCTCTTTGATGCATTTATGGCCTAATAAATGCATCAAATAAATATGTAGACACCTATAAGCAGAGACAACAAACATGAAGAGGAAGACAAAAAAGAAAACAAAAAGGAATGGTTGGTTTAGAAGAAAGGGGTGGTGCAAAAATGGTGTTATTTTTTACACTTTTAATATTTTACACATAAATCAAGGCATTAGGGACGCTAATGCCTCTCTATCCAGGATGCCCCCTCGAGTTTCAAAAGGAATGTCAAATTCTAGATGAAACTCGAAAAAGGAAGACATAGAAGAAAAGAGAGTGATAAACAAAAAAAAGAAAGAGAGAGCATGAAAAGGAAGAATAAGAGGGAAAAGAGGAATAAAAAGGCAAAAGGGGTGAAAACCCAAATTCATTTTGATTACTTATGGTGTGGAAAATATGTGTGCATTATGTGAATTGATTTTATTTTTGTTGTTATTGGTTTTTTTATGCATGATGATCACAAACATAATGGGTGCAATGCATTATGGATAAATGAATCTAACTAAATGCAATATATAATAAGTATGATATGAAATAAATGAATGAGTGGATAAGAGGAAGAAATATAGATGGAAGAAGAGAAGAAGAGGAGAAAGGAAGAATAAAATAAAGCACCCAAAGGTCAAATAAAAAAATATGAGTGAAACCTTGTAAGGATGTATGCTCACAAATAACTGAGATGGAGGCTACCCCTTGTGTGTGGCCATAAAGCTATCCACAAAGGGTTTTATTATCAAAGAAGATGGAAAAGTGTGGAATGAAACCTACTATGGGTGTAGTGCTCACTAAGATGGATAAATGTGGAGTGATACCCACTATGGGTGTAGTGCTTGCTAAAATGGCTAGAGAGAAAGAAAGATATACTCACTAGGATGTATGCTCACAAATGACCGATATGGAGGTTACCCCTCATGTGTGGTCATGAAGCTATCATATAATGGGATGTTGTGTGTGTATGATATGCCAAAGTGAGTACTAACCACTAGGGGTGTGGTGTGTGCAAGAATATGTATGGATAAAGCAAGTTGAGTAAAGCAATATGTGAGTGTGCACGTGTTAGAAATAAGAGAGGAGGAAAGTGAGGAGCAATGAGAAAATAATTGTGTGTGTGTGTATCCATTTTGAAATTTCAATGGCTAGAAGGTGTGCATAAGATAGCTAGTGGTTGTATGAATACCATAAATGACATTCATGTGGTATCTACCCTATCCCATGAGGACAACTTAACGATTGAAAATTCAAGAAAGAAGAAGTGTGAAAGCGAATATGAGTGAATGGACGAAGAACGTATATCTATGTCTTGATGAAAATAAGAAGAAAAACATGCAAAGGATAAAGATACACCAAGAAAATAATTGTATTCCTTGACTTTGGAGAGAAATTGATGGTCATTGTAAAAAACTTTCAAAGTCAAGGAATACAAGAAGAAAAGAGAAGTGATGAAAATGCATGGGCCCTAGGTTGGGGACTTCGCTAGGCATCAGAGCCCTAGTGAGAGTGTAATGCATGTGAGCTACAACCTAACTAGGTGTCATCACTTTCCATTGTTGCAAAATCCCAAAAATCTATATGATCAAGAAGTCATGAGCAAGCAGCAATGCAATTATGACAAGAAAAAATGTGAGTGGAACAAAATGTTAGGTAAATCATGCAACATATGTCAGGCAATCATGTAGTATGAGCAGGCAAAGCAAATGCAACATGAAACTATGCTAAGTGCAATATGAGATGAATGAATGTGGATCATGCATAATATCTCTTTAGATGCATTATGTTCATTGGTTCTTTAAGTTATTTACCATATAAAGAAGCTAAATGATAGGCCCCTAAGCCAAACTTGGTTGTTATGACAAATGACCCTAACCAATTGGGCTAAAACTTACCTTTAAGATCAGAACGAGCATTAGTATTCTTTTGTTTTTCTTTGAGGACAAGGTCCCCAACCTCAAAATAATGGTTGCAAACTTTCCTAGAGTAATATCTCTTGAGCCTATTCTGATAGGCTTGCAAATATTATAAGGCATGAATGCATTTTTCATCCAGCATCTTGAATTGGTGTAAATGATCTAAGTGATAGTCGATACAAACTCAGGTCATGCCTCCTAGCTTCTCAAGAAGGATTATAGTGCAAGGAACTAACTCATAAAAGAGAAGGTTTTCATGGATGATAACTTCATGACCCGTATTGAAAAGAAAATTATCCTAAACATATTATCTAGGGGTCTTCACATGAAAGTCAGTGTAAAATCTAATGGTGCCATCCTTCTTGATGAAAGGGGGAGATATTCCTAATTTTGCAAGGTATTTATAAGACAAGGGGACATAATCCCCTTGAAAATTAGAAGATTCTCTAGATGCAACACAAGTAACTGACCTATAAAAGAAGAAGTCATTTTGAAGGACATCCTCATGAGCCATATCACAAAGAGTGTCACCTTTAGCATACTTCTTTCGGGTTGCAACTAACTTAAGATGCACCACAATTATGACAATATAGAATATAATATCAAAGGGAAAAGGTGGTCCCTCATCCTCATCACTCCACTCCAAGCCTTGATGATCTAAGTATTCGATATAAGTAATAAGGTGATCATCATCATCAAATGGTAAAGGTTGGTTTTTATTAGGAATGTAGCCTATGCCACATCTCCTAGGCCAAACTTCGACACCCAAAGGCTCTTGAATGCCTTTCTGTTGTGGCCCCAAACCTTTACCTATATATCCCATGCTAGATAGGATTTTTTTAGGGAGTGGGTAGTCATTGGACAAGTAATAATGGGTAAAAGAACACTCTACAGAAAAATGATTGCTACCATGGATCTTTTCTTTGAAGGTCATACCTACGAAGATAAAGGTACAGGTGCCAATGTGTACAACTTCACCCTTCTTACGGGGTAAACCCATAGTCCTCAGTGAAGGTGGTAGCTTGGAAAGATCCAGAAGAGGTTCTTGAAGAAATGGATTAACTTGATCCCGTGGTGAAACATTGATGAGAGGTTCCTCACTCACTTTTAAATTTTTAAGTTGCTTAGTTATTTGAGATGAGGAACTTGGAGAAGAGGATGATGAAGCTAAAGGATAGATGTTGAGACTAGACTGAGCTTGCTCAACCATTGAATAATATTTGAATGGATGAGGATCAACCAAAATGGTGACAAGATGGTTTTTAAATTTAAACTTCAAACATTGATGAAGGGTAGAAGGGACAACCCTCATTGCATGGATCCAAGGGCATCCAAGAAGAAGATTAAAATATGCAGGGCAAGGTACCACATAGAACAAGGTATCTAAGATCTTAGGTCTAACCCTAAGGGGGAGGGATACAATACCACATGCCTCTTGGGACTCATTATTGAAAGCCTTGATGATAACATCAGATTTAATTAAGTCTTCCTCTTTCAGTCCAAAATTTTGGAAAAATTGATAAGTGCATAAATTAAGGGAAGAACCATTGTCAATCAAGATTCACTTGACAAAATTTTCCCCAATAAAATCTATGATGTAGAGGGAAGAATCCCCTCATAAGTTTGAGGAAGGCATATCATCATCCAAAAATGTGATGTGATGTATCCCAAGAGAGCCCACAACATTAACTACAACACTAGGGGAAATATCTGGAGGAACAAATTGTTGTCTTAGAAGCTCTAACAAAGCTTCCCTATGAACAAGAGAAGTTTGCAAGAGTTCTAAGATAGAGATCTTGGTTGGGGTACTAGCTAGTTGTTGTTGAATGTCAAAGGAGACTTTAGGTTGTGGCTTCAATACTAAAGGTGGGGTTTCAAATCTTGTGCTCCCTTTTTGGGTACTCTTCAAAACTAAGGGAGGTTTTGAAGGTGGGTTGGATGAAGTACTCATCCCCTACTAATATTGTTGAGTTTTTTGCATCTATGCTTGTTGTCTTGTAGTTGCTGCTATCATTCCAACCACATTATCATAGGGAGGGGGCACATTGTGATATGACACTTGATTAGCAACCTGCTACCCATGCTTAGGGAGAGGATCTTGGAAGATCCCCATGTCTTGATTTGTTGTGGGTTTTTTTTGTGTAGGAGGTTGATTGTTTGTTGGAGGATTGGGTTGAGAACCTTCTATAACAAGGTATCCTTCATCGATTAGGTCTTGAACCACATGTTTCAACCTCTTACATGCATTTTTCAAGTGCCCCTCCACTCTATGATACTCATAGTGTTGACCAACCTTGTACCAATTAGTTGTGGTATTTGGTTACCTTATAGGAGGCAACTCAATCATGTTGGCTTCCAAAATATGCTTTAGGACCACCATCATAGGCATGTTGAGTCTTGTGAAATTCCTTTGTGGAGGTTTTGGAGGTTGGCTAAGCACCATCTTTTGTAGGTTGTTAACAATATTGTTAATAGGCCTACTATCTGTTACTCCATCCCCTACCACATGCTTATTCTTATACTGTGTTTTAGTGGTCCTATCCTCTTTTACTTTAAGTTGTCCTCTTCTAATAAGGGCTTGCTCCACCTTTCTTGCTAAATCTATTGCTTGATCAAAATATGTGATAGTTGTTTTTTCCAATGCATAAGATATTTGTTCTTGTAAATTCCCAATAAATATCTCAAGCATGTCTTGAGGAGGTAGAGTATATCTTAACCGTCCAACTAGAATCCTCCAACGAGCTAGGAATTTTGAAAAACTTTCCTCTTTACCTTGTTTTAACATATAAACATCTTTCATGGTCACATTCTTTTCAACATAAGCCCCAAACTATTGAACAAATATTTCAGCTATCTCTTCAAAATTCCTCAAAGAATGGTTGGGAAACTGATAATACCACTCTAATGCCATACCACCAAGAATTTTAGGGAACATCTTTAGCAACAACATGTCATCATATATGATATCATGACATGTTGTCCTAAATATTCTTAAGTGCTCAATTGGATCTTTTGTTCCCTTATAGATGGGCAAAAATAGCATTGGAAAATGCTTAGGATAGGGCCTAGTAGCAATGATAGGGTCTAAGGGATGATTGCACATTTCTCTATAACTATAGGTGAAACTAGGGGGTTGAATCATATCCACTCTTGAAACCAGTTGTTTCACCATATTTTTTAAACTTTGCATCTCAGGATTGTTGTTGTGCAATACCCCTAGGTTCCCTAAGGGAGGGGTATAGGTAGGTTGTTGAAAAGTAACTTGGCCTATGTTGGAGGTATTGACACTATGGTATGGGTTATGGTATATGGTGTCTTAGAGAGGATAACTAACAGTTGGTGGAATAGAAGCATGAATGGTGAGACTAGAAGAATGAGGAGGAAATTGAACATGATCTTGAGTGGCACTACTAGTTGGAGGAACATGCAAAAGCCTTCCAACGTTGGTGGTTATAGTAGTGCCATAAGTTGGTTGATGGACAAGATTACCATGATGGGTAAATTCAAATAAGGGGTTATCATGAATGTTTCTAGGGGAGATAGTTGGAGGAGGAGGAACCTCACCCCTTTCAATTTGAGCTTCCTGCTCCATAGATTTAAGCAAATTCCCTTTGTGGCATTTCATGAAACCCCAAACATGATCAAATGATGTAAAAAGGAAGCCACCATTAGGCCCCTCAAAGGGATCATAGTTTGTATCATTTTCTACATTTTCTTGCTCTTCTGCATCGAGGTTAGGATTCTCTCTATCAATCTGATCATCTTCCTAGGGAATTTGATCAAATTTGAGATGCCTTCATTGACTCCTAAGGAATGGAGCCATTAGGATAAGTGAAAGGGATAGAGGAGAAAACTAACAAAAAACACACAAGAAGATTTTTTAAATGTTATTAATGTTTTTTTTTAACTCTAAGTAGAAAAATTAGTGGTCTTATTTAAAAAATTTCAAAAGAAAAACAAACAAGAAGAGGCTTCCTAATTTGTCCACTAAGACGTGTCTTCACGTTGGGTTCACCAAATATGTAGAGGGGGAAAACTACCCTACCACATATGATTATCGATTGGATCCACTAGGAGCCAAGGTGACCATGGGGGTATGTTGTTCTCTACACTCGATGGACAAAGAAGAGGGGTTCACCAGGAATGGTTTTAGGACTCATCCCAAGTCTAGGGATGGGATGTTTAAATGTGTGAATTGATCAAAATACCTAGGGTTTGGTCTTCTATGAACTAAACTAAGAGAAATGAAAATATAATGCAAAGAACACAACAATGCAAGCATACAAGAGCTAACCTATGATGATTCTTTATTTCAATGCTCACTAATCCTATTGTAGTAAATAAAATATTTTTGATATTTTAGAGCAAGGGTATAAGAGAAATGCACAAACAATCTAAACCTTAAATGCAAAACTACATGTAGTTTCCTTTTCAATGCCTAGAGTGAATTAACCTCTTTTATGTTTTTAATGATTTAAAATAGTAACAAAAAATGCTTGGAAAGTGAACAACCAACAAATAGCCTAAAGGACTACTAAGAACACTTATCTAATCTAGAAGGTTGACCCTAGCTTTGTCTTGCATCCAAGAATTCCACAAATCTCCAAATCCTATAAAAACAACTTCACAAACACTTGAAAAATTGGATTAGTATTTGGGGGTCTACTTAGGTCACTGTATAACTGTGCTTGGAGGTACAACATTCAATCCCCCTTGGTCCTTTTAGTTGATCGTAAATAAAAAAATATGATATTTGACCTTTGGAAATAAATGAACATGCGATAACAAAAAAAATGCTTAATGCTTAACCAAATGTAATGAACAAAATGTAATAAACGGGAATGCAGTGAACAAAAGTGTAATAAACAAAATAGAATGAACAAAAATGGGATGCAATGAAACAGAATGGACACAGATATGGAATGACCAAAAATAGAATGAACAAATGTGCGATGAACAAAAGTGGAATTAACAAAAATGGAATGAATAAAAATATGATAAATAGAAATACAATGAACAAAAATATGATAAAAAAATGCAATAAATAAAGATGGAATGAACAGAAATGAGATGAACAATAATACAATGAACATAAATGGAATGGTCTAAAATATAATGATCTAAAATAGAATGAACAGAAATACAATGAACATAAGTATGATAAACTAAAATGTAATGATCATAAATGTAATAAACTAAAATGCAATGAACTAAAATGCAATGAACATAAATGTAATAAACTAAAATGCAATGAACTAAATATAATAAACTAAAATGCAATGAACTAAAATATAATAAACTAAAATGCAATGAACATAAATGTAATAAACTAAAATGCAATGAACTAAAATATAATGAACAAAAATGCAATGAACAAAAATGTAATAAACTAAAATGTAATGAACTAAAATACAATGAACATAAATGCAATGAACTAAAATGCAATAAACATAAATGTAATAAACTAAAATAAAATGAAATAAAATATAATGAACATAAATGCAATTAACTAAATACAATGAACTAAAATGCAATGAACATAAATATAATAAACAAACCCTAGGGTTTTGGGAACAACTAGTCTCCCCAAACCCTAATTGATGTAAAAAAACATAGAATCACCCGACTGATCGATGGTAGAAGCAAGGAGTAGTTTTTAGAGTCAAGATGATGACCTAAGTGGGAATATCTCTCCTCTTTCCAAGTACTCCTCCACTTGATCACCAATGGTAGCCAATCCACAACAAAGAAGCAACAACAAGCAATGAAGGGAGCAGACCAAGAATGCAAGAAGAGCTCAAGAATTGCCAAAAAGGATGCTAGATCACAAGGAGGTTGCTTTCAAGAGTGCTAGGGTGCTAGATCACTTTCAAAAGACTTTTTCTAAAAAAGAGGATCCAAACCTCCTTTTATAAGAGGTTTGGAGGCCAAAAGAGTGGGAAAATGAAAATTTAACCACAAAGGAGGGCCAACCTAAAAAAAAACCCTAGAAGTTTAAGAAACTTCTAGAAAACCAAAATCGCGCCCTAGACTTTAGACCCATGTGTAGTTTTTTTGCATTTTGGAGGATCAAATGGTATCAAAATGGATCAAAACTTATATCATTAGAAATATATTTTCAATATTGATCTAATGATATAATTTTTGAAAATAATAGAGAATATTTAGTGGGGAGAAAGTTGGCTCAAATACAACCTTACCTTTTGAAGCAATAAATACCCAATTTTAGGTCATTAGAAGGTGGAATTGGCTTGGTTGGTTAGATAGTTGATATACGAGGATGAATTTATGATAATTGATAAAAAGTGGGTCAATTTTCCATATAAAATTAACTACTATTGTAATGCATTCTCCATGTATGTTTCCTCCTACCATAGCTCCCTCTAGAAAATATGATAGGTTATGTTGTTTCATCTTAGAACCTGGGTCAAAATGGTACCCAACTTGTGGGCGCTACTATATAGATTTCTTGACATCTCTAAAGGTTCAACCTTTAAATGTGATGTTGATGATAGGTTATCAAAATCTATGATAGATTTTTAAGCCTCAATATTAATGTAAAGTCACAAGATAAATATTCACAAGATCAAATATAATGATATCCACAATATTGTAAGATAAAAATAATAATGTAACCAAAATAATATGAGCCAACTAATATGTAAATCAAGGTTAATAATATAACACTTAACATTAATTAATAAGCAACAACATGAATGTAATAGCCTAAATTATACATGTACAAAGCATCTAGCACAACTTACAATATTAGTTGCTCAAATTTATGCAATATTTATTACTCCTCTTTCTCTTACAAATGTATCATAAAACTTTCATACAATAATAATGCTTTCTATGCTCACTATGTGTAGCGACCCCAGGAACATGCACACCGGTCCCTTTTCTGAGAACCCTACTTGCAATGCTATTTAAAATACCAAAGATGAAATGGAAAGTCAAGAGGAAAAAGCATATAACATGAAATGACAAAAGATAGATCTCTTTATTGATATTGAAGCTTGGTTACATGTCGGTCCCTCTCAGGGATACCCATTTTGATACTATAAATTACAAGTGGGCGAGGAGTGCCCCTTCTGTGAAGAGGTGGTGCGCTTATAAAATATTTTTTTTTCGCACATGAAAATGTATGAGGGATTACAGATGCCTCCTTCTCCAATATTGTCTCCTAGAGAGCTCCCTTTTGCTCTCATATGTTGTAATATTCATCCGATGTACCTGTGGTCCTACAAGCAATGAAACAACAACACACTTTTAGGTGTCCGAGATTGCCTCCCTGGATGAGGTTGTTAGTAATCAAATAATATAACAGAAATATGATAAAACAATACCATGGAATCAAGTAAATCTATGCTAATGATATAAGAAAACAAAATAAAAGATGCTATGTCTATCTAAGCTAAGCCTACGGGCCACTATCCAAGACAACGGTCCATAAATTAAACCTTGTCCTCTTTGCCCCAAAGTGATGGGTTAAATACTATGATTTGATGTTGAATAAAGTAGGTGTTATGCTCTTCAATTTTTCAAAGCTCCACCGCACATGTGATCTCAAAGAGAACTCTCTTAGTCTCAAAATATCTCCTAAAAAATATGTCTCTCTCTCTAAAATGATCTCCTGTATGTCCTATTCTCTATCTCTTGGTGCTCTTCGGCTTGCACCTTTTATAGTGTGAAACCCTAGGTCTATGTCCAAGCCCTAAAAATAAATTTCTCATGCATAGTGCAAGTTAGAATGAGAAGGTCTTGTCCATTGTCTATATTTGAAGGCCAGTTAACTAAAATCTAACTGCCAACTTGAGTCTTCTATGCGAACTGGTCATTAGCATGAGGAAATTTTGTCCTTTGTTTATGCTTGGAGGTCAGTTAAATTAATTCTAAATGCAAACTCAGGTCTCCTATGTGAACTGGTCGTGAAAAGTAATGCAAAGTCACTCCCACTCACCTTTATTGCATGCAAACTACCACTTTCACCTGATATTGGGCCTGTTTGTCGGTAAACCACTTATTATGGCTTAGTCGTTGTCGTCTGTAGTGGCTATGATCTGGCCGCTTTCGTCTATAGTGGCTAGGTCTGGCCACTCTAGGCTTGAGCGGCTATAATATGATCACTATTGGCTTGAGTGGCCAAGCTTGGATGGCTTGAAAAGGCCCCAAATGAGTGGTGAGAACCACTATTGATGATTGGAAAGTCCAATATTATGTCTTATGATTTTATGAGTGTGTCTATGTAAGTAGCACCCCTAAGCATGACATAATTTAGGTGTCTATAGATGCCTCTTTTTACGACATGTTGTGTGGAAAACACAATGCTGAGCAAAAAAATAGACTAATTTGTTTGTAGGGTGTATGGTGATCAATGGTCTGATCAACACCGGATGGCCCAATCATGCAAGATGGCACACATCCCTTGAATCATTGCCTCAATGTTTGAAGGACTTAGCTCAGTGGCTTTTGCATGTTAAATTACACTCATTCCTCAAACTCAATTGGGTAGCTTCAACTGCTACAACAATTTTGACCAGTAGGAGAGCTACAATTGAAGATGTCATGTTTGCTTATGTTCCCAACAAACAAGGGAAATTTGTGATTGTTGTATGCAATGATTCGAAGGACGAATGCAATTTTTCTATGATCAAGTGATATTTTGTTGATTTTGATTATGATTATGTTGAAGTTTTGAACTACCTCTTCACATAATGAATTGTTGAAGAAATGACAATAATTGAAGTGACAAGTCAATTGACCAATATGACTAATCTGGTTCCCTTCTAGCATTTGATACTTTTAATGGACAATCCCACATCCAAGCATGACTCCAATTGCTTATGATAATCATCCATCCCTATCCCGAGGAGCGATCTAACTATCAATAGCCTTCTTAGGTAGTTAGGATGAGTGATTATGTTCATGCCTAGATTGTATCACTTTGACATAATGTTTATGATGTCATAGGGGAATTAGAATGACCCCTTCACACCCGTGGAGCAGTCTGACCATCTTGATCTTCTTCGAGTTTGAAGGGTGACATATCGTAATTCCAAAATGAGTTGCTTTTGCCGCAAGTGGCCTTATGGTTGCCTACTCATCTCACCAAAATACATGGAGTGTAAATTGCTACAACTGTCAAGTGGATAGAGTAGGTAACTGGATACAAGGCCTGCTTGAGATTGTGATTTTATGTAAAAAAAAATTGTTATTTTGAACATTCTAATGATCCTAAACCATCAAAGTGTGATTATTTATTGTTTTTGTTATTCCCTCATTGAAGGAATTGCTTTACTTTGATCTGTGAGCTTGGTCATTGTCAGGTCTAGCGGCTTCTAATTTCCTTCCTATGGTTGTTGTCACCTTGAGCGGCCAAGAAGCTTGGGTTTCTGACGTTAGCAGTGGCAAAGGCATAATTAAGGAAATATAAAATTTGTAATTCTAGGGTTTTGACCTATCATTTTCACTATTGAAGATTCTATTTTTAGAGCTCTGGTGCAACGATGATGGTTGTGACTTCAAAAATTACTGGTGCTGAGGACATGGCTGTGTGAGAGAAGACATCAGCTACTGGAAGAGTTAGAGCTTCTGGGGTATCTCTATTCAAAACCCTAGCTCTCTTTTCTTTGCCTAAGTAAAATTGAACTCCACTAAGAAATGAACATCACTAAACCTGCTGGCAATGAATAAACTCCGTAACTAGGCTTAGGTTCCTTTTTGCCGTGGTGGGTTGGTCCCCAATTTTACAATCTTTCAATGGCTTTAGCCTAGGGTTTTTGAAAATTTTCCATTATTCCCCTGCTACCGCCATTTTGGGCATTCTCAAACTTATCTTAGTTTCAATGCTTGGGTAGGGGATTTGTTTTCCAATTTGTTTGCTTTCCCTTCCTTTATTGTTTTTTTGAAGCTATCATATCAAAATTGTAATTTTTTTTTAATTTCTGGCCAAGGGTTCATGGGTTTGTCGTGCCGCCCCATGGCCATTTTTGCTCAGAGCGGTCGGCTTTGAGCCGCTGTCACTCAGAGTGACCAAGCTTGAATCCCAATGATCAAAAATTTGACCGTTGGGCCTTGACCGCTACTGCATCCAGCGACCAGGTTTTAGCCACTGTAGGCGACAACGGCTAAAGCTTAAGCCTTGTTTTTGTATTTTACATATTGATTTTTATGTTTTTTTTTAATTTTTGCTTTGCTTAGGTGCAATTTATTATTTTCTTGCTTAGATTTAGAGTAACTCATACTCTTTTGCATCCTTTTCATGTTTATTATGAATTATACCTTAGATGCATTGTAGTTATGTTTTGTTTTTCTTCTAATTTGTTTAGATCCTCACTGCTCGGGCTCGAGACCCGAAGCTCCTACTTGATTTACTTTTTGGATTTGATGACACTGATTGGGAGTGGTTTAAGGCTTGTGGGCTACAGTACGTTATCAGGTTGCCCCACATCATGGCCAATCAGGCATATCTTATGGCCTTAGCCCATCATTGGGACCTGTAGACCAACAAATTCCATATTTCGCCTGGCAATATGACTTTCATGTCGGAGGACATTTACAAGATTTTTCAAATCTCGTTCAATGGGGTGCCCATTGTTTTGTCAGCCACTACTAATCAGGTGGCCATCTATGCCTGGGTGTTTGGAGTGCGCTCTACATAGGACCTCCAAGAGACTAGGTCTAGGGGAGTATCTATCAAGACTTGGTATGATGCTCAGGTTTTCACAATGAGACATATCATGTTGCTGATGGTGATCAGCAACATTCTTGTCTCAAATTGCTTAGTTTTGAGGTTCCCTTGGAACCTCCTAGCGATTTTGTAGGACCTTCTGGATAGCTAGGAGTCTATCATCTATGCATAGGGTAGATTGCTATTGTCTCAATGCTATGATGAGTTGTACCACATCCATTGACGGGGATGTGTCAGCATTTCTTGTAGTTTGCTCTTACAAGTTTGGGTATGGGAGCACATTAAGGTAGATCACCCTAAGGGGCTCCTAGCCGAGATTACATCTATTGAGGCTCGTACATAGTGCTATGCTACCAGATGGTCTCAGGAGCATGAGAAGTGTAAGAGCCACACTTTTTTAGGGGAGTTATCCCACTATACTAATGCTTTTACCAGACTGTTGGCCAAAAATGTTGTGTGGTGGTTGTACTATGAGTGTCCAATTTGGGATGATCCAGCTAGTTTTACTACTAGGACATGACATAAGCAATGGCTCATTGGTCGTAATATTGCCATTCAAGAGTATTTCTTCTACTCTCAGGTTCTTCATCAGTATAAATTACAGTAGGATGTGCCCTTGGTACCATTCTTGTATAGGTACCTCATAGTAGAGAGGGACCTACCTCCATGATAGGTTACATAGTTTGCATATGAGGAGGATGACCTAGCCGTAGACCCTATAGTGGTTTGGGAAGTTATAGATGCCTACTCTTAGTGGTGGGGTGATCGAACATGGCATGGCATCAATAGTCTAGGGCATGAGGATTATGGCAAGAGTGATGATGTAGATCTGATAGGATGTAGAGTTTGATCCAAGACTGAGTTATAGGGCCAACCAGTAGAGCAGGTGGTAGTAGAGGATCTTGATGTTCCTGAGGAGGAGGAGGAGTTAGAGCCTGAGGAGAGAGACTCTCCTCTGAGAGCACAATTGCACAAGTTTGAGGCTAAGCTCCAAGCTACTAAGATCTAGGTACAATGGTGAGATGTTATGATTGAGCAGCTCATAGCATAGATATAGGATCTATAGGCTACTATTGGGGGTGGTGATGTCAAGATGCAGTTTTTTGTTCCTACTTCTACACCACATAAGATCCTAGCAGCAGGCTCAGGGGTAGAGGTGGGATGGCTTCAGTCCTTGTTGGATAAGCATGAGGAGCAGATCCAAGGACTTGTGGATCATGTTACGCTCCTTCAGATGCAGCTTAGGAGGCACGATATTGTCCCTAAGGATCCAACAAGTGCAGGTGGTTCATAGGCCAATGGGCGCTCTACCTTAGGGTATTCTTCCACTCATCCTAGCCAGCAGACCCAATCTCAGACAAAGAGACCTATAGGCTCACGTCACTTGACTCACAATACTACCATAGGGGGAGGTGGCACTAGAGGAGATAGCATAGGGGGCTCAGGCCCGACACTTGATTGATGTTCTACTTGGTTCTTGATCCATTTTTGAGGTCGACTGACCTACATGACTATAGCCCATGGGCATTTTTGTATATCCATTGGACTTGACACATATTTTTATGATAGATTTACCTTTTATGACTCATTATGTGTATCATTTATTGCTTATGTTTTTGTTATTATTTTTGTTTTATGATATGATGAGATGATGATATTTATGATGATTTGATGGATATTCTAGATGATAGATGATATTTGAAGATCTTTAGATGGATGTGTAGATGCTTATATGTTTTGATGATATGATGCAATGTATTTTGATGATGAATGATGAATTTATGATTGTATGCAAATGGATATTGTCTATATGTTTTATGATGTGGTTTATGAATGTGATGATGACTTGTTTTTGTGAATACGATGTTATTGCTGAATGCATGTTTTAACTTTGCTTTAATTATATGCATCTAACTTATGTGATGGGATGGTATAAACGAAACTGTATACTCTAATTACTTAAAACATACGAAATTCATATGATGTTGACAATCTTAATGGGTGATACCATAGATAGTTTAAAAATAATCATGAATTTAAATAATCACTTCTAACATAAGAATTGATTAAGTATTCATATATGAGATGTAATGGTGTGTAATATATTTTCTTAATAAGTTTCTATAAATTAAAAGATATAAAGTAGTCAGTGGCCATCTATATACTATTTCTAATGTATATGCGGTATCTATCATACTATGTTGATACACCCTAATTTATAGAATCTTATAAGGAATATGATGGTGTGAATGATGTTATGATTTGTTACTATGTAAAAAACATTTGGGATTTTTCGGAGATTCAAATACTCTAGTTCTCTTATCAATAGCTGTCTACTTACCACTTAGGATTTTGAAAGGTAAGGATTTTACCATGGACATAGTTTTTCATGATCTCTATGTGTGCATGTGATTGTATATTTTGAGTTAGAACTCAAGCATTTCCTCCAATGTCAGGCGGGATTCTTTCAGCCCATTCCTAAGATCAGGGATCCTCAAGTGTTCATCTCATCCTTATGTTGGACTTAGTTGGACTATACCACTAGGCAATATTTGGTTACTTAAGCTAGCTCATCCACATTCTAACATTGGTCTACACAAATGCATGAAGTAATTGTAATAGACATATCATCATGCGTAAGGATTTCTCCTTCCAATTTTTTACAATACTGAGAATTCCAGGGATTCAAGCTTTATTCCCTTCTTTTTGGCTTCTTTTTGGCTTTGGATTTTTTCTCATATGTAGTGATGAAAATCACTGTTTATTTTTTATTGATTTTTTTCTTTGAGCGAGGATTTTTTTGTAGTGATGATAATCACTATTTATTTTTCTCATTTTGAGTGATGAAAATCATTGTTTATTTTTTATTGATTTTTTTATTGAGCTTGCTTTTTTTGTATTTTGAATATATGATTTGTGTATCAGATTTTTGCTTTGAAATGTGGAATGTATGCTTGGTCTTTTGAATATGTACTTTGCTTTGGTATTTTGCTTATTTTCATTTAAGCAAGGGATTTTGATAGGGTAAAGCTTGTCCTTTTGCCAATTCTCAGCACCTTTAAACCGGTTTCATAGGGGGATAAGCAAGGATAATCCTTTTTTCTTAAGGTAACCTAGACCACTTTGCAGCTTTCATATTTTCCTTGTACCATCTAGGATTTTAGTATTTCAATTAGTGATGAGATCTTGAATATCCAAGGCTTTATCACAGCTAGGCCTTATTTTCTACTAATCAAAGTTGTTTTCCTCAAAATTTGATAAGATTACTAGATTTGGTTGACTAACCGAAAAGCCTTATTATATTATGTATAGCAACAAATAATGGTTGTGTTGAAAAGTACAATTACACACATGTGGTTGGATATGAATGACTTGTGCGACAAACTATAGTATCACTTTTAAGACTCTCATGACATATCTTGTAATGTATGTGAAAATGCAATGCAATGATGTGGATGCAAAATGTGAAGTGCAATTGTTTTTGTATTTTTGATTTTATGTTGTTTTTGTATTTTTGATTAATTTGACCAAAGGGCTAATGATGCCTTTGGGGCTTTTGTTATTGATTTTGACCAAGTGGTATGAATTACCCTTGGAGCCTTTTTGATTTGATTTTTTACCAAGCGGTATGAATTACCCTTGGAGCCTTTTGAATTGATTTTTGACCAAGCGACATGAATTACCCTTGGAGCCTTTTGAATTGATGTTTGACCAAGTGGTGTGAACTACCCTTGGAGCCTTTGATTTGATTTTTTGACCAAGTGGTATGAATTACCCTTGGAGCCTTTGATTGTATTTTTGAAATTTTATGCTTTATGATTTATTTATGTTTTTGACATATTTGAATGTTTTTGATTTTTGACATATTTGAATGTTTTTGTGTTTTATGAAATATTTGATTTTTTTTGTGTTTTTATGCCATATTTGAATGTTTTTTATTTTTGACATATTTGAATGTTTTTGTGTTTTTGACATATTTGAATGTTTTTGTGTTTTATGAAATATTTGAATGTTTTTGTCTTTTTATGCCATATTTGAATGTTTTTTATTTTTGACATATTTGAATGTTTTTGTGTTTTTGACATATTTGAATGTTTTTGTGTTTTATGAAATATTTGAATGTTTTTGTGTTTTTATGCCATATTTGAATGTTTTTTATTTTTGACATATTTGAATGTTTTTGTGTTTTTATGTGTAAAATGCCTTTAAGTGAATGATATTGAGAGGTTCAGGCTCTTCAAAACCATCTAATGATATAAGGTGATATGATCCAGGCCCAACTCTCTGTGAAATCATGTATGGACCTATCTAGTTTACCATGAACTTATCTCGCAAATGTGGTGGCATATTTGAATTCTTCTGGTTTTCTTTGAGCACTAGATCTCCAACCTTGAATTCCCTTAGGTGGACTTTACTATTGTAAGCTTGTGCAAGGCAACCTTGATAAACATGGAGATGCTCTAAAGCTTTGACTCAGCATTCATCAAGAAGCATCAATTGATCAAGGCGGTCTTGCCACGCAGCTTCATCATCTATGAAGTCTTTTAGTGCTATGTGTAGAGTTGGAATTTCCAACTCTAGAGGCATGATGGCTTCAGTGCCATATACTAGTGAAAATGGTGTTACCCTAGTGGGCATTCGTATACTAGTCATGTATGCCCATAGTGCAAGAGGCAATTGCATGTGCCAATCCTTGTGATTTTCTTGCATTGTCTTCCTCAAGATGGAGACTATTGTTTTGTTTGAGGCTTCTACTTACCTATTTGCTTGCGGATAATAAGGTATTGAAAAACTATGCTAAATATGATATTTTTTAATTAAAGCACACACAGTTTTGTTCTTGAAAGATGGCCTGTTATCCAATATTACTTTAGAAGGTACCCCAAAATGACTTATGATATTGTGGAGTATAAACTCTGCAATCCTTGGTCTAGTTGTTGATGTTAATGGGATCACTTCTACCCACTTAGTGAAGTATTCTATGGCTATTATGATAAATGTATATCAGCCTGAGGATGGAGGTGAGATCTTCCCACTCAAGTCTAGTCCCCACTACAATAATGGCCATGCTACCTGGATGGGCTGCAAAGCTTACGATGGTAAGTGCATTAGTTTTGCATGATGATGGCACTTACTACATTTCTTGACATACTCGCAATAGTTATTTTCTATTTTGGACCAATAGTAACTCATTCTCAAGATGTGCTTAACAATGGCCATGCCATTGAAATGGCCTCCACATGTTCCATTGTGAGCTTGTGAAATTGCCCAAGATGATTCATAGGGCTCAAGACAACGAAGCAATACTCCATCATATCCTCATCTATAGAGGATTTGTCCTAGAAAAATGTATATTTTTTCTCTTTGTTTAAATGTTCACCTTTTAGTATGCAACAAACCTTGAGGTATTATTTTGAGCTTTAAGAATTCCTGCAGTTGGGAAAGCCAATCCTGATAGGCCACAACCTCTATAGAATAGACAACTTGCTCTTCCTGCATTTTTGAGGTAGTGAACATGGATTGAGGAAAAATTCTATGGTATATGGGTGCACCACACTCTATGGGTTATTGGGAGATCAACGACCCCTAAGGTGTTGTTTGCAAGAAATTTTTGGCTACGAAGGACCAATCCTGATTTGGTTTGATGTTGATCATGTTGACTGATTCTTGATTGTCAAAAGCTTCATGGTGTATTGTTGAGTGCGAAATAACTTTTACATTAATAGTTATAAAATCAGTAGATGGATTCTGAGGGATTAAGGATCCTAAAGAGGCCATAGTGTATGCAAATATATTCGATGTACGAGGGATTGCCTCAATGTTGTACCATTCCAGTCGAGCTAATTGGAAGAGTGCTTTGACATGGTTTACTATGAGCAAGGAGTCACCAAAGATATTAAATCTTTTAATGCCCATTTCTATGGTTGTTTGGAGTCCCAGGATCAATGCTTCATATTCTGTATTGTTTTTTGTGCATGAGAAGTCTAGTTTGAATGATAAGGGCAATGGAGTGCCCTACGATGTGATAAATACAATCTCTGCTCTACCTCCTTGTTCACACTTTGAATCATTGAAGAACAATGGCATGTATTTTTATCTCTTAGTCGAGTTCTGGCAGATCTAATAATGCAAAGACCACATCATCAGGCAACTCTATGGTGAGAGGTTTGTTATCCTGAAGAGATGCCTCTGATAATTGATCTACTATGACTTGTCCCTTGATGGACTTTTGGCTTATGAAATCTAGATCAAATTATATCAATAGCATGATCCACTTTGTGCTACATGTATTGTAATATGTCTTGCTCATCATGTACTACAAAGTATTTTGTTTTGATATGACATAGGTCATATGGCTCAAAATGTAGTGTCACAAATTTCAAGTTGCAAAGACCACTGCTAAACACAATTTTTCAACATACACATATCCTAGATCATAGCTCACCAAGGTGCAACTAATGTAATATATGGCTTGCTCTTTGTCTTGTGCATTATTTTGGGCTAACATGGTGCCCAATGTGAAATTAGTAGCCAATATATATAGTAAAAAATGGTATGTCTGGCCTTGGTGGAGCCAATACTGTCGGCGTTGCCAGATAAGTTTTGATCTCTACAAAGGCTTGATGGCATTCTTCGTCGCAATGAAAGGGGACTTCCTTGTGTAGCAACCTATTTATAGGTCTACATTTGACATATAATTGCATGATGAATCTTTTGATGGATGCTATCTTGCCTTGTAGGCTCCTCAACTCCCTAATTTTGGTAGGGGCAACCATTTCCAGTATAGAATTTACCTTTGCAGGATCTACTTCGATGCCTCTCTTGGATACGATGAATCCCAAAAGCTTACCAGAAGTTACACCAAATATGCACTTCTTAGGATTCAATCAAACTTTGTGTTCTATGAGGTGATCGAAGACTTGTTTAAGGACTTCAGCATGCTCTTGTCGCAATATGGACTTGGATAGTAAGTCATCCATGTAATCTTCCAAGATATTATGCATATAGTCATGGAATATGTATGTCATGGCTTGCTGATATGTGGCACCAACATTTTTGAGACCGAATGGCATCACTTTGTAATATAATGTCCCCCTTGGAGTAATGAAAGCAGTTTTGTGTTGATCTTCGGGCTTAATCCAAATTTGATTATATCCAAAAAAACCATCCATTAAGGAGAGCATTTCATGACCTACGATTGCATCTACAAGAGCATCTATGTTTGGCAATGGTAATGAATCCTTTGGTGTTTCCTTATTCAAATATCTGAAATCCATGCAGATTAACAATCTTCTGTCAGGTTTCCCTACAAGTACCATGTTTGACACCCACTTAAGGTAGTCGATAGGAACTATGAATACTGCATCCAATAGTTTTTGCAATTTATTCTTTACCATCAAAGTGATGGTTGGATGCATTTTCCTCAGTTTTTGCTTGAATGGATCTTCATGGGATCCAATGAAAGGTTTTGAATGACTAACTTTGGATCTATCCTTGGCATGTATTTGTAAGTCCAAGAAAAAATATTTGGCCTCTCCTTGAGGAGAGGAATCAATATGGCTTGTTCTTGTGGAGATAGACTTTCTTTGAACTCAAATTTCCTTGTTTGGGTAGGATCATCACTGATGTCCACCTCAAAATTTGCTTCTATAGCCATATGTGACCCATACTCTAGCTGATGAGGCATGGGTATCAAATGAATTTCATCAGCGGGATTCACAGGACCTACTAACTTAGGTTCCAAACTAGCATGGAAGACGTCATACACACAACCTAATGCAAAATGGAATGGCTGTAACATCTTTTCATTGGGGAAGAGGTATTCTGGCCCTATGGGTGAACTAGAGTGATCCCAATTAATAACATTTATATCAAGATGCAATGATTTGGTAGAATTTGCTATATTATGAAGTGGAGTGGTCAAATCGATGGAGATCATGTTGATGGATGGGATGAAATATCTAAGACCACATGGGTGCAATCTTGTATCAGGGGTTTCCCTTCCATACTAATGATGAGGTTCTAGAGGAATGGGAATTTTTGGATCTAGCCCATGAGTAGGATGGATAATAGGATCATTGGGCTCTAACTACTCTCTAAATGTAGGTGAAGGGATATTAACCATCCAATGAATGGCAGCTAGGTCAATAGATCTCCTCAAAAATTAGATTTGAGGGTCTATGGCAAGAAGTGCCACCTCTCTCTCTACTAGCTCATCGACTTGCCCCAAGTGGTGAGGTGGAAGATAAGCCATATCGTTCTCATACTCAAAGTCATCATCACTTATCCAAAAACTGTTAGCATTGGTATGTGGTCCTAAGACAATGGGCTCATGTCTTGGCCCTAAGTAGGTCATTTCTATTTCATCTTCATATTCTTTATCACTTATGAAGATCCCATTTGCATTTGTCTCTTGCTCCAAAGTTAGGGGTTGATGGCTTAAACCTAAGTAAGCTCTTTTTGTTGAGTCATATGATTCATAGTCACTTTCATCTGATTTATATTCAATCTCATCATGGATGGACCATCTAAAACTTTGTAAATAGCAAGGCCCTTGATAGGCTAAGCCAAGTTGCACCTCATCATCACTTGCTTCATATCCATTCTCCTCATCCCACGATTTGTACCCTGTTGGGATGGAATCAATTGAGGTGTTTGGATGATAAGTTTTTGGAGGTGATATGTTTACCATGGCCACTTTTCTATTGCTCAAGTTTTCTATTCTCAGGGGGTGATAAGGAATGAAATCAATGTCTTCTCCCAACCCTATGCTTAATATTTCCAATGTAGCTACAAGTGAGTCATCTTGACCTCTGCTATGATAGCCTAAGCCAAATCTATCAAAAGGAAGCTGATATAGTGGCTTGTAAGGCCTCATGTGCCCCTACTCATATACACCAAGGCCATAACCATGCCAACAACAACACTCAAAGTAGCTTAGAGAAAAATTAGGATTATAGAGGTAACAAACATTGATATGAATAATTCATCACAATCCTCTTCTATATCTGAAGACTTATGAGCATAGTCCAGGTCGGCATAGACAAAATTGGTTTGGTTGGGAGGGATTCCAAGTGGAACCACTATTCCTACTAGTGGCCTCAAGTATTTAGGCCTCCCTATGTCCTATGCAGACTCAATTATAGGCATAAAGGTGATGTTATGTACAAGGTATTCCCCTATGCCTGTACTTTCCAAGTGTATTGATGCATGCGATGTGGATGACCCCACGGATGATACTGGCAAAGCATGGTGATAATCACTATCTTCATCTTGATCTTGAGGACATTTCTCTTCCATAGGACTTGGAATTTCATTAATGGCTACATTTGGCACTTCTTTGGGCCTCTCTTCCTTAACTAATGGGGCATTTAGGTTTTGATTGTTTTTTGTTTTTTATGTTGATGGTACTTTAGAAGCATTGACTATCTTGAGTGCACCAGGAGGTGTTGATGTGCCTGGGTCTTTTCTTACCCGTTTGTCTTTGTGATCAACTTGTGTGGTTGGGGATGAAGGTGCCACATATAGGTTAGTAGAAGGGATCATGAATTCTCTTGGAATATCCACCTGATTAACATATTTAAAAGGTTCTTCATCGGCCAGAACCATATAGACTTTGTTTTTGTGCACATACTTGACACACTGGTGCAAGATCGAAGGCACACACTTCATGGCCCTTATCCAAGGGTGACCTAAGAGGATGTTGTACTGCATAGCACCTTCCAAGACATGACATATCATAGGGATGGTCTTGTGCCCCACCTTTATGGGTAAGACTATCGTTCCCATAGTATTGCATAAAGCATCATTAAAATCTCTCAATGTGTAAGTTCCTGGAATGATATTGGTCTTGGGTATCTTGAGGTGCTCTATTGCAGTTGTTGTGATGATGTTTATCGATGAACCTGTATCGAAAAAAATCCTCTTGAAAGGTAAGTTATTGATGGCCGCTACAATGTTTAGTGGAGGGTATGGTAAGGCAGTAGAAACTGTCTTAATCTCATGATCATAGAATCGTAATATAGGTTCCTGGAATTCTTGCACTTGTCCTATAAAGTGAGTGAATGCATTCACTTCTTGTGATTGAAGCTCAATTGTTCTTAAAATCTCCATTAGAGTCTCCCTATGCTTTGGGGACTATTGTATGAGCTCATAGATGGATAACTTAGTTGGAGTTGTTTGTAGGTTTTGCTCTAATATACTCCGAATAGTTACCATAGGTCTCATTGGTGGACCTAGAAGGTTGTCTTACCTTTGCCTAGGAGCAGCTAGGATGTTCATGGGAGCTACAGGCGATTGCGGTTGACCATACTACCTAGTCCTTATTTCTATGTTAACGATCTCAACCATCCCAATGCATCTGTGGGTAGGTATGTCAGCTCAAACCTGATTGACTTGGGCCTCTTGCTCTCAAGGGGCTTCATGATTGGGCAATGGGTTTTTGTATATGCCCATGTCTCTATTATCGGGAGCTAGTGGTTTGTCAACTTTGAGCTCTCTCACTTTAATCATGTTTTACACTTGATTCTTAAACCTGCCTCAATGTCATGCCTCGGTATCCTATGATAAGGATAAAATTGATCTTCCCTATATCCTTTTGTCTTAGGATGTTTGGGATCTACAAGAGGTGTATCAAGAAATTTGATCCTCCTGGCCTCCCTCAACTGATTAAATATTGATTGCATTAATTATTTTAGAGGCGTGAAATAACGAGGCGGCTTGCATTCTCGATTTCTTCCTTGATTGTTCTTTTGGTCGTAGTTGATTGGTGGAGGATGTGCTTGATAGTTTTGTGGTTGTTTTGCATCCCCATATTTGGGTGTAGCCAATACAACTTGATTTACTAGAGTAGGGTTACTTTACTTTTTCTTGTACTTGTCATTCTTACCATTCTTGTTCCACTCCTTTTTGTTTTGGATTTTAATGGTTCCCTCATATACTTTTATCTCTTCAATGAACTTGGCCTGTGCCAAAGATTCCTCAAATTAAGGATACTATTGGAGTTGTAGCAAGAGGGAGATATGTTTAGAACAAATTTTGGTAAACATATGAATGATCTCTTCTGTGGGAACAGAGAATGATAATTTTGCCATGATTTTTCTCCATCTATTCCCATAATCCATTACTGGCTCATCATCATACTGTTTCAAGTTTTCTAGGTCTAAAAGGTTCACCTTCTTCTTAGCACCAAAGGAGAAATGCTTCAAGAATGTGTTTACTAGTTGTTCAAATTTGGTTATGCTATGCTTAGGTAGTTGGTTGAACCATTGAGTGGTAGCACCTAAAAATGTCATTATGAATATTCTTAGCATGAGAGCGTCATTGTCTTCAAGATGAAAATAATCATTGATAAAATTGGTGACATGCTCTTATGCATCCTCTTCACCTTTAAACTTCTCTTACCTATGCATATCAAAGTGCTTAGGATATGGAAGGCTAGGGATTAATGGGCACAATGGTTGATTGTGTATCTTGCTCAATGTTGGTGAGTTCCCAGCAGCCTCTTGTTTCTCAAAGGTTTTCTTTTTTTTAGCAAGCTCTTGAAATGCCTTTGATGCACAGATTTCCTCCTTGTGCAAGCCTATTCGCATTGGAAATGGAGGTAACTCTCTATCCATTTTATCTGTTCCATTTTACTCCCTCCTATGAGGGGACTCAAGATTGTGATCTTGGTTTGTTATGTTTGCCCTCCCCCATTAGTTGGATTTTGTTCATGATTTGGTGGGGGGTTTCATTGTGGGCTATCTTGTCTAGTGTGTCTTTCCTTAGGTGACTCAGTGTCTCTTGTTCTTTGATGGTCACCACCATTTATCTATAAATTGTTAATAGATAGCTACTCAACTTGCTCTCTTAAATGTTGCTCATGTTGGTGCAAGAGTATTTCTCTTTGTTTCTCTTGTTTGAGAGCTTCCACTAACTCTCACTCTTTGCGTAATGCATTTTCTAACCACCTCATTCGATCAATTTGTGCTATTGTAGAAGAATCATGTTTATATAAATCTATTCTCATGGTCTTGGCTCACAAATTCCTCAAGGGGGTTTTTGTTGTATCTATACTCTTGCTAGTTAATGTGACTTATTCAGTGTATTGTTGAGTATCCCTATGATCAGACTCTACGCATATCCTACGGGGTCACTCTGAGGTACCCCCATACTAGGAGGTATGTTTAGAAGTCACAGTTTGTGAGCTTCCAGATGTAGAGTTCTTAGTAGCTATAGTTCTTTGAGCTGGTTGAGTAGGAAATTGATCCAACCCATCTAGCTATCTTGTTTTCCATGGCTAGTCCTATGGGGTGCCATTTACTCCTATGAGGTCATATTCTACGGGAATATTTCCTTTTGTGTGAAGGGTTTCTTCTATATTATTTCCATGACTAGATGTAGATCTAGTTTCCTATCCTTCCATGGGTAGACCTGTTTCATATGTTTCTTGTGAGTCTTGAGGTGTTGCAATTCTTGTTTGCCTTCTTGATGAAGAGGGCTTTGTGGTAACATTTTTTCTCCATGTGGATGATGTGGCAGTCTTGTCATCCCCATGTGAAGAATGGATCTTATAAAATTCTCTATGTCCATGTGAGGAGGAAGCCCTTGAAGCTTCCTCACATCTTTGAGATGTTTTTGTGTGTTTAGAGGAGGCCCTTGAGGTCTCCTCATGTCTCCTTGATGAGGATGGTTGTGAAGCCTCTTTTTGTTTATGTGAATTTGTTCCATGATGTGGTTCCTTACTTGGGGTTTCTCGAGGAGATACCCTAAGATTTGAGTTATCACCCCTTAGGCTCATGGAACTACATCTCATGGTCTTACGGGTAGGTCTTTCAATGTTACTATGACTCCACCTATGGGCATGAATTGCTTTTGTCTCTTCCTCAGTGTAAAACTGAGGGTGTTTACAGGGTGTTTACTTCTTGTTTTGACCATGTTATTTTATGACTTGATTTTTTTTTAGTTATAAATTAGGAATGACCACACAATTTCAAACAAATGTTTATCTTGATTACCAATTTGAGTGTGCCCTAAACTATTTGGTGTGTTTTGATGTGTTGTTCTTTCAATTTATTTGCTCTTGTTCTTGGATTAAGAATGAGAAGACTCATAAATAGTGACAATCAAGTACACCCATGACAAACATGATTTTCTCAAAAGAAGCTAGGGTACACTATTGAATACCCAATGGAGGGTTCGCTTAGCTCTTCCAATCTAAACCAATGATTGTTCCAACAGTGGGAGATAGTTTGAACACAAGTAACTTAGTGTCACTATAAGTAAGTTTTCCAATCCATTTCTAGAAATCTCTAGGGAGTAAACCAGTGGAAGGAGATAAATTCAATGTCACTGGACTAAATTAAAGGTTGGTGATGAAATCCAACTCTCCAATGTTTAAATGAGACGTGTGTGTGTGGTGTTAATTTTAAGCTTGCATAATATAAAGTCTCTCATATAGTAGCAATGAGTCTTTCCTATATACCTAAGTACAAAAATACATTTCAATATTCAGAAAGATGCATGAACTACTATGATTTTTATGAGTGCACTTTATCTCGTGCAACTATGGCCTCTAACAGGGCCTCAAAGCAAGCAAACAACATACAATGTCTAGCATGTTGGATTCTAGGGAGAAATTTTTAGGCATAAGCCATTGTTCCTAGCAACGCCTAGTGGAAAATTTAAAATATCTAAGATATACGAAATGCTTAATTATTTCTTCTTTATTCTTTCAATTTCCAAACATAAATGTGCTTTAAGTTCTCTATTTTGAACACATAGAAGCAGATAGAAAGCTGTAAAATATCAAAAAAGCTATACCAACCTTTCATATAGCTCAGAGAGTCAATGTTTTAACCTCTGCTACACTCCATTCTTGGTCATTATTGACCAGAGTGGCTAGTTCTTGGCCGCTATAGCTCAAAGCAACTAGTTTCTGGCTGTTGTAGCTCAGAGCAGCTAGTTTCTAGCCACTGTAGCTTAGAGCAGCTATACTTGCACACAAAATTAAGTTAGTTTTCTAGTAGAAAATAAAAAATTAGTGGTCATCCCATCGTGATCGCCATTTGTAGCGACCCTGAGAACATGCGCACCGGTCCCTTTTTTGAGAACCCTACTTGCAATGCTATTTAAAATACCAAACATAAAATGGAAAGTCAAGAGGAAAAAGCATATAACATGAAATGACAAAATATGGATCTCTTTATTGATATTGAAGCTCGGTTACATGTCGGTCCCTCTTAGGGATACCCATTTTGATACTATAAATTACAAGTGGGTAAGGAGTGCCCCTTCCGTGAAGAGGTGGTGCGCTTATAAAAGCTTCCCGGTTCCACACATGAAAATGTATGAGGGCTTACAAATACCTCCTTATCTAGGACTGTCTTTTGGAGGGATCCCTTTTGCTCTCGTATGTTGTAATCTTCGTTCGATGTACCTATGGCCCTGCAAGAAATGAAACAACAACACACTTTTAGGTATCCGAGATTGCCTCCTCGGATGAGGTTGTTAGTAATCAAATAATGTAACAGAAATATGATAAAATAATACCATGGAATCAAGTAAATCTATGCTAATGATATAAGAAAATAAAATAAAATATGTTATGTCTATCTAAGCTAATGTCCAAGATAGCGGCCACTAAATTAAACCTTACCCTCTTTGCCCTAAAGCTATGGGTCAAATACTATGATCTGATGTTGAAGAAAGTAGGTGTTATGCTCTTCAATTTTTCAAAGCTCTACCACACACGTGATATCAAAGAGAACTCTTTGAGTCTTGAAATATCTCCTCAAAAAGATGTCTCTCTCTGAAATGATCTCCTGTATGTCCTATTCTCTATCTCTTGGTGCTCTTAGGCTTGCACCTTTTATAGTGTGAAACCCTAGGTCTATGTCCAAGCTCTAGAAATGAATTTCTCATGCGTAGTGCAAGTTAGCATAGAAGCTCTTGTCCATTATCTATATTTGAAGGCCAGTTAACTGAAATCTACCTGCCCACTTGAGTCTTCTATGCAAACTAGTCATTAGCATGAGAAGATTTTGTCCTTTGTTTATGCTTGGATGTTAGTTAACTTAATTATAAAAACAAACTCAAGTCTCCTATGTGAATTGGTCATGAAAAGGAATGCAAAGTCACTCTCGCTCGCCTTTATTGCATGCATATTGCCACTTCCATCTGATATTGGGTTTGTTTTTTGGCAAACCACTTCTTATGGCTTAGCAGCTATTGTTTGTAGTGGCTATGATCTGGCTACTATCATTTGCAATGGCTAGGTATGGCTGCTATAGGCTTGAGTGGCTAGAATCTAGTCACTCTTGGCTTGAGTGGCCAAGCTTGGATGGCTTGAAAAGGCCCCAAATGAGTGGTGATAACCACTGTTGATGCTTGGAAATTCCAATATTATGTCTTATTATCTTATGAGTGTGTCTATGTAAGTAGCTCCCATAAGCATGACATGATTTAGGTGTCTACACTATGTAGACAATATAGACTATGTAGAGGATGTAGGCTATGTATATGAAGTTCTTTATGGATTAATATATAGCCATTGTAGGATGACTCTCTGGTTACTTGACTCTTTCTTTCCTTATGCCAAATCTCATGACTCTTGGCTTATCTACTTGACACTTGCATACACATAGATCTATCTTGTATGCACACCTAGACATGACTCTTCACTTAGCACACTCTAATATAAATACACTTGTGCACACTCACACATAATATACTTGTGCACATATACTCACATTACACTTGTACACTTGCACACATGACACTTGTGCATTTCCTGCACATTATTACATTACATAAAATATTTACTCACAATATAATCTAAGAATCAATCCTAGTATAATATTTACAAGATTGTACTAAGGAGGTACATTGGCATGTACCAAATAATGTAATATTCTCCAACAATCTAGTATCTTGCATAGTGTAACTCTAAATAATCTATCAATAATTTGATGACACTCCTACATCATCATATCACAAAGAAATAAAATAACTAGATACATCATATCATAAAATGCTATATCATGCTAACTCTCATAATGCATAAAATCAACATGAATAAAAAAACAACCTCTGCTATCTAAGAAAAAAGTTTTACCTAG
Organism: Wollemia nobilis; assembly: GCA_028583015.1. Taxonomy (NCBI): domain Eukaryota; kingdom Viridiplantae; phylum Streptophyta; class Pinopsida; order Araucariales; family Araucariaceae; genus Wollemia; species Wollemia nobilis. Next base: position 4,692,766 of record JAQPPZ010016675.1, read on the forward strand.
GTCACCTAGTTGCTGAGAGAGATTGTCTTCCTCTAAGTAATAGGATTGTAGGTCAATTGTGTCCATCCCAACCTTGTAAACATAGAGCTCCTCCTATAAATCCTCTCCCTCATCTAATTTTGTCTCCTATATTGTTTCTCTTGGTACAAAATCTGCCTAATATGTGAAATGCACCCTATACTTTGGACAATATTGGATGATTATAATTTTTCCCAAGTTCAACCTCTAGAGAAGGCTAAATCCTTATAATGCTTACAAAATTCAAACAAGGATTAAAGACTAAAGGAGGAAATAGAAGGGTTAGAAGGAGATAAGGGTTTGTAAATTTCTTAAAGAATGGATAGGGTATGGCATAACAACATTGAATATACATTGCATAATATTCTTACCCAATCAAATCTAAATGAGACCTAATAGACCAACCATTGAAAAAAATTACAAAATTCATTAAATTCTAGTTATACACTTTAAAGCATTCTAAATACTATATAAAGAGTAATCCAAATAACAATCCAATTTAGCAAAATTTGCTTTAACATAATTCACTAATAATAAATTGTGATAGAAATGCATTAAAATATAAGATTCATTCATAAAAACCTAAGAATGCAATCACAATGGAGGCCAAACAACTTTTTATTTTCATTGATTGGAAACAATCATCATAAAATATACAACAAGCAATTACTATAGATTTAACCCTCATTATGAGGTGATTTGATATATTTATAGGCCTATGATTAATATTCTAGCTCAAGAATTACAAGAGTTTGTTACAAGGCTGTTAGAAACAATCTAGCAATAAGTACTCTTGGGAGCAGATTCCATTTTCATATTTTATGTCAATAAACTATCTACATTCTACTTTCACTATTATGGATGGTTAATATTCCTTCATATTTGGATCACATGTATTTCCAGTAGGTCCATTGATATTCAACTATAATTCTCTTTAAATTTCTTGATCATTACAATAATCTATCAAAAATATCACTTTTAGCCTCAACAATCTAGCTTTGAATGGCTAGGAAGCATTTGGGTGGTTACAATATCTAACAGGAGTAATCTTAAATGAAAGAGATGTTCCTTGGTGGTTTTAATATGATGTTAAAGCTTGTAGAAATTTCAGGTTCTTTTAATTGTTTTGAAGGTCTTTTGAGCCAAATTCATACTTTTAAGAAGGTTTAGCTAATGTCATCCCTTATAAAGCATGTATTATTACCTTTTCGGAAAGGGATTTGATATTTTAGACTTATGCATCTTCAAACTTCTATAAAGCTTATGCTAACATAAGTGCTTGAAAATCCTAGATCTATGTACATTTGGATTTGCATTTTAGGAATGCTTTCACTTCATCAATATTGGGGCCATGACATCCTAGTTTTCATAGTCTTGAACTTTACTGGAGCTATGTGTGATGTCATCTATAGGAAAGTCTAAAATGGATCAATCCTAGGTTTGCACATTGTCAAAACCTTTTGGGACAACCATTTTTTCTTCTGATAAAATTCTTCATCACATTTTCATGATTTTGGGTCTTCTAAAAATCACTTTGACTACCCTAGAACTTAGATTTGGGTTGATGCATTTGATCCCCCACTAGATTGTATGTGCTACTATGATGCTTTATCCACCCTCTAGGTCATTTACCTTAGAAAAATCTAACAAAATGTTGGAAAAATGGTGAGATGGTAAGTTGGGTTGAATTGCAAAGAGTTGCATATGTGGGTAATCACATTGAACTACATTCTTGGAACCTATAGAGGATTTTTATATGTAAAAATAAAGAACCTCTAGAGCCTTATTTATTGGATACATGATTATAAGGAGGAAGGGAAGTTGGAATATAAGTTGTCAAAATTTGAAGGTCTAAGAGGCAACGAAGCTTAATGTATTAGGATATAGAAGAATCACAAAATGGAAAATTGGGGAAGAAAATGCGAAGATGTGAAGGAGGTGAAATCCAAAGGTTAAATTTATCATATACTGTATAGCAATTATAGGATTTACCAAGATGTCATTATCAAGCTTATACATCATTTAGGTACAAAACTTGGCATAACCCACAATGTTCAAGGGAATAAAACTATAAGAAGTAAAAAATAACTAGTCCCTTAGAAAGATGTTGACTCAATTAAGCTCAATAAGGGTTTGAGAAATAGGGTTAGAAAAAGGTTTAGGGTTAAGTAAATATGCATTAACAGTGGTTGGATAGGGCTAGCATCATAGGAATCTAGATTAAAACCTCTAACAAACTACTTCCAATGTCCCACACTCGGGATTAGCAGCACCCAAAACCATGAAATCTTCATATAATAAAGCAGAAACAAAGATATGTTCCAAGAAGCAATTCCAATATCCAATATATTGATAATCTAATTTAGCAGAATAGATCAATAATCAGACTTTGCAAAAATAAACTTCCTATCATCACAAATCTAATTATGAATAGATTTCAACTACCTTAACAACTAGTAATCCAATGCAAATGGAAATAACTAACCATTACAACATTGATAGAAATACAATTCATAGCTTTGAACCTCTTAAATGAAAGATATCAAATATAACAAGTCTCAAGTCAAAAATCCGAGTAATGCTCCTTCCATTAGTTTGCAGAGAATATTTACATAGTAGGGCAAGCAAACACACTAGAGCCGACCTTGAAAATTGAGGGTTTGACCTCTATTTATAGTTTATAATGAAAAGAATTTAAGGAGAAATTACAAGAATTTAGAATTTGATAGATTAGAAGAGAAATATGTTGGAATTATCTCATTTTCTCATTGAGTCTAGAAAATCTGCTAGAAGTCATCCACCATGTCAGCTCAGCTCTAAAACTTGCTAGTCCGATGGTGGCAGTTGAGCCTCAAACCATTATAAACTAGATCTGGACCATTTATTATTCTTTACAACTTCATTTCACTACAAATATGCAACCACTCTAGTTCTTGGTTCTTGAAAATCCTTGGACACTTCACCTTCTCACATCAAACTAACTATTCTTCAATCCATCAAGAATATGCCTTTGTATGTTTCATAAAAAGTTAGTAAAATATCTATCATTGATGCTCTCAATTAATGGTTGTGATTAAATCTCAATAATGCTCTACAAAATAGTAGGGGAGAAACAAATCACAAATCCACTCAAAATTAATGTTGACATCAGCTTGGATAGCTTCAGCCAACAGATTCGAGTTCAAGAGAGAAATACATTGAGTTTCGAGTGGAATCAACTTCGTCATCAATCTGCTTGACTAAAACTTAAAAATACTTAATTTATTTTTTACATCCATGGCTTAAGAAAAAAGTTAAAATCTGCTCATCGATTTCTACTCCATCAACTCTAACTTGGTTTAACTGTGGAAACACCAATCCACTACGAAAGCAATGCAAAATGATCGCTATTTTGCTGCTTTTACTTATTTTCAAGTGCTTTCAACCTTCGTACAAAATGACATAGAACTTGTCACCATTCTACTAAAAATTAGTCTTGGGACTCAGAGGAATGCATATTCTTAGCACTTAGTCACTGGAGTACATGAAATAAAGAAATATCACCAATCCACACTTTATAGCATACTGACATCATCAAGACTCAAAATATTTACGAATTAGGAACCTCACACGAAGCTACTACCAAATACACTAGGCATTAGGTGGAATGGACATGTCGATGTTTTGCAAAAAAGCACTAAGGGTTGAGAGAAATGGAACCTTCTTGCATGGATCCACTCCAAAATACTCTATATCCTCAATGCATTGGATATTTCTCTGCCTTAGAATAATTTTCAAAGTTTTCTAAGGATGTGGTCATTTTGGGCCTACATTCTAGTGCCTCCCAAGTGGATTATCTTGCAAAGCCATAAAAATCAGAGTCTTATCCATTGGGAATCAGGATTCAAAAATTCTCATATTCAAAAAATGCTTCGAAGAATATTTTTCATATGATCATTACCCTCTGAAAAACCTTGTGAATTCACCAAGAGGGTAACGGTTCATATCGATATAATGCTAGAAACACAAATATCTCCACCATTCCTTCAAAACTTCTCTAATGCTTCAAAATAGAATTGTGTTCTCTATTTTATGCTTCTTCAAAATTTTCATAAATGCCTTCACAAAACTTTTATTGTCTACATATTTTAGCCTCATGCTTTTATTACTACCTTCTGACAATGTCAGAGTAAAAACAAAACAAAAATACAACTTTTACATGACTACAAAAATGTACAAAAAAAAATATTCTAAGCTTGTGTCCCTTGAGGGTCTACAACAACTCTATTTGGTTCTTCACCCTCTTGTTGAACTTCTTATTTAGTATTATCCTCTTGGTCTTGCTTGGAATCTTCTTCTTCTCCAAGTGAATTTTGCTCTTTATCTTCCTCTTCAGCATCCTTTCCAAACAACTACACCATCAGCTTCAGGGTTTGTAAAGCTTATTTCCAAACTACTTCATAGGAGTTGGAAGTCTCTTTGAGCTGCTTGTGAATATACTCCAACTCAGCAATGTCTTCATAATTTGTAGCACTTCCTTTATTTACCAAATCCTCCATCAGGTCTCAGAGCCTAGTTAGATCAATAATCATTTGTGAAACCTGCTCCTGATCAATTGGCTCTTCCAAAGCCTCAATCTTAGATTTATCTTGGAGATTCTCGGCTACACTCTTTTTAATCTATTCTTCTGATAACAGAGTGTTTTCCTTCATCCCTAACCCTCTGAAACCATTTTTAATAATCTATTTATTGATTTCTACTACATATCTAATGGTATTTTCCACCTTATCAAACAACAACCAAGCCTTTTGCAAAATTCTGTGCTTATTTACTACAACTCTGGTAGCAACTCTAGAAACATTCCATTATTATTAGGAATAGGTTTAGCAATCTCACTGATCCTGCTATCTACCAAATTATAAATTTTCTCAGCTGGAATCACCATGGGTTGTAGCCACCAATCTCTAGTGAAGCTATCCATATCCTCCTGAATATTCTGAAGTAGGTGGCTAGCATCATTCGTGTAGTCAATGATGGGTTGTAACTCTGAGCATTTCTCCAAAACCTCTGACAACAATTCTTTCCTTACTTTCTTCAGCCCTGCCTTCGAGAAGCCTAAATATCTAGCCTTTTCAATTTTAAGTTGATGCTTCAAGCTCTGTATTTCTTTGGCTTGTTCTTCATTTTTCTTCTTTTGCTCCTCAACTTGTTCCTTGAGCTTATTGGCCTCTTGGAATTTTTCCTACCAATTTTTTGCTTCCTTTCTAACATCTTTCTCTATTTTTTTATGGTTATTGATTAATTTTTTAAGCTTTTCTATTGTCTGATCCAACTTATCCACTTTCTATTTGTATATATCATCCTTGACATAGAAATTTTCCAAGTGGGCCTTAGCTATAACTAGCTTGTCCTCAGTAGGTAATTGCTCAATGTCTTCTGTGTATTCTTCCATACTGTAGTCTTGAGCAATCATTTTAGTCTCAGGATTGCTCACTATGGGAATGATGGATCTAGATGTCCTTTGCCTAGAAGTTGGATCAACATACATGGTTCTTCTCTTCAAAGCCATCCTATTGGAAGGTTTGGATAGTTTCTCTGCCCAAAAATCTTGAATATTTTATGTACTTTCCTTATCATTTTGTAAATTTACTAGTGTATGATAACTCATAGGAGAAGGAGAGACTATAATATAGAAGAGAGTAGACTTGGTAGCTTATGATGGCTTGGTAGAAGTGACTACAGTGGAATCTGTGACTACATCTACTATTGCGATTGGCAAAATCATGGAAACTGCAATAAAACTCATAGAAGGGTGAGTGGGTGTGGATGAAATAGCTTGCTTTTCAGATGATGTAGGAGAAATTTCAAGTGAATTTGGAGAATATGGGTTGGTTTGGCCCTCAATATTTACTGGTGAAATAGGTGGTGAACTGTGTGGGGGAGAGGGCACTTTTGTTACAACTTCTTGCTTAGAAGGGGAAGGAATTTTTTATGGGGAAAGAGGAGGAGAAAGAGAGGAGGAGATAGAAATCATACCTTCACTTACAAACATAGGGTGCTCTAGAGCTATCTCTTAACTTTACTACTATGTTTGTTGTATCAATTCTTCTACAACTAAAACAGGGGTCTCCTCAGCAATATTCTCCTTATCCAACTTCTGTTTCTTACAGATCTCTTTCTAAGTTTCCTTTGGTGCCCTTTTGTCTTTTCTTTTAAAAACTTGCAACACTATAACTTTATCATTATCTGTGTCCTCCTCAGATAATCCTTTCGACACTGGTTCTTCCTACAATGTTTCTTCAAAAATAGGATTCAACTCCATTGTAGCTATAGTGGTGAAACTCATTGGTGTGAACACAAAGTTTTTATCCTTCTCATTCCAATCTATTTTTGTATCAAGGGGCTCTCCACCTAGGGCTAGTTGTTTGGGCCTACTTACTGTCTAAATGACTTCTATGCTAATGGCCCTCTCATTAGAATAGTGCATTCTACTCATTAACTGTACCCCTTTTAGAAAATTCTCAAGTTGTTCTATTGAGGGCTCAAATGTCTTAAGAGCTTCAATAACAGTTAATAGAGTATCAACCTTTTTTTCTTGAGCTTCTTCTTGCGAAGGTGGGGATGGGGAATTTGACCCTTGTTGTGGCTTCTTATAAATCAAAACTATATTCTTTGGATCTTTTTTCTTCCAAGTTGCAATGTTTTTTTCATATCTATCAAAAAATCATTATCGATTACTAATCCAAACTTCAATTTCTCTTTACCAATTTCAACTCTCATCCTCCACCAGTCTACTATCTTGGCTTCATTCCATTTCTTTTTACCCTCGATGTCTCTAATGGTAGAATCCTATAACTGATGGTTTTCATTCTTATCTAAATAAAAATCAACAACCTGCTCATAGAAATCTAACCATGGAGGAAGTTGTTCCATCTTGGCCACATTCCAATCCAAAGGAGCATTTTCTTTATTATTCCTGCCCTATTCAAAATGAGGCCTTAAGATTTTCTCAAATTTATAGACCTTCTCCCCATTTAGGGCAATGTTCCTCTTGTGGAATTTATCATCTAGGTCATATATCCACCTTTGAGGAATGTATAACAGGCCCAGCCTATCCAGATATTGGGTGATTTTTTCACCCTATCCCTTTTTGGTGATGGTTATATTGTCAACACATCTTCTCTTCCTTCCAGAGCCATAGTTCATATTAATAAAATCTACCTACCTCAAATATTATAGGGCTAATAATCTATTTGTAATATAATGAGGCAGTAGAAAATGCTTACTAGTAAAGCCATATAGTCTAATGACTATGCTTTCTGTAAGGAAGTACCAATATCCTTCTTTGCCACCCTCTATTCTTAACAATTTTCTAGCCAACAATGGTAACCTAGGGTATTTTCCATACATTATCTTCAATTTTGGCCCTAGAAATTCCAAGTTAAATTTATAAATAGATTCAGTGCTCCTCAGATGAGCAGTCCAATAGTACACGGGGATAGGGTCTCCCTGGTCATTCTTTTCTTTTATCGGGATCCAAGGCATCATTTTCTTTATAGTAGCAAAGAACATCCAAACTAGACTTGAGTAATGCTAGAAAGAGGGTGTGTCAGAATCCCTTTTCATTCTCATTAATTATTCATGCATTCTTTTAGCTAGGAAATTTGGCCAGTCAAAGTAAATTACCTTAACACCCTTCTTTTCTGCATTTGGCTCATACATTCTCTCATTGGAAATATAGTATGTAGTGGCTATTTGCCAATCTCTCATGAGTTGGTCAGAATCCAAACCCTCCAAACAAGCTAGCATGGAGTAGAGCACTGGATGGATAAACTACTCAATGGGAATTGGGATTTTGGGTAATCCTCTACTAAATTTAATGGTTTTGAATTGATTATAAACCCATTTTTTGAAAGGTTCTCCCTCATGAGCATGCTTTTGCAAAGAGTAATACCCAGCTTGCTCGAATGTTTTAAACTCTTTTTGCCTTATGGGTGGCTCTACTCCTAGGGCAAAATTTTTGTGACATGCCTTGGAAGTGATGCTAAACAAGGTTTTACCTTTTTTCATTTTTACTACTTTTGCTCTTGGGTCATAGTATTTAACAATGGCTACTATCAACTCTGGAAAAAGATGAATTGAATCACAAATATAAAAATATAAGAAGGAATGAATGACACATTTACCTTGGGATGACAAGGCCACACCTTTCTTGTATCTATCATTGATGATTTTTCTAAGCTTCGTTCTCTTTGTGAGGACCAACTCGATGTCATCCATGGATTTCACTTTATCAATGTAAGTGCCCACTTATCCGTTTGTCGAGTTTTTAGCTTCTTGAGTGTCTTCGGAGGCCAATTTTGCAAGCAATATTTAGAATGTTCTCTCTGGCATTTACAGACAATTCTTAGTTGTTCTCATGTTATTCCTACTCGGTATGTGTTGCTTTCATTGAATGAATGCATTCTACACTTTTGAGCACTTTTAATTACCCATGCATGCACACCCTCCACCATTAATGTGGCCACTACCAAAACTATCCATTTGCACACTTTTCAAATTGAAATTATGCATCTCGATGGCTTGGAGATGTTACGCTACTTTTTGATTGGCTAAAACTCAAATCCTTCCTACACTCATGATGTCACTCATATTTTTATTTTCCTTTGGAGCGATGCAGGAAGATTGTGTATTAATTTAGGAATATTTACCTTTTTGGAAGTAGCGTGGCACGGGATTCAATTTCTGCTCAAAAATGGTCATGAACTTTGGTGGATTGGAACTGTTGTCATGATCCACTACCACCTTAGTATCTTTAAGAGTGGAGAAGCATATGTGTAGCATTTCGCTACTTTCTTAGTGCATTTGAGGGTGGAATGAAAACTTGCTACTTTTGTTGACACTTGCTTATTTTTGCAACCTTTTCACTTTATATATATATATATATATATATAGCATTTTATCAAAAATGAAAACTTGAAATAAAATGGAAAGGATATGGTACAAAATATGTACATATATTACAATGAGCTTAGCTTAATAAAAATAGAGTTTAAGGTGAAAACCATTGACCGAAATTGGCTGTATGTTTCCCTCAAGATCTTCAAGCTGGAAAACATTGGTCTCTTTAACCTCTACTATTTTGAAAGGGCCATCCCATAAGGAGTTAAAATTTTGATGATGTCCTAGTTTAGCTCTTTCAACATTCCACCTGAGTACAAAATCTCCAACTTGGAATTTTTTGAACCTTACCTTCTTGTCAAACCATGCCTTGATATCAACTGAATGCTTTTGAAAATCCTCATATGCCTGAGTTATTTTTTCTTCTAACTACAGCAAGTGTGTCAACCTTGTTTCCACTGGATTTTGCTTAGATTCCTCTTTTGTGTTTATCATCTTGAGAGCTAGAATCTCCAAATGAATAGGTAACACTACCTCTTTACCATATACTAAGGCATAATGGGAGGTTTTGATGGACTTTTTAATAGTGATTATGTCTATCCATAGAGCTTGCTCGAGCAATAGGTACCAACTTCTCTTATTACCCTCTAATGATCTTCTCAAAATCCTCAATAGATTCTTATTAGTTGATTCTACCAATCCATTTCCTTGGGGGTAGTAGTTTGAAGTATTATTTATGGTAATGCCATACTTGTTGGTAAACTCAATATATTTGGTTCCTATGAATGTTGGTCCATTATCACTTACCAAAGCCTCTGGAACACCAAACCTTGTTATCAAGCTTTCCATGAAATTAATTACCACTTCTTGGTCTAATTTCTTTGTAGAAATAGCTTCTACCCATCTGGTGATGTAGTTTGTAGCAATGAGAATGTACTTGTGCTTAGCTAAGGAATGTGAATTGATAATTCCTATGAAGTCCAACCCCCATTGCTAAAAAGGTTCTTCCACTTGAATTATCTTAAGGGGAAATTATGCATTCTTTGTTCTTCCCACATACCACTGGAACTCATCACAGGCTCTAGTGATATTGAATGTGTCATCAAATATGGTAGACCAGTAATAGTCTACCTTGATAATTTTCAAAGTTGTTACTCTTCTTGAGAAATTTCCTCCAAATAGTCCTCCATGGAACTCCTCTATGATATTTTGTTGTTGATCATCTTTTAAGCATCTTAGGAGTACTCCATCAAGGTTTATTTTGTACAGACCTTCTAGCAATAAGATATACTTCAAATCTTGGAGTCTATATCTCCTCCTCTATTATGGGTTAATATTAGGAGGACATACCCTAGTCTAAAAGTACTTAGTCATCTGATCTACTCAGTCTGATTCACCTGCATCTAATTCTCTAGCCTGATCATTTGTTGTTGATTGACAAGCTATCATTTCTACTAAAATTATTGCTTCTATAAGACCTTGGCATAGGGCTCTACCTCTTAACAACTTGGTAGGATGGATTTCCACGTCATATTCTTGGATCTTAGTAATCCAACTAGATCTCTTGTCTCCCAGTTCACCTTGTAAATTAAAGCTTCTTACACCTAGATGAACCACATAAACTAGGGTTTAGCTTTGAACCAAGTATTGCCTAAATTTTTTCAATGATTTCATTACAAAAAATACTTATTTCTCAATGAAATTATACTTAACATGATATTCATAAATATTTTGGCTCCAAAATAATATGGGGTGATCCTCTCCTTCATCATTCTTCTAGGTGAGCACTGAGGCATAGGTTTCATCAATCCCATAAGCATAAAGAATGAAGTATTTGTTGAAGTTTGGGTTGACTAGCACTGGAGCTGTAGTAATGGATTGGTTGATTAATTCAAAGGCTTGCTTTCTTACCTCAGTCCATTTGAAATATGTATTATTTTTCATCAATTCAGATATAGGCCTCACCTTCTGAACAAAGTCAAAAATGAATTTCTTGATAAATTTTATCTGACCAAAGAAATATTCCAGAGCTTTCTTGTTGATAAGTAGTGGAAGAGCAAGAATGGATTTTATTCTATCTATATTAATGGTCATACCTTCTTTGGATACCACATGGCCTAGCAACTTTCCCTCATGAACTAAAAAAAATGACTTCTTAGGATTGAGGGAGATGCCAAATTCTCTGCACTCTTGGAAGACTTGTTCTAGGTGTGCCAAGTGGTCTTGCTTGTTATGGGAAAACAAAGTCATGTCATCTAGATAGATCAGAATGACCTTGTTAATTAGCTCCCCAAAATCATAGTCCATTGCTCTCTATAATGTGGGTCCTGCATTAGATATCCCAAAAGGTATTCTTTGATATGCAAAGGTTCCCCATTTTGTGGTGAATGTTGTCTTAAACTGATATTCATTCTTCACCCAAATTTGGTTATATCCATAGAAACCATCTAGAAGTGATAACCTTTCTACTCCTACTATAATCTGTAATATTTGATCAATTTTCAGGAGGGGTAGTGATATTTTAGTGATGCTTGATTGAGGTTTCTAAAATCTACACACAAGCGGATATCACCATTATTTTTCCTCACAGGTACCAAGTTGGCTACCCAGGTTGAATGTTTGATTGGATAAATGATCTTAGCCTTTAGCAAATTCAATAGTTCTTCTCTCATTATGGCTTTGATCCTAGGATTCATAGGCCTTTGTTTCTACCTAAATGGTTTTACAGGAGGCTCTATCTCGATTGTGTGTTGGATAACCTTCTTATCATATACTTTGAGGTCTTCATATGACCAAGATAAAATGTCTTGGTACTTTAGAAATAAAGATTTGATATCCTCCTCTTCTTTTGGAGAACACCAGATTCCAACCTTGAGCTTCTTTTCTCTTTCAATTTCAATTTCTTTATAGATTTTCGTATTGATTCTTATGTTTCTTATCTTTTTTCTATCTTCATTATCAAACAGGATCTCTAGAGTAACAAAAATTCTAGGTATGTGATTATTTTTAGTTGAATGACATCCTGTTGATCAATTTCCTCTAGATTATCCTCTTGAAAATTGGATAAATAGGCTTCTCTTACCATAAAATCAATTATTTGTTCATCACTTTTAAATACTTGCCAAAAAAATTGCTTATTTGGCACTACAGGCCTAAAAATCATTTTGATCATGTATCGCTCAAAATTTTTTGCACCCTTACCTTCAGGCTATAGGATCCGTTCCTGGAAGGAGGATGTGAAAAGGATGGGACAATACCTTCGACTAAGAGGCCCTTTGAAGGTCCCACCTCTCGGGGGAGGTGTATAAGGGTGAATTTTTTATGGATGGTGGGTTCACCAGGAAAATTTTGAATGGCAGTTTCCACTCCTAGGTTGGGAATGTGTTTGATGTGTTAATTTTTATGCTTGATCATTCAATTCCTAGATTTTTCCAAATGAATCTAAACTATTCTACATGAAATGCAGGTTTAAATGAATACAGAAACAAAATTAAACAGAGAATACAAGAAATATACTAGATTAGAAAAGTCATACCTGATCCAGATGTCTGATGGAGGTTCTAATTTTTGAAGCAGTCTAGATCGTCTAGAATTTTATAGGATCGTATCTGATCTGAAAATATCATCTCTAATTTGACGAATTCGTCAGAGACCTGCAATTACAGAAATGGATACCAAGAACAAAAAATACAATTGCAAAAGCAAGGGAAAATGATAGAAAAGAAAGTATGAATGCTAGAATGATAACTTCAAATAACAAATTGAGTAAAATTTATTTTTTTAATGACTAAATTTGATTATATCATGCATCTACGCTACATGAGGTGAAATCCAAGATGCAAAATAATAATAAGCCTAACTAATGCAAAACAAAATAGTAGATAATGGACAGAGAGTGCAAACTCAGGGCACTGATTGCCCCCAATGTTGGCTACAGTCAAAATCATCTGTAGAGTGCGAAATCATCTCAAATTGAGGCGTGATCATCCGAGATTGTACAAGATCATCTGCGATGATCTGAGCTTGCTCCGGCTGAAAAAAAATGAGGTTCCTGCAAGAAAACTTCAAAAGGGACAAAGGAAAGTAGTAGTCTAAGACGTTCTAATGCATGTAAAACTTGAAGTGCAGTAAAATTCAGCCAGGGGAATGTCAAGGGGAGGTCCTAAGATTAAATAGGCTTAGGATGGAGGTTAGGAGGTTGGATATCATCCTAATCTAGAAGATCTCCAATGGGGGAGGTCTCTAACGGTGCAGACACACTTCTGCCCAACTTAGAGATGTCGTTGAAACAAAAGCTAATTATGAAAAATCAATTTTGGGACGAAATCGTCTGGACGTTCTTCTCCAAATGAATTCGTTCGATCTAAGGTGATATCATCTGATCGGCGATGATATCGTCCAACGATCACAACAAATCCTAAAAATGGCATGAAAAACAAGGAAAGCGGTTTAACAGGCGGTTAACGGGTGGTTCGGGGTTAAAATTTGAATTTGAATTATTACTAAAGTAATTTTAATTATTTGCTAAGGTTTACTGCACCAATTTTAGGGTGCTACATTTTGCCCCCTCTTTAGCAAATTTTTTGAAGAAAATGCGTTAAATACGAGTTCTTCTCGATTTACGAGAAAGCAAAAATTTATTCCCATTTTTAGGCGATGATTCTAGGTCGAATCGTACGACAACTTACTATGGTTTTTCCCCCTCTTTAGCAAATTTTCCGAAGAAAATGCATTAAATACGAGTTCTTCTCGATTTACGAGAAAGCAAAAATTTATTCCCATTTTTAGGCGACGATTCTAGGTCGAATCGTATGACAAATTACTATGGTGCCCCCTCCGTGTTTTTACCCAAATCGAACGTTTGAGGTAAAAACACGGAAAAGCAAAATTTAAAAATGTTGTTAATTGAATAAAATTAAGAAAATAGGGTAAAACCCTAATTCATTTTTACTATTCATTTTCTCTGATGATATTTTTGATGATATGACTTGTGTATATGTTTTATGATGCTTTAATGTTTTGAATTGTTTGCTTATTGGATTGAGGATTCATGTAATTATGTCATTTTGAAATATTATAATTTTGATGTCATGCTGTAAGATTTTAAATGAAATAATCTGATGTAAACAATTGGTGATTGTGGTGTGATTTGATAAAAAATAAAAGGTACTTCTAAAAATAATTTCAAAGGACATTGTCGCTATTATAGACCATTTCATGGAGTCGCCGCTCACTCGGTTGTCAAGCTAATCCCAGTATAGAAATATTGTTAAAAGTAAAAGAGTGCTTGAGAGACTGTCTTAAGACTTTGTGTTGTAATTATGGAGATAATGATGGTTTGATGACTTGTTTTCAGATTTTCATAAAAATAGTATGCATGAAAAATATGATGTTGCTAGGCATAAACTCCTAAGTGTGATAAAATTTTGAACAATTCCTTTAGAATTTATACCATGGTTGCAAAAATTGAATTTTGAACATAATGTCATGAAATAGGATAGGTGTTTATTTGTTTGTAAAGCATAATTGTGTAACATAATGATGCAAGTCACATGTTTTGATGAATTTTGTTTTAAAATACATGGAAAATAAAATTAGAACAATGGTTTGCACTAGGCATAGAATTATAGGTATAGACTTATACCATCATCGCGAAATCCAAAGAAGAAAATAGATTGTTGGGTTTATTGCAAGATGCATTTTTGACTTTTGATAAACAAAAAAATAATAATATGAAAATTTTGTTTGAAATTATTTTTGAGATTTTATGAGAAGATGTATGTAATTGCTTTTATACAAAACAAAATTCTGAAATAAAAGGAGAAAAATATTCCGAAAAGAGTTACAGAGATATTTTAAATTATCTCAAAGAGAAATGTAGATTTATAAGGAATCCTCATGTGCAAATGTGAGTTCATTACCAATATTGATTTATCATAATGATACAAAATCTCTCAAATACAAATGTGTGTGCGATTGTATTGTTCATTTACCAATTTTGAGCAAGATAATTTGATACAAGTAATTTGCCTTGACCAAATAAATGTTTATTGACCATGATTTATATGCATGTAACCGTACCAAACTACTATGTAAGTTAGGTTATCAAGAGCTAGCTAATCCATAAGATGACAGAGGTCTATACAAAATAAGGTCGCTAATGTGACAGACATATCGCCACGCTAGGATTTACCCAAGGCCAAGCGGGTTGGGCACAAACCACCTGTTATGGGGCTTACCTCACATTTTTTGAATAATTGAGAATTCCAGGGATTCAAGCTCATTCACCCTTATTTCTTTTCAGGGGGTAGGGAAATGAGTTTATTGTATTTTGCTTTTGCTTTTCTCTTTTTTTTTTTTTGTACTTTTGTATTTTTGCTTGATATTTGAGATAATGCTTAAATATTGTTGTGATGATTCAAAATAACCTTTTTCTTTTTCTCTTTTCCTTGAACTTTTATTTTCTCCCTATGCTAGGGATACTTGCTCGGATTAGTTGTAGAGCAAGGGAATTTTATTCTGGGTAGGGGTGAGCTTGTCCTTTTGTCAATTCTCAAAGATTCTAGACCATGTGCATGATAGGATAGCAGGGGAAACTTTTCGATCAAAAAACCACGTCTACTATGTAGCATCATATTGAATTTGTAATGAAATCATTTTAATGTGAAAAAGTATACTTGGTGCAAGTAAATAACAAGATCAGTTCTCTATGTTCAAAACTTTATTTAATGCCAATGTGGGCTTTGATATAAGAGAGATTAATAATCATAAAAAATAAAATCAAGATATTTATTCATGTGAGTGTGAAAGTGTGGGATTCCATATAAATGCTAATTTATCCAAAATAATTGAAAATATAACTGCAATACTGCACAAATTGAGAGGTACAAAGATAAAATACGGTTTTGAATATTTTGATGATTTGGATGTTTTTGGTGTTTTTATATTTTAAGTTTATGAATTGAAAGAAATACAAGATAGTGGTTTTTTTTTTAAATGTTTTATTTTTTATATGAATTTTTAGATGATGGAATTGGTGGTATATACAAGATGATCTATATACACTATACCGGGTTATTTGAGTATAGCATGTCTAAGGTTGCTTCAAAATCAAAGGAGGTTTTAGGATAATTTGGTTGTGTTGAAGGTAATAACAAAAGGTGATGAACAAAAGGTAGTGATAACAAAAGCTTTGTTATAATGTAGAATAATGTAGCAAAATATTTTACTTTTATATGTGTAAAATTGATCATATTACAAAATAAAATATCAGAAGGATAAGAAAGTTCTTCATTCTTATTACTATAATCCAAGTCTTGATAATATGGAGAAAGTATATGTGAAAGATATGCATGAGTGTTATTTGGTAAACAAGGATGATCATATATGGATGAAGAAAAGTGAGAAATAGAAGGTAATTGTGACAATGGAGAATGTATAGACCTTGATGTTTCTTGAATTTCATTGTTAAAATATTTTATAATAACATTTGATTCATTAATATCTTCTTCCTTTATTTTGAGTTTTTGGAATAATTGATAAGTGCATAAATTAAGAGAGGAGCCATTATCTACCATGATAGTTTTAACAGGTATTTCTTTATTAGATCCTGTAATGTAAAGAGATGAGTCTTCTTATGGAGTAGAGGAAGGAATATCCTCATAATAGAATGAAATATGGTTAACCTCAAGAGGGCTTACACCTTTAATTATGTTCTTAGGGAAAATTTCATGAGGAAAAAATTGTTGGCTAGGCATCTTGAACAAAGTTTCCTTATGAGAACTTTGTAATACTTCTAAAAGGGATATCTTTGCTTGAGGATTAATCACTTGTTGTTGGCTATCAAAGTGGATTTCAGATAGAGATTTTGATTCTAAAGATGAGCTTTCTATGCTTACATTCCATTTTATATCATTCTCTAGAGCCAAATATAGTTTTGAAGGTTGGTCAAATGAGGAATCCATATCTTGAATATCATATTGAATTGATTGAACTTGAGGTTGCTCATTTGTAGTTTCTGTTACAATATTAGTAATATCATCATGATGGGACACATTAACATGCAATATTTGATTGGTTTCATGTTGTTGATAATTGAATAGGGGTTCTTGGGAGATCTCCATGTCTTGATTGATTATTGGTATTTTTTGTGTAGGAGTTTGATAGTTTACTGAAGATTTATAATCAGTTGTAGATTGTAATTCTTTTATATTAAAAAGACCCTCATCAATCAAATATTGAATTAACCATCTTAAATCTTTACAATTTTGTGTCATATGTCCATATACTCTATGATATTCACAATGTAGCTTAGGTTTAAAACAATCTGTTGTGGCATAAAGTTGTCTTATGAAAGGGAGTTCAATCTTATTTGTATCAAGTAAATGCTTGAGAATTATATCCATTGGTTGATTGAGCTTAGTAAATTTATGTGATGAAGGTTTTCGAGAGGTTTTTGATATGAGCCTTAAGAATTCAGTCATAAAAGGACCTAATGGTTTCTCACCTCTTTTTTCTTTATTATGGGTTGAATGATGATAGGAAGATTGCGAAGTATGAGGTGAGTGCATGGTAGAATTGGAAGAATAAGTATTTTCTTGTTGAAATGGATGTGTTGTATTGAAAGAAGAATATTGAAAGGGTGGAGGAGGATTGTATGTGGATTGATAGGCATAATATGGATATATGGGAGAATAGATAATATCGTTATGAAGAGGATTGGCAAAGGGATTGTCCTGTTGGGGTAAGGATGAAAAATGAGAAAAGTGTGATGGAGGTGGTGTTGAATAGGGATGAGGTTGGCCATAATCAACAAATGTATTTGGCTGAATTCTTCCAACATTACTGATGGGCTCATATGGATTTGAGTAAAAACTCATGGTTTCTTTAGTACTTCTAAAAGTAATATTTAATATCTACTATTTAGAATTGAATCTAAAACATATAAACTTGAAATGATGATTTTGTTTTTTTTTTCTTGTATACAAATATATATATATATATATATATATATATATATATATATTTGTTTTTATATTTTTGAATCAGAAAGATGCCTATGTTATTCACGTCGGGTTCACCAAAATGTATCGCTCCAAATTTTTTGCACCCTTACCTTCAGGCTATAGGATCCGTGCCCGGAAGGAGGATGTAAAAAGGATGGGATAATACCTCAGACTGAAAGGCCCTTTGAAGGTCCCGCCTCTCGGAGGAGGTGTATAAGGGTGAATTTTCAACCGATGGTGGGTTCACCAGGAAACTTTTGAATGGCAGTTTCCATGCCTAGGTTGGGAATGTGTTTGATGTGTTCATTTTTATGCTTGATCATTCAATTCCTAGGTTTGGCCAAATGAATCTAAACTGTTCTACATGAAATGCAAGTTTAAATGAATACAAAAATAGAATTAAACAAAGAATATAGGAAATATACTAGATTATAAAAGTCATACCTGATCTAGATGTCTGATGGAGGTTCTGATTTTTGAAGTAGTCCAGATCATCTGGAATTTGACAGGATCGTCTCTGATTTGACAAGACCGTATCTAATTTGATGAATTCGTCAGACGAATTCATCAGACGAATTCGTCAGAGACCTACAATTACAAAAATGGATACCAAGAACAAAAAATACAATTGCAAAAGCAAGGGAAAATGATAGAAAAGAAAGTATGAATGCTAGAATGATAACTTCAGATAACAAATTGAGTAAAATTTATTGTTTTAATGACTAACTTTGATTATATCATGCATCTACGCTACATGAGGTGAACTCCAAGATGCAAAATAATAATAATCCTAACTAATGCAAAACAAAACAGTAGATAATGGACAGAGAGTGCAAACTTAGGGCACTGATTGCCCCTAATGTTGGCTACAGTCAAAATCGTCTATAGAGTGTGAAATCATCTCAAATTGAGGCGTGATCGTCTGAGATTGTACAAGATCATCTACAACAATCTGATCTTTCTACGGCTAAAAAACAATGAGGTTCCTACAAGAAAACTTTGAAAGGGACAAAGGCAAGTAGTAGTCTAAGACGTTCTAATGCATGTAAAACTTGAAATGCAGTAAAATTCAGCCAAGGGAATGTCAAGGGGAGGTACTAAGATTAAATAGGCTTAGGATGGAGGTTAGTAGGTTGGATATCATCCTAATAAGGAAGATCTCCAATGGGGGAGGTCTCTAACGGTGCAGAAACGCTTCTGCCCAACTTAGAGACGTCGTTGAAACAGAAGCTAATTATGAAAAATCAGTTTTGGGACAAAATCATCTGGACGTTCTTCTCCAAAAAAATTCATCCGATCTAAGGTGATATCGTCTGATCGGAAATGATATCATCCAATGATCACAACAAATCCTAAAAATGGTGCAAAAAATGAGGAAAGCGGTTTAACAGGCGGTTAACGGGCGGTTCGGGGTTAAAATTTGAATTTGAATTATTACTAAAGTAATTTTAATTATTTTTTAAGGTTTACTGCACCAATTTTAGGGTGCTACAGATCCCTTTGTCCTTAACTCCTATGTCTATAGAAGGGTTGAAATTAGCTCCCCTTACTACTAAGGAATCTTCCAAGGTATTCTTTCCTCTGGGAACAAAATTTATGTTTAGGGCATCAAAGGATTCCATCAAATCCCATACCTTATTTCTATATGCTTTCAGGTAATGGTGTTTACTCCTGAACCTTTCTCTAACCTTATTAACAATCAATTCAGATTCACCATATATTTTTAGAATCTTGATACCCATGCTTTTGGATTGCATTAGCCTAAGGCATAGAGCCTCGTATTCTGTAGCATTATTAGTGCATGACCATGTTAGCCTATATGTGAAACTCTTTGTTCCTTATGATTGGGACTGTAATACTACACTAACACCAACACCATTTATGCATCTGGTACCATCAAAGTGCATGGTCCATACTTCTATTTCTCTCAAGTACTAGTTAGATATAGGGGGAACTCTTTTCTTTGACTCTACAAAAATACTATATGTGCCCATACCTGTCCCAAATTGACTATAATCCTCCCTGAAAGGCAATTCATCTTCAATTTCCAACTCTTAAAAATTATCCACAAATTCAAATTCTTCTAGAGGAGTGAGATTGCACATGTCCTCTTCAATTTTTTCAATGTGGTAAGACACATGCTTCTTAGGTGTTATTCTTATCCTCTTTCCTTTGAAAGGAATAACCATGCTAGAATAATCCATATACATGCATAGAGACGGGTCTCCTCTTCATTCTCTCCACAATGTTGTATTCAGATGCGATAGAGATGGGTCTCTCACACCTTCTCTCTAGCTCACCATATTTTCTCTTATACTATTGAGTGGCCTCAATTCTCTACCTTTTGGTAATGGAAGGGAATCTAAGCCTTTCTTGGGATTCATTTTTGAACCTCATTCTATCTCCCTCAATTTATTTCTCAACTATTTTGGTAAAATTGACTGTCTTTTCTTGGACCTTAGGAGCCATGTATCTTTTTTTATGGGCTTGGATGATAGGGAATGTATCACTTCTTGGGAAAGGTGGATACCTCTTCTTTTGAGAGGGGACCTAAAATTGACCCATATTCTATGGATCAACCTATAGTTTTTTCTTACCTGACCTTGTCATGACAGCAATAGGTCCTTCCTAATCAAGATCTTTTCCCACCATAATATGCTCTGGTTGACAGAGCATATTCACTCTTCCTTTCTTATTTCTTTCTACTTTATCCATAGTCTAATGTACATGGTGTTGGTACATAACACAATATTATGAATCATGATGATCATTACACATTAAACACCATACATTCACCAGACTTGTTTCTAAAGAACACTCAGGATCTTCATATACTGCATTTACTCTAACCCTAGTACTATTTCTAGGACCAGGTATTTGATCTTTATTCACATAAGGAAATATCCTTTGTTGAGACCTCTCCATCTCTCTCTTTTCCATTGAATTCATCTTGTTGCTAATATTTTTCAAGGTATTCTGGATATCAAGGAGGATAGAGGACTCTTGAGGTATCTAAGAGGGAAGTGGAGGGAAAGAAACTGCAGTAGATGGTGCTTTTGATTGAGGAATGGGATTCATCTATGGAAATGGAGATGACAATTGGAGGACAGTCCATATAAAATGAAGTAGTTGTTTGACTTTGGATATTAGTGGTTTCCAAATTGTAGGGTAGCACAAATTTTGGGGGAAATTTTCCCACATTAATAAGGACATTCTCTGCATGAACAATTGCATTATAAATGTATGGAAAGGTCTCCACCCTATATTTTTGGGTTTGGAGGCATAAATATGGTCCAAGGGTTCTGATATAATACATGTAAGCAAGGCTTGCATCTGGTCTAACTACAGGGGGAATTCTCTTCCAGGTCTTGTTGAACCTCAAATTGAAATCTAAAATAGTTTCTTGTTGATGTTTCTGCATAGATGTGAATTGATTAAGGAGGGAAAATTGATCATTAGACTCATTAAATTACTCCACAAAGGGTCAGCCAATGTTACCCATGAGGTAATGGTATTGTCTTCAAGGGTCCTAAACCAATGCAGAATTTTTCCTCTAAAGGACAGAGCTAGGATTCTAATAATAACATCTTCATTTTTAATATTGTGGATTGTTGCCAGATTTAGAATATCTTGGCAGTGCTCATATGTATTTTTACCAGATCCATCATAGGTGGGGATGGCCTTAGACACATCTTGAGGAATATCATGCATTTAGGCTAGTCTAAGGGGTTTAGCTATGTTCTAGCTGGGGTACTTCTACAAGGGTTGATTTGGAACTACATTTTGTGCCATATTTCTAGGTGTAACTTCTATTGGAGGTGCTCTCGAATTAACTATAGGATTATCCTCAAGAGGATTTTCTTCTAAATTAAAGTCTTGATTTAAATTCCTTCTAACAATAGACCCTCTATAAGGTAACTCACAATAGAAAAAGGATTCTAGGTTATTCCTCTTAAATGACCTAGTATACATGAATAACTATGATCTACAGGGATAAATTTTCTAGGTTTATAGACCAAGGCTTCGCTAGGTGAATTTATTGTTCTCTGCTTAGCAAGGTCAAGACAATTCACCAAATATTGATTCCTTCAAGTAAAGATAAAATAATAAAGCATGTGATGGTTTTTAGTATTTCTTGCAAAAAGGTCCCATCGAGCATGCCAAAAACTATTGGGAACTAAATTTTCATCAAGTTTTACTTGATACTGCAACTATCTATCTTCCAATTTTTTAGCTAGGCTTGCACTCGATAGTCATAGCTCAGCACTCAACATTGGATGAACCAAATATTGCTTCAACCCAACCTCTAGAGTAGGTTGGTTCCTTGTCAACTTAGTAAACTGTTGACTCAATTAAGCTCAATAAGAGTTTGAGTAATAGGGTTAGAAAAAGGTTTAGGGTTAATGAAATATGCATTAACAGTGGCTAGATAGGGCTAACATCATAGGCATCCATAGGAAAACCTCTAACAAACTATTTCTAGTGTCCTACACTTAGGATTAGTAGCATCCAAAACCATGAAATCTTCATATAATAAAGCAAAAACAGAGATATGTTCCAAGAAGCAATTCCAATATCCAATATATTGATAATCCAATTTAGCAAAATAGATCAATAATCAGAATTTGTAGAAATAAACTTCCTATCAACACAGATCTAACTATGAACAAATTTCAACTACCTTAACAACTAGTAATCCAATGCAAATGGAAATAACTAACTGTTACAACATTGACAAAAATACAATTCATAGCTTCGAACCTCTTAAATGAAAGATATCAAAGATAACAAGTCTCAAGTCAAAAATCTAAGTAATTCTCCTTCCATTAGTTTATAGAGAATATTTACACAATAGGGCAAGCAAACGCACTAGAGTAGACCCTAAAATTCAAGGGTTCAACCTCTATTTATAGTTTATAATAAAAAAAATTAAGGAGACATTACAAGAATTTAGAATTTCATAGATCAGCAAAGAGCTACGCTGGCATTATCTCATTCACTCATTGAGTCCAAGAAATCCACTGGAATTCATCCGCCATGGTAGCTCAGCTCTGCAACTTGCTATTCTGATGGTGGTAGTTGAGCCTCAAATCATTATAAACTAGATTTGGACCATTTATTGTTCTTTATAACTCCATTCTACCACAAATATACAACTACTCTGGTTCTTGGTTCTTGAAAACCCTTGGAAACTTCACCTTCCCACCTCAAACTAACTATTCTTCAATCCACCAAGAATATGTATTTGTATGCTTCATAAAAAGTTAGCAAAATATCTACCATTGATGCTCTCAATGAACGACTATGATTAAATCTTAGTAATGCTCTGCAAACCAATGAGGAAGAAACAAATTGCCAATCTTCTAAAAATTAACACTAACATTAGCTTGGATAGATTAGGCCAGCAAATTCGAGTTTGGGAGAGAAATACACTAAGTTTTGAGTGGAATCAACTTTGTCATCAATCTAATTGACTAAAACTTAAAAACACTTAATTCATTTCTTACATTCGTGACTCAAGACAAAAGTTACAATCTGCTCATTGATTTCTACTCCATAAGCTCAAAATTGGTTTGACTGTGAAAATGCTAATCCACTCTGAAAGCAATGCAAAACGATCTTTGCACTATTCCACTACTTTTACTTATTTTCAGGTACTTTCAACTTTCTTACAAAATGGTGTGGAACTTGTTGCCATTTCACTCGAAATTAGTCTTGGGACTCAGCGAAATGTAGATTCTCAGCACTTAGTCACTGGAGCATGCAAAATAAATAAATATCACTAATTCACACTTTATAGCATGCTAACATCATCAAGACTCAAAATATGTATGGATTGGGAGCCTCACATGAAGCCACTACCAAATACACTAGGCATCAGGCAAAATGGACACTTTTTCGATGTTTTGAAAAAAATCACTAAGTGTTGAGCAAAATGAAACCTTCTTGTGCGGATCCACTCCAAAATACTCTAAATCCTCAACGGTTTGTAGATTTCTCTACCTTAGAATAATTTTCAAATATTTCTAAGGATGTGGTCATTTTGTGCCTACAAGTAGGGTCATTGGAAAATTGAGAGGCTAGGAATGGTGGAGGGGGATACAGGAAGACAGGGCACTAAAACAAAAATAGGAAAGGAATACTAGAACTAGAAACTAAAGTAGGAGAAATGGAGATACCTAAAGGGTGGTACCCATACAAAAAAGGCACTTCTCTAATCATAGTACACCACAACTAAGAGCTACTTTAGACCTAGGCAAATTGCCTTAGGTAAATATTCTAGGTAATTATAAACTGGAGTCTTTTATTACTCTGTGTCTTCCTTTTATTCACAAACTTGCACAAGCATTCTTCTTTTAGTTTGTGAGCATTTGCATAGTATCCTAGGGCTTTGGAGGTATGCATGGTTGCTTTATTGTTTAATAAAAGTATTTCACTTAAATTTACACTTCAACTTAGGCTCACATCTCTTTATATAGACGACTGGATGACTATGACATCTAAGTGTCACAATAACTACATATTTTCTTTTTTAAAATGGTGACCCTTCCAAAAAAATTAACTTGTGTAAGTATTTTGCTTGCATGATTTTCCTTTTTGCACATTCAATATCCTTTTTCTATTCGGGTCTTTCTTGTTTAGAAACCTTGTGTTTGCTTCCATCATTAAGGTACTTATGATTAAAATATACTCCTTAGGTTGTTCCCTAAAATTCTTAGTGGATTAGCCATTGAATGGTATTTCCAAATATCTTTTCACTCCATTAAAAATTTTAAAGAACTTATGGAAGACTTTATCTAGCAATTATTAGTTTATATAGAAGAAAAGGTCACCATATATGACCTATACCAAATTAAACAATCTAAGAAAGAACATTTATTATATTTCTTAGCCAAGTGGATAGCCTTGGTAGGAATAATTCAATATATTCCTTCCTCTAAGAAACTCTTGCACATGTTTATAAGGAACCTTCATGAACAAATATCCTATCCTTTAGAAATGACAAACATTACCTCTTTTAAATAAACCATGGACATGGACAAAAGGGTAGAATTCATTCTCATAAGACAAGAACAAATAGCAATAAGAAGGAAGAAGATAAACCTTCCAACAAGGGGAAATACAAAAACTAACATATTGTAGGGGACGGTGTAATTGATTCCCATCAAAACAATAATGTGAATGCAACCCAAAATAATCCTCAAAAGTTGATAGTATCAAGAAAAGTTAAGTCTAAGATATAATTTACAAACACTAGATAAGATCAAACAAACATGTTAAAATGCTTCTTGATTCAAATATGATAAGTCTCCCATCCATTAGACCATGGGATACTACAAAGGAATTATCCAAGTAGTATAAAGAAGACAAATATTATGACTTTCACCAAGTAAATAATCACAAAATTGACAAGTGTATCACTTTGAGGAATCTCATTCAAGATCTAATAGAAGAAGAAAATATAGTTTTCAATTAACAAGATACTCCTAATAAAAATTTAGAATTTTTTTAAAATTCACTATCGGTACATGATCAAAAGGCTAACAATTTTGTAGGCACAATTCATTTATCAAAACCATATTGTGTAGTAACTAGACAAAAAGCCAAAAATTAGTCATCCAAACAACCACCTTTGATAATTCCCTGCAATACTATGATAAATGTTCCTAACAAATCATCTTTAGTCCTCATCCCTCCTAAAAATACCCTACATTATTTTAACCTTTAACAAGAATTAGAAAATATACCCACCAAAATCTTGCTTTTAGAATTGCTACAAACATCACCTACCCATAGGGAATATTGGTTTAAATCTTAAGTGAGTAAGAAGTCCCTCAAGACATATCTCTTGATGATATTACCAATATAGTTGGATTCACTGGGGTTAACAGTGCTATCTTAGCATTTCATGAAACAAACACACCTTTTGAAACCATATCAGGAGATTCACCTTATTATATAATAACTCAAATAGGGAATAAGCATATCAAGAGAGTTCTAGATGACAATGGACCAGTCCTACATTTTTGCAATATCAAATTTCTATAAAATTTTGACTTAAGTATAAAAGACTTGCAAAAATATGACCTATTCATTAGAGATTTTTATAATGAAGAAAGAGAGATCACAAGTAGCATAACTTTACCTTTAAAAGTATAACTACACATCCTTAACACCCTTGTTTATGTTGTACCATATGATGTAACATATAACATGTTTCTTGGAAGACCTTGGATACATGCCATGAAGGCGGTATCATCCACTCTACATTAGTATTCAAAATATGAATACCAAGGATTGACCATATTCCTAGAGATCCTGATCCCTTTTCCTTATGCTACTTCTTAGACATTCAATACAAATAATTCAACCTTTGCCTCTCACTTCAATAAACGTTACCATAAACTTATTCTAATTCAAATAAAGGTAAAGAGGCATTATAAGAACACCTCAACTTGGGAGAGGACCCTCAATATTCCTCAAAAGAACACTTTAACTTGATTCATCTATATCCTTTCACAAATTTGGTTAGCCTCTTCCTTTCCCCTTGTGTCATAGGCCTACCCAATAGAAAGGGTTTAAAATTCCAAATAGGGACTTGTGCTTTCATCTATGGTGGAACTAATTTTATGATAAAATTCAAGGTGGTAACTTCATGCCTAATCAATGAACATATGCATCATGCTACATGTCACCCACATTCTCTATATCTAAGCAAATTCTAGTCAATATGGGTTATCAAGGCAAAGGCTTAGGTCAATTTGAATAAGGCATTAAAGAGCATTTATAAGCTAAGCCTTGGCTAGGAAAATGTGAGATAGGATATATCTGCAACAAGAATGAACCACAAACTTTTCTAGAGGATGATGATGAAGACAATTACACCAAATATTTGCATGGCCTCCAATGGGGTGATGAATATGAAAAGTAATTATGGTCACTTATCAATGTAACACCCCATAAATCCTTATGCTTTTCTAGCATCAACATGTTAATAATTACCCATTCCAAACTCATATATAATCAAGAAGAAAACAACATCAAATATTCTTGTGACTATGATCACTTTGAAGAATCTCTTTAAAAAATATTTAGTCTAGACTCTGCTCAACAACTTGAATCATAATATATAATAATAGATCCATAAGATTTTGAGGACTTAGGGGTATTTTCCACTCCTCCTAAATTTTAGGATAAATCACAAATCTTAATTGAAGAAACAATAAGCATCAACATTGGTAGTGAGAAAAATCCTCGAATCTTGAAATTAGGAAAGGTCTTATCCCAAGATGAGCAACAAGAATATACCAACCTTTTAAAATAATTCAATGATATTTTCACCTAGACATATGATGATATGCCTAGGCTTGATCCCTCATTAGTTGTGCACCATATTGTTGTACATCCAGGTGCTAAGCCAATTAAAAAAAAAAACTAAGAAAAATAAATCCTAAGGTTGCTCTCCTAGTCAAGGATGAGCTTCAAAAAACTATTAGATTTTGTCTTCATAAAAGCCATAGATTATTCTGATTGGATCTCCAACATTGTACCTATTACCAAGAAATAAGGATCCATTTGAATTTGCATAGATTTTAGAGATATAAACAAAGCATGTCCCAAGGATGATTTCCCTTTTCCAAACATAGTCTTGATAGTAGAATTCACTATATGTTATCTCTAATTGATGACTTTTCATGGTACAATTAAATAAAATACCAATCCAAAACAACCTTCATAACCTCTTGGGACACATTTTGTTACTAATTTATTCCCTTTGGCCTAAAGAATGTTGGGGCAACATATCAAAGAGCTATGACATATATATTTCATGACCTTGATGACATTGTAGACTATGTAGATGACCTCTTAGGGTATTCTCAAAAAAGAGAAGATCATATTCAAGACCTAATATGCATCTTTAAAATATTTTTAGAATATAAAGTTTAGTTAAAACCCTAGAAATGCATCTTTAGGGTGATATTAGGAAAATTATTAGGATTTATTGTATCTTGTTATGGAATTGAGGTGAATCCTACCAGAATTGTAGTAATAACAAACATGCCAACACCAACAAATGTGATCAAATTTCAAATTCTCTAAGTAAAATTACAATCTATTTGGATATTTATCTTGAAAGTAGCAAATAAATGCCAACCCTTTTCTAAATTTCTTAAGAAATATGCCAAATTTGACTAGGATAGTGAATTCCAAAAGGCTTTTGAAGCCTTAAAATATTATCTCTTGAGACCACCTATTCTAGTGCTGCCTAATTCAACCCAACCATTATTTCTATACATAGCTACTACTAATCATACCCTTGGAGCTATTCTAGCTCAATATGATGATCAACATCAAGAAAGGGCTATCTACTATATAATTAGAACATTGGTGAGTTATGAAACTCATTATACACCATTGGAAAATATATGTTTAGTAGTTGTATTTTCCTCACTCAAATTAAGATATTACATGCTTAGTCAAAATACATATGTCATAGCAAGAGTAGATCCATTAATGTATCTAATTTCAAACCTTATCTATCAGGGAGGACTACCAAATGGTTCATAGCTCTTAATGAATTTGATCTTGAATTCATTAACCAAAATTCATTTAAAGGATAAGTAATATTAGATCAACTTGTTGTAGTGCCTTTAGAATGAAAACATCCTTTGGATGTAAGCTTCCCCGATGAAACAATTCTAACTATAGAAGCTCAACAGTCTGAATCCTAGATCTTATACTTTGATAAAGCTCAATGCATCAAAGGTGCAAGGATAGAAATTTTCCTAGTTACCCCACAATAAACTCATACCATTATACTTTAAACTTTAATTTTCATGCAGTAATAACACAACATAATGCAAATCTCTCATCTTAGATCTTCGAACCATTTTGAACCTAAAAATCAAAATCTTAATAGTGTATGGTGATTCATAATTAGTGGTTAACCAAATCAATGGTATTTACAAAACTAAAGATGACAAACTAAAACCTTATAAAGACATCATAGATAAGTTAATGGCTTGTTTTGAAAAATCACAATAGAAGCCATCCCATAATTTAAAAATTGACACATAGATGCTATGGCTACAACATATCTCACATATTTAGAATTAGAAGACGAGTAAGACTCCATTTTTATATGCTCAATAAAAAGAACGTACGATAGTAAAAAATATGACAAAAACCTTTAGACATTTATGCCATTGAATTAACTTCATCTCAATAACCTTAGTATCAAGATATTTTTTATTTCCTAAAGGATGTCACATTACCTAAAGGATTAAATCACTTAAAACATAAATATTTTAGACAAAAGGCTTGCAATTATGTCATAGGATATATCCTATATCAACGCTCCTTTGAAGGCATACTTCTTAGATGCATAAACTTAGAAGAAGATCAAACAATCATTAGAAATGCCCATGGTGGATCATGTGACAAAAACTTTAGTGGACTATCAATAGCCAAAAAACTCCTTAGAATGGGTTATTATTGGCCATCTATGGAGAAATACACCTACAACTATGTCAATAAATGTGACAAATGTCAATAACATGATAATCTTGTTCATGCTCCCTCGCAATAACTGCAACCAATTACATCACCTTGGCCTTTCTCCACTTAGGGATAAGATATAATAAGAAAAATTAATCCACAATTATTATATGGACATAAATTCACTATCACTTCCATTGAGTATTTCACTAAGTGGGTTGAAGCCATGCCTTTATCATTTGCAACTGGAACTCAATTTTACAAATTCATCATCAACCAAATCATTAGCCATTATGGACTACCATATGTCCTAATTGTAAATAATGGTACACTATTCAAAATTAATAAATTCTATAAGATCTATGCCAAATATAAAATTTAACAAAAATGGTCAACACCTTATTAGCCTCAAGAAAAGGGCTAAGCATAATCTTCCAACAAGACATTAACCAAAATCCCTAAGAAATTAGTCAACAAAAATAGTTGAGATTCATATTTGCAACTATAGCTTGCCTTATGGGTATATTATACTACCATACAAACCCTACAAGAACAACACCTTATGCTTTAGTCTACGGTGCTAAATAAGTTTTTCTTTTGAAGTTGAAATCCCTTATTTAAGAGTCTTGCTACAAGACTCTTCGATCGAAGATTAATAATGTCTAGGCCACCTTCATCATTTGGAGCTTTTAGAAGAAACGTGTATCAATGTGAAAACTTAAGAACCTCTCATAACAAACTTTGATGTGCTTATCTTAAGAAATTATGCCTAATATTCTTTAAAATAGGGAACTTATTCCTCAAATAAAACCAAAAGAACACCAATGCCAAAGATGAGCTCAAAGGAAAATTTGATCCTAATTGGTTAGATCCTTTCATCATCACTACCAAATTTGGCTCTAGAGCCTACCACCTGGTCACATTAGATGATAAAGAACATAAAGAACCAATCAACATAATGCATATTAAAATATATTATGCTTAAATTTACATGACCTACTTATTCATATGACTAATTACATGATTGCCTACCATCATAGTAGTTTAAATTCATATTTACCTATAATCACATTCCTAATTGCATAGTTGTTAGGATTTCTTGTTCATACCATCATGCCAAGAGGATTTGATATGAAGCAATGATAATCCTACCTAGTAAAATAAGTCAATTACATTGCATTTGCATGAGGTACCTAATGTTAAGTGGTCCTCCCAATCCAACAAATTGTTTGCTTTACCTCCTTCTACCATGCTTTCTTCCATTTTTTTAGTTTCTCATCTATCACATTCTTCTCTTCTTCTCCCTCTATTGGTTTAACTGATGTATGATGCAATCATCCATGACCTTGATGACCCAACCTTCCCCATTTCTTTTATCACAATTTTGGGCACCCAATATTAGCAAACTAATTACTTATGCTCTACTTTCTTCCACTTCCCTATTCATATCTATCACATTTCTTCTCTTATTCTCCATTTATTGGATTAAGTGATGTATGACGTGATTATCCACAACCCTAATGATCCAACCTTATCCCTTTATTTTATCCCAACAAAATCATCACAAATATTGAAGTTTATACAATTCTAAGATCACATTCTTACTCACCAAATATAAACATCATTTCATCAACAAACCTTGTCTATCATCAATTCTTATAATTATTTAATAGGCCTTTTTAGGACACTAATTTCTTCTTTTGATTGTATTATAATTCTACATTTTTTGTAGACATACCATGCAACAAAAGGAGATTTTATTATCTTGGCACAACCTATCAAATATGTCATGACATCCTTTTATCAAATTCATCAAAATCTACTTGTCTAATAGGCCACTCAGGATGAGAAGCCCTATTAATCTAGTATCTTGTAGGTCTACAATTCTTTGTAAGCCTCACCAAGCAATAGATTAATAGGGCCCTCTTTTTTTTCCTGGTGTACCTTATAAGCATACACTCAAACCAAGATAATATCACAAAATTTTGCTTTTGTAATAGATGACTAAGGTTGTAAGGCTATGTTAATCCAATATCGCGTAAGCCTACAATCCTTTATAAGCCTTACCAGGCACGAAATTAGCATAACTTTTCTTTCCCACCTGGTTTATTAAATAAGCATGCCAAGGTTATGCATAGTGGTGAATCTTCGTTAATTCATGAATATTAGGAGTTTCAAAAATAGAAATTGGCAAATTTTGGGGACCTTGGATGTCATCCCATTCGCCTGAAATTTCTAGGTCCAAAATATTTTTAGGGGTCAATTTGCCCCACATTGATAATAATATTACTGATAAATCGCCAACACTCTTGCCTAAATCAAGGACCCTTTTCACCTTGAAATTATAACTTTTTTTTATGATCCCATAAAATTTGCCTCTTATACCAACAATATATATGATTAACGCGACAACAATACTTATTCATGTAAAACATTCAAACTATTCAAAAAACAAGCAGCAACAACAAAAATTAAAACCTTCCAATAGAAAAGACAAGACCTGAAACATTTTATTTGTTACAAAATTTTGTCGAACTCTGGACTAGTGAAGAATTTTACCGAATGTATTTATCCACCCGAACCGTATCCGAAACCATTTTCACCTGGATAGGATCCAAAAAGATATTTTCATCCAGACCAAATTTGCACCATCCTTTACAACTAAATAGGGGTCAGAACGTACTTTGCACCCAGGCTAGAGCTGGATCTCACCTTGCACTTGGACTTGAGCTAGACCCTACCTTGCACCCGCATCAGAGACAGACCCTGCCTTACACCCAGACCAAATATAGACCTAATTTTCCACCCGCATCAACATTAAACCCTAATTTTCACCTAGATAGAAGTTGAACCCTAATTTGTACCCAAACTAAATATGGACTATGCATCGATCGTGAAAATAAAGGTATAGAATTACAAGTTTTTATTTTGTTGTTTTTCTTTATTTTTCCCTATTTTTGTGTGAGTGTTTATTAGATAATATGGGTTCAAGGAGTTGTAGTAATAATATATGTTTTTCTATCATAAAATTGTAGGTTTTTATTTTGCTATTTTTTTTTCATTTGTTGCAAATAGGTCAATGTTCTGTTTCCCATGTTTTTCTTTGTTTTCCTTTGTTCCACATGTAAGTGTTTTGATGCATTGTCAGCTAGCTATCCTCCTCTTAAGACATTGTGATTCTCTGTTTCTTTTAAGACACTATGATTCTCTATTTCTCTTATTTTTTAGATAATATGAGTTCAATGAGTTGTAGTAGTAAGATCTATTTTTTTGTCATAAAATTACAAGTAGGTAAATACTCTATTTTCTATGTTTTCCCTATTTTTCTCTGTTTCACATGTGAATGTTTTGATGGATATTTCAGCTAGCTAACCTTCCCTTAAGAGATTGTGATTCTCTTTTTCTCTTAAGACACTTTGATTCTCTATTTCTCTTGATTTTTAGTGAATATGAGTTTAAGAAATTTTAGTAGTAATATTTATTTTTTGTCATAAAATTGCAAATAGGTAAATGCTTTGTTTCCCATGTTTTCCCCTATTTTCCTTTGTTCCACATGTGATTGTTTTGATATATTTTTCATCTAGTTGACCTTCCCTTAAGAGACTATGATTCTGTCTTTCTCTTAAGATACTGTGATTCTCTATTTCTCTTGATTTTTAGAGAATATGAGTTCAAGGAGTTGTAGTAGTAAGATCTATTTTTATATCATAAAATTTGAGGTTTTATTTTGCTATTTTTCTATCATTTATTGCAAATAGGTAAATGCTTTGTTTCCCATGTTTTCCCTTGTTTTTCATTTGTTCCACAAGTGAGTGTTTTCATGGATTTTTTAACTAGTTGATCTTATTTTAAGACACTGTGATCCTCTCTATTCCACCAAGACTATGAGTTTCTAGGCCATTTAGTACTATAATTTGATATTTTTTCACATTTGAATATCTAATTATATTTCATATCTATATATTTTTTCTTAAATTATAGAAATTCCTATATGTTGCTACAAATTTTAATTTGTATATTTTTTTTTTTTGTCCTCTAAATAAATACAAGTGTAGACAATTATTCATCTCAGGAAAACATAGTGGCATGCATTGAAAAATCACAATAAATCCTGATAGCAAATTGGCATGTATTTTTTACCAACCAACCCTCTATTTATTCTAGCTACAATATTATTTTGAGGCCTTATAGTAGTAATATTTGTTCAATATTTTATTAATTCTTTAGAATGAAGAAAATTTTTATTTACAAGTAAAATGGAACCTATTGGCGATGGAAATAAGGGAGGCAAATATTCTATTGAAAAGAGTATCCTCAAGTATTTTGGCCATATATCAAAATCCAATGAGTCATCGACATCTATAAAAATTCAAGATACAAATGATTTTTACATATTAAATAATTAGTTTTGTATTCTCTTAATTCTTTTAAATTATGCTTTTTTCCTCAAAAAAGTTAATTTTCAATATATGGCTTTGGCCATATTGCATGTTGATATGATTTTTTTTGTTTGTAAAAATATGTTCTCTTACATCTAAAAATGATAAAGAATATCATTGCATGCAGAATACACTGTTGACCCTGATATGCCTTCACTTGAAAATATTCCTCATGAAGAGATACTTTCACATGAAAATTCTCTTAACAATGACATCCAACAAATATTTGAAGATATTCCTCAAAATGAGATGTCACTTGAAAAAGAAAGTGATAAATCAAATACAATACAAACTTTTGGGAATCTTCAAGCCAATAAACTAAACCTAGAAAGTTAACTAGATGGACTATTGGAAGGTCATTTAAGGTTGAATGGTCATCAACATATCCCTTTATAAAGCTAGTCTAGCCAGAGAACAACAATGACATTCCAACATAATGTAGATGCATAATTTGTAGTTGGAATTTGTGTAAGAATCACACGATGCAACTGAAGTTAGATACAATGGAAGAATATTGTGGGAAAGTTTATTCAACAATTAAAGAAAGTGATGGAACAGTTAAGAAAACAATTAGGTGGAAGTATGCATCAGAATGCTTGCATGTTAGAGATGCACAAGAATATGAAAAATAAATGAAGCTACAACAATATCTTGTTGAGAAAGGTGGAACGATTCAAACCCAAT
The DNA here is from genome assembly GCA_028583015.1 of Wollemia nobilis. Taxonomy (NCBI): domain Eukaryota; kingdom Viridiplantae; phylum Streptophyta; class Pinopsida; order Araucariales; family Araucariaceae; genus Wollemia; species Wollemia nobilis. The sequence goes on from JAQPPZ010016675.1 coordinate 4,727,291, forward strand.
TTCAAAAAATAAAAGGAACATTTTAGCTTCAAAAAGTTTGTAGTTTGCTATTGTATATAGTATTCTTAAAAAGGGTAGACGCATATCCAATTTTATTTATTATAAGAAGCTATTTCAACATGTTGATATGGAAAACCTCCCAAGTTCCCATTGGTCAGATTGAAGTGGTTAGGAAACGGTAAAAGGTCTATCATTGGTTGAGGACTTAAGAGAGAAAGTAAAACAAACCAAATTCATTTCACTTTAAATTGATGTGGTGACGACTGTTGACAACACATATTGGAATTACATGCATGTGTACACATTCCAAAATCATGTAAGGTAACATAGAATGCTAGAATTACATAATATGGTGAAATATTGTAATGCAAAAAATATCTATAATGTTTTTTTAACTAGTTTAAAAGATATTACGAGAATGAATGATATAGAAATAATCACAAATTTAATATGTGTTGGAGCTGACCGTGCTGTTATAATGCAAGGACATAGGAGTGGTCTTTGTATTCAACTTTAGAAATAAATTGTCCTATAGTTGATGCCCATTCATTGCATGGCTCATAGAGTGAATCTTGAATATAAAATTGTGGGCACTTTTGAAAATGTTGTGAGAGTGGAATACCTCATCCGTAAAATACACACTTATTTTTCTTGCAATCCAAAAAGGTTTGTAGAGTTTCAACAATTTGCACTAGGATTTAAGAAGGAAAAACTCCTAAAATATGTGGATACAAAGTGGGTGTCATTGTATCAACCTACACACAGAGTTTTTATAGAATATCAATCGTTAATGGGGTTTATGTACATAAATCATAGGGTAGTTGATAAGGCAAAAGATTTGTTATACTATTTGACTGACTTGAAATTCTTTTAACATTATGTGGTATTCTTCCAATGTTACAAGAAATGAATAGATTTATTAAACTTACATAATTATCATCTATATATTTTTGATTTCATAAGGATGAGAAAACAAATATGTATGCATATTGATAGACTTTATTTGGCTAGAGAAAATTTTACAAATCCTTTGTTTGATAGTTGGAAAATATTAACTAATGTGAATGATCCGAGAAGCTTTTTGAAGTTTAACATCAGTGATCATATTTGTATTAACGTCCATGGAAATATGATACCTCTATATTGTTTTGAAATGTGATCACATATAGTTACGAAAGATGTTGAAAAAATACCCATAAAACACAAAGGATTTGAAGTAGTTTTACATAGTACTAAGATTAAATTGTTAAAAATAGTAGAATCATTGACAAGTGAAATAAAAGATCATTTTCAAAGAGATGAGTTGTTTGAGGCCATGGGTATGGTTAACCTCAACTTTTGGTATCCTTGCAATGATAAGAATTCTATATATGAGTTATTTATCAAATATATGGGCACACTTGCTAAATATTTCACTAAAATTATGGAAGTCAATGGTATTAAAATCAATGATATTCTCAACAAAGAGCTTTTAATAGAATAATCATCCCATTTTGGATTGACAATGGTTGGTCAATTGTCATGTTTGAGTAACCCCCATGAATCTATTTCATTAATTGTTTGTGGAAAAAATTGTATCCAAGTAGTGTCTTACAAGATACGATTAGTGAACATTTTTAGTTATATGAATTATGTCAAACAATAATTTTGGGATATATGGAAGATGAGAGGTTTTTTAGTACACTTGTTTTTGTGAAATCTGAAGTTCATAATAGATTAGATAAAAATTTGGAAAATTGTTTGAGAATATATGTGTCAATGTATGAGTTGCACAAGTATCCCTATGATAGAACATTGGCATGTTGGAAATCTCTAGTAAGGGATGTCACTAATACACACAATAACAAGGATAATGATACTTGCAACAATTAGATAGTGTAGACACACAGATCCGCTATGCTTACAAGTGGTTTTGGATAAGTTGAGAAGTATTTGTTTCAGCTACCTCCATTGTAATTTTTCCAAGATTTCACAACATTGATAAAATTGACTTTGTTTGTTATCAGATTTCACAACATTGTTATTAGATTTATCAGATTTCACAAAAATTGTTTATTCATAAATTTTATTTTTCATATCACATTGTTGTTTATGAAATTGTATATTTTATATCATAGTATTCTTAGTGTATTAACTCCCTTCATTGATAAATTCTTATGTTTAATATCATAATATTGTTAATGTATGAATATTAATGTATTAGAAAAATTGATTTATTTATACTTTACAAATAACTATAAACCAACAATAATATTTCCTTTCTTGTTTGAGATTACAATAGTAAATATAATTGAATCATCATAAATTAAAAAAGCCACACAAGATTATAAATGCAAACAACCATTGAATTTTAGAAGACACAAAATTAGTAAATTTATTTTTCATTTATTTGATTGAAAATATATGACATTGTACAAAATTGTTGACTGCAATACAACAAAATATGCATTCAACTAATAAAATATGTAGTCAACTATATTTTCCTTGAGTTGCCTATTCGTTTCCTTTTTCTCCTTCATCGATGCCCTAAGTTGGTAGTGCTCCAAATATGGTTAGGCCTTCCTCTACTCTCTTAAAACTCCCCAACAATATGCTTTCTTCTTCGGTTGGATCATCTAGCACTATTAAAACCATTTATTTCTTCTTCTACTACTTTAGCATGATATTTACATCTTTTTGGAGTTTTCCTTGATATATTTTCTTAAAAGGTTACTATCCCTGACTTTGGCTTGCATTGTCTCCATTATTATTGCATTTTTCAAAAATTTCTTCACCATTTGTAGATTAACTTCCAATTTTTAACTTGTTTTTTTTAATTATCAAAATTTGATTGCAAAAGAAAAAGAAAACATAAGTCAGTAGAGTTGCATGACAAAATAAAACACTCAAGTTTATTGTAGCTAAAGTCTTAGTCTCACCTTAGCCACATCCCTTCCAGTGTAGTGAACCCAATAGAGAAATATTGATTATAATGCTAGAATAATAAAAGGAATCATTTTTATTAAAGAATCATTGTTGTATTGTATGGGGAACCCAAAAATTAATTAATAATTATATTCTTTGATGCCTCAACTATACCAAATGAAATGCCTATTTCTATGACTTTGAAGGTGTGATCAAAGGTCACAACCTTTGTGAAAGAGAGAGTGATTAAATAATTAACTAATAATGTGATTAGTATGGTGGTTAGGAGTAGAATCCTAACATGCCACCTTCCTTAAAAAGAGATTTGTCCTCAAATCTCAAAGTAAGGAGCTTCGTTGCTTGTTTTCCCAATTGAATTTGTGCAAGTTCTTGTACTATTTTAATGTCACTTTTTTGAAGGCAAGTATATATTGAAGGTCGAAGCATTAGTGGGGGGTTGCTAGAAAGAATAGTAGAATCTTCCTTAGGATAATTGTGATGACGGTAGGCTTTCGCTTTAGCCGATTCTTCCTATGTAGAATGAAGGGAAAATAAAGGTGCACTCACTCTTTTGCCTCCTTTCTGAATCAAGCTGCCTATATGATGAGAACTCACTATTGGCGATGAACTTGTGTGTAGTTATTTGAGAGTGTATGTCTTGCCTTCATTGTTTACTGCATGGATTTCTACCTCATCTTTTCATGGTGCATTGAGCACTTCTTGCACATTGACCTCATTTCCTTCATTGTTATGATCAGGTGATTTGGTCATGTCGTGCACATCTTCCTCACCTTCTTCCTCTATGGAGTGACAGGGATCAACTATATTCAATAAATACAATGTTTGTGTAGCACAACAATGAAGGGGCCCAAATTGCTCATCATAAGTATAGCAGAGGTCGTTCGCTCATTGCTCCTCCATTTCTTGTAGGCTAAGGTACTTAACTCGCAAGGGTTTGTGTTTTGGAATAGTGTGCGTGAATGTTGATTTATCAATAGGTTGCTCCCCATGTTGACGTTGAACATTGAATGTATCGTCGACTAACAAGGCTAATCCAATGGCTTCCTATAGGGTGCGAGGAGTGTACATCATGATATTAACTCTAATTTCTTCTTTCAATCCATTAATGAACCCACTTATGAGGACTAATTCATCCAACCCTGTGATGCGATTGGCGATATCCTAGAACTAAATTTTATATACCCTCACTGATGTGATTTGATGTAGGTGGGCAAGATTAAGTAGAAAAATTAGGTTGGGTTCATGATATATTCTTCCATCGGCCATTTCTTGCATCACTTCTTTCATTTCTTTTGAAAACTCTTTCGAGACCTCTTTTACAATATCCTTTGCTACTTCTTGTGACCTTCGTCCTTTCTTCGATACCGAAGTTTTCTAGTGACACGAACCGTAGCCGTCGATGGGTAAAATTTATTTTAAACCTTAATTTTATACGATTCCACCGTTAACCTGTGTCTTTGCTGGAAAACTCTACAAGCGACCAATTTTTTTGTGATTTCTTTAGATTTGATGTATTTTTTTAAATCTATGCTTGGTCGAATCACTCTGCTAGTCTTCAACAGCCATACTTCTAAATTTTTTATAACTTCTCATTTTTCTTTTCTGCCAGATTGGGTTACTGTTTCATCCTTTTGGTGAGGTAGACATCGAAGAGACTATGACAGCCTGTTCGTTCACTGTAAAAACAAAATTTCTGAAGTTTATGTCCTCTTATTGCACTATCGCTACGTCAGAACTCACAGTCGATGTCGGCAATTTATATTATGGTGGAGCTCTATTTTTTATTCCGCTATCGGTCTGTGTTATCATAGAGGAATACGGTGCTATGAGGCAGACCCATACTCACTTATGACAAGGTGGCACGTAAAGTGGAGATGGTGGCTGTCTGGGGAAAAAAAATTGGATTGAACTAGCTCTGATACAGATGTAGTGAACCCAATAGAGAAATATTGATTATAATGCTAGAATAATAAAAGGAATCACTTTTATTAAGGAATCATTGTTGTATTGTATGGGGAACCCAACAATTAATTAATAATTATATTCTTCGATGCCTCAACTATACCAAATGAAATGCCTATTTCTACGAGTGTGAAGGTGTGATCAAAGGTCACAACCTTTGTGAAAGAGAGAGTGATTAAATAATTAACTAATAATGTGATTAGTATGGTGGTTAGGAGTAGAATCATAACATGCAGCCTCAACAACTACAATTTTTTTCTTATTATAATCCCATTGTTTATAATATGCTTGGGCTTCAACATTAATATTCTCTATTCTATTAAATATAATATTCAAAACTTCATCATCATACAAAATAGTAGACTTCACTAATCTAATGTATCTTGATCTAGCAGACCACTAAGATATTTTGGTTTGTTTTCGACTAGAGAGAAAATTGCTTCTCTTTTAGATTTTTTTTTATATTGGGAACTAAGCTCCTTTATAAGGACCTTTGCAAAAAATTCCTAGTCCCTCATCACATCTAAATCTTGAAGTAACATCTATTTTATGGTTGCTTCACAATTATCAACAATTAAATTTTTTTTATCAAAATTGACTTTAACAACCTTAGTTTGAGGATGAGGGATGTTGGTCTGAGCATACAGTGATAATGTTTATTGAGCTATAGTGGTTTGTGTTTGTTGTGCTTCTCTTTGTGGATCATGAAGCACATATACCACCTTGAGATCTAAAATGTTTCCCTACAATAGATAATCATCATCGAGTGGAAAATTATCTAATCCTACACTCAAAACATCTGGTGATTCTATATTTATGTTAAATAAAAAGTGGGAAGTCAAACATAGTCTAACTTGGTACCCCCTATGATCTCATTGAAAATAATTATTTTTCAATTCTTCCCTACATTTGACCTCTCATTTTTTGAGCCTATCATGGTAGTGGTGGAGGTGGTGGTAGTATCATTTTCTATCTTCTACTTCTTGAAGTATATTGTTGAGAGGCACCTAAAAACATTAAAATAAGATTTTGCCAAAATTATTTAGAAAATAAAATAGAAAAAAATAAATATATGTTAATTTAAAATAAATACACATTGACTTACCTGACGACGATGATATTTGGTGTATGTTGGTGTGGGAGGGGATGGTGCGTAATTCTAAAAACATAAGGAACATTTTAATAAAAATTAATATAATTTTAACTAAACAAATATATAGATAAAAGCTTGAAATAGAAACTTACATTTCATAAGGATGGCCTCACTAGATTCACATTGGACACTCTATTTATCTAGAGGTGGATGAGAATCTCCAGGAGAAACAACATGCCTCAAACATTTTTGAGGCCTCTGCAATGGTGTAACAAATTCTGACCATGTCAAAAGAATCACCAATAGTCTCTGGCATGTGACCTCTGATAACATCATGTTTTGTCCTAGTTATGGCTGCATTTTTTTTGCATTTAGATGTAAATTTAAAATTAAAATATGATTTTTTCTAAAATATAAAAACTATAATTTTTACCTTCACCTATTTGGGTGACATGGCAATGCTTATTAGTTTTGTGTGCAGTACAATGGGTACTTCTGTATTCTACACATTGTGAAAAAACTCATAATAAAATCCTAAAATTTAATTACACATTGTCATAGTCATCACTATGTTCATCTAGATGACATGGAGTTCTGCTCTGATGCATTGTGAAACATATATACACCAGTTGAGTTGCTTGTGGGAAAGGAAACGCACCAGATAGACCAATACCCAAAAGGGAATGTTAGTCAGTCTTCCTTGCAGAATGAGTCTTGCTTGGAAGAACTTGATAAATGCCTTCAAATGGTTATTTTTGATAGATGAATTTTTTAAGCCTCTTATGGACTTAGCGGTAGAAGCTACAAAAAATATTAGATCAAAAATCACAAATTTTAAAATTTGAAGTTTAAATAAAAAACAAGTGACAAGTATTATACCTGACAACAATTCTAGAGATGGTTGGTAGTTAGTATCTAGGAATACCTTTTCATAAGTAGATATCATAAACTTATATAGCATGAACTTTAGTGTAACGACCTCAAAATCCTTGTGAGGAAGGCCTGTCAACCTCTCCACGTCTAAGGGTTTGACAGTAATTTTTTTTCTAGTTCTGTATGCTGAGATCCACTGCCATTATGTCATTGTCATAAGCATATATGATATTCTATAAGACATGTTTGTCTATTATAAAATAGGGTCTGGAAACCAAACCCTATAAACCTGCGTCAACAACCCACAATAAGTCATATCCTAGTGTGGTTAAAAATCTAAAATTTGGGGTTATGTAAGGTTTTTGAACATGATTTTTGAAGTAGGGGAGGAAGTGGTGGTCATTGGTGGAAATGGTGGAAGTAGAGTAAAAGTTCAAAAAACTAGGTGTAGGGTAATGGTCACCTAGGTGTAGGGTTCACTCTAAATCTTTGATGTTCTCAAGAAGAAAATTTTGATAAATGACTAAAAATAGATTTTTATAGACCGAAACTGAATGCGGGTGGACACATGGTAGCATGTCATTCGACATACATAGGTGAGTGACCAAAAATTTGGTATGTGGTAAAAGTTTCTTTTTTGTAACTGGACTGATGATGATATATATTTTGCAACTGAATTGACAGTGGTATTGTTTTACAATTGACCTAGTGGTGGACCCCATTTTGGATCTGGATCAACGATGGACAAAGTTTTGAAATTGAACTAACAATGGATCCTATTTTGTAATTGGACCATGGGTGGACATATTTTTACTATCGAACCAATGGTGGAACTATATTTACAACCAGATCGATGGTGGATCTTTTTTTACAACCATACTAGCAGCAGACACAGTTTTACAACCAAACTGACGGTGCACCCGATTTTACAACTGGGCTAGCAGTGGATCCTATTTTATGATCATATCGATGATGGATCCTATTTTGTAATTGGATTAGTGTTGGATACAATTTTGCAATCAGATCAATAACACATCCAGTTTTGCAATTGAACCAAAGGTGACCATGATTTGCAACCAGACCGATGGTGACCCTTCTTTGCAACCAAATCAATGATGACATTTTTTTTGCAACCAGACCAGTAGTGACCCTTTTTTGCATTCAGATTGTTGGTGATCCTTTTTTGTAACTAGACTGGTGGTGATCCTTTTTTGCAATCATACCGATGGTGACCTTATTTTGCAATTGGATCATTGATGGACCCTATTTTGTAATTAGGCAAAAATTATGTAGCTATTTTCCTATGATCGTTAGTTGAATTGCATTGATCATCAAAGCTATAAAATTCACTATAATTTTATAAATTTTGGTGAAAAATAGAGGCAATTCACCATGTCTCCTACATGAATTTTGCTAGGATTCACCTTGATTTTGAAACTAATTTACCTTATTTTTATAATTAGATTTTATATTGAACCCCTTATGCATAACCCTAGAGCATGCAATCAAACTCAAATCATATCATTTATGCAATATTCTAGTGTGGTCCCATGTGCCACCTAGATAGGCAAATATTCTCTATCCATTTGGGTAATCTTTCATAGATACATCAATTAATAGATAGATAACTTCTTCCATCATGATTGGCACATTTAACAACATTCCTATCATAGAACTCCTAATTCCCTTATATATCATAGATGACCTTGGTTGCTCACATCCTACATATCGCATGTATGTAAATTTTTGTATATACGCTAGATGAGAGATGAAAGCGATCGAAGATGACCGTTGATATACTAGGTAGTTCAAGACACTATCATCATCAATATCTTAATAATTTTATCACAAAACTATTGTCTAAACATGTAGATGATCATGAAATCTAAAGTGACATTTTTGGTAGACAAGACTTTTTATTCACTATATTGGATATTTGCATTTTTTTGTGAGTAGAGCATATATTAAATTAATTAAATTATCTCTACCACCATAATTGGCACACTAGGTGACATATTTGCTACAAAATTCTCAAGTTACCTTATACATTATTAGACAGAATCAAATTCCTTGTTTTGGTACTTCATGTATATGCAAATCTTTGTATGTGCACTAGGCAACAAAACAATGACCCTAATTCCACTTGTTGGTATACTAGGCAATTCAAGTAACAGATCATCACAATCAATTTTTTTCTTATAATCTAAAATCCAATACACTTTCTCATACATCATTGCATCATCCATTCATAGACCCATAAGGGTGTCAGTATGATGTGATCAACACCTTGCATGCATATAATAATTTATATGTGTTCCAGGTAGTAGATCATGTATTACCAATGCTCCTTGTCTGTTTATGTATCAACTAAGAACATCTTCAAATAATCAATTACTAAATTTTAGCATACAAAATTTCATTGCCTATTCCTAAAATACTAGAGGACATTTAAATTTAATAATCAACTCTTTATGTACCTACAATATCTTGTAAGAAACCAAGATGTTGATTATTAAATCTATGTGTTTTCTAATGGTTTATCAATTAGCTTAGGGATACCTCCATTCATCACAATAATGACAATAAACATAAGTTGTCATACCCTACTAATTGTATGTTTATCTAGAAAAATATATTTCTTGCCAATGTTTTGTGTATATGCAATTACTTGTACATGCGCTAGACAAAGGTGAGGAATATCCTCTTTTCCTAAAAGGCATGCATTGGTGCAATGTGATATCTTGACCTTATTTTCATATCTCATAAATCCAATCACATTTTTCTTCTAAAAATTTACCTCACCTATTTATAGACCCTAAGGGGGCATTGGGACTTAATGATAAGTACTTTGCATGCCCATAATAGTTAATGAGTGTGCCAAGTAGTAGATCATTAAATCCTTGTGTTTCTTAATGGTCTATCAATTGGCATGAGCACATTTTATCACATCAAAAACAACGTTTTAGGTTTTGTGATATGGTAAGGCATGTGACCTCTAAGAAAAGATATTTTATTTTATCCATGTTCTATGAATATACAATTTTTTGTACATCCATAGAATAAATGTGAAGAGTTTATCTTTCTTTAGATGTTCATGCAATACAATGTCCTAGAATTTGTGAATTTTTTTTACCCTATCAATATCAATTTCATGTTAGCAACAAGTCTTCAGCCCTACATTAGGGTAGAGTATAGGACCTATACAAAAATACAACTTTTTTTACCAATGTACTATAGATATACAATATTTTGTACATATGTTAGGCAAAGGTGAAGAGCTTCATATTTCTTTGGATATCCATGTGATACCCTAACACAAATCCTATAGGCTTGTTATCACATTCAACAATATCATCAATATTCTAGCTTATCTATTAGGTCATGTTGGGGATCAACCCTATTGATCCTATGGCTTGTAATCATGCAATTATCTATACACCTACCAAACACAAGATTGATAGTGTTAAAAATTTCATCCTAATCTAATAGAAAGGAAAGAAACAAACCAGACTTTATCAAGCATATCTTATAATCTATATTCATGACTAGCTATGAGACCTAGCTTATCATTTGGGAAAATAGAAACTTGCCTTCTTGTATCTTGTATATTCATAATTATTTATGAATGTGTTAGTCATGGGAAGACAAGATATCTATCCCTTGGAAGGCATACTTGGCAACACTTTTAGCAGAAACAAGTCTTGATTTTTTTTATATTAGCAAGGGAATTGAATCCTTGCAACCAATATCTCATATGTCTATAGATATTTTCATATGCATTAGGTAGTGGTCACTAGGATTGAAACCTCTCACTAATAACTAATGTACTAAGTGATCTAGAACACCATTACCACATTTTAAATAAACAAATTTTTCATATCTATGATTATAGGCATAGCCTAATATGCCTTGCAAGAAAATTGGCATATCATATCCATTTTTTTATATACTCGTCAATACATTATGAGTATGCTAGTTAAGGAATATGACTTTCTAAGTCACCACCATTTACACTTTTGGTAAATACCATTTTTCATGTAAATTAATTTTCTTTGCACATCTACAAAGGTGTTAGGTCCCAAGTCTAGTTCCTCACGTGTTTGTAAATATTTGCATATGTGTTAGGTAATAAACTTGTACCTCGAGTGCCCCCACTGATATGTCAAGATATCTAAGAAATTTTTACTACATCATCATTATTTATCAACATATGCTTATTATCACCATTAAAATTGATACATTATCAAGGGGTAACTTGATTCCAAAATTCAAGCTAAATGAACTACTTCTACACTTTCCCTCATCTGGGGGCATATTGCAAAATTGACATCAAATATTCCTCTCTTATGCATTGCATATTAAAGAGATTTTATCATCTCTCATTTTCAAACATCATAAATACACCTCTTAAGGGGCAAGTTGCTTCCCATTTCTCTACATATTCATACCAAAGCAAACACATCATTTTCTTTCACAAGCATTTATACCCCTTGTGACATATTACACAAAATTCTATTATGTTTTTCATAATATAAGATATGGCATAAATTCCTTTGAGCAAGAATAAATTCCTTTAGGAAGGCATAAAGTCCTTTAGGTAGGCATAAAATCCTTCGAATAGGCATAAAGTCTTTTAGGAACACATAAAGTCCTTCAAGCAAGCATAAAGTCCTTTAAGCAGACATAAATTACTTTGGGTAGACATAAAATCCTTTAGGTAGACATGAAGTCCTTTGGATAGGCATCAAGTCCTTCAAGCAAGCATAAATTCCTTCAGGCAGACATCACTAACTAAGAAAAATGGGAACTTCTCAAATAGACACCCAAAAATATGCCACATGTCCTCCAATGTCATAGTCATCTCTCCCATAGGTAGCTAAAAGGTATTGGTCTAATATTACCACCTCTTGGCTAGTGCTATCAGAAGTGGCTAGTCAAATTCTAACTTTGACATATATGACATATGGTCCAAGAATATCACAACCAACAATGACACATCATGATCATCCAACAAAGTCATTATATTTTCCAACACCTTATGATGTCAGTTCTAGATTACCACAACCCCTATTCCCTGCAAAATAAATTCACAAACCATCATTAGCACATTTCATCCACTTTTTATCACTTGAAAAAAAGCACCACAAATAGAAAAATGTTACAAAAGCACCATAAGTGATAAAAGTGCCACATTTGTAGAAATAATAAAAAATTAGCCCCTATAAAAATTTAAAAGACTTGTTTTAGGGCATACCTATAAAATTACCTCTAGTATTGGTGTTGTCCCTCAAACCAAGTCCATGTGATGTGTAGACCTCTTGATATTCACCATAAATTCTGGCCACTCACACATAAGCTCCCCTCAATCACAATATTATGAAGTGAAAATAGATCCATTTTCACCCCATCTCCTTTTATCCACCCAATCCACCCTACCAAATTTTCCCTCCAAAGTTTTTTTCAAACCTTGTTCATTCAACCCAATACCCCAACACATCAATATTTCTTCCTAAATTATATTTGGAAAAAATTCTCAAGGGGTGCCCTTGGGGCATCATTCTCAATGCATACATAATCAATATTGAGGCATATACATAGTAACGACACTAAAAAATCATTAATTTTCTAAATCAACTCCAATTGCAACCATTTATTCAACATGATATTTCAAGATATTAACAAACATCATAGTGTTAAAATTAGAATTATACAACTTGTTTTTAATGCAATTTCATAAAAATCACATCAAAATGGGGAAAAATGTAGACATCTAATTTTAACATATCAAAAGACAATAGACATCATACCAGCAATCAATCATCACAACCCAAGCAACCCAGAAACCAAATTAGGCCATTTATAAAATCACCACAAGCTTACAAAAGTTCTAGTGGAACTTTGGTCAAAGCATGGCCTCTTTGAAAGTCATACATTTTTGGTAATTTGACTAGTCAAACTAATCGTTGATCAAGGTTGCCAACATTTATAAAAGTGTCATTGGCCCTTTTTTTCAAATATGGTGCTTTTAGAAATATGAATGAAATATCTAGGGCACAAACCAAAGGAACATGGATTCCTTCTCCCCACTACCTTCTTTGATCACACATGCTCTAGTCTTAAATCATAGCTTGGAAATTTAAATTTGGTCTTGTGCCCTAATGACATCGTGCACCTAAATCTCCCCCCAATTTACCACCAAAAAAATATAAATGTAGCCATTCGGGTGAGAATTCTATAAGCACAATTAGCATTAGCATTACTTTACCCAAAAATCTCTCTATCTTATTTCATCTTGCATTTATCTGATTTCCTCTCATTTGGAGCACCCTTCATAAAGCATTTAAGCAAGTCAAGCAAGGCAAAGGTGCATTGGAGGAAGGAAATCATCTTGGATAAAAGATAAGATCTTGTTGGGCTGTATAATTCCTAGATTCTCTTCCCTTCCATTTTTCTTGTTCTCCTTCATGCATTTTCCCCTTTTATTTTAGCCTTGCTAACTTGGATTTCATATTTGTAGCTACTAATGTCTCTCATTGTTTATTTTGCATTCTAACACATATTTGTAGTGCTTTAATGCTTATTTATGTTTGCATTACTTCACTTACAACAAATATTTATTCATTTTACTAATATCTAGTTATTTACATGCATTTTTCTTTCATTTTGGCATACCAATATTCATGTCTTCTCTCATTCATGCATCATAATCAGTAATACTTTTCACTTGTAGATATTTTTCCTTTATTTCATTTAGCTCTATTTTATTTATAGGCTTGCTTTGCAATCATATCACCTTATATATTAATTTCCATTCTATTTTCAAGTTCTCATGCTTACTTTCATCACTAAGCCACACATTTACTTACCTCATTCATGCACTCTTGAATAAGATTTTATTTACATGCTATTTTATGCTCTTTAATCTCTCATTGACATTAATGCAAGTCTAACACTATTTCTTTCATTCTATCATAGTGTTTGTCTCTTCTTCCATACTTTTTGAGCCTTCATTTGGGTTAAGATATCATCTATTCTTTGTTGTTGGATTTTCTAAGTTTTAGTAGCAACATATACTCTTAGCTTGTATATAGTCTTCATTCTATAACATCTCCTTTACCATAACATAAGTTTTTTTTTGTTTTGAAATCCATTTATCTTATTTAAAAGGCATTTCCAAGGTATTTTAACATCTATAGGTCTCATCCTCAGATATTTTAGGCATCCATTTTATACTTCCCATTCCTCTCAGCAACATCCAACTTATTTTACAAGTTTTGGATGAATTGCAATTCATTTGGTTGAATTTTATAAATCCCCAAGTATCAAGCCATAGGAATTAGGGTTTTCATCCCTTTCCTCTGATTCCAAATAAATTTGATCCAATTGACCCAAATTGCATCACAAAGCTTAGCCATACTTTATCATAGGATAAATTCTCCACAAATTTTAGTCATTGGCACTTTCAAATGTCTATAATTACACAATCAATCTCTGACAAAAGCACCATTGACACTTTTATCAAGTTATGATGCTTTTTTCATAGCAAGATCTACTTCCATTTCTAAGGTTCATACTCAGTTTTATTTTAGAAGAGGGGGTCTGATCTTTGGGAAGATAGTCTATCACTTTATTGAAATTAGATAGACCCCTAATAAACAACTCATAACTTTTTAGCTTCAAACTTTGCAGGTCACAAAAGTGCCAATTTGCTACAAAAGCACCAGTGGCACTTTTTGAAACAGGCAGAAAATGACATTTGATAATTCAACACAAGCAAATGATGCATCAAATGGAGAAACCATTTTCCATTGATATTAATAAAAATGTGTTACAAGATGGACGTGTTGCCCTTTATCCATTTCTAATTCCAACAAGGATATAATCAATTCGATGCCTTCTTCAGTCATCCCTCAATGAAGGTGGTATTCTTTGTATGTGGGCCATCGCATGGTTTGCTTGTTTGTTGTTGTTCTTCCTCTTCAGATCTACTAGATAGCCTAAAAAATGGTGTTAGTGTGTAGAGTACCTTGCCTTAGTTAGGCCCCATATTTATGAAGACAAATCAACTGATAATATATGTAGAAAACTAAAATAAACTATAAGGATCAACATAAAACACTAAAAATGGAGCTTACCTGCCATATCTAGGCTGATATGAACACTGTAGACCCACTTCACCACATGAGGGGTGAATTAGGGATGAATTCATAGGTCAAGGGGTTATTTGAGTCATGAGGTCCCTTTTGCAAATTTTCTTCGGTGGATCGATTCCTAGGCAGCTGGTGTGCCTTTGTTTCCTGTTGAAATTTGACTGTGTGCATCGAGAACAAACTGTTCAATGTTTGCTTTCCATTTCTACAAAGTTTTTGTGCTTTGTTAACTTTTGGAGAGAGATATAATTAGGGGTTTAGGACCCATTATTTATAGGCAATGGCAAGGTACAGGGGGGAGTTATATAGATTAAACCTAGGTTTGATTCTGACTAGGGTTAAGTTAGGAAATGCAATATGGCAACATCACATTCCTTATGGAAAATATCCCATCCTCACACGTGTGGGGATGGATTAGGACTAATACTTATTAGGTCTTCAGTCAGTTTAGGACATGATTAGGATTTCTTAGGAAAATATCTTAAAAAACTCTAATTACACACATGTGGGAGAATGTAATTAGTATTAATCAAGAATTAAGAGTTATTTTAATCAAATTTACCCTAAAAAGGTGACTTAAGTGAAGTCAACATTAAATTAGATTTTTGGAATTGACTTGTTAATTGTTTTGGTCAATTAATGCCTCGTGGGGGCCTCAATTGAGTGCAAATAGGCTATTGAAGGATATCCCAATGCTCGAGATGTGATTTTGAAGGCTTGTTAGGGTTTTGGACCTAAAATATGATAAAGTGTCATATATGGAAGTCTACATGCTGCTATGGTGAACTACGACAATCTACGTATGACTACACATAACTATGCATGACTACGCATGACTACGATAGCCTAAAATAGCCTAGGAATGTTTGGAATCACCTATGGATATGTAGAAATAGCAATGTATGACTTTTGAGTGTCTACATTTACCCCTTTTTGTACTATACTATGTAGAACACAATTTAATACAAAAATATGAAGGGTTTGTGCAGAAGGAAAAGGGATATAAGGGGAATGGAATCCAATCAAAAAGTATAGAGTTGATCAAAGTGTGACCATACAAATTAACGATATGTCCAAGAGAAAGAAGAGAAGAAGGAAAGAAGGAGAAAAGGAAATAAATAAAAACAATGATGAAAAATTAAAATGAATGATTTTGAATGCAATGATGTGATTTTGTTGAGTCCGTATGAAAATTACAATGACATACCATTTGCTTGAGAATGGAAACTTTTGATTGCTTTGATTTTGCAACCAGATCAACGTGGTCCAAAAGTATGAATAGGACAAAAGCCTATCTAAATTTTTGATGTTGATTGATTGATGAGAACATGGCGATAAGTGTTAAACCATTTGAGTTAGTTAACATTTGAATTATTCAAACGTGTCATTCATTGTTCTCCATGAATGCCAGATTGAAGTTCTTAAAATGCAGCATTGAATTAGTTGCCCGTGTCATTCATTGTGCTCCATGAATGCCAAGGTGACCTTTCCATTGTCACGCATAACTCTCGTGATATAACCCATGTATGGTTGTAATTGAGATTATTTCATATGATAATCTTCAACAAAAAAATTCATAGAAAAATGTGCTAATCACACTTTTGGATTTTTGATTTTGTGGTTGCATGCAAAGCTAACATTGGATATGAATATCCCCTTAAACGAGGAATTAGCAATGAGGCAAATGAAGTGTGGTGATTTGATGATGCACCTATTGATAAAATACCAATGCATGATTAAAATGATAAAGAAAAAACAAAGTAGAAGTAATTTTTGTGGGGTTCCTAGGGTTTTGTAAGAATTTTTCCTACTTTCCTAGGGTTTTTGGGGCAACTTGGTTGCTTTTGGGGTGTTTTGAGTGAATTCACCACCCAGGGGGCGATTTTGACCTAAATCACCACCCTTAGGGCAAATTGGACCTATGTGAAGTGTTTTAGTAGTTTGGGAGACCAAGAAATGTTAGAATTGGACAAATATTATACTGTTGGAAAGCTCTTTCCAAGCCTGATACAATGGTGAAAATTTGGGAAAATTTGGAGATTATTTGATAGGTGAAAAGTTATAATAAATATGACCCTAATTTTAGAAGTAATGAATGAACAATTTCAAGCCTTGTGAAGGGTGCGCATGGAAGCAAATATTTGTGAGGACAACGAGGTGAAAAATTGTTGCGCTATGTTAGGCAATGCTAGGCTATGCTATGCTAGGCTATGCTAGGCTATACTATTTTTACTGAGGCTTTGGTACAAACCTATCCAAATGTTTATTGAGGTTTTTGGGGGAACCTATCCAAATTTTTATTGAGGTTTTTGGGGAAACCTATCCAAATTTTTACTAAGGTTTTTGGGGAAACCTAATTTGTTAATTTAATGTTCCAAAAATTTTGCTACAAATTTTGGGAAAACCTAATTTGCTAATTTTAAAAAGAATGTTCTAAAATTTTTGCTAAGGATTTTGGGAAAACCTAGTGTGCTAATTCTAAAAATAATGTTCCAAAATTTGTTGCTAAGGATTTTGGGAAAACCTAGTGTTTAAAAAAAAGGTTTGTGATAAAGGCAAGGCAAAGGGTAAAACCTTTTGGACCTAGCTATTGATTTTATTTTATGAAGGTGAGGTAAATGATGCAACCTTTTGAACCTAGTGATTTGATTTGATTTGATGAGGGCAAGGCAAATTTGCCCCAATTTTGAATGATGGATGACACATATACATACCTTTTGGTTTCGGTTGTTACATATACATGTGTTATTTTGATGGTTTGAAATGTGTTCTTTTTTATGTTTTCTTAGATAGCGTAACATAGTTTATAGGTATGTATGATAAATAGATATACATGTGTGACATGGTTTAGATCTATTATCATTTTGTGGTATGAATGAAATTGTATAATAGTATGATGATTGTATTTTGAATGTGGTATGATGTCATATCAAATGTGATTTTATAGTGAATACATGTAGTATAAATGCAATGATGTGACTTGCTATTTGAATGTATGTAAGATGAATGCATAGTTGTAATGTGTACTAAATATATATGACATAGATGCATGGATGCATGTATGGATGTATTGAAATACACCAAGGAAGCACTTGTATCATGAAATTTACCTGTATGCATGCTATCCATCCCATGATTTCAGGGAAGTTGGATAATGTAAGGCATGTGTAATGGCTTTGACCAACATAGTTGTGAAAATCAAATCTCAGACCCTTAGTTATACAATTATTGTGGCAACTTATAATTAATCGGGTTGGTTCAAAATCTATCATGGACCTATGTGTGTGCATGTGTAAGGTTCATTTATCCATTTTGAGGGAGGTAGGATTAACCCATTCTAGACGCTACCAGACTAGCTAGCTCATCCATTCACAACAATGATCTATATAAAAGCGAGATGCTAATGTTACAAATATGTTGCCACCTATAAGACTCTTCCACTGGTAGGCAGGCTCTTGGAGCGTATTTCTAGCGATGGAAATCATCCCATGGTGTTATATTGGACCTAAGGACCAAAGGCGATAAGCATAACATATGTGATATCAAGAGGTAATTCCTTTTGTTTTCTTCCCCTCTTCTAGTGGTGACCTAATGATTGTGGTGCTCTTTTCTTTCTTTTTTTTTTTTTTTATGATTGGCGGTGCTCTTTTTGTATTTTCTCATGGTGCTATTTTTATAATGGGCAATGAAATTTGTTTTCTACCCAATATTTTATTTTTGCTTATGCTTGATACCTTTGTTTATCCCCAGGTCGTATGTTGACCATGCAAGTGATAGGATGAGTAGGGGATACCATTCGTTAGATGGTGATATATACTCTAGATGTTTTCTTCCCTAGACTCAAATTTTTTTAATGTATAACATATTTGTGTATGGTCCGTGAGATAAGTTGAACCCACCTAAAGATACATAAAAATAATGTACAAGCCTTGGTAGCTATGGGTGACATTGGATTGACTGAACTAAAGAGTAGTCAAAGTCAAGCAAGACACCTATGTATACCCTGACCCTGAAAAAGGGAAGTGGACATCCAAGTGGTGATGCTAACAAGTGCATGTATTACTCCTGTTGAAGGTGCATTTTGGAGGAAGAATATACAAACTTAAAATTAAATGACATGAAAAATGTATAGATATGTGCAATGGATGTAATGCAATGATGCAAGTGGGGAAATGCAATATATATAAGAGGAAATTTACGATGTGTAGAAGGAGAAGTTTAGCAAACTTATCTACATATGAGTATATTGTGTTATGATGATCAAAAAGTGTGATGAGATAATAATGGTTGCCCTAGTATGTAGGGTGTGTGTGTAGTAGTTTTATAAGTTGTAATATGTTAGATGAATGCAGTAATATCAACTAGAGGAAGGGATTACAGATGGTATATACAACTAGAAGAATTAGTAGAATAAATGGTCTTTGGTAACCAACATGATAAGAGGATTACCAAAGTCAAAGAGTGATAGAAGAAAAGTGGGATAGATCAACATAGGTATGTAGTTGCTCAAAGCGTGACTATACACCTATGTGAGGAAATAAGAAGAAGTAGAATAAGAGGAAAATAAAATGCAAGATACGTCTCCAATGGACAGTTTTGATTTGTTTGTATTTTTGTTTTCATTTTATGGATGTTTGTTTTGTTTGATGTTGCATGTACAAGAATGTACAAGCAAGGAA
Source organism: Wollemia nobilis (assembly GCA_028583015.1). NCBI lineage: Eukaryota > Viridiplantae > Streptophyta > Pinopsida > Araucariales > Araucariaceae > Wollemia > Wollemia nobilis. The sequence goes on from JAQPPZ010016675.1 coordinate 4,746,973, forward strand.
GGTTGCTCATGGAAGCAAAATATTTGTGAGGACAAAGAAGTGAAAAATTGTTTTGCTATGCTAGGCTATGTATGCTAGGCTATGCTATGGCTATGGTAGGCTAGGCTAGGCTATTTTTGCTGAGGTTTTTGGATAAAAATACCCAAATTTTTACTGAGGTTTTTGGAGAAACCTATCCAAATTTTTATTGAGGTTTTTGGAGAAACCTGGGTTGCTAAGGGAGTCTAAAAAAAATGTTCCAAAATTTTTTTTGAGGATTTTGGAGAAACCTGGTACTAAGGGATTCTAAAAAGAATGTTCCAAAATTTTTGCTGAGGATTTTGGAGAAACTTGGTACTAAGGGATTCTAAAAAGAATGTTCCAAAATTTTTGCTGAGGATTTTGGAGAAACCTGGTACTAAGGGATTCTAAAAAGAATGTTCCAAAAATTTTTTTGAGGATTTTGGAGAAACCTGGTACTAAGGGATTCTAAAAAGAATGTTCCAAAAAAATTTCTAAGGATTTTGGAGAAACCTAGTACTAATTTGTTTTGTTGAGGTTTTAAGAGAAACCTATTGTTTGGAAAAACAATTATGAAGGAGGTAAGGCAAAGGACACAACCTTTGATAAAAGGATACAATATTTTGAACCTGTTGATTGATTTTATTTGGTGAGGGTAAGGAAAATGATGCAACCTTTTGAACCTGGTGATGTATGATGTATACCCCTACATTGAATTATGTATGGGGAGAAGATAAAGTTACCCCAGTTTTGAATGATGAATGGGAGAGGGTGAATTTACCCTCATTTTGAATGATGTATGGGGAAAACTGAAGATACCCCTGATTCGATTGATGGATTGGGAGAGGATGGATTTTCCCAATTGTGAATGATGGATTGGGGGAAGATGAATTGGGATCATATGAGGTTGCCCTAGTTTTGAATGACGAATGGGAGAGGGTAAAGTTACCCTCATGTTGAATGATGTAGGGGAAGAATATGATATTTTTCTAGTTTTGAAATGTTTTGTGGGAATCAGATGAAGTTGCCCCAGTTTTGAATGATGGATTAGGGGAAAATAAAATTACCCCCATTGTGAATGATGTATTGGGGGAAGATGAAATTACCCCCATTGTGAATGATGGATTGGGGGAAGATGAAATTACCCTCAATTTTGAATGATTAATTTGGGGAAGATGAATTTACCCCCAATTTTGGATGAAATTTGGATGATTTTGGGATTATGAGCTTCAATTCGCATGGTCGAGGGGTGAATTGAACCTGAAATTGTAGGTTGGGGGGTGAATTGGACCCAAATTGTAGGTCAAGGGGTGAATTGGATTGTTTGACCCATGTGCAGTGTTTTGGCAATTTGGGAGACCAAATGATGTCAAAATTGGACAAATATTATACCATTGGAAAGATCTTTTTGAGCTTGATCAAATGGTGAAAGTTTTGAGAAATTTGGAGATGATATGATGTGGGAAAGGTTGGTTCAAATATGACCCTTATTTTGGAAGTTATGAATGTGCGATTTCAAGCCTTTTGAGAGGGAAAATTGATATTATTAGTGAAATGGTTAATGTATGGGGGAGGAAATGGAGGAATGGATACATATCGATATGGTGGTTAATGTTGATTATGATTAGTGATGCAAATCATGCCAACTATTCCATAGGAAGGAATAATATGATGTACATGATTGACCTACCTTTATTGGGCTTATTGAGTGGGTTGAGTCTCATGGAGATTAGTCCCCCTATGTTTAGGTAATGTGTTATGATAATTACCTAAATTTTTATTTTGTGGTATGATGGGATTTGAAACTTGAATAGTACCATGATCGATAAGGTCCTCAACTAAGTCACAAAAGGTGTGACAAGAGAAGACGTCATGACCCAGCTGGTGATGGTAAACACAAAATGCATGTTCGATGTAACCATGAGGGTTGGGTCTATTTGGATCTACGAGTTGAATATCTGGTAATGTAACATGCCCAGCCTCAAACAACCTCTGGAATAAGGTAGGTAGAGGCTTAGAAAGTGGATTCCAATCATGATGTCAATGTGGAGGACATGGACCATGAGCTCATTGTGGTTCATATGGAGGAGGTGCATTATTATGAGATAATTGTTTTTGTGGAGGAGGAGGTTGTGAGATTTATGAAGAATATGGAGAGGTTACATCTACTTGATTGGTCTGTGGTGACTCCGAGAAGGATTGATTTGGTGTGTTGCAATTGAAGTGAGTATTTGTAGTGTGAGATGACTTTTTTTGAAGTTTGATTTTATCAGATTGGATCTTGATGTCCTCAATAACCTTTTCCTATGAAATGACATCTTCAAAAGTGTGGCTTTGGTGAAGTTGGAGGGATGTGGAGATGTGTTTATGGTAACTCTTGGAAAATAGTGTCACTAGTTCTATGGTGGGAAGGCTATGGGCGAGGTCATGGATGATCAATATCCATCTAGCAATGAATGTAGTGATGGGTTCGTCATTAGCCTGTCGTAAGGCATACACATCAGAAAATGTGGTCTTTTTCTTGATGTTGATGGAAAAGTGCTCTAGGAAGGAGTTGGCCAGCTGCTAAAAGATATACAGGCTATGGCATGGGAGTATGTTGTACCAATCTAGTGTTGGCCCAGCAAGGGATAGGGAGAAGGTACGCAACATGAGGGGATTACTACTATGAAGCTAGTAGTAAGATGACGGGTAATTGCTCACATGCTCTATAGGGTCTTCCTTACCTCTATACTTATTGAATTTTGGTATTTCAAAGTGATAGGGGTAGGGAGAAATGGGAACTTATGGGTGGATTTTCTCATTACATAGTTCATCATAATAGGGCTTTTGTTGCGCATAGCTAGAGGTTCATAGGTTTAACATTTTGACTTCATCTCATAAGAGTTGAAGTTTGGGTGCCATAGGAGTAGAGGTTTGGGCTATGGTAGGCTGACCTAGTGGATGTTGTTTGATATTGATATTGTGGAGAATACTCTGGTGCTTGATCATGATAAGGTAGGTACTGGGTGATATGTGCTATCGTATCTACTGGCACACTAGGTTGTGGAATAGATGTCTATTGGAGATAATAGTACTATGACTGGGAAACATGTGATTGTGACATACGTACTTGTTGGATTAGAGTCTACTATAATGGTTGACCTGTAAGTGGTGATGACCAAGCTAGGGGAGGCATAAAGAAACTAGGTGTAACTAGTAATAGTGTAGGTGTTGGAGCTACCGATACTAGGGGTGGATGAGATGAGGTATCAAAGGATGGGGTTTGTCTTTGTCCTAGAGGGTAGGTAGTAGGGAAGCTAAACTACATAGAATATCCTAGATGAGTAGGTGGGTAAGCTGCTAGTCTCGGTCCATAAGTAGGATGGATATTGGTAGTAGGAGCCTGAAAAGAAGGAGGTGGCGGTATTTTAAATGTCTTCATAGATAAAGGTGGCTCTGAAGGTTGGGTATCATATAGTTTAGATACTTTGGAGATTGGTAGGGAAGCTACCAAAAAGGTGGGATAAGCTACCATGGTAGGAGCTTAGGTTGAGGGGAAATTTTAGGTGTACACTCCCTATTGGGTTTACACATCTTGCTCTTGAAGATGCGGTTGGTAGATGCCTTCAGATATGGTGAAAAATGGCTCTTGGGAAGGTGATGGCTGAGACTCTTGTGAAGAGTACGGGTGTGATGTTTGAGGAGATGCTTGTGGTTCCTATTGGGGAGAAGTTGTTGTGTAGTTTGGAAGGATGGCTTCTATTTTCCTATAGTAGATGATGATGTATCGGATACCATTCCTACAATAAGGGTGAATTATGTAACCTCTGGACGGGTATAGTTTAGGAGTGGTAAGTCACTTTCAAAAAGGTATTGAGATATATTTTGGAAGAAATGATGTGTAAAGGTTGGAGAAGTAGGTATGACCTCCTCATCTATAGTGAAGAATGGAGGAGGTTGTCCTAGCTCTATATAGATCACATGGTCATAGAACATGGTCAAGGAATTGGGTGAGGATGGGGCTGAAAGCAGTGGGTAATCCTCTACGAATGAAGTAGCAAGGACTTCACTCAAGGTTGGTGTCTCCTCTAGTGGCATCATGTGTGTAAAATGTACATCATATTCCATGCATGAATCAGATGTATCTATGATCTTCCCCTTCAATGTCAAAGGATTAAGAGTAGACTTACTAGAGGAAGTGATAGGCATCTCCTCTATGAAACGTGCTTGCTTGCACACTCTACTACGAGTGACCATAGGCATTGTGGCATATGTACTAGAGTTTTAGAAATAAACTCTGTGTAATACAGAATAAACTATTTCTAATGTAAATGTGAAGCAAGTGACATGATGTATGTGGCAAAAAAAAATATAGTGTAATGTTTTGAGACCGGTCCGTGATCATGCAAACAATGGTACATCAAAATCAATTCTAAATTCTAGAAATAAATGTGTTTTTCTTCATTTTGTGTGTTGTACTTTTGGTACTCCCTATATAGAATCTAGGGTAATGGAGTGGATACTCTACCAAACCGATAATGTCGTCAATATCAAACCTCTTGCAACACCCAAATATGAACAAAATAGAATGGTATTGCAATGTGCAAACGGTGACCTGTATGGAAGGTACAATAAAATGATATCCTAAAGGGGGAGAACCCACTATGCTGAAGTGATTTCACTATATCCTCTCACAAAAATAGGTGGTAATGTCTACGATGTGCTAGGCATGGTCAACAACCCCATGTGTTCGCTTCACCCTTGATCGGGCTTAGTCAATAGCGACAATTACCGTGTCCATGAATCATATGAGCATTGTGTATGAAAGTGTCTAATCCTATCCCACTTCGTAGGTAATCGCTGGTGATGAAATCTAGGGCCCAATCACAAAAGTGGGGGATTTTTCGATGATGAAATCCATAAAACTGCTCTTATGGGGCTGCTAGGTGTCTAGGGGGGTGAGCTAATGGAGAGTGAAACTTGATCCACACCAGTCTCGATAGATTGATTGGGGATGAAGTCCAATCTCACCACTTGTTTAAATACCATGTGAATGTGTGTGGGTTTGTGTTTTGCTAATGGTGTATGCAAGGTAAGAAACCAACTAATTGCCTTTTCAAAAGAAAACTAGTCCTAATGCCTTTTCAAAGAAAATTATTAGATAAAGAGTTCTTTGAAAAGAAATAGTCTAGTCGTAAATACATTTTCAAAGAAAACTAATCTACTTTGTAAAGCATGGAAACATGCAATCCAAATGTGTGGAATAAAGGGGATTAGGAAAGCCTAATTTAACTTTAGAATGCAAAGTTATTTTTTAGCAATGAAAGCTATCAATGAAGGAGGAAACAACGTAGGCTTGTGCTACATAAAAAAATAAAAGACGAATGCAAATTTATTTGAAAAAAAAAATTAGGAAAGTTTCTGGAAATTTTTAGGTTCTAAAATTTCAGAAAACCCTAATGATCTTACAAACTTGTAATGAAAACAAAACTACACCTAGAAATGGCTATTTAACTAGGTAATGGATTTTTTTTGCTTCAAAAACTTGCAACAGAGGTAGAAAAAGTGAAAATACCTACATTATAATGCTAAGGGGGTTTTTATTGGCCCCTGAAGGGATCATCCTAGTTTATTTGGGAGGTTTTGAGGCTTCTATGCTCAAATAACCACTTGAGGAGTGAATTTGGTTTTGAAGGATCAAATTTGATATCTGATAGTCCAGAGGGCCTTTGTATGTTACAAGGAGGTATGAGATAGCAATATATTCAGATTTTGGGGCTCTAAAATGCACTTCACCATCCAAGGAGTGAATTGGCAGCAAGTTCATGGGGCGAGGGGTGAATCAGCTGCAAAGGCTTCAAATCAGGGCTCTAATGACCTAGGGTGGTTCCTAGGGTTTTGGAGGTCTCTGTGGTAGACAACTTTGGTACCTGCAAGACACAAAAATAGAGGAAAATGTCATATTTATAAAATAATTAATCTAGAAATATCCATTATGGGGTCCCATCGGGCAATGCCAGAATGAAACAGGCAGAAATCAGCATTTGATAATTCAACACATAAGCAAATGATGCATCAAATGGATAAAATGTATTTCATTGATATTAAAAGATATGTGTTAGAAGAGGGACATGATGCCTTTTATCCATTTATTTTTCTAATAATTTTATAATCAATTTGATGCCTTCTTCAGTCATCCCTCAATTAAGGTGGGCTTCTTTGTATGTGGGCCACTACATGGTTTGCTTGTTTGTTGTTGTTATTCCTCTTCAGATCTACTAGATAACCTGCAAAAGGGTGTTAGTGCATAGAGAGGCTTGCCTTAGTCAGGCCCCACATTTAGGAAGATAAAATGACTATAAAAACATAATAAAAACTAAAATAAATGATACCAGAACACATAAAAATGCAAAAAAAAGCTTACCACAAAGATTTGGGTCGATTCGGGTCCTATAAACCCAATTAGCCCCCCAGGGGGTGAATTAGGACCGGATTCATGGGGTGGGGGGTGAATTCAACTATGAGGTCCATTTTGCAAAATCCCTTCGATGGATCACTTCCTAGGCAGCTAGTGTACCTCTGTTTGCTATTGAAATCCAACTGTGTGCACCTAGAACAGACTGTTCAATGTTTGCTTTCCATTTCTACAGAGTTTTTGTGTTTTGTTAAATTTTGGAGAGAGATATAATTAGGGGTTTAGGACCCATTATTTATAGGCAATGGAAAGGTTTAGGGGGGGAGTTAGATAGACTAAACCTAGGTTTGATTCTGACTAGGTTTAGGTTAGGAAATGCAATGTGGCAACATCACATTCCTTATGGGAAATATCCCATCCTCACACATGTGTGAGGATGGATTAGGGCTAATCCTGATTAGGAGGTCTTAAGTCAGTTTAGGACATGATTAGGGTTTCTTAGGAAAATATCTCAACAAACCCTAATTACACACATGTGGGAGGATGTAATTAGTGTTAATCAAGAATTAAGAGTTCTTTTAATCAAATTTGCCCTAAAAATGTGACTTAAGTGAAGTCAACATTAAATTAGATTTTTGGAATTGACTTGTTAATTGTTTTGGTCAATTAATTCCCCATGGGGGCTTCAATTGAGTGCAAATAGGTTGTTGAAGGATATCCCAATGCTCGGGATGTGATTTTGAAGGCTTGTCAGGGTTTTGGACCTAAAAGCTGATAAAGTGTCATATATGGAAGTCTACATACTGCTATGGCGAACTACGGAAATCTACGTATGACTACACATAACTATGCATGACTACAATAGCCTAGGGATGTATGGAATCACCTATGGATACATAGAAATAGTAATGTGTGACTTTTGGGTGTCTACACTTTTGTCAACTTGTGGCACTTTTGTTCAACCTATGGAACAAGTAGCCCTACCAATTCACACCTCGCTACTCATTTTTTCTATCAATTCTTATTTTTTTATCTATGCTTTCTTAATTTGTATTCCAAAAATCACATCTACTTTGGAGAATTAAGGAACCCTTTTATGATAGTCAAAATTTCTTTACAAAATGCAAAATAGGCAAAGAAATCAAAATCATTTAGTTGCATACTAGATGCATAATCTCTTCACTTACCCTTGAAATAAAAATATCTTTTAGCATAATCATCATTCAAAATCGAAAAGGTATATTAGGCAATACTACTTGTTTTCTTACATTATTGTTTGATTGTATTTATCATACAACTTAGGTGATCTTCACTTTTTGTTTGAATAATTTTTTTTTTTATAAAAGGTTCAATAAAGAGTCAAATATAGATCCAAAACCTTAGGTGTTTTTTTGAATTAACCCATAAAACATCGTATAATATTACATATCAACTCAATGACAACTTTTAAAATACATGAGGTAGAGCTTGCTCATGTGAAGATCCAATTCTTTAGGGTCTCATTTGGAAAGAGGTCTTTTGTAGGGAAGTAGGGTCCCAAAGAATCCCGCTCATGTGCATCCTGGGTTTTGAATCTACACTAAGATATAAATTGCATGCAAGTTTGATTAATGCCTATTAATGAGAAAATTTGATTTATCCTCTTCATGTGATTATGGCTAAGCTAGGTTTATTATTTTCCCTTTTTCAAATTAAATCAAAATAGAAATAAAAATCTAATTATGCACACAATAGGTAAAAATGATCCTAGTTATTATAAATTACAAAGGTAGATATGGAAAAACATATTTATGCTATAGAAATAGAAACATTGCTTGCATGCAAAAGCTTCATTGGTGATACTACATCCTATTGGAATTTTTCCTAGGACCAAATTTTGATAGAGTTTGTGTACCAAAATTTTCTCATCAAACAAAATTCTGGTAGAGCTTTTTTCTTATGAAAAGGCCCTCCCAAGGACTAGCTTTATAGACATCCATGGCCCCTTGGTAAGATCCATGGGAAAATCCATCAAAATCGGAAATAGGATGAGGTGGTGGGCTACATGGAGGGGATAAGGTAGGTTGGAGGTAAGTTTAAAAATATTTACATGCAATTGGATTATGGGAAGGAAATAAGGGGTAGTTCAATGCAAGAAGCATATGATCAGGTTGGCGACATGGATCGATGTAGTTAGATCCACAAGTTACAAGCAATAGAGGGATAAAAATAGATAAAATTCTTAGTTTCGATAGAGATAGGGTAAGATTACAAGAAGCAATAACACCACCAATGCTTCCATGGTGGTGCTACTACTAGATGATCGTTGGAGGTCAAAATAGGCAAGAAAATAATAAATTTAAAATATTGATAGAAGCATTGCTAGGGTCATGATAATACCAAGTGTGCTACTACTCATACCCTAATGCTTTTGCTTTTGGAGCAAAAAATGCTCTACATTTGATCAAAAGGATGGTTTTCATGTAGGAGCATCCAAGTTCATGAGCAATATTTCATCGTTAAGAAAAATGAGAATTTCTAATTTTAGTCAGATCTAATTTTTAAAATATTTATCAGGTCTATTTTTATCTAGATTTCAATTTTAGATAGATATTATTTCTATAATATTTATAAGGTTTATTTTTATCCAAATTGAAATTTTAACTAGATGCAATATTTATAATATTTTTTAGATCTGTTTTTATCTAGATTGTAATTTTAGCTAGATCTAATTATTATAATATTTTCTAGGTCTATTTTATCAAGACAGTAATTTCAGCCAAACCCAATTTGTATAACATTTTATCTTTTGAGGGAGGGCATTTTTTGCATGTTTTGCATTGCCAAAATCTAGAGTTGTGCTTGTTGAAGCAATTTCATGTCCATTTAGAATTTGTGAAGGAGGTTTTTCATGTTTTGGCTAGAATCAAGGGTTTCATGAGATTTTTTATGGTTTTAGAGGGTTTTTATCATATCAATAGTTGAAAGTGATCATTTTGGATAATTTTTGATATATTACAAGTGTCATATCAGCCCAATTAGCAAAAAAGATCAGATATTGGTAGTTTGGAAGTGTTTTACAAGGTTGAGTGAAATTTTCCATATTTTGATGTTTGTTAGCAGCTTCAAATCTAGAATTGTATTAAATTTTGATTTGTAAGCCAATTTAAAAAGTGAAATTAGTGATTCAATTAAAATTTATATTGATGGTCTTAAATTTTTGTTTTTATGATTTTTTTTGTGATTAATTGGGCTACATGGTTAAGCATATTTCATTAGACTTTTAAACATTGACTACATCAGGTTGGATTAATTTAGCTGATTGAAGGTTGAATGATGAGGGGATCTACAAATATTTGAGTGTTTGTTCAATATTTAATACTTTGTGAAGAAGAAAAAATAATGGCACGCCTTAAGGATTGTTTATTGAAATGTAAAAGCATGTTAAAGTAAGCATTAAAATGGAAATATGCACAATAAGTAATCTATTGAAACAAAGAATAATGTGCAATAAAAGAGGGTGGATTTCTCCTTATATTTATTTATTCAATGACTTCAACGGTTACAATAAATCCCCCTTTGAGGGCCTTTATTGATAAATTTCATACTCAAAATACCAAGGATCTAATCCTTTCAAAAGCTTGATGGCGTGTTCCAGTGTTCTTCTTGCAACCCACACTCGAGAGCTAGTCTTGGGCCTATCCTTATATGCCTCTTAGCTCCCCCCTCATGTCTAGCATATCTACACCTACACACAAGAGATTGAAATAGATTAAAAGCATATGTGTTTATAGATTGAAAGCTATAAAAACATAGAAGGCATGCATCTAGAAATAATAAAACTTATTTGTAATAAATACACACAACTTCAGATGACCTAAAAATATACTATGCTACTATTTATATGGTTTTGGAAATATCTGAGCATGAATTGAAGGGAAATTTTTAGCAGAAATAGTGATCATCCTTGACAGGAACAACTAGACCTGCAATCATAAAACTCCAAATTGACCCATCAAAACAACTCCAAATCTCACAAAAATTGAATGCAATACTAATCTAGACATTTATAAATGATCTATGGTGGAATTAAACCAAAATTCCTTGTTTTTTTCTAACCATCCCTAACAAGTGCAACTACCCAAACCATCCCAAGGTGGGATAGTTACCAATTTTAGTGGAATTTACCACCAATTCTAAAGAGATCTGGTTTGTAACTCTCCTAAATGTTGTGTCAATAAATGTAGTCAAATTAATCTCCAATTTTACTGGTTTTAGAATGAAATTGGTGTTTTTGGGATGCCCCTTAAAGAACCTTTGAATGAAGAGGGTTTCAAGGAAGTATTAGGGTAAATGTAGCAGCAAAATTGAGGGTAGAATTGGGCAACACTTCATGGTCTATGCTTCAACTCTTCTCTCTTGAAATTGTGGTGAGCACACCTCAATTTATAGCTCAAATAGGGAATTTAGGGTAAAGTGGAAAGTTCTGTCATGCAAGGAAAGTGTTACCACTTGTTGAAACCTTTGCCATGCAATGGTGGAAGAGGTTGCCCATTTGGGGCCTCTAATTTGGAGTTTCTCATCTCTATGATAGTCTCCAAATAAATTTTTGATGGTTGGGTGGAGAAAATGGCAGTAATTGATTGCAATTTCTTCACCCCTTTGACTTTTGGAGGGTCTTTTTAGGGACCGTCCCACCTAGATATGGTTTTGATTTGTTGTCCTTGGGTGGGACAGTCACCATTTGTGAACGTCCCAAGGTGGGACAGTCATAAGGATATGACCTAAAACCTCCTAAAACTGATGGAAACCTTCCCAAAATTTCTATGGATCATTATGTTACCCTAGAGGTTTTTCCAATGGGACCATATTATATCAATAAGAGTGGCACAAGTGTTGCATTGGTAGTATTATCCAATTTACACGATTTTAGTGTCTACAGATACCCCTTTTTGGGATGCGCTATGTGCAATAAAGCACTAAGCAAAAATAGATGAATAAACCATTTAAGGTTATTTATTAACTTAACCAAATTTAGATGCATCCATTGTGGAAAGAGCATACATTCTTGGAATCCTTGATTTTGACATAGTTGAAGGATTAATTGGGTATACCTTTCAATCACACTGTAATGACATATTTAGGGGCTTATGGTGTACTAGGTCTTGGTGCCTTGTACTCTTGTAAACCTTTACATGGGTCAATTCCCAAGGCTTCAAGCAGGTCAAGTCCTATTTTTTTGTTTATGCTGATTTTTTTTCCCCTCATGGGCTTGAAAAATTATCTTTAGCAAAAATTCTTTTGAGTGTATGAAACTTGCACTTTTGAGTGTTTTAGTGTTGATTTGATTTATGAAATCGTTATTATGACTACCCCCTCAATTGATGAGTCAATGAGTTCATGACCAATGATAAATCAATGAGTCACTTGACACATATGACTGACTTGGGATAACTCTCTGCTTTACCCATGGTACTATATACATGTTTTGAGGGGATTTTTTTATTGTTTTTATGAGCATTTCTGGAAGCAAAAGGTTAAAACCTCATTCCAATGGAGTTTTCCAGCCATAAATGCCTTATTGGGGAGTTAAATAAATAATTTTAAAGCATCCATAAATGTTTTTGATTCAATATTGATCCATACTAGTTTTAGACCAGTTTTACCTTATTTTTGGTGGGTTTTGGACCCTATTTTTGATGTTTTTGAGTTGTTTTGGTAAAAAAATTGGTGACCATCCTAGGGGGGATGATTACACATTTTATAATAATCCTAGGGTGGGATGTCTATCCAATTTTTAACTCATCCCACCTAGGGGCGATCGGCTTCTTTTGGAGCTATATAAGCCCAAAATGGGGCAAATAAGCTCATTTATGCATTGTGCTTTGAGGAATTGGAGATGTGAGAGGTAGGAGAGTGATTTATTGAAGTGGATCACTACAAAAATATCTACCCAAAAATATGATCCAACCAGTGTATGCAATAGGTAGTGGAGCCGGTGCAAAACGGGTATGGAACACATTTCCTCCTCTTCTTTATTTTATTGTGAAATTATAAATTTTGTTGTAATTTTCATAAAACACACTAAATCATGGTTAATTAACCCTAATAATAGTTTAATATATGATATTTAGCTTTTATTTTCCATTTGAATGCTTTAAATTTTGATGTTATACTATTTTTTTATGCTTTTTAGGGCTATTTTAGGGCAATTTTAAGGGTCAAAATGACCCTATTTAAGCCATTTTTGGGGACCATCCCTGGGTGGGATGGTCATTGGTGGCCATCCCTAGGTGGGATGGTTACCAAATTGGGGGTCGTACCTGGGCAGGATAGTTAAAAAATGGGCCAAAAAGGCCCCTTTTTTAGTCATTTTTTTGGTTTTTTTATTCATTTTTAGTGCATTATTGACAAGTTGCTTCACTTTACCAGATAGTTAAGAGTCAGTATAGGATTCTAACTCTCTTTCAAGTTTCTTGAGACATTTTTACTATTGTGTACTAGAAATGGCTTGATGCCATTGGCCTGAAGCTTGTTACGCGGTTGGAGCCTGTGGTGAGTGACCACGCCTATCTAACTGCATTTATAGATTTATTGGACCCACATACTAATACTTTCCATCTAGCTATGATGGAGATGATAGTGACTTTATAGGATGTATATCAGATACTACGTATTCCAATAGAGGGGTTTCCTATAGTATCTACTCCTATAGAGCGATGAGAGGTCATTTTGTGGAGGTACTTTGGGGCATGTTGGCAGGACGCAACGATTGATCTCCTCAATGGAGGGATACTAGTGGTATCGTGGTTTGAGGTTGATGTGCTTGGGATTAAGCACACTTTGTTGATGAATTTGATCAACAACATGCTACTTCCAAACTCTTCAGGTGCCAGGTTCCCATGGAACCTTATAGAGTTGGTGTTCATTCTTATGGAGTGTACAAAGGATGAGCTTGTAGTGATGGCTTGGGGTCCTACTTTGTTAGCTTAGTTATATGAGGATTTATATGATATTCACTCTTGTGGGTGAAAATTATTGGGCTACAACTTCCTACTATATGTTTGGGGTTAGCAACATATTATTATGGAGTGACCACAAGAACTACCATGGAATACTCAAGTAGAGCTACTGGACAGGGAGATTGGTCATGGGATGTTATGGCACAGGGAACATGAGATAGGCCAGAGCCATCAACATGCTGGATAGGTTGAGCACTATGCAGAGGCTTTTGCATGGCTTAGTGTGGTTGATATTTAATGGAGACCCTATAGCGATTGTCCCACATGGAGTGATGTTGAGACATAGCTATGTCGAGTGCAAAAAGGTAGGTGGTTGATAGGGCGACATGGGATAGAGTGAGAGTACTTCCATTATGATCACGTCCTATGATAGTTCAAGCTTTTCCAAGTATTGCCTAGGGAGCCGATAATCTATAATCATCATGAGGATGAGAAGACTCTGGCATGGCCTATGGTGGAGGCATTGGGAGATGATTCAAATCTTGTGGTGGTAGTTTCTAACTTGGATGATGCTGGTACGATCGAGGAGTATGATGCTTGGTGAGTTATACGATAGTAGTGAGAAGAGGGGCCACTAGGAGGGGATGTAGTTGCTAGAGCCATAGATCTAGCTAGGGGTGCTCTAGATTAGGAGGGTTATGATGAGTCTCTAGATTATGAGGAGGTAGACACAAGTGATTGGTATGTGTGTCGTTGTGTTGCAGCAGATAGGGTGGAGTTGATTTATGTACAGGATCCCCTAGACATTGATGGGGATGATCCTAGAGATCAAGGTATGTAGGTACAGTTAGAAGCATGAGATGCTATGATTATAGATCTATAGGATGATATCATTAGGGTGTGACAATATTTTGTAGAGGAGAGAGCTCTACTACAGGCACAAGTGTAGAGTGCATAGACTGAGATTGAGAGGTAGGCAGCTTTGATAGCTACTCTTCAAGCATAGGCTAGAGTACTGAGCCCTAGCCATGGGGAGTCTAGCAGTGGTGAGGTAGCCAAGATGTGGGAGGATATGGCACATCTCCAGGGTTTGGTTTTGACCTATAAAACTTGGTTTTGAGAGAATCAGACCTATACTTCATGCTTGAGGATGAGATAGTGTGCCTTAAGGGGCGTATACCAGATCAAGCATTAGCCATTGTATCATAGCAGAGTTAGAGGAGTGAGATAGGATAGTCATTTGTATGGATGAGGGCTCCTAGTTCTACATGGAGGATGGATAGGTCTAGGGGAGAAGGTCTGGGAGCTCATGATGGACTCCTACTAAGGGTAGACGAGAGAGTCACGGTGCCAATCATGCATGACCATGGCTTAGAGACTCTAATAGTTCTTTTTAGATTTTTGGTTTTTTGGAGTGTGAAGTCTAAGGACTCACTTAGCCTACGAGTAGCTTATGGATTATGATGTAGCTTTTGACTTCTTACATATGGATATATATATATATATATATATATATGACTTTTCTTTGATCATCATGTAACCTTTTACTACTTTATGATATGTATGCTATGCTATGCTTATATGATTTATGATAATTTTGATGAATGTGATGACATGAGATGCAATGTAAATGCATAATAAAATGGATTGTTTGATTTAATTTTGTATGATGGATTTATGATGACTATTGGACACATTATATTCTAGCACCATAGACTATACAAAATGTATCTTTATTATTTTTGTGTTATTATGACACTTATGAAATGGATTTTGTAATTTTAACAAACATGTGATAGAATGATGTAAAATGGAATGAATAATGTAATGTGATAAGATATGTTAGGTAGTTTTTAAGAGACTCAAACACTCTAGTTACCTAATAAAAAGTTGTATAATAACTATGTAAGAATTTTTGACAAAGTATACATCTACTAAGATAACCAAGATAATCAACATCCCTGTGTGTGCATGTGATTTCATTACTATGATAACACATGAAGTTACCCTAGTGCCAAACGGGATTCATGCAACCCATCTTTACTAGGTATCACCCTGTGAGTCTCTTTATCCAAAGTTTTGTACTTAGTTAGATTAGACCACTAGGTAGTATAGGCTAAAAAAAGCTAGCTCATCCACATGCAAACAATATTTTGGACATAAGCAAGTTTCTTATGTGACAGACATATCATCATGCGTAAGGATACCACCATTGCTAGGTAGACTACCCACCAAACCTGTAATAAGGATCACCTTATGGTTCTCTAATGCTGAGAATTCTAGGGATTCAAGTCCAAGACTTCCTTCTTTTCTTTTAACTTTGAATTTTTCAATGGAGTTTCTCATTTTTGTTTTTTGAGCAAGGGATTTTAGTAGTGGTGAGAACCACTAATTCTTTTTGCTTTTTTCGAAGTGATAATAATCACTGTTTATTTTTGCATATTTTGAAGTGATAATAATCATTGTTTATATTTCTCTTTTGGATACTTGTCCCAATATGAGGTAAGGGATTTTTGGTAAGGAGTAACTTGTCCTTTTGTCAATTCTTAGCATCTTTGAACCATTTGCACAGGGGGATGAGCGGGATAACCTTTTTTACTTAAAGTAATCTAGACAAATTTATAGTTTTCATATTTCCTTGTGCTAGACTTGGATTTATTAATGTGATAATGTGTCGAGATTTTAATGTATACAAGGCATAATCTAAGTAGGATTATACCTTATAAAAAATCATGATAGCTTTCTACAAAATCTAAAAAGAAAACTAGATATGGCTGAGTGACCAAAAAACCTTAACTATGTTTTACAAACAATGGCTAAGTGCTAGAAAACAGTCATATAATGCAAAGTGTAAATGTAAATGGTACATGTAATGTGAACAGGTGGTACAACTAACTTTTGACAACTTTAAGTTTGATAGATGCCTAGTGTATAGACCTGGTGCTAAACATGTATGAGCCACTTTGAATAATGCAAGATGCAATGGTGTATATGCCTAATGCAATTGATGTTTGAAATGCAAAATGATGAAAAATGCAATGCAATGCAATATTTTTGTATTTTTGATATTATGATGATGTTTTTGTATTTTTGATAAATATATATAAAGGTTGACCAATGGGCTTAATGAATGCCATTAGGGCTTTTTGGGTTACCAAAGGGATTATAGATACCTTTGGGGTATTTTGGGGTGACCTAGACAATCATATACCACCTAGGGGCATTTTAGGTTGACCTAGATGATCATAGACCACCTAGGGGCATTTTATGGTGACCAAAGGTCTTATAGATGCCTTTGGGGCTTTTTGGGTTGACCTAGACAATCGTAGACTACCTAGGAGCATTTTAGTTTGACCTAGATGGTCATAGACCGTCTAGGGGTATTTTAGGTTGACCTAGATGGTCATAGACTACCTAGGGGCATTTTATGGTAAACAAAGGGCTTATAGACACCTTTGGGGCTTTTTGGATTAACCTAGATAATCCTAGACTACCTAGGAGAATTTTAGTTTGACCTAGATGATAATAGACTGCCTAGGGGAATTTTAGGTTGACCTAGATAGTCATAGACCGCCTAGGGCATTGGAGGTTGACCTAGATGGTCATAGACTACCTAGGACTATTTTATGGTGACAAAAGGGGTTATAGACACCATTGGAGATTTTTGGGTTGATCTACACAATCGTAGACTACCTAGGAGCATTTTAGTTGGACCTAGATGGTCATAGACCGCCTAGGGGTATTTTAGGTTGACCTAGATAGTCAAAGATTTCCTAGGGGTATTTTATGGTGACCAAAGGGTTTATAGATGTCTTTGGGGATTTTTGGGTTGACCTAGACAATCGTAGACTACCTAGGAGTATTTTATACCCATAGATATTGGTTCCTCGAGTAGAATCATAAACTCCCTAGGAGCCTCCTGTCTACGTGTATTTGGAGTAGAAGCTCCATTACACAAAGTCTCTTGAATTTTTCATTCAAGTCTTTCTTTCTGTAACTACTATCGTTGCTCATAGACTGCCTAGGAGCCTCATGTCTATGCATATTTGGAGTAGAAGCTCCATTACAAAAATTCTCTTAAATTTGTCATTCAAGTCTTTCTTTCTATAATTGTTATCACTACTCTAAGAGATCTAAGCGATGTTTATCAGACCTAAGTTGATTAAACTTGTCCTGGTGGTCAGCATACTTCTTTACCAACTGATTGATTTGATCAACTATATTAGTTCTAAGTGCCTTAGCACTGTTACCCTAATATCTATCTTGTTCAGGAGTGTTTGTGAGATAAATTATAGCTTTCCCTCGATTTAGGGAGGCTATGTTGACTTGAGGCTCACCCCTAAATAGATATTCTTGATAAGTTGTTGGTGTAGAGGCACATCGTGCTTGCATTGATACATTTGAATGAGGATACTCTGGATCCTCCTCAAGTTTTCCCTTGCAAATAAGGAAAGGTAAGATGGAATTAGCTCACCTATGGCAATGAGTATCATACTCATCGCAATGTTGGTACCTTGGGAAAGGGTAGTTTGAAATCATAAGATGATCATTCAACCCTACCCTAGGTGAAAATTCATGATCCTGCATAGCAGTGCGAGGAGTAGACCAAGCAAGCACACAAATGCATGGGATTTCTCTATTGGGAAGTGCCCCATTGCATGGTGACTCTTCTCAAAAGAAGGCATTAGACACATCTATATTAGGTAAATGATTCCCTAAAGTGGGATTGTTGCCTGTGGGGGTACCCCGTGTAGGAGTCCCTTGTTGGCTAGGTCCCCTTGCTATTCTAGGACTAGCCATTCATTCATCTACCACTCGACGATTAGGGATATGACTTCCTATGTTGATACCATCACTTGTGGGGGTGCCCCATCTGGGAGTCCCTTGTTGGCTAGGTAACCTTTCAGCCCCTCTAGGGCCAGGAATAGTAGGTGGTATACAAGGAGGTATGACCATGTCCTGGGGATTAAGGCAAATATGTTCTATGTCCTCTTCCCTACTCCCCATAACATCCACCCTTAAATGGACTTGGCTACAGGTATGTACCATAACTATGTACTCTAGACCACTATATGATTATCTCCTTTACAATATTTATGAATTTGAAACAAACAAACAATAGAAACACACAAGCATAGAAGTGATTATATTTTTTAAGTCTTTTAGATGTGAATCCCTAAACTGTTTATTATTGTTTTAATATGTGTTGCTTTTGTAAATAAAATAGTTCCTGTGTTTGATTTTTGTTGATGTAATACTCAAAATTTTAAGTGGTTTTCAACTATGCACTCACAACTCGACAATCGATAATGAAATTCTAGTCACGTAAACCAACCAAAGTATGGTGATGAAGTCCATACTCGATCAGGAAGCATAGGTCCTGCTGATCCTCACCCAGCACCTCATGTGCAATGATACACCCTTTCGAAGAGGAATGCATGCTATTTTACATGGTTAGAATAGATCTTGGAGTTGGTATTGGCCAATAAAATAGGGTACGTGGGATTTGATTCAATGGATGGAAATGACTCCCACCATCATTAAACTCTATCAGTGGTTGGTAATGAAGTCCAACTCACCAATATTTAATAATATCGTGGTGTGTGTGTGTGTTACTTTTAATATTATTGAAATAAAACAATACAACATTCAATGATGATTCACTAAATGTATGAAAGTACATTTTAATTTCATAATTGTTAGTATGTATAAAAGGAAGCTACAAAAATTGACAACCTATATGAACTAAACATTTCTGGTAAGTTACAAGCAGGTAAACCAAACAAAAAGTATATAGAATACTGTTCATTTTCCTATTTTTCTTGATTTTATTAATGCGAAATTTAGAAGTATGATTTCTACCTTTCACATGCACAAAGAGGACAAGAAAACTTAAAATTTAAGCTAATTTGAACAATATAAATGCAAATTGAAGGTTGGGAAAGGTGTAATTTCTAACCTGAAACTTTCTATTTTTGCAATTTTTTGCAAAAAACCTTTGGTTTTGTAACCATCCCAAGGTGGGATGGTTAGAAATTTTGGGGCCATCCCAGGCTGTGTCACCTAGCTGGTCGTCCCTGGTAGGTTCAACTAGCATAAAAGGGGTCATTTTTTCTTAGAACGGTCAAAACCTGCAACCTGTGAAACAGAAAAAGGAGGTCAAAATTGACACATTCAAAGGGGATAATGAATGATTTCAATCACCATGATCACCACTAAAGAAGCAAAAATAACGGCATGCCTTAACAGTTGTTTATTGAATTTTTTTTTAATTTACATGGTGGAATCGGTAGCCACCATGAATCCATGGGCAGGCTGTCCAGATTTTATGGCCACCACAAAATTCTGTGATGCCCGCCCCATAAGCCACCACACAGATCTTCGCGTAGTCCACCCCTATAACCACCATGCCACAATAATTTTAAACATTTTACACCGCTAAAAACACCAAGAAAAGGACAAGAATTTAGTCCGAAAAGGCCCAAGATTTGAACCTTGGACCTCTACCCCCCTTATGGGGTTTGGATGAACCAATTGGTCTATACCTCGGACCTTGTTTATTGAAATGTAAAAGCATATTAAATTAAGCATTAAAATGGAAAGATGCACAATATGTAATCTATTGAAATTAAGAATAATGTGCAATAAAAGAGGGTGTATTTCTCCTTATATTTATTTATTCAATGATTCCAATGGTTACAATACATCCCCCTTTGAGGGCTTTTCTTTGATACATTTCATACTCAAAATACCAAGGATCTAATCCTTTCAAAATCTTGATGGCATGTTCCAATGTTCTTCTCACAACCCACACTCAAGAGCTAGTCTTGGGCCTATCCTTATATGCCTCTAAGCTCCTCCCTCATGTCTAGCATATCTACACCTACACACAAGAGATTGAAATAGATTAAAATCATATGCATTTATATATTGAAAGCTAGGAAAACATAGAAAGCATGCATCTAGAAATAATGAAACTTATTTGTAATAAATCTACACAACTCCAAATGACCTATAAATCTACTATGCTGCTATTTATATTGTTTTGGAAATATCTAAGCATGAATTGAAGGGAAATTTTTAGCAAAAATAGTGACCATCCCTAACAAGAACAACTAGACCTGCAATCATAAAACTCCAAATTGACCCATCAAAACAACTCCAAATCTCACCAAAATTGAATGCAATACTAATCTAAATATTTCTAAATGATCTATGGTGGAATTGAACCAAAATTCCTTGATTTTTTCTAACCATCCCTAATAGGTGCAACTACCCACTACTAACCGTCCCAGGGTGGGATGGTTACCAATATGAGTGGAATTTACCACCAATTCTAAAGGGATCTGGTTTGAAACTCTCCTAAATTTTGTGTCAACAAATGTGGTCAAATTACTCTCCAATTTGACCAGTTTTGGAATGAAATTGGTGTGTTTGGGTTGTCCTTAAAAGTGCCTTTGAATGAAGAGGGTTTCAAGGAAGTATTAAGGAAAATGTAGCAGCAAAAGTGAGGGTAGAATTGGGTAGCACTTTGTGGTCTATGCTTCAACTCTTCTCTCTTGAAATTGGGTTGAGCACACCTCAATTTATAGCCCAAATAGGGCATTTGGAGCAAAGGGGAAAGTTTTGGAATGCAAGACAAGTGCCACCACTTGTCCAAACCTTTACCATCCAATGGTGAAAGAGGTTGCCCATTTGGAACCTCTAATTTGGAGTTTCTGGTCTCTATGACAATATCCAAATCAATTTTTGATGATTGGGTGAAGAATATGGCAGTAATTGATTGTCATTTCTCTGCCCCTTTGACTTTTGGAGGGTCTTTTTAGGTACTATCCCACCTAGGGATGATTTTGAGTGGTTGTCCCTTGGTGGGACGGTCACCATCTGTGACCATCCCAAGGTGGGATGGTCATAAGGATATGACCCAAAACCTCCTAAAATTGATGGAAACCTTCCCAAAAATGCTATGGAGCCTTATGTTACCCTAGAGGGTTGCCCAATGGGGCCATATTATGTTGATAAGAGTGGCGCAAGTGGTGCATTGGCAGTCTTATCTGATTTACATGATTTTAGTGTCTACACTTTGTAGCATTTTTTTGCATATACTAGGGGAATTGGTAACTCATTATATTTTTTATTGTCTCTTTGTGGGTTTGAATCCTACTCCTTGCTACCACTATAACCTCCAGTTGTGATGGGTAAAATTTTTAATGTAGCTTGCAACACTAGTGTGACATACCCTCTAATATTATGAGACCCTATTATCTAAACTAGGGTTATACATGCCAAACGAGGCACTTTACCAACCAACCAAACCCTCAGACCTAACACTTTGTAGCATGTTATATTAAAATAATTTTATTAAATAATGTAAAATAAACCTTATCATTATCCTATGAGTGGACCCTTTGATAATAATAAGAACTTCATAGTGTTTTCATACCTTATAGGGTTAGACCTTTTTCTTTTCTTCCAATGGAAAATACATGCATGCATAGAAATTTAAGGTAACATTATGATTGAACTTATGATATATTATTTTATATGGTAATTATACCATAATTATCATAAAATAGCTATCATGATTGATATTAAAACTATAGTATGACAAAGAAAATTGTTTGAAGTTGGATAAAGTAAGAAGTCCTCTTTCATTATTACTGATCCATGAACTTAGGCAAATATACATGATATCCTTAACAATATACTCATGAAACAAGAACATTATGCTTTACTCGGGAAATAAATTATGCAATCCTATTCTGGTTATATGACTTAGATGAAATAATAAGTTATTGCTTCTAGGATCTATGGACATTGAATTGTAGTGAAAGGATTTTTGTTGGTCAAATATGACCATAGAATGTGGAGAATGATTCATGAACATTGAAGGGGTAATATTCATGGTTTAGTGAATCTAGAAATCCTTTATATTTTATTCCAAGGTAACATAGAGTTGATAAAGAAGAAGAAAATTTATCCACTTGATAGCATACTTATATGTAATAAAATATTTAATTCCTAGAGGTAAGGATGAAGCATAATTAATTAAATTTCATAATAAATGGAAAAATATTTTTTACATGCCAATTTTTAGAAAATTATATTATCTATTGTTACATATGGTATCAAATCTTGGTTAAAAATATAGGGCCTAATGGGTTTAGCAATACTGGACTTCCTTAATGTTGCCTAAGGATGGTTGAAATGAATTTTCCAGTCACAACTAGTAAAGGAATTGATATGATTGATCAAATAATAAGCCTAATGCAAGAAATATGGGAAACGATTACCACATTGAAATCTAAAATATCAAGATAGACTAGAGAAGGAAAGAAATTATCAGTTTGATGATGTGGAAACTTCCAAGTATTAAAGTGATAGAAGAGACAAATTGATGTCTATGCAAGTAGAGGAGAATCAAGATGAATATCAAATGATAAAAAATAACCTATTTGAAATGGATTTATCTAAATATATAAATAATATCACCCTTATAAAGTATGATGGGAAAACATCAAGGATGATGCAAAAACTTGGCTTATTTAAATGAGAAAATACTTTAAAATACAATATTTTGTAGAAGAAAAAAAGGCTTTTGGGTAGTGCACCATCTAATTGGTGAAACATTATCTTTTGGGGATAACGTCAAGGTTGAAAAGGGTTGAAGGCTAAAATATTTCTTGAGAATAATTTACAACTTCTTTAGAAAATAGTGGATGCAACAACTATATTTTGACTAGAAAATGATGAAGTTTCCAAATATGAATTAGAGGAGTTTTATTGTTTAAGTACTAAGAAAATTTTACAAAAGTCTTGAAATATTTTCCTTAATACCAACATGACAAGAGTTTTAGAATTAAAAATTCATTATGTTTTTCTACCCATATATAGGGGCTATTATGAATTTTATCCATTTAACCATAAATTAGATGTTCAAGAAGGCCATCAAGTAAGAGCAAAAAGTATAATTAATTTTTGCATACCATAGGGATTTAAAAGATAAACAATTATGGTTAAATAGAACCCCACTCCACATTTTAAGATTTTTTTTTAAAGTAAAACCCTTTAATAGTAACAAAGAAAATTAAAAAAGAAAAATTTTAGGAATGGGTAGTTGAATTAACAATAGGCTCAATATAAGAGGCTATAAGAATACCAAAAGGATAGACTATAGATAAGAATATATAAAGGGGCCCAATAATAGGTGTTTGACCTATGGTGGGGACCATTATGCAAACCAATATCTCCAAATAAGTAATGGGTTGAGTGTCAAGTCACCTACCCAAACTCAATAGCAACCACATTAAATCCATACACCTGTGGACAATTAGTAGGTGGAACATCAAAGTGTACTAATTCAAACCCTAGGTATGTTGTATGGAAATTGCAAACCAATATCCCCAAATAAGTAATGGATTAAGTGTTAAGGAACCTACCCAACCTCAATAGCAACCAAATTAAATCCATACAACTATGGATAATTGGTAGGTGGAGAATCAAAGTGTACTAATTCAGATCCTATGTACTGTAATTATTTCTATACTAAATGACATTGGTGCAATTAAAATTTTTATTTCTCACGTCTTAGCTAAGATTAAAAAAAACTACGTATATGTCTAAAACTTGGAATGTTTAGTATTCGATTTGGTCAAAAAAGAGAGTAGAGTAATGCATTTTATGGCTGAGTTAAAACTTCCTAACCTCGCAATAGAGATAAACCTTTATATGACTTCAATGGGATCCTATGATGTCATCATAGGTAGTATTTTGTTAAAATAATTATGAATGATGATGGGTATAGTAACATCATACAAGGGATTCTAAAGCCAATCAATTTGAGGCAATGTTTTTCCATGTAGCATAAAAAGGCTAAGAGAAAGGGATGTCTATTGTATGCAACATACATAGATGAATCAAATATAAAAAAATCCTCTACTTTTGAGGACTATAATTTCTTAGAGGAATATTGGGATGTTTTTCCTAAGAACTAATAAGATTACCTCCCCAAAGAAATTTTTATTTCTCTATAAATATTTTGCTAGGAGTAAATCCATAATTGAAAACACCTTATAGAATAACCATAACTAATATTTTTCCAATGAAAACCTAGTTGAATGTTCTTCACTCCAAAGGATTTATATAACCTAGTGTGTCACCTTAGGGTTCTCTAGTGATCTTTGTGAAGAAAAATGTGAGACCCTATGACTTTGCATTGATTACCAAATGGTAAATAAAGCCACAATGAAGAATAGGTGCTCCTCCCTAGGATTTATGGTCTATTTTATTAGATAACAAATGTGACAATATTCTCAATAATAGATCTAAGATCAATATATCACTAGTTAAGAGTATATCATGAGTTTTCCATGGTACCTTTTGGTATAGCAAATACAATAGTAGTTTTTATGAGTTAAAAAAATAGTGTTGTATATTTAAAAAAACACTAACTAACTTGTAAGTGTTGGAGAGTCTCATCCTCCTAATATAGGATAAGGGTAGACTAATTTTATTAGTCCTTGGGTAGGATGAAAATGAGCCACATCGAGTGGTGGTTTTGGTTCCCTTCTATCATCCATTTTTTCATATTTCTTCCATATTTTCCTTTTTATTTTACTTGATAAATTTTCAACTCTAAAATAAGGATAGATTCATTATTAAGGGATGTCTTTACATGTACCCTAGAGCACATGTCTTGATAATAAATTCTTATAATATCACCACTTTAACTGGTGATCATGGTCGTTGATTTCTTTTTAGAGTTATTGATGTATGATAAAAATCTTAGCATATTTTCACACTTAAAGGTTAAGGAGACATCATTTTTATTGATGATTATAATTTTATAGCTCTAACAAGAGTGTAATCTAGTTATTAACCTTAATAGGAAAAGTTATTTATTTTTTTTGTTATAAATATCCATTTTATCAAAATATTACATAGCATTCATTCAATTTTAAAAATGTTATTTGACTTTAGTAATCATATCTTCATTCTCCTACTACCTTTATTATTATTGTAGCATGTGACCTTTCCTATTGATTCATCTCTCTTCTTCTTGTAGGTAATTTTAAATCCATTAACTACTAGTTTGATACCTTCCATAGAGGAGGATGGGACACTCCTCTAGGCTTTGTAGTTCAAGATCAAATTTACTGCTTGAGGAATAGTTTGTAAGATAACTTGATTCCCCTATGTTGATCCTAGATGTGGTCCTTCCTTCTTATTATGGTGATTCTAGAGGTAATATAGAATAGGATTGAGTATTTTATCATGCTTATTATTGTAATATTGTATATTTTAGTCCTTGATGCCCTAGGGTATCATGCATTTATTTTTTCACTAGAATTAGACTTTGTATATGCCTTGGTAATGATCTTAGTGTAGTAAGTATTTTCATTCTAATTCATTATTCTTTACTTTGATTAATGCATTATCAGTTTAGTTGTTGCGTGTATGCTTATCTTATTATTACTTTTCTATTTTGGTTAATGTACTTTGGTATATTTTATGTTAATTTGAATAATTGTATGAGATATGACATTTTTCTAATAAATATTTTGGAAAATATTTTATGAAACCATCTTCTAAGGCATTCAACTTCAATATTTCTAGTCCCTAGGGTTTAGCCGGTTAGCTATCATAGGTCTTATATTAGTTGTTGCTTTATTTATAAGCTAATTTAGTCTTTCAATAGCTTCTCTCTTTCTCATATGGATTTAAAAATATATTTTGTTTTTATTGTGGGGTCTTTGGTAGATTTATTTCTTAGTAGCTTGCTTAAGGATAGAGATTTTATCAAAATCCTAGTTTCCTATGAGTAGTTTTGTGCCTACCCTTATGTCTCCTCCTAATTATTTCCTTGGTGTTGGAATAAGTACCATGTCTAGGAAGAAGTAAAACCAAGGACTAAAAGAGATTTTAGATGATTCTATTCCTCTATATAATTATGTTTTTCACCATTTTACTCTTGGTCATCACAAGGATGAGCTTATCTAAGATTGACCAATATAGAAGGAGATTAAAATTTTAATGGTGATGGGGATACAATTAAAAATCATGATCATCCCTATTATTTTTACATAGGATCACCAAGTTTCTTGAGAGCATTTATATTTACTATTGATTAAAAACATCACATTTTACCATGATCTCCTTTTATTATGAAAATCTTGACAAATAATGTGCAAATGTAAATAATGAATGGAAAATAGTATTTTCAATAATCTCAACTTATTTTTGATACTCAATATTATAAATTAACTAAGTACATTAATACTCTTAATTCACTTATCAATTAGACAACCATAGGAGAGATGCTCAAAAGCAAATAAATTTCACTAGGAGAGAGATAGCCAAATAATTGTAGGACATTATAGAAAATGTGATAAATAATATTACTTAGATTATGAGTGCTAATAAGACCCCTATAATACAACTATCTATCCCTCCTTTACAATTAAATTCTAATTATCCTTCCCCACTTATTTCCCTAGCTAACCTTGGTGTGATTATGACAATGCCTACAAATCCAATTATAGTGAAGAGTCACTAAATCAATAGAATCCTACCTCCAAAGGTAATTTTGATCAGAGCACATACCTAAAGTCAAAATGAAGGTTCTTTTCTCATTTGAGGAAAATGAGGACTCAATATGGTAGAGTATGGAGGTAGAAATGCAAGCCCCTCCCCTCCCCTAAGAGGGGCTTGATACCTGAAGGTTAAGAAGAGTTTTTTGTCATGATGTCTTCCTTAAACTTCTATATTTTTGAATACTCAAAAGCCTCCTCATAATACATGGTGAAATATGAGTATTCAAGAGCTAGAGAAGAGAAATATGAAAGGTAGTAATTACAAAATTTGAAGAACACATTGAATAACATATTTACCAAGGAAGCCTATCAAGGGCATGGGAAAATAAAAGCATCAAAATACCATTGGAACCATCAAACGAACCCATAGTGACTAGACATGTGGGAAGGGATGATGATTCAATATTGGTATTGACATACCATAATTGGACATAGATCCCTAGTCAAGAACTAAAGTATTAAAGTGGTGACATAGAGGTTAGCACAGGAGGCAATACAAAATCTAAGGCATTCATGACAAAATATCCCAAGGATATTCCTAGCATGAAGTAACTGAAAGACATTCAATTGTCCAATGAAATTTATGGATACAAATTCCCAAGGCCTCAAGGTCATTCATTTTTGATGTTGAATAGACTGAGAAATTTTGAACTAGATAATTTTGAACTCCTGCATGAATTTTGGGGTGGAAATTCTCTATTTTCTTCGTATAAATACCTCCTTCTTCATTGTAAATATCAAAATCCAAACATTCTCCTAAAGTTATTGTTAAAGTATATTACATTATTTGTTACATGTCAATGTACCACCTTGGGTACATTATTAGATTAGGAGTTTATCTTATGTTAAGTAGTTACTTGGGCAAGAAGTAATAAATGCACAAGTGTTAGAATATGCAATGATATAAATGTGCATGTAGTCCATATGTACATGATTCATAGGAATAGGTAGAGTAAAACCCAAGGAACTTATCTTCCTATATATATGTACCTTGAGCTATAGTAGACACATAGATGTGTGTGTGAGAGAGACAAAGTTACTATAGAGTAGTGAGTAGGTACAATGTAGATCTTCATTGTAAAATTTTGGAGTGTTCATAGTCCTCCATTATATTGCATTGTACTATTTTTGTGAGCTTTCATTAATGGTATTTTACTGAGTTATTATAGAATTCTATTCTCTTATTTTACTACATATTTAAGTACCATTACAATATACTTACTAGTGGGGCAAAAACATTGGTTAAATATGATCCTATTTTTGTCATAGCCCTCTCATTTAATTTGTCAGACCAGGGAAATTGTAAACTTTTGAAGTACCACGCTCAAGGTTAATTACAACACCATTCCTAAGATAAGTCCACTAAACCTATTGTTGGGGGGAGTGTTTGTGCAATGTTGTTGATTCATCCACACCAATTAAATCATGCATAAATGAAAGTATGAGAAAATAAATCACACCACACCATACTTGGGAAATAAAGGAAAGCAGTAAATCACACTTGTAGAAATAAAAGATACAACACACTGAAATAAATAATCTAATATAGAAAACAATAAAAAGTAGGGGAGAAATACTAGCTTGGAGTGGGCCCAGGCTCTAGTAGCTTTCACCCGACTAGTTATGAAGACAGAATGCTAAAGAAAGAACTCTCGAGCTTTATTAATATTGTAGTGTAATATTTACATATGCCAACACTCTTAGAAAAACTACCTCTCCTATTTTAGAGAAGTATGTGTGTTTATATAACACACAAAAAACTTTCTATTACAGTGATGTTACAACAGAAGGCCTGGTTACAGTCTAAATTGAGATAGTTTAGTTACTGTAATAGGCACATGATAAAAATAGTTTAAACCTCTTTTCATATTTTCTTGGAGATAGAATATTTTTAGGTTTGATCTTTGTGTTACTCGTGTTCTGCTTCGTCGAGTGGTTATGTGTTTCTTCCAATATGGTTGGGACAACTCATACATTCGATGGTCCTCCAAGGATAGCCTATGTGATGTGGAGTCAAATGTTTTCCCTAATCAATAGGATCTTATTCAGTTGTATGGTCAAAGCACTTAACATCAAGGTGCCTACTTGTAGAGTAAGGTGCCTACCTGTAGAGTAAGGCTTCTACCTAAAGAGTAAAGTGCCTACCTGAAGAGTAAGGCACCTACCTAAATATTAAGGTGCCTACCTCTAATTAAGGTGCCTACCTAAAGAGTAAGGCACCTACTTGTAGAGTAAGGTGCCTACTCAAATAGTAAGGCACCTACCTGAAGATTAAGGTGCCTACCTGAAGAGTAAGGCACCTACCTCTAGAGTAAGGTGCCTACCTAAAGAGTAATATGCCTACTTGTATAGTAAGGTGCCTTCCCAATATGCCTTAGACTCATGAAGTAGAAGCATGCTAGGTCCACGTAGGACCTCGATTGATCAAAATATGATAAAATCAGCAGATATCTACACAAAACACACTTCACACACAAATTAGATAATGCACATAATTTTATTAAATAGATACATAATAATTCATAGAAATATACAAACTCTTATTATACTGTCATGAAATAACTATTAGAATTCATTCAAAAATATGAGCATTTATAATGCTTATTATCCCCCCATGCCTAATATGTCCCACACCCTCTTGGCACCTAAATTCGATAGTCAACCCCTTATATTTTTTTTCTTATTGGTGACCTTGGTCTTACCTTCATTCTAGGGTTTCTATTTCTATTGAGGGGCACTGGTTTGATGTGGGATATTTTTGGGTTGCATTGGCTTTTGACTGTGTTGGGTTGGCTCTTGAATTTCAACTGCATTGGCTTCCTACTACACTGGCTGTGCCTTCATGTTCTGTTTGTTCTAACACCTGTGCTAGGTACCGTAGCCACAGTTGTTTCTCCCTTCTAGAATGCATATTCTTCTTCCTACAAAATATTGCCATGTTGAGGTCGTAACTCTCTGAATGGAATATTAGATGCATCCCATTGTCGTCTGACCACCCTAGCTTTGTATAGCCAAACTTCTTTAGGGGTGAGTCTAGCATTTTATTCGGTGATTGTTGTTGCCTTTACTTCTAGCCCAAATATCCCCTCTCTCTCCAAATACTTCTACATTCTAGAGGTTCAGCCCTAGGATGAATCGTATATCCACCGAAACTAATATTTCGTAGCAGGATCAACGCAAATACTAGGCCCCATTTCAGCCTTCTTGGTATCTTTTTGAGTTGCCTTTGCCACCTTGAATTTTTTATAGTCTTTCAAATTTCTCCTTCTGCTCAAAAAAGCCCTACATACCTTTTACCCATTCTTTGTCTTATTGGATGGGCATTTCTGCAAATTTAACCTTAGCCTTTCTCTTGGCCCTCTTCTATGATTTTTGAGGTGCCTTCCCCTTAGGCCTCTCTGATATTACGATATATTATGTGGGGATATCCTCCTTACCAATGGGATATGTCTTCTTGTTATCGTTAAAGGGTTCATGTATCTGCTCCTCTGGTCTTGAATCACCCGTAGCTGCTTCCCTTATTTCGTGCTCACCCAAAAACTATTATGTGGGTCCTATTGTAGGTACTAGTTATGCCTGAGTGTCATCCTTAGTGTCAGTTTTAGAGCCTTACCTCTATCTCTGACTTGATTGGTCTTCATCATCAATAATTTCTATAATAGGGGGTTCTATTTGAAAAATAGAATTCTCTTGTTCCTCCATCGTCACCCTATCAAAAGTGAATGAACTCTCACCTACCTCCTTATCTTCATTTTTGGCATCTGACCTGACCACCTCGAATGAAACTACCCTCTATAGTGAGGTTGGAGAGTTTGTAGACACTTCAATTGCCCAATATGTTTGGGTGCATGCATCCCTTCTTTCCACCACCCTAGCCTGCAACTATTGGTTTTTTGCCTTGAGTTGTTGAACCAGTAATTGTATCTGAGCTACGATGGCCTCCTGCCTCTATATTTTCATTGCAATTATTTCTCAAAATTCATTAAAAAGTGCCTAAGTCTTGAAATACTCACTCTGCCAAGTGAGGCCTTCTTCTAGCATCGAATCAATCTACTGTTGCAGGCCTGTCGAAGGTTGCAGGTCTTATGGACTTTGAGTGGCCAAATTCTGTAATGTTTGAGTTGTGAACCTAACCTTCATATCTTTCCTTTATTTCTTTCTCATTAGAATTAATCACCATAGGTGCCTCCTATCACTTATACACTTTGTTTGATGAGCTATTGATTCGGGGCTAGAAGAATCCAGCCTATCCTATATATAATTAGGTAGAGGAATTTACCCTATAGTTGTAGCATCTTGGGAGGTTTGGGGTCACTCTTCTTCCTCTTTGACCACCCCTTGTAATTTAGCTTCCTACCCTACTTCAGTAGTAGACTGCATCTACGCACCAAAATTCTTGATCCCTTCTATCGACAAGCTCTCTTCATGTTCCTCAACATAGCTAATTAGGGTCATAATTATCCCATGATGGGCTAGGGTAGAGGCTACCCCTCTCTGATATCAGGAAGCCTCATACTTTAGAGCACTTACTAGATAGAATGACACATTAATTTTCTACCCATGTACCAGGTGATTCAAAAATTACATGTGGTTTGCATTCAGGTGCGAGTACTTCCCTGTACATGTGAAGAACCTCACTACCTATTCAAAGAGCTTCCTCAAGTTCTCCAGAAGTCTTTGTTTTTGAATATCTGTGATGTCAAATCAGACATTCCCTTTCCTGAGTAGTAGTTCTACGCATTGAAATGGCACACCCTCCTTGTAAGTTCACTCCCTAGTGAGGGGTAGGCCGATAACAAGAGAGATATACTCTGGTGTGATTAGAATTTCTAGTCCATGGAGCTGAGTGACCTCCCCTCTCACAGTGGTAGCAAACTCCTTTGCTGCATTGAGGTCCTGGTTTCAACTGACTAGGAGGTAGTAATTTATCCACCTGACCACCTCAAACCCTTCATGAACTTCACTGCTAATTCCATCAGTACTGCTAGGTTCACTCTTCTTGTGCGCATGGTTCTTCGATCATCCTCCCATGGTGAATTCTTGACTCCTTTTCCCCTGACTGGTTTGATGCCCTATTCTAACAGGAAGGCACCTTCTTATAGATCAAGGTGCCTACCCAACGAATTATTTACGTGTTGGGATTGACAGGGTATGCCACCCAAATTGATTTTTGGAATGACGTATTGTACATGGAGGGCCAATGCGATTATTACGATGACATTATTTTTAGATAAGTATTAATCATGAAATATTATGTAAATATTTAACAAAAATCATGTGCATACATGATTGGCTATTCATACATTATGGAGCATACCAATTTGGTAATCTATGAAAGGTATGATGGTGTATTCTCCATGTGCTGATTACATTACCTTGAATGCTGCAACCCTGGTTCGCTCGAGGTATCATTCTAAAAATACGGGGGATCCGATTGGTTTAGATAATAGGACACATATTTCCTTTGTCGGTTGGCTTTGGGATGTGCATAAATCCTACCCAATTATTTCATAATATTTTTGGGTGACTTTGAATTTCTATCACATGAAATGATGATGTTGGCTTCAGTCACTCCCTCATACCATCAAATTGCATAGGTATTTTCAATTAGATCAAGATGCATGTATGATATTGAGGCACCTACTTGAAGAGTAAGGCATCTTTGATCAAGGTCCCCACTTGAATAGTAAGGTACCATTGATCAAGGTGCCTACTTGAAGAGTAAGGTGCCATTGATCAAGGCACCTACCTAAAGAGTAAGGTACCATTGATCAAGGCACCTATCTGAAGAGTAAGGCATCATTGATCAAGGTGACTACTTGAAGAGTAATGTGCCATTGATCAAGGTGCCTACCTGGAGAGTAAGGCACTCTTGACCAAGGTGCCTACTTGAGGAGTAAGGCACCTACCTCTAGAGTAAGGTACCTACTTGTAGAGTAAGGTGCCTACCTAAGGAGTAATGCGCCTACCTCTAGAGTAAGGCACCTACTTGTAGAGTAAGGCACCTACCTAAGGAGTAAGGTGCCTACCTCTAGAGTAAGGCACCTACTTGGGGAGTAAGGTGCCTACCTCTAGAGTAAGGTGCCTACTTGTAGAGTAAGGCACCTACCTGAGGAATAAGACACCTACTTGTAGCCTCATCACTTATTCATTTTTTTAAGGTGCCCTTGATGCATGACATCAAGGTGCCTCATCATTTTTTTTTGGACTTTTCAATCGAAGTCAAGCGCCTCCACTAATGAACATTCATGCACCTACTTGTATAGTAAGACACCTACCTAAAGAGTAAGGTATATACCTAAAAATTAAGGTGCCTACCTCTAGAGTAAGGTGCCTACCTGAAGAGTAAGGTGACTACCTCTAAGTAAGGCATCTACCTAAAGAGTAAGGTGCCTACTCATAGAGTAAGGCACCAACCTGAAGAGTAAGGTGCCTACCTGAAGATCAAGGTGTTCTTATCATGGTGCCTACTAGAATATTAAGGTGCTCTCTTAATGTTGAAAAGTCAGCAATAGTTGACGTGTTTACTGATGCAGGGGTGATCAGGTCCTCCAAAAAAATTTCTCGTGCTACGTCAGCATCTACTTTGCCCAAGCATAGGGGTGAGTATTTTTTCCTTTATAGAGAATTAGTACCCACATCTATGCTCATATTAGAACTATCTCCTCCAAAAAAATGTGCAGGTTCATGGATGTTGAGCTGGTTTAGGCCTTGTATCCCAATATGCCTATTTTTCGTATAATCAGGCTACTTCACCTACAAAAGAAAATGAAAAAAAAGGAAAATGTAGTTAAACGCAATTTGTGCTTGTTATCTTGGAAATTTTGAGTAAATGAGTTGTCATTGATGTCAAAAGTGAATGGTCATTAATTTCGATAGTCAATTTCAGTGAGCAGTGCAAGGAGAAGCAGTTTTGCAATCAGTGCCAAAAGGAGAGTCCGCTTCCAGTTGGTCAAAACCTAATTCTAGGTAGTCATATGTGGTCCAAAGTGCAAAGAAGAAGCCCAAGTGAATAATATTATAATATTCCTTTATAATATTATACAGGGAAGTTTAAAATTAATTATAAATTAATTAATATGATTTTATTTTTAATTAATTTATTAATTAATTTACTTAAATTACAAGTTATTTAAATTAATTATTAATTAATTTTAATATTAATTATATATTAATTTATGGTTTTTTTAAATAACCCTAAGGTGGGTTATTAAATTCAAAA
Source organism: Wollemia nobilis (assembly GCA_028583015.1). Lineage (NCBI taxonomy): Eukaryota > Viridiplantae > Streptophyta > Pinopsida > Araucariales > Araucariaceae > Wollemia > Wollemia nobilis. The sequence continues at coordinate 4,781,125 of JAQPPZ010016675.1, forward strand.
TTTGAATTTTGAATTTGACCATCGAGCACCAACATGGGAGTCAAATATCAAAATGTGTATAAAAAGGGACTCCTCCACCTTAGCCCAAAAAAATATAAATTGCATTCGAATTAATCCTTGTGTTATGCGAGCTTGTGCAAATCATTTTGTGCAATCAAGAGGATTTCATTTTTGTTAAAGTTCCAAGAGGAGGCAAAGGAACTTCACCCACCAAGGAAGGTGCCTTGGTCACCAAGCGCAGGTAGCACAGTTGGAAACCACAACGAAAACAAAGTGTTGTGGCAGGGAGTGGTGGAGGTTCGAATCTGCGATAGTGTGGTTTTTTGTTGAAGTCGGTGGTGGACGAAGGTACTAGAGGAAGGAACCTTTTCTTCCTTATCGTGGGTGCCTATAGCCCACATGGTGGGCACCAAAGTGCTAAGGCACTTGGCTCTTGGGGAGACGGTGGTTCGAAACTCACCGAAACCCTTTTGGGGTAAAAGACAAGGTATGCAATTTGTTGTTGGCACCAAAATTTTTGGAGGAATTAATTTGAGCCATAAAAGTTTAATTTTTGCATAATTTATTTAGTTTATAAGGTTTTAAGGGGAGTTATAAGGTTTAGGCAAATATTATTTTTGAGAGAGAAATTTTGGAGATTGATTTATTAAAATTAGAAATTATAAGGGGCATTTTGAGTGAGTAATTTTTATGTGTGATTTGATGATTGCTAATTTCAAGAAGGATTAATAAGGTGTATTTGAGTTTGATTATTTTTGTAATTAAGGAATATTGTGAGAGAATGTTAATGTGATATTTTTTCATCTAACCATTGAAATTAACAAAGAAGAAAATTGTGATTAAGACAGGTTTTTAAGGGCATTTATACATCAAACAAAAGGTATGGGCACATCTTCCTACTGAATGATTGTTGAATGTTGTGAATGCTAAGTTGGAGTGAAAAGGTTTTTTCTGGATTAAGAGTTGTTGATAAAATCTTTTTTGATAAATGTTGGCTCAGCTTTTATACACACCCTAAGAAGAGTATACAAGAAACACCAATAACACATTAATGGGAATAAATTCCCTCTCACTTTAGGATCTTGCTGGTTATCCAAGGTGTGAGTTACAGGGTTGGGTCGAACGTCCTCGCTCTTTTCCACTTCTGGAATAGTTTCAAGTGGACTGTCTGTGTACCTACAAGGGGGTTCAACTTTTGTCTGGTGTTTTTTGGTTTATCAATCAGATTTGTATTTTTGTGAATTGATCTAGCTCTTTGTATCTCAGCAGATTAAACAAATAAAGAATTTTAAAGAAAATAAAAATGGGAACCTTTCCAAAATAAAATAGAGAGGGTAAGGTAGGGCAGAAAAGAGAGGGTGAAATACTGTAATTTTAATTGTTAACCATTCTTTTAATTAAAACATGTTGCTGTGTTCACTAAGTGGGACAAATAGAATAACAAATTATCCAGCTTTCTAAGATTAACTTGTTATCTAGCAAAGGGCAGAACAGGGGAATAGAATAGAGTAACTTATTTAAATCATAATTTTCCCTAAAATTAATAGGATGAATCTGTAGATAGCCAACGCTCATGCACACAGACCAGAACTATCAAATTTAGATCTTCAAACCAGGTGATTTAAATAATTCTTAAGATAGCTTAACACTTCTAAAATTTCAGACTTGTTGGGATTATTTTACCGGTAGCATAGCACACGTAGCAAAACTAGAGCCAGTAGGAAAAGAAATTAATTTTAGAAATATTAAACTGCAATTTAGCTCTCAAACAACACCAACAACATACTAAAATCAATTGAATTCACAACAATTAGAACCATAGATATTTCAGTGAAAACAAGAATAAGGAAATGAGCACCGTTCAAGCTCCAGAAGTAGATTAGGCACCTGGCCACGCCACTTCAGAGTAACAACACCACAACAAATCCTATGTCGAGAACAGAGGCTTTTCCAAAAAGAAAATTTCAGAAAAAGAACTTCTATTATAAATTCTTGCATCCTTAGTTTACATTCAATGGGAGTATTTATAGACTCGGGACATGCCCTGATATTTTTAGAAAATATCTAGCTCCCAAGAACCTAAAACTAATTCTAAAAATATCACCACCAAGGCGTTACAATATAAGGTATTTTTAAATAGAGTTCTGATAAACTCTAACCACTTCGAAAATCTGCCTGGATATCTTGCCATAAATGGAGAAGATAAAATCTGATTTTATCTTCAATCAAAAGATAACTTCGTGCAAATATTTTCACTTTTCGACAAGTTGGAGATGTACTTCATTAAATGGGCACTCCCTCTACCATCAAGCTTTTTGCCTTGGAAAATCTGGGTGTATCATCAATTTCACGCGTCTTCTATCTCTGCACAATCACCTTTTGCTTGATTCGCGGTGAAATTCCAATCCCGCCATTACTTCCGTGATAAATGCGTTTGCCAGCAAATTCCTGCAAAAATTCAAAAAGAGCAAATGTTAGAACATTAGGTTTAAAATTAAATTAAATTAATTTAATTTTTTCTAAGGTTTCGGACTTTAATTCTTTAGGTTTTAAATTTTTAATCATTTTTCAAAGTTTGCCATGATTGAGATTTTAATTGATTTTCTTAATATTATTTTAATTTGCTAGGGTTTGATATTGGCCATCATCAAATTACTTTAAAATTTCTAACTCCATGGATGTCCCAAAATCATGACATTTTAATTACCTTTACTTCCTTCCATAATAATATCACTTTAATATATCTCTAAGTCCAACCATTACAAATTTTCGACAACTTTTAATTCTTCCACCTATTTCTATCTTCCAATCGCACACTTTAATTATCTCTTGCTCTTTCTATGAGAATGTCCTGATATCGAACATCTTTAATTTATTTTCATCCCAACTAGATGTCGAAAATACATTTTAATTTTCTCTTCTCTTTGTAAATTCCAAAATCATTAAACCATGACATTCTTTTTATATTTTCTCTTCCAATACTTAGAAAAATTTCTATCTTCCTAAGCATGTCGCAAAATCGCCACATTTTCATTTTTTCTTCTTCTAACCATAGAAATGTCATGAAAACCAAACAAATTAAATTTTCTTTCTTCCAATGTTGGAATGTCCCAAAATCGATGACATCTTTCTTCATTTCTCTTTGTTCCATCAAAATCAAAATTTCAAAACATTTTCATTAAAGCCTCCTTTGTTCCAACACTTGAAAATTTCAACTTGTCTTTGGCACTTTGAAGGATTGTGAAGGATTCTCCATTCTCAGAAATGATTTTCAGATACTAGAAAATGAATTTTAATTGCCCGGAAGTTGCCAGTTTCACGTGGTGTGAAATTTAGGGCAAAAAATGAAAGTGCTCAAAATTAAACAAAAATTTTCAGGCATTCAAATGAGCCAAATGGGTATCCGAATATGTAGAAAAATATTGAAAATTCACTTCGGATAAGAAGATATTGCATTAATAATTTCGCTAGCTAGAAATAGAAACTGCTATTTATGGAAGGTGAATCATGCTTGAAAATCTGAAAATTTGGTACTATTGGAAAGGTGAGATCGAGATATTCCACCCAGAATTTGAATCACTCAAAATGGATTCTCATAGTAGAAGATATAGCATTTCCAAGATTGAAGTAAACATTAGGGCAAAATGAAAAATTTCAAAGAACCTTAGAAATTAAATTTAATATCTCAAACCTTAGGAAACTATTGAAAATCAAAATTTTTGAAACACTTAACCAGAAATAATACCATTGAAGCATAAATGTTCAGAAGAAATTAATTCAAATCAATGTGCTAGGCAAGCATTTTTGACACCTTGATGCAAGTAAAATTTAAAGACTTGATGCAAAACAAAACTTGGATTAAAAAAAATGAAAACTTCAAGAGGGTCCCCTTGGAAATAAAAATTAATCATTTCAAAGGAATCAAAATTTTATTTTCAGTAGGGGTGTGTTGCTTCTCAACAAATGGCGACATCTGCAGGGAAATAGTAGCACTATTTAGAACCCAGAACTCTAGTTTTAAAACAATTTAAACCATGCATCCTACCTTGCCGCAAATATTTTCAAAATATTTTAATCATTATCTGCCCATCCATTGAAATTTCCCAGGGACATACTAGGTTGAATCACTCAAGGAAAACTCTGGTGTGTGGTTGTAGTGCATAAATTCTTCCTCTTAAGATGACCATGGCTTAGAACTCCTACTTAGGATTAACCAGACTACTTGGGCTGCAAAAGTTTATTTGAGTAGAGCTCTATTGCTAGTTTAGCCTTTTATAGCCCCGACAGAGTTACTCTTAACTTTCTTTTTAAGACCTTGGTTCACAGCCATGGAGCATCTATAGCCCTGGTGAACATGTCTCAGATTTCTCTTTCAGAAATCTTGGCTATCTCCCTCTTATTATGGAACTCTCTTTTTTTTGGAACTCTCTTTTTTTTTTTTGAACTCTCTTTCTTTTCTTTTTTTTTAAATACAGACTAGATAGCCGAGAAGCCTTACTGAAGGTTCGAAAGTTGTATTTGCCTTGATATTTCATTCACCAAATAGTCGATCAACTAACCATTTTAGTTTTCAGACACCAATAGCCTCTTAAGAGTTATTAAAATGATCTTTGTGAATCAAAGTTCTCCTCTCATGACCAACTTTTCTTGGATTCCCTAGGAGTTCTCTAGCTAAACAACATAACAGTTCTTTTACGATTAAAATAATTATGGCAAGCAAGGTACAAAATTTAAACTATCTCTCTACTATCAATCCGGATAGCAAACATTACCACTCTCTCCCTACTTAGAACATCCCTTTATCAAATCACCCTTCTTTGATTCATAAAACCAAGAGAAAGACCCAAAAGAAGAAAGAAAAGGAAAACAAAGAAAACTAGGAGAAACTAACTTAAAGCTGAAAAAATAAACTAAACAAAATCACAAACACACTTTTTTTAAATATATACATATGTACAAAGGTTCCTTCAATTACTCAAATGATATAGCAGATGGAATAACCGAGAAGTAATGCTTCAGATATTGACCATTGATAGGTAAGTTCAGAAAATTACCTTCCAGGTCCTGTAGATGAAATGCATTATTACCCAAAATTTTTGCAATTTGGTATGGCCCTATCCATAGAGGTTGTAGCTTAGTGTGCTTACCTTTCTTCTCATGGGCTTTGTCCCATAGGAGCACTAGGTCTGCAAGCCTGAAGGCTTTTACTTTTGCTCTTTTGTCAAACCAACGCTTGACTGTCTCTTGATGTCGACTAAAATGCTCCAAAGCCTGAAGTCGTTCATCCTGTAAATTAATTAAGTCCAACACACGAGCTTCTGCATCTGCATGATCATTAAAATAATCCAAGGCAAACTGGTATGTGGGCAATTTTAAAGAAATAGGAACAATAGGTTGAGTACCATACAATAAAGTAAATGGTGAAGTTTTAAGAGCCTCTTTGTGTCTTATCCTATCAGCCCAAAGTGCATACTTCAGTAATGTATGCCATTGTCTAGGTTTATCTACAATAGACTTCTTAATGGCATTTATCAAATTTTTATTTGTGGACTCAGCTAGTCCATTTCCTTGGGGATAATAGTTAGATGAAAATTTGATGACTATCCCTTTCTGGTATGCCCACTCTGCAAATTCCAATGACTGAAAGGTTGGCCCATTATCACAAACCAAATTCAAAGGAACCCCAAACCTGGTTATGATATTTACCTCCAAAAACTCAATCACTTCATGAGTTGTGCTTCTCATTGTGGCTGTTGCTTCAACCCATCATGTACAATAATCAGTGGTAGTTAATACATATTTGTGCCCTACTGATGAATTTGGGTTCATCACTCCCACAAAATCAAGTCCCCATTGTGTGAAAGGTTTATCTATTATAACAGGTTGCAATGGTAGAGCTCGTTTAGTCTCCTTGGCTGCAAATATCTGACATTGGTGACAAGTTCTCACATGCAGATGTGCATCTTTAAATAATGTAGGCCAGTAGTAGCCTGCTCTCAATATTCTATGTGCAGTAGTTGAACCTAAAGGGTGTCCTACCCCTAACTTTTCATGAAAACTAGACATCACTTCATTCACCTCATCCTGAGAAATGCATCTTAAAAATACACCAACATAATTCTCCCTATACAATTTACCCCCTTTGAGTAGAAAATGAGCAGATTTCAACTTCAGTGCTCTTCTTTGAGTTCTATTCAGGTGAGGTGGACAACTCCCAAGTTTCAAAAAATGGATAATATCCCCATACCAATCATCCAATCTAGAGTCCAACTGGTTAATTTCTTCCTTTACAGGTATTTCAACAATATTTTAGGATAGACCAAGGCCTCTGATTAATTTAGCAGGTCAAATTTCTAAGTCAAATTCCTACAATTTTGTGGCCCAATTGCCCCTTAGTTCACCCAATTCATTTTGACTTAACAAATATTTAACAATTGGATCAGGGACTATGGCATAGACTTTGCTCCTCAGAATGTAATGCCTGAACTATTTAACTACTTTCACTAAGGCATAGGCTTGCTTATCCAAATGAGAGTACTTCAACTCAACACCCTTTAGATTGGTACTTTTGAAGGCAATGGGGTGCTCCCATGTTTCTCTCCATTGAGTTAAAACTGTAGCAAGTGTATGTTCAGAAGCAAAAGAGTACAGGTAAAAATCTGCACTAAAATCTGGACTTACCAGAACTAGGGCTTGTTGGATAGCAGATTTAATCTCTTGAAATGCCACCTTGGCTTCTGTTGACCAAAAAATATGAGCAGTCTCCTTTAACATATCATTGAGTGGTTTGACTATTTCAGCAAAGCCAGAAATAAACTTCCTAACAAAGTTAATCTTCCCAAAAAATGATTTTAACTCTTTCTTAGAGTTGGGAAAGGGTATCTTTGATATGGCCTCGGCTCTCTCAGGGTCCACAGAAATACCATTTTTGGTGATCAAGTGGCCAAGGAGTTTTCCTTCAGTTACACCAAAAACACATTTCTTTGGATTTAAAGAAATGCCAAATTCTCTACATTTGTCAAAAATAGACTCCAAGTGTTTGACATGATCAAATCGAGATTTAGAAAATACTGTCAAGTCATCCATGTATACCACAATGCACTTACCCATGAGACCTTTGAAGGCATGATCCATTGCACATTGGAAGGTGGCTCCAACATTTATCAATTTGAATGGCATTCTCTTGTAGGTGAAGGTGCCCCATTTGGTTGTGAAGGCAGTCTTCATTTGGTCTTCTCTTTCCACCAATATCTGGTTGTACCCAAAAAATCCATCCAAGAAGGACATCATCTCTGAACCATTCACAATCTGTAATACATCATCCATGGAAGGCAAAGGATAATTATCCTTTTCAGAAGCCTTATTCAGATTTCTAAAATCTATGCACAAGTGGATTTCCCCATTCTTCTTTCTAACCGGCACTAAATTAGCTACCCAGGTAGAATGCCTGATAGGAAAAATAATGGTAGCACTCAACAATTTTTCTACCTCTTTTAGAATGAGAGGTTCCAACAAGGCATTAACATGCCTCTATTTCTTCTTGAAGGGTTTACAGAACTCTTTCAGGGGTATAGTATGTGTGTACACTTTCGGATCAAAAATATTCAGGTCTTTATAAGACCAGGCCATAACATCTTTGGACTTATGCAGCAACTCTATGAGATCTCTTTTAATTATAGGGTCACAGACCTTAGCCAATTGAATGTGCTTGGGATCCCCTTCAGTTCCTACATTCAGTTTTTTAGTCTCATTCCCTGTCATGTTTACAAAATTTCTAGAATTTATCCTTTGTTTAATTTTATCATTGTCAAATAGCCTCTCAAGTTCTACCATTCCCCTAGGAATCCTATTATTTTTCAGCCTCATTATTCCCTCTTCATTATCAAAATTTTCAAGCATAGTATCCCTTTGACCATCATCAATTATAGTTTTTTCAAATGCATTTGTATTCTGTAAGAAATTTATAATTTGTTGGTCATCAAAAAATACTTGAAATGTATCTATATTATCCGGAATAGAAGGGCAAGGAATTAATTCCACTAAAAAATTTTCCCATTTAAATTCCTCCAAGGGCTTTAGATTGGTAGCTGATGAAGCCAAAACATCTGCAGGTGAATTTTCTTCCCTAGGAATATGCATCAGATTGAAAGCATTAAAATCCTCCATGAGATCCCAAGCTCGATGTTTGTATCTTTTTAGATAAGAAGCCTTGCACTGAAACTTACCTTTAACCTGATTGGCTACCAACTCAGAGTCTATAAAAACTTGGATATTCTTCACATTTTTATCTAAAGCAAATTTTAATCCCAGTACTAGTGCCTCATACTCAGTCAAATTATTGGTATAGGGAAACTACAAGCGGTAAGATAAAATATGTATTATTGCGAGACCCTTTGAGAACAACCCCCGTACCAGAGCCTTTCTTGGATTTAGCTCCATCAACATGAAGTGTCCAAACATCATTATCATGATCAGTCAGAACCTTAACTGGTTTTACCTTTTGTGTAGTTGTCAGATTATAAACCCCCACATCTGTATCAATAAAATTAACAGTCTCATTCTTGACATTGTATTCAGTTATCATGAGCTTATACCGAGGCTCCCTATCAATTCTTAACTGATTTGCTATACCTTTCCAAGGTAACCACATGTGTGAAAAATTAGTGGCCAAATACCCATTCAAATATTTTGACCAATCTCTACTTAGAAGCATTCCATATCCCATAGGAATATCTACCACCTGAATATCAATTTTGTGTTGTGCTCTCGGCTCAGATGCTAATTGGATGTGTATGCCTTGAAGTTCACCTATTACCTTGACCTCAATTTTATCCAACTGAATGACTCTTCTCTCAGACTTCACAGGAGTTAATCCCAATTGTTGGAAAATGGCTAGAGGTATGACATTGGCTGAAGCACCAGAGTCCACTAGACAGTTATGTAAGTTTTTTCCAAATATACGGACTATCAATAGGAAAGGTGGAACTTCAGTCTTTTCCTTGTAGATGGCCACATTGGCATTTGCTATTTTCTTCCCCTTTTTGGAGGTTTAGTGGAGGGCTCAAAGTAAGTTTTAATCAAGTTATCTCTCTGCTCAGTGATATGAGCTAGCTCATGAAGGGTAATGTTAGCTTTGATTTTCTTCATGTCCTCCACTATATTATACCCTCTATTGAGCGGAGCAGCAAATCCATCCTGCACTCTTGGATCTCCCCCTTGGGTGGAGGTGGATTATTATTTGGAGAAGGATCAGGAGGAATACTGTGAGAGTTATTGGGAGGTGTAGATGTAGTGTTGGGCTCTGGATTTCTATTCTTGAGATTGTAATTATCTCTTATGTACTATTGAAAAGCCTGCACTTCATCCATAGGCACTTCTACAATATTTTTAGACTCATCCAGGAAAGTGAATGAATCCAACACCATAGTTGTACTATGTTTGGATGAACTAGCACCATCAAGATTTTTTTGATTTTTAGGAAAACTAAATTCACCAGATAAAGCTTCAAAAGCATTACAAAATTCTAGGCAATCTAGTTCTCCATGTTGAGATGTTCCATGAATCCTACACCAATTGGGTAAATCCAAGTCACAAATGTTCACTTCAGGCCCCTTTCCTTTGTTATAATCCTTATTAGGTTCATACGGAGGCCTAGAAAATCTATTCTGTTGGTAGGGAAACCTATTTGAATTTTCTCCCATAGACACTTGCCTCTTGAAACTCAAGAAGTCATTTGCCAATTTTTGGACTATCTTTGTAACTTCCTCAACCGCAGTTTTATCTGATTCTTTCTCCATAGTCTGCACATGTGGCAAAGTCAATGAATTTTCTATAGGTGGAGCTTGACATGTTGGCAACATCATTTGATGTGGAATGGGATTCAACATCGATGTATTTTGTGTAACAAAGGGTATCAAAGGACTATTCAGAGGTTGAGGTCCCAATTGCCTTTCAAGAGTTAGAGCTTCCTTATAAGCCTCTATCAAGTTTGTGATATTGGTGTCTCTTTTCAGGAAAATAGAGGTTACTGGATCCAAAGCATTCTTATAAATTTCTAGGGCTAAATCTGCACTTGGGATGTAATGACCTGTCATCCTGCCATAAGCCTTCTGGAATCTCACATTAAAGGACCTGACAGTTTCACTGGATTCTCTTCTAATGCTGGAAAACTATTGATATAGGACATTGGGATCAATCACTTGACCAAATTGGGACACAAAAACCTTTTCCAAACCATCCCAACTGGTGATTGAATCATTTGTAAGATTCAGGAACCAGTCATATGCTCCTTCTTGGAGAGTGAATGGGAATAATCTACAAGCCACATCTTCATGTTGCACATTTAACAATTTTAAAGCATTTTTAAATGCCACCAAGTGCTCTTCCGCTGTCCTGATTCCATCATGTTTGTAGGTGGGAAGATACTTCTCAGGGTTTCTCGATAAATCATGGGCTGCCCTAGGGATATTCAAAGCAGTGGAACCCAACCAATTGGCCATGACTATTTGATTAATGGTAGGATTCTGAGTCACAGTTGGAGGAAGCACTAATGGAGATAAAACTATGCTGGACAAAGATCTGGCCTTCCTGAGATTACTTCTCCTTGGGGTTTCCAACTCAGACACAAGGAGCTCTCCAGCTCTTGGGTGGGACCTAGTTACTCTGAAGAAAGAATCCAACCTAACTGATTATCTTAAAAACAATGCCAAATGCAAGTTTTAGGCCCTCCTTCTAGCGCCAAAATTATGTTGATTGGTCTTTTATGCACACCCTGTGAAGAGTAAACAAAAAACACAAGTAACACATTAATGGGAATAAATTCCCTCTCACTTTAGGATCTTGTTGGTTATCCAAGGTGTGAGTTACAGGGTTGGGTCGAACGTCCTCACTCTTTTCCACTTCTAGAATAGTTTCAAGTGGACTACCTGTGTACCTACAAGGGGGTTCAACTTTCATCTAGTGTTTTTTGGTTTATCAATCAGATTTATATTTTTGTGAATTGATCTAGCTCTTCATATCTCAGCAGATTAAACAAATAAATAATTTTAAAGAAAATAAAAATGAGAACCTTTCCAAAATAAAACAGAGAGAGTAAGGTAGGGCAGGAAAGAGAGGGTGAAATACTACAATTTTAATTGTTAACCATTCTTTTAATTAAAACATGTTGTTGTGTTCACTAAGTGGGACAAATAGAATAACAAATTATCCAACTTTCTAAGATTAACTTGTTATCTAGCAAAGGGCAAAACAGGGGAATATAACAGAGTAACTTATTTAAATCATAATTTTCCCTAAAATTAACAGGATGAATCTGCAGATAGCCAACGCTCATGCACATAGACCAGAACTATCAAATTTAGATCTTCAAACCAGATGATTTAAATAATTCTTAAGATAGCTTAACACTTCTAAAATTTCAGACTTGCTGGGATTATTTTACCGATAGCATAGCACACACAGTAAAACTAGAGCCAGTAGGAAAAGAAATTAATTTTAGAAATATTAAACTGCAATTTAGCTCTCAAACAACACCAACAACATACTAAAATCAATTGAATTCACAACAATTAGAACCATAGATATTTCAATGAAAACAAGAATAAGGAAATGAGCATCGTTCAAGCTCCAGAAGTAGATTAGACACCTGGCCACGCCACTTCAGAGTAACAACACCACAACAAATCCTATGTCGAGAACAGAGGCTTTTCCAAAAAAAGATTTCAGAAAAAGAACTTCTATTATAAATTCTTGCATCCTTCTTTTACATTCAATGGGAGTATTTATAGACTCAGGAGATGCCCTGATATTTTTAGAAAATATCTTCTCCCAAGAACCTAAAACTAATAAAAAAAATAAAATTAAAAAGCAAATGTTAGAACATTAGGTTTAAAATTAAATTAATTTAATTTTTTCTAAGGTTTCAGACTTTAATTCTTTAGGTTTTAAACTTTTACTCATTTTTCAAAGTTTACCTTTATTTAATTTTTTTAATATTATTTTAATCTGCTAGGGTTTGATATTGGTCATCATCAAATTTGTCAAGCAATTTGAAAATTTCTCTCTCCCGAGGGATGTCGCAAAATCATGACATTTTAATTGTCTTTACTTCATTCCGTAATAATGTCGCGATATCACGACATTTTAATATAGCTCTATGTCCAACCATACAAATTTTCTCTCCCGAGGGATGTCGTGAAATCATGATATTTTAATATTATATCTTCCAACACTTTAGCACTTCAAAAATTTTCTATCTCCCGAAGGATGTCACGAAATCGCGACACTTTAATTATCTCTTGCCCTTTTATGAGAATGTCGACATCTTTAATTATTTTCATTCCCAACTATAGGATGTCATGAAATCGTGACATTTTTAATTTTATCTTATTTCTTTTGTGAGAATGTCACGAAAATCAAACATGTCCGAAACCATGACATTCTTTTTATTTTCTCTTCCAATACTTAGGAAAATTTCTATCTTCCTAAGCATGTCACGAAATCGCGACATTTTCATTTTCTCTTCTTCCAACCATAGAAATGTCATGAAAACCAAACAAATTAAATTTTCTTTCTTCCAATGTTGGAATGTTCCGAAATTGTGACATCTTTGCCTTCATTTCCCTTTGGTTTGGCCATCACGAAAATCAAACATTTCCGAAATTATGACATTTTTCATTGAAGCCTCCTTTGTTCCAACACTTGCAAATTTCAACTTGCCGACAAAAACATTTTGGTACTTTGAAGGATTGTGAAGGATCCTCCATTCTCATAAATGATTTTTAAATATTAAAAAATGAATTTTAATTGCCCGGAAGTTGCCAGTTTCACGTGGTGTGAGATTTAGGGAAAAAAATGAAAGTGTTTAGAATTAAAAAAAAATTTTCAGCATTCAAATGAGCCAAATGGGTATCCGAATATGCAAACAAATCTTGAAAATTCACTTCGGATCAGAAGATATTGCATTAATAAGTTTGCTGGCTAGAAATAGAAACTGCTATTTATGGAAGGTGAATCATGTCTGAAAATCTGAAAATTTGGTACTGTTGGAAAGGTGAGATCGAGATACTCCACCCAGAATTTGAATCACTCAAAACGGATTCCCGTAGTAGAAGATATTGCATTTCCAATATTGAAGTAAACATTAGGGCAACATGAAAATTTTCAAAGAACCTTAGAAATTTAATTTAATACCTCAAACCTTAGGAAACTATTGAAAATCAAAATTTCTAAAACATTTAACCAGAAATAATACCATTGAAGCATAAATTTTCAGAAGAAATTAATTCAAATCAATGCGCTAGGCAAGCATTTTTGACACCTTGATGCAGGTAAAATTTAAAGACTTGATGCAAAACAAAACTTGGATTAAAAAACAAAAACTTCAAGAGGGTCCCCTTGGAAATAAAAATTAATCATTTCAAAGGAATCAAAATTTTATTTTCAGTAGGGGTGTGTTGCTTCTCAATAAATGGCGACGTTTGTGGGAAAATAGTAGCACTATTTAGAACCTAGAACTCTAGTTTTAAAACAATTTAAACCATGCATCCTACCTTGCCGTAAATATTTTTAAAATATTTTAATCATTATATGCTCATCCATTGAAATTTCTGAGGGACATACTAGGTTGAATCACTCAAGGAAAACTCTGATGTGTGATTGCAGTGCATAAATTCTTCCTCTTAGGATGACCATGGCTTCGAATTCCTACTTAGGATTAACCAGACTATTTGGGCTACAAAAGTTTATTCGAGTAGAGCTCTATTTCTAGTTTAGCCTTTTAGATCCTGAACAGAGTTACTCTTAACTTTTTTTTTAAGACCCTGGTTCACAGCCATGGAGCATCTATAGCCCTGGTGAACATGTCTAAGATTTCTCTTTCAAAAATCTCAACTATCATCCTCTTATTATGAAACTCTTTTTTTTTTTTGGAACTCTCTTTCTCTTTTTTTTTTGAACTCTCTTTCTTTTTTTTTTTTTTTTAATACAGACTAGATAGCCGAGAAGCCTTACTGAAGGTTCGAAAGTTGCATTTGCCTTGATATTTCATTCACAAAATAGTCGATCAACTAACCATTTCAATTTTCAAACACCAATAGCCTCTTAAGAGTTATTAAAATGATCTTTGTGAATCAGATTTTTCCTCTCATGACCAACGATTCCCTGGGAGTTCTCCAGCTAAACAACATAACAGTTCTTTTATGATTAAAATGATTACGGTAGGCAAGATACAAAATTTAAACTATCTCTCTACTATTAATTCGGATAGCAAACATTACCACTCTCTCCCTACTTAGAACATCCCTTTATCAAATCACCCTTATTTGATTCTTGAAACCGAGAGAAAGACCCAAAAGAAGAAAGGAAAGGAAAACAAAGAAAACAAGGAGAAACTAACTTAAAGCTGAAAAAAAAAACTTAAATAAAAGCATTGACACTCTTTTTTTTAAATATATACATATGTACAAATGTTCCTTCAATTGCTCAAATGATGTAGCAGATGGAATAGCCAAGAAGTAATGCTTCATATATTGACCATTGATAGGCAAGTTAAGAAAAATACCTTCCAGGTCTTGTAGACGAAATGCATTATTACCCAAAATTTCTATAATTTGGTATGGCCCTATCCATAGAGTCTGTAGCTTAATGTGCTTATCTTTCTTCTCATGGGCTTTGTCCCACAGGAGCACCAGGTCTGCAAGCCTGAAGGCTTTTAACTTTGCTCTTTTGTCAAACCAACGCTTGACTGTCTCTTGATATTGACTGAAATGTTCCAAATCATGGAGTCTTCATCCTGTAAATTAATTAAGTCCAGCATACAAGATTCTACATCTGCATGATAATTAAAATAATCCAAGGTAAATTGGTATGTGGGCAATTTTAAAGAAATAGGAACAATAGGTTGAGTACCATACAATAAAGTAAATGGTAAATTTTTAAGAGCTTCTTTGTGTCTTATCGTGTCAGCCCAAAGTGCATACTTTAGTAATATATGCCATTTTCTAGGTTTATCTATAGTATACTTCTTAATGGCATTTATCAAATTCTTATTCGTGGACTTAGCTAGTCCATTTCCTTGAGGATAATAGTTAGATGAAATTTTTTTAACTATCTCTTTTTGGTATGCCCACTCTGCAAATTCCAATGACTGAAAGGTTGGCCCATTATCACAAACCAAATTCAAAAGAACCCCAAACCTGGTTATGATATTTGCCTTCAAAAACTCAATCACTTCATGAGTTGAGCTTCTCATTGTGGTTGCTACTTCAACCCATCGTGTACAATAATTAGTAGTGGTTAATACATATTTGTACCCAACTGATGAATTTGGGTTCATCACTCCCACAAAATCAAGTCCCCACTGTGTGAAATATTTATCTATTATAACAAGATGCAATGGTAGAGATCGTTTAGTTTCCTTGGCTGCAAATATTTAATATTGGTAACAAGTTCTCACATGCATATGTACATCTTTAAACAATGTAGGCTAGTAGTAGCCTGCTCTCAAGATTTTGTGTGCAGTAGCTAAACCTAAAGGATGTCCTGCCCCTAACTTATCGTGAAAACTAGACATAACTTCATTCACCTCCTCCTGAGAAATGCATCTTAAAAAATACACCAGCATAATTCTCCTTGTACAATTTACCCCCTTTGAGTAGAGAATGAGCAGATTTCAACTTCAGTGCTCTTCTCTGGGTTCTATTCAGGTGAGGTGGGAAATTCTCGAGTTTCAACAAATAGATAATATTCCCATACCAATCATCCAACCTGGATTCCAGTTGGTTAATTTCTTCCTTTCAGCAATATGTTAGGATAGACCAAGGCCTCTGATTAATTTAGCAGGTCGAATTTCTAAATCAAATTCCTGCAATTTTATGGCCCAATTACCCCTCAGTTCACCCAATTCATTTTGACTTAACAAATATTTAATAGCCAGATCAGGAACTATGGCATATACTTTTCTCCTCATAATGTAATGCCTGAACTATTTAACTACTTTCACTAAGGCATAGACTTGCTTATGCAAACGAGAGTACTTCAACTCAGCACCCTTTAGATTGGTACTTTTGAAAGCAATGGGGTGCTACCCTATTTCTCTTCCTTGATTTAAAACTACAAGTGTATGTTCAGAAGCAAAAGAGTACAAGTAAAAATATACACTAAAATATGGACTTATCAGAACTGGGGCTTTTTGGATAACAGATTTAATCTCTTGAAATGCCATCTTGGCTTCTGTTGACCAAACAATCTGAGCAGTCTCCTTTAACATATCATTGAGTGGTTTGACTATTTCAGCAAAGCCAAAAATAAACTTCTGAACAAAATTAATTTTCCCAAAAAATGATTTTAACTCTTTCTTAGAGTTGGGAAAGGGTATCTTTGATATGGCCTCAGCTCTCTTAGGGTCCAAAAAAATACCATTTTTTGTGATCAAGTAGACAAGGATTTTTCCTTCAGTTACACCAAAAACACATTTCTTTGGATTTAAAGAAATGTCAAATTCTCTACATTTGTCAAAAATAGACTCCAAGTGTTTGACATGATCAAATCGAGATTTATAAAATACTATCAAGTCATCCATATACCACAATGCACTTTCCCATGAGACCTTTGAAGGCGTGATCCATTGCACGTTGGAAGGTGGCTCCAGCATTTATCAATCCAAACAACATTCTGAAACCTGCAACTACACAAGTTGATGCCAAAACACAGAGAAATACTCCAAAATATAGTAAAATCTATTTAACAGTATGTAAATGAATGCTTATGATGACTTAGAAACTGATTTTGGATTGAATTGAAGATAACTGCTTATGCTAACAGAAAAAGGATAACAAATTGTAATCTATTGACAAAATGAGGTGAACACCAGATGCATTATAAGCAATAAACTAATCTAATGCAATTTGACTAAAGAAACTAGGAGAGAATGCAAACTGTATATCATAATTACCCCCAAGAGGGCTGCAAACAGGATCATCTCTAATCTAGCAAGATCACCTCCAATCAGCACAGGATCATCTACAATCGGGACGAGATCGTCTGCGATGATCCGAGCTTCTTCTGACGGATGCACAGTGAAAAACCTGCAAGTGAGCTGATAAAAATATGAAAATAACAATACTTGGGATGCTTTTTGAAACTAATAGGATTCGGGTTGCAGGTACTTGATCAGCCAGGGGGATTTCATTAGCAAAGCATGAGTTTTATAGGGCTAGGAGGAAGTTAGAGGGTTGGGATCCATCCCAATCTGGGAGATATCCAATGGGAGGATAGTTAACAACCCAACGTGCTTATGCCCAGATAAGCCAGGAGGTTGGAACTGATTTGATTGCGCTTCTATTCTTGCAAATTTCTATTTTGGATGAAATCGTCTGGACGTTCGGCTCCAGACGATTTCATTCAATTAGGGACGATATCGTCAAATCGAGGACGATATCATCCAACGGTCAAAACAAAGCCTATTTGTGGCACAAAAATCGAGGCAAGCTATTTAAAATATGGTTTTAAGGTGAATTTTTGGATTTTTAACCTTATGGTAAATTGACTGCATCATTTTTAGGGTGTTACATTTTGCCCCCTCTTTAGCGAATTTTTTGAGGAAAATGCGTTAAAGAAGAGATTGTCACGCTTTTGAAAAAGGCAAAAATTTATTCCGATTTTTAGGCGACGATTCTAAGTTGAATCGTGCAACTGATTACTGTGGTGCCCCCTCCGGGTTTTTACCCAAATCGATCGTTTGGTAAAAACTCGAAAAAATTAAAAAAACATTCGATTTTTAATATATAATTTTTAGAAAATAGGGTAAAACCTAATTTCATTTTCATTTTTACTTTTTTACTATTTTTAGAGCTCTACGGTGAAAATATGGTGGAGACTGAGCATCGGGCGATTGCGGTGCGACGAGGGATAAGGGTAAGGATTTCTGACCTATCCTACAAATATTGTTAACTTGATTTTTATGTTTCGAATTTAATTTTTTTTTGGATTTTAGGGCATCGCGGTCGTATTTCACCGTGTTGACGAAATCGAGGTGATCTTGGCAAGATCGTCTCGATTTTAGCAAGATCATCTCAGACGAACTTGACGAATTGGGGTGATCACGTCCAATTAGGGATGATTCAACTTTTAGGGCTGAATCGTACAAGATGAGATGATCTCGTCGAAACGATGATGATCTCGTCCAATCAGGGACGATATCGTCCAATAGTGGGCGATATCAAAAATTTGTTAGATGATTTTAATTTTTTTGATTTTATTGATGTTTTTAATGATGTACTAATCCTGCTTTTTGTTGTTTGTTTTTGCAGAAAGGGGTACTAAAGAGCCGAGAGTGGAAATACGATGGTTTGAGGGATGATTTAGGTGCATTAGACCCATAGAGTGAGATACACTTGATGTCATTGGTTTACGACATGTGGCAGAGATGCCATAGGTACCTATAGACATGGGGCTACTGATGGCCCTCATTGAGAGATGGTATCCGGGGTCATCATGTTTTCGATTGTCGATAGGGGAGATGGCTCCCACACTAGAGGACATGTGGAGGATTCTGAGGATCCCAATTCAGGGATGTTATATTGCTGCCTCGACCAATCTTGGTCGAGCCATGATCAGATTATCCGGAGATGCTAGCTTCATCCTTGAGAAGGGTGGGGTTAACATTGAGCAGTTGAGGCAGACTCCAGGTGTGACCCGGTTGACCAGAGTTTTGGCTGGAGTAGTGGGTGGCCTATTGTTATGCCACCAGAGTGGGTGTAGAGTGCCATGGTTGCTTTCAGATGTCATCTATGATATGAGGGATCATAGGTATAGGTTTTCCTAGGGACCTTATGTTCTGTGTCATTTGTACAGGATCCTCCATGGGATCGTGTACAA